>CM044324.1:10000000-14800000 GCA_024291935.2 Okapia johnstoni
GACTCGGGCTGGACCTCCCTGCCTGGAAGCCTCAGAATCTGCCCCTTGGACAGCCCAGGACCCACCCTTTCTCCCTCCATGCTTCTCCGTGTCAGGAGATGCTTCAGAAAAAGGTTACAACCCCTCACCTCCTTGGGCAGACAGGTGGTCCTGGGCAGGTGGCCAAACCTCAAGGAGCCCACACACCCTTCTACAAAATACGCTCCATATCTAACTGCCAGGGTGGGTGTGAGGACCGAAGAGCCGTGTCAAGGGCCTGGCAGCAGGAAAGCTCTGTTAGATGCCGACACTCTCCTTCCATGGGATGGTGCCAGCTCCTACTGCTAACTACCGCAGCGCCCTCTGTCTCTACCACAGTCCTCCTCGTCCTCACTTCCTCTTTCCACCACACCCACGTCCACCTGCTCCTCACTCTCTGCCATCGATTGGAATCCAGAAACTTTGTATTATCCCACCAAGCAGTAGAAAGAGAAAGGCTGGCCCTCCACTGTCTGAACGCCAAACAGCCTCTGTTTCTAACATCTTCTCGGCTGAGTTTGTCAGAAAAAATGCCTGCTTAAAAAGAGATGTCTCCCCTCAAGCAGGGAATGTACAGAAAGAGATGGTTCCCTAAATGCCAGGTTACAGCCTGGAGGGGGAGCCCAGAGCCTCCTGGGCTCGGAAAACACACTCTTGTCCTGATGCTTACCAAATGTTCGATACAGGACATCCCTTCCTTCCCTTCCCCTTTGTGAGTGAGAGAAGAAAGACAATCCCTTTTAGATGTGAAGAATAAATCACTTATTTCTAAAAGTCACTGTTGGGGGAAGAGACCATCTGCAGGCTTTCAAAGTCTTAAACAGGAAAAAAACTGAGTAGACAAACCAGACTGGAATGGGCTTCCACAGACATCCCCCAGGCCCGTCTGTAACTTTAATCTCCTAGAAGAGAAAGTAATCTGATTGTTCCTCTGCTTGGGAAGTACATGCCAGGACACTTGGATTACATCACTTCTCCGCCCAGAAACCTTCAAAGGCAACCAGAGCCCACCAGGAGGTGGTCCTCATTTAGTTTGCTGACTTGACATCATGAAGCACTAAATTACAGGCACCCTGAACTAGTCTCACTGTTCCCTGAACAAACTCCAACCATCACTTCTAGACTATTCTCGATGCTTTCTTTACCTGGCCTGTCTCAGGCCACCCTCTCTCAGGCCAGACTCTGATGCCCCCTTCACAAAGCCTTTCCAAGCACCATGGGAGGCCAAGGAGGGTGCATGGAATCCACCCTCCTTGGCCTCCCATGGTGCTTGGAACCTCCCTTTTTGCATTCTTCTTGCAGAGGCAAGAATTAAAGCCAACTTCATGAAATTTTACATGGTTCATAGATGGGTCCACCCTAGAGATACATCATGGTCGTGTACATACTTGTCTTCACCTTCATGCTTGATGATGAAACTTTGAAGGCAACACCTGTGTCTGCCTCCTGGTCTCCATCACTCAGCACCCCTGCTCCATGCCTGGAACTCTTCAGGTACTCAGTAAACATCAGTCTACTAAGCTTTGCAAGTTGATGACACTTCTCTAAGCATACAGCCTGTGGACACAACCTCCTCTCCATGTAGATCTTTGCAAATGTAGATAAGGAACCTGAACTCAGCAATGCACACATCCCAGCACAATGGCTGCACTCTGCAGTGAAACCAAGGGAAAGTAGAATTTTCTCTCTGTGATAGATTGGTGACATACTAAGTCTGGTCTGAGATTCATCTGTGAGTTCAATTCTGTACCCTGAAGGAGACAGGTCTCAGATGAGGCAGAATTCTCATCACCTCAATTCCTGCTTGAAGCATCTGGTGTTATTAGCTTAGACTATGCACATTTCCAGGTGAAGCTCTGAGTTTTTAGAGCCCTTCCCAATCTCCCAGAAAACTGTAGGGCAAAGAGCTAGTCCCTATTTCCTACTCTGTCTTGAAACCATCTCACCATAGAGTGTGATTTAAGACACAGAAAGCACTGCATTGGGCTGCAGACTTTCGAGCACGCATGAGCTCATTAGGTTCTTCTGCTCTGTTTCAGGAAATCCTATGCCTGTGGGTTGAAGTAGAAGTCCTAGAATGCCTTCCGAAGTGAAAATTCGTTGCCAAAACAGAATTTATAACTGTTGCCATGGCAGCAAAACCTGTCATGTTTTACTCAGCCTAACAATATCTAAACCCTGATGTTCTGCAAACAGGTAAGTGGACCGGCCAAGTGTGATCCCCATAGGGGTCTGGGGTAAGATCCATTTTCCCGCTCTTAACCCGCTGTGCCTCTGTGCGGACCTCAAAACTCCCTGACTTCTCCCTCTGAGTGTCACTGCAGGGACACAGGTTTTAAGCTGGGGGATGCAGGCTACAGCTGCTGCTTTTCTACGATGTTCTTTGTGCATATGTGTATCAGTGTGAGACTCTCAAAAATATGTGGTCAGTGTGGGTCCATGGAGAAGAGCAGGAAGGACCAGGCAAAGAGGAGTTAGAGATATTCAAGGGAGACTTGCAGTTCCCCAAGGTGGGGACCGGATATGACATGGTGAACAGCCCCTGGGTATCATGGAGCACAGAGGGAGAGGATGCAGTAAGTCTGAAGTTCTAGAAGCTTCTGTGTGCTGAAGGAGAGGGAGCCACCCATACCATTCATGGGTGAAGGTAGGCTTGGTGAGCAGAGATGAATGAATGAAACACAGGGTCCCAGGAGAACCCATCTGGGAAGCAAGAGACCTAGGTCAGAGCAGTGGATCTCCATCAGGAAGCAGGGAAGTGGGAAGGCGACTCCAGAAAGGAGAGTGAGCAGCAAGGCCTGCAGAGATGCCTTGAAATGCTGAGAAGTCCCGCTAGTGGGAGGGCTGTTAAGGTCACAAAATGAGGGTGTCCTCTTCGCCTGTTTGGCTTATGTTTGTCAAATGTTTGGCAAAATAGGTGACCAACCCTAGTCAAAAAGTCATCCAGATGGCCTTTCCCCTCTTTAAAGTCCTTGAGGGCCCACTATGAATCAAGAGTAATTTCAAAACCTCAGCCCCACTAAATCACATGTTTCGAGCTCCTGCAGGCAACCTCTTGCCCAGTGAAGGCAAATGCCTCTGACAAGTGGCCTCCAGGGAAGAATATGCCCGGCATCCAGCTCACTTGATTTTCCAGCACAGCTACCTACCACAAAGGCAAACATACCTATGTGCCTAGTAGTAAAATATGACATGAACAATTACAACTCTTGCTTCCAGAGTCACACAGAATAAAGCCTTTTCCGCTTCTCCAAGGTAGCATGCCAAAGGTTCGTATCAATGCTACACAAGTTCAAGCCTTCTTTAAGTCCTCTCCATCTGAGAGTATTCTCACATTACACTTTTCAAGACCCCTTAGGGTCTGACTCTGCATCTCAAGAAGCCCTCCAATCCATCCATCTACATGTGATGTCCAGAGCAGAGCACTGTGCTTAAGAGGTGTTCTAACCAGGGCTGTTAAAGCCCAAAGCTTATGCATGAGGCAAGAAGGAGAAGGGAGAGGAAGAGCTGGGACTCTCATAAGGAAGTTCACTAGGGTAGAATAGGCTGCGGAGGCCTTCACAGGCTGTAGAAGGAGAATCTGCAGGTACGGTTGGCTATTTGTGGTGCTGTGCTAAATAGAGAGGTTGGGCAGTGATAGAGAAGGTCAACTGGGCACCTGGTGATGCATCTGTTCCAGTCCTGGGTGGGGTCTATGACACTGGGCAGGGTAAAAACATGTGGACCATCAGGAGCAGAAACTAAAACATGAACATCAATTCATATCAACCCTTATTGTGGACCAGGGAACACAGAGCACGAAGACAGCGGTGAATGAGTGACAGTAGGCTGGTCTCTACTGCACACACAGGTCATTAATTTCTGAATCCAGGAAATAGACATAACCCTAAGATCCACTTCACCAAAGATGGAGAAGCTCTATACAGTCAACAAAAACAAGACCAGGAGCTGACTGTGGCTCAGATCATGAACTCCTTATTGCCAAATTCAGACATAAATTGAAGAAAGTAGGGAAAACCACTAGACCACTCAGATATGACCTAAATCAAATCCCTTATGATTATACAGTAGAAGTGAGAAATAGATTTAAGGGACTAGATCTGATAGAGTACCTGATGAACTATGGATGGAGGTTCATGACATTGTACAGGAGACAGGGATCAAGACCATCCGCATGGAAAAGAAATGCAAAAAAGCAAAATGGCTGTCTGAGGAGGCCTTACAAATAGCTGGGAAAAGAAGAGAAGTGAAAAGCAAAGGAGAAAAGGAAAGATATTCCCATCTGAATGCAGAGTTCCACAGAATAGCAAGGAGAGATAAGAAAGCCTTCCTTGGCAATCAATGCAAAGAAATAAGAGGAAAACAACAGAATGGGAAAGACTAGAGATCTCTTCAAGAAAATCAGAGATACCAAGGGAACATTTCATGCAAAGATGGGCTCGATAAAGGACAGAAATGGTATGGACCTAACAGAAGCAGAAGATATTAAGAGGTGGCAAGAATACACAGAAGAACTGTACAAAAAAGATCTTCACAACCCAGATAATCACGATGGTGTGATCACTCACCTAGAGCCAGACATCCTGGAATGTGAAGTCAAGTGGGCCTTAGAAAGCATCACTACGAACAAAGCTAGTGGAGGTGATGGAATTCCAGCTGAGCTATTTCAAATCCTGAAAGATGATGCTGTGAAAGTGCAGCACTCAATATGCCAGCAAATCTGGAAAACTCAGCAGTGGCCACAGGACTGGGAAAGGTCAGTTTTCATTCCAATCGCAAAGAAAGGCAATGCCAAAGAATGCTCAAACTACCGCACAATTGCACTCATCTCACACGCTAGTAAAGTAATGCTCAAAATTCTCCAAGCTAGGCTTCAACAGTACATGAACTGTGAAATTCCAGATGTTCAAGCTGGTTTTAGAAAAGGCAGAGGAACCAGAGATCAAATTGCCAATATCCGCTGGATCATCGAAAAAGCAAGAGAGTTCCAGAAAAACATCTATTTCCGCTTTATTGACTATGCCAAAGCCTTTGACTGTGGATCACAATAAACTGGGGAAAATTCTGAAAGAGATGGGAATACTAGACCACCTGACCTGCCTCTTGAGAAACCTGTATGCAGGTCAGGAAGCAATAGTTAGAACTGGACATGGAACAACAGACTGGTCCCAAATTGGAAAAGGAGTATGTCAAGGCTGTATATTGTCACCTTGCTTATTTAACTTATACGCAGAGTACATCATGAGAAATGCTGGGCTGGAAGAAGCACAAGCTGGAATCAAGATTGCTGGGGGAAATATATCAATAACCTCAGATATGAAGATGACACCATCCTTATGGCAGAAAGTGAAGAGGAGCTAAAAAGCCCCTTGATGAAAGTGAAAGAGGAGAGTGAAAAAGTTGGCTTAAAGCTCAACGTTCAGAAAACTAAGATCATGGCATCTGGTCCCATCACTTCATGGCAAATAGATGGGGAAACAGTGGAAACAGTGTCAGACTTTATTTTTGGGGGCTCCAAAATCACTGCAGATGGTGATTGAAGCTATGAAATTAAAAGATGCTTACTCCTTGGAAGGAAAGTTATGACCAACCTAGATAGCATATTAAAAAGCAGAGACATTACTTTGCCTACAAAGGTCCATCTAGTCAAGGCTATGGTTTTTCCAGTGGTCATGTATGGATGTGAGAGTAGGAGTGTGAAGAAAGCTGAGTGCTGAAGAATTGATGCTTTTGAAGTGTGGTGTTGGAGAAGACTCTTGAGAGTCCCTTGGACTGCGAGGAGATCCAACCAGTCCATCCTAAAGGAGATCATTCCTGGGTGTTCATTGGAAGGACTGATGGTGAAGCTGACACTCCAATACTTTGGCCACCTCATGAGAAGGGTTGACTTATTGGAAAAGACCCTAATGCTGGGAAGGATTGGGGGCAGGAGGAGAAGGGGACAACAGAGGATGAGATGGTTGGATGGCACCACCGACTCAATGGACATGGGTTTGGGTGGACTCCGGGAGTTGGTGATGGACAGGGAGGCCTTGCATGCTGCAATTCATGGGGTCGCAAGGAGTCGGACACGACTGAGCGACTGGACTGAACTAAGATCCACTGAACGGGGTACCAAAACCATGTACTTAAAGCCATTAATATATCTTTAATGTATATCAAGAACTGTGGCTGAATGGAACCTAAGGATGGCAGGCAACAGTAGCCTTAGCTATGAGGTCCAATGATAGGAAGGTGGGACAGATATGATGCCCTCTCCAGGTTGCCTCATTGGTGATGTACTGGAGTTGTGATCTAGCGGTACTCTTTTCAAGACTGTGATGTGAATGCCTCCTGGAATTCTGCACCTGCCCATACTCTCTCTCCTCTGCATCCTGTTTTTCTACTAATGTGGAAACAAAGATCAAATCACATGTAAGACACAGAAAATGATAAATAGCAAGATGGTACAACTAAACTCAATTATTAATATGAATGAACTAAGCAGTAATTAAAAGGACAGAGATGACTTAACTGGATGGAAAAGTAAGACCAACTACATGCTATTTATAAGAAATGAAGTATAAACAAAAAGACACAACTAGGTTGAAAGAGAAAGGGTAGAAAATATATACTGATATATCATGAAAATATACAGCACAAGAAATCTGGTGTGGCTACTCTGATTCAGGCAAAGTAGACTTCCAGAACACGGTGTCCATTACTTGAGATAATAGAGGACATTTCACCAAGGGTCAACTCATCAGGAAACATTATAATCATACATATTTTTATCCCTAAAACAAAAAATATAGGAAACAAATTCAGGGAACATTTCTTTAATGCTGTGGGGCATTAGACAGATAAATAAGATACAGTCACTACCCTCAAACAACTTCCCCCTTGTAAATAAACAAGTATTTAAAGATTTTCAGTCAAGTATTAGCAACAGAGAAAGACACTCCAATAGCCTGGTCTTCCAGTCAGCTGATGTGATATTTTCCAGCTCCACCCAGAAAAAGAATCTTTTTTCATTGTGGAAATTTCCAAACATATCAAAGCAGAGCTGAATACAGTAAATCTCCACGTACCATCACCACCCACTGTCAACAATTCCCAGCATTCTGTCTTTCTTGTTTCATTTATCCACTGGCCCTTCCCCAACTATTTTTTAAGAGTATTTTACCGGAAATCCCACACAGCACATCATCTAACCTGGAAATACCTTCGTAGGATTCTCCAGTAGCTAAGAACATTTTTGAAAGCATAATCACCATGTCCTTATCACACTTAATAATGCCTTAATATCAGCTAATACCAGTACTATTGCCTTACGGATGTCTTTTGTGTATGAGGTTTGTTCAAATCATGATCCAAATACTGCACTTGGTTGTTACACCTCCTGAGTCTCTTGTGCCGTAATAATCCTCTTTTTCTTTTTACGTTATTGATTTCTTAAAAGAAACTGGTGGCTTATGCAACTGAATTACAAAAAGAGCAATGTTTTATGTAAACAAAGATTTCTGCTAGAGATAATTGTTACCACCACATAAATAAAAAACATTATAGAAGTTTAGGAGTGAATTCTCTAATACATACTCTCTGTTCCAAAACATTCTAGAGAGATGGCTTCTCATTCCCCAGGGAATTCGCTCAATCTTTTTTAAGCCAGTTTGAATCCCATCAGAAACCCACAGATTCTATTAAAATCATCAGGAGCAAGACTTTTCAATTTCAAGTGAAATTCAATCTGCATTTCAAAAGCACTAACTAGACTTGCAGGTTCTATCAACCTCAAAGTACACACGTATATCCAGAAAAGTCACTAAAATGGAGAAAAACTTCAGAGGGCCCCCTGAGCCTGAAGGAGATGAATGCTGACTGCCAAGTCATAAGTAACTATCTAGTTTTTTTCTAACTTCAGGGCTTGCCAGGGCGCATGGAAGATGTCATGGAATGCAGGTGTACACACCCAGGGCCTCAGCGTGTTCAAACACAGTCAAGCAAATGGCATCGCACCACTGTCCAAATAATACAGACATACTCAGAGCTTAGAGGAGGCGCTCGTGACAACCGTGGCCCAAGGCTTCCTTGGACTGTCTTAGAGAGCTCGGAAGGCTACCATCTTGGGGAGAAAAGTTCAGAAAAGCACAGGCAGAGAAGAACTAAAATAAAGAATGCAACAACAGGAAAGAAAGAGAAAGTGTGAAATGACTGTTTTTTGTCACTGATACCCTCAGTAGGACATACCGAGGGGCTGCAGAAGTGCAAGTCAAAGTTTCAGTTGCTCAGTCATGTCTGACTCTCTGTGACCCCACAGACTGTTGCTCGCCAGGCTCCTCCGTCTATGGGATTTCCCAGGCAAGAATACTGCAGTGGGTTGCCATTCCCTTTTCCAGAGGATCTTCCCTACCCAGGGATGGAACCCGGGTCTCCCTCATTGCAGGCAGATTCTTTACCGACCGAGCCACCGGGAACCAACAGGAGTTTATCATTATTGATTCACCTCCTGCCCATGGGCAAGGCTACAGTCAGTCACCAAAAGGAAAGTGGTCTCTTCAATAAGGGAGATGGAGTCACCACAGTAACCTCCTCCTAGAGCTGCTTTTAGGGGTGTGACTTACCTCTCATCCAGGCCACCCAGGCTGCTGGCCTGCCCCAAGCTTCCTCGCAAGAAAGGACTCTGCACACAGGAGCCCTGGTGGGGCGGAGTAGAAGTATCTAGGAACTCTATCCTCTGACCACCACCCCATCCCTGGAGGTATCAATACCCCCACCCCACCCCCGCCACATAACAGGTTCTGATGTGGCAAGAAGGCTCTTGTTCTGCTGAAGATACGCCTAGTCCCCCAACATCCAAAGTGAGAGGACAGACAGATCTCAATCATGGATCATTGGCAAGACCAGCTTTGCGGGCGCCTGGTTGACCCCAGGTGGAGGTGAGTGTGATGGTTAATTTGATGTGTCAACTTGACAAGGCTAAGGGGTGCCCAGAGAGCTGGTAGAACATTTCTGTGTGTGACTGAGGGTGTCAGAGATGGAAGAGATGAGCATTTAGTTGGTAGATTGAGTAAATAAGAACCCCCTTCCCAGTGTGGATGGGCATCATCCAATCCCTTGAGGAGCCGAACAGAACAACAAGGGGGAGGAAGGGTGAGTTCCCCCTCTGCTTAAGCTGGGATGTCCCTCTTCTCCTGCCCCTACACATCAGCACTCCTGGTTCTCGGGGCCTCGGACTCAGAGTGAGACTTACACCATTGGACCCCTGGTTCTCGAGCCTTTGGGTTTGGACTGGAACCACACCACTGTCTTTCCTGGACCTCCAGCTTGCAGATGGCAGATGGTGTGAGTCAATCCCTCCTAAGAAGTCTTTCTATATTTCTATATTTATCCTCTTGGTTCTGTTTCTCTGACTGATACAGTGAAAATCCAGGCCAACAGGGGCCATCAGACTAAAAGAGGACTCAGAAATGCAACAGAACGCTGCCTGAACAGGACCTCTGCTCAACACTGAGGTTTCTTTTTTTCTTTTTTTTGCACCCTGTTGTGTCAGAGAAAACACTCAACCTGCCTCTGCCTCTTCTTAAGGTCACTAAAATCAAGGTGCAAAGGTGGTGAGGGACTCTGATGAAGGACTGTCACAGAAACAGAGCTTGTAAGCATGAGGTAAGACGATGCTCCCTCTTCAATCCCTCTATCGTTTTCCCTGGAAAGCCCGGTCCTTCCTTGTACTGAAGGGTGATGCCCACACACCCCTGTGCAGGTCAGCCATGGGGAAATGAAGACCACTTTGCCCCTTTCTGCCATGTATCTTCCCCATCACTGTCCACCACATGCCACCTAACATCACAGTTACACACTCACCTATCATGGTGGCCCAGGTGATGAGCATAATCAGGTATTGTTTTGAGGGAAGCATTACCCATTTTCTGTTGTCAAATATTGTAAACAATGGAAAATGCTCTCTTCCCATGACTCAGATGAGAGTTCCCCTCAATCCAAGAACGTTTCTCTGTACTAAGAAAGAAGTGGAGTGTTAGTCACTCAGTCATGTCTGACTCTCTGCAACCCCATGGACTGCAACCCGCCGGGCTCCTCTGTCCATGGAATTCTCCAGGCAAGAATACTGGAGTGGGTTGCCATTTCCTTCTCCAGGGTATCTTCCTGGCCCAGGGATCGAACCTGGGTCTCCTGCGTTGACTGGCAGATTCTTTACTGTCTGAACCCAAAGGTTAATCTGACATTAAAGGGATGGGATGCCATTTTGACACGTGCAGTAGAATTATCTTTCTGCACAACTAACAGGTAGTAGCTGCCACTATTGGGTTAATAGCTGACACCATGTTCTAGAGCAACTGTTCTCAAATGGGGGTGATTTGAACCCCCAGGGGACATCTGACAGTATCTGCAGACATTTTTATCTGTCATGACTTAGGAGATAATGCTATTGCCATCAGTGGACAGAGGCCACGAATCCTGCCAAACCCCCATAATGCATAGGACAGCCCCCCACGACAGAGCAGCCAGTATCCGCCCCCTAATGTCAACAGTGCTAAGGCTGAGAAAGCCTGTTCTAGAAGGAGAGCTAGAGCAGAGAGCCGGGGTGGAGCTTGTGATGATGGGGTGTCAGGGGGAACTCCAATGACGCGTGTCTGCCCCAGGTTCTGGTCCAGACCTGACTCTACACAGTGAGGGGCACAAACCCACTTAAAGCTCTGACGAGTGTACTGTGTCCACAAACCTTCATGCGTGAGGTCCATTCCTAAGTATAACAATTATCAAATTTCCTAGGCAGATATGGTGAAATGGGAAAAGCCAGAAGTCCTAAACTGCATTTCAAGAATTAGGTCCTCGGTTTATGTTTCCTCTGCAAGGGTTTCTTACTCTGGGAGGCCCCCACCCCACAAAGGGTCTGTGAGTAGAATTCAGAGACTCTGTGGATTTGGGTGGGAAAACATATTGCATATTTATTTTCACTGTTTTCTAGCTGAAATATAGCATTTTGCTCTATTCTGCATTCAGTCAACAAGCCACAGCAGTTATTAGCAACATCTGACATTCAATCACTGGTGGAAATCATACATGTTCCTCTCACCTTATATCTCAATAAATTACTGATGCTCATCATTACCTGAAATTATAAACGTTATGAGGCCTGCACTTAGTTCTTATTCTGTAAGGTATCAATAATAAAGCATGTGTATTTCTATATCACAAACTTGGTTTTTATATTCTGATAACCTCCTTACATAAAACTTGTTGCCTTTGTAACCCTGGGCATCCTATTTTATGCATTTAAAAATATTATTCTGAAAAGGGGTCTGTACACCATCACCAGACTATCAGAGAGCTGTCTGGCACAGAGAAGGTTAAGAATCCCTGTTGGGGGACTTCCCCGGTGGTGTTAACATTTAGATTCTGTGCTCCCAATGCAGGGGGCCCAGATTCTATCCCTGGTCAGGGAACTAGATCCCACATGACACAACAAAAGATTCTGCATGCAGCACCGAAGATTCCATATGCCACAGCTAAGAGTCGCCACACTAATTAAAAAGTTTCCCTCTTGGTGACATAGAGAACAGACTTGTGGTTGCCAAGGGGGAGGCTGGGGAAGGAAAAAATGGGAATTTGGGATTAGCAGAGGCAAACTGTTATGTACAGAATAGATAAACAACAAGGCCCTACTGTACAGCAGAGGGAACTATACTCAATATCCCGTAATAAAGCATAATGGGAAAGAATATATATATATACACACACACACACATGCATAACTGAGTCACTGCTGTACAGACGAAATTAACACAACTCTGTAAATCAACTCTACTCCAATAAAAAGAATCTCTGTCGGAGAGGGACAGAGGATGATTCAGAAGAAGCCCGTTCACAGCTGGCTGCCAAGGCTAAAGGAGAGTTGATGGTCTGTGGAAAGCACGTCCATTTTGGCCTGGCTCAGATGGAAGGCCAATCTGGGCCCTCTGGACAATGGTCACAACCTGGGCCTTGGCCTGCTGGAGGCCCATTCAGCGTCACACCAGGGCCCCACCTGGACCCATGAAGGCAAACAGTCCCCCCAGGCCTGTTATCACTCAAAACGTTGGCCCCTTCCATCTCCCATCCTTGGCCCTGCTCTTGTTCCCATCTTCTCTGTGTTCTGATGCTTGGATCCAGGCTCCCCACACCCTCCTTTCCTCCCACATCCCTGGAACTCGGTGGAGCAGAAAATAAACCCTCAAACATCTTCACCTCATGGGGAGAATCCTCCTCCCATCTGCCTGCTAAGCTGAGGACTGGCCCGTCCCCAGGAACACAGCTTCCCAGTCCCTCAGGCTGCAGGGCTGGGAGGAGGGACTGGCTTCTCCCTCCCCCAACAATGGCATTTCCGAACTAATTCTCCTCCACTCACATGTAATAACCTGGAGCTTTCAGACTCGGGCCATCTGACTGCATCACCATCTCCAGCTCATCGTTTGTCATCCGCTGGCCTTCTAACCACCAGCCTACACTCCTGAATGTTTTCAGCCCAGTCTTCTCTCCCCGCACGAACCACGTGGATAATGTTCCTTCCATCTTGCTTCCAGGGACCTTCGTCCACACTGGACTTTAGCCACTTTCTCCGATGGATGTCCCCAGCGCTGGGTAATCACCTGGAACCACCTCACCCTTAACATTCTGCACCCACTCTGACCACAACCTCCTAGAGGCAGTGTAAGTACAATGCAGAAAGCTTGGGCTTTGATGCTAGACTATCTGGGTTCAGAATTCCAGCTCTGTACTGAACAAGTTACTTAATTTTTCCAAGCTTGGAAAGTGTGAAGTCTTTTCTCATATGGTTCCGGGGAGAGTTAAATGAGTTAGTTTCTGCCAAGAATCTAGAATGATGCCTGGCACACGTACAGGGTTATTTACATACTGGCTTCCACTATCATCCTTCCAGATTGTTTGTACCCTCACTTCCTTTCTTGGTCCTTGACTTCCTGAGGTTTCTCATCTCCTGATTGCTCCATTTTCTCCAAAAGTATCCATTTATTCCTGAAATCACCTCCTTCACTATCCAGCCACCCTGCCTCCCATGGTTGCTTCATAAATATTTGCTTAATGGATTAATGAATCAATGAGCTGTAACTCCAACTATGTTCTCATACTTTCAAACCCCCTGCCTTTTAATAAACACGCCAACAATACACCAGCCCCAGATCTAACCAGAGATCTGTCTTCTCTCCTTCTATCCCCCAAATGTTGACTGTTTCCATGGAAACTCAGAATCTCCAACTTCATCCCTGCCTAGCTCTTTTATTTATTTATTTATTTTAGTTTTTAAACTAAGTTATTTATTTTAATTGGAGGCTAATTACTTTACTATATTGTGGTGGGTTTTGCCACACATTGACATGAATCGGCCACGGGTGTACATGTGTCCCCCCATCATGAACCCCCCTCCCACCCCCCTCCCCATCCCATCCCTCAGGGTTATCCCAGTGCACCAGCTTTGAGTCCCCTGTTACATGCATTGAACTTGCACTGGGGATCTATTTCACATATGGTAATATACATGTTTCAATGCTATTCTCTCAAATCATCCCACCCTCACCTTCTCCCACAGAGTCCAAAAGTCTCTTCTTTATCTCTGTGTCTCTTTTGCTGTCTCACATGTAGGGTCGTCGTTACCATCTTTCTAAATTCCATATATATGCATTAATATACTGTATTGGTGTTTTTCTTTCTGACTTACTTCACTCTGTATAATAGGCTCCAGTTTCATCCACCTCATTAGAACTGATTCAAACGCTTTCTTTTTAATAGCTGAGTAATATTCCACTGTGCATATGTACCACACTTTTCTTATCCATTCGTCTGCAGATGGACATCTAGGTTGCTTCCATGTCCTAGCTACTGTAAACAGTGCTGCAATGAACATTGGGGTACACGTGTCTCTTTCAATCCTGGTTTCCTCGGTGTGTATGCCCAGCAGAGGGATTGCTGGGTCATATGGCAGTTCTATTTACAGTTTTTTAAGGAATCTCCACACTGTTCTCCATAGTGGCTGGACTAGTTTGTGTTCCCACCAACAGTGTAAGAGGGTTCCCTTTTCTCCACACCCTCTCCACCAGCTCTTTCATGTGTCACAAAAGTCAGCTCTCTTCCCCATCAATCACAACAGTGATGCCAGCCTTCAGCACTCTCCTTAAAGCCATCCTCTCCTACCACCTGCTTTTTCAGTCCTGGCAGGTGACTTTGCTTCCTGTTTTATAGAGAAATAAAGGCTTCTAAGGGTGTGTGTGTGTATGAGAAATGAGTGAGAAAGAAACGAAAAGGGGTAGAATAAAGGCTCCTCGACTTCTCCATTCTTTAAACATATCTGCACCTTCTAATCTCCTGTTACAACAGAAAAGCTACCCTTCTTTGGAGTAAGCAAAATTCCTACTCCAGTGCTCAACATCCATCCAGTCCATTCAACTATAGCTCTTAAGCTGCCTGAGAAGAAAGCTTTATATTTTATAATGAAGATTACTAGTATGTAATAAATGATAGAAATGGATCCATTCTGTCCAGATATCAACTGGCCTGTAAGAATAAATTACACACTCTGGGATGGTCAGTTCTCTCACATGCGGCCATATTAGAGATTCTAACCAAATCATGATAATTATCTAAAAGAAAGATGAAATCAAAGCATAAGCAAACCTATTAAGAATGACCAAAATTGGGACTTCCCTGGCATCTCAGAGGTTAAGACTCTGTGCAGGAGGCATAGGTTCAATTCCTGGTCAGGTAACTAAGATCCCTAATGCCTCACAGTGTGGCAAAAAGGGGCTTCCCTGGTGGCCCAGTTGGTGAAGCATCCACCTGCAATGCAGGAAACCCTGGTTTGATTCCTGGATCAGGAAGATCTTCTGGAGAAGGGCTGGGCTACCCACTCCTATCCCTTCTTGGGCTTCCCTGGTGGCTCGGTTAGTAAAGAAGCCGCCTGCAATGCGGGAGACCTGGGCTCGATCCCTGGATTGGGAAGATCCCCTGGAGGAGGGTGTGGCAACCCACTCCAGTATTCTTGCCTGGAGAATCCCCATGGGCAGAGAAGGCTGGCGGGTCACAGTCCATGGGATCAAAAAGAGTCAGCACAGTGGCCAAAAAGAAAAAAAAAAAAAAAAGACTGACCAAAATCAGTAATTTTTTACAGCCCCCCATGATGTAACAAAATCTTAACTAATTGGCAATCCCAAAGAATCTCCTTGAAATAAAGATGTTAGGTACTAGCCTAATTCATCCAAGTGAGACTGGAGGCCTTTAAACATAGGACAGACGTGGCTCAGATGGACAAAATGCCCATTCCAGGGCCTTCCCTGTCTCCAGTTTTACTTCTGTGTTAATATATCAGACCTAAATGTCTGAAAACAGGCTGATTTTTCTGACAAAGCACAGGACCCTGCTGGCAGATGTTTTACAGAGAAAAGAAAATAGCTTAAAATACATTAGACTATTTCAGTTACAGAAGCAACAACACAGAAAGAAAAAAACAAGGCATCTGGAAAAAGAGTAATTGAAAGAATTTGTTCCCTTTAAGCCAAGCCCCAGTACACTGCTTCTCCTGGGAATGAGATTTTACAGTTGGGAAAACTACTACATTTCAAATATATTCCTGGTACCCAGGAGACTGCAATGAAATGATCTGCAAGGGCTTTAAAACCACATGGTCCTTTGAGAGTTACACTAGTAATATCCATGTTAGGAACGAGCTTAGGTGTCTGTAGAAGTCACCTTAGGGTCGGAGTGGTTCCCTAGTAACAGGATGGCAGGGCTGAGAATTGGATGTGGCTGAAGGAAGCCAGGCAGCCCACATATTGGGTTGGCCAAACAATAAGTTCGGGTTTTTGTACCATCTCACGGAAAAACTCGAACTTCTTGACCAACTCAATACATGGTGGAGGGGAGGGGCCACCTTCACCCTAGACTGTGTCCTTCTTTCTTTTCCTTCTCTCTCTCTCTACTTATAGGACTCTTCTTAGAACAGATCTCCTTCCTCATCCTTGATGTGAACGTCACTGTTGGACAGGGTGTGCCCCTCTCAGATCCTGGGTCAGATGCCTTAGGTCACTGGGAGCATTAAATACGCCTCTGGTGACCAACTGAAGACCAACAGGTCTGATCAGAACTCAACTTCTTGTCCTTAGGCCAGTTCATTCATATCCTGTGGCATTACAAGGGTACGCAGGAAGCAGTGGGCTGTGAGTAGACTGCAACAGCACATTTGATTTTTAGGGCTCCTGGGAAGGAAGACTCTTGCTTATTTAAACAGCCAAAGAGCCAAACCTCACTGCCAGTGGTCCCTCAATATCAGTTCTCTCTTTTCCTCAGTAACAGAGTCCTATAAAGTGAAAGTGAAAGTCACTCAGTCGTGTCCGACTCTTTGCGACCCCAGACTATACAGTCCATGGAATTCTCCAGGCCAGAATACTGGTATGGGTAGCCTTTCTCTTCTCCAGGGGATCTTCCCAAGCCAGGGACTAAACCCAGGTCTCCCACATTGCAGGCGGATTCTTTACCAGCTGACCCACAAGGGAAGCCCTACAGAGTCCTATAAGAAGTGTGCACTGTGCACATGGCTGCCCAGATGAGAACCGACGTATCTCAGCCTACCTTGAGCCAAGTGTGGCCATGTGAACAAGACTCTGACCCCAGGATATGCATAGCAGTGGTAGGTAGAGTAGTATAATGTACAGCTCTGGGGAGTGCTTCATAATAGAAAAAACCTTGTCCTTCTTTTATCTCTCCACCACCTTCCCACTGGCTGGAATGCAGATGTGATGGCTGGAGCTGGAATGGACATCTTGGGGCATGAGTTCAAGTAAGTCACAGAGACCACACACAGGGAAGTAACCAGATGGAAAGACCAGATCCCAAGATCTGGGATCCCAAATCCCAGATTTGCATTCCAGTCTGGCTTGCCTACCTGACTTTCACACAAATAAGAAACAAACTTCTACCTGAGCCTATTGGATTTTCTGATCTTTGACCCAAACCTAATCCTAAGGAATATATATCAAGTTATATAACATGACAGGACAAGTTGTCTTGCTTACTGGAAAAGAAGCTGTAATAACAGTCTCATGGTTCTAACTCAGTGGAAGTAATAACCTGGCAGGACTCTTTGAGGAGGTCACGTCAGATTCTTGGACAAAAGACTCTTCCCTTAATACCAATATATCTGGGTTTTCTGACCAGAGGAAAGTGTGACCATGGACTTCTCTGGCTGGAGATCACTATGAGTGCAGTCTGTCAAGCAGTCAGTTGCTGACATTAGGCCAAGGTTATATATATGTGGTGGTCATGCAGGCCCATCAAAATGGCAGGACAATGGGCTAGGCATCGCATCATACCTGTTCCCGAGTGTTCTTGAGGGGCACACACCTGTGCTCTCTCCTAGCTACTTCCATCCCTCACCCTTGTATACCAACACACCCTGAGCTCCCCTGGCTGCCTCCTCTCCAGGGCAGCCCTCTTCCCATACCCACGATTCTCCTGAAGACATAGATCCAACCCCATCCCCTCTTGGAAGCTGGTCCTTTCTTCATCCTGCTTTTACCTGCACACTGACTAACCCAAGGGCTCCCCATGACAGGTCAGAGCTCGAACATAATGAATAGTAAGGCTTCAGGTCTGAGAGTTAAAGCTAACAGGAAATTCCCTCCAAAGCACCACTCTCCCCCTGCCTCGAGAAGCCAGGAAGCAGTGTCTATGTAAAAGAAAGCCAGCCTGAATCGTCACTGCTCTGTCCATAGGACTGTTTCACCTGTAAAAAAAAAAAAAAAAAGGGAACACTGCCTGCTGTAATGCTAAACAAGACTCTGAGGGAGAAATTCATCCATCACCCTTTCAGATGCAGGCCGTCACACCCGAGATCAGCCTAGGAACAAACAGCAGAATGAGGTGAACTGTTCTCTATTAAAACAAACAACATGAAATTCTTTAACACACTGGGGTTGGTGGACCCCAGAGAAACATGTATTTGATTGCCATCTTTTCTCCTTATCCTGGATTTTCTGGCTCAATCTCCTGTATGCCACTGGAATAGAGAAGATAAACACTTCTCAATTTTCCACCTCCTCACCCACATCTGAAACCCTTAGAAGAATCTGCATACCCCAAGCAGAGCACAGGACACAAGGGCAGACCTGCAGTCTCCTCTGGGGGAAGTGTCAGGTCATGACCGTTTCTTCAGAGCTGAAAGCAAGACCCTCTAGAAGGAAAGTTCTGACTCCATTTAGTGCCCAACTGGAGTAATTATGACCAGGGTCACTACAGGAGGGGCAGGGCATGCAGGGGACATAGATGGCTAGGATTCCTCGGCCACACAAAGCCTGAGTGATCTGTGCTTGCGTTTATGCACAGTTGCTTGGCTTATCAAAGGCCAAGGAGCTGCTGAAACAATCCATCAACCAGTACTTAGTGAGAACTGGGAGAAATAAAGACAGTTGAAAACCCTGTATCAGCCAGCAAGGAATGTTTGTCTTGATGCCAGACTGTTAGCCTGGAGGTCATGCCCAATCACAGTGGATTATGAAATCAATTGAGCAGGTCTCTACCTGCATTTGTAAATAAATCAGGACAGAACAGAAAGTATCAGGGCAGCACTTCCATAACTCTGTGAAACTTCTGTTTTGGTTCTAAAGTGTTCTTTGCGGGAGCTCCAGCCAAAAGCATGTGGGAGCCACTGCCTGAATGAATGATGGCTGGTTCATGTTCGCATGGGAATTCCTCTTTCCTGTTTCAGTGTATACCCCTTGGTGGAGTTCCACCCACGTCTGCACAACCTCTGACACTGTTCTTTGGGTGAGTTCAAAGAAGCCATGATTATATCCTTTTGATAGATCAGGGATGCAGGTGCAAAATATATTAATAAAATGACTCCTGGTGGCCACACAGAGGACACAACTAAAATGACTGGGTCCAGATGAAAAGAGACCAAAAGGCAGGCTTGTGTGGTTCTCCCCAAACCTCCTATGGAGCCAAACAATGAACAGCCACAAATAGCCAGTGGGTGCCAGTTAGAATGGACGCTCCACGAGGCAAAGGTTTTCTATAGTTCACTCTGTCCTCAGTCCTGGAAACAGTCCCAAGCACAAAGCTGGCCATCAATAAATATTAGTTGAATGAACTATTCAACACAGGAATGAATTAGGACAAAATCACAATGTACCAACGTGGACATTTACCTAACCCTACAAAGCAATCATACTTCACTGAGGGGCAATAAAGATACTCAGCTAGACTTAGAGAACTAGCTGAGTTAGAACCAAAATGACTGAATGCCAGCTTGAAACGTATCGATGGCATCATTTGGACTAAACTGCCCTGGCCTGGGGCATCTCTTCACACCTGAGTTCCCTCCAACCTTTCTAGCTACACATTCTTCTTCCCTCTCAGCCTATGTTGAAACTTCTTCTTCAGCAAGAATGAACTCAAGGAAATTCTCCCATGTATGGACTATCTTATGATTTGGTGCCATTGCACCTTCAGTGTCCTTGGCCTGAAATGCTGGTCTTCTTTGAGAGCCCAGCCACATCATCCCATTGTCCTTTAAGTTCCAGGTCAGGTATGACCACCTCAAAACATGCCCTTAACCCCAGCCTCTGCAGAGTAAACCAAACTCTCATCTCTGCTGTCTGTGTACTGTGTACAAATCCAGTACAGCTGCTGTTTGCTAACATCCTGCTGCAATTTACCTGCTTATGTGTTTTACTCCCCAACCAGATTGTGAGCCCCCTGAGGTCTACAGAAGCTCATATCCAGTGAGTGTTTATTGGAGGCAAAAATGAATACATGAATGAATGAATGAGTAAACCAGTTAGTTCCCCTGGAGCCCTCCTGCTCAGCCTTAGCCCATTTCATCCTATCCCCATAAATTACAGGGAAATTTAAAAGATTAAAATATATAAACAAGCAAATCAAATAGTGTACAGCCTGAAGCAAAAAGAAAATAGAAAGTCAACAGCTGGTGGTACTGTCACAGGCAGAGCTCCAGGAAGTCAATGGTCTATGCCCCTGGCACTGCCCATCTGAACGTGTGCTGGGCACATCCTCCCTGGAGTCCTGCTGCTCACTCGCTTCAGGGACATGCTGAGAGGGTGGCTCGCTTGGGCTTAACCCTGTGGAACTGGGACTCTGGGACTGGGAAAGAGCCCAGAGGGCTCATGGGCATTCAGCCAGGGGGGTGCTGACCCAAGAGGAAGGACCTCTCACGTGGGAAGAGGAAAATAAGGGAAGTCACTAAAAGGGTTCAGGGTGGGGATGGCAATCTTTTGTGATAAAAGGCCAGTGAATAGGTATTTTTGCCTTGTGAGGCCCTCAGCCTGGAATACCATTCATCCAGACCATTCCAGCCCAGAAACAACTACACACAATCCCCAACACCAACCAGGGCTGTGAGCCAGTTTACACACGCTGAAATACGAATTTCTTACCATTCTTGTGTCACAAAAGTTGTTTTTTTAACACTTAAAAATGTGAAAACCACGGGACTTCCCTAGTAGTCCAGTGGTTAGGAAGGACTCTGTGCCCCCAATGCAAGGAGCCTGGGTTTGATCCCTGCTCAGGGAAATGGAACCCACACGCCGCAACTAAGAAGTTTGCATGCCACAATGAAAAGATCCCACATGCCACGACTGAGACCTGGCACAGCCAGATAAATAAATAAGTAGATAGATAAAAAATAACTTTTTAAAAAGTGTAAAAACCATACCTAGCTCAGGGGCCATACAAAGATAGTGAGCCAGAAGTGACCAGCTGAGGCCAGAGGACCGAAGTTTGTCAACCTCTAGCCTAGTGTAGAGAAGTCATGCTATGCAATGTCTGAAAATCTCCACTCAGAAAGCAAATACTGACATGTATGTGTGAAACTGAATCACTCTGCTGTGTACCTGAAACTAACAGTATTATAAATCAACTATGTGCTGGGTTTAGTCACGTCAGTCCTGTCTGACTCTTTGCGACCCTGTGCACTAGCCCGTCAGGCTCCTCTGTCCATAGGATTCTCCAGGCAAGAATACTGGAGTGGGTTGCCGTGCCTTCTTCCAGGAGATCTTCCCAACCCAGAGATCAAACCCAGGTCTCCCACACTGCAGGTGGGTTCTTTACCACCTGAGCCACCAGGGAAGCCCAAGAATACTGGAGTGGGTAGCCTATCCCTTCTCCAGGGGATCTTCCTGACCCAGGAATCGAACCAGTATCTCCTGCATTTTAGGCAGATTCTTTACAGCTGAGCTACCAAGGAAGTGAAAATTTAAGAAAAGAAAACAAATACTATATTAGTTTACTCAGAATGCTCATGCTCTGAGCTATGCCAAATATCAGTATTTTTAGAATTTGGATATTTTAAGTCCTAACAAACACAATGTTCATAAAAGACTTCATCCAACTCAAATGCTTTTTGATTTTGGATGATCTTACTGTTTTCTTTCATGATACAGGTTATTGAATGGGGTATTTAATAGATATTTGCCCAATTATAATCCAGTACTCTAAAAAATGAGTTTTGTCCATGACAACAAGTAAGGGACCCAGTCACAATGTGTGTGTCACCTGGGAGACTCCCAGGAGAGCCCTGCAAAGTCCATTGCCATCTGCCCTTCCATTTTTACTGTTTGGATTAGCCACATAGACATCACCAGCTGTCACTCACAGCCCAGCACTTAACGCAACCACCACACACCACCCACAACATCAAACTGTTCTTCAATTTTTTGATGACTCATCATTTATTTTTAAACGTTTAGAGTAAGTCTATTATTGTCCATACACATCTGGTATTTAGACTCTTCAGTTGGTATATCGAATGCAGCTATGAGTCCCCAAATTGTTTACAGAGTCCCTGTCAGATTCTGTTAAATACTAAGCTCTGTTAATTCAAATACAAAATAACTTAACTCACTTTCCAAGGACACATCTGTTAGACAATTTGTAGAATTCCACTTAAGAAAATCCTACTACTTGCCCACTGATGGGGATTCCATCCTGTCCCCCACCCCATCCTACTCCATCCATCACTTGATTCCTGTCTGAAAACAACACCTGTCTGAGGCAAAGCCCAGTTATTTCTAAGCCTGTCCACGGTTATTACAGGGCAGGATGTTGGAAGTGAAGAGAGGGAGAAAAGTTCCAAGTGAGCCCTGTGGATCGTCTGGCTTATAAACAAGAAGCAGACTCAATAACTTTATCCTTATTTCCATGACTTCTGACCACTACGTGTTGCTCTTCTGCCAAACCACCATCCCCATGATCAGAAGGAAAAACTCCCTCATTCCATCATTCTGTGCTGTTCAAGCTTACACTGAGCTGTCCTGAAAACTCAGGATGATACTCGGTAGGCCAGTTTTCCGGTCAAGCATATCTATGGAGCAAATACGGTGAAGATGGACACCAATGGGCCCTCCGCCTCACAGAGCCAGGGAGTTAGTGCCAGACCCAGTGGCAGAGCTGAAACCCACTCCTTGTTCCTTCTTCCTTCCCACAGAAGCCTGATTCTATTCACATTCCTGCTGGTCTCAGACTCAGAGAAAAGGCCCTTTCCAGCTCTCAATGGATTAGGATCTAGGAGGTGGCTATTGATGAGTCTAAGGTCAGACTCTACACTAGCAACAGGAATCACATTTGTTTCACCACAGTCTAAGCCTGGAGCTTTTGGTGGTGGCTTGATTATCATGGGCTGTTAAACCCAAAATGAATTAAAGAGCTAAGTGTAAGGCCAGACAATGTAAAACTCTTAGAGGAAAACATAGGCAAAATATTCTTTGACATAAATTACAGCAAGATCTTTTATGATGCACCTTCTAGAGTAATCAAAATAAAAGTAAACAGATGGGACCTAATTAAACTTAAAAGCTTTGGCACAGCAAAGGAAATCATAAACAAGACGACAAGACAACCTTAAGAATGGGAGAAATATTTGCAAATGAAACAACTGACAAGGAATTAATCTCCAAAATATACAAACAGCTCATGCAGCTCAACATCAAAAAAACAAACAATCCAATCTAAAAATGGGCAGAAGATCTAAATAGACATTTCTCCAAAGAAGACATACAGATGGGCAACAGGCACATGAAAAGATGCTCAACATCACTAATTATAAGAGAAATGCAAATCAAAATTACAATGAGGTACCACCTCCCACCAGTCAGAAAGCCATCATTACAACATCTCAGACTCAAACAATAAATGCTAGAATGTGGAGAGAAGGGAATCCTCCTACACTGTTGGTGGGAATGTAAGCTGATACAGCCGCTATGCAGAACAGTATGGAGGTTCCTTAAAAAACACTAAAAAATAGAACTACCACATGACCCAGCAGTCCCACTCCTGGGCATTTACCTGGACAAAATCAAAATTCAAAGAGATATGCACCCCAGTGTTCAGTGCAGCACTATATACAATAGCCTGGACATGGAAGCAACCTAAATGTCCATCAGTAGAGGAGTGGATAAAGAAGATGTGGTACATATATACAATGGAATATTATTCAGCCATAAAAGGGAATGAAACTGGGTCATTTGGAAAGACTTGCATGGACTTAGAGACTGTCATACAGAGGGAAGTAAGTCAGAAAGAGAAAAACAAACATTATATATTAATGCATACACGTGAAATCTAGAAAAATGGTATAGATGACCTTTACTTGCAAAGCAGAAAGAGATACAGACAGAGAGAACAAACACATGGATACCAAGAGGGTGGGATGAATTGGGAGATTGGGATTGACATACATACACTATTGATACTATGTTTAAAACATAACTAACGAGAACCTGCTGTATAGGACAGGGAACTCCACTCGATGCTCTGTGGTGACCTTACTGGGAAGGAAATCCAAAAGAGAGGGGATATATATACACACATATACTGACTCACTTTGCTGTACAGCAGAATCTAACTCATCATTGTAAATTAAACTTTAGTTTAAAAATAATAATGCAATTCTGGCCAAGGAAACAACAAAGACCTCTTCTCGATGAAGCTTTAGTCAAGCTGCTCTGAGGCCTAGTAGAGAAGAGGACCTTGCGCTGAAAACACTCCAGCTTCCAGCACAAACGATCTTACCCCTGCACCCTGTTAAAGGACATGAACCAACTCTAATGAGGCTTCTAGCAGCCTGTGGATACGTCCCTGGGTGGACCCAGTGCCCTATGAGTTCTGATGAGAAAAGACTCAAAGCTGCCAAAAGAATCTACCATTTGTCTCAGTCAACAGCCTGATAGGGCTTTGATCTCCCTCTTCTTAAAGCATTTATTTAAAAAAAAAATCCCTTGCAATTTTAAGTCCTTCTTCTGTTCCTTTGAGATGTACTGGGTTGGCCAAAAAGTTTGCTTGGGTTTTATGAAAGAAAAACTGACACTAACTTGTTGGCCAACCCAATATATGTATCTCCTATAACTAAGGAGTGTCTTTCTCAAGGACCTGAGAGCCATTCCCCTCTAATGCAATCATCAGGAGAGACAGCACCCTGGTCTCCCAGGCTCTGTGGGACACTAGGAACCTAGCTTCCACTTCCACCAGTACCAGGTAGCAAATCCATGTGGCCTCATCATGCTGATCAAGCAGCTCACTTTCTGAGATTTTCCACCTCTCTGCCTATGCTCAAGCCCCTACTCTTCTCTTAAAACACCCAGCTACCTCTGCCTGGATCAGAGTTGAGTCCAGTTCTATGCATACACAAGTCTCTCTCTCCTACTATCATAGTACTGAGTGAAACCTGCCTTTTCCACCTTTAACTCATGGCAGGCTTTGTTTTTCTTTACCTGAAACATAAGGAAAGTCTGCTAAAGGGCTGCTAGCAGGATTCCAACCACCCAAGACTATGAAGGAATTTGGGGAGAAATTTCCATTTGGGATACAACAGTTGTGTGAGGAGGTGATTTCTAGGGTTGCAACCTTGCGCCTTGAGGGAACAAACTCAAAGACAATGCTGAGAGCCCAGGGAGCCAGGACCCTGACAGCTTGAGCCTCTGATGACACTAGATGCCCACCCTGGACCCATGTGGCCCTGGGATTCTTATGCTAGGAGATGAATAAGCATCCTACTGTTTAGGCTGCCTTTGCATGTGATCCAGAAGCCAAACACATCCTGATTCAACCCACAGGATGAAGAACTGCCCAGAGGATGTGGCAGAAATATAGTAGTGCTCAAGGAGCATCAGTGATTGTGACCATTGTAGAACACAATGCAACCCAGAACTCCAATAGGGCAAAAGGATCTCTGGCCCATGAAACTGACAAGTCCAAGCCTGACTTTCGGTTCTGGACTCAGCTATGCTGACAAGGCCATCAGAAGCCTCTTCCGTCTCCTCTGCTTTCCCCGGCATCAATCTCATCCTCGGCAGGTCCATCCCACGTCACAGTGAAGACGCCAACAGCGTCAGGTGTACATTCCTCCAACTGGCAACCCCAAAAGGAAAGGGGAGCCTCTGTCCTTACAGTTCCAGCAAAGAACTGGAGCTGATGGCCCATTTCTTAGACATTGACCGTGGCCAACAGATGTGAGTTCTGCTGGGCCAGGCCTTCCTCACAGGGAGGCTGGCAGTTCAATGAGAAAGGGTAGCCATAGGAGAGTTAGGGTGCCACTGCCAAAAGCAAGAAGATGGCTGAGACGGCCGATATCCACA
Organism: Okapia johnstoni; assembly: GCA_024291935.2. Classification (NCBI taxonomy): domain Eukaryota; kingdom Metazoa; phylum Chordata; class Mammalia; order Artiodactyla; family Giraffidae; genus Okapia; species Okapia johnstoni. The sequence goes on from CM044324.1 coordinate 10,025,650, forward strand.
AATGGTGGGAGTGAAATTAAATCTAAGACTCTGATAACTGTCCTCCAACAACAACTGCCCCAATTCATTGTGACCTAGGGAGGGCCCTCCTCCCACCTCACCCACATTATCATTTATTATTATTGCTTTACAAGCTACAAAGACTATGCTTTATTATTCCTGAGCACAGTGCCTGGCTTACAATAAACACTACTTACCCAAGTGTTCCATCATTTGCATATAGAGGGGTCAGAGTAAGCCAAGGACCAGCCTGTAGCAAGCCATCTCTATGGACTTAGTATCTCCTCTACTCAAACAACAGAACGTCAGAGCTGAAAGACACCTTAGAAACCTTCTAGGCCAAACCTCGCAGATTACGGTCAAAAAAACCCTGCGCACCAGAGAGGGCTGGAGGTGTGGCCTGGATCTCAAGGCTGGTCAGGGGCAAGGTCAGGGCTGGGGCCTCTTCCCAGCCCAGTGTTTACCACTACATCGTGTGGCACTCAACACTTACAGGTGAGACACAAGGAAAATTAAAATGTTCCCTCCTGTCTTAACAGTTTTCTCAGCATAACCGTACTGTACTTGAGGGTAAGAAGCAATGAAAAGAAGACACAAGATTTTTGAATCTCTGTTGTGCTTTTATCCTCCAATTCCACAGACCTTTGGGATTACTTATTTTTCAGTGTTTCCCCTGCATGTGTTTGGAAAGAGTGCAGGAGAAGATCCAGAATAAAGAAAGACTGGGGCAAGAAAGATCACTGGAAGCCAGAAAGACGTGTCTGGGTCCTGGTGCCTCCGAGGATGGAAATTCCCTGCCCCTGGGTTCAAGGCTTATCTGTTTATTGGCCAGAGAAGGCAGCTGCCAGACACGGGAGATTTATAATGTGACATTCCAGCCCTGATCTCTGTGGAATAAACAGGCCAAAGCCCACAGTACTCGGTGTCCCCCAGTACTTTTGTACTGGGCTCCAGATCTTTCCCACCACAATGACAAATGAGGCAGAATTGAAACTCGCGAACACGCGGTGGGGCAGGGGACGCTGGGCTGTGGGGAAAGGTGAGAGTTGTGGGAAGTGACCCCAGGCCCCGGAAGGGGGCAAGGCTGCACAACCCTCCCCAGGCCCAAGGGTTTGGAGAAGTCACCACCTTACCAGAGCCACTCTATGGGCCAAACTCGGCCAGCCAGATCCCAACTTGGGATTTCTGTCCCACAACCCAGAAGCAGCCCTACTAATCAAACTGCCGAGCAGGATGGTACACAGTAAGTTCTCCAGGGGGTACAAAGCTCTGCACAGAAACACAGGGAGCTTTGGGGGGACTTCAGACTCTTAGCCTCACAGTTTAGGTTGGTCTGTTTAGAATGTGCTGTCTCAGTGGGAGAAAAGTAGGCAGGAGGCAGAACAGAAGTGCCTAACAGCAGGGAAGAGCCCAGAAATAGCACCAATACCCCCTTAGCAATACGGGTCCCCTCGAAGGTGCTATCAGAGAGCATCACCATCCTGAAACCGCCCCAGGGGTCTGCAGAGAAGCACGGGCTTGGGACCCCCCCACACCCAAGCCCCGGCCCAGACTGCCCTCGCCAGCTTGGTGACTTCACCCCACCCTGTCTCTGCTTCCTCGCCTATGACATGAAGGTCCTAAGAGTATACATACCGCAGGGCTGTTGTGGAAACCCAATGTCTCCAGAGCCTGCCGTGACTGTTCCCAAAAATGTGTCATGAAAGGACACAGCAGGTGGATTGACTCCTTGCTGAAAACCAGTATTTCCTTCAAAGCCAAAGAAGAACCAGAAAAGCATGAGAAGTGCAGAGAGGGCAGAAGCTTCCAGCAGCCTTAAATTATCCATGCAACAGCTTATGCGGCAAACATATTCACAGAAAGGACCCTTGTGAGCCTTACAAAAGACATTGCATACATAATTGGGCTGTTTTTCCTGCTACTTCTTTCTCAAGGCTCTGGGACTACCCTATACAACCAGCCCAGCTTGAGCCCACTGTTTGCTCAGAAGCCTGGAGAACTCAGGACAAAGAAGGGCTTTGCATTAGGAAGTTAAGAGAAGCACTTAGGCTCATGGTGCTGGGGATGCACTAAGGACTTCCCACCCCCCAAAAAACCAGCTGAAATCAGTACGGTTGCCACTTCAACCTTCGGTGGTCCAGGTTTGCACTACAGACCCCGCAATGAGGCTTCCAAATAGTTACTTTTGGTCTCGACTTCAAGGAAAATACTCAGGTCACCTCAAGGAAGACCCCCTTTTTGAGAGACATGAGTGAGAGAACATGTCAGCCTCTGAGAAAGGAAGAAATGATCATTTGGGTCAGTGGATACTAAGTGTCAGACCAGGGAGACTGGCAAATGTCAAGAGTTTACCAGTCCGATGATAAATAATGGAGCATAGCTTCCTGAGATTCAAACTTAATAAAAGGTCAAAAAGAGTGAAAACAGAAACTGCTGTTTTTCACACCAGAGTAAGAACTCCAAAATATCTCCCTGCTTTCTCTGGCTTCCCTGAAGTCGGAGGATTTGATATGACAAGTTCTACTGGCAGATGGATACCCTCCCTTTAAAGTGATTTGCTTTGGATCTAGGAAAAATACCTAATGATCAGCAAACCCCCTGAATCTCTTCAAAGTATAAGGAGTAATCAATGAATTAATGTAAATAAGTATTCCCTTTTAGAACTGTTCCTTCCTTTCTGCTTCTAAAGACAGGTAATTTTGCAGTTGTCACCTATTACATTGAAAATGCCATATCGAGTGGCTGGCACAAAAATCTAGGACCCAAATAACATAAAACACCATCAGATACGACAGGGACCTTTTTTAAATCATACACTGTGAAAATGAACTCCAAAATCATTCAGGATACACAGAGTACATTTTTTCCTGAGTTATGTATCAAACATGGTCTTAGGAAGATTATTTTTAGTTCTAGTTAAAAGCTTCAAGAAGCCAAGTTTTTTCTTTTCCTTTTTTTCTTGGCTAGGATTGCCATAGCTTTTATATGGTTTCTTACAACTGTACGTGTGTGCTTTTCATAAAGAGATATTTAAACTTACACACACAGATACATAACACACGATTTTCCAGCTCCATTCTCCCCTCATCAAGAGTAATGGAATCTAAGCTTTTTATTTGGTTAAGAGACCTCCAGCTGTGTTAAGAATACTTCTGCAGTTAAATACCATTTTAAACTAGTGAAAGAAAATAGCTGTGGGAAAGAGGAGACTTCTGAGACTGGAATTCATTAACACGTTGGACAATAGTATTTTTCCTTTATTTAGAAAGCTGCTCTAACTCCTCCCAAGATAAAGACGATGACCAAATATAGGCCACCTGCTCACTCTGTCTCTTTGGTTCTGTGCACCAACTAGATTTTTCCTCTCTTGTTTACCTTTGGCATCTCTCTTCTTTTATCTCTTATCAAACAATACCATTCACAATACTACTTTGTATTGATACAGCATGCAGGCTCACCAAAAAGACATATGCAGTACAGTAAGCCTAAATCCTTCCTCCTTCCTGTTAAAGTACAGTGTTGTTAAAAGTTCCTCCCTTTTTCACGTGGCCATTACTTCAGGAGGGGTTGTCCTAGGAGGTGGGTCCTTATTGGGCCAAGTTAAATAAGGTACAGGTATGTGACATTCTTCTGGCCAATGACATGTGAGAGAAAGTCTGCCAGGTTGTGGGGAAGGAGAAATTGTTCATGAGAAGAATTTTCTTCGTTCTCAATAAAAGCTACGCAGGAAAAGAGAATGCCTCCCTCTTTTGGATCATGTGGGACCTGGAGTGGGTGCCTCGAGCTGCTGCAGCAGCCTTCTTGCCACCATGAGGGAAGCTAGTCTGAGGACACAGAGCGTCACCCAGAGGGGACCAAGAGCCCTGACTGTACTGTTTCTGCAGTTGCCATAATTTTTGTTTTCTTGCCTCATGTGATAATATATTTCCTCATTGTTTCAAATTAACTGGGTATAGATTTCTCTCTTGGAGAAGGCAATGGCACCCCACTCCAGTACTCTTGCCTGGAAAATCCTGTGGACGGAGGAGCCTGGTAGGCTACAGTCCATGGGGTCACTGAGTCGGACACGACTGAGTGACTTCACTTTCACTTTTCCCTATCATGCACTGGAGAAGGAAATGGCAACCCACTCCAGTATTCTTGCCTGGAGAATCCCAGGGACGGCGGAGCCTGGTGGGCTGCCGACTGTGGGGTCGCACAGAGTCGGACACGACTGAAGCGACTTAGCAGCAGCAGCAGCAGCAGCTTTCTCTCTTACTTGCAGCCAAAGGCATCCTTAATTGTAAATTAAGAAAATAAGACAGAAGGAATAAAAGAACAAGTAACTTACCTAGAATCACGAATCACACTGCTAGAAAATGTCCTAAGAACATGCAGGCACTAAGGGACTACAGTTCATACACAAAAGCTGAAAACAAATGCTAAGAGAAAGACTTCCAAGTATCATTGTTTTATAAATTATATGTACATACACTTTCATAATCACATGCACAGTCTCTCTCATACATGCAGAGCACGACCAATCTTGAAATTATCGTTAGCAAGTTCATTAACTAGAGCTCAATATATATTTCTGTCTCCTATCCCCAAAGATTGTTAGATTTTGAGAGAGAGAGTTTACAGGTGTAAGTCACTAACTGAATGGCATCATCAACTCAATGGACATAAGTTTGAGCAAATCCTGGGAGTTAGTGAAGGACAGGGAAGCCTGGCGTGCTGCAGTTCATGGGGTCGCAAAGAATTGGATACAAGACAGGCAGAACAACAACGAACAACAAGTCACTGAAAGTGTCAGAAGGCACGTGAAAAGGCAAAAATTTTTTTAAATTAAACTACAATGATTTTGACTTCAACAGTTCATCTTTTTTTTTTTTCTGGTTCATCTTTTAGTAAAATCAAGTGACTAGCCACCAGAGTCTAAGTATATAAAGAAGACAGTGATCTATCATTCATTGTTAATGCTTCTTTTCTCCTTTGAGGCTGAGTCACTGACTCCTGGATGTGAGAGGTGTAGGAGCTTCAGCTGGAAAGAGGCACCATGCAAAACAGGACCCAGACTGGTTCTCCCCAAGGAGATGTCTGCACTACTATACATGCTGTAGAATGACACATGAAAGAGACAGACCCCATACAAGTGGGACTCAGCACAGAATTCACTCTGGATGATAAACCTTTAAGTTCTATAAAAGTGAATTAAGAGTTCATTTTTAGTAGCCACCCATCGTTAAGAGTCTCCAGCACAGAGGGCAAATCCTCTCATCCAGGTATCTGACTTTCATGTCCTTTGTGAGCCTTTCCCCAGAGGCTCCTAAGGCCATGTCTCAATAGATCTGTCATGGTCTGTGGACAAGAAGCATTCTGAGAGAGATGTAAATAAGCTCTAATGAAGTCACAGCCCTCAGCATCAGATCTGGGGCCAAATCACTTCCAAACAGTAATATCTGTTGGAGGACTCTCTGTGCTGGCTAGTTTCTGTGTAGAGGGTCCTTCATTAGAGGCTTCTCACTCACTCCTCCGCCCCTGACCAGGGATGGGGAGTGAGTCTTTATTGGTTTATTTGAGAACAGAAACGACGCCTGCCTGCTTCACTTGGCCCCATCATCTCTGCTTACCCTTTTAGGAACTAGCTGACCACTGGGAACTCCCTGTCCAGTCTCTTATCAAAGCTGAAAACACTAGCACATCACAGCCCACAGACACAGGCCACGGCTTCCCAGAGCCACCTGTGCCTGCCTGGGTGGACGAGTCCATCCAATCCTGAACTGGGCAATCAACCCTCCCACCTGTGGTAGGAGCCACATTTCCCAGTACCGTCTTGATCAATGTAACAAAAAGCAGTCTTCAAGTCAATCAGAACATGGGTGAGGAAGCTAGTGGCATTTACAGAGCTCACTCAAACCCAACATCTTCCAAAACCAGAGCAGCTTCCCCACCCCTTGACTGTGTCCAGTGCTTAATGGCATTTGAAGGATGTGATGGCCCATATCCTAGCTCTTTCGGCTTTCTCAATACACCTGGGAGGAAGACAGAGTTTATTATCCCAAATGGACTCTGGTGTGAAAACTAAGTCCCAGAAATTTTAAGTGATGGGTCCAGAGCTCAGCACTGTACAACGTCCCCGATCAATTGCCTGTTCTGAGCTTCTGTTCTCTGAGTACACCTTTGCCTCCCCACTTCCTCCAAGGCTCCAGGAACCGTGAGCTGAGTGTCTGAGCCATGACGGGGCAGAAAGGAAACTCCCTGGATATGGTGGTCCTGCCTTTTAAAGGCTGCTTTAGTACACACCATTTATTCTGGTTCTGTCTAATAGAGAGCCTAATTTACTGAAAGTCCCAACTTTAATTTTTCCTTGCCTCCGAGGCTCCGACCAGGCAAAGAAGATAATTAGGTGAATTCTTTTGTTATTTCAATGACCCTATTTTTCTTTCTGAAGCAGTATGTCTCTACCCAAACTAGAGACTCAAAGAATTCTTTAAAAGCCACTCTACACTGAGTCAGTTGAACTGATGTAGATGAACCTAGAACCTGTTATACAAAGTGAAGTAAGTCAGAAAAAGAAAAGCAAATGTTGTATATTAATGCATATATTTGAAATCTAGAAAAATGGCACTGATGAACCTAATTCAGGGAAGGAATGGAGACACAGATACAGAGGACGGACTTGTGGACACTGCGGAGGAGGAAGAGGGGGACTTACTGAGAGAGTGGCACTGATATATGTGCACTACCACTTGTTATATAGATAGCTAGTGGGAAGCTGCTGTATAACACAGGGAACTCAGCCTGCTGCTCTCTGATAACTTAGAGGGGGCAGGGGGAGGCTCAAGAGGGAAGGCATATATGTATACTCCTGGCCAAGTCACATCATTGTATGGCATAAACCAACACAACATTGTGAAACAGTTATACTCCAATTTAAAAAGAAGCCACTCCACAAACTAATAAACTAAGCAATTAGAAAGCGCTTCACAAAGGCGGGTGCATCATCAGACACACTGATTCTCAGTGTCCACACTCTAAAGTGGGAAGCTGTCTCCTTACAGGTGCAGCATCAAGGCAGATAATTAAGACACACATTAACAAAGCTGTAGTATTCTGAAGGGAAGAAAAATCCTTGATTATCATGATGTGAAATCAGACCCTGAGCTGTCAGCTGCCTTCAGAAACCTCCCTCCTTCCCTGTGCCCTGGGCCACGTGGATATTTACACTGTGTAGTAAAACCCGGACTCGCTGAAGCAGTCAGCTGACACGTGTTCAGCTGACCCAAGGCCTGAGCAGGAAACGCAAGTGCTGTTATCTTTCCTCATGTGACCCAGGACAATTTCTTGCCCTAACTGGTCATGCACAAAGAACACCAGTGACGCGTGGAGGACCTCAGACCTCCTGCCTGGAGCACAACTTCCCAACATCAACCACAGAAGGTGGAGGTATGGACGAGCAGGAATGTATTCCCTGTGGTCCTGAAGGACCTCTTCCTGTCAAATCCGGCATCTTTCCATGGCTTTAGCTCTTGGCACCACTGCCTTCCTCCTCCCCCTGGCTGTCTCTGTGAAAAGTCCCACCATGCTGAGGCCTCCTGCCCTCCCACCCACATTCCCATGGCTGGCTGGGGGGCTGCCAGGCTGACTCTTGTCCTTCTGTCCTCCCTCAACTGCAGCCAAGCCCTCAAGGCTTGGTTCTCAACCTCAGCTCTCTCACCTCCTCCAAGATGGGCTCGTTCTACCTCGTGGCTTCAACCATCACCTCCCAGGCCGAGAACACCATCTTCTGCCCACTTCGCACCCCACTGCCTGCAGGAGAGTAACCCTCACTGTCAAACCATCACCTCATGCCATCCACAACCCAGACCAAACTTACTATTCCCATCCAAGGCTTCTAATGCAACCCCTCTCCCCAATTTTGCATGTGGTTTTGTCTTTGCTGTTCTATTTTTGTTTTCATGATACTCACAGTCAAGCAGGCTTCAACTTCTGAGAATCCACAGCATCTTGGACCTCACTGGCAACTCATCCTCAATTTCTAAAGCCAGCTAGAGCCAAGAGTCCCCTAATCTTGGTCACAGGTCCAGGCCATACAGCTGGTTTCTGCTGTGTTATCCGGCCTGGCATCCTGGGTTTCCTGGTGGGCCAGACTATCTACCCTAAACCACGTCCCACTCTTAGCTGCGGTCCTGATATGTTCCTACTTCTTATCAGGTCCCCATCCACCACAGTTGAGGGAGAAGCCTGTTCTATAGCAAACTGGAATCTCTAGATCATGTCCCATATGCCTTGAAAAATGAGGAATTCTACATCTTGACTTCAGATTATACTACAAAGCTATAGTCATCAAGACAGTATGACACTGGCACAAAAACAGAAATTTAGACCAATGGAACAAGACAGAAAGTCCGGAGATAAACTCACACACTTATGGGTACATTATTTTTTACAAAGGAGGTAAGAATACACAATGGGGCAAAGATAGTCTCTTCAATGAGTAGTAATGGGAAAACTGAGGTTCAGCTCAGTCGTGTCCAACTCTTTGCGACCTCATGAACCGCAGCACGCCAGGCCTCCCTGTCCATCACCAACTCCCGGAGTCTACCCAAACCCATGTCATTGAGTCAGTAATGCCATCCAACCATCTCATCCTGTCGTCCTCTTCTCCTCCTGCCCTCAATCCTTCCCAGCATCAAGGTCTTTTCAAATGAGTCAGCTCTTCGCATCAGGTGGCCAAAGTATTGGAGTTTCAGCTTCAATATCAGTCCTCCCAATGAACACCCAGGACTGATCTCCTTTAGGATGGACTGGTTGGATCTCCTTCCAGTCCAAGGGACTCTCAAGAGTCTTCTCCAACACCACAGTTCAAAAGCATCAATTCTTCAATGCTCAGCTTTCTTTATAGTCCAACTCTCACATCCATACATGACTACTGGAAAAACCATAGCCTTGACTAGATGGACCTTTGTTGGCAAAGTAATGTCTCTGCTCTTTAATATGCTGTCTAGGTTGGTCATAACTTTCCTTAAGCATAAGCGTCTCTTAATTTCATAGCTGCAGTCACCATCTGCAGTGATTTTGGAGCCCAGAAAAATAAAGTCAGCCACTGTTTCCACTGTTTGCCCATCTATCTGCCATGAAGTGATGGGACTGGATGCCGTGATCTTAAGGGAAAACTGAAGAGCTATGTGTAAAAGAATGAAATTGGAACACTGTCTACACCATACACAAAGATAAACTCAAAATGAGTTACAGACCTAAACGTAAGACCAGAAACTATAAAACTCTTAGAGGAAAACATAGGTAGGACACTCTATGACATAAATCACAGCAAGATCCTCTATGACCCACCTCCTAAAGTAATGGAAATAAAAACAAAAATAAACAAGTGGGACCTAATTAAACTTAAAAGCTTTTGCACAGCACAGGAAATTATAAACAAGGTAAAAAGACAACCCTGAGAATGGGAGAAAATAATAGCAAATGAAACAACTGACAAAGGATTAATTTCCAAAATATGCAGGCAGCTCATGGGCTTCCCCACTGGCTCAGTGGTAAAGAATCTGCCACATTTCAGAAGATTCAGGAGATTCAGGTTCAATCCCTGGGTGGGGAAGATCCCCTGTAGAAAGGAAGGGCAACCCACTCCAGTATTCTTGCCTGGAGAATCCCACGGACAGAGGAGCCTGGCGGGCTACAGTCCATGGGATCACAGAGTCAGACACAACTGAAGCAACTGAAAAGCACAGCAGCACAAGCAGCTCATACAAATCAATACCAGAGAAAACAAACAACCCAATCAGAAAGTGGGCAAAAGACCTAAACAGACATTTCTCCAAAGAAGACATTCTGTAGCTGTTCAGTCACCCTGGCGTGCCTGACTCTTTGCGACCCCATGGACTGCAGCACACCAGGCCTCCCTGTCCTTCACCATCTCCCAAAGTCTGCCCAAGTCATGTCCACTGCATCAGTGATGCTGTCCAGCCATCTCATCCTCTGATGCCCTCTTCTCCTTCTGCCCTCAATCTTTCCCAGCATCAGGGACTTTTCCAAAGAGTCAGCTGTTCGCATCAGATGACCAAAATACTGGAGTTTCAGCTTCAGCATCAGTCCTTCCAACTAGTATTCAAGGTTTATTTCTCTTAAGATTGACTGGGTTTGATCTCCTTCCTGTCCAAGGGACTCTCAGGAGTCTTCTCCAGCACCACAGTTTGAAGGCATCAATTCTTTGGTGCTCTGCCTTCTTTATGGTCCAGCTCTCACAACCATACGTAACCACTGTGAAGACCATAGCCTTGACTATATAGACCTTTGTTGGCAGAGTAATGTCTCTGCTTTTCAACACTATCTAGGTTTGTCATAGCTTTCCTGCCAAGAAGCAATCGTCTTCTGATTTCATGGCTATAGTCACCATCCGCAGGGATATTAGAACCCAAGAAGAGGAAATTCGTCACTACTTTTACCAAAGATGGCTAATAAACACATGAAAAGTTGCTCAGCATTCATTATAAGAGAAATGCAAATCAAAACTACAAAGAGATATCACCTCACATCGGTCAGAATGCCATCATCAAAAAATCTACAAACAATAAATGCTGGAGAAGGTGTGGATAAAAGGGAACCCTCTTGCACTGTGGTGGGAATGTAAATTGGTATAGCCACTATGGAAGACAACATGGAGATTCCTTAAAAAACTAGGAATAAAACCACCATATGACCCAGCAATTCCACTACTAGGCATACACCCTGAGGAAACCAAAATTGAAAAAGACACATGTATCCCAATGTTCACTGCAGCCCTATATACAATAGTATGTATTGTAGCTAGGACATGGAAGCAACCTAGATGTCCATCAACAGGTGAATGGACAAAGAAGCTGTGGAATGTTACTCAACCATAAAAAGAAATGCATTTGAGTCAGTTCTCATGAGGTGGATGAACCCAGAGCCTATTATACAGAGTGAAGTAAGCCAGAGAGAGAAAAACAAATATCGTATAGTAACACATATATATGGAATCTAGAAAGACGGTACTGATAAACCTATTTGCAGGGCAGCAATGGAGACACAGACATAGGACAGACTTATGGACATGGGGCAGGGGGAGGAAGGAGAGGGTGAGAAGTATGGAGAGAGTAACATGGAAACATATATTACCATATGCAAAATAGATAGCTGATAAGAATTTCCTGTAGGACTCAGGGAACTCAAACTGAGGCTCTGTAATAACCTAGAGGGTGGGATGGGGAGGGCAGTGGAAGGGAGGCTCAAGAGAGAGGGGACATAGGCGTCCCTATGTCTGATTCTTGTTGATGTTTGGCAGAAACAAACACAAGACTGTAAAGCAACTATCCTTCAATTAAAAATTAAGAAATTAATAAAAATGAGGAATTCCAGCATGAAGTTTCCTTAAAAGACTAAAAATAGAATTACCATATGATCCAGCAATCCCACTCCTGGGCATATACCCAGAGAAAACCACAATCCAAAAGGATATATGTACCTGATGTTCACAGCAGGACTGTTTACAAGAACCAGGACAAAGAACCAGCCTAAATGTCCACTGACAAAGGAATGGATAAGGAAAATGTGGTGTGTGTGTATACACACACACACACACACAAATGGAATATTATTTATACATAAAGAAGAATGAAATATCATCTGCAGCAATATGGATGGACCTAGAGACTATCATACTAATTGAAGTCAGTCTGAGAGAAAGAAAAATATATGACATTCACATGTAGAATCTAATCTTTTAAAAAATGAAACAAGTGAACTTACTTCCAAAACTGAAACAAATTTATAGGGATTGAAAACAAACTATGGTTACCAAAGGGGAAACATGGAGAAGGGGGATAAATCAAGAGCTTGGGATGAACACACACTACTATGTATAAGACAGATAATCGACAAGAATCTACTGCATATCACAGGGAACTCTACTCAATATTCTGGGATAACCTATATGAGAAAAGGATGAATATATACATGTGTATACACACATACACATATATATAACTGAATCACTTCACTGTACACCTGGAAAGCAACACTGCAAATCAACAAAAAAAATTAAAAATAAAAAAAAATTTAAATAAAAGTGAGGAACTCCAGAAATCAACTTGGTTTGGGGTGAACAGCACAGCAGAGGGAAAATTAGGCTGTTGTAGTATAAAAAAAAAACCAACTTTGAGAGTAGACAGGCCTGCACATTACAAATCCCAACAGTGCAGCTGACTTCTGTAACCAGGCAGCCTTGTCCTCTAAGTCTGGTCCCTTCACTGTGAGGTGGGGGTCACACCTGGCTTTTGGAATTGTTGTGAGGAATATAGAAGATCAGAGGAACAATGACAGGAGCCCTTACTACATGCCAGGTGCTCAGCCCGGGATGGGGGGAGGCATAGCAAAGCCCATAGCCTGTTTCATTTCTTGAAGACCTAAAGTCTCTCTCGCTAATACACAGTCAGATGGGTCACAGGGGAAAGAGACCAGATGAGACCAGCTCTTAGGGATGCACGTAAAGAACATCCTAGCACCGTGCAAACCCCAGCCCTCACTGTGAGTCCTGGGACGGGGCTACTACAGTCGCCCACCCTACAGGGTAAGTCGCCATGCTAAATGAAGAGGAAGGAGGCCCTGCAGAGAGTCTAAGCAAGGCGGGAGGCCTGCTAACAGAAGAAGGGGCAGAGGCAACCTGGCCTCATCCTTGTGTCCTCGGGGAATGCTGTTGGTTCTCACCTGTCTGGACTGGCACTGGCCAGCTCTGGGAAGTAGGGGGAGGTGACCATGCTCTTCTGATATGGAAGTCTCCTTTCAGAGGTCAGAAGCTGCAATTATCTGCTGGGTTCCCAGGACCACCAGAAGGCTGCTGTTGCCTCAGCATCAGTGAGGAGGGGTAAGTTTCCCTCCCATTCACAGCACGGTACCCAATTTCCAATTCACTTAGGGCTTCCTGGTAAACTAGCCCCAGTCCCACATCGCCAAGGCCGTTGCACGTATAACCCCAGCTATTCCCCTAGGGGCATTATGTAGCACTTTAAAAAAGCACTAGACCAGACATCTGGGGACCTGAATTATTTTCCTACCCACTAACAACCTCTGTGACTTTGAGTAGGTCACTGGCCTCCACGTTCTCATCTATAATGACATCCATGGTTGTGCAGATGATATGAGAAATAAAAGCACCCCAAGACTGGGCAGCAGTGCAGAAAGGTCCAAGATGGTCAAGGACACAGTCAATAGCCCTTTTAATGGTAGGAGATTTACAGGAAAATGGACAGAGTGTCCCAAATCTGTGGACCCCACAATGAAACACGTTGGACAGGAAAGACCTGCTGGGTATACTGAGAAAAACCTTGTCCCATGCAGAAACCATGGCCAGGCTTTCAAACGTCCTGTCTGGTGTTTCCATTTATGAGACAGGCGGCTTTCGGAGCCTGGCCAAGCCAGCTGGCATGGTCCACGCGAGGCATGACCAACAGAGCGCAGGAACAGAGGGCAGTTCAGCGCAGGCCAGAGGTCTCCACTGCCATCAGTGCCGAGCCTGCCGGCAGCGACAGGCCACACACCTCTCCTCCTGTTTTCCCCTCAAAGTGTGTTTTAATAGCTGTTATCTCTATCAGCAGAGGGGAGGGAGCCGCCTGATGGTAGCCTGATACAGGGAAGGGACAGCAATCATACAGAGCTTGGAAATTACGCATGTGGCCATTTGATCCAAACTTGGCCTCTGAACACCCCACAGAAGGGGAGGGTGGGGTGGGGTGGGGTGGAAAGGGAATTATAGCCTGGCTGGAGCACTGCAGAGCTGCTGCAAAGCAGAGGGCACGGGGCAGAGGGCTAAGTGAGCTCTGACTGTGAGTCACAGTGGAGCCGGGGGCCAAGCTCACAATGAGGAAGACCCAAGGTGGGCTGTGCCCCAGGGACAACAGGACACCCCCATCTTTCTAGAAGAAAGGAAGAGTGGGTGAGAGGGTCAAGAAGAGGCCTGGTTTTTCCCAGTGATATGATCTCCATCCTTAATCCCAAAAAAGAAACTGGAGGGTATTTGTGAGAGTTCTCCTGCAGCCCAGAGATGCCCTATATTCTGTTCATTTCCTCTCTGCCTGGAGGACCGTCCTTCAAGGTCGGATGAGGACACTCTCTCACCAGCTCCTGCAAGGGTAGGAACCAACCTTATGTGGAGCAAGACCTGTTTTCTGCCAGGCGCACAGTTAGAAAACTGGGCTGACTCAACCCATCAGAATGGAGGCAGGGCGGGGGGGCAGGAGGGCCGGCAGGATGAACCCAGCTTCTCAAGGCAGACCCAACAATCCCCTGCCTTCCTGGAAACTTCTTGGAACCCAAATCAAAGGCAGGAGGTGGAAGGAGAGGATGGGGGCGTGGGAGGAGAAGATGAAAGACAGAATCATCACAGTAAGAACCACAGAATCAACATTCATCCCTTACTCTAAGTGTATTAAGTATATGAATGTGAGTTAATACATTTAACGCCTTACAACCTGATAAGGTAGGGTCAATTATTATCCTATGTTTATTTATTTTTTTTTACCACAGCTGATACTGTAGTTCACTTTCATGCCAGGTGTTTGAAAAATGCCCCAAGGCCTCCTAGACATGAGGTCATTATCACTCTGAGTGGCCAAGTAAAAAAGGGTGGCATGTCTGAGAAATGCCACTCCAGGAGGCAAAAGCTTTTTTTTCTTTTCTTTTTCAGCCGTACTTCGCGGCATGCCGAACCTTAGTTTCCTGACCAGGGGTTAAACCCATGCCCTCTCCAGTGGAAGCACTGAGTCCTAACCACTAGACCACCAGGGAAGTCCCAGGAGAGCTTTAGTGAGTGTGTAGGGAAGAGAAGCAGACGCAGCTCTCGCGGCCCTGATGCTGACCCACCAGCAGAGGCGCCCAGCTCTCTGAGCAGCTGGGTCCTTGATGCCCCATTCCATATGCTCCCAACTTCCTAGGTCACTGCCTACCTGGGTGGGGGTGGGGGCATTCTCCGAGGCTTTACCCCACAGGGCACAACCAGATTCTTGAATTCTATCCAGGGATGAAGGTTGATGGCCAGATCTAGATCTCCTCAAAGAACTCCAGTAGCGTGTTTCCCAGGTTAACAGCTAACAGGGACTTTCCTGGTGGTCCAGGGGCTAAGCCTCAGTGCTCCCAATGCAGGGGGCCCAGGATTGACCCCTAGACCCCACATGCTGCAACTGAGAATTCACAAGTTGCAAGTAAAGATCCCACATGCTGCAGCTAAGACCCAGAGCAGCCAAATACACAAATAAATAAATATCTAAAAGTTAAAAAAAACACAACAGTTGACAGTTACCATATTTTGAACATCTACAGTCAGGTGGTGCTAGTGGTAAAGAAGCCACCTGCCAATGGAGGAGACAGAAGAGACTCGGGTTCAATACCTGGGTCAGGAAGATCCCCTGGAGGAGGGCACAGCAACCCACTCCAGTATTCTTGTCTGGGACATTCCATGCACAGAGGAGCCTGGTGGGCTACAGTCCATGGGGTCACAAAGAGTTGGACACGACTGACGTGACTTAGCACGCACTGTGTGTAAAAGACTAGTAGTAGCTGGTGTTTTATATGCATTATCTCCTGAAATTCTCATCTCTTTTAGGTAAGTCATGCCTACCCTGTACACAATCCCATGACAAATGAGGTCTCTGGGTCCCCCTGTGGTGAAGGCATTCCCAAAAGTCAAACATCTGGCGAGGCCAGGAGTCAAGTCCGTCCCTGACTGACTGTGCTCAAATCAACGTGCACCGTCTCCATTCCTAGGTTTACACTGTTGGAACGCCGTGGACTTGGACCCTGCCATCCACATTGTCTTACTAAGGCCCTGACCCAGCAGGGAGCAGAGGTAACCCTCCACCATAAATGTCCTCCACTGGAGCCTACCAGGCCTCTCTCCCCCTCATCTCAGAGGGCATCCCCCCATCTCAGAGAGCATCCCCCCTCATCTCGGAGGGCATGGTAAAGAAGATGCTGGCTGCCCCTCCCACCCACCTTGCACACACAAACACAAATGCTCTCCAGGCCTCCCCATACCCTCCAATGGAAACCAAGCAAGGTTCCTTCGAACCTAGTCCCCAGCCCAAATTCTGAACAGACAGGAAGCTTCCCATGTTCTGCTCAATTCCCCCTGCCCCTGCTGGACACAGGTCAGCCTTGTAACAGAAGAGTTTGAGTTTCATGAGAAAAGTTGAAAGTGAAAAAATCCACAAAGGCAATTCACCCCTGGTTGTTTTTCCAACTAGAAGAAGAATGAGCAAAGTGACACTCAACAGCCCCTCCCGTGAGCCAGGGGGACTCAAGTCTCCCTGCTTTGTGTACCAGGCCAGGCCGGCAACTGAGGGCTCTCAGCAAGCAGCTGCCCACCCACTGATATTAGTGGGACTGGTCCTGCTAACACCCTTCTGTGGTCAGCACCCTCGGTCACACAAGGGGTGCCCCTGGCAGGTGACAAGAGATGGACACACGGCATTTAACCAGCAACTCTTCCAAAAGAGCCTCAAAGCATTTCACTCATCATCCTTTAACCATGTTGCCAAGCGTGGCAGAGTTAAGCCAACCCCAGTTTGCAGGTGCTAGACTCCATTTCTCCAGGTTTCAGTGAGTTGAACTGAGCCAGGCTATAAATTCAGGACACAGCAAAGCCTGGGCCCTGAGACACACCCCTCCACACTGTATCCTACTGTCAAAAGATAAGAGATGAGAACCCCTGCAGGAGTAAGATGGCTATTGTTTGCATCTAAGCTCCCAGGCCTCCCCAGACGGGGTTCAGACCCTGGAGCAAAGCCACCTCAACCTGCCACAAGCACAGGCTTGGTGAGAAGCAACCGCCATGTCTCTCTGGAGAATGGGGTCACTGCTCAATTTTCCCCCTAGATGGATGGGTGGAAAGAGGAGTAGAAGCAGCAGCGTACGTGAGGCAAGAGTGGCAGCAGGAGCTCACAGAATAGCATGAGTGAAAGGAAGTGGTGTCTTAAAGCTGGCACTTGAGCATTCATTCTCCCATTCACCGAGCACTGGCTGAGCAATCTGTGTATTAAGCTACAAGGATGAAGAAGACATAGTCCCTACAGACATTTCTCCAAAGAAGACATACAGATGACCAAACACATGAAAAGATGCTCAACATCACTAATTATTAGAGAAATGTAAATCAAAACTATAGTGAGGCATCACCTGACACCAGTCAGATGGACCATCATCAAAAAATCTACAAATGATAAATGCTGGAGAGGGTGTGGAGAAAAGGGAACCGTCTTAAACTGTTGGTGGGAATGTAAACTGGTACAGCGAATATGGAGAACAGGATGGAGGTTTCTTAAAAAACAAAAAATAGAACTACAATATCTCACTCCTGGGCATATACCAGAGAAAAGCATAATTCAAAAAAGATACACACACCCCAATGTCCACTGAAGCACTGTTTACAATAACTAGGACATGGAAGCAACCTAAATGTCCATCAATGAAGGAATGGATAAAGAAGATATGGTACATATATACAATGGAATATTACTCAGCCATAAAAAGGAATGAAATTGTGCAATGTGCAGAGACGTGGATGAACCTCAAGTCTGTTATACAGAGTGAAGTAAGTCATAAAGAGAAAAACAAATATTACATATTAACACATATTTGTGATAATCTAGAAAAATGGTATAGATGAACTTTTTGGAAAGCAAAAATAGATACAGACACAGAACAAATGTATGGATACCAAGGGGGAAAGGGGTGGAGTGGATTGAGAGATTAGGACTGACACATATATACTATTGATACTATGTATGAAATATGTAACTAATGAGAACCTACTACATAGCACAGGGAACTCTAAATGCTCTGTGGTGACCTAAATGGGAAGGAAATCCACAAAAGAGGGGATATATGTATACATATAATTGATTAACTTCGCTATAGAGCAGAAACTAACACAGCATTGTAAAGCAACTATACTCCAATAAAACAAAAAAGACATAGTCCCTATGCTCAGAGTAGCTGGTGTCATGGAGAGGCGGAGGGTGAGGAGTGGCAGATATGGGGAGCAGAAGTAGCCAAGAATTCTAAGTGAATTACACCACACAAGGTTGAATTGTCAAGATGAGAACCCACAGCCACAAAGAAAGGTATGTTACAGAATTTACTTTCCTACCTCTGATCCGAACCTACTTTTAACTTATGGTCTTATAATGTAGATAAAAATAGATGCATGCACCTCTAAGTATGCTCTGTCCCATTGGCAAAAAAAACTAAATCCTCACTGAAAGTCAAGTAAGTCTAGCGGGGAGGGAGGGGGTGAACTGACAGGACACAGGGAAGTCTCAGGCAGTGAAGCTACTCTGAATGGTACTCTGATGGTGGATACACGCCATTATGCATCTGTACAAATGCACAGAACACACATCACCAAGGGCAAACTTTAAACTGTGGACTCCATGATCATCATGTCAGTGTAGGTTCATCAACTGCAACACAAGTAGCATCTGGAGAAGGATGTTGGTAATGGGGGGAGGCCCTGCATGCATTGAGACAGGGGGTATATGGAAAATCTATCTTCCCCCTCAATTTTGCAGTGAATCTGAGAATGCTCTAAAAAGTATTTTTTTTAATTGAATAAGACCACTGGATCATAATATTGACAGATATTTTAGTCCAACTGCTATAACAAAGTACTATAGACTGGGTGGCTTGTAAAAAAAAAAAAAAAAAATCAGAAATTTACTTCTCAAAGTTCCAGAGGCTAAGAAGTTCAAGAACAGACACTTGGCAGGTTTGGTGTCAGGTGAGTACAGCTTTTGGGTCAGTAAGCAGCCATGTCCACACATAGGGGAACAAGGGAGCTCACTGAGGTCTTCTCTATAATCCCATTCATAAGGCTCCGGCCTCATGACCCCATCACAGCCTCCCAACTCCATCACATTGGGGGTTCCAGCTTCAACATATGAATGGTGGGGAGAGGGGACACAAGCATTCAGTCTGTGGCTGTAAGAGTTCTGGGCATCCAGCCAGCCTACCCACCCTGAGCCCTCTCTCTCCCCCGAGCCCTCTCCATGGAGCAACCACGCTCCCCGCCGGAAGGAGAACCGTGTGCCAAAAACGAGACATTACACAGCATGGCCAGCCATTGGAGCCTCCATGGTTACCCTCTGGGATCCAAGATTTAAAGAGACATCTGCTTGGAAGCTCAGATTCCTCAATCTGCAAGCTCCGCCTTCACACACCATCCTGAAAGTTAAATTGGGCCAAAATGCGAACAGTTTGGGGAACTATAAGGCTTCTATTCACCCCCTAGCCACTTCTTAATCTGTGCCAAACTCTCTGCATACAGTGAAGGTGAAAGTGAAAGTCCCTCAGTCGTGTCCAACTCTTTGTGACCCCATGGTCTATACAGTCCATGGAATTCTCCAGGCCAGAATACTGGAGTGAGTAGCCTTTCCCTTTTCCAGGGGATCTTCCCAACCCAGGGATCAAACCCAGGTCTCCCACATTGCAGGCGTATTCTTTATCAGCTGAGCCACAAGGGAAGCCCTGCTCCAGTATTCTGGCCTGGAGAATTCCATGGACTGTATAGTCCATGGGCTGCAAAGAATTGGACACAACTGAGCGACTTTCACTTACTCTGCATAGAGAGCTTATGTAAATCTTAAAACAGCGCTGCTCAAAGAGATCATCATCCCAGTTTCACAGATAAAGCAGCTGAGGCTCAGAGGGTGAACATCTCACCTACAGTCACAGAACCAGTTTGGAGCAGTACTAGGACCAGCCCCAGGGTCTGCCCCAGGCCAACACTCAAGACAGTACCCAACACTTTAAGTGTCCATAGGAGGGACTTTTCTGGTGGTCCAGTGACTAAGACTTTGTGCTCCGAATGCAGGGTTTGATCCCTGGTTAGGGAACTAGATCTCATATGCCATAACTAAGAGTTGCCTGCCACAACAAAGACCCACTATCCCCTGAGCTGCAACAAAGACCAGGTGCAGGTCTTCACCAGGTCATATATATAATTTTTATATTTTAAAAAATATTTTTTTAAGTGTCCATAGGAGAGTAAGCAGTGCCCTTGACATATTTACTTGGTGCCCTAAATGCCTGTAGACACCAGCACTGATGAAGTTTTTCAAGGGAAAAGACTAGACCCCCCACCTCTGCAGAGTCAGCGAGCTGATCACAATTGACAATGACAGCATGTCAAGATCATTTCCTTGGACAGGCCTCTCCAGAAAGCATTCAATTCCAGTTGTGAGAAGCAACATATTTGCCATGTGAATTAGCTAAGGGAAGAAGAAATAACCTTCGCTTAAAGCTTTCAGTTAATTGGTGTTTCTCATAACACAGAATCCAAGCCCTCACAGGGCTTGTAAGTGGTTTCCTAAACTAGTAAAGACTTACTGCTGACTCCTTCTGGTTTATTAATATTCCATTGTTAACAGATACATATTAAGTTCCTATTGTTCACAAAAATTATTGGATTTAAAACAGAGGATTCCTTTTCATTAGTAACTTATGACCTGATTTACAGACAGATAAAAGCTTATAAACGCATCTAGAATAAAGCAGGTTTCATCATCCTTAGGAACAACTGGACAGTGGAATGAACTATGGCCCAGACATAGGCATGGCCAGTGTCTGGATGGTATCAACTGTGTGATCGGAGGGACCCAATGTAACGTCCAGAAAAGAAAAGCTACTTTCCCATTCTTCCTTGAGTGGCCTGTTCCACTCATTTTTTTTCACTTGAAATATAATTGATTTACAACACTGTACTAGTTTCACATTTATAACATAGTGATTCAACATTTTTATAGATTATACTCCATTTAAATTATTATAAAATGTTGGCAATATTCCCTGTGCTGTACATTACATCCTTGTATCTTATTTTAACTTTGCTTTTTAAATTTATTTTTAATATTTTTATTTTTTGGCCACACCACAAGGCATCTTAGTTTCCCTACCAGGGATCAAACCCACACCCTCTGCATTGAAAGTGGGGAGTCTGGACCACCAGAGTATTCCAGTTGTATCTTATTTTATACCTACTTGTTTATACCTCTTAATCACCTTCCTCTATCATGTCTTTTCCCTGTTCTCTTGACTCTTTTTAGAATTACAGGATCTAAAGCTTTAAAACATAAATGTTTATGGAAAGGCAATAAGGAATGCCTCTAATCTCCTTTCCCAGTTTACCTTCAATTAGCCTCTGAAATCAGCTTCAAGTATCTAGCAGAGCCTTGGAGTAAAACAACACAGGTCAGCAAAGGACAGGTGAGGGAGAAGAAATCTCTGAGATCTGAAGAGTGGGACTCTGAGAAGGAGGTAAGGTGAAAGCTTGGGTACCAGGTAGGGAGCCAGCCTAGGCCCACAGGGAGAACTCAAAGATAAAAGACAAACAGCCCACAGAGACTAACCTTGGTCTTTAATGCAACCACAGCCATTTCCCAGAAAACTGAGAAACTGACCCTACTCTCTGGACACAAGATAAGGAAATGGGGTGGGGGGGGGGGGGAGGGGGAGGACACTCTTCTCAAAGCAAATAAATAGAAATGATTTAGAAAGCACCTACAGGGTTGCCATCTGACACTGTGCAAGAATGTCCTTCCCTTACTTTGTGTGTGTGTGTGTGTGTGTACGTGTGCACGCATTGGTTTACTTCCTTTGACCTATTTTCTGACCATTTTGCTTTAGTACAAAGCTGTGACAGAGGCATCACACTTTTAGAACCCTATGCTAGCTTCTACTAATATTTTAATAGTTTTATCATTGAAATCACAGTTATTATATTTAAAGTCAAAATAGCATCACTCGGCCACATGCTAAGAACTATAGCTGGGGGCAGGTCTTTGTTTTCCAATAAATTTTTCCATGATGTTGCCTTAAGGGGTTGATGAGATGACTTTCAGCTCCTTTCCAGCACTGACATTTCTTCTCCCCATGTCTGTGCAGAGTAGATGGACTGGCCTTGAATGCACTCCAAGGGACACCAGGCCCCAGAACATGCTGGCAGCATCTGGGTTTGCCTGGGCCCCCAGGAGAAGCGGGGCTCTGCCAGGTGTCATAGCTGATTTAACTGAAAGAAAGATGAAAAGCAGCCATGGGAACTGAAGCTTGACAGCATCCCTGAGTGTCTGATGAGCGGGAACCAGAGCAGTATGGAGGACACTGGAGGAATCTCCTCTGGCCAAAGATTCCCAGGCAGTGTTTGTCCTAACCACCCAGATCTGTCTCCAGAACGCAAAACCACAGTGCATGCTGAGACAGGTGAGAGCTGAAGCTGCTGGTCAACTCCCGGGAGGGGTGCTTCAGAATCAGAGTCTACAGGGAGGAGGGCGGATGGGGAAGGAAAAAAGGACAAAGGCAAAGATACGTTCACCCTTCCCAAGAGAAGGCTGCATGAGCTAAGATGTCCATGGGGAGAGTTCAGATGGTGACAGATTTTTTGCTTTTAAGACGAGAAGGGGTATAAATGATCATCCTGTCTGATTTAAAAACCACAGTTTGATGGCCAGAATCTTCCAGATCTCTCCTGCCTTTGTAAAGCCTCTAAGCAACAGTCCATACCTTCAGCCTCTGTGTCCACAGGGGAACGATGAAACATTGAGAAGGAATTTAATGCAAAAAGCAACTGCAGGAGACTTTGGGAACAGACATCAAAACGTCCATTTCCTAGCCTCCAAGACTCTCGGAATGCTTTACTTCACTGCCTCCTGGTACCAGAGCACATTTCCATAGCAACTCCCTGAGAACTGGCTGCTTCTTGGAGTCAGGGGGAAGCTGGCTTGGGGATCCTCCTCTTTGGGGGCACAGAAGCCCTTTTAATGAGAATCAGACCCCTAATTGGTTCCCCCCTCCTTTCCTTTTCAGGATGTGTGTGCTGAGACACTCTGGAATAGTTTGGGGACTAAACATTATGCAAGAAAAGAAATTAAAAATTAATAGAGAAATGTGGCCACACAGTGAAGACTTTTCAACAAACCAGGATGAGAGGACTTCCCTGGTGGTCCAGTGACTGGGACTCCACGCTCCCAGTCTGGGGTGTCAGCGTTCCCTCCCTGCTCAGGGCGCTGGATCCCACATGCCACAGCTAAGCGTTTATACGAGGCAACCAAGACCCAGTGAAGCCAACTAAATAAAGCAAAAAATTAAAAAACCAAAGTGAGGACATTCTCCTGCTGATTTTGACTTCTTGGCAAAAGCGTGTATCTGCCATCTATGAGGCTGTCCATAGGATCAGAGCACTAACTATTCACAAAGGTCTGAGTACTAATTATTCACAAACATCTGAGTTTAATTACAGCCAAGTTCCATACCACTGTGACCATTTCCCTGATGGAGAAACTGAGTCATGGTAAGATCATGTGGTTATTAATGAGATAAAAATGAGTACTCGCCTAGCATGGATCAAAATCTTACAACTATGCAGCACTATTCACAACAACCAAGCCATGAAAACAACCTAGATGTCCATTAAGAGATGAACGGATAAAGAAGATGTGGGGCATATATACAACCGAATATTATTCAGCCATAAAAAAGAATGAAATGATGCTATTTCTAACAACATGGATGGACCTAGAGATTATCATACTAAGTGAAGCAAGTCAGAAAGAGAAAGACAAACACTATATGACATAACATATATGTGGAATCTAAAATATAACACAAATGGGGAATTCCCTGACAGTCAGTCATTAGGACTCCACACTCTCACTGCTGGAGGCCTGGGTTCAATCTCTGGTTAGGGAACAAAGATTCTACAAGCCGTGAGGCATGGGCTCCAAAAATAAATTGTGCTGTGTGTGCTTAGTCTCTCAGTCATGTCTGACTCTTTGCAACCCCATGGACTGCAGCCCGCCATGTTCCTCTGTCCATGGGGATTCTCGAGGCAAGAATACTGGAGTGGGTTGCCATGTCCTCCTCCAGAGGATCTTCCCAACCCAGGGATCGAACCCAGGTCTCCTGCGTTGCAGGCGGATTCTTTATTTGGGATTAGCAGATGCAAACTATTATATAGAGAGTGGATAAACAACAAGGTCCTACTGTATGGCACAGAGAACTATAGTCAATATCCTGTGATAACCATAATAGAAAAGAATATGAAAAAGAATGGGTATATATACACATATATGCATGGCTGAATCACTTCACTGTACAGCAGGAATTAACATGACATTGTAAATCGACTATACTTCAATAAAATTTTTAAAAACCCTACAGCTACAGTCACATACTACAATATGGATGAACCTGGAAGACACTATTGTAAGTGAAATAAGGCAGTCACAGAACAAATAATGCATGATTCTATTCATTTAAGGTATCTAAAGAAGCCAAACTCATAGAAACAAAAAGCAGAATGGTGGCTGCCAGAGGCTTGATCTAGAGTTTCAGTTTGTGCAAAGTGAAAAAGTTTTAGAAATCTGCTTACAACAACATGCATATAGTTAACATTTGCACTGTACACCTATTTGTTGAGGGCAGATTCCATGTTATGTGTTTTTCAATCACAAATTTTAAAAATCTATAGCTATGAGCCACTTAACAGTTTTGTCTCTGATCCATCCTAGTGCTGGTGCAAAGCGTTTGAAGACTAATCAAGGAAAATGTCTCCAGCCATAGCTGTAGTAAGAAGACATGACAAACATGCACAAACATACGAGTGGACATTTCACCAAAGAGGCCATTCACACAGCAAACGTGCAGAGGAAACAATGACCAACATCAGCAGTCTTTAGGGAAACACAAATTTAAACCACAGTGAAAAGGCAGCTCACAGAATGGGAGAAACGATTGGCATTTCATGTAGCTGATAACAGTCTGCTGCTGATGCTGCTGCTGCTACTAAGTCGCTTCAGTCGTGTCCGACTCTATGCCACCCCATAGACGGCAGCCCACCAGGCTCCCCCGTCCCTGGGATTCTCCAGGCAAGAATACTGGACTGGGTTGCCATTTCCTTCTCCAATGCACGAAAGTGAAAAGTGAAAGTGAAGTCGCTCAGTCGTGTCCGACTCTTCGCAACCCCATGGACTGCAGCCTACGAGGCTTCTCCATCCATGGGATTTTCCAGGCAAGAGTACTGGAGTGGGGTGCCATTGCCTTCTCTGAATAACAATCTAGTATCTAAAATATGTAAGGAGCTGTTACAACTCAAGACTAAAAAGATACCTGAATTTAAAACTTGGCAAGACACCTGGATGGGAGGGGAGTTTGGGGGAGAGTGGTACATGTATACGTATGGACGAGTCCCTCTGCTGTCCACCTGAAACTATCACAACATTGTTTATCAGCTATACTCCAATACAAAATTAAAAGTTTAATTTTAAAAAAATGAAAGTTAAAAAGGGGGGGGCAAAAGACTTGAATGGACATTTCTCCAAAGAAGCTACACAAATGGCCAATAAGCTCATAAGAAGAGGCAAAAATCATCAGTCCTCAGGGAAATGAAAAATCAAAACTACAATGTAAGACCACTTCACCTCAAGTAGGATGACGAGAATCAATAAGACAAATACAAGTGTCAGCAAAGATGTGGAGAAACCAGAACCCTTATACACTGCTGGTGGGAAGGTAAAATGATGCAGCTGCTTTGAAAAGCAGTTTGGCAGTTCCCCAAAAGCCTAAATGCAGAATTACAATGTGATCTAGCGATTCAACTCCTAGGAAAATACCCCAAAGAAAACACGCATAGGCAGAAATACTTGTACATAAATGTGAGAAACATTGTTTATAACAGGCAAAAGTGGAAACAACCCAACTATCCATTAACCAATGGATAAACAAAATGCAGTGTATTCATACAACAGAATGTTATTTAGCCATACAAAGGAAAGAAGTACCGATTCATATTACAACATGGATCAACCCTGGAAATACTATGCTAAGTGAAAGAAGCCAGTCACAAAGGGCCATATGTTATCATATTTCATTTATATGATGGGTCTAGACAGCATCCCACCAGGCTCCTCTGTCCATGAGATTTTCCAGGCAAGAGTACTGGAGTGGGGTGCCATTGCCTTCTCCAAGAGGACAGGTGAGTGGCTGCCAAAGTCTGGGAATGGGCAACAGAGAAGGTGGCGCTGTAAGGAGTAGCACTAGAGAGCCTGGGGTAACAGGGTGGTTCTGTGTCATGACTGTGTTGGTGGTGACAGGAAGCTGCAAACACACAAGTGCGTGTGTAAGTGGCAGCACTTGAATCAGCTCTGAGCATGTTACTCATGTCATCACCCGGATTTGCTATTCCCCTAGTTACCCAAGATTCTCAGTGGGGAAGAAGGGGCAAGGGGGTGCCAAAGACTTCTCTCCATTTCTTTGCAACTGCCAATGAATCTATATTTATTCCAAAATAAGAAGTTTGAGGGTGTTTTTTAAATAACTACATAGGGTATTAGTCAGTTTAAAAGTAAACTTCTTATTTGCAAACCAGAAAAAGAGACACAGACAAGAGAACAACTGGATGATACCAAGAGGAGAACAGGGCGGGAGGTGGGGGAGATGAACTGGGAGATTGGAATTGACACATATACACTATTGATACTGTGCATAAAATAGATCACTAATGACAATGTACTGTATAACTAAGGGGACTCTACTCAATGCTCTGTGGTGACCGCAATGGGAAGGAAATCCAAAAATAGGAGGGATGTATGTATACACATAGCTGATTCACTTTGCTGCATGTGGAAACTAACCCAATATGGTAAAGCAACTGTACTCTAATAAAAATTAACTTTAAGAAAGGCAACAGCTGTGTTTTAATAAAGCTTATAGTTCAAGGCAGGAGTAAAGAAGAAACAATAACGCTAACCCTGACAGCTACAAACCATCACCTCTCCAACATGTCAGAGAACTTCTCCTTCTAGTGTGAACTGCACATACTTGATAACAAATCAAGAGCTTCTGGCGTGGACCCGCTAACTCACATGTCCTCACACTTACCTTCTAACCCCTTTGCATGCAGCTATTGCTGTCCTAACGCACCCTCATACTCATCTCTGGGCTTGCCTTCATGCTCTTCCCTGTCTAAACTCATCTCTCTCCAGGTATCCAAATACTTCCCCAGCAGCTGTATCCATCTTTCCATGTGGGTTAAATGTATCTCTAACTAGATGCTCCAGTTCAGACCCTAGGTTGTCTTCCTCTACTATATTCTCCATAATACATGACACAATGCTGAGGATGTAGGAAGCACTCAAAAATCACTGCAGGTGGAATAAAAGGCTTCCTGCCTCAAGATCTTTAATTTTCACTCTTGTGAGCTACATGATGCAGAGTGGGTACATTCATATGAAAGTCAAGACATAATGTTTCACACGTAATCACTACTGTGTATTTTTAAATACTTTTGCAGGAAATGTGGTACTTAGCCAACACCTTGGGGGTGGCCGAGGCCCTACAAGATGAGGAAAAAGACAGAAAAAGCTTTTAAAACTGGGAATAGGGACTTCCCTGGTGGTCTGGTGGTTGAGAGGGGGTGCAGGTTTTATTCCTGTTGAGGGAACTAGTATCTCACATGCCTCATGACCAATAAAGCCAGAGCATAAACAACAAAAGCAACATTTGTAACAAATTCAGTAGAGTTTAAAAATGGACCACATCAAAAAAAAATCGTAAAAAAAAAGTGGGGAAAGGTAGACTGCGATCAGAGAACAGCTGGAGGAACACGGGAAGAGCCCCACTTCCAAAAGTATGCTGAACCTAGCCATTCCTCTCCAGCGCCACCACAGCCCCCAGCCCCAGCCTGCATCACTCCCAGCACACCACCCCTCCATGGCTCCCCAAAGCACAAAGCTCTAAACTTCTTACGTTTGCTTAGAAACCTCTGAATGGTCCGACTCCTGCTCACCTCTACAAATTCATTTCATTTCATTCTTCCCCACCAATAATGCTCGCTTCACACCTTTCCATCCCTCAAGCATGTCAAGCAAGGTCTAGGTTGCACAATGGCACTGGCTTGCTCTTCTCCCTGGAATGCCTTGCCACCTGATCTTTGTATGGCCAGCCCTATGTCATTCAGACTTCAGTGTAGGTTTTATCTCCTCAGCCTAGTTACTAGTTCCTCCTTGCTTGTTACCACCCTCTCTTAATTCTTTGCCAAACACCTCATCATCTGATATTTTTCTTATCGATGTATTGACTATTTCTTCCTCATCCCACCACAGTGTAAGCTCCAGGGAGGCAGGGAACTGCTTTTTCTTTTTTTTCACTCCCAGTGCCTGACATATAGCCAGTATATAATAAATATGTGTACGATGAAGGTCTGAATAAGTGAGTGAATGAAAAAGATCACCACTCTACCTACTGCACAGCACTGACTCTCTCCGGTCAAATGAATGATCTATTAATGGCAATCTAGGAACTTCCCTGGTGCTCCCAGTGCAGAGGGCCCAGGTTCGATCCCTGGTCAGGGATTTACATTCCACATGCCGCAACAAAGATGGAAGAGCCCATGTGCCACAACTAGACCCACAGCAGCCAAATAAATTTTTAAAAATAAAATTAGCAAAAAGACCTGTCAGGTTTTTAAAAATGGCAATCTAAAAGTTACTAGCATTCAACTAGAGGATAAGTTGGTAACACGACCCTTGATACCTCAAAAGGACTCTGAAAACAGTAAACCACTGACTCCTGAACAACACGGAGGTTAATCCAAATGTAACACAGTCGGCCCTCCGCATCCATGGTTCCCTTGTATCCTCGGACTCAACCAACCACGAATCGTGGGGTACTCTATTTACTACTGCAGAATATCTACATATAAATGGACCTGTGCCAGTCAAACCTGTGTTGTTCAAGGGTCAACTGTATTATAGATCATCAACAAGGTCCAGATCAAGCCTCCTCGCTTCTCTGGAATCTCCCTAGAATAATCAATGCCTCACTGACCACCTCCTTTCTCCAACTTCCTGAAGCTTTTACTGCCTACACCATTCATGTGATACTTCACAACACCCTCCTGTATATTGGTACCCATGCCTACCATGAGAGGGATTGTGAGGTTCTGGGAATACAACCACTAATAAGGAGGAGTCTACCTTCCAGGTGGGGGATATAGATAGTAAACCAGTCTTTTCATAAATCATTACTTAATGGTATTTGTAACAAGTGCCACACACACACATAAAAACAAGTGTGCGCTAACAGCATAATCAAAGGACAAAACCAGACCAGCTGCATAAAAGAAGGACATCAGGTAGGAAGTGGGTCAGGGAAATGAGAGTCCATGAGAAGAAAATCTCTCACCTTTGGAGAGACCAGGGAGTAAGCAGGATGGAGACCAGAAACAACACGAACTTGAAGTCGGGAGACACTGGTCTCACATCCAGCACCATCACTGTCCACCTACAGTCCTTGACTTGTCTGGGTTAAAGTTGACTCAACTGTGATAATTAGAACAGAACCAAGTTCGGTGTTGTCAGAACCCTTAGAGAAATAAAATATAACCCAGTCATTTTCGAGAGATGAAATTATTTCATTTCAAAGAACAAGAATATTTATTGAACATATATTAATTACATTTTAAGCATAAAGATCCATTGAGGTGAATGGATTTGCCAAATATTAACATGAGTTAGTGGGCACAGTCTCCCTTCACTGAGCTGGTCAAGAGCAGTGATTCTCAAAGTCTGGAGATTCTTGGGGGATCCTGAGTTCCTTTTAGGGGAGCCCATGAGAACAAAACTATTTTCAGAAGAACACTAAGATGTCAGGGTCACTGTGCTGACATTTGCACTGTTGCTGCAAAAGCAAAAGTGAGTAAAACTAATGGCACCTAGTACAAATCAAGGCAGAGCTACCAAATAATACTAATAGTCATTACATTGTTTAGTGCCTGATGTGGGCAGAAAAGAAAAAGGCAGTTTCAGAATATCCTTGATGAGCTTCCCTGGTGGTTCAGTGGTTAAGGACCCATCTGCCAATGCGGGGGACACAATTTTGATCCTTGGTCTGGGAAGATCCCGCATGCTGTAAAAGGCAACTAAGCCCCAACTACTAAGGCTGCACTCGAGAGCCCACAAACCACAATTACTGAAGCCTGCACGCCCTGGAACCTGTGGTCTACAAGAGAGGCCACCACAATGAGGAGCCCGCACACTGCAACTGCAGAAATCAGAAGCTCACAAAGCACGTCGTGTGCTCAAAGCACAAGGACTGTCTCAAGGCAAAGCACCTCCGCGACTGAGCTCTGAGCTGAACTAGCGGCTTTCTTTGTGAAAGACTATTTTTACTTGAAAGGATGACTGACAGATAAACTCTAGATTTGAGTGTTTGATAGAAATTTTCTTGAAAATGAATAAAGTAGGCCTGTCATGTTAAGGAAAAATAGCAGATTTTTTGCCACTGATAAAACTTGAGCTTTCAAGCAAAAAGTAGAATTTTAGAAAACTTGCCACTGGGTGCTTGACATTTTTCCATTGCTTCAAGACTTTCCTGATGAGATCAATGGTGATATTGATGAAATGGATTTTTTAATACTGTATAATTAAAAGTCTCAACATTTTCAACATCTGTAAAACTCTGGACCAGTATTTTTCATATGGTCAATTCATCATGTTACAAAATCATGCATGGATTTAAAAAATCCATCCAAAGGGCAAGAAAGACTATTGGATTTTCATGCAGGAACACACAAAACTCATTGATAAGGTTTCAGATTCTGCACCATAACTATTAAGAAACTATCACTTTTCGAGTTTTGATGTAGTATCAAAATAAAGAATAAATACAGAAAAAGTCCTTAACTTACATTTAACAAGTGCACAAATACTCATTAAAATGACGTTATACTCCTCCATCCCTAAGGGATATCTTTGTTCTTGAACAAATAACATGTAAACTAGACTGTCTAGGCAAAGTTCCAGGGACATTTTAAACCAAGTACTTTTGCACTTTATGGAAGATATGGGTGAATTGAATTATGATTTTCTTGACCCATCTGGGCTCAAATTTCACTTTAAAAATGACAGATCCTCTTTCCCATTCCTATTTGCTTCCTCCCCCCATTCTTTTCTTTTTAATTAATTAATTTATTTTAATTGGAGGCTAATTACTTTACAATATTGTAGTGGTTTTTGCCATACATTGACATGAATCAGCCATGGGAATGCGTGTGTTCCCCATCCTGAACCCCCCTCCCACCCCCCTCCCCATCCCATCCCTCAGGGTCATCCCAGTGCACCAGCCCTGAGCACCTGTCTCATGCATTAAACCTGGACTGGCGATCTATTTCACATATGATAATATACGTGTTTCAATGCTATCCTCCCCCCATTCTTATTTGCTTTTGATCATCAGAAAATAAATACAATTCTTCGTCTCCCCATAATACGTTCCATGCAAGATTAACCAGATGTTCTCAATGGGCCCAGTCAAATAGAAACATCAACTTCCAGTGCCAGTCAAGATGAAGGAAACTGAATGGAGCCTAAGACTCCTACTGATTATGTTAAAATCTGTGTACATAATGCACAAAGCAACTACCTGAAGACTCTGGAAACTAAACAGCTAAAGGCAATGGGACCTGAATCAAAGTGGGCTGAATCACTATGCAGCAGGAACTCTACAAGAAATCTATTTCTATCTAGATCAAGAAAAGGAGCCCCAGTGTGCTAGAGAGTATAGAGGAAGTCCCTGGCTTTCTTTTTCTTTTTTTCCTCACCCAGCTTTGCACCACAGCCAACTCTAGTCTCAGATCTGCACTGCCACGGTAGCACAGCCAGAACAGACACCCTAAATGGTCCCTTCTATTAGAGAAACTGAATGAGTAGAGAACCTTCCAACAAAAGAAGATTCCAGGTACAGATTATCCACTGATAAAATTTTACCAAACTGTTATGGACTGAATTGTGTCTCTCCAAAATTCATTTGTTGGAGCCCTAACCCCCAGCACCTCAGAGTATGGCTGTATCTGGAGATAGGGCCTTTAAAGCAGCCATCAAGTTAAAATGAGCCTGTTAGGGTGAGCCCCATCCAAGGTGACTGATGTCCTTATGAGAAGGGGAAATTAGAACAAATGGAGAGACACTAAGGACACTCATACGCAGAGGGATGAACAGGTGAGGAGACAGAAAGAGGGGAGCCACGTCCAAGCCACAGACACCCCAGAGGAGCTCAACTCTGCCAGCACCTGATCATGGACTCCTGGCCTCCAGGACGGTTGAGAGAACAAATGTCTCTTGTTGAAGGCACCCACTATATGATATTTTTTTTGTCCACAGAAGACTAATCCACCAACATTTATTGGGAGACAAACACCACCAATTCTACACAATCTCATCCATAAAACAGAACAGGAAAGAACACTTTCTAACCCATTTGGGGAAGTTAATATTATCCTCATGCACTTTTTTTTATTAAAAGAAAACTACAAACAAATATCTCTCATGAACATAAGCATAAAAAAATTCTCAACAAAATATTAGCAACTAAAGTCCATCAATACATGAAAACAGGACTTATCTTGAGAATATAAGGGTGGTTCAGCATTTGACATTCAATGTAATGCACTTAATTACAAGCTGAAGAAGAAAGATGTCATGATGATCTCAGACGCTGAACGAGTCCTCACAAAATTTAACTTCAATTTATGATTAAAACTTCTCACCAAATCAGAAATAGAAGGAAATTTCCTTAACCTGCTAAAAGGCACTGACACAAAAACTAATGATATCATACTTAAGATAGGTTGTTCACGCTCATCAGTCTATGCAACCTCATACAGAAGTCCTAGCCAGTGCAATAAAGAAAAAAATTCATACAGGCTTGAAAGGGAGAAATAAAACTCCTTCTCTTCCTTGAGGGTACATCATTTGGATCAAAGAGGATATCAAAAGGGAATTTTTTAAATCTTGAAACAAATGACAATGAAAACACAACACACCAAAACTTAGGGGATATAGTAAAAGCAGCACTAAGAGGAAAGCTTACAGCGATAAATGCCTACATTATAAGAGATCTCCAATAAACAACCTGACTTTGTACCTCGAGAACTACAAAAGAACTGAAACCAAAGCTAGCAGAAGGAAGGAAATAATAAAGATCAGAGAAGAAATAAATCAAATAGAGACTAGAAAATAACAGAAAAGAATTGTAAGTTGATTTTTTGAAAGAAACAAAATCAATAAAGCCTCACATTTACACCCACGGCTGATTCGTGTCAATGTAAGGCAAAAACCACTACAATACTGTAAAGTAATTAGCCTCCAATTTAAATAAATCAATTATTTTTTAAAAGCCTTACCTAACCTAAGAAGGAAAGAGAGAAAACTGAAATAAAAACAGAAAGGAAAGTGACATTATAACAGATACCTCAAAAGTAAAGAAGCATAAGCATAAGGGACTATTGATGAAAATTACAAATTGGAAAACTTAGAAGAAATAGACAAATTTTGAGAAACATACAACGTGTTAAGGCTAAAACAAGAAAAAAACAGAAAAACCCAAAACACCAGTAACAAATAAAGAGATTCAAATAGTAATTTAAAAACTCCCAAAAGCGAAAAGCCTAGGACCAAATGGATTCAAAGTTGAATTCTACCAATATTCAAATAAGAATTAACACCAGTGCTTCTTAAACTCTTCCAAAAAGTAAAAGTAGAGGAAATACATCCAAACTCATTTAATGACAGCAGCCCCACCGGATATCATAGCTGGACAAAGACACTGCAAGAATAGAAAACTACAGACCAATATCTCTGATAAACATAGGTGTAAAACTCCTCAGTAACACTAGCACACTGGATTTAACAATGTATCAAAAAGATTAAACACCATGACCAGTGGTATTTATCCCTGGGAAGGAAAGTTGGTTTAACATACACAAATCAATGTAATACATAGCACATTCACAAAATAAAATATTTGAACCACATGATCATCTCAATACGCAGAAAAAACAACTTGACAAAATTCAACACCCATTACTGATAAAAACAATAAAATAAATATAAAAAATTTCCTCAACACAATAAAGGCCATTTATGAAAAGCCCAGGGCTAATGCTGGGAAGGATTGGGGGCAGGAGGAGAAGGGGACGACAGAGGATGAGATGGTTGGATGGCCTCACCAACTCGATGGACATGGGTTTGGGTAAACTCTGGGAGTTGGTGATGGACAGGGAGGCCTGGCGTGCTGCGATTCATGGGGTCGCAAAGAGTCAGACACAACTGAGCGACTGAACTGAACATCATAATCAATGGGGAAAACTGAAAGCTTTCCTACTCATGCCAATTCTACTAAACATAATACTGGAAGTACTGGCAAAAAAAAAAAAAGATATAAAAGGCATTTAAATTGGAACAAAGGAAGGAAAACTATCTCCGTTTGCACATGTCATGATTCTATATGTAGAAAACCCTGAAGACTACACACACACACCACAAATTTAGAATACATGAATCCAGTAAAGCTTCAGGATACAAATCAACGTGACAAAAAAAAAAAAAGTAGCTGTATTTGTTTACACCAACAACAATCTATCTGAAAAGGAAATGAGTAAACAATCCTATCTATGATGGCACCTAAGAGAACAAAATACCTAGGAACAAATTTAACCAAGGAAGTAAACGATCTATGCACTGAAAACTTTATAAGGTTGATGAGAAAGACAAAAATCAATGGGGAGAGGTCCCATATTTATGGACTGGAAGAACTAATATTGCTAAAAATACCCATATTACCCACAGTGATCTAGAGATTCAAAACAATGGCTATTAAAATTTCAGTGGCATTTTTCACAGAAATGGAAAAAACAATTCAAAAATTTGTGTGGAACTGCAAAAGATTCTGAAGAGCCAAAGCAATTTTTTTTTCCTACCACCCATGTGTATTAACTTTATTTAGTGATAAAGAGGCCCAGAGAGTTCAGTGACTTGCACAAGGAACAGAACCAGCAAGTCATGGAACCAGGATGCAAAAGTGTTAGGTGCTTAACTAGGTTGTCCTTTTTTTTTTACCCCCTCTTTTCCCTTTTTAAAAAAAATTAATTTATTTTAATTAGAGGCTAATTACTTTACAGTATTGTAGTGGTTTTCGCCATACGCTGACATGGATTGGCCATGGGTGGACATGTGTCTCCCAGCTCCCTCTCCATCCCATCCCTCTGGGTCATCCCAGTGCACCAGCTTTGAGTCCCCTGTTTCATGCATCAAACCTGG
Source organism: Okapia johnstoni (assembly GCA_024291935.2). Classification (NCBI taxonomy): domain Eukaryota; kingdom Metazoa; phylum Chordata; class Mammalia; order Artiodactyla; family Giraffidae; genus Okapia; species Okapia johnstoni. The sequence continues at coordinate 10,060,806 of CM044324.1, forward strand.
ACTGGTGATCTATTTCACATATGGTAATATACATGTTTCACTGCTGTTCTCTCAAATCATCCCACCCTCGCCTTCTCCCACAGAGTCCAAAAGTCTGTTCTTTATATCTGTGTCTCTCTTGCTGTCTCGCATATAGGGTCATCGTTACCATCTTTCTAAATTCCATATATATGTGTTAATATACTGTATTGGTGTTTTTCTTTCTGACTTACTTCACTCTGTATAATAGGCTCCAGTTTCATCCACCTCATTAGAACTGATTCAAGTGCATTCTTAATAGCTGAGTAATATTCCATTGTGTATATGTACCACAGCTTTCTTATCCATTCGCCATGGACATCTAGGTTGCTTCCATGTCCTAGCTATTGTAAGCAGTGCTGCGATGAACACTGGGGTACACGTGTCTCTCAATTCTGGTTTCCTCAGTGTGTATGCCCAGCAGTGGGATTGCTGGCTCGTATTAGCCAAAGGAATCTTAAAAAAAAGAACAAAGCTGGAGGCATCACTGTTCCTGATTTCAAGTTACATTACAAGGTATAGTAATTAAAACAGTATGGTACAGACATAAAAACAAAGACTAGGGGAACAGAATCGAGAGCCCAGAAATAAATCCACACAGTGTCAAATTCTACAGTAAAATGCCAAGAACATAAAATGGGGATTATTAGTTTCTTTAACAAATTACGTTGGTAAAACTGGATTCACAAGCAGATGAATGAAATTTGACCCTTATTTCTCTCTATATGGGGCTTCCCTGTTGGCTCAGACAGTAAAGAATCCGCTGTAATGCAGGGGACCCAGGTTTGATCCCTGGGTTGGGAAGAAACCCTGGAGAAGGGAATGGCTACCCATTTCATTATTCTTGCCTGGAGAATCCCTATGGACAGAGAATCCTGGTGGGGTACAGTTCATGGGGTCACAAAGAGTGGGACACGACTAAGTGACTAACACTTTCACTTTCACACTACATACACTGCTGCTGCTGCTGCTAAGTCGCTTCAGTCGTGTCCAGCTCTGCACGACCCCATAGACGGCAGCCCACCAGGCTCCCCCGTCCCCAGGATTCTCCAGGCAAGAATACTGGAGTGGGTTGCCATTTCCTTCTCCAGTGCATGAAAGTGAAAAGTAAAAGTGAAGTTGCTCAGTCGTGTCCGACTCCTAGCGACCCCATGGACTGCAGCCTACCAGGCTCCTTCGTCCATGGGATTCTCCAGGCAAGAGTACTGGAGTGGGGTGCCATTGCCTTCTCTGACTACATACACTAACTCAGTATAAAGACTTACAGGTAAGACCTGAAACTAGAAAACAGAAAAAACAAAATTACTTCTTGACACTGGTATGAGCTATTATTTTCTAGATAGGACCCCAAAAGCACAGAAAACAGAAGCAAAAATTGATAAACTGGATCAAGAAGTCTTACAAATAAATAGTAAAACCATCTGATTGTTTAAAAATAGGTGAAGGTTCTGAACAGACATATAAATGACTAGCTAATCATCAAGGAAATGCAAACCAAAGCCATAATGGGATATCACCTCATGCCTGTTACTACGGCTGTGTGAGTGTGTTAGTCACTCAGTTGTGTCTGACTCTTTGTGACCCCATGGACTGTAGCCCACCAGGCTCCTCTCTCTCCATGGAATTCTCCAAGCAAGAATAATGGAGTGGGTAGCCGTTTCCTGCTCCAGGGGATCTTCCCGACCCAGGGATTGAACCTGGGTATCCTACATTACAGGCAGATTCTTTACTGTCTGAGCCACCAGGGAAGCCTATTACTATGGCTACGATCCAAAAAATGAAAGATAACGTGTCAGCGAGGATATGGAGAGAAGACAACACTTGTACATCGTTGATGGGAACGGCAACTGGTACAGTCATCATGGGCAACGGTCCAAATGCAGGGTCCTCAAAATATTAAAAATAGAACTACCATCCAGAAAAGCCTCTTCTGAGTATATATGCAAATGACATCAGTACATCTAAGAAATCAGTACCATGTGTTCACTGATCATTAATCACAATAGCCAAGACATGGAAACAACCTGTATCCATCAACCAACGAAGAAAAATGTGGCGTATATATTAATACATACAAAGGAATATTACTCAGCTACGGGAAAGAAGGTAATTCTGCCATTTGTGATAACACAGATGAAACCCAAGAACCTCACAATCAGTGATACAAGTCAGGAAAAGACAAATACTATTTGGTTGCACTTATATGTAGAATTTTTCTTAAAACCCACACGGAGATAGCACCACACACTTATTAGAATATCCATTTTTTTTTTAACTGACAATACCGAGTACTGATGAGAATGAAGAACAAGTGGAAATCTCATACAATGCTAACGCAAAGACAAAATGAGAAAGCCTGCATTTCAGTCTCTTTACCACTTACTAGTTGGATGATCTTGTGCAACCTACTTAATTGCCCTAAATCTCAGTTTCCTCATCTGTAAAATAGACATACTGACACTTCCAATGTTAATGTGCCTCACAGTGTTTCTGAGAAGTCTAACTGAAATGTAAATACTTCTGAAAATTGGGCTAACTATGCGAATATTAAAGTATCATCTCTAATTTTAAAAAATGCTTTAGCCATTAAAAGTGAACTATAGACACATATCACAGACAAATCTCAAGTGCATTCTGCTATATAAAAGAAGACAAATTTAAAAAAGAAAAGCAACATAATGATTCTATCACATGCTGGAAAATGCAAAACTAGTTGAAGAACCCTTTAGAAGTCCCCAGGATTTGCGATTGGGGAAGGGTCTGACCACACAGTGGCAGCACAGGGCAGTGTTTCAGCACTGATGGAGGTTTTCTATATTGTGGTTGTAGTTGCAATTGTTCAACCATGTGTAGCTGTCAAAACATAACTGTATATGAAAAAGTGAATTTTACTGTGTGGAATTCAATATTAATTTAGAGAACAGAAACAGAGGAAGAAAGAGAGGCTCCTGCTTTCTAAGGCCTCAGAGCTCTCTGAATGAGAGAGAATTCGTTCAACAAATGCATGAGACACCACAAAAATGCACCACATGTACAACAAGGAATAGAATAGATATTCCTGCCCTCAAGTAGTCTAGTCTATTTGTGAAGACAGCATCCGATGAGTAGGAAAACAGGGACCAAGAGGCTTTGACCAGGATGGCTGCCATCTTAAAAAAAAAAAAAAAAAAAAAAACAAAAAACCCTCCCTCAACTATTTTGGCCCCTTCACCTGCAGCCTCAATGGTGTTCAACCCACAAGTGAACACCCTGAAGGAGCTGCCCTCTCTCCTCCATGCCACAACCTAGATTCTGCTCTCTCCCTCTACTGAACTGTTCTTTCTGCCAGTGGAGTCAGGTGCTTCCTTTTAGCCCTTCCTTACCTGACTTCTCAAAAGCTCTTGGTTGTCACTCACTCATCCTTCTGCAGACATTCTGTGCTGTTCACTCTCCTGGTTTTTCCTCAGGCGTCTGCCCTTTCACCAGTGTTAGCATTTTACAAGGCTCAGATCTACCCGAGGGCTTCGACTCTAAGTCCTCTCCCTTGGAAATCTCATCCGTATCCAGTTTCAGCTGACACCTGGTTATCACTTAGTCCCAAAGGCATATCCTCCACTAATCCTCACCAGTTCAGTTCAGTTCAGTCGCTCAGTCGTGTCCGACTCTTTGTGACCCCATGAACCGCAGCACGCCAGGCCTCCCTGTCCATCACCAACTCCGGGAGTCTACCCAAATCCATGTCCATCGAGTCGGTGATGCCATCCAACCATCTCATCCTCTGTCGACCCCTTCTCCTCCTGCCCCTAATCCTTCCCAGCATTAGGGTCTTTTCCAATGAGTCAACTCTTCGCATGATGTGGCCAAAGTATTGGAGTTTCAGCTTCAACATCAGTCCTTCCAATGAGCAACCAGGACTGATCTCCTTTAGAATGGACTGGTTGGATCTCCTTGCAGTCCAAGGGACTCTCAAGAGTCTTCTCCAACACACTTCAAAAGCATCAATTCTTCAGCGCTCAGCTTTCTTCACCATCCAACTCTCACATCCATACATGACCACTGGAAAAACCATAGCCTTGACTAGACGGACCTTTGTTGGCAAAGAAATGTCTCTGCTTTTTAATATGCTATCTAGGTTGGTCCTAACCTTCCTTCCAAGGAGTAAGCGTCTTTTAATTTCATGGCTGCAAGCACCATCAGCAGTGATTTTGGAGCCCCAAAAAATAAAGTCTGACACTGTTTCCACTGTTCCCCATCTACTTCCCATGAAGTGATGGGACCAGATGCCATGATCTTAGTTTTCTGAACGTTGAGCTTTAAGCCAACTTTTTCACTCTCCTCTTTCACTTTCATCAAGAGGCTCTTTAGTTCTTCTTCACTTTCTACCATAAGGGTGGTGTCATCTGCATATCTGAGGTTATTGATATTTCTCCCAGAAATCTTGATTCCAGCTTGTGCTTCTTCCAGCCCAGCATTTCTCATGATGTACTCTGCATATAAGTTAAATAAGCAGGGTGACAATACACAGCCTTGACGTACTCCTTTTCCTATTTGGAACCAGTCTGTTGTTCCATGTCCACTTCTAACTGTTGCTTCCTGACCTGCATACAGGTTTCTCAAGAGACAGGTCAGATGGTCTGGTATTCCCATCTCTTTCAGAATTTTCCACAGTTTATTGTGATCCACACAATCAAAGGCTTTGGCATAGTCAATAAAGCAGAAATAGATGTTTTTCTGGAACTCTCTTGCTTTTTCGATGATCCAGCAGATGTTGGCAATTTGATCTCTGGTTCCTCTGCCTTTTCTAAAACTGGCTCGAACATCTGGAAGTTCACGGTTCACGTACTGCTGAAGCCTGGCGTGGAGAATTTTGAGCATTACTTTACTAGTGTGTGAGATGAGTGCAATTGTGCGGTAGTTTGAGCATTCTTTGGCATTGCCTTTCTTTGGGATTGGAATGAAAACTGACCTTTTCCCGTCCTGTGGCCACTGCTGAGTTTTCCAGATTTGCTGGCATATTGAGTGCAGCACTTTTACAGCATCATCTTTCAGGATTTGAAATAGCTCAACTGGAATTCTATCACCTCCACTAGCTTTGTTCGTAGTGATGCTTTTTAAGGCCCACTTGACTTCACATTCCAGGATGTCTGGCTCTAGGTGAGTGATCACACCATCGTGATTATCTGGGTCATGAAGATCTTTTTTGTACAGTTCTTCTGTGTATTCTTTCCACCTCTTCTTAATATCTTCTGCTTCTGTTAGGTCCATACCATTTCTGTGCTTTACCGAGCCCATCTTTGCATGAAATGTTCCCTTGGTATCTCTAATCCCCACATGGTCTGGCCCCACTCAGTGCTCTTGCCACATCCTTCTCACTCACTCTCTTTCCTCCAGCTACTGGGGATTTCTTTGATTTTCTCAAAGGTACCATGGATCCTGCTACCACATGGCCTTTGCACAGATTCTTTGCCTCTCTGGATTGCTCCCATTATCCCAATACTCCAACATTAACTAGGGTATCTCCTCTTTCATCAGATTTTAGCTCCAGTATAATTCAGCAGAAAAAGGTTTCTTTATCCCTAAGTCTAGGTCAGACTCCCTGATTATTTCCTTTCTTTCCCTTGAAGCATTTATTTCCATTTTAAATTATAAAGTCATTAATGTGGTCTTTTGATTGTATTCACCACCAGCACTAGGACTATAAACTTCATGAGATCAGAGACTTTGTATTTTTCTCAAAATTGAAACTCCAGTATCTAACACATCAGCTGCCTCATGGTAGTCACTCAACAATCATTTGCTAAAGATTGGACTCAACAATTCCACAAAATGAGGTGTGTACTGATATAATGTCATACGTGTCCACACTCTATGTAATATCAGTGGATTGGAAACAGTGTAACTACCTACCAACAGGGGACTTGATTAAATACATAGTAAGGCATTAATACAATGGAATATGATGCAGCTGTTTAAACCAACTTACATGTCTAGATATAGCAACTTACATGTCTACTTACATGTACCCACTTGTGAACAAAGCAGGGCACAACCATGTGCGCATAGTGCAGTGCCACTGGTATCAAAAGTGTGTGTTAGTCACACAGTCATGTCCGACTCTTTGCGATCCCATGGACTGAAGCCCGCCAGGCTCCTCTGTCCATGGGATTCTCCAGGCAAGAATATAGGAGTGGGCTGCCATTCCCTTAAAGAAGACAGTAAATCTTGCCTGAATTGTTTGTTGGAGGAGAATACTCGTTGGAAGCTTACAAGAAACTATTAACTATGGTTACTCGTTTGGAGGGTAGGTGGGAACTGGGTGGATGGGTGTCAGAAGTGGGAGAAAAAAACTCTAGACTACCATTTTATCCTTTCAGATTTGGGGATCCACATGAACATGGCTTATAATTCAGTACATGAATTTTTAAGTGCTCTGTGACCAGAACCCAGTAAAATCTGTTGAATGAATTGCAACACACGTGAGTGCTTCCCCATCATCTGTTCCCCTCTCCAGCACCTTCCCTGTCACCACTGCTCCCACTGCCACTGCCATGGGAAGACACAGGAAGCTTTTTAAAAGTTGCTAATCTTTAAGTTTTAAAGCCATACTTTCTAACCATCCATTTATAGTCATAAACCCCTCCATCACTCTTTACAACTGACAAAGTGCTTTCAAACCTATGACCTAATTGGGTCCTTAACCTGAGAGAGTTTCTACGTTTTGAAAGTGAAAGTCACTCAGTCGTGTCCAACTCTTTGCGACCCCATGGACTATACAGTTCATGGAATTCTCCAGGCCGGGATACTGGAGAGGGTAGCCTTTCCCTTCTCCAGGGGATGTGCCAACCCAAGGATTGAACCAGGTCTCCTGCACTGCAGGGGGATTCTTTACCAGTTGAGCCACAAGGGAAGCCCAAGAATACTAGAGTGGGTAGCCTATCCCTTCTCCAGCAGATCTTCCTGACCTAGTAATCAAACTGGGGTCTCCTGCACTGCAGGCAGATTTTTTACCAACTGAGCTATCAGGGAAGGAGAAAACTGAAGTTGTGAGAAATTAAGGGCTCTGCCTGAGGTCACGCCTCTGAAAATGGCACAGCCAATCCTGATTGCCTGATGAGGACGGCAACTCCCTCACCATCCTTCCCAACTCTAAAAAGGGAAAAAAGAAAGATGACAGGAGGTCTTCTACAGATTTTATGTCAGTCCCATGACACTCTAGGTAGGACTTATGTATGTGTGGGTCAGTCTGGGTCTCGGTCCCAGGGGACAGGACTTGCTGAGACAGGCAGATCAATTAGGCCCATGTGCCCAAAACTAGTGAGCCCACAACTACTGAAGCCCATGTGCTCAGAGCCTGTGCTCTGCAACGAGGGAAGCTACTGCAATAAGGAGCCTGTGTACTGCAACAAAGAGTAGCCCTTGCTCACCATAACTAGAGAAAAGCCCTCATGGCAACAAAGATCCAGCGCAACCAAACATAAGTTTTTTGTTTTTTTTTTAAGGCAGATAATTTTTAGTTTTAGTTTTTTTTTTTTCTTCAAGAAAGGAGCAAGTAACTGTCAATAACTCTTCATCTAATTCTGACACCTTCAATTCACAACTATCTTAATCACTGCAGAGAAAGTAAAAATTTCTCAAGGAATATCATAAAATATAAATGCTAACACCTTAATTTTATTTTTAACCTAAATTCTCAAATGAACTAGCTAATTTAAGTCAGCTCTGATGTGGTACCTTTCAAAGTGGTCAGAGGAAGGAGCCAAGATGTGATACATACAAAGTTCATCCATCAACACCTCGGTTCGGCTCCACAGCAGCTCAGCAACCTAGAACAATTAATTCTCTTTCCCCAAAAGCTTCTGACTCAGCGCAAACACACATACCCACCCTCTGTTATCTAAGAGACCAGGATGATGAAAGAGAAAAGGAATTCTACCCAAGATCAACATCTGACCACCCAAAATAGGACTGCCTTCACATTAAAACAATTCTCCACAGTCCCATTGTTCTATTTTTTTCGAATGATGGAAAATCTAATCGCAGGAAAATGTTAATAGCTTCATTGTGTGACCACAGGGCTAATCAGTTATATATCTAAAGAGTTTGGGGCTCAGCTGTGAGGTATTTTTGGATCAACATCTGATCTCTTGACATCAATGTACTGTTACCAAGGATTTAGTACATGAAGCAAAAATCCCACAAAATGGAGAACCAAAGAACCAAGACTAAAAAGATTTAATTTGAACATGCTACGGCCTGGCCCAGGCTGGGGATACTCAGGCTTAAGGTTCAATGTGGAGTGGGCGCTGGCACAGATTAAGAGTTGGGTAGGAAAACAAAAAGAGTGGGATGGAGGGAAAGAAAGGCGTTTAGATCTATGTTAGGAGTGAAATATATGACAAGCACTCAGAAGATTTTGGCAGATCTTGAGGAGGGGTCGAGGAGTCGAGAACTGTCAGTAGGGCAGGCCTAAGGAAGGAACCCTGGATAACGTGTGGAAAGGAAGAGTCAGCACTTTTCCACAGTCGGATGCACTTGCCCACGATAACAGTTTCTGTGCAAAGAACATGAAGAAAGCCTCCAGGTGCCATGGAGCCCTGGGCAGGAGGTTTAGAAGAACAAGGCCACTCCCCTAGGCCAACCCACCAGACAAGAGAAAGACACCACCCCCACCAAGGACACCACAGATGGGGGAAAGAAGGAAACCACCTAATACATGCACTTTGGTTCATTAACCCACATCAGAACTGTCTCCAGCGGTCTGTCACGTGGTCCTATAAACATCTTGGTGGGAGACTGGGAGCGATGGGCCACGGCCTCCCTGCTGCCCTGGCTCAGCTGTGACAATGCCACTGCTCTGAGAAAGCAACAATCCTCGAAATCGCCCCACAACTCAGGCATCTGCCTCAGACTGAAAGATGCCTCTTCTATCTTCATGCCCAGAATGATCCAGATCCTTCTGTTCCATGGGAACTAGATCCTGCCACTAAGGGTTTGCATACTGCAACTGAAGATCCTGCATGCTGCAAGGAAGACTGATGATCCCATGTGCCACAACTAAGACCCAGCAGGGCCAAGTAAAAACATACATAAGTATTTAAAATCAACAACAGAAGTAGTCATAACAGCTCAGTGTATTGAGTGCTTACTCTCAAACACTACACTGAAGGCTTTACCTATTGACATTCCCTACATAGTTAAATCATGTTGCATCCGCCCTAAGACACAGATGTTACTACTGCTTCCAATTTACAGAAGAGGAAACTGAGGCACAGCATGCCAACCTTCAGCCCATCTTGTCCCCTCACTTTGTGAGGGACCTCATGCCACACAGCATAGCCTGAGGACTCCAGAGTTTATGAGCAGTGTTTGTTAACTTCTGGGAGGGCTGTGGAGAGGGTGAAAAATACTTCTTGATCTGGACTTTGGAAGAGGACTCTTGACTCCCTTGCTCACAACATTCATATGAGTCATAGCTATCTTATTATTTTGCTATAGCACAGGGTACAGCAAATTCTTACCCTGGTGTCTTCTTGGACCTCCCAGTCACTGGAGAAAGTCGCCAGCTGCTGCCCTTGTGAACAGTTTGAAAACTGGAAGAGGCTAGAAAACATCCTTCTGTTCTCTTGAGTGTCTGGAAAGATGGCATCTTGGAAATTGACTCCATGAGGCAAGAGGTTATAGTTCTCATCCATCCTAATGGAAAAAAAGGAGGCAAGAGCTGTAGACTGGATACTCATGGGGTGTACCATCTTGAATTGAGAGTTAACAGAAGACTGTGACAGTGTTGCCAGTTATACAACATCTTTTTTTTTTTTTAAGTAGAGTTGAATTACAATGTTGTACTAATTTCTGCTGTAAAGTGATTCAATTATACATACATTTTTTATATCTTTTCCATTATGGTTTATCCCAGGAGACTGGATATGGTTCCCTGTGCTGAGGTAGGACCTTGTTGCTTATTCCAAATGTAATAGTTTGCATCTACTAACCCCAAACACCCAGTCCATCCCTCTGCCTCCCTCCATTCCCCTTGGCAACCACAAGTTTATTCTCTGCATCCATGAATGTTTCTGTCTTGTAAATAGGTTCATTCGTGCCATATTTTAGATTCCACATATAAGTGATGTAATACGGTATTTGCTTTTCTCTTTGTGATTTACTTCGCTTAGTATAATTATCTCTAGTTCCATCTATGTTGCGCAAATGGCATTATTTCTGTTATGGCTGAGTAATGTTCATATATACGTACCACATTTTCTTTAATCATTCAACTATCAATGGACATTTAGGCTGTTTCCATATCTTGGCTGTTGTGAAAAGTGCTGCTATGAACACGGGGGTCCATGCATGTTCCTGAATTACAGTTTTGTCCAGAGATATGCCCAGGAGGGGGACTGCTGGATCATATGGTAGTCTTATTAATTTTCTGAGGATCCCCCATACTGTTTTGCATAGTGGCTACACCAACTTACATTCCCACCAACAGTCTAGGAGGGTTCCCTTTTCTCCACACTCTCTCCAACATTTGCTATTTGTTCTGATTTTGATGATAGCCATTCTGCCCGATAGGAGATGGTACCTGGCTGTAGCTTGATTCCCATTTCTCTAATAATTAGTGACGTTGAGTATATTTTCATGTGTCTACTGGCCATCTGCATGTCTTATTTGGAGAAATGTCTATTAAGGTTTTCTGCCCATTTTTTGATTGGGTTTGTTGTTGAGTTGTATGGTCTGTATATTGGAAATTAAGCCCTGGTCTATTGCATCATTTGCAAATATTTTCTCCCATTCTTTAGGTTGCCTTTTTTTTTTTTTTATGGTTTTCTTTGCTGTGCAGAAGCTTGTAAGTTTGATCAGGTCCCCTTTGTTCATATTTGGTTTTATTTCTATTACCTTGGGAGAATGACCTAAGAAAACATAGGTCCAATTTATGTCGGAGAACATTTTGCCCATGCTCTCTTCTAGCAGTTTTATGGTGTCATGTCTTATGTTTAAGTCTTTAAACTATTGAGAGATATTTTTGTGCACAGTGTGAGGGTATATTCTAACTTCACTGATTTACATGCATCTTCCAATTACACGTCTACGTGGCTCACATTAGAGGAGTCACTATCTCTAATTGTTTCTCTACCTCACACTGCATGTGTCTATCCTTAAGTTTTTCAAGACATGTGGGTTGGGGGATGGGTGAGTGTGAATCTGTGTCTGTCTATTTGTGTATCTCCCAAGCGGCCTTCCTTCTCCTAGTGGAGTGGTCCTTGTTTCCTGGGCAAAGGAAAGCCAATTGTAATGACCCGAGATTCAAGTCCTACCACTGCTACTTATCTCCTGTTTGACACACAACGAATTTCTTAAATTCTCTAAGCTTAAATGTACAATCTATAAAACGAGGATGACAACAGCATCCTTGATATTTTTAATGGTGGCGTAAGGAGTGCATTTTTTTAAAAGTAAGTAAAGTATTTGGCACAGAGTAAGCACAATATAAAAGTTAACATTTTTACAGAACCCTGCATAAAGTACCTGTTGGCAAGATAGAGAAGTCAAGAGAAGGAAAAGGAGAGATGGAAGCTGCACTCCAGCCCAAAGTAGGCATTTGGGGGCTCACCAGGGAGTCTCCACTGCCACTTTCTCCTGTGACACTGACCAGAATCTGTTCTCCTCTCCAAGGGGCCCAGAATAACAGAGGAATGATTTGTATGTGGTTGTTAACACACATCAGGGCAACACAGCCCTGTGAAATAGAAATCTTGTCAGACTACCATTTGACTCTGTACCTCTGCCCTAACGTTTTATAAATATGTCAGAAAAAAAGAGGAAAGAGCTGGCTGACCACCACAGAGCCAGTGGACAAAACTGTATTTCATTATAAAATCGGAAAAGAAAATAATGTCTTCTTAAGTACTCTGGATCTTTTTACTTTGGAAAGCAAAGTTTTATTGTTGATTAGTTTTAGAGCTGGGTTCCCTAAATAAAGACATGTAAAAATCTAAGTTTCTCCATATCAAGAAGGTACTATCTCACTCCTTGCCAGCTTTATTTAAAAACTGTACTTCTCCAGTATTTTTTTTTTAATTCAACTTAATCTGGCTAAACCACCCAAGCCAACACAAAGCATGCCATGTATTCTAAACTTAGATATGCTGGCTTTAATATGGAAAACATGTGTTAACCGCGAGCTTACGGACGCCTCTCTGTGGAACCTTCTGTCTTCTTTCTCAGTGATGTGAAACCCCAAGAGCTAAAAGTTAGTCTCCAGACCAAGGTCATGGCCATTCCAAATATCCTTAATACTATGCCACATACTGGGAAGACGGGACTTATTGTCCATCACAGCTGTGGAGTCAATCACTATCTGTTAGATTCCATTTTGAGGTTCCTCCCAGTTCCTCTGTATCAGCCTCCTCCTCCAACTGGAGAGAACCAATGCATTAGGGTTCCACCTGCTGTTTTGTATTGCAACTTCAGTTGAACCCATAACCTGAACCCTTATGTACACGCATTTCGTCGTGACCACACAACAAACTTTCATGGAACTTCACAAGATTCCAGGAGTCTCCCAACAGACAGGGCCTGATCTAATTTACCTCTCTGTTCTTCAAAGCCCTGTGAGCACTTTCCCAATTCCCTAATGCCGCCACCCCCAGGCTCTTCCTCTATAAACTTTTGCTATTTGGAAGAGCCTGGCATTGAGGTCTGCTGGCAGCTGATATGAGCTAATCCGAGTGAAACAAGAGGACAGCTGGGCTGCATTCCACACCAGTCCCATCTTGGCATTTAAGCAGGTGTGCAGAATTGAGTAACTACACGTTGCTCATCTAACCTGGACCAGGTGTTTCGCATCAGTTACTAGGCTTTCATCTCAACCAACTTTGTTTTGCACATTATGAAGGTGAGGCTCTTGACAAGGTCAGTAACTTGCTCACAATGACAGGAAGAACAGAGCCAGAATTCCAGCCACCGTCTGATTCCAAAGGTGTTTGGTTTGGTTTTGACCACTGTCCATCCCAAACGACTCCCATGGCATCCACTTAAAAATATAGCCTTCCTCCTCTATAAGGATTCTACCTCAATTAGGGTTCCACTTTCTTATTTCAAACTCCAGGAGACGGCATCGCCTGAACTCTTACCCACAGGCATCTCATCTGCACCACAGACCAACTTGCATGGAACTCAACCCGAGAGCGCTCCTGTCCTACGGCCCTACTCCTCAGAGCGCTGTGACCAGGGCCTTCTTCCCCCATCACCCCCCGCATAAACCTCCGCTATTGGGAATAGGCTGTTTGTTGCTGGGAACCACCTTGAGCTTTGGCCTGAAACACTCTTCCCTAGTTAAGCACGGGAGCCATCCCTGTTTTTCCAAGTCTTAGCCAGAGGCACCCAGGATCTCTGTAGACTGGACATGAGGAGCAGGAAAGAGCAGAAAACGGGAAGGAGACCAGGGGAGACCAGGGCATCACTTAACATCGCCTGGACAGGATTCTGGAGGAGTTCCTGAGCCTGCTGAAGATAAAGGCACCTCTGCAGGCCATGCCAAGTGGCCGAAAGGATGATATGGGCGGGAGGTGGCGGGCTCACCTGAGGAAGAAGAAATAGGAGTAATCCTGGACCACGGTGTGGGAGTGACAGGAGAAGTAACCCAGGCCGGTGAGGTTGAGCCTGGAGCCCGCGGGCACCTCGAGCATGCTGCCCCACGCCTGGTCGCACAGCATCTCGATCTCAGCGGAGTAGAACAGCCCCGCGTCGCTGGCCTCATACTGCCAGGGCAGGTAGTTGTACAGGCCGTGCACCTCCTCGTGCAGCGCCAGCACCTTGGCGTACACGATGATCTCGGCCAGCTCGGCTCGGCAGCCCTCGCTCAGGGGTCTCCACTCGGAGGGCAGCTGGCAGCCGCGGGCGGCCCCCAGCCGGCAGGCCAGGCAGAGCGCGGCGAGCAGCAGTGGGCGCAGCATGCCGGCGGCGGGGGCGGGCGGCGGGAGCCGCCGGGTGGGCGCTGCGCCCGAGGCGCGCTAGCTGGGGCGCATGGCCGGGGGGAGGCCCGCGGCGGCAGCGAGAGAGCGTCGGGGAGCCCGGAGTGCCGGGCCCCACTAGCGGGGAGGCGCAGCCCTGGGCGCTCGGCTCCGCGCACCGCTGCGGAAGCTCAGCGTGCTGCTCCCTCCTCCGCCGGGATCCCCCTGCCGGGCCTCGCCTGGGAGGCTTTTAAAAGGGCACGGGGAGGGGCCGGCCGCCGCCTCCTCCTGCCCCCCGTGGCTGGGGCGTGGGCGACAGCGGGAGGGGCGGAGGCGGGAAGCCGTCCAGGGGCGCGCGGTGCTGGGTAGACAGCGCAGTCGGCGCTGGACCGGGAGCCCCCGCGCCGAGCTCGGTGTTTGCGCCAGCGCGGAGGTCCACGGCCGAAAAGTCGGTGTTGGGAGCGGCGGCCCAGCCCTCTTCCAGCGCCCTCCGCACCGACCAGGTGGAAGCTTTGCAGGCACAAAGCGCGCTCCAGACGTGGCCTTCTTAGAATGATTGCCCTCAGTTGCCATGAGTACTCAGCGTACGTTTTTGCATTTTCTATGTAGTTCATTTACACTCAAATGGCACAGATATCTAACTTTACCGTCGCAGAGGTTACCTTGGAAATTCTGTGTGATCTAATAAACTTTTCTGAATCTCTCTCTCCGTTTCCATCTCTTATGTTTTAACGATGCTCTTAGGAAAGCCTTCAACATCTGAAAAGCCAAAGCCACATTGCTTGGATTTTCCTACAGCTACATGGTCTCATGATTGACCTCATTCCTACTCTCAGATTCTGAACACCGTACACCTGAGAAATAGATTCAGAAGTTCCAAAGAGTTTTTCACGAGTCAATGAGTGACTCTGAAGAGACCTAAACTCCACAGTTAAATCTTTATTTCTAAACTAGGCAGTTCCTTTTATCTCCCAGTTGCCTTAATTATTCTTCATGTAGTAAGAAGAAAAAAGATTATTTATAAGTATAAATATTTTATATAGTCAAAACATCATATATATGAAATAGCATGCATATAATATACATATCATCGTACATATGTCATACATATTATATTTTAAATAAGTTGATAAGCAAAACTGCCGTAAAATGGAAGGCTCTTTGTTCTGCAAGCATATTATTAACCAGGCTTTCTGCAAGTTTAAGTGTTAGAACACAGCCAAAGTCTTCTCTGACTGAAAGGAAGAGTTCTTAGGGAATTCGGAAAGGAAAGGTAAGGAGAAAAATGGGAGGGGGGGAAGAGAGAAAATTCCAAGGCCTCACATCCCGTGACAACCAAATCTTCCTGTGATCCCCAAGTCTTCAGTTAGGACAACTAAATTCATGCATGCTTCTTGTGACAGGGCACAAATCCAGCTGGCGTGAAGCAGGGACTCAGGAGGAAGAGGCCATGAACAGCGTGGTCTCAGGGAACCAGAAGACCCTGGGAAGGCTTTGGGTATGCCTTGAAGTGAAATGACCAGGATTCTAGCCAGTGTGGCCCAGCTTCTGAGGGAATGAAGGCTAAAGATCCATAAGGTCACACCAATCCAGAATCCAACCCGTGACTCAATGGACAGATGTGTGCTTAATAGCTCAGTCATGTCCTACTCTTTGCGACCCCAGGGACTGTAGCCTCCCAGGAGCCTCTGTCCATGGGATTCTCCAGGCAAGAGTACTGGAGTGGGTTGCCATGCCCTCCTCCAGGGGATCTTCCCAGCTCAGAGATTGAACCCAGATCTCCCACACTGCAGCCAGATTCTTTACCGTCTGAGCCACCAGGGAAGCAGTGACTCAATGGACCAGATTCTTATTCCTACAAGATCATCTGTGTTGGAAGAGGAAAGAAGTAAGAGTAAGAGCTCCTCACAGACAATAACTAACCTCTACATAGTTAGAAGTCAGCCTGAAGCCTCAATTAATTCTGCAGAAAACAGTTATATTGAGGGAAGCAAGTGGACAGTGGTCCCGATGGTACATGACTCCTCCCGACAACCCCACCACCACCATGGAAGATGGTAGAGTTAAGATTTTCCCACAAGGGAGAAATGGCATTTGAGGATGGCATCAGACATCCTACGTTAGGACTGCCCGTTTGTCTCTCATTCAATATACAAGTTAAAACATTTCATAATGTCTTAGTATGTTCAGGGTGCCATGGCAAAATACCACACACAGCCTGAGGGGCTTAAACAACAGAGACTTATTTCCCACAGTGCTGGAGGCTGGAAGTCCAAGATCAGGGTGTCAGTGGGACTGGTTCCAGGTGAGTAAACCGCCACCTTTCCTCTGCGTCCCCACGTGGCCTGTCTTCTTTGTACATGTAGAGAGACAGAAATGTCTGACCCTTCTAAGGACACCAGGCCTATCCGATTAGACCCCATTCTTGTGACTCATTTAACCTTAATCACTTCTGTAAAGATGCTATCTCCAAATACAGTCTCATTGGGGGTTAAAACTTGAACAGAAGAATTCATGGCAGGGAGAAGGGATGTGAACAAGGGACAGAATTCGATCCGTAGCAGTCATTTAGCAGGTGTTCTGCAGGTTTGCAGAGAAAGAGGGGATATAAAATGGTTTATATTCCTGGCAAGCTAACTTAGAGCATGCATTGCCAAATTATAATATTAACAATAACAACTGCTAACATTTATTCACTGCTTACTACGTGCCAGGCACTATTGTAACATATTGCCTATGTTATCTTAATGAATGCTCCAAACACTCAAAATGGGCACCGCTATCATCCTCAGTTTAGAGATAGGGGAGTTAGGTACAGAGAGATTAATTGACTTACCCAGGATCACAGAGCCAGAAAGGAACTGAGCCAGGATTCAAACACCAGCATCAGATTTCAGAGTCCATGTTCTTAACTACAGCATTAAAATATGGACAAAACAAGCAATGTTTTAAAGGTACAGGGAGGCCCTTTATCAAGAAACAAGTAGCAGGGACTTCCCTGGTGGTCTGTGGCTAAGACTCCATGCTCCGAATTCAGGGAACCCAGGTTCGACCCCTGATCCAGAAACTAGATCCCACATGCCACAACTACAATAAAAATCCCACGTGTCACAACTAAAACCCAGTGCAGCCAAATAAATAACTGAATATTTAAAAAGCTGAATATATGAATAGTAATAACCTTCGCAGAATCACCAGTGATGGCTAAATGAGGGAGTAACTGGACTAACATTAATTGTGTTTTCACCAGCAGCCCTGCTCTATTTTAAGTTGTTAAGTTTATTTTAAGTTAGTGCTGTAACTTATGCAGACAAGAGAATAAGGAAGTTTTTATTTAAATTGTATCTAGTGCATCAGAGGGCTGGAAAAAGTTTTTCTGTTTCTACAGACCTGAAGACCCTGATTATTCTTTCCATTTAGATGAACGAATAAGTAAAAATCAGTATGCACAGCTGATGTCTCTCTTGTTGTATAAACTGGACAGAATCGAAACTCTTCCAGTACTACCCAGAATGCATTTTCCAGATGCAGGGGCCTGTGAGGGTTGTCCTTCTCCTGGATTCTTCACAGACACATCAGTCATGCTTTTCTTCTCTGGAAGGTCTGGCAGAGTGCCTGCCTGACCAGGGTTGTTCACCTGGAGCCCTGGACATATATAAGCATCCTCTGGTGAGCAGCTCCTCTTTGGGGACCAAGATCTTCAAAGAAGCAGAGCTCAAGGAAGCCAGGATGCGAAGCAAAAATTCTACAACTGGGTCGTGGGTTCAGTAGTGAAACAAGCCACTTCCACCCCTTGATTACAAGACCCATATGTTCTGGCTGTGGAAGAAAGCACCATTATGCTTCAAATATACACTATATCGTTCACAGCATGTACAATATCCTTTAAGGCTGCACCCCATCCTTTCAGGATGTTGACTCCCATCTGATACACTTGAGTCTTCATTAGCTGTCACACTGTATCAGTAAGCTTACAAAATTTGCCCAGTTGTTTCTAGGTGATGGCGTCCTCGGTAAAATCAGTTAATTTCACGGCCAAGAGTACATTGCTGTATTCCCTTTGCCATCAGAGAAGAGATGCTATGAAAATCACTGATCAGAAGCAATGCTACAGGAAGTACCATGATGCTGGAAAATGGGTTCTGTGGGTTCTGTGGACAGAGTTCCTGGAAGAAGCACTGTGGGGCAGGAAAGGCAGATCTACACCTAGAATGTATCTACTCCAGTGAGGACAAGTCTCTGCTCCCTCCAAGATGGAAGAGGTTCAGTGTAGTCACCTCAGTCACTTCAGTCGTTCGGTTGTGACTGACTCTTTGCAACCCCATGGACTGCAGCACACCAGGCTTCCCTGGTCATCACCAACTTCCAGAGCTTGCTCAAACTCATGTCCATTGAGTCAGTGATGCCATCCAAATATCTCATCCTCTGTCATCCCCTTTTCCTCCTGCCTTCAATCCTTCCCAGCATCAGGGTCTTTTCCAATGAGTCAGTTCTTCACATCAGGTGGCCAAAGTATTGGAGCTTCAGCATCATTTCTTCCAATGAATATTTAGGACTGATTTCCTTTAGGATTGACTGGTTGGAACTCCTTGCAGTCCAAGGGACTCTCAAGACTCTTCTGCAACACCACACTTCAAAAGCATCAATTCTTTGGTGCTCAGCCTTCTTTATGGTCCTACTCTCACATCCATACATGACTACTGGAAAAACCATAGCTTTGACTAGACAGAGCTTTGTCAGCCAAGTAATGTCTCTGCTTTTTAATATGCTGTCTAGGTTGGTCATAGCTTTTCTTCCAAGGAGTAAGCATCTTTTAATTTCATGGCTGCAATCGCCATCTACAGTGATTTTGGAGCCCCCCAAAATAAAGTCTCTCACTGTTTCTATTGTTTCCCCATCTATTTTCCATGAAGTGATGGGACCAGATGCCATGATCTTTTTGAATGTTGAGTTTTAAGCCAGCTTTTTCACTCTCTTTCACTTTCATCAAGAGGCTATTTAGTTCCTCTTTACCTTCTACCATAAGGGCGGTGTCATCTGCATATCTGAGGTTATTGATATTTCCGCCAGCAATCTTGATTCCAGCTTGTGCTTCATCCAGCCCATAATTTCGCATGGTGTACTCTGCATATAAGCTCAATAAGCAGGGTGACAATATACAGCATTGATGTACTCCTTTCCCAATTTGGAACCAGCCCATTGTTCCATGTCCAGTTCTAACTATTGCATCTTGTCCACATACAGATTTCTCAGGAGACAGGTTAGGTGGTCTGCTATTCCCATCTCTTTAAGAATTTGCCACAGTTTGTCATGATCCACACAAAGGCTGTAGCGGAGTCAGTGAAGCAGAAGTAGATATTTTTCTGGAATTCTCTTGCTCTTTCTATGACCGAAAGATGTTGGCAATTTGATCTCTGGTTCCTCGCCTTTTCTAAATCCAGCTTGAACATCTGGAAGTTCACGGTTCACGTACTGTTGAAGTCTGGCTTGGAGAATTTTGAGCGTTACTTTGCTAACAAGTGAAATGAGTGAAATTGTGTGGTAATCTGAGCATTCTTTGGCATTGCCTTCTTTGGGATTGGAATGAAAACTGACCTTTTCCAGTCCTGTGGCCACTGCTGAGTTTTCCAAATTTGCTGGCACGTTGAGTGCAGCACTTTAATAGCATCATCTTTTAGGATGTGAAATAGCTCAACAGGAATTCCATCACCTCCACTAGCTTTGTTCGTAGTGATGCTTCCTAAGGCCCACTTGACTTCGTACTCCACGATGTCTGGCTCTAGGTGAGTAATTACACCATCGTGGTTATCTCGATCATGAAGATCTTTTTTGCATAGTTCTTCTGTGTATTCCTGCCCCCTCTTCTTAATATCTTCTGCTTCTGTTAGGTTCATGCAGTTTCTGCCCTCTGTTATGCCCATCTTTGCATGAAATGTTCTCTTGATATCTCTAATTTTCTTGAAGAGATCTCTAGACTTTCCTTTTCTATTGTTTTCCTCTATTTCTTTGCATTGATCACTTAGGAAGGCTTTCTTATCTCTACTTGCTATTCTTTGGAACTCAGCATTCAGATGGATATATCTTTCTTTTCTCTTTTTTCTTTTGCTTCTCTTCTTTTCTCAGCTGTTTGTAAGCCCTCCTAAGACAATCATTTTTCCTTTTTGCTTTTCTTTTTCTTGGGAATGGTTTTGATTGCTGCCTCCTGTACAGTGTTATGAACATCTGTCCGTAGTTCTTCAGGCACTCTGTCTATCAGATCTAATCCCTTGAATCTGTTTGTCATGTCCACTGCATAATCATAAGGGATTTGATTTAGGTCACACCTGAATGGCCTAGTGGTTTCCCTACTTTCTTCAATTTAAGTCTGAAGTTTGCAATAAAGAGTTCATCATCTGAGCCACAGGCAGCTCCCAGGACCATAATAAGGCATTGGTATATGAAAAGGCAAAAAATGATAGGACACTGAAAGAGGAACTCCCCAGGTCGGTAGGTGCCCAATATGCTACTGGAGATCAGTGGAGAAATAACTCAAGAAAGAATGAAGGGATGGAGCCAAAGCAAAGACAATACACAGTTGTGGATGTGACTGGTGATAGAAGCAAGGTCCAATGCTATAAAGAGCAATATTGCATAGGAACCTGAAATGTTAGGTCCATGAATCAAGGCAAATTGGAAGTGGTCAAACAGGAGATGGCAAGAGTGAATGTCGACATTCTAGGAATCAGCGAACTAAGATGGACTGGAATGGGTGAATTTAACTCAGATGACCATTATATCTAGTACTGTGGGCAGGAATCCCTTAGAAGAAATGGAGTAGCCATCATGGTCAACAAAAGAGTCCGAAATGCAGTACTTGGATGCAGTCTCAAAAACGACAGAATGATCTCCTTCCGTTTCCAAGGCAAACCATTCAATATCACGGTAATCCAAGCCTATGCCCCGACCAGTAATGCTGAAAAAGCTGAAGTTGAACGGTTCTATGAAGACCTACAAGACCTTATAGAACTAACACCCAAAATGATGTCCTTTTCATTATAGGGGACTGGAATGCAAAAGTAGGAAGTCAAGAAACATGTGGAGTAACAGGCAAATTTGGCCTTGGAGTACAGAATGAAGCAGGGCAAAGGCTAATAGAGTTTTGCCAAGAGAACTCACTGATCATAGCAAACACCCTCTTCCAACGACACAAGAGAAGACTCTACACGTGGACATCACCAGATGGTCAACACCGAAATCAGATTGATTATATTCTTTGCAGCCAAAGATGGAGAAGCTCTATACAGTTAACAAAAACAAGACCGGGAGCTGACTGTGGCTCAGATCATGAACTCCTTATTGCTAAATTCAGACTTAAATTGAAGAAAATAGGGAAAACCAATAGACCATTCAGGTATGACCTAAATCAAATCCCTTATGATTATACAGTGGAAGTGAGAAGTAGATTTAAGGGACTAGATCTGATAGACAGAGTGCCTGATGAACTATGGACAGAGGTTTGTGACATTGTACAGGAGACAGAGATCAAGACCATCCCCATGGAAAAGAAGTGCAAAAAAGAAAAATGGCTGTCTAAGGAGGCCTTACAAATAGCTGTGAAAAGAAGAGTAGTGAAAAGCAAAGGAGAAAAGGAAAGATATTCCCATCTGAATGCAGAGTTCCAAAGAATAGCAAGGAGAGATAAGAAAGCCTTCCTCGGCGATCAATGCAAAGAAATAGAGGAAAACAACAGAATGGGAAAGACTAGAGATCTCTTCAAGAAAATTAGAGATACCAACGGAACACTTCATGCAAAGATGGGCTCGATAAAGGACAGAAATGGTATGGACCTAACAGAAGCAGAAGATATTAAGAAGAGGTGGCAAGAATACACAGAAGAACTGTACAAAAAAAGATCTTCATGACCCAGATAATCACGATGGTGTGATCACTCACCTAGAGCCAGACATCCTGGAATGTGAAGTCAAGTGGGCCTTAGAAAGCATCACTACGAACAAAGCTAGTGGAGGTGATGGAATTCCAGCTGAGCTATTTCAAATCCTGAAAGATGATGCTGTAAAAGTGCTGCACTCAATATGCCAGCAAATCTGGAAAACGCAGCAGTAGCCACAGGACTGGAAAAAGTCAATTTTCATTCCAACCCCAAAAAAAGGCAATGACAAAGCATGTTCAAACTACCGCACAATTGCACTCATCTCACACACTAGTAAAGTAATGCTCAAAATTCTCCACGCCAGGCTTCAGCAATACATGAACTGTGAACTTCCACATGTTCAAGCTGGTTTTAGAAAAGGCAGAGGAACCAGAGATCAAACTGCCAACATCCGATGGATAATCGAAAAAGCAAGAGAGTTCCAGAAAAACTTCTATTTCTGTTTTATTGACTATGCCAAAGCCTTTGACTGTGTGGATCACAATAAACTGTGGCAAATTCTTAAAGAGATGGGAATAGCAGACCACCTGACCTGCCTCTTGAGAAACCTGTATGCAGGTCAGGAAGCAAAAGTTAGAACTGGACATGGAACAACAGACTGGTTCAAACTGGAAAAGGAGTATGTCAAGGCTGTATATTGTCACCTTACTTATTTAACTTATATGCAGATTATATCATGAGAAATGCTGGGCTGGAAGAAGCACAAGCTGGAATCAAGATTTCTGGGAGAAATATCAATAACCTCAGATATGCAGATGACACCACCCTTATGGCAGAAAGTGAAGAAGAACTAAAGAGCCTCTTGATGAATGAGAGGAGAGTGAAACAGTTGGCTTAAATCTCAACATTCAGAAAACTAAGATCATGGCATCCGGTCCCATCACTTCATGGAAAATAGATGGGGAAACAGTGGAAACAGAGGCTGACTTGATTTTTCTGGGCTCCAAAATCACTGCAGATGGTGCTTGCAGCCATGAAATTAAAAGACGCTTACTCCTTGGAAGGAAAGTTATGACCAACCTAGTTAGCATGTTATATAGCAGAGACATTACTTTGCCAACAAAGGTCCATCTAGTCAAGGCTATGGTTTTTCCAGTAGTCATGTATGGATGTGAAAGTTGGACTGTGAAGAAAGCTGAGCACCAAAGAATTGATGCTTTTGAAGTGTGGTGTTGGAGAAGACTCTTGAGAGTCTCTTGGACTGCAAGGAGATCCAACCAGTCCATCCTAAAGGAGATCAGTCCTGGGTGTTCTTTGGAAGGACTGATATTGAAGCTGAAACTCCAATACTTTGGCCACGTCATGCGAAGAGCTGACTCATTGGAAAAGACTCTAATGCTGGGAAAGATAGGGGGCAGGAGGAGAAGGGGATGACAGAGGATGAGATGGTTGGATGGCATCACCAACTCAATGGACATGAGTTTGGGTAAACTCCGGGAGTTGGTGATGGACAGGGAGGCCTGGCGTGCTGCAGTTCATGGGGTCGCAAAGAATCAGCCACGACTGAGCGACTGAACTGAACTGAGCTGAACTGAAAAGCTCCTACTACTGACAGAGTAAGCCCTCAGCCTTGGAGTTAGTGAGACTGACCTTAGTAAGATAAGTTCAGAAACACAAACTGAGCAAATACTGGTGGGAAAATGGTACCAGCCGACTTGCTCAACACCAGGTTGCCACAAAACTTCAGTTTGTAAGAAACGTATCTGTAAAGTGCAATGAAGTGAAGCATAATGAAAAAATATATGTCTATATTCTAAGTATATGCAAGTGTAGGTATGTCCTGATATATATTATATATAAGTATATTCTTATACATATATACATATCATATTGGTGATATTATATATATATATCTTCATCTGTTTTTCTGACAATGCCTGATTAATACACTCTCCAGTCAAACCCCTTCACCTGTCATTTTAATACTGTATGTGTGGAACAGGCCGGGAAAGGCTGACCAGAGACCAACAACTTAAAAGACATTCTTCCCATTATATCATATTTCCCAGTTGTATGATGCCTTTCTTGGAGGTTCTCAATGTGCTATGTAAATATTAATTCAGTCTTCCTTCTGTCCCCCTGGGAGGCAGGAAGTCAGTATTATTTCACAGATAAAGAAGCTGAGTCCCAAGGGTTAAACGCCTTGCCCTGGTCACATAACTACAGGCAGTTAGGGGTGCTGGGAATGGGGCTTGGGGTTAGGAATCCCTGCCTGGGGTCCCTTGGCTCCCAAACAGGGCCTTCCTTAAAGATAATTCTGTGTTAAAAGTCTGTGGGAATCTTGTTCTATAACAGGGAAGTTATGGGACTGCTGACATGCCACATACATTGTCCTTCCCCTGCATGTTCATACAGAGTACATTTTCAGAAGGCAGGTTTAGGACATGTAGGCATCGTCTGTAATAGTTTCAATCCATCCAATCTGGGGACCAATATTTAGCCCAAACAACCATTCCGGTGCTGTATCCGTGACAATTCTATCAGGAGAAGATAGAAACAAGAGGGATGGACTCTTGATAGACATCTCACTCTATAGTTTTCCAAGTCTACATTTCAGAAAAAGAAGGAGCTAAGTGTGGAGTTGACAAGCCCTTGCAGGAATGTGTCACTCTGCTAGGTGTTAAACACTGCGCTCACGTTTTTCCTCCCTCTGTCACGGTGAAGACTTGGCCAGACCACTTTTCACAGTTGGCAAAACAGAAACAGGGGGACTAGTTGATTTTTCAGGAAGCTGAGCTGAGGTTCTAAGAATTCCTGTTGCAATTTTAAGTCCATCAAACCAAATCCCCACCATCCTCTCATGTAAGTTTCTAGATGCCAAATGCAAGTGGCTGGGCATAGATCGAGCATCTTGACACTGTCATCAATCAAATGTACGTTTCAACAAATAACTTGCAACATTTTCCTTTCAACTGCCATGTGTCAGGCACTGTTCTAGGCTCTGGGGATACAGAAGTGAATAAAACAGAGCGCCCTCCTTTTGGGAGGAGTATCCACCAAAAGTCAAATTGGTGTCATCGACAGGTTGGGGAGAGAAAGGCTTGCCTTGGAAGACACAGCCTTTACCTGGGGAAGAATGGCTTGAGAAACTTGTTCAACATCTTCTGAAACACCTTCACTTAAATAAAGTCCATGGAACTGACCACGGCAAGATTTAGCATGGTGGGGCTCAGATGAGAATCTAAGGAACCAAGTTCCCCTTTATATTTCAGAGCATAACCAGCCCTCAGACTGAGAGCAAGGGGGGTTTCATTGGCATCAATGTCACTTCGTTCCCTTTCACATCAGTGTCCTTGGAAGCAAATGGAAATAAGCCACAGTTGAGACGTGGAGAGAGGGTATCTGTGTGGTTATTCTAATCCTGCTCTGACTTTCCCTGAGATATTATCAATGAGTGGTTCTTTCCCACAGGAAGTGAAGTCTCCCAGGGAGGTAGTAGAAGCCATGGCAGGCTGAATGGGACACAGTTCTTAAAAGGGAAGGGTTCTCCCACTAAAGAGAAGACCCGCAGCTGGGTCCGCTCTCTAGACTGTGAATTCACACACTGTGTATCCTGGACCAATTCTCACCTCCGAGCACTTGCCTGATTCCTCAGCTCTTCAGTACCTGTCCCAAGAATGAATGAAGCTGACTGAATAGCACACATGGGAAATTTCATTAAGACCCAAGCATACATACCACTGTGTGTTTTCAATTTGCCGGTTCAATGTTTTTGCCAGCTGCATAGAAGAGTTAAAATCCTGTTGGAAAGCTTGCTGGAGAAACAGGCTCTTATTCCAGAGGAAGGATCTCACAGGATTTTTGGCTTGACAGGACATTGTGATGACTGTTGAAAAATGAATAGAAACGTTGGAAGCAGTTCAGGGATTCTTACGTCTACTGTGAAAGTATCGGAATAACAGGGTTAATAAATATAACTGAAACATAAATAATACTAGATTGCAGCCCCTTTTCTGGCATCAGGAAAAAGTCCAACGGGTTCATTTATAGCAAAACCCCAGAGGGATCACAATTAGAATGGTTTTTTTTCCCCTGATTTTTTTTTCACTTGCCTTCTGCATGTATTAAACTTTCTATCTGTGCTCTCATTGCAAAGGCATAATGTGGTCAGTATTTCAGCAACTTCTACCTCTAAGGTAAAGCACATTGCAGAAGAATATCTGCTTTTTCCAAATTTTCCATTACTGACTTGTTTCCATTTAAAAATTCTACGACTTACTGCCAGTGACACTTCTTTACATATTACAGCCTTTAAAAATAAGCTTTCTAAGTCTGCATTAATAATATGAACACTACATGTGATGACAAGAAGTGAGAAGGCACTGAATAATTGTTAAATGAATGGACAAACATGTATGTTCTGTATCTATAAATGTACAACTCAGCTGAAAGTTTATCCAACACTGAAACAATTTATTCAGTTTAAATGTCATCCTATCATGTATTAAATTTGTGTGTTCAAACTAAAAAAATGTGGGCTTTGGGAGTAGATTATAACTATAATATAGTATAGCTATACGTGTTCTACTCTTTATTTACAAAAAGGAGTGCTTTGTGGAAATACCTTAGCTTAACACACAGCAATAGAAGTGGGTAACTCTTCTGGAATAACTCTTTTAAAGAAATCCACTTGAAGTACAATAGGTTCCTTTGGATGCCTCTCCTCTTCTCAATCTCAGCTTAATCTGACACAAATCTCTAGATCTTCACTCCAGATCTTCTCATTCCACTTCAATCCTTCCTTGGAGCCAAGTCCCTCCTATTTCTAGTAACAGACTTTGGGGAAAATGGGCTTTTAAAAACTCTTACAGCTTTTTTTAGCAATGACTTCTGAACTTCAACTTGGAGGAGAGCTCATTCCTGTAACCAGCTTCTATCACAGTTGCTAAGGCAATGCTGCCCAGAAGTGTGGCTTCCTTTGCTCAGTTCTCTTATCTCCTCTCCAAAGGGGAACTTAAGAGGGAAATATAGAGGGATCTGCCCTCAGAGTACAACACCTACCTCCTTTCGCTACTTTCTGACCAACCAGCCTCTCATCACCTAATGGATGGATTCTCTCCAGTATGACGGACACTGTAGAGACAGGAGATTCTTTACTCCTCTTTTCCTGCTTTACTTCTTTACCCACTCCTTCCTCTATCTTCCCACAAGAGATGAAGATGTACTGATTTTACTGCCCAGCGCCCAGGACATGCCTCAGGTCACACTTGCCAGGAGCAGGCTCATGGTGCCTGGGAGGATTACACAGATGGGCAGAGCTTTCTTGTTAGCCTCCTTCTGCACACTGTGCAGAAGCTCTCTTCACAGAGCGTTCATTTCTTTTCTCCACCTCTTCCACACTTTACAATGGCATGCTAAGTGGGCCAGACTTCTCTCTAGTTCTCTCCCTCCCCAAAGTTACATCTCAGTGGGTTGCACCAAGGTTTACATTCAGGGTGAAAAACAGAAGCTCCTCTTAGACTGTGAGCCTGAATCACATGCTTCAACTCAGCTTCTACCAAAACGTTAAGCACTGTCTGGTCCTAAGGCCTGTTCAGTTATAAATTGAGTGGTACTGGAGTGCCTCTTATTATATGAGAATCCAATGTCTGGATTGTTGAAAAGAAGCAAAACTTCTTAAAGAAAAATTATTCATTAATAAACTGACTATATAAAATTAATGCCTAACCAAAGATCCATTCTTTCAAGACATTAGTATCCATCCTACCAACATTATAGCAGATAATAAATTCAAGGACAGTAGAAGTGAAAAAAATTGTAAATATTGCAAAAGGTGCAGGATTTCATGAAGTTGATGAAAGCGATATCACAGAACTGCTTGAAATATGTCAAGCCAATAATAATTGAGAATATACACAACTTGTGAAGGTGGTGGTTTAGTCACTAAGTCGTGTCCGACTCTTGCGACCCCATGGACTGTAGTCTACCAGGCTCCTCTGTCCATGAGATTCTCCAGGCAAGAATACTGGAGTGGGTTGCCATTTCCTTCTCCAGAATATCCTCCCGACCCAGGGATCGAACCCGGGTCTCCTGCACTATAGGCAGATGCTTTACCAACTGAGCTACAAGGGAAGCCCTTATACACAACTTGACCAGTTAACAATTTAAGAAGAGAAAATAAAGATGTTGACAAAGATACAGAGCATATGGTTAAAAATTAAAATTTTGAATATTTTTGCAAAAGTAGCTCTTTTCTGACTATATGCCAAAAGTCAAACATGAGGTCAAAAATATTTTATCCTACCATTATACAAGTGCATCTAAAAACCATTAGTGACCTGTTTGGCTGATCTATTGCTGCATAGACTTCCCTGGTGGCTCAGATGGTAAAGCATCTGCAAGAAACCACCCATATATTTAATGACTTAATAACAATGTAACATTTCTCCCAATTCCTCTGGATGATCTGGTAGTTCTGCTTCACATGGTACCTTTAAGATTCTTAGAAGTCTTCTTGTTTAGCTGAAAGGATCACTGAGATACTCTTTAAATCTTTCTCATGTTTTAACAGAGACGTTGACCCTGAGGTCATGTTTTACTAACAGCACTCTGGATTTCATCTTCAAACCAAGGCCATTTTTCACTTTGAGAAATTTTCCTTGGAGAGATGAAAGCAATTTTATTTTCAAACTCACAAGTTCTAGTGCCTTTTTAGTTCTTCTAAATTTGCTTGAAATCTAAACATTTCCTTCTTTAGCGCAAGTAGCTCCTCTTGGACTTTACCACAGGCGTCTAAAAGGAGGCAGATGGCACTTTCAACATCCTGTCCAGGAATCTCCTTAGCCAGACCCCAAGCTCATGAGGCACCTCTTCTAGTTCCCATATTTCCACAGGCAGAGTTCTGGTTACTGTTCTGTGGCCATATAACTCAGGTTCTCTTTCCTGCAGCTTCCAGTGGGATAGCCTCCATTGCTTTTCAGCCTCCACCAGTCTCTTCGTCATTCCTCCAAACTTCTCCACTCTTCCACCAGACACAAAATCAGTGCCACATGTGGTGGCAGGACCCCACTTTGAGGTAATGGCTTCTGCTTTAGCTATCGACTGCTGCATAACACATCACCCCAAATTTAATGGCTTCTCACAACTTCTTATTCCTTCTTACAGCTCCGGGGGTTGACCACAAGGTTATTAGGCTTCAAGGTTACTAGGCTTCAAGAATGTTGCTGGCTTGGAGTTGGATGTCTAGAAGATCTAAAATGGACTCATACAGATGGATGGAAATCGGTACTTAGCTGCAGGCTGGAGGCTTAAGGCCTCCATTCTCCTCCAAGTGGGCTTCTCCACATGGCTGCTTATACTTCCTCACAGCATGGCAGATGGATTCCAAGAAAACAGAGCCCAATGTGCAAGGACTTACCAGGCTTTCACTTGCATCACTCTTGCTAACGCTCCACTGGTCAAGGCTCGTCACGTGGCCAAGTCCAGAATCAGCATGTGAAGGGACGCCCAGGGGCACAAGTTAAAAGCAGGCCAGAATACTGAAGTGGGTAGCCTTTCCCTTCTCCAGGGGATCTTCCCAACCCAGGGATTGAAGCCAGGTCTCCCACATTGCAGGCAGATTCTTTACCAGCTAAGCCACAAGGGAAGCCCACAGTGTATACCAACCCTCTACCACGGACTTTATCATTTAACCATTGCAGCACTATAAGGTAAATATTATTAGCCTCATTTATTGATAATGAACTAAAGCAATAGTTTAGAGAGGTTATATTAACTTGCTTAAGTTCTCAGAGTCGTACTGCTACTAAATGCTGGAGCCAGCATTTAAACCTATTCTATCTTCTCAATTAGTGATGGAGACCAAGGGGTTTTTTGTTGTTGTTGTTTCTCTACCAGCTTATTTTATTTATTTTTATTTATTTATTTTAATTGGAGGCTAATTACTCCGGGAGTTGGTGATGGACAGAGAGGCCTGGCGTGCTGCAGTTCACGGGGTCGCGAAGAGTCAGACACGACTGAGCGACTGAACTGAACTGAACTGAATTACTGTACAATATTGTAGTGATTTTTAATATTCCTCTTAGGGAGATACCATGATTCTGTAGTGGAACACTGACCACATTTTGGACCAGGACCCCTCTGGTTTACAAAGGCCAGGTCGACATGGTGTCTCAGTGTCAATAGTCAGTGGAATATCTCAGAACAGAATCTGGGACACATGTGACCCAGACATCCGAACAACCTCACCGGGGTTCCTAATTTATTTGTCAACTTTTTTCTAATTCACAGTTCATAGAGCACTTCCAGATGACAGAGTGGTACCAAAACTTGAGGGATTTAGTGGATTATGCTGTTTCACCCACAAAAAAAACGGGGGGTATTGGGGCCAATTTGTGGACTACTGCTGGTTTCTTAGACTACTACAGAACTGGTCTGAGTTGGAGTCCTAGGAGAACAAATGGATGCAAAAACACAAATACAGAAAATAGAAGGACAGTAAAGCGTACAGGGTACTGTCTCTTTTTCTGACAATCAAATCTACCACAACCAGGTTTCTGCCTCTTTATAAATGAGGTATTACTTCAGAAGTTGCTTGACTATAAACACCACGATGACAGGAAGCATGGTGTCTCAGTCCCTGCCACACTGCTGCACCCTGCAAAGTGGTGGCCGCACTGTCAGCTCTCAACAGGCAGTGAATGAACGGGTCATTGTGTGATCTAACCATGCGTGGAATTTCCTGCTGATTTCGAGTAACCTGTTCTAAACAAGGTGTGTGGTGTGTGAGCAACGATGCGAGTGGAGGCTCGTAAGCCTCTCCCCCGGGCTCCTGCAGTGGGCTCTGACACCACTGCCCCCACTGGGGATCCACTTCTAAGTCTCAAACTTCTGGAAATTTTTGTGACATGAGGAAAGCTACTTTGATACTGCCTGAGGAACCAGTTTCATTCTATCCATTTGAGTTACAAACAGAAGAGAGTGAAGGAAATCTCTGTAACACGCAGCTCTGGGATTATTTCAGGACACCCAAGTACAGCACCGGAGAAGGCAATGGCACCCCACTCCAGTACTCTTGCCTGGAAACTCCCAAGGACAGAGGAGCCCTGTAGGCTGTAGTCCATGGGGTCGCGAAGAGTCAGACTCGACTGAGCGACTTCACTTTCACTTTTCACTTTCATGCGTTGGAGAAGGAAATGGCAACCCACTCCAGTGTTCTTGCCTGGAGAATCCCGGACGGCGGAGCCTGGTGGGCTGCCGTCTATAGGGTCGCACAGAGTTGGACACGACTGAAGCGACTTAGCAGCAAGTAGAGCGCACCATGGCTCTCTCTATTTCTGGCTGGCAGTCTTACACACGGGGACTTTACTAGGTGGAAGCAGCCTCTGCAAGCTTCAGTGCTTTTTGCTCCTAATTTGCTCCAGCATGTCTTACATAAATTTTCTACTAGCTTCCTGAAAGTCAGATAAAAGAAACTTGTATCTTTCACATGACACTATGATGAGTTTTATAGCTCAGCAGCTAAACAATAGATATTAGCCATCAAAAAAAGAGAGAGAGAGAAAGAAAACGAATACCACCAAAACTTAAGGGATGGAGCAAAAGAAGTTCTCAGAGGAAAGTTTATAACAATAAATGTGTACAATAAGAAAAAGAATGCTCTCAGATAAGCAACCTAATCAGGAACCAGAAAAATAAGAACATACCAAGCCCAAAGTTAATATAAGGAAGGCAAAGGACAGAATGGAAAAAAGTGAAACAGAAACTAAAAAAAAAAAAACAAACATAAAATCAATGAAACTAGTAAGATCTGTTTTTTAAAAATAAACAAATCTTTAGCTAGACTCATCAAGAAAAAGAAAGGACTGAAATAAAATTCTAAGTGAAGGAGAAGACATTACAACTGATAAGATACAAGAACAAAGGATCGTTAGAGACTTCGATGAACAGTTCAGTTAAGATCAGTTGCTCAGTTGTGTCTGACTCTTTGCGACCCCATGAACCGCAGCACACCAGGGCTCCCTGTCCATCACCAACTCCCGGAGTTTACCCAAACCCATGTCCATCGAGTCGGTGATGCCAGCCAACCATCTCATTCTCTGTCATCCCCTTCTTCTCCTGCCCACAATCTTTCCCAGCATCAGGGTCTTTTCCAGTGAGTCAGCTCTTCACATCAGGTGGCCAAAGTATTGGAGTTTCAGCTTCAACATCAGTCCTTCCAATGAACACCCAGGACTGATCTCCTTTAGGATGGACTGGTTGGATCTCCTTGCAGTCCAAGGGACTCTCAAGAGTCTTCTCCAACACCACACTTCAAAAGCATCAATTCTTTGGCACTCAGCTTTCTTTATAGTTAAACTCTCACATCCATACATGACCACTGGAAAAACTAGAGCCTTGACTAAACGGACCTTTGTGGACAAAGTAATGTCTTTGCTTTTTAATATGCTATCTAGGTTGGTCATAACCTTCCTTCCAAGGAGTAAGCGTCTTTTAATTTCATGGCTGCAATCACCATCTGCAGTGATTTTGAAGCCCAGAAAAATAAAGTCTGACACTGTTTCCACTGTTTCCCCACCTATTTCCCATGAAGTGATGGGACCAGATGCCATGATCTTAGTTTTCTGAATGTTGAGCTTTAAGCCAACTTTTTCACTCTCCTCTTTCACTTTCATCAAGAAGCTCTTTAGTTCTTCTTCACTTTCTGCCATAAGGGTGGTGTCATCTGCATATCTGAGGTTATTGATATTTCTCCTGGAACTCTTGATTCCAGCTTGTACTTCCTCCAGCCCAGCTTTTCTCATGATGTACTCTGCATAAGTTAAATAAGTAAAGTGACAACATACAGCCTTGACGTACTCCTTTTCCTATTTAGAACCAGTCTGTTGTTCAATGTCCAGTTCTAACTATTGCTTCCTGACCTGCATACAGGTTTCTCAAGAGGCAGGTCAGGTGGTCTGCTATTCCCATCTCTTTAAGAATTTGCCACAGTTTCTTGGAAAATCCCGTGGGCAAAGGAGACTGGTAGGCTACAGTCCATAGGGTAGCAAAGAGTCGGACATGATTGAGCCACTTCTCTTTCTTTCTTTCTCTCTCTCTCTTTCTTTCTTGTGATCCACACAGTCAAAAGCTTTGGCATAGTCAATAAAACAGAAATAGATGTTTTTCTGGAACTCTCTTGCTTTTTCGATGATCCATCGGATGTTGGCAATTTGATCTCTGGTTCCTATACCTTTTCTAAAACCAGCGTGAACATCTGGAAGTTCACGGTTCACATATTGCTGAAGCCTGACTTGGAGAATTTTGAGCGTTACTTTACTAGCATGTGATATGAATGCAATTGTGCGGTAGTTTGAGCATTCTTTGTCATTGCCTTTCTTTGGGATTGGAATGAAAACTGACCTTTTCCAGTTCTGTGTTCACTGCTGAGTTTTCCAAATTTGCTGGCATATTGAGTGCAGTACTTTCACAGCATCATCTTTCAGGATTTGAAGTAGCTCAGCTGGAATTCCATCACCTCCACTAGCTTTGTTCATAGCGATGCTTTCTAAGGCCCACTTGACTTCACATTCCAGGATGTCTGGCTCTAGGTGAGTGATCACACCATCGTGATTATCTGGGTCATGAAGATCTTTTTTGTACAGTTCTTCTGTGTATTCTTGCCACCTCTTCTTAATATCTTCTGGTTCTGTTGGGTCCATACCATTTCTGTCCTTTATTGAGCCCATCTTTGCATAAAATGTTCCCTTGGTATCTCTAATTTTCTTGAAGAGATCTCTAGTCTTTCCCATTCTGTTGTTTTCCTCTATTTCTTTGCATTGATCGCTGAGGAAGGCTTTGTCTGTCCTTGCTATTCATTGAAGAAGGGAATGGCAAACCACTTCAGTATTCGATGAACAAGTATATACCAAAAATCTGATAACCTAGCAGATACAGACAAATGTTCTCAAATATCCAAAAGTTCCTGAAATACCTAAAACACTCTTCCATACTGTAGGCTTGAGACACCATGTAAGGTTATTATTATGTGACTTAGGTCTCTTTTACATTTCTTTCACATTAGAACATTTCCCCCTCCTTTCCCATGACATTGAGTAAAGCTTGAAAAAACTGGGCTCAGAATCCTGAAGAACTTGCCACACTCTGAATAAGTTACGAAGCCATTTCTTAAGCTGTGAACCACCCCCTGGCCAGCTAGGATTTCCAGAGGCGTATCATTTGATATTGTGGACAATCTACATTGTCTCATTTTATGAAACTGGTGCCCGTATCATCTGTGCCCATACCACCATACTCTACCCTGGATCCACTTAGAACCCCAAGCAATAGCTTTCCTCTCTAGGAGGTCCCTAATGGATTTCCAAGCAGAGCTGAAAAGGAGAGGAGTGTTTCCACAATCCAGAGAAAGAGAAGCCTAGGGCTGTGTAGGCGCTCTGCTGGGAAAGGACAAAGTTGATTGTTTCAGGAAAACAAACAGCCAACAGTATCTGTGTTCTGGAAGCTCATATCACAAACACATGTAGAGGACTTGCTGAGGCTCAGCAGCAGAGGTGCCGCATCTCTTCTTGGAAGGCAGGGAACAAGCAGCAGGCTGGGGTGCTCAGGTGGGTCTGCATGTGAACCCAAGTCGTGCCTTTCTCTGTTCTTACACGCAGCCTGCATCAGCAGGTTAGAAACAGTAATATGGATGAAGCTCTCGCAGCTCGAGGCACCTGGGAGCCAGCACCTTGCTCTGGATGCTAGAGCTCCTGGGAAGTAGGGATTTATGAGCTGCCCAGGGGGCCTCTTCCACACACCTGCCCAGCAGGTGGCTCATCCTGGCCACATCTTGCATGGCTGCTTCAAGGTTCTGAACTTCAAGGCAAGAACTCATGCCTTCTGAGTTCCCACTCATCTGGGATACTTTCAGGGTCCAGTTTCCTCCCAATAATCCAGGGGAGCCCGATCAGGACCCCCTGGAGAGATCAGAAATGAAAAACTCTAAGATACTCCTTTGACAAACTAAGAGAGCAGCTCAAATGCAAAAGTGCATGTGCTTCAGTCTGGATGAATACATGCTGGCTGGCTGTCAGCTTTGAGCCAGGCTTGGTGCTCGGCACTGGGGCGTATGGAGAATATTCCAGACTACTCCAGACTGGAATATCCCACTCCTCCCAAAGCTGTCAGTCTGGGGACAGTTGTGTTCTATCTATCCCTGATATATATATATTTTCAAGTGCTTTCAGAATGGATTCCAACTTAAATTTTTCTTCTATAGCTTATACTCCTCTTGCTAGTGCCTTACGCTATAAATAGATATCAAATCATACTAATAAGATACCATTAGCATCTCTGAAGGCTTTCCAGGTGGCAGAGTGGTAAATAATCTGCCTGCTAATGCAGGAGATGCAGGAGAGCTCAGGAAGATGCCCTGGAGGAGGAAATGGCAACCCACTATTCCAGTATTGTTGCCTGGAAATTTGCATGGGCAGAGGAACCTGGCAGGCTACAGTCCATGGGGTCACAGAGAGTTGGACAAAGTTTAGCAACTGAGCTCGCACACAAGTATCTTTTGCACAGGACATTACAACACTTCACAAACATCAGCCATGAATAGTAAATTAATCTGTAAATTGATTCCAAATTCACAGATGGATAGTAGTAGGCAGATGTTTAGTTTCAAGAGATAACAGAAAAAATTCTGACTTAGCATTAATAACTTGCATTATGATCTCAGGCAAGCCCCTCCACCTCCATGGAGCCCTGTGTCCTCCCTGTATACAGCACCGGCAGCTGAAAATAAAATGATCCTCAGTATTTGAAAATCTGGGAGAGGTGACTTTTATTCATCATAATAATAGTGGCAGAGGCATTATTGATATGTAGACACCAGGGGTCTGGATGCTGTTTCTTTTGTATAGCAAAGTTTCATAGAAATAGATTTTCCAGCCCCAAATGCAGGGGGAGGTCACTTACAGTGGTCTCTTTCACCCTTCCCTGCTGGACAGTCTACACACATTGGTCACTGACGGTGAGCTTGACTAATCAGCAAGTTGAGTTGTGCGCAGAAGGAGACAGGTGGAGCCAATCCACAAGGACAGGTTGCTGAACTCCTGGCCATCTGCACACTTGAACTTCCAGGTGGTCTTGGAGAGCAACCTTTGGCTGTTTGTAATGCCATAGTCCTTTCTTTAGTAAATTATGTCCTGTGTGTGCTAAGTGAACTAAAATTATTCACTGCGTATCTGACTTACAGATCGACTCCTTTAAGTTCTAGGGAATCAATCACTCTGTTGCTCAGTTGTTGTTTAGTCACTAAGTTGTGTCTGTATTTTTGTGACCCTATATCCCAACTAACTTTACAATGTTCTTACGGGCTGTCTCAAATGAAATACCTCACATTGAAGAATAAAAATATCAAGCTCCATAGTAGGAGTAATTATTTTTTAAACTGCATGTCTGAAAGCACTTAAAAAAAAAAGTATCCTCAAAAAGTTTTCCAAAAATAACACAAAAGCATAGGTGAAGTCAACTTAGCCAGAAATAACTGTTCAATTGGGCACTTTTAGGTAAGCTGAAACAGGTCTAGTATTCTCTTGGTTTCTAAAAGTCAGTGTCTTTAACTAAAAATAAAACTAAAGTTAGATGACTAGTGTTTTGACATCCAACCAATTTTTATTTCCGGTACAGCTATTCAGACTAAAACACCACTCACAGCAAAACTTGCCCATTTTTATGTCAATGTTTGTTTATACTCAGCTCTCTTAGCTCCACAC
This sequence comes from Okapia johnstoni, assembly GCA_024291935.2. Classification (NCBI taxonomy): domain Eukaryota; kingdom Metazoa; phylum Chordata; class Mammalia; order Artiodactyla; family Giraffidae; genus Okapia; species Okapia johnstoni. The sequence continues at coordinate 10,097,375 of CM044324.1, forward strand.
CATCATGTCCTGTTCTAAGTAATCTTGTTCCACGGTACATGGAAGTACACATACATTTCATTTCCTCTCGCTGTAAGTCCTTCCCAAATGTCTGGCAGAGAACCTGGATGAAGTGTGAAGGCCCCAGATGGTGGCCATCAGACAAGGACCACATGCTAACACCCATCACCATCTCCAGGGTCACATGATCAGTAAGGTTTGAGTGGGCCACCCCAGACTCAAAAGATTCCAATTGATTTTCTTTGACCTTGGCCTTGGGTACTGTGATGTCGTGCATAAGGCAAAGAGTCTGAAGACAGGTGACCTGGTTCTAAATACTAACACCACCATTTCTTGCTGTGTCATCACAGGCAAACCATTTAAACCCTCTGAGCCCCAGTTTCTTCTTTCTACCTACCTACCTATCCATCCATCCATCCATCTTCTACCTTCATCTATCACAGCAGGTTGTGGTGAAGAGGCAAAGAGGAAGTATAAAGAGGAGGCACTTTGAAAACTGCAAATGCACAAATTAATAGCAATCGTTCAGAGGATGATAGATGGACAAGGGCTTAGGGCCTAGGCCTGAACTTGGGCTTTCTACTGTCTGAGGGTTTCTGGGATTTGAGGCAAGAGTGAGGCAGGGAGCGTGAGCCAGGGGATGACGGCTCCCCGGATAGTTTCATGAGGTGGTCCCAGGGCCAAGTCAACATGACTGGTCGTTAAGTGTGAAAGAAATGAGTGCCACACGTAGGAGGAGGAGAGTAGTGATAATGTGGGATATTAAATTGGGAGCTGAGAACTGTTAGACCTGGAGCCTGGACTAGAAGGAGGGCAGTGGGAGGAAGTGTGGAAAGAGCCTAAATCAGACCAAATGGAGCCATTTCTGGACCCCTGCTTTTTCATTCTCCTTATGTGCTGTTGGATATAGAGACCTTCTATTTCCAGCTTGGTTACCCCTTAAAATAATTCTTTAAACTATATGTCTTTTCAAATTATTCATTTGTGCATATTTCAAAATGCATAGTAGCACTATCATTTGACAAAAAAACAAAAACCACTATATGTCTCTTCACATGTGTTTAAGTTACATCTAAAACATTTCTTCATCAACTTAAATCGTTGCAAAGGATATAATCTCTGGTGAATCAGAAATAGAAATTTTTAAAAATAAAATCCTAATATGACTTCTTCACTGTTTCCAGGAATCTAATACCACAGGAATTTGATATCTACCAGCATACATTTTAATATACACTTACAATCTTGTCTTTAGTAGGCAAAAATTATTTAATTTACTCCTTAAAGTTGTATTTCCACTCTACTTTCTTCACATAATTTTATGCTAATTTTATGCCTAAAATCCTTTCATTGATTATCCATAATTATCTGCAGCAAAAATATGTACATAACTTGAATTCAATTTTGTACATTTTAATTTGAAGGTAATGTTTAAATCCTGTAGCCAAATAGCTCTAGATATTAAAGAAATAATTCTAGACTGAATTATCATTATAGATACTATTAATATGTGATTTATCACAACAGGATTTATTAATATTAAATATAAAAAGTAAAATTTTACTGTAAAAACCAGTTTTCATCAGACTTACTAAATTAAGATGCATCTATTTCCTAAAATAGATGGCAATCCTCATCAACATTAATCTCATTTTACAATTATTGTTATTACAGTTATTGTACACACTAGGAAACATTTTTCATGAAAATGAAAGGAACTTTATCATAGCAATGTCCGTTACCGAGCTCCCTCTGATAGGGTGATCTATCATCAAAATGGTTTTTAATGATCTAATTTCTATCATCAAAATGGTTTTTAATGATCTAATTTCTGACGGAGCTCAATTAGGTCTTCCTTCAATTTTCATGAAAGCAAAGTATTAGAAATCATCTGAGTTGCAAAAAGATTTAATGCTAAATCAATAGACTCTTTCACTTTCTCAAAAAACATCATTTTGTCTGGCTCCCGAGAGATTTGTGGGCCCTGGAGAAACTCATCATAGTAAGCAGAGGGAGAGAGGCAGGTCTCACCTTTATGGAGAGGTCTTTGTAGAAAGCAAGACCCTCCGCCTATCTGGGACTGCTCACTGCCGCTCAGCCCTCGGCAGAGCAACCTTTGGAAAAGGTGCACAGGCAGGCTGTGGATCTTCAATTTTTTTTTAATCCACGTATTGATGTAACCTTAGCAAGCATTCACATACCACCAAGCATGTGGGGGTCCAACTGTGAAGGACCCCGCCCCTTGGACACTCTTGGAGCTGAGTCTCAGCAGAGCTGGCAAGCCTGGACAGTGGGGGATTCCCTGATCTCTCCAGCTGGCATTCTCCAAACTGGGTTGGGGAAGAGGTGGGCGGGCAGCATTTGTGCACGTTGATATGTGAGTGATTCCTAGTGAAGACGGAATCCCAGTTGAAAAACATTTGGGAAAATCTCCCTTTTATTTCCCCCTCTTAGAGATTTGCAATCAAAACAGAATATTAAAGCCTAAACAAAGTTGTTTAACTTTCTTTACTGAAGAATTTTGAAACCCATTTGCTCCCCCACCCCAATCTTTTCTCCCAAAGAACATACAGTTATATAGAAAGAGACTTTAAATCATCAGCTCTGGTCCCCAGAGCTCCAGACTGAGTCTCCTGTGAGTTCATACATGGTCTGACCTGTTCATGACAACTACAGGCCTCTCTAGTCTCCAGGGGACCTGAGATTGATTGGTTTTCATGGACTTGTTACCTGCTAGGGCAGTGTTATCCTCTGCCCCCGCCTTCCTACTGATGTTACCCATTTTTAGATGGACGTTCTGGTACAACAGGAAGGTGTCTGTGCTCCTGATGTGTGGGCAGCACCCACTGCAGCCATCAACTTGAAGCCTTATGATCAGCTCTCAAATAACCACCAATGGAGGGTCAGTTTGGTGCCTCCCTAGCTGTTTTTCTGGGCCCCACGGTCCATGACGGTGTGGGCCTAGTCAAGAGAGGAGTATAATCAGATGCAGAGTACAATTAAAATCAAACATATATGAGTGGTATGTGTGTGTTAGAAATAGACTGTGTCTCATCATATAACTCTCTTTATTATATCCAGAGCCACATGGATTGTAATCATCTGGTTTGAATTGTCCATCTTTTCATTGCCAAGCATGAAGATTTGGCTACATTATCATGATGAAGATGAGAATACACAGTTCAAGTACCACTGACGGGGAGAGACGTCCCTGAAGCTGTTCACTGCATGGGAAAGAAGGCTGGGTCACCTGACTTGGGTCACTTTTTGGAACATCGCAGGCCTTTGATCTAAGACACCACCACTGACAAGACACAAGAACAAGCCCCTGCTCTCCTTTCCTCCAGGAAGACTCCAGGACTTCAAGCTAGAAATCAGTCAACATGCTATAAACCAGTGCTGAGCATTTTGGTTAGCATGGAGATCCAATCAGACTCTCACTCTGACAGTAGCTCAGAACTCAAACAAATCAGTCGTACCTGCTGGGAAACAGGGTTGGAGCGTACGCTGCTGGAGCATCTCTGTTCTTGGAACACAGGAGTTGTCAAGTGTGCCTGCCTGTACCTTCACTCCACACACTGTCTTCACTCTACACAGAACAAGAGTGCTGGTGAGAGCCAGAGGCCAGTCACATGGATGACTGGTCCAGTGCCAATCAGAACTGGATTGGCCCTTGGGCAGCCTCTGCTCTCACCTGTGAAGCTGCAACATAACAAGTGCAGTTTTATAAGCTTCTGCAAACAGAGGAGAACAGAACCCAACACAGCTGGAAGGAACGAGATAAGGCGTCAAAACCAGTCTTTGATCTTAAAACCACTGGAGATTTCCCGGGAGCAGCTGGATGATATAAATATGGATCTGTGAAAAAAAGCAGGATATGTATACATACATATATATATATATATATATACATATATATATATATACACACATACAATAAATATGTCATGTCAAGCTTTCCTACCATTTACTAACTTATTAAATTTTTTTAAAAATATGGTACAATTGACACAAGAACACTGAAAAAACAAGGAGATGATGTTGCTGAATTAGGAACTTCTGGCTTCTCATCCTTTATAACTCCTCTGAAGGTCATTATCAAGATTATTCTTTTAATCCCTTTGCCACTCTGCCATCTTTACTGTAGGTTTACAGATGTTCATAACATCCTTGCTTAACAACTATTCTAGGAAGCGAATTCTGTTCATTCATCTCAAATATCCTGTTCATTCCCCATCAGCCAGGGCCCAGGCCATGTCCCAGCCCTCCCGAGCTAGTCTTCTCTCCCGACCACACTAGCTCACTTCCACGCAACTTCCTCCTAAATTCTACCACGCTCTGTTTGGTATCACTGAAAATTCAAAACTTACCACCTGACATTGCCATTCATATATATATATATTCTATATAAACATATTGTATATAAAATATAATATATAGAAATTATAAAGAGTCCCTTGAAATAAAGAATTCCACTGAATTGGTTCCATATGACTTTGTGTATTTTTTCTTGTCCTCTGCTTGTATGACAGTCATTTGAAATTCAACTATTATTAGAACTGCAAGAAAGAGAGAAATAGGATTCTTACCTCCTGGAGTTCCCATGTTCCTTTTATCCATGTTCCCTGGTCTCATGCTCCCTTGAGCTTTCCTTTCTCTCTTTCTCTCTCATGCCCCACTTTTTTATTCTTTTTATAGGTTTTTCCACAATATTTTCTCTTTACCTTTTTTTTTGAAGTATGTTTCATCACTTCTATTCTTTACTGTTTAGTCTTTCTCAGAAGCACAAGTACACACACACACACACACACACACACACACACAGTTCCCATACAAGCTCTGTGTTTAGGTGCTGTTTGACTGGGCTGTCTCTGTGTTTGACTCACGTTTTCATAGTCCACAATATTACCACATGCCAGGAGAGGCAACCATTTTCCTGTCTGCTTCTCATTTTGACCCACGTCACACTAAAATGAAGCAAAAGGAAGGGTCGCAGACAGACCATTGAATGCTTTAAGATGCTGGCCTTTTGGAATCACATCTCACGTTTTCCGAAGAGGAGCCCGCGAATCCGAGCTCTGGCCAGTCATTTGGAGCCTTCTGTGGGACACAGAGAGCCACAGACTGGGAAAATCAGATCTGATTTCATGAATCTGATTTAATCTGATTTAATTCAAGGTGGCCAACACATACCTAGAACCACTCTGAATAAACTGTTTCCTGCTGTCAAAATAACTGTACTCCCCCAAGCAATCTACTGATTCGATGCAATTTGTATCAAATTACCAATGGTGTTTTTCACAGAACTAGAACAAAAAAATTTAGTGTGTATGGAAATAGAAAAGACACTGAATAGTCAAAGCTATCTTAAGAAAGAAAAGCAGGAGCTGACAGAATCAGGCTCCCTTACTTCAGACTACACTACAAGCTACAGTAATCAAAACACTGGTACTGGCACAAAAACAGAAATATATTGCATAGATCAATGGAACAGGATAGAATGTCTAGAGAGAAACCCACGTACCTGTGGTCAATTAATCTAGGACAAAGGAAGCAAGACTATACAATGGAGAAAAGACAGCCTCCTCAGTAAGCAGTGCTGAGAAAACAGGAAAGCTGTATGTATAAGAATGAAATCAGAACACTCCTTAACACCATCCACAAAAATAAACTCAAAATGGACTAAAGACCTAAACATAAGGACAGACACTATAAAACTCTTAGAGGAGAACACAAGCAGAACACTCTGCCACAAATCACAGCAGTGTATCTTTTTTGACCCACTCCTTAGAGTAATGAAACTAAAATCGAAAGTAAGCAAATGAGACCTAATTGAACTTAAAAGCCTTTGCACAGCACAAGATATCATAAACAAGACATGATGCTGAAGAAAACCCACAGAATAGGGGACAATATTTGCAAATGATGCAACTGACAGATTAATCTCCAAAACATTCAAACAGCTCAAAGAGCTCAATATCAAAAAACAAACAACCCAATCGAAAAATGAGTGTAAGATCTAAACAGACATTTTCTAAAGAACACCTACAGATGACCAAAAAGCACATGAAAGGATGCTCAGAACGGATGCTCAACATCCCTAATTATTAGAGAAGTGCAGAAATACTATAATGGGGTATCATTTCACACCAGTCAGAATAGCCACCATAAAAAATCTACAAGCAATAAATGCTGGAGAAGGTGTGGAGAAAAGGGAACCCTCCTACAGTGTTCATGGGAATGTAACTAGGTACACCCACTGTGGAGAGCAGTATGGAGGTTTCTTGAAAACTAAATATAGAGTTGCCATATGATTCAGCAACCCCACTCCTGGTCAATTATCCAGAGAAAACCATAATTTAAAAAGATACATAGACCCCAATGTTCACTACAGCAATATTTACAATAGCCAAGTCATGGAGGAACCCTAAGTGTCCATCAACAGATGAATGGATAAAGAAGATGTGGTACACACAGACATACACACAATGGAGTATTACTCAGCCGTAAAAAGAATGAAATAATCCCATTTGCAGCAACATGGATGGACCTAGAAATTATCATACTAAATGAAGTAACTCAGAGAGAGAAAAACAAATACCATATGATATCACTTAAAGGTGGAATCTAATAAAAATAAGCTTATTTACAAAATAGGAGCTAACTCACAGATCTCAAAATCAAACTTACATTTACCAAAGGGGAAACATGGAGGGAGGGATAAATTAGGAGATTAGAATTAATAGATATACACTACTATGCATAAAATAGAAATAGATAACTAATAAGAACCAACAATATATTACAGGGAATTTACTCAATAACCTACATGGGAAAAGAATCTGAAAAGAAGGGATATATATGTGTGAGTCATATATATATCAGTTTGCTGTACACCTGAAACAAGCACAACACTGTAAGTCATACATACTCCAATAACAATTTTTTAACAATTATTTCCTGCCGGGACAAGGCTTTATATCCCTTCAGAACAAATCTCTCCAACTCCCAATAAATATCTCAGAAGCTAAGGGGTCTTTCCTATGACTTCCTTCTATTTTCTTTGCAGTTTCATTAAGTACCTTTATTCAGTCCAATGAGTCATGAGCATTGAGGGGCCCAGTGGCAACCAGTAACAACCAACGCGAGAAAAGAAACCACATTTTTCTTGTTTTTGCATCTCTAGCATCCAGCACAGAGACTGGACTCTGGAATTGGTTGGTTTTGGGTGTGTGGCTTTTGAAGGACATGATGTGTATTTAATATATGAGGTGGAGGAATATGACACACAGATTAGTTTAAGAAGACAGATTTTTCTAGATGTTCCAGCCTAGGTGGGTTATGAATGAAAAACTCCTAACTCGGAACCCTCTCTCTGCCTCTTAAATCTATTAAAAATAATGGAGGACACACTAAAAAGAAAAACTAATGGAAACGGAGTAGGACCCTGTGAGGACCTGCCCGCAGACCCTGCCTTTTGTTTGTAGAAAAGTTTAAGCCTCTGAGGCTTTGCCCAAAGAGCAAATGTAATCAGAGAAGTGAGAAAATGCTGAAACAAACAAAAACAGTTGAGCAAGACAAAATTACAATAGTTAAACCTTCAAACAAAGTCAGGGACCTTTAATTCCTCCTCAAGGGCTGTAGATAACACTCTGAGTCCATATCCTTGAATTCTTCTGCAGATCCTGAAATGCCCACCAGATGGAAGAAGTTAACTGCATGTTGACTAAACCTCTGTACACCCCAGACCAGTTGAAACCTGATGGTTGATGGTACTGACTCCTAAAGTCACCCAGTTACCTCACCACCAAACAGTCCAGAAGGATGTGCACAAGCTATCAGGCATCTCACACTCTCACCCCTAACTCTGCCATCAAAAACCCTTCCCTGAATTTGGGGGAGAATGGATACATGTCCATGTATGGTGGAGTCACTCTGCTGTGCATCTGAAACTATCACCACATTGTTCGTTGGCTATACTCCAATATAAAATAAGTTTTTTTTAAAAATTGTTTTCATCCTTAGGAAACCTAAGCCACATATTTTTCCTTATTCTAGTTTACCAAAAGGTGCACTGATTTTTTCCCAAGTATTCAAACTATTGGGGAATGTTTAAAATTTTGTTAATTCTCTCATAAACTAGCCTGTCCTCCTTGGAAAGAAAAGATTAATAGTTTAATACAAAACTTGGGGACATATATTTCTATACTGCTATCTCTATATGTACTCCTGTGTGTGTGTTTATGTGTGTCTGTATCTAGCTCTTTCTCCATACTACACAGCTCCATGCTGTGTAGTATTTTGAAGCTTGCCTTGCTTAACAATAAATCACTGACATTTAAAAAAAAACAAAAACAAACCACCACCACCAATAAAACCCTTCCCTGGAAGCCATCAGAGACTTTGGGTCTTTTGAAAAGGAACCCTCTGTTCTCCTTGCCTGGCCCCACATTGGGCACCTTGTAAGAAACACCACAATTTCCTTCATCACAACCTGGTGTCCGTAGATTGGTTTGACTGTGTGTTGGGCAAGTGGACCCAAGTCTGGTTGAGTAACAAAATCAATAACAAACTCCTGCAGGAGGACAGGAAGGAATAAATAGATTGTATTATAGGTTCTCCATAAAACCTAGCCTAGAATTGGAGGAATACTAGGCAATTGCAATATTCTCCTTAAAATCGATAGTTTAAATATCCGCCCAGTGTGATGGTTAATTAGTCTGTCGACTTGGCTAGATTATGATCCCAGCTGTTTGGTCAAACACCAGTTTAGATGTTTCTGTGAAGGTATATTTTTCATGTGATTAGTATTTAAATCAGTAACTTTGAATAAAACTGATTACCCTCCATAATGTCCAGGGGCATCATCAGTTAACGGCTGTCAGAGCAAAGACTAAGGTTCCTCAAAGTGGAAGGATGCTTTCAAATTGTGGTGCTAGAGAAGACTCTAGAGAGTCCTTTGGGCAGGGGGGAGGCGGATACAGAACGGGTAGACACATGAACACTCATGGCTGAGTCATGTCGATGTACAGCAAAAATCACCACAATACTGTAAAGTAATTAGCCTCCAATTAAAATAAATAAATTTTTTAAAAAACAAAAATTAAAAAAAACAAGAACTACATAGACCTTTTGAGATCTTTTTTAAAGCAAGGGAACATGATGAATAAATGAAGAAGGATATTTTTCACTATGACTGCTCATACTTTTACATCTTCCATTAGCTATGTATAAGAAAAATTATTTAACTTAGCATCTGTTATCCAAACAATGGAAAAAGATGCCATTTACTGTTTTCAGTGTATTACAGACATCAATGTCTAAATTTAATTCATACGTTTTGGCAACACACCTTTTGTTAGTTCTCTAGTTATACTCCTGGCCAACTCCCGCTGCATCCGAAATAAGTCAAATATTATTTAGGTTTAAGTTAAGCAAGAGATATTATCATAGGAATGACACAAGACTGACTAAATGTGACATTTAAATCATACTTTTAGAGACTAGACCTAACTTGAAGATTACTTAAGTAGAAAAATAATCACAGAAATAAAAGAAAATGAATTCCCACTTATTCTGCTTTTAAATAACAGAGACCATATATATGGAATGCTATTTAGATTAATCTGATAAGAAGTACAATAAATACCAGTCTATCGAGAACACCCAATTTCAGAGAATTAGGGAATCACGCATAGTCCTAGAAATGACCCACAAGATTCCTATCTTCTCCCCTAAAAGCTCCTGCCCTAAATACATACTTCCAAGACCTTGATTTTGATTTCTAGGTGAGGATCAAGTTCAAATGGAGGAAGTAGTTTGAAATCGAATTGTTAATAAGGAGAACACATCTGTGATTTTCTTTAAACTTTTCCATTTAACAAAAACGCAGAAAGGTGAGAAAATTGTACATGAGAAAACAAGGTACCAGCAAATTTTTACTCTAAAGATGTTTACTGAGAAGGATTCTCTCATAACTGTTAGTTTCTGAACTATGTCCCATAGAAGGGAAAGGTCCCACAGGGGTCACTGCAGGGTTGAAGAACAGACCAATCATAGCCGCAGTGGCTCTGGCCGCTCCTTTAGCTAAAGGGCTCTATACTTGTCTCCGTTTGATATAATATGGTTCCACGGAAAAGGTTTTTTTGGGTTTTTTTTTTAAAGAAAGTTTGTTTTCTTTGGAAAAAAAAACTTTAAGGTATGAGACTCATTGATTTAGTCAAATTTCCTAATTCTACAAAGAAGTAACAAAGCAATGCCCTTCTTACTGAGTCCTATGCCAGCTACTTCCTCAGATTAAGAAAAAACACATAGATGTCTAACTATAACATAGAGAAAATGAATATGTAAAACCTTGTTTATAGTTCAATAATGTTTGTGGCATGATATGACGTAGTACCTTTCCAACTAAATCATATGCTTTAAAGACATGAACAAGAATAAATTAATATTGAACTCCTATTTGGAGAAGTTGATATATTTAATTTATAAAGCATGAAACATGCTTTGTACATAGGAAAGGGAACTTGAAGGAGAAAATCTTTATGTGAATCAAGCAGGCTAAAACTGAAGAGATTCGTCCTTAAAAGGATGTTTGCTTCCTCCAGATAAAACCTGGTATATTAAAATGAGTCAACAAATGAATTATCCACATTTTGAGTTATTTAGGACAAAATTTAAGACACACAACAGATCTCTCTTTACTGTCTAGCCAACTTCTATACACAGCTCTCATCATTAGTTGGTATATACAAAAAGTATGAGTGTAATCTCAACTATAATCTAAATCTGGTCAGAAATTACAGTTGAACTTCATTTCCTCAGACTGAAGTTTCAAGGGGAGGACTTATACTCCTACTCTCCTCATGAGAAGAAGATTTACCTAATGGGTGAGCTTGGGACAAGGTTCCCAAATCTCTTCTTTGAAAAGATGTATGTGCCCACACCACTGTGAACTTCGGTCTGCAGTAGGCAGCCGGCCCCTGGGACAGGGGCAAGCATTTGCTTCCTCCTCTTAGGTCTGCGTGGGGAAGTGTCTGACTTGGGATGAAGTGTTTGGAGGCCCACAGTGACTGCACAGCTAAAGCACGTTCTCCAGTTTCACGGCTCTCAAGTACTAAGACCCAACGTAGGCGCAGTGCTATCGAAGAAACCTTCGATCGCTCTTCTATGAAGGCAAGAAGCCAAATGAGAAAACAGGTTGAGACTGCATTTAACAAGGGCTACTTTTCTCTGCATCACAAACATCAGGAAAACACCATCAAAACCATAAACCTGTGTGCACTGACTGAAATGGATATTTTAACCACAATGATTACACAATGAAAACTGGTTGTGATTTAAAGACACATCATTGCTATCTTAGATACCATTCATCCAGGTGATGTCAAGATAGAGATAAAGTGAGCTTCATTTATGAGTTTTAAATGTTTGCATTAACTACAAATTTAGAAACAATCTACAACTGCTCAGCAAGATATTGTTTAAAAATTTAAATTTAAAAAAGAGAGAGAGAGAAAGAAAACAAATACCACCAAAATCTAAGGGATGGAGCAAAAGAAGTTCTCAGAGAAAAGTTTATAACAATAAATGTGTACATTAAGAAAAAAGAAGGCTCTCAGATAAGCACCCTAATAAGGAACCAGAAAAATAAGAACATACCAAGCCCAAAGTTAATATAAGGAAGGCAAAGAACAGAATGGAAATAAAAGAAATAGAAACTAAAAAATAATATAAAATCAATGAAACTAATAAGACCTGTTTTTTAAAAATATAAACAAATCTTTACCTAGACTCATCAAGAAAAAGAAAGGACTGAAATAACATTCTAAATGAAGGAGAAGACATTACAAATGATAAGATACAAGAACAAACGATTGTTAGAGACTTCGATGGACGATTATATGCCAAAAAATCTGATAACCTAGCAGATATGGACAAATTGCTATTTGTCTTCAAATACCCAAAATTTCCTCAAATACCTGAAAAACTCTTTCTTACCGTAGGCTTCTTTGAGACAATATGTAAGGTTATTATTATTTGACTTAGGTCTCTTTTACGTTTCTTTCACATTAGAGCATTTCCCCCTCCTTTCCCATGTCATTGAGTAGCTAGAAAATACTGGGCTCAGAGTCCTGAAGAACTTGCCACACTCTGAATATGTTGCAAAGCCGTTTTTTAAACTGTGAACCTGCTGGCCAGCTATGATTTCCAGATGTGTATCGTTTGATATTGTGGACACTCTGCATTGTCTCATTTGGTGAAAGTGTTAGAGGAAGCACACTGATTGAAACCGCCCACCCTGGCCAGGCACCATAGTAACTATTTGCATGAGTTGTTTTACAACAGGAGGTCCTGCTAAGGAACATGGAACTAATAAGCCACCACCAACCAGAAGAGTTCGGGAAAGGTCAAAAGGGGACACCACGTGTCCGACCACATCCGAGAATCCTTCTCTCTGGCATCCATCTTGGCTGAACAAGGCGAGCACCACCAGGAAGGACTCTGAGTCAGAATGATTGGCTAAAGACAACCCAGAAACTAATCCCATCACCATAAAACCCCAGACTGCAAGCCATGTGGCAGAGCTGTTCTCCTGGGTTCCCTTACCCTACTGCTCTCCACCCGGGTGCCCTTTCCCAATAAAATCTCTTGCTTTGTCAGCACACGTGTCTCCTCGGACAATTCATTTCCGAGTGTTAGACAAGAGCCCAGTTTAAGGCCCTGGAAGGAGTCCCCCTTCCTGCAACAAAACTGGTGAGCATATGATCTGTGCCACACCACCCTACTCCTCCCCTGGACCCACTTAGAACCCCAAGCAATAGCTTTCCTCTCTAGGAGGTCCCTAACGGATTTCCAAGCAGAGCTGAAAAGGAGAGGAGTGTTTCCACAATCCAGAGAAAGAGAAGCCTAAGGCTGTGTAGGCGCTCCGCGGGAAAGGACAAAGTTGATTGTTTCAGGAAAACAAACAGCCAACAGTATCTGTGTTCTGGAAGCTCATATCACAAACACATGTAGAGGACTTGCTGAGGCTCAGCAGCAGAGGTGCCGCATCTCTTCTTGGAAGGCAGGGAGCAAGCAGCAGGCTAGGGTGCTCAGGTGGATCTGCATGTGAACCCAAGTCGTGCCTTTCTTTGTTCTTACACGCAGCCTGCATCAGCAGGTTAGAAACAGTAATATGGATGAAGATCTCGCAGCTCGAGGCACTTGGGAGCCAGTACCTTGCTCTGCATGCTAGAGCTCCTGGGAAGTAGGGATTTATGAGCTGCCCAGGGGACCTCTTCCACATACCTTCCCAACAGTACTGGTGGCTCGTCCTGGCCACATCTTGCATGGCTGCTTCAAGGTTCTGAACTTCAAGGCAAGAACTCATGCCTTCTGAATTCCCACTCACCTGAGATACTTTCAGGGTCCAGTTTCCTCCCAATAATCCAGGGGAGCCTGATAGGAACCCCTAGAAGAACCAGAAATGAAAAACTCTAAGATACTCCTTTGATGAACTAAGAGAGCAGCTCAAATGCAAAACTGCACGTGCTTCAGTCTGGATGAACACACGCTGGCTGGCTGTCAGCTTTGAGCCAGGCTTGGTGCTTGGCACTGGGGCGTATGGAGAATATTCCAGACTACTCCAGACTGGAATATCCCACTCCTCCCAAAGCTGTCAGTCTGGGGACAGTTGTGTTCTATTCATACCTGATCTTTTTTTTTTTCCAAGTGCTTTCAGAATGGATTCCAACTTAAATTTTTCTTCATAGCTTATACCCTGTTGCTACCACCTTATACTATAAACAGATATCAAATCATACTAATAAAATACGATTAGCATCTTTGAAGGCTTTCCAGGTGGCAGAGTGGTAAATAATCTGCCTGCCAATGCAGGAGATGCAGGAGAGCTCAGGAAGATGCCCTGGAGGAGGAAATGGCAACACACGCCAGTATTCTTGCCTGGTAAATCCCATGGACAGAGGAACCTGGCAGGCTACCGTCCATGGGGTCGCAGAGAGTTGGACAAAGCTTAGCGACTAAGCACGCACACAAGTATCTTTTGCACAGGACATTACAACACTTCACAAACATCGGCCATGAATAGTAAATTAATATGTAAATTGATTCCAAATTCACAGATAGATAGTAGCAGGCAGGTGTTTAGTCAAGAGATATCAGAAAAAATTCTGACTTACCATTAATAACTTGCATTATGATCTCAGGCAAGCCCCTCCACCTCCCTGGAGCCCTGTGTCCTCCCTGTATACAGCACCAGCAGCTGAAAATAAAATGATCTTCAGTATTTCAAAATCTGGGAGAGGTGACTTTTATTCATCATAATAATAGTGGCAGAGGCATTATTGATATGGAGACATCAGGGGTCTGGGTGCCATTTCTCCTGCACAGCAAAGTTTCACAGAAATATTTTCCAGCCCCAAATGCAGGGGGAGGTCACTTACACTGGTCTCTTTCACCCTTCCCTGCTGGACAGTCTACACACGTTGGTCACTGACGGTGAGCTTGACTACTCAGCAAGTTGAGCTATGCTCAGAAGGAAACAGGTGGAGCCAATCCACGAGGACAGGTTGCTGAAGAATAAGTCCAGCTTGCTGAACTCCTGGCCATCTGCACATTTGAACTTCCAGGTGGTCTTGGAGAGCAAACTCTGGCTGTTTATAATGGCATAGTCCTTTCTGTAGTAAATTATGTTCTGTGTGTGCTAAGTGAACTAAAATTATCCACTGTGTATCTGACTTATAGACTGAATCCTTTAAGTTCTAGGGAATCAATCACTCTGTCATTCAGTTGTGGCTAAGTTGTGTCTGAATTTTTTATGACCCTAAACCCCAATTAACTTTAAAACATTTTAAGGGCTCAGCCTCAAATGAAATACCTCACTTTGAAGAATAAAAATATCAAGCTCCATAGTAGGAGTAATTATTTTTTAAACTGCATGTCTGAATGCACTTAACAAAAAAAGGTATCCTCAAAAAGTTTTCCAAAAAATAACACAAAACCATAGGTGAAGTCAACTTAGCCAGAAATAACTATTCATTTGGGCACTTTGAGGTAAGTTGAAACAGGTCTAGTATTCTCTTGATTTCTAAAAGTCAGTGTCTTTAACTAAAAATAAAACTAAAGTTAGATGACTGGTGTTTTGACATCCAACCAAGTTTTATTTCCGGTACAGCTATTCAGACTAAAACACCACTCACAGCAAAACTTGCCCATTTTTATGTCAATGTTTGTTTATACTCAGCTCTCTTAGCTCCATGCTATCATGTCCTGTTCTAAGTAATCTTGTTCCATGGTATATGGAAGTACACATATGTTTCATTTCCCCTTGCTGTTAAGTCCTTTCCAAATGTCTGGCAGAGAACCTGGATGAAGTGTGAAGGCCCCAGATGATGGCCATCAGACAAGGACCACATGCTAACACCCATCACCATCTCCAGGGTTACATGATCAGTAAGGTTTGAGTGGGCCACCCCAGACTCAAAAGATTCCAATTGGTTTTCTTTGACATTGCCCTTGGGTACTGTGATGTCGTGCATAAGGCAAAGAGTCTGAAGACAGCTGACCTGGTTCCAAATACTAACACCACCATTTCTTGCTGTCATCACAGGCAAACCATTTAAACCCTCTGAGCTCCAATTTCTTCTTTCTACCTACCTACCTATCCGTCCACCCATCCATCTTCTACCTTCATCTATCACAGCAGGTTGTGGTGAAGAGGCAAAGAGGAAGTATAAAGAGGAGGCACTTTGACAACTGCAAATGCACAAATTAATAGCAATCGTTCAGAAGATGATAGATGGACAAGGGCTTAGGGCCTAGGCCTAAACTTGGGCTTTCTAGTGTCTGAGGGTTTCTGGGATTTGAGGCAAGAGTGAGGCAGGGAGCGTGAGCCAGGGGACAACGGCTCCCCGGATAGTTCCATGAGGTGGTCCCAGGGCCAAGTCAACATGACTGGTCGTTAAGTGTGAAAGAAATGTGTGCCACACGTGGGAGGAGGAGAGTAGTGGTAATGTGGGGTATTAAATTGGGAGCTGAGGACTGTTAGACCTGGATCCTGGACTAGAAGGAGGGCAGTGGGAGGAAGTGTGGAAAGAGCCTGAATCAGACCAAATGGAGCCGTTTCTGGATCCCTGTGTTTTTAATTCTCCTTATGTGCTGTTGGATATCAGTTCAGTTTTGCTGTGAGTGGTGTTTTAGTCTGAATAGCTGTACCGGAAATAAAACTTGGTTGGATGTCAAAACACCAGTCATCTAACTTTAGTTTTATTTTTAGTTAAAGACACTGACTTTTAGAAATCAAGAGAATACTAGACCTGTTTCAACTTACCTCAAAGTGCCCAAATGAATAGTTATTTCTGGCTAAGTTGACTTCACCTATGGTTTTGTGTTATTTTTTGGAAAACTTTTTGAGGATACCTTTTTTTGTTAAGTGCATTCAGACATGCAGTTTAAAAAATAATTACTCCTACTATGGAGTAATGTACAGTAATGTTCAGTTCAGTAATGTTCAGTAATGTTCAGTTCAGTCGCTCAGTCGTGTCCGGATCTTTGCGACCCCATGAACCGCAGCACACCGGGCCTCCCTGTCCATCACCAACTCCCGGAGTTTACCCAAACCCATGTCCATCGAGTCGGTGATGCCATCCAACCATCTCATCCTCTGTCGTCCCCTTCTCCTCCTGCCCCCAATCCTTCCCAGCATTAGCGTCTTTTCCAATGAGTCAACTCTTTGCATGAGGTGGCCAAAGTATTGGCGTTTCAGCTTCAACATCAGTCCTTCCAATGAACACCCAGGACTGATCTCCTTTAGGATGGACTGGTTGGATCTCCTTGCAGTCCAAGGGACTCTCAAGAGTCTTCTCCAATACCACAGATCAAAAGCATCAATTCTTCGGCGTTCAGCTTTCTTCACCGTCCAACTCTCACATCCATACATGTCTACTGGAAAAACCGTAGCCTTAACTAGAGGGACCTTTGTTGGCAGAGTAATGTCTCTGCTTTTCAATATGCTACCTAGGTTGGTCATAACCTTCCTTCCAAGGAGTAAGTGTCTTTTAATTTCATGGCTGCAATCACCATCAGCAGTGATTTTGGAGCCCAAAAAACTAAAGTCTGACACTGTTTCCACTGTTTCCCCATCTATTTCCCATGAAGTGATGGGACCAGATGCCATGATCTTAGTTTTCTGAATATTGAGCTTTAAGCCAACTTTTTCACTCTCCTCTTTCACTTTCATCAAGAGGCTCTTTAGTTCTGCTTTGCTGTTGGATATACAGACCTTCAATTTCCTGCTTGGTTACCCCTTAAAATAATTCTTTAAACTCTATGTCTTTCAAATTATTCATTTGTGCATATTTCAAAATGCATATTAATACTATCTCTTAACAACAACAAAAAACACTATATGACATTTCACACCTGTTTAAGTTAACATCTAAAACATTTCTTTATCAATCTAAATAGTTGCAAAGGATATAATCCCTGGTGAAACAGGAGTAGGAAACATGTAATAGTAAAATACTAACATGACTTCTTCACTGTTTCCAGGACAATCTAATACCACAGGAATTTGATAACCACCATAATTCATCATAATATACACCTACAAGCTCATCTTTATTAGGCAAAAGTTATTTCATTTATTCCTTAAAGTTGTATTTCCACTCTACTTTCTTCACATAATTTTATGCTAATGTGATACATTTTATGCCTAAAATCCTTTCATTGATCACTCATATTTATCTGCAGCAAAAGTATATATATAACTTGAATTTAATTTTGTACATTTTAACTTGAAGGTAATGTTTAAATCCTGTAGCCAAGTAGCTCTAGATATTAAAGAAAGAATTCTACACTGAATTATCATTACATATACTATTAATATGTGATTTATCACAAGATTGCATAAATAATTATTAAATATAAAAAATACGTTTCGGAAAAACCAGTTTTCATCAGACTTACTAAATTAAGATGCATCTATTTCCTAAAATAAATGGCAATCCTCACCAACATTAATCTCATTTTACAATTATTGTTATTACAGTTATTGTACACACTAGGAAACATTTTTCATGAAAATGAAAGGAACTTTATCATAGCAATGTCCGTTACCGAGCTCTCTCTGGATGATCTATCATCAAAATGGTTTTTAATGATCTAACTTCTGACGGAGCTCAATTAGGTCTTCCCTCAATTTTCATGAAAGCAAAGTATTAGAAATCATCTGAGTTGCAAAAAGATTTAATACTAAATCAATAGACTCTTTCACTTTCTCAAAAAACACCATTTTGTCTGGCCCCAGAGAGATTTGTAGGCCCTGGAGAAACTCATCATAGTAAGCAGAGGGAGACAAGCAGGTCTCACCTTTATGGAGAGGTCTTTGTAGAAAGCAAGACCCTCGGCCCACCTGGGACCGCTCACTGCCACTCAGCCCTCGGCAGAGCAACCTTTGGAAAGGGTGAACAGGCAGGCTGTGAATCTTCAATTTTTTTTTAATCCACGTATTGATGTAACCTTAGCAAGCATTCACAAACCACCAAGCATGTGGGGGTCCCATTGTGAAGCCCCCCTCCCTTGGACACTCTGGGAGCTGATTCCCACTGACTTGGGAGCTGAGTCTCAGCAGAGCTGGCAAGCCTGGACAGTGGGGGATTCCCTGATCTCTCCAGCTGGCATTCTCCAAACTGGGTTGGGGAAGGGGAGGGCGGGCAGTATTAGTGCACGTTGAAATGTGAGTGATTTCCAGGGAAGACGGAATCCCAGTTGAAAAACATTTGGGAAAAGCTCCCTTTTATTTCCCCCTCTTAGAGATTTGCAATCAAACCAGAATATTAAAGGATAAACAAAGTCGTTTAACTTTCTTTACTGAAGAATTTTGAAACCCGTTTGCTCCCCACCCCAATCTTTTCTCCCAAAGAACATACAGTTATATAGAAAGAGACTTCTCTGGTCCCCAGAGCTCCAGACTGAGTCTCTTGTGAGTTCATACATGGTCTGACCTGTTCATGACAACTACAGGCCTCTCTAGTCTCCAGGGAACCTGAGATTGGTTGGTTTTCATGGACTTATTACCTGCTAGGGCAGTGTTATCCTCTGCCCCCGCCTTCCTACTGATGTTACCCGTTTTTAGATGGACATTCTGGTACAACAGGAAGATGTCTGTGCTACTGATGTGGGGGCAGCAGCCACTGCAGCCATGAACTTGAAGCCTTATGATCAGCTCTCAAATAACCACCAATGGAGGGTCAGTTTGGTGCCTCCCTAGCTGTCTTTCTGGGCCCCATGGTCCATGACAGTGTGGGCCAAGTCAAGAGAGGAGTATAATCAGATGCAGAGTACAATTAAAATCAAACATATATGAGTGGTGTATGTGTTAGAAATAGACTGTGTCTCATCATATAACTCTCTTTATTATTTCCAGAGCCACATGGATTGTAATCATCTGGTTTGAATTGTCCATCTTTTCATTGCCAAGCATGAAGATTTGGCTACATTATCATGATGAAGATGAGACTACACAGTTCAAGTACCACTGCCGGGGAGAGACGTCCCTGAGGCTGTTCACTGCATGGGAAAGAGGGCTGGGTCACCTGACTTGGGTCACTTTTTGGAACATCGCAGGCATTTGATCTAAGACACCACCACTGACAAGACACAAGAACAAGCCCCTGCTCTCCTTTCCTCCAGGAAGACTCCAGGACTTCAAGCTAGAAATCAGTCAACATGCTATAAACCAGTGCTGAACATTTTTGTTAGCATGGAGATCCAATCAGACTCTCACTCTGACAGTAGCTCAGAACTCAAACAAATCAGTCGTACCTGCTGGGAAACAGGGTTGGAGCGTAAGCTGCTGGAGCATCTCTGTTCTTGGAACACAGGAATTGTCAAGGGTGCCTGCCTGTACCTTCACTCCACACACCGTCTTCACTCTACACAGAACAAGAGTGCTGGTGAGAGCCAGAGGCCAGTCACATGGATGACTGGTCCAGTGCCAAGCAGAACTGGATTGGCCCTTGGGCAGCCTCTGCTCTCACCTGTGAAGCTGCAAAATAACCAGTGCAGTTTTATAAGCTTCTGCAAACAGAGGAGAACAGAACCCAACACAGCTGGAAGGCACGAGATAAGGCATCAAAACCAGTCTTTGATCTTAAAACCACTGGAGATTTCCCGGGAAATGATCCTCCCAAACTCCCTTTTATGGGAAGACAAGGGGAGCAGAAATCAAACGGTTTGCCTGCAGGGAAAGGAGTCCGTCAAGGCTGTATATTGTCACCCTGCTTATTTAACTTATATGCAGAGAACATCATGAGAAACACTGGGTTGGATGAAGCACAAGCTGGAATTAAGATTGCTGGAAGAAATATCAATAACCTCAGATATGCAGATGACACCACCCTTAAGGCAGAAAGCGAAGAAGAACTAAAGAGCCTCTTGATGAAAGTGAAAGAGGAGAGTGAAAAAGTTGGCTTAAAACTCAACATTCAGAAAACTAAGATCATGGCATCTGGTTGCATCACTTCATGGCAAATAGATGGGGAGACAGTGGAAACAATGACAGACTTTATTTGTTGTGACTTTATTTTTTCGGGCTCCAAAATCACTGCAGATGGTGACTGCAGCCGTGAAATCAAAAGACACTTGCTCCTCGGAAGAAAAGTTATGACCAACCTAGACAGCCTATTAAAAAGCAGAGACATTACTTTGCCAACAAAGGGTCTCTAGTCAAAGCTATGATTTTTCCAGTAGTCATGTATGGATGTGAGAGTTGGACTATAAAGAAAGCTGAGCACCGAATAACTGATGCTTTCAAACTGCAGTGTTGGAGAAGACTCTTGAGAGTCCCTTGGATTGCAAGGAGATCCAACCAGTCCATCCTAAAGGAAATCAGTCCTGAATATTCATTGGAAGGATGGATGCTGAAGCTGAAACTCCAATACTTGGCCACCTAATGCGAAGAGCTGACTCATTGGAAAAGACCCTGATGCTGGGAAAGACTGAAGGCGGGAGGAGAAGGGGACGACAGAGGATGAGATGGTTGGATGGTATCACCGACTCGATGGACATGGGTTTGAGTAAACTCTGGGATCTGACGATGGACAGGGAGGCCTGGAGTGCTGCAGTCCATGGGGTTGCAAAGAGTTGGACGCAACTAAGCAACTGAACTGAAGGGGGAGATCTCTCAGCACTTCAGGTCATGGGTTCTAGACATTAAGGTTCAGAGAAACCTGCCAGTAAAGTGCCAGGGAATAAACACCACACAGCGAGGCCACGAGCAGGATATTCTACATGCTCAGTGAAAATTTCTGGACAAAATCAGCTTAAATATTTTGTTTTAATGCTTTGAAGGAGTACTGAGGAAGAAGAGCTGGGTAAAGAAAACAAAGTAACTAGATTAAAATTTCTTTCATGTAATGAGATAGGCAAAATATAGCTAAAAATAATAACATGTCTAAGCGTAAGTCTTGAGGAATATAGCTCTCTTTATTAAATAAGAAGTAACTTTTAATTAATCTTCCTCCTTTGGTTTCAAATAGTTCTGATACTGGTCTTAAGATGTTAATTGTCTACTCCTGCTCGTGGCCTCTCTGTGTGGTGTTTATTCCCTGGCACTTTACTGGCAGGTTTCTCTGAACCTTAATGTCTAGAACCCATGACCTGAAGTGCTGAGAGATCTCCCCCTTCAGTTCAGTTGCTTAGTTGCGTCCAACTCTTTGCAACCCCATGGACTGCAGCACTCCAGGCCTCCCTGTCCATCGTCAGATCCCAGAGTTTACTCAAACCCATGTCCATCGAGTCGGTGATACCATCCAACCATCTCATCCTCTGTCGTCCCCTTCTCCTCCCGCCTTCAGTCTTTCCCAGCATCAGGGTCTTTTCCAATGAGTCAGCTCTTCGCATCAGGTGGCCAAGTATTGGAGTTTCAGCTTCAGCATCCGTCCTTCCAATGAATATTCAGGACTGATTTCCTTTAGGATGGACTGGTTGGATCTTATTTTAACTTTTTAAAGCATCTGGATGATGTAAATATGGATCTGTGTAAAGCAGGATATATATACATTACAATATATATTATATATATATAATAAATGTCATGTCAAGCTTTCCTATCATTTATCAACTTATTAAAAATTTTTTAAATGGTACTATTGGCACCAGAACACTGAAAAAACAATGAGATGGTGTTGCTGAATCAGGAACTTCTAGCTTCCCATCCATTATAACTCCTCTGAAGGTAGTTAGCAACATTATTCTTTTAATCTCTGGCCATGTTTCGCCACTCTATCTTTAGTGTAGATTTATGGATGTTCATAACGTCCTTGCTTAACAACTTTCATAGGAAGCAAATTCTGTTCACTCATCTCAAATATCCTGTTCACTTTCCATCAGTCTGCCCAGGTCATGTTCCAGCCCCTCCAAGAGCTGTCCTTCTCTCCCGACCACAGTAGTGCACATCCACGCAACTTCCTCCTAAATTCCTGCAACACTCTCTTTGATATCACTGAAAATTCAAAACTTACCACCTGATATTGTCATTTATATATATATATATGTGTGCGTGTATGAGTATATATATATGTAGACATATATATACACAATGCACTCTGTAAGATATATGTAAAATATAATATATAAAAATTATATAGAGTCCCTTGAAATAAAGAATTCCACTGGTTTCAGATGACCTGGTGTATTTTTTCTTGTCCTCTACTTATATAATATTCACCTGAAATTCAATTATTATTATTATAACTGCAAGAAATAGAGGAATACGATCTTATCTACTGGAGTTCCCATGTCAGTACTTTTATCCACCTTCCCTGTTCTCATGCTCCATTGAGCTCTCCTCTCTCTTTTATCTCCAACTTTTTATTCTTTTAATAGGTTTTTTTCTAAAATATTTTCTCTTTATCTGTTTTTTTGAAGTATGTTTCATCACTTCCATTCTTTACTGTATAATCTTTCTCAGAAGACCAAGTACACACTCACGTCCTCTGTGTTTAGGTGCTGCTGGACTGGGCTGTCTGTGTTTGAATTACATTTTCATATTCCACAATATCACCACATGCCAGGACAGGCAACCATTTTCCTGTCTGCTTCTCATTTTGACCCACATCACACTAAAAAGAAGCAAAAGGAAGGGTCGCAGACAGACCATTGAATGCTTTAAGATGCTGGCCTTTTAGAATTACATTTCACGTTTTCCAAAGAGCCGCCCATGCATCAGAGCTCTGGCCAGTCATTTGGCGCCTTCTGCAGGACACAAAGAGCAACAGGCTGGGAAAATCAGATCTGATTTAATCTGATTTAATTCAAGGTGGCCAACACATACCTAAAACCACTCTGAATAAACTGTTTCCTGCTGTCAAAATAAATATACTACCCAAAGCAATCTACAGATTCGATGCAATTTGTATCAAATTACCAATGGTATTTCTCATAGAAGTAGAAGAAAAAATTTTACAGTGTGTATGGAAATACAAAACACCCCGAAGAGCCAAAACAATCTTGAGAAAGAAGAGCAGGAGCTGACAGTATCAGGCTTCCTGACTTCAGAGTATACTACAAGTATACAGTAATCAAAACACTGGTACTGGCACAAAAATCGAAATATACTGCATAGATCAATGGAACAGGATAGAATGTCCAGAGAGAAACTCACACACTTATGGTCAATTAATCTAGGACAAAGGAAGCAAGACTATACAATGGAGAAAAGACAGCCTCCTCAATAAGCAGTGCTGAGAAAACTGGACAGCTACACGTATAAGAATTAAATCAGAACACTCCTTAACACCATCCATAAAAATAAACTCAAAATGGATTCAAGACCAAAACCTAAGGATATACATTATAAAACTCTTAAAGGAGAACATAGGCAGAACACTGTCTGCCACAAATTATAGCAGTATCTTTTTTGGCCCACCTCTTAAGAGTAATGAAAATAAAAACAAAAATAAGCAAATGGGACCTCATTAAACTTAAAAGCTTTTGTACAGCACAGGATATCATAAAGAAGGCAGAAGACAACCCGCAGAATGGGGGTCAATATTTGCAAATGATGCAACTGACAGGAGATTAATCTCCAAAATATTCAAGCTTTCCAGGAGTCATGTACACATGTGAGAGTTGGACCATAAAGAAGGCTGAGTGCTGAAGAACTGATGCTTTCAAACTGTGGTGCTGGAGAAAGCTCTTGAGAGTCCCTTGGACAGCAAGGAGTACAAACCAGTCAATCTTAAAAGAAATCAACCCTGAATATTCATTGGAAGGACTGATGCTGAAGCTCCAATACTTTGGCCACTTGATGCAAAAAATCAACTTATTGTAAAAAGACCCTGATGCTGCGAAAGACTGAGGGCCGGAGGAGAAGTGGGTGACAGAGGATGAGATGATCAGATGGCATACTCGATTCGATGGATGTGAGTTTAAGCAAACTCCGGGAGATGGTGAAGGACAGGGAAGCAAGGCGTGTTGCAGTCCATGGGGTTGCAAAGAGTTGGACATGACTGAGCAACGGAACAATAACATGCATAGATTCACAAAGAAATGTGACTGTAAGGGGTGACTACAACTGGGAGTTGATATCAGTCAGTTCAGTTCAGTTGCTCAGTCGTGTCTGACTCTTTGCGACCCCATGGACTGCAGCACGCCAGGCTTCCCTGTCCGTCACCAACTCCCAGAACTTATTCAAACTCATGTTCATCAAGTCAGTGATGCCATCTAACAATCTCATCTCTGTCGTCCCCTTTTCCTCCCGCCTTCAATCTTTCCCAGCATCAGGGTCTTATCCACGGAGTCAGTTCTTCACATCAGGTGGCCAAAGTATTGAAGTTTCAGCTTCAGCACCCGTTCTTCCAATGAATATTCAGGACTAATTTCCTTTAGGATTGATTTGTTGGATCTCTTTGCAGTCCAAGGAACTCTCAAGAGTCTTCTCCAACGCCACAGTTGAAAAGCATCAATACTTCGGTGCTCAGCTTTCTTTATAGTCCAACTCTCACATACATACATGACAACTGGAAAAACCATAGCTTTGACCAGACGGACCTTTGTCGGCAAAGTAATGTCTCTGCTTTCTAATATGCTGTCTAGGTTGGTCATATATTTTCTTCCAAGGAGCAAGTATCTTTTAATTTCAAGCCTGCACACACCATCTGCAGAGATTTTGGAGCCCAAAAAGATAAAGTCTCTTACTGTTTCCATCGTTTCTCCATCTATTTGCAGTGAAGTGATGGGACCAGATGCTATGATCTTAGTTTTGTGAATGTTGAGTTTTAAGCCAACTTTTTCACTCTCCTCTTTCATCAAGAGGCTCTTTAGTTTTTCCTCACTTTCTGCCATAAGGGCAGTATCATTGCATGTCCGAGATTACTGATATTTTCCCAGCAATCTTGATTCCAGCTTGCGCTTCATCCAGCCCAGCATTTTGCATGATGTACTCTGCATATAAGTTAAATAAGCAGGGTGACATTATACAGCCTTGATGTACTCCTTTCCCGATTTGGAGTCAGCCTGTTGTCCCATGTCCATTTGTTGCTTCTTGACCTGCATATAGATTTTTTAGGAGGCAGGTCAGGTGATCTGGTATTCCCATCTCTTTAAGAATTTTCCAAAGTTTGTTGTGATCCACACAGTCAAATGCTTTGGTGTAATCAATAAAGCAGAAGTAGATGTTTTTCTGGAATTCTCTTGCTTTTTTGATAATTCACTGGATGCTGGCAATTTGATCTCCAGTTCCTCTGCCTTTTCTAAATCCAGCTTGAACATCTGGAAGTTCATGGTTCACATACTGTTGAAGCCTGGCTTGGAGAATTTTGAGCATTACTTTACTAGCGTGAGATGAGTGCAATTCAAACATGCTTTGGCATTGCCTTTCTTTGGGATTGGAATGAAAACGGACCCTTTCCAGCTCTGTGGCCACTGCTGAGTTTTACAGATTTGCTGACATATTGAGTGCCGCACTGTAATAGCATCATCTTTTAGGATTTGTTTTTTTTTTTTTTTTTCATTCCGTATCATCTTTTAGGATTTGAAATAGCTCAATTGGAATTCCATCACCTCCACCAGCTTTGTTTGTAGTGATGCTTCCTAAGGCCGTGACTTCACATTCCAGGATGTCTGGCTCTAGATGAGTAATCACACCTTTGTCGTTATCTGGGTCATGAGGATCTTTTTGTACAGTTCTGTGCATTTTTGCCATATCTTATTAATATTGGCTGCTTCTATTAGGTCCATACCATTTCTGTCCTGTATTGTGCCCACCTTTGCATGAAATGGTCCTTTGGTATCTCTAATTTTCTTGAAGAGATCTCTAGTCTTTCCTATTCTAATGGTTTCCTCTATTTCTTTGCATTGATCACTGAGGAAGACTTTCTTATCTCTCCTTGCTATTCTTTGGAACTCTGTATTCAGGAGGGTATCTCTTTCCTTTTTTCCTTTGCCTTTAGCTTCTCTTCTTTCCTCAGCTATTTGTAAGCCCTCCTCAGACAACCATTTTGCCTTTTTGCATTTCTTTGTCTTGGGGATGGTCTTGATCACTGCCTCCTGTACAATGTCATGAACCTCCGTCCATAGTTCTTCAGGCACTCTATCGGATCTAATCACTTGAATCTATTTGTCACTTCTACTGTATAATCATAAGGGATTTGATTTAGGTCATACCTGAATGGCTGCAAAGAATGTAATCAATCTGATTTCAGCATTGACCATCTGGTGATGTCCATGTGTAGAGTCTTCTCTTGTGTAGGTGGAAGAGGGTGTTTGCTATGACCAGCGTGTCCCCTTGGAAAAACTCTGTTAGCCTTTGCCCTGCTTCATTTTGGATTCCAAGGCCAAATTTGCCTGTTACTCCAGGTATCTCATGACTTCCTACTTTTTCACTCCAGTCCCCTACAATGAAAAGGACATCTTTTTTGGGTGTTAGTTCCAGAAGGTCTTGTAGGTCTTCATAGAACGTTCAACATCAGCTTCTTCAGCATTAATGGACTTACTGGGAGTTGATATACTACTTAACAAATGATAGGGAGTAGGAGAAAAAGGCATCTTCTGAAAAACAGGTGATTTGGGCGAGGCACTTATGGGAGAACAAATAACATTTAGGAAAGATAAATGGTACCCTAGGAGGATATATGGGAGATAGGGGAGTTTTGTGATAATGTCTGTTTGGTGCTTTTTCCAAAAAGCAAAGCACAAATAGATAGATTGGTAGACAGGTAAAGATAAGATGAAAAGTCTCAGGCAAATCTTACTTATCCATGAGGAACTTTCTCCAATTTTAACACTGTCTCCAAAAGTAAATCAAAAGTCAATTAAAACTGACTCAAATGCATTCCTTTCTACAGTGGAATAATACACAGCTTCTTTATCCATTCATCTGTTGATGGACATCTAGGTTACTTCCATGTCCTAGATACTGTAAGTAGTGCTGCCCTGAACACTGGGGTACATGTGTCTTTTTGGAATTTGCTATATGATGCAGGGAACCCAAAGCTGGTGCTTTGTGACAACCTAGAGGGGTGGAACAGGGAAGGAAGTGGGAGAGAGGTTCAAGAGGGAGGGGCCATACGCATACGTATGGCCAATTCAAGTCAATGTTTGGCAGAAACCATCATAATATTTTTTTTAATAAATTTATTTATTTTAGTTGGGGGCTAATTACTTTGCAATATCGTAGTGGTTTTTGCCATACATTGACATGAATCAGCCATGGGTTTACATGTGTTCCCCATCCAGAACCCCCCTACCACCTCCCTCCCCATCCCATCCCTCTGGGTCATCCCATTGCCCCAGCCCTGAGCATTTGTTTCATGCTTTGAACATGGAATGGTTTTCTGTTTCACATATGATAATATACATGTTTCAAAGCTATTGTCCCAGAACGTCCCACCCTCACCTTCTCCCTCAGAGTCCTTAAGACTGTTCTATGCGTCTGTGTCTTTTATTCTGTCTCACATATAGGGTTATCATTACCATCTTTCAAATTCCATATGTATGCATTAGTATACTGTATTGGTGTTTTTCTTTCCGGCTTATTTCACTCTGTATAATGGGCTCCAGTCTCATCCATCTCAATAGAACTGTTTCAAATGTATTTTTTTTAATGGCTGAGTAATATTCCATTGTGTATATGTACCACAGCTTCCTTATCCATTGGTCTGCTGATGGACATCTAGGTTGCTTCCATGTCCTGGCTATTGTAAACAGTGCTGCGATGAACATTGGGGTACACGCGTCTCTTTCAATTCTGGTTTCCTCGGGGTGTATGCCCAGCAGTGGGATTGATGGGTCATATGGCAGTTCTATTCCCAGTTTTTGAAGGAATCTCCACACTGTTCTCCATAGTGGCTGTACTAGTTTGCATTCCCACCAACAGTGTAAGAGGGTTCCCTTTTCTCCACACCCTCTCCAGCATTTATTGCTTGTAGACTTTTGGATAGCAGCCATTCTGACTGGTGTGTAATGGTACCTCATTGTGGTTTTGATTTGCATTTCTCTGGTAATGAGTGATGTTGAGCATCTTTTCATGTGTTTGTTAGCCATCTGTATGTCTTCTTTGGAGAAATGTCTGTTTAATTCTTTGGCCCATTTTTTGATTGGGTCGTTTATTTTTCTGGAATTCAGCTGCAGGGGTTGCTTGTATATTTTGGAGATTGTTTGTCTGTTGCTTCGTGTGCTATTATTTTCTCCCATTCTGAAGGCTGTCTTTTCACCTTGCTTATAGTTTCCTTTGTTGTGCAAAAGCTTTTAAGTTTAATTAGGTCCCGTTTGTTTATTTTTGCTTTTATTTCCAATATTCTGGGAGGTGGGTCATGGAGGATCCTGCTGTGATTTATGTCGGAGAGTGTTTTGCCTATGTTTTCCTCTAGGAGTTTTATAGTTTCTGGTCTTACGTTTAGATCTTTAATCCATTTTGAGTTTATTTTTGTGTATGGTGTTAGAAAGCATTCTAGTTTCATTCTTTTACAAGTGGTTGACCAGTTTTCCCAGCACCACTTGTTAAAGAGATTGTCTTTTCTCCATTGTATATTCTTGCCTCCTTTGTCGAAGATAAGGTGTCCATAGGTGCGTGGGTTTATCTCTGGGCTTTCCATTTCGTCCCATTGATCTATATTTCTATCTTTGTGCCAGTACCATACTGTCTTGCCATCATAATATTGTAAAGTAACTATCCTCTAATTAAAAATAAAAATTATAAAAAGTTAATTCATTTAAAAGGTAAAAACTCAGGCAAATCTATCTTATTTCTCCATGAGGAAAGGCCTATGAATCTGTGTTTAAAGTTACATATAGTAAGTCTTATGCCACTATTGAAAGCATCACTGCAAAGCTAGTGGAGGTGATGGAATTCCAGTTGAGCTATTTCAAATCCTGAAAGATGATGCTGTGAAAGTGCTGCACTCGATATGCCAGCAAATCTGGAAAACTCAGCAGTGGCCACAGGACTGGAAAAGGTCAGTTTTCATTCCAATGCCAAGAAAGGCAATGCCAAAGAATGCTCAAACTACCGCACAATTGCACTCATCTCACATGCTAGTAAAGTAATGCTCAAAATTCTCCAAGACAGGCTTCAGCAATACGTAAACTGTGAACTTCCAGATGTTCAAGCTGGTTTTAGAAAAGGCAGAGGAACCAGAGATCAAATTGCCAACATCTGCTGGATCATTGAAAAAGCAAGAGAGCTCCAGAAAAACATCTCTTTCTGCTTTACTGACTATGCCAAAGCCTTTGACTGTGTGGATCACAATAAACTGGAAAATTCTGAAAAAGATGGGAATACCAGACCATCATACCTGTCTCTTGAGAAACCTGTATGCAGGTCAGGAAGCAACAGTTAGAACTGGACATGGAACAACAGACTGGTTCCAAATAGGAAAGGAGTACGTCAAGGCTGTATATTGTTATCCTGCTTGTTTAACTTATACGCAGAGTACATCATGAGGAATGCTGGGCTGGAAGAAACACAAGCTGGAATCAAGATTGCTGGGAGAAATATCAATAACCTCAGATATGCAGATGACACCATCCTTATGGCAGAAAGTGAAGAAGAACTAAAGAGCCTCTTGATGAAAGTGAAAGAGGAGAGTGAAAAAGTTGGCTTAAAGCTCAACATTCAGAAAACTTAGATCATGGCATCTGGTCCCATCATCTCATGGGAAATAGATGGGGTCAAAGGGTGAAAACAGTGTCAGACTTTATTTTTGGAGGCTCCAAAACCACTGCTAATGGTGATTGCAGCCATGAAATTAAAAACTGCTTGCTCCTTGGAAGGAATGTTATGTCTAACCTAGATAGCATATTGAAAAGCAGAGACATTACTCTGCCAACAAAGGTCCGTCTAGTCAAGGCTATAGTTTTTCCAGTAGTCATGTATGGATGTGAGAGTTGGACTGTGAAGAAAGCTGAGTGCCGAAGAATTGATGCTTTTGATCTGTGGTATTGGAGAAGACTCTTGAGAATCCCTTGGACTGCAAGGAGATCCAACCACTCCATCCTAAAGGAGATCAGTCCTGGGTGTTCATTGGAAGGACTGATGTTGAAGCTGAAACTCCAATACTATGGCCACCTCATGCGAAGAGTTGACTCATTGGAAAAGACCCTGATGCTGGGAAGGATTGGGGGCAGGAGGAGAAGGGGACGACAGAGGATGAGATGGCTGGATGGCATCACTCGCTCGATGGACATGGGTTTGGGTAGACTCCGGGAGATGGTGATGGACAGGGAGGCCTGGCGTGCTGTGGTCCATGGGGTCTCAAAGAGTCGGACACAACTGAGCGACTGAACTGGACTGAACTGATGCCACTGTTAACAATTGTAATACATCAAAACATTGACGGAAGCCATAACAGCAGTACCTAAATCTTTAGGTCTATATATTGTGATAAAAACTGGAAAATACAAAAATGCTATCAATCAACACCACTAAATCATTAATGACAAGTCTGGTTGTTTGGGTGCTGTTTAAACAGCTGGTATTAGGGCTCAGTGTGAGTTTGTAAAGGGTGTCCCTGGTGGCTAAAATGGTAAAGAATCCACCTGCAGTGCAGGTGACCTGGGTTCGATCCCTGGTCTGGAAGAACCCCTGGAGAAGGGAATGGCTTCCCATTCCAGTATTCTTGCCTGGAGAATTCCATGGACAGAGGAACCTGGTGGGCTACAGTCCATGGGGTTGCACAGAGTCAGACACGATTGAGTGACTAGCACTATCACTTAGAATATGGAAAACTCAACAGTGCTGATGTTTAAATCTGCTAAAAAATAAGTTACATGCAGAGAAACATCACTTAAAATGCTATATAAATTTTCATCATATACACATAACACAAAAATATTTTCCTTTAATAAAGATTTTCTCATCATGTTTAATGGGAAACAATGAAATGTCATGGAAACGGTCCGGTAGGGAAACTTTTACTATTTATCTTTCTAAATCATGTATTTTTCCTTGCAAATCTGTACATCTTGTTCTTCTGTTTACAAAAGTAGGTCATCACACACATTTGACCCATCTGTAGATCCTTGAGAAGACACTCGAAAGGTATCAGATGCAAACTGAGCATCAGCTGAAAGAAAAGCAAAGAATTATATTCTCTACCTAAAATACTTCGGTTAACTAAGATTAGTAAAAAAAAAAAAAAAGAAAAAACAAAAACCTGAGACCTTTCCTAGTATTCTGAAAAATGAAATATATCTACAGATGACACAACACAAAATACTAATCAAGATTACAGTTTTATAATCTGCTTATGGTCGCATGTGGGGCTGAGTATCAGAGCTCCTGGTTTTTTCATTCTTCATTCATTTACTCAATAACTACGTGCCAAGGTTCTGTGACAAGCGCTGGAATTACAAGATGAAGGTGACCCAGTCCACCCTGAAAAATGATATTCCATGAACTGGAAAAATAGATGAACAGGCAACTTCCATACAGAGTCATAAATGCTAAGACAGGTATACAAGACTGCGCAGGAACACTTAAGAGGGGCGGCCGGCTTTGTGTCAGTGCTGCCAGCTTCCTGGTGGGGGCGCTGTGGAAGCAGAGACCTGAAGGACAGGAAAGAGTACAGGAGCCGGAGGGGAGAAGCAGGTACAAAGACAGGAGGGGAGGAAAGGAATCTGTGGGATCCTACAGTCTGGCTGGTCAGATGCAGAGCTGAGGGGCGGAGGAGCATGGTAAAGAGATAAGGGCGACTACTTTGGCAGGGCCCACATTGATGTGGGTGTTTGGAGCATTTCCTAAGGGTGAGAGATAAACTGGTGACGCATTCAGTGACAGAGAAATTATAAAGTCACCCACCCAGTGACAGCTACATAAATGTGACTGCTTGAGTCTGGGTGTCCTAGCCTTAACCACTACCAGACACGAGAAGCTGATGAGCGCCACGTTTTCTGAGAATAGTGTCAGGGTTTAGGAAGATAGCTTCACAGGGATGGAGGAAATTGAAGAAGGATACAGCTAGAAATAAAAAGAAATACATAGACCTTCAGAGATTGTTTTTCAAGCCATGGTACATGATGAATAAATGAGGAAGAAGGATATTTTTCGCTATGACTGCTCACGCTTTCACATTTTTCATTAGCTATGTATAAAAAAAATATTTAACACAGCATATATTATCCAAACAATGGAAAGAGATGCCATTTACTGTTTACAGTGTATTTCAGAAATCAATGTCTAAATTTAATTCATACGTTTTGGCAACATACCTTCTCTTACTTCTCTAGCTATACTCCTGTCCAACTCCCGCTGCATCTGAAATAAGTCAAATATTTCTCTTTAAGATAAACAAGTTATATTTTTATAACTTATTAAATGTGACTTTTAAATAATACTTTTAGAGACTAGACCTAACCTGAAGATTACTTCAGGAGAAAAAAAATCACATAAATAAAAGAAAATGAATTCCCACTTGCTCTGCTTGTAGATAACAGAGAACACATATATGGAATGCTATTTAGATTAATCTGATAAAAAGCACAATAAATATCAGTCTATCAAGTACACATAATTTCAGAGAATTAGGGAATGACCCATAATCCTCGGAATGACCCACAAGATTACTATCTTCTCCTCTGAAAGCTCCTGGCCTAAATATGTAATTCCGAGACTTTATTTTGATTTCTATGTGAGGATCCTGTTCAAATGGAGGAAATAGCTTGAGTCAACTGTTAATAAGGAGAACACATCTGTGATTTTCTTTAAACTTTTCCATTTAACTAAAACACAGAAAGGTGAGAAAATTATACACAAGAAAACAATGTACCGATAAGATTTAATTCTGAAGATGTTCAGTGAGAAGGATTCTCTCATAAGTGTTCGTTTCTGAACTAGGTTCCATAGAAGGGGAAGGTCCCACAGGGGTCACTGCAGGGTTGAGGAACAGAGCTAAGCCACAGCTGCAGGGGCTCTGGCCACTCTTTAGCTAAATGGTTCTATACTTGTCTGAATTTTATATAACACGGTTCCAAGCAGAAGTTTTTTTTAAAAGAAAGGTTGTTTTCTTTGAAGAAAAACTTTTTGTAAGGTATGAGACTCATTGATTTACTCAAAGTTCCTAATGCTACAAAAGAAGTAACAAAGCCAATGGCCATCCTACTGAGTCCTATGCCAGCTACTTCCTCAGATTAAGAAAAAACACATAGATTTTTAACTATAACATAGACAAAATGAGTATATAAATCCTTCTTATATAATTAAACAATGCTTGTGGCATGACATGACTTTCTAACTAAATTATGTGCTTTAAATGCATAAATAAGAATAAATCAATATCAAACTCCTATTTGTAGCAGTCGATATAGTTAATTTAGAAAAAATAAATATTTTTTAAAAACAGGACAGGGAACTTGAAGGAGAAAATCTTTATTTGAATCAAGCAGGCCAAAACTGAAGAGATTCATCCTCAAAAGGATGTTCATTTCCTCCAGATAAAACCTGGTTAACTAAAATCAGTCCACAATGAATTATCCACATCTTGGCTTATTTAGAACAAAATTTAAAACACGCAACAGATCTCTCTTTACTGTCTAGCATACTTCTATCCAAGCTCTCATCATTAGTTAGTTTATACAAAAAGTTTGTGTAATCTCAATTATAATCTAAATCTGGTCAGAAATTACAGTTGAACTTCATTTCCTCAGACTGAAGTTTCAAGGGGAGGACTTATACTCCTACCCTCCGTATGAGAAGAGAGATTTATCTAGCGGGTGAGTTTGGGACAAGGAACTAAGAAGTGCTTGCTTGGTTCCAAATCTCTTCTTTGAAAAGATGTTATATGCCCACAGCACCATGAACTTGGGTCTGCAGTAGGCAGCCTGCCCCTGGGACAGGGGGCAAGCATTTGCTTCCTCCTCTTAGGTCTGTGTGGGGAAGTGACTGACTTGGGATGAAGTGTTTGGAGGCCCACAGTAACTGCACAGCTAAAGCACATCCTCCAGTTTCACGGCTCTCAAGTACTAAGACCCAACGTAGCCGCAGTGCTATCGAAGAAACCTTCGATTGCTCTTCTATGATGGCAAGAAGCCAAATGAGAAAACAGGTTGAGACTGCATTTAACAAGGGCTACTTTTCTCTGCATCACAAACATCAGGAAAACACCATCAAAACCATAAACCTGTGTGCACTGACTGAAATGGATATTTTAACCACAATGATTACACAGTGAAAACTGGTTGTGATTTAAAGACTCATCATTGTTATCTTAGATACCATTCATCCAGGTGATGTCAAGATAGAAATAAAGTGAGCTTCATTTATGAGTTTTAAATGTTTGCATTAACTACAAATTTAGAAACAATCTACAACTGCTCAGCAAGATATATTTTAGAAATTTAAATCAAAATTCTGTAAGTA
The DNA here is from genome assembly GCA_024291935.2 of Okapia johnstoni. Classification (NCBI taxonomy): domain Eukaryota; kingdom Metazoa; phylum Chordata; class Mammalia; order Artiodactyla; family Giraffidae; genus Okapia; species Okapia johnstoni. Next base: position 10,132,230 of record CM044324.1, read on the forward strand.
AAACAGCAATTAAAGACGTAATCTTCTACAAGAAAATAACAAAAAATGTTAACCTAAAACCAGAAGTTAATCTTTTGATTTAGTATTACAAGGTTGCTTAATTTATAAAAAGGATTTATCTAGGATTCCTTCAGATAAAAAACACCCATATGTGATCAGTGTTCAGACACCCGGTCAGTCACTTATGCTGAGGGGCAGAGAACCTGTGCTGGGAGCAGCGGAGCCTGAGATGATCATGAAGCACGGCCACAGTGAGACCAATCAGAGAGGAGGTCAGACACCTGAAAGCGTATGTTCGGTTACTAGGCAATAAGAGTTCACTTCTAAAGTAGAATTTCAATGCAGCTTTTCAAGAAATTTAAAAAGTTAAGTATCTCTTAAAAACGAGAGATCTAGGACAAAAAAAATCATTAAACGTCTCCTTGATTAGCACAGTTAATGACGGCTTTTACTTAGTGTGCATTAAGTCAAACAAACAACTCAGAAGTTCACCCAATTAAAAACAAGGATCGTTCATACCAGAAATCTGAAACCCAATGAACAAAAGATAGTAGAACTAACCTTGGTCAAGTAAGTCTCCATGCTGTCATTCGAAGGGCGTGGAATTGAGGTAGAAAACCCTACTCTTGGAGTAGGATTTCTGTTGACCCCTAAATGATTATTGAAATTTTCAACACAAGGGGGCTCCAGGACTGGCCTCGTGCTAAGAGTGTTGAATAAAGATCTGCTCGGCCTCTTCTCCACTTCATATTTGGTGCTGATCTCTGGCAGCCTCTCATGAGTCCTGGGGAAGATGGAAAACACCAATTTCATTCATGTTTCCTTAAATTATCTGCATTTTTTAAGTTGCCGTATAGTAAATGGAATTCCCATTAAACTGTTAGAACTCTGAAAGTACAGAGCAGACCTCCTGTAAACAGTGACAGTTGTAATCTTGCTGGAAAGAAGTACACATGTCTGGGGCTCCTCAAGTGACAAGTCACAGTGGGGAGAGGAGAGAGAGGGCGTCAGAGAGAGGGCGTCAGAGAGAGATGGAGGTGGGCTCACAGTGACCCCCGCTGCCTCTGGGACACACCTGCCTCCAGGAAACAGTTCAGGGATGAAGAAACACACCTCCCACAAAGCCACTTTCAAGCATTTGCTTTCACCACCCTTGTCTATATGTTTCACTCATGACCTCAGAGAAATTAAGCTTTTGGCTCTAAGGTATCATCTAGAGCCACAATCACAAGGGGAGGACAAGAAAGTCAATGGGTGACTCAAAAGAGCTAAAACAGCCCCAGGAACAATTACAAGTGTCCCCTGCTTTTCCAAAGTTCACTTTATGTTACTTCACTTCTAGGAAAGGCCTACGTCAGTACCTGTTTCTGATGATCAAAAAAAAAAAATCTGAAGACAATTTCTGGTCTCATTTAAAAAGCCAAAACTCTAAACAGTGTTCAGTGTATGTTTTACAGCAAGAGACATCGCGCTCCCCAAGCAGGGAGACCGGCTGCACTGAGCTCCTTCCCCAGAAGCCACACCCCACATCTCAGCATCAAGTCGCCACAGCCCTGAACCCTGTCTGGGAGCACCTGTGCTTCACTCGTGCATATTCATTTTAGGAATCGACTAGCAGAATGTGTCCTCGGGCACCTGCTTCTTTGCTTTATGCTGTTTCGGTTTATGAAAGGCTTCCTAGGAATGCTCTGCTTTCAGATAGTAGGGAAACCTAGACTAGGCACTGGAGGTACGATCTGCACTTTCCTCCATCCTCCACACCCCACCTCAGTCAGGTCACTATATTATTTTTAGCCACTTTGTGATTTATCCTGCCTTTCACCCCTGTGTTAATTTCCCCCTATTTCATAAGTATGCCTTTACATAGTGGGGAGAAACTTGATGCAGTACTAACAGTTTGTCTCAAGGTGCCCCCTTAGCCATGATCATCTAGTTAGCTTTCACTTCCTACTAATCTCATGTACCACACTCTATAAAAATTAGGCTTTAGAGACAAATTAATGAACTAAATTTAGTTTCTGTGATTCTGTGTTTTGACTTACTTGTCTAGTTTATCTTGCAATAACTTACTAACTTCACATTCTACTAGGCAGAGTTGCTGATATTTTTCCAACTCTGCTTTATGAGAATCTACTCGCAAAGTTTTCATTTCAGAGAGTTCAGATTCCAAGTCTTTAACTCTGAGTTCCATCTGTTGAGATCCAGCTTGTATCTAAGGCAAATTGAAAAAGATAACATTTTTTTAAAATTTGGATTGGTGGCTAATTACTTTACAATATTGTAGTGGTTTTGCCATACATTGACATGAAAATAATCATTAACCTGGAAAATTAAACTTGTTCCCCTTAATTTTGAGTCAGTGATTCAGAGAGTGATTTTAAAAGTGAAAAAAAAAAAAAAGAGTGGAAGTTTAAAACAATTATCGTCAACGTGAAGTGAATTAAATCTGAATCATACAATTAAAGTGGAATCACTGCTATAGTAGTACTTATATAATCTGATAGTTCAAAGAATAAGAGGATCAACTTAAAATTTCAAAAATTGAACAAGATAATTTAAGAATAATTCGAGAGGATGGTACCATTTTTAAACCACAATATTTTCTTTTCTTCCTAATGGTCTTGTTTTATACCAATTGGTCTTATAAGTAAAAGGATTCTCTAGTGAGGATCATTCTGAAAGGTCAATTTAGTGATAACTGTGATGTAAATGGAAATATTTAAAGGGAAAACAAGTGACCCCCCCTTCCTTACAGAAATCTACAAAACTAACAGACTTTTGTTGGCAAAATAATGTCTCTGCTTTTAAATAACCTAGATAGCCTAGATAGCTTATTTAAAAGCAGAGACATTATTTTGCCAATAAAAGTCCATCTAGTCAAGGCTATGGTTTTTCCAGTGGTCATGTATGGATGTGAGAGTTGGACGGTGAAGAAAGCTGAGCGCCGCAGAACTGATGCTTTTGAACTGTGGTGTTGGAGAAGACTCTTGAGAGTCCCTTGGACTGCAAGGAGATCCAATCAATCCATCCTAAAGGAGATCAATCCTGGGTGTTCATTGGAAGGACTGATGTTGAAGCTGAAACTCCAATACTTTGGCCACCTCATGCGAAGAGTTGACTCATTGGAAAAGACCCTAATGCTGGGTAGGATTGGGGACAGGAGGAGAAGGGGACGACAGAGGATGAGATGGTTGGATGGCATCACCGACTCGATGGACATGGGTTTGGGTAGACTCCCGGAGTTGGTGATGGACAGGGAGGCCTGGCGTGCTGCGATTCATGGATCGCAAAGAGTCAGACACGACTGAGCGACTGAACTGAACTGAACTGAACTGCTCTAAGGGAGGTAGAGGAAACACGTAAGCTGTATACATCCAAAATGTAATATACAGTGAAAGTGAATTCAAGCACATGACAGATGAACAAATTAACCTGCAAAAATAGGTTGACTTCTTTTAATTTCTCTATGAGATCCTGTCTCGCTCTTTCTTCAATCTCCCGTTTATACTGCTCTACTTGACTGTGTTCTATCATATTCATTTCTACATGACTTTTGAGGTTCACTACTTCTTGCTCCAACTTCTTTTTCTTCTAGTTTTTTACATTTCTTTTTCATTAGTTTCATAAATAATAACGCCTGCTGAAAAACTTGATTTTTTGCATCCAGGTGCAGACATTTTGAAGATGCAGTTTCCAGCTCTGCTGGAAGATCATCAGTCTTCAAGTGTAAAATGATACTGTTTGTTAATGAAGAAAGTGAACTGAGCACAGCCTAACTCAAACCCAGGATCAAATAAATACGATGGTATTTGTATTGTAGAATGTAGGACCAGGGATTACTCAGAGAATCAAGAAAGTTCAAACCAAGAGTCACAAAGTATATTCTTCACTGTCATCTTTGCCACGCAACAACTGCACTTGGTTTTACACTCTTTTATTGTTCTACAATAATATTTTTTTATCTTAGCTCATAAAATGACAAGTCACCTCTTAGTAGAATGACTCTTACTTAAAGATGTTTGAGGGATACTATATTGAGTTATCTAGGGCCAGGTTAATAAATGCCTCCCAAAAGAAGACTGTGAGAATAAGACTCTAATTAATAAATCTTGTGAATACGGATTCTAATCCCATAAGCCTTTTTCTAAAGTACACTGACTTTTTGCTAATTTGAATTGCATTCCAAAGAGAAATTATTTGCGAAGTTAAAGAAATCCCATTTCCTAACAGTTTACAGAGATGATCCACACATTTTTCTGAACAGCAACAACAAAGAATGCCTCATTCTTGTAATCCTTTGTCACTGTCCATTTATGCAACACAAGTGCTGTGCATAGCAATAAATACTCCCTGTTACACCAATGTCTACTTAGCCAAGATTCCCCCTCATGGAAAAAATGCCAACAGTGTAAAATTAGGGGCTAAACTGTTCCTCGGAGACTAGATAACAAGGGCTGATGTGAAAAGGCTCAATGAGAGCTGGACAGTCAGGAAAGCTCCATGAAGGAGGAGAGACTGGGCGCCAGGGCTGAAATCATGGAGGACTACCCAGGAGGAAAAGCAACTGTCAAGACAGAAGGGAGAGTCTGAGCAAGGCCAAGAAAAGGAGAACTCAGTCAGTTAACTGAGGATAAGAGCCAACCACAGGGAAATGAAAGCATGTCCACACAGAAACTTGTAAATCAGTGTTCACAGCAGCATTATTAATAGCCCCAAAGTGGAAACAACCCAAAGCTCCATCAACTGGTGAACGGCTAAATGACTTAGCTTACTGTTGATTGACAACCAACAGAAATGGAAGAACTGATACGTGCTATCACATGGATGAACCTTGGAAACATGACGTCAAATGAGAAAAGCTAATCCCAAAGGAGCATACTGCATGATTCCATTTATATAAAATACAGAGAACAAGCATGTCTACAGAGACATATTAGACTGGGGGTTGCCTGGGGCTGAGGGAGATGGGAGGCCTCAGGTGGTGGCTAAGGGATGCAGGGCTTCTTTTAGGGGGTGATGGGAATGCTCTAAAATTGACTGTGGTCACAGGTTACACCTCTCTAGACTAAGAGATACTGAACTACACATGTTGAGTGGGTGAATTCTATGTTATGTCAATTATATCTCAGTAGCTTTTTAAAAAATCCCATGACAGGATCCAGATAATCTTCTTAATTCTCTAGTTTGGACGTACATATTCTACACCATCTGAGTACCTCCATGCTTTTACAATATACTTAAAATGAAAAGGAAAGAAGGCAATGCCTAAACTTCAACTGGTTTGTATAATACCCTTTCTGCATGAGTTATCCTGAAATCCATGAAATAAATATACACAGAACTCTACAGCCATTCACAAAAGGGAAGATAGAAATGATAATTTTCTGAACGTTCCATTAAACTAATATTATCCTCTGATTTTATCTGGCTTGCCTCATCATGATAATACAGCTATCACTTTAAAAAGTATTGTTTCAAGGAAAAAAAAAGGCTTTCAACTTGTGTGAACAATGAGGTACAGTTCTCAACTTTCCTAAGGGTAACTAATGTAAGAAAAAAATAATATAATGCAAATGGCAGGATGAAAGTCAGAGTGTAAGAAACGAGTGCATTACAAAGATAAGAAAATTACAGTAAGTTACTTGTAACAAAAATACAGAAGAAAGCTGTCCATTAAAATGAGTGCCCTAAAACACTTCATCCTACATATTAACTGTCAACACGTTCAATTTCATACATACCTGACTTGTGAGTTGACATAACTTTAAATCCTGTGCCTCAGCTTCTAAGTTGGCACAATATCGTGACAAGACCTCCAGTGACGCCTCTGACATAGACTGCTTTTTGAGGGTATCAGCCAGTTCTTGTTGAAGTTTTCTCACAACTGCCTAATAAGATGCTCTGTCACTGAGTTTATCAAATCACTTTACTGTTATGTTATGTTAATAATAGACATCTCCAACATATGTACTCACCTTCTTTTCCCTCCTCACTGAACCTGGTTAGAGACACAGAAGGGGCCACCCTCCAGCCTTCCCGATATTAAGTTACTCAGACAAAGGGTGCAGCCCCACTGTCCACACCCTGCCCCTCCCAATAAATCTGCAGAGCTTCACCACCTCACAACCAGAAAGAAATGAGTGTGTAGGTGGGAAAAGTGATGGAAAATTCCACACTGTGGAAACATTTTTCCTCTTTTTTTTATTATAAGCTTTGATTAACTCAGAGATCTTCACATATTCCAACCAGTACTCAGATCTTTCCAATAGACTCCTACCTCAGCAGAAAAATGCCATTCCCTTGTTGCTTATCTACTATATATCTAGCAGTATATCTATGTTAATCCCAAACTCCTGATTTATCCCTCCTCCCCACCTTTGCCCTTGGCTAACCGTAAGGACCTAAGAGAGAGCATAGGGACGTCTACTCAGTATTCTGTAGTCGCCTACCTGGGAAAAGGAACTGAAAAAGAATGCATATATGTTTACGTATAACTGAATCAATTTCCTGTACATCTGAAACTAACACAAAATTATAAATCAACTATATTCCAGTATAAAAGAAAAATGAAATTTAAAAAGTGAGGTTGCTCCCATGGCCTCCAAGGAGCCTCGATCACCTGGCCTCCACCTGACCCCAGACTGCAGCCCCTACAACTCTCTCCCTGACTCACTCCATTCCTGCTGCTCATGAATCCTGCCACCCTTCATTTTTAGAGGACAAACTTATATTCAAATGATAGTAACTGATCCTTAAAATGAGAATTATGAGTAAATTGTTTGCAAAAATGTTTTAAGTAAATCATAAATAGCAGGGGGAAGATTAAATTAAGTTTTGCTAAAGCTCACCACCTGAGTCCCAAATTATGATTTAATGATAAGTAGATGCATTTGAAGAGTTGAGAGGCTTTAAGAATCAATGATTCAAGGCTAAAATGTTTCCCATATTAACTCAAATGGACATGAATAAAAATAAAATTGTACCAACAAATATAACAGAAAGCTATGACAAGCTACTGAAGCCAAAGTACGATATATAAAATGTAGCCAGAGGAAACCTGGAATTGACTGCCAAGGTAATCCATGTAACGGAAGCTTATTTCAAAATACACATTTCAGGTTTGAACATCTCATTTATCTGCTTCATCATGATACTGACGTGTGGTAACATACAGATTAAAATTATTACCTTAATAGTAAAAGAGTAAATTACTATTACCTATGTTAACAATTTAGAACTGAATCTCTCAACATTTCATAAATGACACAATATCCCTACTCAAAGTAAAGCATTTCTTGGGTCTAATTTTTATTTGCTGGATACAAGGTGTGCTTTTAGGCTGGTTTAGAGACCATAGATTCACAGCCTGTGTATTTTTGATATTCAACTAGATTCAACATTTAGCCAGAATCAAGAATCACTTTGAACTTTCTTTCAGGAAATCTGAAAATTATTTCTCCATCTGAATACTTACTTCTCTTTCTGCTTTCTCATTTTCGTACCAAGACATTCTCTCTCTTAAATGATTCCATTCATTGATTAACTCCTTGTTTCTTTCCTCCAGCATCAGACCTTGTTTCTCCTTTTCAGCCTGAAGTTTTCTCACCATCTGCTGAAATTGGTCTTGGATGCTAATGACTGTCTTCTCTTTACTGTCGGCTTTGTTTTGTGCATCATCCAGTTGCTGTCGAAGCAACGAGTTTTCACTCTGGAGTTGAGATAATCTCTCCTCTAAGGGTTCCTGCTTTACAAGGTATGTATTCACTTTGCCTTGTTCGTTCTGATACATGTGTTCAATTTCCTGCTTTTGACATTCTGCTTGGCGTAGGTCTCTCTGGACACGTTCTAACATCAAAGTCTTTTCTCTGAGATCATCTCTCGTGTAATGCAGCTTGATTTTCAGCTTATTGAATTTACTTTCCGCTGTAGATAGTTGCTGGGAAAGCATCTCGTTCTTATCTTGTAGATTAGCCACATCGGACTTCATTTTGTCCTGCAAGCATAACCACTCTTCTTTTGCTCTCTGGAAGGCAAGTTCCAGATCTCTTTTTGATGTCTGACCTTGATCATGATTGTGTAAGGCAGTAGCCAGTGTCAAACGGTAGAATTCCACTTCCATTTCCAGTCTTTGTTTGCTTTCTCTTTCGTTCTCCAGCTTCGAGTTGAGCATTGTATTCTCAGCTGTCAGAGCATTAAGCTGGCCTGTATAGTGGGATATAGCCTTTGTTAACGTTTCCTCATTCAGTTTTATTGCCTTTTGAAGATCATCAATCTTTACTTTGAGAATTTCAATGTCCTCAAAACAGTTCTCTTCCTTTTTCCGGTGCTGATTTTTCACTGCGTCTCTTTCCTGTCTTAGCAGCGCAATTTCATCCTGCAGCATGTGGTTTTTGCGCAACAGATCTTTTGCTTCTTCACAACTATCAGAAACCTAAGTGAAACAAAGGAAATTTTTAGCTAGTACTCAATAAAGTGACATTTCATGATTTCCTCTGAAATGAAAGACTAACTTGTATGTTTATACAATGAAAAGACTGCACCGAGTGTGTCTCCAACAGGAAAAAATAAGGTTCAATACAAACCTCAGACTTTATACAAGCAGAAATTCCCAAAGCTTCAACAATTTAATGGAAGACAATGAATCCATGAAAGTCAAAAAGAAACCCCAAGAGACTTTTCAAGAAGCTCAGCCTGGAAAGGCTTCTCTCTGAACTACAACAAAACCAGAAGGCTTAAAATAAAAGATTTCTAGATCTGACTACACTTAAAAATTGCATATGATGTGGAATATTTATATAATGGAAAACTAGTAAGTCATAAAAAAGAATGAAATAATGCTATTTGCAGCAACAGGGATAGACCTAGACATTATCACCCTAAGTGAAGTAAGTCAGACAAAGACAAGTATTATATCATACTGCTTATATGTAGAATCTAAAATGAATTTATTCACACAACAGAAAGAGACTCATAGACACAGAAAACAAACTTATGTTCACCACAGGGGAAAGGGGGGTAGGGGAAGGGATAAATTAGGATGTTGGGATTAACATATACACACTGCTGCTACTGCTAAGTCGCTTCAGTCATGTCCGACTCTGTGCGACCCCATAGACGGCAGCCCACCAGGCTCCCCCGGCCCTGGGATTCTCCAGGCAAGAACACTGAAGTGGGTTGCCATTTCCTTCTCCAATGCATCAAAGTGAAATGTGAAAGTGAAGTCACTCAGTCGTGTCCGACCCTTCATGACCCCGTGGACTGCAGCCTACCAGACTCCTCCGTCCATGGGATTTTCCAGGCAAGAGTACTGGAGTGGGGTGCCATTGCCTTCCCCGACACATACACACTAGTAAATATAAAATAGCCAACAGAGATCTACTGTACAACATAAGGAAGTACACTTAATATTCTGCAAGAAGAATCTGAAAAGGAATATGTGTGTACGTGTGAGTGTGTGTGAGTGAGTGTGTATGTATATTAGTCACTCAGTCATATCCGACTCTTTGCGACCCCATAGACTGTAGCCTGCCAGGCTCCTCTGTCCATGGAATTTCCCAGGCAAGAATACTGGAGTGGGTAGCCATTTCCTTCTCCAGGGGATCTTTCCAACCCAAGGATTGAACCCAGGTATCCTGCACTGCAGGCAGATTCTTTACAGTCTGAGCCAGCAGGGAAGCGCCATTTTTATAATATACACACATATATACATATATATCTGAATCACTGTGCTGTATACCTGAAACTAACACAATATTGTTAATCAACTATAATTCAATAAACAACACCACTTATTATAAACACTGCATCCGATACCTCCTATACAGCTACTTCACAGTAAGAGCCTTATCTCTGTATAAATACACTCAATTTTGTACAAAAAGTTTTTTCTTGAGAAGATGCTACCTTCTAACATTTTAATAGGCAATTACAAGAATTATACCTATTGACAACTGTACTAAGCACTTCTACAAACATCAATGAACTCATTAGCTGTAATGATTCTGGAAAGGAAAAAGTTAAAAATATGAGTAAGCTACAGCCTTTTCGTCAGGTCTTCAGACTCTACTAGTCCTCTTACATCAAACCACAGTTACTTCTCTAGTACAAACATATCAATACAAAGTAAGCTTCCTATTTCATTCATGGTACATACACTAATGGTAAATAAGGTAAAATTTAGAGAGCTCTTAGAAAACTAGATTATTTGCTGCTGCAATCACTTTCGTTATCTCTCCATAATGTTTAAAATAGTAAGATGGGGGAAATACAATGAAAAACACTTAGTAACTATCACTAAATATATGTTATGGCATATCTATCACTGTTTTAAAAAGTTCCTTTTACTGAAATAGGACACTCACAGAGCCGAGTGTTCATTTTCTCACAAGTAGAAGAATGACATCCAAAATATGGTCTCTAAACTGCCTATAGTTTCCTCCTTACCATCAGGGGAAGTGATAAACTAATCTAATGATCAATCGAGGAAGTGAACTCATTACCAAAACCCAGAATATCTATTATTAGTAGCAAGAGTCCCCCCTCCCCCTTGCTGGGGGGGGCACTTTTATAAATTTATTCTAAAGAAACAACTTTTTAAAGTGTTCAAAAGTGTTTTAACAACAGATGTCGCAGTTTTTACAAAATGAAAAACAGAAAATGATGTGAAAAGGTTGCTGATAGGGTATTGGTTAAAAAATGACAGTGGAGCCAAGAACGGACTCGGATTTAGACGCCGAAGATGATGATGTGCATGGAGTGACAGACATGTTCACCCCAAAGCATAGGGACTTGGTCGGGGATGCAGCTGATGGTGAAGCACAAGCAGTCTTCCTTGCCTAAACCAGAATCAGGGTCCCGGCTCCTCTGGGATAGTCACAAAAGTTTTGAGATCAATTCCTTTGGAAAATATTAAAGGCCTCTCCTTGGATGGGGCCATTGTATGTCCCTACCTGACTGCTATAGACAAATGGATTTAAATTACAAATACTACTTTTCTGAGCTCTTCCCGAGAGCTTTCATTGTGGGAGATCTGCTACTAGGACCTTGGGGATGGGACCCAGTCCGTGTTTGAGAGGGACATCCGGTGTGGGAGCAAATTCCTCTGCTCTGATATGCCACTCGAGAACTCTGCAGAATGAAGGACAACCCACTTCAAGAGTGTCTGATTTCTACCAACTACTGGAAAAAAATCCACGGGGAGCATTCCTGCACCTCTTGAGGATGCCAGTTAACACCTGTCCTTGAGGACTCTACTGTGAGGGAGAACTCAGCTGGGAAAGCTGGAGCCAGCACTGAGCTGTTCATGGGGCAGGTGGACTGGAGGGCTGAAGGGCACAGAGGGAGGGGGTCCACGACCCTCAGCCACCTGCCAGATCGAAGGCCAGAGGCAACTTGATGTAAAAGTAGGCACAATGGTCCCTCCCAGTGCCCCTTCTCTGCTAGATCTATTTACTCACGAATGGTCCGTCAAGGCTGAAGGATCTGTTGCCTGAGGTGGGCTGAGAGCTTAACCTCCAGTTTCTACACCAATCTCAACCCTGCGGTTTCTCAGTATCTATTGTGTGACCTACTGACATGACCTCTTCCTCCCTCTGCTCGAAAAAGTGCACCCAGCATGTCAGGATTATGCACCCAGCATGTCAGAATTATGCACCCAGCATGTCAGAATTATCTCTTATTTCCGGCCTTGTGACTTGGGGAATTTTGAATTTCTTTTCTTTTGTTTTTAACAAGTAACCTAAAATTTCCAATAACACGAAACAAAATGACACTAAATAAATGGTACAACACTAAATAAAATAGTACTTTTTTTTTAAAAAAAAGGAGATATTATAAATAATATTGAGGAAATAGTGTTAGAAATTTGAAATTTTCACCAAAGATTACTCTACCTGATTCAGCTTATTTCTCTCAGTCTTCAGTGTCATTTCTAGCGCTCGGAAAGCGAGTTCTAGTTGCTGTCTCACTTCAACTTCTTCACTATATTTGTCTTCTTTTCTTCTTAACTGCTCCCTCATTTTTTCACATACAATACAGGCACCTCTTCTATTCTCTTCTTCTTGCTTTAAGGTGAATCTGAAAAATTTAGAGCTCTTCTTAGAAAATCACGAGATTATTCACTGCTGCAATAATTTTCGTTCCCTCTTCACAATGTTTAAAATAGTAAACGTGGAGGAAATACAATGAAAAACACTTAATAATGGTCACTGTTTTCAGACAGAGGGTTAAGAATAAAACTGCATAAAATTTTCTTTTCATTTTCTCTTGAGAAAAATGGCTACTTCATACATCTGTGGGTTGGAATGTAAAGTAATATAAACTTACCTAAGAATAGTTTAGAAATATAGATCACAGACCTTTTTGAAGTTCTCATATTTAACCAAATAATGCAATATTATTAAAGTTAATATATTCAAAATGATTAGAAAGGTAGAAATGAATTTATAGAAAAGATGTTACTTGCAGTATTAAATAGAATACAGAAAAGTGAAAAACAACTGAAAGTCAATTTGGTGAATATTTAATGGGGTTTCCGTTATGGTAGACCTCTGTATGGTCATGAAAATGATGATTTGGAAAAATATACATTAAGTTATTACAAACATTCACCATTAAGAACCTGCTAGATTATTTCCAAGAATTTCACATTCCACAATACTAGTGACACTTTCTCCCCTGTAAAATCTGAGAGGATAAGTTAGTCATTATGGCACACCTGCGTCTCTGCAGTACCAAAGGAAACAACAGTTCAAATATTTCTTTAAAACCGAGATGTACAGTACCTCAAGCTGCTGAGCTCTTGTTCCCACTCTACTTTCTGATGCTCTAACTGTGACCTCACTTCTTTTGTTTCTGACAGCTCTTTTTGTAGCCCACAAACATAACTTTTCATTTTGTGAAATTCTCCTCTAAGTAGTTCACAGTGGCTTCTTTGAAAATCTACTAATCTTTCATATGAAAGAACTGTATCCTGAATCTTCAACAAGGTAACAGAATCTGCATGATGAAGAAAACAAAGATAGAAACAAAAAAAAAAATCTATGTGAGTAATTTTTTAGTATAAAGGACTATGCCTTTCACATTCACACATCCACACACTGAACAAACATTAAGTGTCTATAATGTTTGTGAATGTCCATAACATTCAGAAAACTAAGATCATGGCATCCGGTCCCATCACTTCATGGCAGATAGATGGGCAAACAGTGGAAACAGTGGCTGACTTCATTTTTCTGGGTTCCAAAATCACTGCAGATGGTGATTGAAGCTATGAAATTAAAAGACGCTTACTCCTTGGAAGGAAAGTTATGACCAACCTAGACAGCATATTAGAAAGCAGAGACATTACTTGGCCAACAAAGGTCCGTCTGTCAAGGCTGTGGTTTTTCCAGTGGCCATGTATGGATGTGAGAGTTGGACTATAAAGAAAGCTGAGTGCCGAAGAACTGATGCTTTTGAACTGTGGTGTTGGAGAAGACTCTTGAGAGTCCCTTGGATTGCAAGGAGATTCAACCAGTCCATCCTAAAGGAGATCAGTCCTGGGTGTTCATTGGAAGGACTGATGTTGAAGCTGAAACTCTAATACTTTGGCCACCTGATGCGAACAACTGACTCATTTGAAAAGACCCAGATGCTGGGAAAGATTTGAGGGCAGGAGAAGAAGGGGATGACAGAGGATGAGATGGATGGATGGCATCATTGACTCGATGGACATGGGTTTGGGTGGACTCCAGGAGTTGGTGATGGACAGGGAGGCCTGGCGTGCTGCGGTTCATGGGGTCGCAAAGAGTCTAACATGACTGAGCAACTGAACTGAACTGAATGTGGAAGACATTATTCTAAGCTTTGCAGATAAAACAGACGCCCGTGGCTCTTGAAGTCTAGTAGAAGAGAAAGACAAATAAAATAATTATGACCTCAGATAGATACTCTAAAAAAAGAGGGTTCTATGATCACATAACAGAACTGGACCGAGATTGGGTCCAGGAAAGATTTCCCGGGGGAAGAGATGTCACACTGAGAAATGAAGGATGAGCAGGAAGGACTAAGCAGAGTAGGAAGAACAACACTGTGGACAGTCTCCAGCTGCCATGTTTCTAACCAAGACAGAGAGAACAGCTACCGATTTGCCTCTCTGAGTGGAGCAAGCAAAAACAACACCGACAAAATACATTAAACAATGATTTTCACGACAAAGGACTTCAGGGAATGAAGAACAATGATCCCGGAAACACACAAGGTTAGCCTAAGGAATCCCCCAGCTCACTGCCTTGAGAGAATTTCCAGGCCCCAACACGGGGAGAAGGAACAGAAGCTGAGTCAGCCAGACTCCCTGACAGGAGGTGATGAAGCTGACAGTCTGGTGAAACCAAAGCGGGCAGAGATCACAGATCAGAACCATGGAGAGGAGAGAAACAGAGGAGGAACAGAGAGAAAAAGGACCCTGGAGATCTGAGGAGGAGCCCCTCGGGTATTCAGCAGAGGAACAAACAGCGCCCATCTGTGAGAAACCACCTAAGACCAGGGAGAAACCATCTGAAAAGACTACAGGAACCCGTGCCTGGTGCTGACTCCGTCCCAGGAGTTCTAGCTATCCTCATAAGCCAGGCTGGAAAAACATCTCCTTACAGTAGAATGAACGGGCTAGTCAGTAAGGTCTTGTCTCCAAAACAGGAAATAACAGCCCTAGCCCCAGGGTCCCTCTGGATGCACCTAACAAATCATAAGAAGCAAGAGCAAAGAAGGATCTCTGGAAAACTCTCAATATATGGAAACTAAATCACACGGATCTAAATAACCCTTGGATCATGACCTTGAGTGAAGGCACAGGAAAGAAGAGTCAACAGAAGGTACAGTGGGTGAGAAGGATCATAGGCCTGTGGCTCAGGGTATACACTCACTTTCATGTTCTTTTAATACAAAACAGACTTCTGAGATGCACAGCACTGTAACATATCCCTGGCTCTAGAGCAGTACTAGACAAGGTGTGCATATATTACTACTCTATACACAAACAGGCTTTCTGTTAATATTTACACTGTGGTCCTACCTTTATGCCCCAAGTCAAGTGGTTCTATTTGCAACATGGAATTCGTAGAGCTGCCATCCTCAGAAACAATCTCAGACGACTGAGTTAAGTCACCCAGGTGGTTCACAGAATTAATTTGTTCTTTGACCTACACATAAATAATACTGTCTCACAATGTCCTTAAAATGTGTATGAAATATACTAAGTGTACAGAGGTGATAAATCTCTTTATCAAGGCAAAAACAGACACTTCTTAAAAGAACAGATTTTTATCAAAAGGATAACTTTATCACTAGTGTTTCTAAATGATGTCTTCAAAGTAAAGTTCTCTACAACAAAGGAAGATTTTCTATTTTGCCACTATTCCTGTCACAAAGTATTTTTTACTAGGATAATATTTTTTAAAGCTCGTTGTTTTTTTTACTATACCTTTTTGTTTTCATACGGTGTTTTTCTTGCAGGCCTATAAAAACAAATGATTCTTTTCAGGCTAATAGTAAATACTCAAAAATACAAACATTACCTAAACTTTTCTTTTTTAGATAAACTCTTTGCATTGGTAAGTAATTTTCTAGAAAAGGATGCAACAATTAGTAAGAGGAGCATTAAAGGACAAAGAAAATATGTCAGTAATATTAAGAAAGCATTAAATTTAGATCCAAGGAAAAGGAAAAACATCATGTTACTTGCGTTATGTGATAGAAAGCAGCACACCAGCGCTTTTTGCACCTGTCATTTTCAATTAAGAACTAGCTTTTATGGCAATCAAACCTATCCGGCAGATATTCCTCAAGTCCTTCTAAGAAAGAAACCCATTTTGAATAACCATGATATTAACTTTTTGAGGACTTCCTAGGCAACTGCTATGCATTATTATAAGCACTTGATATATCTTCAAGGCATTTTAATCCTCACAGTCATTCTGGGAGATAGGTATAAGAAGAAATGGAGCCCAGAAAGGCTGAGGAACTCTCCCAAGCCCACACAACACATCACCAACAGACCAGAATTCAAACCCAGGAAATCTGGCTGCAAAACTGCTCTTTCAAAATATGCTGAGAAAGTAATATTGAAAATTCTTTTTAAGTAACATGATGGCAAACAAATCTATAGTATTATTCCATGTCTAGCTATAACTATAAATAATAATTTCTGAATCTTAAAATGTATTTCTCAAAAAATAAAAAGACCAGATGTAGGCAAGCCTGGAAAAGTACTTTCAATAAAGATTTGCTTTTCATAAAGAAATTCATCAATAGGCATTCATTCAACCATTCTGCTGTTTCTTCATGCATCTGACATCCACTTATTGTGCACACAATATGTGTTAATGACACTGTTAGTACAAGAAGCATGGTTTTTGTCATTTAGAACTTTACATCCAAAAGGAATAATCTTTGAAAGATTGTTAGTAATTTTTTTTCTATTTTATATAAACAAAATCTTCCCCTTTTCCCTGAAATGTATAAACAGCTATGAAGTTAATACGATGTGATGTTTCAGAGTACCTTTCAAAATCATAGCTACTCACGAAGTTACTATCAACTAGAATCATCAAGGGATGATCAGATCTTATTCAGTATAGCCTAAGTGTTTGTAAATTCACAATTATGTAATTTTTGAAAATCTACGTGTGATAGAACTAACTTAAGTAGTCATCCGCATATCCAATCACATAGGAATATTACACTTCAGAAACCAATGAACAAGCCCTTACCATAAAACTATATATGAGAAGTATCATATACAATTAGTGTACTGTAATAGTTTAAAGATAATGTCATACACTCAATAAGCTTTCTAATATTGGAAATGCAACCAAGGTTAAACAAAATAAATGTGTCCTCCGCTGGCTCATTTCCAATAGCATACACTCTCTAAAAGCTCCCCTCTTAACATAAAACAAGAAACTCCTTTGAACTCCACATTCCTCTTCAGTTACCATCCAGTTCTTCATTGCCTGTCCCAATAATACTCCCTGCAGAGCTGTTTACGTGTATTCACTACAGTACAGCTTCCAAGGGGACTCTTCACTGGAACGACTTCCGGCCAAAGGCACTGGTCCTCACCTTAACCTTTCAGCAACTTTCAACTATAGTTCTTCCACTATAGCTGAGGAATGTCTTGTCTTGGCCTGTGCACTGTATTATGCACCTCTATTTCCAGAAGAAGTACTCAGGGCTAATATTACTTACCCTACAAACAAAGAATTTATAGAATATACCTGTCATCATCTTGATCCACTCTGTTGTCCTCATTCACGTGCAGCAGACCACCAGTAAGTGAATCGGTCTTTTCAAATATTGGTGCAGTCACACGGTCTTCTGGTGTCCATTTGTCATTGTTCTTTTTTTGTACTTTCTTCCCGTGCACGCCAGAATCACTACTTTAAAAAAAAAATCCCCCCAAAAAGCCAATGCTTTCTAATAATTCAACTAATAAAGAATAAAAAAACAATTCTTGTAAAATTCCAACTCTTACCCATCTTAAGTCATCGAGTAACTCTCAAAACCGTTATGAAGTACCAACCATAGGCAAGAAAACAAATTCTTCCTTCAAACCCAGGTATACAATTATGATACAATATGATATGTAAGAGTTGACATATGAAAGTCGTAAGTAGAATAAGGAAGGATTTACAGAAGAAGTGAAGAGCGGAGGTCATAAGAAAGAGAAAAGGGAGAAGATTACTCTACTTGGAGATCCAAATGTGAGCACAAACATCAGGCACATGGCATCTAGGTTGTCTCCTAGAAACCTGGAAGGAAAAGTACAAACTACGTAGAAGAAAGTAGAGAGATGCATTTGGAAAGACATTGGGAAGAACCTCAAGGGCTACACTGAAAACCTGGAGTCCACTGCCTAAACGCCATGACTCTTAGACATGGGAGTCATAATTAGATTTTGCACTATATTTTTTGTTTTGCTTCTAAACATACTAATGGTGAATTTAGGGATTTTCCTCGTGGTCCAGTGCTTAGGAGTCCACCTGCCAATACAAGGGGCACTGGATCAATTCCTTCTCAGGGAAGATCCCACATGCCCCGGTGCAACTAAACCCATGCTCCACAAGTACTGAAGCCAGCACCCTAGAGCCCACGCTCAGCATCAAGAGAAGCCACCACAATGAGAAGCCCAAGCACTGCAGCAGCAAAGAAACAGCACAGCCAAAAATAAAATAAAAAGTGAATTCAAAGAAAAAAGTAACACAATTTAGATGATATTTTAAATGATATGAGGTACATATACCATGAAAGAAGAAATCAAGGAAATATTTGGCCAGAGTGGTGGGGAGTTTACTTTTAAGCCACCCACATGATGAGGTGACATGAGCATCATGGCTGAAAAACAGGTGCCTCATCAGTTTTCCTGCCACCAACAACATTTGGCCTCCATCCATGGACATACTCAAAGGGCTAGGAGAAAAAAAGCTGCCAACCAAGAGTACTCTATCCAGAAAAGTTGTCTTTCAGAAATGAAGGAGAAATAAAAACTTTCCCAGACAAAGCAAACCTGAGGGAGTTCATCACCACTAGTCCCGCCTCATAAGAAATGCTGAAAGAAGTCCTCAAACTGAAACGAAAGGATGTTCATTAGTGACATCAAATAAATTTAAATATACAACACACTGGTTAAGGCAAGTATGCAGTCAAATCCAGAGTACTCTAATACTGTAACATGGTAGTATGTTAACAAAGTAACTCTGGTACTAAGGCTAAAGGACAAGAGTATTAACAATAACTATATCCCTAGTAAAATATAAAACGTGTAAATCACAAACATTAGCTCAAGTTAGAAACTATTTTATAGGAAAATAACAAATGACCTGATGTTAAATATTGACACAGGATTACCTATCAGAACCTTCATGCTCCATAGCAGGAAACTCCTGGTTGCTGTTTCCTCCACTCCTTCTCTGCTGAGTCAATTCACTCTCAGCAGCAGCATCACATTCGTTGTCTGATACTTCCACTTCACTACTTGTGTGCTTCTTTTCTTCTTCAACCTTTAGTGAAAATTTGACACTAAGAATAATTGCTACTTCTTTATTATGAAGATCTTTGTTTTCAATTTTATTATTTGTCTCAGCGTTTGCCCTGAATTTAAGTGATAAAAATATTTTTGTGCTTATTTTAATTTTATCACTTACAAGTCACTGAAATTTTTGTAAAATCTGCTCCTTTCTGTTTGAGGAAAAGAAACAAAATTCCCAAAATTTCAAAAACGGCTTTCTTAATAAATGTAATTATTCACATTCAGTCTTCCCCATCTGACTGGCGGAGACAGAGAAATAAAAAGACAAAGACACGAAATCTGTCCTCTTCGGTATTTACCATCTGGAATTTTCCATTAAACAGCCAGATGTAGAGGATGTGATACCTTAGTGCCTCAGAGACAGAAAGAAAACATTCTTCTTTCTGCACTAAAGCTATTCTTTTCCCTCTGCCTTTTACAATTCTTTTTTTCATTTGGATCCGGGAGATAGCAAAAAAAGTGAGGGTGTTCACTAAAATATATGAACCAAAGTTTACCAAAACACAAGGAGCAGAATGAAACTGAGGAGTTGTTAGTTAGTGTGGAATTCTAGAATATAAGTAATGCTTCCCAATTCCACATGCAATAACCATCAAACCTTACAGCTAGAGGGTACAGAAAAGATTGCTTACTGTAGCCCCACTATTTACCAAAAACAGCAATAAAATCAAAAAAAGTTCAAGGTTTTGTTCAAAGCCCCTAAAGTGGCATTCCCTAACATTTTATGGCACCAAAAGAAATGATACAATTCTGTAACCTTGAATGGGATGAATTACCAAATGAATTCATCAGATTAATCAGATAAGTTAAAAGTGTGACCTTGGCACAGTATTTTTAAATGCCTTAGTTGGGGATAGGGCTCATCTCCTTTCTTTTTTAACAGGAGAATACATAGAGGTTTTTTTTTCTTTTTTTCCTTGTCTATTCAAACTCGGTCAAAGCATCTCTTACACAAAAGAGCAAACAAAAAATCTTAAAAACCTAATATTGAAGAAAGAAAAATCTCACAGCGTCTCAAAACTCTGTTCTCTCCTTTGGAAATAAACACTTTTTTTTTTTCTTTTTTGCTGAGGGTTTATACTACCTATGGGCTTCCCTGGTGGCTCAAATATTAAAAAATCCACCTTCAATGTGGGAGACGTGGGTTGGGAAGGTCCCCTGGAGAAGGGAACAACTATCTACTCTGGTATTCCATGGACAGAGGAGCCTGGCAGGCTACAGTCCAAGGGCTTGCCAAGAGTCAGGCACAACTGAGCAACTTTCACACACACACACACAAAGTATGTGACAAAATCACACATGTCAAAACTTACTACATTTTAGTAAAAAACACAATGGAAAGGTCTGTCTCAAAAGAAACGTCTGAGAGTTGTGATCAAAGCATATGTGGGAGCACATGTATTTGTTATTAAAAGGATCCTGAAACGGCCATGCTGGAAATCTAAGTGCCCAGTGACTGTGGAAAGCAGAGAAGATCACACATATTCAACCACAATGAAGAGGTTAGAGGGAACAACCGTTTATGTCCCTTCTCTCAGTCACTGCTTTCTTCCCATTCTACAGAAATACAACTTACTTAATCAAACAGAGTTAAAGAAAAAAAAAAAAAACATAAAACCATAGCTGATTATACTTCTTAAGCAATTTCCTTGGTGCTTATTCTGGCTCAGAAGATCACACGGTACATAGCTAAATGAGTTTCCCAGTCCATATGAAAGACTGACAGAGACAGAATTAGATATTAGATTGACTGAAGGACAAAAGCCATGAAAATAGTTTCCTGAATTCCTATTATTGAGATGGCAGAAATGATCTATTTCTACACAATTACCTATTTAGATGATCCCACTTTATCTTAAGTGGAAAATCAAATGGACCAGATCATTGAGAAAGAGAAAAACCAAAGCAAGAGCAAATGAACCTCTACCTCTTGAGAGTTGAATTTTCTCTTTTTCCAAAGCCAGCAACTCTACTTGTAACATGTCTATTTCATTCTTAAATCTCTGCATATCCTTCTGTAATTCTTCATTTACATACACTTAGGATGCTCTGTGACTTTTCGGTGGAGAATTCCCATTTCCTAATTCGGGTTCCATGCTTTGATCCTTACTAGCACTACAATTATCCGCATGCAGTGGCTTCTGGAACCGGTCCTGTATTGGTTTGCTTTTCTGATCAGTATTTGTAACAACAGCAGGAGTTCCGTGACTTTTTATTTGAATAATGTGTTTCATTTTCCCGGAGTGGACAAGCCACAGACTAGACTGATGTGTCTGTCCGATATCTAATTTCCAACTAGTGGGATTTTGCCTCATATATTGTGACATTTGCATATCAAACTCTTGGTCTTCTTTCACTTCAAATGTAACTACCAGGTCTCCTACTTTTTTATTTTCTATATCATTATAAAAACTCTCCTCAATTTTGATAAACACGTGTTCAATGCCTACTTGATCATTTTCAAGGTCTACTTTATTTTCAGTGAAACAAAGCTTTGAAGATGACCGACAAGTGTATCCCAGGGGCCCAGAGTTTACAGACAATGGAAAAACATTTTCGAGACTGGGTTCTTTTTGTTCAGGAAATGTTTGGAATACTAGAGACAGAGATACTCCAAATGCATCATTTCCCTCACAAGCAGGTATATTATTTTTCATATTAGGAGATAGTTTCTTTTTGTTTACTCCTTTTTTAGGGTTATCATGCAGTGGATCTTCCTCAGGACAAACAGTAATTTTGTATTTCTCACCAATGTCACCAAACTTCTGCTTTAACTCATTTGTGATGGGTTTTAACTTATCTTTCCATTCTAATTTGCCTTGTTTGATACACATTTTCTCATGTAGTATTAAACCAGAAATTGAAATTTACAGTTTTACATACCTGTGAATGATTATTTTCATCTCCATCAAGTTTTTCTTGTTGTTCCTCTGATATCATTTCTAAGTCTAGCTCTGCCGACAAATCTGTATGTTTAGTTAAAATTACTTAGAATGTCTAGATAAAAGACATAATCTTCATTTAAAACATAGATCTGAAACATTGTATCAAATGACAGATTAAGTCAATCTTGATCTTCAGCTGAATATCTACTTCTTTAAGAAATACTTCCAATGATCTAAAAATTTCAACAAACCATTTGGGAAATACAAGATATCACCAGGTTAAAGGCACACAAACAGCTCAAAGATTCATTCACAGATTCATCCAAACATCAGTGAACAAAACAATCAGAAACGAAACAAAATTTCAAAATACAGGATAGACATATAAACTCACAATACATTCTCTTCTCTACTTCATCAGTTCAGTTCAGTTCAGTCGCTCAGTCGTGTCCAACTCTTTGCAACCCCATGAATTGCAGCATGCCAGGCCTCTTTGTCCATCACCAACTCCTGGAGTCTACCCAAACCCATGTCCATCCAGTCAGTGATGCCATCCAACCATCTCATCCTTTGTCGTCCCCTTCTCCTCTTGCCCCCAATTCTACCCAGCATTAGGGTCTTTTCCAATGAGTCAACTCTTCACATGAGGTGGCCAAAGTATTGGAGTTTCAGCTTCAACATCAGTCCTTCCAATGAACACCCAGGATTGATCTCCTTTAGGATGGATTGATTGTATCTCCTTGCAGTCCAAGGGACTCGCAAGAGTCTTCTCCAACACCACAGTTCAAAAGCATCAATTCTGCGCTGCTCAGCTTTCTTCACCGTCCAACTCTCAAATCCATACATGAGCATTGGGAAAACCACAGCCTTGACTAGATGGATTTTTGTTGGCGAAGTACATTTTTAACAACATGCCAAGCTTCAACTGCAACATTACTCATGGTTTACAAAATTCCTCTTACTTTTTATGCTTTTATCAGTTCCTTGATCTGAAATGCTTCCCTGTAGTCTTCTGACAAATTACTTTTCATCTTTTAAGACTCAACCTGCTTTGTGAAGTTGTCTTTGATTACAGCTATCTTTCCCCAGATAAAGGGGTATATTTCTTTCCTTGTAGCTACCTTAGTACTTTAAAGATTTTTCTAGTGTATCTTTCTAGATTTTCCTAGTGAAAGACACACATCTGAACTGTAAATTATTTCTTCACATGTCAATCCTCTTTGCTCCTAAACTGCAGAGGACAAGCTCTTAAAAATCACCTTGGTATAGATAGCCAACGAGAATTTACTGTATGGCTCAGAAAACTCAAACAGGGGCTCGGTAACAACCTAGAGCGGTGGGATGGGGAGGGAGATGAGAGGGAGGTTCAAAAGGGAGGGAATATATGTATACCTATGGCTGATTCATGCTGACGTTTGACAGAAAACAACAAAATTCTGTAAAGCAGTTATCCTTCAATAAAAACATAAATTTAAAAAAATCACCTTGGTATAAATAGTCTTTATTTCTTTTATTCAATAATTATTTCTCAGGTTTCTGCTCAGTACTAGACACCAGAGTTTAAAGAAAAATGTAGATAAAAGGTGTCAGGGATGGCGTTTCTAGACATAACGCCTGAGAGGAGACTTCAAGGGAACAGAGGGCAGGAAAGGGAGAGCACTTAAGGCTGCAGCAAGATGGGGAAAGAAGAACACGCACCACAGGGTAGATATTTGTTGAAGTACAGGGACAGGGAATAACGAAGATCATGGCCTCTGGCCCCATCGCTTCATGGCAAAGAGATGGGGAAACAACAAAAACGGTGACAGACTTTATTTTCTTGGGCTCGTAAATCAATGCAGATGGTGACTGCAGCCATGAAATTAAAAGACGCTTGCTCCTTGGAAGAAAAGTTATGACAAACTATGAGAGCATATTAAAAAGCAGAGACATTACTTTGCTGACAAAGTTCTGTCTAGTCAAAGCTGTGGTTTTTCCAGTAGTCGTGTATGGATGTGAGAGCTGGACCATAAAGAAGACTCAACGCCAAAGAACTGATGCTTTTCAACTGTGGTGTTGCAGAAAACTCTTGACAGTCCCTTGGACGGCAAGGAGATCCAACCAGTAATCTAATTTCCTTTAGAATTACTTCTGAATATTCACTGGAAGGGCTGATGCTGAAGCTGAAGCTCCAATACTTTGGCCACCTCATGCGAAGAGCTGACTCATTGGAAAAGACCCTAACGCTGGGAAGGATTGGGGGCAGGAGGAGAAGGGGACGACAGAAGATGAGATGGTTGGATGACATCACTGACTCGATGGACATGGGTTTGGGTAGACTGTGGGAGTTGGTGATGGACAGGGAGGCCCGTCGTGCTGCGATTCATGGGGTCACAAAGACACGACTGAGCGACTGAACTGAACTGAACTGAACTTACTAAGTTAAAAGTGTTCTCAGACAGCTTGTACAATGTGCTAAATGCCACAATGAGGGGACCTAACGCTGTTTTTGTTAATGTGAAGCATTTTTAATGCTTTTATTAGAAACTGCAGAGTCCCAAGTTCATCTATTTGATTATCTATTATGATAATCTTTTAACTGATGGCAAGAGAACATCTTGTTCTTACAAAATTATACTGTCATGACAATTATCCAACACAGAAGTAAACATCTGGTCCTAATGAAGTCAACCTATCTCACTCTTTTTGGATTTGTAAGGAATGAAGTTGGTAACAGAGACCTGCTTGGTACAACAACAGGCAAAATAACTGCTTCTCAATCAGGCATTGCTTTTCTGCCTTCTGTACTATTGGTAAGTATCTTTCAAAAATAATCGATCACTGGTATGCTGCACACTGGCTCAGCTTTGCAGTTCTTATTGCTTATCATTTCTTATCCTACCAGGAAAGGATTATTGAGGTTCCCAGTTTTAATGATGGCAACTGTTTTAGTGAGACTAATCACTACACGTAAGTAACTAACACCTATTCATTCACTAAATGTAAACCATATGTAAAAGTTAAAGTTCACTTTCATAAGAAGTCCAATTTGCTATACTATGATTACAGATGAAATACACATCATACTAACTTAAAAATATTTTTTCTTATTTACACAAAGATCTAATGTAGGGCCATATTAAATACTTGGATTTCTTTTTGGACAATACTATCTGTGATTTTAAATTACCTACAATTAACTTCTTAAACAATTCTGAATACTAGACTATTAAGAAATTAATTTAAAAAATAAAATACACATGCAATTTACACTAACCATTTCATAGTTCTTTCATTATTGAAATTTCCTCACTCCTATTTTATCTATGGTAGAATCACCAAGAGACGTACCTGGGTTGCTATTTTCAGGAGGAGTTTTAGGTCTCTCTTCTTTATATTCACAAATCAGTTGGCGAATGCTATGTATTAAAAATGTGATAAATAATATTTTAACACTAATATGAAAAACAACTACCAAATTCTCAGATCATTTCAGACAAGTTCAGAGATAATATCAAAACTTCAATTGTCCCATACATTTCAAGTTTCTAAGTTCTACAAACTTTTAGTTAGCATGTATTTAAAGGAGAAAGCAAAGGAAGATGAAGTAGTCATGAACTCAGGGTAGTATAGCTCCATTAATTAACTAGATTTAGCCTGGCATATGAAAACTCTCTCGAATCTGGAAATCCTAGCTCTGTAACCAACTGCTCTTTGTTCCTGGTTAAGTTGGCTTCTCTTCACTTCAAAGTCTTCCTCTACAAAACCGGGATCTTACTGCCTTACTTCACAAGGGGATTAAGAAGATTTAATGAGCTAATATACACCCCAAATGCTTGGAGAAACAGTCAAAGATTGGAATAATTTGTTCTTGAACTTTATTGCTGGAACTACTTTGGAATTCCAAGTAAATCCCAATGTGTGTTTTTTCATACGTTTAACATTCAAGGGTTGCACGAAACTGTTGTTAATTCTGGTGATTAGGTATTCTTTGTGGTTTGTAATTTAGGGAATCTCAGCTCTTATATAAAGTGTACCTTAATTTATTTATAAAATATGAATTCATTATATTAGATAACATAATTAGCCCCCATCATTGCTGCTAATCACACCAAGAGCAGAAAACTAATCCAAATCAAGACCTGGCCTGGACCACTACTCTTCCTTCTCTACCTACTCAAACTCTGAACCAGCAGATCTTTCTGACAATGATGCTTAATCTCCATGATCATCGCCGATTCACTTGGAAGACATATCCCTACTCCTACAGTGGATACTGGCAAGTCCTAGACAGGGCTTACCTCTCTGAATTCCAACTATCTTGAGATTTAGGGATTTCTGGTGAATGGGCTCCTTTTGAGGCAGACTCTGAAAACATTTAAGGTGGAGGCAGATATAAATCCTTTGGAAGATTTTCATGATTACAGGAAACAGATCCCACGAGGGGCCAACCATAATTTTGGAATCTCAGGCAAGCTGGCACCCACTACCCTAGGAAGGATGACGGGGAACCTATGACCTAAGAAAAGGTGCCCCCACAGGACAGAAAGCTGCCTGGAGGTTCAGGTCTAGAAACCAAGGAGAAAAGGAAGTCTACTCAATTCCTGCAGGAGCACTTGAACCTCTCTGCCAGACTAAAATGGTCCCCACTGACATCTGCTAGCAGAAAAGATAAATAAGAGCCTCAATGGGCACCTCATCATGAAGATCTAGGTTTACACGTGGGCTCCACATAAGGCTTCTGAGTAGCGGGTTGGGGGAGGCTAGGAGGCGCAGATGCCAGAACTGGGTGCTGGTGCTTTGCGACAGTGACTTGAGCTACAAGCATACGTATGAGAACAAAGAACCTGTGACTCTGAAGTCGACATGTGCATCACCACGAAAACTGGGGAACCTGGACCCGCAGGGGCAGCCTGGGAGTAAAGGTCAATTGTGAGCTGACTGCAGGGCGGGTTTCTTTTTCTTTTAAAATGATTTTATTAAAGGTCTTTATAGAGCAACATCCAGACTCCAGATCCAGCTGCCAGGGAGATCCTGTCAAGACCAGTTGTAGTAGCAGTGCTGCAGCAGTAGAATCAACACAAGCAACAGAATAATGAGAATGAATTGTTTTTTTTCCCTCCACATGACTTGTGGAAGAGGATTGTCTCATTGATCTTAGGGAATCCGCGGGGTTCTTGGAAAATTCAACCAGGAGCAGCATATAGAGAGGCAAGTCCTCAAGGGAAGACACAGGATTTGCTGCTGAACTGACTATTTCAAGACCCAAATAACTAGTTAGAAATATCACAACTGTGACACTATTTGTACCCCATACAGAGAGGTTACACTGGGAATGAAATGGCTAATGTTAGGCTCTCTAAGGATCAAGGTCCACATGTCCTGAGATCAAGAATCCCGAACCCACGGCCACATGTAACTAATTGGCCTTTTCTTGGCTTTCAGCTGATGCAGGGGAACATCTCGCCACCATTCCCAAACTGCCTGCACCAACCTGGAGCTCTCACTGGTCAGGTATTAGTAATAGTTAAATTTATTTTTGGCTGCAGTTTAGTGATAACTGGCGTTTTAATGGGAACACTTACATATTAAAGCCACTAACAACAGCATATTCTTCTGCAGTCCATCCAAAAACATCTTGAGGAAAGATGTCAACACCTTGGTGAAGAAGAAGGCTGACTATATTTACTGATCCATAATTGACAGCAAGCGTGAGGGCTGTTCTAAAACAACAGAGAGATGACTTCAGCCTCAGGAAGTTTAGTTAACTTACTTAAACAACTAATTTGATACACTTTGCCAAGTTAACATCTTGCCTTTCCATGAACAACTGACCATTTACAGGCTCATGCTCATCTTGTCAGTTACCTCCAAGGTTAAAATGAAGGGACGGAAAACAAGCCTCCTGTCCCACTGGGATGGCATGTAGCAGCAGTTATTATTTCAAAAGTCCCTGATGGGGACTTCCCTGGTGGACCAGTGGATAAGACTCCATGTTCCCAATGCAGGGGGCCCCAGTTCCATCTCTGGTCGGGGAACTTGATCCCACATGCTGCAACTAAGAGTCACCACAACTAGGACCCCACACAGCCAAATAAATAAATAAATGTTTTTTTAAAATAATAATAAAGTCCTTGATGGACAAGAAACAATGTTGAGGTCACTTATCTGAGGCAGGTGACTATTTAAGGGATGAATTCCCCATTTTCTCCTTAGTCTGATAGATTAGGCTTCAAAGTCAGCTAGAGGTTGGGTTAAGGAAAGGCTACTTGCAGGCTTAAAACAAAAATATTAATAATAATGGGAATAAAAATAATCATGGTGGCAATTAATGATGTTGACAAGCACGTGCTAAGCACTAAATGAAAAACCTATATATAAAATCTTTCTTACACATAGCCAACTGTGAAAGATGCATTACTATTTGCCTTTTGTATCAGGAAACTTATTTGCTGATGATAAGTAATGTGCCCAAGGTCATAACCCTAACAGGTAGGAAAGCTAGGAATTGAACCCAGTCTGAATCTAAAGCCCATCGTTTTCGTCTGTACCATCCACCTCTGACTTGTCTTTGTTAAAGGAGCTGTTTATCAAAATAAAGCTGTCTTTCTTCCGTCTACTTGCACTAAAAATGAAAACATCAAAATGTACTAGAAATGAAAAAGGATAAAAACCGATGAGCCCGCAATATCTGGTGACAGTGATTAATAATGACTTTTTCATCGCTGTTATTGTTTAGTCACTAAGTTGTATCTGACTCTTTTGCAAACTAATAACATCAGCATTCTTCAAAGAAAGTAATTTAATGCAAAGAGTTATCCAAAAGACAAAATCAATCCTTTATGTTTAGTATGCATCTTTTTAGAAATATATATATATACAAAGTAGAGGTTAAAGAATTATTTTAAAAGAATGAAGAAATTCAATACTATCATAAGGTAAACTAAAAAGCAGAATCAATATTTTATAAAGCTAAGAAAACTAATATGAAATCCCTCAACTTCTATAAGATGGACCAAAAAACAAAAAAAAACAGGTTGCATATGACATCAGTCAATATTATAAAGGAACATGAATCCTGCTATATAATCCTGCTATATATTGTTGTTCATAATTCCCAGTCAGAAAATTTGATTTTCTACCTAAATGATGATCTGTTGATCACAAACAAATCCTCTTATTAATTTAATCTTGGTATCACCACCCTAGAACACCACTAAGGTTTTTAAAAAGAAAAAGAACAACTGTACCTTTTCAAGTTATCAACTGCATGTATGTTTGCTCCTTTTTTCACTAAAAACTCCACCATTTTCTCTCGCCTTTCACTTATGCCAAGTAACAGTGGTGTGAGGTCATACTGTAAAACAGGGAAAACCATTTCTAATGTACACAGTTAACCTATTTCTAACCTGAAATTAAAATCATGCAATACATTCTCTAAACTGAAACATATAATTCAGAAGGTAAATAAAAGGGAGCCCCCTCCTCATCCTCCTGTGCACCTTCTTTCTCTTTAATATGCTCCTCCTCTGGGCCTTTCCTGGTGGTCCGGTGGCTAAGACTCGAGCTCTCAAGGCAGGGGATCTGGGTTCCATTTAGCTACTAAATCAACTGCATATTTTAGGAACAATGCTGAAGCAGGAATATATATTATCTGTAGCAGGCATAATCTATCCAAGGATGACCGTGAGTAAACTCATAAGGTTTACACACAGTCCAGTGGGAATATTATTCTCTACATGAACATGCAGACAGAAAACTTTTTTTTTTTTCAAAAAACCAAATGTGGAAACCATCTTTTACTGAAATGTCTCCTGGAATTTTAATCGTATTCATTCTCTCCTCCTTGCTTGCTCTTCCCCTCCCCCCACCTCCACCGGCCCTTAAGTTAGAGTTTCTGGTTGACAGATCAGCATTAGCCAGATGCTATCAGCAGGCAGAATGACGCCACCCCCCCACCTTATCTTCAAAGATCTTTCTTGATGACTCTCCTGTGATTACCTCCAGACCTCCAGGAGGAAGCTTCCACAATCCCAAAGTTCTGGTCTCTGTCTTGCTTTACTGCTCTTAGTTAAAGATTATAAGAGAAGTTAACAATAAAAATGCGCTCAGCGAGTTCTCCAGCAGTTGCTCTCCTGCAAGCTCTCCCTGTGCTCTCTCTCTCATAATCTTGTGTGTTTCTGAGAATTATTCAGTGCGAAACCACCGCAGTCAACTTAAAAATTCTAATTTGAAAAATTCAATCCCACTCTTAAGAGATCCTTTCAAAATATGAAATTGATGATTACTTAGATTGTCTTTAAAACCTTGAAATATTTATCAAAATAAAGTATAAAACAAAAATTGGAAACTCAAATGCTATGGAGGAAAAGCTGGTGAACTGAGTAAGTGAAAAAGCCCGGTGAGGCCAGTAAACACATGCCCCATATCGAAGGGGTGGCCTCTGCATGCAGACCGAACGGTAGGATGGGCTCAAGGGGGACCAGATTTGGTTCTTGGAGAAGCCTGAACTGCAGACTTCTGCACGAGTCTCCTAAATTTTAAATGTTGACGCAGTGTGTCAACTAAACGAAACATATCCAAGGGCCACGTTTGGTCTATGGTCCACTTGTGCTTTTACGTTTACTGTTTCCAAACAGGTGGATATAAAGCAAATACTTGTATGTGAAACCTTTCCTTTCTTTAATATCATATGTTTCACAAAAAAACATAGGTCCCAATATGTAATAAATACGGCTATTAAGACTCACAACTCAATTAAAACTAAATTCTTTTAAAAAGACTCATAACTCACACATCAAGAATGTTTCCACTGCCTGTTGAAACTACAATCTGTCTCCAGAATTCTTCTAGATTGTTAATCAAATGGATAATGAGGTCCTAAGACTGCTGAAACTAAATTATTAAAACAATTCCCATCTGTACTGTTACTAACTGCATGGGTTTTAAAGCTCTCATTTGCTTATGCCAGGGATCAGCAAATCTAACAGACACACTGCAAGAGTCTATCCTGCAGATGACACCAAAAAAGGCTCATGAGTTCCTACTATTACTGCAGTCAGGAAAACCCTGTTGCTAACAAACATCTGTTGACCTAATGACCTGGATGATAAGAGAAGGGGCAAAATCCTTAAAGGGTCAGACTCTACAGATGAAGTGACTTCACCATGAGCAAATCTCTGGAGTACCACTGAATGATTAGTGGTTGGAAGGAAAAGGAGTTATTCTTCAAGCTAATAGATATTTCCAACAATATCTTTTTAACTTCTCAATCACAGGGGCAGAGAAAAAGTCAGGCTAATATTGTTGGAAAGGAGGGAGCTGATGGAAGCACCTAGCATTTATCAAACTCCAACTCTTCTAGAGATTACTTTTCTTTCAGATAGGTGCATTTAGAAATTACACTTATTCACTCCATAGTTCTTCATCAAGGACTGTATCAGAATCTCAAGGAAATAATTCTAAATATACACATCCAAGCCTTCCTTGATTTATTCAGTCAAAATCTTCAGAGAACAGCCTAGGCTTATAAATTTTTTAAATAAGTTTTCCCAAGTGATTGCAGTTCACCAGCACAATCTAGCGAGAATAAGTGCAGCAACCACTCCAGTCTCATCTCTTACCCACATGGCCAATTCCTTCTATTACTTGAGGACTTGAAAAAGAAGAAAAGTGTAAGAGGTAGGAGTCATCAAACTTCACATTCGTTAATTTTTCTCAGTAAACAGTGTTAGAACAGGGACTGGTAAACTCAAAAGGCAACCTGATTTCATTATTTATAAACCCCTTACTTTCCATCAAGACATTCTAGATTGGAGAGCAGAGTCTAGACTCTTATCTAAGTGGCTGTTTCTGCCAGAATGGGATAAGATGTCAGTTCATTATTCTTCTCTCTTATTTCCCCCTTAATCGCCACCTGTTCACTGCCAGTCTGATTTCCTCAGAGTCTTCCTAAAACTGGGATCTAGGCAAATTGACAATTCACTCACTCTCTTTCTCAAAATAACAACTATTATCCCTGAAAACTGAAAAGCACCTTACAGAAATATATAAATGGAAGTAAATAAAAAGCAAAAACTAAAACCTCGGGATTCCGTGGTAGTGCAGTGGCTGGGTCTCAATGCTCCCAGTAAAGGGTGCCTGGGTTCGACCCCTGGACGGGAAACTAGATCCTGCATGCTAAAACTAAACCCAGCACAGCCAAATAAATAAATATTAAAATAAATAAATCCTCTTCTTGGTACTTCCCAATTGCCAAAATTCCAACCTCACTTGCATTTTTCACTTGCTTGCTCCTTTTCCTTTCCTTTTACCCTCTTAAGACTTGGGCTATGAGAGAAGTCATGTTTATATAAATCATTTTTCATAAAATGGGAATTTGTTAACAGCAGCAAGATTTCTATTATGTTGTAAAACGCTTTTGCTATGTTTGAATTTTAAGACAAAGTCTACTTCAGAGGGAAATTTTGTTTCACTTTGTTATTTTAGACTAATTAGGGAGAAAAAAAAACAACTAGAATGGGGGAATATATTTGGAAAAAGTTTTACCTTTAACAAGTGCAGTGTTACCACAAATACCTGCCATAAACACATGAATGAATGCTTTACTCTCTAATACTTCTTTAGAAATATCATGTATAAAGTGAAATCTTAGACAATTAAGTTCTTTCAAAATACTTTCACTCAGGGAAGGCTGCAGCTTCCAAACACGGAAAACTGAGCCCACCTGTGAGAGTGGGGGCAGCTCCCGGCGGGGCTGCAGCGGCGGGACTTCAACTGCTTCCTGGAGAAAGAGCAGGAGGGGCAGCTTCGCCATCACCAGCTCCCCATACACAGCTACAACCCCGCCGAGCAGCTCCCCAGGTTGAGCGCGGGAGACTCCGAGGTGTACATGGCGAACCAAGTGGTCACCAGCACAAGTGAATGCCCTTGCTGGGAGTCAAACATGACTTGACCCTCTTGGCTGTATCTCAGAACCAGGGTCCTGGAGGGCTCAGGGCTCCAGGCCTGCTGCCGCCCAGGCCCACTTGCACTCAGCCGGCTTCCCCTCATGGGCACTGGGTCTCCTTCCTCCTCCTGCCCACCCCCAGGGGCACCCATTCTCTGAGCCTCTGGAAGCAGCCACTCCTCACATCACTTCACTCCCCCGAGGCCTTCATCATTTGTGGGCTCTGAGGCTACCACCCACTCCCGGGCACATTCTGATGGGAAATCTTCCTTCTGGGGTAGACGGGTGGCTGGGAGACAGACCTTTGTCCTTTCTGTGGACACAGACACAAATCCCACCCCCATCCCCACCCCCGCATTGGCTTTGGAGTTGTTTCCATGCTAACAGGTCCTGATGGACACTACTCAGTTTACCTATTTACATACTGTTATAAATAAAACACTTCTAGTTTAAAAAAATGCTTTGCAAATATTCTGTAAATAGTTAGTTGAGTTATACCTTGTTCCTGGCTTCTATATTGGCATCGTACGAAAGCAGCTTTGCCGCGAGTGATGTATTCTGGCAAAAGACTGCGTAGTGGAGAGCGGTGTTCCCACTCACATCCATGACATTGGGGTCGGCACCATGCTCCAGCAGAAGAGTCGCACACTCCTCCTCTTGGCATTCTACAGCCTGTCAGTGTTGTGCCAAGAAACAGAGTGTCAATTCTAGGAATTCAAAGTAAACAGTCCACAAGCTTCACCAGTTTGCTATATCTAAATGAGATAAATGCATTTTTAGTCTCAGTAATTAAATCACATCCATCTCGTGTGGACATGGTTCGCCGCCCCATACCTTCATCAGCGCTGTCCTTTTGTCATTGTCACAGAGGTTAAGCTCGCATTTTCTCTCCAGGAGGAGAGTTACCACCGCTGAACGGCCATTGGCACAGGCCAAGTGGAGGGCAGTCCTACAAAAGCAAGAGGAGTTTTTAGGAAACTGTAGTGTAACTGTTTCAAAACAAACAACTGTTCCTGTGATTGAAAACACTCAATAGCATGCTATTCCTATCCCTCCAAAACAAATATTTTGTTTCCTTCTGGAGAAAGAACAGTATACATTAGTGTTAGCTCTTCTTACCACATTAATGAAAGAACAATCTAGTTGAATAGAATGAGATTCAGCTCAACTTGGGTTTGAATTTGACTTTCACTCTGTCACTTATTAGCTGTTGCTCACCCTCTCTGTGCCTCAATTTCCTCATCAACACAATGGAGAGAGAAGTAGTTCTCTCACAGGACACCACTGTGATGCTTAAATGAGATCCATGCAAAGGGTTTAGAACCATTCCTGGCACAGGTAACAGCTCAGTAATTCTTAGGTAATATAATCATACTTATGAGTATTACTACCAGGCTCTGCCATCCCTAGGATTCTCCACGCAAGAATACTGGAGTGAGTTGGCTATTTCTGTCTCCAGTGCATGAAAGGGAAAAGTGAAAGTGAAGTCGCTCAGTCGTGTCCGACTCTTAGCGACACCATGGACTGTAGCCTACCAGGCTCCTCCGTCCCTGGGATTTTCCAGGCAAGAGTACTGGAGTGGGGTGCCATTGCCTTCTCCATTAAAGTACAGATGATGCATATTATATATTATTATATATTAAAGGTAC
Organism: Okapia johnstoni; assembly: GCA_024291935.2. Taxonomy (NCBI): domain Eukaryota; kingdom Metazoa; phylum Chordata; class Mammalia; order Artiodactyla; family Giraffidae; genus Okapia; species Okapia johnstoni. Next base: position 10,166,754 of record CM044324.1, read on the forward strand.
ACAACATAGTGATTCACAATTTTTCTAGGTCATACTCCATTTAAAGTTATTATACGATATTGCCTATATTCCCCATGTTGTACAATATATCCTGGTAGCTTGCAGGATTTTAGTTCCCCCACCAGGAATCGAATCCCGGGCCCACAGCAGTGAGTCTTAACCACTGGACCACCAAGGAACTTCCAAGATTCCCTTGACTTCTGAAAAGGCTGAAAGTTGTCAGAAGATATCAATCGTCAAAAAAAATTCTAAAAAAAATGGAAAGTGAGAAATTATTCTTATCTGTGCCACATTCCTATTAGTGCCCAAAAGACCAGCCCTGTCTGCTAATCTGACTTGCCTATTACAGCTTGATCTACAAAGATTTTTAAATTTTTTGTTGTTAAAATGTTAAATCAACATCCATTTCTTTTCTTTTCGTGCCGAAATTCAGGAAACTCCAGTATTCTTACTTTTGAAATCATTCTTAGAAAGGTCTTTGGGGTGGGAGGGAGGCTCACAAGGAAGGGGATATATGTATACTTACAACTGATTTACGATGTTATACAGCAGAAAACAACACAACATTGTAAAGCAATTATTCTCCAATTAAAAAAAAATTAAGGATAAGAAACAGTAGAAATAGAAAAAACAAAAGGTCTCTGTGAGCAGAAAAAAAAATGTATAAACAGGAATTTGAATTTTATTCTGGTACTTTTTTTTCTGTGCATGTTTGAAATGTTTGATCCATACTCCATCTTAAACTTTGGTGAGATACAAATTGAGCTACTTTTCTCTTTTACCAGGTTATTTCTCCACCATCTACACGAAATTTATCATTTCTAACAGAAATGATCATCAGTATCAAGTTCTAAAGCTTTACACACATTTGGGTGTTTGGGCATTCTGTTCCATTCATTCATCCATCTTTTCAGTTGTTAGTAAATGAATACTTTGTGGGCACTTACGGCACATTTTGATATCTAGAAGGGCAAATCTTCCTCTACTATACAAAACTTTTAATTTCATCACAACAATTAAAGACAGCATATGTAACCCAAAATCTTTAAAACCATGAAATGTTGATTTGGTTAAATATAGAAAGACCATACATCCTAAGAAAATGTCTTCCTATTCAAGGACACAGCCAGCTTCCTACTTCAAAGCTGTCTTCTAAGGTCCTTCAGCAAAGAACACATATACCTAAGTGTATACTGATATAAAATAGATATTGAATTGTATCTGAAGAATTTTTAATCCAGAAGTTGATCTGGCATGGGAATTATTTTGCTCACTATGCAGTTTTCTGTAATATATAACCTTACGGTATCAAAATGTACACATTAAAAATAAGATATTGACAACATCACAAATCTGTCCACTGCCATGATCCAAAATAGGCAAGCAATGAAGAAGTGCTTTCATAAATCACATGAGAAAAAATGTGAGAGCCAGGAGGTTCAGAAGATTTCTTGAAGGCTGTATAACTTGAGAGCTCTTACTCATGAGTACATCATGCTAACCCATGCAAAGAAAAAGGAGGAGGAAGAAAGGAAAAACAGATGCTATTCATGTTTCATTTCATTTCTGTGATTACTGACGTTCAGTTAAATGACTTCAAAACTTACCAGTAAAGTGGTCTATAAGGGGAATTATAAGTGGGTCCAAAACCAGCTAAGGCTTTTTGCTGCCTATAAAGTCTGCGAGGTACTGGATCCCAGGATGGTATCCAGGAGCCTTGGAGGGGAAACACAGGAGGGACCCCTGCCAAGCCCTTCCACCCCGCTTACCTGTTCATCTTGTCCCTGTCATTCAGGCCATTCTTTCCAAGCAACAGAACATGCTGCACTTTGGCTACGTTGCCCACAATGGCAGCTTTGTGGATCTTTCCGAGGTCCTTGTCTCGGATGTGGTACCCGGGCTGGAAGGTGAATCTATGACCGCTGTCTCTCACCGGGTTGATGGAGGAGCCAAAGGGCGACACACCCTTCTTACTCCTGAAGCCAAAAATCCTCTTCATCGCAGAGCCTACGGACTCCAAACACACCTCACCTCTCCCTCGGCTCTTCACAGTCCCCTAAACCCAACACAAGCGCTACAGATAAGTCAGAGTGGCCCCGCCACAACCTCCCAGTTGGGAAGCTCAACGGTTTGGAATCTTTCATCCCAGAGTGATCGTTGCTAAGCAACACCTCTAAACACATTGCCTGTGCGCACAGAGGCCTGGCATGTCAGACAGCCCAGTGCTCATATGCAAGAACTATAAGATCATTTCCTGAAAGAAACAAACAATATCAATAAACCCTTACCTAAACTAAGAAGGAAAGAGAGGAAACTGAAATAAACACAGAAATGAAAGTGACATTATAACTGTCAAAATAACTATAGTATCCAAAGCAATCTACAGATTCAATGCAATTTCTATCAAATTACCAATGGCATTTTTCACACAGCTAGAAAAAAAAATTTTGCAGTGTGTATGGAAACAAAAGGTCCCAAATAGCCAAAGCAATCCTGAGAAAGAAAAGCAAGAGACGACAGAATCAGGTACCCTGACTGCAGACTACTCTGCAAGCTTCAGTAATCAAAACACAGTACTAGCACAAAAACAGAAATACATTGAATGATCAATGGAACAAGACAGAAAGTCCAAAGAGAAACCTACACACCTGCGGTCAATTAATCTAGGATATTGGAGGCAAGACTATACAAAGGAGAAAAGACAGCCTCTTCAATAAGTGGTGTTGAGAAAACTCAACAGCTACATGTATAAGAAGGAAATTCGAACATCCCTAACATCATACACAAAAATAAACTCAAAATGGACTAAACATATAAATATAAGACAGGCCCTGAAAAACTCAGAGGAGAATATAGGCAGAACACTCTCTGACATAAATTACAGCAGTATCTTTATTCATCCACCTCTTAAGAGTAATGAAAATAAAAACAGAAATAAACAAATGGGGTCTAATTAAACTTCAAAGCTTTTGCAAAGTGCAGAAAATCATAAATAAGACAGATGACAACCCACAGAATGGGGGACAATATTTTCAAATGATGCAATTGACAAGGGATTAATCTCCAACAATATTCAAACAGCTCAAAGAGCTCAATATCAAAAAACAAACAATCTGATCAAAAAATGAGCGTAAGATCTAAATAGACATTTCTCTAAAGAACACCTACAGATGACTACGACGCACATGAAGGTATGCTCAGAGAGGATGCTCTGCATCACTAATTATTGGAGAAATGCAGAAATACTATAATGAGGTATCATTTCACACCAATCAGAGTAGCCACCTTCAAAAAATAAACAAACAATAAATGCTGGAGAGAATGTGGAGCAAAGGGAACCCTTCTACACTGCTTATGGAATGCCACTAGGTACACCCACTGTGGAGAACTCTAAAGGTTTCTTTAAAAACTAACTATAGAGTCGCCATATGATTCAGCAATCTCAGTCCTAGGCAAATATCTGGAAAAAACCATAATTCAAAAAGGTACATGCATCCCAATGTTCATTGCAGAACTATTTAAAATAGCCAAGACATTGAAGCAACCTAAGTGTTCATCAGCAGAAGAATGGATAAAGAAGATGCGGTATACACCCATACACACACACACACACACACACACACACAACCAAAATGGAATATTACTTGGCCATAAAAAGAAATAATAATGCCATTTGCAGCAACACAGATGGATCTCGAAATTACAATACTAACTGAAGTATCTCAGACAGAGAAAAACAAGTATCACATCGCTTACAAGTGGAATTTAGTAAAAATAAGCTTATTTACACAACAGAAACCAACTCAAAAGATCTCAAAATCAAATTATGGTTATGAAAGGGAAAACATGAGGGGAAGGATAAATTAGGAGATTGGGATTAACATATATACACTATTTTCTAGTAGTCATGTATGGATATGAGAGTTAGATGATAATGAAGGCTGACTGCCAAAGAATTAATGCTTTTGAACTATGGTGTTGGGAGTAGACTCTCAAGAGTCCTTGGACTGCAAGGAGATTAAACCAGTCAATCCTAAAGGAAATAAATCCTGAATATTCATTGGAAGGACTGATACTGAGGCTGAAGCTCCAATACTTCACCCACCTGATGTGAAGAGCTGACTCATCAGAAAAGACCCTTATGCTGGGAAAGATTGAAGGCAGGAGAAAGGGGACAACAGAGGACGAGATGGTTGGATAGCATCAGCGACTCAATAGACATGAATTTGAGCTAACTCCACAAGATACTGGAGGACAGAGGAGTCTGGCGGGCTCCAGTCCATTGGTTGCACAGAGTCAGACATGACTGAGTGACTAACACTTTCACTTTGAATATGGAAAACTTAACAGTGCTAGTTTTTAAATCGCTTAAAAGTAAGTTAGCTGCAGAGAAAATACTTGGTATCAAAAGTACTTAGATACTACTGTTTAAACGTAGTATTAATACTACTTAAAAGTAGTATTTTTAAAATACCATATAAATTTTCATCATACACACAAAAATACTTCCCTTTAATAAAGATTTTCTCATCATGTTTAATGAGAAACAACTAAAATGTCATGGAAACAGTCCAGACGGGAAATTTTTACTATTTATCTTTCAGATCATATATTTTTTCTTCAAAACCTGTACATATTCTTGTGATGTTTTCAAAAGCAGGTCGTGGTACAGATTTGACCCATTTGTCACTCCTAGAGGAGACAATCCATAGGACTCAGATTCAAATTCAGCAGCAGCTGGAAAGAAAAAGGATTACATTCTTTATCCAAAATACTTAAGTTAACTCAGTATTAGTAAACAAAAAAAACAAAAACCTGAGATATTTCTAAGTGCTCTGAAAAATGAAACGTATCTATAGATGACAGAAAACAAAATACAAGATTACAATTACATAATCAGCCCACGGTCCCACATGTGGCTGAGTATCAGAGCTTCTGGTTTTCTCATTCTTCATTCATTTACTCAATAACTATCTGCTAAGGCGCTGTGACAAACACTGGAATTACAAGATGAAGGTGACCCAGTCCACCCTGAGAAATGATATGCCATGAACTGGAAAAATAGGTTAACAGGCAACTTCCATACAGAGTCATAAATGCTAAGACAGGTATACAAGACTGCGCAAGAACACTGAGGGGCGGCCGGTTCTGTGTCAGTGCTGCCAGCTTCCTGGTGGGGGCGCTGTGGAAGCAGAGACTGAAGGACAGGAAAAAGCACAGGAGCAGGAGGGGAGAAGCAGGTACAAAGACCGAGGGAAGGAAGGCCACGTGTGGGATCCTACAGTCTGGCTGGTCAGATGCAGAGCTGAGGGGCGGAGGAGGGGGGTAAGGAGATAAGGCCGACTACTGTGGCAGGACCCACACTGATGTGGGTGGTTGGAGCTTTTCCTGAGGGTGAAAGATAAACTGGTGACAAGGTCAGTGACGGAGAAATTTTAAAGTCACCCACCAAGTGACAGCTACACAAACGTGACTGCTTGAGTCCTAGCCTTAACCACTACCCACACTCGAGACGTTGATGAACTCCATGCTTTCTGAGAATAGTGTCAGGGTGCAGATGGACAGTTCCACAGGGATGGCAGTAGTTGAGAAAGGATACAGCCAGAAATAAACAGAAATACATAGACGTTTTGAGATTTTTTTAAAACTATGGAACATGATGAATAAATGAGGAAGAAGAATATTTTTCACGATGACTGCTCATGTTTTCCCATTTTTCATTAGCTATGTATAAGAAAAAATATTTAACACAGCATCTGTTATCCAAACAATGGAAAAAGATGCCATTTACTGTTTACAGTGTATTTCAGAAATCAATGTCTAAATTTAATTCATACATTTTGGCAACATACCTTCTCTTAGTTCTCTAGTTATACTCCTGTCCAACTCCTGCCGCATCTGAAATAAGTCAAATATTATTTATCTTTAAGTTAAACAAGAGATAGTATCATAGGAATGTTATAGAGCTTACTAAATGTGACATTTAAATAATACTTTTAGAGACTAGAACTAACTTTAAGATTACTTAAGTAGAAAAATAATCACAGAAATAAAAGAAAATGAATTCCTACTTATTCTGCTTATAGATAACAGAGAACATATATATGGAATGTTATTTAATCTGATAAAAAGTACAATAAATATCAGTCTCTCAAGTACACATAATTTCACAGAATTAGAGAATGACCCATAATCCTATGAATGACCCACAAGATTACTGTCTTCTCCCTTAACAGCTCCTGCCCTAAATATATACTTCCGAGACCTTTATTTTGATTTCTAGGTGAGGATACTGTTCAAATAGAGGAAGTAGTTTGAGTTGAATGTTATTAAGGAGAACATATCTGCAATTTTCTTTAAACTTTTCCATTTAACGAAAACACAGAAAGGTGAGAACATTATACACAAGAAAACAAGGTACCAGCAAGTTTTTATTTTAAAAGTGTTTAGTGAGAAGGATTATCTCATAACTGTTAGTTTCCGAACTATGTCCCACAGAAGTGGAAGGTCGCGCAGGGGCCACTGCAAAGTTGAGGAACAGAGAGGTCACAGGTGCAGGACGTCTGGCCACTCCTTTGGCTAAAAGCCTTTATACTTGTCTCCGTTTTATACAATATGGTTCCATACAAAAGTTTCTTTTTTTTTTTAAAGAAAGGTTTTCTTTGAAAAACAAACAAACAAACAACTTTTCTTAAGGTATGAGAATCATGATTTAGGCAAAGTTGGTAATTCTACAAAAGAAGTAACAAAGCCAATGGCCTTCTTACTGAGTCTAGAGTCCTATGCCAGCTACTTCCTCAGATTAAGAAAAAACACATAGATTTTTAACTATAACGTAGAGAAAATGAATATGTAAAACCTTCTTATATAGTTCAATAATGCTTGTGGCATGACATGACATAGTAGCTTTCTAACTAAATTATGTGTTTTAAAGGCAAGAACAAGAATCAATTATTGTCAAACTCCTATGTGTACCAGTCAGTTGATATAGTTAATTTTTTTTTTTTTTTTTTTAAACACACAACAGGGAACTTGAAGGAGAAAAGTTTCAAGGTGAGGACTCATACTCCTGTGCTCCTTATGAGAGGTGAGATTTACCTAACGGGTGAGTTTGGGAGAAGGGAGAAATGACAAAAATGTCATTTTTGTAAGAAATGACAAAATTTATGTAAGAAAAAAAAAAATGTTAAGCTAAAACCTGAAATTAATGTTTTGGTTTAGTATTACAAGTTTGTTTAATTCATAAAAAGGATGTATCTAGGATTCCTTTAAACAAAAAGCACCCATATGTGTCAGTGTTTAGGTGCCAGTCAGTCACTTATGGAGAAGGCAATGGCACCCCACTCCAGTATTCTTGCCTGGAGAATACTGTGGACAGGGGAGCCTGGTGGGCTGCCGTCTATGGGGTCGCATAGAGTCGGACACAACTGAAGCAACTTAGCAGCAGCAGCAGCAGCAGTCACTTATGCTGAGGGGTAGAGAAACCGTGGTGGGAGCAGCGGAGCCTGCTGATGATCATGAAGCGCGGCCCGAGTGAGACCAATCAGAGACCAAGTGAAACATCTGAAAGAATACTTTTGGATACTAGGCAATAAGATTTCATTTCTAAAGTAGAATTTTAACGCAGCTTTTCAAGAAATTTAATAATTTAGTAAGTATCTCTTAAAATCAAGAACTCTGGGACAAAAAAAAAAATCATAAAATTTCTGTCTCCTTTATTAGTACAGCTAATTATGACTTTTACTTAGTGTGCATTAAGTCAAATAAACAACTCAGAAGTTCACCAAATTAAAAAACAAGGATCATTCATATCAGAAATCTGAAACCCAGTGAAAAGAAGGTAATAGAACTAACCTTGGTCAAGTAAGTCTCCATGCTCTTATTTGAAGGGTGTGGAATCGAGGTAGAAAACCCTACATTTGCTCTTGGAGAAAGATTTCTGTTGACCACTAAAGGATTATTGAAATTTCCAACACAAGGGGGCTCCAGGACTGGCCTCGTGCTAAGAGTGCTGAGTAAAGATTTGTTCTGCTCTTTCTCCACCTCAAGTTTGGTGCTGATCTCTGCCAGCCTCTCATGAGTCCTGGGGAAGATGGAAAACACCAATTTCATTCATGTTTCCTTAAATTATCTGCATTTTTTAAGTTGCCGTATAGTTAATGGAATTCCCATTAAACTGTTAGAACACTGAAAGCACAGAGCAGACCTCCTGTAAACAGTGACAGTTGTAACCTTGCTCGAAAGAAGTACACGTGTCTGGGGCTCCTCAAGTGACAAGTCACAGTGGGGAGAGGAGAGAAAGGGCGTCAGAGAGAGACGGAGGTGGGCTCACAGTGACCCCCGCTGCCTCTGGGACACACCTGCCTCCAGGAAACAGTTCAGGGATGAAGAAACACACCTCCCACAAAGCCACTTTCAAGCATTTGCTTTCACCACCCTTGTATATATGTTTCACTCATGACCTCAGAGAAATTAAGCTTTGGGCTCTGAAGTATCATCTAGAGCCACAATCACAAGGGGAGGACAAGAAAGTCAATGGGTGACTCAAAAGAGCTAAAACAGCCCCAGGAACAATTACAAGTGTCCCCTGCTTTTCCAAAGTTCACTTTATGTTACTTCACTTCTAGGAAAGGCCTACGTCAGCATCTATTTCTAATAATCAAAACAAAAAAAAATTTTTTTTTGAAGAGACTTTTTGGTTTCATATAAAAAGGTTCAGTGTACGTTTTACAGAGAGAGGCATCGTGTTCCCCAAGCAGGGGGTCTGGCCCCACTGAGCTCCTTCCCTGGAAGCCACACCCCACATCTCAGCGTCAAGTCGCCACAGCCCTGAACCCTGTCTGGGAGCACCTGTGCTTCACTCGTGCATATTCATTTTAGGCTTCAACTAGCAGAATGTGTCCTCGGGTACCTGCTTCTTTGCTTTATGCTATTTGGGCTTATGAAAGCCTTCCTAGGAATGCTCTGCTTTCAGAGAGTGGGGAAACCTGGACTAAGCACTGGAGGTGCCATCTGACCTTTCCATCCTCCACACCCCTCTCTGTCAGGTCACTATATTATTTTCAGCCACTTTGTGATTTATCCTGCCTTTAACCCATGTGTTAATTTCCGCCTATTTCACCAGCATGCCTTTATGTAGTGTGGAAAAACTTAAAAGGACACAATATTAATAGTTTGTTTTAGGGCGCCCTCTAGCAGTGACTATCTAGTTAGCTTTCACTCCCTACTAATCTTATGAACCACGCTCTATAAAAATTAGGCTTTAGAGACAAATTAACGAACTAAATTTATTTTCCGTGATTCTGTGTTTTGACTTACTTGTCTAGTTTATCTTCCAATGACTTTCTAACTTCTAGTTCTATTAGGTAGAGCTGCTTATATTTTTCCAACTCTGCTTTATGAGAATCTTCTTGCAAAGTTTTCACCTTGGAGAGTTCAGATTCCAAGTCTTTAATCCTGAGTTCCATCTGACTTCTTATGGAAGCATTATTCTTCTCTTGTAACTGCTCTAAGTTCTCTTGAGATGCTGCTTGTATCTAAGGCAAATTTAAAAAGATAACACTTTAAAAATAATCATTAGCCTGGAAAACGATATTTGTTCCCTTTAGTTTTGAGTCAGTGATTCAGAAAGCAATTTTAAAGGTGAAAAAAAAAGAGCAGAAGTTTAAATTATCATCAATGTGAAGTGAATTAAATTTGAATTATAAAATTAAAGTGGAATTATTGTTATAGTGGTGCTTATATAATCTGATAATTCAAAGAATAAGAGGATCAACTTAAAATTTTAAAAATTGAACAAGACAACTTAAAAATAATTCAAGAGGATGGTACCAGTTCTAAACCACAATATTTTCTTTTCCTCCTAGTAGTCTTGTTTTATACCAATTGGTCTTATAAATGAAAGGATTCTCTAGTGAGAATCATTCTGAAAGGTCAATTTGGTGATAACTGTGATGGAAACAGAAATATTTAAAGGGAGAACAAGTGCCCCCTTCCTTCCAGAAAACTACCAAACCAACTGCTCTAAGGGAAGTAGAGGAAACACATAAGCTGTATACATCCAAAACGTAATTTATAATGAGGTGAATTCAAGCACATGACAGATGAACAAATTAACCTGCAAAAATAGGTTGACTTCTTTTAATTTCTCTACGAGATCCTGTCTCGCTCTTTCTTCAATCTCCCGTTTATACTGCTCTACTTGACTGTGTTCTATCATATTCATTTCTATATGACTTTTGAGGTTCACTACTTCTTGCTCCAACTTCTTTTTATTCTTCTCTAGTTTTTCACATTTCTTTTGCATTTCTTTCATAGATGATAACTCCTCTTGAAGAACTTGATTTTTTGCATCCAGATGCAGACATTTTGAAGATGCTGTTTCCAGCTCTGCTCTAAGATCATCAATCTGCAAGAATAAAACAATACTGTTTGGTAATGAGGCAAGTGAACTGAGCACAGCCTAACTCAAACCCAGGATCAAATACATACGATGGTATCTGTATTGTAGGATATAGGACCAGGGATTACTCAGAGAATCAAGAAAGAAGTTCAAACCACCAAGAGTCACAGAATATATTCTTCATTGTCATTATATTTGTCACACAACATTTGCACTTGATTTTACACTGTTTTCTATTTTTTCTCCATAAAATGACTACAAGTCACCTCTTAGTAGAATGTCTCTTACTCCTTCCCCCTATCTTAATGCTCCACATTTTAAAGAAGTTTGAGGGATACTGTATTGAGTTATCTAGGGCTGAGTTAGTAAATGCTTCCTAAAAGAAGACTGTGAAAATAAGACTCTAATTAATAAATCTTGTAAATATGGATGCTAATCCCGTAAGTCTTTTTCTGAACTACGAATAGCTTTTGCTAATTTGAACTGCATTCTAAAGAAAAATGATTCGAAAGGTTAAAGAAATCCCATCTCCTAATAGTTTAGTGGGAATATCAGACCACCTGATCTGCCTCTTAAAAAACCTGTATGCAGGTCAGGAAGCAAGTTAGAACTGGACATGGAACAACAGACTGGTTCCAAAGAGGAAAAGGAGTACATCAAGGCTGTATATTGGAGAAGGCAATGGCAACCCACTCCAGTACTCTTGCCTGGAAACTCCCATGGACGGAGGAGCCTGGTAGGCTGCAGACCATGGAGTCGTGAAGAGTCGGTCACGACTGAGCAACTTCACTTTCACTTTTCACTTTCATGCATTGGAGAAGGAAATGGCAACCCACTCCAGTGTTCTTGCCTGGAGAATCCCAGGGACGGGGGGGCCTGGTGGGCTGCCGTCTGTCTATGGGGTCGCACAGAGTTGGACACGACTAAAGCGACTTAGCAGCAGCAGCAGCAGCAAGGCTGTATACTATCACCGTGCTTATTTAACTTATATGCAGGGTACATCATGAGAAATGCTGGGCTGGAGGAAGCACAAGCTGGAATCAAGATTGCCGGGAGAAATATGAATAACCTCAGATATGCAGATGACACCACTCTTATGGAAGAAAGTGAAGAAGAACTAAAGAGCCTCTGGATGAAAGTGAAAGAGGAGAGTGAAATAGTTGCCTTAAAGCTCAACATTCAGAAAACTAAGATCATGGCATCTGGTCCCATCATTTCATGGCAAATAGATGGGGAAACAGTGCAAAGAGTGGCTGACTTCATTTTGAGGGGCTCCAAAATCACTGCAGATGGTGACTGCAGCCATGAAATTAAAAGACACTTAATCCTTGGAAGGAAAGTTATGACCAACCTAGAAAACATATTAAAAAGCAGAGACATTACTTTGTCAACAAAGGTACGTCTAGTCAAGTCTATGGTTTTTCCAGTAGTTATGTATGGATGTGAGAATTGGACTATAAAGAAAGCTGAGCGCCAAAGAATTGATGCTTTTGAATTGTGGTGTTGGAGAAGACTCTTGAGAGTCTCTTGGACTGCAAGGAGATCCAACCAGTCCATCCTAAAGGAGATCAGTCCTGGGTGTTCACTGGAAGGACTGATGTTGAAGCTGAAACTCCAATATTTTGGCTACCTGATTCGAAGAGCTGACTCATTTGAAAAGACTCTGATGTTGGGAAAGATTAAGGGCAGGAGGAGAAGGGGACGACAGAAGATGAGATGGTTAGATGGCATCACCAACTCAATGGACATGAGTTTAGGTAAACTCCGGGAGTTGGTGATGGACAGGGAGGCCTGTCGTGCTGCAGTTCATGGGGTCGCAGAGTCGGACACGACTGAGCAACTGAACTGAATAGTTTAGTGAGATGGCCATACATTTTTCTGAACAACAACAACAACAAAAAATGCCTCATTCTTGTAACCATTTGTTACTTTTCACAGAACAACAGAACATACCGAACAAAGCAACAAACAAAATTTGATGGAATTTCAATGACACTGAGTTGGAAAGAACTTTTCTTTAGACAGAATGATTACTCAGTAAGTGGAGGTGAGTTGAGGTGGTGGTATTGAAACTGCCTACAAATTCTTTGACACTTTTCTCTGAAATTCCCTCCCCTTAAATATGTGCTGGCCTCAGTAACTGATTTCTACTGGACAGAGTCTGGGGAAACTGACTTTTGCTCTATGGGAAAACCCACCCTTAGCATCAGTCACCATGCTGCGAAGAAGCCCGGGCCACATACTGAGCACCTGTCAGTGTCCCCACTGACCGCACCCAACTAATGTCCCATCCAAAAGCCAGCTCCAACTGCCAGACATGTGCATGAACCAATCTTTAGGTGACCCTGGTCCCCACCTTCATGACATCTCGGCTGATGCTGACTGGAAAAGAAATGACACTAGCCTCCCTCACTGACCCTTGCGCCAACATAAATTTGTGAACAAAGTAAATGCTGTTTTGAGACACTAGGCTTTGACATGGTTTATTATACAATTTGCTGGCAAGAAATAACTGGCACAGATATTGATATTAAAAATGCCATTAAAAAAGAACTAAAAGATGTGAGAATGCCTTTCAACCTGGAGGTAGGTGAGACCTGAATGGATGCAGAGAAAGAAATGAAAACCCAAAGGGCTTCATGACATTGTAAACTGAATCCTGATGGGCCTTGAAGAGGCTGCTGGTGACAGCTTCTAGGAAAGAGAAGAAAATGACGCTGAAACATAGGGGAAAGGAGACTCTTGCTACGAACCAGCTGAAAGTAACATCAATGAGAGGGATAAGTTATCGAAAAAAAAGACTATTAAATATAAAGGAACTAGGTTCAATTATATTTGAGTTCAATATCTGTATCCCCTTTACAGCACCTCTACATGTCCAGTTGTCACATGATGCTAAAAGAGAGAAATGGCTTCTGGGCTAAGATCAAATCTAGGGTGCTGCCAGGAAAACACGGTCTAAAGGTGAAGCCTGTAGGCTGTAAATCCCTTCATTAAGACCCTGGAAAGACTTGAGGTGGTGCCTCAAATTCCTTTAAGGATAAGAATTATAAAAGCATCATCCTACAAAGCTTCACAAGAACTCAAGGTGCCGAGCTTCTCTTAAAAAAGATTTGTGAGGGTAGCCTCTCCAATGACATGAACCCCAATCCAATTCACAGGACACTAAAAGCTTTAAAGAGAACCTTGGCAGCAAAAAAACAGTGCTTGGCCTAACAGAGACCAAGACATACAAATGAGAATAGGCCTTTGGGATTTTCTTAGAAGTTCAATAAAGAGGAAGCTGGCTTAAGAAATATGACTTGGCTACAGATGGAGGTCATTTCTTATGAAAAGAACAGCACACAAAGCTCAGAGGGTAGAGCAAAGGAGAAGCATTCCTATGGGCAGGACCAAGTCCTCATCAAAGAGCTGGCAGCATCAAACTGGACCTCAGAGCTGCTATGGACGATGGTGTCTCCCTTTTCCCATTTCTGAACGGTAGAGTCTAGTCATTCAGCAGAATGGTGGGGGTGTGGGTGGCAGATAATTTGTCCATTTAGTTCTCAAGTCTTAGTACTGAGAGGGTTGTGCTCACAGGGTCACACTCTAGAAATCACACCCAGAAACCTCATCCCCATGTGCCATCTGTACCTAATGAAGATGGTAAGACCTCGACTTGAGCCTGGGCCTGACACTCTAACAACTGAGACTTGTGAGGGAATGGGTAGGGAAAGGGCATTTTTCATATGGAAGGAATATAAAAAATTGTGGCCAGTGAGTAACTGTGCTAGTTTTTAAATGTACCCATAAGTTTTAAAAAATTTATTCTGTAAAAAGGGCAGAACATAGGCCAAGTATAAGTCACTTGCTCCTATTGAACAGAAGATGATGAAAGTGATGCTGTGTGAACTACAAAGCGAGGTTAGACAAGGCAGCAGAGCTTCTGCCTGGCTCTCAACCTGGGAATCACGCCCCATGTTGGAGTAAGCCCAGGCTGCAAAGAGAGCCTAGGTGTTCAGGGTAGGGGTTTCACTTGTCTGTCTTCACCAAAGTCCAGCAAACAACAGATACCAACTATCAGACATGGGAATGAACACACCTTCACTTGATTCCAGCCCCCAGCCCTCGAGCTGCCCCACCTGAAGCTGAGGAGATGAGAAGCCAGCCATCCTGGCCACCTTTCCCTACGTGTAGTTTTTGAATGAAACCAATGTTGTTTATTGAAGCCACTAAACTTACAGCTGATTAGGGAAAAACAGAAAAATGGATTTTTGAAAAAGAGATAATAAGAAACATAACTTAAATGCAGGTAGAACTGGTCTCCTATAAACTGGAATATAATCAAGGGTGAGATTTTTTAATGACAAACAATGCTGATGAGAAGAAGCATATAACTAGAAGAAAGACTTAAGAACTATTCAGGAGGAAGTTTTTTCAGGGTTCCCTTCAATTACGATTTCTTACAAATAGGCAGGTGTGTCTCCTTAGAATTTCTGCTCAGTTTGAAAACAATGAAGACTAGTAAGCAATTAGACATATGATTTGAACTATAAGAAATAACTAGAAATAGTTTAATTACCAAAATCAGACTTTTGACCTCATCTCAATTTACTGAAATTCTAAAAGAGATGGGTAGCTTAGAGTAGTTACTAATCTAGAACTCAAATCTTCATTGTCCTCTCCTCAGAGAGAGAAATAAAACACCACGAGATGCCACTTCATATTTGCCAGGATGGCTATACTCACAAAGACAGGTAATGACTAGTGTTGACAGGAATGTATAGAAATTGGAACGTTTTACACACTTTGGATAAAAATATAAAATGATGCAGCCATGCTGGAAAACAATATGGCAGGTCCTCAAAATGTTAAACAGAGTTGCTGTGTAATACAGCAATTCTATCCATACCTGTATTCCCAAAAGAAATGAAAAAATATGTTCACACCAAAACTTAGACATAAATGTTCACAGCAACATTACTGATATTAGCCAAAAAGTAGAAACAAGCCCAAAGGTCCATCAGATGATGAATGGGTAAATAAAATGTGGTACATCCATACAACAGAATATTATTGAGCAATAAAAAGCAAGGAAATACTGATACATGTTAGATGTGCCTTGAAAATATTATGCTAAATGAAACAAGGCAGTCACAAAGGATCCCATATTGTGTGATTCCACTGACACAAAATGTCCAGTAAAGGGACATCTACAGAGTCAGGGAGTGGAGTCACGGTTCCCTCAGGCTGGGAAGATGAGGAAGGGAAGACTGGCACAGGGTGATTGCGAAAAGCTACAAGGTTTCTTTGGAGGGTGATGAAAATGTTCTAACGTGGTAATGGCTGTATAACACTTTAAACACAATAAAGCTACTGAACTGTACAGTTTAAATGAGTCAACTACATGGTATGTTCATTAGATTTCAACAAACCTATCACCAAAACAACGGATGCTTTGGGGTCATTAATGCTGTGCTGCTCAGCTTCAGATCACCAGCCAGGTTCAAGGCACAGAGAGTCAAGAGTGTGCCCTTTTTATCTAAAAATGATACAGGGAAAAGCTGTCTTTTTTTACTGGTGTTCAATCTAAAAAAATTAATAGACAAACCTGTGTTTCACTTCTCAAAGCATGGAATGATTTATATTTCCCTAAATTAAGTGATTTTGGGGTTCTAAAACTGATTAAAAATTACCTTATGTTTTAGCATATTAATCTGAATATCCATTTCAGTTTGACTGGTTTTTAAATCTCCATGGAAACTAAGCTCTCCATTTTCATATTCATTTAACTTCCTTCGTGTCATTTTTAAGAGTTTCTTAAATCTGTAGAAATGTATAGAATTAGTAAGTTCTTTAAGAGCAGATATTTAATAATTATTTAAACAGATATATGTTCTATCAGATAAAACAAACAAATCTATAAATTATAATCCTTTCTCATTGTTCTAATCTAATATTCCTTGAAAGCATAATAACTAAATTTTAACCTTAAATAAATATTATGAAGAAAAATTTTATCACATTTAAATAAACTGTGTGTGATATATGTAATATATGAGTTCTTGTAAATAAGTTAACATCAATTTTTAGCATGCCAGTGTGAAATATTAATTTATTATTAAATATTAGTTATAAACCAGAGATCAGTATTTAAGCTAAAGAAGAGACACGATATATGAATTTTTTTTGAAAAGACACTAGACATGTTTGTTCCTACTGACCACAGCCTCTACAGAAAAGAAAAGAAAGTAGATACAAAAAAACCAAGATTGTCACTCAAAATTGAAAAAAAAAGAAAAATCTTTGGAGCCTGAGTTAAGCGGGAAATAACGCAGGCTGAGAGCTTTAGAAGAAAGGAAATCAGAAGAGAGAGAGAGTGTACCAGTCTCTTCAAGACTGTTTTAAGAGATGTAGAAATCTTGCCCAGCACATTGTTAACAAAATGCAAAGCAATGTAGAGAAAATTAAAAGAGAAAAATTAATGAGAATCAGAGAAGAACCCTATGTATAATCATCCCTTGGCATCCACAGAGGATTGGTTAAAAAATCCCCCAACACCCTGTGGATACAAAATCCACGGATGCTCAAGTCCCCCTAAGCACATCTTCCCTATAATTTCAGCCATCCCTAGATCACTTACATTATCTCATACAATGTAAATGCTTTGTAAAGAGTTATAAATACAGTGTAAAGACTGTGGAAATAGTTGCCAGCTTGAGACCAACCCATGTTTTGTTTTTTGGAACTTTCTCAAATTTTTTTTCCCTGAATACTTTTGATCTTGGGTTGACTGAATCTGCAGATGATGAGGGTTAACTGTACTCAGCAAAAAAACAGAAGCAGTTTTTTATCTTACTGATCAAAACATGGTCACTAATTTTATTATTCTTTAAGTTACACACAGATTTTTGTATGTACATTTTATAACTAAAATTTTGGGGCAAAAAGAAAATATAAGCCTAGTCAGGATATTTTTAATGTTGTTCAACAACAACACAGGTAGGTTTTTAGATAATAAATTACTTGAATGATGAAGGGAAAGAACACAATTAAAAGAAGGCAGGATTACCAAAAAGAACAAAGATAACTTGCAGAAGTAAAAATTCAGCATAGATGATGAGGAATAGAGTGACATTACTATATTCAGAGGCACAGTTGTTACTGTTTTAGAAATCATTACAGATTAAGTATAACACTGCTGCACTCAAAAACATTTCAGATTGTGCTGACTTTCCACACTAAACTTTGAAATAGGATAATGTGTTTAATTATGAAAATACACATAAAAAATGAATTTGTGTCTAAGGTTTTAATAAAATAAAATTATACTTTAATTAATAGTTGAGATTATCAGAAATATTAAAATCTTACCCAGTAATCTCTTTTTCTAACTCACTATTTTTCTTCTTTTCTTGGTCCAAGCTATTTTCTAGAGATTGTTTTAATTCAATATATTTCTTTAACTGTTCCTTCTCATCCTCAGACTTAGGAAAAAAAAATTAAGAAAATTATTTTTAAACACCTAGAGAGACTTATTCTTTCTGAAAAATATTATTTCTCATGAGTCCACGAGTTAATATGAATTTAGAGTAAACACAGTTTTTAAACCTGATTGATGCCAATAACAGATTTCAAAATTGATGACTTTTATTAAAACAACTTAAAATGATTTTTCATTTCATCATTTTTCTGGAATTTAAATTGCCAACATTTATTTGTTAAAAATAGAGGCTTTTATACATAAAATACTAAATGTTAATGAAAGTTTTTTAGAGTGCCTGCCTATATTTACATTTTACTTTCTAGAGATGCTCTAAAATAATTTTCATCAGTGGTTCAAGATAGTCCAGGTTTTGTTAAATCACATCTTACTAAAATAATCTTTGAAAAATTCCCATGCAAGCCCCATCTCTTTAAAAAAAAAAAAAAACAACAAATGAAAAATACATTCGTTCAGAAAAATGGTTCTATACAGACGTAGTATTCATTCTTAATGAAGAGAACAAACTACAATATTTAAAATGATTCATTCTCAAAAATCTCACAGAAAGATTTGGATTACAAAAGAAACTCAAAATTCTCAATCAAATCATCACTCAAATTTCTGGACTCGGATGTTTGTGTACAATGTTCAAGGCAGCATTATTAACAATAGTCAGAAGGTGGAAAAACCCCAATTTCATTGACAGAGGAATGAACAAACAAAATGTGGTCTATATAAAATATTGCTTTTGGACTGTCACAATTTTTTAAATTAAAATCTTACTATTAAAATCATTAATTTTATGAATTCAGTTGACTTCTATAAAGAGGAATCACACTACTAGTAGCAAGTAGTATCAATAAAAATACAATAAGTTAATCAATGAGACTTTTCACATTGTCCAAAATATTCTTATATATTACCAGTAAAAAAATTAAAATCCTTTCTCAGTATGACAGAAATTAAGAGGTTGACTTACCGATCTTGTACTTAACAGGTTTTTCTGAAGCTGTTCAATTTTGCCTGCTTGCTTTTTGACTGTAGTTTGTAACTTGGCATTTTCAGTTTCAAGTCTAAAATGCAGATTTTAAAATAATTATTCTCACACATAGGTTTTTTTTTTTAAGATTTTTTTTTGGATGTGGACCGTTTTTAGTCTTTATTGAATTGACTACAATATTGCTTCTGTTTTATGTTTTGGTTTTTTGGCTGTGAGGCACGTGGGATCTTAGCTTCCCAACTAGGGATCAAACCCACACCCTCTGCATTGGAAGGGCATAGTTTTAACCACTGGACTATCAAGGAAGTCCTTTACACATAGATTTTTAAAATACCACACTGTTTTGAACAAATATCTGCAGGTTCAATTACATAGGTTCCTAGAATTTTGTAAAGTAGATGATTTGGCAACTGTACCGTTTTTCTATTTGTGACTAATCGCCATCCTTGGTGGCTCAGATGGTAAAGAATCTGCCGGCAATGCAAGAGACCCATGTTCGATGCCCGGATCAGGAAGATCCCCTGGAGAAGGGAATGGCAACCCACTCCAGGATTCTTACCTGGAGAATTCCATGGACAAAGGTGCCTGGAGGGCTATAGTCCATGGGGTCGCAAAAAGTCAGACATGACTGAGCAATTAACACTCACTTTTCACTTGTTGATAATGTGCAAAATATGGAAATAATGGGGGAAAATTATGCATCTCAAAACAGCTCAAAGCTGAAATGTTACACAGCTTCACAATAATGTGTTTATTATCACTACTGATCTATTCTCATATTATACTGTTTATCTGCTTTATACTTATTTTCTATGCTGATTTAAATCGTACTTTTGGACATGATCTTGTGTTTTCTCAGCACATCTCACGGCCTCTGTAAGTTGATCCTGTGCTTCTTGCAACTAAAAAAAAAAGAAAAAACAACTGTTTTAACTACTGATAACCAAGCGAATCCGCCATCATTGGTTTTTGTCTCTTTCATCTGCATGTTGTTTACAGCTGCTTTCCTTCCATACAGCAGAGTTGAGTTGTTACAACAGACACCGTACAGTCCACAAAGCGAAAATATTTCTTGTCTGCCCTTTGCAGGTTACTGACCTCTCCTCTAGCACTCAAACACAACATCATCCATGCTTTAAATCAGATTTTCTCAAATAAATACACAAATTTATAAACTACTCAAATGGGGAAAGGCAGAAAATTACCTTATGGTAAACAATTTTTTTTTTATTCCTAGCTCCACATTGGCCATCACTTTAAATATCCACATATGTGAATGACCACAGATCTTCCAGTGATTATGAGAGCTAACACTGCTGTTGGTGACAACCGGATGCTTCAGGAACTAGCGTGAGAGGCAGTGTCTACACAGGAGCCAGAATGCGTGGGCCTGTGTCACAGTTCCATCAGTTCTGAGCTGTGTGTCCTGGAGCAAATCACTTAACCTTTCTGTATCTCAGTTTCTCCATCCATAAAAAGGAGATAATGGTAGCATCAAACTCAGTGGGATGTTTGGAAGATTATATTACGGAGTTTACATAATGTACTTTGGAGAAGGAAATGGCTCCAGTATTGCCAGAAGGAAACCCGATCCAGTATTCTTGCCTGGAGAATCGCATGGACAAGAGGAGCCTGGTGGGCTACTGTTCATGAGGTCACAAAGAGTCGGACATGACTGAGTGACTAAGCACATACATAAACTATTTAGAACAGGACCTGGCACAGAATAAGAACTGTTTGTAATTGGCATGATTATGGTCGCTATATTTTATCTGCAAAACAATTTGATATATCAGGCAGATGGCATGCCAACAGAAGTGGTCTTTTATACAAGTCACACTGAAATCACTCTCCATACCATTGCAAGTGGCAGTAAGGGGGAGCATAAGGCCAAGAACGCATGTGTCCAGTACTTCAAAAACGTTCACTGACTCCACTAAGCAACTAGTAGTGTTCTGCACTTAAAATAATTTGTAACTTACTTCCTCTATGTACTACTCAGTGGACAACAACCACGGGTTAATATGCAAATAGCACCTCCTGGATGGAGAGGTACCGAACTTACATGACCATCAGAGGAAGGGTGAAGTCACTGCCATGGAAATATTACCCGACTGCTAAATCAAAGTTCTGAATCAATTCATTCCCAGCAACTGTTAATGTCCAGCAAGTACTCGAAAGAGAAAATTAAGGTTATGAGCTATGCAGATCAGAGAAGCCAACCCCAGAACCTCACAGTTGGTGAAAGGCTAGAAATCTGTAAATCTCACTTCTGGCTGCATAATGAAGGAAGGGAAATTTACATTTTTCTTCCAGAGTCCGGGAAAAAAATGAGCATTTAACTGAACAATTCTACTCTAAGTGCTTTCAATTTGACATTTAGTTGCTCAATAAAAATTTTACTGTACCAGTATCTCCAAGAAGAAATTATTGGTATGGTATAAAGTACTTAGCTGTGTCCTAACAATTGTTAAGGTAAAATATTTTCCATTTATGCAGACAAGTGTTGTGCATATCAACGAATATTCCCTGTTAAACCAATGTATACTTAGGCAAGATTCTCCCTCATGAAAAAAATGACAACAATGTAAAATTAAGGGCTAAATTATTCTTCACAGAAGATGACAAAGGCTGAAGAGAAAAGGCTCAATGAGAACTGGACAGTCAGGAAAGCTCCATGCATGAGACGAGACTGGGCGCAAGGTCTGAATAAATGGAGGACTACCCAAGAGGAAACAACACGGTAAAGACGGAAAGGACAGCCTGAGCAAAGACCAAGAAAAGGTGAAATCAGCCAGTGAACTCTGAAGATAAGATCCAACCACAGGAAAATAAAAGCATGTCCACACAGAAACTGTAAATCAGTGTTCACAGCAGCATTATTAATAGCCTCAAAGTGGAAACAACCCAAAGCTTCATCAACCAGTGAATGGATAAATAACTTAGCCACGTATTGTTCATTGTTTGACAATCAACAGAAATAGAAGAACCGATACGTGCTATAACAAGGATGAAACTTAAAAACATTACATCAAATGAGAAAAGCTAACTACAAAGGAGCACACACTGTGTGAATCCATTTATATGAAATACCGCAAACAGGCATGTCTACAGAGACAGATATTAGACTGGTGTTTGCCTGGGGCTGAGGGAGATGGGAGTCCATGAATGGTGGCTAAGGGATGCAGGGTTTCCTTTCTGGGGTGATGGAAAGGCTCTAAAATTGGTCACAGGTGACACCTTTCTACACTAAGAGATAGTGAACTACACATTTTCAGTGGGTGAATTATATGATACATGAATTATATTTCAATAGCTTTTTAAAAAAAATCCAATGACAGGATCTAAATAATCTTAATTCTCTATTTTGGATGTACATACTAAACATCTGAGTACCTCCAGGCTTTTATAATATATCTAAACTGAAAAGAAGGCAATGCCTAACTTCAACTAGTTTGTAAAGTACCCTTTCTGCACAAGTTATTCTGAAATCCATGAAATAAATATACATATAACTCTACAGCCATTCACAAAAGTGAAGATGAGAAATGATAATTTCCTGCAACATTCCATTAAACATCCTCTGATTTTATCTGGCTTGCCTTATCATGGTAATACAGGTATCACTAAAAAACAGTATTGTTTCAAAGGAAAAAAAAGGCTCTCAATTTCTGTGAAGAATGCTGCACAATTCTTAATGTTCCTAAGGGTAAATAATAAAAGAAAAATATATACAATGCAAAGAGCAGAATGAAAGTCGAGTTTAAGAAACAAGTGCATTACAAAGATAAGAAAATTGTAGTAAATTACTTGTAATGAAAATACAAAAGAAAGCTGTCCATGAAAATGAGTGCCCTAAAACACTTTATCCTACATATAAACAATCAACACATTCAATTTCATACATACCTGACTTGTGAGTTGACATAACTTCTTCTTTAAATCCTGTGCCTCAACTTCTAAGTTGGCACGATAACGTGACAAGACCTCCAGTGACGCCTCTGACATAGACTGCTTTTTGAGGGTATCAGCCAGTTCTTGTTGAAGTTGTCTCACAACTGCCTAATAAGACAATCTGTCACTAAGTTTATCAAATCACTTTACTATTATGTTATGTTAATAATAGACAACTCCAACATATGTACTTTGAAAATTATCACCACAGACAGCAACTCACCTTCTTTTCCCTCCTCACTGAATCTGGTTAGAGACACAGAAGGGGCCACCCTCCAGCCTTCCCGATATTAAGTTACTCAGACAAAGGGTGCAGCCCCACTGTCCACGCCCTGCCCCTCCCAATAAATCTGCAGAGCTTCACCACCTCACCTCCAGAAAGAAATGAGTGTGTAGGTGGGAAAAGTGGTGGAAAATTCCACACTGTGGAAACACTTTTCCTCTTTCTTTATTAGAGGCTTCGATTAACTTCACAGATCTTCACATATTCAATCCAGTGCTCAGATCTTTCGAATAGATTCCTACCTCAGCAGAAAAATGAGGCCATTCCCTTGTTGCTTATCTACTGTGTATCTAGTAGTATATCTATGTTAATCCCAAACTCCTGATTTATCCCTCCTCCCCACCTTTGCCCTTGGCTAACCTTAAGGACCTACTAGAGAGCACAGGGACGTTTACTCAGTATTCTGTAGTCATCTACCTGGGAAAAGAACTGAAAAAGAATGCATATATGTTTACGTATAACTGAATCAATTTCCTGTACATCTGAAACTAACACAAAATGGTAAATCAACCATATTCCAATATAAAAGAAAAATGAAATTTAAAAAATGAGGTTGCTCCCATGGCCTCCAAGAAACCTCGATAACCTGGCCTCCACCTGCCTCCAGACCGCAGCCCCTACAACCCTCTCCCTGACTCACTCCATTCCTGCTGCTCATGAATCCTGCCATCCTTCATTTTTAGTGGACAAACTTGTATTCAAATGATAGTAATTGACTTAAAATGAGAATTATAAGCAAATTGTAAAAATGTTCTAAGTAAATACCATAAATAGCAGTGGGAAGATTAAATCAAGAATAGTTTGGCTAAAGCTCACCACTCGAGTCCCAAATTATGATTCAATGACAAATAGATGCCTTTAAAGAGTTGAGAAGCCATAATAATAAATGATTCAAGGCTGAAATTTTCCCAAACTAATTCAAATTGACATGAATAAAATTAAAATTATACCAACAAATATGACCAAAAGGTATGACAAGCTACTGAAGCCAAAGTACAATATATAAGATATAGCATCTGGGAAACCTGGAATTGACCATCAAGGTAATCCATATAACTAAAGCTTAATTTTGAAATATTCATTTCAGGTTTGAGCATTTCATTTATCTGCTTCATCATGATACTGACATGTGGTAACATAAAGATTAAAATTATTACCTTAATAGTAAAAGAGTAAATTACTAACACTGTCTATATTAACAATTTAGAACTGAATCTCTTAACATTTCATAAGCGATACGTCTCTACTCAATGTAAAGCATCTCTTGGGTCTAATTTTTATTTGCTGGATACAAGGTGTGCTTTTAGACTGGTTTAGAAACCATAGATTCACAGCCTATGTACTTTTTATATTCAACTAGCTTCAACATTTAGCCAGAATCAAGAATCACTTCGAATTTTCTTTCAGGAAGTCTGAGCATTTCTTCTTCTTCTGGATACTCACTTCTCTTTCTGCTTTCTCATTTTCATACTGATACATTCTCTCTTTTAAATGATTACATTCATTGATTAACTCCTTGTTTCTTTCCTCCAGCATCAGACCTTGTTTCTCACTTTCAGCATGAAGCTTTCTCACGATCTGCTGAAACTGGTCTTGGATGCTAATGACTGTCTTCTCTTTACTGTCGGCTTTGTTTTGTGCATCATCCAGTTGCTGTCGGAGCAACATGTTTTCACTCTGGAGCTGAGATAATCTCTCCTCTAAGGATTCCTGCTTTCCAATATATTTATTCACTTTGCCTTGTTCGTTCTGATACATGTGTTCAATTTCCTGTTTTTGACACTCTGCTTGGCTTAGGTCTCTCTGGACACGTTCTAACATCAGAATCTTTTCTCTGAGAGCATCTCTTGTGTGATGCAGCTTAATTTCTAGGTTATTGAACTTACTTTCCGCTCTAGAAAGTTGCTGGGAAAGCATCTCGTTGTTATCTTTCAGGTTAGACACATCGAAATTCATTTTGTCCTGCAAGTGTAACCACTCGTCTCTTGCTCTCTGGAAGGCAAGTTCCAGGTCTCTTTTTGATGTCTGACATTGCTCATAATCGTGTATGGCAGCAGCCAGTCTAGAACGGCAGGATTCCACTTCTGTTTCCAGTCTTTGTTTGCTTTCTTTTTCGTTCTCCAGCTTCGAGTTTAGCATTGTATTCTCAGCTGTCAGAACATTAAGCTGGCCTGTATACTGGAATATAGTCTGTGTTAATGTTTCCTCATTCAGTTTTATTGCCTTTTGAAGATCATCATTCTTTCCTTTTACAATTTCAAAGTCCTCAAAATATTTCTTTTCCTTTTCCTGGTTCTGATTTTTTACTGCATCTACCTCCAGTCTTAGCACAGCAATTTCATCCTGCAGCATGTGGTTTTTGTGCAACAGATCTTTTGCTTCTTCACAAGTATCAGAAACCTAAGTGAAACAAAGGAGACTTTTAGCTAATACTCAATAAAGTGACATTTCATGATTTCCTCTGAAATGAAAGACTAACCTATATGTTCATACAATGAAAAGACTGACCAAGTGGGTCTCCAAATGGAAAAAATAAGGTTTGATACAAACCTCAGACTTTATACAAGCAGAAATACTCAAAAGTTCAAAAATTTAATGGAAGACAATGAATCCATAAAAGTAAAAAAGAAACCCCAAGAGACTTTTCAAGAAACTCAGAACTGGAAAGGCTTTTCTTTGAATTACAACAAATTTGGGAAAGCTTAAACAAAAGATGTATAAATCTGACTACACTAAAAAATTGCATCTGATGTGGTATATTTATACCATGGAACACTACTAAGCCATAAAAAAAGAATGAAATACTATTTGTAGCAACAGGTTTGGACCTAGACATTATCACACTAAGTGAAGTAAGTCAGATAAAGTATTATATCATACTGCTTATACATGGAGTCTAAAATGAACTTATTTACAAAACAGAAACAGCTTCACAGACATAGAAAACAAACTTACAGTCACTATAGGGAAAAGGGAGGTATGGGAAGAGAGAAATTAGGAGGTTTGGATTAACATATACACACTAGTATATATAAAATAACCAATAAGGATCAACATAAGGAACTACACTTAATATTCTACGAGAAAAATCTGAAAAGGAATATGTGTGTGTGTGTGCGCATGTGTGTTAGTTACTCAGTCATCTCTGACTCTTTGTAATCCCCATGGACTGTAGCCTGCCAAGTTCCTCTGTCCATGGAATTCTCCAGGCAAGAATACTGGAGTGGGTAGCCATTTCTTTCTCCAGGGGACCTTCCCAACCCTAGAATCAAATCCAGGTCTCCTACATTGCAGGCGAATTCTTTACAGTCTGAGCCAGCAGGGAAGCCCTATATATGTGTATATATACACACACAAATATACATATATACATATATATACATACACATACATATACAAATACACATATATAGCTGAATCATTGTGCTGAATACCTGAAACTAACACAATACTGTAAATCAACTATAGTTCAATAAACAACACTACTTGCTAGGTTTATAAACACTGTATCTGATACCTAATCTATAGCTACCCCACAGTAAAAGACTTAGCTCTCTATATATTTAAACAGATTAAATTTCATAAAAAAACTTTTTTGAGACTATGCTACCTTTCTAACATTTTAATAGTCAATACAAGAATTATACCTATTAATAACTGTACTAAGCACTTCTACAAACATCAATTAACAGATTAGCTATGATTCTGGAAAGGAAGAAGTTAAAAATATAAATAAGCTGCAGGCTTTTCGCCAGGTCTTCTGACTCTACTAGTCCTCTTACATCAAACCACAGTTCTCTACTGTGGAGTAGAGTTGCAGTTCTCTGCTGCAAACATATAAATACAAAATAAGCCTCTTATTTCACTCATGGTACATACAATAATGGTAAATAAGGTAAAATGTAGAGAGCTCTTCTTAGAAAATCATGAGATTATTTGCTACTGCAATAACTTTCATTATCTCTTCATAATGTGCAAAATAGTAAGATGGGGAAACACAATGAAAAACATAATAATTATGTTTTTCATAATTATGAAAAATTATGATAGATATAATTTTTTGAAACAGTGATAGATATCTATCACTGTTTTCAAAAGTTCCTTGTACTGAAACAGGACATTACACAGAGCAGAGTGTTCATTTTCTCACAAGTAGAAGAATGACTTCCAAAATGTGGTCTCTGAACTCCCTATACTTTCCTCCTTACCATCAGGGGAAGTGAGAAACTAACCTAATGATCTCTCAAGGAAATGACATCACTACCAACAACCAGAATGTCTACTGTTAGTAGCAAAAGTTTGTTTTCTTTAGAGGTAGAGGGGGGACTTTTATAAGTTTGTTCTAAAGAAATAACTTTTTAAGGTGTTCAAAAGTGTTTTAACAACTGATGTCACAGTTTTTACAAATTGAAAACCTGTAAATGATGTGAAAAGGTTGCTGATAGAGTAGTGGTTAAAGAAATGACAGTGGAGCCGAGAAAGGACTCTAATTTAGACACTGAAGATGATGACGTGCATGGAGTGACCGACACGTTCACTCCAAAGCAGAGGGACTTGGTCGGGTAGCGCACGGTCTTCCTTGCCTAAACCACAATCAGGGTGCCGGCTCCTCCAAGATAGTCGCAAAAACTTTGAGATCAATTCCTATGGAAAATATTAAAGGCCTCTCCTTGGATGAAGCCATCGTATGTCACTACCCATCTGCAGCAGACAGATTTGAATTACAAATATTACTTTATCCAACAGATGGAAAATGTTTCTCTCCTCAAAACATAGATATATAGGCTTTCAAAATCCTCTACACTTTCTATGATATCTAGTGTTGGTTTTTAAAATATATACACAGATACATACACACATATTTGAAAATGACTACAGAAAATACCTCAGAGTTTATTTCCTTATTAGCCATTTCTATCTCCTTTTTTTTGGCAAGGTGATTGGCCAGAATTCCATCCTGTAAGATTCTGGCATTCCGTTCTTGAGAAAGCTGCTTCTCAGTGTCATTTCGCTCTTCTATAACCTGGAGAGACAGTATATGAAGTTTTGGGCCCATACCATTAAAAAAAAAAAAAGTTAAAAGCTTAGGAGAAGAATTTAAAATGAAAACAACTGTTTAAAGGAAGTAGCCTTTTTAAGCACAAGGATCTTTATTCCCACATGAATAACTCAGTTCTTAATTTAAATGCCTGCTAAATTTATCACAGAGCAAAAACATAGGCAGACATAGTATTGTGAAGGAAAATTTCTTTACAAAGCACTTAACTAGTTCCTTCACAGTGTCAAGGCAAGTTAGCCTGTATTTTAACATAAAAAAGCCAAAATTAATACATGGATTGGAATTAAGAATACTACTTTGCCTAATGTATCAAAAATGCCAATCATTATGTTAATGATTAAGCTTGATTTATGCCTATTCCTCCACTCAGAAAACATACACAGAGCATCTATTAGAGGCCAAGAATGGCAAGAAATTAATAACTTAAGCTCTAAATGTCACAGTTCGTACTTAAGATAACAATTTTGTTCTAAACTTAAATAATACATATTAAATTAAAGGGATACTATAAATAATATTGATGAAATAGTGTCAGAAATTTGAAAATTTCACCAAAGATTTCTCTACCTGATTCAGATCATTTCTCACAGTCTTCAGTTCCATTTCTAGTGCTCTGAGAGTGAGTTCAAGTTGCTGTTTCATTTCAACTTCTTTACTATATTGGTCTTCTTTTCTTCTTAACTGCTCCCTAATTTTTTCATACAACATATCAGCATTTCTTCTCTGCTCTTCTTCTTGCTTTAAGGTGAATCTACAAAATTTATACAGCTCTTCTTAGAAAATCATGAGATTATTCACTGCTACAATAACTTTCATTCCCTCTACATAATGTTTAAAATAGTAAAATGGGGGAAAATACAATGAAAAATACTTAATAATTCTCACTGTTTTCATGCAGAGGGTTAAGAATAAAACTGCATACATTTTTTTTTACTGTCTTGAGAAATATGACTACTCTATACATCTGTGCGTGGGAATGTAAAGTAATATAAACTTCTTTAAGAATAATTTAGAAATATGGATCAAAAACCTTTTTTAAGTTCTCATACTTTAACCAAATAATACAATATTATTAAAGAAAATGTATTCAAAATAGTTAGAAAGATAAAAGTGAATCTATAGAAAAAACGTTTCTTGTAGTATTAAATATAACAAAGAAAAGTAAAAACCAACCGAAAGTCAATTTGCTAAATAATTAATAAGGTTTCCATTATGGTGGACTTCTGTATGGTCATGAAAATGATGATTTAGAAAAATATACATTAAGTTATTAGAAGCATTCACTGTTAAGAACTTGCTATATTATTTCCAAGAAAATCACACTCCACAATACTAATGACGTTTTCTCCCCTGTAAAATCCCAGAGGGTAAATTAGTAATTATAAAACGTCTATGTCTCTGCAGTATTAAAGTAACAGTTCAAATATTTCTTTAAAACTGAGATGTACAGTACCTCAAGCTGCCGAGCTCTCGTTCCCACTCCACTTTCTGATGCTCTAACTGTGATTTCACTTCTTTTGTTTCTGACAGCTCTTTCTGTAGCCCACTAACCTTCCTTTCCATTTTTTTAATCTTTCCTCTAAGCAGTTCACAGTGGCCTTTTTTAAGTTCTACTAATCTTTCATACGAAAGAATTGTATCCCGGATTTTCAACAAGCTAACAGAATCTACATGATGAAGAAAACAAAGATAAAAACAAACAAAAAAATTTGTGTGAGTAATTTTTTAGTATAAATGACTGTGCCTTTCACTTTCACACATCCACGCACTGAACAAATATTAAGTGTCTATAATGTGGAAGACATTATTCTAAGCTTTGCAGATAAAACAGACACCCCTGGCTCCTGTTTAGCTTCAAGTCTAGTAGAAGAGAAAGGCAAATAAAATAATTATGAACTCGGAAGGATACTATAAGAAAAGAGGGTTCTATGATCACATAACAGAACTGGACAGAGATTGGGTCCAGGAAAGATTTCCCTGGGGAAGAGATGTCACACTGAGAAATGAAGGATGAGCAGGAAGGACTAAGCAGAGTAGGAAGAACAACACTGTGGACAGTCTCCAGCTGCCATGTTTCTAACCAAGACAGAGAGAACAGCTACCGATTTGCCTCTCTGAGTGGAGCAAGCAAAAACAACACCGACAAAATACATTAAACAATGATTTTCACGACAAAGGACTTCAGGGAATGAAGAACAATGATCCCGGAAACACACAAGGTTAGCCTAAGGAATCCCCCAGCTCACTGCCTTGAGAGAATTTCCAGGCCCCAACACGGGGAGAAGGAACAGAAGCTGAGTCAGCCAGACTCCCTGACAGGAGGTGATGAAGCTGACAGTCTGGTGAAACCAAAGCGGGCAGAGATCACAGATCAGAACCGTGGAGAGGAGAGAAACAGAGGAGGAACAGAGAGAAAAAGGACCCTGGAGATCTGAGGAGGAGCCCCTCGGGTATTCAGCAGAGGAACGAACAGCGCCCATCTGTGAGAAACCACCTAAGACCAGGGAGAAACCATCTGAAAAGACTACAGGAACCCGTGCCTGGTGCTGACCCTGTCCCAGGAGTTCTAGCTATCCTCATAAGCCAGGCTGGAAAAACATCTCCTTACAGTAGAATGAACGGGGTAGTCAGTAAGGTCTTGTCTTCAAAGCAGGAATAATCAGCCCTAGCCCCAGGGTCCCTCTGGATGCACCTAACAAATCATAAGAAGCAAGAGCACAGAAGGATCTCTGGAAAACTCCCAATATTTGGAAACAAAATCACACGGATCTAAATAACCCTTGGATCAAAGAGGTAATGAAAAGAAGAATTACAAAGTATTTTGAACTGAAGGAAAATGAAAACTAAGACCAGCAGACATTTTAGGAAACTGACATGCTGATTCTAAAATTCATGTGGAAAGAAGGGTAAAAAATAAAACCAGATAAAGCTAGACAGTTGTGACCTTTAGCCATGCAGCAAAGAGAAGCAACAGTTGGGCTTTAGGTAAAGAGGTAACATGATGAAATACGTATTTTTAAAAATAGGTGATAATTACAGTTGCTGTGTGGACTGAGGTTCCGGGAGGTGGAATGGCATGGAAAGAAGTTCTGAGATTATCTCAGTTATTCTAGGAGGAAAATGATGCTAACCTGACCTTGGGTGAAGGCACAGGAAAGAAGAGTCAAAAGAAGGTACAGTGAGTGAGAATGATCACAGGCCTCTGGTTCAGTGTATACACTCACTTTCATTTTCTTTTAATATAGAACATACTTCTGAGATACATAGCACTATAACATATCCATGGCTCTAGAGCAGTACTAGACAAGGTGTACATACATTACTACTACACCATACACAAATAGGCATTGTATTTATATTCACATTGCAGTCCTACCTTTACACCCCATGTCAAGTTGTTCAATTAGCAACATGGAATTCTTACAGTACAGCAACTCGCCATCCTCGGAAGCTGTTTCAGATGACTGAGTTAAGTCATCAAGGTCATCCACAGAAATAATTTGTTCTTTGACCTACACATAAATAATACTATTTCACAATATCCTTAAGATATTTACAGAACATACTAATTGTACAAAGGTGATAAATATTTCTTCATTAAAGCAAAAACAGACACTTCTTAAAAGGACAGATTTTTTATTAAAAGGATAACTTTATCAATAGTGTTTCTAAATTAAGTCATCAAAGTATATGTCTCTACAACAAAGGAAGATTTTATACTTTGCCAACATTCCTTGTACGAAGTATTTTTTACTAGGAAATTATTTTTTATAGTTAACTTTTTGACTATACCTTGTTCTCTTCATTAGATGTTTTCTTTGCAGGCCTAAAAAAACAAATGATTCTTTTCAGGCTAATATTAAATACTTAAAAATACAAATACCTAAACTTTTGTTTTTTATATAAAACCTATGCATTTTTATTGGTAAGTAATTTTTTTATAAAAGGATTAAAACAATAAAGAAGAGTACATTAAAGGACAAAGAAAATATAATACTAATAAAGCATTGAATTTAGATCAAAGAAAAGGAAAAACATAACATTACTTGGATTATGTGATGGGAAGCAGTATACCAGGATTTTTTGCAGTTGTCATTTTCAATAAGAACGACATTTTACAGCAATAAAACCTATCTGGGAAGTATTCCTTAAGTCCTTATAAGAAAGAAACCTATTTTTAATAACGATGATATTAGCCTTCTGAGGACTTCCTATGCAATGGCTATAAATTACTATAAGCAATTTACATGTCTTAACGGCATTTTAATCCTTACAAACATTCTGGGAGATAGGTAATACATTAGGTCCTCTACATAGGAAGAAATGGAAAAGGCTGCCAAGCCCACACAGCAGGGTCACCAACAGATCCAGAATTCAAACTCACGAAATCTGGCTTCAACACTGCGGTTCCAAAATATGCTGAGAAAGTAATATTTAAATAAGTCTTCTTAAGTAATGATAGCAAATGAATCTATATTATTATTCCATGTCCAGTTATAACTATAAATAATAATTTCTGAATCTTAACATGTTTCTCAAAAAATAAAAAGACTTTAGAGGTAGGCAATACTGGAAATCTCCTTTCACTAAAGACTTGCTTTTTGTAAAGAAATTTATTGGTAGGCATTCATTCAACCATTCTACTGTTTATTCATGCATATGATATACACGTATTGAGCATACAATACATGTTAATAACACTCTTACAATGGGAAGCATAGTTTTTCTAATTTAGAGCTTTATAAATCAAAATCATTTGTGAAAGATTATTAGCAGTTTTTTTCTATTGAATATAAACAAAATTTTCCCCTTTTCCTTGGAATCTATAAACAACTATGAAGTTGATATGATGGAATGTTTCAGAGTACCTTACAAAATCATAGCTACTCACGATGTTACTATCAACTAGAATCATCAAGGAATAATCAAATCCTATTCAGTATAGCCTAAGTGTTTGTAAATTCATGATTATATAATTTTTTAAAATCTATGTATGATAGAATTAACTGAACTAATCATCTGCACATGCAATTACATAGGAATATTACATTTCAGAACCAACAAACAAGCCCTTACCATAAAACTATATATGAACTATATATAGTTCATAGAAAACTATATATGAACAGAAGTATTATGTACAATTAGTTTACTGTAATAGTTTAAAAATAATGTCATACAATCAATAAGCTTTCTAATATTGAAAATGCAAACAAGATTAAACTGAATAAACACGTCCTCTACTGGTTCATTTCTAACAGCATACATACTCTAAAAGCTCCCATCTTAACATAAAACAAGAAACTCCTTTGAACTCCACATTCCTCTTCAGTTACCATCTAGTTCTCCATTGCCTGTCCCAGCAAATATTCCCTACGGAGCTGTTTACGTGTATTCACTACAGTTCAGCTTTCAAGGAGACTATTCACTGAAATGATTTCTGGCCAAAGGCACTGGTCCTCACCTTAACCTTTCAGCAGTGTTTGTCCACTATAGTTGAGGAATCTCTTGTCTTGGCCTGTACACTATATTATGCTGCTCTATTTGTAGAAGATGTATTCAGTGCTTATTTCTTCCCCTAGAAATAAAGAATTTGTAGAAATTACCTGTCATCATCCTGATCCACTTCACTTAAAATGCTGTCATCATTCACATGCAGCAGACCACCAGTCAGTGAATTGGTCTTTTCAAATATCGGTGCAATCACACATTCTTCTGGTGTCCATTTGCCATTGTCCTTTTTCTTTATTTCCTTCCTATGCACGCCAAGATCACTACTTTAAAAAAATCCACAAAAAAGCCAACGTTCTCTAGTAATTCAACTGATAAAGAATAAAAAAACAATTCTTGTAAAATTCCAACTCTTGCCCATCTTAAGTCATTGATTAATTCACAAAATAGTTATGAAGTACCAACCATATGAAAGAAAACAAAAATTCTTGCTTCAAAGACAGATAAACAATTATGATATGACATGATATGTAAGAGTTGACATATGAAAGTTATCAGTGAAATAAGGAAGGCTTTACAGAAGAAGTGAAGAAAGGGGGTCACGAAGAAGAAAAAAGAGAGAAAATCATTCTACTTGGAGATTAGAATGCGAGCACAAAGATCAGGCACGTGGCATCTAGGCTGTTTCCTAGGAACCTGCAAGGAAAAGTACGAAACATATGGAAGAAAGCAGAGAGATGCATCTTTGGAAAGACATTGGGAAGAACCTCAAGGGCTACACTGGAAACCTGGAGTTCACTGCCTAAACACAATGAC
This sequence comes from Okapia johnstoni, assembly GCA_024291935.2. Taxonomy (NCBI): domain Eukaryota; kingdom Metazoa; phylum Chordata; class Mammalia; order Artiodactyla; family Giraffidae; genus Okapia; species Okapia johnstoni. The sequence goes on from CM044324.1 coordinate 10,201,184, forward strand.
TCTTAGACATGGGAGTCATAATTAGATTTACACTATATTTTTAGTTTTGCTTTTAAATACAATAATGTTTAATTTAGGGATTTTCCTGGTGGTCCAGTATTTAGGAGTCCGCCTGCCAATGAGGGGGCACTGGTTCGATCCCTGGTCCAGGAAGATCCCACACACCATGGGGCAACAAAACCCATGCTGCACAACTACTGAAACCAGCACCTTAGAGCCCATGCTCAGCATCAAGAGAAGCTACCACAATGAGAAGCCCAAGCACTGCAGCAGCAAAGACCCAGTGCAGCCAAAAAAAAAAGAAAAAAGAACGCTTAATTTGGATGATTTTTTAAATGACATGGAGCACATATACCATGAAAGAAGAAATCAAGGAAATATTTGGCGGGGGGCAGGGGGGCAGTTTACTTTTAACCACCCACATGATGGACTGATGTCAGCATTATGGCTGAAAGACCAGTTCCCCCACCACCAACATCAATTTGGCTTCCATCCATGGACATACTCAAAGTGATATGAGAAAAAAACTTGCCAACCAAGAACACTCTATCCAGAAAAGTTATCTTTCAGAAATGAAGGAGAAATAAAAACTTTCTCAGAGAAACCAGAGCTGAGGGAGTTCCTCAGCACTAGACCTGTCTCATAAGAAATGCTGAAAGAAGTCCTCAAACTGAAATGAAAAGATGTTAAGCAGTGGTATAAAATATATTTAAATATACAACACACTAGTAAAGGCAAGTAGGCAGTCAAATTTGGGATACTCTAATACTGTAATATGCTGGTATGTTAAGAAATTAACTTTACTATTATGGCTAAAGGACAAAAGAATAAAAATAACTATGTCCCTATCAAAATGTAAAATGTGTTAATCACAACCATTAGCTCAAGTTAGAACTTATTTCACAGAAAAATAACAATTGACCTGCTGTTAAATACTGATATAGGCTTACCTATCAAAACCTTCATTCTCCATAGCAGGAAACTCCTGGTTGCTGTTTCCTCCACTCTTTCTCTGCTGAATCAATCCACTCTCATCAGCAGCATCACATACATTGTCTGACACTTCCACTTCACTACTTTTGTGCTTCTTTTCTTCTTCAACCTTTAATGAAAGTTTGACACTAAGAAAAATGCTGTTACTTTATTATAAACATCTTTTTTGTTTTCATTAATTTTATCATTTGACTCAGGGTTTGGCCTGATTTTAAGTGATAAAAATCTTTTTGTGCTTTAATTTTATCACTAACAAGTCACTGAAATACTTGTAAATCCTGCTTCTTTCTGTTTGATGAAAAGAAACAAAATTTCCAAAATTTCAAAAAAGGCTTTCTTAAGATGATGCAATTATTCACCCCCAGTCTTCCCCATCTAACTGGCAGAGTTAGAGAAATAAAAAGACAAAACACACAAACTCTGTCCTCTTCAATCTTTACCACCTCGATTCTCCATTAAACAGCCAGATTTAGAGGATGCGACACCTTAGTACCTCAAAAACAGAAAGGACATATTTTTCTTTCTGCACTAAAGCTATTCTTTCCCCACTGCCTTATACATTTCTTTGTTCATTTGGATCCAGGATGCAACAAAAAAGTGACGGTGTTCACTAAAATATATGAACCAAAGTTTAACAAAACACATGGAGCAGAGTGAAACTGATGAGTTGTTAATATGGAATTCCGGTATATAAAAAATGTTTCCCAACTCCACATTCAATAACCATCAAACTTTATAGCTAGAGGGTATAGAAATAATTACCTACTGTAGCCCCACTATTTGCCAGAAACGGGAGTAAAATCAAGAAAGGTTAAATGATTTTTATCTTTTTTCTTTTATTTTTTAATCGAACGATAATTGCTTTACAGAATTTTGTTGTTTTCTGTCAAACCTCAACATGAATCAGCCAAAGATATACATATATCCCCCACCTTTTGAACCTCCCTCCCATATCCCTCCCCATTCCACCCCTCTAGGTTGATACAGAGCCCCTGTTTGAGTTTCCTGAGCCATACAGCAAATTCCCATTGGCTACCTTTTTACATATGGTAATGTAAGTTTCCATGTTACTCTTTCCATACATCTCACCCTCTCTTCCTCTCTCCCCAAGTCCATAAGTCTATTCTCTATGTCTTTCTCCACTGCTGCCCTGTAAGTAAATCCTTCAGTACCATTTTTCTAGATTCCATATCTATGCATTGGAATACAATATTTATCTTTCTCTTTCTGACTTACTTCACTCTGTATAATAGGTCTAGGTTCATCCACCTCATTAGAACTGACTCAAAGGTGTAACTTTTTACCGCTGAGTAATATTCCATTGTGTATATGAACCACAACTTCTTTATCCATTCATTTGTTAATGGACATCCAGGTCAGTTCCAGTTTCCAGCTATTGTAAACAGTGCTGCAATGAGTTATGGGATACATATGTCTTTTTCAACTTTGGTTTCCTCAGGGTATATGCCTAGGAGTGGGATTGCTGGGTCATATGGTAGTTTTATTCCTAGTTTTTTAAGGAATCTCCATAGTCTTCCATAGTGACTGGATCAATTTACATTCCCACCAACAGTGCAAGAGCATTCCCTTTTCTCCACACCCTCTCCAGCATTTACTGTTTGTAGACTTCTTGATGACGGCCATTCTGACTGGTGTGAGGTGATATCTCACTGTAGTTTTGATTTGTATTTCTCTAATAATGAGCGATGTTGAACATCTTTTCATGTGTTTGTTAGCCATCTGTATGCCTTCTTTGGAGAAATGTTTGTTTAGGTCTTCTTCCCACTTTTTGATTGGGTTGTTTGTTTTTCTGGTATTGAGTTGTATGAGCTGCTTGTGTATTTTGGAAATTAATATTTTGTCAGTTGTTTAATTTGCTATTATGTTCTCCCATTCTAGAGGGTTATGTTATCTTTTCACCTTGCTTATAAGTTTCCTTTGCTGTGCAAAAGCTTTAAAGTTTAATCAGGTCCCACTTGTTTACTTGTTTTTATTTCCATTACTCCAGGAGGTGGGTCACAGATGATCTTGCTTTGATTTATGTCATCGAGTGTTCCGCCTATGTTTTCCTCTAAGGGTTTTATAGTTTCTAGTCTTACATTTAGGTCTTTAATCCATTTTAATCCAATTGAGCTGAAGAAATCACACTTCTTGACTTCAGATTATACTACAAAGCTACAGTCATCAAGCCAGGATGGTGCTGGCATAAAAACAGAAATATAGACCAATGGAACAAGACTGAAAGCCCAGAAATAAACCCATGTACCTGTGGGTACCTTATTTTTGACAAAAGAGGCAAGAATATACAATGGGGCAAAGATAGCCTCTTCAATAAATGGTTTTGGGAAAACTGGATAGCTACATGTAAAAGAATGAAATTAAAACCATTCCTAACATCAAACACAAAGATAAACTAAATGATTTCTTCAAAGCCCCTAAAGTGGCATTCTCTAGCATTTTATGGCACCAAAAGAGATGATAACATTCTGTAACCTTGAATCTGATAAATTACCAAATGAATTCATCAAATGAATCTGATAAGTTAAAAGCGTGACTTTGCCAAAGAAATTTAATGCTTTAGCTGAGGATAGGGCTGATCTCCTTTTTCTTTTAAAGGAGAATACCTACAGATTTCTGTCTGTTGTTAAAATTCAGTCAAGGCACTTCTTACACAAAAGAGCAAACAAGCAAACAAAGAAATTTTAAAATCTATTACTGGAAGGAAGAAAAATCTCACAGCATCTCAAAACTCAGTTTTCTCCTTTGGAGATAAACACTTAATTTTTTGGGGGTGGAAGCTTATACTACCTATGTGACAAAATCACGTGTCAAAACTTATTATATTTTAGTAAACAACATAATGGAAAGATCCGTCTCAAAAGAAACATCTGCATGTGATGATTAAAGAATATGTCGGAGTACATGTGAAAGTTAAAGTGGAAGCCACTTAGCCATGTCTGACTCTTTGCAACCCTATGGACTATACAGACCATGGAGTTCCCCAGGCCAGAATACTGGAGTGGATAGTCTTTTCCTTCTCTAGGGGATCTTTCCAACGCAGGAATCGAGCCCAGGTTTCCTGCATTGCAGGCAAATTCTTTATTAGCTGAGCCTTGTACATGTATTGGGAAGGGAGTACATGTCTTTGTTATTAAATTTTTTATTTTTTAATTTATTTATTTTTTATTTTTATTTTATTTTTATTGTTAAATACACAAAGGGAAGGGAGTACATGTATTTGTTATTAAAAATATCCTGAAGTGGCCATGTTGGAAATCTAAAATTTACTAAAATTTAACTCTTAAACTTCTTAATCTATGCTTAGCTACTCACAAATCACCAGATCACAAGTAAGAAGTGAAAAATAACTTGCCTTAGCCTAAAATAGGAGAAAAACATGAATTCACAAACCCAATTTTGTCACTGTTTGAATTAAACAATTCATATATGTTAAATCTACCAAAAATGAATTAGATGATTTTTAATGTTACAAAGGCTTCCTCACTTAAAAATATTTCATCTCACTATATCTTAAATAGGAAGTCCCTACAGCACATTTGTAAGATTTTTGGTTTTTTTTTTAGAATATGTGCAAAACAGACAAAGTTTATATTACTAAGAGTCAAAATCAAATTAACAACAATCAGAAAGAGGAACAAATCCCTAAAATTTAATGCAAATTATATATGATAGTATCATTCATCAATACATATTACCTGCTTACATTCAGTTATGTGTGTGCTCAGTCGTGTCTGACTCTTTCCATCCCTAAGAACTGTAGCCCACCAGGCTCCTCTGTCCATGAGGATTCTCCAGGCAAGAATCCTGGAGTAGGTTGCCATGTCCTCCTCCAGGGGATCTTCCCAACCCAGGGACTGAACCCAGGTCTCACACATTACAGGTGGATTCTTTACCATCTGAGCCACCAGGGGAGCCCAACAATACTGGAGTGGGTAGCCGAACCCTTCTCCAGGGGAATTTCCTGACCCAGGAAACAAACTGGGGTCTCCTGCATTGCAGGCGGATTCTTTACCAGCTGAGCTACCAAGGAAGCCCCTAAATTCAGTTAGTTATATTATATTCTAATATCTACCAATGAAAGTGGATAAAGCATTTTTAGTACTATTTACTGATTTCTCACCCCAAAATAAGATAAATTAGAAAGCTATTATTTGTGCCCTAACAACAAAGGTCCAGTCTGGAAGCTTCGATTCTCTTAATAGGTAACTGGGTTGATTCTACGACCCCACTCTCTCCCTGACTGTACATCCCTAATCAATTATGCCGAGATCACAGACAGAATGAATCTTTCATCTTGGCATCACTGTCTGGCAATTTCAACGGAAAACCTAGAACCACTGGGAATGATTTCTCTCTACATGTATTTAGGTAAGGGACCATCATTGTCATATTGTTCATAATTTCAACTGTTTAATCTTACAATTCAGTATTTGATATCACCTTCTTAATCATGTAATGAAGTTATAAAAATGGAAGAAGTAAACAATAGTCAGGAAATTTTTTTCCCTCAATTCCAAAAACAAACTATAAATATAATAGATTCTAACAATATTTGAAGTTTTATAATTAAGGTGTCATAAAAACTATTAAATTATCTATCGATTCTAAAAGGCTAATTTTGAGAGGCAATTTTATTTGTTATGACCTCTGTTATACACTGTATTATGCTGTTGAAGCACAGGAAACAGTATTAAACCAGAAATTTAAATTTACATTTTTACATACCTGGTTATTTTCATCTCCAACCGGTTTTTCTTCTTCTTCCCCTGATGTCATTTCTAAGTCTAGTTCTGCCGACAAATCTGTATGGTTAGTTAAAATTACTTAGAATATTTAGATAAAAGACAAAATCTTTATTTAAAACATAGATTTAAAACATTGTATCAAATGACAACTTAAATCAATCTTAATCTTCAGCTGAATATTTACTTTTTTAAGAAATACTTCCAATGATCTAAAATTTCAACAAACGATTTGGGAAATATCAGATGTCACCAGGATACAGGCACACAAACAGCTCAAAGATTCACTCACAAAATCATCCAAACATCAATGAACAAAACAATCAGAAACCAAACAAAATCTCAAAATACAGGATAGACATATAAACTCACAATACATTCTCTTCTCTACTTCGTAACAGTACCTTTTTAACAACATGCCAAGCTTCGACTGCAACATTATTCATGGTTTACAAAATTCCTCTTACTTTTTATGCTTTTATCAGTTCCTTAATCTGAAATGCTACCCTGTACTCTTCTGACAAATTATTTTTCATCTTTTAAGACTCAACCTGCTTTGTGAAGTTGTCCTTGATTACAGCTATCTTTCCTCAGATAAACAGGTATCCCTTTCCTTGTAGTGACATGGAACAACAGACTGGTTCCAAATAGGAAAAGGAGCACATCAAGGCTATATATTGTCACCCTGCTTATTTAACTTAAATGCAGAGTACATCATGAGAAACGCTGGGCTGGAAGAAACACAAGCTGGAATCAAGATTGCCGGGAGAAATACCAATAACCTCAGATACGCAGATAACACCACCCTTATGGCAGAAAGTGAAGAAGAACTAAAGAGCCTCTTGATGAAAGTGAAAGAGGAGAGTGAAAAAGTTGGCTTAAAGCTCAACGTTCAGAAAACTAAGATCATGGCATCTGGTCCCATCACTTCATGGGAAATAGATGGGGAAACAGTGGAAACAGTGTCAGATTTTATTTTTTTGGGCTCCAAAATCACTGCTGATGGTGATTGCAGCCATGAAATTAAAAGACGCTTACTCCTTGGAAGGAAGGTTATGGCCAACCTAGATAGCACATTTAAAAGCAGAGACATTACTTTGCCAACAAAAGTCCGTCTAGTCAAGGCTATGGTTTTTCCAGTGGTCATGTATGGATGTGAGAGTTGGACGGTGAAGAAAGCTGAGCTTGGGGGCAGGAGGAGAAGGGGACGACAGAGGATGAGATGGCTGGATGGCATCACCGACTCGATGGACATGGGTTTGGGTAGATTCCAGGAGTTGGTAATGGACAGAGAGGCCTGGCGTGCTGTGATTCATGGGGTCACAAAGAGTCGGACACGACTGAGCGACTGAACTGAACTGAACCTTAGTACTTTATAGATTTTTCTAGTGTATCTTCATCACCTGAATTGTAAACTATTTCTTCACTTGTCTATCTTCTTGGCTCCTAGACTTCACAGGACAAGCTCTTAAAAATCACCTTGGTATAGATAGTCCTTATTTATTTTATTCAATAATTATTTATCAGCTTTCTGCTCTGTACTAGACATTGGAGTTTAAAGAAAAATGTAGTAAAAGATGTCAGGGAATGCTTTTCTAGAGGTAATGCCTGAGCGGAGACTTACACAGTTCAAGGGAAGGAGAGGGAAGGCATGCAAGGCTGTAACAAGACGGGGAGAGAAGCACACACACGACAGGGTAAATATCTGTTGAAGTACAGGGACAGGTAAGGAGGGCATCACCAGCAGTTCAGAATTCCACAGCAAACGATAGAAAGGGCAAGAGATGAAGACTCAGGCAGAAGCCAGATTATGAAAGCCTCGCGTGTCACTTTATGATGCCTGGACATTAATGTGATTTGAAGAGTGGTTCATGGTCACACTTGCTTTTGAGAGAGGTGACTCTAAATGCTATAAGAGGAATGAATTTGAAGGGCATACAAATAAATGGAGGGAGATGAATCTGAAGGCATTAATAATGGAAAAAACAAAGGTGATGCAGGCCTGAACTGGGGGAGCGTTTTCAGAAATATTTAGGATATAAAATTTTCTGAGACCAGTATAGAATAAATCTTTATGAAATAAATAAATGTACAAATCCAGGGACCCTGAAGGAGTAGACCCTGCTGGTTACTTTATAAAAGGTATCGACTGAGATGAGAAACGATCTACATGAACTGTCTGAAGTTGTTTCTATTTATTTTGTAGTTTTCCTATTTCACATCTTCCTCCGTTGAAGGGACTGGGTAGGTTTTATCTGAATTTGTGTTTCGTGGACATATCAAGCTAATGGAGAAACAAGGGCAAACAAGTCACTTCTATAGATTAAAAAAAAAAACACTTTGAGTTTATAGCTTGTAGTCACTATTCTAGGAAATAACTGAGAATCTTTTGTAAATACAAAGTTAACCTTACAGGTGAAGATAGAAAAGAAAAAACTAGGAGTGAAAAAAAGAAACAGTATATGATTTCTTACTATAGCTCTGATCATATGATTGATTAAAGGTGCTAAATTAATTGGTATTTATGGACAACACATATTAGACATGGTTACTCAACAGACTGGGCATCCTAGTAGAATCAGAATTGACTTTCTATATACTGCTTTTAAATAAGACAGCATTCCTTCAATATTGCTATGAAGTCACATTTTGAGAAGGCAATCTCTAGATGTCTACCTAGGTCTCTCAACTAGTCCCAGAGTTCTAAATATAATCCTGCTATGCACTTTCAGGCATATGCTAAATACTAGGGTAAACGAACTTACGTTCTCCTAACTCTCTTTGTATTTATTGTATTACTATGGTCAGAGGAAGAATGCAAACACCTTGCTAAGAGGTACTGCTTGGCTGTAGGTTGCATAAAAGGAGTCAGCACAAGGTAGGTTTTGCCACAAAATCTAATTTGGAACTGTCAGAATAATGGTAAGGCCGTGCCCAGGTGGCCCACAGCTGAGTGCTCTGGGCTTCTGCATTACCTTGTTTGCTTTCTCTGTTTTCTGGCAGCTGAGACTGGCACAGGTCATGGAGCATGTAATTCCCTACCAGAAACACCACTCCAATATTCATCTTTTATCTATTACAGTCATCTGTCCAAATTCTGTAGATGCTGCCTGATTTTTGGTCATTGACTGTGACACCAGTGGACATTGATCAACTTTTAAATGCCCTGCTCTTTGATAAGTCTCATTATTGAGGCTCAAACTAGTAGAATCGGAATCTGAAAAATCTGAAAACAAAGTTTCCATTTATTAGAATGTCAGTAAGAATACAACTCTGACTAACTTGTACGAAGTCTTTCTTCAGAGAATGAGTTCCATGTCCTCCTCTCCCCCCAAACTCACTAGTCCTTAACAGCTTATTATATCTTACATGTCACTGCCATTAATGAAGAGATGTTAACTAGTGTCTCATTTTTTCTACTTGCTAATTTTCTAGTATTACTTACTTTGATTCAATCAATCTCTATTACATATTCTGTATTCCATAAAAACTTTATTAATAATCATTTTCTTCAACACACAACTCTTTTATTATCAAAATTTATGTCTAATTTATTTTACATTTAATTATGCATGACAATATTGTGTGTTCTAGAGACCATGGTTTTAAAAACACTTTTAATGAATGGTACTATCTTAATTAATGGTACAAACCAAGACACTGTATTAAAAAGCAAAGACATGACTTTGCCGACAAAGGTCTGTACAGTCAAAGCTATGATTTTTGCAGTAGTCACACAGGGGTGTGAGGGTTGGACCATAAAGAAGGCTGAGTGCCAAAGAACTGATGGTTTCAAATTGTGGTGCTAGAGAAGACTCTTGAGAGTCCCTTGGAGAGCAACGAGATCAAACCAGTCAATCCTAAGGGAAATCAACCCTGAATACACACTGGAAGGACTGATGCTGAAACTGAAGCTCCAATACTTTGGACACCTGATGTGAAGAGATGACTCACTTGGAAAAGACCCTGATGCTGGAAAAAATTGAGGGGAGGAAAGGGGGACAGCAGAGGATGAGATGGTTGGATAGCATCACTAATTCAGTGGACATGACATAGGCGAACTCGGGGAGATAGTGAGGAACAGGAAGGCCTGGTGTGCTACAGTCCATAGGGTCACAAAGAGTTGGACACAATTCAGTGACTGAACACCACCACCAACAACTACTTTAATTACGAGACGGCCTTTCCTCAATGTATCAATATCTTCAGAACCCACTTTTTAAGCCTTGGATAAACATCAAAAACTTATATAAGAAATGATAGGCTTGTGTGTGACTAATTGTTTCCACAGGAAAATAGGATAAGTCTAGGACCACACTGGATCCAAGGAGCACAGAGCACCATGAGACAAGAATGAACACAACACAAAAATATTTGCTTTAAAAAAAAAAATGTAAGGTCTAAATTTCTTAAGAGAAGTCAAAGAAACAAGCAAGAAATGTAAAAGTGAAACTTTAAACCCCGCTTCAACTCAAGAGCCCCTTTATCATTTCACATCTAAGCACTTCAATGGTTTAAAAACTGTGTGCCCTAAGAATCCCTGAAGTCCATAGACCCATCGGGTCAGGGGGTCCAAGAGGTCAGAACTATTTTCAAAACAACACTAAATGTTACTTCCATTCTCATTCTTTTCTGAGTACACAGTGGAGTTCTTCAGAGACACGATATGTGATATTATAACTCTAATGACAACTGGAATTAGCCATTATGATTCTGTGTTCTTGTATTTTAAGTTTTTCAGCTTTGTTTTCCAATACAGTGAATATCAGTAAATGCAACCTACTTAAACAAAAGTTCCATGGCATTCTCAATAATTTTAAGAAGTATAAAAGGATCCTAAAGCCAAAACTTTCAGAATCACTGTTTTAAAAGATTGTATCTATCAAATAGTCATTAAAGTATGATTACTTCCCCTACTTCTAATAATCAAAGACAACCACAAACACAACACACACACAAAGTCTGCTAAACAAAACATCTGGTTGGCCTACATTCATCTGTGTAACAACACTAAAATGAAATAATTATAAGCTGAAATACAACTGATATATTAGCAATGAAGCTTTACTCTAGATAAAGGTCAGAGCTCAAATAAGCATTTTTGGACACTGGAAAAATCTTAGGATCTAATAATTAATTTCTAAGAATCCCTAAGTAGTATACAGATTCCAAACTGAGAACTTCAGGGTATCTAAACATATACAGAAACATATTGAGTTCAAGCTTACATTTTAAAAATTTCTTGTTCTTATGCTTGTACATACCTTTTTTTCAAAACATGGATATCAATAATAACGTTTGACTTATGTATGTCAAATGCTTCAATTAAATTTGCAAAGAAAAAGTTAGCAGCATGAAGACTGAGCATTTCAAATACTTCAGTGTCCTTCTTTCCAGAGTTAGCGTGTGTATTGCAAAATTTACCTGAAGTGGATGTTTGTAAATCCTTCATTCCAACTGTTTTATTAGGAACAGAATCTTTCACTAAGACTGCAGGCTGAATGGGTTTGGAAACAAGTTGATTAATAAATAATGTACATATGATACAATCCACAGCTCATAATTCAAGATAAAAACATAAACGTTTTTACCTTCACGTTAGGATATTTCTCAGGAGAATCTAAAAGGCAAAAGGGGCATAGAGTTAATTACATGTAAATATGAAAGCCAGCTGTACATTCATGCAGAATTAGTACTGAGCAGAATCCTCATGCTCAGCCTTGGCAGTGAATACATTCAGTTTTAGTGTCTTGTTTTCAAGGGCATGTTAGGACACCAGCAAGACAGACCATGAATCCACTACAGATAGTGAAGAAAAAATGGAAATACAGGTTTAACAAAACATGCAGTTAAGATTTCAAAAGTAACATTATGTTTTCAATGACTTTATAAAATATTAAAGTGCACACAGACCAATGTGAACATGCCGACTAATGAGGAGAAAAGTGATCTTACTCAGAGGAGCAAATCATGACCTCAAGAAGATAAATGTGAAAGCTGATGGTAAAATGCAACAGCATTATCTTGAATGCAATACAGCAGTATCATTTACACCATTATACTACAAGTATTTATCATGTTCTTCAATCTGTCCAGTCATTTAAGAAGTGCACAGCTGGAATGACAATTCAACTGAATGCATAATTCATTTCTCATCAGAGAAAGAGTAATGAACTGATTAGCTGGGATACACACTTGTAGAGTAATGGTTCATAAAAATATTCACTTTTTTCCATACCCATGTGGGCTACTGGTATGCCTACATGTCTTGGCTCCTCTAGTTTAGCCATCTTAAAGTTTCTCGATCCAATCATGCAAGAAGGTATATAAGACACATCTAGAAAATAATGTACAATAAGTTCTCAACATTGAAATACAATTAGCAAAAAGGAAATAATAAATTTAACTGTCACACAATTATTAGATTATTAAAAATTCTGCATGTTTCAAAATCAGTTTAGTACTTATCGAAAATAACAATTCTAGCATTTAGGGAATGAACCCTATCAATCTGTTTTGTTTCAAAATTTAGTTTGGTTTGGTACCCCATGCCACTGTTTCAAAGGATTTCTGTGAAACAACTTTAAAAAAATCAGTTATCTTACAGAAAAAAAGTCAATCCCTCCATATTCAAATTAATATAATTTGAAAAACAAACACCAATATAACACATATCTTTGATGCCTGAGAGTTATTTGGAGCGGCTGGAGTTTCCCCCACTTCTAGCACCCCCTCCCACCTCCAGTATTCTCTGGAGCAACAATGATCTTATCTCTTTTCAGTGCAAATACACTGAAGCCAACTAGAAGGAGTTCCTTCAAGTTTCCTCAACTCCAAACTCACCTCCCTAAGGCCTTACTTTTTTATCTCCGTCCTTTCACTAGATTATTTCCTCTATAAAGGGTAATCTCTGGATCTGTGGTCTTAATTCTTCTCCCTTAACATTCTTTCTATGGATCATCCCCATCACTTCTTTTTCCCTCTTTGCTTAGCAATGGTATCTTACACCTGTAATTGCTACTTCAACTCTTTGCTTCCCTCTAGCTATAGACATGCTTAAAAAGAAAAACAAAATAATGCTTTTCCTTGATCCTGTTATGTCCTGCACTCTCCAAAGCTCTAATTCCAGATTTTTCTAAATGCAAGGCTACAACTTTGGTACTCAGAGAGCTTGTTAGAAACACAGATTCTCAGACTTCCCGCTCAGTATGTGCACTTCACACAAGGTCGCCAGGCGACCAGTTAAAATTTGAGAAACTCTGGTCTATATTGAGTCTACTTCTACATAACTTCAACTTAATTTATTCTCCTGAAATCTTAGCCTCAACTTCCTTACTCTAACACTTCCCACCAAAGCGAAACTGCATTACAAATTGGAAACTTTCCAGTGGACTCTCTATCAGGCTGTAGGTTCCTTGATCGCGCCCCCTGCTCACTCCTTCTTTCCAGTTCTCTTATTTTGTCCCATGTGACACCATCCTATAAAACAGCAACATTTCGTATGACATCAATTTGCAAACATTTACAGCTGAGCGCCTATGCCCGTGTTCCTCCACAGAGGCTAATATACAGCTCTGAATTGCAATTCTGAATGCCTTCCTAACAATGAGGAAAATAGTAAGAGGGGGAAAACTTTGTTGTTCTTCTCTGACAAGTTTTGGTACTGGAAGCTCACTTCAAATTCATCGTCCATATCAAATACTCTCCATTTTTCTGAAGAGTTATCTTACTTATTGCCACCTTCCCCACAGACCTGTGCTTCCTTTTCCTTCATTTCCTCCCTATACCCTCTGCCTCTCTAATCCTTCATTGCCTCTTTCCTCTTGTTTCTCAACCTTCCTTAGGTCAGAGAGTATCTTGAAACAGAATTATTTTTTTTTTTTTTGGCCATGTGTCAAATGGAATCTTATTTCCCTGAGTAGGGATCAAAACTGCACCCCCTGCACTGGAGACTCTTAAGCACACAGAGTCCTAACACTGGACCACCAAGGAAGTCCAGGAGCTAAATGATTTAGCTGCTTAAACTGGATTCTCAATTTAATCTGTGGCTGACACCTGATAAGATACACTATTTCCCTCCTTTTCTCGTCTTTTACCTTACTACGCATCTGACAGGTGATTTTCTTTGCCTATTAGAATATATCAGCATTTCCATTTTAAATCAACATTCTGTCAAATGACTTTTCTATAAAATATAGTTCTTACCTTCTACTTGTCCATTTAACGTATTTTTTCCTCTTTGACCAGCAGCTCCATATAAAAGATCCACATATTTCCGTGGAGGGCTCTCAGAGATACTCTGTTAAAATTAATATTGAGTTGCATGAAGATTTCCTAATTTCTTTTGAAGAAAAACTTCAAAAACTATTTTCAAAAACTGCCTACATTTAACCCAGTTAAGACAGGTTTGCCAAGATCCCACAGATGCTAAGTGACAGAACCAGGATACTGACTTCAAACACAGTGCTGTATCACCAGGCAGTGGCTACTTGCATCTAAGAGATCTGGCCCTTCTTATCTCCTTCCATAGCTGCCACCTTCAAACAGAGCATCGTTACTTTATGTTACTTCAAGTACAGCTGCCATAAAGGTACTCTGTGCATGCTAGTTAAACTATCCAAAATGGTCTGTACTTACTAAAACATCACTAAAGCTAACTGCTATTATTATAATACCACATATTTTTTACTATTCCCTGTGCTTTTGCTTCTCTTGAAATGTTCCTTGCAGATTAACTTGACAATCCAAACGTAGTAATACTTTCAAGTTTCAAGCACTATCTTTTCAATGTCAATGTGGTAAAAAAATACAATTCAACCCGTTTCTCTCTGGCCCTCTCTAGCAGTTTTACACATGCATATGTACCGAAGAAACATACATTTGCTTGGGAGATTGGGGATGACACAAACACACTACACACTACTGTGTATAAAATAGGTAACTAATAAGGACCTACTATACAGCACAGGGAACTCTACTCAATATTCTGTAATGGCCCATACGGGAGAAGAATCTAAAAAAGAGGTGAGATATATATATATATATATAAACTGATTCACTTTGTTGCACACCTGAACCTAACACAATATTGTAAATCAACTGTACTCTAATAAAAATTGAAGGAAGAAAGGAAGAGAGGAAGAAAGAAAGAAAGAAAGGAACATTTGATCATAGACTCACCTGGAATAATGCTTCAATTTTTAGATAAATGTAACTTCAGAACACAAACAGATTCCTTATAACTTCTAAGCCTTGATTTCCATACTATACTGATTTCATTAGGTAAACCTTGAAAATTAGCTAAAGTGTTCTCTGTGGTAGTATTTAGCACAGAATTATTTTATTGATTACAGATTAAAAATAAGAAAAAAATTTTGATGTGCAAATGCAAAGGTGAGAAAGTCATAGCATCTCCTGCTTTTATGTTTTTATATCACTTGGTGCTTACATTTCAAAATAATAATAGAAGACAGTACCTCAGAATCCCAAGGTGATTCTATATCTTCCTCTTCTCCCAATCCTAAGGCTGACATCATATCTGTAAAATGGAGTCACAGATACATTAATGAGAACATTTACTATGAATTTTAATACATATATAAGTCTATCTCTAGCCACAAATAGTTCAATAAAACTGAACTAGTGGAAAAGAATTTCAGAGGGTTCCTGAAGCATCTTCAGGAAGAAAAAGTTGGTAGTACTTGGGACACTTCTGAAGAAAGAGAGCAAAAGAAACACACTTAAAAAGAAATGGATGCCATTATTTGCATCTATACACTTTAAAGGTTTTTATTTGAGCTTTTAAGCATAAAAAAAATCCACAGACATTCACTAACTTACCACTTCTATTATTTTTGTGTGTTCCATCAACAGAAGTCAAATGATCGTGATTTGTTTGCTCTTGTAGAGCCCTTTCAATAATATCTGTATCACTTTCTTTTTCTACAATCTTCAGCTTTGTGGCTCCTTCCTATAAAAACAAGACAAAATAAAACAAAAACCCAACTTCAGAAAACATATTCATTTATTTGGTCATTCAGTCAGTCAGTAAGATGACAAACATTCACTGCTGTCTAAGAAATCATAGACACTGTCCTGGGAGAAGTTAGAAATGTAAAGAAAAGAGCGATTCTGTTCTGTGTTCTAGGTAAGGCAGAGACACGTGAAAACAAACAAGAGGGCAGAAAAGTATCCTTCAACAGCTCTGCAATTGAAGTGGACAGAGCACAGGAAGGGCACAAAGGAGAGAGGAGGCAGGTGAACCTGTGAAGCTCAAGGAATGCTGTGACAAAGGACTGTGTCTCAGAAGACAGAGTACAGACCCAGGATGTGAGGGGGATTCTGGGAAGGGCAGCCCAAGCAAAGGACGAGGTGTGAAACAGTGTTAATAAGTCATGTGGAAAACTAGAGCACAGTTACTGGGAACCCTACAGAGAGACAAAACTGAAGGACCAGGATCAAATGGCAAAAAGCAAGTGTCATCTTTTTACTTCATGTGATAGGAATCTACTACACAAGTAAAGGGTTACATCATCACAAATATATTTTATTTTATTTGGTGCCATGCTTTTTTTCAAATGGAAGGGGAAAGACTACACTGCACCAGGAAGTAGCAAACATGACATTATTTTACAGGACAGCATTGTAAAAAAAAAACCTACAAGCAATGCTCCAGAGTGGACAGTAAGCACACTAAACACTGCACATCACCCAAAGTTTCCATGAAACTATAATTAAAAAGTTGAATTTGGCTTTACAAACAGCCATATAAAAACAGTAAAAATCATTCTAAAACAAACTGCAAAGCCAAGAGGAATGAAAAGATTGACAAATATATTTTAGAAAGATTACTCTGGCAGCAACATAAACATCAGAGAAGCAAAACGTGAAAAGAATATTTCAAGATTATAGGTGAGAAAGTGGATTATGATAATAAGACATGAAAAATGATAAGCAGGTAGAAAATACTGAACTTGCTGAGTGACTGGATGCAGTAATTTCAAGGAAGCTTGGAGTCCAGGATCTTTCCTGCTGCAGCATTTCAGTGATGCTGTCTACTAGGATGCGGAAAACAGATGAGAGTAGCTTACAAAGAGTCAGGGATGAGGCAAGCATCAGGAACAATGCCTTCAGTTTGGGGAGTAATAAATTAATCAGAGGCACGCAAGGGACTCAGAAGAAAGGATTTGGATAAATACCTTTGGATTAGAAATAGATAGCCTTATTCAGGAAAAGCATAGCTGTTAAGATAACTATTTGTAAAATATACCAACCTGGTATAATGAATGCAAACCTATGCAGAATTCTGAACTTTTGAATATAAAACAATACCAGGGGAACAAAACTATGACATTAAAATTTTCAGTTACATGTTTTAACATCTGTTTCAAGGACATAAAAATATACTTTTATAAATATGTGCAAATATTCATTTCTGGGATATTACAATAATAAGCATTTTCGAGTGTAATGAAAAGGTTTAATAGTAAAACACCAATTCAAGATGCTACAAGAAGACTCCTTTTTAAAATTGATCTTAAAAGACAAGTTTTAAATTGTAGAAGAGAAATGCTTATGTGAGTATGGAATTATGAGTCATTTTAAAGTACTACTATGAGGTAAAAAAGAAATAAAAAACCCTATTTGAAAATTCACAAGGTTTTCTTATTTCCCTGTAAACAGCACACTAACAACTCTAATTTCCTATCTATGCCTTCTGGAATAGCAGGTAAAGATTGAAGGAATGATCTAGATGTAAAAAAAAAGTAGTAAAATTATGATTATCCAAGCTGGAGCTATAAAGGTTTTCAAATACATCTATGATTATCAAGCAGGGCTCAAATTTCATATCAGGAAAGAACAAACGAACTAAAAAAATCAAGTAACCACAATTTCTGAGTTTTGGGTACAAAAGAATTTATATGTTAGTTTCATATGTATAACAAAGAATTGACAGGCTAGTTTAACACCTATAAATACTGAAGTTAATATAAAGTTTCTTAAGAATAACATGGAGTATACATATGGCTAGAGATACTTTAAAAAGCAAAAAATTATCTTCCAGAGATAATTTTTAAATTCTGTTGGGATTTTTCTTTCCTTATGATTTTATAATAACAAGTAGTCTATGTAAGGAAAAAAAATCATAAATTGTGATTTCATTCATTTACTGTAAGTGCCATTACATGTAGCTATTAGGAAAAGACAAATCAGAATCTCTTCAGCAAAAAAAAGTTCTACATCTTTTCTTCAAGACTATTGCAGCTGAAAATTTTCTCATTTAATGAAGAAAGAGTAAGAATCTCATTTATGTAATTATAAATTATAACTTTAGTAAAAAGACTAGATAAAATGCTTATTTATTTCCTCTTTATTTTCAAAAAGATCTAAAACAGCCACCAAGATTATACCAAACAGCAAGATAAATCAGTTAAGTACATTAAGTATTTATCAAACAGTAAGTTAGAAACCACAAGAAACAGAAAGGCCAAATATTCCTAATCATAATAAATCTGCTAAGGCCTAAAACAGAACTTATCTTGAACTGTCTATGAACTAAAGTTATGCTATATTAAATAGAAGATATCGCTTCATTACTTTCAAAGTGAGAATTTTTTTAAAAAGAGAAATCACTTCAAATTGAAATGAACTTCCAGAGGGAACTATATTCAATATAGATATATACATATTTGTGTGTGTGTCACTCAGTTGTGTCCGACTCTTTGTGACCCCAAGGACTATAGCTCACCAGGCTCCTCTATCCATGGAATTCTGCAGGCAAGAACACTGGAGTGGGTTGCCATTTCCTTCTCCAGGGGATCTTCCCGACCCAGGGATTGAACCCAGGTCTCCCGCATTGCAGGCAGATTCTTTACCAACTGAGCCACCAGGGAAGACATATATACATATATAAGTATAACTAAGTCACTTCACTGTACACCTGAAACTAACACAATATTGTAAATTGATTATACTGCAATTATAATCAACCCATGGCTGATTCATGTCAATGTATGGCAAAAACTACAATATTGTAAAGTAATTAGCCCCCAACTAAAATAAAAAAAAAACAAAAACCAAGAACCACCACCAACCTCAAAACAACCACCAGAAAAGGTAAGAAACAAATTTTCTTTCAGTTCTTCATAAAAATCAGCTATATGTCATTCAAAAGAGTATGCTGCTAATGCTAAGTCGCTTCAGTCATGTCCAACTCTGTGCGACCCCATAGATGGCAGCCCACCAGGCTCCCCAGTCCCTGGGATTCTCCAGGTAAGAATACTGGAATGGGTTGCCATTTCCTTCTCGAGTGCATGAATGGGAAAAGTGAAAGTGAAGTCGCTCAGTCATGTCCGACTCTTAGTGACCCCATGGACTGTAGCCTACCAGGCTCCTCCGTCCATGGGATTTTCCAGGCAAGAGTACTGGAGTGGGGTGCCATTGCCTTCTCCACAAAAGAGTATGAGCATTGTTTTTTTTATGACCTCACTGTCTCCTCTTAAGTTGAATCTGAAATAATTCTTCTCATATCTATAATATAGAGTTCCTCGTCTGACATACCCCCACTATTTTGTTGTGTTTGTGTAATAATCTGTCTCATCTTGACCCTCATTCCATTTCATATTCATCTTGTCCTTCTTAAATGAATTCTTCCCCTTCATCCCCCTCTCCATCTTCATATTCATCTAGCTGTTCTTCCTAATTGCTTTGTAATATTTTCTTTCATAATGTATGCCAACATTTATAAATCTGAATCATGCACATATATTGATTGCTCTTATTATCACACCATTTTGTATCGTGACTTTGACGGCTTCCATTTCTGTGGTAGGACCCTTTTTGTCATCATAAGGGGGCATGACATGTGAATGGCATGTGAAAAAGTACAAGGAGAAAAGAGTTAAAAACAAAACAACTTACCTTTGCAAGACCAAGGCCTGCTAGAGACTCGAGAGGTTGTGGAAGAGGATCAGGCCTTGGGAAGGCAGGATGAGAGAAGCCCTGGACTCCAGGTGATGGTTCGGGAATGGTTTCAACCACATCTTCAATTTCACTATCAGAACTCACAATGCCACATTTTGCTTCTAATACAGTGGAAACAGGGGGGAGTACATGAGAACCTGTGTCATTTCAGATCAGTGAATACCACCAGGAGGACAGTCTTCAAATAACTTACTGTTTCTCTTGGATTGCTGACAAGCCTTCATTAGCTTTGCTAAGTTTGGTTTGGGGACACGCTGGAGAAGAAAAGAAGAGCTTGAATAACAACAAGTATCAACTTGAATAAAAGAATAATAACCTCCCCCATTACTCTATGATCTAACACAAGGAGCACAGGCTCTTGAGTCATTCAGATGTGGATTCAAATCCCAGTTCTGCCACTGACTGACCTTCTCATGGGGTAAGCATTATGACAGATGACATCAGAAGCCCCAGATGTTCCTCTCCTTACCCCTAATTGACTGCTATACAAATACTATGACACCCGCTAGATTCTTTTCTCTACCAAAATGTTCTAGAAAAAAAATTTATCCCTGGTAGTTTAGAGTACGATCGAAAAACGAAGACATTTAAATTAATTGCTATATTTTGAAATTTGCTTGGGTGATTTCTATATGCATGAATTATCACTTGGGAAGGGAAATATGAACGTTTAGATTTTAGTAGAACCTTATTTAGATGGGTCACAAGTGCAAACAGGATAAGCTACTTCTATTCTGTTTGTTAAACAGCTAAAGACAAATGATTGTTTCAATTCAGCTCCTTTGAAGAAAAAGGGGGAAAAAACCAAGAGTAAACCTGTAGGTAAATGATCATGAATGAAAGCCACAAACACACTAAACAGAAAGCCATAATCAAACATGTTCACAATAGAGGCAGAGAGAGATGGACTGAAAGAACAGACACTGAAGAAAAGCATTCTGCAAGGAAAAACTCGGTTAACAGTAAAAAACAAAAAAAAGGGCGAGGGAGGAAAAGAAAGGAGAGAGACATTCCTAGTCAAGTACAAGCTTAAGGAAAAAAAATAAGTATAATAAGGTTTGTGGAAAAACACATACATTGAAAATTTATATACAATAGATCAGTAACATATCAGTATCCTTAAGGATATACTATGAACAAAGCCTCTGTTTTATATGCTTTTATTAATATATAAATTATGCATTTATATTGCTCTTCAAATTTTATGAAAATATCAACATACACTGTATATAAAACATATATTTAAGACAGAGGCTTTTGTTCATAATATATCCCTAATATAGTGATCTGTATTACTCTAAAACTTTTTAGTTTATAAATACTACCGTATTAGAGTTTAATTTTGCCACTATAAAACATGTCATTTGATTGGCTACACATCATCATCTATCACTACCTGAATGTTGTAAAGTATTACTGGAGAGAGAGAAAAATTGATAAAGAAATATTCCTAACTATTCACTGGGAAAAAGAACTGGTAATCAAAATTCTGAGGAGAATGTATGGCTTGAAAAGAAACATTTAATGGAACACAAGATGGGGCTAAAAAGGTCAAAAATTTTAACCTAAAATTCTCATCTCACAATTGGCAGACACTGAAAAAAATACTGTAACCTTTGACTTTTCACGTATTTCTTATTTATTTCCTTGTTGTGCAGGACCTCCTTCCTCGACATAACTCAACGGAACTATATCACCTGTAACATTACATAGGAGACCGTTTGTCTCTTCATTTATTCACATTCAAAACCTGTTAACACGGTTCTTACACTCAAGACCTATGCTACATGCTCCAGGAGATGCACAATTGTTTCCTGAACTCCACTAGCTTACACTGATACAGGGGCTATAAGATGAATACTTAAGCCACAATCATACAAAACGTCTGAAATCTGAAGTTTTAGAATGTGACACAAGGATTCGGAGTAGGTTTTTTTAAAACTACAATAGAAAAAAAAAATCTCAAGTTGTAAGTTTTATCTTACGGTTATTAAAAGCCTCTGCTTCTATAGCTGGTTATTATTTTAGGCAAGACATGTATTCTTCAATGAGATGAAGAGTTGTGAATATACTCTTAATGGAATGCTTGAGAAAACACAGTGGAATCCCTTTATAATATGGATTTTGAGAAACAGACTTTTAATTTCTAAATCTCCATAATTTCAACTTTTAGTCTTAATGCAGAGCCAAGACCAAAACAGAGAGAAGAAAAAATTAAAAAAAAAGACCCTCCTAACAACTCTAAGAAACCAAAATAAAGTGTCCTTAGGCTTGGAACTAAACAGTGGGGGGAAGTGGGGGAAAAACTAGATTTTATATCTAAATATCTAGTTTCAACGTTTAATTGAAAGGCTCCAAGACCAGGAAGACTCCATGATTAGCAAAATAAGTAACTATATCCACTAAAGATATCACTATGAGTATTGCAAAAGTCATGTCCTTATGGTTTAAAATTCACAGTAAGACTCTTTATCCTTGACCAAAATTCATATTTCCTTCATTGTGGGAAAGCTTTTCCCAATACAATTCTCCTGTCACTCTGTATTTTCCAGCCCATCGTTCTCTTCACCCCACCTTCAGTATTTACCAAAGTTAAAAATAAAAAAATCAGCTAGTCATATTTTTATAAAATAGTTTGCTCTGAAGAACTTTCCATTACAAACATAAAACAGTGAGAGGGACACCATTGCTGAATTTAAGAGTAAATACTACATGAAACTAAATTCAGAGCACAAAAACTAATTTCACAAGAGTGCACTTTACCTTGGTTTCAAAATCTAAGACTTCATTATCTGATGCAAGCCATGAATCAACACCAGGTTTGTTGGAAAACCTTTAGAGCATAAACATCCAGCAAAAATGAGTGAGTTCATTTCTTTAAATGAAAAAAAATAAACAAGTGAAAGTTTGGCTATCCCTGTAGTAAACAAAGTTTCTTGACATAATTAAAATTTGGCCTCTGTTTTAAAACATTTTTTTTTTTAAAGATATTTTGATGTGGACCATGTTTAAAGCCTTTATTAAGATATTTTGATGTGGACCATGTTTAAAGTCTTTTTTAAGATATTTTGATGTGGACCATGTTTAAAGTCTGTATTAAGATATTTTGATGTGGACCATGTTTAAAGTCTGTATTGAATTTGTTGCCATGTTGCTTCTGTTTTATGGTTTGGCTTTTTGACCCCAAGGCATGTGGGATCTCAGCTCCTCTGACCAGAGATTGAACCCACACCACCTGCACTGGAAGGAGAAGTCTTATTAACCATCTTAACCACTGCACCCCCAGGGAAGTCTCCAAAAAAGATTTTAGTTACCTATTTCTGCTTCCATCTCTCCCAACCTATGACATATCTAGGTAAGACTCATTCTTAGTTTTCATAACAAAGACTGACAGCCAATATACTGGCAGAGCCTGAAAATCATATGTTTTCACCAAGTCCTAATAGCTGAACTGAAAGTCTAGTTGATGGACTGACATGGCTTTTGTTTGCCCAAACTGGAATAAACCTGACGACTTAAAGCAGAAGGATATGCTGTTCCTTCTCCATTGTCTGTCCCTGGTTCAGAGACTAATCTGTGTCCATCAAAAATGGCAGTCTTGGTCCTTCAGCAGGGAAATCACTTATGGAGAAGGCCCCATTCCTCCCCTTTACTGTAAAGGGAGTACAGGAGTTCCCCGCAATGTCTAAAACTTAAAATGGACACAAGTCAAAGAACTAATTTATATGTTTCACTTATATGCTACACGGGTACTTCTCAATCTTTGCTGTGGGACACGAGAGTGGATGTTGGAGCCAGGCAGGCCCGCTGTCAAATCACAGGTCAACTCATTTTAACCATGGAATCGTGGGTCAATTCATCAACCTCCCCGAACCACAGTTGCCTAATTAAGTAAAAGTAGGACACAGATACTTTACAAAGCTGCTCTGATGACTCTGTGACGTCACAAACGTTAAGCACATAATGCAGTGTCTAACCCCGAGTAGAACGCTCAACAAACGTTAGCTTCTCTTCTCCGTGTGTTCTCCTAGCAACACACACAATTGCTAAAAACCCGTCAAATCCTACCTGCTTAAAGAGTCCTCTTCAGAACTCTCATCCACTATTAAAGAAAAAAGTAAGACACATTTTAAATCCACAAAAGAAAAATACAGACTATTAAAACCTTTGTTGAAAAGTATTCCTTTGGGACCCACCTGGAGACCACACTGGAGGGAATAGTGATTGTACTCCACTCGTGGGCCATTAATGCCTAAGAACCACTCCTCTCCTTGACAGTCATCAAACGCAACACAGAAAAAAAAGAAGAACGAACTGCTGTTGACAATGACCATAATCCTAACCAAACTCCAGGAGACTGGCAGAAAAGGATCCTACACCCTTAACAGAATCAGTCCTATAAGCTGACAATGGCACACTTGAACAGCACAGTATTTCTGGACTTCCACTCCCTGGAGCAGTGAACAGAGAATACGGGTGTCTTGCTGGGACATAACACAACTTCTCTGGCTCTTCAGTTCAGGATGAAAACGCCCTATCACAAGGACGCTCGGTCTACAGGCGCTGAACTTCAGAGCGTGGTAAAACATAGGAAACAAAGTCTTCCTGGCCCTCTTTCCAAAAGCAAGAGAAGTATGAAAGATATAGTGATTCCAGGTTTATAAAGGACAATCTCTTGAAAGGGAGGTGGGGGAGGGTAAATGGGTAAAGGGGGTCAACTGGGTGGTGAGGATGGGGACTAGACTTGTAGTGGTGAGCATGCTGTAGGGCACACGGAGGCTGAACATTTTTAATGTTTTAAATATATATATATATATGTATACATACTAATAAATTTGAAAAGTACAATCTCTTGAGACTATCTCCTTCCATTGTTCAAGAGTATCTGGACCACCTGGAGCAGGATGGTCCCAACAGTGCTGTGTACTACTGAGGGATATATTATATCAATCCTCCCCATTATATGGCAAATGTTGATAGAAATCATGCTTTTTCAGCTTGGAAGGCATTCGTCATCAGATCCTAAGCTGATGAATAAGGGGAGGGAGGGAAGGAGGAAGGGAGCCACGGACTCTGGTGCTGTTGGACGACATCTCCCAGGGGTCGTCATGATCTGATGCTGGGGGGATGACTCGCATGCAGTGACTCCACGGGGAGAGGAGTCCTCCAAGCTCGAGCCTGGAGGGCAGGGGCAGTGATTTTTAAATGTCTGCACCCTGTGACATCAGAACAATGCTTGGTACATAAAAGACACTTGATAGTTATCTCTTTGGTGAACAAATGAACAAATAAATAAGAATGGTTTCTTTGAAAAACCTGTTTAGAAAGCTATAGAAATTAACCAGGGACAACTCTATTCTATTCTGAGCATACTGAAGACCAAGACTCTATGTCATCTCTGTATCTCCCCTAACGTGCAAAACCAACCTACAGAAGTTCTTTGATGGATGTTGTTGTTGTTCAGTCACTGAGTCGTGTCCGACTCTTTTGACCTGATGGACTGTAGCTCACGAGGCTCTTCTGTCCATGGGATTTGCCAGGCAAGAATACTGGAGTGGGTTGCCATTTCCTTCTCCAGGGGATCTTCCCGATTCAGAGATCGAACCCATATCTCTGGCATTGGCAGGCGGATTCTTTACTACTGAGCCACCTGGGAAGCCCCCCTTGATTAGATAGAGGTCTATTTTGGTATTCTCAGACAGCTTGTACAATGTGCTAGATGCCACATCGAGGGGACATAGTGGTGTTTTTGCTAATGTGAAGTGTTTTGGTTCTTTTATTAGAATCTGCAGAGTCCCAAGTTGATCTATTTGAAAATCTATTATGATCATCTTTTAACTAATGGCAACAGAACACGTTGTTCTTACAAAACTATACTATCATGACAATTATCCAATACACAGAAGAAAACATCTGGTTCTAATCAAGTCAACCTAGCTTACTCTTTTTGGATCTGTAAGGAATAAAGCTGGTAATAGAGACCTTGTTGGTACAACAGGCAAAATAACCGGCGCTTCTCAACTTAGCGTTGCTTTTCTGATCTGTACTATTGGAAGGTATCTTTCAAAAGTAATCTCTTCCTGGTATGATGCACACTGGCTCAGCATTGCAGTTCTTATTGTTTATCATTTCTCATCCTAACAGGAAGGGATTGTTGAGGTTCCCAGTTTAAACGATGGTAACTTTTTTAATGAGATTAATCACTACACAGTAACTAATAACTATTCATTCACTAAATGCAAACTATTTGTAAAAATTAAAGTTCCACTTTTATAAGTCCAATTTGCTATAATATGATTATAGATGAACTATATATCATACTAACTTAAACATTTTTTCCTAATTTACACAAAAATCTAATACAGGATTTTAGGGGCTGTGATTAAACACAAGGAATTCTTTTCAGACAATACTGTCTCTGATGTTAAATTACTTACAATTAACTTCTTTAACAATTCTGAATACTAGACTATTAAGAAATTAATTTAAAAATAAAACACACATGCAATTTACACTAATTTTATCATAGTTCTTTCATTATTGAAACTTCCTCACTCCTACTTTATCTATGGTAGAATCACCAAGAGTAATTCATTATTATCAGATCACGTACCTAGGTTGCTCTTTTCGGGAGGAATTTTAGGCCGCTTTTCTTTATGTTCAGAGATCAGTTGGCAAATGCTATGTGTTATAAATGTGATAAATAATATTTTAACACTAATATGAAAAACAACTACCAAGTATGTTAAATTCTTAGATTATTTCAGACAGACAATGTCAGTGATAATATCAAAACTACAATTGTCCCATACATTTCAAGTTTCTAAGTTCTACAAAGTTTTATTTAGCATGTATTTAAAGGAGAAAGAAAAGGAAGATGAAGTAGTCATGAACCGAGGGCAATATAGCTCAGTAGATTAACTAGATTTAGCTTGGCATATGAAAACTCTTTCAAACTCGCAAATCCTAGCTCTGTAACCAACTGTTGTTTGTTCCTAGAGAAGTTGCTTCTCTTAAGTTCAAAGTCTTCTTCTAAACAACTGGGACCTTACTGCCTTGTTTCACAAGGGGATTAAAAGGATTTAATGAGATAACATATCGCCAAAATGCTTGCAGAAACAGTCAAAGAATGGAATAATTTGTTCTTGAATGTTATTGCTGGAACTACTTTGGAATCCCCCCAAAAAACAATGTGTGTTTTCTTATACATATAACATTTAAGGGTTGCAGGAAACGGTTATTAATTATGGTGATTAGTTGTTCTTTGTGGTTTGTAATTTAGGGAAGCTCAGCTCTTATATAATGTGTACCTAACTTTATTTATAAAATATGAACTCACTACATTAGAGAACATAATGATCCCCCATGATTGCAGCTAATCACACCAAGAGCAGAAAACTAATCACAATCAAGACCTGGCCTGGACCACTACTCTTCCTTCTCTACCTACTCAAACTCTGAACCAGCAGATCTTTCTGAGAATGACGCCTAATCTCTATGCTCATCTTCGTTTCACCTGGAAGACATAACCCTGCTCTTACAATGGATACTGGCAAGTCCTGGACAGGGCTTACCTCGCTTAATTCCAACTAACTTACTTGAGATTTAGGGATTTCTGGTGAATGGGTTCCTTATGAGGCAGATTCTGAAAACAAGGGCTTCCCTTGTGGCTCAGCTGGTAAAGAATCCCAAGGCAATGCAGGAGACCTGGGTTCTATCCCTGGGTTGGGAAGATCCCCTGGAGAAGGGAAAGGCTGCCCACTCCAGTATTCTGGCTTGGAGAATTCCACGGACTGTATAGTCCATGGCATCGCAATGAGTCGGACATGAATAAGCAACATTCACTTTCACTTCACTGAAAACATTTAAGGTTGAAGCACATATAAATCCTCTGAAAGATTTTCATTATTACAGGAAACAGATCTCATGAGGGGCCAATCGTCATTATGGAATCTCAGGCAAGCTGGCACCCACTACTCTGGGAACGATGACAGGGAACCTATGACCTAAGAAAAGGTGCCCCCCCAGGACAGAAAGCCACCTTGAGGTTCAGGTCTAGAAACAAAGGAGAAAGGGAAGTCTGCTCAGTCCCTGCAGGAGCACTTGAACCTCTCTGACAGACTAAAATGGTCCCCACTGACATCTGCTAGCAGAAAAGATAAATAAGAGCCTCAATGGGCACCTCATTATGAAGATCTAGGTTTAGATCTAGGCTTACACATGGGCTCCACATAAGGTTTCTGAGTGTGGGGGGAGGCTAGGAGGCCCAGCTGCCAGAACTGGATGCTGGTGCTTTGCAACAGTGGCTGAGCTACAAGCATACGTATGAGAACAAAGAAGTTGTCACTAATAACATCAGCATTCTTTTAAGAAAGTAATTTAAAGCAAAGAGTCATCCGAAAGACCAAGTCTTTTATTTTCAGTATGCAATTTTAAGGAAAAATATATACAAAGTAGAGATTAAAGAATTATTATAAAAGAATTAAGAAATTCAATATTGTGTCACAAGATAAACTTAAAAAGCAGAATCCATATTTTATAAAGCTAATAAAACTAATATGAAATCCCTCAGCTACAAGATCAATGGAAAAAAAAGGGAACCGGATGGATATGACAACAGTCAATATTATAAAGGAATATGAATCCTGCTATCTATTCCTGCTATATATTGTTGTTCATGATTCCCAGTCAGAATAACTGATTTTCTACCTGCCTGATGATGCGTTGATTATAAATTAATCCTCTTATTAATTTAATCTTGATGTTACCACCTTAGAACAGCACAAAGGTTTTTAAAAAGAAAAAGAACTGTACCTTTTCATCTTATCAACCGCATGTATATTTGCTTCTTTCTTTGCTAAAAACTCCACCATTTGCTGTTTCCTTTCACTTATAGCAAGTGATAGTGGTGTGAGGTCATCCTATAAAACAGGCAAAACCATTTGTAATGTACACAGGTAACCTATTTCTAAGCTGAACTTAAAATCATACAATAGATTCTCTGAACTTAAACATATAATTCAGAAAGCAAATAAAAGGGAGCCCCCTCTTCCTCATCCCCCTGTGCGCCTTCTTTCTCTTGAAGATGCTCCTCCTCTGGGCCTTCCCTGGTGGTCCAGTGGCTAAGACTCCAGCTCCTAATGCAGGGGGTCCAGGTTCCATCCCTGGTCAGGGAACCAGATCCCACATGCCGCAACTAAAGATCCCATGTGCCACAATTAAGACCCAGTGCAGTCAAATATGTCTTTTTAAAAAAAGAAAAATAAAATGCTCCTCCTCTCTACCTCTTCAAAAGATGAACCACAGAGTCATTCTCTAAAACTCACTTCCAACATTTACTGGTTCCAAGGATCTTTGCTCCTATCATATTATTTATCAGGGATATCGTAGTATTCACTTGCTCTATTACTACTCTCAACACTCCTCCAGAGAGAATCAACTAGCTACTAAATCAACTGCATATTTTAGGAACAATGCTGAAGCAGGAATATATATTATTATCTCTAGCATGCATAACCTATCCAAGGATGATGATGAGTAACCTCACACGGTTTACAGACATCCCAATGGGAATATTATTCTCTATATGAACATGCAAAGAAAAAGAGCTTGTTTTTTTTTTCCAAAAAGACCAACTAATAATTTCCAAATTATTTCTAAATTAAATTTGAAAAATTCAATCTCATTCTTAAGAAATTATTTTAAAATATGAAATCAATTACAGATTAATTAGAGTGTCTCTAAAACTACTACAATATTGTAAAGTAATTAGCCCCCAACTAAAATAAATAAATTTATTTAAAAAAAAAAATAAATAAAATATTGAAACAATTATCAAAATAAACTATAAAACAAGAATTGGAAACTCAAATGCTTATGGAGGGAAAGTTGTTGACCTGAGTAAGTGAAAAAGCCAGGTAAGGCCAGTAAACCCAAGAACACATGCTCCATACAGAAGGGGCAGCCTCTCCATGCTGACCAAACAGAAGAATGGGCTCAAGGGGAACCAGGTTTGGTTCTTTGATAAGCCTGAAATGCAGACTTCTGCATGAGTCTCCTAAATTTTAAATGTTGACTCAATTTGCAGAGGTAAACTAAACATATCCAAGGGCCATGCTTAGTCTATGGCCCACTTGTGGTTTGACATTTGCTGTTTCCAAACAGGTGGGAATAAAGCAAGTATTTGTATGTGAAACCTTTCCTTTCTTCATATCTTATGTTTCACAGAAAGCAGGCCCAACATGTAATAAAAATTGCTACTAAGGGTCATAATTCAATTAAACATACTTTTTTTAAAAATCATAATTCCACTTCAAGAATGTTTCCACTGCCTATTAAAACTACAATCTGTCTCTAGAATTCCTCCTCTAGATTGTTAATCAAATGGATAATGAGTTCCTAAGACTGCTGAAACTAAATTATTAAAACAATTCCCATCTGTACTGTTACTAACTTCATGGGTTTTGATGTTTAAAGCTCTCATCTTGCTTATGCCAGGGCTCAGTGAATCTAACAGACACACTGCAAGAGTCTGTCCTGCAGCTGACACCAACAAAAGGCTCATGAGTTACTATTACCGTAATCAGGAAAACCCTGTTGGTAACAAACATCTGTTGACCTAATGACCTGGATGAAAACAGAAGGTGCAAAATCCTTAAAGGGTCAGACTCTACAGATGAAGTGACTTCACCATGAACAAATCTCTGAAGACTCTAAAGAGAGTTATCATTCAAGCCAATAGATATTGCCAATAATACTCCTTTTAACTTCTTAATCACACAGGTAGAGAAAAAGTCAGGTTAATACTATTGCAAAGGAGGGAGCTGATGGAAGTAGCTAGCACTGATCAAACTCCGACTCTTCTAGAGATTACTTATTTTTGAGATAGGTGCATTTAGAAATTACACTTATTCACTCCATAGTTCTTCATCACAGATCGTATCAGAATCTCAAGGAAACTTCTAAATACACACATCCAGGCCTTTCTCGATTTATTCCATCCAAATCTTCAGGGAACAGCCTAGGCTTGCAAAATTTTTTATAAGTTTTCCCAAGTGATTGTGATTTTCATCAGCACAATCTAGCCAAGAATTAGTGCAGCAACCACTCCAGTCTCATCTCTTACCCACATGGCCAATTCCTTCTCTTACCGGAGGATTTGAATAAAAAAGAAAAGTGTAAGAGGTAGAAGTCATCAAAACAGCATGAAATTTTCCTGGATAAACAGTGGTAGAACAGGGACTAGTAAACTCAAAAGGCAGCCTGATCTCATTATTTATAAACCATTTACTTTCCGTCAAGACATTCTAGACTGGAGAGCAGAGTCTAGACTCTTATCTAAGAGGCTGTTTCTGCCAGAATAGGATACGATATCAGTTAATTATTTGTTCTTCTCTCTTATTTCCCACTTAATCACCACCTTTCACTGCCGATCTGATTTCCTCAGAGTTCCTAAAATTGATATATAGGCTACCATGCCATCCACTCACTCTCTCAAAACAACTATTATCCCTGAAAACTGAAAAGCACCTTACCAAAATATATAAACTGAAGGAAAAAAAAGACAAAAACAAAAATCTCGGGACTTCTGTGGTGGTCCAGTGGCTGGGTCTCCAGGCTCCCAGTGTAGGGGCCTGGATTCAATCCCTGGTCAGGAAACCAGATCCCACATGCTGAAACTAATTCCCAGCACAGCCAAATAAATAAATATTAAAAAAAAAAAACACTCTTTTTGGCATTTCCCAACGGCCAAAATTTCAACTTGAGCTACATTTTTCACCTGCTCTCTCCTTTTCCCATTTCCTTTACTCTCTTAAGCCTTGGGCAATGAGAGAGAAATCATTTTTAAATAAATCATTTTTTTATAAAATACGAATTTGTTAATAGCAACGAGATTTTATTATGTTGCAAAATGTTTATGTTATGTGTGAGTTTTACGACAAGGTCTATTTCTAAGGCAAATTTTGCTTCACTGTGTTATTTTATGCCAATCAAAAAAAATTTGAGTGGGGAGCAAAGTATTTGGAAAGGTTTACCTTTAACAAGTGCAGTGTTACCACAAATACCTGCCATAAACACATGAATGAATGCTTTACTCTCTAATACTTCTTTAGAAATATCATGTATAAAGTGAAATCTTAGACAATTAAGTTCTTTCAAAATACTTTCACTCAGGGAAGGCTGCAGCTTCCAAACACGGAAAACTGAGCCCACCTGTGAGGGTGGGGGCAGCTCCTGGCGGGGCTGCAGCGGCAGGACTTCAACTGCTTCCTGGAGAAAAGAGCAGGAGGGGGAGCTTCGCCATCACCAGCTCCCCACACACAGCTACAACTCCGCCGAGCAGCTCCCCAGGGCTGAGCGCGGGAGACTCCGAGGTGTACATGGCGAACCAAGTGGTCACCAGCACAAGTGAACGCCCTTGCTGGGAGTCAAACATGACCTGACCCTCTTGGCCGGATCTCAGAACCAGGGTCCTGGAGGGCTCAGGGCTCCAGGCCTGCTGCCGCCCAGGCCCACCTGCACTCAACCGGCTCCCCCTCATGGGCACTGGGTCTCCTTCCTCCTCCTGCCCACCCCCAGGGGCACCCATTCTCTGAGCCTCTGGAAGCAGCCACTCCTCACATCACTTCACTCCCCCGAGGCCTTCATCATTTGTGGGCTCTGAGGCTACCACCCACTCCCGGGCACATTCTGATGGGAAATCTTCCTTCTGGGGTAGACGGGTGGCTGGGAGACAGACCTTTGTCCTTTCTGTGGACACAGACACAAATCCCACCCCCACCCCCACCCCTGCATTGGCTTTGGAGTTGTTTCCATGGTAACAGGCCTTGATGGACACTATTCAGTTTACCTATTTACATACTGTTACAAATAAAACACTTGTAGATTAAAAAAATGCTTCACAAATACTTTGTAAATAAAGTTAGTTGAGTTATACCTTGTTCCTGGCTTCTATATTGGCATCATACGAAAGCAGCTTTGCCGCGAGTGATATATTCTGGCAAAAGACAGCATAGTGGAGAGCGGTGTTCCCACTCACATCCATGACATTGGGGTCGGCACCATGCTCCAGCAGAAGAGTCGCACACTCCTCTTCTTGGCATTCTACGGCCTGTCAGTGTTGTGCCAAGAAACTGAGTGTCAATTCTAGGAATTCAAAGTAAACAGTCCACAAGCTTCACCAGTTTGCTATATCTAAATGAGATAAATTCATTTTTAGTCTCAGTAATTAAATCACATCCATCTCGTGTGGACATGGTTCGCTGCCCCATACCTTCATCAGCGCTGTCCTTTTTTCATTGTCACAGAGGTTAAGCTGGCATTTTCTCTCGAGGAGAAGAGTTACCACCGCTGAATGGCCATTGGCACAGGCCAAGTGGAGGGCAGTCCTACAAAAGCAAGAGGAGTTTTTAGGAAACTGTAGTGTAACTGTTTCAAAACAAACAATTGTTCCTGTGATTGAAAACATTCAATAGCATGCTATTCCTATCCCTCCAAAACAAATATTTTGTTTCCTTCTGGAGAAAGAACAGTATATATTAGTGTTAGCTCTTCTTACCACATTAATGAAAGAACAATCTAGTTGAATAGAATGAGCTTCAGCTCAACTTGGGTTTGAATTTGACTTTCACTGTCACTTATTAGCTGTCGCTCACCCTCTCTGTACCTCAATTTCCTCATTAACATAATGGAGAGAGAGTAGTAGTTATCTCACAGAACACCACCGTGATGCTTAAATGAGATCCATTCAAAGGACTTAGAACCATTCCTGGCACAGGTTACAGCTCAGTAATTGCTAGGTAGTATTATCATACTTATTATCTGACAAGGACAATATCTCAATGAAGTCAAAGGTTATTACACATCCTTTGCAAATATATTTTGAATATTAGAGAAAACATTGTACTTCGCTGATTCTAACATCCTCATTTTCTTACATTTTAACGTCTCTGACATTGGGATGAAATTTATACTTCATGTCTTTACAGCTATAATTGGTAGCATTTTTGTTTATTTCTCATTTTTCCTGTTCATCTAATTACCATAAGGTCTTTTTGTCTAAAGTTGCTTTTTTAATTGAAGTATAGATGATGTATATTGTATATTATTATATTTTATAGGTGCACAACATAGTGATTCACAATTTTTACAGGTTATACTCCATTTAAAGTTATTGTAAGATATTATCTATATTCCCTATGTTGTACAATATATCCTTATAGCTTGCAGGATTTTAATTCCCCCACCAGGGATCCAACCCCAGGCCCACAGCAGTGAGTCTTAACCACTGAACCGCCAGGGAATTCCCAAGATTCCCTTGACTTCTCAAAAGGCTGAAAGTTGTCAAAGGATACCAGTCCTCAAAAGAATTCTAAAAAAAGGTGAAAGTAAGAAATTATGTTTATTTGTGCCACATTCCTATTAGTGCCAGAAAGACAAGCCCTGTCTACTATTCCGACTTCCCTACAGACAGCTTGATCTACAGAGAGTTTTAAGTTTTTTGTTTGTTAAACCAACCTCTAGATTTCTTTTTCCTTTTCTTTCTTTTTTTTTTTTTTTTGGTGCCAAAACTCAGGAAACTCCAGAATTCTTGCTTTTGAAATCATTCTTAGAAAGGTCTTTGGGGTGGGAGGGAGGCTCAGGACTAAGAGGATATATGTATACTTAACAACTGATTTACAATGTTGTTTAGCAGAAAGCAACACAACATTGTAAAGCAGTTATTCTCCAATTAAAACAAAAAATTAAGGTTAAGAACCAGTAGAAATAGAAAGAAAAAGAAGGTCTCTGTCAGCACACACACAAAAAATGTATAAACAGGAATTTGTGTTTTCTTCTGGTACTTTTCTCACTGTGTGTATTTAAAATTTTTGATCCATACTCATCTGAAGCTTTTTTGTGAGATAAAAATCTAGTTACTTTTCTCTAAATAGTTACCAGGTTATTTCTCTACCATCTACACATAATTTACCTTTTCTAATAGAAAATGTCACCAGTATCAAGTTCTAAATTCTTACATATATTTAGGTGTTTGGGTAGTTTATAGTCTGTTCCATTCATTTATCTGTCTTTTCAGTTGTTAGTAAATGAACACTTTGTGGGCACTTAGAGCACATTTTGATATCTAGAAGGGCAAATCTTCCTCTACTATACAAAACTTTTAATTTCATCACAACAATTAAAGACAGCACATGTAACCCAATATCTTTAAAACCACGATATGTTGATTTGGTTTAAATATTAAAAGACCATGCATCCTAAGAAAATGTCTTCCTATTCAAGGACACAGCCAACTTTCTACTTCAAAGCTTCTAAGGTCCTTCAGCAAAGAAAATATATACCTAGGTGTACACTGATGTAAAACGGATAGTATCTGAAGAATTTTTAATCCAGAAGTTGATCTGGCATGGGAATTATTTTGTTCACTATGCAGTTTTCTATAATATATAACTTCACAGTATAAAAATGTGTACATTGAAAAATAAGATGCTAACAACATCAGAAATCTGTCCACTGCCATGATCCACAATAGGCGATCCAAGAAGAAGTATTTTCATAAATCACATGAGAAAAAATGTGAGAGCCAGGAGATTCCAGATTTCTTGAAAGCTATAGAACTTAAGAACTCTTACTCATGAGTACATCATGCTAACCCATGCATAATAACAAAAAGGAAGATGAAGAAGGGAAGAAAAAGATACTATTTATGTTTCATTTCATTCCTCTGATCACCAACATTCAGTTAAATGACTTCAAAACTTATCAGTAAGTGCTGGATACCAGGAAGGTGTCCGCGAGCCTTGGAAGGTGTCCGCGAGCCTTGGAGAGGAAACTCACAGTAAGGACCTCTGCCAGGCCCCTCCACCCCGCTTACCTGTTCATCTTGTCCCTATCGTTCAGGCCATTCTTCCCCAGCAACAGAATCTGCTGCACTTTGGCTACGTTCCCTACAATGGCAGCTTTGTGGATCTTTCCAAGGTCCTTGTCTCGGATGCGATACCCGGGCTGGGAGTTGATTCTATGACCGCCGTCTTTCCCCGGGCTGATGGAGGAGCCTAAGGGCGACTTTCAAACACAGCTCACCTTCCCCTCGGCTCTTAAATGTCCCCTAAACCCAATACTAGTGCTACAGATAAGCCTAAGCAGTCCCCCCACAATATCCCAGTTGGGAAGCTCCGCGGTTTCCAATCTTTCAGCCCAGAAGAGTCGTAGCTAAGCGACGCCGCTAAACACAGTGCGCCTGCGCGCCTCGGAAGAGGGCGTTCCTGCGTGTAGGCACGGAGACTGTCCGGCCATACTGCCCAGTGCGCATGTGCAAGGCCAGGCGGCTCAAGTCTGAGATTGATTGTAGGCGGTGCTAGGTACATTTCAATCAACTGTACCAGTTGGCTAAGCGTTTCCGGATGCTTAACAAAAGGTAGACTCGCTGGTGAGAAAGCCGTCTTTGCAAGAGGTTGGGGCTGGAGCGGGGAGGAGCTTCAGGATGCTGAAAGCCTGTCCCCCAGAGCATTTTTAGGGCTCTCCTGAAAAAAAAAACACAAGACTCTAAATCTAGTTATCCCTCAGCTTATACCTTTCCAAATCCCTCTTGGATCAGCGAAATTTAGAGAGTGTAACTACAGAAAACTGTTTTCATGGTTCCAGAAATTGTGGTAACAGGTATTATCAAGTGCAAATTTAGGGGAAACCAACTCAGGTTCTCCAGATTAAATGAAACCGCGTTTCTGAATCCCTCTGATCCTCCCAGGGCCCAGCCTCCATCTACACATTTTCTTCATGTTAACTTTTTGCTTTTATTTTTTTATTTTAATCTTATTAAAGATTAAATCTTTAATCAACCCAAGATTTATTTTGGAGCATAGTGTAACACTTGAGAACTTTAGAAAAAAAATGATTATTCACGTGTCCGAAATAATCCATGTTTTCTCATCTAGTTTAAAATACCACTTTTTAACTCTGATGTTCTGTTTCTGGGGTTTTCCATTCTGTTCCATTGAATGCTCTGCTGATTCTAGCATAGGTAGTATATAAAATATATTTTAATCTTTTACAGGTCCAAAGTTCCTCTCCTTATTTGTCCTTTCCAGCCTTCTCTTGGCAATGTTTATTTCTACATTATTTGAGATGACTTTTTAATCACCATGCCAGTTAAAGGGAATTCTTAGTGAAATTTTTATTGAATTAGGTTAAGACAGGTAATTTTAACTTGACAATCGCTTGTAGCAGTGTATCCATGTATGTGTTTATGTCTCTGTCCTTCATTAACTTTTGGGTGCTTTTTTTTTTAATGTAAATCCTATACCCTTCTTGATGTATTTATATCTATCTGGGAATTTTAAAATTTTTACTGTGATAGTACATTTATTTTCATTATAATTTATGAATGATTACTGTTTTGATATCTGGGTATTCTTTTGACAACTAGAATGAAGAACTTTTTAAATTATAATCTTGTCATAGGAAGCAAGAGTTGAGTTTCTGGTGGTACTTAAGGAAGGCACAAACTGTTGGTATAGATTTCACCAGAAAGATGTAATACTGATAATATGCAGATTGTAAAAAATCAAACAAATGCAAACAAGATGGGCTTTTTTTTAACTGAAGTGTAAG
Organism: Okapia johnstoni; assembly: GCA_024291935.2. Classification (NCBI taxonomy): domain Eukaryota; kingdom Metazoa; phylum Chordata; class Mammalia; order Artiodactyla; family Giraffidae; genus Okapia; species Okapia johnstoni. The sequence goes on from CM044324.1 coordinate 10,238,533, forward strand.
ACCATTGCTACAAATTAAAAAACATTTAATATAGCTAAATTTTACTAAAATCCTATTAGCCAGATTTTTCAGTAATTTTCTAACTAATGTGTGTGTGCACTCAGTTGTGTCTGACTCTAGGGACATCTTTTTTGTTTCCTCTTAAGTCTCTTTGTTCATTTGCTTTATTCACCCAAATCTATTTCCCACTCCTAAATGTAATCATCATAATGGCCTTGCAGAATATTATCAACTCCATTTTTATGAAGCATCTTATGCTCTATACTTGTTCCATCCTCTTTAACATTTCCCAAACTTTAGATAATCTTTTCCCTTGCTTCCATCTGTCTGTAACTTGTGTGTTTCCATCTTTATTCCATTTCTTAGGAATAAAGCAAAACAGGTTGAATCCATACAGGTATAAACAGGTCAGTATATACAGAAACTCCTTTTAATGTAGTTATTGATCCAGTAGTTACAACTGGACTAAACCTAGTATTTGTGGGTGAAGCAGAAGCAGGCTCACAACAGTTAATAGAAAACAGGCTAACCCAAAACTCACCAAGTTCTTGTTCCATTTGTTAATGATTTGAAGTTAATGACTTTAATAAGACTTTTGATTAACCAAATTCAAAAAGAACAGATACCTCCATTGCCCAAGAGGCACCAGCAAAATCTGAATGTATGGCAGCCTTATTTTACAGCAAGACAAATTAATTTACGTACATATTCTTCAGAGGCCACTTAATGGCATTTTGTTCTTTGTAGACTGAATGAATTGACAACAAATTTTTGGGGATTAGTGGCTCAGAAGCCAAGTGTCCAGACCTTCAGCAGAAATTGCTGCTGGAATGCACCAAAGAACTCTGAAAAGAGGCTGGGTCCCTGTTGAAGTGATGTCTGGTTCCAGGACAGCGTTTTCACTGATGAAAGAGCAATGAACAAAAATGAGAACAAAAAAATATTTCTCAGGGCTATCCAGCTTAGCTACACCAAATGGTTTTGGTGTGTGTGACTGGTATCAATTCTTGATCACCAAACATTTGGTTCCTACAATAGCCCAACCAAAAAATTATCTTTTGCCTTCTGCCTCCACAGTATTCTCCAGGGTCACCTATGAGACCAGTAAAAACTATAGTGATGTCTGAAAAAGACTCTTGACACTTCCTGAAGCAGCCTGAAAGGAGGGTCAAAGCCACTACCAAGCTGCAGGGAGATGAGAACTACACACCAGGACTTCAGGTAGGTTGTCAAGATTTGGTTTACTCTAGTGTTTTTGTATGGACCAAGATACTCAAGGAGTCTTCATTAGGTCATCTCTAAACTTCTGTATTTCCTTGGGTCAAATGCTGTCTGGATCCCCAAGCAACTGAAACCTAAGATTTCCCATTCCCAATTTCTATGGAAACAGATGCCCTCTAGAAAGCTGTTGCCTAGAATACCCACAACTAAGACTCCCACTAAGCCTATCTAAGATTCAAATGTCCTGGTGGTGAATAAGCATATGACTGGAAAACAATATAGAGGTAAGAACTTATTAATATAACAAAAACTACACAAATCAATGAGAAATGATATGGATTATTAATAAATGGTTTGGGAAAAATCAATTACTGATAAGAAGTAACTACACATCTCAAGGTATCACCAAAATAAACTCCAGGTTAGTTAAATGTTTAGTCTTTTTAATAAAAACCATTAAATATTTTAGAAGAAAATATGGATGAGTGGTATTATTTATGTTTAGAAGATCTTTCCAAAAACTGGAAATTAGAAAATATCAGTACATTTGGCCACATAAAACTTGAGACCAAAAAATGTAGTATAAATCCAAATATAGAAAAGGAATTAACATACGTAAATAATGAAACATGCTTAGCTTACAATTAGGGAACAACTTTTTTTTTCTTTAATGATCAAAGGATACCATCAGTTCACAAATTAACCATGGGTACCAGAAATTTTCTACTCTTACTTGACATGGATAGTAGCTCAATTTCATCATCTTGCCTCAAGACATTTGCTCTTCAGTTCTGTGATAATTTAAGCCACTGGGATCTTGATATTCTCACTGCCTTACAGCTCATCAAATTTACCCATTAAGTGGATGACTTCATACTGATGGTACTAGGTGCACAGGAAATAGGATATAGTTTGAAAGTCCTGGTAAAAATTTATGTGAGAATTTATGTTAACCCACTTAAAAAAAACAAATCAGCATTATCCATTTAAATATTTACCCCCCAAATTAAGCACAAATCTAAACTATCACCTTGGCATCACAAATTTTTACAAAATACATATTTACAAAATATAATGTTAACAGTATAATCAGTTCTAACAGTGACCAACAGCTTTGGTGGATAAATCAACTTTGTGATTTAGGGTAATGAGAAGTATAGTAACAGCTCACTTTTCTTAAAAACGGTTTATTTTAAAAGGTGTATTTTTTTTTTTAAATAAAATCTAACCAAAGGAGATATTTTATTTTCTGTGTACTCCTCCAACAACTGTTTCTTCAAATTCTGTATGACGATTTGAGATTTTATGACACCAAGAAGCAGCATGAACTTAAGAATCTTAAAATCTAACAAGGATGAAAAAGCATACAGAAAGTGGAACCAAACCACAGCACCAGTAAGCACTTGCCCATCTGTCAACTTCTCAAACAGGGAAAAAAAAAAATCACATTGAAAGTGAGTGTTAGCTGCTCAGTCGTGTCCGATTCTTGCAATCCCATGGACTGTAGCTTGCCAGGCTCCTCTGTCCAGGCAATACTGGAGTGGGTAGCCCTTCCCTTCTCGTAGAGGATCTTCCCAACCTAGGGATCGAACCCAGGTCTCCTGCATTGCAGGCAAATTCTTTACCATCTGAGCCACTAGGGAAGGCCAAAGTTTTGATAAATTTTGAAGCTGGTTTTCTTTGTGCTATAACAGTATAAAACACTATCTTTCACCAAAGTTAAAAATTAAAAACTGTGAACCTTTTGGCCTCTCATTGTTAATACTGACAACATCCTTCTACCTGGCAGGTGCTATGCTTCCTCACCACCAGGGAACACTTCACCAGGCTTTGCAAAGTTTGATTCACAAATTTCTTAACAATCATTCAGTTACTTCATATTTTTTATTACAGTGGATTTAGGTTTCTTTTTGAATAATGATGCTTATTTCCTAATAATATAAAAAGTCTCTCTTGTTCTTCCTGGAAATGCTTTAGCAACCGTCTTCTTCAACCCTGTTTTGTCTTCTTCCTCCATCTTCTCCAACATCTGCGTCTTTCATCCCCTAGTTCAGAATTCCTAGGAGAGCTATACAGACATTACTAACATCTCAAGTTTACTAACAACTAGTCTTTAACATGTGAAAAGACGCAACTGGTTGATAAAAGATAAAATACCTCTTGTGTGAAATCAACCCATAATACCTTAAGGAATTTCACATGCTACAGGTCTTCAAGTTCTCTTTTTATCCGCTTAACAGATCCTTCTATGTACAAGATACTGTTAGCCTGGCACTTGATCCTACCTTGCATATTTTATCTTCTACTACTATATGTAAAATAAACGAGGACTTACTGTATAGCACAGGGAATTATACTGTATCTTGTAGCAACTTATAATGGAAAGGAAGCTGAAAAAGAATATAGATATATATAACTGAATCACTTTACTGTATACTTAAAACTAATACATTGTAAATTAACTGTACTTCAACAAAAATTTAGAAAGTACAAAGACAGCAGAAGCTTTGTTAGTTTTTCACACGTGTATCCCATACATGATTATGATGGAAACTACACAAATAGTTCGATCCTGAAAAATCTTATGAATTCTATCACCCAAAAGTGTTCAAACAAAAATCTGTTAATATATGTAATCACTATTTTTGACTCATGGAATATAATTAGAAGGCAACACCATCTCCCACTACCCTTTGAAATATTCAGAGGTTCTTCTCCCAGCCCAGGTTGAAAAACCTTACTCTGAAATAATAAAAAGTCCAGAATTGCTTTAAATCACAAAGTACTTAAAAAGAATTTCCAGTCTCTAACTATAAAAACAGCAAGTCAGGGTTAACCAGCTCGGCCACACTACAGGATGCCCATGTGCAGTAAGGGTGGAAGGCAGGCATGGTCCTCTTTAGCTTTCCTGCCTAATTCCATTCTTCCTCCGTTAGCTGGCAGTTTATGGTTTCCAACCTGCCAGGATCAAAACTGCAGGGAGTAGCAGAGTTATGTGAGATGGTTTTGAGCAGTCTGGATCTGGCAGTTACTTTAAAGCTATTACTCTCAGTGGTATTTCTGTGCCCGCAGCTTTCTCACCTGTAACTCCGTTGACCTAAGTGTATGTAATCCACTCTGTTGACTTTTCTTCTTAGCTCTTAAGGAATCCAGAGCACCATTTCAGATTATCCTTTTCTGGGGCCCATCCACACCTCTAAGTGCCCTTCTGTATAGTATGTAACATGGATCCTCCAACATGGCTCACTTTCTCTCTAGACCAACATTTGGTCCTCCATAAGCATTCAAAAGGAATTTGTCAAAGCAAGTGCAGAAAATGCAGAACAGTCTCAATACATTAGCAGTTCTTCTCCCGTCCTGAGCCAGAGTTACAAGTTTCTTTAGATTCCAGGTTCCCTGGGCATGTTACACACCTGCTTCCAGAACTGAAGAAAATTGGATTCCTATCAAGCTCCCCACACTAGGTTTTACAACCTCTCTCTCTCTCTCTAGCCCTCCCTCTTCAGCAGTTCTGTAACCTTTTTTCATGAAATGCATTCTCAAATTTATAACAGATTAGCCACCCATTATATTCCTGTATGAAGCACTGATACATAACTAAACTAAGATTCTATTTTAAAAGATAGAGGGGGTATAGGGGAATTACACTCTTGCCTAAAAGAATAGGGATTAGTGTGACAGAATAGGGGCAAGGGAGAAATTTGCATAGAAATAAAAACCTCAGTTCAAACGTATCAACTCTCCAAAGTTTATGTCCATGACTAAGTGCTGTTTCTTTCAATCCAAAGATCAAGTCTACATTCCAACATATTTTATTAAAATATTACATACTTACATTAAAAAATATGCTTATAACTAGGCAGACTGAAATAATTCAGTATTTACTTTTAAAATGAGTATGAACAAATACAAAGAATATCTAAAAATAAAACACATATCAATTATCAAAAGTAGGTACAGGTTACTTGTAAAACTCTGGCACTGTGGTAGCTTTGAACAGATAGCTTTGAAAAGTTTGAGTCCTCTTGAAGTCTATCCTTATGAAGCTAATTTGGGTGGAATGTGATTCAGAATAAGTTGGAAAACTCACGTTCAGCATGATGAGGGGAGGAGCCTGATGAATCATCTCAAAAAAGCAGCTATAAATCTGGACAAACTGTTGAATAAAATAGCCATCTCAGCACTCTGGAAATGAACTGAATATCTACAACAAACTAAGAAGTGCTTACTCCTGATAACCAGCTCAGGAAAGAACCTGTGACCCTTTGGGCTTCCTGTGCTGCCACATCCTGGACCAAGCCTTCGGGCGCAGCAGTTCAACCAGGGTGACGGCAGATCCTGGGAACAAGGCCTGCTGCCACTGCTGGAAGGGACTCACCTGACTTGATGCACTGTAAAATGGTGAGCTCAAGCTGTAAGCAAACAGGGTTCGCTGAGATTATAGTCCTATGTGGGGCAAACAACAGAGTAGCGAGGGATTTCACTGGAAGTTCTGGGAGGGAAGAAGACAGCCATCTGGGTTTGATAAGCACTTCTAAATGCTCTGGATTTACAGGCATGCAAAGCATCCACATACTCACAGTTGCCCAAACCTGCACATATGCACAAGGGAGAAGGAAAAAGCCCACCAGAAAGCAAAGACAAGGCAAGACTCGCAAATGAGCTCAACACTGAATGTACTTGCCAGCCCACATAGATCCACTGGCAGAGTGGAGGCCTGACTGGTGGGGTTTAAACACAACCTCTGTCCAATCCTTTGGCTAAATACTAAGCTATGCAGTCACAGCAGAAACTGTTAGGAAGCAAGAGTTAACATTTTTTAAAAAAAGGAGCAGACACCAGTGGCTGCACACTGTCGTGGAAACAGATTTCACAAATTTACTGATGGCAAATTACTAAACAAGAACAAACCTCAAGTGAAAAATTTCAGAATCAGTAACTGCTACATTATCTGAAATTCAACAAGATTACAAAGAAAGAAGAAAATGTACCCTTATTGAGGAAGAAAAGCATTCAGCTGGAACTCAGTATCTCCAGATGCTGGAGTTAGCAAAGATTTAAAAGCAGCTATTATGAGCATGCTCAAAGAACTAATGGAAGTCATGTTTAAAGAATTAATGAGACCTATGATGAAAATGATGCAATGCATAAAGAATCTCAATAAAGAGATACAAAGTATAGGAAAGAACCAAATACAAACTCAGAGCTGAAAAATATAAGATGTAAAATGAAAAATTCAGTTGAAAGAACAATCAGTAAACCTGAAGAATCAACAGAAAGTATTCAATCTGAAGGAGAGAGAGAAGCAATGAAGGAAATGAACAAAGCCTCAGAAACCACATCAAGTATATCAACACGTGTGAAAAAGAATCCCAGGAGAAGAGAAAAGGCAAATAAATATATTTGAAGAAATAATTGCCTCAGACTTCTCAAATCTGATAAAAAACATTTATCCATAGATCCAAGAAGCTCAACAAATCCCAAGTAGGAAAGCCTCAAGGAGATCCACACTTAATACCCATCAGAGTCAAACTTGTAAAAAGACAAGGCTAAGGGAAACTTCTTGAAAGCAGCAATAGCTGTTTACTATTAACATAATCATTACCACTGACACTGACTTCTCACCAAAAATAATGGAGGTCAGGGGTTTGTGAGATGACATGTTCAAAGTATCTAAAGAATAAACTCTTAATTAATCATGTACTCCATATCCAGCAAAAATATTCATAAAAAAACAAAAGGCAAAATAGACACCCCCAGATAAAGACTGAGGATTTAAGATTATATAAAGCAGTAGTTATGTCACTGTACTCTCAAGTTGTTATAAGACATACAAATGTAACACAACTATAGCACAAAGAAGAGAAAAAAAGGAGCTATATTAGAACAAAGTTACTACATTTTTACAGAATTAAATTTGCATTATTTTGAAGTAGACTGTAATTAAGAGTGATAAATGCATACCATCATCCCTAGAGCAACTGCTAAGACAGAACTCTGAAGAGGAGGAATAGGGAATTCCCTGGTGGTCCAGTGGGTAGGACTCTGTGCTGTCACTGCCAAGGGCCTGGGTTCAATCCTTGGTTGGGGAAATAAGATCCCATAAGGCATGTCACACAGCCAGGAAAAAAAAAAGGAAAATGAAGAGAGGGAATCCCTTGAGATATGAGAAAAACAATGAACAGCAAAATGGCAGATGTAAAAGCAACTATGTAAGTATTAAATATGAATGAATTAAACACTATTCAAATAACAGAGATTATAGACTGGATTTAAAAAAAAAAAAAAACACAAGATTCATGTGATAAAGGACTTGGCTTCAGAATATGTGATCTCTTACAACACAGAAGGCAACAAACCAAAGCAGGGAGGGAGGACCTGAATGGACATTTCTCTAAAGAGGATATACAAAAGACCAAAAGTCTAGCAGAGGATACTCAAAATCACCAGTCCAAGGGCAACGTAAATTGAATCTATGATGAGACTCTACTTCGTACCCACTAAATGACTCTGTCAAACAGACAAGACTGTAAGAAACGTGCAAGATATGAATAAACTAGAACATTTCATACACTGGTAGTTGGAACATGAAATTATATAATTATATAGTTACTTTTAAAACAGTTCATCAGGTTCTTAAGAAGTTAAACAGAAACTCAGAACCTCAGGCAGCAATTTCTGGAAGTCTACCTATAGAAATGAAAACGTGTCCACACAGACATGTATACACACATATATAAACAGACAGGGGGCAGGGAGGAGAGGAGAAAGGGAGGAAGGGCCAGAAGAAACTGAGGCAAATGAAAACAGTGAATCTGAGTCAAGAGTATAAGGGAAATCCGTGTATTATTCTGTTAATGTTTCTCTAAGGTTGAAAGTACATCAAAATTTTAAATTACCCAAACAAAAGGGCAAGAGTATCATGTAGCAAGCTCCGTCTATCAACCTCAATGAAGACAATAAACAGTTTAAAAGTTACTAGAAAACTATAGGTAATTTTAGTAAAATCACTTCAAGAATATAATTTGGTTGTAAAACCAATACAATGTGCTCTAAAATAATTTTTCTACTGAGCTAAATAAAGTCATCTGTAAATCCTGTAACAACACATTAATATTTGCAAAATCTGACTGAAAAGTAAACACAACTTTCCATTTCTAACACAGAGTAACTCAAAAGTCCACTCTGAAGGGGACTGAGTTTTTGGTTTTATTTTGGTTTCATTGCCAAGCATAATTACATTGTTATTCAGAATTCGAGGTGTGTTACTTGTTTATTTAACAAAATACTGTTGCTCTGAAATAAACTTCATTTTCAGAGTGATTAGTAATGTTTAAAAAAAAAAAAAAATCATGAAAATGCAAGCTGCATTTTTTAAAAGTTATAATCATTTAAATTCTGATTGTATCTGTAGGTTCTCAATTCTCCACTCTTATTTTTTTAAGAAAACACTTTATATATGGTCACTCTAGATCATAATTAAGTGCATCTGAATGAAGTTTCCACTAATGAACGTAGAACTACGATGTACCAATAGCCAAACAGCATCATTTCTTTATCAAAGATAAATGGTACTATCTAGAAACAAAGGCAATCCTTCATGAATTTTACTTTGCTAAGTAAAAATACCTCCCAAGAACTAAAGGCACACTTTCTATTCACATCTAACACTAACCAACCATAAAATCTTTACTTATTTTCAACTTAATAACCAATTGACACTTCTCAAACAAGCTGTTTTCAATCCTGATAGCTCTTTATTTTCTTTAATAAGTTTGCTATTTGCAATAGGTGTCCATCATGAGAATAATCAAAATTAGGTGAATGTGACAAAAGACTGACAAAGTGTTTCACACCTCTGAATAACACCGAGTCAAGAATGGCAGAGAGTTGCAAAATAAGACTACTTCAATGCTACTTATGGTCTTGCAATAAAACCAGCAACACATCCATTTCAAGAGCTATCATCTCACTTCCAACTTCTTCCCCTCAAGAACAATTTGAATCTCTTTGGCATCCAAAGTCTCGTAGGTCAATAAAGCTTCTGCCAGATTCTTGTGCTCTTTCGCATGAGTCTTCAAGATATGTTTTGCTCGCTCATATGAATCCTGAAATACAAAGCAGGTATGTAAAAGGCAGAAACCTCAGAAGCAAAACCATAAACGGGAAAAAAAAACAACCCTTTATGTACTCTAAAAAATATATAAGATCTACTGATTTCTATCTACAAAACATAAAAGCATTTAAAAGCTTGGTTCCCTGATAATAACTTTATACTTTCCAGTGTTGTATTTTTAACCTCCAAATCTATCCTATAGATAACCAAGGTCCACTTACACAAAAAGCTACTTAAAAAACAAAAGTATACACTACCCATCTGCTTTCTGAGTAAGGTCTGTAAACACAGAAATCTATTTCTTTATTCAATATACTTGCTAAAAGTAAAGGGAGTTTGTTCATTTTGTCCCTTAACATTTCACCAATTTACTCAATCTAGAATGGCCAGAAAAGATACAGATTTTCATTCTTTTACTTGGTAACACACTCACTTCGCGATACTGTAACAGTCTATCACTAGAGGTGATCTTTGACTTTCAAACTTTTTTTTTTTTTTGCAACCCACCTTGAACTTATCACTTAAATCCTTCAATTCTCTTTTCAAAGTGAGTCTGAATTAAGTTTATCAGTTTATGAATAATGGCAATAATAACAGTTCATTTTTGACAGTATCACATTTGCCTGTACAAATGTCAATATCTGAATAGCTAATCATTTTTGCCCTTATAAAAATGGGTAGAAAACGTAAAAATGAATTTACCAAAACCAAGACACCAGGTGTATAAATGTAATAAAATTACTAGACACTGTGAACATAACCATAATATCCAAATGAAATAACCACATTAAATATATAAATTATTAGAAATATATTATGGAATATTATAGCTAAAAATCAAGGATTAGCAGTAAGTTTAAAAACTTCCTTGGAATGAACCCCTTACTTTATAACATGTAAGACTATTAGGTTTCACACTTTTAAGGCTCATGTACATTTGAACCTGGGGCTTCCCTAGTGGCTCAGATGATAAAAAATCTGCTTACAATGCTGGAGACCAGGTTCAATCCCTGGGTTGGGAGGATCCCCTGGAAAAGGGAATGGCAACCCACTCCACTATTCATGCCTGGAGAATACCATGGACAGAGGAGACTGGCAGGCTACAGTCCATGGGGTTGCAAAGACTCAGATGCAACTGAGCAGCTATACTACATAACACATATTACCAAAGTAAGCCTGCCATCTAGTGGAAAGAATACCTACTGTACTTCGGGAGCAATGGTGCCCCTATTAACTTTATGAGATATACTGACATTTCTAAAGAACAGTGAACTTCAGCTATTTTGCATGCACCCAAATATTCAGGCACATTTTGACTAAACAGATAAACATTAAAAAAGAAAAGATTATTACCCTCAAAAGGATTCTGATTTCCTGTTCAATAGCAGATTGAGTTTCTGGACTCAGTTTCCCTGTATCACTGTAGGTCATAACTCCAAGCTAAAATCAAGGAAAATAAAGAAATTCAACATAAAAACCTCCAACTAATGTATGTAACAGAGAGAGGACTATACCATAAATAAGAAAATAAGTATCACAGGAGCAAGGAAAACTTACAATATAAAAATGCCCTTGAGGGCAAAAAAAATTCATTCTTCTTCTGAAAGTATAAGTGAAGTGAAAGTCACTCAGTCGCGTCCAACTCTTTGCGACCCCATGATCTATACAGTCCATGGAATTCTCCAGCCCAGAATACGGGAGTGGGTAGCCTTTCCCTTCTCTAGGGGATCTTCCCAACCCAGGGATCAAACCCAGGTCTCCCGTATTGCAGGTGGATTCTTTACCAGTTGAGCCACAAGAGAAAGTATAATACTAAAAATGTACAGAGAGAATTTTAAAACCCAAGTATGGTTCTGAGTGGGCTTCCAGTTGTGCTAGTGGTAAAGAACCTGCCTGCCAATGCAGGAGAATGAGACATGGGTTCAATCCTGGGTCGAGAAGATCCCCTGGAGGAGGGCATGGCAATCCACTCCAGTATCCTTGCCTGGAGAATCCCATGGACAGAGGAGCCTGGTAGGCTACAGTCCACAGTGTTGCACAGAGTCGGACATGACTGAAGCAACTTAGCATGCATGGTTCTGAGTACCTTCTTGGAAAACTTTAGCAGCTATTCTAGTCCAGAAATTCAGTCACAGTATATTGGATTGCTTCATGGAGCCACAGTGATAAAACAGATATGTAGAGTATGTGGAAAGGGTAAATTAAGCAAGCTCAACAAGTAGATCTTTGATGTCATATGAACAGAAAGAGCTCAAGAATTTATATTATCATTTGATTAATTCACGAATAACTGTTACTGTCTGAGCAGCTGGAATAGATAGAATGTGTGCCATTTCTCAGAAAATGAGGTTTAGTTTATAAAGTAAGCTTTGTCAAATCCATTTGGAATGAAACAGGAAAATCTATCAATTTACAATAGAACCCTCTCTCAGAAAGAGACACTCTTTACATCAAGACACTCTTCACATCATCATGTGATACATGAGGGAGGGTTAAAATTAGCTATTACCTTTTCACTCATTCCAAATTTGGTGACCATGCGCTTTGCTATTTTGGTTGCATTATCAAAATCACTGGAAGCACCTAAAATTTTAAATTATACATAGAACTCAAGTTAAAAAAAAAAAAATCTTTAAACGAATAAACACAATTTGAACTAAAGCCATTATTTACAGTAACCTGTTGTAATATGGTCACTTCCGAATATAAGCTCCTCTGCCACTCTTCCTCCCATGCTGACGTCCATCTGGGCAAGCAGTTGAGCTCTAGTTTCATTCCATCGATCATTCTCAGGCAACAGGGACACCTAGACAATTTAAAAACAAAGAAAAAATTCACACACAATTTTGAAATACATATTAATAACCCGAATTATCATTTGTCTCTCTAACTTAATACTATGATGCTGAAAACTCAGCAACATTTCATAGAGACAGTCATGGTGAATGATGACCAAACCAGAAATGTATAAAATGAGGAAAGCAGAAGTGCATTTTATAAATAAGTAGTTAATGCTGCACAACTGTCTGTCTTTTGCTGAATAAAAATATTTCAAATGTCTATAATTAGAAAGATATGAAAATGAAATTTATGCTCAATGAGACAAAACTTAGAAAAACAACTGAACCAATCATTACGATACATAATTTCTTCTGAGGGGAAAAGAGAAACTACATATTTAAGAATTATATTTTGTTCTCATTACTGAATTAAATTTCATAATTTAAATATACTATCTGAAATATTAAAGATATCCTTTATTAGCAGATAAATTTCACACATATGTCTGAATTCAAAACAGTTGAGGAAGTTAAGAAAGTATCAACAAACTTAGGAAGCTGCTGAATTTGCTTTTGAAATGTTTTCATCAGTAATTTCCTTCATAAGATACTAGGGAACATTATCTGAAAGAAAAGAAAAACTAAAGATACTCACATGTCCAAGTGTTGGCCCTCGAGGCATGATTGTAGCTTTGTTGATAGGCATCGCATCTTTAGTGTAATACGCAATAATAGCATGACCAGATTCATGATAAGCTGTGATCGTTTTGTTTTTATTATCAATTTCCACACTTCTACGCTCAGGCCCTAAGAATGAAAATTTACTTAGTAAAATACTCCATTAGGAAGGAATATTTAAGTGAAAGAAGCTCATATGACTCAAAGTCATTCTTAGAGTAATATGATTTAATATCATTAATATTTTAAAACACCGTAAAAGTTTAAAGAATGAGTAGACTCCACTCTACAACACATGTAAACCACAATTTGTCAACTGAAAACCAAATTCTAAGAACTATAATCTTACTCCTTATATCAAAAGGAAAAAACTATTTCTAGAAAATCAACTTCTAACAGGAATATCGTAACAACCTGTTTTGAAGCCAATTTAAATAATCTTTATTTTAATTTCCTTTTGGCCGTGCTGGGTCTCTGCTGCTGTGCGGGCTTTTCTCTAGTTGTGGCGAGCGGGGACTACTCTCCAGCTGTGGTGCACAGGTTTCTCAAAGCAATGGCTTCTCTCGTTGCGGAGCTCAGGTTCTGTGCTTCAGTAGTTGTGGCATGCGGGCTCAGCAGTCGTGGCTCCTGAGCTCTAGAGCACAGGCTTAGTAGTTGTGGCACATGGGCTTGTGGGATCTTCCCAGATCAGGGATTGAAACTGTGTCTCCTGTATTGGCAAGTGGCTTCTTTACCACTGACCCACCAGGGAAGCCCCTTGAAGCCAATTTAAGGTTTAAAATAAAACTTAAATACTGAAAAACAGTATTTAAGTTAACTATTAAAAGTAATAGTTTTACTTTTAACTATTAAAAGTAATAGTAATTAAGTAAAAAAGTTAACTATTCTTTAATCAGCAATATCAGATAAGAAAAACATGGCACCTTCAAAGTATAATATACAGTGTATTTGTTCTGTAAGAGGCCAAACTTTGTGCTATGTTTGAGTATGTATTTGCATGTTTCTATACCTTTCTTTTTTTATAACCTTTCTCTCAAAATTAAGAATTTTTTCTCTACCATAATGAATAGCATAACATAGGGAAAAAAAGAAAAGAAACCTACCCATCAGGATTTTATCTTTGGAAAACTCTAGTTCCTTCATAGTAACCATTTCTTTTCCATCAACAGCTGCCTTTAATGCAGCCTGGTTCACAAGATTCTCCAACTCTGCTCCAGAAAAGCCAACAGTACCTCGAGCTATGATTTCTGGATCAACAGCTATATGCAGACAGAACACAACATTGAAATTTCAAAAGCAATAATAAAAAGCTCTGCATAAAGAACTCACTTTGCAAAAGAAAATAGCAGTCATGAACTATAATTTTAAAAAAACTTTACTAAATTCTAAGAGGAAAAAGGAAAAATTGCTACTGAACAAACCGTTAAAATTGTCACTGGGACAATATACGTTCTTACACTTAAATAACTTTGTGAAAAACAAAGAAAGGTAGAGTTGTCAGATTAATGATTTACAGACTTTCAGTTATCACCCAACCACAAATTGAAAAAGCACATTATCAGTTTCATCTTGAAATAACTTTGGACACAAAAGTCCACTTTACAAGAGGAAACATGTTTGGTTTTATAAACTGATTCTGGTATCTCTGAAAATACTGCAGTTTAATAGCTGCTTTTACTACTCAAGTGGGTCCATAATATTTCCATGTATTTTGTTTTATACTTTTGCTTCCCCTCTTTTGGCCCCAAAGTGATTACATCATGAGGCACTATGCTCATAATATACAGGTACTTGTTCTATTACTTTATATTTTACATTCATCTAAAGAAAAATTTATACATAGATTCATAAATATTATCTATCTCAATACTCAAAACTTTCTTTCAAATCGGGATTCAAAATTATAGAATCTCTGATACACACTACTTAAGAAATAGACTTTAAGGACAAATAAAAGGAGAGAAAAAAAAAACTTTAAAGGAACTTGTCTTTTAAGACATCCTGAATAAGGAACACAAACAGAGTAGACTGATATATTACCACTTCACAGAGATAATGTTTGTATCACAGAATTAGACTTACACTGATCAAACTTTATTTTATTGAGATACCACTTCAAGATTTCTGTTCGACCTTTCACATCTGGCCTTGGAACTGTAACCTGCATGTCAAAGCGACCAGGGCGTATTAAGGCACTACAAGGAAAATACAAAAAGAAAATATAATTAATAAACTGTGCTGAAGGTCTGGTTATAAAAACAAGACTGACATCCTAAAGAGAAGATGGAAAGGTAAGGGCAACCAACATTTATTTTGAGCATAAATATTCAGATTAGTTCCTTGTAAAACATGGTTGAAATAATAATTTCAATAACTGGAAGGCTAAACAAAGGTTCACGTAGATAAATATGTGCATCAGGATAGTATACAACCATTCAGAGACAAAGACAAGCAAGTCTGTCAGTAAAGGAACGAATAATTCTATAGCAGCCTATTATGAGAGCCACACACCCATCTTACTGCTGTACTATAAAATGTTAAACTAGACTCTTAAGCAAGAACCAACTATTAGATCAAATGAAAGGATGAATAACTTAAACAATAAAACCAATAAAAATCTTAAACTATAGTAAATTTTACTTTTAAAAATGTGCTGTCTACCACCCTCCCCCAAAAGCTATATGATGTTTAAGTCATAAGAAGATTCTTTTAGTAGCTTTACTGAGATACAATTCTCACATCATAGAATTTGAAGTGGACAATCCAGTGGGTGTTAACAGATTCAGAGTTGTCTAACCATCACCACAATAACTTTAGAGAATATTGATCCCCTTCCCCCACTTTCTCCAGCCAGAAGAAACCCCAAGTCTACTGGCAGTTATTTCCCTCCTGTTTGCCCAACCTCTGGCAGCTACTAAATTACTTTACATTGCTATGGATCTGCTTATTCTGAACAATTCATATAAAAGGAATCACATAATATGTACTGTTTTGTGATGGGTTTTCTTCACTTAGCACAATGTTTTTAAAGTTGATCACTGTTCTAGACTATATCACAAAATTTTTAATACTTACTTATCTAATGCCTCTGGGAAATTTGTGGCACCTATGATGATAACTCCTTCGTTGGGTTTAAAACTGTTAAGGAAAAAAAGTATCTTTTCATTGAAAGTTGAAACAGCACACACACAGAAATGTTCTACACAACTGTTTATCTTCAATCTTACTAATAGCAAAGAAAAGGGATTGTCTTTTTAATGCCCCAAATAGTAAGACATCATTAACTGCTTTTTAAAAGGTCAGTGCACTTCAATAAAACTTGTTAGTAATAAATCACCAAATCATCCGTGGTTTCACAGTAATTCTTCTACTTAGGAAGAGATAACCTGACACAAAAAGCCTGAGTTCCTGACTAATTTTTTGAAAAATTATGTTCAAGTTTACCAATTCCAATTATTTACTCTTAAACTTTCAGAATGTCTTATATGACTTTAAGAAACTTCTCTGCTTCATTCAAAGCAAGCCCACCTCTTACTTTTTACATTATGAAAACTGATGCAAGCTTTTGATCTACAGCAACACTCAGAGCTAGTCACAAACAGTGCAAGAATGAGGGTATTCTCCTTTCACATCTCCAAAGAGATGACTACTTTCAGCTAGAATCACTGCTTTTCTGTCATACTACAGTAAACGAAAATTTCACTTTTCAATTTAAGAGTAGTTAATACATCAATTATCAATGATCCCATTAGTAAAACAATACAATAGTCAAAACAGCTTGTCTTTACTTCTTGCACATAGGATATTCTGTTGCCTATAAACTTAAAATTTTTCCTATCTCTGAAATGCTACTAAATATACCACCAAATTCTCAAGACAGAAGATTCAATTACCCATCCATTTCAGCCAGAAGTTGATTTATAGTCTGCCGTGAATATGGATGCATTGGAGATTCAATTCGCTTCCCACCAACAGAATCCAATTCATCAATAAATATAACACAAGGGGCGTTTGCTTTCGCTTCCCCTAAAGACAGAAAAAATTCAAATAAGTTTAATAAAATCAACACCTTTAAAATAAAATTGCATAAATATTTAACAACCTGTAAGATAATTAAAAAGCCAACAAAAGACACTCATTAGGGAGCAAATACATAAAAGAAGGTCTTTCTTAACTGCTTTAAGTAGTAGTCTCAAATGAAAAAAAAAATGTAACACTGAATATTCATTCTTCCTAGTCATACAAACCATATACAGTCAGATGTGAGGCAAATAATTTTTAAATATATACTACAGAATTGATAAGTAAGGTAAAAACAAAACAAAACACACCAAAAAAAAAAAAAAAACCCAAAACAAAACAAACGAAACCACAGGTTTTCAACAGACCCCAACCTCACCCAGCAACCTAGTGATTCCACAAACTCTTCTGACTAACTGGAAAGTAAAGTAATAGTTTTATTTTAGCCCACACACTAAGTTACCTGAGATTAGCATCCTACAATGGCTATCTCAGCCAACTATCAAATCAGAAACAAGAAGCAAAGCAAGAGTTTCAGAAACCCTCTTTTCCTAACATTAAGAGAAATTATTACTATATGAAAGATCCGCTAAACCTACTAAAAAGATTTCTTATACGGCTGGCTCCCACACCCACAAACATCTCATCAAATTCTGATCCAGAAGCATAATAAAAAGGAACATCAGCTTCTCCAGCAACAGCTCGGGCAAGAAGTGTCTTTCCTGTTCCCGGGGGTCCAACTAAAAGAATTCCTAAAGGAAAAAAATAAATAAGAATGGTTCAAATTAAAAAACAAAAACACAACCTGATAAGAACTTAAAACAAATAATTACTAATTAATAAATACAGTGCTGTGGTTGAAGGCACACCAATGATCAATATTTTCAAACATGTCAAACATATTTGTCTCTATAAATGATTCCCTTCAGGACCTGCTTCGAAACTAACTCTCCTGTATCATTTAAATACTGTTTACACATTGGGATAAATACTGGAATCTGAATATGACTTCAGATTAGATAACAGTTTTGGATCTATGTTAAACTTCCTGACTTTAATAACTGTGCTGAAATTGTATAAAGAGAATATCTTTAATTCTTAGGCAACACATGATGAGGTATTTAGGGGCAAAAGAGCATGACATCTATAATTTACTTGCAAATGGTTTAAAAAAAATGTAAAGAAAATCAATTAACAAATAGAAAAAAAGGTTAAAAAAAATTTTGAGTCTGAGTTAAAACCATGGAGGGAATTCTCTGTACTAAAGAAAAAAGGTAACAAAACAGTATGTTCAGAATGAGCACTTGTAAAATAGCAATTAAGAATTACTAATAAACTTTCATCAGGTAAATCTGATAAAAGCTAAATTAGTGATATATTACAGTGTTTTGTCAAGTCATGGGAAAGTGAAGATATCTTACCTTTGGGAAGTTTACCTCCAAGAACAGTAAATTTTTGTGGATTTTTCAAAAATTCAACAACTTCCTGTAATTCCTGTTTAGCTTCCTCCACCTGAAGTGATACAATTTACCAAATAATTTAAAATATTAATTATCTTACCAAGACACCCTCTTTGAATATTGTAAATTTAACCTGATATTAATTTGGCTTTTTGTTTCAGTGAAAGTATACAAAAAGGCCCCTTTAGAAATACTCACACAAAGGGTTTTCTCCCGACCCTCAGTACCAGATACATGAAATCTCCTTACATATCCCAACAAAACCCCTTTCCAATTGTTTCCTTTGGTTAAAAAAAAAAAAAAAAAACCTGTTACAATAAAAAAAAAAAAAAAAACCTGTTACATTCGAAATTCTAGTTAAATGTCTCAGTGGCATTTAATACAGAGTTGCCTAATAAGTTTCAAATCTAAAACTTTTTTGGACCTAGTTATAAGCTTCAAGGGCAAACTATCTGGACTTACTAACGATAAATTTGTCTGTGTTTAAGTTATAACATTAATTTGTGACTAGATATGAAGTCATTTTTTAAATAAGGAATTACTACTAGAATATAAACAACTTAGTTCCTAACAAATGCCAAAGGACAGTGACTAAAATTAAGCTATAGTGTACTGCTTTATGGGAGAAGGCAATGGCACCCCACTCCAGTACTCTCGCCTGGAAAATCCCATGGACGGAGGAGCCTGGTGGGCTGCAGTCCATGGGGTCTCAAAGAGTCGGACACGACTGAGCGACTTCACTTTCACTTTTCACTTTCATGCTTTGGAGAAGGCAATGGCAACCCACTCCAGCATTCTTGCCTGGAGAATCCCAGGGATGGGGGAGCCTGCTGGGCTGCCATCTATGGGGTCGCACAGAGTCGGACATGACTGAAGCGACTTAGCAGCAGCAGCAGTACTGCTTTATAAATAGTTGTGGTAAAAAAAATGTTAAAGATTTAATTCTCCAAATATAAAATCTTACAGAATTGAGATCCCTAGCAGAAAAAAAATCCAATCTGGCCAACAAAAATTGCAATCAGAATATTAGATCATTTTTAAAACTCTGATAAGGACTAAGAAAGCTATCTATTAGAAACAGTGAGCAATTTTCGTAGTCAGCATATAAGCAGAAGTCACAAATGCAAATTCCCAGTGGCAAAATGGTATCAATAAATGAGTGAAGAAGGCCAGATGCAGAATAGCACTGGTGGAAATGGTGCTGAACTGGAAAGCAACACTCCCTTTAAAGACAACCACAGCATGGGTGCCGAAGAACACAGACCTAGTGTTTCAGAATTCAACTGTCAACAAACACCAGAAAGTTTTTCATGGGTGTGACTTCAATTGAAAGATGTTGGCTACCAGTGTAAATGAAGAATACCTTTTTTGTAGTATACTTTCACATATTTATTTTAAATTACCCTCACATAATAATATATTTGTAGCCAATCTACAAACTCATATCACACAACTTTTAATAACTCAGTGAGAAAACTCAAGTATTCACATTGGGCAGTGATAAAAAGAAAGTACTTGGGAAGGGGTGAACAGGAAACATATTGATGGGCCAAAGTTCCACAAGACTTACCCCCCCACACACACCCCTCAGATGTCAATCCCACATCTAGGACATCTGTGCTTCTGCCAATTGGCTATAAATTGGAGATTCCCAGAATCCCTCCTTGGGTTTAATTTGGTAGAGCAGCTCATAGAACTCAGGAAACCAGGTTAGGTACTATTGGCGCATTATGAAAGGATATACCCTAGAACAGCCAGAAGGAACAGAGAGGTAGGCAAGGGATACAGAAAGGGGTACAGGCCCTCCATGTCCTCTCTGAAAGTGCTACTCTCCTCACACCTCTATGTGTTCACCAACTGAAAGCTCCTCCAAACCCCGACCTGTGGGGATTTTAATGGGAGTGTACTCACATAGGCATAATCAATTATTAACTCCTTTCCAGCCCCTCTCCCCTCTCTGGAGAACAGAGAGTAGAGGTGGAAATTCCAAGATTCTAATCATGGCTTGATCTTTCTGGTGACCAGCCCCCCTCCAGGAGCCCACTCCGAGCCACCTCATTAGAACAAAAGACACTGTGGGACTTCCTTGGTGGTCCAGTGGATAGGACTCCATGTATTCACAGCTGTGGGCCCAGGTTCAATCCCTGGTTGGGAAGCTAAGATCCCATAAGGTGCGTGCTGTGTAGTCAAGGGGACAAGGAAAGAAAAGAACAGAAGACATTGCCATCACCCAAGACATTCCAAAGGACTCATAAGCCCTGTGCCAGGAACTGGTGTCAAAGACCAAACAGTAGAACAAATGATACTCCCAGTGCTCTTATCCCCTGGGAAATTACAAGGGTTTTAAGAGCTCTGTGCCAAGAACTGGAGGCATAGACCATGTATGTATCTTCTATTATTTCAACCTTTCTAATAAAAAATACAATTAAAATAATGTTTGAAGAGACCAAGGTAAACTTTTTAACTTACTCCTTTAACATGTTCAAAGGTAACATTTTTCATCTGCACAGGATCTACAGCAGAATCAAGCCCTGTTGTTGTCCGGAAGCGGACTAAAGGGACAAAAAAAAAAATGCTTACATATTTGATAGATTCATAAAATTCTAACTACCTTATTTTTCAGATGCAAGAAAGTCCAGAAAAATTAAATGTCTAAGATCACAATGCGAGGAGTAGGAATTAGGTCTTCTGGATTTTCAGACAATGTTCAAAGAATGAATGATTCTCATTAAAATGACATCTTTGCTTTTCCAATTAAAACTAAGAATTTTCCTCTTCTCCTTATATTTAATATTTAATAGTAAAAATGTAAACCAATGGTTCTCAAACTCCATTGTGTGCAATTTAAGAAACACAAAAGAATAATCATCAGAGCTCTTCCCACTCTTCCACCACCCTGCTGATACCACCTATCAACCCATACACTGGTTCCCTTTTTTGGAAAAAAATATTTTAGAAAAACAGAGAGAAACAAGAGAAGGCAGATCTAGATATAAAAAAGGCGCTTCCTGGATGTTAAAACCTCATCTCAGGTTTGATAACTTTTAAAATAACTGGGGCTACATCAAGTTGTAGGAATAATTTCTGATCTAGGTCAATCAATGTTAACTATAAATGATTTTCTTCCCCCTCAAGGTAATCATCATAAAGAAAGGGGAAAACACGGTATAAACACTGAATGACAGCTGGAAAATCAACTGGAACCACTTTAATCTGACATTATTACTTCATTTTAGACTGGCAAACTGAGAAAACCTGGGGCTCTAAAGTAATTTTCTGTGTGCTAATTTTCAATACATTGAATTTATTACTGTGCCTTTGAAATAGATGACTAGTTTTTACTCTGAATTGCTATTATAAAATTCTTCTGTATGTTCTTAGAATTTTATCATTGATTAAGTATCATTTCTTAAAAATCTGGGGAATTAATCACATCTAGAAGTAGATTTAAAATTATTACTCTAACATAATCCTTGGAACTTTAAAAAATATTAGTTATATCCTTAAAAAGTACAACTTGAATTTATACAGTGTCTGAAGGAATTTTTCTTATAGTCCATAAGACAATGCAAATATAGTAAGTCCTCTGACAAGGTGGATGATACACAATCATAAGAGATTAAAATTTTTCTATTTCAATGCAAAAAACAATCTCAAAGTGACCCAATCTGAGAAGTCTCAAATTTGGATTAAAGACCTAGACCCTGGAATTATAAACATAAATGTTTTCTCATCTCTAAGTCTTAGACTAAGGAAAAGAAATGAGTATATAAAAGATTTTTTAAAAAGTCAGATAAATATAAAGAGTCTCTACCAGATAAAAATGGGTTCTTTAAGAGTCCATAAATGCCAACTACCAGCAGAATAAAAACAATCAGACGAGTTCTTCTTAAAGAATCTGGAGAAAAAAGAAAAAAGCCTTAAATAAAATGTTATCAATGAGAAATGACAGCTCAATGAAATGCAAACATGAGGTTACTGATGGTAATCACATTTCACAACACACAGTTCTGGAGCCTGGTATATTTTGCATAATCTCCATGATCGCCTTTCAGCACGTGTTATCAAAAATTTCACAAAGCCTCTTGTACTTA
Organism: Okapia johnstoni; assembly: GCA_024291935.2. Taxonomy (NCBI): domain Eukaryota; kingdom Metazoa; phylum Chordata; class Mammalia; order Artiodactyla; family Giraffidae; genus Okapia; species Okapia johnstoni. Next base: position 10,260,902 of record CM044324.1, read on the forward strand.
GGTGACTTAGGTTCACTTCAGACAGTGAAAGTTCCAGGACATAGTCTCTTTCCACACAGCTTAAGATACAAATATAATGAAATGTAACCAATAAAAAGTTGCATAACTGTTAGAAAAGTTATTATAATCACTTAAAAGGCAGGACTATGATTTCCTTTCAGATATTCCTCTCCAAATATGGATGGTGTCTAATCAACTTACCATTGGTTTTCTGTGTTAGCGCTTGAGCTTTCAGGAAACCCTCTGCAAAACCAGTTTTAAATGCATCTTGGTGAGCTTCAGGTATGTTTTTGGTTTTCATGAGTTTATCCAAACTCTCAACATCTGATCCTCTGTCCCGCAAAAGAAACCCCTAAATACACAAACAACACATTAGTATCATTGACTATAGGTAATATTCCCCCCAAACATAACAACTACTCACAAAAAAATTCATTAAAATCCTACAATTTAAAATTTTTATTGTCAATGTGAAGAATTAAGACTCAACAATAAATAGCCAATGATTAGGAAACTAACACTGGCCCATATACTTCTAGTGGTTAATGAATATAAACTATGTAAACCACTAACTCTACTGAATAACAGGTCGCAAGTTGACTTAGGGTTTAATACCTTACAATAGGTCACACTCCTTTATTTCTGCTGGAAGAAAAACCTCACTCATTTATTAAACATTTACTTAGCACCTTTCATATATTAATACTTGACCTTGTGTAAATTGTGAAGATGTAAATACCAATGATTGGAATGTTTTCGGTCTACTGGGAAGAGATACACAAATAACTAAGTTTTTGAAGTTATTTTGATATTACGTTAGAGGAGCTAGGCATGGTGGTAAAACAAATGCTGTCTAAGAAGTCAAGAAAAACCTTACAGAGGATGGGATAACTAAACCACAGAAACACAGGGCATAAACAATTTGAAAGAGCCATGAAACAACAGCCTCTAGTACTCAAGAGCTATAAGCAATCTTGTTTGACAGGACTTTAAAACACCAAGAGAGGAGAGGACAGGGGGAGAGAGGAGGTGGTACACTGAAAGATGAGAACAGAAAAATGTTAGGCAGAATGCTAAGCGATGAAATGCCTTATGTACCATGACAGAAATCTGACAATAAAGCAGAGGAATACAACCATTACACTATTACATTTTAGACAGTCTAGTGGATGGCAGTCTGGAGACTGGACTAAAGCTAGCAAAAATGAAGGCAGGGAGACTAAATAATCATCATCTGTATGCAGTGGACCTGGGGATGAAGACAGATTTAAGAAATATTTAAGAGGCTGGATCAACAGGATTTTAGTAATTATGAATGCAAGAAGTGAGAGAAGATGAACAAATCATAGTTAACCACAATGTTTCTAGCCTGGATGGATGCTACTTATTAACATAAGAATATATAAGCAGGTGTAGATTGACAGAGAAAAAAACAAAGGAAGATGTCTAACAGGCTAGTGGAAAGATAAGCTTGGAATCCAGAAATGTTGTAGATATAACGATTGCATAGAATATTAATCCATTATCCTAAATGAAAAGATGAAAGAAAATCAACTAGCCAAAAACATACATCAGATATTGAACATTCTTTCTGAAAAGAACTGCTTTTTCAAATAACAACAAAAAATGTCTAATTACCTTCACAAATGATGGCGCTGTGTGCTGCGTTTCTGCTAATCTTTCAGAGGTGGACTGCAGACGTCGTGTCCTTGATTTCAAAGTTTTAAAACCCCGAGACTGTATGAAAACTGAATGAAACAGTATCACATTCAGTTTTCATTTTAAATTTTCACAAGGAAAATGTCTACTAAGAACCAAAACTTTGACACTAGTTATTTCCAAATATTCTGCAGATTCTACTGTAAGCTACAAATGAATGTTTCTAATCATTAATATCACTAAGAAAGAAAAATCAGAATATATTAAACAAACCTATTTTTTTCAAAATAAATATAATTATTGCTCCGTACCTGGCCAGTACTGAAGATCTGAACAAATTCTTTTAAGAGTTCTTGAATGCTGTCTGTACAAGCAAGAGGAACGTAAAGTACTAAACATATCTAAGCAACCTGGAAGGAAATTGTAAAAAGTAAACTTTCTAATTGTCAAACAATCAAATCATGAAATGCAACAAATGATTTTACCAAATATTAGAAAAACCAAAACAAGTTATTTCCAAGAGACAATTTCAAAATTAGTCAACAATGTGATGAAACACTGGAAACCAGAAGTATGTTAATAAGTAGCAGCCAAAGTCTAAGTGGCTCAGTCATGTCCGAGTCTTTGTGACTCTACAGACTGGAGCCCTCCAGGCTCCTCTGTCCCTGGAATTCTCTAGGCAAGAATACTGGAGTGGGTTGCCATTCCCTTCTCCAGGGGATCTTCCTGACCCAGGCATCAAACCGGCACTGCAAGTGGATTCTTTACCATCTGAGCCACCAGGGAAACCCCCTAACCTTGTTATCTATTAAATTATCAACAGTACTAAAATGGCTTACTTTCACTGAAACAAAAAATATATTAACTTACCATATTTATTTTCAAAGAAGGACTGTGCAGATACATGAGATGTATGCCAATGGGAAGAAACATTTTTGTCCTTATAAAATCCAGGAAGTAGACTGCCTACCAGTTGATCAATCTGTCCAATTTTTAATTCAGATAATCCAAGGTCCCTTAAGTTAAGTACAGGCTGTAAAAGATTGAGTCAACCATGTAAGTATTATTATTGTTTAACTTTTTATTGATGTATAGTTGATTTACAATGTTTCAGCTGTTGTTTAGTTGCCAAGTCATGTCCCACTCTTTTGTGACCCCATCAACTGTAGCCTACTAGGCTCCTCTATCCATGGGACTTCCAAGGCAAGAATACTTGAGTGGGTTGCCATTTCCTTCTCCAGGGGACCTTTCCGACTCAGGGATCGAACCCACGTCTTTTCAGTTATATATACACACACACGTGTATATATACACACATATACACACACATGTGTGGGGTATGTGTGCTCAGTCGTGTCTGACTGTCACCCCATGGACTGTAGCCCACTAGGCTCCTCTGTCCATGGGACTTCCCAGGCAAAAATACTAGAGTGGGTTGACATTTCCTTCTCTGGGGCTCTTCCTAACACAGAGATCAAACCTGCATCAGCTTCATCTCCTACATTGGCAGGGGGAGTCCTTACCACTAGCACCACCTGGGAAGCCCCATATATATATAAAACTTTCTACCATAAGTTACTACAAAACATTATACAGTAGGTCCTTGTTGTTTAGCTCAGGTAAACATTATCATCAAGCTATTTAACTTACAGAGTACTTATTAACTAAAATAATGTGAATTTTTAAAATCTAACAAATGTATTGATTCCCTTTTCCTTCAAATATTAAAAAAAATAAATCGGTATGCATATTTTTCTAGTTCTAGCTTTACTGAGGTCAACCATGTGAGATTTGACAAAGCTTTAAAAAAAAATCATACTTCCAATAGTATTAGCAGTCCATGGAGCTTTAATGACCATAAACAAAAGTTCATTCAATAAACAATTGCTGAGATTCTTATTTGAACCGAAAGGTTCTATAAATTACCCATATCTAACTTGTAGTAAGCAGAGAAATTGAACAAAGCAAAAGATGTGTGAAAACCAGTCAAGAGAATACATTCACCTTAAAACAGTTCTGAAATAACTAGAAATTAAATGGGAGTGAGCTATTTTCTTGTTCAAATGAGCAGATAGGGAGCCACTAAGGACAAGTAATAATTTAAAGTCCCAAGAGCTAAAACTTCAAGTAAGACAAGTAAAACTAAACAAAACAAGTAAAACATCAACTTTTATGACGATGTAGTCAGATCCCTGGATTACATAGGTCTGGATTGATGTTCAGGTGCTAGTCAATTATAAGCTTTGTGACAAGTCCTTCACATTCTTAGAATTCCTTTCCTCATTAGGGAAATGACTATAAAATATATCCTGCTTATTTCACAACAGGATAGTATGGATCAATGGATGAGATCACGCCTTGCCCATCTACATAGCCTAATATACAGTAAGACAGTTAAAGTCAGGATGAAATAAAATATTTAATAAGTGCTTTTTAAGGTAATAAAAATTGTACAATACAAGGCACATTATTATAATGGAACCAGAAGGACAACAATATTTAAAAGCTACAAAGATATTTTATCTTCTGAAGTGCGGAAACCAAAAAGTCTATTTATAATACAAAAAGAAATGTAGATTTTTAACTAAGAAGATTATTCACCTTACTTATTGGGTATCAGGTCCTAGGAACACAAAGAGAAATAAAGTACATATAAGTATGATAATTACCATACTACATGGTAACTGCTCTTATATAGATATTTTTTTTAAAGTGGTAACAGAACATAGAACCACCAATTTCCTAAGTCAGATAAGGTTTCCCAGAATTAACACTTAATTCACAAATGATGGAGAAACCTCTGGGAAGAAGACAAACAAAAAGTCATCAAAAGTCCTGGAATGTTTGAGATGCAGTCAAGTTCAGTGACTGAAGAAAGCACTAGAAAGATGGGCTATGGCCAAATTGTGAGGAGCTGTGTTTGAATTTAATTCTATACCTAATGTCATTAATTTTGTTTTAGAGGAAGAAAACAGAAGATAAAGATGATAAGCTGGAGGAAAGAAGGCTGATATAACAAGAGAAAAAAGGCATGAACCTGAACTGAGCCCTAAGAGGGATGTAAATACCAAGTGGCAGACAACAGACATTTGAAGAAACCAGTGAAGTACAGGATTGTGAGGGAGAGGGCTTCTGGACGGATGCACTGGTTATCAATCTGTTGTCTCTCAGCTCCTCTTGTCCTTTCTCTGGCTCCACAATCATGTATCTGGGCCCCTCTTCCTTTGTTGGCTAGAACATTAAGTTGTCAGTAGAGGGCACTGGAGAGACTTCGTAGGAGGAGTTTCTGTTCCTGGTACAGGCCACGATTTATGTTCACTCAGCAGGCTCCTGGGTGCAATACCCATGGTTTCTCCAGCATCTGACTCCTGCAGCTTCTCTGAAGCCTGGCTCCTGTGTGCGCAGCTGCCAACAGTACTTGGCAGCTTACCCACGAACAGCTTCTCCTGGTACCCAGGAGGCAGATTTCCATCAGGTTCAGCTTGCACAGCACCAGCACATTCTATGCCATTTAGTGAGCCAAGGCCATACCCTCTCCAACAACCTCAGAACCTCAGCCCAAGGGTGGAGAACTCTTTGTGGGTAGCTCAATCCTGGGAGTATTAGCTGCTCCTTGAATCTGCAAGTCCTATATATTTCGAGTTCTCTTTACTTATTACTCGCCAATCCCTAGTTATGCCAATCCCCTGTAAGACCAATGTTTTTTAAATATTCAACTAAAAATACTTATTCTGTATATTAAACCTGCACTGTTCAAATGACTATGTGGTCTCTCTTGGTTGGACCGAGACAGACAAAAAGGGGCTAAAACCACTGTAAGATCAAATACACTGGAATCAGAAGAAGTAGTTCAGTTTTAGACATCTTAATTTTGAGGTCCTTGAAGCCTGTCCAGAGGGTATTTTAGTAAGTCACCAGGTGACTATTTTAAAACTTTGGAGATACTTTAGAGTTGAAGGTAGATTTGGGAGTTACCAGCATATAGAAATATACAAACATTAAGACAGATAATCTGGGAGACTGTGGAGGATGAAAATTAGATTACAGGTAAATGCATTCACTATTTAAAAGGCTGGCAATAAAAAGAAGTCCAGCAAAATAGAAAGAGGAAAAAAAAATCAATGCAGTATCACTCAATTTCTGAGAGTACTTTGAAAACAGTGGATATTCTTAAGGAAAAGTTGAAAAAGTTGCAGATTTTTTAAAAGGCCTGTATTTACTGCTAAGGAAATCAACAAAATACACCAAGCCTATAAAATGGTAAAAGTAGTAGCCAAACTACAATGGGAGATGGTATAAATAAAAGCAATGATTAAGTTCAGAATACTTTTTATAAGTCTGAAAGCAAAAGGCAAAGAACTCAGACAGCTTGGAAGGAAGTTAAAAAGAAAGTTTTTTTGCTTGTATTGTGAAGTAGATGTTTGGATGAGTAAGACTTGATGAAAGCAAAGGCATCGCAGAACAAAGGAGGCGAGAGTAGAGATGAAGAAGGATGCTTAAGAAAAATGGAAATGTTTGTGAAACAATAACAAGCAGTCATCAGTGATAAACCACAGGACTAATGAGGGTAAACCAGAGGATAAGACACCAATTCTGTATCTGAAACCATTAGTCTTAAGCTCAACTTTGGCTTCTAGAATTTAGTTACTTTTTAAGCTAAAATATACTTCACCACTGATCTAGCCATTTCACTTAATGAAACAGTCAAGTATTTAGTATTTAGGAAAGTACAAGTGGTGCTGTTTATAGCAGAAAAAACTGGAAACAGTACCCAACAACAGACCATAAAATGAACAGACCGAAGTCATTAAAACTAATGTATGGTGTAACAAGTTAATAAGACTATTAAATGATGAAGGAAAAATCTTAATCTGCATATAGAGTATGATCCAACTATTATAAAATATGAAAGTACAAGGGAGAAAAGGAGAAGTACGATCATAGATTAATTTCTCCCACTTACATAATATTTTCCAAAATTTCTGAAATGAACATAATAGTGCTGCATGTAGCAATTTTGATACATGCAGTCATATCATTAGGAAAGCTCTCTTAGACTGTAACTGAGAAGGGTATCGCGGAACAAGAATGGACCACCTATAGAAAGAGGCAATAGGAATTTGGCACATAGTATAAAAGGAAAACATAAAGACAAATTTTTCACTTACATAAAATTGTATCTCACAAGACTTACCTCACAACCATCCCCTCATCCCCCTCCCACCAAAAGTAAATATGGAAATAGTGTCAGATTTTACTTTCTTGAGCTCCAAAATCAATGCAGATGGTGACTGCAGCCACGAAATTAAAAGACACTTGCTCCTTGGAAGAATAGCTGTGTCAAACCTAGACAGTATTAGGAAAAGCAGAGACATCACTTTGCCGACAAAGGTCCGTCTAGTAAAAGCAATGGTTTTTCCAGTAGTCATGTATGGATGTGAGAGTTGGACCATAATGAAGGCTGAGCACCGAAGAATTGATGCTTTTGAACTGTGGTGCTGGAGAAGACCTCTTGAGAGTCCCTTGGACTGCAAGGAGATCAAACTAGTCAATCCTAAGGGAAATCAATCCTGAGTATTCACTGGAAGGATTGATGCCGAAGCTGAAGCTCCAATATTTTGGCCACCTGATGCAAAGAACTGACTCACTGGAAAAGACTCTGATGCTGGGAAAAATAGAGGGCAAGAGAAGGGGGCAACAGAGGATGAGGTGGTTGGAGGGCATCACTGACTCAATGGACATGAGTTTCAGCAAACTCAAGGAGATAGTGATGGAAAGAGAAGTCTGGCTTGCTGCAGTTCATGGGTTCGCAAAGAGTTGGACATGACTTAGTGACTGAACAACATATACTGTCCTCTGCCACAGTCCCTCAAATGAGGACTAAGGATATAAGCCATTTACAGGTTAAAGAGGCTTCTGTGAAACTTAGCCACATATTATAGTGTTTACTATGAAAAATGTATTCGGAGCTACAAGCAACTATCTTAGTAGCAAGTCTTGTAAACACAAGTTTCTAGATTGGCAATTTGCTATATACCAGACCACGATGATTTTACAATTCTCTGAATACTCAAAGCACAGTTTCATAACTAATACATTTCATTTTCAGGTATCTGTGCTTCAACTGTTCAATTACACTGAAAGCTTCTATAAGGCAGCATATAATAACTTCTTGCTCTTCTGTCTTCCCTGAGACTTGTGGGGCAATTGTGGAGTAAACTGTGGGATCCCTGCTACCACTGAAGCAATACAAAAGAATATTTAAATGGTATCACACAAGTAGTAACACAGGAAGTGAATACAAATACATTGCCACGTGAAATTTTTTATAAGACAAATGTTAAAAAATAGGACAAAGTAATAGTTCTATACACACAACAAAGCCAGAATTAGATGTCTTTAATCCTGCAACAGAGATTAAGCTGAAGACAGAAATCACCCTGCTACAAATGCCTAAATATAGAAAGTTATTTCAGGCATGTTTACAATGTACTAAACCAAAAAAGCTTTCTCACACATTCAGGGTAAAAGCTCTTACCTCATTGCTGGGGGCCTCATGCTCAGACACTACATCTCGATGTTGGTTTTGAGAAATGGATGCACTGACAGAAACTGATGTGTTTTTCGGTGAATGGAACGCATTGATGAGATGACTCAGAGGAACTGTAACCTAAAAAGAGATAAAAGCTGAAAATCAGCAGTGCTTTTTAAAATAAAAACAGCAAAAAAAAAAAACCTTTTTATTGTCAGAACTGGGGCTTGTACAAAGTTAAATATACACTGTTTATCAAAACTATACATTAAAAACTGTAAATACTCAGATTATTGCTAGTCAAAAACTACTAACTTTCAGGATAGTATTGGGATTATATACAGCAAAAGTACTAAAAATACATATATTTCATTGTTGCAGCAACTTAACTCTGAGGGATTTATTCCAAGGAAATAATCTGGTAATATATGCTTGCATATGCCTAGATGATAATTTTCATCAAAATATTTTAAAATTTATGGAAAGCTAGAAATGTCCAAGAATAGGGGAGTGGCTAAATAAACAATATCACCACAAAAATGAAATATTTCACAGACATGAAAAAAGCAAGCATATATCCAGAATTTTGTACTTTTCAACTTCCCTACTACACCACCCCACCCTATTCTGAGCCACCATCATCTCTAACTGGACTTTTTTGGTATGTGGATTTTTAAAAACTGCAACCTAACTTCTCTCCCTGAATCTCCTCTATTAAAGCCAGTCAGATCTCATCACTCCTCCGCTCAAAACTCTCCAATGGCTTTTCTCACAATAAAAGTTGATGTCCTAACAACGATGACTCTCTGGCTCTTTCTCACTTCTGTGAACTGATCCACCATTAAGTTCCCCTTCATTCTCTGTTCTGGCCACCTCGGCTCCTTTGCTATTCCTGGAAACACACCTGGTAGGCTCTCACTCAAGGATTCTGCATTGCTGTGTATTCCCACCTCTCCAGTTAGTCACAAAGTTTGCTCTCATGCTTCCTTCAGTACTTAACTCAAAAGCAATCTTTTCATGTGTCTCTTCCTGGCCAACCTACTAAACAACCCTCTCCTAAGAAATATTCCTTACTGCCTTCCTCTGCTTTATTTTTTCTTCTTGACATTTATATTATCAAACACACTTTATATATTTACTTGTTTACCTATATATTGTTTACTAGAAACCTCAACCTAAGTCCCCTTATTAGCATAAATCCAGGTGGGTAATCCAAAGAGGGGCTTTAAGAATAAAAACACGCCTATCACACAGGAAATTTCGAGGGCTTCAGGAGCTCTGTGCCAAGAACTGGGAACAAAGACCAAAAATTTTTATTTATTAAACCACATTCTCCCACTGGAACATAAGTTTCATGTCACAAGGGATTTCTTTCCTGTATTTTAATATTTTTCTCTTTTGTTTATACATTAATTTACTATAAAATGTTTTTACATAATACTTACACACCTTAGATTTTATTTTTCTCTTTCTCTATTTCATTCAATATTGTATCCCAGTGCAACAATAATGTACACAGTAGTTGCTAAATAAACATTTGTTGAGAAAATGAATAGACTAAATGGGCTCTTACTATATGACAGGTTTTATACTATATGCTTTATTAATTATCTCACTTAATCCTCATAAGAGACATAAACGTTAGCTACTTCTATTTAACTGATGAAGAGAGCAAAAAATCAGATTCAATGTCATTTTCCAAGTCGTTCAGCAAGAAAGTATAATATTAGAGGAAAGATTCTAACCCAGATAATCTGACTTCAGGTTCCACTTAAAGATTTTTCATCCCATGGTTACTGATGCAGAAATAAAAACATTATATTGTTATATGAAAAAAGCTATAAAACTTTATGTAACATTTGTTTTTCTTTTTAATTATGCATACAGAACTTTTCTGGTGGTCCAGTGGTTTGATCCCTGGTCTGGGAAGACTCCACAAGACACAAGGCAACTAAACCAGTACGCCACAACTACTAAGCCCAAACACTAGAGTCCGTGCTCCTCAACAAGGGAAGCCCTCACTCGCTCCAAATAAAGCAAGCCCAAGAGCAGCAATAAAGACCCAGTGCAGTCATGAATAAATGAATAGTATGCATACACATATTTGTATAGAGTTAAAGGGATGAAAGAAGTTATTCTAAAATGCAGTCTCTTGGAGTGATGGAATTATGGGTGAGCTTTATTTTCGGGTATTTTTCTTTTCAGCATTTTTGGCAATGAGTGTGTATTATTTTTAAGAGTCAGAAACGATAAGCTCTTTTAAAGCTGCAGGAATCAAATTAAGATACACATTTTCTGCCTATACCTTTGAAAAGTTTTATATACTTATATTTCTTCTCATTCAATAAAGAATTTAAATTGCTGTTTCCCTAGGTCCTCTGGAACAATCCATCCGGTCCCACCTATTACCTGCTTCCCTGGACCTTTAGGCTTGTCTTGGGCCATTTGAAGACCAGGCAGTTGATAAATCCTGAGGCTCGCTGCTCAGACTGGCTCGGGTGGGACAGTCATCAGGGATGGTAGAACGTAAGAATGGGACAAGTGTCTGGACTGCTCTCCTGGACACTGAGCAGAGTCCTGTGGCCCTCAGGCCTCTCCAAGTGGAGCTGCCCGGCAACCCCGCATCGTGGAAGAGAAAGAGCTAGAAGTTTATGACTTGATTCAAACTCTCCAGGACCCAGAGAAGCCCAGTACTTTAGAAGAACTGGAAGTGGTAACAGAAAGTTGTGTGGAGGTTCAAGAGATAAATGAAGATGACTATTTTGTTATTATAAGGTTCACACCAACAGTACCTCATGGCTCTTTGGCAACTCTTATTGGGCTGTGCTTAAGAGTAAAACTTCAACAGTGTTTATCATTTAAATATAAGTTGGAAATCTAAATTTCTGAAGGAACCCACTCAACAGAGGAAGATATGAACAAGCAGATAAATGACAAAGAGCTAGTGGTGGCTGCAATGGAGAAACCCAACTTTTTCCATGGGAAATCGTGGAACAGTGTGTCCCTGCACCTAAGAGCTGTTCTAAGAGCCATTAAACAGTAATCATTTGATGTATTTGTTTAAACTCTTTGTAAAACGTAGAAGATTCAAGTTTAATACATAGGTGATTTGTACCTCAGAGCATTTTTTTTAAAGGATGATTTCCAAGCAAGACTTAATTATAAGGTAGTACCTAAGTCCGTTCAGTGTCCAACATTCTCAGGATTTGTAACACTTAAATGATCAGAGAGAAAAATATTTTCTAGTTACTATGTGTAAGATGAGTTGCTATTTCTCTAATCCCCATTATGATACACCTGCTTTTCATGTCAAATATTTACCATCCCCAAATGTATTAAATCTAAATCATCACTCTGTAAAATAAATAAAATAGACATGATTCCTGTTAAAAAAAAAAAAAAAGAATTTAAATTGCTAAAACATGGTCTGATCTCTTCTCAATGAAAAACTTGACCCTCTGTCATACAATTTAAATTCCAGTGTATTAAACCAATTAAACAACCAGAAATTACAAATTGTGTTCTGGGCTTTCCTGGTGGTGCAGTGGTGAAGAACCCACCTGCCAATGCAGGAGATGCAGGTTTGATCCCTGAATCAGGAAGATCTCCTGGAAAAGGAAATGGCAGCCCACTCCAGTATTCTTGCCTGAAAAATCCCATGGACAGGGGAACTTGGTGGGCTACAGCCCATGGGGTTGCAAAAGAATCAGACGTGACTGAGTGACTAAACAACATTACCATCTTCCACAGTATAAAATGCGAGAGTCCTATGTGGCCCAGTTAGGACCGCCTATAGTACATACAGCTCCTTCACTATCTCTACCAACATCACAACACCACTAACTCCACTTAGCAATGATAAATTTTCCTAATATGGGGTTTTCTAGATACCATGGGCTTCCCTGGTGGCTCAGTGGTAAAGAATCTGCCTGCAATGCAGGAGACGCAGGAGTCACTGGTTCGATTACTGGGCTGGGAAGATCCCCCAGAAGAGGGCATGGCAACCCACTCCCGTATTTTAGCCTGGAGAATCTCATGTATAGAGGAGCCTGGCGGGCTACAGTCCATGGGGTCACAAAGAGTCATACACAACTGAAGCGACTTAGCATGCATGCACACCTGATACCAACTTCCTGCAGTTCAGTTCCAAAAGCTTTAATATTCAGATCAAGTCAAATTTTTTTTCAAATGATTGGCAGGACTCCACCAGACACTGGTAACACCTTCTTGCAGCCAGCTGATCAAACCAGAAACAACCTTTTCCATCGTCCCTGATGAAATTCTATTCTTTTTTCAAAATAAAATCTCATACCCTCCTTTTCATAAACACTGTCACCACTTAGCAGTACATTAGCCCCTCTCTGGATTAGTGCAATAACATCCTTATCTGAAAACACCTCCACTCTTGTTCTTCCACATTTTCCACACAGCAAGAAGCCAGAGTAACCCAATACTCTGTAGTAGAATGTAATATAAATCTGATCATGTCACTCCTTAACATGTTTAAAAGAATTCAGTGATTTCCAACAAATTGCAAATGAAATTCAAAGTCCCTTATTATAACTCCCTGTATGATATGTCAAGTTGTCTTTCCAACCTCCTTTCTCCCATTGGCCCTTTAATCACCAACCAGGCTCTAGCCACACTGGCCTTATTTATGTTCCTCCAATCGGCTAGGCTTGTCATGATCTCAGAACCTCCAGATGTTCTGTCTACTTGTTCCTGTCTATTAACGTGGCAAACTCCTACTCGTTTTAGTTCACATCATCATTAAAGCTCCACATTTTCTTTGTCCACCTAGTACATTACTGAAGCCCTATAAATAAATTACCACTTTTTTTTTTTAACCCAACCAGTAGTAGAAAAACAAAAGCGAGTGGAGGTTACACAAAGGGACATAATTATAATTTTAAACCAAGAAAAACTAAAGAATGACAAAAATATTTTGAAAACTGAATGTATACAAAAACCGCTTATTTGCAAAACTGTGAAGAACTCTCAAAAAAAAAAAGTTATCATCAAAAATGATTTTTAAATGAACTAAGAACAAAACAGTAACAGGTGGTAACTCCTGAGAGAATTAAAAATAAAAACCCTTGGCATTTTTTTCTCTGCTCCATTGCTTCATAAATGGAAAGATGACGAGGAGGCTAAATCAAAATTTTAATTGCAAGTAATCAATTACTTAAAATATATGTACTAGTTATTGTTGATAAAAAAAAAAAAAGAGACAGAAACCATTCATAGAAGCTTGCCAATTTCTCAGCATGTCTGGGTTAAATGCCATTAAAAAAGAGAGAGTCTGGGTTGTACCAGCCTTTGAAGAGGCAGAAAGACAGAAAAGAAACATCACTTGCTCCCTCTACAGCTATGGTAAAGACCTTCTCCCTACCCACTCCCCAACCACCCCTCCCCAGAAATGCCTAGCACTAAATAGTGCCAGATGGATTTTCCAACAAAAATTCCACGCAATCAAATCGATAAGCCAAGATCTCCACCAGGCTCGTACTGTACTTATGCTTCTTCGTCAGCCTTTTACTCAGCGTCGCCCCGGTCTTTTCTCAACACCAGGACTCCAACTGGATTAAACGCTTCCCTCCCACGACCAACCCTTAAGAGAAACTGCTTCCAAGAAACGCAAATGGCAAACAGCCCGGAGCAGGGCTGGGACAGAAAAATAAACTGGATGCCAGACCCACCTGGGGCTGCACAGTGCTCGACAGGGAAAACATCTTCTCCAGGCCGTCAGCGACCTCACCCGCCTGCCGAAACTGTCCCTCTTCGCCGGTCCGGCGGGGAGGCGCTGAGCCCTCTTTTTCCCTTCTTTTCTCTCTCCGAGCCCTCACTCTTCCTAGAAGTGGAAAATGGCCTCCCCAGCCTACAGCTGCTGCAACGACAGACAACCCGCCCCGGAAGGCAAGGCGCTAACGCACCAGTACTTCCGGGGCAGGTGAGGTCGCCACCCTGGGCCAATAGCGACCCCGAAATAGTTCACTTTCACATTAAATAATACACGCGCCGGAGGCCCAAAGCTTTCTGGCTGTCGTTTTCTTTTTAAAGGGGAACGGCATCCACCCCGTTAAATCTTCCTCCGAGCTTTCTTATCAATACTTCCGACATATTCTCCTGTTGTGACTGGGCCTTGAGCCATAATACGCTCTTTTGCTACAATTTAGTGCTCTTTATCTTCCCCACGATAAATAAAAATACTTCCTGTTCCAGATAGGAAAGTTACACCCAGTTAAAATGTCAAATTACAGGACCAGGCATGCGCTTCCTGCTCCTCCAGTTTCTCCCCATTCTATGATTTCACTGGTCACCGATTCACTGACCAGACCGAACTGGTTTACATTTCTCCCACGGGTGAGAGGCCCCAAAGGAGTCTGGTAGTTGTTTTTTAAGTGGGATAAGGGCCCCACCAGCCTCCTTTGGAGGTCGGGATAAAAAAACTCTTCCAGTCCCGTTATTCAAATTACAGCCCCCAAAGCCCCTTTCCTCATTGGCCAAAAACTGTCATGCCGTCCCCAGATAGTGCGAATGAGGTAAATCAGCCGCCGTCAATCTGGAACAGCCTGTGGTAGGTTCAAAAAATTCCCGGAAGCACCCCCGTCACTTCCATCGGCTTCTGCGTAGACGCAACGCAGGTGACGGAGGCGGGGATGCGCATGGACGGGCGTGGCGTGGGCTGCGACGTAGTGACGTCACTGGCTACGTGCGGCGTGGGCGGAGCCTCACTTTGAACCTAGTTGGCGGGAGTTGCGGCTCTGGAAGGGGCCTTGGCCGGTGATAGAGCCTTGCATCCCGGTGGACTGCGATGGAGCCCACCGTGGGCTGTGAGATGGAGAGTGGAGGTGGTGCGGCAACAGGAGAGTGCGTGAATAGGATCCCGGTGCCAAGACCTCCCTCCATTGAGGAGTTCACTATAGTGAAGCCTATTAGCCGCGGCGCCTTTGGGAAGGTGTATCTGGGGCAGAAAGGCAACAGGTTGTATGCGGTGAAGGTAAGAGTCGAGAATTAAAGAAAGCTAGAGGCTGGTCCTTCGGCCCTCCTTCCCGCCCCTGAACTGGGCAGGCTCCAGGGCTGCTAGAGCGGCTAGACTGGATGCCTGGCTCGCTGAAGCCTCCGGGCCCCGCGAGATGATTTCTCATTTGAGGTGACAGCGCGGGCAAGTCGCTGTTGCCTCTGCCCCGCCCTTCTGTTCCCACCGCGTAAACCTTAGGAAATTTAGGACTTCTGAATCCTTTTTACTAATTTGGGCTTTACCAGGACTAAGGTTGAAACTTTAAATTAGAAACAGTTATTTCCAAATTATATTTTAACTACCAATTTGATGTAGATTCATTTCTTTTTTTGTTGAGGCGTAATTGACATATACCAATTTCAGGTGTACAACTTAACGATTCAGTATTTGTCTATGTGGTGAAATGATCATCATCATAAGTCTAGTTAACAGGCATGATGAAACAGCTGCAAATTTTTTTCTTGTGATGAGAACTTTATCTTAGCATTCAAATATATAATACAGTATTGTTAACTATAGTCAGCATGCTATGATATAGATGAACTTTTGACCTGTATAACCAAAAGATCTCATTAAATAAACCCCACTTTTCAAGCCTTTCATTATAAATCTGGAATGTATTTTATTTAAAGACTAAGCTGAAATATTCCTAAATCACTCCTTTATCCTTACAGTAGTATGTGCTGTGCTTAGTCGCTCAGTCCTGTCCAACTGTTTGCAACCACATGAACTGTATAGCCCTCCAGGCACCTCTGTCCATGGGGATTCTCCAGGCAAGAATACTGGAGTGGGTTGCCATGCCCTCCTCCAGGGGATCTTCGCAATCCAGGGATCGAACCGGGGTCTCCTGCAATGCAGGTGGATTCTTTACCACCTGAGCTACCCTGGAAGCCCTACAGTAGTATATATCATTCCAAAGCATTCAAGAGCTCAAAGTATTCAAAGCTTTTCAGGCCACTGTTGATTCTCATCTACTCCCATAGCTTCATATTAGTCACATCTCAAGAATGAGTAATTTTAATAAAGGAGAAGCTAGCAGACTGAGTACTGATGTGGTTTCAATTTCCTGTTGGACATTGCCCTGTGAATATCTAGCACGCACCTCAAAATTGTACTTGCCCAGCTTTGAACATGGTCCTCGCCACCTAACCACCTCCTGGATTTCTTCTCTCCCTGTAATAACACCACTATCATTCAGGCTAGAAACTTGTGTCTTTTTAACTTTCCTCTACTGCATCTGTATATCCTCTCTCTCAACTCTGCCTGTCAATTCTGTCTCATATTTACCTTTAGTACCCCTTTCATTCCATTCTCAAGTTTGCCCAAATACAGACTTAATTTTTTCTTTCTTTCTTTTTTTTTTTAAAGTACAACTCAGTTTTTAGTAAATCAAAGATTGGGTAACCATTAATACATTGCAATTTTAGAAAATTTCCAGTACCTGAAAACTACCTCTCTTGCTTATCTGCAGTGTCTCCCCACTTAGCCACAAGTAACTTTCTATCTCTATTGGTTTGTCTTTTGTGGGCATTCCATATTAATGGAATCATACAATACATGGTCTTTTGCATCCAACTTTCTTCACTTCCTTCACATGTTTTTGAGGTTCCTCAGGCCTTCATTGGGCTTCCGTGTGGCTCAGCTGGTAAAAAAAATCCTCCTGCAATGTGGGAGACCTGGGTTCGATCCCTGGGTTGGGAAGATGCCCTGGAGAAGGGAATGGCTACCCACTCCAGTATTCTGGCCTGGAGAATTCCATGGACTGTATAGTCCATGGGGTCACAAAGAGTCAGACAGGACTGAGCGAGCTTCACTTTCACTTTCTCTTTAGCCCCCCTTCAAACTTTTCCTAACCTTTAAGACCCACCCTGTTGAGATTAATTCTCCATCACTTCATATTCCCAAGATTTTTTGCTTTTCCTTCTGTTATACTAAGCAGTCATTATTAGCTGTTGAAATGAAAATGCCAGTATATTTTTTCATAAGTATTTGTGAATATCCACTTTGTGTAGGATATGGATACAGTGGTGAACAAAAACAAATATGCCCTCCTGAAGCTTCCAGTCTAGTGGAATGATAAGGAAATCATGTTTTAGACTGGCTTTGTCAATTTTCCTCATTTTTCTTATGGGAAGGCTCTACAGCTGGAATTTACAGTGTACTGATGATTTTATTAAATGCTCTAATGAATCTTTGGAAGAAATATGCCTTTTTTTTCCTTTAATCTTCCTGAAAATTGGTCTCAGTGTTACTAACTATTCAGTTTAGTGCTCCAATGTTAACATAGACTATAGTTTTGCCCCTACCAATTACCTTGAGACTTAAAAAGAGTAATTAGTTGTTTTCTGTAACACAGCATCTGACACTTAAGTTTCAGTAAACTCTAACCATTTTTAAGAATTTTTCCGGGAGATGCTGCAGACCTGGTACCCAGAGCAGCTCAGAGGTGGTGAATAATAGCTCTTCAAGTCTGCAATAAAAAATGGCCTCCAATAAAACTGCATTGCAAAAAAATGGGAAAGAAACAAAATGGAAAGAGTAAAAAAGTTGAAGAGGCAGAACCTGAAGGATTTGTAGTAGAAAAAGTACTGGACTGCCGTGTAGTGAATGGGAAGATGGAGTATTTCCTGAAGTGGAAGGGGTTTACAGATGCAGACAATGCTTGGGAACCTGAAGAAAATTTAGATTGTCCAGAGTTAATTGAAGCATTTCTTAATTCTCAAAAAGCTGGTAAAGAAAAAGATGGAACGAAAAGAAAATCTTTGTCTGACAGTGAATCTGATGATAGCAAATCAAGGAAGAAAAGAGATGCTGCTGATAAACCAAGAGGTTTTGCCAGGGGTCTTGATCCAGAACGAATAATTGGTGCCACGGACAGCAGTGGTGAATTAATGTTTCTCATGAAATGGAAAGATTCCGACGAGGCGTACTCGGTGCTGGCAAAAGAGGCAAATATGAAGGGTCCTCAAATTGTAATTGCTTTTTATGAAGAGAGACTAACTTGGCATTCTTGTCCAGAAGATGAGACTCAGTAATTGTTTGCATTGACTTTTATATATATTTATATATATATATATATATAAAATGTGGGTCTTGGTTTTTTGATTTCTTAGTATGAAGAAATAACTACATTCTAATGAAAATCAGGTTTGATATGTTTGTTTTAAAGTAGTATTGGGGAAGTTACATTGAGTTTTTTTTTTTTTTGTCTGTACCACTAGTTGCTTTGAACAAATAAAAGCTTTCTGTAGTTGCTTCCTTCAGCAGAAAAGAATTTGATACCATAGTATATTATTTCCTCAGCATTAGAGAACAGCTTTTCTAAATGTTGGGGGACATCTCCATGGTCATTACTCAATCAAAATTTAGAATTTGCGTTTAACTCATATATGCCTAAGGACCATTCTATGTTTTTTGTATGTGTATACATAAAATTCGTATATAAATTGCTTGGGAGCTTTTTTTTGTTGTGATTTTTGTTTTGGTAAATATATTTAAACAACAGCTTTTCATAATCATGGATAAGCCCATGTTTCTGGAATTCCATCGTTTTGAGCAATATAAGAAATCCCTTCAACTTAAATTGAAAACTTAAGTCTTGACCTTTCAAATTAAATAGTTTTATAATTAATTAGATTAATTAAGCAATTTAAATTGGGTAATTTTTTAAAGTATCCCTATCAGAACCTGCATACATATTGGCATATAAATACAGAAACCCTGGAAGGAAAATTTTTATCACTATCAACAACCTCCCCAGCCAAATGAAAAAGTAGAAAAATTCTGGAATGTTTTAATTAGCGAAGCAAAACTTAGTTAAGCGAACACTTGATGGTTCCTTTTGGTGAACCATTGTTTTACAAGAAATTGAAGTCCCTATGCTATATAAAAGGAAAGGTTGTGATATATGGAATGTCTCAGATTTGTTCATGGAAACCTAATCAAATAGTTTTAAAATATCAGCAGTTTACTATCTACAGGAATATGCCCTACAGGAATATGCCCATAGGGCATATGGGATCTTAGTTCTCTAACTAGGGATAGAACCCAGATCCCCTGCATTGGAAGGGCGGAGTCTTAACCACCGGACTACCAGGGAAGTCCCAAGAATGTGTAAACACACGTCCTGTCCTATAGTGCTTCCTGCGTTTTAGCTGGTCCCAGTCTGTGAAGCGGACTCCCTGGTAGCTCACTCAGTAAAGAATCTGCCTGCAGTGCAGAAGACCTGGATTGGATCTCTGAGTCAGGAAGATCCCCTGGAGAAGGAAATGGCAACCCAGTCCAGTATTCTTGCCTGAAAAATTTCATGGACAGAGGAGCCTGGCAGGCTACAGTCTGTGGGGTCGCAAGAGTCGGACATGACTGAAGCTACTCAGCACACCACAGGAATAAATGAGTGAACAAACTTTTCTAATCTACACTTGAACTGCATGTTTTTTCAGACTTTACCCCAACCCATTCCTTACAAGAAGGCTCAATTTTCTCAGTATTTTGGGTTACTAGTTGAGCAGAAGCCAAGAAAAACAATAACTTTGTAGTAATCAGAATGTTATTCAACTGTATATTGTTTACTTTATTGTAAATACTGGTGAACAGTGGTCAATAAATAGTTTTCTATTTCTAAAAAAAAAGAAAAAAGAATTTTTCCAGGGGAAAAAAACACATTCTTTCTCTATTTCCATCCATCAAGGAACGAAAAAAAATTTTTTAATGGATTGGCCAATTATTTCTCTATGCCTACATTCCTGATTCAGTGAAAGTTGCTCAGTCATGTCCGAGTCTTTGTGACCCCATGGTCTGTACGGTCCATGGAATTCTCCAGGCCAGAATACTGGAGTGGGTAGCTATTCCCTTCTCCAAGGGATCTTCCCAACCCAGGGATCAAACCCAGGTCTCCCACATTGCAAGTGGAGTCTTTACCAGCTGAGCTACCAGGGAAGCCCTACATTCCTGGTTATCTGAGAACACATTAGGAACATTGCTATCTTATGTCTAGTAAGAACAGCAGAACAGAATTTATTTTCTACTTATTGGTAGGGTAGACAGGGAGCATTTGCTTACATCTTTTTCCTTTTCAAAAGGGATATGATACTTTTACCACTTGATACCAAGATGAGAGGTTCTGTGTTATAGAAAGTGTTATTTTCACCAGCTGTTTTCCTGGCAGAGTTTCCTGCTGGCAGTGTGAGGGCCAAACACCATGTCCATGCTTTCTCCCTCTGGTTGTTTTCACGATGGGAACTTGGAAACCTGAGACCACTCTGCGATAAAAAATAAAACCATGTGTCTGTTGTCACATTATGTACTACAGGTTGTCAAAAAGGCAGACATGATCAACAAAAATATGACTCATCAAGTACAAGCTGAGAGGGATGCACTGGCCCTAAGCAAAAGTCCTTTCATTGTCCATTTGTACTATTCCCTGCAGTCAGCAAACAATGTCTACTTGGTGAGTAAATGACATGCTTTTCTTCATTCAGGAACCACTAAACCCAGTGACTTAAGAATTACTGTCTTTGGGTTCAGAGTACCTAGGTTTGAATTCCAGCTGTTGCACTTACTAGCTTTATGACCTTGGCCAAGTTACCTTACCTGTTCTGTTTGTTAGGGTTCTAAAGGGAAAAAGAACCCTAGAGGGTGTGTGTATGTGGAAAGGGGGATTTACTTTAGGGAATTGTCCTTCATGGTTGTGGCAATGGAAAGTCCAAAATTTCTGGGGTAGGCTGACAGGCTATAGATCCAGTGAAGAGTTGATGTTGCAGCACAAGCCCAAAGGCAATGAAGAGGCAGAACTCCCCCGTCTTTGGAGGAGAAAGAGATGACACCTCAACTTTTTTCTCTCCAGGCCTTCAGCTAGTTGGATAAGGCTCTCCCACATGATGGAGGATAATCAGCTTTTACGTAGAGTCTAATGGTTGAGATGTTTATCTCATCTAAAAAATACCTTAACAGCAACATTTAGATTGGTGTTTGACCAAATGTCTGGGTGCCATGGCTTAGCCAATTTGATGCATAAAATGAACCATCACGCCTCAGTTTTCCCATCTGCAATATGGGGATAACAATAGTACCTACCTCAAAGGTTGTTATGAAATTCCAATAGGTTGATATAAACCTTGTAGAACAGTGTGTGGCACATAGTGCTAAAAATATTTCCTAAGTAAAGGATGCATAATAGAAATACTATATAAAGTATGATGTGTAATAAGGAAAAGATATTAGGAAGTAGTGGATTTGGGATCTATGGACTTCGCAAGTGGCTTGCTTTTCACTGAACATGGCAGCTTACACTCTTTTAATTCTAATGAGGAATTTGGGTAGGGGGGCAGGATGAGGTGAGGATGGCAGGTGTTTTGACTTCCAAGTTCTAGAGGTTCATGAGGAAATAATCAGATGCTGTGAAAGACCACCGTATGCCCCACTCCCAGTCCCACCCCCTCTCCAGCAAATAAAAAGGAGAAAACTTATTCCAAATTAAAGGAGACTAAAGAGATATGATAACTAAATTCCATGCATAGTCCTGGCCTGGGAATGAGGGATGAGGAGAGAAGCTGTCAGGAACAATATGGAATTATCAGAGAAATTTGAATATGGACTAAACAACAGGTAATAGTGTTATTTCAGCATTAAATTCCATGCATTTTATTACACTGTAGTTATGAATGGATGTCCTTGATAAAGCATTTGTTTAAAAAAAAGAATGTCCTTGTTAGTAGAAATGTGACGAAGAATTCAGTGGTACACTTTCATAATTTAAAAAATAAAAAAGAAAGAGAAAAAGAATTCTGTGGTGACATATCATGCCCTCTTCAACTTTATTCTCGAATTATTCAGCCAAAATTTTAAAGATTAATACCAGTTGCTAATGTTGCCTTATTTAAAGTATTTAATTTGAATAAAAATACATGCACATAATGTATTTATGTTAATATTGTTAATAGCTGTTATGTTTATTATGTAAAATAATCATGTTAATGATTAGCATAAATAAGTATTGTTATATTCATATATGTGTAGAGGAAGAAAGCAAATGTGGCAGAGTGTTAACGATGGGTGAAAATAGATGAAAAGTACATGAGAAATTATTCTACTCTTCATACCTTTTTCGTAAGTCTGAATTTTTGTTCAGACTGAACAGTTTAATTTAAATTTTAAAAAGTGTATGGTTGCATGAACAAACCTGGTATTGATGTGTACTCAGTGACACCAAGAAAATGTCTGTTACAGAACCATGCTAAAATGTATAATCATTAATGCTCAAATAAGATATTTTTAAGTAGTTGTATTGGTTTTATTTTACAGTATTTCTATTTTGTTTTGACAGGTAATGGAGTATCTCATTGGTGGAGATGTCAAGTCCCTTCTACATATCTATGGCTATTTTGATGAAGAGATGGCCGTGAAATATATATCTGAAGTTGCGTTGGCTCTAGACTATCTTCATAGACATGGAATCATCCACAGGTAATGACTGACTTTTCTCCAAACTATTACTTAAAGCGCAAATAATCAAATTATGTATTTACTATCTGAGTCTTTTAGATATTTGTATAACCCCCCATATATGGGTTATCTTAAATTTAGTAGTAATTTGTGCAAGTTTAGAAATTCCATCAACTCTTTCATCTCCCTGTGTGTGTGACTGTGTTGCTTTGTCCATGGATATCCCATTTTATTGTGGAGAATATTGAATCTTTTTTCCACTCTTTTAGCTCTACATCATACAAAAGTACTATAGTTTATAATCCCAGCTGATTTACAGTGTTTTGCTGTGTTCAAAGAAAGGTTAAGTGACTCTTTTTTATTAAGGCTTAATCTCACACTCTTAATCTCAAAGAGAGAGGTAAATATGATTTGACTGGTTTGAAGTTTATTTTACCTAATTAAATTTATTTTAATGGAACATCTAGTGAATAATCTAGCCAAAGATAATCTAGCATTAAATAGTTAACCCTTTTATATTCAGATATTCAATTTTTAGTTTGCTTTTGAGAGTTCTTTTCTGTACTTTCAAAGCCACCCATGAGAGACAATAAATAGGGTTTGATTCTTCTTTAACTCTGTTTTTTCGCTGGAAATTCTAAAATCAACACTAGCTCTTTTTTATTTATCTGCTATTTGTCTTTTTTATGTGCAGGGATTTGAAGCCAGACAATATGCTTATTTCTAATGAAGGTCATATTAAACTAACAGATTTTGGCCTTTCTAAAGTTACTTTAAATAGAGGTAAGAAACATAGCAAGTAAGTATCTTTTTAAAAGCCCAGCACGTTTTAGACACTAACATTTCATTGGTTTATATTGTTTTCTGTTAGTTGATAATGAATAAAATGGCTTTTGGGTGTATAGCCAGCAGAAGAATTGCTGGATCGTATAGATCAAATTCTGTTTTTAATTTTCTGAGAAATTTCCATTGTATTTTTCATAGTGGTTGCACAGTTCTACTTTTTACAGTTGACCAGCAGTGCACAAGAGTTCCAATTTCTCCACATTCTTTCCAATATTTCTTATTTTGTTTTTTGATAGTGGTCATCCTAATGGGTATAAGGTAGTATTTCATTGTAGTTTGGATTTGCATTTTTCTATTGGTTACTTATGTTAAGCATCTTTTCATAAGCCTGTTTGCCATTTGTATATCTTCTTTAGAGAAATGTCTATCCAAGACTTTTATCCACTATTTTAATTAGATTACTTGGATTTTTTTTGTTATTGAGTTGTAGTTGTTTCTATATTCTGTATATGAACCCCTTATCAGATAAATAATTTACAGATATTTCTCCCATTCTGTAGGTTGTCTTTTCATTCTGTTGCTTGTTCCCTTTGATGTTCTAAAGTTGTGAGGTTTGGTATAGTCCCATTTGTCTATTTTTGCCTTTTTCCTGTACTTTCAAATTCGTAACCAAGAAATCATTGCCGTAGCATTTTTTTAATTTGTGAAATATTTTTTAAGAAGTTTATTGTAGTTCCTACAGTTTCATCAGTGTGAGGTATAAGTGAAATTTAAATTCAGACTTTCGACCTACATTTTAAAGTCTTAACACCACATACAAAGCGTTATACTTCTCTTACAAGAGCTATCTTCTCCTATTTTTGATATCTAGAGAAAATTGTTCACTATTATGTGTGAGTGTTGAATCATTTTACAGCGTTACACATTGAAAGCTGATAAAAATCTGCATTAGTTTCTATCTTGCTTACATAGTAAATTAACATTAGTGGTCCATAGTTTCTATTAATTCCTTAAGTTGGTTCTGTTGATGTTGTTTTAGTCACTCAGATTCTGTTATTGAAATTTATTTTATATTCTTAGTACTTTGATTCCTTTCTTAGCTTTTTTTTTACCACCTCCTTTTCTAATGCTTTATTTACCAAGAATTACTTTGCTGGCAGTTAGGTAACACTCTCGTATTTATCTTTTGTTAATTTATTTTTATTATTTATTTATTTTTACCTTTTGACCCCTTTCATCCATTTCTTCCAACTCTTAATCCCACCTCTGGCAACCACAAATCAATTCTCTGTATCTCTGAGCTTGATTTTTTGTTTTGTTTTGTTTTTTAAATTCTATATATAGAGAAAGCATATGGTATTTGTTTTTCTCTGTCTGGTTAGTTCTACATGTTTACTGTATGGCATGATGGTTTTCCTGGCTATGTTTGTCTTGCACAAGCCAACTTTGTAGATGATGTTAATAATGTGGAAAGTGGGGCAAAGTCCAGAACAAATAATGGTTGACTTTAGTCAATGACAGTTGAAGTTTTTAAAGAATATCATATACTTTTCTTTCCATACATAGATATCAACATGATGGATATTCTTACAACACCATCCATGGCAAAACCTAGACAGGATTATTCAAGAACCCCAGGACAAGTATTATCTCTCATCAGCTCTTTGGGATTTGTAAGTCCTCGATAAAAAAAAACTCACATAATATGCCCTAACATGATTGCCATTTACATGAATTCAAATATTAAGCATGTTGCTTAATGTTACTTCAGCAATTCATCTCCCTAGATGTCATAACAGTCTATGCATTTAGGTGGTGTTTTTGTGACAACAAATTGTAGCATTTGTTTTTGTCTTCCTCTTTTTCATAGTACACACCAGTTGCAGAAGAAACTCACGACTCTGCAAATGTTCTTTCAACTCATGTATCTGAAACATCACCGCTTTCTCAAGGACTAACTTGTCCTATGTCTGTAGATCAAAAGGACATTACTCCTTATTCTAGCAAGCTACTAAAATCATGTGAGTATAAAAAAAAAAGGTAGTTTATTCCATTAAATGTGGGCTTGAGGAACAAAGTATTTTACAATTTAAAAATTTTGAGTATCAGTAATTTTGAAATGCAGATATTCAGATAGCATGTGGAACTCCTCTGTTTCGTCATGTAAGTGCCATTTCTGACAGGGGTTGTTGCAGATCTTTTTTGTTGTTGTTAGCTGCACCGGGTCTTCATTGTTATGCACGGGCTTTCTCTAGTTGCAGTGAGCTGTGGTTACGCTGTAGTTGCCATGTGTGGGCTTCTCATTGCGGTGGCTTTTCTTGGTGCAGAGCACAGGCTCTAGAGCCCCGGCTTGGACCAGGGATTGAACTGGTGTACCGTCCATTTCAAGGTGGATTCCTAACCACTGGACCACCAGGGAAGTCCCTGTTGCAGATCTTTACATCAACAAAATAAAATGTCAGGCTAATTTTTCAATTAGCTGCAACATTGTAATGATCATTGGGTGAATTTCACTGTACTGAGTCTATGGAAATCTTAGATGGAGAAGATATAGTAATACTGTTTGGCTTTATAAAATGATTTCCAAAAGGTTCTGAAATAAAATAGTTAAAGTCAAGATATAGTTTTAGTTATTACACAATAAAAGACAAAAGTCAAAAGTAAAGGAAGCAAGTGGAAAATCTGTATAGCGCTTAACCTCACTCTCCAGCTTATCAACAGTGGACAGTTTAGTTCTGTGCATGAGTGTTTTATTCATCCTGGAAATGTGAATAATGATGCTCTAAAGAGTAATTAGTGTTAGTTGTTTTCATAGATGCTACTTTGTTGTGAATTTGTTGCTCAATTCTGTATATATCTTGGATGGCTGGATAGACCAAAAGGAAGAAATGCCTCCTTTTTACAAATGAGAACAAGAGTCTCATTTTAAGTTCAGGAGCAAAAAGTTTTAGCATCATTAGTTGTTTATAAGATACAGGAACTTGTATTATACAGATGGTACTGCTTTCTGGCACTGGCTCACACTTAGCAAAGTCACTATTATTTCTTTTACCCAGTAGTATAAAAAAGTCCCTATGGATGTATATAATTCCACACTGGTAAGCATGTAAACCTCAACATTAAAATAAAGCTCTGGTTTTAATTAAATACAAATTGAATTGAGTAAGAATAGTCACATTCCAGCCTTCTAGCACATCCGGATATAGCCCATCAGTAATGAACCTTCATCGAGAAAAGTTTCAAATTGGGTAATGGACATTCAAAATGAATTTCCTCCTAATTATAAATTTGCTCCCTGTCCTGATTTCTACTTTATAAATATTGAGAGTTTTGTCTATTAACTTTCAGAACAGTACTTGTTTGTCAAAACAGCCTGAAGCCCTCCTTGTAGATGAGATAATGTTTACATAGAAATAGTTCTGATATGAAATATTTACTTACTACTTAACCCAAT
Source organism: Okapia johnstoni (assembly GCA_024291935.2). Taxonomy (NCBI): domain Eukaryota; kingdom Metazoa; phylum Chordata; class Mammalia; order Artiodactyla; family Giraffidae; genus Okapia; species Okapia johnstoni. The sequence goes on from CM044324.1 coordinate 10,287,797, forward strand.
TACCTGTGAAGATTCAGGATTCGCAGGGAAGTAGAAAAGATGTGACATAAGGTTCGGTGTTTTCTCTTCCCCACAGGTCCTGAAATGGTTCCCTCCCACCCCGGGATGCCCGTGAAGTGTCTAACTTCCCACCTCCTCCAGTCTAGGAAGAGGCTGGCAACGTCCAGCACCAGCAGTCCGTCCCATACCTTCATATCCAGCGTGGAATCCGAGTGCCACAGCAGTCCTAGATGGGAAAAGGATTGCCAGGTCAGAGTGCCACTCACCTTACCCAGAACCAACTGTGTGTAATGATAGAAACACTTGACACCTTTTCATACAGATTCTGTAAGGACATGAAACTGTTACGTGAACAACAGTGAAGATATTCTTCATTTTCCTGTATCTTCTGTTAAATTCTTTGGCAGTATTTCATTTCTCATTCAAATGTGAAATTATTCTTGTTCAGTATATGAGATTACAATTTTTTTTAATTTTTTAAAAAAATAAATTTATGTTTTGGTCATGCTGAGAGGCATGATCAAACCCATGATCCCTATATTGGAAGCATGGAGTCTTAACCATTGGTTCACCAGGGAAGTCCTCCAGTTTTTTTAAATTTTTGTGGTATATTAATAGTAAATATTTGGCTTCTAGGCATCTAGATGGTCTTTTTTAAAATTCCCTACCATAACACAGACATTAGATTGTTGAGTTTTTTTAACCTTTGTTTTATAACTTATACTACCTTCTTCTATAACTGTTTACTGCCAGTTTATCATTTAATGGAATGGTAACTCTTCTGAATCAGAAATAACTTCTAGACCACAAAGGTGATGCAGATGTGTCTTTAAAAGTATCTATTCTAAGGAGATTGCTTGCCAAGTGAATAGATACTGAAAGTTATTTTACTTAATTTATGTATTCTATTCTGGGCTTTTTAAGGCTATTAAAGCTGAGAGGAACTAAAACTATGATAAACTTTCCTATATAGAATGTGGATAAAATGTTAGATTAGAATTATGTTAATACCCAAAGAAAAAAATCTTTTCCACTTGATAAAATAAATTGGAGTCTATTTGTTCCTTAGTCTCAATAATATGATTTTCTTCATTACAGTGGCTAAGTCCTAATCACTAGGACACCAAGGAAGTCCCCTAATTTTTTAAGTGTTTTTTCCTCCCTCTTAGGAAAGTGATGATGCAGCAGGCTCTACAATGATGAGTTGGAATACAGTTGAAAAGCCTTTATGCACAAAATCTGTAGATGCCATGGAGACCAAAAGTTTCAATGAAAGGGATCTTGAGTTAGCTCTTTCTCCCATTCACAGCAGCAGTGTCGTTCCTGCCACTGGAAACTCGTATGTTAACCTTGCTAAAAAATGTTCTTCAGGGGAAGTTTCTTGGGAAGCAAGAGAACTAGATGTAAATAATATCAACATGACTGCTGACACAAGCCAGTCTGGTTTCCATGAGTCAAATCAGTGGGCTGTGGATTCTGGTGGGATGACTGAAGAGCACCTTGGGAAAAGAAGTTGTAAAAGAATTTTCGAATTAGTTGACTCCAGTCCTCATCAGGGAATTATACCAAATAAAAAAAGTTGCTTCGAGTATGAGCGTAGTAATGAAATGAGAGATTGTTATGCAAATCAAAGGACAGGCTTAACAGTTGAAGTCCAGGACCTTAAGCTGTTGGTATACAGAAATCAGCAAAATGACTGTGTGAATACGAAGAATGTGGGCAATTCTCTTACTGATAAACACCAAACCCCAGAAAAATCACCTGTCCCAATGATAGAAAAAAACCTTATGTGTGAGCTGGATGACGATTGTGACAAGAATAGTAAGAAGGACTACTTAAGTTCTAGTTTCCTATGTTCTGATGGTGATAGAACTCCTAAAAGTATTCACATGGACTCTGATTCATCTTTTCCTGGAATTTCCATCATGGAAAGTCCGTTAGGAGGGCAGTCTTTAGATCCAGATAAAAACTTCAAAGAATCCTCTTTGGAAGAATCAAATATCGAAGACCTACTTCCTGTATCACCCAGCTGCCAAGGAAGTACCTTGCCAAAAGGTGTTGAATGTCCTAACATCCAAGACAGCAACCGAAAAATGTTGGCTCCTTCTTCAGAGGTCTTAAAAACATTAACCTCTAAAAGAAATGCTGTGGCATTTCAGAGTTTTAACAGTCACATTAATGCTTCCAATATCTCCGAACCTTCTAAGATGAGCATTACTTCTTTAGATGTGATGGATATTTCGTATGCCTATAGTGGATCATATCCCACAGCTATCACCCCTACTCAGAAAGAGAGATCCTACATGCCATATCAGGTATGTTATCACTAGATACTCCATTCTGTATGAGGTATGTTATCACTTGCTAATGTGTGGTCCTTTAGATTTTAGAAAAATAAACTGTGAAGGCCAGACACTTGCCTATCAGCTGGACTATATAATATTAATCAAATGGTTTTGTTCTGCTTATTGGGAATCTGTGGCTCTGTGGAGGTTTTAGTACAGAAAGGTGAAGCAGGTAGCAGTGTTTATCATTTTTAATTCCAGTGCCTCCTTCATTTGTATTGTCCTGCATACTTTCACATACTTACATTTCACATGTTTCAGTTCAGTTCAATCGCTCAGTTGTGTCTGACTTTTTGTGACCCCATGAATTGCAGCACGCCAGGCCTCTCTGTCCATCACCAACTCCCGGAGTCTACCCAAACCCATGTCCATTGAGTTGGTGATGCCATCCAACCATCTCATCCTCTGTCGTCCCCTTTTCCTCCTGCCCCCAATCCTACCCAGCATTAGAGTCTTTTCCAGTGAGTCAACTCTTCGCATGAGGTGGCCAAAGTATTGGAGTTTCAGCTTCAACATCAGTCCTTCCAATGAACACCCAGGATTGATCTCTTTTAGGATGGAGTGATTGGATCTCCTTGCAGTCCAAGGGACTCTCAAGAGTCTTCTCCAACACTACAGTTCAAAAGCATTAATTCTGCGGCGCTCAGCTTTCTTCACCGTCCAACTCTCACATCCATACATGACCACTGGAAAAACCATAGCCTTGACTAGACAGACTTTTGTTGGCAAAGTAATGTCTCTGCTTTTATTAAATATGCTATCTATGTTGGCTATAACCTTCCTTCCAAGGAGTAAGCGTCTTTTAATTTCATGGCTGCAATCACCATCAGCAATGATTTTGGAGCCCAAAAAAATAAAGTCTGACACTGTTTCCACTGTCTCCCCATCTATTTCCCATGAAGTGATGGGACCAGATGCCATGATCTTAGTTTTCTGAACGTTGAGCTTTAAGCCAACTTTTTCACTCTCCTCTTTCACTTTCATCAAGAGGCTCTTTAGTTCTTCTTCACTTTCTGCCATAAGGGTGGTGTCATCTGCATATCTGAGGTTATTGATATTTCTCCCGGCAATCTTGATTCCAGCTTGCGTTTCTTCCAGCCCAGTGTTTCTCATGATGTACTCTGCATATAAGTTAAATAAGCAGGGTGACAATGTACAGCCTTGACATACTCCTTTTCCTATTTGGAACCAGTCTGTTGTTCCATGTCCAGTTCTAACTGTTGCTTCCTGACCTGCATACAGGTTTCTCAAGAGACAGGTCAGATGGTCTGGTATTCCCATCTCTTTCAGAATTTTCCACAGTTTATTGTGATCCACACAGTCAAAGGCTTTGGCATAGTCAATAAAGCAGAAATAGGTGTTTTTCTGGAACTCTCTTGCTTTTTTGATGATCCAGCGGATATTGGCAATTTGATCTCTGGTTCCTCTCCCTTTTCTAAAACCAGCTTGAACATCTGGAAGTTCACGGTTCACGTATTGCTGAAGCCTGGCTTGGAGAATTTTGAGCATTACTTTACTAGCATGTGAGATGAATGCAATTGTGTGGTAGTTTGAGCATTCTTTGGCATTGCCTTTCTTTGGGATTGGAACGAAAACTGACTTTTTCCAGTCCTGTGGCCACTGCTGCGTTTTCCAAATTTGCTGGCATATCGAGTGCAGCACTTTCACAGCATCACCTTTGAGGATTTGAAATAGCTCAACTGGAATTCCATCACCTCCACTAGCTTTGTTCGTAGTGATGCTTTCTAAGGCCCACTTGACTTCACATCCCAGGATGTCTGGCTCTAGGTGAGTGATCACACCATCGTGATTATCTGGGTCGTGAAGATCTTTTTTGTACAGTTCTTCTGTGTATTCTTGCCACCTCTTCTGAATATCTTCTGCTTCTGTTAGGTCCATACCATTTCTGTCCTTTATCGAGCCTATCTTTGCATGAAATGCAATCACATGTTTACATGTTTACAATCACATTTTCACTTGATCACAGTAACTCTAAGATACAAAATTAAAATCTATCTACCTTATTGCCTTCTAAGGACATATTTAGATGATCTCTTTTTTTGTAGAAGAGAGTTGAAAAAAAAAATCAAATCTTTTTTTTTTTTCCTAAACCATTATCTTTTTAAACCCAAAGTTTCTTTTTTTTTCTTCCTTTGGAGAGACATCATAATATAGAAAGTGCACACCTCGAATGTAGGGTTACAAGACTTGAGTTTTCTATTTAGAGCTTAGTGAGAGACTTAGAAATTCTTACTTTCAGAGCCTGTGTCTGCCACCTGTTCTGCTGGTCCAACAGAGTCCTTGTGAGACAACAAAATAGCTTAAAAACATAAATGCCAGTTGGCACCAGAGGTTATTTGCATATAGTTCCATCTTATGCATTGTCCTAATAATGCAATCATTTTTCAGCTGTAGCCTCCCTCCAGGACACTTTGTAAGCTTGTATTGATCCATCCTATCAAGAAATTTTTCTCATGGATTTTTTTTTCATTGTTTCTTGCATACCCAGATCTTATTGAAATAACTGGTGTTAGCTAAGCAATTGAATTGCATTATTATCATTTTTAAGTAGGACTTTTCATAATTAGTTCTGAGACCATTTCCAAAGCTAATCAAGGATTTGACTATTTTTCATGGCAAGCAGCCTAGCTTTTCTTTGGTGTAAGCATTTCTGTTCACCGTGAAAGGAATGAAGATTTATTGTGCCTTAAACTCTTGAAATTAGCAGACCCCACATCAGATCAAATCAGGAACTCCATACCGAACTCCAAAGAGTGTGAGAAGAGGGGCAGCCCCAGTGGATGACGGGCGAATCCTGGGAACCCCGGACTACCTCGCACCCGAGCTGCTGTTAGCCAGGGCCCATGGTAAGGAGCACGCATCTTGAGTTTTTGAAGTATCTATCATTATAGTTTCTCTTGAGATAAGTTGTGTTAAATTTCTTTGAAACTTAGATTGCCTAAGGTAAAACAAAATGAGATCGTGCAATACTCTTTTTCTCACATACATGGCGTTTATCATAGTAAATGAAGACACGCAGCCATTCATCCTCAGCCTGCTGGTTTAGTCTCAGTGATCCAGAGAAGCCCCACCTTCCACCCCTTCTACTGTCTTTGTTCTAAATGTCTTCCCAGGTCTATTCTTGTCTGGTTTCAGGAATACAAAGTTGGTCCTGCACTTCTGTTCAGTCTGCAGATGCCTTTTCCTGTTCAGAGCCCACTCACTATACCTTCACCAGAAGGGTCCAGCCAGATAGGAACCATCCCTCAAAATGCAGCACAGAAATAAAAGTTCCTCTGGGCACTTAACTAGTTTTTGGACATTGTCCCTTTTGCTAAGTCACAGCTTTGCTAGCTCATTTCCTATATTATCATTTATACATTTTCTCAAATCAATACAGTATGAATGGAAACCTCAGATGGCAAGGTTTACTTGATAAAATCTACCACTCTTTTAGTGGGACATCTATTTATCATAGCTAGCTAGTGAAATGTTCTAAAATTTTTATTTCCCATAAAAGTAACTTGACACATAGTTTTTAAAATAAATAATAGAGAGCAATTTATCATTTTAAAGACAACAATAACAATTCCCTACTCTAACTGCTAAGGGGACATAGGGACCCCAGCCTGAGTTTCCATAGCTTCTTCTTTTAATACATATGTTTGTTTCAGCTCTCTTATATTTATAGTAAAATTACCTGAATTGTTGCTCCCAGATTAGGCTGTTTTCTATTTGGGAAAGCTGTCTTCTTCATCTTTTATCTCTTGTGTCAAGCACACTGCCTGGTTTCTAGTTCAATGAATGACATAAGAATGAACTTATAACTTTCAAACAATGTACCTAACTCCTATTTTCTTACATGCAGGATTTCTGACTTCAGGTGAGTGAGTTTCTCCATAAAGGAACGTGGCAACGCACATTTATCTGAACAGTCAAAGTCTAACTAGATCACATTGCATGCAAAATTTTTCTTAATTTCAGCTCACTTAAGAAATGCAAAATGGGCTTCCCAGGTGGCACTAGTGGTAAAGAACCCGGCTGCCAGTGCAGGAGACGTAAGAGACACAGGTTCGATCCCTGGGTTCGATCCCTGCGTTGGGAAGATCCTCTGGAGAAGGGCACGACAACCCACTCCAGTATTCTTGCCTGGAGAATCCCATGGACAGAGGAGCCTGGCGGCCTACAATCCATGGGGTCACAAAGAGTCCGACATTACTAAAGCAACTTAGCATGCACACAGTGTGTACATGTTTATCCTTATCCCATGAAATACAAAAATGAACTGTCTTCTGAGCAAGAAGACATCCAGAGAGATTGCTCTTCTCTGTGAAAACAAGTGTCGGCATGTGGAATTTTTTTTATTACAACTGAAGAAATAGGCTTGATAAAAATATTAAAATTAATAGCTACAAAAGGGCTTGAATTTTTTAAGCCTTCAATTCCATTATTATTAGAAGATAGAGAGGAATTAACAGTATTAACATACAAATTACAGAAGTGGATTTTAAATTAGAAAGCCAGTCGTGTAAAACAACTCTGTTCTATAGTTCTAGCTATCTGTTTTATAATTGATAATATGATTTATCACAATACGTGATCTTTTCAGACTCTGACTCAAGTGTATGGGTATGTATGACATATCCATGGAGAAGTCATGTATGTTTCTGATATGAGTACATTTTTGGCTGAGCTGGGAAAAGGGTCCTAATTTCTAACCTAAGTAAATTAAAATGCAGGGTTTTTCCTGATTTCCTCCTACTTTCCTGTATTTGGTTATCTAATCTGTTGGAATAATTCTTTCTCAGTGCTGCTTAAAAGTCCTACTAATGGAGGTGGTTTGTGTGTTTTTATAGTGATTACAATAGAGATAGAAGCCTGTAGACTGTTTGTACCTTGTGTTCCATAGGAAAAATGGGATCATGTGGCTTGTAGATGGAAAGGTATTCTACGTGCATGAGATTATTTTTTCTAATGGCAGATTCCACAACGCTTTCCTATTGTTTTTTGTTTTGGAGGCTTTTTTGTTTTTCTACTTGTTTTAAAATGAAATGGTATTTGCTTAACCACAGTAATGAATTTTGTGAAACTGACTTTAAAGAATTAATTTTCAGATAAATTTAGTTCTAGACTAGAATCTGAACTCTAAATTTATATTGAAGTTAATTGTTTTTGGACTGAAATTAACTTTTGCTTTAGGAAACATTTTGTTCGTTTGTAGACATAACTAAGCAAAAGTATAAACCAGATTATAAGGTCTTGTTTAAAATAAACATCTAAAAAAAAATAAATCTTTGTAGGGAATGCCCTGGTGGTCTAGTGGTTAGGACTTGGTGCTTTCACTGACAAAGCCTGGGTTCAGTCTCTGATTGGGGAACTAAGATCCCAGAAGCCTCATGACATAGCCAAAAAAAAAAAAAAAAATCTTTGTATAGAAATGATGCTTTCATTGAAGATTTTATTTAGAAGTCAGTTTTACCTACTTACTAAGACTTATCTTCTAATTCCCTCCTCAAGCTATAGTCTAAATGTTTTTTTTGTTAAACTAATTTGTCCCCCTCTGTCCTTACAAAAAGTAAAGCTACATTAAAACACCCTGTAAGTAAGGCTTCCCTAGTCACCAGGTTATCCTCCAGTTAGCATTAATATTACTACCTCATCTCATTCCTTTGTAAAACAAGTAGATACAGAATCATCCGAATGTTACTATTTCCTGATTTGAAACTGAGGAGTACTCTAATTTTAAAGAATAACTTTTAGATTAAATGCATTCCTTCGTTGTGTTTTAGGATTTAGCACAAATAAGTCTCCAGTAATTAATAAATGGCAAAAGATAATTTTAACTTTTTTTTTTAATAGCCATGTTAATTGTTAATCTAAACTTCTATATTCAGGACTTCCCTGGAGGTCCAGGGGTTAAGACTCTGCACTTCCAAATGCAGGGGGTACAGGTTCAATCCCTGGTTGGGGAACTAGGATACTGCATGCCACATGGTATGGCAAAAAAATTTTTAAGTAAATAAAAATAATAAAACTGCTATTTTCCAAGAAAATAATTACCACACTGCCTAAAGGAAGGTAATTTGAGGTTTTGTACTTTAAAGAGCCAGAGAAAAACCTTAGGAAGTAAGTCTTTGGGCCTTCATTGTGCCCAGATAAAAACATATTAATGTTTTAGTTGATCAAACATTTGTAGAAAATGCTTTCAAGTTCAGCTGCTTCCTCTTCAATTCCAGGTCCTGCAGTAGACTGGTGGGCCCTTGGAGTTTGCTTGTTTGAGTTTCTAACAGGAATTCCCCCTTTCAATGATGAAACACCACAGCAAGTATTCCAGAATATTCTGAAAAGAGGTGATTCTTTTTCTCCTATCTATGAAGATATTCATTTATCTCATTTATCTCTGTGTATTGTTCCTTTGACCAGTGATGAACATGTTAATTTGTATTTGTAGATATCCCTTGGCCTGAAGGTGAAGAAAAGTTATCTGATAATGCTCAAAGTGCTGTGGACATACTCTTAACCATAGATGATACAAAGAGAGCAGGAATGAAAGGTAAGGTTTGGTGACTTTTACCCTTGATTTGCTTAAGGGATGAATGTTAATAATATCAAGTTCTAATATAATACTACTGATAATCTTTTGACAGCTAAGCTCAGTTGGTTTTAAACTTTCAGTTTATTTTTGCCCTCTCAGTATTCATTGATATATTTGTCCTTATTCAGAACATTAAAATTCAGTGCAATCAGGTGAATCAAAATTCAAGTGCAGTCTTGAATTTTATTACTCTCAAGCAGGTTCTCAAAACAATCTCATCTTGTCCATGTCTTTAGGTTTTTCAGAGCCTGATAAAGTTAACCATAAACCAATATACGAAATTGTTTTAGTCAAAACTTCCTGTTCTATGATTTCTTACTGCTTCATTTCTGACATCATTATTGATTGACAAGTATTTTTATGTACTCTGGCTCCTTGTTGCATTATCTTCACAGCTAAGATGCCTCAAAGAAGACAAAATGGGCTCATCGTGACCCATTCAAAGGTTTTTCCCAGTGCTGGAAACTCGAATTAATTTTAAACTCCAATTTTGAAACTCCAGTAAATCTCATTAGCAGTTGCCTTAAAATTCTTTTTGTCACACAGTATAGATAGAGACAGCTAAGCACTTATGTCTCAAAATAGATTTCCATGTGAAGTATGGTATATTAGGAAAATGGACTTTAGTAGTATGTCATTTGTATCAACTTCTAGTTTTCCCTCTAATCAGATGAACAAACCCTACAGAGTGACTTCTAGGTGTCAGTGTTGTTATTTGAGGCAGTGGAGGTAACCTAGGGATGAACCAGACTGAAATTCCTATGCTTAAGTTCTAGAACTACATTCTAGTGAAAAGACAGGAAGTAGACAAATACAATCTTCATGCCATCCGGTAGTAACTACACAAAGAGAGAAAGCAGAGAGGGTACAAAGTGAAGGCAAGAGATTTATGTTTTAGACTGGATGGTCACAAAGTTTTCTGACAAGTGGAATTTGAGCAAAAACCAGTGTAAAGTGAGGATGTAGACATTTGGAAACTGAGCTCTAAAAACTGCTTTAAGGGACTTCCCTGTTGGTCCAGTGGTTAAGACTCCCAAGCTTCCACTTACAGGGGCCATGGGTTCAATCCCTGGTCGGGGAACTAAGATCCTGCATGCCACATACTGTGACCAAAAAATAGTAATAATGAAAATTAAAAGTTACTTTAGAGCAACAGTTCTCCTCTGGAATGATTTTGCTCCCCAGAGAACATTTGGTGTTGTCTGGAGACATTGCTGGGTTGTCACGGCAGCTGGGGTCATCTAGTAGGTAGAGGCTACGGGTTCACTCAGCATTCTACAATGCTCAAGGCAGTCCCTACAACAGAAAATTATCTGGTCCCAAATGTCAATCACTGGAGAAGGAAATGGCAACCCACTCCAGTATTCTTGCCTGGAGAATCCCAGGGATGGCGGAGCCTAGTGGGCTGCCGTCTATGGGGTCGCACAGAGTCGGACACGATGGAAGCGACCATGCAGCAAATGTCAATCGTAACAAAGTTGCAAAACCGTTGTTTAGAAAATGGCTGCACTGCACTGTAATTTGCTTAGCACATTCTTACCAGACCTCAGATTCTGTTCATTTGTTCAATGAATAGTTTACCTAGTGAAGTAGATAGGGTTATTCTTCAGTTTAGTTAATCTTAACCTAGATTAGAATTCCTTTGCAGATGCAGCTTAAATAAAGAGGTACAAGGAGAGAATCATGAAACATCATATCACATCCAGTACTAAAAGTAACTCTAAAGTAACCGATACTCAGTTATTTATTTTGAACAATTGAGACAAATTCTCTAAATGTGAATTACTTTTGCTATTTTATCCTTTTTCCTACCAGTCTTTTAGTTTATGGTAAATCCAACATATACACATACTGTTTTTCCAACCCACTAGCCCCAGCACAGACACACAATTCCCTACTGTCTGCATAGTCATCTTCTGATATTTTCCTTAAATTTGATTGCTTTTTTGGTTTGCATACTGCCTTAATTGACACTTCTTTTTTTTTTTCTTTTGCCATCTTTACTGTTGCCTGATGAAGTGAATAGTTGAGGAGAGGGGAGCTATGTCTACCAACTGAATACCTGTGTGACCAAAAAAGCAAAGTCTCATTTTAGTCAACAAAAGAAAAATGTAGCGAAGAGGTGATTTTGTAAGTGGAAGCCATAGACTCAGATGTGGCCATACTGCTGGGTGGCTGGTGTATTGTAGAGATGCAAGTTAGTGAAATCAAAGAACTGGGAAGAGAAAGAATGTGTCAGAAGTGTCATCAGTGTGTATGTTGAAATTAGCAGGAAGGATAAGGATGGAGGACAGGGAAGAGAGCGTGGGAGTGGAAGATGAGCTTCCTGCTGAAGTTACGTAGCAGGGACGATTCTGAGCTCCAAGCAGTCAGCAAGGCCTTGAAATAAGAAATGGGGCATTAATCACAGAAGATCAGTGATGGGGGAACAGGAAGTAGGCCAGGCTCCCTTATCTCATGAAGTCTGGGATTCTTCCAGCAGGTACAGGCAGTGAGAAAGATAGGCTCCTGTTAAGGCCAGTCATCATTCACTCTTTGGACCGATTCAAAGCACCTGTCGTATGCCAGGCAATACACAGAATAACACAGCATGTGCTGTTGGGAAGTGTGTGGTTGAAGAGAAGGATGTTTTTAAAATGTCTGTGAAACGGGCATAGTAAACCAGGGCAAGGTCCATGTGAGACAGTCTTTCCTCGATGCCTGTAAAATATTGGGTTAGCCAAGAAGTTCATTTGGGTTTTTCATACCATCCAATAAGAAACCCGAACGAACTTTTTGGCCAGCTCAATAGTACTTAAGTAACGGTGTCATAATATTGTTTTGTTTGATATTTTTTCCCAAGAGCTGAAACATCATCCTCTCTTCAGTGGTGTGGACTGGGAAAATCTACAGCATCAAAAAATGCCTTTCATACCCCAACCAGATGACGAAACAGATACATCTTATTTTGAAGCCAGGAATAATGCTCAGCACCTGACTGTATCTGGATTTAGCCTATAGCTTTAATCTATTAAATTTTTCTCTTTAATCTAACCTTGCCTTATAGCATGGGCTAGTATAATTATATACTCCTTAGTACTAGATTGATCTAAGCGGGAAAAATCATTATTTTACCTGGATCAGTGAGCTTTTCACGTATGTTACAGCTTCCACAGCATTAAAAAGGCTATCAAGAATGTAATCAGTAATTTATCTTAGTCTCAGAGTTGTAAATAGATCTTCAAAGCTTTTTTCATCTTATTTATTTTGTTATTGCACTTTATAAAAATTAATGCTTCAGTAAAACTATTAGAAACATGACCTCTTTAGAGAAAAGAGTAAGCCTCGAGCTTGATTTTCTTTCTCATCTATTCATGTCAGTCTACCATTCATTTGGTGTTAATACAACAAAAACATTATAATATAGTTTTATTTTATTGTAATTTATCTGTACTTGATTGTCTGCAAAAGCTGTAGTCTTAAGGGCAATCATGTAAAGCTATCATTGTGACCTCAAAAATGCAACTGGAAAATTCCTTCACTCAGTACTATAACTCCTTTTGGGAATGAGAAATAAAAGGATTAGGGTTTTGCCTCACTTTGCTATGAATACAGTTTTGTTGCGTTGGCTGCTTCTGGTGCTTTCTCTACAATACAGATTACTTTAAAATAGTAGTAGAAAGCTTAGGTGAGATATACTGTAGCAATTTTAACAGCTTGTTCAATTTTAACAAAAAACGTGATGGTTTACATTTTTAAATAATTGGTTTAAAACATATGCAGCATTACCAGAATAGCCTAATTCTTTTTTAAAAAAATAACTTACTTTCGCGTAATAAATATAATTGTAACATACTTTGATACATTGTCAACATCACTCTTTTCAATATAGATACACTAAGATTCAGCTTCACAAGTCATATCTTAAATTCATTAAGGTTTTCTGCATACTTACCCACCAAAAGAGAAAAATTCAAATTTAAATGTACCATGTGTAATTTTGTTAATCTATTAAATACTGTTGCTTATTTTGCAAAATGGCTTGAATGTTTTTACTTTCTATCAGCATCCCAGTAAGAGCCCTGTTATTAATGTAGTTGACAAAGATTAAAACTGTTTAAAACTGTTGCAGCGAAAGAGACACTGTAATAATCGGTGCCATGTAATTGAATCCATGATTTAATGGTTTTACTGAGCTTGTTCTAGTAATGACTACTCAGGTTTAATCCGCCTAATTGTCACCTCTTCTAACAATAATATGTTCAAAATACAGTTTTTAAGACTTTGGTTAATGTAAATTACATCTTTCTCTCAAACTAGGTAAAAGCTAAGATTATCCTCCCATGGAATTTTCAAGTAGTAGAAAAAATAGTGGTTTTGGAATCAAGCACATATGGTTTAAACCACTGCTCTGTCACAGTAAAAAGCTGTAGATGGGTTAAATTCTGATCATCTACCTCTGTTGTGTAGAAAGGAGCTTCCCAGGACACCAGTCTTACCAGGAATTTGAAACATTACTGAAAGATCAGGGGAGATGTGCAGTGAACCTGTTTCCAATGCAGGAGAGGTGCCCGTAAGTGGAAAAGTTAAGAAAAGTTTGCTGTTACAGCCCTAGCAGGTGCAATGGCCACCTGGAATTCCACATCCTATAATGGTGTCTGCTGGGACCAAGTTATTTACTATCTAAACTTAAACCTTTCGGGATTCCCCAGTGACTCAGTGGTAAAGAATCTGCCTGCAATGCAGGAGCTACAGGAGACACAGGTTCTATCTCTGGGTCAGGAAGATTCCCTGGAGAAGGGCATGGCAACCCACTCTGGTATTCTTGCCTGGAGAATCCCATGGACAGAGGATCCTGGTGGGCTACAGTCCATGGGGTTGCAAAGAATTGGACATGACTGAAGCGACTTAGCACACACACAAACCTTTAAGAAGACACCTGTCAAGATGTTCTGGGTTCAGATACTCACTAAGAAAAAACTTGAGACAGAACAAGAATGAAAAAAAAATGAAAGTGTTTTGGCAACTGTGTGGATGTGTGTATCTTTAAAAAACACAGATTGCTCTGCCAGTAGAAATCTGCGCATCCATTACTATGTATAATTTTTATTAATTAAAAATCATTTTCTCCCCACTTCCACTAATTGTTAAATACAGAAAATGCATTTACTTTGGTGTACCTTTGTCAGAGTCAAATAACATGAAGTACATAAATACCAAGTACAGACTCAAATAACACGTTAAGTACATTAAATGGTGTTTAATAAATGATCACTATGGCCCTAAGTACCCTACTACTCAGAATATTTGTCTTAATTTGGGATTTGGGAAATAGTCGCTGTATAAAACCCTGCTATTATTCTCCAAAACATCTTGAAGACCATTTTCAGGTCTGATCACTCTTATTTGTCAGGAAGAACCATCTTACTTATTTTTAACCAGTTACAAACAGACTCAGAGTCCAAAAGACTGTGCAAATATTTACCGTTTCCTCCTGGCCTCCTTTCAGTTAATACCATGCCAGCCGTGTGTGGGTCATTCTTCTAACTGTGGAAAGTGGATGGGTCAGGGCAACATTTAAAGGAGGGAGACTGAACAGAAGGCTATTGGGCCAGCCCATCTGGATTCAAGACAATTTTAGAGGTAGAATCAACAGGACTTACTGATGGATGGGATGAGAAGGGTGAAAGAATAGGAGTTCTGAGCTTGTTTGTTACACAGCAGCATTGTAGCTGATACCTTTCTTGTATATACCAAGTTATAACACTGACTTTTCAGACACTGGAAAAAACATACTGCAAGCATCCAAAGAGAAAGAAAAATGACTGGTAAGAGATAATAGAAGATACATATATTGGTCTCTGCCTCTTATTCCCAGCACAGAGTTCCTAAAACTTTTTAATCTCCAAAGTGATAAGAGCACCAGAAGCATTTTTGTTTTTGTTCTCATATTTGATCTTTGGCCCTGATTCTCACCCAGGGCTCCTAGATCCCTTGGGATTTCCCGGGCGATAGCAGTACCTTTTGTTCTAATGAGGTGACTCTGGGTGGGCTTCTGGATGGGGGGAGTAGCGGGGGGGGCGGGGGGGGCGGGTAGAGTGGTCACCAGAAAGACCCAGCCATGATTAGAAGCTTGGAATTTCGGGGGATTTCCCTGGAGGTCCAGTGGTTAAGACTCGGAGCTTCCACTGCAGGGGGCAAGGTTTTGATCCTTGGTTGGGGAACTGCGTGCTCTCCTGCACGCAGAGCAGCTCTCTGAGCCCTGTAATTGGGGGATTCTGATGGAGGCTTAGTCACATAGGCAATATCAAACATTAACTCCGTTTCCTTTCTCTGGAGAATGTAATTTTCTGCCCCACCCTGCATTCTCATTGATGAACACAAGGAGGCACTGGAGAACCATGCCCCTAGAGAGGCATGGAAGCTCCACACCACTTCCTGCATCCCTTCCATCTACACTTGCATCTGTATCTTTTACCACTTCCTTTGGAAACAAAGTGATAAACAGCAAACTATTTACACATGAGCTGTGACTGCAAAGGGGCGGGGGGTGAAATCTTCCATTTTCAGTAGGTGGAAGTAAACAGATAATTCCCAAGAAAGTATCAAAAAGTAGCAGTTCACACATTTAGAACCTTGGAGGTAAGTTCCAAACAGCCCGAAGTGCTGAAAGTAGTTGCCTCCAGAGCAGATATCTATGACACTTTTTAGGGGAAGGAATAGTAACCAGAGGATAATGAAACGACTAGCTCTTGTTAAAAAGGAAAAAAAAAAAATTTGGTACATTTGCACCAACATTACCAGTGTCTATCTCTGCAAAAGGGATTTGGATTTTTATGTAATGTAGTGAAATAATAACCCAATTATTGATATATTGATACATAAGATCTTATGGAAAAACTCAAATGAACTTTTTGGCCAATCCAGTATTACTATCATTGTGGTAGCTATCAGTTTAAAAGCATTTACTATATCCTGAACTATATCTTATCTATGTACTTTATACATACATTAACCCTATGAGATATTTTCATCCACATTGTATAGCTAAGGAAGCTGAAACACAAGGTAAGGGACTTTCCATGACTGCACAGAATTTGAACCCAGACAGTCTGGCTTCAGAGCCTGCGCTCAGTCCTGACAATCACAAGTCATCTATACTAGTCAGGACTCGGGTTCCAGGTATCAGAAACCTAACTTGAACTGTCTTAAGTAAGAAGGCAAATTTATTAACCCATGTAAACAAAACTGTAAACATAGGGATAGTGTTTTCAGAGTTAACTGGATTAAAGGACTTGAACTCACTGTTTTCTGACTCCTGTCTAAGTTCCTAGGTCTAGATGTTGGCTTATTTAAGCGTTATTTAAATAAGGCTTATTTAGATGTTGGCTATTTAAGGCTCCTCCAAGTGGCATGATATACATCCTCAGGATCTCTCAGTTATAACTTCACAGGCTGTAATTTAAAGAGAAAGAGAATGCAACAATGGGACAACCACTACATGCCTATCAGAATGGCTAAAATTCAAAACACCAATGCCCAATGCTGGCACAGATGTGGAGCAATAGAACTCCCACTCACTACTCGTGGGAAGGCAAAATAGTACAGCCACTTTGGAAGACAGTGAAGTGAAAGTCACTCAATCATCTTGCAACCCCATGGACTGTAGCCTGCCAGGCTCCTCTGTTCGTGGAATTTTCCAGGTAAGAATAGTGGCGTGGATTGCCACTTCTTACTCCATTTGGAAGACAGTTTGATGGTTTCTTACAAAATTAAGGATAACTTTACCATGCAATCCAGCAATGCTCTTTAGTATTTACCCAAGTGAGTTGAAAACTTATGAGCACACAAAAACCTACTCAGAGATGTTGACAGCAGCTTTATTCATGATCATTAAAATTTGGAAGCAACCAAGATGTCCTTCAGTACGTGAATAAATAAACCGTTACATCCAGACAATGAAATATTAATCAGTGCTAAAAAGAGATGAGTTACCTGAATCAGAAGTCAGCAAACTACAGCCCATGGGACAAATAGGGCCCCCTATTTGTTTTGTAAATAAAATTTTATTGAAACACAGCCATAAAAACAAAAAGAAATGAGCTATGAAGCTATGATATTACATGGAAGAAATGTAGATTGCAAAGTGAAAGAAGCCAGTCTGAAAGGGCTACATACTGTTACGATTCAAACTATGTAAGATTCTGGAAAAGGCAGAACACTTTCTCTCCAAGCTCTGTGAAATAGATCCGGAGCATAACTCTTACTGCTTCACTGATGGTCATACGCCCCTCCCTGGGATTGTCACTGTGGTCAAGAGGAGAATGAGATAGCCATGGGCCAGGTCTGAGTCACATGCCCATTACTGTGGCTTGGGGTGGGGCAGAATTACAGGAAGGGGAGAGTAATGTTTTATCAGCGGGGGAATTGGTGCTGGGCAGAAAAAATAACAGTGGCTACACCTCACCTATATTATGTATATATTTAAAAGCTCTTTGTTTCTTTTGAAAAAAGAAAAGAACACTTAAAAATGTGGTTCCATTGGGAAGGAGGATTAATGGAGAGAAAGAGAAGATCAGGGTGAAAACGAGAGAAAACAAGGACTAAGAAGCAGAAAAGAAAATGAAGAGAATTTAGGACAGTATTTTAAAGGCCAAAAGACATGGCCTTTCCTGTGTATGGGCAAATTTATAAAATTAGTATCTCTATAAACTAGAACAATTTTATTCTTTAAATAATATTCTTACAGACAAAGATATGAGACCCAGTTCTAGCCAAGAAGATGGTGAAGGGATGTCCTGTGAGACTTCCAGGAAAGCTACTGTTTCTTTACTGGATAAGGATCTTTGCCTGCCCGTACTGTAGACACTGGACCAAGATGTACAGCAGTCATTTGGCAAACACAAAGAGAAGGCCCACGCCCTAATGATGACAGGACAGAAAGACAGAAGGAACCTGTGTCCCTATGGGCACTGAAGGAGCACGTCATTAGCCCTGGACTTCCTACCTCTGGATTCCTTGTAGATAAGGAAAAAAACTCAAGCTGCTGCAGTTAGGTTCCTATTACAGGCAACAGAACACTGGTATCTTAAGGGTTACAAATAGCCATCATCACTTTTATCACTACCTAGAGAAGTTACAAGTTATACATTTGTATTAAAAACACCATTTTTCTACCTAAGACCAACTATGCATTTAAGATGGCTGACGAAGGCTGCACTGAGAGGCTGTGGGAAGCGACTGAGTTGGAATAAAAATTGAAACTAAGATTTTCACATGATCAATAACACTCTCAACCAAATGACTAAATGAGTTAAACTTCACCCTGTTTTTTTTTTTTAATGACATGTAATAGCACGGCTTTATTTTGAAAGAGGAACAATCACCTTCTCTGAATTCCTACTATTTATTCTTATTTAAGCTTTAGTATATAATCAACGCACTTCTAACAGTAACAAGAAATAAAAACCATAACAATTCTCATTAACCTTTTATTTTTAACTTAGTTTTACGGTAAAGAAACAGAAAGTATTATCATTAAAAAAATACCATAGCTGTCAATCTTAAATGTTAAATGAGATTCTTGTTAAACAAAGCAGTAACACTACATCCTGTAATTACATCTTTACTTGTATATACAAGAACAGTGTGCAAAGTGCTTTTCAAACTATAAAATAAGACTTTGGAATAGGATACAAATGGTTATCCGTAGGAGCTAGTTACCTCCAACTACTTGTCACAAATCACAACTGCTTACATTCTTACTCTGCATCTTATTTCCTTATATATTAAGAGAAAAGCCACCATTTTCTGATACCACATAGAGGGCTAATTTTTTAGAATAATTCCTGATCCACAGGTTTAAATTTTATTGTTCCATATAGTTCAGTTACTGGCTTCATTTTTTCCCCCTAAACAAATAGAGGACAGCTTTTAAAAAGCAAATATCAGTAGATCCATTTAGACAGACATATTTTAATCAAGATGGGATTAAAAAATTTAAAAAAAAACCACCAAGTTACATGTAAGAAAAAAACAAGGGAAAAAACAGTCTTCAGAAAAGCAAATCATATTCTTTTTTCTTCAGGTAAACAAAGAACCACCCTCTGTACTAGGGACAGATTACTTTCTCTCTTATCAAAAACACTCTGAATACATGATGCTAAAGCCAACATCACACATACCAAGAGTATTTAAAAGTCATTTGATACTAAGCCTTTGAATCAGAGAAATCTTGAAGTATAGGTAAGGTACATCTACATGAGCAGGGAGTTTCAGAAGGTATACAGGAAGGATATTTCCAAAGAAAGCCTTCAAGAATCTAAATTACAGTCTTCTTCTTAGTCTATAGGTGGGGGTGGGGGAGAGACACTTAAATTTACATTAGTTGAGTGTGTCTTATTCAAATGGAAGCATATGGCCTGCTAGTTTGCAAATCCCTCCAACACCCCTTGAGAAATAGGTACGTCTCCAATATTATAAGAAAAACTGAGGCACTAAGAGGTTAAGAGTCCGGTCTGTGTGGTTTATACCAGTTTCAGAAAAGTGATTTTTCATATGTTTCCTTTTGATCTTTGTAAAACAGTATAAATAAGTTTTCATTGTATATTTCAAAGCACCCTATGAAGCAGAAACAAGATGTTCTCATTTAAAGGAAAATGATTACAAAGGAATCCATGTATATAACTGAATATAAATCTTAATGATCTGCCGGCTCAGAACACACTGACAAACCTACTTTAAGCCCCCTCTTCATCATTTCCATTAGCCGGTTAAGTCTATTCTGTGAATCATTTGTAAAAACAAAGCCGTCATGATGATGCCTGAACAGTGAAGTCAGAGCTGTGCATGCCCAAGTGGGATCATGAGCAGCGCACAGAGTGGATGTGGAGAAGATTCTTCCAGTCTTTCTCTACTAAACTGCATGGTGGTTCAGTGACTTAGAAAGACGGTTGATTTCTTATCAGATGAAATTCACTCCTGGTTTGCATACTTTCTCATATTTAATTTAGAAAGTTAAAAATACCCAGTTATAAATCTGTTCTCATCATCACAACTATACCTGGGAAAAGCAGCTTACAATTCTCTATGGGAGATAATCAGGTAAACATGTTACCAAACAGTAATTAATAACTTAATGTCCTTCGAAGTCAAGGGTAGGGGAAATCGATGCTACTTATCACCTAGTTGAGATTGATTATTCAAGTATCAGCAATATTAGTCCTTAAAATGTTTATTATTTGTGTAGTGCAAAATATATATATGTATATCTATACACACAAACCAAACTACTGGACAACAGAAATGTAATCATCACAAGCTAGGAGTCTCGTGTGAGCTCCACCGTCAGTTTCACCCCGAGGTGACCCAGGGCCAGCAGACTTCTTCAGCAAAATGTCACTTTCTTTAGTTCAGTTTTCTTTGAAAAGAGGAAAATAAACAAGATTCTATGAGTATAAATGCAACCTGAATATGAGACACATCCATCCCAAAGAATTTGCTGAATGGTGACATAATAATAATACTCAAATTCAAAATGAGACCATGAAATTACAAATGATTCTTATGCAGTTACTTCATGTCACTTAGAGCTCGACAGAAAAGATCCAACTGCAAGTGATGACATTACCAAGCAATAGTTTCCGACAATTTAAATGCACCTTCCCTGGGAGAAAGGTTCAAGAGGGAGGAGACATAGGTATACCTATGGCTGATTCATATTGATATTTGGCAGAAAGCAACACAATATTGGAAAGCAATTATACTTCAATTAAATATAAATAAATTTAATAAATAAATGTACATTCCTCCTCTTATGGCTTCTAGAATCTCATCTAGTTGGCTGTTCCACAGTTCAGATTTTTGCAAATTATTTCATAATTTTATCAAAATGGAAAAGTTCTGAAACAAAAAACTTCCTAAAACAACAAAAGTTTGCTAGATATACAACCTGGACTGTTCATTTAATCAACACATATTATGTATCTGTTACTTTCTAGGCACTGTGCCAGTGACTGAGGATCAGCCATCCATGAGGCAGGCTCTCAGCCCTCAAAAAGCTCTGTTTAATTGATGGGATGGGGTGGAAAGGACATGTGAACCAACAACTCAGATATATATAATGTGACAGTTTTACTAATAGCAGGCTCAGTTACCAGGGAAGGATAAACTTGTGAGCACAAGACACAACAATCACATGTGATCTGAATTCTGGGAAAGGACCCACAGCTGTAAAACTTCTAAATGCTCCTCAGCATTGCAGAGGCCAAAATGCCTGAAACTCTCATTACAAATTGATTCTCCTCCTCTGTAAAAGGGCTTTCCTCGTTCACATGGCAAAGAATCTGCCTGCAAATCAGGAGACTTGGGTTCAATCCCTGGATCGGGAAGATCCCCTGGAGAAGGAAATGGCTACCCACTTCAGCAGTCTAGGCTGGAGATTCCAATGGACAGAGAAGCCTGGCAGGCTCTAGTCCATGGGGTTGCAAGAGTCGGACACGACCTGGTGACTACACCACCACCTCTATAGAAATAATTTTAAGCAATGCCTTGGTAGGGATGACCTTGTACATAACTGGACATTCTCGATCCTCTGCAGAAATCTTGTGTACACCTGAGTAAGTGTGACATTTTAAATAATCAGATGGATTTTCACAGAACTGGAGGCGATTACTCATGGCATGAAGGAAAAAAAAAACCCTGGAGGAACAGAATCGTGGGTGGTTGTTAAGGAAGTGAGATGTTAGCAGAAATGCTGACAGGGAGGTGCCTGAACTCACATGATGCAGACTGCCATACAAGGTCCTCTATAGATTTACCAAAAAGCACATGACTTGATCTATGAAACCCCCAATCTTCAACTGTAATATGGTAATAGACATAAGTTACTATTACTACCTTCAGAATTTGGCGATTTTTTTCAGGCACTTATGAACTTTCTCTCCTTTTATAAAAAATTAACTTGCATAATGGAGGGTATAGCGTGATAAGAGAAGTTACAGAAAACAACAGAAAAGAAAATAGGAGTAGCATCCTGCCTTCCCCCAGCCCACTGAACTCTGCTCTGTCAGGACTGCTGAGATGCTTTCTATGCCCCAGAAACCTAGGCCTGACATTTTTTAAACATTTATTTATTTTTAATTAATTAAAAACATGCTTCCCTTCAAAGTACAGGCTATCAAAATTAAGCTAATATCACAGTAAAGTGAGACACGCAAATTTTCTGGTTTCCCAGTGTATAGTTTACACTCCACTGTAATCTATTAAGTGTGCAATAGCATTATGTCTAAAAAACTCTGTACATTCCTTCATTTAAAAATTGTTGTTCAGTCAGTAAGTCATGTCTGACTCTGCAATCACACGGTCTGCAGCACACCAGGCCTCCCTGTCCTTCACTATCTCCTGGAGTTTCCTCAAACTCCTGTCCATTGAATCAGGGATGCCATCCAACCATCTCCTCCTCTGTCGTCCCCTTCTCCTCCTGCCCTCAATCTTTACCAGCATCAGGGTCTATTCCAATGAGTCAGTTCTTCACATCAGGTGGCCAAAGTATTGGAGCTTCAGCATCAGTCCTTCCAGTGAATATTCAGGGTTAATTGCCTCTAGGACTGACTGGTTTGATCTCTTTGCTGTCCAGGGACTCTCAAAGAGTCTTCTCCAGCTGCTGCTGCTGCTAAGTCACTTCAGTTGTGTCCGATTCTGTGCGACCCCATAGACGGCAGCCCACCAGGCTCTGCCGTCCCTGGGATTCTCCAGGCAAGAACACTGGAGTGGGTTGCCATTGCCTTCTCCAGCACCACAATTCAAAAGCATCAATTCTTTGGCACTCAGCCTTCTTTATGGTCCAACTCTTAAATCCATACATGACTACTGCAGAAACCATAGCTCTGACTATCAGACCTTTGTTAGTAAAGTGATCTCTGCTTTTTAATACTCTGTCTAGGTTTGCCATAGCGTTTCTTCCAAAAATGCTTTATTGCTAAAAACTGCTAACCATCATTGAACCTTCGACAAGTCACAGGAATAACATCAAACATCACTAATCACAGATCACCATAACAGATTAAAAAAATAATGACAAAGCCTGAGATATCTCAAGAATTACCAAAATAAGACCAAGAGACATGAAGTGAACAGATGTTGGGAAAATGGTGCTGATAGGCTTACAACAGGGGTGTCGCAAAACTTCAGAGGTGAAAAACTAGAATACGTGCAAAGTGCAAAAAAAAAAATGAGACAAGGTCTGCTTGTAACATTTTAAGACTAGTCTTGTGGACTTAAAAGGTCTGTTTTCAGGGACTTCCTTGGCGATCCTGTGGTTAGGGCTCAGCACTTTCACTGACGTGGCCTGGGTTCAATCCCTGGTCAGGGAACTAAGATCCCACAAGCCATGTGGCTTGGTCAAAAAAGAAAGGTCTGCTATCAGTACTTAAGACTTAAGTCATGGACAATTCTAATAGCAGAATGACCAGGTTAGGTATCTGAGGGAATATGGTACCACAGGAGGTACCATCTTAGGAGGCTGGCTGTTCAGGGCCTAATTTTGAACAGGGCTACAGATGTTACTCTCCATAGCATGCAGAAAGAATGTTTCTCAGATGCCCTGCAGAGTGATATAGGATCTCATTTACTTTTATAATTTTCTAACGTAAGCTATTATATATAGAATGGATAAACACCGAGGTCCTACTGTATAGCACAGAGAACTATACTCAATATCCTATGATAAAACATAATGTAAAATAATATAAAATATATATATGTTTAATTGAATCACTTTGCTATAGAGCAGAATTAACACTAAATTGACTATAAAAAATGTACATTCTTCTATACTGGGGGGGGAAAATCAAGCAGTGGACCTTAAGTATTACTTTTCATGTAAAAAAAAAATTTTTTAAAGCATAACACAAATAGATAAGCAGTTACTTTACATGTGTATAGGATTATCTCAGTATGTGCTTGTGTCCAGATGCATATACATCAAATAAAATCAAAGCCTATCCATGTTACACGGTACTTCAGCTGCTCTACCAAGAGTGGGCACTTAGCCATATATTCAGCATATATTTACTGAAAGCCAGATACGTGCCAGACACTGTGCCAAAGCATGACATACAGAATGAGGCCTCTCCTGGCCACACTTTTCCCATCCTAAGAGGATTTGTAGATCTTTGTCTTCATCACTAACACGGACCTGTCTCCTCCAAACCATGCACAGTGTTCTCTAATCTTCTTTCCTATCAGACTAAAAACCTGTTGAACACTGCCAGATTCAGTTCAGTTCAGTTCAATCACTTAGTCATGTCCAACTCTTTATGACTCCATGGACTGCAGCACGCCAGGCCTCCCTGTCCATCACCAACTCCCGGAGTTTACTCAAACTCATGTCCATCGAGTTGGTGATGCCATCCAACCATCTCATCCTCTGTCATTCCCTTCTCCTCCTGCCTTCAGTCTTTCCCAGCATCAGGGTCTTTTGAAATGAGTCAGTTCTTCGCATCAGGTGGCCAAAGTATTGGAGTTTCAGCTTCTGCATCAGTCCTGCCAATGAATATTCAGGACTGATTTCCTTTAGGATGGACTGGTTGGATCTCCTTGCAGTCCAAGGGACTCTCAAGAGTCTTCTCCAACATCACAGCTCAAAAGCATCAATTCTTCTGCACTCAGCTTTCTTTACAGTCCAACTCTCACATACATACATCACTACTGGAAAAACCATAGCCTTGACTAGATGGACCTTTGTTGGCAAAGTAATGTCTCTGCTTTTTAATATGCTGTCTAGGTTAGTCATAACTTTTCTCCCAAGAATCAAGCGTCTTTTAATTTCACGGCTGCAGTCACCATCTGCAGTGATTTTGGAGTGCCCCCAAAATAAAGTCTGTCACTGTTTCCACTGTTTCCCATCCTATTTGCCATGAAGTGATGGGACCAGATGCCATAATCTTGGTTTTCTGAATGTTGAGTTTGAAGCCAACTTTTTCCACTCTTTTTCACTTTCATCAAGAGGCTCTTTAGCTCTTCTTTGCTTTCTGCCATAAGGGTGGTGTCACCTGTATATCTGAGGTTATTGACATTTCTCCTGGCAATCTTGATTCCTGCTTGTGCTTAATCCAGCCCAGCATTTTTCATGATGTACTCTGCATGTAAGTTAAATAAGCAAGGTGACAATATACAGCCTTGACGTACTCCTTTCCCGATTTGGAACCAGTCTATTGTTGATGTCTAGTTCCCATTGTTGCTTCTTGACCTGTATACAGATTTCTCAGGAGGCAGGTCAGGTGGTCTGGTATTCCCATCTCTTTAAGAATTATCCACAGTTTGTTGTGATCCACACAGTCAAAGGCTTTGGTGTAGTCAATAAAGCAGAAGTAGATGTTTTTCTGGAACTCTCTTGTTTTTTTCAATGATCCAATGGATGTTGGAAATTTTGATCTCCGGTTCCTCTGTCTTTTCTGAATCCTACTTGAACATCTGGAAGTTCATGGTTCATGTACTGTTGAAGCTTGGCTTGGAGAATTTTGAGCATTACTTTACTAGTGTGTGAGATGAGTGCAATTGTCCAGTAGTTTCAACATTCTTTGGCATTACCTTTTTCGGGGATTGGAATAAAAACCGCCAGATTAAAACATGCAGAAAGCCCCTCAAAGCCAGAACTTTATTTCCAAATCAAACATGGCTCCACATCCAACCCTGGTTGGTTTGTTACACATGTAAGCAAACAATACATAAAAACACTATCTCATCAAAATGCAGTTGCACAGCACTAAATAATTTACAACTTGGAAGGACTAAACACCCAAGATACACTGAAAACTGGATACAGATTCAATAATAATAAAACAGAAAAGTAAAAACAGAGAAAAGTTTTCCCATTCAGAGACATCTTGTCAACAACTAGAAGGCATACTTAGGATGACTGGTATATACTTTCACTAGTGAGGAACATTAAAAAATAATAATCATTTTAGAAAAACTGCAATTTTCAGAGACTAAGCAAAGTACAGTTTGTTTTTTCAGTTTTTAAATAATGAAATATTTAAAAGAATACTGTGAAATAATGTGAAATAATACTGAAGTAATAAGCTTTAGGTTTTTTTCATCCTGTGCCCAGTTTCTCTATTCTCCAGTCCCCAACTTTCAACAAAGGAAAACATGAAAAAGAATTCTTAAATGCACTGCAAAATATGTACACACTTTCCATTAGCACCACTGTTTAAATTCAGCATAACCACCTACTGAAAAACAGTTTGGCTCTTTTTTCCTCCTGTTATCAGGGATGTTAGGATTTAAAACACTATATAGAACCCAACCATCCCAGTAGAAACATAAAAAGTGTGGAAAATGAAAGGATTTAAATTATGGTCTATATCTTAACAGCTGAAATAACACATATACAGGTGGCTTAGAAAGGGGGTAAATGACACTGAGAAAGCAGCTTAGAATTCTGAAATCCCACCTAAGTTTCTGTAAGTCAGCAAATATATTCCAAGAATGTTAATGTACCAGAAAACTTATTGAGTTCATTTATAAACATAAATCAAACTGTCATAACATAAGCAGAGAACAAAGAAAACTAAACTGAGGTCACGTGCATTTTCAGTTTCTCTACTATAAAGTACTCTCACTAAAGAGTAGTGAGCTGTTTACCCCTGTGATGTGAGAGAAGGGTAAATATTTGGTTTTTGCTTTTGTTATCATGTGCAGTAATTAGAAACGTCAGTTCTTTGGTAGAGATACAATAGACATACAATTATTTAAATTTGTAGGTTTTTTAAAAAATGTGTTTCTACTGCACATATGTAAGAGAACACTTAAAATCTTACCACCAAACACCCTCTCTTTTCCCCATCGGTTCTGACTTAAGGGGAAATGGTGACAAAACAACAAAAACATAATCAGTGAGGCCAAGAACAACCAACACTTGTCCGTCTGCCCATCCGGGGAAAGTAATTCAGTTTACGTAGTATCTCAAAAACTTGCTCTGAAGATTTTCTTGAACCCAAGAGTTTTGGCCTCACGTTACTCCTCATCTAGACAACCTCAGAGTACTTGCCAACAATCCTAATATTTTCCGTCTTATCTGAATTATTTCCTGGCACCCAATCTGGAATTCTGGTTCTCAAATTGGAATAAGCCCTACTTCTGGAGACAGTCAACCACCAGGGTGAACATTTCCTAAAGTGCCAGTGTCTATATTTCTAAGGTACAGAAAGAATGAATGCAGGCATTATTTTTCATCTGTTGTCCTTTAATATTAGCAAAGGGCCCAAAATAAACATCAGATGTTAAGAACATTATTTCTCCATAAGACATAAAACTTATGCCCGTAATCAATCATTTTCTTGTTGCATGAATCAAAAGTGTACAAATTCTTTAGATGCTCTCAAGTGAAAAAATTTTAACCTAACAAGTATCTAGCAACCCACCAGATATTGTTACCAAGGTAGTCACAGTCTCAGATCAGTACAGGACGTTCAGTATGACGATCTATCTGTAAGATGGACCTACCTCCCTGACTACTGCTGAAAGCTCTGTCTGCTGTAGAAGAGTTTGCATACCGCTTAGAATACATACTGCTTAGAATTATATACCAGTATGTAAACTGGTAATATAAACAGGCTTCCCTGGTGGCTCAGACAGTGAAGAATCCACCTGCAATGCAGGAGACCCAGGCTCGATCCCTGGGTCACAAAGATCCGCTGGAGGAGGAAATGGCAACCCACTCCAGTATTCTTGCCTGGAGAGTTCCATGGACAGAGGAGCCTGGTGAGCTACAGTCAGTGGGGTCGCAAAGAGTCGAACATAACTGAGTGACTAACACTTTCACTTTATTCACTTTAGAATTATAAAACTATCATATTACCTTCTCCTTCTTTGGTAATATAAATGTACCAACCACTGGGCAATAAAAGGCCATATGATAGCGAAGGTTAATGCACCAGGAGACATTTCGAAGGGCCACCAAGATGGTCTCTGAGAAAATAAAATAAGCCAGTCACCAATCTGTCACATGTATAAACTCAAAAACACACCTAGTTCATAATTTTTAAAATATACAACTAATAAAAGATTTCATTCCTCCTAATGAAGAGAGATAATTTTAGAGCACAATTCAGTAACATAGACTTTCAGAAGTACTTCAGACTTACAAGACAAACATAGATAAATAATTTTTTAAATCTTTTACTTTGTATAGTAGTGTAGCCAATCAACAACGTTGTGATAGTTTCAGGTGGAGAGCAAACAGATTCAGCCATACATATACATGTATCCATTCTCCCCCAAACTCCCCTCCAATCCAGACTGCTACATAACATTGAGCAGAGCTCCCTGTGCCATACAGTAGGTCCTTGTTGGTTATCCATTTTAAATATAGCAGTTTGTACATGTCCATCTCAAATTCCCTAACTATCCCTTCCCCCCACCCTATCCCCACGGTGACTAGAAGTTTCTTCTCCAAGTCTATGATTCTCTTTCTGTTTTAAAACAAATATATTTTAAACCTCAATGTTCAAAACAGTAAATTTTATTTTGAAAACTTTAAGAGTATCATATAATCTATATTTATTGTAATCTGTTTGAAACCCTGGCACTTAGATTTAAGAAAAGAATTTCTTACCGGTGAAGTGGGCTGATTACTGGTCTGTAATGCTGATGATTTTGCCTACAAATACAAACAAACAGTGATTTAGCTTTGACAGAAAGAAAAAATACAGTAATTTTTTCCTATTTCCTTTTAAAAAAAGCCTGAAATATTAGTTTATTCTCAATTTTTCTGCTAATTATGATTATCCTGAAACTCAGAGTGACCATATTAAAAGTCCCTAAAGTTGCCAGCCAAATAGTTATCTTTGGCATTTTATGTTTTATAGTAGTTCAAATATAAAATTATCAAAATAAAACCTCAAATTAATGAGCCATTACTTCTTTTACATTCTTTTTAAATTACTTACTCAACATTTCTTAATTCCTTAAATTCCATATAAACTACCAACTTACAAACATTCGACAACTACAGCCCTGATCATTAAGAATATAAAAATGTACAGATTATGTGAACAATATCCAAATATTTGTTTTGGAAATTCATGATCAGCTATAGCAAGCCATAGTGGAGGTCAAATCATAACTTTTCCTTTCTCTCTGCTTAGAAGTTTTCATCTTAAAAATAATTTACATTAAAGAATGGGGAAGTTAGTGTAATTTTAAAAAGAGATCAAGACAGAGGACATGCTTACTATAAAATGATAACACTTCCGTGATGGACTCTAGGACATTAGCTACAGTCTCTGTTGGTGCCTTAAAACTGTACTGTTCGACAATTCTTATTCTCTTATTCTTCTTCCTACTTCCAACATGGTACTCCTAAGTTTATACATTGACAATTTCCTATGTGGTATTTGGGTTTTGGCACAGTCTTTTCTGAAATAATATTTTCAAAAGTAGATCCTTTTAAAAATCATTAATCTCCACTGATGTGTGTAAATCAATTTCTTTTTTAATCTAACAGGAAATAATTACTGTGCCCCCTACTTGGAATGAGGCTCCATGCTTAAGCAGCAGTAAATAAAATAGTCCCTACAATCATAGTGTTTAATAGTCTTACAGGAAAGAGATATTAAACACAGAGTACCAAAAAAAATCATACATTCAACAATGAAAAACCATTTGTAAATTGTTACTGTGTAGCATTTTGTGCTTCCAGAATCTCTTTCTTAGCAAAACCATTCAAATCAGTGTGTTTGAATATTTTTCTCAGTGTGTTTGAATATACCTCTTGATAAAACATCATCTGAGCCCTGTTCCCTAAAAATAGATTCTTACTTCACTACTAAAATAAGGTTTGGGTATCATTTGTGTGGTCCATTTAAATCAGATTAACGCAGATCCCAGCTGCACACTGTTTGACAGGATCAACCCCAGATTAAGACAAGACAAATGCAGAAGCCCACCTGTGATGCCGCCAGCATCTCCAGTTTGTGGAGTCTCTGGAGGACGTTCTGCATGTCCTCCTGCAGGCGCATGAGCACAAGTGCGATCTGCTCGTTCAGGCTGCCCCCTGAGCCTCTGTACGAACCCCAGCGTTCCCCATCACCTCCACTTCCTACTTGCCGACTCTTGCTTCCTTCGCTCAAATGCTGCATCCTGTGCCCTATTTTAAGAGACCAAAATAAATTACTTTTTGGCTCAGTGGTAAAGAATCCACCTGCCAATGTAAGATACGCGGGTTCGATCCCTGGGTCGAGAGGATCCCCTGGAGCAGGAAATAGCAACCCACTCCAGTATTCTTGCCTGGGTAATTCCATGGACAGAGAGGCCTGGCGGGCTATAGTCCATGGGATTGCAAAAGAGGGACATGACTTAGCGACTAAACAACAACAACCATTTTTATAAAAGTAGAAATGGTGGGGTTTGGGTTTTGTTTTTTGTTTTTTTTTCATTTTTCCCTCTACTTCTTTGAGATCTAAATTTCCAAAGTGGAGTGGAAGCAATAAGAAGGTACACAAAATAAACTACTAAAATCAAAGAAGTTGACATAGGTGGAAACTTCCATTTACACTTACTGTTTTTTTGCTAAGGTTTTATAATGTACCTAATAAACTAGTACATGACTCAATGTGTATAATATATAAATAATACACATATTTGGGTACATTCTTAAAAATTATTTACTAATATAGTAATAAGATTGAAAAATATGCAAACTATTTCTTTAGAGTATTGAGAGCCACACCAAATAGCCATGTTTTCTTATTTTGGTCATTGTAAGCCTCGCAAAGGTTTTTAAGTGATTTTTCTTATAAATTCCATCATACTTACAGACATATGGAAATCTCACTACTATTAACACGTGGTTATCTATCCATCCATATTTTTCCCTACACATATATTGACAGAATTGGCATTACCCCTTATATGTGATTTTGTGTACTACTTTTTAAAAGATATTATGAACATTTGTGTGTTCATAACAAATTTTATTTTAAATAATAAAATTTTATTCCAGTTCCAATAACACTGCAATGGCTACGTGAATTCATTAGTAAGACCAAGAAGTAATTTACTCAATTGTTCTCCACTTGCAGATAGTTAGGATGACTCCAAATTTTTGCGATTACAAATAACATTGCGATGAAAATTTTTGTATATAAATTCTTGTCCAAATTTCTGTTGATTTCTTTAGGTCAGACAAATTCAAAGAAGAATTTCTGGGTGAAAGGATAACAACTCTGTTCTGGTTTTTAATAAGTGTTGCCAAGTTATTTTTCAGAAAGACTGAAACTTGTTAGTTTGGTTTTTTTTTTTTCAGCTGAGCTGCATTGGGAATCCTAGTTTCCCAATCAGGGATCAAACCCAGGGCCCCTACACTGGGAATGCAGAGTCCTAACCACTGAACTGCCAGGGAAGTCCGAAATAGTTACATACTGCAGTGTGTAAAAGGTACTACCATGTTACCTTACCCTTGCAGAAATGAGATATCACAAGTTTTACATGTTTGCTAATATAATATGTAAGTTTTAAATATTATAGGGGAATTCCCTGGCAGTCCAAGGGTAAAGACTCCATGCTTCCACTGCAGGGGGAGGGGTTCAATTCCTGATTGGGGAAATAAGATCCTGTATGCTGCATGGCTGGAGAAGGCAATGGCACCCCACTCCAGTACTCTTGCCTGGAGAATCCCATGGACGGAGGAGCCTGGTAGGCTGCAGTCCATGGGGTTGCTAAGAGTCGGATACGACTGACCGACTTGACTTTCACTTTTCCTTTCATGCAATGGAGAAGGAAATGGCAACCCACTCCAGTGTTCTTGCCTGGAGAATCCCAGGGACAGGGGAGCCTGGTGGGCTGCCGTCTATGGGGTTGCACAGAGTCGGACATGACTGAAGCGACTTAGCAGCAGCAGCAGCAGCAGCATGCTGCATGGCATGGCCAAAAGCCAAAAATAAAAAAAGAGGTGACAGGACACACATTTGGCTACCTTCAAGAAGTGCATAAAAGATGTGGAAATAGACATGCTTTCCCCCATATCTTCAAAGAATACAGTGCTAGGCACTGTAGAGTCAAAGGAGAGAACCAGACATAAAGGAAAATGGTCAGATGTCCTGAGGATAACTCTCAACACTCCCTTTGCCTAGGGACAGTCTTGGTGCCTCTCCTATCGAGAACCTCCCCATTTCATTAATTCCTTTATAAAGGCAGTGAGAACAAAAAAAAAAGTACCACATACCTCTCCCTCTCCTAATGTTAGAGAACTCCTCACTTTCTCCAGCTCGTTTCTCGCGGTGCGGGGCTCCACTGTTGCTCCCGCCATCCTCTCCCCCACGCTTTACTTCACCTTTGCCTTCAGCTGCCGCTGCCTGCATGTCCCCAGTGCTGCTGCTCCCAGCAAGCACGGGAACATCCTCAGGAAAACCCGAGCTTTCCATCGGCTGACGGGGATCACCACCCCAGTAACAGGAGAGCGGTCCACTGTTTGATATAAAGCCGTCTAAAGACTACAAAGAGAAAACAGTTATACATCACCGAGTTCTTATGATGACTGAAGAATTACTGGCTTTATAAACTGGGTTTTTTTTAATATTATCATAGAAAATATTATTTTTCTAAAAAATGTCAACTCATTTTCTGCCTCCCATCTGCAGGGAAGAAATGGGATGGAAATGATTCATCTATGAGCAAAGAACTGAGATACTTGGCAATGAATTGTTCTCATGAGTCATTCATCCAAGAGACATTTAAATACCTACAGTTAATGTGTTCAAAAAGCACTGTCACAACATTGTAAATCAATTATACCTCAATAAAGTTAAAAATAATGAATTAATGAAATTAAAAAGAAAAAATAAATTGAAAAGAAATTTAGAAGGAACTGTGTTAGAATAGGGGTGGGTAAAGACTGGGGCGGGGGATATATAAACAACAAGCATAAATACAACTGTCAAAACCACCTTAGCTGTTACCAGGAAAAGTTGTCAAAAAGGAAAAATAAAATTCATGTACTTTAACGGTTTTTCCAAAGTTCGCTTTCAATACCAAATCTTAAATAACTGAAATGTTAAAAAGTATTTCCACTCAAAATTTCAGTCTAACGTATTAGTCAACGTGAAGAGCAGATTTAAGTTATTCAATCTTCTTGACTGTTAATGTCTCAGACATAGGACTAGCAAAAGGAATTCACCTTCTGCCTCCCATCCCATCTCTCTCAGAATATTTCTAAATGTAAATACATTATAAATTATAATATTTAAATATTTTGAATAGTCAGAAATTTTATATATTTTTTAACTCACAAAAACCAAACTACAAATGTTTAAACATTTTACAGGTACGTTTTCAAAGTGGTGAAAAGCATACACATCTGTTATTAGCAGAAGTTATGCATGGAATTTGAATATATCACTTTGAAAACTTACCAATTAAAAAAATGTTATTTTTACCTCTTCTTGCCCAAATTGCTCCATGGAATCACAGTAAACTTCACTGTCTGAATCACTTGTCAAATGCTGAATTCCTGAAATATCTTCAACATGATCATCGTTTACATCTAAATATAAACAAATGTCCAGGTAGAATAGCTATTCTCTAATTGAAGAAAAATGCATTTGTTTCATTTTCAAAACTTATCAGCTCTATATTATTTTCATATTGGGATAGAAATATGAAAGTTGATCTACTTTAACTTACCAAAATATTAAATTCAATCTAATTTTTATGTAAGAAGGTTACAAAATATTTTTTATTATAAATCTATTTATTTTAATTGGAGGCTAATTACTTTACAATATTGTAGTGGTTTTGCCATACAAACTGGCGATTCGTTTCTCACACGATAATATACAAAGTATTTTATCATAGAATTTTACAAAGACACTGTCCAGATTAAGCTTATAAAAACCTAATAACACGTAAGAAAAAAACTGACTACCTGCTAGGGCCCTAAATCTGGGATGCAACCATGCATGTTTGGTTGTTACACTGAGAAATGATATTTCTTGGTTTCTTGAGTGAATTGCAGTAATGTCAATAATTCACTGTATGCATACTATACGCTCATCCCTAGAGCCCTGACTCATGAAAGACTGTAACTTACCTTGCTGACTTGAGAACACAAGTGTCATATAATTAAGAGTATGAGTTAAAAGAAACATCAGTAATAAAAGCAAAAATTTCCAAGATTTTATTTTAAAATGCCATATAAAAACACAATAAACAATGTCTCAAGAAAAATATAAAAGCCCCAGCCTTAATTCAGTCTTCCAAAGAGATAAGCCTTATAATAGTAATAAACCCTAAGATGTTACTCATAAGAGTTTTTTTTTAAATTCTCAGCTGATCCTAAATATCTTAAAATTACTAAAAGAGTATTTTATTCATAGGAAAGAAGCCAGAGAAACAAATTTTGATGGGGACAGTACCTTGGTGAACGCAGACAACAGTTTTTCCAGTCTGCTCCAAGTTTTCATCTACAGATTTTACTTCCTCAGTGTATCGGCCATTCAGGGAAGGACTGGCATGAATGCTGTTCTGTATGCCCTGCACAAAGCTGTCTTTATCATAGCCATTAGTGACAATGATTTCCAAATTCTTATGGTCTGCAGATTTCTTCATCATTTTCTTATCTTTCATGTGAAAAGGGAGAGATTCATAAAAGTTCACTGTAGGAAAACTTCTGTACACTATGTTCTAATATTAGATTGTCATTTCTCCAGCCTAAGATAATCCTTTTGAAGGGCTTCCTACTTGGATCAGAGAGACAGGGTGCTCCTTGAAAATGGGTTAATTACATGCTGAGAGCTCACCCAAACTGTGTTGGTTTCAAAACTGCTTCGGTTGCATGTGAATCTCCTCAAATCCCTTTCAAGAGTCACTCTCTCAAGGTCCTTTCACTCTCTCAGGCATAAGCAAATTGCTTTGAGACCCGGTCGAACTAAGAGGTCTACATAGCCAATAAAAAGAGCCTTCAAAGAAGGTATTACTTGTCAGACTTTATTGGAAAGTGAAGGCAAAACTAAGCTGTATGGTTTGTTTTAATGTCTTTCTGCCTCCCCTTTCTAAAACAATCCCCCAAAGAATCACAGGTACTCTTACTCACAAGGCCCCCCCAGCGCAATACCCCATGATTCCAACATTCCCTGTTCATCAGAATCTCTGCCTGTATCCTATTCTCTGGAACCCATGCTATTCCTGACAAGATATTGAGGGTTTAACTTGTCTCCTCTCCTTGGTAATAATATGCATATTTATAAATGGAATACATTTCTAATGCAGCATTTCAGGCACTACATTTACAGGAGTGGCCTATCCTTGTTAGCCTTCAATTAACATCAGCCCATCTATGCTTAAGGCTGGCTATCTCTGAACTCTAGTAGAGCCTCTTGGTCTACAACAAACCTGGTTAGATGTCAAGAGTCCAGGCCCTCCACGTGCCCTGATCACACACAATGCCAAGTTAGTCCACACCTCTCCACAGCCTTTCGTCTTAGTTAATGCAAAGTGATCAGCCCATTGCACAAAGATTACCGCTATCATGTTGTTCTGGTCCTTTCGTGTCTTCTTGGGCCTCTTCTTCCTCAGATTCAGCTCCACTATCACTGCTTTCAGCTTTACCATTAACAGTTTTGGCATTTGGAGTAGAAGCTAGAACATTACCAAGATCTAAAATACAAAATGACCATTTCAACTTTATGCTGTAACACACAATCATGTTGTAATTTACAAATAATACCTTGTGTAATTCACAAATAACTAATAAAATAATCTTGAAGTAAAAAGTTAAGAATGTTAATATATAATTAACAGTATTATTTTCTTCAACTATAAATATATTTACATTAATCCTCCAGTTATCTGTTCACAACAAAATGGTAATGCTATCTTAAATTCTTTCTAAACAAGGCAGAGGATAAATTATTTTAACACTGATCAAAATGTAAAGGTAAGAGATGAATGATCTTTATACACAGTAAATGAAGAGACAGTTGTAACATACATTAGCATGCTGAAAACATAAACACCTTTGGCCCTAAAAGCACTCATGAATATTATGGTTGGACTTCATTAAAAAGTTTTTTATCCTTTTACTACCTTTAGGGCTTCAGGTGCACAAATTACATTACCATGTCTTTACATAGTAAATGTAAAGTTAATCTTCTTTTTTTTTTAAGCATGAGTTTAGAAAAAGAAAAAGCATTAGTTAATGTGATCAATCACTTAAAAGGGGCAAACTGTCCTATTACCCAAAGTTATACCTTGAGAGTAAATACATCAAAGGTTCTCAAACATTATCATGGATAGGAATCACCTGAGATCTAGTTAAAATGCAGGTTCTGAATCAGTAAATCTGGGGTAATCTAAGATTCTAGATTTCTATAAAGCTGCCATGTGATGCCAATGCTGATGGTTACTGGACCACATTCTGAGACACTGGGGATTATATTTCCATAACTCTGAGACATTGAAGGCATCCTAAGTGGCTCTTGGCCAAAAACAGTGGTCTTCCTCCACAAACATCTGGGCTTTATTTTCAATTATACAGGTCCATTCTGGATGCTCCACGCATCTCAAATAACCTATTAAATCTCCTTTCATCTTTAACAGTCAGGCTTATAGCCTTATTTAAATCTCCCTAATCAGTAGCAGTAACAAGTAAAACTTCAACTCTATAGTCAACATTGAGCTCTGTTCCCTCTCAGAGAATCATGATGATAGTACAGCTTTTGAATCTTCCTTACTCTTCCGCTGACAACCAGAAAAAATAAATAAATAAAAACTGACAATAAGCAAAATAGGGAAACACCCACCACTCACAGACACCTTCAACAAAGAAAGCAACAGGGAACCGCCTAACCCCTCTCATCAAATGGATGTTTGTTAGCGAAACACCAGACAGCAACAAAAGCAGCCCCGTATCACCTCTGTGATGAGAGCTGCAGAAAGCATGAAGAATTATTAACAAGAGCTACTCAACATCCAAAAATCAACGCAGTACACTATAATAGCCGACTAAAGGACAAAACCCACGATTATCATAATGCATCCGGAAAAGGCACTTGATAAAACCCAACACTCAACAATATAATACTGAAGAAATTGAGAATATAAGAGAAATTTCTCAATCTGATAAAGGGCATTTATGAAAACTTACAACTAGAATCATACTTTATGTTAAAAGACTGAATGCTTTGTTCCTAAAACAAGGAACAAGACAAATATGTACTTTAAGTTCTACCTGGGGCTATCAAGCAAGAAAAATAAATAAAAGGCATCCAGATTGGAAAGGAAGAAGTAAAATGATCTCTGTTTGCAAATGATATGCTCTTATACACAGAAAATGCTAAGTAATCTACCAAAAAAATCTATTAGAAATAATAAATGGTTCAGTAAGGTTGTAAGATACAAGATCAATACACAAAAATCAATGTATTTCTACAAACTACCAATAAACAATCCAAAAATGAAATTAGAAGAGTCAATTTATAATAGCTGCAAAAACAATAAAATAACTAGCCACACATTTGACAAAAGACAGTGTAAGAACTATACACTGCAAATGATAGTACATTATTGAAAGAAATTAAAGAAGATCTAAAGAAATGGATTGGAAGGTAATATTGTTGAGCTGACAATACTCCCCCAAATGATCTATAATTCATTATAATCCCTAACAAAATCTCGGCTAGGCATTTTTATAAAAATTGAGAAGCTAGTTCTGAAATGCGTAGGAAAATGCAAGGAATCAAGAACCGACAGAACAATTTTGAAAAAGAACAAAGTTGGAAAGCTCTTATTTCCTGATTTCAAAACTTACTATGTATGTTCTGAAAAAGCCCATGTAACATAGATAATCTGTTCTACTTGGCCTACTTTTAATAAGAACAAAAAGAACTACTTCTAATAAGATTCTTTGTTTAAAAAAAAAAAACATAAAAAATTCAAGATTACAAACTGTCTTGCAATTTGGCAATATCTTACAAAAGTGGAAACACCCATCAAACACTCATAACCTGTGATTTAGCAATTACATTTCTAATATAATTTATTGCTTACATATTTCCACATATGTAAAATAACATTTGTACATGGTTACTTTCAGCAGCAGGCTTTGAAGACCAGAAGAGGAAACAATCTAAATTCCTTTAGAGTGGCACAGGTTAAATAAATTATGGTGTAGGTCCATATCTCTCACAATTCTTGGATCTAGATATGATTTGAAATCCAGAGTTTTCTAACTTTGCAACGGTCATATACTGTATATAACATATATTATACAACACCTTCAACAGAGTCTAAGGCAGCTCTCACTAAAAAATTTTAAAAAATATTTTTACAGCAAAACATAGTAATAGGCAAAATTAGAATAAAAACTTAAAACAGCCTCATGTCATTTCAGATCAAGGTTTGCTCCTCCTATACATATTAGGACACGTTTTTCTGCCAAATGGGTTACCAAAAAAGCTTTATCAAGCCTTTTGAAATTTTTAATTATAGCTAAGGGATTAGGGATCTGAGACTTCATTATCTGAAACTTCATTAGTTTTTTCAACATTTGTCT
The DNA here is from genome assembly GCA_024291935.2 of Okapia johnstoni. Taxonomy (NCBI): domain Eukaryota; kingdom Metazoa; phylum Chordata; class Mammalia; order Artiodactyla; family Giraffidae; genus Okapia; species Okapia johnstoni. Next base: position 10,326,270 of record CM044324.1, read on the forward strand.
CTGGCTGTAGGCTGGACACAGCCAAAGCCAAAGCAGGTCCAGAATTATTCCCTTCTGCATCCCAGCAATACACTTCAGAGAAAGAAAACATTGACAGTCTTTTCTGACCTGAGTAAGTATGAAATATAAAGAAGGTGATTTGTTAATATTTGACCCCTCGAGTAGACAAATCAGATACAGCGGGTGTGGTACTGAGTCATACACAGTAAAAAATACTGTCAGTTATGATGGCAGACACAATCTGCAGGCCGTGTGACAGGACAGGAAGATTACTGTTTCCATCAATTAGTAAAAGATGGAATGGGATGCCAGGAAAAAAGAAAGTAAGGATGGCCAAGCTGATTTTTACTTAAAACATACATGACTGTCATTTAAAATGACTCTTACTGACTCATTTCACTCTGCTTTCTAAAACAATCTGAGGAGCAAATGTTGACAGTTAATACCAGCAAATCTGCAGATTATTCAGCTCCTGCTAGTACATAAAAGATAAGCCTTTCAATTCTTTACTGAGAACATGAAAACAGAATTCTAAAAAAAAAAAAAGACAAGTGAGGTGAATTCACTTACGTCTTGTTTTAAACACTCTAAAACTCTAGCTACACTAAAGTTAAACCATACTATAAACATAATCACTTAAAATTAGCTAGCAAGTCATTTCAGCTATAGCACTGCTAATACAATTCATAAAGCAAACAGAAAATATAAAATATGAATCATAAAAACAAAACGATGAATTCTGTTACAATTCTGTATACAAATGAACCATCTGTCATATTTTAATAACTCAGGGTTAAAATTAGGGTTTATAGTATTTTGAAACTTGGTGCAATGTATTTGCTTAGAAAAAACCTCTTAAGTGAAAAGCTCGTTAAGTTATATAAATTTGTGCAGAATTCTTCTGACATATAAATTTTGAACAAAAGTTTCACATGGATTTCATTTATTCCTACCTTCTAAGCATTTAGAGATTTTCTCCAGACGGACTGGCATGTGAAAGTGAAAAAAAAATTAGACATATAAATATTAATACACACATAATATATCAATTGCTGAATGAAAACTAGGTAAGAGAGTCCAACCTGAGGTTAAATCAGAACTTCTGCCACTTTTTTTGTCTTCTACAATTTCATAAAATGGACCAATGACATGTAGCAATTCTTCAACTTTTTCAGTCATCGGCATAGTTTCGAGAATCTGTAATAAAATGAAACAAATTTTGTCAAAACCAACTATTAATGTGATCCACACTAGGACCAAATAATATATTTATAATTTAGTTACTGATAAACTTTGAGAAGTTCCTTTACAGACTCCTCAAAGTATCTATGTTAATTACATATTAATTTATATACTACCCTAGAAAAATTTCAGGCAAAGATTTAAAAGCGTTCTCATTTTGAAAACTACTTTACATAAGCTTCGTGTAAAATTTTACATGATAACCTATAGATTGTGGATTAAACACTAAAGGCACTAATGTAAAATAAAATAGAAAACTGTGGGACTAAAGTAAAATTGTGTTCGGTATTTAAAAAGGTACTTAAGGAAGGTAGGAAATGGTAACCACTTTCAGACATCTTCATAACTATGGGCCAATTTAGAATCATCAGAGTTAAAAGGCAAGGTAAATTAAATAAAAAAGCATTCAAATAAACAGTCATCAGCTGCTGACTGACAAATTATTTCTATATGTGGAATTTTTAAAATTTATTTTTAATTGGAGGATAATTGCTTTATAGTATTCTGTTGGTTTCTGCCATACATCAACATGAATCAGCCATAGATATACATATGTCCCCTCTCTCTTAAATCTCCCTTCCACCTCCTACCTATATATGGAATATTTTACAGATATTAAAAAAATCTAAGATCAGTTCTGTGTATGCTGGTTGGGAAAATATCTATAATTTTTTTTTATAGGCAGAAAGCTAGTTGCTGCACAGTATGTTTAATATGATACCACTATTGGTTTTCTTTCCATTTTTAAATAACAGGATATATATATGTACATATATATATATGTCTTTTCTGTATCAATCTACAAAATATAATTAAAAGTAATTACCACTAAAGAATTAAAATGGAGGGAATGAGGAAAGATTATAACAATATTTAAGGTAAAAAAAAAAAAGAATGGTATCAAACCAAAGCTGAAGATTATCTTTCTCTCTGCTTTTGAGAGGCTCCTTTGTTGTGCTACTGATACAGTTAACAACCAAAAGAACTAAGCTCTGACCTCTGTTACAGATAAAAAAAGTCCACCAAATAAAACTGTGAAAATGTAACAAAATGTACAACTCTGAGCAGTGTAGAAGAGATTAAACCAAAGCAAATCAGTCTGAATCTACCAAATAAAGAATACAACTAAGAGATTAATACTGTCAAAGCGCCTGGCAAAAACTACTCCTTTTTACAGATTTTCTTTATGTTCAAAGGTTATTTTACATTATTAGACAGATCTAGATTTCACAACTTGTGATCTATCGCAACACACAAATGGTCCTTCATAAAAAGGCATTAAGATCATCTTTAAAATGACAGTTAAAAATGATTTCTTCATTAAATTGCTTCTGGAAGAGCTAATTAATAAAGAATGCCCTCCTTACTAGTTACCAGACAAACTAAAAGCATCCTTATCTTATTCTCCTTCTGAAGAATTTTTGCATTCACAGAAAAAAGCTTGTTAGTGAGAAATCTACTGATAGGAACATCTCAATTTATGAGTCAACACTTATATGAGAAAAAAGTGTTCTTATTACCTATTTTTTAGGTAATTAGTGCAGTTTTATTTATTTATTTATTTATTTAGGTAATTTAGGGCAGTTTTATTACCTATTTCTTATTAAAAGTTTCAAAGCAGGAATGTTTTAAAGACAGTCTAGGTAAGTCCCAGACTCCTGAGAAAAGGAAATCAATATTTTAAAAGGTTCCTATTCATATACTTTCTGCAGAAGTCAACTATAGAGAAAGATAGGAAAGATGAAAAAAAGAAAACAAAATACCATGTCACCACGATGTGATCTACCTTCAAGAAAAAAACTGCACCTTAAGACGAACTTTGATATAAAGCCCTGATAAAGTCAATAATCTAGAGCCTATATTCTAATGTAATACAATCTCCTTGTTCCTTAAAACAAAGCAGTTAATTAGGCTGATATAAAAATTAAGGCGGCCCCGAAAAGTTTTATTTTATTTTATTTTATTTTATTTATTGAATTATTTTCCCTACCTTTTTCATTTCTTCAACATAAGCAATCATGGCTTCCTCTTTGCTCATATCACCCAAAGAACTCCACGCATCCCTAGAAATGAAGATACCCAAATAACAACAGAAAGACATCTGATTTCAATTGCTTAGAATACAATTTACAGTTACTGCTATAGGGTCATTAATTTAAAATAGGCTTTACTTAAAGCTATTAATATAAACATTAACATGTTTCCAAAGGATCTCTTTAAATGCACCAAACTTGAAGAAAAATATCACTGAGTAAAATGGCAAATTGAGTAGTATCTAAAACTAAGAAGTATAAAAAATATATATATATCATAGATTACAGAGACCACGTTATACAGACTACAGGCCACAGACACTATACACTGTTCATGATTATTTGCTAAAAACTCTTTAAAGTCTATATCATTATAAAGAACACTGACAAAAATGAACATTTTAGAAAATTTTACAAGCATTGTCACAGTCATGTTTCAAATGAACAGAAGTTTTGGTTAATTTAAATAAGAGTCTAACTTAGACACTTGAAAAATGGAAAAGTTTTCTTACTTCTAAAAAAACTGAAAATGTGAGGGACAAGAAAAATTTAAAGTCTTAGATGATGAGAAGAGTGTTTTGAAATTTTTGCCTAAAATGAAAACCTCTCTTTTGAGATATTTTCCAGAAGCAGTTTAACTCCACCAAAGGTCAATTCTGAGGAAAATCATTAATAAATAAATTTTCTTCAAACAGTTTAAATACCATATTGCTGTTATATTTAAGCTAGTATCCTAGGACTTTTCAAAAAGATCTTAGAGGAAAGTACAGGACTAAGAAATCCTCAAAGGAGTTTAAGGACTTCCAATGCAGGGTGAACTTAGCCATCGAAACATATGGCTCTTGAAGACTTACTCTGCCAGTTAGCATACTCTGTTCCTGACTTACATGATGTATGGTCATATTTTGTTTAAGAACATCAAATGTTGGTCAGTTGGAAACACGGCAGAGGTATTTTGTGATTCTGTTAAATATATTAAAAATCATATTTCTATTCAAGTACAGTGGGACAGGAGTGATAGCTGAGATAAAAAGTAAGCCAGAACCTGAGTCATGCTCCTAGTTACTTATTATCTCAAAGGCTGGAAGCAAACCATGTCACCTGACAAGCCAAAGTCAGTCTTTTTCTTGGGAGGTAAAAGAAGCAGGAGAGTTTGGTTTTTTTTAAATGCAGTTTGCAAGACATTCTTGGCATAATAAAAAGAAAAAAAAAATTCCATAAAGGAAAAGACTAACTGAAAATGCTTTTTTATTTTTGATACACCCACCTCTTGTGGTTTTATTGTTTTTCTCTCTTCTCCAAGACTTTCCTATTTGTATGAAATTGTGTTAGAGCACATGGAGGATAAAAATGGATCTAATACTTGGAATACATTTATACATAGAATAATACATAACCACATAAATAACATTCATATGATAATTATGTTATTAAACTTAAAAATTCTTTCATAGCTTTCTTCATAAAATTACCATTTATATCTTCCAACAGGATCCCAGAAGCCAGGCTTTGACAGTTTACAAGGTCCTTCAGTTGCCTGCTTATAGAAGCTATAGAACTTGAGCATCATTTCATTTGTTGGCTGGAATGAACCTGTTGGAAACATACATTAAGTAAGATCACTTGGAGAATACAATTGATCATTTAATGCAATAAATTAGTTAAGCTATATTAACAGTGATTTTTTAATACTTCATTAATATTTCAAACTATTCCTATTTTACAGAAACAAAAGTTATGGCTCAGTTTCTTTATTCCTTTGATTTAAAAAAAAAAATTCCCTGGCTGCCCAGTAGTTAGAATTCACCTTGCAATTCAGATCAAACACAAGTTTGATCCCTGGTTGGGTAACTAAGATCCCATATGCCACACAGCGTGGGCCAAAACAAAAAACTCTGAGATTTTACACTTTCATAAAAATGCCTAACAATTCAATAAGTAAAAGAATAAATGAACAAATATGCTATAAGTGTAACCAAAATAATTGGTAAATGTCACTTAAAAAACCAAAATATAGAATAACTGTATCATGGAACTGTAATAAGGTATTTTTATCCAAAAATTGTGACAAATCACACTGACTAGAATAAACGAAAAAGTCAAATATATACTCTGCTAACTCAAATTGCAACAGCAAGCGATTCAACTTCTTTTGATTTCCGATTTCTCAATGGATTACAAAGTTGGGCTACAGCCAACCAGCGTATACTGTGATAGAAAAAGAATTAATCCGATATGAAATACGTATCTCATTTCCATAGTTTTTAGACACATCAGTTTTTTAAGGATCAGTCTTCATACATGTTTCTAGCATATCAGTAACCATTTTTATATTTAAAAATTTCAAATTGTTTGAACTAATGCTATAAGATGCAATACTCTTTAACAACAGAGAAAAACTGGAATATAAATGTTTTATAATAACAAGCTAAATAATTTTGATACACATATATGACAGGATTATTTATAACTACTGCCCTTGAAATTTTTGCTGTCTTTCGGGTACTAATATGGAATTAGTTCATGCCATATTGTAAGTGGAAAGGTTGTAGACAATTTTATTGTCTCATTCCATCTTCAAAAAATAAATATATATGCAAATGTATTAGTTAACCTGACCTTCCTGACCTGCCTCTTGAGAAACCTGTATGCAGGTCAGGAAGCAACAGTTAGAACTGGACATGGAACAACAGACTGGTTCCAAATAGGAAAAGGAGTACATCAAGGCTGTATATTGTCACCCTGCTTATTTAACTTATATGCAGAGTACATCATGAGAAACGCTGGGCTGGAAGAAGCACAAGCTGGAATCAAGATTGCCAGGAGAAATATCAATAACCTCAGATGTGCAGATGACGCCACCCTTATGGCAGAAAGTGAAGAAGAACTAAAGAGCCTCTTGATGAAGGTGAAAGAGGAGAGTGAAAAAGTTGGCTTAAAGCTCAACATTCAGAAAACTAAGATCATGGCATCCGGTCCCATCACTTCATGGCAAATAGATGGGGAAACAGTGGAAACAGTGTCAGACTTTATTTTTTGGGCTCCAAAATCACTGCAGATGGTGACTGTAGCCATGAAATTAAACGACGCTTACTCCTTGGAGGGAAAGTTATGACCAACCTAGACAGCATCTTAAAAAGCAGAGACATTACTTTGCCAACAAAGGTCCATCTAGTCAAGGCTATGGTTTTTCCAGTGGTCATGTATGGATGTGAGAGTTGGACTATAAAGAAAGCTGAGTGCAGAAGAATTGATGCTTTTGAACTGTGGTGTTGGAGAGGACTCTTGAGAGTCCCCTGACTGCAAGATCTACCAGTCCATCCTAAAGGAGATCAGTCCTGGGTGTTCATTGGAAGGACTGATATTGAAGCTGAAACTCCAATACTTTGGCCACCTGATGTGAAGAGCTGACTCATTTGAAAAGACCCTGATGCTGGGAAAGATTGAGGGCAGGAGGAGAAGGGGAGAACAGAGGATGAGATAGTTGGATGGCCTCACTGACTCGATGGACATGGGTTTGGGTGGACTTAGGGAGTTGGTGATGGACAGGGAGGCCTGGCGTGCTGCGGTTTATGGGGTCTCAAAGAGTCAGACACAACTGAGCGACTGAACTGATACTGATTAGTTGTACAAGTGTGTGTAAGAGCCAGCTTGTATTCATGAATGTGTGATCTAGATACATACATATCAAATTATTCTCACTGATTAACTCTGGGACTTAGAAGTGGGGAATGAGGCAACTTTCACTTGCACTATTTTTATATTACAAAGTATGTATTATTTTGTAATAAAATTTAAAATACAGAAAATAAAGACAAGTAGAAATCACTTAAAAATTCACTGTAGAAAAATATAAAAAAAAGCATGAAAAATGTTTCATGATATACTATGAAATGAGAACAAAACAGCAGTTTAAAACAGCATAACCAGCACAATTCATTTCTGCAAAATAAATACTTACATACTTAAAAAGCAGAGTAGAAGGAAACACATCAAAATGTTAAGAGGATATAGCTAGATCATAGGCATATAGATTACTTTTAGTTTCTTTTTTGCTTATTTTTATTTTTTCAAAATTTACATTTAGTGTATATTACTTCTATTCCAAAATTTATAACAAAAATTAAAACTGTAAAAATATTTTTAAAACTTCATAGATTGCATAATAATCCGGTAACATGTAGTTATCGAAAGCTAATAGTTCATACACACTGTGAAAATTACAACACAGACAAGCTGAGAGCTGATGGTTCAGGTTTGGCCAGGAATAAATAATTAATTCCAAAATCACAATAATAACTAAGTACACACTATATGCTCATTTAAGAATATCCATTAGATAGAGTGTTTCAGTGATATAGTCTTTACACAGCAGAGGGGGAAAAATGGAGAAACTATAGTTTAAAATGGTTACCTATGTCACTAACACAAACCAAATTTAAAACATCAAAAGCTTCATCTCATAATATCTTTAGTAAGTCAATCAACTGAGATTTAAAAGTTTATTGGTTAAAGTGAATAACATATACATTAGGTTACAACAAAAACTAACAACACATACTGAATGTATCCTATGTATAAGACACTGGATAAAGTATAATTGTCCTCAAGGTGCTCATGCATAATATATTTGATATATATGTGTTTAAAATACTACATAGGAAAACAAATTTCTAAAGGCCAACAGCATACCAAACAAGATGCTACAGGATTCTTCATAACTTTACACCAAAATAAAGATTAAGCAACAAAAAACAAAAAACTATAAGATTATTTGCAAAATAATCCAGGACAGATGACACAACTTAAAAGTTTTACTATAAAAATAATTAATGATTCATTTTAACAATAGTTCTGCTTCAATTATTATGAATTTCATTTCAGGGAATAATAGTAGAGTACTGATCATTCCCTAACCCTGTTGCCATTTGGTAGAGGTTCTTGACTTTGCAATATCTTCTTAAACGTTATATAATACAAACTGTATTTATACTGACATGGATTTCCTAAAAAGCAATATATGATCCTAGTAAAGATAGCAAACTATCACCAATTCTATCCTAGCAATTCTCAAGAAGTATAAAAACATGTGTTTTAGAAATAAAGATGAAGGTACCATTTAAACAAAACTATTAGCAACATGCCTTCCTATAAACTCTCTCCATCAGACGTTTTAAAAATCAATACCTAAGTTCCTATGTTACTTCTTTACATTTTGTTCATTCACTCTTCTCTTTCAATCCCTCATGTGTCCTCCGATTTGATGTTTAAAGATTACAAAAGGAAAGTTATTTTATGTACAGTTGTTTTCAAAACCTTTTTTATCTGCACTTAATGAATGTTTGTTAATAGTACTGAACTTAGCCCAGTGATTTACTGAACTTAGCCCAATGAATTACTTAGCCCAATGATCATGAAAATAGTGACCATGACATTAAATACTGTAGTAATATATTAATGTTGTATTCAGTTAGTTTTACACTCTGGCACAATGATAGCACTTAAAAGCATTATTTAAAGAATATAAGTTTATTGTAAAAGATAATTCATATAATGCAGAAAGGTAAGCGAAAAGTCAAAGTCCCCCTCTCCAAGCCTTTCCACAGGAAAAAAAATATTTGAATAATGGCCTTAAACTTCCCAACATTTGTCAAAGACATAAAATTACAAGTTCAAAAAGCTCTGCAAAATCCTGAACAACATAAACATGAAGAAAACCATAGCAAGACAGGTCATAATCAAACCACATAGAGAAAATATTTACGCACTTAAGAGAAATCGTTTTACATGCGAATATAGTGGTCCTTTTCTTTCTTTTCCTTCATATGAAAAGTTCTCAGAAAGTAGACTTTATGAGTATACGACCCCAGGCATCTCTATCCTAGATTTTATTTTACCATACCCAAATCCGAAGTCATTAAGTGACGAGATTTTTCAACAATACAAACTACTTAAGATCTGGATACTCTTATCTGTTTCAGGCTTGAAAGATCAGCAGGCAGTTAATTCACATCACCTCCCTTCAACTGCATGCAAAAATCAAGGAAGAAAATAAATAGGTTAAACAAGCAAGACCAGAAGCAGAAAAGGTTCAAGGAAGTGAGATTCAGAAAACTGGGGCCTCGGGCCTCTGCAGGAGGCTTCTTCAGAGGGGCCCAAGTGCACGTACCATTTTTCGGCAAACTCTGGATCACCTTCACCGCCGCCTCAAACCGGGTTTCGTGCACGGATCTCGTGTCCGCCATCTCCAGCCGCCAGCGCCGGCCCCGGTCCCAAGGTCTGTCGCCTGGAATCAGGCAGCAGCAGCAGCACCAGCTTTCCCAGGAGCCTGCATGAAACTGGAACATGGAGCGCAGCCGCGGATCAACATTCCCGATGGGAGGAGGACCCCAGAGCGCAGCTGGTCAGTTTCCCGTGGCCCTGCCCTCTCCAGGCCACACCGTCCGAGATGGCCCGGCTCCCTCCTCCTCCCCGGGGCGTGACCTACGCTGGGGAGGCCGGGCCACCCGGACGAAAAAACAACTCACCGAGAGGAAGAGCATCTCTAGCAGAAGGCGGAGGGGCCCAGGGCACCGGTGGTCGCGGTGCAGCCGTCCCACCCACAGGACCCTGGCGGAGCAGCCACACCCCCCATCCCGGCGAGGTCTGTCCGTCAGTCCGCGACCTCCAGGCAGCCCCGCCCCAGAGCTTTGGGGGTGGGGGGACGCACTCTCTGCCGCCGCTGCACAGCAAACTACACCCACTCGCACGGCGGCTGCGGCGGTGACGCACGCTGTCTGTCCCTCCCCAGAAGTGTTGGGCGGGAGAAGGCAGAAAAGGAGAGCAGGGAAAGTGGATCGCCGGAGGGCCCTGGGATCGCTGTTTGAACAAGCCTGAGCGAAGTGTCCTTGCCAGCGCGGCCGCCGCCGCGGGGGTGCAGCGCGCAGGGTTGGGGGTTGGGGGGGGTACGCTGCGGGGCAAAAAAAAAAAAAAAAAAAAAAAAAAATGACTGTGGTCCCCGGCGTCTTAGGTTAAGGTTTGGAGAAAGGTGATGGGGCTTAAGCAAAGTGCTTTAGATCCAGAGAGGCTTGGTGCGAACCTTGAGTTCTGCCATTTAAAGTTCTGTGACCGACCTAGGGGCAAGTCACTTCGCCTCTCCCGGTGGCAATCTTCCTAACACCAGTAGAGGAAAGGATTTAGGGATGCTGGGTGGAGGTGCTTAGCAGTGCTTGGCTTGCAGGCCTTCTACAGCTTTAGCCGCGCCGACACAAGAACGTCAGAGCAACAACCAAAGGAGAGGGGAGGTCGCCCGCTACTTAGACGGGGCGGGAGGAGGAAGAACACCTTCCCCGGCATCACCCCCCACACACACACACTTCGAGCCCCAAGGAGCCGGGCGCTCCAGCCCGCGCTAACGGGAGACAGGGCATGGGGCAGGGACGAACGAGGACACAGTACAGGCGCGACAGCCCTAGAAAGGGGTAGACCCCGGGCCTTCGCCCTCCTAGCGCATCGAACCGCATCGTCAGGCACTTAGGAAGCGGCCCCAGGCCCACCATGGGGACGCTGCTTTGGGTTCTGGGGGGTGGAGTCCAGCGGCCCGGAAACCCCAAAGTCGCCAAGGTCCCTTTGTCAGTTCGGGATGGGTTAGGAGGGTGACTATTCCAAATCTACTCTTCCCCTGGAGCCGCAGTGCCAGCCTTTACCTTGATTCTGCGGGGGCAAGGCCTGTCCGTTAAGGTCCCCGGTACCCGCCCCTCGCCTTCCTCCCGCCCACCCCGCGGGCTTGTGGGAAATGTAGTCCCCGCTCCCGGCGCTTCCGGACACCTCCCTCCCACTGCGGGGCTTCCTCCCACCTGTTCCGGTTCGGGTTCTCGGTCCCGCAGACGCCGGAGCTGTTGGGCCGGAAATCCCGCCTTCCTGTGCTCCTTCCAGAAACACCACATCCGCTTCCATCCGAAGGAAATCGACCGTCTGTGATGTCTTTCGGAGGAATTCCGGTGGGACTGGACTTGATTCGGAGAATGGGGTCTCACTGCTTGCTCTTGGTGTTTACTATTTGAAGGCGGGAGGAGAAGGGGATGGCAGAGGGTGAGATGGTTGGATGACATTACCGACTGGATGGACATGAGTCTGGGCAAGCTCCGAGAGTTGGTGATGGACAGAGAGGCCTGGCATGCTGCAGTCCAGGGGGTCGCAAAGAGTCGGACACGACTGAGCATAGTAAACGTTGAGGTCGTTGCTGTTATGTTACCGTCTAGGTAATAAAGACTGCGGCTAATTGATTGTCTGATAATACTTGCCAAGTGTATAACATATTCCAGAAACGCTGTAGAGTGTTAACCAATGAGAAAATTGAAACGTATTAAAGGATTTGTCCAAAAACAAGTAGCAGTGAGTACAGGAGTCTGTAGGGAAGTCTTCCCAGGTGGCTCGGTGGTAAAGAATCGGCCTGCCAGTGCAGGAGACATGGATTCGATCCCTGGATGGGGAAGATCCCCTAGAGAAGGAAATAACAACTAACTCCAGTATTCCTGCCTGGGAAATCCCATGGACAGAGGAGCCTGGCGGGCTACAGTCCATGGGGTCGCAAAAGAGTCAGACACGACTTAATGACCAAAGGACAACAGGAGCGAAGCCAGGAGTCAGTCAAGCCCAAAAACTCTTGCTTTACGTCTTGAACTTTTTCTAGGACACTAAAGTGTAAGAGGCTAACAATTTTTCTAACTTATTCAAACAAGGAAGATTTTATGTGTTTAATATCTACTGCTCCCTCTATTGTTTGCTTGCTCTTTTATAGCCTTTCCATTTGCAATCAGTTGTGCATACTTGTGAAAGGACTTGGGTATTTATTTCACGTCTGACTTCATTTTGGCAGCTGTTCATTAAGGTTTCTACAATAAGCTGTAAGGTTTATGAGATAAGTTGGTCATTAGGTAATGATGAGTAAGAATTTTTCTGCCAGTGACTTCTCTTGTATATCCATTTGCTGGTACTATGGATTTCCAGTCATGGAGAATAACAGAGAGAAAAGAAATTGAGGTTAATCAGTTAAAGGTGTTTAAAAAGTAGCTCATTTATGTAGCTGTTCTGGTTTAGATGTGGTACTTCCTACTGAAATGTAATGATGAGTGTGATAAATTAAATCAGTTCGTAAAGCACCTTCTAGTTATATATCTACCCATGTGTGCTTAGTCAATTCAGTCATGTTGAACTCTGCAACCCTATGGGCTGCAGCCAGCCAGGCTCCTCTGTCCATGGGATACTCCAGGCAAGAATACTGGAGTGGGTTGCCATGCCCTCCTCCAGGGGATCTTACCAACCCAGGGATCAAACCAGTGGCACGTCTCCTGCATTGCAGGCGGATTCTTTACCACTGAGCCACTGTGGAAGCCCTATATAATCCTGTAATTCTACCTAAAATGTATTTCATGGAACACTAATGCCTTTTAGTACTTTCAGTATAGTGACTAATATGAAGCATTCTTTTTTTTGAGGTATATTGACATACAACAATCTATTAGTTCCAGGTGTACAGCATAATGATTTGGTCTTTGTATACGTTATAAAATGATCACTGCAGTAAATAGAGCATTCTTGATCGTGTCTTTCTACAGATATTTAATAAATATTTAATTAAGACTGGGCCCACTTCTTATACATGATCATAAATACGGTAAAATAGTACATTGAAGGGTTTTAAGAAACATAAAGGAGTAAATATTAAAGTAAGTTAAAAATGATTCTTCTAGATGCTCCTTCCTTTACAATTATAGGGAAGCCCCTGGTGACTCAGATGGTAAAGAATCAGCCTGCAATGCAAGAGACCCAGGTTCGATTCCTGGGTCAGAAAGACCCCCCCGAAGAAGAGAATGGCAACCCACTCCAGTGTTCTTCCCTGGAGAATTCCATGGACAGAGGAGCATGCAGGCTATAGTCCATGGGGTCGCCAAGAATTGTCTAACACTTAACTTGCAAATATTTTAAAAGTCCTTACTGTCATGTAATGTAATTGACACTGAAGTTACAGAGCGTGTTTAATGTATTCAGTCTAGTGTGGTAAACAGATAGGTCAATTATACTCAGTAAAACTGAAAGAAAAAAAACCTAAACCAGTGCACCGTATATGATCAGCAGCAAATTTGTTCATATAATGGGACCATAGATATGAGGGAAGGTGAGTCACAACACTGGATGAAAAGTGAAAGCGATGATTGAGGCCAACTTGAAGGTCACATCTGCCGTGCAAAGGAGTTTGTACTTTGTTTTGAACCCACAAAGACCATTTTTGTATCAGCTACAGTTTGATTCCTCAGCTTCCCTGGTGGCTCAGATGGTAAAGAATCCACCTGCAATGCGGGGGACCGGGGTTGGGAAGATCCCCTGGAGAAGGGAACAGCTACCCACTCCAGTATTCTTACCCGGAGAATTCCATGGACAGAGGAGCCTGGCAGGCTACAGTCCATGAGGTTGCAAAGAGTCGGACATGACTGAGCGACTTTCACAGTTAGATTACAAAAGTAAAACTACTATGATTGATATAGTATAAGAGATTAATTGTGGGGATTAGAGTTTCCATGACTGTGGGAGGCCTCTGAAACACTTCACCTCTGTTATTGGACCTGATGCTAAAATGGTTCTAGGTTAGCATATGTTACAATCAGGAACTGATGTGAAAGACAGAAGAACAAACTGAAACGCCCTAAGCACAAACTGGAACCAATGAGGACAAACAACCCAACATTACCTCTCACTGCTTGTAAAATCAGTGACGTGCACAACCTTCAGAACAAAATGGTACCAGTCTCCATGGAGATGAACTCACCCCTGACCTAAGACTCAGAGCAATTGTGTGTCAAGCTGCTACTCCAGCCTTGTGTCCTTCAGAACTGCTTCACTTCTACCTGCCAAACATCACATAAATTCATCTGGGAGACACAGTTCTAGTATCTCTAAGAGTAATGGCCCAAGGCAAATTCACCACAGTTATTATTCTTTGAGTGGCCAGATTCTACTCCAGAAATGTATAGAAAGATAAACATTAAAAACTTGAACATAAATCAAAAGAGAAAATGAAAGGACAAAAATCAGATCTTGGCTGTTATTCGGAAATGCCATCTGTTACGGACTGAATGTTTGTGTCCCCCAACTTCATATGTTGAAACCCTAACCCCTAATGTGACTGAATCTGGAGAGAGGACCTATGATAAAGGTTAAATGAGGTCATGGGGTGGAGCCCTAATGCAATAGACTGGTGCCATTATAAGAAGAGGAGACAGCAGCCCTCTTTCTCTCCCATAAGCTAGCATCTTGATCTTGGGCTTCTCCAAGAACTGTAAGAAATAAGTTTCTCTTGTTTAAGCCACCCAGTCTATGGTATTTGTTTATTATGGCAGACTAAGTGAACAAAGACACCAGGAATACTTACGAAAGACAGACAGCCTTTTCATGAAGATGGCCCCGAAGGCGAAAAAGGAAGCCCCTGCCCTCCTAAAGCTGAAGCCAAAGCAAGGGCCAAGAAAGCAGTGTTGAAAGGTGTCCACAGCCACAAGAAAAAGAAGATCTGGACGTCACCCACCTTCAGGCGGCCCAAAACACTGTGGCTCAGGAGGCAGCCCAAATATCCTCGGAAGAGCGCCCCTAGGAGAAACAAACTTGACCACTATGCCATCATCAAATTCCCCCTCACCATCGAGTCAGCCATGAAGAAAATAGAAGACAACAACACACTGATATTCATTGTGGATGTCAAGGCTAACAAGCACCAAATTAAACAGGCTGTGAAGAAGCTCTATGACATTGACGTGGCTAAGGTCAATACTCTGATCAGGCCTGATGGAGAGAAGAAGGCATATGTTCGACTGGCTCCTGACTATGATGCTTTGGATGTTGCCAACAAAATTGGGATCATCTAAACTGAGTCCAGCTGGCTAATTCCAAATATAAAAGTTTTCACTGTGAAAAAAAAAAAAAGAAAGAAAGACAGACAAAGAGGAAGAAGAAATGAGGCATGAATATAAGAAGAGAAAATTATTTTGTATAATATAATTGTCCATCTAGAAAAATGATATTGAATAAGCTAAAATGCTATTAAAATTGAGTTCAGGAAGATGAACAATTTAGGATAAATATGCAAAATCTATAGCTTTCTAATGTTGGAATGCAAAAATGAAGCCCAGATAGATTAGAGACTTTAATATAAAAAGCAAAACTACAGATTCTTAGAGGATAAGGAAGTCTTAGCTAATGCAACAAGAAAGAAAAGTATGAATGAGATACCATGATCAGGAAAGAAAAAGTAAATTTTTCATTATTTGCAGATGATACGTTTGTCCACATAGAAAATTTAGGGTAATTATTACAGGGAAGAAAGTGTCCAGCAAGCTTGTTGAACATAAAGTCAATCAAAAATGATCCCTTAAACCAACAATAATATTGGAAAGTGTAATAGAAAAATACTGACAATAGCAATAAAATTCAAAATACTCTGAACAAAGAAAAATATGTAATACCTTTATGGAGAAAAATTATAAAATTTATCAATGGACATAAAAGACCTGAATAAACTGACACATGATGGTTCTACCCAAAGCTACAAAGATGAAAACTATTCTCAAATTCATGCATAAATACAATGTAAAGTCAGTTACAATCCTCATAGGACTCTGTGGAACTTTATAACCCAACTATTAAAAACCCTACAAGGAAGTCTAGAACAGGCAAGATGATTCCAGAAAGAACACGATGGAAGGTTATATTAATCAGAGTGAGCTATCTGCTACAATCAACTCCTGCAGTATCTCAGAGGTTTAACACAAGTTTATTTCTCACTCATGGGTAGGGTGGACTCTGCTCCATTTGGTCATCCAGGAAGGTAGGATTATCATCCTCCATCATCCCAAAGACCTCTGAGTCCTCCACTGGATCTGCTGCCTCTAGCCAGAAGAAGACACTAAGAAAGAAGACACAGTGTCAGGAGATTTTTAGGAGCCAGCTCTAGAAATGGTGAATATCACCTTATAGCTCTGAAAGTGGCAAATATGGGTCCCACTTCACACAATACTAAAAATTTTTAGTCTACTTAAATTTCTACCTAAAAGAAAACTGGGCTTACTGAGCAAATAGCCATCTCTACCACAAAATATTGGCACTGCCAAATAGCATGCTTAAGAATAATTAGTAATTAATGAGTGTGATATTGACTGAGGAAAGCTAGTTTAATAGGACAGGATAGAGAAGCCAGAGATAGACAGGAATTAAAAATTAGTGGAGAAAGAATGAACTATTAAGTAGCAATGTACAATTCCACATGGAAAACAAAAATATTAAGATCCTTACCTGAGAAACACACTTAAGAGATTCCACACAGATTAAGGATCTAATATGTAAATGTATCTTTAAAGTCCTTAGAAGAGAAATAAAACATCTGCTGTGTCTCACAACCCCAGAGGGTACCATTCATGTTGTAACTGATATTAGCTGATGCCCCCTGAAGTCACGCAACACAGTGGTCTTGCTTATGATTAAGTGTTAAGTAAAGTTTACATAACAAGGCCTCAAAATAGAATTGTAAAAAGAAAATATGAGGACTTCCCTGGTGGTCCAGTGGTTAAGACTCCATGCTTCCAATGCAAAGGGTGCAGGTTCAATCACTGGTCAGGGTATTAGGATCCCACATGCTGGGTGGAACAGCCAAAAATAAATAATTTTTTAAGAAAAGAAAATATGGATACTTATCTTAGGCTCCCATTAACTAACTACCGTAGACTGAGTGACTTAAACAGCAGACATTTATTTCTCACAATTCTGGAGGCTGAGAAATCCAAGATCAGGGTACCAGCAGCCTGGGGTTCTTGGTGAGAGCCCCTTTTCCCTGGCTTTAAGGTAGCTACTCTTTTGCTGTCCTTTCCTCAATGTGATGCACGTTCATAGAGAGAGAAGTCGCTTTCCCTTCATCTTCTTATAAGGACACTAATCCCATCATAAGAGTCCCAAGTTCATGAACTAATCTAAACCTAATTACATCTCAAAGTCCATACCTCCAGAACCATCACTTTGAGGGACTAGAGTTTCAGGTTTCAGCCATGAAAAAACAATGGACCATATTCGACTCTGAAGCCTAAGAATTTAATATGAAGTGGAAAAAAATCAATTTGAAGAATATGTAAAATACGAAACCAGAATTGCAAATTATTTATACAATCTTAATATGTAAAATTATTTTTCAATAGAAAGATAAACACGAAATTCATGCTAGTGATTGCCTTGATGGGTGGAGGGCCTGGATATGGTGCACAAAAGGTCTACATTCTTATCTGAATATTTTATTTCCCTTTACAAAACAAATACTAATATGAAAAGTGCAATAATTTTTAATTTTACAGAATTTTACCCAGTTGCCCCACATTGCTTATTGAATAATTCATCTCTTTCCCCTTTCTATTTGAAATGCCCCCCTTTAAAATACTAGTTCCCACAACTCAGCAGCAGCAAAAAGAACAGATTTAAAAAGAGACAAAGGAGTTGAAGAGACATTTATCCAAAGAAGATATGCAAGTGGCCAATGAGGACTTGAAACGATGTTCAACATCACTAATAAATAAGGGAATGGAAATCAAGATCACAATGAGATACCACTTAACATCTATTAGAATGGCTGTAATCAAAAAACAGAAGATAGCAATTTTGGCAATTTTGGAAGGATGTTGAGAAGTTGGAACCTTTGTGCATTGCTGATAGAAATCTAAAATAGCGCACCAGCTCTGGAAAACAGTATGGCAGTTCCTCAAGGAATTAAATATAGAATTATCAGGGACTTCTCTGGTGGTCTGTGGTTCAACGCAGCACATTCATTGCTAAGGTCCAGGTTCAGTCCCTGGTCAGGGAACTAAGACCCTGAAAGACGTGTGTGTGTTTAGTCACTCAGTTATGTCTGACTTTGTGACCCTTCAAACTGTAGTCCACCAGGTTCCTCTGTCCACAGGATTTTTCAGGCAAGAATACTGGAGTGGGTTGCCATTTCCTACTCCAGGGGATCTTCGCAACCCAGGGATCAAACCAGCATCTCCTGTGTCTTCTGCATTGTAGGTAGATCCTTTACCCACTGAGCCATCTGGGAAGCCCAGAAATTGAGACCAAATCTCTCTCTCTCTCTTTATATTAGAACACACACATGTATTAGAACACACATATATATTAGAATTATCATATGACCTAGCATTTCACTTCTGGGCATCTATTCAAAAGTATCAAGAGCAGAAACTCAGACATGTATTTGTGCAATCATGTTTATAATAAAACTAGTGACAATAACTGAAAGGTGGATCCAAGTGCCCATGAACAGATAAGTGGACAAATAATATGTGTAACATACATACAGTGGAATATGATAAAGGAAATTCTGATGCATGCTACATGGATAAATGTTGAATGCTGCTGCTAAGTCACTTCAGTCGTGTCCGACTCTGTGCGACCCCATAGATGGCAGCCCACCAGGCTCCGCCGTCCCTGGGATTCTCCAGGCAAGAACACTGTTGAATACATTGTGGTAAATGAAAATAGCCAGTCACAGAAGGAAAAATTCTATACATCCATGAGGTACAACAGTCAAATTCGTTTAGACAGAAAGTAGACTGCTGGTTGCCGGAGGCTGAGTGGAGAGGTGAATGGGGAGCTATTATGTAATGGGAACAGAATTTCACTTTGGGAGAATGAAATAGTTCTGGAGATGCATGAAGGTGATGGTTGTACATTAGCATTGTGAATATACTAAACAGTATTAAACTGTACACTTAAATTGGTAAATTTTGTGTTATTTATATATTTTGTCACAATAAAAACTCAACTTTATAAGTTATACACCCTTGGAAATTCCGAAAACAGTGGGAAAATAGAGAAATCCTACTTCACAGAAATGAATTTTGCAATAGAAATCTTTTTTTTTTTTTAATTCAAGCCTTTGTATTTATTTCAGCAAAGCCATATCCAGTAAGGGGCTTCCCTTGTAGCTCAGTCAGTAAAGAATCTGCCTGCAGTGCAGGAGACCCGGGTTCGATCCCTGGGTTGGGAAGATCCCCTGAAGAAGGAAATGGCAACCCACTCCAGTATCCTTGCCTGGAAAATCTTATGGACAGAGGAGCCTGGTGGGCTGCAGTCCATGGGGTCGCAAAGACTCAGGCACGGCTGAGCGACTAACACAAATCCAGTAAACTATTTTCATCCAGGATTAATCAGAAGTAAAAGTTGGACTGTTTTTCTCTCCATAATAGGCCAGTGTGTTTCAAATGAGTAAATGGATCCCCTGGAGGAGGAAATGGCAACCCACTCCAGTCTTCTTGCCAGGATAATCCTGTGGACACAGCAGTCTGGTGAGACTGTAGCATGCATGCTTAGTCACAAAAAGAGTTGAACATGACTGAGCATGCACCCATGTGTATACATAAGCAAACAAAGCAACCAACAAGCAAATACAAAGTTTCATCATATTTGAGGGCTTCTTTCCGAACTTTCTATTCTTTTTATCTCTTCATGTGCCATTACCAAACCATTTAAATTACAGTAGCATCTAAATATGTTTTAATAATATATAGGGCTAAATTTCCTTATATAAAATAAAAACTATTCACTGCAGGGTTGTGGTGATAAAGTTTGGAGACACTTTAAATGTCCTTCCACATGGAACTGAGTGAATAATTATGGCCCATCCATTCAGTGAAATACCATAAAGTATGATGGGACAGTTTTAATGTATAATATAGAAAGATCTCCATGATATGGTTACATGAACAGAAAAGCAGGAAGACAGAACACCATGTACAATTTAGGTAACAAAATATTTGTTTTTATATGCATAGAAGATCTACAAGGTCTATAAGAAACTGATAATATTTGTTGCCTCGGAGGCTGGTTGCTAGGAGTCAGGTGTGATTCTCAGTGCGTAATTTTTTAAAATATTTCTTTATTTGGCTGCACTGGGTCTTCATTGTGGCTCATGGGTTCTTAGATCTTTGTTGCAGCACGCAAACTCTTAGTTTCAGCATGTGGAATCTAGTTCCATGACCAGGGATGGAATACAGGCCTCTTGCATTGGGAGCATGGAGTCTTAGCCACAGGACCACCAGGGAAGTCCCATGTGAGATTTTTAAAAAATTATTTTTCTCTATCCACTTTTAAAATAAAATATAAGATGCTTAGTGCTTAGTTGCTCAGCTCAGTCATATCCGACTCTGCAACCCCATGGACTGTAGCCCACTGGGCTCCTCTCTCTATGGGGATTATCCAGGCAAGAATACTGGAGTGGGTTGGCATGCCCTCCTCCAGGGGATCTTCCCAACCCAGGGATTGAACCCAGGTCTCCTGTGTTGCAGGCAGATTCTTTACCATCTGAGCCACCAGAGAAGTCCAAAATATAACATACATACAGTAAATTGTACAAAGCACACTACTTTTAATAGTAAGTTTGAGCTTCCCTGATGTCTCAGTGGTAATGGGTTTGCCTGCCAATGCAGGAGACACGGGTTCGATCCCTGATTTGGGAAGATCCCACATGCTGCTCAGCAGCTAAGCCTGTGCCCCAAAACTATTGAGTCTGTGCCCTAGAGCCCAGCAGCCACGACTACTGATCCCATGTTCCCTGGAGCCTGTGCTCCGCAGCAAGAGAAGTCACCACAGTGAGAAGCCTGCACAGCGCAACTGGAGAGTAGCCCCTGCTCACTGGACCTAGAGAAAAGCCTGGTCAGTAATGAAGACTTGGTGCAACCAAACATAAATAAATTAATGAAATCAAGAGTATAGTTCGATAATTTTTATTTCCATATGCACCCCTGTAACTGCCAACCAGATGGTGAATAGATGTAGAATATTCCTGGTGCCCCAGAAGATTTCTTCATGTTCCTTTCTAGCCCATCCTTTATAACAACTAACTACAATTCTGAATTTTGTCATCATCCATGACTTTAGCCTGTTTTTGAACTTCATAGAAATGAAATCATACCCAATGTACTCTTTTTTGAGCGGGGGCAGCGCTGTGGGGCATGTGAGATCTTAGTTACCCGACCCAGAATCGAACCCATGCCCCCTGCCTTGGAAGCATGAAGTCTTAACCACTGAACCACCAGGGAAGTCCCACCACAATGTACTCTTTATGTCTGATTAATTTCACTTGATAAAACATCTTTCATCTCTGAGAGTACACCTAGGGATTCAGGCATCCGTGTTCCTGCATTTATCAGTAGTTTGGTCCTTTTACTGCTGCATATATTCATTACATGAATATACCACCATTTATTTCCCCTTTCTTTTATTTATAGGCTTTTGTGTGGTTTCCATTTTTTGGGTATTATGAATAAAGTCGCTTTGAGCATTTTTGTACCTGTCCTTTTGTGAATATATATATATACCGATTTTTCTTGAATAAAAACCTAGAAGTGAATTACTGGACCTTAAGGAAGTGTTTATTTAGGTTTAACAGGTATTGCCAAACAGTTTTTCAAAGTGACAGCGCCTTTTTACACTTGTATATTCATATATACCCGTGTGTGTGTGCGCGCGCTGGATGTAATATGCCACCGCTGGGTACTGTTAGCCTTTTTTTTTGGGTGGGGGGCGGCGTCTGGCCTCTTTCACTTAGGAAAACGCATCTGAGATTCGTCCATGACTTTGTTTGTATATATATATTTGGCTTTATAAAACTTTATATGTTTTCCAAAGTGGAGGCAGCCTTTCGAATATATGAGAGCCCAGTTTTTCTACATTGTGAGTAGCAGTTGCTATTATCAGGATTTTTTATTTTAGCCTTTCTAATGGGTATGTAGCATAATCTTTTAAATTTTACACTACATCCTGGTGGTTTTTCTTATTATGGTTTTAAGTTGCATTTCCTTGGTAAATATTGAGTTGAGTGCCTTTTCATATATTTATTGGAATGCAGTTGTCTTTTTTTTTCCAGTTGTCCTCTTATCCATTTCTTTTTTTGCGTTGTCTTTTTTTTTATTCATTGACTTGGAGGAGTTTTCTTGTTTTGTTTTACTATAGTCGAAATGTAAGTCCTCTGTCAAATGTATGTGTTGTAGCTTATCTTTTCACTTTCTTAATAGTATCTTTTCATGAGCAGGGTATTAATTTTAATGGCGGCTCTAGTAGGTTCACTAATGGCCCCCTCAAAGATGTCCATGGCCTAATCCCTGAAAACTGTGAGTGTATTATTAACATAATATATTTTATTACCACCTAAGCATGGCAAAAGGGACTTTGCCTGTTATCAAGTCAAGAATCTTGAAAAATGATTATCTTAGATTATCTATGTGGGATGTATGTAGTCACAGGGTCCTTATAGGAGGCAGGTTAATGGTCCGAGTCAGAGAGAAGGGGTTGTGATGACAGAAGCAGAGTCAGAGAGAGCTTTGAGGATGCTGTGCTGCTGACCTGAAGATGGAAGAAGTAGCCATAGCCTAGGGATGCAGTTCATCCCGGAGCTGGAAAAGGCAAGGTAATCCATTCTCCTCTAGTGCCTCTGGAGGGAAAAAAGCCTACTGATATCTTAATTTGAAACAAGAAAGACCTCTGATCTCCAGAGCTGTAAGATGATAAAATAAGATGTTGTTAAGATGTTGTTTTAAGTCACTAAATTTGTTGTAATTTTTTTTTACAGGAGCAATAGGAAATGAGTACAATGACTTAGCTTTTCATTTTATTAAAAAGCAGTTATACACAAAATAAAACAAAAAACCTAAAACAAGCGATTTATCTTTTCTTTTCCTTTCCTTTTTGTTAGTGTTTATTGTATTCTAAGCTTGTGAAGTTACTCTGTGTTTTCTTGAAGAAGCACATTGCTTTACCTTTTACATTTGGAAAGTGATATATCCTAAACACTGTTCATGGGGTTCTCAAGGTAAGAATACTGAAGTGGTTTCCCATTCCCTTATTTGTCACTTCCACAGTATAATCGTAAGGGATTTGATTTAGGTCACAGCTGAGTGGTCTAATGGTTTTCCCTACTTTCTTCAATTTAAGTCTAAAATTGGCAAAAAGGAGTTCATGATCTGAGCCACAGTCAGCTCCCAATCTTGTTTTTGCTGAATGTATAGACCTTCTCCATCTTTGGCTTGGAAGAAAAGTTATGACCAACCTAGACAGCATATTAAAAAGCAGAGCCATTACTTTGCCAACAAAGGTCCATCTAGTCAAAGCTATGGTTTTTCCAGTAGTCATGTATGGATGTGAGAGTTGGACTATAAAGAAAGCTGAGCACTGAAGGATTGATGCTTTTGAACTGTGGTGTTGGAGAAGACTCTTGCGAGTCCCTTGGACTGCAAGGAGATCCAACCAGTCCATCCTAAAGGAAATCAGTCCTGAATATTCACTGGAAGGACTGATGCTGAAACTCCAATGCTTTGGCCACCTGATGTGAAAAACTGATGCATTTGAGAAGACCCTGATGCTAGGAAAGATTGAAGGCAGGAGGAGAAGGGGATGACAGAGAATGAGATGGTTGGATGGCATCACCATCTCAATGGACATGAGTTTGAGTGAACTCTGGGAGTTGGTGATGGACAGAGAGGCCTGGCGTGCTGCAGTCAATTGGGTCACAAAGAGTCGGACACAACTGAGTGACTGAACTGAACCGAACTGATATCCTAAATAAATTTTGGAGTATTGTTTGTAGATTCAATGTTCATTTGAGAAAAAATATCCAATGGCTAGAGCACATTTATTGAGAAAAAAAAGAATTCTTTCTCCCTTTGAATTTCATTGGCACTTTTGTCATAAATTAAGTTTCTGTGTGTTAGTGTCTGTTCCAAAGAACTATTTGTAAGTTCTTCTCTAAGTCCACTTTAACCTAATTTCTGTAGTTTTTAAGTAAATCTTGAAATTTGATAGTGTATGTCCTCTAACTTCATTCTTCTTTTGTCTTGGTTGTACTAGGGCCTTTGCATAAAGATAAGTTTTATCTTTGTCAATTTTTACAAAAAACATGCAGGATTTTAATTAGGATTGCACAGGGTAAGTTGCTTTAATGTAGAAATTCAGATTGTTTACTTTACTTTAGCTAAATTTATTCTATTAAATCTTTGAATAAATTTTTTCTTCTGTTAGTAACTGTTTTTAAAAAATTTATGACAAGAAATTTATGATAATAACACATGCTTAGTAAAGAGTCATATTTGTTTAATTTAATGGAAGGGAAAAATGATTTTCAAACTATGGGTTATGATTCAATAGTGGATCATGAAATCAATTTAATAGTCCTTACCAGCATTAAATAAATTGAATTAGAATAGTAAAAATCAGAATACCATAATTAGTTTGGTGAAACTTTTATACCAGCATGTATATATCTATATCTATATCTATATCTAGGTTCACATTATATAATATTATTTTTTATTTTGAGTTGTGTCAAAAGATATTGAAAACCCATGACTACAGTATGGTGCTATGTTTTACAGTTTTATCCCCACAAATCTTAATTTAGTCTTAAAGGAAATATTGCTTTATTACAGACTATCATTATAAGGGAGACTAATTTTTTTAAATAAAAATACAAGGTTAGTATATTCAACTCAATTACCCTATGAGGGATCACTTCATTGATTAGACTTTATATGAACCATAAATATTTTAAGAGATGGTTTTAACTGGAAAGTAGAAAGATCTCTAATCTAAAAGTCAGAGAACTTGACTACTATTTTCAGGGCTGTTAGCTAAATCTCTCAACCTGCATAAACTTTAATTTACTATTTTGGTAACAATAGAAAAAAGCTTTAGGTCATTTATCTCTCAGAGTTGTAAGCATTAAAGAAATCTTACAAGACTTTGAAAACAGTAAAGCGGCATCACCTGCCCAATAATTCTCCAGTGTTTTTGAAATGTTGCAGTGTATGGAAATGTTCAGTGATTTCCTTGGTTAAATCTTGTTCATGTAGAGACCAAAGTAAAGAATATCAAATTTCAATAACTTGGATTAAATGATGTGTGGATTAATGATAAGTAGTAAAGAAAGACTATTACATCTATCTTGGATTATTGTGTAGCTGCTAAGTCGCTTCAGTCGTGTCCAACTCTGTGCGACCCCACAGACGGCAGCCCACCAGGCTCCCCTGTCCCTGGGATTCTCCAGGTGAGAACACTGGAGTGGGTTGCCATTTCCTTCTCCAATGCATGAAAGTGAAAATTGAAAGGGAAGTCGCTCAGTCGTGTCCCACTCCTAGCGACCCCATGGACTGCAGCCTACCAGGCTCCTCCATCCATGGGATTTTCCGGGCAAGAGTACTGGATTTGGTTGCCATTGCCCTCTCCGATTATTGTGTAGAGTCTTTCATTTATTGATTTATGGACCTTAGAATCCTTGATTCGGGGAATTCCCTGGTGGTCCTTTGGTTAGGACTCAGCATTTCCAGTACTGGCCTGGGTTCAGTCTGGTTGGGGAACTAACATCCTGCAAGCCGCATGGTCAAAAAAAAAAATCTGGTAACTGGGAGTAGTTATCTCTTTCAGGTAGGAGACATGAATTTTCCTTGTAGAGGGCTGAATATGTTATGGCCCCTAGGAAAGGAAATATCCAATAAATACCTACTGATGAGTCAATTTTTAAATATTTGGTTATCATGTTATTATTCTTATAGTTATTGTGGTTCTAAATGACTTCACAGAGATAAAAAGATGGACTTTTAAGTGACCTTTAGTTTGTTTTTTGGCCTTTGGACAAAATTTTTCATAGTCCATCATATTAAAAGCATTTAATGTTTCTCTTGAAATGTAAGTTCTTTAAGACTATTTTAAAGCAGCTGATGATTTTTGAAAAAGCAAAATGATCTTACATGATGTAGAGAACCTGTACAAAACTTCAAAAGTGTAGGGACGTACACACACATTTTCCTGAAGAATGAGACATTAGGACGTGATAGCAGTAAAAAAAAATTATGTTTGTTTTTAATTTTTTTTTAAATTGTTTTATTTTATTTATTGGACACACAGCATGTGGGATCTTAGTTCCCCAACCAGGGATCGAACCCATGCTCCCTCCATTGGGAGCTCAGAGTCTTAACCACTGGACCACCAAAGGATCCCTGTTTGTTTTTCATTTTAAAAATTAAAAAAATTTAATTGAAATATCATTGATTTACGGCTTCCCTGGTGGCTCAGTGGTAAAGAATCTGCCTGCAATGCAGAAGACCTGGGTTTGATCCCTGGGTCAGGAAGATCCTGTGGGAGGGCATGGCAACCCACTCCAGTATTCTTGCCTGGAGAATCCCCATGGACAGAGGAGCCTGACGGGTTATGTCCACAGAGTTGCAAACGTCGGACATGACTGAAGCCACTTAGCAGCAGTAGCAAAGTTGATTTACAGTATTATCTTAGTTTTGTAAACAAGCAAAGGGCTTGTGTGCTCATGGCTCAGAAAGTCAAACTTTGACAGCGGAAGTTTGCAGCAAAGTAAGGATTTATTCCAGGGCACCAAGCCAGGTGAATGGGAAATGAGCCTCAGATCTACTCCAGCTTAGTCTTTGAGTTACAGGCGTTCTAAAGGGGAGGAACAAAAAAACTGAGATTAATCATTACCCTGTGACATTTCTGTATCTGTGGTTTTAGGAGTCAGAATCTTTCATTTATGAGTTTCTGGCCAGGTGACTCCATAGTTTGTGAGCTCACCTTGCCCTAGTGAAAAAACCTGAGTTTGTACCTTAATACAACCTGAGTTTGTACCTTAATAGTGACACCTGTAACTGTGATTTTAGTGCATCATTGAGAATGTGATCAAAAGCTTTTGCACAGCAAAGGAAACTACAAGCAAGGTGAAAAGACAATCCGCAGAATGGGAGAAAATAATAGCAAATAAAACAACTGACAAAGGATTAATTCCAAAATCTACAAGCAGCTCATACAACTCAATACCAGAAAAACAAACAACCCAATCAAAAAGTGGGAAAAAGACCTAAACAGACATTTCTCCAAAGAAGACATGCAGATGGCTAACAAACACATGAAAACATGTTCATCATCACACATTATTAGAGAAATGCAAATCAAAACTACAATGAGATATCACCTCACACTGGTCAGAATAGCCCTCATCAAAAAGTCTACAAACAACAAATGCTGGAGAGGGTGTAGAGAAAAGGGAAAACTCTTGCACTGTTGGTGGGAATGTAAATTGATACAGCCACTATGGAAGACGATATGGAGAGTCCTTTAAAAACTAGGAATAAAATTACCATCAGTTGAGTTCAGTCGCTCAGTCGTGTCCGACTCTTTGCGACCCCATGAATTGCAGCACACCACGCCTCTCTGTCCATCACCAGCTCCCGGGGTCTACCCAAACCCATGTCCATCGAGTCGGTGATGCCATCCAACCACCTCATTCTCTGTCGTCCCCTTCTCCTCCCGCCCCCAATCCTACCCAGCATCAGGGTCTTTTCCAATGAGTCAACTCTTTGCATGAGGTGGCCAAAGTATTGGAGTTTCAGCTTCAACATCAGTCCTTCCAATGAACACCCAGGACTGATCTCTTTTAGGATGGATTGATTGGAGCTCCTTGCAGTCCAAGGGACTCTTAAGAGTCTTCTCCAACACCACAGTTCAAAAGCATCAATTCTTCGGCACTCAGCTTTCTTCACCGTCCAACTCTCACATCCATACATGACCACTGGAAAAACCATAGCCTTGACTAGATGGACCTTCGTTGGCAAAGTAATGTCTCTGCTTTTAAATATGCTATCCAGGTTGGCCATAACCTTCCTTCCAAGGGGTAAGCGTCTTTTAATTTCATGGCTGCAATCACCATCAGCAGTGATTTTGAAGCCCTAAAAAATAAAGTCTGACACTGTTTCCACTGTCTCCCCATCTATTTCCCATGAGGTGATGGGACCAGATGCCATGATCTTAGTTTTCTGACCGTTGAGCTTTAAGCCAACTTTTTCACTCTCCTCTTTCAGTTTCACCAAGAGGCTCTTTAGTTCTTCTTCACTTTCTGCCATAAGGGTGGTGTCATCTGCATATCTGAGGTTATTGATATTTCTCCCAGCAATCTTGATTCCAGCTTGTGTTTCAACTTACCATTTGACAGCAATCCCACTCCTAGGAATATACCGTGAGGAAACCAAAATTTAAAGAGACACATGTATCTCATTATTCATTGCAGCACTATTTACAATAGCTAGAATATGGAAGCAACCTAGATGTTCATCTACAGATGAATGGATAAAGAAATTGTGGTATATATACACACAATGGAATATTACTCAGCCATAAAAAGGAACGCCTCTGAGTCAGTTCTAATCAGGTGGACGAACATAGAACCTATCATACAGAGTGAAGTGAGTCAGAAAGAGAACGATAAATACCGTATTCTATCACATATATACCGGAGAAGGCAATGGCACCCCACTCCAGTACTCTTGCCTGGGAAACCCCATGGACAGAGGAGCCTGGTAGGCTGCAGCCCATGGGGTCTCGAAGAGTCAGACACGACTGAGCGACTTCACTTTTACTTTTCACTTTCATGCACTGGAGAAGGAAATGGCAACCGAGTCCAATATTCTTGCGTGGAGAATCCCAGAGACGCAGGAGCCTGGTGGGGTGCCGTCTATGGGGTCGCACAGAGTCGTACACGACTGAAGCGACTTAGCAGCAACACATATATACAGAATCTAGAAAATGGTACTGAAGAATTTACTTACAGGGCGACAATGGAGAAACAGACATAGAGAATAGACTTATGGACATGGGGAGAGGGGAGGAGAGGGTGAGACATGGAAAGAGTAACATGGAAACTTACATTACTATATGTTAAATAGATAGCCAATGGGAATTTGAAGTATGGCTCAGGAAACTCAAACAGGGGCTCTGTATCAACCTAGAGGGGTGGGATGGGGAGGGAGATGGGAGGGAGCTTCAAAAGGGAGGGGATATATGTATACCTATGGCTGATTCATGTTAAAGTTTGACAGAAAACAACAAAATTTGTAAAGCAATTATCCTTCAATAAAAATTAATTAATAAAAAAATGTTATCAACAGCAGTAACTTTAGTTATCTGACGTGGGTTGATTAGTGTTGTTAGCACAGGATTGAAGTCAAAGGGAAGAAGAAATGAATAAAGTTTTGGATAGAGAAATTAATCATAAACTCAATAAGAGATCTTGGTTTTAAGAGGACTCCTTTTCAGTTTCACGTGTACAACAGAGTGAATATTTTTAAATAGATTTTATGTATTTTTTAATAGATTATATATATCTGATTATACGTATGCTTTAAAATTGTGGGTCTTTAAATGTACAGAGTGGGCTTCCCAGGTGGCACTAGTGATAAAGAACCTGCCTGCCAAGGCAGGAGCCGTAAGAGGTGGAAGTTGGATCCGTGGATAGGAAAGATCCCTGGAGGAGGGCATGGCAATCCACTCAAGTATTCTTGTCCGGAAAATCTCATGGACTGAGGAATCTGGGGAGCGACTAAGCACGCATGCAAAGGTACAATTATCATTACTCAACTTGTACCCGCAATGTTTACTTCATTGCTTGGTACAGAGCTGGCAATATCAAGTATTGACTAGATTTTAAGTGAATTGAGGGCAGCAGAAGTTTAGACAGTAAAGCCTGAGTCGCGTTATCTCTAAAAAGATAGAGGAAGTAAAGATTTGGAGTTCTCCATATTTAGTCCCTTTTAATCCTTGTCAGAATGATATCAGATTCCTAGTGAACGAAATTCTGCTAAGCTGCACAGCCTTCTCCGGGAACCCGGTTCATTCTCTAAAATCACCCTGTGGCGCCATCTCCCGGAGCTGTCAAGAATTTGGGATTTAAACCTCCATCCTCTTCACAAGTTCTTTTATAACTCTCCTCCCGGGTATTTTTTTGAGGCTCCCTGGATGCATGCACTTTTGATGGGCAGCAAGCCAGTGATCACACGGACCACAGCCTTGTCTAACTCCATGAAACTAAGTCATGCTGTGTGGGGCCACTCAAGACAGATGGGTCATGGTGGAGAGGTCTGACAGAATGTGGTCCACTGGAGAAGGGAATGGCAAACCACTTCAGTATTCTTGCCTTGAGAACCCCATGAACAGTATGAAAAGGCAAAATGAAGGATACTGAAAGAGGAAATCTCCAGGTCAGTAGGTGCCCAATATGCTACTGGAGATAAGTGGAGAAATAACTCCAGAAAGAATGAAGGGATGGAGCCAAAGCAAAAACAATACCCAGTTGTGGATGTGACTGGTGACAGAAGCAAGGTCTGATGCTGTAAAGAGCAATATTGCATAGGAACCTGGAATGTTAGGTCCAGGAATCAAGGAAAACTGGAAGTGGTCAAACAGCAGATGGCAAGAGTGAACGCTGACATTCTAGGAATCAGCGAACTAAGATGGACTGGAATGGGTGAATTTAACTCAGATGACCATTATATCTACTACTGTGGGCAGGAATCCCTTAGAAGAAATGGAGTAGCCATCACGGTCAACAAGAGTCTGAAATGCAGTACTTGGATGCAATCTCAAAAACGACAGAATGATCTCTGTTCGTTTCCAAGGCAAACCATTCCGTATCACAGTAATCCAAGCCTATGCCCCAACAAGTAACACTGAAGAAACTGAAGTTGAACGGTTCTATGAAGACCTACAAGACCTTTTAGAACTAACACCCAAAAAGATGTCCTTTTCATTATAGGGGAATGGAATGAAAAAGTAGGAAGTCAGGAAACACCTGGCATAACAGGCAAATTTGGCCTTGGAGTACAGAATGAAGCAGGGCAAAGGCTAATAGAGTTTTGCCAAGAGAACGCACTGGTCATAGCAAACACCCTCTTCCAACAACACAAGAGAAGACTCTACACATGGACATCACCAGATAGTCAACACCAAAATCAGATTGATTATGTTCTTTGCAGCCAAAGAGAGAGAAGCTCTATACAGTCAACAAAAACAAGACCGGGAGTGGACTGTGGCTCAAATATGAACTCCTTATTGCCAAATTCAGACTTAAATGGAAGAAAGTAGGGAAAACCACTAGACCATTCAGGTATGACCTAAATCAAATCCCTTATGATTATACAGTGGAAGTGAGAAATAGATTTAAGGGACTAGATCTGATACACAGAGTGCCTGATGAACTATGGACGGAGGTTCATGACATTGTACAGGAGACAGGGATCAAGACCATCCCCATGGAAAAGAAATGCAAAAAAGCAAAATGGCTGTCTGAGGAGGTCTTACAAAGAGCTGTGAAAAGAAGAGTAGTGAAAAGCAAAGGAGAAAAGGAAAGATATTCCCATCTGAATGCAGAGTTCCAAAGAATAGCAAGGAGAGATAAGAAAGCCTTCCTCAGCGATCAATGCAAACAAATAGAGGAAAACAACAGAATGGGAAAGACTAGAGATCTCTTCAAGAAAATTAGAGATACCAAGGGAACATTTCATGCAAAGATGGGCTCGATAAAGGACAGAAATGGTATGGACCTAACAGAAGCTGCAGATGTTAAGAAGAGGTGGCAGGAATACACAGAAGAACTATCCAAAAAAGATCTTCACGACCCAGATAATCACGATGGTGTGAACACTCACCTAGAGCCAGACATCCTGGGATGTGAAGTCAAGTGGGCCTTAGAAAGCATCACTACGAACAAAGCTAGTGGAGGTGATGGAATTCCAGTTGAGCTATTTCAAATCCTGAAAGATGATGCTGTGAAAGTGCTGCACTCAATATGCCAGCAAATTTGGAAAACTCAGCGGTGGCCACAGGACTGGAAAAGGTCCGTTTTCATTCCAATCCCAAAGAAAGGCAATGCCGAGGAATGCTCAAACTACTGCAGGATTGCACTCATCTCACACGCTAGTAAAGTAATGCTCAAAATTCTCCAAGCCAGGCTTCAGCAATACATGAACCATGAACTTCCAGATGTTCAAGCTGGTTTCAGAAAAGGCAGAGGAACCAGAGATCAAACTGCCAACATCCGATGGATCATCAGAAAAGCAAGAGAGTTCCAGAAAAAACATCTATTTCTGCTTTATTGACTATGCCAAAACCTTTGATTGTGTGGATCACAATAAACTGTGGAAAATTCTTCAAGAGATGGGAATACCAGGCCACCTGACCTGTCTCTTGAGAAACCTGTATGCAGGTCAGGAAGCAACAGTTAGAACTGGACATAGAACAACAGACTGGTTCCGATAGGAAAAGGAGTACGTCAAGGATGTATATTTTCACCCTGCTTATTTAACTTATATGCAGAATACATCATGAGAATTGCTGGACTGGAAGCACAAGCTGGAATCAAGATTTCCGGGAGAAATATCAATAACCTCAGATATGCAGATGACACCACCCTTATGGCAGAAAGTGAAGAGGAACTAAAAAGCCTCTTGATGAAAGTGAGTGAGGAGAGTGAACAAGTTGGCTTAAAGCTCAACAGTCAGAAAACTAAGATCATGGCATCCAGTCCCATCACTTCATGGGAAATAGATGGGGTAACAGTGGAAACAGTGTCTGACTTTATTTTTCTAGGCTCCAAAATCACTGCTGATGGTGATTGCAGCCATGAAATTAAAAGACGCTTACTCCTTGAAAGAAAAGTTATGACCAACCTAGATAGCATATTTAAAAGCAGAGACATTACTTTGTCAACAAAGGTCCGTCTAGTCAAGGCTATGGTTTTTCCAGTAGTCATGTATGGATGTGAGAGTTGGACGGTGAAGAAAGCTGAGCGCCGAAGAATTGATGCTTTTGAACTGTGGTGTTGGAGAAGACTCTTGAGAGTCCCTTGGACTGCAAGGAGATCCAACCAGTCCATCCTAAAGGAGATCAGTCCTGGGTGTTCATTGGAAGGACTGATGTTGAAGCTGAAACTCCAATACTTTGGCCACCTGATGCGAAGAGCTGACTCATTGGAAAAGACCCTGATGCTGGTAAGGATTGGGGGCGGGAGGAGAAGGGGACGACAGAGGATGAGATGGCTGGATGGCATCACTGACTCGATGGACATGAGTTTGAGTGAACTCCGGAGGTTGGTGATGAACAGGGAGGCCTGGCGTGCTGCGGTTCATGGGGTCGCAAAGAGTTGGACACGACTGAGCGACTAAACTGAACTGAACTGAAGCCAGTGAGAGACTACAATTCCCAGAAGGCTATGCCGAAGCGGGTGGGAAAGTCCATGGTCCGGGGAAGAGGGAGGGAAATGCCGGAAAGCTCGCGATAGAACGAGCTTGCTGCGCCTGCGCGAAGTGGGTGGAGGGGTGGAAAATGGCGGGTGGAGAGGAAGTGAGGGGCGCTGATTGAGAGTTAGGCCGCCGCAGCCCGGCGCCCCGCTGCCCTTCTCCTCCCGCGCCTGCTCGGCCCCCAGGACCGCGCTGCCCTCCAGCCCCCATCCACCCGCTGGGCTTCCGTCCCGGAGCCCCCCGCCGCCGGCCGAGGGTCTCGGAGCGGCCGAGTGAGCGGAGAGCCGAGGGCCGGGACGAGGAGAGGCAGGAGCCGGAGGGGCAGCTGGGGTGCATCGGGGGAGGGTCGGGTGGGGGCGATTATGTCAGTTTCAGCCCAGAGGGTGTGTCTTTTATTTATTTATTTTTTAAAAAAATTGGTCATGAGTCACATCACATAGACCTCCCCGAGGAGAGGAGGAAGCGGGTGGGGAGCGAGGGAGGGCGTAGAGAAGTTAACCTCCGAATTCCCTTTAATTGAAGGTTTGTAAATCTGCCTGCCTGTCGGTTTTCAAGTCGGGGTTTTTTCCCCCTCTCATCAATTTCACTTCCGCCCCCACCACAATATATTCTAGAGATTATTAGGACGGTCGTTAGTGTAAAACACAAATTATCCTTAACTACTTGGAAAAATGGCTTGAATATTCTCTCTTCCCTAAAAGTTCTTGAACTGCTGGCTTGTTAAGTAAAAATAGAACGGTATAATCGCCGGTTCCTTTTTCTCCCCGAGGTTTCTTTCTTTCCACCCTAAGTACATGTACAGAATGAATCTCCGAACTAGAACTGTAACGTCAAATGTGTTACTGTAAATTTATTAGAAAATTCTTGCCACTTTTCTATGACAGGGGTTGGTTGTTTGCTTTCATTTTAATGATTGAAAGTGAATTACGTTGTGTGATAGTTTGATATGTAGATCTTTTAACTGCGTAAACAGTTTTCAGTAGAAGCAAATAAAAGTAGCAGTGTCCTTTGTATCAATGTAGTGGCACCAAAAACTCGCTTATTAGTGGAAAGGCATGACCGAAACGTGCTTTGAAAGGTTGGGGTTATTGCAATTGAGAACTAAATTATTTACAGAAATGCATCCCATGTGATTATCATTTTTAAGAACCAATCGTCTCTGTGTTGGCAAATACTTTTCCTCTTTATTTTTAGAAGGAGATACTGTTTTCAGAATATTTTGAATATTTTTCAATTCCCATATTAGTAACATTGTATTTTCAGTAGCGCTGCTAGGGATTTATCTCATAATTTTTTTCAGACTTTTATTTTAGAAATTCCACTGATAAACTTGTTGCGTGCCTGCCACAACTACTGTATTACTTGTTTTTGCAAACTTTATATTTGGCTTTTAAGAAAATATTCTTAAATCTAGTAGGAATGTGAAGATAGTTTTCAAATAGAAACGCGATCTTAACAGTTTATCGATATTAAAAATAAACACATTTTACTCAACTTCACATGAAGAACCTTAAAATTGAGGTGAATCTCAGTTTTCTGCAGATATTAAAGATTTTGAAAGCCAAAGGAAGAGCACAGGAAGTTAAATTACTCACATTCTAGAGAAGTCATTTCTTTGTAGAAGTCAGCAGACAGGCGCTACGTAAAGGGGTGATTTCTTTTTGTTTTGCATGTTGGGAAATCTGACAAATATATGGTGTGGTAACTGCTACGTGTTGGCCAATGCAAACGTGTTTTAACCTGTCTGTTGACTATTTCTTTTTCAGGTAGTTCTGTCCTGTTTTTTTTGTTGTTGTTTTTTTTCTTCCTTGACCCCTTTTCTTTTCCCTTCTAGCTACCATCATGTAATTTTGAAGCACTGTAAAATTTGATTATATCTGTAAATAAATAAATCATTCTGTTTCTCTTGTAGTCTTTTAAGCATGTTAGTACCATGGTGCTAAGATGCACTGTCACTGGCCCCAAGTTTTTTTTTTTTTTTGGTGATCCTCAACACCAGTGAGATACTCAGAAATACTGGGGCGGGGCGGGGGTGGTGGTGGGAGGGAAAGGATGAAATTCACACACAGCAGTGTTTATCTTTGTAGCTTTGGGCTCATGAAGTTGGTCACTAGCTGCTTTCCCAGGAGGCTCAGACAGGCTTCAAAGATGACACGCACTTCGTGGAAGTTGATGTGGTGGTAGCTGATTTTGTGATTTGCCGTGGTGCTGTGGAGAGGGGACAAATAGTACTGGAAATATCCATTTGGATGTCTTTTGAGATCTCTCTATATCTCTTCTATGACTGATTGGGTAATGGTCAACACCCTGTGTAAACATAGGTTCACTTGGTGAAAGTATATGGTCACTTGTGTTTTGAGAATTTTTTTATACCCAAGTGATTTAAATTATTGCCTGAGTGATTTTTATCCTGAGAATTTAGTTTTGATTTTGTTTCTTTCCTACACTTTGAAAGTACAGTTCTGGGAAGGTGTTTAAGTGGCAAGTTCTTTTGGCTGTAGTGTAACTGAGTCCTTGAGCACTTTGTTAGCTCTTTTGGTCCTGGTGACTTTATTAAATTTTGTTATTAATAGCAAAACTCAGAAGAGTCCACTGTCTTAAAAAGGACAGGGCTTTTGAATTTCTTATGGGAAAATAGTATTCAAAATAGAAAGTGTATTTTATATAGACATAAAGAAAAATCTTTGCCTTTTTCTACCTTTAGTTTGAATTTTCTGGTGGTTATGTCAAGGACAGTCACTGTTCAACTCGAATTCATTTGGTCTGGCCAGTTCTCTGCACTCCACTTTAGGGTCCATACTGCCTTTGTCACAGGGACTCTAGGGGAGTAGGAAGGAGATACAAGTGAAAAGGAGCAGAAACTGCTTACACAGAGACGATTGGTTCTTAAAAATGATAATCACATGGGATGCATTTCTGTAAATAATTTAGTTCTCAATTGCAATAACCCCAACCTTTCAAAGCACGTTTCGGTCATGCCTTTCCACTAATAAGCGAGTTTTTGGTGCCACTACATTGATACAAAGGACACTGCTACTTTTATTTGCTTCTACTGAAAACTGTTTACGCAGTTAAAAGATCTACATATCAAACTATCACACAACGTAATTCACTTTCAATCATTAAAATGAAAGCAAACAACCAACCCCTGTCATAGAAAAGTGGCAAGAATTTTCTAATAAATTTACAGTAACGCATTTGACGTTACAGTTCTAGTTCGGAGATTCATTCTGTACATGTACTTAGGGTGGAAAGAAAGAAACCTCAGCATTAACGGCAACCCACTCCAGTTTTCTTGCTTTGAGAATCCCGTGGACGGAGGAGTCCATGAGGTCGCGAAGAGCTGGACATGACCGAGCAACTAATGCAATGCTGCCATTAAACAGGCAGAATCTGACCTTGCATATTAGGTCTTAATGAAAGTCCATTCATAAAAGTGGAGTTTTATATCAGCTCTTACTAATGCTCTCAAGAGTACTGAATCTTCTTTAGGGCTGTATATAATTTGAATGTTTGTATTAAAACCAACATCTTTTTTTCGTTTTGTAACTACAGTACCACTAAGAAGTTTACATGCGATACTGTGATCTAGTTCTGATCTGTGCTTAGATCCTCAGTTTTAGCCTGTTTTTGTCTTTTGGAGAGAGGTGGTTTTTTTTTTTTTTTTTTTAGAAAATTGTTGAAATAATCCCTTCAAATAAGAACACTTTTCTAATTCCTCTTCTGTGTGTCTGCTTTCTCCCGTTGGTTCTGATAGGTGAAAAATGCTACTACTCCTTCAAGTAGAAAAGGAGATGTTTGGGCCATTTGAGTTCTGATCAGTGCTCTTTAATTTATTTATTGACATGTTGGATCTTAGTTCCCTGAAAAGGGATCTGCAGTGGAAGCATAATCTTAAGCACCGGATGGCCGGGGGAGTCCCTCTATGGCTACTTAGGATAACTCTGTTTATCTTAGGTTAAATTATATTCTAGGAATTAGATATTTGTGAGTTAGCAGACAAGAATATATTAGCCAGAGAGGAAGATGCTAATATTGGGACAAGAGGTTGAGTCAAATATTAGAAGAGATATAGACTGTAATTCCATGAAAATAGTGGTAGTACAAAAAGTAAGGTAAAAGTCATAGTTAAAAGCTAATTTTGGAGCATTTAAAAAGTTTGAATTTAGGGGGAGCTATGTATTTTTTCTAATGCCTTTTTGTGTTGATTATGATTTTTACTGAAGTTATGGTTTGGTTTTTGAAGAATAATAGTCAGGCCCTGGGACTGAAAACTTTTTAGACCTTAATATTTATTTAATAAGACATCATGCTAAAAATAAGGGATTTTTTAAAAAGTACAAAATTAAGAAGATAAGGCATTTGGAAAATGGTGATTACTGGATTTTGTTTTTAAAGCAAATAGCTGACACATAATTTAATTCCATAGAAAGGAGGCTTGAAGTTTTTTAATGTACCCAAAGAAGTATGCTTAACTAATTTACCAATTTTCTTCATTTACAAAATGAAATTTTCTGAGATATAGTTGGTAGTGAACTAGTATTTGTGAAAAAAACCTAAAACCAAAACATCCTAAGGAGGGTTACGTGTGTTTGGCGCATGGGCTTAGTTGTTCCATGGCATGTGGGATCTTCCTGAATTGGGATTCAAACTCACGTCTCCTGCATTGGCAGGTGGAGTCTTTACCACGGAGCCACCAGGAAAGCCCAGAAGTCTTACTTTTCTAATTTTTAGCGTAGTAATTAAAACTCATTATGGAAAATTTCAAACGTACTCAAAAATGAAGAGAATAGTATAATGATACCTCCGCATGTTCATCATCTGGCTTTAATGATTGCCAACTCATGGCCATCTATCATCCTCTCCTGTTGCTTTACTGTTCTTGTAAAGTCCATCTTTGACATATCATCTCAGCCATAAATATTTTAGTATGTATCTCTACAAGATAAAAGTCTTATTAAATCCACTGCACAACTTCTATATGTGGGGAAAAAGATAATGAATGTTACTATAATTTATTTATGACAGTAAGGAGTAGAGAGCTTTAAAATAGTTAATATATTTTAAATTTACAACCAGTTTTGTTAGTAACTCCTGCCATAGATTGATTAGAATATAGCTATGTTATTTGTTTTATAATGCAGTTTTAGAAAGTGAGCTATAAGTCATATAATATAAAACCAGCAATTTTAAAGTATACAGTTCAGTGGTACTTAGTACATTCAATGTTATGCAACCACTGCCTCGGTGTATTCTAAAACATTGTCATTGCTCCTCAGAAAAGCCTGAGACTGTTAAGCAGTTTGTCTCCATCTCAACCACCCTGCCCCCAGCACTTGGGACCCACCTATTTGCCTTGTCTCTATTAATTTACTTATTCTGTATACTTCATATGAACGGAATTATACAATATGTGGCCTTTTGTGTCTCTTTGACTTGTATTAGGCGTAATGTTTTCAAGCTTGGTTCATTCACTTGGTAGTATGTGTTAGTACTATATTCCTTTTTATGGCTGGCTGAGTAATACTCTAGTGTATGTATATTATACCACATTTTGTTTATTCATCTCTTGGCTCCTCCATTATGCTTCCCTGGCACCTCCTTACCCAACTACCACTAGTGATCTGTACCACGCCCTTTTGATTCTTCCTCTTAAATATCTCTTTAAATTAGTCTATTTTGTCTCCATTGTACTACCCTAGTGTAAAGCTTAGGCAACTGCTCTAGCTTCTGTCTTTACATTACCACATATCCCCTTTGATCACATCCCCATTATCCATACTGTCGCTTGACTGGCACTTTCAAAATGGAAATCTGATCATGTCACTCCCCTGCTTAAAAGTTAGTCAGTGGTTCTTCATGAATATGCAGTCTCACAGTGAGGCCTATCAGGCCATATATAGTATAGCTCCTGTCTTTCCAGTCCTGCTACATTCATCCCATTGCTCTAGTCTTACCAGTCATATTGCCCTTTCAGTTTTTTGAAATTTCATTCTTCTCTACCTTTGCAAATGGTGTTCTCTAACTAGAAAACTTGTTCCTCTTGGTCTAAATATCACTCATATGTCAGGTCTTGTAGTTCAGGTGAAAAATTACTGCATTCATTCATCATTCTTCATTTGATCAAAATCTTTTGAGTACCTTCCAGATACCACAGATAAAATAGCAAGTGAGGCCAAGTTCCTACCCTTAGGAAGTTTTCATTATAGAGGGGAGGGGACAGAGGATCCCCCCCCCACACCCCCGCAAAACAAAAAGACTTTCA
This sequence comes from Okapia johnstoni, assembly GCA_024291935.2. NCBI lineage: Eukaryota > Metazoa > Chordata > Mammalia > Artiodactyla > Giraffidae > Okapia > Okapia johnstoni. Next base: position 10,365,929 of record CM044324.1, read on the forward strand.
CATAGGGAGAAGTGCTGTTTGGAAAGTTAAATAGGGTGACAGGATGCAGAAAACTGGGATTGGGCAGGAGGAAGTGATACTCTCTGGAGGTGACCTTTGAAATGAGACCTGGAGGATAGGGCATCTTCCCTGTGAAGATCTAGGAAAAAGGCAAGTTCAGAGGCTCTGAGATGGGAAAAATCTTTCTAAGGGTTATGTCTACAGGGTAGTGAGAAGGAGACTGGTGGGAGAGAGGTCAGAGAGATTGTCAGGGGTCAGATCACGTGTAGGCCTTGAAAAGTGGTTGGATTTTATTCCAGGTGTGATGGGGTTATTGCAGTACTTAATTTACTTTTTGAAAGAATCATTCAGGCTACTGAGTGGAAAACATACTGAAGGGAAAGCAAGAGCAAAATGTCCAGGAGGAAGAGTATTATTGTACTAGTCCGGGCAGAGAATGAGAATTGCTTGTACTTTGTTATGGGGTGAGGAATTCAGGGGAGAGGTTGGCCGTTTTTAAGGCAGTGCTGAACAGGGCTTACTGGTGGACTGACTATGCGGTATGAGGGAAAGAGGGATTGAAGAATGACCCCTAGTCGAAATTATTTTCCTAACTGTGTCAGTGGATGGCTGCACATGGGCAGGGGGCTGTCAAGAGTGCTCTTTGTGGACGTGTGTTCAGTCCACATTAGATTAGACAATTAAGTAGATGGGCTAGGTAGATAGTCCTTCTGGAGCTTAAGGAGGAGTCAGAGTTAGAGATCCACGTTTAGGAGTCATCACAGAATAGATTACCACTGCCTCATAGAAATATAATGCAAGCCACATACCTAATTAAAAATTCTTATAATAGCCATATTAAAGTATAAAGAAATAGGTTGAAATTAATTTTAATAACATTTTATTTACTCAGTGCATCCAAAATATAATTATTTCAATAAGCAATCAACATAGTTTGTTAATGAGATGTTTACATTCTTTTTAAAGTACCAAGCCTTTGGAATTTGATGTGTATTTTATACTTGGAGCATGTCTTAGTTGCAAAGTAGATAGTGAAAAACTGGGACGATTAGTGAATGGAAAGTCCTGTCAAATCTAAGGATTGTTGAAATCGAGGTGCTAGAGCAAGTGAACTGCAGAGATAGAAGAAATTGGATGTTCAGGATACAGGATTTTTAAAAATCTAGATTTTTGAAAATAGTGTAAATACTAGTGATGACCATGGGAGGTTTTGACAGTGATGAAGAAAAAAATGTTTTAGTTCAGGAAGTCTGGAGACTGAGAGGCCAGGGTTTGGGGTGGATTATCTGAGTGAATGTTGACATCACTAAGAATGATGATAGGAATGATGATGAATTACTGAGTCCTTAGCGAAGGAGGGAGTGATGAGGATGTTGGTAGATGACAGTAATAAGGTTACTTTCTTAGAGACCTCTTCCCTGTCCTGAGAGCTCAGTTTATACTCCGTTCAGTGCTCCCATGGAATCCAGTGTGTTTCCTCTGTGTACTCATTACATCTGTTTGACACGATGCTGATCTCCAAGAAAGCCCGTTTACCAGGTTTGTCTTCTTCATTCCCGTATCTCCAGTGCCTGCCCATTGCCTGGTGTATAAGCTCTGGAAGGTTTACATGGACTATTCGAGGAGTCTAGAAGGTTAGTTCTTGTCCTCATTCTGTCACGAATTAGTTGTATTTTAACCAACCTTTAACTCTTTTCTTGTTATTTAGTCACCAAGTCGTGTCTGACTCTGCGACCCCAGGGACTGCAGCCCGCCAGGCTCCTCTGCCCATGGGGTTTCCCAGGCAAGAGTACTGGAGTGGGCTGCCATTTCCTTCTCCTGCTAACTCTTATCGTCTGTAAAAGGATGAGTTTAAACTAGATTATGTCCAAAGTCACGGTTCTGATGGTTTTTATTAGTTTGCTTCTGACTTGTTAGTCTTGTAATTCTGGTGCTTTTCATTAGTTTGAGTTATTTCTTCAGTTTCCTCTAAAAAACCCTCCGATTGACTTCCACTTATTCCTTCGGTTTTGTATGTTGAAATGTTTACTTTGTCATAACTAAGATATCAAGACCTTGAATAAATAGTAGTTCAGTCTTGCTGAAGAGAGAAAATATAAGTGAGATTGTGTTAAATTAGAACATCTTTGTCTTTATCTCTTCACAGTATAGATCAACCGTACTGAAACGTAAAAGTCTCAGGACTCCTTTATACTCCTAAAAAAAGCCAAGGACCACAGAGAACTTTTTTTAAAGGGGTTATATTTATCAGTATGTACTGTATCAAAAATTAAAATGGAGAAATTTAAAACATTTATTAATTCGTATGAATAATATAAATAGTAATTTTGAAAAATAGCCATAGGTTTCCAAACAAAAAAAAAGTTTGAAAAGAGTGGCATTGTTTTATGACTCCAAATCTCTTTAGTGTGTGGCTGGAAGACAACTAAATTCTCATATCTACTTCCGCATTCAACCTATTGTGATACTTTATTTTGGTTGAAGTATATGAGAAAATCTGGCTTCATACAGTTATGTAGTTTGAAAGAGAAGTGTTTTAATAATCCATGCATAGAACTATGGATAATTTTGTTTGATATTGCATCAAAACTCAGATAGTAGTTCTTAACGGTTAGTTGCAGTATTGGACTCTGAAACAATGTCGACATTTTATACTCCAGTACATTAAAAATCATTGCATGGGTCATTTGGATGGAAAATAGTTGTTCACTTAGTTATGTGGATCCTTCTGAATGTTGACCCAGTCCATTACAGGGTATGAAAAAAAAATCACATTCATTAATATCACTGCAGATCCTTATAAGTCTTAAGTATTGAAAAGCTTCCAAGCTCACATTGGTGGATTGAAGGTTTCCAAAATTCTAATGTTTACTTGAAAGCTCGAATTTTACTGTTGGCAACAAACATTGCCAAACAAAACAAACAAAAATTTTCCTTGAAATGATAGGCTTACTTCATTCACTTTAAGGAAGATGTCTGCCAAATGTCCAATCTGATTAACCATAGTTTGTCGGTTGTTTTTTGAGGTAACATGTAGTTTTTGAAGTTCCAAGGAAAAATGACTTATTTAGCTTGCACAAGTGCTTTCTCCTATTATACTTAGAATGCAGCAGAATTATTTTAAAGTACTTTTCCTTTTGTCACACAGAATATTAAAAGACATCTTGTCAGAAGAAAAGGCAAATAGCGTTAGTATTACTATGAAAACAATAGTTTTGACCTTGTGAATCTCCTGAAAGGGTGTGAGGGATCCTCCGTAGCCTGCAGACCACACTTGGAGAAACTTTGATATGAATGGTTGGTTTAGTAGGCTTAACATCTTCCATTTAAGGTAACGCTGGGAGTCTGAATTTTAAATATCATTGTATAGCACTGTCTGTAGTGGGCATTCTGACTAAAAGCTTGTGCAATACTTCATAAAAAATTTAAAGTTCCTTCTGTAGGAATTCTGTTAATACAGCATATACTATGTTAATCATTTTTGATAGTTTTTTATATTCTGAGTGTTATTTTTCCTTCGTATATTTTACCTTTCAGCACTAATTCCCAAATAGTTTTAGTTTCATATATCTGTTTTCTCCAAATCTTAACCCATGCCAAAAGTTTGGTAATTTGTTCGAATAAATTTATTTGATTAATAGGAAGTTGTTTACATTATGTGATTTTTATGAAGTAATATGAAACACTGATCTTAAATTGTTTATAGTAATCATTTAATTTTTTTCTAATTTGAGTATGTTCCAAATTAGATTTGAAGAAATCTGTCGTTGATATTACCTATGGTACATATATCCATTTTCTGTACTAATTTATTTATGTCTTAAAAAAAAAAAAACCCAACTAAAGTGGGAGAAGAAATAAAAAAAAAAAAAAAAAAACAAAACTGGCTTTTTGTTTCAGCTCTTTCTCTGGCATTTTTCCTCTTAGGTTTTTTTTTTATACTTTTAATAAAAAAACTTTGGATTAATCCATTTCTCTTTCATAAAGTTTGAGAAATCTTTTTGTTTTCAGGTCCATGTTTCATTAAAATTAATAATCAATCACATTCAGAGTTTGCTTAGGGAGACAGACTGGTGATACTCCCATTCTTTCAGAATAATCAGAGAATGCCATAAAAATCCTAAAGAAAACAGGCAGATTTTTACAAGGGTTTCTAAGTTTGGAACCATAGGAATGCCCAGGAAAATGAAACATGCATAATTATATGTAATGTACTTCATTGTATTACAGAATATATTAGTTTGTCTCCTATTCACTTATTCAGCAATTTTTGACTACCTATTATGCCCTGAGTGTATTTTGTGAATCAGATATAATTTCTGCCTCCCTCACTAATCAAGTCACATACTGTAATAAGTTTTATCTGGGGAAACACGTGTTGACATGAGTGTGTCCTGTCAGGTGGTTCTACCTAGCCTGGCATACCAAGGAAGTAATGCTGGGATTGAGATCTGAGGGGGAACTATATTGATAACCAAGAAATTGTGAGGGAAGGAACAGTGCTGTCCCTACCAGAGGGAACCAGGAGCATTATATGTGCAGGCCCAAAGGTGAGGGAAAGCAGAATGATTTTGAATGAGTTATTAATATAAACCCTGTGCTGTAGAGTATAGTGAGCAAAGACAGGGATAGTGGTCTGAGAGGAGTTAGGTGAGGACCAGATCAAATAAGGTTTTTATAGGCTGTGTTAATTAAGGGTGTTGGTCTTTTTTCTGAAGCTGATAAGACATTGAGAATTTTAAGCAGTGGGATGACATTATCATTTTTACCTTTTAAAGATGACTCGTGTTTAGAGTGGAGAACAGATTGGAAGGAGGCTAGAGTACGTATGGATTGGAAGGAGCTCAAGAGGAGATGGGGGGAGGCTGGTCTTGCGTGATGGTAGTGAGTGGTGGTGAAATATCTGAACTTCCTAGTACCTGGAATTGTTGTGGTAGGCTGTGACTACTTATTTTTCTTTGCTAGAAGGAAGAGTGTTTTGAGGCTGTAGAGCTGTATTAAAAGTAACTCAACAAATAGTTATTTCATGAAGGAAATGGCAACTCACTCCAGTACTCCTGCCTGGAAAATTCCATGGATGGAGGAGCCTGGTAGGCTACAGTCCATGGGGTCACAAAGAGTCGGACACGACTGAGCGACTTCACTTTCTTTCTTTCTATAGTTCCTCTTGGAGAAGGAAATGGCAGCCCACTCCAGTGTTCTTGCCTGGAGAATCCCATGGACAGAGGGTCCTGGTGGGTTACAGTCTGTGGGGTTGCAAAGAGTCAGACACAATTAAGCAACTAACACACACAACAAATAGTTATTAATTGCATACTCGGTAAAAGACTCTTTGCCAGATGTTGTGAGGTCAATATTATATGTAGTATAGTTATATGAAAAATCATTGAACGATAGCTTATAAAGCCTTAAATTTAGGAAAGGGGAAACATTCTGTATAGAAGAAAATTGTTGCTTTCGAAAGGTTTTTAATTTTAGTTTTTGGCAGTCAGTAAATTTTGCTTATGGAAAGAACAAATGTCAGGCAGCATTTTTTTTTTTCTAAGGAGCATCTAGGTAATGAAAAGATTCCTGTAAAAGATTCTGATAATTCAGTTGTAGTCAAAGCAGAACCTAAAGTTCCCCTTTCTTCTTCTTCCCGTATGCCTGCACACCCCCTCCTCCCAAGCACTGTCAGTTTGTTTTGTATCCTTCCACTTTTTGCTCAGAGGTTGAGGATGCAGAGTGACCAGTTGGAGGACGGTTGCATCTGTCCACACATAAAGGGTATTTCTTGAATTGAGATAGCTGTAGTTAAGAGAGAAAAGGAGGAATAGGTGCCAGAAGAATCGGGAAGCTTGGTAAAGGGGATACGGTGGATAGGAAAGGGAGAACTCAGAGATGACTTATTTTACCTGGAACCATTCTTCTCCAGCATAAAGCTAGTACGCCCACAGAAAGTAATTTGCAGTCACAGAAGTGGATCTATAGACCTTATCTTTTTCAGCCGTTAGTACACAGTTGGTTCCAACACACTCCAGCTTTTCCTCCTCCACAATTGAATTGATTGGCAGAGCAGTGGGTTGGAGAATAGGAATAAGGCTTGATGTTAGGTGGCAGTGTGGGCAGCAGTGGGGAGCAGAAGGAGAGAGGAAAAGGAGGGACCCTGAGTTCTCTCTGACTGTGTACTGTTGTGTCAGGAAGCAAGGGGCAAATTTCTCCTTCTAATGTTAACTTTGATGTTCTGTCATAATTTCCTGTGTTACAGATCGCTGCATTTTTAGACATTTAGAATCTTTTTATGTGTGTGTGTAATATAAATATCTTCAAAATATGTGTGACTTACATGTGGATTGAGAACTGTCCCTTTTAGAAAGGATCTTTTAGAATTTTAAGGAACAGCGCAGTGTTTGGGGGTTTCAGGGAAGTTTGAGTGCCTCATAGTGTGAGTTTGTCTGAGTCATGAGTAACACGGAAGGGGAGGTTGAGAAGCAAGGGATCTAGATAGTAAGTACAACATGCGCACCGGGGCACGTTTGAAAGAGCTGAAAGTTGTTTGATTTTGATAGTGTCAGTTGCCAGGAAGGGTAGTGGGGGAGATGAAGGCTCAGCCAAAAATATCCCTTAACTACTGTCCTTAAACTGTAGAAAACCAGTGTAGAGTTTCCCACCTCGGAAAACAGAGAAACCACATTTTAAATATAATGTAACATTGTTAAGGTGAAATTGTGCTTTTATTATGTCCTGATAGAAGCAAGATTCGATGCTGTAAAGAGCAATATTGCATAGGAACCTGGAATGTTAGGTCCATGAATCAGGGCAAATTGGAAGTGGTCAAACAAGAGATGACAAGAGTGAACATCGACATTCTAGGAATCAGTGAACTAAGATGGACTGGAATGGGTGAATTTAGCTCAGATGACCATTATATCTACTACTGTGGGCAAGCATTCCTTAGAAGAAATGGAGTAGCCATCATAGTCAACGAAAGAGTCCGAAATGCAGTACTTAGATGCAATCTCAAAAATGACAGAATGATCTCTGTTTGTTTCCAAGGCAGACCATTCAATATCACGGTAATACAAGCCTATGTCCCAACCAGTAATGCCGAAGAAGCTGAAGTTGAACGGTTCTATGAAGACCTACAAGACCTTCTAGAACTAACACCCAAAAAAGATGTCCTTTTCATTATAGGGGCCTGGAATGCAAAAGTAGGAAGGCAAGAAACACCTGGCATAACAGGCCAATTTGGCCTTGGAGTACAGAATGAAGCAGGGCAAAGGCTAATAGAGTTTTGCCAAGAGAACGCACTGGTCATAGCAAACACCCTCTTCCAACGACACAAGAGAAGACTCTACACATGGACATCACCAGATGGTCAACACCGAAATCAGATTGATTATATTCTTTGCAGCCAAAGATGGAGAAGCTCTATACAGTTAGCAAAAACAAGACCGGGAGCAGACTGTGGCTCAGATCATGAACTCCTTTTTGCCAAATTCAAACTGAAATTGAAGAAAGTAGGGAAAACCACTAGACCGTTCAGGTATGACCTAAATCAAATCCCTTATGATTATACAGTGGAAGTGAGAAATAGATTTAAGGGACTAGATCTGATGAGTGCCTGATGAACTATGGATGGAGGTTCGTGACATTGTACAGGAGACAGGGATCAAGACCATCCCCATGGAAAAGAAATGCAAAAAAGCAAAATGGCTGTCTGAGGAGGCCTTACAAATAGCTGTGAAAAGAAGAGTAGCGAAAAGCAAAGGAGAAAAGGAAAGATATTCCCATCTGAATGCAGAGTTCCAAAGAACAGCAAGGAGAGATAAGAAAGCCTTCCTCAGCGATCAGTGCAAAGAAATAGAGGAAAACAACAGAATGGGAAAGACTAGAGATCTCTTCAAGAAAATTAGAGATACCAAGGGAACATTTCATGCAAAGATGGGCTCGATAAAGGACAGAAATGGTATGGACCTAACAGAAACTGAAGATATTAAGAAGAGGTGGCAGGAATACACAGAAGAACTATCCAAAAAAATATCTTCACGACCCAGATAATCACGATGGTGTGATCACTCACCTAGAGCCAGACATCCTGGGATGTGAAGTCAAGTGGGCCTTAAAAAGCATCAGTATGAACAAAGCTAGTGGAGGTGATGGAATTCCAGTTGAGCTGTTTCAAATCCTGAAAGATGATGCTGTGAAAGTGCTGCACTCAATATGCCAGCAAATTTGGAAAACGCAGCAGTGGCCACAGGACTGGAAAAGGTCCATTTTCATTCCAATCCCAAAGAAAGGCAATGCCAAGGAATGCTCAAACTACCTCACGATTGCACTCATCTCACACACTAGTAAAGTAATGCTCAAAATTCTCCAAGCCGGGCTTCAGCAATACGTGAACCATGAACTTCCAGATGTTCAAGCTGGTTTCAGAACAGGCAGAGGAACCAGAGATCAAACTGCCAACATCTGCTGGATCATCAAAAAAAGCAAGAGAGTTCCAGAAAAACATCTATTTCTGCTTTATTGACCATGCCAAAGCCTTTGACTGTATGGATCACAGTCAACTGTGGAAAATCCTGAAAGAGATGGGAATACCAGACCACCTGACCTGGTCTCTTGAGAAACCTGTATGCAGGTCAGGAAGCAACAGTTAGAACTGGACATGGAACAACAGACTGGTTCCAAATTGGGAAAGGAGTACATCAAGGCTGTATATTGTCACCCTGCTTATTTAACTTATATGCAGAGTACATCATGAGAAATGCTGAACTGGATGAAGCACAAGCTGGAATCAAGATTGCCGGGAGAAATATCAATAACCTCAGATATGCAGATGACACCACCCTTACGGCAGAAAGTGAAGAGGAACTAAAGAGCCTCTTGATGAAAGTGAAAGAGGAGAGTGAAAAAGTTGTCTTAAAGCTCAACATTCAGAAAACTAAGATCATGGCATCCAGTCCCATCACTTCATGGCAGATAGATGGGGAAACAGTGGAAACAGTGACAGACTTTATTTTTCTGGCCTCCAAAATCACTGCAGATGGTGATTGCAGCCATGAAATTAAAAGACGCTTACTCCTTGGAGTAAGTTGGAAGGAAAGTTATGACCAACCTAGATAGCATATTAAAAAGCAGTGACATCACTTTGCCAACAAAGGTCCGTCTAGTCAAGGCTATGGTTTTTCCAGTGGTCATGTATAAAGAAAGCTGAGCGCCGAAGAATTGATGCTTTTGAACTGTGGTGTTGGAGAAGATTCTTGAGAGTCCCTTGGACTGCAAGGAGATCCAACCAGTCCATCCTAAAGGAGATCAGTCCTGGGTGTTCATTGAAAGGACTGATGTTGAAGCTGAAACTCCAATACTTTGGCCACCTGATGCGAAGAGCTGACTCATTGGAAAAGACCCTGATGCTGGGAAAGATTTGAGGGCAGGAGGAGAAGGGGATGACAGAGGATGAGATGGCTGGATGGCATCACCTTCGATGGACATGGGTTTGGGTGGACTCAGGGAGTTGGTGATGGACAGAGAGGCCTGGCGTGCTGCGGTTCATGGGGTCGCAAAGAGTCGGACACGACCGAGCAACTGAACTGAACTGATATATACTCTGTTCTTTTGTGTGGACACATTTGGTGTAATCAACAGATGTCATTCAAAAGTGGGTAAATGCAGCAGAGATGAATTATAGATCTGAATGAATCACTTTTGTATCAACCATGTGTCATAACTTGGGGACTGCTTGCATTAGTGGGTTTATTATTTGTATTTAATAATGTGGAATATAGATCCACCTTATCTCCAGTTTAGTGGTGCATTTCTTACACTCATCCTTATTATCCCTATTCCTCCTGTCTCACTCTCCACCCCACCCCACCCAACCCCCCAAAAAAAGAGAAGAAAGGCAGCATGGAGGATGGTACTGTCCGTGCGAAATCCTGCCACTCTGAGGATTTTTGTTTGTTTTTTGGGCTAAGAGGTAAGGTGTGTAAGGTGAGAGGAATGAATGATATGTTTACATCACAGAGAAAAATTGTAATAAAGCTTTCCTTTTACAATCAGGCTGAAGTCTTAGAAAAAAAATTTAGTTTCACCAAAATGTTTGGACCTCATGGATACTGTTAATCATGTAGTGATCTTGTTTCTTTATCTTTGCAGACTCGTGGAGATCAGAGCCAGACTTACGGTTCCAGTTTATCATGTAGTTCTCTGTGGTCTCTGTGGTCTGTGTATTAGGGTCCTGTCTTTATCTTCTGTATTATTGGGTATCCTGATTTTTATCTTGTATAGTTTCCTGTTTTATTGTACAGATTTTTCTGTTGGTATAGTAATAGCTAGTGGTCCTACCCCTAGGCCAATTAAATTGTAATCTTTTTAGAGGGGAGGTAAGGATTAGGTTGGGTCTAGGGCTCTGGAATTTTTTAAAAAGCTCACTAGGAATGTCAATATCCACTTTGGGTTGGAAATCACTGTTCCAGAGCAAGAGTGGTCAGTGTTTTCCCAAAGGGCCAGGTAACATCCATATTTTAGGCATTGCAGGCCAAGGGATCTGTCACAACTACTCAACTCTGTCACTGTAGTAAGAAAAGCATAGATGCATGTAAATTAATAGGCGTGAAGGTGTTCTCATAAAACTTTGTTTGCAGAAGGTAAGTATTTGGCCTGAGGGTCATAGTTTGTTGAGCTCTGTTCCACAGCCTGAACAAGTTACACTGCTGATGCATCAGAACTGTGGATGAGCTAACATACTGAGGTGAACAGATTTATTTTTTTCTCTTTCACTTTTTTCCCCCAATAGACTTTTTAAGAGCAAGTTTAGCTTTACAGCAAAATTGAATGGAGGGCACAGAGATTTCCATGTACTGTCTGCCCCTACATATGTACAGCCTCCCACATTATCAACATCAATATCAAATGTATCAGGATAGTATATTTATTACAACTGATGAACCTACATGGACACATCATTATCACCCAGAGTCTAAAGTTTGTTTACATAGTTTAGGGTTCACTCTTGGTTTTGTACATTTCTTTGTTTTGGGTTTTTTTTTTTTTTTTTTTTCATTCTTTGGGTTTTGACAAACGTAGAATGACATGTGTCCACCATTATACTATCGTACGGGGTAGTTTCACTGCCTTGAAAATCCTTTGTTCTTCACGTATTCATCTCTCCCTCTTTCCTAACTCTTGGAAATAAGTGATCTTTTTACTCCCTTAAGGTTTGCTTTTTAAAAACTGTTATATAGGTTGAATCATACAATTTGTAGCCTTTTCAGATTGGCTTCTTTCACTTAGTAATATTCATCTAAGGTTTCTCTGTGTCCTTTCATGGTTTGATAGCTCATTTATTTTTGGCTTTGAATAGTATTCCGTTGTGTGGATACACCATAGTTTATTTATCTGTTCACCCAGTGAAGGACACCTTGGTTGCTTCTAGGTTTTGGCAATTATAAATAAAAGCTGCTATAAACATTCATGTACTGGTTTTTGTACATACCTATGTTTTCACATCTAAAGTGACTGTAGAGTTTTGCATTCACATCATCAGTGAATGAAAGTTTAGTTGCCCCGTATCTTCACCAGCATTTGGTGCTGTCAATATTCTGGATTTTGGCCATTCTGATAGATGTGTAGTGATACCTCATTTTGATTTGGATTCCCCTAAAGATGTGGAACATCTTTCCCTATGTGTATTTGCTATCTGTGTCTCTTCTTTGATGACATGTCTGTAAGGTCTTTGGTCCATTAACTTCGGTGTCCAAATCTCTCTCCAGATTTGTGAAGTCCTGTGCTATTATTTCTTTAAAAATACTTTATGCCCTCTTCACCATCTCTTCTTCCTGTGGGACTCCAATAATTCACAAATTGTTTCTTTTAATCATACCCCCAAATCATGTAGCCATTTTTCACTGTTTTTCATTCTTTTTTTTTTCTCCTGTGTTTGAAGTTTCTGTCTCCTGTTTCACAGATTCTTTCTCCTATTTGATCCATGCTGCTTTTGATGGTCTCTTGTATTTTTTATTTCATTGATTGCATCTTTTAGCTCTTTGTTTCTTTATTAGGATTTTTATCTCTTTGTTAAACACATTTTGTTCATGCGTATACTGATATCATTAAATGATCTTTCTGATTTCTTGTAGCTCATTGTGTTTCCTTGAAACACTATTTTGAATTCTTTATTGGGTGAATCACAGAACTCCTTGTCCTTGGGATTGGTTACTGGAATATTGTGAGCCTTTGATGGTGTCCTTTTTTCTCGAATTTTCATATTCTTTGAATTCTTGTGTTGCTCTCTTCACACTTGAAGTAGAGCTGTCACCTCTTTCAGTCTTTACTAATTGACTGCGGGAGAGAAATATCTTGTCACATCTGCTAGGAATTCCAAGGCTTTGATAGATCTTCTAAGGATATGCCTGCTCTATATTTCTTGCTCCTCCTTGTGACAGAATTTTTAAGCTTCTTGCATTCTTTTTGATCCTGCAAAGTAACAGGCATCCTTTTTTGCTTTTCTGAGGGTGGTGGTGCTTATGGCTCAAGTTTATGGTCTTTCCCAGGCCACAGATTCAGTCTGCCTCTCTGTGCATGCTCACTGATCTTGTGCAAAAGCTCACTCTGCCACTGTCAGGAGCACTCTGGAGCCAGTTTATGAGGTGGGGATATGGAAGGTTGGGCACGTGGGGCACTGTGGGCAAAGCATCCTCAGAAGCTTGTGGTTGGGTTTCCTAGTGGAGTCTTTGACATGCTCAGTAGGATCTACATCCCTTTTGTTGTGTACCAGCCACTCCCCACCACCTCCTAGAGGTGCTGTTCACGCTTCAGTATTCTGGATGGGGCGAGAAAGAAACGGGCTTTGGCAGTGTGTCCCACAGCTGGCAAGTCAGGAGCTCCTTCACCTGCTCTCCCTTGACCCAGCGGAGAAATCACTGGTTGAGAAGGGCTCTCTTGGCACTGAGCTGTGCTGCCTTGGAGGGATGTGTGAAGTGTGTGAAATCAGACTGTTCTTCTTACCCTTTCCAGTGCATCTTATTTCACATTTCTTTTGCTCCAGTGGTGGGCTGAAACTTCTTCTCGGGACTCCTGGACTTTTACAGAGATTCTCTCATCTCTGGGTGATGGTCTAAATTAGTGTTTTCTAGAGGCTCCTGAACTGCAGCTGCAAGGAACTGGAGCTGGTTCACAGGACAGTGCATGGTTCACCCCGAGACTGATGTCTGTATGTGTATTACCTGCTTACAAGTGGGTAAGAGTCCTCCTATGGCCCTGGCATCTGGTGCTGGTGTCAGAACCAAAGCTAACTGGGGCAATAGCTATGGCCTCTGGTATAGAGCTAGTTTTAAATCCAGCTGAGACCATGGGTACAAGTCTGTTTTAAAACCGCTCTCCTTGATCTTGTACTACACCTAGGTTTTACAGTTTGTTCTCTGGATCCCACAGCTCCCTTTTGTCCAAGGATGGATGCAAAATTATTGAAGGTAGATGTGATGAAGGACATCATATTCAGCTATCTGTCTGACATCATCTTTCCATATATACTTCATAATCACTTTGTCGATATTCACAAAGTAACTTCCTCAGATTTTGACTGGGGTTCCGTTGAATCTGTAGATCAAGGTGGGGAGAAGTGATGTCTTGATAGTATCAGGTCTTCTTAGGCATGACCATGGATTCTGTTTGTTTTTTTTTTATTTCTTTCATCAGAGTTTTGTAGTTTTCCTCATATAGATCTTGCACATATCTTGTTAGATGGCTTTCTTTTTAATATTATTGTATTTCCTTAATTGGTATTTAGGTTTCTAAATGGTTAACTTATTTGGTTTGTATTCAGTATGTGGTATTTTGTTAATAAAGTGTCTTTCTTTTATCTCTTTCTGTTTTGTAACTGATGGATGGAACAGAACATCTCTCTCTCCATGTCTCAGGTTTTTTTTTTTTGCAATACTTGTAAAAGTGACTCTATGTCTCACATTTTTTGGAGAATAGCTATAATTTAGAAAATTTAGCTGATTTCAGTAAGACTTGTTAATTGATTCTTAATACCATTGTAATTCTTACACTTTTATATAATAGATGAAAAAATTAGGGGAAAATATAGTTTGTCAGATTGTGTCATGCTCGTTGTGATTTTTGGTTTGGAAAATGTGGTCAGTGAATCAGTCTAGGATGGAGACCGCCAGTACTGATTCTGTGAGGCTGTTTTGGGAGCTGGTGTGAGGAAATAGGCAGTCAGTGGTAGCACAGGTTACTTTTGTTGATATGTACAGAACCTTGATTTCTTCTGTTTGTTTGTTTTAAAGTAGGAGTGCTTTGTTTCTCCAGTCTGTTAATTAAGGGTGGTGCTGATTGTGACAGTATTAACTACCACTTTACCTTGTAGTTTGTGAAACGATGCTGTTGTATTCCTTAAGTAATTACCTTGCAAAGTTACATTTATTTGAGTATGAATTAAAGATATGAATTTGTTCCTGTATGAGGAATAACTTAGAAAACTGTTAGATGTTTTTTTTTTTTCCTCCATTTATAGATCCCTTATGTAGAGCTTTAATTGTTTCATTGGTCAAAAATGAACTATCTGGAGGAACTATTTCTCCTCAACTATGTGGAGCATACTTTCTCACTCTATTCCTTTTTCCCTTCCAGTTAATTAAAATTCATGTGGTATTCAAATCTTGGAGGAAGCACTTCAGTGGATTCACTGATGTTTTAAAACTGTACTTCATTCATTCTTAGAATCATAGGGGGAGGCAATGGTCTCCCCCTATGCCATTTCTTTTTTTCTTTTTAAATTTATTATTTTTTATTGAAGGATAATTGCTTCATATGCCATTTCTTTTAAAAAAGCAGGTACATAATCATTTTATAACTTGCTTTTATTACTGAGTATTTTATATACCTTCTCTTATGATGTATACTCCACAAGGTATATTCTTAAGCTCCTGTTTCTTTGCTTCTTCACTCTCAATCCACACTTATGGCCTTATGAGGAGTCCCAGTTGACTGAGGAAGAAACAGCTTAGGTCTAGTTTACAAATGGTTCTACATAATATACTGGTGCCATCATGGACATCTATAGCCCTATAGCCACAGTCAGCCATGACCCAGAGCACAGTGGTGAAGGGAAATTCCCTCTATGGGCAGATCTTTTTGTTTTAATTGATGTATAGTTGATTCACAATGCTGTGTTAGTTTCAGGTATACACCAAAATGATTATATATATATATATATATATACACACACACACACACATACTTTTTTTCTTTCAGATTAGTTTCCATTATAGGTTATTATAAGATACTGAATATAGTTCCCTGTGCTATACGATAAATCCTTGTTGCAACTCACTGGTACATCTTTGAGCAGTGCACCTAGTTTTGTCTTGAAAGAGAGATGTTTAGAGATGTGGACCCATTCTAATTCATGGCAGTAGCTAATCGTTTGGCTGATTGATTATGGGCTTGGAAGGAACATAATTGGAAGTACGGGGAATAGATATACAGACATACTGCCAGATGGACACAAAGTAATATTTGGGTTCATTGTGAATGCCCATCAAAGAGCAGCCTCAGTAGAGAAGGATCTTAATGATCAGGTGGACAGGATATCATGTCTGGATTTCAGCCTTTCCCCATCTACCTCTGTCCTTGCCCAAAGGGCTGATGAAAAAGACATCATGGTGGCAGGCATGGAGATGGTGTGTATGCTCAGAAACATCACGACTGGCCTGGAGCCCACTACCACTGAACGACCACCTTGCTAATGGTAGAGTGCCCCCACTGTGACCCCCACTTTGTTCTCCTTGAAAAAGCTGCTTGCTCTGGGCATGTTTTTGCTTTCTCTCCCTGCATTGTTTCTGCGAAAACTCCTATTGACTTTCAAAATGCCTTAATTATGTCCTGGTATTTTGTATCACATTGCTTCTGACCAGGCAGTTGATTTTACAGCAAGTGAAATGTGGCATTGGGCTCATGTTCACGGAATCCCTGGTCTTACCATTTGCCCCATTACCTTGAAGCAGCTGAATTGATAGAACAGTGGAATGTCCTTCTGAAGACTCACTGCACCTGTTGGTGGCAGTTGTTCGCAGTGCTGGGTAATGTTCTCTGAGATGAGGGTCTGGTCTCCGAATCAGTCACAGGTGTGTGGTGGGGTTTCTCCTGTAACCAGCATCCACAGGTCTGGGGCTCAAGAGGTGGAAATAAAGTGACCTTTTCTCACTATTACCCCTAATGATCTGCTAGCAAAAATTTTTCTTCTTTATCTTCAACTGGGGCATGCCGGTTTAGAGTTCTGAGTTCCAAAGAGGAATGCTTTTACTGGGAAATGCAGCATTGGTTCTATTAAACTGGAAATTGAACACCTGGCCACTTTGCCTTCCTTGTGCCAATAAATTAATGGGCAAGGCAGGAGATTATTGTATTGGTTACGGTGATTGATCCCGACCGTCGAGTGGAAATTGGGTTGCTACTACACAGTGAGGGTGGAGAGGAGTATGTCTGGAATGCCGAGGTCCCCGGAGTGCCTCTTAACCACTCCCGAGTCCTATAATAAAAAAGTTAATAGAAAGCTAATGCAACACAATACAAGTAGGGCTGCTGATGATAAAGAAGGTTTGAGTCACTGGGCTTCCTTCCTCAGTGGCTCAGCAGGTAAAGAATCTGCCTACAATGCAGGAGACACAGGAGATCCCTGGGTCCTGAACATTCCCTGGAGAAGGAAATGGCAACCCACTCCAATATTCTTGCCTGAAATATTACATGGACAGAGGAGGCTGGCGGGCTGCAGTCCATGGGGTCGTAAAGACGCAGACACAACTGAGCAATTAAGCACAGACACGTCAGGCAAGAAACAGTGACCAGATGAGATGATTGCAGAGGGCAGGTGAAATTGTGATTGATAGTGGGAGAAGAAAATTATGATAAACACCAGCTGCTCTTGGTCACCTCATGACCAGTTACAGAATGAAAACTAGTAGTTAAAAATATTTGTTCTTTATCTTTCTTAGTATTTATGTATATAGAAACCAATTCTCCCCCCACCCCCATTCTTCTGTATTTAACTTAAGGTATGTTATTACTGGTTAACCTTGTATTTCAGTATTTAAGTCACAGGATATCAAAGGCGAAGTACAACTCAATTAGGAAAGGAAAGAACTTTACTCGAAAAGAAGATAGACTTTGTATTCTGTTTTGAGGACATAGCATCTTTTCGGTTGTATAAGGGATGGTTGCGTCATGTTACAGTGGAGTATGATTTTGCTGTTGTTTTAATTCAGGAGTTGAATATGATGACAGAGGTGTGTGTGTACCATATTGACCGGGGGTGCCACGGTAGTTAATACTGTATCAGTTTACTTAAGCTGAAGCTGGGTATGGCTAGAATTGGCCAAAAGAGAATTTGTGTAAGCAACCCTCACTAAACCTCTGAAGGTTTTTGTGGTGATATGCAGTGAGAGGCGTGGAGGTGTTGGTGAGGTCCAGCCAGACCTTGATCTCCTTTGCTCTGTGTCAAGCTATTTTTTTCCGGTTGCTGATAGTTTCGTTAACAGCTGCGTCAGGCCCACTCACTTGGTGGGAGACCTGCAGCTTCTCAGATCTCCCCAGGAGTCTTTCCTTTGCGCCACGTTTTTGTAGCTGAATGTGTCAGATGTCTCAAAACTTGCGTTGATGACTTTCTCATCTTCCTACTTCCCTTTGGGACCTTCACAGTTTTCCCAGCTATTCTATAATTGTGTAAGGTAAAATTCTATAATTATTCTGTAACTCATAGTGGTTCTACTTCCCAGTTTGAATTCTAACTTAATGCATTTTCCTTGTTGGTAAATATCTAGATTATGTTTATTAACTGCATGGTATTCTAATACATGAATATTTTAAACACCAATCATTGGCCATTTAGGTTGTTTCTCGTTTTTTGTTTTTTCTTTTTTGCTGTTTTAAACAACAGTGTGGACATT
This sequence comes from Okapia johnstoni, assembly GCA_024291935.2. Taxonomy (NCBI): domain Eukaryota; kingdom Metazoa; phylum Chordata; class Mammalia; order Artiodactyla; family Giraffidae; genus Okapia; species Okapia johnstoni. The sequence goes on from CM044324.1 coordinate 10,383,859, forward strand.
CTTGAACATACAGTTTCTTTGCACTTTGCCTTTTATTTCTTTTGAGTAAGTTCCTAGAAGTGAAGAATATATACATTTTAAAGAACTGTGATACTTATTGTCTAATTGCACCCTCCAGCAGAATGTGAAAGTGTGTGTCCAAGCTACACTCTTCATCATGGCTCTTTCAGTTTAATTCCTTTTAAGAAGAAATAAGATTATATGAGAAGATAATTAGTTAACATGGAAGGAGTTGATGGAAGGAACCCAGTGTCTTGGACTCCTATGGAATATATTCTGTCAATAATACATTTAATTAATTTTGTTTTTAAATGTCGTTGCTCTTTCTAAAATTGGGTTTTTGCAGGTTTTGCTTATTTTTAATAAATATAATTCATTGACTGAGGCTACAATTAGGGTAAAACCTAAAATTTCAGAACCTAATTATCTAGTTATTGGAAGTGCCCTGGAGATATAAATTGACCTGTGAAGGTTTGAAAACATAATCTACATTAGAGTTGAATTTGGAATGTTATTTAATGAGGATACTAGCTATTGATTGTTTTGTATTCGCTTGTCAGTTAAAGAAGAGCACGTGCCACAACTTGCATTCCTGTCCATCAGTGCCGTGTGACTTAGTAGGCAGCAGAGATTTTCCCTGGATTCTGCTGGGAATGAAAGGATCATAGGCCTGTTAGTAGTTGCTTAAGCGGGAGGTGGTGGGGAGGAGCTCTGCTGGGGTTACAGTGAATAGGTTTCAACCTGAATTGTTCTGCAAAAAATTTATTCTTTTTGCTGGATATTTGCTGTAACCTGGTAGGGTTTCTTTTTATTTCCTTTTTACTTTTATTGGAATGGAAATTGTGTTGGAGAAAATTAGATCCTTTCAGCGTTAGCTAGGTATCGAGTGTATGCATACCCTTAAGCCCCATGGCTGCAACCAGGATTTGGCCTGTGTGCTGTTTTTACCCAAATCCTCTCCTCCCTGGCCACACAGTGATTCTGGATTCCCTCTGGAAATGTTCTCAAGCCAGACCTTTAAGTGGCCTTCAGCAAAATAGATGTTTTGTTTTTTGTGTATATATAACTCTTCCTTACAAGTATTGAAAATTGACATTTTAAATCCTTCTTAATTGACAGAAACCTTAACCTTAAAGAGTATATTTTAGCAGTTCTAAGAAACCTTCTCCACCCCTACATTTTAAAATTTCTGTTCTTGGGATGGATTTTACAATTAATGTTGTCCATAGAAAGCTATCAGCCAGGCAGCAGTTGTCATTGTTCCCACTTGTATAAATTTGGATGGTTTTACTGTCGGGGTAACTGGATTATTGCAGCGTGTCATCAAACAATTTGAGGAAGGACTAGAAACAAAACATTTAAAGACCATTTGAGGAAAGAAGAGTCTTGGGTTTTGTCTTAAAAAAAAATTTTTTTTTGGTTACCCCCTTGTAAGATAGCACCAGCATCAAAGTTTGCAGAATTGGTGTCAGGAGTTTGGAAGAAAATCCTGGAAATAAAGGTGGAGGCTTATTTTAAAAGATGTATTGCTTATAGTGGGAAGTTTATAGCATCACCTGTTGTTATTCTAGCCACTCTGCTTAATCTGAATCTAATCATGGGGAAACAGTCAGACAAATCCAGATTGTAGGACTTCCTATAAGACGACTGGCCTGGAATTTTAAAACAAAGTCTGTGTTTTGAAAGAAAAAAAAAAAAGGTCAGAGTTGAAGGGGATGTTCTGGATTTAGAAACTGAATAGACATGACTGTCAAGAGTTGTGAACCATGTTTGGTTGGATCCTGAATCATACAAAATAAAAGATATAAAGGGTTTCTTTTGGAAGTTGGATAAATCTGAAAATGAATCTGAAAATAGGTGGTATTACTGTATGATTAAGAGTGACATATAAAGCTCACCATCTAAATAAATCCCAAAGAGCATTTTCTGTTAAGTGTAAAATAAAATTTCTTCATAAGAAAGCATTCTGACATAATGGAGTTGGCTGGTTTTTCCCTGAGTGATACATAGAGATGGTGCATCTGACATAGCTGTTTTGTTGGAGTCATTGAAATATGGTATGTTTTGGTAGATGTGGGTCATTTTTTAATGAATTACCATGAAATTGCTTCCATTCTGTTAATATAATTGGAAAAACCTTATTTAAATATTTAAAATATTCTGTGGGAAAAACAACTTACTTTGGAAAAGTTTCTGGCAAGTTTGGATTAAAGTTAAAAGTTGTTAAAATGATATGATGTGGTGTCATTTTTACAAAGAGTGGGAGGAAAAGTAAAGAGAGAAGCAAGATGGAGAAACTTTGTTTTTAAAAAATGCATGAGACCCCTGTTTTGTTACCTAAGCAGGGTCATTAAATCACTTGCAGTTAAAAGTGTAAGTCGCTCAGTCGTGTCGACTCTTTGTGACCCCATGGACTATACACATACAGTCCATGGACTTCTCCAGGCCAGGATACTGGAGTGGATAGCCTTTCCCTTCTTCAGGGGATCTTCCCAACCCAGGGATCGAACCCAGGTCTCCCACATTGCAGGCGGATTCTTTACCAACTGAGCTACATGGGAAGCCCTATGTCTTGCAGTTAAGACATGGGGAAAGATTGTTTCTCAGAGCAAACATCATTTTCTGATCTTCTTGTCAGACTTTAGGGAAGGGTTCAGGTGAGTGAGAAAGAGAACACTGTAATTTAACTTAAACTATTTTTCTGAAATGTTATTAGACAGGCTAGTACTACAGGACATGTGCCAGGTCTTTCAGTAGTCAGGCCCTAACTTAGAAATTGTGTTCTTAAAGTTAGCTTAGAGTTGAATGTTTGGAAATAATGCCACCTCTTGTTTGGTTATTTAGAGGAAGTTGGATTTGAATCTTCATACGTTGATGTCCTGATTAAAATCAGGGTCTTAATATTAGAGGAATTAAAAGGAGAACAGTCAGCTAACAGTTACTGCCATTATTATATAGCTATTGAAAATTCTTTTTTTGAAAAAGAATAGGAATAGAAGAATAGCACATGGGGAAATGCTCATCATACATTTTTAAATGAAAAAAGCAGGGTTAGTTTTACATTCTTGTAAGATAAACACATGTACTTGAGAGATTTGAAGAACTTATACTAAAAGGTTAGTAGGGTCCATTTCCATGATGATGCATTAATTTTGTATATTTCTCTCTCTGTTTAAAAAAAGGCAAAAATTAAACCATGTAATTTGTTTTCACCTAGAATGTATTACTTTTTAAGCATACTTGTGGCGAGGATGTTCTTGTGTCTTTTGGGCTTAAAGTACTTAGTTGTAATAGAGGGGGAGAGGTTTTTCTTCTGGTCATAGGTGGAAGTTGAGAACGAGGACGAGGAGGTGGGATTAAAGATAAATGTATGGGTATGAGAGAGATTGCTTATAGCATCGTCATTTCCATTTTAAACAGTGGAAAACAAGAGATTACTTTGCCTGTGTAGTCACCTTGAGGGGCAAGAAAAGGATATAATAGGAGTAGGTACTGCTTGAAAAGGTTCTTTACTCCAGCATGCAGATCTTAACTCAGTCAAACTTGCTTTCCACAGGTGGTTATGGAAGGAAAAAGACAGTTTTATATATGGCTGTTGAGAAAATTCAGTTATCTAAGGAATTTCCTGTTAAGTTCTTGGCCTACATTATTTATTTTGAGTTTAGCTCTTTTAAATAATTAACTTTTCTTTTAAAGCCATATGTTTATTTCCATTTTAAGCAAACTTCATCAGTGGCGTAAGACAGGGATGGCAGATAGGTTACAATCACATGTCAGCTCCTTGAGTGATTAGTTAAGAGTGTTTAGACTTTTGTAGGAAGACTGTTGTAATTGGTTAACGATGTCTGTTTTAGCTCTGGAGAAGTCTTCTGGTTTATAATCCATTTTGTGTGATCCTTTGGAGGTACTAAGGCTGCTTGGTAGTTAATACAGCAAAAGTATCAAAGAATGAGGGAGACCAACTATTGGATACTAAACTTAAGTGAAAACAATAATTCTTGTGCAGACTTAACTTTTAAATCCATGGTTTATAGAGGAAATTAACTGTGACTAGAACTGCACTCTCTCCAGTAAGGCCACAATCCATATATGACTGTTGAGCTCTTTAAAATGTGGCTAGTTTGAGAATATGGATTTTAAAATTTTATTTAATTTTAATTATTTTAAATTTAAAAATGGAAGCAGTGTACAATGATTTCTGTTAAATACAACTTAATTTTTTTGATTCAGTTCAGTCGCTCAGTCGTGTCCAACTCTTTTCCACCCCATGGACTGCAGCATGCCAGGCCTCCCTGTCCATCACCAACTCCCGGAGCTTGCTCAAACTCATGTCCATCCAGTCGGTGATGCCATCATACCAATCATCGTACCAATTTTTTTGGTAGGACTGCATTTTCCTTTAACCATTGCATCCGATCATGAGTGGGAGGCTTTTATGTCTAGGTCTGGAAGTGGCACCTGTATTTGCTATTGACAGAACTTAGTTAACACATGCATCACTTCATGTGTATCTTTTTTTTTCCCCCCTTGCTGAGGACATGTCAGGTCTGTCCTTTTAGCAAATTTCAATTTTACAGTACAGTGTTACCAACTACAGTCACCATTTAGGCTTTTTTTGTTGGATATTGATATATAAAATGTGATACAATGAAAATTAAGTTCAGATTAATGCTTTCAGCCTAAATGCAGAACTACAGGTTTTTCCTTCTTACATCAGGAATGTCTTTTGAATTATGCCTCAAATCTCAGCTCTCAATGACCTAAACATAATTAATGACTTGCTTTATTCCACACCACACAAACAGCAGTCTCCGGGTAATAATTCCAAAACTACCATCAGCAATACAGTGACTGAAAACAGATTCAGTATTTTTCTTCCCTCTTTTAATTGTTTTTGTCCTAAGGATAAACCCCATTAGAAATGTACAATCAAATTACTATGCTTTGAAGCCACTTGTAGGATATTTCCTCTCTCGTTAAGCCACTAATTGGATGCACAGTTAGGCTTATTTGATTAATTTGACATTTAATTTGGGGGAATTCCTTTTTAAAATTTAATTTTGTTTTATAATTGTGTAAATTGTTTGCATAGTTGCAAAAACCAAATCTAAAAAACAAGATATGTTTAAAGAATCTTACCCATATTCTTGCCAACCTATTGGCCCTTGGTCCCATATGCAATTATTTTTTAAAGTTGTTATGTTTTATCCTTTTTTCTTAAAAAGTAAAGGAATATATTTTTGTATCTTTCCTCATTTCATAAGTGGTAGCGTTCTATAAACTTTTTTTTTTTCTTTTTCACCTTAGCAATATTCTGGGGATTGGGTGTGGTGGTAATAACAGTATCTCTCAACATTACTTCTTACTGCAGTGTAGTACCCTAATGTTTGGAGATCCCATAATTTATTTCACCAGTCCCCCATCAGTGGTTGTATTGGTTGTTTCTGGTCTTTTCCTATTGCAAATAGTGCTGTAATGAATAATTATATATATATATATTTTGCCAGTGATTCTTTGAGATTGCTAAAAGTGAGATTGCTGGGACAAAAAATAAGCCTGTGTGTAATTTTGCTGGCTATCACCAGCAGTGAGTGCATCAGAGTCTCTCCCTGCAACTTTGCAGAGTACCTTGTCTTGCTTTTGGACAGATGAGAAATATCATCTCATATTAGTTTGCATCTGCATTTCTTTTCTATGATGAGCAAGGTTGAGTGTTATTAAACATGGTTAAGAGTGGTTGCGTTGCTTTCTTTTTTTTTTGAACTGTTAGATCTTTCATTTTTTTCTATCCTTGGCCTTTTTGTTTTTAGATTATATATTAATTGTAATATAAGTTGCTGGCTACTCTGCTTGCTCCCCACCCTCCTCCTCCCAGAGTTTATCACTTGTCTTTGAATTTTTCTCTGAACTTAGCTTTAAACTTGGTCTCTGAACATTTCTTACTGTCTGTGAGTTGTGCACTGCAGTTTGGGGAAAACAGATGGGTAAAGGATGGGGTCATAAGATTACAGTAGTTTTTGTAGAGATTGGAAGCTTGATTGTAATGGTTAACAGGTGGTTTGGATTTCTGATGTTGATTGATGTAAACAGGATTGTAAGGTAGAATGGATTTAGTCCATATAATTGTACTAGTGGATGTTGTGATTTTTTTTGTTGTTAAGTAGAGCCCTGGAGTGTCATGGATGGTGAGCTCAAGGTTCAGCAAAAGACTGTAAGGGAAAGTGAAATGGAGAATTTATTACTCACAGATCCTGGAGGAGGTTCATAGCTTGCTTTGAGGGGACACATGGGGAGGTCAGTGCAGGCAGAGAGTAAGCCAGCAGGACTTGAGGCACTTGCCTTTATTAGGGTCAGAGGATGGAGTACTTTGTGGTTCATCATACTGGCCTGGTAAGTTCTTTGATTCAGTTGGGCTTTTCTATTAAAAAAATATAATTCTAATGCTGCCTTTCTATAGAACAGATGTTTAATGAATGTTAACCAAAATAAATATTGGGCTTTTTTTGTTCTTATTTCAGGCTACAGACAAGAGAAAAGCTTTAGAAGAAACCAAAGCCTATACAACCCAATCCCTAGCTAGTGTTGCTTATCAAATAAATGCATTGGCTAACAATGTGCTCCAACTGCTGGACATCCAGGCCTCTCAGCTCCGGAGAATGGAGTCTTCCATCAATCATATCTCACAGGTAACAGCTTGTGAAAAGCTTTAAATTCACATTTAAATAGCTAGCAGCATGGTAGGTAGCCTGGAAATATGGATTCCTTACTCATCTTCTTACTGACTAGTCATTATCACTTTCAACTTCAGCTTTGAGTTCAGTAAGACTATTCCATGTGTGCGTGTGTGTGTGGTAAAATACATACCCCAGTGGTTACTGGTCTGTGGCTTTGTGTTAGTGTAATGCCAACCTTACCAAATAACATTGGACAGTGTTCCCTCCTCTTCAGTTTTATAGCAACATTTGCGTAGAATTGACCTTCATCTATTAAATTGATTTTCATTCTGGTCTTAATTATTTCTTTTTTTGTCCTTACCTATTTACCCTAAATGCTACATTTACTATGTATGTTTTTTTACTCTAGTAAGGGAGGTTTTGAAAGGCAGTAGATTGTATTGTTATTTAATTAAAAAAAATTCTAGAACTTAGCACTAAACCTGTCATATGCTAAGCATTCAGTAAGTGTTTGTTAAAATTTCTCTTTAGGAAGAATTGGTCTGTATACTATTCAGTACAATACCTGGAGATATTTAATAAACATTTGAATAGAGAAATAAGTCCTGTGGGCATGTCTTTTGGGTGGCACTGAAGGAGTGATGTTTAAGTTGGGGTTTGATGGGAGCCTGTGCATTTGGTCATACGGACATGGAGTACAAATGCATTCCAGTCTGAGATAATGGTGTTAGACAAAGTCATGATGGCTTGTTCAGGGTAACTAGGATGTCAGTTTTGTTTAGGATGAGGAATGTACCTGGAGGTTAGTTTTGAAAGATAAATCTGAAGTTCTAAGTTACAGTTCATTTCTCTCTGATTTGTTTTCATTGATGAAGCTGAATAATGGCTTGCATTATGTTAGGGGAGTGGGTGTATCCTTCTGCTGCTTCTCTTATCTGCTTGGTGGGAAATACACAGCTTCTGAATCAGAGCAGCATGCTGGGCAGAAAAAGAGAGTATCTATCTTCCCTCACCATTGTCAGATGGCAGACTGCTGTGATTAAGCCCTGATGGGAGTATCCTTCGGAAACTGAAGACTCTGTTCTTTACTTTCAAGGCAGGCAGCAGGCTATCCTGCCTCTATTCAGTATGCTTTTTGGAGAAATGAATCACGCAAACCCACATTCTGCCTCAGATAATCTATTTGGGGTTTTGAGGAAGCAAACCTTCAAACCCTTCCCTACTAATCACAAAGTTTGGGCTAAACCATATTTTTGTTGCTGTTTAGTCACTAAGTTGTGTCCACCTCTTTTTGACCCCATGGACTTTAGCCCACCAGGCTCCTCTGTCCCTGGAATTCTCCAGACAAGAATATGGAGTGGGTTTCCATTTCCTTCTCCAGGGAATCTTCCCAACCCGGGGATCGAATCTGAGTCTCCTGTATTGGCAAGCCAATTCCCAGCCATCTGGGAAGCCCAAACCATATTTTAGTTCTGTCCTGATTAATAGTAATAACTGAAGACTGCTCTCATCCCACTTAGAATAAAGGCTACGTTTTTCTAAAAAGGGGCTGGAGCCTGCCTTTTCTGGTCTGATAATACGAGGTTAGTTTGGGAGTCTCCTTGCAGATCTTTTGGCCTTTTGGTCGTCTGTAAGCCGTGCCCCAGGTTACAGCTTGAACCTCCTAGTCAATTGCTGAGGCTTTACAATTGCCAGTCTTGTTTCAAAGCCTGGAAATGGTTTTTTGCTTCCTATGGTTTTAAACCTCTGATATCTTAGTGTGGTATAAAAAGCCCTTTGGTCTGGTCTCTTCCAACTCGCATCACATTCCTGCCATGCTCAATTTGTTGAAGTCTTCTAAACATAGCATGCAATTTTGTGCCTCTTTTCTGTAATCTGTTTGTCTTACTTGGCATTAATTTTGTTCTGTCTCTGTTCTGCTTAACATAAGCACCATCTGAAGTCTTCCCTGATTAGCGCAGGGTAGATACTGCTGCTCTCTGTGCTATGCCATCTTCCTCGTTCCCCCTGGTATCAGTGACTTGGGGTCCATGTCTCTCTCCCCCTCCTCTCTTTAAAGGTAAAGACCATCCTGTGTAAGTACCATGTGCTGGCTGATTGTGCCCCAGGAGTTGTTCATCTTTTTATCCTCAGTACGTAGTTAACTGGCACTTGAGAGAGGATTTAAAAAGTATTTTTTGAATGAGACAGTGTGGTGTAGTCCACTTTGAACTCATAAAGATCTCAGTTTGAATCCTAGTTCTGCCTGCATGTGATCTCTTCAAATTACCTAACTTTTCTGTGTTTAGTTTTCTCATATACAGAGTTGGCCCATTAGTGCTGATCTTAAAAGATGAAATAAGAAATTGCATGTAAAGAATTTAGCCTAATATCTGGATATAAAATGTTAGCATTATTTGTCATCATAGCTAATCATCTGTTCTCTCTCTTTAACGTTTGGCCTCTCTTGCATTAGCCCTCTAATCAACATTCAGCATTTTCCCTCCAAAGTTCTCGAATCTGTCATCTTGTGGCAGTCTTCTCCTCGAAACATACGTATGTGTCAATCCATTGTGGTTTGATTTTGTCTCCTATCCTTGGATGTTGCTTTTGCAAAGAGGAACAATGATATTTTTGTTTTAAATCTAGAAATACTTTTTCGCACCTCTTCCATGTTGCTTTTATTTGTGGCATGTGACAAATTTGTGATTGTGTTTGTGTGTTTACCTATTTAATGCCTGCTTCCTCTCTTAGAGGTAAATTTAATGATGAAGAAACCTCATTTGTTGGGTTCATCATTGTGTCTTGTCCCCAGTGTCTCCCTTAGGGTCTGACAAGGAGTAGATACTTGAAACTTTAAGTTACTCTCTGGCACTTTTAAAAATCTAGTCTTTTGTGAATGAAGACTAATCATTTGTGAAATAGAGGAGGAACAATAGAATGGAAAGACTAGAGATCTCTTCAAGAAAATTAGAGATACCAAGGGAACATTTCATGCACAGATGGGCACAGTAAAGGACAGAAATGGTATGGACCTAACAGAAGCAGAAGATACTCAGAAGAAGTGGCAAGAATACACAGAAGAACTATCCAAAAAAGATCTTCACGACCCAGATAATCACGATGGTGTGATCACTCACCTAGAGCCAGACATCCTGGGATGTGAAGTCAAGTGGGCCTTAGAAAGCATCACTACAAACAAAGCTAGTGGAGGTGATGGAATTCCAGTTGAGCTGTTTCAAATCCTGAAAGATGATGCTGTGTAAGTGCTGCACTCAATATGCCAGCAAATTTGGAAAACTCAGCGGTGGCCACAGGACTGGAAAAGGTCCGTTTTCATTCCAATCCCAAAGAAAGGCAATGCCAAAGAATGCTCAGATTACCACACAATTGCACTCATCTCACACGCTAGTAAAGTAATGCTCAAAATTCTCCAAGCCGGGCTTCAGCAATATGTGAACCATGAACTTCCAGATGTTCAAGCTGGTTTTAGAAAAGGCAGAGGAACCAGAGATCAAATTGCCAACATTCGCCGGATCATTGAAAAAGCAAGAGAATTCCAGAAAAACATCTATTTCTGATTTATTGACTACGTCAAAGCGTTTGACTGTGTGGATCACAGCAAACTGAAAAATTCTTCAAGAGATGGAAATACCAGACCACCTGACCTGTCTCTTGAGAAATCTGTATGCAGGTCAGGAAGCAGCAGTGAGAACTGGACATGGAACAACAGACTGCTTCCAGATAGGAAAAGGAGTACGTCAAGGCTGTATATTGTCACCCTGCTTATTTAACTTATATGCGGAGTACATCATGAGAAACGCTGGACTGGATGAAGCACAAGCTGGAATCAAGATTGCTGGGAGGAATATCAATAACCTCATATATGCAGATAACACCACCCTTACGGCAGAAAGCGAGGAAGAACTAAAGAGCCTCTTGATGAAAGTGAAAGAGAAGAGTGAAAAAGTTGGATTAAAGCTCAACATTCAGAAAACTAAACATGGCATCCGGTCCCATCACTTCATGGCAAGTAGATGGGGTAACAGTGGAAATAGTGGCAGACTTCATTTTTCTGGGCTCCAAAATCACTGCAGATGGTGACTGCAGCCATGAAATTAAAAGATGCTTACTCCTTGAAAGAAAAGTTATGACCAACCTAGACAGCATATTAAAAAGCATAGACCTTACTTTGCCAACAAAGGACCGTCTAGTCAAAGCTATGGTTTTTCCAGTAGTTATGTTTGGATGTGAGAGTTGAACTATAAAGAAAGCTGAGCGCCGAAGAATTGATGGCTTTTGAATGGTGGTGCTGGAGAAGATTCTCTTGAGAGTCCCTTGGGCTGCAAGGAGATCCAACCAGTCAATCCTAAAGGAGATCAGTCCTGAGTATTCATTGGAAGGACTGATGCTGAAGCTGAAACTCCAGTACTTTGGCCACCTGATACGAAGAACTGACTCATTGGAAAAGACCCTGATGCTGGAAAAGATTGAAGGCGGGAGAAGAAGGGATGACAGAGGATGAGATGGTTGGATGGCATCACCGACTCAATGGACATGAGTTTACTCATGTTGGTGATGAACAGGGAGGCCTGGCATGCTGCAGTCCATGGAGTTGCAAAGAGTCAGACACGACTGAGTGACGGAACTGAACTAACCACTGTTGTGTTTAGAAAGTTCTCCATTTCAAAGGAAAATGAACATACCCTAGTGTAAATTTTGAGTTATCAGTTATTTGATACAGAATCTTAAATACAGTAATCAGTGTGGTTACTGAATATATTTTTACCCGCTTGTCCCCTGAGAAAGTCCAAGTATGAGGAATTAAGAGGCTGAAATGGATTAGGTCCTGTAATTAGATATTATCAGTGTCTGCATTCATCTCCACACTTGCACTCTGCCTTGCAGTTCTTGTGAAACTGCCAGGCAGAAGCCGGTCAATAAGGAAGAGCGAGAATTGACTTTTACCATTAAGAGGAAAATCTTTTTGCCTATTATTTTTATTAAAAACCCACCCATACCTCTATCAAGTGATATCATGTCAGTCCTTACAGTTTGCCTGGAGGACAAAGGCTGGATGGTTTGCGTGGTATTGATATTAAGCACGGTCTTGTCTTCCCTTGCCTCTCTAGCTTCATTCTGTCCCTCCCTCCTTCCATACTTTGGGCTTCACACTTCCTCATTCACATAGTGCTTTAGCAGTGTGCCTTTGCTGTGGCCAGTCCCTTTGCTTGGAATGTGTACCTACTTGATTTCCTCTGCCTAACTCCTGATCACTCTTCAGCTTCTGTTTAATTGCCTTGGCCTCATGGAAAGCATTTCATTGGTTCCAGAAGAGTAGATTTGATCTTTCTTACTTCTGTGCCTGCTGCTATATGACAGGTAACTTCTGTTTGATCTTCCTTAATTTTTCTCTCCCCTCTGGTCTTTGTTCTGGGAGGCTTACCGTATGGATTATGTCCATGGGCGTCTGTGACTTCTGGTTTCAGAGAGAGTGCAGCCAGTGTGGACATGGGCAAGTCAGCAGCAGTGAGGAAGGGAAGCTCAGAACATTGATTTCCCTGGTTTCTTCCCAGTGGACGCTGTGTCCAGGACAAGTCCCTGTTCCTCTCAAGGTGGCTTTGTCTGGGTGGCTTTGTCCTCCTCATTCTGGTTATCCTCCTGCCCTTGTCCTTTTGGATTTAGGGACGCTCTTCCTGCTGAGAACATTTGGCTCCTATACCCCCTTCTGTTCCCCTATCCCTTCCTATTCCTTTGTGTTTAGTCCCTCTGTTATAAATGCTCTTTGAATTTTTCTGATTGGAATATTTCACCAGTTTCTGATTGGAAGTCTGGCTAATGCAGCCCAGCTTATGTTATTTCTCATACTGGCCCCATCTCTTTTCTCCTGTTTTTGCCTTTGCTCTCACTTAGGGAAGCAGGAGGCTCAGCTGATGAAGTTCTAGAGCACCCTTTTTACACTTTAGCCAGGTTAGTGCTGCTTTTGTTTATATTGCGTATTGTGATTCTGTGTAAGAGTTGACTTGAAATTAGGATGAACAATAAAAAAAAGGTTTGGAAGTCATTGACTGGACTGCAAGAATAAAAATCCTAAAATCTTTTTAACAGCATTTAAGGTTCTTTAAGAGGCCTGGCACCTGCCTTTATTTTTAGCTTTATTCCTTATTATTAACCCATCTAGGATTTTTAAGTTCTAGGGATAAAAGTCTCTCATCATACCTGACTCATTGTTATAGGCTTGTTTCATCTGGTCAAGTCCCTCCCACTCATCCTTAAGGTCTTACCCTAAATTTTATTAAAGGGTGGTTTTCCCCAATGCCCTTTTCTGTCCTGTCTCCTACCTGTGCACATATTATTAGAATTCTCTGCTGATTGTTTTTACAGCATCCTATAGTTCCCTTTCAAAGCATTTATTATTAGAATTACCTAATTTGTCCTGTTCCCTTTGCCTTCCGCAGGGTTCTGCTGTGATCATCCCAGTGCGTAGCATGCATGCATCCGTTAATTTCAACAAATAAAAGGGAGGGAAATTACAGTGGAAGGTCACAGAATCTCTTTAGAGAAGCTCAGTGCAAGAGTCTTTAGAGCCATTGGAATTTGTTAGTTTTGAATGGGGCTGTCCCCTTTTAATTTCAGTTGATGGGGAAAAAAATCATTGTATCCTTATCTTAGAGAAATTTTTCTTGGTTGTATTCCTTCATAGGTTAATGGAACATTGATTGCTAAATACCTCTGAATCAATGAACTTAAAAAAAAAGTCTTGCTGTCATTTTTGTGACTTAAATAGTAAAGATGACTTCAAATATTTTTTTTGGAGGGGAAGGAACAACAATTTTAAACTCACAGAAAATTGTAAGTATAGGACAAAGAACTTTTTTGTTTTGGACTGTTAGAGAATAACCTGCGGCTATGGTTGCCCCATCAGTCCTGAAATCTTGGGTGCGTATTTTCTAGACACAAGTACATGCTACTGCATAGCTGTTATACAAGCATCAAAATCAGGTGATTAACATGGATATATTACTACTCTCTACTCGAATTTCTACTTCAGTCTGCCAGTTTGTTCAGTAACTTTATGGGAAATTGAGCCAGTTCAGAAGCATTTAGTTATCCTGTCTCCTCAGCCTTCTTCAGTCTGCCACTGTTCCTCAGTCTACGCTCAACTTTACCTGACCTTGATACTTTTGAAAACTATAGACCAGTTAATTTGTAGAATGTCAGTATGAATATGTTTAATGTTTCTTCATGAGTAAATTCATGTGATAAAGAGACTTTTTGGAGGCAGTAGCTTCCTATTTAAAAACCACTTTCATTGTCTTAATTTTTTTAAGAAAACTTTTTTGTTTACTTTTAAGTCTTTTTCTAAGTGTTTCTAGCATTAGGGCTTGTAAATTCATAATATCTAAAGATAGAGGAATTCTATTAAAGAATCTGGCGTGACACACATCAAGGCATAACACCCCTAAGAATGTTTTGTTAGAGATCCAGCAAAATTTACTGTCATAGGAATTTTTATTTCAACTTGTTAAAAATAATTAACTGTGCCGTACTTTGCCATTAAGATCATTGCACATTTAAAAATCCTTTGGTCTCTGAGTTGCAAGTGGTACTTGAGAACTTCTAAGACATAAATCAATATGTTTAATTATGGCAGAAATTATGTCTAAAATAACTCTTTTGGTTAAAAACAAATTGTGTGCATTTTAGCTCTGAAATAATTTGAAAATCCAGATGAAGGCATTAGAACCCCTGTTGTAAGCCTATTTTTAGTTATATTTCCTTTGAGCTGATTTCCTTTCTAGCCACCTGCAGTTTTATGTGCAGTCACACGTGTTCATTTTTTCTAAAATTGTCCCCTCCCTTTGCCAAGCTTGGCATGAAAGTAGCTTCTCTAATGTTTTTAGTTTGTTCTTTTCGAAGAGCAAAGTATAAATTATAAAACCTCCATTGAGTAAATTAATGTAGAACTATTTTTGATGAAAGACAGCATTAGTATGGAATAAAATACTCTCTGGCCCTAGAGTTTTTAAAAATTATAGCCTATTTTGTCTTGATACCATTAATACACTACATGTTAACATACAGAATATACCCTTCCCTTTCTTTTTCCTTTTTCTTTTTCCCTTTCAACTTTTTCCTGTTAAGATTTGTCTCTCCTAAGAATAACTGGATTTTATAAAAAATACAGTGTGGGAGTTCACTTGTAGACTAGTGGTTAGCGTTCCTCCCAGCTTTCACTGCCATGGCCCATGTTCAATCCCTCGTTGGGGAGCTGAGATCCCACAAGCCAACAATAAAAAATTAAAAACGAAAATAGTGTGACATTTCTTTTAACTGGGGCATTTATTGCATATACACTTAATGTAGTTATTGAACTATTTGGATTCAGATGAACCACCATTACTTTGTACCTTTTATTCATGTCATCTATTCTGTTCCTTTCCTTTCTTCTGGATTAACATTCTCTGGAGGCCTTACTGTGTAAGTGTGCACGTGTATGTATGTGCATATGTGTTGTATGCTGCTTCCTGCTTATGGTGAATTATTTCCTTCCGTGTTTTATAAATTTTGATTGTGAGCCCATCTTAAGATAGCAACTTTGAGATCTCTCTGCATGCTGAGGGTGATAAATTGGTAAGATAAATTGAAGACACATTCCTAGACAGTTTTATTCTGTTATTCTGGCAAGTATTCTTGGGGTACGATCAATCCAGGACTGTTGAGACTTTTGTACCTGAAAACATGGGAACTTGTTATACTTTCTTGGATAATTGCCCTCCCCCTCAGGGTGTGTGTGTTTGTGTGTGTGTCTCTGTGTGTGTGTGTGTGTTAGTTTCCTAAACACTCTTGTGATGACATGAGGTCGTTATCAGTAATCCTGGATAATCTTTCTATCTCAAGATTCTTAATCACATCTACAGAGATCCTTTTGCCATGTCACTTCTACCTTCCCACATGCAGCAAACCTAGACCTTCTATTTTGTTCCCATTTGAAAATGAAAATGTTAGTCATGAAGTCGTATCTGACTCTTTGCAACCCCATGGACTGTAGCCTGCCAGGCTCTTCTGTCCATGGAATTATCCAGGCAAGAATACTGGAGTGGGTAGCCATTTCCTTCTCCAGGGGATCTTCCTGACCCAGGGATCGAACCGGGGTCTCCTGTATTGCAGGCAGATTCTTTACCAGCTGAGCTACCAGGGAAGCCCTTGTTCCCATTTGGTGTAAGTCGTAAGTCTGTTAGTGGCCAGCAAACCCCTATGGAGTAACTGCTTTGATGTTTTCTGCTCTGATCTTTAGTCCCCCCCTCTCCCTCCTCCCTGGATTTTGTTTGCTGTATTTAATACTGGACTCTGAATTTTTAAAGAGTCTATCAAGTATGTTTAGGCAGTTCATGCTGCCTAAAAAACTCTGTGGGAGAGTTTCAGGTGTCTAATCTGCCATATTGCCTCGGTTGGTATTCCTTTTTGTTTTCCTGTTATCTTTTAATTTTAAATGCTTTTAATTTAGCCTTAAAAAAAAAACCCAACCCCCAAAACCTCAGTGAATCTCATCTTTGAACAAGCTTGTCATTTTAACTGTGGTTAAAGTCAGTTTCTCTTCTTTGAGTACTCTGTTTTGCTCTTATCGACAAACTGCCTTTTTTCTTTTAATCTGTCCTACCTATCCTGGGTTACTCTGATTCTGATGCTCAACCAGACCAAGACTCTCTCTCATTACTTTTTGTTTCCATCCTTGACTGTCTGATCAGGTGGTTCTCTTTCAATACGAATTTCTGTTTTCTATTTTTCTGTCTCGTTTGAGCTAAAGGCATATAGATACTATTCTCTACTGAGCAGTTATCATTGGACTTTGTTTCACAAGTCCCTCCTCCTATCTGATAATATGTGAGTGTGCGCAAGCCAGTCAGATACTACCAAAGGGATTATAGTGAAAAGCTGAGATCTGTTTTGCCCCTTTCTATACTCAGTCTTGCTCTCTAGAGCACTTTAATAGTAAGTACTGTGTATCAGGCCTGCAATGCAGGAGACCCTGGGTTCCATCCCTGGGTTGAGAAGATCCCCTGGAGAAGGGAATGGCAACCCACTCCAGTATTCTTGCCTGGAGAATCCCATGGACAGAGAAGCCTGGTGAGCCACAATCCATGGGGTCACAAAGAGTTGGACACGACCGAGCAACTAAGACACTACTGTGTATCAGATGTTTTACACACGTGAACACGTGTGAGTTAATTCACCCTCACAACAACCCCACTTCACAGATGAAGAAACTGATACTCAAAAAGGTTATTTGATTTCTTCAGAATCATACATCTATTAAATGGCATTATTTGAACCAGGAAGTCTGGCTTTAGAATCTGCTTTGTTATCACTATGCTGGACTGCTTTGGTTTTAGAATGAAAATTATTTTCCCTCTGTACTTTGAAAGGCAGTCTAGTCTATTTCTTCTAGCTTCCAGTATTGTCACTGAGATGTCTGATATATCTGATTCTTTTTATGTAACTTTCCTTTTTCTCTCTGAAAACTTTGGAATATTTATTCTTGTTAGCTGTGATATTTTGAAATTTCACAGGGATATAACTTGGTCTTTTGAAAGTAAATTATGCTGGCATTTGGGGGATATGCTGCTGTATTTTGGGGTGCTATGTGTTATTTAATTTGTTTTCCCATATATTCTTGGACTATTCATATATTCATAAATTCATATATTTCCATTTTTTTCTACATTCAGATATTAGACCTTTTAAATTAATATTTTAGTGCTGTTTTCCTTTCTTGTTTCTTTACCTTTGGAAGACATCTCAAAAATAAATTCCAGTGTATCAGTTACTATTCTTTCTAATTTTTCAGAATGTTTGTTTCTTTTTCACAAGTTGGGTTTTTGTCAATGAATTATCGTTTATGCTTCATATGATATGTACATATATATTTCATGTAATGTAAATCCTTTTCAGAAAAGGATTCCTCTAATCTGTGCAAAATTTGGGGGGGAGGTTCTTTTTTTTGTTTGTGCTTATTTTGTTTTAGGTCTTCCCTCACTCTGCCATGCTGTGTTGTCTCAGGTGATCTGGTGGTTCTAGTCTGCTTCTATTTAAGAATGAGGAACTAAAATGCTTAAGTAGAAACTATACATAAGTGATTGAGACTGTCACTTGGTGGTGTGAGCAGGCCTTACCCGAATCTAATAGACAGTTAATTCTCCAGCTTTTAGCTCTGTTCCTCACTTTTTAAAAATTTTTTTATTGAAGGATAATTGCTTTACATAATTTTGTTTTCTGTCCATCCCCAACATGAATCAGCCATAGGTATACATATATCCCCTCCCTTTTGAACCTCCCTCCCATCTCCCGCCCCATCCCACCCCTCTAGATTGATACAGAGGCCCTGTTTGAGTTTCCTGAGCCATACAGCAAATTCCCATTGGCTGTCTTTTTACATACCGTAATGTAAGTTTCCATGTTACTCTTTTGATACATCTGACCCTCTCCTCCCCTCTCCCCATGTCCATAAGTCTATTCTCTATGTCTCTTTCTCCACTGCTGCCCTGTAAGTAAATTCTTCAGTACTATTTTTCTAGATTCCATGTATGTACGTTAGAATATGATATTTATCTTTCTCTTTCTGACTTACTTCACTCTGTATGATAGGTTCTAGGTTCATCCACCTCATTAGAACTGACTCAAAGGTGTTCCATTTTATGGCTGAGTAATATTCCATTGTGTATATGTCCACAACATCTTTATCCATTCATCTGTTGATGGACATCTAGGTTGCTTCCATGTTCTAGCTATTGTAAATAGTGCTACAATGAACAATGAGATACATGTGTCTCTTTCAATTTTGGTTTCCTCAGGGTATATGCCTAGGAGTGGGATTGCTGGGTCATATGGTAGTTTTATTCCTAGTTTTTAAAGGAATCTCCATACCGTCTTCCATAGTGACTTTATCAATTTACATTCCCATCAACAGTGTAAGAGGGTTCCCTTCTCTCCACACCCTCTCCAGCATTTATTGTTTGTAGACTTTTTGATGGTGGCCATTCTGACTGGTGTGAGGTGATATCTCATTGTAGTCTTGATGCATTTCTCTAATAATGAGCAGTGTTGAGCATCTTTTCATGTGTTTGTTAGCCATCTGTATGTCTTCTTTGGAGAAATGTCTGTTTAGATCTTTTTCCCACTTTTTGATTGGGTTGTTTGTTTTTCTGGTATTGAGTTGTCTGAGCTGCTTGTATATTTTGGAAATTAATCCTTTGTCAGTTGTTTCATTTGCTATTATTTTCTCCCATTCTGCAGGTTATCTTTTCACCTTGCTTATAGTTTCCTTTTCTGTGCTTTAAGTTTAATCAGGTCCCACTTGTTTCCTTTTGTTTTTATTTCCATTACTCTAGGAGGTGGGTCATAGAGTATCTTGCTTTGATTTATGTCATCGAGTGTTCTGTTTTCCTCTAAGAATTTTGTAGTTTCTGGTCTTGCATTTAGGTCTTTAATCTATTTTGAGTTTATCTTTGTGTATGGTGTGAGGAAGTGTTCTAATTTCGTTCTTTAACATGTAGCTGTCCAGTTTTCCCAGCACCATTTATTGAAGAGGCTATCGTTGCCCCATTTTATACTCTTGCCTCCTTTGTCAAAAATAAGGTACCCATAGGTGCATGGGTTTATTTCTGGGCTTTCTGTCTTGTTCCATTGGTGTGTATTTCTGTTTTTGTGCCAGTACCATACTGTCTTGATGACTGTAGCTTTGCAGTATAACCTGAAGTCAGGAAGGTTGATTCCTCCAGCTCCATTTTTCTTTCTCAGGACTGCTTTGGCTATCCGGGGTCTTTTGTGTTTCCCTATGAATTGTGAAATATTTTGTTCTAGTTCTGTGAAAAATGGCATTGGTAATTTGATAGGGATTGCATTGAATCTGTAGATTGCATTTGGTAGTATAGTTATTTTCACAATATTGATTCTTCCTACCCAGGAACATGGAATATCTCTACATATGTTTATGTCATTTTTTATTTCTTTGATTAGTGTCTTATAATTTTCTGTGTACAGTTCTTTTGTCTCCTTAGATGAGTTTATTCCTAGATATTTAATTCTTTTTGTTGCAGTAGTGAATGGGATTGATTCCTTAATTTCTCTTTCTGATTTTTCATTGTTAGTATATAGAAATGCAAGTGATTTCTGTGTATTGATTTTGTATCCTGCAACTTTGCTAAATTCACTGATTAGCTCTAGTAATTTTCTGATACTATCTTTAGGGTTTTCTATGTCCAGTATCATGTCATCTGTAAACAGTGAGAGCTTTACTTTTCCGATCTGGATTCCTTGTATATCTTTTTCTTCTCTGATTGGTGTAGCTAGGACTTCCAGAACTATGTTGAATAATAGTGGTGAAAGTGGACAACGTGTCTTGTTCCTGATCTTAGAGGGAATGCTTTCAGTTTTTCACCATTGAGAATAATGTTTGCTGTAGGCTTATCATATATGACGTTTAGTATATTGAGGTAGGTTCCTTCTATGCCCATTTTTTGAAGAGTGTTAATCATAAATGGGTGCTGAATTTTGTCAAAGTTTTTCTCTGCATCTGTTGAGATGATCATATGGTTTTTATCTTTCAGTTTGTTAATATGGTATATCACATTGATTGATTTGTGTATATTGAAGAATCCTTGCATTCCTGGAATAAACCCAACTTGATCATGGTGTATGAGCTTTTTGATGTGTTGTTGGATTCTGTTTGCTAAAATTCTGTTGAGGATTTTTGTATCTATGTTCATCAGTGATATTGGCCTGTAGTTTTCTTTTTTGTGTGTGTTGTCTTTGTCTGGTTTTGGTATCAGGGTGATGGTGGCCTCATAGAATGAGTTTGGAAGTGTTCCTTCCTCTGCAGTTTTTTGAAAGAGTTTTAGAAGGATAGGCATTAGCTCTTCTCTAAATGTTTGGTAGAATTCTCCTGTGAAGCCATCTGGTCCTGGGCTTTTGTTTTTTGGGAGATTTTTGATCACAGCTTCAATTTCAGTGCTTGTAATTGGGTTGTTCATAATTTCTGTTTCTTCCTGGTTCAGTCTTGGAAGATTGAACTTTTCTAAGAATCTGTCCATTTCTTCCAGGTTATCCATTTTATTGCCATATAGTTGTTCATAATAGTCTCTTATAATCCTTTGTATTTCTGCATTGTTGTAACCTCTCATTTGTTCCTCACTTTTAAAAGAAAAATAGTTGTATTGAGATAGAATTCACATACCACAGTTTACCATCTTAAAATGTATAGTTCAGTGGCTTTTGTTATAGTCATAGAGTTGCACATGCATCACTACAGCAATTTTAGAATATTGTCATTACGTCAAAAAGAAACCCCCATCCTCCTTAACTCTGACTCCTCAGTCCCTGCCTTCTCTCTCCACCTAGCCCTGCAACTAGTCATTTACTTTTTTCCCTATAGATATGCCTGTTCTGGGTATTGCATATAAATGGTACCATGTAGTAAGTGGTTGTTTGTGATGTCTTCTTTCACTTAGCATGATGTTTTCAAAGCTCATCCATATTGGAGCATGTGCCAGTGCTTATTCCTTTTTACTTCCAAATAGTGTTCTATTTTGTGGATATATCAAATGTATCCATTTATTAGTTAATGAATATTTGTATTTTTTCCAGCTGGGGGTATTACAGATAACACTGCTATGAACATCTGTGTACCAGTTTCTGTGTGGACATATGTTTTCAGTTACATTGGTTATATACCTGTGAGTGGAATTGCTGGATCCTGTGATAACTCTGTGTTTAACCCTTCAGGGGACTGCCAACTGTTATCCAAAGTGGATGCTGCATTTTATACTCCCGCTGGCAGTGTGTCCTGGTTTCCGTTTCTCCACATGCTCAGAAGCTCTGTTTTATCTATTTTTTTTTAACAACCATCCTAGTGGATATCAGGTCGTATCTCATTGTGATGTTGATTCTTTTCCTCACTTTCGTAGTCTAAAGAACCTGTTGCTTCCAAATTCTCAGCCTCTCAGGGGTCATAATTTTTCTTTTAGAATAAATTGCCTTGCCATCTGTGGGTGTTTGGGGTTCTAGCTTCTCCTGTTGTTCTGTTCAGTTAGTTAACGTTGCCCCCATTTGCTTTCTGATATTTAACGATTTGTTGGACGTTCTTGTCCACTGATTTTTCTCCTCTTATTTCCCTTTATCATTCTGGAGAAGAAAAAAAAATGTGTATGTGTGTGGCAGGTGGTACATACCTGGCAGGTACAGAGTGGTAAAGAATACACCTGCCAGTGCAGGAGACGTAGGTTCAATCTCTGGGTCAGGAAGATCCCTAGAGAAGGAAATGGCAACCCAGTCTAATATTCTTGCCTGGGAAATCCCGTGAAAATCTATGGACAGAGGAGCCTGGCAGGCTGTAGTCCATGGAATTGCAGAGTCAGATACAACTGAGCACCTAAACAGCACAGCAGCATGATATGTGTGTGTGTATAAATGTATAAAACCAGTGTTATCATTTCTCTTAATCTACCAACTTGTACCTTTAAATATTCTTTCTTTATGAATATCCCCAAATGGTGTCCTTTCTTGTAAGAATTACAGGGCCAAAAATATTCCTGTGATGAATATGAAAGAAATGAGGCTCGGAAGGGGTTATTATTAAGTACACTCCAAATCCCTTTAAAGGGTTGGGTTTAACTCTTCTGATCATACTGATTTGATTTGCACTCCTTATTATATGTTTAATATAGCTGGAATGTCTTAAATGAACTAAGTAACAATTTTTAATTTCTAAGATTGCTTGTAAGAGTTGTATTTGGTATTGGCTATAAGCTTTAACTGGTTTAACACCATCTGGTAAACTCAGTTAAACCCTTGAGTATGGATTGGGGAACAAAGAATAATAACAATAAAAGCTAACATTAGTTTTTTTCCAGATGATAGACATATTGAAAATCCTTTATCTATATTAGCTCATTTAAACCTTCATATTAACTGTGTGAAGTTGATAAAATTATTTGTTTTTAAACCTCGTCTGTTTGATAAGAAAACTGAGGGCATAGAATAGTTAAGTAATTGCTCCAGGCTACACAACTAGGAAATGGTAGAGTTTACTTTTAAATCTATGCAGTTTGGTTCTTGAGTCTGTGCTCTTGAAGTCATTATATTACAATGCCTGACATTTCTACAGGATTTTTAATGTATTATCTATTTGAGAGGCTAGGGACACTCTTGGAATATTAAAACAAATGTTAACTCTAACAACAACAAGGAGTAGTAGTTGGGAATAAGTACAAGTTCATGACCTGACGTGTAGAAGATGAACTGTGCCCTAATGTTCTTTTTTTAAAACGTTTTTTTGGGAGGAGAAAATTCTTTATAATGTTGTGTCAGTTTCTGCCATACAACACAAATCAACCATAATTATACGTATATCACCTCCCTCTTGAGACTCCCCTTCCTCCCTAGTGTCCTCTTAAAAGTTCATATTTACTTTAAATCCTGGTTTGGATAAAATGATTAAAGCAAGCACATAACAAAAAAATATATATTTTTGAGGTGGACACATAATTGCCATGTAGAGTGTTGTAAAGTGTGCATTATATTTTTAAGCAGGAGGTTAGCAGACAGAAAAATGTCCTTGGGTTGTACTAAAAAATTGGGTGTAGGCCAGAGTGTTAGTGACAGATTCAGTCTTTCCCAGGATAAAATATTTTGGAATAATTCTGATCTGAGTGTTTTATTATATTATGTTTTTCCACCAGAGTCTTATTTTGTAGCTCATCTTTTCTAAATAGATCTTTTTTATAGTGTGTGTTTATATAGGTCATTCTGAATCAAGTTAACTTCACAGTTGATTGGGACCTTGTTTCAGGCTTATTGAACAAAGGCCTGTAACACAGAATTTTGGGCAGAGGGCCATTTCCAAAGTCTGCTCCAAAAGAAGCCGTAACAGACAAAGATTGTCTCTTTCTTGGCTGAAGGCTTTCTGTGTGTGGCTTGTCTCAGGACTCTTTTACACTTTTTCTACTCCCTTCATACTCCTCTGCTTTTTCTATTCAGGGCAAAAGTGTTTTGGTTTTCATTCTGTAGTTACTCTTTTAACAAGCATTTATTGTGATTTTACTTACATACAAGTTTCTTTGCTTGAAACCTATAATGCCTCCCTGTATGGGCACTGGCATTTATGGGGACGGTAGCCCTTCCAATATGATAGTGTAGAAAATATGTGTAATATTAAGTAGTTTTGCTGTGTCATATTCTTTCGTGCCTGTCTTTCAATAATTAAAAAGGATTTTTTTTTTTTCTGGAGAATATATTTAAAAGGAGCATATGCTTTCTTTCCTTCCTTCCCAACTTTACCCCCTAGCCCCTTTACCACCCTGGAACTTCCTAAAGTGGTAAGGGGAAGTATAGTTAAAACAATGTATTTCTGTACAATAACTTTAAATAATCATGTCTTAAAAGGGAACAAGACAAAATGTTAATCTGTGTTTAATCCGAGTGGTGTGTATATGGATGCTTGTTTTATAATCATACGTTTGAAGCATTTCATAATTTAAAATAGTTAAACCTGAAAAAAGAGCAGTTTAAAAATCTTGTCTACTTGTGAAATTTTTCTTTTTTATTTCAACATTCATTTTAGAAAACTTTTTCTTTCTAGATAGAATCACTCTTGGAATACTGTGCATGTTCTTTTCTTCGAATCTTTGCTTTCTACACAAGTTATTTTACTTATTCCTATTTACTTCCCCTTCCCATATTAAGGGCTCACTCGACCCTTTAAAAAGAAACCATCAAATTTGGTTTTCCAATTTTTTAGTCTTTCTTTAGTAACTCCTTAATATGAGTACAGTTCAACCTGTTTTTATTCATGATCTATTAAATTGTCTCTTATCTCTAGGCAGATGTTGTGTTTTCATGCCTCTTGGCCTTTTTTGTTCTACTCCTTTTGCTTGTTATCCCTCTCGACTCCACCTCCACCCCTACCCCCAGCAGTCGGCTTTCTTCCGTTTGGCCTGCCAGATACAGCTGGCTGAAGTGAGGTTTCTTTTAAGGAGTCTTATGATGGTGCTCCAGGAATATTAGTCATTTTTTTTCTCCCTGCTCCGTTTGTGCTTTTTGTGCAATTAAATACTTCAAAAAGTTATACTTAATAACATTCAAAAGAATAAATGTAATGTAACAAAATTTATAACAAAATAAACATGTGATTCTACCACCAAACTTAACTAGAAAATGGTCAGTTCCACCTGTGTGCTTCAGTCTACTCCCAAGGAGTGTTGTTATTTTCTTGCCCTTTTAAAGTTTATCACATGTATGTGTATCCTTAAGTAGTTATTGTTTAGTTTTGTTTGGGTTTGAGTTTTATAAAAATAGATTCAGGCTATGTGTAGTCAAAACCAAAACTCTGTATATAACTTGCTTTTTTAAATTCAGCATTATGTTTCTACTATTTATCTGTAATTCATATATTTCATTCATAGTAGTTCATTCTCATTAATGTAATAGTTCAAGTATAAATTTGCCACTTATTTGCATTTATATTTAATGAATCAGGAATTGGTTTTTTCCTTCTAGCGAGTGTGAGGTAGGGGTCCATTTTCTGTGTTTCTTGCTATCTGGCAAACTAGTTGCCCTATTTAAGTAATGCATTCTTTTGCCCTGTGCAGTCACTGTAAGGTAACAAGGTTCCTTATGATCATGAGTTTGTTTCTGAGTTCTGTCTTCCATTGAATCGGTCCATTTACTTAACTCTATTTAAGAACCCTGCTGTCTTATTTACTTTGGCTTTATAATAAATCTGATTTATTGTAGTGGTTTCACCTGTGCTTCATGGGGCCAGAGATTGCTGTAAGGGTGCTGCAACCTGCTAGTCCCTCTCAACTTGGGAGACTCTTGAATTTTATGTTTATTAGAGTTGAAAATGAATTTTCTTTATATTAGACTGCTGCTTTTGACATCTGAAGATAAAGTGTGAAAGTAAGGAAATTCAAATGTGAGAAGGAACCAGTCTCCCTGGAAAAGCTGACTTTGGCTTGGTGAACATAATCATGCCGTCATATAGATGTTTCAGGCCTGTTCCCCTCCTGCTGCTGCCGTATTCACTCACCCTGCCATTTGGAGGGTTGCACACCACTGATCGGGTGATGATGTGGACTTTCCTGATTGCCAGTTAGGAGACTGGTAAGGGAGTAAACTCAGAAAAATTTTTTCAGATAATTGGAAATAGTGTCCTGAATAGTTCTACAGTGTTTGAGGGAAATAAGGATTAAAAAAAAAAAAAAAGATGATTTTAAAAGGAGTTGTGGACACTGTGATATTTGAGCCATTTTGGTTTTTTTTCCCCCCATGAAGACTGGAAACTGTATGGGATGTTCTTTTTAGTAGGATTAAGCAGATAGCTTCAGATATTTCATTTTGTCTTCGCAAATTTAGTTTTTTTGGTGAAGACAACTGTGGTTATACTATGGAGAACAGTTGGAAAGAGGCTAGATTGGCTGCAAATGGACCTGTTAGAAGACAGATGCAGTAGCCAGGGTGAGGGAGTAGCCAGGGTGAGGGATGATAGTAGATTGACTAAATTGAAGTGTTGGAAACAGAAGGAAACATTTTCTTAAAGGAAAATGTGACAAGATTTAATGATACTGGATATGAAGTGAGTTGTGGATGTGTGAACTGTTTAACTTGATAGAGAACTGAAGGAGGAAGTGGGGTTAAGTCAACTCTGTATATTTTGTATATTTTTGTATATTTTGGGCAGATTCATTTTGAGGTACCATTGAAATATCCAAGAGGAACATCACAAGTGTTTGTATGATTCTGTAGTGCAGAAGAGAGGTCTAGAATGGAGAAGAGCTTATGGATATATAGTAGTAATTTAGACCTGAATGTGGATGAATTTGTCAGGGGCAGGTTGTAGAGGGAAAGAACCTATGACTAAACCTGGAGGCACCTTATCTGTCAGGTGACCTTGTAAAGGAGACAGAGAATGAGCGTTTATGGGATTAGGAGCAAACCAAGGTGATCTATCTTTTTTAACATTCGGATGAAATCTTAATATTTTCCCTTCTGTGGAGTAATAAGTAGCAAAACTTTAATTCCATGTCAAGCAAAATTTAGTTAAAATTTGTACTGCTTAATCTTGTGCTGGACCTGCTAGAAAAGTGTTTAAGAGATATGTAGGGGTACATGTGGACATGTACACACACACATACATATACACATACAAATTTAGCTAACTCCAGTTTAACAAGTTAGCTCCCTCCATAGTTTCATGGATGTTGGTAGAAGGCGCAGGACTTCTCAGTCAGAGACATAAGACTTGATGACTCATGACAGGGACAGGAACCAGAGTTGTTGGCATTCGTGCTGCTTTTCCCAACCTTGAGCTCCATAGACTGTGAGGAGGGTGGGTGATGCTTCTGGATGTGTAGTATAGTCTCTTACAGGAGAGGAGCCCCCCAGACCTTCATAATGGGTAGAAAGCCTGCCTGACTTTATTCCTGGAGGGAGATGACATCTTTTTATGCAACAGTGAGCAAACCTGCCTGTTGTTGCTGAAAGTGACGTTTCTGTCCTTCCTGGCTGTTTATTATATAGATGTACTTAAAATAGTCTGGAACAAAGAGAGTGCCTCTACCTACAAGATGTACAGAAATGTGATAGGTCCAAGGGTAATTGCCTTCCAACAATATTCATCCCTCATTTCTCTACCTTCTTGGCTTCTGGCAAAATTTCCTATGGTTGACCACCCTGAGTAATCTGTCTGACAGAACCTGGGACCAGAGCCATTGAATTTGTCTCATAAAACATGTAATTCAGTTTATGTACTATCAACATGGTAGCAGAATGAGGCCAAATTGCAATATTGACCACAGTTTGGCTCCCCAGGGTCCTCGACCAGCCAGCTGAACAAATACCATAACCCTTCAGGGTCTGCTCTAGAGAGCCAAGTGGCTTTCTCTTCAAGTTTCTGCACTGACTTTCTACCTGACGCAAGTACTGCAGGAGGATGCTGGAACGCAAAGCCTTGGCCTGGTCTGCAGGAAGGAAGTCTGGGGAGGTTCTGTCATCCATAGATAGCAATGCTGGCCTGACCCAAATAGTTGACCCTGACCTGAATGGCTCCAGGGCTGATATGATGTCATTGTTCACCTCAGCTTAAGTTAGGGACAGTTCAAACCACCCTTTTTAATTGGATAACTCCCATTTTAGGGTTAAATAGTTTGGAGCAGACTGCACATAATTAACAAATCAGTTATCCCTCTGCGGAGCCCCTCCTACTAGTCAGGAATTAGCTATACTTTGGAGAGGTCATAGCTGTCTACGGGTATAGGATCTACTGGTGATGCTTGCTTAAATGCTTGAGTGTCTCTTAGAATCACCCCTAAAGTACCAGTCACCACATTTCTGGAGGGAGGTAAGTTAATGCTTGACTTCTGCATAAGTACTTCTGTAAAGAATGTTTTATGTCCCCCCACCTCCCCGTGCAGCACAGGTGGGACCTACTTAGGGAGCATGGGCCAGCTGTTTCTCCAGTGTCCTTTCCTGCACACATGGTAGGCATTAGGGCTCCCAGTTCAGTACAAGTAACTGAATCTAGTACTTGTTTTTGTTTTGGGAGGATTACCTGAAGGTAGTCAGTCAAATCTGTCTTACTGGTCTATGCCACCAGTCAGGTGGCATTCATCTGCCCCTTGGGGTGGCTGAATGAAAAGCTACAGGAATTGGGGGTGGCAGTTGGAAAGGCACCTGGAGGAATTGGCAGGTGGTTTGGCTGGAGTCAGCAGATTGGATCGGGATTGTAATACCAATACCATAACATGAAAGAGTGCCTTTGATGGTGATGCACCACTGATGGTCTGAAGATGAGGTTAAAGGTCAGATGTAGCTAGTCTGCCAGTGGTGGGAGATGTGGCGTCTCTCACCAGGAGACAGATGGGTCTTTCTCCTGGACTCACGATGTGGGATGCAGTGGTTACCTCTGCATGAGGAGCAGAGTCCTTTACTCTGCGTCTGTTCATTGATGGTCCACGTCCACGTGTTGACGCATCTGGAATGGTGATGGATCTACCGGCAGTGATGGCAGCCTGGGCAGTGCAGGCTTCATCAGCCACTGGACTGCAGCTGGCCTCGTCAGACCGTGGGCCCTTACCATGGCCACCTGTTAATGACCCACATGGTCTGATCAGCAGCTACGATTTATCGCCACAATTTATATGGCCTGTGTTTAAGATGTCATTCTGTCATTTTCCAAGTAGCAGACCCAAACAGCTATTCCCAATGGGTACCAGCCTCAGATCAGTAAAAATCTAACAAGGTTTTATCACAGGAAATATCAGCCAAATCTATGAGAACATCCTTGAGCTCCACCCACAGAGCACAGCAGCCATACCCACTTCTCAATTCTGTGTAGCTGGCACTGAGGTTGAACAGCACAGCGGCCCATAGAACACCACAGGGTGTCAGCTTAGTTGAATTATTAATGCACCAGGCCCAGGCATTTAGAGGATCCTCTGTGAATCAATAGCATTGGTTTAGGTGGCAGCATGGAAGAGACATTTCCCCTAAAGATGTAGCTGCCACTCTTTCATGTAAAGCTGGGATGTCATAGGAGCTGGGCTGGCTGCATTCTTGAATACACCAAACCCAAGGGGCACCTCCAGTGGAGGCTGCTCCTCTTGCCAGAGGCTCCAGTCAGTAAAATCACCCATGTACAGAAACTTGTACTCAGAGGGGTCCTAAGGATCATGGGCACTAGGACCACTAGTGCTTTTTTACATGCCACTCTTCCCAGTTGGCATAATCTCCTCTGGCTCTTAAGAGCATTCACCGTGCAAGCATGAAAAATATCAATACCAAATTATACGTTCATTGGTGGAAGCACAACAGTAATCCATTGAGTTGGTCCCAAGATCCCCACCCAGAAGGACACCTTAGCTTTCTGTTCCCCACTGTGAACCACATCCAAACCTTGCAGCTGAAAGCAGATACCCTCTCCCTCCACAGGGTGGGGCTGTGGGCTTAATATGTATATATCAGCCAGCCTTCCCCAGAGTGATCTCACACACCCAGGTATGCTTGGTCTTCAAATTCCCTTGGGGACTTGGAGAACTTGGCCCCACCCTTAATTGTCTTTCTCTTTAGGGTGTATGGGGAGGTTGGGAGAGAGCAACTTTGCTACTGTAAACAAGGTGAATTTATTTGTTGGAGCAGTGCTGTGGCTGCGAGCATTTCTGGCCCACCTAAAGGCCTGCATTCTGTTTTCTGTGTCAAGGTCGTCATTGCTGATGGACATCATCCATTTCTGTTGGGAACACCTTTACTGAGCAGCTACAGCCGTACGGTGGCATCATTGTTTTTAGGAGTTCACCTTATGTGGGCTCTTGGCTGCTCCGTTGTCAAAAGACCAGCTCTGTAATTCTTGCTTGATTTCAACATAGGACTGGGAGTTTTCTGAAGCTGGCAGGGCTGACAGAATTTAATCTTTCAGTGAGTTTCTCCTTCTCTGGTGAATCATCTTCATCATCATTTAAAACCCAATTTAGGGTGGAAGAGGCTGCAGGACGAATCAGTGCCCTTGGGAGATTGTTTCGGGGAAAGTTTCCCCAAAGGGCCAAAGCTGTCTTACAGCAGACGGGGCCCACTGTCAGAAATGCCGAGGTCTTTGCCTCATCTCGAATGAATAGAGAAGACAAACTGCAGGAGGTACTGAGCAGGAAGATAGCCAGCTGTTGCCTTTCTTCTTTAACAAGCGTTATGTGTCCCCTCCGACCCCTCAGTCTCCCAAACAAACTAGCCAGAGTTCTAGGTTCTCCAGGTTCTGCTTAGAGTGGTTAGTTTTCCTTCTTTCATGCTCAGTACAGATACATAGAAAGAACCTTATGTGCCCTCGCCTCCCTCTGCAGATAAATATTACTAGTTGTTTTCAGGGTCCACCAGGTGAGTTTAGTGAGTAGCTGAGAGAAGCCAGGGCATCATTCAGGCTGCTGTTTTTGAAACTACTTCCCTGGTACTCAGCCTGAAGCTGCCACCCCAGTTCAGCCTCATTACTAAGCAGTGAAGTAGAGGACCAGACGCTGCCTCTTGGACCACATGATTTGATCATGTTCACTCACAATTCCCATGGACTTTTCTCAGTTTTCATTAGCTACCCTTTCATTCCATTTCTAAAAAGCTTTGTCTTTGTCAGCATTCCATCTTCATTATCAAAGCTGTCAAACATTGTGAGGGGTTTGAGATTTTACCCTTCGCGGTTGCTCACAAGTTAAGCCAGCCACAATTGCATAGATGTGAGGAGAAGACGTGAGACTCCAGCTTAGAGACAAAGGTCATTACTGTGGTCATAGTCAACACTGTGTCAGACACCAGCCCCACTTTCTATAGGATATGTCCGAGACAGCCAGGTGGTGCCTATACACAGTCAGGTGTGTTCCAGGAAAGGAGCTCCCAGCTTAGGGGACCAGCTCTTTTATAATGGGCATTAAGCCTTCTGACATTATCTGTATTATACTGGACAGTAAGCCTGCCTTTTGTGCTTGAGGAGACACTATATCTTCTAAGGCTAGGGAATCAGCACCTCTTCTCACAAGGTGTGCAGAAATAGACATAACATTAACCTTTATTTCCTGACAGTCCCCCCCACCTCCACCCCCTTTCAGTTCATTTCACATGCTTATGTTTTCTCACTACTTTCTAACTGGTCACATCCCAGTAGTCTCTCTGTCCTCTTGTGCAAGAGGGATCTTTTAGAATGCAGACCTGATGATATTGCTCAATTTGAATTTTTTATTGGTTTTTCATTACTATTGGGACTTCGCTGTGGCTCAGATGGTAAAGAATCTGCCTGCAATGCAGGAGACCCGAGTTCAATCCCTGGGTCAGGAAGGTCCCTTAGAGAAGGGAATGGCTACCCACTCATTACTATTAGGCCAAAGCTTAAATTGTTGAGCGGTTGTGTAACTATTTCTCACGTGCTGACTACTATCCAGTTTTTTTTTTTAATACTGACAATTAAATAAGAAAAACAAAAACCCACCTTTTTTAAAGCCATAAAGGCCAGTACTAGGTAGGCTGCAAATGTGTGGGCTCTTTGCTGCCAAATTGTAACCCCTGGTCTTTTTTTTTCCTTCTTAAACCTTTGTCTGTAATACGCTGTTCTTTTCACCTTAAATAATTTCCATAATTTGCCTCTAGTATTTCTATTTTTAAAAATGTACTTAACTCTGTTAAAGCCTTCTCAACCTAGTTGGATATCTTGCTCTGAACACCTTTAGAGTAATTGCAAATAAATTGTGTGTGTCACTATGGTAGTTACTTCATCTAGTTGTAATTACTGATTTATCTGGTCTGTTTCTCCACAAAATAAAATGTAAGCGACACAGAGTAGGAGCCCTCCCTTTCCACTCACACCAGGTCTTTGGGAGAGAAAATCGCTTCCCTCAGAATCACTTTGGAATCAAAACCAATAGTTTAGTTGGTGCTTTTAATCAGCTTTAGAGATTCCATGTTTTGACGTCAAAGATATTAATTTGCTTAATTTTGAAGGGGAACATGTAGTAGTAGTCACTGGAAAATAGACATGTGATACCGTCTTAATATGTGGACATTATATATATTATTTACTCTGCCAAACAATATTTTCTTGCTTTGTTCAAATTTAAAATATAGACTGTGGACATTCATAAAGAGAAAGTGGCTCGAAGAGAGATTGGTATTTTGACAACAAATAAGAATACATCAAGAACTCACAAAATAATAGCACCTGCGAACATGGAGCGACCTGTAAGGTATATTCGGAAACCTATTGACTATACAGTTCTGGATGATGTGGGCCATGGTGTCAAGGTAAGCGTCTTCATATCATATTCTCTTGAAATAATTTGCAGGCTATACAGTTTCAGAGTAAACTTGAATACATAGTAGAAACATTTAAAATTATTTGTTAATAATAATAGCTATAGAGCCTGGTTCATAACCTGTGAAGGATTTTCCACTTATGTCTTTGTTTTCAAGCCTTGAAAAGATCATGTGATCTAAGGGTTCTGTTTTATTAATGGAAACACTGAAGCTTTATAATACATAGGAATGGTGTTTTTAAAAGGTTTCAATTTTATTAGAGGAATGAGCTGATGAATCATTTGAAAGAATTGGCATCTTACAGACTTTCATTCCTGTGGTGTGTGAAGCTTATGATCTACTTAGGGCCTGCAGATACGGTGGAATAAGAGAGTTCTATTGTTTTCAACCTTAGATTCCAGGGAGATGGTGAATTGACTCATCCATAAATGTAAATGTTAAGGAAATGAAGTGAGATCTTAAGGAAATAAAAAGCCTAGTTTTATTTCCTTAAGATGTTTTATTTCTATAACGTGCTTGGGGGACATTGAAGTGGGAAAGTTTTTAAGTTGCTAACCAATTACATTTTGAGTCGTAAGGTATAGGGATTATTTCCTTCCAACACTCCCAACACCTTTGTGTAAATTTACACACACTTAACAGAGGAGGCTGTGCTCCATAACAGGTTAAAGGTTACACCATTACACAGTAGCAGAATTCAAGTAAGATTTTTATTTCCAAATAAATTCTCCTTTCACCCTTTCATTTGGGACTAGTTTATACTTGAATGCTATTTTTTTGTTTTCTCTTTCACTTGAAACAGTATATGCGGGAAGATGTATGGTCATATTTAGAATATTTCTAAGTTACTTTAGAATAGTATCTAGTGTATTATAATGTTATCACATTAATATGTCTTTTCTTCAAAGATAATGAGGCTATTCACATTTAATTTCTAAATCCAGGTGTGAAATGTAGTGGCAAGGTAGGATTTCAGACATTGTTTAATCTAGATAATAATGAGCCGTGTTATTCTAAACAAATCTTAAAGAATACCAAAGTTCTGGCACAGTTTCTAGCAATGAGAATATGAGTCAAGGTATATTCCATTTTTGGATTCTTTCCTTAACGTTGCTTTTATGGTCACTTGAAAAACGATAAGATACAAATTTAGAATGGCAGATGAGATGGAAAGAACTTGAGGGAACTCCATATTCCCCGGTGTAGAAAAAGACTACAATCTGAAGATAATTTTTCCTTAAGTGGCATGTTGCAGGTAGGCTGCTTTGGACACATTAGTTCGTATGTATAAGCTGGCCAGGTTTCAAAGATGTAGCCTTTAGGATCAAAGCAGCTTTTCTTCAGTTTTGCAATTTGGTCAGACTTGTTCAGAGGGAAATTTAGAACTAAAGCAAACTCTTATCTACTAGTGCTGGCCTCTTAGGATTTGGATTCTTAAGCTACACATGAGAGGGTTTCCAGACCCTGTTTGTTTGTTCCTTAATTAGAATTTGGCTAAGATGTTATGGTGCATTGTAATTTTGTTTTAAACCCTGAGCTGCTAGGTCCTTTTGTGAATTTGGAAGCAACCTGTAATTTTGGATTTTAACATTTACAGTTTATCACTCTTTAAAATTCTGTACTATCATTCAGATAATGAAGCATGAGCATTCATTATCCAGTGTTCTTAAGGTCTGTGCACTGATGTATTAAAATAGCCATACATTTAATGAGGTATGGTGTTTGTGTTTAAATCAAAGTTTGTTTTTTATCATCCATGATTCAGTTGAATTAGTTTGATAGGCTAAAATACTGACCTAAGAAATTAGATAATTTGCATGAGATTGGCATAACTAAGTGGTAATTTTCCTATGAATATATTACTTTGAATAAATATGTGATACCTATGAATATTTCCCTACTGCTTGTAGATGTCTTTTCTTTATAAAATACTTGAAATATGACTGGGTAAAAGCTTATTAACGTGAATCAAGTAACTGTCCTATCAGATAAGATATCTAGAATTAATTTCTACTTTTTCCCCCCTTTTTTGCCAACGTAAAGTGGCTAAAAGCCAAGGTAAGAAATACTACTTATCATTTGATCCACAGTATTCCTTCTGTATTGATAGAGGCTGCAGAGCCACTAAAACTTGAAAACTTCTCCTATGTCTGTCTGCTTTTTTCCCCATAGGATTTATATGGGTTAAATATACTCAAACCCAGTTCAAATCAGCAACATTTAGCTTGGATGTGTTAATATATCAAAGATATATTGACATCTGCATTTATATAGGAACATTAATTTTGCTAACATTTATTGCTTTGCTCATTTTTTGATAGTTGCCTTGCTTTTATTGACTTACAATTAGGAGGTTTCCCAGACATTACATGTGACTTTGTTACTGAGTTGTTGTGATAGAGATGATTTTTCAG
This sequence comes from Okapia johnstoni, assembly GCA_024291935.2. Classification (NCBI taxonomy): domain Eukaryota; kingdom Metazoa; phylum Chordata; class Mammalia; order Artiodactyla; family Giraffidae; genus Okapia; species Okapia johnstoni. The sequence goes on from CM044324.1 coordinate 10,418,759, forward strand.
ATGAATATTTTAGCAAGTTGACACTGAGATCTGTAGTTTATATTCATGCACACATTTCAAAAATTTCAGGAAACCCAATATTTGAATTGCAGATAAGTTAGATCTCAGTGAACATGTATAACAATAAAATAATATATAAAATTCAGTAATCTCACCTGTATTTTGCAATTAATTGGCATGAAGGGTGCAAAATAATATGAAAAGCCAAGTGCAAGTGGTATCTTGACTTTTTAAAATGTAGTACCAAAGTCTGTTATTAAAGCTGTCTGGGAATCCTTATTTCACATTCTGATATTTAAAAAATAATCATACCTGGTGTCAAGACACCAAGAGAACAATTTGATATAAAAATAAAAGCATTTCTTTCCACATTTTAGCATGGAAATAACCAGCCTGCAAGAACTGGCACACTGTCGAGAACAAATCCTCCTACTCAGAAACCACCGAGTCCTCCCATGTCAGGCCGGGGAACGTTGGGGTAAGAACTCAGTTACATCTGTCAGAACTCAGTTACATCTACATTCTTCAAATCCAATGAAGGAAATCCAAAATGAATCTGCCTATTCTGTAATTTCTCTGAGGAACTCTGTACTGTACTAGAAAAGTTTTTTGTATGTGTATAAATGAGCATTGTCTATTATTTTCCGATTCATTAAAAATTTTTTATACATATATATAAATCTGACCTTAAAATGAAATAACCAGAGGTTTCCATATATGTTGTCTTCACATCTGTTTGCAATATTTATATTATAGAACTTTGAATAAGTGGCCTGTTTTGCATACTTTGGTTTGGTAGCCTTTAGTTCTTCCATTTCCTCCATTTCTGCTTCCCCTGAGACTTGGGAATCTTTACTGGAAATCCTTCTAACTGCTTCTGCTGGTCATCTTGGGGCCCTTCATTCTAGAGTAGCTTTGTGAAAAGGCCGGTGCAGAAGTAGAAAAGATAACAATTTGTGCCTTCTTCCTTCCCAATTTTCAGTGCAATGCAAATACTGAATATTTGGTAAGACAGTCCTGAAAGATTATTCATGTTATTTAAGACTATAGACTCCTTGTTTTTGGTGGGGTGGTAGCATCGTTACTTTATAGTAACAGGAATCAGTAAGCAACTTTTTTTGTAGTCTCTTAGTTTCTATTTTCATTTTGTGAACCCCTTACCCCTGAAAAAAACCATGAAGTTGTTAAATAGAAAAGTTAAAATCATTTATTGAGAAATTAATGGCATCACAACTGGGACCAGAATGTACTTGCCTATATATTAATATTTCCTTATTGAGGTAGGAATAAATTGCAGAGGAGATATTTAGCTTCCACAATACATAAGGACAGTGGCTTGTGGGTTACTGAGTTGGGAATCATATGTATTTTAAAGTTTAATATTACTGAGCATTTAAAAAGTTACAACTGTTATTTTTAGAAATAAAATTAGTTAGAACTTTTACCTTTCTCAGTGGTTTTCCTAAGAAAAGGTAACAGATTTTAGCTTTTGTTAAAGTAACAAAATTCATATGTTCCAATTAAAGCATTTTTTAAAAACAAACATTATTATTTTTAAAAAATTGTGTTATATTTGATAATACAGGGATAGTGACAAATTGGGGGACAATACTATTTTATCTTTCTTATCCATTACTCCTTTCTCTATTATGCTTCTTTAGACGAAATACTCCTTACAAAACCCTGGAGCCTGTTAAACCTCCAACAGTTCCTAATGACTACATGACAAGTCCTGCGAGGCTGGGAAGTCAGCATAGTCCAGGCAGGACGGCTTCTTTAAATCAGAGACCGAGGACACACAGGTAAATTTTTAGGGTGAGCCTTTGAACAGCTGAGAATGTATGTTATTGATTGGTGACAAACTTGAAGAATTATAGGAAAAGTGCTCCTCTGATGCTAACATAGATGGTAAGGTTGAGGATGATAATACTGTATACGTTTCTGTAAATTTATAGGACTTCTATTTTTTTAGATTTTTTAGTATCTATACTGCTAGCAGATTGCTAGTATTTCCTCTTTTTGACAGAGGTACATATGTACATTTGGGTGAAGCCTAAAGAATTTTTTTTTGTGGTCATTTAAAAGGTCAGTTTTTGTTCCAATCCCAAAGAAAGGCAATGCCAAAGAATGCTCAAACTACCGCACAACTGCACTCATCTCACATGCTAGTAAAGTAATGCTCAAAATTCTCCAAGCCAGGCTTCAGCAATACGTGAACCGTGAACTTCCAGATGTTCAAGCTGGTTTTAGAAAAGGCAGAGGAACCAGAGATCAAGTTGCCAATATCCGCTGGATCATCGAAAAAGCAAGAGAGTTCCAGAAAAACATCTGTTTCTGCTTTATTGACTATGCCAAAGCCTTTGACTGTGTGGATCACAATAAACTGTGGAAAATTCTGAAAGAGATGGGAATACCAGACCACCTGACCTGCCTCTTGAGAAACCTGTATGCAGGTCAGGAAGCAACAGTTAGAACTGGACATGGAACAACAGACTGGTTCCAAATAGGAAAAGGAGTACGTCAAGGCTGTATATTGTCACCCTGCTTATTTAACTTATATGCAGAGTACATCATGAGAAACGATGGGCTGGAAGAAACACAAGCTGGAATCAAGATTGCAGGCAGAAATATCAATAACCTCAGATATGCGGATGACACCACCCTTATGGCAGAAAGTGAAGAAGAACTAAAGAGCCTCTTGATGAAGGTGAAAGAGGAGAGTGAAAAAGTTGGCTTAAAGCTCAACGTTCAGAAAACTAAGATCATGGCATCTGGTCCCATCACTTCATGGGAAATAGATGGGGAAACAGTGGAAACAGTGTCAGACTTTATTTTTTGGGGCTCCAGAATCACTGCTGATGGTGATTGCAGCCATGAAATTAAAAGACGCTTACTCCTTGGAAGGAAGGTTATGGCCAACCTAGATAGCATATTTAAAAGCAGAGACATTACTTTGCCAACAGAAGTCCGTCTAGTCAAGGCTATGGTTTTTCCAGTGGTCATGTATGGATGTGAGAGTTGGACGGTGAAGAAAGCTGAACGCCGAAGAATTGATGCTTTTGAACTGTGGTGTTGGAGAAGACTCTTGAGAGTCCCTTGGACTGCAAGGAGATCCAATCAATCCATCCTAAAAGAGATCAATCCTGGGTGTTCATTGGAAGGTCTGATGTTGAAGCTGAAACTCCGATACTTTGGCCACCTCATGCTAAGAGTTGACTCATTGGAAAAGACACTAATGCTGGGAAGGATTGGGGGCGGGAGGAGAAGGGGACGACAGAGGATGAGATGGTTGGATGGCATCACCGACTCGATGGACATGGGTTTGGGTAGACTCTGGGAGTTGGTGATAGACAGAGAGGCCTGGCGTGCTGCAATTCATGGGATCGCAAAGAGTCGGACACGACTGAGCGACTGAGCTGAGCTGAGCTGAGAAAAAAAAGATCAAGATAAGCACTGTGAAATTTTTTGGGTAAATGGTTAAAATATCAGAAACTATACAATGAGATTTAAACTTGAAGCTCTAAGGAAGAATTTCTTAGGAGAGTTGATAGACTGTAGAATATGTTATTATATAAATTGCTTTTTAAAAAAGTTCTAGAAATCAACTGTCCAGTGGATTTTTGTTCCCCTTTATTTTTAAAAATTTATTTTATTAATTTTTGGCTGTGCTGGTTCTTTGTTGCTATGTGGGCTTTTCTCTAGTGGAGGTGAGCAGGGGTGCTACTCTCTCGTTGTGGTACACAAGCTTTTCATTGTGGTGGCTTCTCGTTGCAGAGCATGAGCTCAAGAGTGCATGGGCTTCAGTAGTGGTGGCACGTGGGCTTAGTAGTTGTGGTTCTCAGACTCTCGAGCACAGGCTCAGTAGCTGTGGCGCCATGGGCTTTTAGTTGCCGGGCCGCATGTGGGTTCTTCCCAGAACAGGGATTGAACCTTTGTCTCCTGCATTGGCAGGTGGATTATTTACCACTGAGCCACCAGGGAATCTACCCAGTGGATTTTTAAAGGCTTGGTATGGAACATAACGTGCATTTCAGAAAAGGAGATAATTTATTAATATAAAGCTTGATGTATTAATACAAACTGAATATAGTCATGTAACCACCACGCAGATGAGAGAATGGAATAGTACCAGCAACCCAGAAGTCTGCCACAGGCCTTTCCCAATGATTGCTTCTACTTCCCTCCTCCTAAAGTAACTACTTTATTTTGGCAGTACTTTATTGTATAGTTTAATTTTTTAATTTAATTTTTACCTCTCACTTAATAACTTGGACAGGGAAGTGCTCTTTACCTTGATTTTTGGTTGGTTTTATTAGAGATATAACTTGGTAAAATTATTTTGAAGGATTCAGTTGCATAGGGTATATCAAGCTCTTAAATGCTATATAATTGTTATTTGTTGTTATTATTCCTGTTAGGAAATAATTCGTCATATTGATCTCTGCAGTTACAGTATCAGTTACAGTATGAATTCAGTGAGGACCAAAATTGTTTTTTAAATTGTTTCTTTATATGTTTATTATTGAATTATTACATCAAAGCATGATTTTTCTCTGTAGTAGATGTAGTAATTGTTTAATCATATTCAACAGCTAAGTTACTTCATTAGATACTAGGGATACACCAGTGAGATACGGTTCTTTTTTTCAGGAACTTGTTCTGTTAGAATAGGGATCAACAAACTTTTAATAAAGGGCCAGATTGTCAGTACTTTAGGATTTGTGGTCCATATGGTCTCTGCTGCAGTTACTCAGCTCTGTCATGAGAGCAGCCACCAGCAGCATGTAATTGAATGAGCATGGCTGTGTTCCAACAAAACTTAATATATGGCACTGAAATTTGAATTTCACATAATTTTAATGTGTCATAAAATATTATTATTTTGATTTTTTCCAACTAATTAAAATATTAAAAAGTGTTCTTAGCTCATGGGTTATAAAAATCAGACTATGGGCCAAATTTGGCTTGCAGGCTGTAACTTGCCAACCTCCATGTTAGAAAAAGGCATACAGACTAGTCAATCATACAAGCAGATAAGTGCATCTGTCTATTATATGGTGGTGGCACAAAGCAGAGTATTGACTAGCTTGGGAGTAGGGAGGCCTTCACATCAGAGCTATTTTTGTTATATAAATATTTTTTCCCCTTCTGTTAGTAGGTGACAGTGTAATTATAGAGGGATCATATTGAAGAAAATAAATTAATTTAGACAGTGCAGATTATTACTCTGCTGGGTTTCTGGGACTATTGAACCAGTGATGTTGAATTTTAAAAATACAATATGGAGCTTCAGGCTACATGGGTACATATGTATATTTGCATATGTGTACATGTGCACTCCTAAAAGGAATCAACCCTGAATATTCATTGGAAGGACTGAAGCTGAAACTCCAATACTTTGGCCACCTGATGCAAAGAACTGACTCATTGGAAAAGACTGCTGCTGGGAAAGATTGAGGACAAAAGAAGAAGGTGGTGGCAGAGGATCAGATGGCTAGATAGCATCACTGACCCAATGGACATGACTGAGCAAATTCAGGGAGATCGTGAAGGACAGGGAAGCCTGGCATGTTTCTGTCCATGGGGTCACAAAGAGTCGGACATGGTTTAGCAACTGAACAACAACAACATGTCCACTGCACATTACTGAAACTGCTCAGTGTGAGGTTGTATACCTAAAGGGACAGTAAATCCATAGAAGTTAAAATTTAATAGTATCCACTACTCTAGACTGTTCCTTGCTCAAATTTCATTATTGTCTTTCTTCTTTTTCATTTGCTCATTTTCCCAAAAATTTCCGTCTTATTACTGTTCTTTGACATTAAGTAGAGGTTTACATACTAATTTCAGACTAAGGTTGGTTACCATTTTTATTAACTTCCATAGCTGCTTTTGTGGCTTCCATCCCACTATTTTTTAATGTCTGTTTTCCCATTCTCAGCCAAGAGTTCCATGACAGTGTAGTTCATGTCTGCTTTGTGTACTGCTGTTTATACTAGGTTTTAAATAAATCCTTGCTGATTCATTGTATATAAGATTGTATTGGTCATTCATTTCTCAGTGATCTCTTACAGTTCTGAGTACTATATGATTATATTTGTTTTTCAGTAGATGGAGAAACATAGTGAAACACATGGACTTCCCTGTAGCTCAAACAGTAAAGAATCTGCCTGTGAGGCAGGAGACCAGGGTTCAGTCCCTGGGTTGGGAAGTTCCTCTGGAGAAGGGAATGGCAATCCACTCCAGTATTCTTGCCTGGAGAATTCCATGGACAGATAAGCCTGGCAGGCTACAGTCCGTAGGTGTGCAAAGAGTCGGACACCACTGAACAACTAACACACATAGTGAAACACAAAAACCACTTCAGGCATTAGAGTTAAAATTTGTATTGGACAGTTAAAATGTTTCTTTCTATGTAAGCGTGTGTATACGTAGGCACACACATATCCATCATGATGGTATCTGGTGGCTTTGAGTTGATTATATTTTTTGAAGGAGTCCCTAGAATTGCTGTTTTCATGATTTTTCTCTCTTTTGCAGTGGAAGCAGCGGGGGAAGTGGCAGCCGAGAGAACAGTGGCAGTAGTAGTATTGGCATTCCCATCGCCGTGCCTACACCCTCCCCACCCACCATTGGGCCAGGTGCGTCATCCACTCATCCACTGTCACATGTGGTGGCATTTATGAGCTTTATTATGGAAGTCTGAAGCAATTTAGTTATATTAGATAAAACCATTTATTAAGTTTATGTGATTGTTGCCAGAATGAAAGCTAACAAATTTAAAAACAATTTTTGATCGGTTTTCAGAGTCTTTAGAGTTTTGCAGCTATTTCTCCTTACTTATAAAAAAAAAGCATATTAAATAACTTTTGGGCCATTTTGCTTTAGAAATACTTGGGCACTAATCAAGAATGATTATTATTTCAAGAGCAAACCAATATTGTTGATAATTCAACTGAAAGATCAGTGTCTTAATGTGAATTATGTATCACTGAACTTTGATGTTGCCTTGTAGGCTGGTAGGTGTATCAACTCTGGTGATAGCTGGTTGTGACTTTACTGCTTTTATGTATGATATTTGATACATATGTCAGTAAAACGCTATGAATGTAACATGGGATTAAACTAGGAAAAGCTCTTTTACTTTTTAGATTATATAAAAATTTAAGAGCTATGATTAGTCCCTTGATTGCTTAGTAAATGAAAGGAAGACTTTTTGGTGTTAAAATGTACATTGAAAAATGAGTTCGACAATCAAAACTGGGAAAAATTCTTAGTTTCTCAAGGATGTTGTTGAAAAAGAAGGAAAAGCTACTTATAAAAACAGGCGTATTTTATAGTTAATGAAAGTGTGAACTCAGTGACCTTTTTACCTTGTAAAATTCTTATTCTTTGGAACTTGCTTTGCATATGGGTGTCTTTCTTTTTTTCTTCTTTCCAAAGCATTGTACTTTCTTACTGTTTCAGAATGATTAGTTCTCTTTCTTGCACTCTGACCTGAATTATAAACTATTTTATTAGAAAACATTTCTGTCCTTCCTACTTCTGGAGCTCCACCAGCACCACCTCTTGCACCACCCCTCCCCGCGAACACTGTGATAGGTGAGACTGCATAACCACTGGAGTGATTTAATTTACTGTGCCTAGTTCATAGTCAGCTCCTCTGTTAGATGGTTAGCTTTTGTAGTTATTAGGTTGTAGGTGGTAGTACAAAGTTTAAAGTATTAAATCTAATTTACACTAATTTCTCCTTGTGAAAGGTCTCTGAAGTTACACAGAAACTTCTCTGTGATGTCAAATGTGTCTCTGCCTTGTTTATAACCAGTTGAATGTGGTTTAGCTTTTGTTTTATTTAGATCTTTCTAGGAATATTATAGCAGTGATTGTTCAAAAAAATTTTTTTTATTAGTGATGCAGTATTTTTTTTAAGTGAGACTTGATTTGGAACTCCTTGGTGTATACAACAGTCAAATGAGTGGGGTGAAGGTGGAGGACAGGAGGAAGAAAAATGGAAAAGAGAATGGTGTGTGGGATGCTCTGAGGCTTCCCTGTGGCTCACAGTTGAAAAAGTCTGATACAGTCGAGGATTTATGGCATCTGAGGGTGCTGTGAAAAGTTTTTATCAATAAAATACATTTAAATTGTTCCCAGGTTGAGGGAGACTGGATTGAGCTGTAAGGATTCCAAATATAGACTATATAAAAACCATTCAGCCTAGAAATGCACAGTAGCATTTGGGCGGAAATGGATAAAGAACTGTCTCAAATAATGGAGCTTAGGTGAAATAAAACCATCTAGCATCTTCTTTTAAAAACATTGGCACTTGTACTCAAAAGAAAAGGGGAAAAGGAAGTAATTTTAAAAAAGGCCCTAGTAATAGAAGTTGTTGGCAGAAAGTTCATGTGGAAAAAATAATGCCCTCAACCTAATCAATAATCAGGAACACAAAATAAAAACCAGTGGATACTATTTTATAGCTACGATAGGTAAACATGTCGAAGTCTCCTAATAACAAATGTCAGTGAGGATGTGCAGTAACAGAAGGGTATGGGAGTTTGTTAGCTAATATGCTCCCTTTAGAAAGTAATTTGTTGTTACTCAGTCAAGTTGAACCAGGTTTCTTACCTTAGATTCGTCAATTTCATTTCTAGATATTTCCCCTAGAGTACTGGTTCTCAACATATAGGTATGTGACTCCTGAGTGTTGCCAGAATCCTTTCTTGGTGTTTTTGAGGTTAGAACTATGACCATAATAATACCAAGACTTGTTTGCCATTTTCTTTCTCATTCTGGTACAAGGACACAGTGGAATTTTCCAGAGGCTACGTAACATTTGATAGCATAGTTTTTGACAGCTAAAGGAATGTGTATTTGTGTATTCATGTGTTTTAAAGATAAATCAATTTTAATTTCTAATACGGTAATTACCTATTCCTGTAACTCACTTCAATAAAAATTTTTTGAGGTTCTCTAATTTTAGAGTGGACCCTAAGACCAAAAAGTTTAACCACCACTGTATTAGAGCAGTGGCTTTTGAAATATGATTTCCAGATCAACAGCATCATTGTCGTGGGAGCTAGTTAGGAATGTAAATTCTCAGGTCCCATTCCAGACCTCCTCATTCAGAAACTGAGACTGGAGCCAAGCAGCTTGTATCACAATAGGCCCTTAAGATAAAATTCTGATCAGTGTTTGAGAACTACTGTTTCAGAGAAACTGAGGAACCATATTTAGGAATGTTAATAATGGTGGTATAATAATAATAGCAAAAATCTGGATGCAATTCAAATGTCTAACAGTGGAATGGATAAGTAATTGTAATCGTGGCATGTTTGTATGTAAATAAAGCAAAAAAGTGAATGATATATTGATATACTTATCAACATGAATGAATGAATCTTAAAAAATATAAGAGGAAAACAGCAAACCAACAGAATATATAATCCTATATAATCAAATATATAAATAATACTTATATATGTAAACAGATTATATATAACCATTGTAAATAGTTATATAATATATATTAGTATATGTATTATTTATATGTACATAACATATATAATTATATATACATCAGTCACATACCCTTTAACATTATGATTTATTTCATAATAAAATACTAAAATAAATTCTGAAATTGGCCTGTTTTGGGACTATATAAATAGCTCGATTTGGTTTTCAATCACCAAAAATAATAACCTGGATTTTATATAGGTTTTATATAAGTCAAAGAAATATAAAAAATCGTTTTAAGATTTCTTTTAAAATGGTTAAAGGATTACCTCTTAGCTCCTTGGGAAACTTAACTGTCCAGAATTACTCATTCTCAAAGGCATTTGAATAGACTGTTATTTTAAAAGTGTGTCTCTGTTTAGAAAATGAGTGTGTGGATGATTTAATTAGTGACTGCCTATGGCTTGGGAGCTCCAAAATGTTAAATATTAGCACTTCTCTTAATGAACAACCTCTGCTGTATGATTTTTCTAGTAATTTGTATGGCCTCTAGGAGAGGTTAAATGAAACGACTGAAGGAAAGGAAACCAGGATTCTGCCTTTATATTTCTTCAGTTGTGGTTAGATGTTTGGGAGAATGATGTAAATCCTGAAGTTGCCTGGAAGGTATAGTTAACTTTAGAGGCTTTGAACTTTATATTAACCTTTAAAATTTTAAACTTTGAAGATGTTGGTAAAGATGACATTGAATAAAATTTTAAGTATTGTTAATACTTTAGTTAGTTTAAATATGCATGGAATTAAAAAAAGAAAAGATTGCTTTGGATGTACTATGGGGAAAAAAGAAGCCCTCCAAATATGTGGGAAAAGATAGTGGATTCTCTACCCAAAGCTGCCTTAAAATGTCCATATTTTACAGTCTTAAAGTTTTTTTCAGCTTTATCATTCACAGAAATTTAAGTGATAGGGTAAAGTATGTAATTCTTAAAAGTTTGGAGATATACAACAAATCTGACATAGGTGCTTTGAAGCTAGAAATTGTGCTTCTCTAAAAAAATGATTCTGCTATAGTATGTATTGATAATAACTGCTAATACAGTAAACAGTCAAATAAATATACTAGTAAATGTGGAAAATAAGCTTAACTGTTTAAACTTTATAATTTAAGCAGGTTTGGCTGGCTAGATTCTTAGACTTTGTTTCTGTAGACTTGCCAATGAAAAGGAAGAAGTGTACAATCCAGATACTAAGATAGTCACATCTAAAAACTAATGCTTTTCACCTCAGACTGTCATTTGGTACTTATTTGTTGGAGAGACACAGTTGACATATAAAAACTATACGTTCTAAAATAACAAAAAAAAGATTATACATTTTATTAGCAAAATACCACTTGGGATCATGCTAAATTAAAAGGCTGAAGAATGTTTCATACTTAACTATTGCACTTTCCACACAGTATCTGTTTTTTTTGCTTTTTTGTAAGTTTTTGTAAGTTCAGAGATAGAGCTATTTATGTTGTATCTTTACTTTTCTCTTTATTTTGTGCTGTGGACTTTAAAAAGTGATAAAAAAACATTTCTTGCTGAGAGTCTGCTTCTCTTTGTTCTGCCATCGGAGGTTACCTGCAATGCTCAAGTTCTTTGTTGGTTGCCTTTGACTAATGCTTTCCAGCAGCCCCGGGCTCAGCTCCTGGTTCCCAGTATGGCACAATGACCAGGCAGATTTCTCGACACAACTCTACCACTTCCTCGACATCTTCTGGTGGATACAGACGGACTCCCTCTGTGACGGCTCAGTTTTCTGCTCAGCCTCATGTTAATGGAGGTCCACTTTATTCTCAGAATTCAAGTAAGCTTGTGCTTAGCAGGCGCACGCAGCAGTGGAGTTCCTTTTGAAGGAAATTATTTTTAATTGTTCTTGCCAGTGATAGACAACAATTGAAACCATGTTATTTCATGTTTATTTTTGTTTTAAGAAGTTTGACCTTGAATCATATCATTTTAAGAATAATTGCTTATCACTTCCAAAAACTTCCGACTCACTGAATATACTGTAAATAGAATTAAAGAGGAAAAACTCTGAAATTAATTAAGCTGAATTTAAAAATATTGGCATGTTTGATACAGTTTGATAACAGTAAAATTAAAAATATTGTGACAATTTTTCTTTTCAGTAATATAACAAAATTGCTGGCTATCACTTTTAAGCTTGTTAACCTATACTGAAATGAGTTCCAAACCATTAAAAACCATTCTTGATGCCTGCTTATTCTGTCTCTAATAATTATAACAGCGGGGAGGACTTTCCTTTGACAAATTGTTTCTGTTCACCTCAGATTGCACATCTCAACACTAACTGCAATCAGTGTTTAAAGACTGATAAGATTAGAAAATAACTTTGGCCTAAAATATGAAAAAGTTCCAGTTGCTTAGAGCAAGTAGTCATTAATTTCACTTTCCCTATCAGGATGCTCAATCCAACCAGGAGAAATCTGAAATGAGCCAGTTGTTCAGTATTTGTTATTGGCTTGAAACAGGGATCACCAGACATAGACTGAAACACGCTTTCTCATATGGTTTTTCTAACTACTTTCTGGAGCTGCATGTTATTTTATGTTACCTAAAAAATATTGAATACTCCATATTGACACAGGAAATTGGTTTTAAATTCTTTTTATTTATGATGCATGTTTTAAACAAGTGTTTTAAAGTGGAACTAAATTCTCTCTTTTTTTTTTTGGTTAAATTTTAGTTTTAAAGACTTAATTGTGGTTATAAGCAAAAAGCCTTGTAAGAATTGAAAATCACTTTAGCAGAAATATCATAATTCACAAGTAATCCCCACATTTATATTATAGATCCCTTTTCCAGACTGAAATTTTCATCCAAGCTCCTGAGAAACTTTAGCAGTTAGAATTTTACCTCACATTTCCCCTAGTCTCCTTTTGGTAAAGAAAAGTAGCTGGCAGCTGAGAATCCCACAGTTAATCTGATCATTAGTCTCACTAGTTTCATGAACCTTTAATTTTTTTTTTCATATTATGCTGCATTTTTAGATCTCATCTTTGTGTTATTTTTCTTTTCCGCACTTAGACATTTATTTAGTGTACTCTGCAAATAGGGCTTCTGGTGACTCTTCACCTGGTACATGTTTGTCTAGTTCTGTTTTAACACTGCTTGGGTTGGTTGCTTATCCTCAAGACATTGTCATTACTGAATGTCCATATTTTTGGATATTGTAAAGCAAATTTGCCTCACATTTTAAACATATTATTATGTGTTGTCAAATCAATTATCCTTCAACCTGAGTTACTGTTGGTGCTGTAGTGGTAGCATGTGAGTGTTTTTAGTGTTTTGATGTGCATATTCTGTGCATATGATTAGTATTGTTGCAGCATAACCTTTCTTTTCTTTATGTACTAACCAGCATGGCTAGTTACTAAGGGTTGTTTTTTTAAATTTTTAGGTTTGTGGAAGTTTTTTAAAAATTTTTTTTACATTGGAAAGGTATATAATCTTTTATTTATTAAAACTATCATATATAAATGTGTATATACTGGAACTTGTTCCAGTATATACACACATGTATACACTTCTATATACAGAGTATCAGAATGAACCAGGACTAATTTCATAGTGAATTGAATGTTATTTTTAGCCATATAATGAATATAAATACACATACATTGCTTTGTTGTTTATTTGTACACTGAACCTCTTTTGGATTTTTATGCTTAGCAAACAATTTTTAGATTGGATTAATGGAAACAGTCTTTCAATTAAATGATCTTTGGGAGCCAATAAATTTTCCCTGTCAGTTTAGTGTCATTTCTTGGTGACTACTAGTACACAGAATTTTGTAATATGAAAGGAAGAAGGTCCCTTGAAATATCCCTTGAAATTCAGTGAACACTTAACATGGTATATGGAGCACTCTTATTCCCTAGTAAATTTAAGAGTGATGTATTTAAAATTGTCAACTTAAAAAATAACAGTAATCTTTTTTTTAATAAACAAGGATTTTTTCCTAGAGAGCTGATAGAGATATATAGAATATATTTAGGTACATAATGAGATTATATTACTGTATATAATAAGATTGTATTAGATAATCAATCATATAATTAATGTTATATAATTGTATAATATATAATTATTATAATTTGTGTTTATTATTAAATCATATGTGTAATTTACATGATAAATCATGATTTTATACTATCATAATTATATAATATACATTATATAGTTAATCTTATTATATATAACATACATGCATGTTATATATAAGATTATATTATATATAATTTAGATGTATATTATATATTTAGATACATAAGAACTGTTTTTAAAGGAAACCTATAACTAGTAACATTTATTTATACATGGAATAAACAGCTATTCCATAACATTTTTGTTTTGTTTATTTGAATTCTGATTTACAGCATTACCCTTAAGCTAGACATACCTGTTAGCATTAGAGAGGTAAGGTGAACTAACAGTATCCTGGAAACCTTTATTGGTATTTCATTCTTACCTGTTTTGTTAGTCTTTCCTTAGAATTCAAAATTTTCATTGCATGCAAGTGAAGGTGATGGTAAATCTCAATCTTCCGCACACAATATAACAGTAGGATTAAAATAAATGTATTTGTTTTTTAATAAAATTACCAGTTGGCTAAGCACAGCTCAGCTTTAGGTTTGTTTGTGGGAAATGAAGAAGGTTCTGCAGGTTTTTGTTTTGTTTCTTGTTTTGTTTTGTTTCATTTACAAACTGTTCTTTGCATACTTATGTTTGTGGTCCTTGTAACTGACTTCTGCTTTTTGTTTGTTTCCTTTTCTTTCCTTGATCTGTTTTACTTCCCCCATTCTGTGTTGTCACTGCCAGTTTCTATTGCTCCACCCCCTCCCCCTATGCCTCAGTTGACTCCACAGATACCTCTCACAGGCTTCGTGGCCAGGGTGCAGGAAAACAGTAAGTTTGGAAAACCTGAGCTGTCCAAGAGTAGAGGCTGTCTCCTTATAGCATGCATGGCTGATGAGTCATCATTTTCCTTACTTTTGTTGAGAAGCTAATCTTACCTTGAAAATAGGTGCAGATCCGCTATTGAAACTGAAGAGCACGATCTTCAGTTTTCCTCTGTGTGCATGGTTACTGACTCAGATGAATGTCACAACTGCGATTTCCTTATGTATTCACATTCTCTAAAACATGAAATCAGATCTTTGCAGATTCTTAAGGAAAGCATAATCAAAGCCTCAAATTAAAATTGTGTGGAAACTACTAGCTTTCAATAGTTTTTAGGGGAATTAGTTTTCTGTTGCCAGCAAACTCATCAAGATGCATAGTTACACTGTGAGATTAAATTTATTAGGACAGGTGGTTTGTTTTATTTTCTTTGCTTTGGCTTTTTTTTTTTTTTTTTTTGGCATTTTCTCCTTTAGTTACAAAACATTTTTGAAGAAAACTTTGTAGCCTTTGATTTTTATACATAAACAATTTTGAACCTATGTAAAGATTTGTTCAAATTTTTATACATAAACAGTTTTGAACCTATATAAAGATTTGTTATTAGGATAAACAAGGATCTGCAAGAATAAGTAAATTACATCCATGCACTCCATTTAAGTGATGATCCGTATAGAGCCCTCTTTATGTTTTGGCCCATGAGGATAATTTCTGAACAGGCAGACTTGACACATTTTTTAGGTCTTTTTGAAGGAAGGGCAGATTGACTAGGAAATTCTTTTGAATATATGAATTAGGATAGAGTGTTTTTGTTTTTTTTTATTACCACCTGATTACTTTGATGTTCTGGGAGATACATCATCCTAACTATATGATCATAGTGAATGTTATTTGGCAAAATGGAAAATACTGCTATTATTGAATTATATTATGCCAAAAAAGCTGAAGATGGTAAGGTGGTCTAGTACTAATTCACTTCATTTGGCTTCATCACCATGCAGATAAATCTCAGAACAGTTTGAACAAGATGTGTAACTCAAATGACCAGCCCATCTTCCAGGAGAAAACATTGTGGCAAATTCCATCCTGCAGCTTCTCCTGACCTTGTTGTGTTATTCTCCACGTTTCCTCCCTTCATCCAGTCAAGTATTTGTTTATTCAGTGTTATGTCCTAGGCTCTGGGAGGAATATACATAGTCTAAGACAAAGTCCCCATCTTTAAGAAATGTGTGATTTAATAGACTTTCTATAAAACAGTTTCAAAATGCTGAAATTTCTGAGCCTAAACCAACCGTATCATTTACATTTGGTTGGAAACTCTTATGTGTTTAAACATGTAAAAATAAGTGAATCTTCTTTTTTAAAAATTAGTGAATAAAGGTAAATTGCTGGTTCTTGGTGCTCTAAGAGTTTAAAAATTGTTTGCAAGAGTTTAAAGACAAATCCAGTTCAACCTTTGAACTGCCTAATAGCCGAGAATTTTTAGGAAATGTTTTAAAATAGCCATAATAAACATCCATTTAGTGAGTCCAGAGCTCATTGATTAGATTTTTGGTAATCCTTTTTTAAACAGAAATTCAGTGTAATGTACATGTATGGTCTTTGCTCTAGAGCCCATGGGCTATTTCAGTTCTTCTCCCAAACTTGTGATCTTGAGTCAGTAATTCTCCTGGTGCCACAGGATGCCTCACTTTATTTGGCATCTGTTTTCTTTGAAAGCATGTTAGGAAGATTGTTGATAAATTGGTATCAGTATATTAAATGTTTTATGAATTACAAATTTTCTATGTTATTTAACATTCACTTTCTTTGACAAAGTGGTGATAATGAATGCACAGAGCAATTAACCTATTAAAATCTGTTTCAGTTTAAGACATGAGCATCTAAAAAAGCAGTGTGTTTACATCTGCGACTTAGCAGCAGCAGAAGCATGATTAACATCAGGAAGCATTTTTGAACTAATTACACATGGTGCTAGACAGAGTATTATGCACAGAGAATAAGATGACAAGACTCACCCCCAGTGTATGCAATTTGAAGATAAGCCAGTGTAAATTAACAGCAGTTGGGTATAAAGACAGTTGAATGAAAACATTAGACTAGTAAGTTGTGTATAAAGAGTAAATGTACTTTAAGAATTCAGGCAAACATACATAATTTATTCATTAAGCCATATTAAGGATATGAGCTATGACTCTTCAATGTCAGAATGGATTTATATACATTTTCTTCTCATCTCAATAATATTAGCAAGCTTTATGGAGAAGGGATTGGCAGAAATAAAATGGATCCTAGCATTTGTAGGAAGAATAAACTGCACACCTGTATGAGAGCTGTCTGAATGAGCATCAGCACACAGGACTTGTTTCCTAATAGTCTCCTTTCTTACCCCAAATAGGATAAAATAGAAATCACAGAATTAAAGTGGTTGTCAGTAGGGCTCTTATGTGCATATGTTTTAAATCTGGGTTCTTTGTGTATATTCTCAGCTCATTACTGCAAATAGGATGTTGAAAACTTTAACACTATCTTAGAATAGATGATGACCATTTTCTTTGATCATATAAATAGACCCAGAAATTGGCACTTGAGGTAGTATGTTGGAGTTGTTAGTATGTTGGAATTCTGAATTACTTCTCTCAGATACTGGAGACTATATAATTCTTTGTATCAAAATATTTTCATTTTTTTTTTTTTTAAGAAATTTGGATCAGAAATTTAAGAATAAGTTGTGCTTCAGCTCTGAATTCATTAATATTGGGAGCATTTGTTACCTGGTATCATAATACTTTCTTGAAACAATTCTAGCATGACATTTTTTCCATTTCGCTGTTCACACCTTTATTTAAATCACACATATACATACCACAGCCATCTAGAATTTGAGGTATGAATCGTTTTTATTGTTTTGCATGATTTGAGTTCTTTTTGGGTTTTTTTTTGAACATCTTCCTGCAGTACTTTATTTTTAAAATCTTTATTGAGGATGTATTCTTAGGAAATTGGACCTTTAGGATCTAGTTTTTCCCTCATTCTATTCTTAGTTTTACAAGCAATAATACAGAAATCTTAGCTTGCTTTCTACATTTAAGAAGCTGATTATCTTTTTTTAAAGTTGATTATGAATACAAACATTTAAAAAATATTTAATGAGATTTTCTGCTTAGAATTATTTAACTTTAAATTTATTTTCTCTTGTTAAAATTTAAATAATAGAAAACCTACACATAGAAGCATACCTACACCACAGCTTTTTTTTCCCCTTGCATAAAACAAATAAAAATAAACATATATCCACCCGCTAGAGATTTCTTTGAAACTAAAGGTAACTAAAAGCTAAAATCGGGGACATGAATGTGCACAATAAATGGTTATCAAACCATTAAATTAACATTCATAATGTTTACCATAGTCCAGATGACAGATGTGACATAAGGCTTATTTAAGGAGAGAGGCTAACTAAAGAGTGACATTTGTTGTGACCTGAACCTTGGAATAAGGGAACTTCCTTACTCCTGTAGTCTCATTTAAAAAAAAAAAAAAAAAAGACATTGTCTCCTAACCTCTGCATTCATTAATTTGTAGTACTTCCTAATACCTTTAATTTTTAACTCATTTTATTATTGCAAAATTATTCTTAAAAGTAGTAGAAGCTTTAACACACCAAGCTTTTATTTCTAATCTTGCATGTATTATTATAGTGCATGCTGTATATGAGATAGAGCTTCCTTAAATTCTGTTAACTTAGGAACTTCCATCTAGTCTGATTTCTGATTTCAATTAAGTATCTGAATTTTTTAGTTGCTGATAGTCCAACTCCACCACCACCACCTCCACCAGACGACATCCCCATGTTTGACGACTCTCCACCTCCACCACCTCCGCCGCCAGTGGATTATGAAGATGAGGAGGCTGCGGTAGTTCAGTATAATGACCCATACGCAGATGGGGATCCTGCTTGGGCCCCCAAGAATTATATTGAGAAAGGTAAGGTACAGTCATCACTGAATTGCTGTAACGGGAAGGAACTAGCAATGATCGTATTTTAGAGCTGTAAAGAACACCTAGTCCGGTATGTCTCTACCTTTTGAACACCCTTATGCAGCCAAGATGATTTAGTTCCTAAACATTTCCCAATATAAAGCAAGGATTCTTTATTTTCTATTAATTTTTTAATTGGAGTATAGTTGATTTACAGTGTTGTGTTAGTTTCTGGTGTACAGCAAAGTGATTCAGTTATATGCTTATGTGTATGTGTGTATATATATATCTAAATTCTTTTTCAGCTTTCTTCCATTATAGTTTATTATAGGATATTGAATATAGTTTCCTGTGCTATACAGTAGGTCCTTGCTGTTTATATTATATATTATTGTTTGTATCTGCTAATCCTAGACTCTTGAGTTTATCCCTACCCCTACCCCCTTCCCCTTTGGTAACTGTAGGTTTTTCTATGTTTGTGTGTCTGTTTCTGTTTTTTTAAGGAATTCATTTTGTATCATTTTTTTGATTCCACATATAAGTGATATCACAGAGTATTTGCCTTTCTCTGACTACTTCCCTTAGTAAGTAAGTAGTAAGTTAGATAATCTCTGGGTCCATCCATATTGCTGCAAATGGCATTCAGTTCAGTTCAGTTCAGTCGCTGAGTTGTGTCCGACTCTTTGCGACTCCATGAATCTCAGTACGCCAGGCCTCCCTGTCCATCACCAACCCCGGAGTCTACCCAAACCCATGTCCATTGAGTCGGTGATGCCATCCAACATCTCATCCTCTGTCGTCCCCTCCTTCTCCTGCCCTCAATCTTTCCTAGCATCAGGGTCTTTTCAAATGAGTCAGCTCTTCGCATCAGGTGGCCAAAATATTGGAGTTTCAGCTTCAACATCAGTCCTTCCAAAGAACTAATCCAGGGCTAATCTCCTTTAGGATGGACTGGTTGGATCTCTTTGCAGTCCAAGGGACTCTCAAGAGTCTTCTCCAACACCACAGTTCAAAAGCATCAATTCTGTGGCACTCAGCTTTCTTCACCGTCCAACTCTCACATGCATACATGACCACTGGAAAAACCATAGCCTTGACTAGACCTTTGTTGGCAAAGTAATGTCTCGCTTTTTAATATGCTGTCTAGGTTGGTCATAACTTTCCTTCCAAGGAGTAAGTGTCCTTTAATTTCATGGCTGCAGTCATCATCTGCAGTGATTTTGGAGCCCAGAAAGAATAAAGTCAGCCACTGTTTCCACTGTTTGCTCATCTATTTGCCATGAAGTGATGGGACTGGATGCCATGTTCTTAGTTCTCTGAATGTTGAGCTTTAAGCCAACTTTTTCATTCTCCTCTTTCATTTTCATCAAGAGGCTCTTTAGTTCTTCTTCACTTTCTGCCGTAAGGGTGGTGTCGTCTGCATATCTGAAGTTATTGGTATTTCTCCCAGCAATCTTAATTCCAGCTTGTGCTTCCTCCAGCCCAACATTTTTCATGATGTACTCTGCATATAAGTTAAATAAGCAGGGTGACAATATATAGCCTTGACGTACTCCTTTTCCTATTTGGAACCAGTCTGTTGTTCCATGTCCAGTTCTAACTGTTGCTTCCTGACCTGCATACAGGTTTCTCAAGAGGCAGGTCAGGTGGTCTGGCATTCCCATCTCTTTCAGAATTTTCCACAGTTTATTGTGATTCACATAGTCAAAGGCTTTGGCGTAGTCAGTAAAGCAGAAATAGATGTTTTTCTGAAACTCTCTTGCTTTTTCGATGATCCAGTGGATGTTGGCAATTTGATCTCTGGTTCCTCTGCCTTTTCTAAAACCAGCTTGAATATCTGGAAGTTCACGGTTCACGTATTGCTGAAGCCTGGCTTGGAGAATTTTGAGCATTACTTTACTAGCGTGTGAGATGAGTGCAATTGTGCAGTAGTTTGAGCATTCTTTGGCATTGCCTTTCTTTGGGATTGGAATGAAAACTGACCTTTTCCAGTCCTGTGGCCACCGCTGAGTTTTCCAAATTTGCTGGCATATCGAGTGCAGCACTTTCACAGCATCATCTTTCAGAATTTGAAATAGCTCAACTGGAACTCCATTACCTCCACTATCTTTGTTCGTAGTGATGTTTCCTAAGGCCCACTTAGGTCTTTACTATGGCTGAGTAATATTCCACTTTATATATTAAATATATATACCACATCTTTATCCCTTCATCTGGAGAGACATTTTTAATTTTTTTAATTGAAAATATAGTCTGGTCATTCAGGCTTGTCACAACAACTCAACCCCACTGTTGTAGCACAAAAGCAGTCATTGAGAATTCCCTGGCGGTCCAGTGGTTGGGACTTCATGCTTCCACTGCTGGGGGCCCAGATTTAATCCCTGGTTGGGGAACTAAGATCCCACAAGCCATGCAGCGCAACCAAAGGGGGAAAAAACAAGACAAAACAAGCAGTCATAGACAGAACACAAGTGAGGATATGGCTATGCCCCAGTAAAATTATTGACAGAAAGGCTTTGGTTTGAATTTGGTCATGAGCCATTGTTTACGGACTCCTGGTCTTAATCAGAAAGTTGGTATTTAGTGGGGTTATATTTAAAGCCTTTAATAGACACCTTTATAAGTCACAAGATGATTAAAAGCAGGTTTAATAGGATCTCAGTTGAATATGTTAATCCAACAGTATGACATGACTGTTGCAGAAGCCATGTTCAGTCACTTATATTAGACTAATAGTATGTTTAATTTTGAGGATGATATTCAGGAGGCTGAAATATTTAAGACAGTGTGTCTATAATGAGTTAAAAGCATTGTTTCTAAGTTGAGGAAAAGAAGATTTCAGAGGGACTAGATAGCTATCTTCAAATTTTTATCATATAGACAGATGTAGGGGTTTCCCTGGTGGCTCACATCCGCCTGTAATGCAGGGGATGCACGTTTGATCCCTGGGTCTGTAGGAAGCATGGCAACCCACTCCAGTATTCTTGCCTGGGAAATCCCATGGACAGAGGAGCCTGGCAGGCTGCAAAGCGTCCATAGGGTCACATAGTTGCGGACATAACTGAAGTGACTTAGCACGCATGCATTCATGACAGATGTAGATAAGAATATTAGATTTCTAGTCCCACAGAACCCTACACTGAATATATAGAGAAGGGAGAGTTCAGAACTTTACGTGGACTAGGATCCTACAGACTAGGATGGACACACATTGTTAATGGTTAACTCAACAGTGAGAGTTGTTATATGAGAATATATGCATTCGGGAAGGGGAGGTGAGGGGCAACTAAGTTTCATTTACAGAGGGGATTTGGCAAATAGAAACAGTGGGTGCAGTGTTTTTATCAGCTCTTAGTATAAGTGGAACTAAGAACATGAGGAAATACTAGTTTAATTTTGCTGAATGACTTTGAGGATATCAGGCCTTGTCACGATCAGTTTAAAACTCATCTATACCACTAAAAATGTGATGGAATACAAAAGAAAATGTTTCTTTCTAGCAGTCACTTGGTTTTCTTGAGTGGTGATTTAGCTAAAAATACCAGGATAATTAATGTTACTTATTCTGTATGTTTTGGTGTTTTGAAACTGGGCGTGTTAAGAGAGCCTGTGATTGCAACACTGTGATTTCACTACAGGATTAAAATGGAGGAAAATGTACTTGTTGAGTTTACTTCATATACTGTTTTGTAAAGGGGAAAAAAAGATTGCCTGTTTTACTTTATCAAATGATGCTGTGGATCAGTACTTCGGGTCTCTTATTGTAATTTACTGACTCAGAATAATTATGGAGCATAGCCACAAAAAATGAGTTCCAGAATATCTTAAATGTCTTAAAAATCCTCTTTTAAGAAAAAGATTGCATGAGGAAATGAAAAAAATTTTGTATGACATACTCTTTCACATATACTGGAAAATTGCATATTCTAGAATGATCATGGTATAAAGCCAGAAAGAAGGAATACTTAAAATAATAAACCAGTGGTTTGGAAAGCTAGTGATTTTTTGATGCCTTTGCTTTCCACAACACCGTTTGCAAAGGAAATGGATAGTCTGTACTCAGCATAATCACAGATAGCACAATAAATAGCAAGTGTTCTCTTAAGTCTTATGTGAGTATTTATTCACCTGTTTCTCCTTTAAAAATAAAGAAAAATTCTTGCTGACCTCTAAGGTATATAAATATATATATATATTTAAATCTAGGTATAGCCCATAAATTATATGAACATATGAATATTTTTCTGGGATGAGTAGGATGAGATTTACTTCACAGTATATGTATATTTTTAAATTAGATAGTTCAGGTTGTTACCTGGTTTACCGATTGGCTCTGCAGCTTTCCTCAATAGTTTCTTTGATAAATGGTGCTTTGCATATGGTTGGCACTTAGTAGATATTTGAACACATGAATTGAAAAATGTAATAAATCCTAAAATTCAGAGACCTTTCCTAAATAGGTTGATAGAAACTCTTGACTTCTTGAGTTATTTGACGGTTTGGCCTGAAAGATCAAGCTAGTGATTTAGGCACATAGTTGGCTACTTGACCTACCTGGATATAGAGATTTAAGAATTAAGAGTATTCATAAAAAGGTTGGGTTTGCTATACTATTCGTTGGCATTACATTTAAAAATTCAATTAAACGTTGGATATAATGCACTCACATGATCTTCCAATTCTTCTCCACAGTTGTGGCAATATATGATTATACAAAAGACAAGGATGATGAGCTGTCATTTATGGAGGGTGCAATCATCTATGTAATAAAGAAAAACGACGATGGCTGGTATGAAGGAGTCTGCAATCGAGTGACTGGTCTGTTCCCAGGAAACTATGTGGAATCAATCATGCACTATACTGATTAAATGTTTGCTTTTAAAGTAGGTTCTTATTATCACTCAGTCATACTGTGGGACTATTATGGTTAACAGAATTGTCTTAAAATGTTTTAAAATGTGCCCATATTTTCAGAACATGCTGTTTTATTGGTATAATTGAATGTCTACCTATAAGCATAAATCTCTGAGGCAGTTTGTGGATTGCTGAACAGCATTCTACATGAGGTTGCCTGTCATGGATTATGCTTACATACTTACTTACACATTGTTAACTTGATGACCAGCCTAAATATTCTGGGGGTGTGGGGTCTATTTAACAAATTGTGATTCAGATCGTGCCATCACATGTCTCAGTGCAGCATGGTTACTAACGCTCTGTCAGACTAATACTAAAAATCAGAAAACTTAAATGCTGGTGCTGGTCATACTTTTTGTTTAGACTCTCTCATTCTTGAAATATACTGTTTGTTTAAAGCATGCATACAAATTTATGTACTGAAATATACTTTTAAAAAATCCAAGATGCTTCCAATTTGTGTAATACTTACTTGGAGTACTCGTACTTAGGTCTCTTGAAATGAACTGAGTCTCTAAGTTCTCCACGTGAAACAAAAACAAAGGGTTACCTATAATGTTGTAATTTGTACCTAAGTTTTTTAATCAGTGAATTTGCATTATAAATTTTTTCCATTCACAAATACGTAAGTGAACCAAAGGTTTTTGTCCTTTCCTTCACTGGTTTGCTTTAAAAATAATGATAAATAAAAGATACCAATTTATTGCAGAATTATGGTTCTATTTTCTCAATATATTAACTTGGAAAAAAATTTAGCCTTATTTCAACCTATCCCAATAGCAGTGGCTGATTTTTGCAGAATTTAAAATCAGAGACGGTTATTTACAAGTCAGTCTACTGAATTCCTTTTCTAAAGTAACTTTTTCAAAGCTAAGATAATGTGTCAAAGTGCACATGCTGTAGGTGAGATTCTTAAGGACTGCTCCGAGTCCTCTGGTTTTCCAGTGGACTGTCATATACTGATTCAATGATAGGAAATGATTAATATCTTTTACATATTTTTTTTGGTAGAAGTGAATGCAATGGATTTTTGAATAGGCACTGTTTAACCCGTTACCTGGCACTTGCAACATAAGATTTTAAATATAAAGTAATTGGGGGGAAAAGGTGCGCCGTGTATTAATCATTGAACAGGGATATACCTGACAAACAGATTTGTACTGTCTTTTGACATAATTGAAATGCAACATGTGCACTTTGCGTGTCTTCCCTTAAGGGAGGGTTCAAGGGGTGTTTTCTCATTGTGTATAATTCTCTGTTGCCTAGGACATTAAAGTAGAGCACTCAATTGTGGGTTTCTGTGTTTCAATGATTTGTTTGGATTTCAAGTTATAGTTATGTACTACTGGGCGTTACAGACTTACAACAGTATAGTAAATGGTAAGACTAGTGCAAGATGTTTATTTCTGAAAATTAAAGGCCATTATTGCTACCAAATCAATGTGACTGTTGCATACGCATTTTGCCTTTGTTAATCTTAAACATGATTTCAGTATCACTGGTAATCAGCTACCTTCTTCATTTTTTCAAGTGGACTGCTCTTTTAATTTTGTATATAACCTGTTGTCTAAATTTTATGTACAGTCTTTTATAATAAACCATTCTCCTATATGAAATTTTGGATATGTTAAAATCTAACTAATGTGGACTGAAATGTAGACTTCAGTTTTATGATCTTACTCCTATGATGAAACAAGATAAACCATATGAAGTTTAACATTATTTATTTGTGTAATGGCTTTACATGTGGCTACTATAACTGTAAACAATACCACATATAACCATCAAGATACCTCGATTCGAGTTTACAGGACTAGAATGACAGATTCAGATGGTTTAAATACATTTAAAGTTTTCTGAAAAACTTTGCCAATAAAAAAAAAGTCCCATTAATAAGGAAATGATCTTTTCAAATGATTTTTTTGGTTATCTGCACATGAAGCAAAGTATATTCCACAGAATTATTGAGGCACAATCTGGTAAAATAGCTGCCAGAAATACCAGAAAGAGGTGTCACTTGTCTCTTGTGAGCACAATCTCTGAAAGCTGTATGAGGGCGTCTCTTTCTGGGGATGGTCGAAGTTTACTGATCTCTCTCACCGCTTCGTGGCAGTACCGCTGGGCGAGGTAGGTTGTCTGTTGCACACCGTCGCTCTACCGGACGTGGAACAAAACACAACAGAACAGATGCACGTCAGCCACTGGGATCAGCTCTTTATAAATTCCTGCTACAATGAGTTAAAACATACTCTTGAGATCTGATTAAGAGCTGGACATTATTTCTAATGTTCTCTCTTTCCCCCTTTCTCAGACTGAAGCACATTTTTATTCTATTACCATGCCAAGCAGTGAACTCATTAATACCAAGTAGCTAGCTATTTTCCCCCTATTTTTCATTTAAATATTAGTTTTTAAGTTACACGTACATTAAAATTTTTACAGTAAAATTCTAAGTGCAACTTAATACATTCATAATACAGAAGAGCTTACGATGAAAATCAACAGTTCCTTCTTCCAAAGGCACAAGTTTTGTCTGTTGCTTTTAATTGTCTATTGCCTTTCTGTTAAGACCGGTTTAAGCCCAGCCATACTGTCTCCCAGCCTGACCACTGACTGACTGTCTTCAGTTCTCCTATTGATCACTGTGGTCATAATGCAGCATCGACTTCTGACTCCATCTCGTCGGAGATGAGGAAACCGCTGCTCCTTCTCTTTCCTCTATCTTTACACTATAGAGAGTTGCATTCCATTTTGTAACCATGTTTTTATGTTGGTTCTTTCAAAAAGCTAAACACTAATAACATAATTATATTTACTATTTCCATTATGTCAAAATGTTTATGGCAGAATCAAGATAAATAGTTGCTTTTCTTCTGCGTGGTTCCCTCTGTCATTCAGAACAAGGTATCTGTAGCATCATGATTGAAAGGACACATTTTAGACACAAAAATCCTCAATAAGATACTACCAAACCAAATTTGACAACACATTAACAGGCTTATACACCATGACCAAGTGAGATTTATGCAAGGATTCTTCAGTATATGCAATTCAATCAGTGTGACACACCACATTAACAAACTGAAGAATGAAAACCATATGATCATCTCTTAATAGATGCAGGAAAAGCTTTTGACAAAATTGATACACAAAAACTGCAGAAAGTGGGCATAGAGGGAACCTACCTCAACATAAAGGCCACCTATGATAAACCACTAGCAAACATAAATCTCCTTGGTGAAAAACAAAGCATTTCCGCCAAGATCAAGAACAAGACAAGAATGTCTACTCTCACTGCTATTACTCATCAGTGATTGCCTCGCCATGGCAATCAGAAAAAATTAGGAATTCAAATTAGAAAAGTAAAACCGTCATTTTCTATAGTGATATACTATACGGTACATCAGTCAGTTCAGTTCATTCAGTCTTGTCCAACTCAGTGGCCCCATGGCCTGCAGCACGCCAGGCTTCCCCTGTCCATCACCAACTCGCAGAGTTTATTCAAACTCATGTCCACTGAGTTAATGATCCCATCTAACCATCTCATCCTCTGTTGTCCCCTTCTCCTCTTGCCTTCAATCTTTCCCAGCATCAGGATCTTTTCAAATGAGTCAGTTCTTCCCATCAGGTGGACAAAGTATTGGGAGTTTCAGCTTCAGCATCAGTCCTTCCAGTGGATATTCAGGACTGGTTTCCTTTAGGATGGACTGGTTGGATCTTCTTGCAGTCCAAGGGACTCTCAAGAGTCCTCCAACACCACAGTTCAAAAGCATCAATTCTTCAGCACTCAGCTTTCTTTATAGTCCAACTCTCACATTCATACATGACTACTGAAAAAACCATAGCTTGGACTAGACAGACCTTTGTTGGTAAAGTAATGTCTCTGCTTTTTAATATGCTATCTAGGTTGGTCATAGCTTTTCTTCTAAGAAGCAAGCATCTTTTAATTTCATGGCTGCAATCACCCATCTGCAGTGATTTTGGAGCCCAGAAAAGTAAAGTCTGTCACTGTTTCCATCATTTCCCCATCTATTTCCCATGAAGTGATGGGACCAGATGCCATGATCTTAGTTTTCTGAATGTTGAGTTTGAAGCCAACTTTTTCACTCTCCTGTTTCATTGAGAGGCTCTTTAGTTCTTCCTCGCTTTCTGCCGTAAGGGTGGTGTCATCTGCATATCTGAGGTTACTGATATTTCTCCTGGCAATCTTGATTCCTGCTTGTGCTTCATCCAGCCCAGCATTTCTCAAGATGTACTCTGCATATAAGTTAAATAAGCAGGGTGACAATATACAGCCTTGACGTACTCCTTTTCCGATTTGGAACCAGTCTTGTTCCATGTCCGGTTCTAACTGTTGCTTCTTGACCTGCATACAGATTTCTCAGGAGACAGGACAGGTGGTCTGGTATTCCCATCTTTCAGAATTTTCCACCGTTTATTGTGATCCACACAGTCAAAGGCTTTGGAATAGTCAATAAAGCAGCTGCTGCTGCTGCTGCTGCTGCTAAGTCGCTCCAGTCGTGTCCGTCTCTGTGCGACCCCATAGACGGCAGCCCACCAGGCTCCACCGTCCATGGGATTCTCCAGGCAAGAGTACTGGAGTGGGGTGCCACTGCTTTCTCCCTTTAAATAAAGCAGAAGTAGATGTTTTTCTGGAACTCTCTTGCTTTTTCGATGATACTATACATAGAAAATCCTAAATATGGCACCAGAAAATTGCTAGAGCTAATCAATGAAGTGTAGTAAAGTTGCACGATACAAAATACACAGAAATCTCTTGCATTCCTATACACTAATAATGAGAGATCAGAAAGAGAAATTAAGGAAACAGTCCCATTTACCACTGGAACAAAAAGGATAAAATGCCTAGGAATAAACCTACATAAGAAGGCAAAAGCACTGTATGCAGAAAACGAAGATACTAATGAAAGACAACATGAACAGAGGGAGAGACATACCATGTTCTCAAAAGAATATTGTCAAAAGGACTTCTATTACCCAAGGCAAGCTACAGATTCAGTGCAATCCCTATCAAATTACCAACAATGGCGTTTTTCATAAAGTCAGAACAAAAAATTTTAGAATTTGTATGGGAACACAAAAGACCCTGAATAACCAAAATTATCTTAAGGAAAATGAAGCTGGAGAAATCAAGCTCCCTGACTTCAGACTGTACCTACTCCAAAGCTATAGTAATCCAGACAGTATGATACTGGCACAAAAGCAAATGCAGATCAATGGTAAAGGATAGAAAGCCCAGAGATACCCTTGCACCTATGGTCACCTCATCTGACAAGAGAGAAGACTATACAGTGATTTTCAATCTCTTCAGTAAATAGTGCTGGGAAAACTGGACAGCCTCATGTAAAACAAAATTAGGAAGGACACTCCCTAACACCACACACAAAAATAAACTCAGAATGGATTAAAGACCTGAACATAGGCCAGCAACAATAAAACTCTCCGAGGAAAACATAGAACACTCCCTGACCAAACCTGGTCTTGTGTCTCAAATTTGTTACATTAATTTGGTTACCAAAGAACTCTTCTACTGCATCATACCTACTGTTGCCTCTCTTCCTTTTGAAATCGTCTCACCTGTAATACGTACTGGCGCGCTCTGTCCACGTCTCCTGGTGAACTGAACCGTCTCATTATCATAGCATTCATTTCTGGGAACTAACCAGAAAGAAAACCTATTTAGAGCTCTTGGGAGAAATCAAATGTTAAAGCATCAGTTTGCAAGAACAGGTTAAAAAAAAAAAAGGTGATCAAAGGTTTAAATGATGTGGGTGGGGGAGCAGCAAGCTGTTGCAATTACAGCAGCAGGCCCGGCAGGCCGGCAGGCCTGGCAGGCCCGGCGACGAGCCACGCCCTGAGAGGTGCCTCGACCTGACCAGTGCTCGCTCTGCCGCTGGTTCTCTCCTGGGTCCAATGCTGAATGAGAGGGGAGGAGCAGGCATGCGCCCCCACACCTGCCGGCTTCCCTCAGGGTCTCAAGTCACTGGGGGCCCACTGGGCCTCTCCCCTGAGGTTTCTGACTCAGCAGCCGTGGGGCCTGTGGGAGCCCTTCTAGTGCATTCCCGGGGCGGTCCTGCTGCTCTCTGCCTAAGACAAGGGTGAGCATTCTTTCAGTCCTACTGCGCCTCACTTGAGAGCCGCCAAGGTCTCTGAGCAGAGGGAATCCCGGGAAAAGCTCAGCTTGTGGACGGGATGGGGCAGCAATGCTAGACGCCCGCCGGCCCTGCAGTCAGCTGGGGAGGCTTCCAGTGCAGCTGCCTGGATCTGCTCCCTAAGGTTCTGACTCAGCTGGCTTGGGGTCTGGCCCCGGCGTCATATTTTAAAAGCTCTTTGGGCATTTCTAATATGCAGCCAAGGTTGAGAACCATGGAGTTAAGAGGAGACCGAGATAGAAGTGGCAGTCAGGTTACTGGAGTGAATTTTTTTTTTTTTTTTACTGGAGTGAATCCTGAACCCCAGTTTAAGCTGACGGCAGTTAAGAGGAAAACAGAAAACAAGTCCAAGGTGCAATGAAGAGAAAATCTGTCCTGTAGTACTTAGCAACTAGGTAGGGGAACTGTCACCACGAACAGAACCTGGAAGCCAAGACACCAAATCATTTCCTCCTCTAGACTCGAGCTCGTGTCCTGCTGCCACAGCCGAGCTCCTCTGCCTCCTCGTCTACGTTAGGAAGGAGCCGAGCTACATGATCAGAAATCTGTTAGTTCTAACAGCTTACAGTCCGTGAAATAAGGTTACAAGATGTGTGGTTCCGGCCAGGCAGTGCCCAGGGCAGCGGCCAGTGCTCCCCTGGCAGGCAGCCCGGGAGATGAAGTCAGCTTTGTCCTGGAACCACCATGGTGTTAGTAATTCTGGAAAGGAAAAGAGGTCACAGAAAAATCTCAACTAGATGGCAGCAAATGATGAATGAAGAATGTTCCTTTCAGAACAAAGTACGTGTCCAGACAAAGGAGAGGCTGCTGATAACATGCTTATGAAATGTAAAGAGTGGCAACTGGTTAGTTCTTAAGTGAAAACCAGTGATTAGTTTCAGGTACTGGTCTTTTAGGAACAAAAGTTTAAATTTCATAGGAAAGCTCCCATCAGTCAATTTTAGTGGTAAGAGTCAAACCAAGTAGGCATGGGTCTTAGTTACTTAACACCATATTTCACAACTGGATTTCTAGAAGGCTGCGTATCCTCAAAGCTAATGTGATACTGGTCCTGCAACTGGTAAAACTACCTTTTTTAGGGGAGATGAGCATTTTCCTGCAGTACCAACAACTGGAGTAAAATGTGCTGATTGGGTGGTTTCTCTTGATTCTTTTACTATAAAAAGTACTGACAAAGCAAAATCTGGGGGAAGAAAAGTTTTTTCCACTGAGTGTTGACTACATCTTTCCTTTGAAGCATGAAGATGTGCAATTTTAATATGCAAATATCAAACTCTTCCTCTAGGCGTTCCTGTTCACCAGGCGGGAGGAATGCTGGCCTGCCTGCAGACCTACTGAGAAACAGGAAAATTCTTGTTGCCTGGGCTCTGATTTTAAGAGGGAAGTCACCTGTGGCGGAAATCAGAGTCTGACTGTGAAGTTTTGTCCATAAACTAATGACAAAAGGTGGTCGGTAAACTGTGGTGAGCTTGTTACTCAAGCAAAACTTGAGGGTGACTCTAAGGCGGCGACACTCACAACAATAGCAGAAGCCCATGCAGCTGGTGCGGGGCTGGTGGTGGTGGTGTTGGCAGTTGGAAGCATGACTACAGGCTGACATTTAGTTAGGTCTGCTGACTGATCACAGAAGGAAGAGATGCAGAAGAAGAAAGGAGAGAGCTTTTCAAGGGTATTTGGGAACAAATGTAATCTCACCAAAAAAGAAAACAACTTCCATTTGGTTTCTGAAGATCTTGAAATCCAACCTCTGTTCTTTAACCTTAAGGTTTGTGTTTTTTATAGATAGTATAGTATGTGTACACATACACATGGGAGCGTGCTGTCATCTCTCGGACTTCCCCAGAAATGTGGAAGATTTTCTTAAATCCCCAGTTGACCGAAAACCCCTTCAGAGAGATTTCAGAAATAGTGAGTTCCAAACAGAAGGGGTTTCTATCAACAAACTCCAATTTTAAGACAAGTCAGCATGCTAAATGAAAGGAAAAGTGGTCTCCCAAGGTTGCTTGTCTTGGTGCAATGAAACTCAATGTTCTTCAGTGGAAAAATTCAAAGACTAATTAATCTGCAAACAAAACACACCTACCTATGGAAAAAGGTGACAGGCATCTTGCAATTACTCCACTAAATGGGCAAACAGCAAAGTCTGACACACACTCCTGAGTGTCTTCAAAGCCTTTCCAGCATGGGAGAAGCCAGTCCCCTGCTCTGGATGGCCTCTGGGGGCTCAGATGGGCCCTTTGGACACCAGCGCTGATCCCCACAGGTGGCAGCAGTAATACTGAGCGTGTAGGGACACGACACTGGTCTAAGAGGATGCAAAGCATTTAACTGCCTGCTGTGCCATTTACCCGAGGTTTCATTCTGGCCAAGTTTGAGCATCACTTTCTTATTTGTAGAAGGGACATACTACCTACCCCCAGAAGAGCTGTGAGATCAGAGGTAATCCTTTACAAGCTCTAAGAGCAATGCATTTTCCTTCAGTGGAGATACTGCAGTCTCATGTTATTTTGTGGAACTTATTTTATCCCAAATCAATTTTAGCCCCACAAATCTTGACAAATTTCTGACCAAGAATCTTAATTTTTGACAGTGTGAACTAGTAGAGCCTAGACATGATGTTTTATTTGAAAAGAACTGAAACATTTGACTCACTGTAGGCCCATGCGCCACAAGACAGAACAGTCAGTCTGCTTAGGAAACAAGTCCTGTCTGGAGCGGCATCCTGCTCGGCCTCACTCCAAAGCCTGTGCCTTTTAACTCCTTTTCTGGGCAGATGGGAGAAGCCTGTCCAGTGAGGGTGAGTGTGCGCCTCGTGATGCTGGGCTGTCCCAGTGATACAGAACTGTGGTTTCACACACTGCATGCTTTTGGCGGTTCCTTTTCCTTTTTTTCTTAAAAACCACCACTTCTTAATCTCGTGTAGACCACTGACAAGTCAATCTGTGGGCGTGGTCCACTGCCCTCTGACTTTACCCGCTCCGTATCTGCAGGCAGAATTCGTGATACTCCTTTGAGTCGAGGAAAGTAAATGTGTTTCTTCTGAAATACATTCGTGGTCAAACATAATCAGAAGAGGCAAACATTCTCCATCCTAAGGTTGAAGCGGGACCTTGCTGTTAACTGAGTCCCAGAGGCTCAGGACAGTTACGTCGACTTGGGGAGACTTCTGACAGCACAGCCCCCCGAGGCTTTCAGCAGACTGCAGGCTTCTTCAGGGAGAGGCGGGTTCCTCAGGCATCCTGATAGCCCGGGGACCAGGGGCAGCAGCTCAGAGTGCCGGGCCCAGCCTGTGGCTCCTCACCCACGTTTCCTCACCAGGGCCCGGGAAGGAGACTCGTGTCTGCAGCCAGTGCCTCCTCTTTCTGATCTCAGAGGCCTTACATAGACATGGCTCATGAATCCTCTGCTTTTCTGTGAGCTCATGGTTAAAAAAAGTAAGTCCCTCACTCACCCTTTAATGCACACAAGGTGATCTGACAGATTTTTGTCAGAACGTGTCGCTTTGAGTTCTGGCTAGGCGAGTCAGAAGAAAGGAACCACTCCTAGCAGACCTCACACCTCTCGCCTCTGCCTCAACATCCCGAGAGGCTGCCCGGAGCCTGTCCCCAGGCTCGCTCCTCCGTCCCCTGCTGCCCCCAGGCACCTGCCTTCTCGGAGTACCACCCTGTTTACAGCTAAAAGATAGACTCTGTTTTCTTGCACCAGAAACTGAGTGAAAGCAAGGTCACTGGTTTTCGGAATATCAAAATGGATCCAATTTTTAAAAATCTGACTGTAAGAAAAAAAAAAAACACACAAGTGGAATCACTGAGGTCTATGGAAAAAATGATTTATCTTTGTAAATTCTGAGAGAAATAGAGGCAAAATTTTCAGCAGACTACAAGTTACAACATTTTGGACCAAAGAGCTAATTCTGAATTTCACAGCCTGGTGATGAACATTTAGCTTTGCTAAATAATGAATTAAATACGAAGATGAACATCTATTAGAAAGAAGTCCAAATACCAGCTAATGTCCTACTTCTTTCAAAGAGCATTTGGCAAACCAGAAGCAGCGTGGCCAGGGGCCAGAGCAGGATCTGGAAGGGTCCGCCCTTCGAGTCACTGAGGCTTCGCCGAAGCTTCCGCATATTAAGGGGAAGATGATGGTAGCTTTACTTCCTTCCTTAATTAAGAGCCCCTCAATCTGGATAAAGAAGAAACTATGTGGTCCCAGTGCATCCCTCTGTTCTTGACATTTTTGAGGCAATGGCAGAGGCTCGCTGAGAGCAGCCAACAGTCCTGTTAAATTTCTAGAACTGGAGAATTACTCTTGCTGGGGGCCTTCCTGTGCTTGTTTGAGGGGCTCTGATGCACCAACTCCAGCCCTATAATCGAGATGTGGAAACTACCCACCCTGTCAGTGCCCAAGACACACAGAAATGATTGCAGTGCTTCCTTAAATGCACACAGCACTTAATGCACACAGTATCTCCATGAGTATCATCTCAGGTAATCCTTACAGTGGCCCTGGAAGGAATCTTATAATCTTCTCAATGTTACAGACAAGGAAACAGAGTTCAGAGGCAAAAATGACTGGCTTGGATGCTTCAGCCCTCGACTTGGGATCAAATCTAGAACTCTGGTCTGTTAGAAATGCTCCCATCTCATCTAACCTTCCCATCAGCTGTGCCTGGCAGGTACTGGTCCCATAGGGCCTCCCGGAAGATTGTCCCAGGGAAGTGCATAAAACCTACCTGCCGGCAAGCAAATAAGACGGGGCCAGTGGCTAACCCGAGCTTCAGGTCGGCCGAGGTCGGTTTGCCCATCTGGTCAGAACATGAGGTGAAGTCCAGGACGTCGTCTATCAGCTGGAGAGGGAGAAAGGGCTGTCATAGCCCCGCCACACCAGTGTCCCGACCGCCCTGCCCGCTGGACCGCACCCTTCCAGGGCAGCAGACCAACCTGAAAAGCGATGCCCACATTCTTCCCGTATTGATAGGCAATCTCATGCACCGCTGGGTCAGGGCATCCCAGGACAGAGACCTGAAACAGAGGATCCCGAGGTAAGCTGCTATTAAGCTGCAGAGGCAGGGTGGCGTCCCCACGGGGATTCACACCTCCTCCTCCTCCTTAGAAAAGGGGCCGTGATGTTGGGTGTGTGCAGCCAGGACAGACTGCTCTCAGGAGACCAATCACATACAGAGTACCTGTGTGTCTGACCTGTGGAATAAAGGACTTCAGTCTCAGACTGTTTTCTTAAATTTCAAGAAAACTCACCTTTCCTGCCTCCTTTCACAAGACAGGCCATCTTTCCCACCACTTAGGGAAAAATGAGATAGGACTAGATCAGTTCTGCAATGTGGGAGACCTGGATTCAATCCCTGGTTTGGGAAGATGCCCTGGAGAAGGGAAAGGCTACCCACTCCAGTATTCTGGCCTGGAGAATTCCATGGACAGTCCATAGGGTCGCAAAGAGTCGGACACAACTGAGCAACTTTCAAAAGGAAAAAAAAAAGAAAAAAGACCAGTTCTGCTAGTCAGCCTTTCTGACGTGCAAACCAAACAGACTACAGTATCTGAAATGCTGTCTTCCAGCGCCTGGCAAACCTGGCCCAACTGTTGGCATTATTTTTATTTTTCTACTGACTTACCCTTATTTTAGGGGTAGAGATCTAATAGTACACAGGATGTGGCCATCGTTCATTTCCACATTTGTAGTCCTTATAATCATTTTTGGTGATTTCACTTGATTCTGAAAAGCTGTTTTTTCTTGGTGTCTGTAACAGCCTCAATCCTCATGCTTCAGACACAGGTATGGTTCTTCCATTACCTAAGGACAGTCCCCAGTCCTACTTTTTCCATGTTTCTCTCACAAGAAGTCATGTAACTGTATAAAAGCTTTTCCCCCTGTTCAGTGAGGGAACAGGACTTCTAAGTCTTCCGTAAAACTTGAAAAACCCAGCTGGCACTGGCCACTCAGCACTTTTCCTGCTGTTCTGCTAAGCATGCAAAGCAGGCCCGGCCACACTTCAGAGAACGGGGGTGGGGTGGGGGAGAACACTCCTCTAGGGGAGAGAGGGTCTGGACTGGCCCCAAGTGCCAGACAGAGCTCTTCTGGGCTTCCTGTCTGACCTCAGCCCTCACCTTTGTCGGCCTCTGGGTACACAGGGGATCCTGCTGGGCACAGGCAGCTGGGTGCCACAGTGAGCCGGGGAGGGGAGGGGGCTGCGCTCCTGCCCCTCAGTTACCACTTGACCTTCGTGATCCTGTCTGTCTGTGCTTCAGTCTCCTCGTCTGTAAAACCAAGGCTCACAAGCGCCTACAGCAGAGGCTGGAAGGAGGACGCGTGATGCTACCCGTGCCCTCCACACAGTGCGGGCGTCTAGCTGTAACCCCGAGTGTCTGCTGAGACTGTGACCAGCCCTCCTCCACTGCTGAGCCAACAGGAGCCCGGGGAGTGTCCCGGCCTGCTGCTGCAGCCAGAGCACATAACCTGCTCAGCCCTGAGCAGGTTTTCAGGGACTGAGTGAAGCCCGTGCCTATGTCATGTTTGGTCACATGTCCTTGATAAAAACGCACACGTGGTAAAAGGCCAGGCGGCCACTTACTTGAGTGAATAATAAACTCAACTGCTCTCAATAGCAAAGACCTTACCACCGGCAGGGACTGACCCACGGTGGGCTGTAGGGAGGGATCCATGAGACCACCAGGGGAGACAGTGCAGAAATTTTGAAAGAAGTCAAGAAATGCATCAACCTGGCTGAGAGAATGAGTGCATAGCCAGGCTCGGGCAGCCAGGGACATGCTGAGCCCAAAAAACAAAGACATCCCCTTTCTAGACAGAAATAACTCGTAAATCAGTTCTGTAGAGGGTGATGCTATTTCCTATGCACAAAGCAGCACAGAAATACAGACTTCCTTCCTGAGAAGTCGAAGATTTTGAAAAACTCCCTTCTATTTCTAAACTCAATGGAATAAAATGTATGGAGTACATACGATAAGCATTGTGCATTATCTTAGATCTCACAACAGCCTATAAATATCTCTTCTGTGGCTGATGAGGGTAAAAGCTAACAGCCACTGAGCACTCTGTGTGCCGGGCGCTGTCCCGAGATTTCTCACGTTGCCACTCACTGAGGAGGCCGGCGCTGAGACACAGCGGG
This sequence comes from Okapia johnstoni, assembly GCA_024291935.2. Lineage (NCBI taxonomy): Eukaryota > Metazoa > Chordata > Mammalia > Artiodactyla > Giraffidae > Okapia > Okapia johnstoni. The sequence goes on from CM044324.1 coordinate 10,455,400, forward strand.
GACCAGGCGTCACAGGATGAGATGGCGAAATCAGGACCGAGCCCGGGTGGTCTGCCTCAGAGACTGGTCCCTATCACGTGGACCCGCTGCCTTTAATGGGCCTCAAAGTCGAGGCTCAGAGAGGCCAGTCACGGCGCTCAGGAAGCAGAAAGACCTGAGTCTGCCTCGCTATCCCCTCAAAGCCAGGCAGTAAAGGGACATTGCTGCTCACATTTCCCCAGTACAACGTGAACAGCACCCCTCCTCATGGCAGAGTCCTGCTCGCCCTGCCCCATGAGGACTGTCTGAACCAGCAAAGTCAGAAGCGACACAACACAAAACAGAAAGGAGGTACGCTGACGTGCACGCTTCTCGTCCTCAGCCTCAGAGAGATGCCTCCCATCTGATTCCTGGAGGAAGGTGGAGGGGAGAGGGTAAAAGAAAGCGGAGCTCAGCTAACCGTTCTGTTTGAAGCAGGTCCGCGGCCAGGCCACGGGGCGCTCGAGTCGAGGGTGGGGGGTAAGGCCCACACCTCTCAGGAGACTCTTCTACATCTTTCCTCAAAACCATCAGAAAGATCACATCCACAGGGGCACAGCCCTTGGCATCTATTGAGCATCTCCGTCTTTAAAGTGTCTGTTTACATCACTATGAGAGTCAATATACGCACTGTGGTCTTATTTATTAAAAATAATGGAGATTATTGGAGCTCCACCATTATATTAAAAAAATACCAAAACAGGTGGTCGTCAGAAACCAAAGAAAAACATTGGGAGAAAACTTTTTCAACATAAAATCACAGATAAAGCGCTAATATTCTTCATATATAAAGAACTCTTTAAAACTGAGAAGGAAAAAAGACCAACCACCCATCAAGAAAATGGGCAAAAGACATGAATATACAATTCACAAAAATTAAAGATATGAAAACAGCCCTTCAGCATCTTCACAGGAGTACTTCACCGAGAAAAGAGAGACGCAAATTAAAACTCCGCCGTAACACCATTTCTCATCTATTCGACTGTCAAACACTCAAGTCTAAGGCCACATTTGGTTAGCGTGGCTGTGGGAAAACAGGCAACCATGTTAACCATGGGCCGTGGGCAGGGAGCCCCCGGGGAGGAGCACACGTCGGTTCATTCCCCAGCAGACAGCCCTGGTTTGCCCGCCCCACACCCCTGCTTGGAGCTGGACCTGGGCCAACAGGTCCTGAGAGAGGCCGGCCACAGAGGCAGCCCAGGTCCCAGGCCACAGCCCAAGCACCGCAGCCACAGTGCCCAGGCCCCCAGCACAGCCCACTCCACACCACAGCCTGGAGCCACATCTGCGACACACATACCCCAGCATGCATGGCAGCACTCTTACAAAGCCAAGACGTGGAAGCAACCCAAGTGCCCAGCAACAGAAAACTGGCTTAAGAAGATGGATGGAACTCGAGAATACTATACTAAGTGAAGTCAGAGAAAGATAAATATTATATGATATCACTTATATGTGAAATCTAAAAAATAATACGAATGAACTACTGAATACAAACCAGAAAGACTCACAGTAAACAAACTTATGTTTACCATAGGGTACAGAGATAAATTAGGAATATGGGATTAACAGACAGAAACTACTATAAGTAAAACAGATAAACAACAAGGATTTACTATATAGCACAGAGCATTATATTCAATACCTTATAATAACCTATAGTGGAAATAATCTGATATATGTCTGTGTGTGTGTGTGTGTATATATATATATATATATATATCACTGAATCACTTTGCTATACGCCTAAAGCACAACTACACTTCAAATCAACTATACTTTAAAAAAAAAAAAAGATTCTCCACAACTAAAAGCAGCATGAGATCCTAGACTAGATTCTGGGCCAGAAAACAACGTTCCCATTTGTTCTAACAATATTATGAGAACTTTTAAAATTTTAATAAGGACTATGTGTAGATTAGATAAGAGTATCATAATAAAAAAAATAGGTGTTCTACAGCTATAACCCACAAACCGAGATTCTGGGGCAGCCCTCCATAGCTTTGACAATAAGGCACTAGGAAGACAGTCCACTGATTCCAGGACACATGCAGCACTCGAGAGAACATAAATTCAGAAAAAAACAACAAAAAATGAATGAATACATGAATCTGCAGGGTTATCATACCCAGTTCTGGGTTCAAATCTCCGCTCAGCTACTGTCTGCCTGAAAAACACTGGATGGGAGATCCCTCTGGTCTCATTCCCATGAGGTTTTCTGGGGAACAGGCACAGTGTTCACTGGTAAACCATACAATGTATTTTGCGTGACTATGTACAGAAACAAAGAGCCAATCACCTTTTAAGATTACTTCTATTTTAACATCAGTGTCCCAAAACAATCCTGAACAGCCCTCTCTTAGATTTAATACCATTTTCCATTTAACAGTCCTTAGGACAATGAATTGTAAGTTGTGAGGTTTCCTCCAAATTCCCACGACATCCTGAATTCCATTAGTTCTTCTCTAATGATTCTGATGTTTAAGTTCTTACCCATTCTTTTTGGTGTCTCTTAATTTGCTTTGCATGTGTTCTCTCAGAGCCCACGTGTCTGCATTTTAAATACCAAAATCACATAAAAATAGCAGTTTTGAATATATAACACCTCTGGAACATCTCTCCCCATAGGCACTTATATATAGAAACTTTTATTCAGGGAGCTCACACTAGCATTCTGCTTTATTATTCTAACAGCTCTGGAGCTCAGGAATAAATCACAGAAGTGGGCAGTTCAGGGCTGATGTCAGCCTGCCTCCTAGTGGGCAGCCTGAGACATTTCATTTTTCACGAGGGTAGAGCCCTGTTCATATGCAGGTCCACTTGTACTTGCCTACCTGTGAGGGACGAGGTCCTCTTTATGCACGAATATACGTGCGACCCTGCCTTTGGCTTCCTAAGCAGAGGACAGCGAATGCAGTCTCTCCTCGATGACGTGGGCCCGTCAGAGGGTTTGCTCACTGAGTGCACGAGCTCCTGTTCTGGCTCGGGGCAGCAAGCACTGCTGCCCTGTGGAATGTCCATTCTGTGGACAATGACCCTCAGTGTTTCAGATCCAACTGCCCCACTAATGGCTATGCTTCCCTCCACAGCCTCAGGCCTCTGAAGATCATACTGTCACCTAACACACTAGCGAGGCCAGGTGTCCAGCTTCGCGGAGACGCTGGCCATCAAGGGTATGATGAGCAGTGAAAGATCAATGTTCTCAAGATTAATTAAGATTGAAGGCCACCATTTTAAACCTTTTTTTTTTTTTTTTTAATTTAGCATTCTCAGGCCTATCCTATTTTTGTCTCTCTTTTTTTAGAAAACCACACTCGCAATTTCTGGGAAATTAAGAAAAAAAATGCTCTTTCAATAAAAAGACAAAAATGGCTGAGACTGTGGCCATCGTGTTCTACATAATTCACATTCCTCTGGGTTTCAATTGGGTCTTTTTAGGAAGAAATGTTGTCCTCATTCTTTTTTGGCTCAATTACAATTACACATTTCTTGACACTTTTCCAAACAGAGACATTACTGGCAAGGGGCTTTTTCACCTGAGAGGCCTGAGAAAAAGCTCTCTTCAACTGTAATTATGCTAAGAGTGTATCATGACAGCAACTGACACTTGCCCCTTAGGAGTCTCCCTTTCTTGTTGCTTTAATCACAGGGACTCTAACTTGGCCCAGTTTTCATCCTGTGTATCTGCTAGGCTAAAAGATGGTCAGATGAATAATTCTAGGCAGAGAACTGTCTCTCATTCATGGGCTAGCACTGAATGATTAAAGACAATATTGATGTTTAAAAAAGGAAACTATGTGAAGAGTGGAGGGAAGGCCACAGAGAAAGCAAGGGGTACAGAAAAGTTATGGTTCATGCTCAGCTTATACTTGGAAGTAGAAGGGCTTTTTTATATTCCATATAACTGGGAGGGATTTATTACTCATGGAGGAGGACACAGAACACTGGTACAGTCTATTAGCTGGATATTTTCGCCCCGGTCAATATTTAAGAACATAACATAGCACTTTTACATGTAAAATGTACAAAACAGTGTGTGGTAACCATGAGGGAGACCATTTATGATTAGTTCAAAATGTTGCACCCATTTGGAAATTAGATTGGGGAATATATTAGAAAGCTTGTTTTGATTCGACTCCTAGGAGGAAAGTTGATGCCTAAACAGCAAAATTGAAACCCAGAGCAGAAGTTCTTTGCTGTCTGGGGATGCAATTCTTTCCTCAGTTACTCTTGGTCACTATTTTAAGATTCTCCAGTGCAACTTTTTCTATGAGAATTAGCTCCCAAGAAAGAGCTAGGAGGCTTTTTATTTTTTTAACTTGAAAAGAAGCAGAACGTACATACTGCTTTACAACTGTTGGCGATCAGACTTGCAGTCTTCTTGAAAGTCTTTTCAAGGTAGTGTGCAAATCTTTCATTTCTCATTTTCTTTTGACCCAAGCTGAAGAAATTCACCTACAAAGAAGGAAAGTGGTCAGGTGAGGGATTTTGGGTTTTTTGTTTCTTTGGGGGCGGGGGAGGGGAGGAGCTGGCAAAATACTAAGAATGAACAAAGAAGGAGAGTCAGAATTAACCTACCACGCACCAAATCTTCAATCACTTGGGTTAAAACAGATACAACAGTTGTATTTCCAATTCGTGCCAGAGCTATTGACGCTGCAGAAAGAATTAAGTCGCCAGCAAGGACAGCCTAGAAAAGAAGAAAAACCTTCAGAGAAAAGGGTCCGAGCACTGGAGCCGACAACGAAGTTTCTCAGGAGAGAAGTCCAGAATGGGAGGGAGGGAGGGTTCACCCTGGGTCTCTGTTTTTCCTCTTCCTCGGCGGGATTATTTTACATTTGGGACCCTGTTTGGAATCTCTAGGCTCTCAGAGATTATCTAGTCTCTCTCTCCAGTTGAGAGCTGAAATGAACACCTGGAAGTGCCTGACCCCCTGGCTTCATCCTTGGCCGCAGCAAAATGCATCTCACTGCCTTCATTTAGTTCTGGACCATTCATTCTCCCCTCACACCATGTGGCTGCACCTCCGCACTTATTGTTTCTTCTGCTCAAAAAGTCCCTCCCCTTCACCCCGTGTGCAGGGTTAGCTTAGGCAGTACCTGCAGGAGGTCCACTCAGACCCCTCAGTCTGACCTGTGAGCACAGCGCCCCTTGGGTACTGCTGTCTTCCCCTTTTCCTATTTGTCAAACCCCTAAGGGCACATACTGTGAATCACCTAGCTAGTACTTGGCACACACCATGGCCCCACGCATGCTTTGCTCAATGAAAACTAAACCAAGGAACCTTGGCTCCAAGTTCAAAGCGCTTAGGACACTATTACACTGCCTCTCATTTCAGAACAAAATATTTTTTTCACTGAACACGCATCGATATTTTTTCAATCTTCTTTAGATGATGAGTTAAATGTCTGCACTGTATTTGCAACTAATTATAAATCATGATTGAATTATATGCTATAATCAAGTATACTAATTTGCATACTTAAAGATATGCATAAGTTTTAAAGAGCAGTTATAAATGATAGAGTTCATGGAAATTTTAATCCCTAGAATATGCAACATTTTAAGTCTTTATTCCACACATCATGTAGGACCTAAGTTCCTCAACTAGGGAATGAACCCATGCCCCCTGTAGTGGAAGCTTGGAGTCTTAACTGCTGGACCACCAGAGAAGTCCCAAGTTTTTATTGTCTATTAGTTCTCTGGCATTTAAAAATTAGTGATGTTCAGTTTGTTTATGTTTACCAACTAAACATCATTTTATACAACACACACTGTATGAGGTATCCTGACATAACTGTAAATACACACTGATAAAGTCACTGGACACATCATGACTTACAGGCACACACACATCCGCCTCCGCCCTACAGCACGAGCACCTGAAGGCTCAGGATCTCCAAGCTTCTGCCTCTTTCCTCTCTTGGCCCTGGGGATCCCTGAGGCCAAAAGGGAAATGAAACTGCCAGACTAGGGATGGCTGGACTGAGGGGTGAAAGGAAAGCAGGGCTAGAGACACAGGCAGGGATGGGGGAGGTACTGTATGAATGGGTCTTTATCGGTAACACAGCAGTCTTGTCTGAGGGGGAGAGAAGGGGAGGAGACTAGCAGGTGGCCGCGGGCAGGGCGGACCAGCCTCGCAGCTGAAAGAGGCAGTGAGGGTAGAAACATGATCTTTCATTGGCACTCAGGAGGCCCCCAACAGCAGAGGCACTCACGAGAGGGGGCCAGTCAGGAGAAAGTGTCAACTTGGTCACTTCAGCCTCCTCTGCCCAAGTGCTTAAGTATTAACGGCTTTAGAGCAGGCCCTGAAAATGGACACGGCAAACTGCAGCACATGTCATAGGACACAAAACCTTTTCATCTAAAATTGGCGGTAAGAGGCTTACAATTGAAACTGCAGGACTTGATTATACAACTTCATTGTGTATACTACAGCAAAACCAGCATGTAAACGTAGTAATTAAGGTATTACTTCTTTGAATACGATTAGCAAACAGGTGGGAACCAGGTACTACAGACATGTGACGGATGGGAAGGAATGGAGAGGGAATACGTGTGTGTGTGTGTGTGTGTGCATGCGCTTGTGTATTTATATATGTTTTTTTTTTTTTAGTTTTATTTACTTGCCCTGACACACTCACATGTGGTGGTTAAGTAATTCAGGTGAATCTGAGGAATCTGAGCCCTAGAGTAAAAGGTGTGATTCCTCATAAGAGACACTTTTTGGATAACTACAAATATGCTTTCCTTAACCAAATTCTATGTAAAACTGTGATTAAACAGAACTAGTAAGTTTATCTTTCTATGGTGTTATCTACGATCAAACATCTGTATATAGATGAAAACTATATACAAGAAACTACTTTGAAAGCTAGAAGACCACATTTGATGAAACAGATTTTCATCATTTGAGACAAATCTGAAAAATAAATGCAATCCAAAGAGTGAGGCATTTAATATGAAAGATGAAAAAACCCAAAAAAGCCGCACATACCTTCTTTTCACCCCAGATCTTATTGACGGTGTGTTTTCCTCTCCGGGAACTTGCGTCATCAATGACATCGTCATGGACCAGACTGGCAGTGTGGATCATCTCTGCAATTAAGGCTATGGCACGCTGGCTTGCTTGCACATTTCTAGTTAACAGAAAGCAGTGCTTTTTATCAGAGACGCCGCCTATAACCTTCTCAGCAATCATCTTGTGAAAAGTGGACATTGGATCTAGGATAAAGAATTTTATTTCTCTAAGAGAAACTGTATAAAAACTTCGGCTTCCCTACACAGCCAATTCTATCATTTGGAGAACATTTAAAAACACAGGCGATACTGTGAATCAAGATTATGCTTTCAGGACACCACATTAAGAAGTAGAATTTGTATAATGAACAACAGAAGAAGGATAAACAGCTTATAAGTCTGGGCATTGGACTGAAAACAATCATCTTCATGTCCTGTAACAGTGGTCTTGGTCAGTTGATCAAGTTTGTAATTAGATTACAACTAAATTTCAGGAGTTGATGGGGAAGATAGGTGAAAAGCAATCTAGAGAATCGTGTGTTAAAGAACCACCAATCACTGTTCAAACCTTTTAATATTGTCTTACACGTTTAGTATGTAGAAGGAAATGGCAACCCACTCCAGTATTCTTGCTTGGAGAATCGCATAGACAGAGGAGCCTGGCAGGCTACAGTCCATGCGGTTGCAAGAGTCAGACATGACTTAGTGACTAAATCACCACCACCACCACGTTTAGTAAGAAGACCTCCATAACCAAGATAGCTGGAATTCATAATTCCACTTGGCTACTGACATTGGTTATCAATATGAATTGATAATTCATTCATACTGGAGTATGAGTTCCAATTCATGTTTAACCTGTGCATTAGAAATTTAAACTTTCATTTCACATACTTAACACAAAATACAGGAAAAAGCACTCTAAGAAGATACATGGATATGAGTTCTACAGCTAAAAGGGGACTTCAATTTCTTTTTAATCATGATTATTATCACCATCAATCTTCTAGGGAAATTTTAAAACACTGAATTTTGAGAAAATCAAACTGGGAAAATAACCAACTGAATTTTCTGAACCTAAAAACAGAAGCCTGGATCAAACACATGCTAACCAAATGTTTCACTTATTCCCCTAGCTTACTTTTCAAATATCACGTTCTCTCAGGAGAAAAGTGAAGGGGATCCTGAAATGTGATGTTTTCTTTAAAAATCTAACCTGAATATCTGCAAAAGCCAGTGTCCCTTCTAATGCCTCAGTTCTAGCAGAAAGCCATGAAAAATGATGTACAGCTACAGTACAGATACTGGAATTTAACTACCAAATCAGCCTAAAGACATCTTCCCGTTTTGCTTTAAATGTAATTTTAAAATATAGTGCTTTGCCAGCAACTCTTACCTAAGATTTTCAGAACTAAACCTCAGAACCTTCCAACTGCTTTTAGCTTGGAAATAAACTGTAAAGTGCTGCTTATTATTTATTAATGTCACAATTATAACTGTTCTGAATACTTCTGGATCACAGCCTACTTTCGTAGTAGGGAGGGACAAATGATCTGGTAAGACCACTTTAGTGAGTGAGAAAATGGAGCTTCAGAGGGCTTCCAGGAGCTTGCTCCGAATCTCTCAGTGAGACACTCACAGACCCTACAGGAAGAAGCTTGGACCTTAAATATTTTCCAGGTACATTTACTGGATCCTATCTTTTTTTGAGTTGAATGCACAAGAAAAGATGTAGACTTTTACAGTCATTTTTTAAATAGACTATTTTTTTTTTTTAGAATATTTTCTCAATGAATTTCAGTCTGATGAAACATATACTCGTTATTGGTTAATAGCAGACTCACCTTCAAACAACAGGGAAGATGTCATCTAGCCTTTCTCTGGCATTTCTAGGTTGGGCAAGACTTCCATTATCACAGCAGCAGGCAAAGGCCCTGCTGAGAAACTGCAGTAAAGTGGCAGTGCTCAGTGAAACACTGGGGTGGGTTTTTTTTGTAATTTTAAGATATTAAAAAACACAGATTTCTTGAAATATTTTGAAATTTCATAGACTCTACATGTATATAAAAATGCCATTTTGTATGCCTAAATTGATGAAACCAGGATTCTTGCTTAGAACATTCTTTGGCATCATCACACAGCCCCTACGTAGGATAAGCATCACATTTTCGACGCTTCCTCATTTTATCTGATATACTTTTTCCTGCCCACTTAGGCTTTCACATGTGTGAGATTCTGTCTGGAAAATGCTGCCACTGAATACCCAAGCACAGCATAACAGTCTGCAAGCCAAATTTACAGATTCTGGAAACGACTCACACTGTGTAAAGACGAAATCTTCCAAGTACTGTACCGAATCATGCCTTCAAAAAAATGGGCACCGTTTCTACTTGCTGCTGTGAAAGAGCGGCCACACTTTCCCAGCTTCTGGGAGAGGTGCTAGGAAAAGCCAGCCAGGTGAGACAGTGGGAGAAAGGGAGGCCCCGAACCTCAGAAAGCAGAGGTTCTTACCCCCTGCACTTTACACCTGCAAGTGCGAGCGATGACTCAGCCAGCCCCTCATCACCATCAGAGGTTTCCCCCTCATCAGATGCAAAACAACATTATTAGAATGAAGAATCAGAAGCACAGATGGGAATAGATGGAATAATATAATGACCTCTCCACATACCCTTCACCAAGCTGACCTGTGACTGAAGTAAAACCCTTTCTCCTCCTATTCATGCTGATATATATAACGCCAAGTATAAATGACAAGCAAACCCCAAGAGTGAGAAAGTTGTCTCCAAAAAGAAAATCAAACCTTGTCAATGGATTACCTTGACTTGCAACAAATGAAGGAGGCAGATAAATTTAAATAGTAAATGCAGTTTTCACTTTAATAGGGACAGAGGCACATCTATTCCTAAAACTACAGGGACTGTATGAAGACCAGAGAGTTCTCAGGTGGGTTACAGGAGGCTCTACTTCTAAAGTTCACTATGTTCTTCTGTTTATCTCTTCTGACAATTCTAAAGAGAAGCGTTTCACTTTGCTTGTTAGCACTAGTTTAGTATTCCTTAAATCTCATCTCTTGCCCACCTTGTCAAAAACCAATATTCTTGAAAATGCAGACTGAGTTCCTCAGACACAGCAATTGGGATCTCTCATGATGGGGCTCAGGAACTGGGATTCTGAAGTGGCAGGCGCACTGAGTCTGACGCACAAAGTCAGGGAAATGCTGATCCGTGAGCAGGGGGCATTCACCTGCCTTACCGCAAGCCCCAAAAGGAAGCGGCTCCTAAGGAGTTTGACAGAAGCATGGTCTCTGCTGCCCCCCTGTGGCCAAGACTCTAAACTGCAGCCATGAGAAGTCTCTTCTGCCTGAAAGGTGACCTGAACTCGGCGGCTCAGTTCAAGCAAGGTCTTGGGCCAACTTCTCTCCAAGTCTCTTCACAGCTCGAAGGCAAGCAGTGTCCTCTGCTCTGCAGGGCACAGTCAGAGGAGGGTGACCTCTTCTCCGACACTCCATGTCATCTCGAGTTTTAAAGGATAGGAGTGGACACTATCAGTTTGGTACTGAAATTCTCTATTTAAAAGGCAAACGAAGTCTCTGTCCCTAAAATTCTTCAGGATGTGAACTGTTACCTGATGAAACTATATATAGCCAAGTTTTCAGTACACGGAACAATATATCCACATAGACGCACTTTAGATTCTATCTTATCTGCCACTGAGCCGGGTGGCGGACTGCTACACGTTTGGGCCCCTCAACGACCAACGCGGTGGAAAGGGTTCTGCTTTTCCTGCTGGGGCTGTGCTGCCAGTCCTGGTGCATCCGGAGGAGGCACCTCCAGAGGGAGGGAGAAGCCTGCCAGGCGCACTGCCCGCATGGACGTGACACGACGTGAAGAACGGCGTTTGTACTAGTTTCCTGCGGCTCTGTGACAGGTCACCACAAACGTGCTGGTTTAAATTGACAGAAATTCTCCCACGGTTCTGGAGACCACAAGTCCAGAAACAGTTCCCCTGAGCTGAAACCAAGGTGTTGGCAAGGCTGGGCTCCCCGCAGGGGCTCAAGGGCAGGGTCCTCTCCTCACCCCTTCCAGTTCTGCTGGCTGCTGGTGACCGTTGCTGTGGCCACAAGCTGGAAGGCGCCCCCTCCAAGCCGCTCCCTCTCATCTTCACATGCCCTTCTCCTGTGTGAGGCGATCTCCTCTGCCCCGCTCTTTAGGGATACCAGTGACTGCATTTAGGGCCCATCAGAAAACCCAGGATGACGCCTCCTTTTCAAGATCCTTAGCTGAAAGCACACTCGCAAAGACCATTTTATTGTCACAAAACTCAACACTTATAGGTCCCAAGGCTTAGGACGTGGATACCTTTTGTGGAGCCATTTTTCAGCTGAACAGTTTCTTGCTTTCGCTAGCCTCTTCTGTTGATGCTCAAATGTTTCCTTTACAGTGATCGCATTCCTAAAATTACTTGGTTTTATTACTTCTGTCTAAAAGCTTGTTTTTCCATATTATTGATACAACCTTGAAGTGTCTCCCCTTCTGCAGCGGCATTCAGGGTTCAGGTTGAACTTGGGGTAAGGGGGCCGTGGAAGGGGTTCCTCACCGTCTCTCCCTCGCCGCATCTCATCCTCTACCCCAGTTTTCTGTTTCTTGGCCTTGGTCTCTGGCCCCTGCAATCTGCTCTTTCGCTGAACTCTTCACTGGCACACTGGGGACACTACTGGCATGAACGTTAGAGGTGCCCTCCACATCTCAGGGACAGCAGAGATGCCTGCGAGCTACGACTCGCTTTGCAGGTCACTGTCCTTGGTCACTGGCCACTCACCTTTGAAAACTCAAACAAGTGCACCAGACTAGTGTGAAGACTGCTTTTCTTTGAAGGGAATGGAGAGTGACCCCCATGGTGATATCTCAGACCTGTAGCTTGTCCACGATGATTCCTCACAGGGACCCATGATGTTCATTGATTTGCAGGCTGGGGTTTGCAAATCACCCATGAAATGGAAGGTGATCCTTCTGGTTACTAAAGCCTTCCAGGTGGCACCTCAGTAGCGCATCCTCTGTTACAGACTTTACTTGTAGATCCATGTTAATAACGAGTATGGACACACCAAAAGTGCCATCTCCTGGCTGAAAACATTTCCTGGGGGCACAAAACTTCCTAACCCACAAACAGCCATGGCAGTAGCTGGCTCAATGATTCAAAACACACCGAGACCAGGAATGGGTCTAGAATCTTTAGTGGCCTGACCCTAGGAATCATTCAAGTGAGCTGGTGCTGTTATGACTATTTTGTTACAGCTTTCCTACAGTAAGCTTTTGTAATTTCCTTTGTTGTCATGAGAATCACAAAAGTTACTTCCACTGAATTTAAGACTTTTTTCACATTTGGAAGCTTGACCTGTTAACTAATGTGAAGACTGCATTTTTCTTAAAAAAAAAAAAAAAAAGAAAAAACAAACCGCATTGTATGATCTGTTCTATCTAATCAAACGTCTGGCTTTGCAAAGTGCACTAGTAGGATTCAGTGGCACTTGGCTGCCTGTACAGTCGAGATCGATAGATCCGTGTCCAGTGTAACTGGAGTAGGCCTGTTATTTCAGTCACTAGTACCGATATCCACTCTCCAGGGCTGGAAGATTTCCATGAGAAACAGGTGATGTCAACACCAATGCTAAGAACAGGTACCTTTAAGGAGGTCTCTAAACAGGACAGGTTTCGCTCGTTGGAGAAGAGACACTAATCGTGCTATGGTTGGTAAGCAGAACACTTTCACAGAAATCTATTTCTTACAGAGCTCATTTTTCAACTGGATTCTCTGATAAAGTGAGCTCTGACTCACAAGTAGCTAGCTGAGTTTTGCTGAAGCCTTTTGAGGGCGGGGTTCTCCAGGAAGCAGACTCTCAGGTTCAGAGCACAGGATGTCTACTCAGGACCCCTGGGATCAACACCTGAGGTGGGGGAGGGGTTTCTGCGAGGCAGGCCTGTCTGTAGCTGCTGCCATTCCACCATGTGTCCTGGTGCTAGAATGGCCCTTCACCTATCAGTCCCCGAATGTGGACAGGCTCAGGTGAGAGGACTCTTGGAGCCCGAGAAGCAAAGGCTTTCCACCAGCAACACTGGTCCAGCAGCGTGGGCAGAAGGTCCTTCATTTAAGGTGGGCTCTGGGCACATGGCTCAGAATCCACCACAACTCTGTGTTCTGGACTCTCAAGTCTCATTATCTGCTATGTGCATTCTACTTTACCTGGCCAGGTGCTGTGGTTACCAGGATACACAGAAGAAAACTAAAGATTAAGTCTTAAGCTTCTGGGGCCATATCACCCTTTGACAATATAAGCCATGTATACCTTTCCCTTAGAAAAGGTATGTATTTAGAAAAGGCAGAGGAACCAGAGATCAAATTACCAACATCTGTTGGATCACAGAAAAAGCAAGAGAGTTCCAGAAAAACATCTACTTCTGCTTTATTGACTATGCCAAAGCCTTTGACTGCGTGGATCACAATAAACTGTGGAAAATTCTTCAAGAGATGGGAATACCAGACCACCTGACCTGCTTCCTGAGCAATCTGTATGCAGCTCAAGAAGCAACAGTTAGAACTGGACTTGGAACAACAGACTGGTTCCATACTGGGAAAGGAGTTCGTCAAGGAGTTTGTCACCCTGTTTATTTAACTTATGTGCAGAGTACATCACGCGAACCGCTGGGTTGGTTGAAGCACAAGCTGGAATCAAGATTGCAGGCAGAAATATCAATAACCTCAGATATGCAGATGACACCACCCTTATGGCAGAAAGCGAAGAACTAACGAGCCTCTTAATGAAAGTGAAAGAGGAGAGTGAAAAAGCTGGCTTAAAACTCAACATTCAAAAAATGAATATCATGGTATTCGATCCTATCACTTCATGGCAGTAGATAGGAAACAGTAGAAACAGTGACAGGCTTTATTTTCTTGGGCTCCAAAATCACTGCAGATGGTGACTGCAGCTATGGAATTAAAAGACGCTTGCTCCTTGGAAGAAAAGCTATGGCCAACCTAGACAGCGTATTAAAAAGCAGAGACATTACTTTGCCGACAAAGGTCCATCTAGTCAAGGCTATGGTTTTCCCAGTAGTCATGTATGGACCATAAAGAGAGCTGAGCACCGAAGAACTGATGCTTTTGAACTGTGGTGTTGGAGAAGACTCTTGAGAGTTTCTTGGACTGCAAGGAGATCAAACCAGTCTATCCTAAAGGAAATCAGTTCTGAATATTCTTTGGAAGGACTGATGCTGAAGCTCCAATACTTTGGCCACCTGACATGAAGAACTGCCTCCTTGGAAAATTCCCTGATGCTGGGCAAGACTGAAGGTAGGAGAAGGGGACGACAGAGGATGAGATAGTTGGATAGCATCATCAACTCAATGGACATGAGTTTGAGCAGGCTCCAAGAGTTGGTGATGGACACGGAGGCCTGGTGTGCTGCAGTCGATGGGGTTGCAAAGAGTTGGACATGACTGAGCGACTCAACTGAACTGATACCTTTCCACAGGAAAATGCAAATGTACAAACAATTTTGCATACGATTTCAAGGGGCTCACAGACCGCACCCCCCCCCCCCCGCCCCCGGACAACTTCCATGGACCTCAGGTTAAGAATTCCCAATAATCTAGTAGGGAACGTATAATGCACAGGTGAAAAAGCTTCATGAAGGAAAAAAATACAGCAACAGAAGGTAGTTTTCCCCCCTATTTCTTAAGGTTTCTGTTCTGTTTTCTAAAGTCCCCTCCAGGATTACCCTTAACTTATTTAATACACAGAAGCAGGATGAAGATGTTTGACAAGTCTTAGAGGAGCCACTCAACTTCGACTGTCAAATGATGAAGCAATTCTGCCGACACTGACAAGGAGGTAGTTGAAGAGGTGAACATGTTCTGGGGCCTCCACTGCAAACAGGCCTGCGGGGCCCCGCCTGGGATCTTCAGCCACCTTTGCTCACCTTGTTCTAATAAACCCCTTAAAGCAAAACCACAGATGAGCCCTGCTCTCCAGAAGCTCTCCCCCTGCTCCCAACCCGCTCCTGCTTTAAGTGGGAAGACACTCGGTCCATCAAGTGCCCGATCCACAAGGGTCCTTAGGAGGTGAGTATTCCCAAGAAGTTGGGGCTCGGAGAGTAATCGTGCTAGGCTACCGTGCCACCAGAATGCACACCAGTCACGACGCACATCTCAATGCTGGACACAGCTCTGCGCTGAGTCTTCAGTCAGCCCTGCTCCCAACACGGGGAGAATGAAGCTGGAGCCAGGACATCCCCAGGGAAGGCAGAATGGAACTCACTTTTTAAACCAGCAATGCCTTTTCTGTGTTCTAGTCTCCCATTTGTTCCTGCAAACCAACAATTTCTACAGTTTCAACAACATAAACTGAAGGCTCTGACAATGGGGATAACAGCCGACAGGATTTAAAGCAAGCAACGCAGAATGTTCTCCTTCCCATGACATCTCCAAGCGTGATGACCTGTATCAGGCGTTAATAAAGATATAAACACTATCTCTACACCAGAGGTTCTCAACCAGGGACGATTCTGCTCCTCAGGGGACAGCTGGCAATGTCTGGAAACATTTTTTGTTTGTCATCAACTGGGGAAGGGGTACCACTGGCATCTAACAGATGGAGGCCAGGTATAACTGCCAAACGCCCGACAAGACCCAGAACAGTCCCCACAGCAAAGGACTACCTGCCCCCAAATGTCAGCAGAGGCAAGGCTGAGGAACCCAGTTCCAGACCTCATGAGAGGTATTTCAAGTTTGGTTCAGAGGGAGCATTTCTGCTGCTCTGCCTTCTAGGTGAAGTGGTCCTGATGATGGGAAAACAGCCACCCCCAGAGATCTTGCTGCTTGTTCATACTCTCCTGTGAGCACTTAGAAAGTCTCAGGGCAAATGGGAGGCACCCCTGAGCACAGAGTCGTGTCCTGGAGCTGGAGTGGCACAGCCACAGGGCACAAGCGGCTGAGCATGTGCTAAGAAGCAACACCTGACGCCCACTCTTACAGCATCCTTAGATTTGGTGCTGGCAAAGCTCTGCTGTTCAGTTGCCAAGACTTGTTTGACTCTTCGTGATGCTATGGACTGCATCATGCCAGGCCTCCCTGTCCCTCACCATCTCCCAAAGTTTGCCCCAGTTCATGTCCATTGAACTTGGGCAAACTCTGGGTGATAACATCCAACCATTCATCGTCCATCCTCCTCTTCTCCTGCCTTCGGTCTTTCCCACCATGGCAAACCTTAGGCCCTCCCTAAGATCTACATCTTTTCTTGAGCTATCTACAGATAAAAGGGAGCAGGATGCAAACATTCAACACCAGGAAATGTGCCAGTACGTTATGGTCCACTGGAGTGTGCATCAGCAGACTGCCTGATGTAAAAATAAACACAGTGAAGACACTCCAGTAACATGGCAAAGAGTTTTAAGAATAATGCCAATGGGTAAGTCCTCTGTCATTTCAAGGTTTCCTTTAATGTTAAAACATGGCAGTTGTTTTAATAGTTGAAAATTTTACATATATTTGCGACACATAAGTTGAAGACCAGAAGTCAAAATGCCTTCTTTTAAGAAAAATTTTCTTTGGCAAGTTTCTGAAGGCCACAGGGAGTCAGGTCCTGCAGGGGGTGTGGTGGCCAGAATCTGGGCCTAACTCATGACTTTATAACCATCAACCTTTGGAATAATGGCCCCGTGTGTACAACAGTTACAAGTATGCATACATGCTGGCATTCTTTACTTCTGCATGAGAAAACTCAATGTAGCTTTGAGCATTCTTTCTAAAATGTTTATTTGCTGCTGAAGTTGTTCTCCCATGGATATTAAAAAGCGTGGAAAAGGAAGATGCCCAGAAGAGACTCCAGGATGACCTTGGGAACACAAAGCTGGAAATTACTCACCACAAAGTGAGTTCACAGACACAAGGTACTAGTTAAACAAGAAAGTAAATGGGAAACCTTGGGAAGGAAGGTTTGCCGAATAGAGACCAGAGGAGAGAAAGTAAATAACTCACCGGGAGTTATTATGATGAATGTTACAGGCTCGGGCCATTAGCACCACAATAATTGGTCGAAAGGCTTTTCCTTTTCCATCAAAGTAGTACTCAGACATTTCCTTGAGTTCTGCTGTAGATATGAAGAGTTCCTGAAACAAAGTTTCTCTGCGTCAACAGGGCAGCGTAACTACACAAAATGTCAGTGGAATTTCTTTCACACAGCTTTGATTTTAGCGCATTCATTTCAACGGGGAAATCCAACACTTGGTAGGAAGAGGTGCCAACACTGTGTGGCCACAAAGCTGGCTCCTGCGGCTGCGCCACAAGCAGTGCCTGGCCAGACCCCGCCAGGGGCCGAAGTGCTGGGTGGGCCTGCCGCTGGCGGAGACCCTGAGTGACAGCGGCGGAGGGGGGACACCAGATGGCTGGTGACAGCTGGAGAGGGAGAGAAACAGGGCTGCTTGCAGCCTGGAAGATGGAGGCGGGAGGACAGAGGTGGAGTGTGGGAGCCAGTGAAGCACAAGGTCAGGGGGTGGCAGACGAGATGAGAGGAGAGAAGGGCAGGGTCAGTCTGGTTCAGGCGTTTCTCAGCCACACAAGCCAAAGGTTCACAGGGCAAGTGTACAACAAAAGCTATACATAATTGCAAGGAGCTTACGATGGCATTGCTGCTGCTGCTAAGTCGCTTCAGTCATGTCCGACTCTGTGCGACCCCATAAACGGCAGCCCACCAGGCTCCCTCATCCCTGGGATTCTCCAGGCAAGAACACTGGAGTGGGTTGCCATTTCCTTCTTCAATGCATGAAAGTGAAAAGTGAAGGTGAAGTCGCTCAGTCGGGTCCAACTCTTAGCGACCCCATGGACTGCAGCCTACCAGGCTCCTCTGTCCATGGGATTTTCCAGGCAAGAGTACTGGAGTGGGTTGTCACTGCCTTCTCCTACGATGGCATTAGGGAAGTAAAATTTTTTAAAATATGAAATATTCAGTGAATGATATGGTGGCAACTTGAAAAATGGCCGTACGTTAAATGCATTAAGGTTCAAAGAATGGAAAGATCAGTGTGGACGAGAAAAACTGAGCATTTCAGGGAGGAGACAAGCTATGCCTGGGGAACAGAGGCTAAGGAGGATTTTGCTTCCTGAAGAGGAGGGAGAGCTGTCCTGGGGATGGGCTCATGTGTTTCCTGTCTCTGGCCCTCAGGGACTTGCTGGGAAGAATCAGAGCTTGTGTCCCAGGAGCAACAGACGGGCCCAGCAGCCGTTCACAGGGCTCAAGCGCACACGACCCAGCAGGCCACGCACTCCCTCCTCGGCGCCAAGGACGATAATAAACGCAGAGGTTTCAGAGATAAATGGGACAGGCTCTTGTCTACACGGAGCTCAGAGTCTAGGTAGGGGAAGGGAAACAGGACTGCAGTGTAACGTGGCAGGGTGAGGACTCCTGTCCTGGAGGTGAGGGCTGCTGCCTGGGAACGCACAGGAGGCACCTCTGGCTCAGGCTCAGGCCGCGAGGGCGAGAGCAGAGGTGGCGGGGTGACAGAAACCCAGGGCTGGGGACTGAAGGCCAGATACCGATGAGGGACTTCCCTGAGGGTCCAGTGGATAAGAATCTGCCTGCCAATGCAAGTGACACCAGTTCGATCCCTGGTCTGGGAAGATCCCACATGCCATGGAGCATCTAAGCCTGAGGACCACAGCTACTGGAGCCTGTGCACCTACAGCCCAGGCTCTGCAAAGGAAATCACCACAGTGAGAAGCCTGGGTGCTACAACTAGAGAGTAGCCCCCCCTTGCCACAACTAGAGAAAAACCCTCACGTAGCAACAAAGATCCCACACAACCAAAAATAAATAAAAACAACTTTAAAAAGAGAGAGAGATGAGATGAGGAGGGTGTGGAGGGGAAGGAGTGGGTGGAGTCAAGGATTCTCCCCAAGTTCCTGGGTGACAACCTTGCATCAACAGGATAAATAAGAGAAACAACAATTCGTAGGAAAAAGCGGAGCTTCAGATCTGCCAGTGTGAGACAGTGATGGACACTCCACAGAGCTGCCCAGGGAGCAGTCAGAGTTTAGGAGAGAACACTCATTCTGGGCCAGAGCCATCACACGGGCATCTTTAGCATGGAAACAGGTAAACTGAAGACAGAGGGAAAAGAGGAGCAAACAACCCCAGGGAATGGCAAAATCAAAGGGGGTGGGCTGGAGGGGGCAGAGAGGAACCCAGGAAGCCGACTAAAGGATGTTCTGAGGAGCACAAGGACACTGCAGAAGCCAAGGGCTGGGCTTCACGGAAGGGCTGTGGTGAACAGGGTCCAACGATCAGAGAGTCTGCGAAGATACAAGCCAGCAGTGCCTGTTGGAGTTAGTAGAAGGGGGCAGAGGCAGTTTCAGATGAGAGGCTGGACAGGTAGGCAAAGGGTGGTGACGGAGCCATGGTGAAGGGGCAAGACAGAGAGAGAGAGGCTGGGAATACTGGAATGGAACCGGGAGGACACGGGGTGATGGGACGGTCCTTTAAAAGATGAACAGGAAGAAGCTGGAGCATCTGAAATGGATCCAGAAGAGAATAAAGAGGGCAAGTCTGCAGACAAACATGGAGAACAGGGAATTGCGGGAGAAGAACCTAGGGCCCCAAGGAGGAGGCAAAGGGCATGGGACTTAACCAGAGACACAGGGACGACACTGGAGGAGGCGAGGAGGCAGGCTACAGCAGTGGTGTGGACTGTAACGGGCCCAGAGCAGGAGTTCAGGGAGCTCCTCCTTCAGAGCTTCTGTGTGGTTCCTCGGACAGGAAATGGTGGTGCCGCGGAGACAGGAGAGTGGGGCGGGGACTGGAGGGGGTAAATGCAGAACCTTGAAAGGGGAAGGAAGCTGACCAGGGGCATCTGAGCATCTTGGGCAGCATAGGAGAATGCACGTGAGGCTGGGGGCCACTAGAAATTTGGGGAACAGAATGCTTGATGAAAAAAGCCCTGTCGGGGGCATCCCAGCACTGATATTCAGAACCAGAGAGGAAGACAGTAGCAGGAGGCACTGAAGGCTTCAGAGCCGCACCAGGCCGGGAGCACGTGACTGATCTGGGGGCAGAGAGTCAGAGGACTCTGTGGACATGCACCTGTGGCCTGAACCTTTTTTTTTTTTCCGTTTCCTATTCCTGCCATCACCCGCCTCTGGGTGGTGAATTGTATCGCATCTTCCACATCGCCCCATACTCACTGCTCAAGAAACATTTAAAACCAGACATTTGGGAATCAGGTCTGCAATGGCATGGCACACATGGGGAAACCTGCAGGTTTTTTTGTAATTCAAAGAAATTGACATAACTTCACAGTATCGTCAAAAATCTCTTACCTTCCTGATGTCCTCATAGAGACCTTTCAAGTCTCTCCAGCCAAGCTTAAAAGGGTCGGTGTATTTCTCACCGCTGTGTGTTTTACCGCAGCAGCAAGCTACTGGCGTCGTGTGATGGAACCTAGGCAGAAACACATACAACGGAAGACTGGGTGCTATTTTACCTAGTTACTTCATTTTTAAGTAAGAATTATACAGACCTATGCATATATACATATATGTAACACAACTGGAGGATGGAAAATTTAAGCCTAGATACCTGCTGGGAATTAAGCATGAATGCAAAAAGGTCATTATAATTTTGAAGATCACATAGAATTCTGATCCTGCTCAACACCACACCAATTTTCATAACCAGGACCTAGGGAGCCACAAAATCAAGAGAAATATAAACCATGTTCACTGTGTTCTGAGTTTAAAAATTTTTTTAAAGGTCAGATTATTTTTTTTTGGCTGTGCTAGGTCTTCAATTGCTGTGAGGGCTTTTCTCCAGTTGCAATGTATCAGGTGCTCATTGCAGTGGCTTCTCTTGCTGCAGAGCATGAGCTCTAGGGTGCACCGGGCTTCAGTAGCTACAGCACAAAGGCTCACTAGTTTCAGCTTCTGGGCTCTAGAGTGCTGGCTCAAAACTTATGGTGCATGGCTTAGTTGCTCTGAGGCATATGGGATCTTCTATATGGGATCCCAATCAGGGATCAAGTCCATGTCTTCTGATTAGCAGGTGGATTCTTTACCCTGAGCTACCAGGGAAGTCCAAGTTTAAATTTTATTATACAGTTGGGCCTCTTTATCTATGGGTTCTGCATCTTTGGATTCAAACAACCTCATATTGAAAAAATATATGTGTGTGTGTGTGTATTTTAATTCCAGAAAGTTTCAAAAAGCAAAGTTTGAATTCACCATGCTCAGGCAACTATTTGCATAGCATTTGTATTACGTATTAGGTATTATAAGTCATCTAAATATGACAAAGTATAAGGGATGATGCGTGTAGGTTATACCCAAGTATTATGCCATTTTATATAAAGGACTTGAGCATCCCTAATTTTGGTATCTGAGGTGAGAGTGCCCTAGAACCAATGTCCACCCCCCCCACCCTACCAATGGATGACTTTTTTAAGAAGACCAAGATCACATAAAGCAGGTATTGTGGCACTTAAACAGCATATTCAATTTCCTGAATTGAATAGCCCACCACAATTTAGAATAGACATTTACTGGCAATATATATGACTAACAATTTTAACTTCAGTACGGATAATAAACTTACCGTGATACACCATACATATTTGGAAAGGCAGATGTTAAACTCTTCATAAGATTACAATAGGACATCTATAAAATAAAATATTAAGAAACTTCTAAGAAAGAATATTCATGAAAAACTTTTATAACACTAAATAAAAATTCCTGTAATTTATAAAAAATGGTAATCTTTTATCTTTTAGTTGTCCATTTAGAGACTGAAAACTTCAGAAAAAATAAGAACGTTTCCTCTCCATATTATAAAAGCAGTATCTGTCATTACAGAAAATATAAATATGAAAAAAAACAGAAAATAGAAAACATCTATAATCTAGCCCTTCCCCCAAAAACTGCTCCACATTTATACCTATCTTTCCAGATCTGAAATTCCCTTCCATTTAACTAACACTGGGCAGAGAGGAGTAAGGATTAGTGTGGCTTACACTGTTTTAAAATCTTAAATTGGTTTAAGACAATAGTCAAGATCCCCAAAGCACCTGCCCAGACAGTGAAAGAGGATTTCAGTGTTAAGAAATTTAGTTACACAAACACTGCATATGTCAAGCCACTGTTCCTGAATATACCTAGAAATGGTACTTCTTGAAAAGTAGTATTAACAAACAAGCTCAGCAGCACATTTTGATAATATTAACTTAATCAGAGATCAAGAACAACAGAAGACAACTTTTAGAAGACTCAGAGGTTGTGGTGACAGCAACAGCAATTGTTGTGCACTACTGTGTGTCAGGAATTGTGACAGGCACTAGGGACCCAGAGATACAGCAGCCAAACTTGAAGAATTCAGGGACACAGGCATTTCAAAAATTACTAATCTGATGTAGGAAGGGCTCTTACAGGATATTTAAAGAAAACATTTTGACCAAGGATAGATTTAGCATTAGCAAAAAGAAAACGAATCCATTGTATTGGTCTTACAACCAAGACTTTACAATAAAGTCCTACAACGTGGGCTTGACTCTGACAATTACTTGTTATACAGCCAGGGAACTTGAAATTCAGAAAAGTCTGAAAAACTGATAATGCGGATATGTTTACAACAAGTCAAAAGAAAAAAGCACCTACAGAACAGTGAGCACTATGTGATTCCACTAAAAATTTGTATGACTACACAAATAAAATCCAGGATCTGGAAGCACATAAGGGGGGCATTAAAAATGGTTATTTTGGAAGAAGTCAGATTATGGGAGTTTTTTTGCTTGTTTTTAATTCATATTTTCCGAGTTTTCTCTAGTGAACACATACTGCTTTAGACGTATTAAAATGACAATAGGGACTTCCTTGGTGGACAAGTAGGGGAGAATCCACCTTGCAATGCAGGGCACGTGGGTTCGATCCCTCATCAGGAATCCAACATGCCTTGAAGCAAGGCATCCTTCCTATGCTGCAGGGAAGGATCCCACGTGTTGCAACTAAGACCCAGGGCAGTCAAATAAATAAATAATTTGTTAAATGGCCCACTATTTTAAAAAATAAATAAAATAAAATGACAACAAACGCTGACTTTGCCTGGCAGGCAGTGGCCAAAGAAAGTGGCCCAGAGTTCTAGCTTCCCCATAGCATTACATATCCATTAATGATGTCCCAGGCATTACAATGTCCTAAAGAAAAAAACTGACAATCCTCCTTTGAATTCAACCTAACGTGACACTTAACCTACCTCTTCAGCCTTCACACATAAATAATTCACTTGAATTTAGCATTTATTATAATACTTATTCAATTTGAAACCTAATCTCTACGTGCAGTGAAGAGTTAAAATTACACAGCTAGCACAGAGGGCTCTTAATCACTGGGCAATGTTTAAAGCCTAGAGGGTGGATCTTGGCTCAAATCTCAACATTTCCTAGTAGTTACCTTCAGACAGCTTTCTGATACAATCTATGGCAAAGATGCTTGGACTAATTGAGCAATTACATGTAAAGCTCTTTGCTGTGAACATTTATAGGATGTATTCAGCCAAGCTATTTTCTGCTTTAAAAGTATCTTGGGGCGAGGTTTTTTGAAGTGAGGTTAGAGATACACAGAAGAGCTGTATTCAAAGGGAGTTGTTGAACCGGGGCCACCTAGGGGCATGACTAGTGCAAACATCAACCAAGTCCCAATCTGATTTTCTATCTTTCCATCTCATACTCTCCCCTGAAATTCAACTTGCCTCCCACGAAGTTACTTTTAAAAAAAAAAAAAAGAGAGAGAAAATGCTGAGTAAGAATCAAGACATACCAACTAGTGATTTGGCACAATCAGACACACCCTGGTTTTTGTCCTATCACAAGATATGTGAACACTCCCAGTGAAGAGGTTGAGAGAACGCACAAACATCACTAAGAGTGGAGCTTTGCTGGGAGAGCTGGGTGTGGCTTTACTGTTGCTGCTCTTTGTCCCCAAGGACCATTAGGCCCTATGAGACTTGAACTAGCCAAAACACACCCTCCTAAGGCAGACACCAGAAGGCTCCTGTACTAATTTACAGTGAAAAATACCACTGACACAGAAATCAGAAATATACAGTATTGGGGTTTCCCTGGTGGCTCAGAGTTAAAGAATTTGCCTGCCAATGCAGGAGACATGAGTTCGATCCCTGGTCCCAGAAGATCCCACATGCTGGGGAGCAAAAAAGCCCGTGTGCTACAATTATTGAGCCTGTGCTCTAGAGTCAGGAAGACCAACTACTGAGCCCACGCGACACAACTACTGAACCCTTCACACCCTAGAGCCCGAGCTCCGCAACAAGAGAAGCCAATGCACTACAACTGGAGAGTGGCCTCCACTCGCTGCAATTAGAGAAAAGCCCACGCAGCAAGACCCAGCACAGCCAAAAATAAATGAAGAAAATTAATAAAAAAGAGAGATATACAGTACTGGAATTATCGGCAAAGCTCCTCCAACAATTCTCTCCAGGAAAGCACCCTTTCTGTAGCTAAGATAATTGCTTAATGGGCGTGGATTTTTTTTTAAAAAAAAGAGCGTCAAAGAAGAATCAATGTCATCAGTGGTGGGTGCATCCCTCTCTGCAAATAACATCCTCATTTGCAGTACTAGCAATACCTGAAGCCTGGCTAGGACAGCACCTACACAGATCCCACAGTCTCGATATTCCCCATATTCTCTCTTTACTGTCTTTTCTGTAGACCAGTCCAACAGCGTTCTCTCTTCAAGTGTCTGTTCTGAATAAGCTGTAATTTATGTAGCCATACGTATCCAAAAGCAGACACTTAGAAATGCTACATATTTCATATTGGGAAATGGTATTTGAAGGGTACACGGAAGTGTACCAAATCTGAGACAGAAGAGAGTCCTAAATTCAAATAAACTTTTTTAAAAAAATGAGCCTTGCAGATGAGAGGCAAACACATAACAATTACTATGTGACGGGAGAAGTCTCCAAAAAGAGAGTGAGCCCATCGATCTTACGTGGTTATGCTATCCAATGCAAGCTTAGCCTACAGCAAGTTAGGAATTAATCACTACCAAGTGCAGAAAAGGATTCACAGAGCCACAGAAACGTACCAATACACAGGAGCTAACTGACCACAAAGGGAGAAAAAAAGAGATGGAGTCCAAAGGCAGCAGGAGAGAACACCCGAGTCCACGGTTAGAACTCCGATTCTGACTCTACTTCAAGAAGTCAGACTTAAACATCAAGGTTTCCCCACTTCTGCGACATCCTTGGGTCTCTTCTTCCAGCCCGTCCAGTTGTGCCCTCCCTCCGAAGCAACTACCGCATAACCGATCTCAGGTTCACTCTAAGCATCAGCCCTGCGTTCTCCACGAGACCTATTCCGAGGTCACCCCGGCCCTCCGCATCTCTGAGCGCTCAGAGCACCTTATGCCCTGCTGCTGCTGCTAAGTCACGTCAGTCGTGTCCGACTCTGTGTGACCCCATAGACGGCAGCCCACCAGGCTCCCGTCCCTGGGATTCTCCAGGCAAGATTACTGGAGTGGGTTGCCATTTCCTTCTCCAGTGCATGAAAGAGAAAAGTGAAAGTGAAGTTGCTCAGTCGTGTCCGACTCTTCGCGACCCCATGGACTGCAGCCCACCAGGCTCCTCCGTCCATGGGATTTTCCAGGCAAGAGTACTGGAGTGGGTTGCCATTGCCTTCTCCCCTTATGCCCTAAAATCCCAATTAAGTTCGGTTGCTCCCGAAGCCTTGACTGTTAACTCGAAAGGAAACACCTGCAGACGCTCTCCACGCGTTACACAGACTCCAGGAGAAAACTGGGCCACACCTGCGTTGCCCGGGACCCGGCTCCTCGTCGCCACTTCCTGACACCAAAGACGCTCCCCGGTCCCAGGACACCGCTCTGCAGCCCCACGCGGGGCACCCCCATTTCAGACGGACGCCGGGCGCCCACCCCTCGGCTCGGTCCCATTCTCGGAGCCCCACGATGCCAGCCCAGGGTCGCATCCCAGCGCGGCCCCACGGTCCCCGCCTGCCGCGCTTGCAGCTTGCGCCCCATTCATTCCGCGGCGCCGCTGTCATTGGCGCCGTGACCTCTGCGCCCAGCCGCGGCGCGCGCTCCCCGGCCTCACCTGCGCGCGGGCGACGGCGGCAGCGGCAGCGACGGCGGCAGCCCGCGGCGCAGATAGTGCCGCCCGGCCGGCGGAGTTGGGCCCGGGGCTCCGTGCCGCCGGCCTCCAAGAGCAGCCGCACCGCCACCGCCACCGCCACCAGCACGAGGCCATGGTCCGAGTATGAAAGTCGCGGTAGGGCGGCGGCTCCGCCTCTGGCCCGGCGGCCCCTCCTCCCGGGACCCGGAGCCGGAAGTCCGACATCGGAAGAGGTTGGCCTCGCACGCCCCGCCCCTTTCGCTCTCCTCATGGAGGACCTTCTAGCCGGAGAGCTGGAGGGGCGGCCACAAAGGTTACTCCGCGGCGGCTGGACCCTTCGTATCTCCGCCGGCCGCCGGCCCGGGAGAAGCCAGCGGGATCTTCCTCCCGGGAAGCGGCCTCTCCCGACCCCGTCCAGCCCCTTGCCTCCGGCAGTCACCGCCAAAATCTACCCCTGGGGGAAACCAGCTGTCACCTGGAAATGCTACAGGGCGCCCGACGAACAGTCCTTAACTTTCCTTCTGCGTTTTTAGGGGGAAATAGGACGCAGAGGATCGGGTTCCCGTTTCGCTGCCTAATTTGGAAGCTCCAGTTTCCGCCGCTGCTTCTCTTGGGCGTTACCTGCCACGCCGTTGTCGGCTCCTTATGGCGACCTAGCTTTCAAGGAAATGCCAACCTTTTGCATCTTTCCAGGAACAGGTCAAACCCCGAGCAGGGCTACTGTGAAAGAGGAGCTAGATTAGCCTCGTCTCTCGACTTCTGGACTCTCTCCTCTGAAAACCTCATAGGTATATCGTGGTCTAGTTTGGCGGTCTTGCTCACATCTGGATGTGTGAGTCCTGCGCGTGGGTGTACTGAGCTGTGTGGAGTTGTTTCCTATTTGATAATGTTGAAGCTACTTGTAACCAGCCCAAGGGATACTGGAGAATAGACAAAACTAACACCCGAGAAAAGTTAGAAAGTCCTTTCCTTAATCTTATGTCCACATCTGTTCTTGTCATGGTAGTAACAGGGCGTCTTTGGACTGTAGACCTCCAGGTTCTTCTGTCCATGGAATTCTCCAGGCAAGAATACTGGCGTGGGTAGCCATTCTCTTCTCCTGAGGATCTTCCCACCCGGGGATCGAACCCAGGTCTCCCGCATAGGCAGATTCTTTACCGTCTGAGTCTTTATAACAGAAGTTGTGATATAATTATAATCATTCAACACAAGCACATAAACGCACAAAGCTGATCAGAGACAGTGTAAGCATCAGGGATACATAAATAGAAACTTGCTCTGTCCTCAAAAAGAAACAAAAAACAACTCTCCTATGAGAAAATAGACCAGCAAACAGACAACGATGATTCTGATATTTTTTTCTTGTTCTCACCCAGGCATTTTGCACATGCATTTTGCACTTAAAAAAACATAAGTACCCAAATAGCTGAGCACAGTATTTTTAGATTATCTTCAAAGTGTTTTTTCAACTGAATAAAAGAATATAATAAAAAAAATTTTAATGTCCATTTTATTGAGGTGTTCCCCCACTCCAATCTTGAATATTATGTAAAAAATGTGTCAGGTGCTTTAGATGAAGGTTGTTACTATGCACCTGGTGGCTTATCTTGATCTAGGTTTACATATTAAACCTAGATTTGGTAGAATTTGCCAAAATAGAGTTGCAGTAAAGCTTTGAACTTGTAACAATCCTGTGACTTAAAATAGTATCATTTGCCCTTTTTTCTAAATAGGGAAACAGATGTAGAGGAGTTAAGTGTCTTGCCCAAGCTCACATAGTTGGTAGAACACAATTCTGCATAATTCTGTTAAGCCATTTTCATTTAGACATTGTTTGCCAGATTAAACCAACAACCTGGCTCTTACAAAGATGTAGTAATGGCAAGGCTAAGGTAGGGAAAACAGCTGAAATTAGTCAAGGCCTCCAACGTTATAACTAAACTTCTGATGAACAATAACCCACCAACTGGACACCCAGAGAATACAAAATAGTTCTTTTGACCCAACTAAGTCAAGCGTAAGTCTAGGAAGTTAACACGCTCTCTTATGCTGAGCAATGAACTACCAAAGAACAGACTCCTTTTGTGCACAGTCTTTTTCACTGCACTTAAAAGAAACAACTAGCAACACTGATAAAAATGGAATAAGTATAACTGAAAACATTTTCATAGTTATCTTGATATTGCAGAATTGGCTACATTTCCATCATGAAGATGTTCATAACACTAGGTAGGACTAGGTTTTACAGCCAAGGAAGGACTATATATAAAATACTATATATGTATTAACCATGTCTTGTTTCATAGTACTGCATAGAAATACCTCATTTTGAGGTTATTCAACAACTGATAAAATTATCAATATAACTGTGATAACATTTACTGAGAGAACCGGTTCAAACATAGTTGCACTGAAAGGTTAGCAATTTTTGTGCATTTCATATTCTGAGGCCCCACTGAATTCTTCAGAATTGAAACGATACCCTTACTTCTATTACCAATTTCCCCAAAACGTTAAGCTAAAGGGTTAACATATATTTGGAATTTTTGCTGGGGTCTTGGTCTCTGACTGATGAGTTGGCTAAATGTAATAAGGGTGAGGACTGATTGCCTGTGAAACAGTCTTTTTTGTTCCATGGTCAATGATCACAGGTATTAGCTGATGAACTACCTTGCCAAAGTATGAGTCCATCAGTACAAAATCATAACTATCAGTTAAACATCATGTACTTGCCATGCTCTACTGAAATTGAAAATGCCATAAAAGAAAATGCCTTTATTATATAATTTAGTCTGTTTCCACACAGTGGCTCTTCTAGACGAGAAGAAAACAAGCTACTGGATCATCTACTACTAATTAGAGGTTTTCTTGGTGGATAATTCCCCACGGTGCTGCCTTATTCACCATGTACTTATGGAAAACTATGAAGACCTAAATCTGACCCACATTTGCCTGTTTTTTACTCCCATGGAGGAGATATAAGAATTCTCTTGTTTCTATTATAACTGATATTTAGTTCACCTAGGCTTGGGTGGAATAAATAGGAGTTATTCCAAACAGTTTAGCAAATCAACCTGATGCCACCTTTCTCCACAGATTCAAAATAATCATTTTCATTATATAGGGAATTCTTCCATTACTTTTTCTGTGCTTTTGGAGGCTCATTGATTTTTGCATCTATTTTGGGGATAGCAATATTTTTATAAGTTTTAAAATGATAAGGAAGCTCCTATCTCAGTTATTTTTTTAAAAAAGTCTTTATTTTCCTATATTTACACTTTGTTTCTTCAAAAAAGAAATTCTGCTAGGATTTTGATTGGATTTCCATTATGTTTGGTGACAGTGGCAACTTGATAATATCTTTATCCAGAAACACAGATTTTTGTGTTTCTTATATCTTCTAGTTAATACACCTAGTCTCCTTTATATTTTTGTTTTAATTGCTTTAGATTAGGAAAACATTAAGGTTTTAAGAATTGTACTTAAAAGTAAACATGTTCAAAGATCTCCATTTTCCTCTATAGCTTTTAAAATATGTACTTTAGTGTATGGACCTTATGAAACATATCTCTTTAGAGGCAATTGTTAGATTTCTAGCATTGTGAACAGGCATGTATCAAATGTTTTGAAGTTTCTCATGAGATTGGAATCAGAAAATGGTTGAAAATAATAGGATAGCTTTAAATAGCAAAGTGTGAACAAAAAAGTAGTTGAAGACGATTTTCTTGAAGAACTGTAACCTTTCTAAGGATTATTAATGCTGTATATGCAACAAATGAGTCCATTAAGGTCTTTTTTTTTTTTATCAGCTGTGTTGCCAACTGATCCTGTTAAAGAAAATTATGTGCGTAAAGTGAAAAACTGTGTTTTTTCAATTGCCGTCCCCACTCCTTTCCAATCAAGAGTACGTCTTGTAGCAGTTTCAAAGGTTAGGCTTTACTTTTTCACAACACAAATACTTAATTCGCTATAACTTTGTCTAAAAATTTGTAACTTTTTTCGGAGTTAACTTGTTAGTCTATTGATAAATGATTTGTGTTTAAACTTTATAACTTGGAGAATGTCATTCTTAGAAATCACTTTTTAATACTTATTCCTGGGACTGGTACTCAGTTTCATTTTAAAATTATCTTACAGGGAAAACACACTTTTGTGAAAAAAAAAAAAAGGTAAATGAGTTAAATTCTTAGAAAGGGGCTCTAATAAATTCTAAATTGTTCTCTCAAGATATAAATGAATTTGAGATAAAAAAAAATTGGACATTTACTTTTTTCTAATTCCTTGAAAGAATATGTGCTAGGAAGAATATTATTTTACCATGCATAATAAGAAATCCACAAAAATTGTATAACTATCTAATAGAACTAATTTTCCCAAGTAGCATAAATAATCCTAGAAAGTATGGTACATCTCTTCTGGGAAGATATTAATGTAATTTTGTAAGAAGTTTACTCTTTTAATTTTCCTTCTTCTATAAAGTTTATTTTCTCAAAAACTGTTAAAGGATTACTTAAGTTTGTAAGAAGTTTTTTTGTTTTTTTTCCCTGCCTCAGGAAGTGCTAGAAGATATTTTGGACCTTGATTTATCTGTCTCAGAAACAGATGATTTTATCCAGCTTGTAAGTGGTGGAAAGATAGTATTTGGATCCATTCCATTGGCTCACAGATATGGCGGCCACCAGGTAAGAATAGTACCAGGACTCTCCTGGTGGTCCAGTGGCTAAGACCCAGCACTCCCAATGCAGGGGGCCCGGGTTCAAAGCCTCCTCAGGGAACTAGATCCCACACGCCACAACTAAAAGATTCCACATGCCACAACACATTGAATATCCCGAGTGCCTAAGACCTGGCACAGCCAAATAAGTTAATTAATTAAAAAAAAATAACACCAGTATCACTTCCTTATGCAAATAGAAGCAGCTGGTGGAAATGCTATCCCATTACAGAAGTGCATGCGTGCTAAGTCACTTCAGTCGTGTCCGACTCTCCTGGAGTGGATTGCCATTTCCTTCTCCTTGCATAGAATATAGTATATTGAAACTTCACCAGAATAGCTTTAGAGCAAAGTTTTAGAACTGCTTTTAATGGAAACTGGTAGAAATTAAATCGGGATTAATTGGGGATGTTGTACTTGTAAAAGGAATTAGAAATAAAGCAAAGATGTTTTAATGGAAACTTTATACTAATGTTGCCTTCTAGAAGTAAAGCAAGATGTTGAAGCAAGTTCAAGGTGTGGAATCTGACTGATTTTAAAAAAAAAGGAGGAAACAGAACCAATTGTTGAAATTGCTGTGACTTTGATTAATTTAAGAAAATAGAGTGATCTTTAACTTAGCAAGTAACCATTAGCAGTAATAATAATTACCATCTTTTGAGCACCTGGGTGTGTTGGACATAGTGCAAGACATTTTTCATATATTAACATTCATTCTTACAACAATCTGGCAAGGGTTTTCCCATTTTACGTAAGTGAAAAGTCAGTCTCACTGAGATTAAATAACTCAAAACAAATTTCTGCAACTAGTAAGTGGCATAGCTGGGAGTTGAACAACCACAAACAAATCTTAATCCAAAAGTCTGGAAACCGTTAATCATGTCCATTCAAAAGCAGTTTTTTCCAGGTACAGTATGTTCCTGGTTTTATATTGTATATGTATAGTACAGGTAAATTTTCTACTGACAGTTGTTCCTAGTTCATGTTCTGGAATTAAATAGGTCAGTTGTCAGTATTCTACCCCAAACAAGCTTGAGCTCAGCTATAAAATGATGAAGAAATTGATTATATGTCTTAAATTTATATTTTTAAAATGAATTTGACTTATGGATTGAATTTTATTTTCACCGTTATTCAGATTGTTGATTATTATAATCTAAAAAATGCACTGCTCCAGTATCATTTGACAAAGTAACTTTGAATATAAGAGTACAATAAACACTTTAAAGTTTAATAAACATGAATAATTTTCTCTTTTCCCTTTTAGTTTGGGATATGGGCAGATCAGCTTGGGGATGGAAGAGCCCATCTTATTGGAATTTACATGAATAGGTACTACCTGTTTTCTTGTAGAATAGCTTTTCTGCTAAATATTAACACAAATCTTCTAACATTTAGTTGTTTTTTTTTTCCCCTAAGGCAAGGTGAAAAATGGGAGCTCCAATTAAAAGGCTCAGGAAAGACCCCATACTCCCGGTATATTTTGGTTGTTGTTGTTATTTTTTTTTTAATTTTAGTCATCTAAGTAAAAATTAATGTTATCTGAATTGTAACTGAAAATCTTTTTTATCATTTTATCCATAGAAATGGCGATGGCAGAGCCGTCCTTCGTTCCTCTGTGAGAGAATTTCTGTGTAGTGAGGCTCTGCATTATCTCGGAATTCCTACCAGCAGAGCTGCAAGGTAATTCCTTTCCTATAAGCTAACTTTCAGGACTGTGTCCCATTACCTTCAGAAACACATCAGTCAAGTGAGCAGATAAACCCTCAAGAGGGTGACTTCTCATTATTTCTTACAGTTTTCAGTTCAGCTTAGTTCAGACGCTCAGTCGTGTCCGACTCTTTGCGACCCCATGGACTGCAGCATGCCAGGCTTCCCTGTCCATCACCAACTCCCAGAGCTTGCTCAAACTCATGTCCATTGAGTTGGTGATGCCATCCAACCATCTCATCCTCTGTCATCCCCTTCTCCTCCTGCCTTCAACCTTTCCCAGCATCAGGGTCTTTTCCAGTGAGTCAGCTCTTTGCATCAGGTGGCCAAAGTATTGGAGCTTCAGCATCAGTCCTTCCAATGAATATTCAGGACTGATTTCCTTTAGGATGGACTGGTTGGATCTCGTTGCAGTCCAAGGGACTCTCAAGAGCCTTCACCAACATCACAGTTCAAAGGCATCAATTCCTCAGCGCTCAGCTTTCTTTATGGTCCAGGTCTCACATCCATACATAACTAGGTATAGCTTATAACTTCCTGATAGCTTGCTAGCAGTTAAAAGTATAACTTGAATGGTTCTCTTACCTTTCAGTCTGGTTGTGAGTGATGATGTGGTATGGAGAGATCAATTCTACAATGGAAACCTTGCAAAAGAACGAGGTAATGACAGTTCTTAGAATGCTTACATAAAATCAGACTAACTTCCTCGGGAATAACAGATATTGGGCATCTCAGCAGTCTTCGTCAAACATGCCCTGTGGGGACTTCCCTGGTGACCGAGTTCGCTTTCCAGTGCAAGGGGTGCAGGTTCAATCCCTAGTTGGGGAGCTAGGAGCCCACATGGCTTGCAGCCAAAAAGCCAAAATATAAAAAGCAATATTGTAACAAATTCAGTAAAGACTTTAAATACTAAAAAACAAAAGATCAAAAACATGACCTGTGGATCTTCATGATGTAAGTTCAGCATTATGATATTATAGTAGAATATCCTTTCTCATACGCTTATATCACTTAGCCATCCTTTTGAAATAGCAAAACATCTAGGGAGTGAAGATGGGAAATTCATGGACAACCAGTGCAAAACATCCCAAAACGTCACAAAGCCAGTGCACCAACATTCATACACTTTCTTCCCAGGAGACCCCCTCCAAGACCTTTCTTTAGATCTTAATTGCTCTTACTTCCTGTTTACTTCCAGTAAGTTTGGTTACCTTTCACCTCAGCAGTTCAGTTCAGTTCAGCTCAGTCTCTCAGTCGTGTCCGACTCTTTGCGACCCCATGAATCACAGCACGCCAGGCCTCCCTGTCCATCACCAACTCCCGGAGTCTACCCAAACCCATGTCCATCGAGTCAGTGATGCCATCCAACCATCTCATCCTCTGTCGTCCCCTTTTCCTTCTGCCGTCAATCTTTCTCAACATCAGGGTCTTTTCAAATGAGTCAGCTCTTTGCATCAGGTGGCCAAAATATTAGAGTTTCAGCTTCAACATCAGTCCTTCCAATGAATATTCAGGACTGATCTCCTTTAGGATGGACTGGTTGGATCGCCTTGCAGTCCAAGGGACTCTCAAGAGCTTTCTCCAACACTACAGTTCAAAAGCGTCAATTCTTCTATGGTCAGCTTTCTTTATAGTCCAACTCTCACATCCATACATGACTACTGGAAAAACCACAGCCTTGACTAGACAGACCTTTGTGGACAAAGTAATGTCTCTGCTTTTTAATATGCTATCTAGGTTGGTCATAACTTTCCTTCCAAGGAGTAAGCATCTTTTTTTTTTTTTTTTTGAAGAAGCAGTCTGATTTTATAGTGATATAGATTAAGAGATGAATAAATGGACAGAAAAGGAAGGCAACTCCTTAAATATGACCATCACACTCAGTGACCTGAGGAGAATAACAGTGCAGGTGTGTTCAGTCGCTCAGTCGTGTCCGACTCTTTGCGACCCCATGAATCGCAGCACGCCAGGCCTCTCTGTCCATCACCAACTCCCGGAGTCTACCCAAACCCATGTCCATCGAGTCAGTGATGCCATCCAACCATCTCATCCTCTGTCGTCCCCTTCTCCTCCTGCCCTCAATCCTTCCCAGCATTAGGGTCTTTTCCAATGAGTCAACTCTTCGCATGAGGTGGCCAAAGTATTGGAGTTTCAGCTTCATCATCAGTCCTTCCAATGA
Source organism: Okapia johnstoni (assembly GCA_024291935.2). Taxonomy (NCBI): domain Eukaryota; kingdom Metazoa; phylum Chordata; class Mammalia; order Artiodactyla; family Giraffidae; genus Okapia; species Okapia johnstoni. The sequence goes on from CM044324.1 coordinate 10,490,223, forward strand.
ACACCCAGGACTGACCTCCTTTAGGATGGACTGGCTGGATCTACTTGCAGTCCAAGGGACTCTCAAGAGTCTTCTCCAACACAACAGTTCAAAAGCATCAATTCTTCGGCACTCAGCTTTCTTCAACGTCCAACCCTCACATCCATACAGAACCACATGTTTCTCACATCGTGTGGTCACCACTTCCCCAGGCTGTGGGGCAGTGAGCAGCGCCAGCTGTTTCTCCCTCAGCTCCCGATACCTCAGGTTCCATGCTTGTGTATGTGAGGACCCTTCAGGCAGGCATCACCCCAGCATCTCAGAACACCTCTGGCTTCTCCCCTTCCTCCAGAAGCTGCCCCCCCTCCACTTTGGTGTGACCCTGGCTCCTTCCATGCACACCCAGCCTCCGGTCGGGATCTTCAGGTTCCCTCCCTGGGCCTCACGTGTGACAAGGCCTCACACCTGGCTGGCTCATGCACTGTCGGATCCTTTCCAGCCGGGGGGAGGCCAAGGCACGGGCCTTTGGTGACAATATACAGCCTTGACATACTCCTTTTCCTATTTGGAACCAGTCTGTTGTTCCATGTCCAGTTCTAACTGTTGCTTCCCGACCTGCATACAGGTTTCTCAAGAGGCAGGTCAGGTGGTCTGGTATTCCCATCTTTTTCAGAATTTTCCACAGTTTATTGTGATCCACACAGTCAAAGGCTTTGGCATAGTCAGTAAAGCAGAAATAGATGTTTTTCTGGAATTCTCTTGCTTTTTCAATGATCCAGCGGATATTGGCAATTTGATCTCTGGTTCCTCTGCCTTTTCTAAAACCAGCTTGAACATCTGGAAGTTCATGGTTCATGTATTGCTGAAGCCTGGCTTGGAGAATTTTGAGCATTACTTTACTAGCGTGTGAGATGAGTGTAATTGTGCAATAGTTTGAGCGTTCTTTGGCATTGCCTTTCTTAGGGATTGGAATGAAAATGGACCTTTTCCAGTCCTGTGGCCACTGCTGAGTTTTCCAAATTTGCTGACATATTGAGTGCAGCACTTTCACAGCATCATCTTTCAGGATTTGAAATAGCTCAACTGGAATTCCATCACCTCCACTAGCTTTGTTCGTAGTGATGCTTCCTAAGGCCCACTTGACTTCACATTCCAGGATGTCTGGCTCTAGGTGAGTGATCACACCATCGTGATTTATCTGGGTCATGAAGATCTTTTTGGGATAGTTCTTCTGTGTATTCTTGCCACCTCTTCTTAATATCTTCTGCTTCTGTTAGGTCCATACCATTTCTGTCCTTTATTGAGCCCATCTTCACATGAAATATTCCCTTGGTATCTCTAATTTTCTTGAATGTTAGTAGGTCAGAAATAAAAAATCAGAAAGTGCCACAGAACAGTAAAAAGAGAAAGAGCGAGGGAAACGTGACTCTAAATCTCTGGTGAGGGAGGAGATCTGAAAACCAATAATAAACATATTTAACTACTTTTAAAGCAGAGCTATTGAGAACGGCTGACAGCCTTACATGCTTTATTAGGTAAAGAAAGATATAAAAGCCTTGGCCCTTTGTAGGATGTAAATTGTTTTTCTGATAAATTCAATCACTCTATTCTTTTTTATTAAAATAATTTCATTTTAAGAAGAGCATATTATGCTGTATTTGCACAGTTTAAAATAGTTTATGCTAAAATAAATGTTTCTTTTCCAGGTGCAGTAGTGCTGCGTGTTGCAAAATCGTGGTTTAGAATTGGATCATTAGAAATTTTGACTCATTATGGTGAACTGGATTTACTAAGGTTAGAAAACCAGTTTTTTTATAATGGTAGAAGACAATGGAAAGAAATGCTCATTTATGTGCTGTGAAGTTAAAATATTTTTGGTTTTCTTGTAAGACCTCAAATTTCAATTAATAGATATTTTTAACACCTATTAGATATTTTTTGTGTCTACCATCATTTGGGTTTCTAGGAGGCTGAAAAAGATGTGTTTAGACTCAATAGACCCTCTTCTCAAGGAGTGTTATTATCTAGTATGAAACTCAGTTGGAACTGAGGGCCTCTGTGCCACCCAGACACCGGGTGGAAGCGACTCAAACTCCTGAATTCTGCAGCCTCACGAGGTTTCAGAGCTCTCCCCAAACATCTGGGGTTCCCAGGATGCATGCTCTGGCTCATGTGTCTTCTTTCCTGGACTCCAGTTTTGACGTGTGTGTGATGCCTGTTTCATACTGGGTTGACCCAGTTCCTTCAGCAGGGCGAAAGCAAACAAATGACAGACTGAAACTGCACAAAGCATTTGTGAACAAATCTTACTGAAGATTTCTTTAGGTAAGACAGAGGAACAATTCCCTCAAAAGATCGAAAGCTCTTCCCCTTGTGTCATGCAGTGTAGCTTCCACCAAACTCCAATGTCTTGGGCCTACGGAATCAGCACTCACAAAATTCTGTCTTCCTCAAAGCTGACTGAGCAGGATGTTTCTTCAAACAAAAACGTTTCCTCCTTTAAGAGGAATTCTGCTTCCATTTGTTAAGATCATAGTTTTTAAAAGCCACTAAAAATAATATAAGAAAATTCTCTTGGACAGACTAGAATCATTTGGATCATGGATCCTCACTGTAGTTATCAGCTTGAAAGTGAAAGTGAAGTGAAAGTGAAAGTCACTCAGTTGTGTCCAACTCTTTGCGACCCCATGGACTATAGAGTCCATGGAATTCTCCAAGCCAGAATACTGGAGTGGGTAGCCTTTCCCTTCTTCAGGGGATCTTCCCAATCCAAGGATCGAACCCAGGTCTCCTGCATTGCAGGCGGATTCTTTTTTTTTTTTTTTTTTAATAAATTTATTTATTTTAGTTGGGGGCTAATTACTTTACAATATTGTAGTGGTTTTTGCCATACATTGACATGAATCAGCCATGGGTTTACATGTGTTCCCCATTCTGAACCCCCCTCCCACCTCCCTCCCCATCCCATCCCTCTGGGTCATCCCATTGCCCCAGCCCTGAGCATTTGTCTCATGCATTGAACATGGAATGGTGTTCTGTTTCACATATGATAATATACACGTTTCAATGCTATTGTCCCAGAACGTCCCACCCTCACCTTCTCCCTCAGAGTCCTTAAGACTGTTCTATGCATCTGTGTCTCTTATTCTGTCTCACATATAGGGTTATCATTACCATCTTTCAAATTCCATATATATGCATTAGTATACTGTATTGGTGTTTTTCTTTCTGGCTTACTTCATTCTGTATAATGGGCTCCAGTTTCATCCATCTCAATAGAACCGATTCAAATGTATTTTTTTTTAATGGCTGAGTAATATTCCATTGTGTATATGTACCACAGCTTCCTTATCCATTCGTCTGCTGATGGACATCTAGGTTGCTTCCATGTCCTCTATTGTAAACAGTTGCAGGCGGATTCTTTACCAGCTGATCCACAAGGGAAGCCCAAGAATACTGCAGTGGGTAGCCTATCCCCTTTCCAGCGAATTTTCCCAACCCAGAAATTGAACCAGGGTCTCCTTCATTGCAGATGGATTCTTTACCAACTGAGCTATCAGGGAAGTTATCAGCTTAGTAAATCCAAATTCCTGGTCCATGAAGAGTATGGGGAGAGAGAAGAGCAGAGAAGTCATCACCGTTGTTATGACTGTTCTCGCAAGTCTCTTTAGCAAGTGTTTACTGGACTCAGTGGTGCTGGAGAAGACTCTTGACAGCCCCTTGGACAGCAAGATCAAACCAGTCAATCCTAAAGGAAATCAGTCCTGAATCTTCATTGGAAGGACTGATGCTGAAGCTGAAGCTCCAATACTCTGGCAACCTGATGCAAAGAACTAACTCATTGGAAAAGAACCTGATGCTGGGAAATACTGAAGGCAGAAGAAGGGGACAGTAGAGGAGAAGATGGTTAGATAGCAGCACTGACTTGGTAGACATGGATTTGAGCAAACCCCAAGAGACAGTGAAGGACAGGGGAGCCTGGCATACCTCAGCCCATGGGGTCTCAGAGTCGGACTTGACTTAGCGACTGCACAACAACACTGAACTAAGGGTCATTGAGCTCACTGAAAGAGGGGTCTCCTCTCAAAGGGCGCTGTTTCTAACTTATTTTTCTGGGGGGTGGTCATTCCACTCAGATTTACCACGTTGCTGAAATTGTTCCATCTGGTGGTCATACTTCAGTTCTATTTCACTTCTCTCTCTGACATTTGATGTATATTGACATTTCCAGTTTATCCTGAAAATGTCTATGTTGGCTGCCACGACCGTGTGTATATTCCTTTTTGTTTGCCAAGTGCCTGAAACAGGTCTCTAATCCACTCTAAATAAACTCTAATCCACTCCTATTGTTTTGAATGGGTTTTAATAATTCCCAAATCATATCTGCAATCCCCAGCTTTTTTTCAGAATTCTCTCTCATCCAATGCAAGAAACACTAGTAGTCAACTAAACAGAGTAGTCAAAGTAGGGAATGGAACATGATACACAACTTCATTATTTTAACTTCAAACATTGACCAATTTCTTTGAAACCTTATTTGGGAAACCTTACATGACCTTCTACACATAAATAATCATTCCTTGCTCTGTTATCTTTGTCCTTTTTATATATTTCTATGATTGCATGTATTAGACAGTGAGGTCATTATTTCTTTAGATGTTTTTCACCCCAATAGACTCTATGCTCTTTAATATCTGGGTTTGGGTTTTGTCATTCTTTTTCCTAGCACTTGGAGGTTCTCCATAGATGTTTGTTGAACCAATCTGAGTTGCATCATAATAAGATGGCATCTAACATGATCTTAGAAACATATTTCCAGTTGTGATTGGTATTGAGGTAATATTTCTCTGTGGCTGGGCGTAAAATCTTATTTTACTTTTTAAAATGATAAACAAGCATTCTGATGATTTCACGAATGTCAGGAGTGGACCGAGATGATTGATACTTGATACTGTATTCTGAGGAACACTTATGGCTATCTCCCCTTTATCTCTAGGATGTTATTAGACTTCATCATACAGGAGTACTTCCCCTTAGTAGATGTCAAGGAACCTAACAGATATGTGGTAAGTGTTTTTTTTAAAACAAAGGGCAATACTCTGTTTTCTCTATTGGCTGGCCACCATCAATGGTTACAACCCAATGCTTAAAAAACTAAAGTTAAAAAGGGAAACGTAGAGCACTTTGAACATGTTGTGAAAGGAAAAGATGATGAACTACCTTGTAAACAAGACATGTATAAGGAAGTTGTTCTGTTTGAAAGGTATCTAGAAAGAGAGAACAGATGTGACTACATCCTGACTATATATGTTGTTTTTTGTAACTTGGTCACATATATTCTTTTCTCACACGTTTGATATATAGACATTTCTATAGTAGTGGTTGTAAAAAAAAATACATACATCATAAGCAAATGTGATTTTTTTATTCTTATGGAAATTTTTTGATCTGCATAACCTTTTTCTTTCTTTTAACAGCCACAGAGAAAGAAATTCCATTATTTTTCTTGGTGACTCATTTCAAAGTTTAATAATTCATTTTGTTTACATCTAACTCCTTTGTGATGAATTCTAATGTTTTTCCTTTTCTTACTGTACATAGAGAAAATCTGATCATAATACTGTGCCTGAGCCTTTTATATGTTATTTATGGGTCAATAATTCTATGTACTTCCATTGTTTTCTTACATGTACTAATTTCCATCCCTTTAATCATCTTTTGGGTCACCTTTGAGAGGATCTTTCCATGTTGGAAGCAGAAAGATCCTAAAAGCATATATACTACTGAGAAATCTGAAAATCTTCTAAATTTTATTTTAGGATTTTTTTTCTATTGTGGTGTTTGAGACGGCACAGCTCGTTGCCTTGTGGATGTCTGTTGGTTTTGCTCATGGTAAGTGATCTACTGATGTTTCAGTCTTCTGATAGGAAAGTAGAATCAATCTGTTGAAGCCAGAAGACTTCTTTTTTTGTGTAGTTTAAAATATTCCCACCAGTGAGCAGGAATAACACTTATAATATATAAATTTGTTTTTAGCAAAAGAGAAACAATTCTCTCATGTTTAAAATGACTTTGAATGGAACAGATCCACCAAATAGAATAAGCATCCTTGATTTGATGAGGGTATTGTTACCTGTAAAGCTTTTTAACCTTGTGAGTATATATTAGGTCTTTTAAAAGCTTTTTTTTTAAAAAAAAAACCTTAACCATAAAAGCACTGTCTGCTTATGGTAAAAAATTTAAAATATATAGAAGTGCCTGTGAGTTCTGTCTTCCAGGATATTCTTGATCTTCCAGGATCATTAGTAACCATTTCATCTCAATTCTTCTAGACTTTTTTTGGATGGTATTCATACATCTATAAAAACAGGGCTGGCTTGTGTGTTTGGAAGCCATTCACTGTGTGGGGTTATACTGAAAGGAATATCTGCCTGAACTGAGAATACTGAAAAGCAAATCATATATATATACTAAGATCTCTGGCTAAATACCAAAGAGGGTTCTCACGTTGCAAAACCTCTTGAACTCTGCCTTAATTACATACTCACTATGTCTCACTTGGGATGGGTTGGGGTGGTGAGCAGGGAGTTTTTGCTTTTACGAACTGTGCTGCAGTGACCACCGTGCAGCTGTATTTGAAGGTGAGTTTCTGAGGATAAACTCCTAAAAGTGGAATGGCTGGATTAGAGAGTCTATATATATACTAAACACTTTGACAAGCAGAGTCATCCTGCTCAGAAAAAGGGTGAAACCGTCTTCCTGGGACACTGCTGCCACCACATCCAACTCTCCTACGTTAGGCTGGTGTATGCACACCCAGCCTCCCTCCTTCCCCACACTCTGCCACGACCCCCTCCCCTAGGAAGTCACACTCCCTCCCCACACTGCTAGTGGTCTGCAGCTAAGGACTGTTAGTTATGAGGTATATGGATGTGTACCAATATGGATATTTTTACCATTCCCCCACTCTCACAACCTTTGAAAATTAATGTTACTTCTTTAGTAGTGTCAGTTCCATTCCAAACTACATATATTTTCAAGTAAATGCTAGAAATTCAGGACAAATGAGAGGAACTTTTATTTCTTCCGGCTTTTGTTCCTGTAGTATTTGAAATCTTTGGGGAGGGGAAGTATACAACAAAAGGCTACATTTAATCTTAAAATACAGTTTTAATATATGTTAAGCTACCTGACTTCACCAGTTAAACTTTCAGTTGATAAACTAATTTTGTTTCATTTCTAAAACAAATGCATCTTCATGACCTTTCCTATTCTATATAGTTCTATACAGTTAAAAATGCGTATTATTATCATGCTTTTGGCATTTTGTTGTTGTTAGGTGTTTGTAATACTGATAACTTCAGTTTGTTATCCATTACAATTGACTATGGTCCATTTGGTTTTATGGAGGCCTATAATCCAGGTACGTATGATTTATTTTTATTTAACTAAAAAAAAAATTATCACTGGTTTATTTTAGATAAACCATTATGGCTAACACAATGTTGAGGTAGTAGAAAGAATTAGGTTCATTGATTAAACAGTTGTGTAATGTGCCATTCAATCTTTCAGGTGCCACTGGGATATAATATTGAGTCCTCAAAGATGGGAATTCCCATCTATGGGTGGTCCAGAGATTAGGACTCTAAGCTTTCACTGCCAAGGGCACAGGTTCAATCCCTGGTCTGGGAAGTAAGATCACGCAAGCCCCTAGGAGTGGCAAAAACCCCAGAAAGCCAAAGAATTACTTATTAAGAGAAGATGCCACGAAGGGAGGAAGGGACTTTGTTGTCAAACAGACATGAGTCTGAGCTCTGGCATCTGATCAATCCTTCATCAGTGCTCTTGGACAAGTAACTTAACCTCCCCCCTTACTAATCTGTTATAGGATCAGGGTGGGGAAACATGCTGTTGAGGTGGAGTGTAAAGTACATGTGATAACCGGGAAATTCTTGTAGGTTAGAAATGTGTGCCTCTATTAGGCAAATATTCATATTTTAAAAGATTTTCGTGAGCATGGGTATTAAGTATTTACATTACTCTTGAGTTACATGTTTAAATGTCAGAAATGTTTTTATCTAATAAATATAAATTCATTAAGTTTAAATGTAAAGTTAAAAATGAAAAAAGAAACTATTGTAATTGTCATCATTGTAAAACGGTTGTATTTTTGTTCTAAACAGATTTTGTACCAAATACATCTGATGATGAAAGAAGATATAAAATAGGAAATCAGGCCAATATTGGGATGTTTAATTTAAACAAGTTGTTACAAGCACTAAACCCATTGTTGAATCCTAGGCAAAAGCAGCTGTGAGTAAACCTAAAATTTACTAATTAAATCAGTGTGAAAATATATCTGTATAGTGATCATTTTTTGAAAACCAAGAAACATTTTAAAAAACAATCTTATTATTTAATATTTAATAATGAAGGCTTCCAAACTATATATATGTTTATATATATATTTGGGGGGGGGGAGGGTATAGTGTTGGCCTTTTTCCATAGTTATAAGGATAAAGTGTTCTCCTATTTATTGTTTTTTAGGTGTTGTGAAATCATAGTTTATTTCTTCTTTGATCCAAAGGTTATTTATTACTGTTTTTCTGAATTTCTAAGTAGTCAGGCTTCTTATTTAACAGATATATATAGCCTATTCATATTGATTATAATAATTGATATATTTTATTCCTTCTGTTTTACATTGTGCATTATCTTTGATTTAACTTTCCCCCTACTTTCCTTACCTTTTAATGATTTGAGCAACTCACTCATTCCTCCTCAACCCAATCCCCTTTGATTTGGAAACTACTGCATTTCCCACCCCCACCCCCACCCCAGTTACCTTCCCTTCTCTGCCACTTTCTCTACTGTTAACAGAGAACAAGTTTTTCAGATATTTTTCCTCACTAAGTGTCTATTTGTGTATTATTTTCCCCTCCATTCCATTCAGGCAAATAAAATGTCATTGTATTGGGTGAGGTATCTAATGCATTGTTTTGAGTCTAAGACAAGTTTTAAAATACATCAAATTTTTTTGGTATTATGGAGACATATTAACATTTATCCTCTAAGCTAACTGTATGTAGTGATATTTCAGGAGTGACATGATTTGACCTATACTGTCTTCAAATCTTTGAGACAGTAAATTTATATGGACAATTTTCTCTAAGATATGATATATAATTAAATCACTAAAACAGAATCAGCAGCACATAATCAAACATTATTTAATGTATGAGAAGGTTCACTTTGTTCACATAACATGTAACTCAAGAATGTGAATATTAAATTAAGGTTTACCTATGCTCTTTTTTTTTCTCTCCCTACAGTGCCACTCAGATTCTTAAGGAGTATCCCGTTCTTTATTATACAAGGTTTGTTTGTTTGAACACATATTAAAGCATCCTGCTTGGTTTGAGGGCAGTTCTTAAAATAGTGAGAATTCTAATAACAAATCGAATTGGCGTTTTTCCTTTTAGATTTAGAGAACTGTTCAAAGCCAAATTGGGATTACTCGGAAAAAGCGAGGGTGATGATGATTTAATTGCATTTCTCTTACATGTGAGTTTAGTATCATTTTATCTTTTTTTCCTGATTAACATTTGACTGAATACACTGTATATTCTTGGAATGACTGAGGTTGCTAAATGTAATTATTTTCATTAGCTCATGGAAAAGACAGAAGCTGACTTTACAATGACATTTCGGCAGCTCAGTGAGATCACTCAAAGCCAATTACAGGAACTAATCATTCCTCAGGTATTTATTCATGCCTTTTGGCTTTTTTCTTAACTCACTTTTCTTTAACAGGTTTGTTAAGGCATAATTTACATACCCTAAAATTCAACTCATTTTAAGTGTACAATTCAATGATTTTTAAATAATATGCAGATATGCCACAGTTCAATTGTAGAGCAATTCCATCACTTTAAAAGATCCTTTGTGCCCATTTGCAGTGAATCCCTTTTTTCTGCTTCTGTCCTCAAGCAACTACTAATCTTCTTTCTTTCTCTTAAGGTTTCCCTTTCTAGACATTCTCTGTAAATGGAATCATATGATATGTAGTCTTTAGTGTCTGGCTTCTTAGCATATTTTTGAGGTTCACCCATGTCATAACTTTATCAGTGGTTCTTTCCTCTTTATTACTTTAAGTAGATCTCTTAAGTAGATCTTAAAATATTATGTCCTCTTTATTACTTTATAACTCCCTTATAAGGATAGACCACGTTCTGTTTATCCAGTTACTAGTTGATGGACATTTGGATCATTTCCATTTTCTGGCTATTGTGAATAAATACTGCTGTGAACAATCATGTACAAGTTTTCGTGTGACCATGTTTTCATTTCTCTTAGGTAGATATGAGGAGTAGAATTGCTGGGTTGTTTAGTAAATTTATGTTTAATTTTTAAAGAAACTGCTGAATAGTTACCAAAGTGGCTGTTCTTAACTTAGTTTTAAGAATATGTGTCATCTTTTTATTTCAGTACTAATCCATTGCATTTATGAAGTAATATGGATATTAACCAGAAGTAATGCTCAAAATTCCCAAGCAAGGCTTCAACAGTACATGAACTATGAACTTACACATGTTCAAGCTGGATTTAGAAAAGGCAGAGGAACCAGAGATCAGATTGCCAATATCTGCTGGATCATTGAAAAAGCAAGAGAGTTCCAAAAAAACATCTACTTTTGCCTTATTGACTATGCCAAAGCCTTTGACTGGGTGGATCACAACAAACTGTGAAAAATTCTTAGATGGGAATACCAGACCACCTGACCTGCCTCTTGAGAAATCTGTATGCAGGTCAAGAAGCAACAGTTAGAACTGGACATGGGACAACAGACTGGTTCCAAATTGGGAAAGGAGTACAATATACAAGGCTGTATATTGTCACCCTGCTTATTTAACTTAAATGCAGAGTACATCATGCAAAATGCCAGGCTGGATGAAGCACAAGCTGGAATCAAGATTGCCGGGAGAAATATCAATAACCTCAGATATGCAGATGACATAACCCTTATGGCAGAAAGTGAAGAACTAAAGAGCCTCTTGATGAAAATGAAAGAGGAGAGTGAAAAAGTTGGTTTAAAACTCAACATTCAGAAAACTAAGATCATGGCATCTGGTCCCATCATTGCATGGCAAATAGATGGGGAAACAATGGAAAAAGTGACAGACTTAATTTTGGGGGGCTCCAAAATCACTGCACATGGTGACTGCAGCCATGAAATTAAAAGATGCTTGCCCCTTGGAAGAAAAGTTGTGACCAACCTAGACAGCATATTAAAAAGCAGAGACATTACTTTACCAACAAAGGTCTGTCTAGTCAAAGCTATGGTTTTTCCAGTAGTCATGTATGGATATGAGAGTTGGACTGTAAAGAAAGCTGAGCGCCAAAGACTTGATGCTTTTGAACTGTGGTGTTGGAGAAGACTCTTGAGAGTCCCTTGGACTGCAAGGAGATCCAACCAGTCCATCCTAAAGGAGATCAGTCCTGAATATTCACTGGCAGGACTGATGCCAAAGCTGAAACTCCAATACTTTGATGCGAAGAACTGACTCATTTGAAAAGACCCTGATGCTGGGAAAGATTGAAGGCGGGAGGAGAAGGGGACAACAGAGGATGAGATGGTTAGATGGCATCACCGACATGATGGACATGAGTTGGAGTAAACTCTGGGAGTTGGTGATGAACAGGGAAGCCTGGTGTGCTGCAGTCCATGGGGTCGCAAAGAGTTGGACACAACTGAGCAACTGAACTGAACTAACCAGAAGACTCTGACTTATTATAGATTTTTATAAATATAGATCTACTTATAGGGTGTGAATCTTTTATATTGATCATTGTTTTTATTATTTTCCGATAAAAACCTAGCCATATTTTTAAAAATTTCAGTTCATTATATTTTATGATCTTTTCTGTGTTAACTAAGGAAATATATACATATATATATACACATAAAACTATATGTACAGATATATAGTTCTCACAGGTGTGAAATACCCATAAATTATGTTTTTAGGAGTGATTTGAATAAAAGAATGTCTACTTATTCAGCAAAATGTTAACTATTAAGCATCTTGAATATAATTTTAAAATTAGTAATGATTTGCCTGTCAGAACTAATTATCATTTAATGTGTAGAAAACTGAGACAAAGTTATGTTAACGTGATCTGAACAAGTTCTTGACAAGTGTTAATATTACTGACTATTGGGAAAATCTAGGAGAGGAGATCATAACGCCTTTATTTATTTTAATAGTTCATTTCTGTGTCTTCCGAATTTGAAACTTTTTCAACTCCATAACACTTAGCTAGAGCTAATTGCTTATTTCTGTTCCTTTAGCCGTTATGTATATTTCTATAACACTTCTAAAATGGCACTGAATTATTTGTTTACACATTTTCCTTTTTAAAAGCAGAGGCTATGTCTTATTTATTTTTATATCCTTCCCAACTAACATACTTCCTAGCACATAGCTGACACTCCATAAATATTTGCTAAATGAATTAATAGATAACTAAATAAAATAGTTACAAATTAAATTTTCAAAGTAAATTATAAATTAAGCGAGTTCCCTATTTAAAGGAAGGGTTTTGATAAGTATTCACATGTAATGTCTATTTATAAGAACTTTGTATATTTTTTATTTCTCTTAAATCATTCCATGACATGGATTTCCATGAATTAGAATTTGAGTTGAATGTTATATAAAGAAAAGGAAAACATTATTCCTTTTTACTGCTTCTGCTTGAAATAGAGAACCTTAAAAGAAATCTGGATGTTATAAATTATTAATATTGTTAAAGTCACAAGAAATATGCAGTTAAAATAAACTGAACAAATATCCATAAGCAGTCTATTACTGTATTTTCTTCTAGGAATTCTGGGCACTGAAAATGATCTCAAAGCACAAACTCTTTCCTGCCTGGGTATCCCAGTACCTTTCGAGACTGAAGAGGTAAAGTAACCTAATCCCTTCTTGAAAGAGCATGTAATGTGTTACTTTGGCATCATCAACCCATCAGATTCCTCACTTTCTTTCCATTTTCCAACATTTCCTTCTAACGCCCGGGAAGTCTGCTCTGGATGAGGTGCGTCTGCTAACATCTCATCCACACAGAGAGCACCCTTTTGTTCACCTCAACTCTGATAACACAGCCCAAGGACCCACCCCTCAAAGCCTTGAAGCTCTGGAGAGAGAGAGCGCCCCAGGCTTTCATCCAGTGTTTGTTAACTGTCCTCACATTTTATACAATTGTCAGAAGTGACTGCTTCATAACCGTCACAATGAATCTGAAGCAACAAACAAGAAAGAGTATGAAGTTGTAGGTAGGACACGAAAGAGTTGAAGAGGGAGACCACAGCATGCACAGGAGCAAATAGCCTTTCACAGTTTAATGACAGCTGAGGGTTTTCATAAAGCTGACCCTGGTTAACAAAGAACAAGTTATTTTCAGAAAACTATGTTTAAGATAAAAATAGGTGCCAGGGAGTTTAAATTTTTTTTTTTACAAAATTATTTTTTTAATTGGTAAAAATAAAAGTTTTGGGCTTATCTCGAATAACTAAATGGGCTTCCCTGGTGGCTCACACAGTAAAAAAATTTGTGGGCAATGCAGGAGACCTAGGTTTGATCCCTGGGTTGGGAAGATTCCCTGGAGATGGGAATGGCAACCCACTCCATTATTCTTGCCTGGAGAATCCCATGGACAGAGGAGTCTGGCAGGCTACAGGCCATGGGGTTGCAAAGAGTAGGACACAACTGAGCAACTAAACACAGCACAGCACAAATAACTCAATAAGGCATTATTTTATGTATTGTTTAACCAAACAGTATTTGCTGTCTTCCTTTCAAATACTGATTCAGTGTAATTAAAAAAAATTTTTTTCAATATTTGTCTTGTGAAATAATATTCACCCTTTTGGATAAAAGATATGATTTGGGGAAACAGTAATTAATTATATCCTTTGTTTTGTTCATTTTTTTAGTAACATCAATGATTCAGATTCTGAAAGAAGAAAAAGAATGACAGGTAGGTAATCCTTTTGATTTTTTTCATCTTTAAAGATTTTTACATAAAAGTGATAGGTTTTGAAACCTGGAAGTAATTACTTGAGGGAACTGAATTTGTTGTTTTGTTTTTAACTACAGTAACTCTAGATGAATATCTTTTAGTGGAGTTGAAGTGTCAAACAGAAGCCATTCTAGTTTCAGCAGGTGACACTCCTGCTTTCAATATGTTTGCCAATTGATGTTTAAATAATATGGTCTTCAAAGATAGTGGAGAGACAAGGAAGATGATGTGGTTTATGGTGGAAAGAACATGAGTTTTGGAATCTGACAGATGAATCTCATCTTGCCACTGTTTTGCTGTATAATATAGTTTCAAGGCTCTCAGCTATTTGTAAAGGGGGCATCTTTTGTAGGAATGTTGTGATCGTGAGCAATAATATTTGTAAGTTACCTTGTTACAGTGCCTGGGCCATAATACACATCCACTAAATGATAGAGCTAAAAAAAAAAAAAAACACCTTTATATACTGCTTTCAGTTTACCATGTGACATCATGCTTGGTAAAAGAAATGGAGGAAAAAAAATGGAAGTTAGTTCTTTTTGCACTGTGGGGTCTAATAGATCAAATAAGTTAAGACAGAAGGACTCAAGTCCTGGAGTTCTCTTGCCTTACCGAGGACTCTTGAGGAGAGCTAGTAAGTTGGTATCATCGGGGCGGCTGATCCATGTGGATGAAATAAGGGTGATGCTAATATCCCACATTGTTAGTGGATGAGATTGCTTCTTGACTCAGGACATCATTGTAGAAATAAAAGCAAGCGGAGTTTTTACAAGGAAGTGAATAATCTATTTGGGGCTCAGCATGGATTCAATTGCCATCCACTTATGTACATTGATGTAGTCACAGAATTTATATGGCAGCTTAATATGGATAGTCTCAGCAATTAAGAGAAAAAAAGAAATTGAAAGAAGAAAATATGATGCCTGTCATTAGGATTTGGATTTGTTTGATCATGACAGGATGGATGAGATGGAAAAATGAAAGATATTTAGGTGAATTCAAGGCTGCAGCTTTGAGTTAAAGAAATAATAAGTGCTGAACAACGTACTCTTAATTTCCACAATGAGCAATGGGAAAGTTCCAGACCATATTAAAAAACTGTATGGAATTAGGTAACTCTTCAAAGAATTCTATAAGCAGATCTATAATTTTCTGATTTCAAATAGTTTGTATGTGTATAATTTGATCCAAGGTACTTGGGTTTGCAGCTGGAAGTCTCAGCATATTTTAACAGTATTCCATTGCCAGGTTTCTATAAAGTGTTAAGATTGTCAAACTTTAAATTGGGTGACTGTACTCCCTCTGCCTAAGCTGACTGCTTCCACAGTTTTCCTTGCATGCCAATTTCTTTTTCATCTAAGGACTGTATGTATTTATTGTATGTATGTGTTTTTATTTTAAAAGAGTTCTCTATGAATTCTTTAAAATTTGGAAAATGCAAATTTGTAGAAAGAACAAAAAGACTCCCATACTCAAACACAACTGCTATTCACTCTTTGATGCATTTCCTTCTGGTCTCTCTTTTTCTGTGTGTATTGATTATGAGAAAATACTGTAGTAATCATATTATGGTATAATTTTAGAGCTTTTTTAACTAAAAATAAACATTTTTCCTACTTCATCCTTTATAATGTAACATTTTTAGTGACTGCATAATATATCTTTGAAAAGGTGTGTAATGTTTCACTTGGTCACCTATTAATAGGTATTTATGTTGTTTCTAATTTTCCATAATATAAATAATGCTTTTGAATGTTTAAATTTGTTTCCAGAGACTATGTTCCTAGAGAAGTAGGATTACTTGGGTCACAGGGAAGTTATATTTTAGAAGTTGTATTTTAGATTATCTGTCATGTCTTGGCAGATCTTTAAAACCAAGTTGAAATGGAATTTGTATGTTCTGTCTATTCAAGTAATTCAGAAGAATGCTGTTGAGAATCACAAAATGGTGATATCGGGAGTCCTCTGAATTCCTATTATGCCACTGGGGATAAACTTGCCTCCTCTCCACCCACTTGATAAATTATTTTGGAAAAGGTTCATCTCAAATAAAGACACAGTTTCTGCAATGTCCCACTATTATAATACTTTTTAGTATGAAAAAATGCATGGTTACTGTAAAAAATATAAATTTACAGAGAGTTTTGCTTGCATGTAACCCTTCCTGTTTGCCCTTGGCAACATCAGCATTAAACAATCTTAGAGTCAGACCTTAATTCTGTTTGAAGATGTTAAAAGCGGAGACTATTTTCCTCTCTTCACATGGGCTACAGGATGAATTTGCTACTTTCTCTGCGCTTTATAAAATGCTTAGTGAACTGAACATGGTGAAAAACCAAATTGATGCAACACTGAAAAGATAAACCATAATATTGCTCATAATGCTAAACAAAGTTTTTTCTGTGCCACAAGGTCAGAGTACTGTACATTGTAAACTATCAGAATTGACTGAGGCTGATCATTGTTCTCATTTGGGCCTTCCAGCAAAGTTCTTAAAGGTTATCTCATTTCAGTGGTAATTTCATATGGCCTGTGTCGACTTAGTAATTATTGTTCCACGATGCACCTCTCCCTCTTTGTTTAAGCTGTTAATCCTAGATATGTGCTGAAGAACTGGATGGCAGAATCCGCAGTGCAAAAAGCAGAAAGGAACGATTTTTCAGAGGTAAGGTCTGGACTTATTTTTATTCATTTTTAAATGTATCATCTTTTAAACACACTTATTTTTTTTCTTTGCAGACTTACTAAACCACATCATTGTTAGCACTAGCTTCCCAGGATTCTGTCTGGTCTCTCCTTTTTCTTTTTTTTTAAATCAGTGGAGCATTTTCTTGTATTTCAAAGTTTATTCTTTAATGTATTTAAAAATTTAAATATTCATTTGATATCACATTACCTGCATTATTTGAACTCCTGAGGGTCTGGTTCTGCTATTCACTGTTCACGTTGGAGGTTTTGGATTTTAGTCTCAGGAATCTGATGAAGCCTGATTTGACCATCTCTCCAGAGGGAGCTAAGTTTTGTTTTCACCAGGCTTCCATGGCTCTAGCGACCTGGGTCCACTAAAATGAGTCTTAATATCCGTGAAGATGAAGGCACCATCTACACTCTTCAGCTTGGATGACTCTCACATATAATGTTAGCAAAATAAGCAAAGGAATACATACAATCTGTCACCACCCCAATTTCATGTAACACATGTAAAATCATGTTTTGGGGGATATATGTATGCTTCTATAATAAAAGTAACAAAAATGAACAGTGATGATAACATTATCTTTGGACAGTGGTTGCTTAGCAACAAGGAGGAAGTTTGGGTTAGGGAAGGATACTCAGGGCTTCAACCATACGGGAAGCATTTTATTTCTGAAGCTGAGTAGAGGGTACACAGGTGTTTGTTTTTATTATTCTGTACACTTTCTTTGTCTCAAATATCTCCTAATTGTTTAAAAATGCATTACACACAGTGTAGTCTTTAGAACAGGAATGTTCCCGGCACTCGTGCTGTCCCTGTTCAGTCCTGCAGACATTACTGATGATCACGGCCCTCTTTCTGTCCCACATGGGTCACAGCCTCAGAATCTTCTTCATCACAGCGTACTGTGTAGTCACCACAACCCACCAGAGCGGGCATGACAGAGAAACTGTTCTTGCTATTTCTAACGTGCAGCTCGCATTAACTTTTCATTTCAGTAGTTCCATTAGCCTGACAAAATCCAGGTTTTCATCTTAGAAAATAAAATATTTTAAAGTGTAACCTTTTTAGAGTATTAAGGAAAAACAAAGAGAAAGGAGTTTTCGGTATTATCTTTAGATAAGTCAGTCTAAGCTGGGGAACTAAACAGTGTTTAATACAGTGTTTTGTTGGCTTGTTTTGCCTTCCTTCTCTCTCTTTTGTTCATTCCCTGTTTTCTCTCTCTCCTCAAAATTATATGTAAGTAAGGATGCAGTGTCCACCGAGGGGAGGTAGGTGTCTTCCTAGGTTCAAGTAAACATTCAGCTTCCTAAGATTATTACAGGCTGCTCTTGGCCCCACTTGATTCAGAAAGACATAGGACACAAACACAGCTTACCAGCAGGCGCCATCAGGTTCCTCCTTTGCAGTTCTTGCAGTGTCCACGCAGGCAGGCAGGGACAGCAGTAAAGCTCAGGTGCAGGAGGACACGATCCACATTGGGAAGACGCAGGGCTGGTCCTGGCTGGAAAGCTGAATGTTCCACACAAACCAGTGGCTCCTGTAACAACTCCATGGGCATAGTTTCCAATACCCCCGCAAGAGACCTGCCTTATCCCACAAGTCCTCACACTAAAGGAAGCCCGGCGTTCTCTCAGGTGTTTCCAGTTCTCCTAGGCCAAGTGCTATTTGTTAGTCATGAGCCATGTTGTATGGTGATACAGTGGACAAACCGCTTATCAGGTTATTAGGGGAACAGACCCAGAAAGTTAACCAAGGGTTAAATTCTCATTGCAAGAAAAGAAAATGACTTTGTCAAACCTTTAGACCTATAACCCTTGACACATACCTCTTGTGTTTACCTTTCTGCATCAAACATTTCTTGAGAATCCACTCTCTGCAAGGTGCTGTGGAAAAGTATAAAAATATATTCAGGGAGCTTTTAAACTAGCAAGTGACATTAGATAGGTTTAATATATGTTATCCGTACTTTTTAAATTGAGATATAGTTGGCATGTAACATTTTGTTAATTTCAGGTGTACAGCATAATGATTTGATACTTGTGTATTTTGTGAAATGCTTACCACAGTAAGTCTAGTTGACATCCATCCCCATACATAGCTACAATTTTTTTTTTCTTGTGATGAGGACTTTTGAGAGCTATTCTTTTTTTTTTTTTTGAGATTCTTTTAGCAACTTTCAAATATACAGTACAGTATTATTAACTATAGTCACCATGCTGTATATCCCCATGACTTAATTACTTTATAACTAAATGAAAATACACATTTTGATACCAGAATTTATTGTTGAAAGAGGTGGATTCTTTGATGCCTCAGTTTACGTCAGAGGGAAAAATTGCAAATGAGGAAGCAGCATCAGTTGAAATCCATACCCTTGATCTGGAAATAGTATAAATCACTGACATCCTCTTATTTTTATAAATATTTTAGAAAATTATAATTCTCTTAATGCTGTGAAGGAATTAAGAAATGATCAGGATATATATGTATTCTTCGTGACACTGTACATATTCACTCTCCTGTTTTAGCAAAAAAAACTAGTACCTAAGGAACTTTCTGTGGAACAACAGAAATCTTAAGTAACAGCCATAGTTGAAGTTGTAATGAAACAGAAAATGTTTAAGCAGCTTCATATACATTTAAAATTTACCTAGTTGTTTCGAAAATTTAGAAAATTCATAAGGGTCCTAGTAAGAGAATCCGTATTTATCTAGTTTAAATTGTTTCCCAGATCCACCTCCTCCAGCAAGTTCTCCACCATCCTTTCCAGAAGCATTCTGCAGCTGAGACAGCAGGCTATTCTTCCCCAACTCCTTCCTGGGCCAGAGATCTCAGGGTTAGCTGCTCATCTTAATTTGGGGCAAATCAATTAGGGAATACTTCTGTCATCAAACCCAGGGTAAAACAATCTATTTGATAAATTCTTAATGACCACCTACATTCTCTTGACAATACTGCACTCTATAATAATGGTAATGTGTAGAAATATTTTTTTAACCAAATAAACTTGGCCTATTCTCTGAAACATCTTTGTGATCATTTTTGTTTTAATTAATAAATTTAATAAATAATAAACCACCTGAGTTATTCTCAATAACTAAAAAAAATGATAATCTTTTAATGAATTTATAAGTTTTTATCTAATACTAGCAATCTAACACCATGTACCTAGAAATTTGCATCATCATATCAAATAATATAATTTAATGGTACTCCTCAAGCTTTTGTCTATTATGGTAATTTTCAATCATTTACCAAAATAAAGAGACTAGTTTAATGAACCTGATTTACCATTCAACCAATTTATTATCAATGCAAGATCAGTCTTACTTCATTTTTACCCTTACACACTTTCCATTTCTAGTTATTGTTTTCATTGAAGTATAATTTACATATCCCCAAGTATTTTAAAGGAATTCTGACATAGGTTCACTTAATCTATGAATATTTCTATATCTCCAAACATTAATGGCTTGACACATATGTATAATACTTTATCACCTTAAGATACTTTTCTGTCTGTACATAAAATAACAAATATTCAGTGATCAATCCCTAACAGGCGTTGAAAGAAGGAATGTAACCGGGCACTGATCATGATACGTATCTGTTACTTATATAGTGATTTGTGGGCTGAAAACCTAACAGCAAAGTTTGTATTCCATATAATTACTTACTGCTGCTGCTGCTAAGTCGCTTCAGTCGTGTCCGACTCTGTGCGACCCCATAGACAGCAGCCCAGCAGGCTCTGCGGTCCCTGGGATTCTCCAGGCAAGAACACTGGAGTGGGTTGCCGTTTCCTTCTCCAGTGCATGAAAGGGAAAAGTGAAAGAAGTCGATCAGTTGTGTCTGACTCTTAGCGACCCCACGGACTCTAGCCTACCAGGCTCCTCTGTCCATGGGATTTCCCAGGCAAGAGTACTGGAGTGGGGTGCCATTGCCTTCTCCAATTACTTACTAGTTAAAACTAATTACTAGTTAAAATACCGTGGCAGCATATACGAACCATGTTGGGGGTCTAGTGTTATTTAACTAAACTGTGCTAACTGGAACTTGTGCAGGCAGAACTATGCAAAGCAAGGGCTGTCTCGACCATCTATTTCCTAGTGTTTTCATTTATATCCGGTAACCAAGGCAGGGATGGAGAGAAACATTCAACCTTTCGGTCCACCAAAACTGCATCAATATTTTGACCACAAAATCAGCTAATTCTCTCCTGTAGTTTTTCTAAAATATGTATAATCTAATGCTAAAACTCAAAAACATTTTAAAGTTCGCATTTTTATATTTCTATATGTTTGAATTGATGGTTTGGGGGTCACCACTGACGCCCCTAATAAACACATCTCTCCCTTTCCGTTTCTCAGTCCCCTGGTGCTGCTGCTCTCTGAGCCCTTTCTTTCCATGGCCATTGGTCCCAGTGTTTAGGAAAAACTGAGTGCATCTTACCAGGTTTAATGATTAAATATTTTGGTTTTAAAATCTGAATTTGCTTTTTGACTTAAATGTCAATTTAGAGCTTACTTTTCTCCAAATATTAAAACATCAGATTAATCATCTTCCTTAAGTAGAAAATAACACATTATTATTTTCTACCCACTTTAAGATTTTGAGCTGTTTTACATTTAAAAAGAAAATAAAACAGAACCATGGAAATAAAACTAAAAAAATCTAAAAGGATCCTCAGCCAATTAGAAAGAGAAGAGAGATAAGGGTAACAGGAACTTAGGATAAACTGGTTGTTAAAATTAAGCATTAAGTTTATCTGCGGGAAAACATTCCAGATTGAAGAATGTGATTGCCTTTTCCTATCTCTAAATTTTTATAGCAATTTATAGCATCATAACAACTTATAGCAAATAAAAGTATAATAACAGAGAATCCAAAAACTATCTAAAAATCTTCCCCCCACCCCAATTACTGTTATTCAGCCACTAGAAGACCAAAACCAAGTTAGGGTATGTCCAGGACTTCAACAAAACAATGAAATCTCAAAGAAACTAAATTCACTCTACCGCTCCTGGTTTTTTCTTTCTCCTCTTTCGACTTTTCTGAAAATTCTGGAGGTTACTGAGACAGAGATGGAACATATTTCGAAGATCAACAAGACTTTAGAAGGCCTAGGATTTGTAAAAAGTCAAGTATATATTATAAAATAGGATTGATTTTGCTCTAGATTTATACTAATATTTCTAGAAATACCATTTTCAGATAAAACATTTTAAACTTTTATTAATTTGATGGTTCAGAACATAATAAAATAAATGAACACAAAACATTTTAGTTAACTTGTAAGAGAAAAATCCATCTAAATGGAAATACACAGAAAAGATATGTACATTCACACTGCTGCTGCTAAGTCGCTTCAGTTGTGTCCGACTCTGTGCGACCCCACAGACGGCAGACCAACAGGCTCCCCCGTCCCTGGGATTCTCCAGGCAAGAATACTGGAGTGGGGTGCCATTTCCTTCTCCAGTGCATGAAAGGGAAAAGTGAAAGTGAAGTCGCTCAGTCGTGTCCGACTCTTGGCGGCCCCATGGACTGTAGCCTACCAGGCTCCTCCATCTATGGGATTTCCCAGGCAAGAGTACTGGAGTGGGGTGCCATTTCCTTCTCCAGTGCATGAAAGGGAAAAGTGAAAGTGAAGTTGCTCAGTCGTGTCCGACTCTTAGCGGCCCCATGGACTGTAGCCTACCAGGCTCCCCCATCCCTGGGATTTCCCAGGCAAGAGTACTGGAGTGGGGTGCCATTGCCTTCTCCAGTGCATGAAGGGAAAAAGTGAAAGTGAAGTTGCTCAGTCGTGTCCGACTCTTAGCGGCCCCATGGACTGTAGCCTACCAGGCTCCTCCGTCCCTGGGATTTCCCAGGCAAGAGTACTGGAGTGGGGTGCCACTGCCTTCTCCGGTACATTCACGCAGATAGTCTCAATTCTGTGTAGGTTAAGGATTACTAATGTACTTGAGCTACAGGGAGAAGTTTAAAAACAGTAGCAAAAATGCACTTCAGGTTAGCAATGTTACGCCCGTCACCCAAAGGTATTTCTAAGCTTCCCTTTAGGACACATTGCCTCTCTTCTTCTGCAAAGCTTTCATGAGATCCGACATGAAATCTTGCTCCCCGCCTCCCCCGCCCGGTGGTCCTGGGTTTTCCTGCCTCTTTGGCGGAGGCGGCGGCCTTTTGACGGCCACCGGGGGCGTCTTCGCGGATTCGGGGGCGAGGGCGGGTGGGGGGTGGGCGGCGGCGGCGGCGGCAGAGAGAACTCCAAATCTCCCGCAAACGACGGCGGCGGGGGAGGCACGAAGTCTGGGGGCGCGTCGTTAAAGTCGGGGGGTGGCGGGGGGGAGTTCGTCGTCCTCCAGGGGCGGCGGCGGCGGCGGGGGGGCGGCGGCAGGAGGTCGTCGGGCGGGGCGGGGAAGCGAGCGGCCGCGCCCTTGGCCTTGAGGGGGCGTCCCCGGGCTGCCGCCGCCCACGTCCGAGGACCGGCGCACGGGAGGAGGGGGGGCGGAGGCAGGCTGGACTTGGGAAGGGGCTGGGCCCTGGGCGCTCCGGGGTCCTGGCTGCCGAGGCCGGGCTTCTTGTCCTTCAACAAAGCGACAACAGCGTTATGCTTGTGACCACACGGCCGTGTGGACATGACATTTACCTGGACAGGTGAGTCAGCGGATTTAGGAAGCATCTGTCCTGCCCCCTAACCCCCGCCAGGGGTGGCCCCCAATCTCTCAGTCCTGAGCCTCCAGGTTGTTCCTGAATTAGCCCCTCTGTGCTCTGGGACAGAGAACGACTCCAAATACCCTTCAACAGGATCATCAATAATAACATTATTATTTTACGTTATCACCTGGTGCTAATCTGCCTTGTATTCCGTAAATGGAAGACTTTGCCCTATTCCACAAGGTATTTATTATAATACTAATGTATCTTCTAGGAACTGCTTGATACAAGGTTGTCAGTGTCTTAGAGCTCTAGTGGTACAGAGTTTAGTTTGGGGTTACCTCCGTCTTTACCCTTGTTGTTTTTTAAGTCACAAAGTCGTGTCCTGCTCTTTTGGGACCCCCTGGACTGTAGCCTTCCAGGCTCCTCTGTCCATGGGATTTCCCAGGCAAGAATACTGGAGTGGGTTGCCATGTCTTTCTCCAGGGGATCTTCCCCACCCAGGGATCCAACTGGAGCCTCCTGCTTGGCAGTCGATTCTTTACCACTGTGCCACCACAGAAGCCCTACTAGGGTTGTAGGCATACACAGATACAACATTTTTCTTGGTCTGAGTTGAGCTGGTTTTGAAATGCAGTCATCAGGAGCGGGTGTCTGAAATTATTTTGCTCCTGAACCATACATACATAAGGGCTTGCCAGGTGGCCCTTTTAATGACCTAAGTTTTTCTTCAAAAATTATAAGCAGCTCAATAACTATATGACTTGTTTTCACCACTGGCTGATGGAACAAAGTAAAAGGGAAGAGTGAGGTGGAAAACTTCTGAAGGTACATTTAGAGTTGGTTTGAGTCACATATGAGAAATATTCAGTGGAACTTGTATAGTCAATTGAGATGTTAGCGACTGGACTAGTAACTAAACTAAAATTTTTAGCTAAAATTTTAGATTTAAATAACTCTTCATTATATCTCCTCTACTGAAAAAAAAGTTATGGAGAATGTTATACCAATTTGGCTATTATTTTCAAATGCGTTTTATTCTCCATTAGCCTGAGGATATATGTAGAACATTAACAGAAAAATACAAAATGTGTATTTTACAGCAGAACCTTATCAGTATTCTTCTAATTTGGTTTGGGGCCCAGTTAGCATTTAATAAAGGGCTTCTGACCATCACACTGCTCTAAGTTATTCAGGAAAAATAATTTAAAATCCCAAGGGTTTAAAATGTAGCCCTCACTTTACTTCACTTTCACTTTTCCCTTTCATGCGCTAGAGAAGGAAATGGCAACCCACTCCAGTATTCTTGCCTGGAGAATCCTAGGGACGGCAGAGCCTGGTGAGCTGCCGTCTATGGGGTCACACAGAGTCGGACACGACTGAAGCGACTTAGCAGCACTTTCAGAGAGGGCTAAAACCACTTGAATTAAACAAACAAAAAAATCACCTCAGTCAAAATAAGTGTAGCTAAACTAAAAATAGTTACCAATCCTCAGTATTCAAAAAGATTCTTACATTTTCCTAAAGCTGTGTGGTAGTAGTTGGTTTTAA
The DNA here is from genome assembly GCA_024291935.2 of Okapia johnstoni. Lineage (NCBI taxonomy): Eukaryota > Metazoa > Chordata > Mammalia > Artiodactyla > Giraffidae > Okapia > Okapia johnstoni. The sequence continues at coordinate 10,515,187 of CM044324.1, forward strand.
TTTTCCTTTCTAGCCTATGTAACTTTAAGATTATCTATCTATCTATCTATCTATCTATATATGGAGCAATTATCTAAATGAAATTATAGTGACTTGAATTGTTAAAACTGTATTTTTTCTTTTTTAAAGGAGCAGTTATTCAAACACAGTTTAGAATACGGGCTTACAAGTGACCACCTGACAGAAGTAGGTCAGGTACCCCCAGCCTTACCTTGGTTGTTTCAAGGTGTCTGCGGTCTTCCCCAAGAGCAGTATTCGCAGACTGTGTTGCCTGGGGGATCTGACCATTGGCTTGGGTGGTGCCTGTTGTAACTCCTAAGAGGCAGAGAGAGAGAAGAGTAGATAAGCGGGAAGGGAAAGTTAGGCATATGGAATCAACAGATACAAACTATTGTACATAAAATAGGTGAGCAACAAGGAGTTAATGTATAACATAGGGAACTATATTCAGTGTCTCGCATTATAATAACCTATCATGGAAAATAATCTGAATAGAATAGTGAATCCCTTTGCTGTACACCTGAAACTAATATAGTATTGTAAATCAACTATACTTCACTAAAAATAAGAGTCCGTAGGTATTTTCAACATTCTTGAGAGTTAATCTGAAAAGATAAAGCAGTTTGTCTCCAAAGTGAAAGGATTTACAGGTACACAGGGTTTACAAAAAAAATCTGAGCTTCTCTATCAATACTTCATAAGGTTCAGCAAAACATTCAGGGAAGTGAATGCTTTATACAAGCCACATGATCTGGGTTAACTGGGGTCCCAAACAATAGTATGTTCTGCTTTTAAAAACCTTTTCGTAACTGAGGAATAAATCTCGAAAACCTCCCTTCTAGAAGAATTCTTCCTGTGGATGATTTTTTCTGAAATGGATGTATCTGGGTTCGCACCATGCTGTGTACAGAAACAACTTTTGAACGTTATCCTCATCAAAAAAATACTTTGGGCACAAAAACAGTAGACAGAGGGGACTGAGCAAAATGTACAAACCTTGAATATACCCTGGAATTAGATTTATTTTCCCCAGAAAGTCCTGATAGGTGCTTCTTTTCCTGTCTTTTTATTTGCGCTTTTGCACAAGTGTGCCTAGCTGAGGTTTCACAGTTCTGAGAAGGTCAATCAGAGAGAAGAAGCTGTGCGTTGATCTCTGGCTCCTAAGAGGGCATCCTCGGGGTGGGGTGGGGGGGAGGTGGGGTGAGGATGCGAGGGTTGCGGGTGGCTGCTCCTCCCACAACTGAACTGCCTCCCAGCCCCAGACATGAGGTCTCCTTTTTTGAGTGCATCTGAGCTTGCCTTAGCTCTCTGCTCAGGACTAGCTCTTCTGTCAAACATTTATGAAATGACTGTGTGCTTGCTTCTTCAGATATTTTCCCAATATTTCAAAAAGCCCATAAATCTACAGAATAACTCAAAGAAGATTATTAAGCACTCCAGGAAAAGGGGAAGAAGGGAAAATTTGATAAGGACTTGGACACTTCTGCTGTCTCAAAGTATCTCTGTACAAATTATTAAGTACAACATGAAAAAGCTGCACAGGAGAAAAACCGGACAGCATCTTAGCTAAGCGGTCAGAGTGAATGTTTTCAGCGAGGGGCCACAGACACCACAGGCCTCCAAAGGAGGTACCCCGAAAAGGACACAGCAGCTTAGTCCTGCCCCAAACACATTACTTGAGATGAATTATTAGGAAACATCAGACACATCCAAACTGAGGGACATTCTATAAAATAAATGGCCCTTATTTTTTAAAATATGTTAATGTCCTGTTAGACAAAGAAAGGCTGAGTAAATGTGCCAAATGAAAGAAGAAGAAAGAAATACGATAAATGCAATTCTGGAGGGAACGCATGCTAGGAAAGAGCACTGCTGTAACGGCATTACTGAGACACCTGGCAAAACTGAAATACAGGCTGTGGTTTACCTATAAATGCTCTATCAACATGAAAAGTTAAATTTCCAAAATTTTATAACTGCACTGTTGTTAGTACGAAAATGGCCTTATTTTACTTTTTTTTTTTTTTTTTAAGGAAATACAAAGGGAAGATTTAATGGGCAAAGGGACATGACAGTCAATCTACTTACTCTCAAAAGTCTCTAAAAAAATAATAAGCAGGAACACTGCCAGTGTGGTTTAACATCTCAGCACGTTTGTTCTCTGTAGGGCTTATTTCTGATAAAACTCTACAGCAGAACCAACATGGGTTAATTTACTGTCTACTAGCAGATTTTCCATTACAAGAAAGATCCTCTTTTTTGATCAATGGACATCTCATCTGACTGCTGTGATAGTGTTCTTCAAAAATTGGATTTAAGCAATTCATTTAGGAAAATGGATTGAGCATGTATTGAACATTTAGTATTAAGAGTGTTTATATTACTTCGCTTTCAGAGATACCCTCCAAGGTATTAATTTATTGTCATCCCAACCATCTTCAAATTCTAGCCTATTATCTGCCAAGCATTCTGCTTCCTTCTGGGAAGGCTTTAAACTCAACATTCAAAAAGCTAAGATCATGGCACCTGGTCCCATCACTTCATGGCAAACAGATGGGAAAACAATGGAAACAGTGACAGACTTTATTTTCTTGGGCTCCAAAATCACTGCAGATGGTGACTGCAGCCATGAAATTAACAGAGCAATTAATTAATTGCTCCTTGGAGGAAAAGCTATGGCCAACCTAGACAGCAAATTAAAAAGCAGAGACATTACTTTGCCGACAAAGGTCCGTCTAGTCATAGCTATAGATTTTCCAGTAGTCATGTATGGATGTGAGAGTTGGACTATAAAGAAAGCTGAGTGCCGAAGATGCTTTTGAACTGTGGTGTTGGAGAAGACTCTTGAGAGTCCCTTGGACTGCAAGGAGATCAAACCAGTCAATCCTAAAGGAAATCAGTCCTGAATATTCATTGGAAGGACTGATGCTGAAGCTGAAGCTCCAATACTTTGGCCACCTGATGCGAAGAACCCACTCATTGGAAAAGACCCTGATGTTGGGAAAGGTTGAAGGCAGCAGGAGAAGGGGACGACAGAGGATTAGATGGTTAGATGGCATCACCAACTCAATGGACATGAGTCTGAGCGAGCTCCGGGAGTTGGTGGTGGACAGGAAGCCTGGTGTGCTGCAGTCCTTGGGGTCACAGAGTCAGACACGACTGAGCAGCTGAACTGAACTGACCATACAGAAATAGTCCCTGACAGCATGATTTCCTTCAGTGTCTGGAGGAGGTAACAGATACTAAACTAACAGTTACACCGATTATTATGACTGGCCTACAAAGGACAATTTATTTGAGATCTGAAAATGGGCAGAAATTAGGTGCATGAAAGAAAGTGCACCATAGGGACTTCCAGTGGCTAAGACTCTGTGCTCCAAATGCTGAGGACGCAGGTTTGATTCCTGGTTGGGGTACTAGATCCCACATGCTGAAACTAAGAGTTTACATGTGTGCTAAGTCACTTCAGTCCTGTCTGACTCTTTGCGACCCCATGGACTATAGCATGCCAGGCTTCTCTTTCCATGGGATTCTCCAGGCAAGAATACTAGAGTAGATTGTGATACCCTCCCCCGGGGGATCTTCCCAACCCAGGAATCGAACTCACATCTCTTATGTCTACTGCACTGGCAGGCGGGTCCTTTACTACTAGTACCACCTGGGAAGAGTTCACATGCCGCCACTAAAAGATCCCACTTAGGAGACCCTGGTTTGATTCCTGGGTCGGGAAGATCTGCTGGAGAAGGGATAGGCTACCCACTCTAGTATTCTTGGGCTTTCCTTGTGGCTCAGCTGGTAAAGAATCTGCCTGCAATGCAGGAGATCTGGGTTGGATCCCTGAGTTGGGAAGAGCCCCTGGAGAAGGGAACAGCTACCCACTCCAGTATTCTGGCCTGGAGAGTAAGTATGGGAAAACATTCCACAAAATACAATTAACACCTGGTACAGCCAAATAAATAATAATAAACGTGAAAAAAAAAAGATCTTGTTAAACAAAGAAAAGAAAGAGCCTCATAAACAAAGAAGAGCATCTGTGAAGTCCCTAAGAAAGGAGGGTGCTTGGGGCTTTGAAAAAGTGGGGAAAAAAAAAAAAAACATGGGTTTTGTGACAAGAACAGGAAGACAGGTGGGGAAAGAGGCGAAATGTGTGAGGCTCATTTCATGCAGGTTCTGGTGGCCTCGCTGGGAACTGGGGACTTATCTGAGAGCAGTGGAAAGCATTGGAAGGACTGGAGCCTGTGGGGCCACATGAAGATGGTGGTGGTCTGGATTTGATGGCAATGGAGACAGACAGGCACGGACAGATTTGACCAATACTTAGAAGGTAGAATCAACAAGATTTAGGAGTGATTGGATTTGAAGGTGAATGAGCTTTTCTTAGTGAAAAGCTTTTATAGTCAAAGCTATGGTTTTTCCAGTAGTCATGTATGGATGTGAGAGCTGGACTATAAAGAAAACTGAGTGCCGAATAATTGATGCTTTCAAATTGTGGTGCTGGAGAAGACTCTTGAGTGTCTGTTGGACTGCAAGGAGATCAATCACTCCTTCAGGAAATTAACCCTGAATATTCATTGGAAGGACTGATGCTGAAGCTAAAGCTCCAATACTTTGGCTGCCAGATGTGAAGAGTAGACTCATTGGAAAAGACCCTGATGCTGGGAAAGACTGAAGGCAGGAGGAGAAGGGGACAACAGACGATGAGATGATTATATAGCATCACCGATTCAATGGACATAAATTTGAGCAAACTGCGGGAGATAGTGAATGACAGGGAAGCCTGGCATGCTGTAGTCCATGGAGTTGCAAAGGGTCAGACACGACTTGACCACAATGAGCTTTTCTTGCATGTTTCCTGCAGGAGTAATTGGGCAGATGATGATGTTATTTGTGGAAACAGAACAATCATGGGGGAGCAAGTCGGGAGAGGAAGAGGATGGGCTCGGTTTTACAGATGTTGAGTTTGAGGTCTGGGGTGCATTCAGATGAAGCCACTGAGCAGAATGTTGGATATATGGTTTTGAAGGTCAACAGAGAAGCCTGGATTGGATTTACGCAGTTATAGGTGGTCAGCGTGTAGACAGTGCTGGGGGTGGATCAGATCACTTAGGGAGATAGTGTACAGTGAGAGTAGGGTTAGGATTGACTCGGCCTTGCATAATTTAAGTTGGGGGTAGAAGAAGAAGAATTATTACAGCAGGTTGAAAAAGAGTGGCTAGAGAAGTTGAGGTCGGGTGTGGGCCTTGGAGTGTGTGATATCTGGAAAGCCAGAAAAGGGGTTGGCTCCAGGAGGAGTGGCCAGTTGTGTTGGAGTTGCTGAAAGGTCAACTAGAAAGAAGGGTTTATGGGATTTCCTTGGTGGTCCAGTGGTTAAGACTGCACTGCCAGTGCAGGGGGCTGGGGTTTGATCCCTGGTGGGGGAACTAAGATCCCCATGCTGTGGGGTATAGCCGAAAAGTTTAAGTTAAAAAAAAAAAAGAGGAGTCTATAGTAGTTTGATTTAGCAAGAGCATTTTCCATGACGTACTAGAGGCAGGAGCCTGACTGAAATGGTTATGAAGAGTGAACTGTCATTGCTGTTTACACACTAAGTCGTGTCTGACTCTTTTGCGACCCCATGGACTATAGCCCGCCAGGCTCCTCTGTCCATGGGGTTTCCCAGGCAAGAATACTGGAGTGGGCTGCCATTTCCTTCTCCATGGGATCTTCCCAGCCCAGTGATTGAACCCAGGTCTCCTGCATTGGCAGGCAGATTCTTTACCACTGAGCCACCTGGGAAGCCCTGGGTAGTGAACAGGAAGTAGAAAAACAGAGACAGCAAATACAGTCCACCCTTTAGAATAGTTTGCTTGTCAGATGGAGCAATAGGAGGGGGATTTGGAGTCATAGGAGGGTTTTAACTTTGTTTCTTTGAAGAAGGGAGTGGTGTTGATGAGAAGGACACAGGAGAGCAGGAGAGAAAGTGGAAGAGAGTGGCATAATAATACATCCGGGTCTGGTCTTTGTCCTGGGATCCTGGCATGGAACTGCGTATTTTCCAAGCTAGATACTAGCTTCTCACAGCTTCAGTTTTCTCAGCTGTGGAGTAAATGATAATAATGTATACCTTGCTGTAAGGACCAGAAATTACGTATAGTTGTATATATATATTTATATAGATCTGTGTGTGTGTGTGTGTATATATATGTAAATTTGTATATATATAAAGAGCAGTAACATAGTACCCACTCCATCCCTCAGTGTCTTAAAATACAAACCAGTAGCTGTTACATTCACATGTGACATCCAGGATTGGGTACAAGGACCTCGGTGTGATGTTACTGAGGCAAAACACCGAGGAATGCTCTCACCCTTGGTGCGGTCAGTCCGCTGGGTATTAATGGAGCCTTGGACAATCATCACACCTATACTCTGAGGAGACACAGCTCCCTACAAGCTCACGCTAAGCTGGTGACCACCATCCTGTCCATAAGCATATCATGAAAAAAAGGGTCAGAGCTTTGCTAAAAGTCACTTATAAAGAGATACAAGTATGTGGGGGGTAGGTATTGGGGGATCTTACATTTGACCATCAGGAGGGAAGAGTATTTAGGACAGCGTCTACAGAGTTCTGTTTCTATGAAATACATTAGGTAAGTTTGAGCACAAGCTCTGAGCTTTGAACAGGCGTCAGAATCTCCCCCCCGCGTGATACCTGTGGAAGGCGGGGCTGGTGGCACTGCGTTGACTGTGCCCAGGTTTGTCCACCGAGAGGCAAGCCCTGCCCTGGCCATGGCCCGCTGATAGTTATCGTAGAGCGTCTTCCCATACTAGAGAGAGAACACAAAGAAGCAACGGAGCAATCAATATATCCCAGATTCTGTACTCCACTGCAGTCTACAAATTCAGGGAAAAGAGGACCTCATGACTATTCTTTTTACTCCTTTCCTGAGATACTTTTAGTAGAAGTATTTCCATTAAAAAAAATCCACAAACCATGTTTTCATATGTGAAAAATATTCCAGATTAGCAAAATCAGGTAATATTTGTACCTCTCCATGAGAAGGGAACTTTCACTATGCAATATGATGACATATGTCTCTATGTAATTTTGCCACAGCTTGTATCTCATGTTTCTTAATTACGCATAATTACTTGCAAAGCTTAATTACTTGCAAAGCTCTCCATAAATCAGTATCTGCAATGGCTCATGTGAAAATAAATCCCTGCTTCTCAGGTCATGGGAGAGGTCCACATCTCAACCACTCCCACTTACTCAATAAAAAACCAATGGGCAAATAAACGAGGTGATAGCTGTGGCATTGAGCCATTAATGGCCTTGACTTAGTGAGAATGGATCAGGTGTTGGGACTTTCCTCGAGGTCCAGCAGTTAAGACTCTGAGCTCCCAATTCAGGGGGCCTGGGTTTGATCCCCAGTCAGGGAACTAATCCCACAGGCCACTAAGATCTTGTGCGGCCAAAAAAAAAAGAAAAAAAAAGAATGAATCAGCTGTTTCCGAGTAGCACAAAGATTGGACCCACGTCAGGAGGCTAGCTGGCAAATTCATGGTGGGGTGAGTCCACCCATTCTCTCACCTTGGCGATCCTGATTCCCGTGACCCACTGGCTTAGCGCTCTGGCATCATCACAGCACAGATACTTGATATACTGGGACTCCTTCTGAATCTGGGGATGCTGGAAAAAAGCCATTCCAAAGGCCATTTGTTAACTCTTCACAAATTAGCACCTTTCAAAAAATGTTTAGAAAATTCTCACAGTGTCTGAAATTTCCTGAGATGGTGGCCAAAATCACTGGTAGCAATTTTAGAATTAGAAATAGGGGTACTTTTTTACAGAGGCTAAATTTGGAAAGAATTGACATGATTTATCACAAGCCCTTTTTACTACATTATCAATAGTCATTTCCATTCCTGCTTTTTGAACATCTGGAAACCTTCATATCTATCATGTTTCTAGCCCTACAGGAAAAATCCAAATCACTTCTCCATTTATCAGATAAGGGAACTTATCTGATGTAATCCTCATGCCAAGGAATTAATGCTTTTGTGACTCTCATGCAGGCCTAGGGTTATTTCTGCTACGAGGAATTCAGGGTTTCGCCCTGTCTTCTGTCATCTCTTACCCACATGGATGGCCCAGAGAAGGAGTATTTCTGTCTAATTTTAAGTAGCAGTGAGCTGTATGCTGCACTAGGGGGTCACCCGGGCCTTCCAGCAGCTTCCAGTCAAAGAGAACAGTGATGGGCAGGTGCGAAGGAGATGGAGTGTTATGGGTCCAAGGTCATACAGAACACCTTTGTCTTTCAGCACCAGAAACATGGCTCCCTAACTTCTAACCAAACTTTCCAGCTGAACCAGAACAGAACTTTCTGGTCAGGCCCTTGTGTAACAGGGGCAAAACCTGGGTGTCTCCGGCAATCTGGTGTTTATAATTGTTCTTAGAAAACAGCTGTTTCTTTTTTTTTCCCCTGGAGGAATTAAAGAAGTTGATTTTTGTTACCTTGGGCTTGGTATATTAAAATTTCTTTCTTTTTTTTTTTTTGGTGCATGTCACGTGATAGGTTCCCAGGAGCAGACTGTAAATCATATTGTGCTTGGAGTGAAAGGCAGAGAGCGACTGTCTGGGTAGAGGGATCCACTTAAACAGCACAGTCAACAATTTCTTAAGTATGTTCATCCAGAGTTAAATGTGGTTCTTCCTTTAAACACAGTGGCTGCTGAGCACAAAACACAGGCAGGAACACTTGACCTTGAGTTCTAAACATGGCTCTTCCTGTGATGAAGAGGTTGATGTACAGACTTGGTTCATTCTCTCCAACATTAGTGGGGTGCATCTCACCAGCTTCCTCATATCTCAAGTGTACCAGGACCAGACACAGGAGAATTAAACATCAGATGATCTTGAAGATGACCTCAGAGATCACTTGTGAGCCTCAGATTTTATGATTCTAAGATGAGCTGCCTGGTGGGCACAAGGCTCCTTTCTGGCTCCCCCATTAAGGCAGGAGCCCTACAGGCTCCTAGGACATCACTCAGCACATCCCTGTGCTTAGTCTTCTGTCATGTCTTGGGACCTTGCCAAGGCGTTTACTCCCTTGAGCTTTTAGCTGGAAAAATGTTTGCGAAGAAGTTTAAGGAAAAATGCTAGCTTCATGCCGCTGGCCAGCCTCTTCTGCCATTGGTTTGGTTGCTCCTGACCACAGAAAGGGAGAAGCTCCTGCAGACATGCTATGTAGCACACAAATGTCAGGGCAACTGCAGACCCTTGTCCAAAGGGATCTTACAGATCCTCGAAACAGTGGGAGACCAGAGAGGTTAAGCTGTTTATCCAAGGTCACACAGAGTGGCAGAACCCTAATGAGAACCGAGGGCTCGTGCGTTCAGTGGATACCTCCGGGTGGTTAGATAGAGATAAGGAAGAGTGGCTCACACCATACTTAGGAAGTGGTGGCTGGGGTGTTGCTGAGGGAGACATATGTAAACAAATGTATGATCACTCGATGACATGGTAAAGTCTGCAGCAAAAGTTGGAAAACAGAGAAAGGTTCTTTGGAAGAGGTGACAGCTGTGGAAGGAAGAGGCAGGTAAGAACCTGGAAGCTTGGTGGATGTGCAAATTCCTGGGCCAGATCCCAGGCCCACAGAATCAGAAGCTCTGGGGGCCCAACCACCTGTCTTAATAGCTATGCACTCTCAAGTTTAAGAAATGCTGGTCAACAGACATGTTTAACTGGTACTAGAATGCAGTAAGAATGACTCCAATTCTTGCTCACTGGTTATGTCTATCAACATTGCACTAATGGTCTTACGGGCATAGGTGGCTTAATCTGCACGGGAAGTGTTATTTCCACTTCATACAGAGGGCAGTGAAGCTTAGAGAGTCTTGACACTGTGCCAGGAGACAGAGCCAGGACTCAAACTCCCATCTTCCTGGCAGCACCCTCCATGGACGGTCATAATCCATGGGTTCATCCTGAGTAAGAAGCTCCCGGGTTGAATTTCTCAGCCTGTGCACGTCTGTGGACTCACACAATCTCATAACATGCTACTCTAATCCTGAACCCTTTCTGCAATGTATGTGCATACTCTTTGAATTCTGTCAGTCTGCTCACCCTCATGAAATATTTGCATATCAAGAGTTTTTTCCGCCGTCTAGAGTGGACAGAAAGGGAAATAAGTGACCAAAATGTTTGTAAAAAAAATTAAGTTCTCCAAAGGATGACTGACCCTTTTACTCAGCAAATGAATAAAAATTCCTAGCATTTTGGGAAGGAACTGAGAAGTGTGCCTAAGTGCAAAACGAGCAGGGTGACTGCCCATAAGGAACCTGGCTTGAAAACAGAGTCGATCATCATTTTGAGAAAAGGGAAATGCATGTTCCTGTTGGGTTGTTTGTTCTGATTCTTGTTTGTTCTGGGATCATGAGGCCTGCATTTTTCTCCACCTCAGAGCCCTCGTCCCTGTCCATGGGAGGTCCTCTGCTGGGTCTCAGCATCGCCATTCTTGGTGCAGCCCAGGGTGACCTGCGTCCCAGGCCAGATAGTTCAACCCATGATCTTGGGACTTAGTCCCAAGTTTGTGAGTCAGCACTAGAAACCACATTCCGACCCTGCTCACTGGGTCTAAATCCTCAGCCTGGAGACCTCTAGGTCTGAGATCTCTGCTTTCTCTTGCTGAAAATCTCTGCTCCAGCCTCTGGCCTTGGGTTTATGGGCCCTTACCCACTTCTGACAACTTTCATTATATTTGTCTGCTCTGAAGCATATTTATTTCATCACCAGCAGAGAAGCCCTGACTGTTGACACTTAGAGCCAGAAGACGTTCTTATGCCGTGCAGGCATCGGGATGCCCATGTGCAAAGGATGGCCTCTGTGTTCGTAAGTTCTCAGAGTCTCAGGATTGCAAACGAGGGCCATGAGGGCAGACAGCAACACAGTGAAGACACAGTTCAAGAGTGGCTGGGGCTGGGGTTAGGGGAGGCAGAGAAGAGATTTTGTGTGCTGGCAAACAGTGTCTGAGAGATAGCCTCCCCACACCATCCTCCCCCTCTTGGCTTCTCATCCTGGTTCAGCTACTTCCTGGCTGAGAGTCTCTGTGCCAAGATTCCACATCTACAGCCTACGGAGAGAGGCTTGCCTGGTGGCTCAGTGGTAAAGAATCTGCCTGCCATCGCAGGAGACACAGGTTTGATCCCTGGTCTGGGAAGATCCCACATGCCATGGAGCAACTAAGCTCGTGTACCAGAACTACTGAGCCTGTGCTCTAGAGCCTGGGAGCTGCAACAAGAGAAGTCACCACAGCAAGAAGCCCGTGAGCCACAGCTAGAGAGTAGCCTTCGCTCTCTCAAAGCCTTCGCTCTTCTCTTTTGCGACTAGAGAAAGCCTGTGTGCAGCAACAAAGACCCAGCGCAACCAAAAATAAAGAAATAAATCAAACTAGGGAGAACTGTGGCTCTAACCACAGAAGGCTGATAAAGGATTAGATGAATCAATCTATTAATTACCATATGAAAAGTGCTTAAATCACTGCATTGCAGATGCAATGTATAATGTGTCTGCCATTGTTCTCATGGCCCTTTCTACGCCAGTATTTTATTACTGTAAGTGGAGTATAACCTTTAAAAATGGTGAATCACTATACTGTACACCTGTAATTTATATAACATTGCACAGCAATAGTCCATTCAGGTATGACCTAGATCAAATCCTTTATGAGTATACAGTGGAAGTGACAAATAGATTTAAGGGACTAGACCTGATAGACAGAGTGCCTGATGAACTATGGACAGAGCTTCTTGACATTGTACAGGAGAGAGGGATCAAGACAATCCCCATGGAAAAGAAATGCAAAAAAGCAAAATGGCTGTCTGAGGAGGCCTTACAGATAGCTGGGAAGAGAAGAGAAGCGAAAAGCAAAGGAGAAAAGGAAAGATATTCCCATCTGAATGCAGAGTTCCAAAGAATAGCAAGGAGAGATAAGAAAGCCTTCCTCAGCGATCAATGCAAAGAAATAGAGGAAAACAACAGATTGGGAAAGACTAGAGATTTCTTCAAGAAAATTAGAGATACCAAGGGAACATTTCATGCAAAGATAGGCTCGATAAAGGACAGAAATGGTATGGACCTAACAGAAGCAGAAGATATTAAGAAGAGGTGGCAAGAATACACAGAAAAACTGTACAAAAAAGATCTTCACGACCCAGATAATCATGATGGTGTGATCACTCACCTAGAGCCAGACATCCTGGAATGTGAAGTCAAGTAGGCCTTAGAAAGCATCACTACGAACAAAGCTAGTGGAGGTGATGGAATTGAGCTATTTCAAATCCTCAAAGATGATGCTGTGAAAGTGCTGTACTCATTATGCCAGCAAATTTGGAAAACTCAGCAGTGGCCACAGGACTGGAAAAGGTCAGTTTTCGTTCCAATCCCAAAGAAAGGCAATGCCAAAGAACGCTCAAACTACCGCACAATTGCACTCATCTCACATGCTAGTAAAGTAATGCTCAAAATTCTCCAAGCCAGGCTTCAGCAATATGTGAACCGTGAACTGCGAGATGTTCAAGCTGGTTTTAGAAAAGGCAGAGGAACCAGAGATCAAATTGCCAATATCCGCTGGATCATCAAAACAGCAAGAGAGTTCCAGAAAAACATCTATTTTTGCTTTATTGACTATGCCAAAGCCTTTGACTTGTGTGGATCACAATAAACTGTGGAAAATTATGAAAGAGATGGGAATACCAGACCATCTGACCTGTCTCTTGAGAAACCTGTATGCAGGTCAGGAAGCAACAGTTAGAACTGGACATGGAACAACAGACTGGTTCCAAATAGGGAAAGGAGTACTTCAAGGCTGTATATTGTCACCCTGCTTATTTAACTTCTATGCAGAGTACATCATGAGAAACGCTGGGCTGGAAGAAACACAAGCTGGAATCAAGATTGCCGGGAGAAATACCAATAACCTCAGATATGTGGATGATACCACCCTTATGGCAGAAAGTGAAGAAGAACTAAAGAGCCTCTTGATGAAGGTGAAAGAGGAGAGTGAAAAAGTTGGCTTAAAGCTCAACGTTCAGAAAACTAAGATCATGGCATCTGGTCCCATCACTTCATGGGAAATAGATGGGGAAACAGTGGAAACAGTGTCAGACTTTATTTTGGGGGGCTCCAGAATCACTGCAGATGGTGATTGCAGCCATGAAATTAAAAGACGCTTACTCCTTGGAAGGAAGGTTATGGCCAACCTAGATAGCATATTTAAAAGCAGAGACATTACTTTGCCAACAAAAGTCCGTCTAGTCAAGGCTATGGTTTTTCCAGTGGTCACGTATGGATGTGAGAGTTGGACAGTGAAGAAAGCTGAGCGCCGAAGAATTGATGCTTTTGAACTGTGGTGTTGGAGAAGACTCTTGAGAGTCCCTTGGACTGCAAGGAGATCCAATCAATCCATCCTAAAAGAGATCAGTCCTGGGTGTTCATTGGAAGGACTGATGTTGAAGCTGAAACTCCAGTACTTTGGCCACCTCAAGCGAAGGGTTGACTCATTGGAAAAGACCCTAATGCTGGGTAGGATTGGGGGCGGGAGGAGAAGGGGACGACAGAGAATGAGGTGGTTGGATGGCATCACCGACTCGATGGACATGGGTTTGGGTAGACTCCGGGAGTTGGTGATGGACAGAGGCCTGGCGTGCTGCAATTCATGGGGTCACAAAGAGTCGGACATGACTGAGCGACTGAACTGAACTGCACAGCAATGTTTACAATTTAATAAAAAATAATAAAGTATATTTGCAGGAAAAAAAGAAATTCTGCACACAGCCTTGCACCTGAGCCAAATGGAATGATATAACCTGGGTTTTTCTGGTGTGAATTTGTGAAGGGGAATTTGTGGTGTTGGAGGCAATGACATGGCTAGAAGAGCTCTATAAATTCCTTGAGTCCATTTCTAGGAATCAGTTGGTTACACTGGGCAGAGAAAAGTTACTTCTGACCAACCTTCCAAAATATGGTGCTAATGTCAACCTTACCAGACACCTGATAATATATACTGTCTTTTGATAATGTGCAATTTAAAAAGTTTCAAGACCCACTAATACTATTTTTAGAAAAAGATTTTTTTTCTATTTTCTATATTTTTCTAGAAAGTCTTGCCAACTTCCTAATTTCTCAAAATATCTTACAATGGAATAAGGACCTGATAAAGAACTGAACAATCAATGATTTTGTCAGTAAAATTATAAATAAAATCTGTCCAAATTGTAGAGCTTTTATTCTCATAAAGTGATGAAGAAATCCAGACAGGCTAACTTGAAAGTTTTAGACTCAGTAACAGACTTTGGGGGAAATGATCTGAACTGGGTAGAAATGTTTTCTCCTCTCCTATTTTGGTTTACAATAAAAAGCTTATTATGTTGTAGTTAACTGTGTAACACTGAACATTTCTTTTCTTAAAAGGAAATAACTAACTCAAACTTCTTACAGATCTAAGGTAAGGACTTAAAACCTACCTTTAAAACAAAGCAGTAATCAGTGGGTGCTTTGTATTTCATTTTACACTGAATCCCATAATAAATGTTGACATTTTCAAACTGTATAAAACAGGCCAGATCTCGAGATGTCTGAAAGAGAAGGAAAAAATAACCTCAACCTAGCTGACAGGTAATATTTTCCCAAGGTTGTTCACGGAAAAATGAAGGGTTACATTTTAGTAGGAAAATACAGAATTTCAGGTGTAGTCTTGTGAAAGCCAGAACTACATTTTAAAAAGTGAAAGAGCACTTCTAAGGCAAAACAGTGGCCCACAGGTGGAGCAAAAGATGAAGACTGGCTGACCTTGAGACATCATTACTGTATTGATGTGGTCCAGACAAGGTGACTGAGCACCTTGTCAGACGTTTTATTTTGGCTTTTGCCATTCTAAGTCACTGATGGATTTCATGACTGAGCATTTAGGAAAAAAGTCCCTCGTGGATGAACAATGAGTGATATTTGATGCTCAGAAAATCAGCACACACTTCATGCACCTCTTCTTAAGGAGAAAAGATTCCTTTCATGCCATCTCTTTAGGGCTGGCAGTGTTGCTATGGAAACAGAGTCCTCTCGTTACATATAATATACATTGTGAAGACCTCTAATCTACATATTTGGTGACACATCAATTACAAATTTGTTCCATTACTTTTCCCCCCTCTCACATTCTGTTTTTTAACGAATAAAAAATAAAGGGCAGAATTACTACATCTCAATGCACAATTATTCCTTTATACTACATTTTTTTCTTGTGAGATCTTTTCTTCTGGATTTTCAAAGTTTTAGTCTTTTTAATTAGAAAATTAAACATTCATCATAACTTAAAAATAATTATATATTTATATTTAAAGATAAATTAAATATAAACATATATTTGAAAGAAAAATGAAAATCTTCCTTCACTCTTCTTTTCTCATTTCATTTCTCTTCTCCAGAGAAGAGATTCTTCCAAATGTTTTTGGGGATATATTTATATGCCTATGTATGTGTAGACATATTCACATATAAAATTTTAAAAATATAAATGAGATTTTACTCTTAATATTTTTTCATGAATTTATTCTTTTTTCTTAACATTATATCTTGGGGTCTTTCTATGTCAGGATGTATGAAAGGCTATATCACATTGTATAGCTGCATAACATTACACTGTACAGATGTAATTATTTATTCAACCATCCTACTATAGATGACCAGAGGTTATTTTAATATCTTGCTATTACAAAAAATACTTAAAAATACTCTGTGGGGTAGATTGCTAACCATAGAGCCAGCCTTTGAAGGGGTATTCCCTTTGACATTTGCCTAGATCTTTTGCTAAACTGTCCCCTAATTTGGCTATACCCAGATGCATGATTCCAGATAAAAGAAGTCTTACTCTTATGCCTACAGAACAACAGAGTAAAAAGGGAGGGAAAAATTCCTCTGAAATCAATATGTAAAAAAATGAATTAATCTTTAGAGAAATGCTTTGGTCATAATTTCTGAGACCTGACTTTTAAAGTAGATAGATTTCTTTACCTTTAAAAGAAAGCAACTGAAAGATTCAGAAGGATTTCTATAATTCTATCCTAAAAGTATATTTATTTGCATAAACACTGTCATCACATGAATCTCACAGCAAAAGGCAGAGTATTGAAATTTCCACCTGAGGATTTCTTAAGTTTTTCCCTGGTAGCTCAGCTGGTAAAGAATCCACCTTCAATGCAGGAGACCCCAGTTCGATTCCTGGGTTGGGAAGATCCGCTGGAGAAGGCATAGGCTACCCACTCCAGTATTCTTGGGCTTCCCTTGTGGCTCAGCTGGAAAAGAATCCACCTGCAATGCAGGAGACCTGGGTTTGATCCCTGGGTTGGGAAGATCCTTTGCAGAAGGGAAAGGCTACCCACTCCAGTATTCTGGCCTGGAGAATTCCATGGATTGTATAGTCCATGGGGTCGCCAAGAGCTGGACACGACTGAGTGAATTTCACTTTCATGAAATGACTTTTTTTATATGCATATTTTTTTTCTTTCTAACCTTAGTCTTTCCTTTGGGGACATAATAAATTCCAGAAGCTCGTAAAAGAAAATAGCGCCTCTTCCAGGATTTCTTCCCATCTTCTTTCAAATAAAGAGCTCCCTCGAGTTCTGGCACAATGATGGATGTTCCGCAGAAACTCTCCTGAAATTGGGATTCCAATGATGTAAAACCCATCAGAGATAAAACACATATTTTGTTCACATTGAAATAAACTGTGCCAAGCTAGCCTGCAAGCTAAAAATCATTTTGTCTACAGCTCTAATTGAATGCATATATTGACACTGCATACTATTTGCCAAAAGACAGGAAGAACATGGTGACTGAATTTCAGCTCCAGAGGTAGACTTCCAGTCTTCTTGACCACTTAGCTCTATGATTCTGAGCAAGTGACTCAACCTCAGTGCTTTTACTTGCAAAATAAGAGTGCTGATAGCCCCAACTTCATAGCGAAGGTAGTGAGTACAATCTTGGTACATATTGTAGAAGTATTACATAAAATTTATTTCTGTTACTGTAGGTGGATAAATATATAACTTATTCCTTTACCTGTAAGTGGAAAAGTTATGATTTCACTGCTAGTAAATAGAAAAATTATATCATTAATTCTGTACATAAAATACGTATAAATTAGTATTTTATTTTTGGCATACTTTTAAATTGAGATACAGCTGAAATAGAATATTGCATTAGATTTAGGTATATGGCCTAATGATTTGATGTATGTATATATTGCAAAGTGATAACCATCATAAGTGTAGTTAACATCTATCACCCCACATAGTAATACATTTTTTTCCTCATGATGAGCATCAGTGAACTGGCTCCAGGTAGGAATGTGGGCCCAGGTGTCACCAGGTCTTCTGACTTTACAAGAGAAGCCGCAAATCTCCTAACTCAAAGGGTCATAATGTTGTTGGGGCAACAGAAATCTGGGGCTCCCGTGCCCATTTGTGACCTGTGACCTGGCAGGCATCTGCATTATAGGCGGAGACCACAGCCTCAATTTTTAGCAAAGTTGCAGCGTGAAAAGTCATTCAGAAGTTTCAAAAAAATCAACCATCAAATGAACTTCAGCAATACAGCCTTGAGTGATAATCAGACATGTGTACCATACTTTACACATGGTGCTTCCATTCTCTTCCTAAATCCTTGTAATAATGCAATACGATACAGGAAATCAAGGTTCTTGGACTTGCCCAATAACACATGAACCTCCACAGGCAGAACCAAACTTGGATCAGATCTCCAACTGCCATCTCACACTTTCTACCACACCTGCCTGCTGGAGGGGCATCGGAGAATTCACTACAAAGAAGTCTCGCCTGACTTCTGTTAAGAACATGTAAGCAATGAAATCTATGGAATGTTAGAGATGAGTTTCATGTGGATTATTGTCTTTTATCAAGAATTACCAATCCAACTTCATGAAGAGTAAACTACATTGTCTAAAACCATACTTTTGAACAACCAACTCCAAGAACCAGTTTAATGATCTAAATAGCTATAATTTAGTAATAATTTGATCTTGAAACCCCAAGTTAAAATTTCAATGTGTCTCTGAATCACCCATTATTCTTAGGAGCAAATAGTTTAAAAAGATACAGCTAATATTCCTCTCTCTTCTACTGCTCTGCAAAATTAATCTTACCTCAAGCAAGGATTCCTTGTTCTTTGCATTCATTTTCTCATTTGTTTCCTTTTTTTCTTTTTTCCCTTTGTTATCCAGGTAAAAATTCTAAATAAAATAGTAAAAGATAGGATCAGTAAGGGTTCACCACCATGGCAGCCACAGAACCCACGGTCTTGCTGGAGAGGGACACATACCTGGAGGAGGTAAACTGAGGACCACAGTGTATGGTCTCCGTCAACCAAATGCTGATCGAGGGGCTTACCATGCGTTGAGCACTGTCCCACTGGTCTGAAGTAACACCTACCCTTCACCGCACAGTGTATAATCAATGAGGCAACAAGCACAAGAGAGAAAACACTAGCAAAGGATACAATTGTCATTTAATTTAACCATGGTCTAGAATTCCATGTCAAATGCTGGAAGCCTGGAGACCCCAGGGCCCTTGGCTGCTGCTGCTAAGTCACTTCAGTCATGTCCGACTCTGTGTGACCCCATAGACGGTAGCCCACCAGGCTGCCCCATCCCTGGGATTCTCCCGGCAAGAACACTGGAGTGGGTTGCCATTTCCTTCTCCAATGCGTGAAAGTGAAGTCGCTCAGTCGTGTCCGACTCTTTGCAACCCCATGGACTGCAGCCTTCCAGGCTCCTCTGTCCATGGGATTTTCCAGGCAAGAGTACTGGAGTGGGGTGCCATTAGGAGCCCAGAAATGGAGGATAGTGGAGCATTCCAGATCCCAGGCCTTTGGTCACCATGTAGGGTCCCTGAGGACTAGAGATTCTGGCTTCTCCAGAGAAGCGTGAAATCTGGACTTTTATCAGTGTGGGCAACCAATGTTAATTTTTAAAAACTGCATGCGTCAGTCACAACACAGAGTTTGCTACTTGGCAACTTCAAGGGACAGAGAGAAGCAGAATGGACATTTCTGGAAAGAGAACCAGCTTAGCAAAGGCGAGGAAGACCACCATTTAGAAGCACTCATGATTTGCGGGGGCACCTACTACATGGCAGACCCTCAGCCAGGTGCTTTGCAAACATCACCTCCAATCCTAATGACAAAGCTGTGAGGTAAGTGACAGTCCCCTCCACTTTACAGGTTAGGTAGGACACTGAAGCTCAGCCAGGTTAAATAGCTAGGGCACTGCAGGCGAATGAACACCAGAGCTAAGTGTCTTATGTGTGGGCTCTTACCACCACAGCCACTACCCCTGAAACTGAAGGTCAGTGCAGTTCAAGGGCAGAGAGACTAAACCTACTCTAATTCCAGCAGCTCCTGACTCAGCGAGGAGGCAGGGTCCTCGCCTTTCCCATGATTATCCCTTTGGAACATCTGCTTGTGGACTATGTCAGGCGGAACCACCGCCACAGTTAAAGCATTTAAGGTCTAGGTGGAAACAAAGTTTATAAAATAATGCCTGAAAAACATGTATTAAAGCTACAGCATATAACCCTGGAGTGTAGTGACTAAGTTAAGGAGCCTCCTGAGTCTAGACACAAATGTTTATTTACATGATGAGAGTGTTTCCCCAAGTGTGACCCCCAGACCACCCCAATGCTCTGTTAAATGCATGCTTCCGGGGCCCCCAACCTACTGAACTGGAATCTCAGGGGACCTGAGAATCTGCATTCCAGCACACTTCCTGGATGACTTCTACTTTCACTGAAGTTTGAGAATAAAGAGGAAGCAAACTGCAAAGCAAACTTTGTAGAATTAGGAGATCTTCTAGAAATAGAATGCACCACGATGACAAATTGTTAACTTAAATAGAGGAAATAAGTCAGGTACAACTCCTTCCATAAATCTTGTTGAATTATCTTTCTGTTGTTGTTCAGCCTCTCAGTCATGTTCCACTCTTTGTGACCCCATGAATTGCAGCACACCAGGCTTCCCTGTCCTTCACTATCTCCCCAAGTTTGCTCAAACTCATGTCCATCGAGTCAGTGATGCCATCCAACCATCTCATCCTCTGTCACCCCCTTCTCCTCCTGCCCTCAATCTTTCCCAGCATCAGGATCTTTTCCAGTGAGTCAGCTCTTCTCATCAGGTGGCCAAAGTACTGGAGCTTCAGCTTCAGCATCAGTCCTTCCAGTGAATATTCAAGGTTGATATCCTTGAATTATCTTCTAATGCATTTTTAAAGACAAACTTTTATGTATTATTTGAAAGGATAGCATATTGTGAATTAGTGTGGTTATTTTATAGGGTTTGGAAATTATTCTAATTTTATGTATTTGGCTTGCAGGCTGTGACTAATATAATATGGAACACATACCACCTGCCCGAACTCTATACTAAGGCCTTACAGGTTTTTCATTTTATCCTCACAGCAACCCCACAATGTATGTGTGATTGCTATTTCACAGATAAGTAAACAGATTAAGTGACTGCCCAAGAACAATTAGGGCCAGAGCTTTGAATTTTTCATAATCTTTCTCAGTATTAAACTGCTCTAAACACCACGGGAAAGAACCCAGTATGATAGTGTGGATGGACTTAATACCACTGAACTGCACACTAAAAAGTGACTAAAATGGTAAATTCTGTCATGTGTATTTTACCAAAATTTTAAAAAATGTGATAACTTAGTCCTGACAATGAATACAGAGTGTGCTGCTAGCAAGCACACTTGCTTTGCTGCTGCTGCTGCTAAGTCGCTTCAGTCGCGTCCAACTCTGTGCGACCCCACAGACGGCAGCCCACCAGGCCCTGGAAAAATGTGACCGTGTATGCTCTGAAAGAAGGGAGAGGAGCATGAAGAAGACTGAAGAGGATGTGCGGGGCATCATCATTTGAGAAAAGGAGGACATATGTCGCCCTCTGCAGGACAGACAGGGCAAGAGCCTTTCTAAACTAGGAAGGGTCTCATTTTATGAGGGTACTGTGAAGCCATTATCTTTTCTGAGACCCCTCTCACTTTTTCAGCTTCTGAATACCTCTTTTCCCCTTCCAGGTGGTAGTACTATACTGTGCTTTTGCTTTAATGAAATTCCAAGCTGGAGATCATGCAGGGCAATCCTTAGAAGGACTGCTCTTGGGTGAGAATTTGGAGGGCTCTGTAGCAAGTGGCAGAATTTAACAGTTAATCCATTATCTATTAGGGACAATCTGAGGTGAAAAATAAGGGAACTTTAAAATGGGAAATGAGACTTTCAGCTGCAGTCCGCCCCTCTTTCTCACAGCTTCTGAAAATGCAAGCTTTGAGAGCAGCAGGATAGGAAAGAAAAAGCAAATCCATTTTTTAAAATCACCTTGTTGTAAAGTAAAAAAATAAAAAATAAATAAAATTAAAAAAAATGAAATCACCTTGTTGGGATAATGAATAAATTAAGCAAACACTTATCAATCCATGAGTAAATATTTGTGAGTACCCTTCACATGTAAAATATCACTGTTTCAAGAATCATTTTATCACACTGAGAAGATAAATGTAAGTAGATGGCTATATATCTATAGATGGGGAAACCATATAAGACTGCACAAATTAAAAATGAGCCAAGTTCTGTAGGTTTGCAGAGAGGAAGAAATTACTGTGGGCTTAGATGATCAAGGAAGACTTCACAGAGGAGGTCAGAGTTGTAACTGTGCCTTGAAAGATGTTCATATTCAGATAGAGGAAAAGAAAGAGCATTCAGGGCAGGAGGAACAGCAGGGACAAAGGCCCAGAGGTGATTAAACACTGGGGCTCTTTGAAGCAAACTAAATGCCCATGGACAGATGAACAGATAAAGAAGATATGGTACATAAATACCATGGAATACCACTAAGCCATAAAAAGGATGAAATAATGCCATTTGCAGCAACATGGATGGACCTAGAGATGATCACATTAAGTAAGTCAGACGAGAAAGAAATATCATATGATATCATTTATATGTGGAATCTAAAAATAATGATACAAATGAACTTATCTACAAAACAGAAATAGTAATAGATTCACGGACATAGAAAACCAGCTTATGGTTACCAAGGGGATAGTGGGGGCGAGGGGAAAGATAAAGTAGGAGCCTGGGATTAACACACACACACTACTATATATAAAAGAAGTAAACAACAAGGACCTACTGTATAGCTCAGGGAACTCTACTCAATATCTTGTACTAACCTGTAATGGAAAATGATCTGAAAAAGAACATATGTATATATGTGTGTGTGTATATGACCAAATCACTTTCCTGTACACTTGAATCTAACACAACATTATAAATGAACATACTTCAATTAAAAAAAATTACTGGGTATCTTTGGGGCACTGGTGAACAACCAGCCTGGCTAGAGCTGGGGCACACCTGATGCAGCCCAGACCATCACCCCAAGTCCTCCCTTCCGTCCTGGGTCAGAATTCACTGATGCCTGTCACCTAGTGCCCACCCCCCAGGATGCCTGGAGCACATGTCCTGGCGACCTTATGCTTGGTTTGGCCACGTGACTTGCTTGGGCCAGCAGAATGTGGGTGGGAGAACAGAATGTGGGTCCATGGGAGCAGAGGGCCTGAGAGGTGGCATGGTGTTTTTCCATGGTTTCTCCAGCACGCTTGCCCTTCACCAGGAGGAGAGTGTTTCACAGGTGGCTGCTGGTCTGAGGACAGTAAGAGGCACGTGGAACTCTCTTGATCTGACTCACATTATGGAGCCAGGGACAGAGGACCTGATGACCTGCAGGCCCTGGAGAGAAGAAATACCTGCTGCTAGAAAGACAAAATGGCAACCCACTCCAGCATTCTTGTCTGGAGAATCCCAGGGACAGGGAAGCCTGGTGGGCTGCCGTCTATGGGGTCGCACAGAGTCAGACACGACTGAAGTGACTTAGCAGCCGCAGAAGCCACTGGGATCCTCAGGTTGTGTTTACGCCTCCAACCCTGACTGATACACATGCCCACGCTGGCTGGTCAGGGGCTCTGGGCACTGAAGTCGAGAGCAGACTTTGCTTTAAAGGAGAAGCCCCTCCCAGGGACTTCCCTGGTTGTGAAGAGGTTAAGACTCCATCCTTCCAAAGCAGGAGGCCAGGGTTTGATCCCTGGTCAGGGATAATTCATGCCACAACTAAAGATCTTGCTGCAACTAAGATCCTCAGTGCTGAAACTAAGGCCCAGCGTAGCCAAATAAGTAAAATTAATAAACAAAAATAAAATAAAAGCCCCTTCTGGAGGTTGTAAATGTGATGCCTGTATGACTTTCCTTCCAGCTGGGCCTGGTCCCAGATGGTCAGAGATGAACCTTGGCAGGAGAGGGAGGTTGGAAAGGAGGAGAGAGGCCATGAGGTCATTTTCCCCCGTGGTGGCTGGTGCCGTTCTATACCCAAGGGGAAGCATGCCATTGTGGTTCCGTCTCTGCTCCTTACTCATGCAACTAAATAAACCACCACCACTACCAAATTTCAGTTAAGAAACAGAACAATGGAACGAAAATTGCCTGAAGTATCAATAGTGATGATCGTTGAACTGTGGGGATACTTAAATTTCCTTTCTTCTAATTTTTTTTCCAATAAATTGATATTAATTTTGAAGTCAGAAACATAAAAGATGTTTATAAAAAGAAACGAACAGCAATACAGAAAGCAGGTGACCTTAATTTGTTTTCACAATACGTTCTCTGAAAAAGACATTCGTCGGGGCTCCTGGCAAGAAGGTCGGCTAACGTTAATACCAAGGTGGGTCACCCTCTCCAGACACAGACCCCAGGGCTCACACTTCTTATTTTGGTTTTGGGCCCCACTGGTCTTCGCACGGTGGGGGTTACATGTTAGCACAGCTGGGAAAACAAAACTCTTTGGGTTACAGCTGAGGTTCGTGTGTTCATTTGAACACCTGGCACTTTTTGAGGATGAGCAGACCACCCTGTGACCACAGTTAACTAGGAAGAGGAACTTTCCCAACACCAACTGGCCTGAGAAACTGAGAGAGACTCAGCTGCTTCATCAACAAAGTTGCCCTGATTAGGACAGTAAGGTTCTACTGCCCCAACCTACTTTACTCCAAAGAGGCAAGACCATGCGGGCACAAGGGGCCCCTGTCCTGACCCCTAAGAGTTGAGTTTGTATTTCTTTGAAAGGAATACATTTGTGATATTTTGTGAGATAATGAATAATGTGAAATTTTGTGAGATATCTTGTGAGGCACAGCTGACATTACAGAATGGATATTTTATATGGTTTAACAATATACAAATTATCTTACCTGGGGGTTTTTAAATACAGCATATTTTTCTTCTTTCTCCAAAAATAACAGTTTATTTTCTGTGTCTCTTGTCCAGTCTGATAAGATTTCAACAACATTTTCATGGTCTTCAAAAAACCTTTCTGATGTAACAAGAGAAAGCATTTTTTCAGACCCAAGACATCAGGGTTTCCAACACAGAAATAAGTTGGTACTGAGCTAACACAATGCTTCATACTTCTCATTGGTTTTAGAAATTCCTAATTCTTACATGATGTCATACTGTAACATCTCTGTTATGTGTATTCTTCAGTCTCAGGTCTTCGACTTATTTCCCATAAAAAAACATGGCAGATGAACCTACAATATAGTGGTAGTGGCCAGCCATTGCTCTTTTTTGGTTTTTTTTGTTGTTTTTTTTTGGGTTTTTTACTACTTTAAATATCCCTCCACTCTATCTGGAAGGAGGACAATTAGGCAGTAATTGGGTAAATAACTTTGAATGAAATTGTGAGATAACTAATAAGCACTTATACAAAGGTCCTCAACCTTTCTGGCATCAGGGACCAATTTCATGGAAGACAATTTTTCCACCAACCGGGGACGGGGGATGGTTTCAGGATGATTCAAGGGCATTACACTGATTGTGCACTTTATTTCTATTATTATTATTACATCAGCTCCACCTCAGATCATCAGGAATTAGATCGTAGAGGTTGGGGGCCCCACAAAACATTGCTTCCTAAACACATATAAAATACATATAAAACACAATGTATTATATGAATATTGAAACCAACCCTAAACCTTCCTTCCCATCTTTTCTCTACCTGACTCCAAGAATTGAAGAAAACTCGGAGGATTATTTCCTTGTAGATCATTTCCTCCAGTAAGACATATACCCAAAGCTTCTAAAACAGGCAATCCTGTATCCCAACCATTCTGTATCCCAACTCTCTGGGAGACAATTATTCTGTGAGTGGCATTAAGAATGAGAAGTAACAGAATCTTTCTTTAACTGCTTTTTAGTTCATCAACTTCTATCAACTGTCCTTTGCTCTTTGGGGCTGAGCCTCTTCAACTAGACAAAGTATCAGGTACTAAGTGAGTGAGGCGTGGAGGAAGAGAAGCGGACAGTGTCGTGAGGCCCGTGCAGTTACCCAAGAGCAGGGGTCACCGACTCCTGGGCCACAGACCGGTACTGGTTCGTGGCCTGTTAGCAACCCAGCTGAGGAGCAGGAGGTGAGCGGCGGGCGAGTGAGTGAAGCAGCTTCATCCGTATTTACAGCTGCTCCCCATCGCTCTTATTGCTGCCAGAGATCCACCTTCTCCTGTTCAAAGAACTAAGTAAATGTAACACACTTGAAATATCCCAATACTACCCCTGACCAGGTCTACGGGAAAAGTGAGTCACATGCAGCTGGCCCCTGGTATCAAAAAGGTGGGGGATGACTGCCTTAGAGTTTAAAGAAGCAAACTTTAAAGAGACATTGGCTGAATGTACCAGCACTCAGGCCCATCTTCTCAGCTGGCTAAGCAGTAAGAAGCATCATCTTGTCACTCACTTTCCTTTTGGATCTGCTAGAGAAGTAGCTGCAATAATGCACACGCTCCCCCGGGTCTGGCCACCTGCTTCCATCTGAGTCTCTTCACCACACATCAAATAAGAGACATGCACTGAATCCGACATAAGGAAAGTGATGGATGGGGTGGTCTTCACAGCCTTGAACAAAACTCTTCTTCATAATTAGATCAAAACCCATAATATAATAAAGCAAACCACAGGTTTCTGGAGTACAGCCTGCCGTTAGGACTGGGACTTACCAATTTGTAGTTCTGGATATATTTCATAAAGACACCAATCCACGTTACAGTCACAGTGGGTTTTCTCAAAAAGGTTGTCGAGAACATCTCGGGCTAACTGCCGCTCATCCACCATCAGTGACTTCGAGCTGTTATCATTCATGTGTATCTTGACAACAAGCTGAGGATAAAGCCACAGGACAGCCAGTAAATTCCAGCAACTGGAGAAGGCCACTAAGGAAGGTTCAGGTTTCAACTGCTATTGCTTCTGCATGTTTAGGTAAGAAGGTATCCCACAGACTCATTCATGTGCCAAGCATTTGTTTAAGGTACAGGAATACAGGCAGGGGCTAGAGAAACCAATTCACAAAAACAGAAATAATAACACAATAAGCAAAGTGCTTACCCAGTCTTCAGAGACTCTGCATTCTGATGAGGGAGATATTGACTCTCTGTGACCCCATGGACTGTAGCCCACCAGGCTCCTCTGTCCATGGAATTCTCCAGGCAAGAATACTGGGGTGGGTTGCCATGCCCTTCTCCAGGGAATCTTCCCGACCCAAGGACTGAACCTGGGTCTCCTGCATTGCAGGCAGATTCTTTACTGTCTGAGCCACCAGGGAAGCCCACCAAAATCACTGGTCCTCCCTAATTCAGAGTCTATCTCTGCCACATGGGATTGTCTTTGCCTTTCCAGACCATCCCCATCCAACCTCCAGCCTGCAGTGCTTGAAGCTACTCCACACACCACCAGCAGAGAATTCTCGAAGCAACATCGTCACCCAGAACCCCAGACACTCTTGCTTAAATTTCTATTCTCGCTTGAAAAGAGAAGTGTGAGATAGAGAAAAGTTATGCCTATTGTTTGTCTAAGGTTGGTCCTGGTTACTCACACAGGAAGCGTATCATTATTTAAAAAGTATTGGGACTTCGCTGGTGGGCCAGTGGCTGGGACTCCACGCTCCCAATGTAGGGGCACAGGTTTGATCCCTGGTTGGGGAACCAGATCCCACGTGCCGCAATAGAAGTTCTCAAGCCACAGCTAAAGATGCCCACATGCCTCAGCAAAGACTGAAGATCCTATGTGCGGCAACTATCATCCGGTGCAGCCAAATAAATAAATACATTTTAAAAATAAATAAGTAAAAAGTATTTAGACAGAATGGAAAGAGAAGTCATACAATTGGCAACATTTCTTCCTCCCCTAAAGTCTGGGCCATATTCTGAGCAGCAGGTAAACTGCCTCACTGGACCCTCTCCCACCCAGTCGGATCCTGAAGTCACTGCACAGTGACTGGTGAAGGGCACACACAGCTCCTGTGGCCTGCTGTGCAGAGTTACTGAGAGCAAACAAGGGTGTGGGTGGTGATAAGAATCTGGGTGAGGAGCGGGCAAGGTGCACATGTCAAAGCACACCTAGTATCTTCCCTTCCCCCACTCACACTCAAAAGACTCAAATGCAAACACTGGGGCAGTAAAGTGCATTTCCTCCTCCTGGGGCCATTCGAATTAGGCTTTTATTCCAGGCTTGGCCAAAGAATACTTTTTTCCCTTTGAAACCTGTAGCCCAGAAACTTCTAGTTGGACACTTTGTTTTTGTTGTATGTTCATATTTTGATGTATTTATCACAACAGTTCAGTTCAGTTCAGTCGCTCAGTCGTGTCCGACTCTTTGCAACCCCATGAATTGCAGCACGCCAGGCCTCTCTGTCCATCACCAACTCCGAGAGTCTACCCAAACCCACGTCCATTGAGTCGGTGATGCCATCCAACCATCTCATCCTCTGTCGTCCCCTTCTCCTCTTGCCCCCAATCCTACCCAGAATTAGGGTCTTTTCCAATGAGTCAACTCTTCGCATAAGGTGGCCAAAGTATTGGAGTTTTAGCTTCAACATCAGTCCTTCCAATGAACACCCAGGATTGATCTCCTTTAGGATGGATTGATTGGATCTCCTTGCAGTCCAAGGGACTCTCAAGAGTCTTCTCCAACACCACACAACAGGCTCAAATAAATACCACGGTGTCAGACGTTCATCTGGGGATTTTCCTGGCAGTTCAGTGCTTAAGACTCCACCCTTCCACTGCAGGGTACACAGGGTTCAATCCCTGGTCAGGGAAGTAAGATTCCAATATGCCATACCACATGGCCAAAAAACCCCAGAAAAAACATTCATCTGACCTGAGAAATCACACATGGAGGGGTGCATGGAAAAACAGAAATTCCTCAAATATCGGAATGACCATGGCTTATTTTCCATAGAAGGCATACCCACCGTTCTCTGCTGAGGATTATTGCTATAAAGTAGCTACCGGTCCCAAGAAAGCCTACCAATGTTAGGATTTAGAGAATAATGTTCCCGCTGGGAAAATCAATGACTTTTGACCACATTTTTTCTTGCTTAGGAATTCCTGAGAAAATAAAACATAGCTTGGTGTTATCTTTTGTTTGTAAGAGAGAAAAAAAGCAAACCACATAGTTTGACAATGATGCAATGATGCAAAGGGCTGGATTTTGGTTTTTCTTTTGGCAGGAACCACAAACTAAATTTAACCCACATGTAGTTACGAATGTCCACAATGATGAAACTTAGGGAAAAAACCAAGAGAAGGCAGGTGACGTTTAGCAACAAGAAACCATGTTGACTCTTCTTCACAGCTTTCTTCCCATTTCAAAGCTGCAGGGTAGTTCTCTACCACCGCATGACATGCTGAAGCGCGGTTACCTGAGGTAGCAAGCTGACTACTTTTCACATCAATCAGTTCAGTTCAGTTGCTCAGTCATGTCCAACTCCTTGTGACCCCATTTCACATCAATACCATATGATACAGGGCAAAATGATTCCAGAATGAAAAGGCTTCCCCTTTCTAATCCATTGTAGTAAAGACCATGGGATTTTCCATGGTCTTTCTTGCTTAGGAATTCTTGAGAAAATAAAACATAGCTTGGTGTTATCTTTTGTTTGTAAGAGAGAAAAAAAGCAAACCACATAGTTTGACAATGATGCAATGATGCAAAGGGCTGGATTTTGTTTTTCACAAAAACTGGAGTGGGGTGTCATCTTCTCCTCCAGGGGATCTTTCCCACCCAGGGGTCAAACCTACACTTCCTGCTTCTCCTGCGTTGGTAGGCAGATTCTTTACCACAAAGAAACAAATACAGTCAACGAGTGAGTCTGACCCTCTTTCCAGTTCTAAAAACTTTATGCCACCAACTATGTACATCATTCATCATCCACACAGATGACAACCCCCAACAGAATATTCGAGGACAGAGTACTTCAGGTCAACTTGACTTCCACCCTTTATAAAACATGCTGTAGATTATGTGTTGGTATACCTTAGTTACTTTATTAACGGATGAGTATGACTCCGTTTTTTTTTTTTAATTATCTGTGGCACACAGCCTTTTATTTTTAAAAATAAGTCTCGAGTATCTCAAGTCAGAAAAAATATACACCTTGGCTTCTTAATTTTCTTTTCTCCCCTCCCCACCCCCGATCAGAGCGGCTTCTGTTTCTCATACACTTTGTTGACTAGAGGCAGGTGCTGCTTTTTGCTGCCACTACAATTCACCTCAGCTGAATTATGGCAACTTTCTCTGGCTTCTGGTCTTCAGCAGGAAATACTGCTCACTCGTCCCTGTCCTCTTCATCTCCAGTTAAGCACACGAAGGAGACTGGTTTTAGAAACAGGACAGTCCATCCACAGGGACAAGACTAGGGACCAGCTGCCAGAGGTGCAGGCGGGCAGGAGGCCAATGTGTTAGGAGCTTGTCGAACCTTTCTTTGGATGGCTTCTACTTCTCTGCAATGGGTGGCAGCATCATGAGGAAGAGGGAGGAGGTACTGGAGGTTTTCAGGGAAAGGACACGGTGGAAGCGGTCCTCTAGGTTCGTGAGACAGAGACTGGAGTGGAGAGCTCCGGCAGCACTGAGGGCCCGGGCTGAGCAGAAGGAGAGTTGGATTTAATCAGGGATTCACAGAGAACGAGGCAGGGAAGGAAATGGCCCTCTCAGATGCATCAGCTCAGTAACCAACCACAGAATGTAATTACACATACAGAACAGGAAGGAAAATAGTAAGAAGGTGCATGCGTGCTTGAAATGAAAGGAACCAGCCTGATCTGGAAACATTCTCACAGATGAACCTTGACTGTCTGGATCCCGGGGTAATGAAGGAATATTTATTAAACATCAATCAGCATGTGTTGAACTCCTTCATTCAAAGAACCATGAGAAGGGCTGCAGGAACATAAAATCGAACGCCTTCTATGAAAAGAATAATTACCCAACTGTAAGTAAAAAGCTCTTAATGAGTCTCAGTCATGGTGTATGCCTCAGGGGTTGAGGTGAGACTGTTTATCTTTCAATTAACCAAATTAACTATTATTAACACTTTATTATTAGGCAGATGCTTTTACTGAGGTTAAATATGTGTGCTTCTGATATAATAAAATAACTGTGTCTCTGGAAAGGCCTACAGAAAATGCACAATAAATTACACGCTTATTGAGACCACAGGGTGGGGCAGGTCACTCAAAATCTACGTAATTTTGAACACACAGCACCAGCCAGAAGAACATTTGGAAGTTCAGGGGAGAACTCGGACACCCAGGGCAGGCTAGGGGCTGCCCCAGGGGGTATATTACATGCACAAAAGCAACTGTGAATGAGGTGATGCCAGTGGAAGCTGAACTCTAACCAAATTGAGGTGGGCCCAGAAGAGGATGCCACCTGCTATTACCCAAGAGTGAGCAGAACCCAGAGAGCATCCTCAGGGGAGGAAGCCCTGGGGGTAGAAACCTGGAAACTTCCACATTGACACTAACATAGGCTCCCTATTTATCAATCACAAATGAGAAATTGATGTCATGGAAAGAATAATTTATCTTTGTCCTTAAGTTAAAAAAAATATAAGTCATTGGAAAGTACCACTTGAATGTAAAACTTTTTTACCCTTAAGCATAAGAAGTCGTTAATTTGACTGCCCCATGCAAAAGTGATTCATAGTTTACCTTCTTGACCTTGGCCTCCTTCAGTTTTTCCAATGCCAGTTTTATTTTATCAGCCTTGGCTTGAGCTTCTTCTTCTTCCTGTAAAACGGAAGACGTCAACACAGTCCGTTAATCATACTAGCAAGTAAGTACTCCCACTACCGCTAGTGTCTTAGTCACTTTCTGCTGATAAAAGGCTGAACTGGTGCTCGCCTGGCTGCCCAGTGGTTGAGACTCATCATGTTGTATAACTTAAACTTGTATGGTCGTGCTTGGCCTCAGTTGCTAAGTTGTGTCTGACTCTGTGATCCCAAGGACTGTAGCCGCCAGGCTCCTCTGTCCGTGGGATTTCCCAGGCAAGAATACTGGAGTGGGTTGCCATGTCCTTCAGGGGATATTCTCAGCCCAGGGATCGAATCTGCATCTCCTGCATTGGCAGCTGGATTCTTTACCACTGAGCCACCAGGGAAGTCTTATGTTACTGCATATGTGCATGCTGTCTCCTCAGTCATGTCCAACTCTTTGCGGCCCTATGGACTGTAGCCCACCATGCCCTGTTGTTCATGGGATTCTCCAGGCAAGAATACTGCAGTGGGTTGCCATGCCCTCCTCCAGGGGATCTTCCCAACCCAGGGATGGAGCCCGTGTCTCCTGCAGCTCCTGACTTGCAGGCAGATTCTTTACCGACAAGCCACTGGGGAAGCCCTATGTTACTGTATCTTGCTGGAAATAATATAAATGTACAAAATTCTCTCTGAAAAGTTTTTTGGACTCAACCAGGCCCTTTGAAACTTCTATAATATTACACATCAATTATATCTCAATAAACTGGAGGGAAAGAGAGCCTCTGTTCTAAATGGATCACCAATTTTCAAATAATTTTTATACAAGAATCACACAATACAGCAATGAGTAGTATTTGATATTTGTTTATATTTCATATTTACTCA
Organism: Okapia johnstoni; assembly: GCA_024291935.2. Lineage (NCBI taxonomy): Eukaryota > Metazoa > Chordata > Mammalia > Artiodactyla > Giraffidae > Okapia > Okapia johnstoni. Next base: position 10,547,261 of record CM044324.1, read on the forward strand.
TCAAAAAGATATTGTAGGGATTTTCAGGGTTATTAGGGTTGTATTTATAAGTACTGATCAGCATACAGTACAATAAATGTGAGAGCCACAGGAAATAGAGCTAGGTTATTTCTCTAAAATGTTTTAAAAGTGGCTTACCCTAAGCAAAATCCTTACAGCACCCTTTTCTCATTGATGAGGGACATAAACTGACATCCCAAATAATGACAATATGAACTTCCCAGAAATCTATTAATATCAAACACTCACCACCTGATTGCCCATAACACCCCTTCCAACTATGACCTTACAAGTGATATCTTTGCCAATGAACAAGGCTGTCAAATTCAGCAAAATTCCACTTGGTTGAATTTAGAAATATGTAAGGAATGCCTTCTATTCTTTATGTACTGGGCGAACACCAGGGACACAGCAATGTATAAACCATTTCCACAGCTCATACCAAGTTAATCAAACATGAGCCCCAAAGGTTGAGTATTATCAGGAAAAGCCACATACAAATGTAGACTTTAGCCAAACTGTAATAGTTCCAGAATATGGCCCTAATAAGTTCCTTATACTCACCAACGTGTCCTTTCATGGGCATTTTATGTCTGACTTTGCAATGAACACACCTGGGATCCATTTTTTTGAATCTTAGAGCTCTGGGCATACAAATTTATGAATGGAACTATCACTTTGAAGAAAGTCAGAGATCATGGGTGGCAGAGGTCAAGAGTCCTGACCCCATGGACTTACCTGAGAGATGGGTTCTGGAGGGGGTGGTGGCAGCGGAAGGTCTAACACTGGATCAGCTGGTGGAGGTGGTAAGTCATCATCATACTGACCCGTTGCAGCAACATTTGCTCCATAACCAAGAGAGGCTGTACTACTGAAACTTGGCACATACAGGGATGCTGAATGAGGTTGCTTCTGAGGGGACTCTTTCTGGGCCTGGATTGTCCTCTGCTCAGCTTCACTTATGTCTGCTACCAGATCTGCCATGAGAGCATCTAAATCTTTGTCTTCCAGTGCATTTAAGGACTCTGATAGGGAAAACCACATTCATAAACAAGATAATGATGTGTACCTGGAAAAACTACATGAAAGTCTTTTTAAAGAGTCAGTTTTTCTATAAAGCAATGACCCTTCAATTAAAAAATAAATTAATTTTTTAAAAAAGAGTAAGTTTGAGTACAGGTTTCCAGGGACTGGGGTTGGGGAAATAGGATGAGGTCGGTGAAAGAATATGATTTTATAAGGCAAATAAGGTCTGAGGATCTAAGTATACCATGATGACTCTAGTTGCTAACACTGTATGGTATAATTGAAATCTGCTGAAAGAGTAGAACTTAAACGTTCTCACTAAAAAAAGAAGTAAATATGTGAGGTGATGGATAGGTTAACTATCTTGATGGGAGAAATCTTTTCACAATGTATATGCACACCAAATCTGCACGTTGTACACTTTAGGTATCGTACAGTTTTATTCATCGATTAAACCTCAATAAAGCTAAAAATATCCTTTCCTTCCAAAAAAAAAGTAAAGAAAGGGAAGCAAATGCCTTCCCTCCATTGAGCGTCCTCACAGGCCACCTATAAAGTCAAAGCCAAGTGCTGATTGGAGGCCTAAGTAGGAAATCCTTGTGCATTCTGGTGCAAGATCTTAAGAGTTTTACAAAGTAGGGCATGGGAGAGGCTGGAAATGGATGGAAAGTTCTCCCAGGTCTTTGGACAAGGGCAAATCAGAGCAACACTGATGAACATACTTGGAAGAGAGTCGGTCTCCACCAACGGGGATTTATTTGATATGCCTTGAGATTTGGGGTGAGGAGAGAGTTTCTGTGGGCACACCATCCAATTATAGGAACTCTCACATCTCAAAAAGAGCAACTAATGATAAACACCAGAAAACAAAGTACAAAGGGCGTTAAGGAGTGAAAAAAATGTTTTTGAAAAATTGGGATTAACTGGTAAAGACTTCAAAAGACAATGAGTTGGAAGTTAATTCTCTCTTTTTTTAAGAATTTTCTCTTGTTGTTTTCAAGACTTTCTATACATTGATACTAGTAGTTAAGTATTGCTTTTTTTTTTGACTGCGCCACATGGCTTGTGGGATCTTAGTCCCTGACCAGGGATCAAACTTGGGCCTACTGCATTGGGAGCACGGAGGAGTCTCAACCACTCCACCACCAGGGCAGTCCTGGGAGTTAACTCTTAAAGGAAACGGCAGATCCGGATTTTCAGAGTGAGGGTGAGGGAGGATGGTTTCACTGGAATTTCTTCCACGTGTGAGATTACTGTGATAAGACATGGGATGCTGAAAACTAATGAGACCACGTGCATCCAGGGAGCCATGGCCGTAAATCGAGTTGGGACAGCACTTGGCTGATCAGGCAGTCACCGGATGGTGAGTGTGATGAACAAAGGGTGAGCAGGGTGGAAGTGATGATGAGGAAGAGAAATCTAGCTGCTGTGTGCAACGTGAACGAGATTGAGGAAATGGGAGCAGGGGAAATACAGCCTTCTCAGGAACAAAGGAGCAGAAAGCATGGGGAAATCATTCATTGCCAAACATCATCAGCACAAACACCATGTAGCATATTATTACATTAATGCTAATGGTTCAACCCTGAATATTCATCGGAAAGACTGTTGCTGAAGCTGAAGCTCTGATACCTTGGCCACCTGATGCAAAGAGCTGACTCACTGGAAAAGACTTTGATGCTGGAAAAGATTGAAGGCAAAAGGTAAAGGGGGTGGCAGAGGATGAGATGGTTAGATCTCATGCACACCAACCCGATGGACATGAATTTGAGCAAACTCCAGGTGATAGTGGAAAACTGAGGAGCCTGGCATGCTGCAGTCCATGGGGTCGCTGAGTTGGACACAACTTAGTCACTGAACAACAACAATGGTTCTATGTACAGCACTTGGACTGAAGTTTGGATCTCCTAACCATGTACAAAGGGTTTATTTCCTCCTAAGCCAGTGTTGTTTTGCACATAACTTCTTCATAAAATTAAGTGAAATGAATTTTAAAAATCTCAGACAGAATATATGTAGAACTAAGGAAGTGTGTTCCTAGTTTTCTAGTGCTACCAATTATACTCTGACAGATTTTAGTCATTGCTATGATTTCAAATAACTCAAGAAAAGAAATGATGATGCTTACCATTTAAATCCTTAAACCCCACACTGTAGTTAAATTCAGCTCTGGGTGGTTTAGGTTCTGAAGGAGGGAGAATGTCGACTCCTAAACTCTGTGAAAACAGATCCCCAGCCCCAAAGTTATTCAGGATACTCACATTTTTGCAGGGCAAATTATTCATTAAGTAAAGAATCATCTACTGTTTACCCATGGTCTCTCTAAACATGTTCTCTAAAAACTGTATTCTTATTTGCATGTTTCAGGTGATTTTTTTTCCCTATAGAAAATGACAAGTTAAAAATTATTCTAGAAACTACATCTTGAAACAAAACAGATCAACTGAGACTGATGAGAATGAAGTTGTTTGTTTTTATCAACAACAGAAAAAATTTCTGGTAATGGTGCATTTGTGACACATACACTGTATATAATTCATTAAGACTTAAGTTACGACATCAAAGAAAGGAATATTTAGTCACCAGAAGAAAAGACCTGTTCAGGATGCAATCTTTGATTATACAGTAAAATGTTAATGCTGTTGCTCTTATTTAATAAAACTCTTGTTAAAAAGAAATGAAGACACAGTAAGTTACTAATTTTGTAAATGATATTATTTTTTAAGTGAAAAAGGGACTTCTTGTATGATTTAAAAGCTAATATTTAAAAACATTTTTACATCATAGTTTGAGAAGTGATTTCACCTGTTCCTACTCATGAATGTTTTCATGACAGTAAGTGCATTTTTTGATGTTAATTTGACTTAATAATATCCTTGTTCATGTTTTAAATTTCTGAAAGAAGCAATCATTATATCTTTGAGAATAAATTAATGAGATACTATCAGTTACAAGTAGGAAAAAAAAGACCACTAATCAAGTTGCTTAAAAAAATCAACCAAAGAAAGTTAGAATCAGGGATAAAATGTAGGGAAGAGTGACTACACCCCCAGAATTGATTCTAAAAGCTAGAATAAGCTTGCAAAAACTTCCAGGGAAAGGGAAGGTTGATGGAGAAACTAGGGGGCAGATACCGGAGCAAAAAAATTAGTGAAAGGAAGTGCACACACACGTAAAATTACTCATTAACTGGTTGGTTTTTAAACATTATAATTAGGAAGTATAACATTGCAATTAGGGGAGCCAACTCATTTTTTCTCAGGAATATATCAGGCTACTTAAAGAAATTAGAAGTAGTTCTCTATCAAAATATGTACCCATGAATGTGTGATGTAACAGGCTTTGAGTGAAATAGAGAGGGAAGAAGAGAAAGGAAACTGGTTTTAGGAAGGAACCCCTTTCATCAGTTTTAGCCAAGCAAACCTTGTGACTGGGCTCACCTGAGCACGATAAAGATCAAAACTCAGAAAGGCCCTCGGTACAGGCAGATCCAAGACACTGAGGGTCCCCGTCTTACTCTGGAGGTTATAGCAACACTACTCAACTATGAAAATCCCAAACTGACCAAACAGGACAGTCATTCCTCTATGGAGCAGAAGCGAGTGGACAGAGACACGCAGACATTCATCAAATTCTCCCCCTTCACAGTTGGAAAAAAGTCCTCAGATCTACAGAAATGTGACTATTATCCTAACACCCTCCCTCTGGTTTTTAGTCAGCACCCCTTTTCTCTAATCCTATTGTCTCATCTTTTGTCTCTTCCTTCATAGAGTCTGAATTTCCTTGAATTTCATATGGAATATAAAGTAGATGCTAATTAGTATTGACTTATTTTTCTAAAATAAACATAAAAAATAAATTAGTCTTCATTTATTTTGTAGAAAATTTTGGGATCCCTGCCTTATTTAGGAATACTGGATGATTCTTATTTTAGTGCTTTATGCAGAAAGTCATGAGCTGATTAGCCTTTACATAAAGGGAAATTGTTCAGTGAGGGTGGTGGTTGTAGAGGGTTTGCTTGGGGAAAATTCCTCCATTGGGATTCCTAAGTATTTGAACACCGTGAGCATGAGAACTGCCATAACAGAATGTGTGTGTGATCCATGTATTCAGTTAACTGAACTCAGAAAGGTATAATCAGGAAAAAAGCTTTATTTTTTTCCCTTACTACAGTTAGAGCAGGAATATATAACACTGTCAATTTCCAGTCTTTAAAAAGATAGCTCTCTTGTCATATTAGAATCAAATTTGGTAACACTGTTTTTTTTTTTTTTTTCTAATTTGAAAGTTGAGAAGGAGAATTTACCTGAGTCAGGAGATCCATCTCTCCCAGCAAATTGCTGAACATTTGGTCTATATCTTCGTTTGACTCACCCATCTGAAAAAGGAAGAAATCCAGATATAAACAGTCTACTAAAAGCCTGGTCGTTGGGGATAACTGTCCCATCTCTTTCTTTTCCTCCAAAAGGCCCATCAATAGGCAGGTAGGTCGAGAAGAAAAGCTTGTGGAGAGGAAGGTTCATTTCAGCCTGCACTTCCATGCCTGACCTCTCTGCGATTTGCTTGGTCCAAGGCTGAGCTGAACTCTAGGGACTGTCTCAGAGTGACAAGGGGACTGTTTTCCCAGACAGAACTAGTCTCCTTGGGGCCAAGCGCATGACACTCAGGAATTCACAACTGCATAGGACACCCTGATTGGAAAAAGAGAATGCCTCAGGCCACGGGTGGTGGCACCAGAGCTGCCAAGAACTTCATTCCCACTTGAAAACGAACACAAAAATGATGTCAGGTGTGAGTAAGCAAATTTACCAAATAATTCCTTGCTTTACAAGTTTATCTCCAAAACAGCAGTTTTCAGCACATTTATTTGGAAATATTAGGGTGACAAACACAACTAAAATGGCCACAAGATCAAGTGATAAGAGATGGAAATAAAACGTATTTTACATTATAACCTTTCTCTACCTAAACCAAGTTAAGGGAGAAAAAGTGCTTCCATAAAGTGTGAAGAGGGACTCTCTGGGAGGTGTAACTAATTGCTCTGGTCCTGACATTGCTGGTGAGGCTGGATTAGGACATTAGGAGACATGGTCACAAGGCTTAATTAGTAATGTGTTGTTTGGCAAAAAAGACTCAACTGCTTCGTCTGTAAGATGAGGACTTTGTCGCAGATAATTTCTAAGGGTCGCAAATGCTCTAAAACACTAGAAAATTAGTGCTCATTACAGTTCAAGCTAAGAAGTCTGGTGAATGGATGAGATCAGCATGGATTATTTAAACCAAACAATATGTATGTGTGTGTATGCATGTGTTTGTGTTTCCATCATTTTATATGAAACTTAAATACATACAAAAGTTGAGAAAATAATGTAATTATCTTCATGTACCCATTGTCCAGCTTTAACAATGACCAACTCATGACTGATCTTTTTTATGTAGATATCATATACGTAACACTAAAGGTTTTTTTTTCTTCACATAACCATAATAATACTATCTCTGCATACACATTTGTGTGTATTTGTATTTGAAATAAATTATTTGAGTTGCCAAGATACAGAAGCAACCTATCTATCAATAGATGAATGGATAAAGAAGATGTGGTATACATACACAGTGGAATATTACTCAGCCATAAAAAGGAGTGAAATCTCACCATTTGCAGCAACACAGATGGACTTGGTGGGCATTATGCTAAGTGAAATAAGTCAGACAGAGAAAGACAAATACTATATGATATCACTTATATGTAGAATCTAAAAAAATACAATAAATTAGTGGATAAAACAAAAAAGCAGCAGATTCACAGGTGTTGAGGACGAATTAGTGGTTACCAGTAGGGAGAGAGGACAGGGGAGGGGCAATATAGGGGTGCAGGGTAAGAGGCACAAACAATTTGGTATGAAGTAAACTACAAGGATATATTGCACGACACGAGAATATAGCCACTATTTTACAATAGCTATAAATGAGGTATAACCTTTAAAAACTGTGAATCACTATACTATATACCTGCAGCTTACATAATATCATACAGCAACTATGCTGCTGCTGCTGCTGCTAAGTCACCTCAGTCGTGTCCGACTCTGTGCGACCCCACAGACGGCAGCTCACCAAGCTCTGCCGTCCCTGGGATTTTCCAGGCAAGAACACTGGAGTGGGTTGCCATTGCCTTCTCCACTACACCAACTATATGTCAATAAAAAATATTTGGCTAAAATAGGCCAAGTCAAGGTGGGTTTATCTTTCCCTGAATAAATTATCATGAAAACTTATAGTTCTCCCTTTACTGTAACCTCAAACTAATACTTAAGCAATAATACCTTTTCATATTTAATAGTTTTAGTTAATCAGGATTTAACTAAACCCTCTGTCTATTTATATGTAGCTAAAAGACCTCTGTCATACTGACTTTGCTTACTTAAAACTGACCTAAATGATTAAAAAAAATCAGTCCTTCAAAGTACAGAGATGTAATGATGACAACGATGAAGGCATTATCTAGCACTTAACCTTGTTCTAGGAACTGATCTACAAGCCAGGTTGATATTAATAGTAAACAGCTAGAATGGCACTGTCACTGAGAAATCAGAATGAATGAAGGCTGTAAAAACCATCTCGAGTCCATCAGTGCTTATCTTCCAGACATCCACCCTGCGGACTTCCCTTGTGGCCCAGTGGCTAAGACGTGGCATCGATGGGTCAGAAATATCCACTGAGCCCAAACACCTTCGATTCTCAGACTGTATACACCACTGATACAGAATGGGTTGAGGCATACACACACCACTATGTATAAAATAGATAACCAACAAGAACCTGCTGTAGAGCACAGAAACTCTACTCAATGTTCTGTAATAGCCTATACGGGAAAAGAATCTGAAAAAGAATGAATATACGTATAACTGAATCACTTTGCTGTATACCTGAAACTAACACAACATTGTAAATCAATTATACTCCAATACAAAATAAAAATTAAATTAAAAATAAAAAAACCAGAACAGGTTGAGGACACGCCAGAGTGAACCACACACCTAGTGTGGAAATAACTCGAAACAGCAGCACGTTCTCGTGACCTCTGCTGACTCCCTCTGTGTTCATCAAAGTAGAAAAATCTTCCCCCTGCCTTTTCATTCCTTTTCCCTAGAGTCTGTTTATGTTGAATTATTTAAAGGAGTTAACATCAAAATCATTCTGTAAATCTCGTTATAAGTAAAGTAGGTTGCTGAAAGGATCACAGTTTAAAAGTGTTGTTATCCTTGGTGAAAATCCTGAAACACTTAGCTAAGAGCTATCAATACCATAAATGTGTATTAATGTGTAAATTCAAACCATCTTACATATTTGTCTTCCCTGTAAGAAAACCTTGCTTTTGGAATGAACAGAACCAGAGTCCCATGGATATATATACACACACACGCACAAGAAAATTGGGCTGTGTCTATTTGTATGTGTGGTATTTCCTGAAGGTCAAAATCAAGAGTTAAAAGACAGAAAGAAAGGAAACACCCAGCCCTGAGCACTCAAAGTTTTGTATGGGTTAACAGCCAAAAGAGAAGGGGTGGAGGAACCTTAGTGAAGCAATGGATTGTGAAACAACCAACGTGCCCATAGCAGCTGGGTGGAATTAACATTTTTTGTGAGTATGTCATTTCTGAAATCCTTTTGTGTCTTGGGAAGAACAACACATTGTTGATTTTAAAACATTTGGAATCATTCTTTATCAGATAGATTTTGCTGTTTTTTTTTTTTTTTGGAGGGTGCAGAGAGTTGGATAGGAGTGGGATGGGGTGGTTGAGGCAGTACATCCAGGCCGAAATTCTGCCTTAGAGTCCCTGAATGACGGTGAGATTTTCCCTAATGCTCTGTCTTTCCCTAAAGCTCAAACTTCTAAGCCTGTTTTTATCTACAGATAGTTTGTCTTCTCCACATACATACATTTCCTATATAAGCTTTAAATATGCATATTTTTTAAAATCTGCCTGTAAGAGAAAACATGGTGACTATAGGAGGTGTTAATGCAACTTGTGGTGACTGTTTCACAATATATACATACATCATATCATTATGTGGATGCCTTATTATTAGATGTCAGTTAGACCCCCAGAGTGCAGGAAAAAGGGTATCCTGATAGCATTCTGATACATATTTATGTTATATATTATATGTTACATAATATAAATATATTTATATATAACTTACATAATATATGTTATGTAAATATATATCTATATATTGCTTAATAGGACATCTGTTTATATCTATGGCAAAGTTAACCTTGTCTATTTAAACCAGTTTGGACGCAGGTTTCATTGCCACTTGGATGAGCAATTCCAGCCGTGATTTTGGACCTGAGTGATCAATAACCTCAGATATGCAGATGACAGCACCCTTATGGCAGAAAGTGAAGAGGAACTAAAGAGCCTCTTGATGAAAGTGAAAGAGGAGCATGAAAAAATTGGCTTAAAGCTCAACATTCAGAAAACTAAGATCATGGCATCTGGTCCCATCACTTCATGGGGAATAGATGGGGAAACAGTGGATACAGTGTCAGACTTTATTTTGGGGGGCTCCAAAATCACTGCACATGGTGATTGCAGCCATGAAATTAAAAGATGCTTACTCCTTGGAAGGAAAGTTATGACCAACCTAGATAGCATATTAAAAAGCAGAGACATTACTTTGCCAACAAAGGTCCGTCTAGTCAAGGCTATGGTTTTTCCAGTGGTCATGTATGGATGTGAGAGTTGGACTGTGAAGAAAGCTGAGCGCCAAAGAATTGATGCTTTTTAGTGATGGACAGGGAGGCCTGGCGTGCTGCGATTCACGGGGTTGCAAAGAGTCGGACACGACTGAGTGACTGAACTGAACTGAGACTGACTCACCTAAAACAGCCCATTCAATATTCCACAAGCCTTTCCATCAGTCAAAAAAATCCTGTTGGTGGTTCCTGCAGAGAGCTTTCCTTTCCTTCATCCTCACTGTTGAGACTCTCATCAGCTCATCAAGCCTCCAGGATTCCTCATCAAGTCCCATCATTTGACATTTCGAATTTGAAATGGGAATCTGAATGTTTCAATCTCCTGTTCCGTGGCTGATCACGATGAAGCGGGGAGAGTTCAAGTCTTGCCACATCTTTTAAAGTCCTTCGTAATTTGCCCCAACCTACTCTTCAGGGTTCAACTCTTACCCATCAGGGCCCTTGACACTGCCTGAACAGGCTTTTAAACATTCTCTTTGTCTTGGTACACACTATTCCCTTTAAGTAGCATCCTCCTCTGTCCACTCACCCTTCATATAACCCTACTGATCATTTGGAATCCAACTTTCATGGATGTCAGCATACCTCGTGGAGAGACTTGCTGTCCATTGCACTTGGCAACCCTATCAGTAAATTCAGATGCCAACAACAACCACCTGGATAAGGTTTTTAAACTGCCCTGGGTTAGTTTCCTCACCTGTAAAATGAAGAGATTAACATGTAATTCATAGGATTGCTGTGACATTCACATTCGTGTGCAACCATGATCACTATTCATTTCCAGAAGCTCTTCATCTTCCTCAACCGAAATTTCATACCCATTAAATAGTAACTCCCCATCCCTCCCACCCGCAGGCCCGAATCCTAGGATCCATCACCCTGCTTTCTGTGTTTATGAATCTGGCTACTCTAGACATCTCATGTAAGTGGACTGAAATATTTGTCCTGAAGATTCACCCTGGTTGTAGCACTATTGTGTATCACGTACTATCATGTATCATCCACTATTGTGCAAGCGAAGTGGTGTTTGAGTCTATAGCTAGATTGCCAGAATTAAACTATAACTATTAACATAATTCATGAGAAAGAAGGTTGGAAAATCTGAGATTCTTTCAGTATCAATTTGCTTTGACATTTTTATTATTTTTAAATTAAAAAAAAAACTGGCCGTGTTTATTTTTTCGAGGGAAAAAAAATCAGCCCACACACTGTTGCTGCTTAGTCACTCAGTCTGTCCGACTCTTTTGTGACTCCATGGACTGTAGCCTGCCTGGCTCCTCTGTCCATGCGATTTCCCGGGGAAGAATACTGGAGCGGGTTGCCATTTCCTTCTCCAGGGGATCTTCCTAACCCAGGGATCGAACCCATTTGGTCCATGGATTATTTATCACTGAGCCACCAGGGAAGCGCCAGCCCACATATTATAACTACAGATACAAAAGAGATAATTTTTAAAAAATCTGTTGGTGATAGGAATCACACTTGGTATGGAATATGTAGTGCAGAATCCAGGTGATCACAAATGCTGGTGGAGCTCATGAAGTAGCCAGTGTACGGTACAACTAGAAAATAACAGACAATATTGCATTTTACCCAATTCCTGCTGTGTAGTTTTTTTTCAAAATGCAATGAAAGCCCTCCTCAAGAGGAAGTGGTTCATGGAACAACACAGCCCGTGGTTAAAGGTTCTCGCAATGTGTGGGGGAGGAGGGAGGTAAAACTTCTGTGTAACATAAAACAGGAAGCAGAAACATCTCTAAAATTACATACAGGATCAAATAATGCTCAACAAAGAACTATAAGAAATCTCTTGGGTCAACTTAACTGGCTTTGCACAGTATACTTGAGATCAGTGAAAAAAATGTTTTTATTGGAGTATAATTGTTTCAAAATATCGTGTTAGTTTCTGCTGTACAACATCATGAATCAGCTATATGTATGCATATACCCCCTTCCTCTAGAGTCTCCCTCCCAACCCCCACTTCCCACCCCTCTAGGTCATCACAGAGCACAGAACTGAGTTCTCTATGGTATAGAGCAGCTTCCCACTAGCTATCTATTTTACACATGGTAGTGTGTGTGTCTGTGTGTCTGTGTGTGTGTGTATATAAATGCCACTCTCACAGTTCGTCCCACCTTTCCCTTCCCCTTCCCTCTCTGCGTCCACATGTCAGTTCTCTATATCTGCATCTCTATTCTTGCCCTGCAAATAGGTTCACCTGTACCATTTTTCTAGATTCCATAAATTTCCCTTAACATACAATATTTGGTTTTCTTTCTGACTTACTTTACTCTGTATGACAGACTCTAGGTTCATCCACATCACTACAAATGACCCAATCCCATTCCTTTTTATGTCTGAGTAATATTCCAATGTATATATGTACTACATCTTCTTTATCCATTCATGGGTGGAAATCAGTGAAAATTTTAAGAACTAGGCAAACAAATAGTTATGAAGTTAACAGGATAATCACTATGGTCATATGAACAATACAGACCAACACAACAATCATTCACAAAGGAAATTCACAGGGATGTCGTAACTGTGTATATGTATGATCATGCAAAAGGAACAGACAATAGGATTCTTTGGTAGGCAGTATTGTGATGGCAAAAGTATGATGGAAAAAACATCTGTAAATGGAAGAGTGATCATGAAATGACATATTTTAATAATTAAAAAAACACTGAACAAGTATTTGGAAAAGTCTTACAATTTGTTGACAGCGTAGACACACACACGTACATAACATGAAATGGATTACCATATTTTTTAAAAAGATTATTTTTTAAAATATTTGTATTTATTTATTTGGCTGCACTGGGTCTCAGTGGTGGCATGCAAACTCTTAGTTGTGGCACATGGGATCTAGTTCCTGACCAGGGATTGAACCCAGGCCCCCTGCATTGGAAGTGTGATGTCTTAGTCACTGGACCACCAGGGAAGCACCAAAAGTATGATTTTTAAATGGACTTATTTCCAAATTGTTTTGGTTTTGAGTGAATACAGAGTGGAGTGGGCAGAGTAATAATGTACTCTGCTAAGTCAAGCTCCAGGGAGGTGAAAAGTGAGACGGCAGAAAGAGACCCAAAAATATTCAACAGCATCAAAAGTTAACCGCATGTGACATGGGGGAAGGGCAGCTTATATGAATGCAAATTCTCACTTGCATCTGTCCTATTGACTTTTCTATATCTTTAGAAGACAAGAAGTAGACTAGTATATACTTGGGCTGAAAAGGGATCTTGAGATTTTCTTCAGTTCCTTTTTTTATTCTATTTTGAGCATTTCACATAAAGTATGGGGAACTGCTTTTGTATTTAGGATCTACTGTGGCATCAAACGAAAGTGACAACATAATTTAGGGCTTTTTGAAGAGATAAAAATAGAAAAATACATTATTCACTCATTTGTAAATAAGAACAATGGGTACTAATTTCATACACACAACTCCTATGAATAGTTATATGTTTTCACTGTTTTCTACTTGTCTCCGTTTTCTCTTGACTTTACCCTGCTATGGCTGAGTGTTTGTGTCCCACTTACCCCCTGCCCCAGTCACCAAATTCATTTGTTGCAACCCTAATCTCCAATGTGATGGTATCTGTAGATGGGGCCTTTGGGAGGAAATTAGGTCATGAGAGTGGAGCCTTCATGTTGGGATTATTGATTCTATAAGAAGAGATTTGAGGGACTTCCCCTGTGGTCCAGTGGCTAAGACTCTTCGCTCTCAATGCAGGGGGCCTGGGTTCAATCCCTGGTCAGGGAACTAGATCTTACATGCCACAGCTAAGACCTGGTGCAGCCAGATAAAGAAATAAAGAGATATGAGACAGCTTGCTTCTCTCTCTCTCTGCCATGTGATGACATAGGTAGAAGATGGCTATCGCAAGTCAGGAAGAAGACCTTCACCAGACACCAGATCTGCTCATGCCTTGGTCTCTGACTTTCCAACTTCCAGAACTGTTGAGACATAAATGTCTGTTGCTTAAGCTTCCCAGTCTACGGTATTTTTGTTATAGCATCTCAAACTGACAAAATGAAGAGTGTGAGTTGCTCAGTCGTGTCTGACTCTTTGCAACACCATGGACTGGGGCTTGCCAGGCTCCTCTGTCCATGGGATTCTCCAGGCAAGAATACTGGAGTGGGTAGCCATTCCCTTCTGCAGGGGATCTTCCCAGAGATCAAACCCTGGTCTCCTGCATTGCAGGCGTCTTCTTTACTGTCTGAGCCACCATGAACTTTTGTTTCCACCATGTCACCAAACTGTGTCAAGATCACCAACAACCATCACGTTTCTAAGTCCAATAGTTAATTCTCAGCCTCTTAAACAGCATTTAATACCATTCATGGATTACCTTGTTTGGAAATACTTTCTTCACTTGGCTTCCATGAAAGCTTTCCTTCCTGCTTTTCCTCCTAACAGAGACCAACCGAACTTGAAGCTAGTAAAACTTAAGTTTCAGGGATTTCAGGGACTTCCCTGGTGGTCCAGAGGTTTAGAATCCACCCTGCAATACAGGCGACTCGGATTCAATCCCTGGTCTGGAAACTAGGATCCCACATGCTGCAGAGAACTAAGCCCACGCGCCACAGCTAGGTCTGTGTGCCACAGTGAAGATCCCACATGCCGCAACTGAGACCTGACGCAGCCAAATAAATAAACTTTTTTTTTTTTTTAAGTTTCAGGGATCCTCACTTACAGGCTCTTTCTAAGACTGCACTTCTCTTCTGGCCCCCAAGCCACAGCATGGAACACTGCTTTCTTGCTGGGAGATCACCTTGGTAGTGGTCTCAGGGCTTAGAGTGGGGCTAGTGGGCTGCCAGCATCACATCCACTTCACCTGGACTCCAGCAAGAGCTGGACCTAAGGTAAATCTCACAGACGTGGATGCCATCTTCTATTCCAAGGAGAATATCTGAAGGAAACACTGTTCTGCTTTGTTACTTGCCTGGAGTCACCTTGACCCAGGCTCCATGGCCACCTTACCTCACCCCCAGGGACAGCTTATCAGTTGGGAGGGGGCAGGAGCTCTGTGGTCCCAGCTAAACTGGACCAGCTGCTTCTTGAGCCATTGGGAGCCATGGGTACCATGTGATATCTAGCGGAAGCAAGTGACTCAGTCTCTGAGATCTTGCTACTGGGTAAGAACCACCACCAGTGGAAGAAACCACAGAGGAAGTTACAGATGAGGCCTGACCATGGAGAGTTATGTGACTGAAGCAAAACTTTTTCTAAATTACCAGTAACACAATTAATGTGGAGCAACCAAGCTGGAGGAAAGACTAAATTAGCTATTCCCACTACAGAAGATTGTATTTCAAATCCATCCTCATATGGAGAGCTGATCAGAGAATATGCAGTCTAAAATGCAGGAAGACATATATCAGGCAGTTAGTAATAAAATGTACTTTAGGGATATTATGGTATTTGTGGCATGTATGTTCTTTTAAAATTGAAATACAGTTGATTTACTGTAATATTTCAGGTGTACAGCACAGTGATTCAGCTTATATATATATATGTATAGTATATATACATATTATATATAATGCACATATATATGTATTATTTTTCAGATTCTTTTCCATTATAGGTTAAGGTATTTAATATTATTCCCTGTGCTATGCAGTAGGTCCTTGCTGTTTATCTCTTTTATATATAGTAGTGTATATCGGTTAATCCCAAATTTCTGATTCATCCTCCCCTTCCCCTTTCCCTTTTAGTAACCATGGTTTCTTTTTTTTTTAATTTTGATATATTTAATTTTTAAAAAAGTTTTAATTGGAGTATAAGTGCTTTAAAATGAAATGAATCAGCCATATGTATACATATATATAGCCCCTCCTACTCTGCCCCAGCCCCATCCCACCCATCTAGGTCACCAGAGAGCACAGAGCTGAGCTTCCTATGCTTTACGGCAGGCTCCCACTAGCTATCCATTTTGCCCATCATGATCAGTCACTCAGTCGTGTCTGACTCTGCAACCCCATGGATTCTAACCCACCAGGCTTCTCTGTCCATGGAACTCCCCAGGCAGGAATACTGGAGTGGGTTGCCATTTCCTCCTTCAGATGATCTTCCCAACCCAGGGATTGAACCTGGGTCTCCTGTATCTCCTGCTTGGTAGGATTTTTTACTGCCGAGCCACCTGGGAAGCCCCTGTTTTACACATGGCAGTGTATAAATGTCAATCCTAATCTCCCAATTCTTCCCACCCTCCCCTTTCTGCCCTGTGACCACATGTCCATTCCCTGCATCTGTGTCTATATTCCTGCCCTGCAAATAGGTTCATCTGTACCATTTTTCTAGATTCCACTGTAGGTTTGTTTCCTATGCCTGTCAGTCTATTTCTGTTTTGTAAGTCTGAGAGTTTATTTCTGTTTTGTAAGTAAGTTCCTTTGTATCATTTTTTTTTAGATATGTGGTAAGTACTTTAAAAAATTAGCCATTTGTTGTGATTCCTTTCTCACTCTAAATATTAACTTTCTATTTTAAATTTTATTCATCATTTTGTACTCCTTTTTTTTTTAAGGGAATGTCCTCAAAATGTGTAAGATTCAGGAACCTCACTGGCTTCTCCTTTCAGCCTCTCCCATCAGTCCCTCCTCATTTCCCAGATCTCCTGGTCTTCCCTCTGGCCTCTATCTACACTCACTCTGGGCTGATCTCACGTCGTCTTGTGGCTTAAACACTGCAGACAAGCTGCCAAATCCCAGCGTGCATCTCCAGCCCAAACTTCTCTCTTATTTCACATATTCAACTACTACTTAGCCCCGCCCCATCCCTTGAGTCTCTGATTTTATCTTCTTTACTTCTGCTCCCCGGAGCCCCCCAGCTGCTGAGGACCCTGCCAGGGTGCATCTCCACATGTTTTTCTCTTTGTCTGGAACACCTGTTTCCTGCTGACCTAAATGGCTTGCTGCCCACAGCCTTTAGGTGTTTGCTTAAATGTTCCCTCAGTGTTCCCCGACCTCTTTCAAAATCAACTTTTTACCACAAGCCCACTTCTCCCTGTTTACATTCTCTTTCCACTTATCAACTAGAATGTAAGCTCCTTGAGGGCAGGGATTTGACTGTTTTTGTTTCTTTATGGGTTCCCAGGAAGCTGAGCAATGCAGATACACGATAGACACTGAGTGAATACTTGTCACATGAATGAATGAATAAAAAATATAAAATGCAATACATTAAGTTTCAAGAGGGCAAGGATTACTTATGCGTTCCTAGTGCCTGTCTTGGTCACAGAAGACCTGCAAAAGTCTTCTATGAATGGATGAATGGCTTCAAGGGGAAGCAGTGGAAGAGAAATTATGAGAGAGGGAAACAGATAAGAAAAGGGAAATGGGGACTTACGTGATGGTCCAGTTGTTAAGACTGTGCTTCCACTGCAGGCAGTGAAGGTTTGATCCCTGGTCGGGGAACTAACCTCCCAAATGCCACACAGTATGGCCAAAAATATTTTTAAAAAAGAAAAGAGAAGGGAAATATTTCTACAGCCACCATAGTGGGTGGTAAGAATGAACAGTAGGGAATTCCCTGGGGGTCCAGTGGTGAGGACTCTGAACTTTCATTGCCAATGGACCAGGTCTGGGGAACTAAGATCCCATAAGCCTTGAGGTACAGTCAAGAAAAGAAAGAGGAAAATGAGAGAAGGAAAGGAAAGAAAAAAAGATGATGCTCTGCTAAGTCAAGCTCCAGGTAGGTAAGAGGTGAGATGCATGAAAAAGACCCCAAAACATTCAACAGAACTCGGAAATAGTGACACAAGAGTATCCTTTAATGCTTTCAAAGGGAATACCTTTAAATGGGGAAATCTGGTGGACACACTTTTAACCAAATAATCAAAGACTTAGGATCATCACTGATAGGATAACCTGACATCACTGCCCCTGTGGTTATGCCCCCAGAACGTGGCATCACCTCTACACTAACGCACCAGAGTGTTTCGCTGGAGTCTAGTCTGGAGGGGTCAGTCTAACAAATCTCCACTGAGGGACTTTCTGCAGAACAAACAAAATGACTTGTCTAGACTCTTCAGGAAAAAAAAAAAAGATGTTATTGGGATAATTTGGAAAACATGAATATTTAAATCAATTAAATTTCCTGGGTGTGATAACTGTGGTTTGTGTTTGAAAAAGTCTTTGTTCTCAAGAGCTAACTGGTGCAAAACATAAAGCACACACCATAAAATGTAAACAATGAGTAAATCTGGGTGAGGGGAATACGGCTGTCTGTTGCACTATGCTTACTTTTTTGTTGTGGTTGAAGTACTGAAACTTTTCAAGAGAAAAAGTTAGGTGGGGGGAGAACCAAAATCTTTTAAGTCCAGTGAATCTGAATTTAAAAAAGCAAAGCAGGGACTTCCCTGGTGGTACAGAGGAGAAGAATCCGCCTGCCAAGGCAGGGGACACAGGTTCGATCCCTGCTCTGGGTAGGTTCCACATGCCTCGGAGCAACTAAAGCCCATGTGCCACAACTACTGAGCCCAAGTACTGCAACTACTGAAGCCCGGGTGCCTAGAGCCTGTGCTCCACAAGGGAAACCACTGCAGTGAGAAGCTCATGCACTGCAATAAAGAGAAGCCCCAGCTCACTGCAACTAGAGAAAGCCTGTGCGCAGCAACCAAGACCCAGAGCAATAAAAAAATACACAAAATAAATAAATAAAATGGTACTCCTTTAAAAAAAAAAAAGCCAAGCCAAAAAAAAAAAAAAAAAAAAGAAAGAGGAACAGGGAGAGAATGAAATGTGAGATGCTGGCAAAGACAAAACAAAAGAAAAAAAAATCTATCCTAAGCAGAGCTGATATGTTATCTCATCTAATTCTCATATAACCCTGTGGGGATGGATAACACCACTTATTCCCATCTTCATAGATGAGGAGCTTGTGGTTAGGAGTCTGAGTGACAGGCCCGAGATCACGCAGGACAGGACTCAAACTCAAGTCCTGTCTCTTCCATCGTACTGCTTGTTCCTGCCTTATGAAGAAAATAATCCACATAGTCAAGAAGTCACAGCAAGGGAGTCGTTGTGAAAGAAAAACGTAGGTGCAAAGTACACTTGGACACTCGCAGCACATCTGCCTAGAGATGACACACAGTCACAGGCACCAAGAAAATTTAAGAGGAGAAAAAGGCACACATAGTATAGGAAGCCAAACTGAAACAGGATTTCACGCAGTAACATCTCAGCTCAAAGGGAGGTTCTTTCACATCAGAGCTTCTAAAGACTCCAGAATGGGGTTTTGTCTTCATAGACGTGACCATGGGTGCTATGTCATAGCATCTCCCCACTCTAGAACAGCTATGCTAAGCTAGGGTCCCTATTTGGCCATGGTCCTGACATCCACCCCTTAGGATAGGTGGAAAGGGAGGGGCCACCTGGGTCTTAATGCTGTGTGCAATGAACAGATGGAAACAGAAATTATCTGGTAATCACAAGATTTTGATGCATGATTTTAAAACAGTAATATTCCCTTCTTCCAACTCCTAGCTGAAAGCGGAAAAGGATGAAGGCAAAGAGGTCAAAACACTTTGGCTTCAATTTCTCATTTTTGCTTTGGCAGTGAAGACCAATGTGTTCTAGTGCAAGGAGGATTTCCCTGAGGGATTGCTGAAATTCTTAAATATCCAAGCATGAGAAGATTAGTGTCAGATGGCTTTTTAATTTGCAGGAGGGCAGAGGGGATATTTCCTAAGGACTCCTAAGAATGAAGAGTCATGACCTTGGCCATCACTGGAGTAAAAAGGACCAGACATGTCCACTGAGATGTGTGGAACAGTCCCCAGCAGAGCACATGTTCCAGGCTTTGCTTAGAAAGCAGGAAACAGCTCCTCGGGGCTGAATCTGCCACAACAACACTCTAAGACTGTTGGCCAGCTTTGTGAGTTGTTTCTCATGGCAAAATAGACCCACAGGTTACTGCACACCATAAAAAAATCACTGAAACCAAAAGAAAAACTAAAGGCAACTTATTTCCTCAATTCGAAAACATATTTTGACATTCAAATACTTCTGAAGCCATGATTCATACTGTCGAATATGAAATCTGGCTCCCACCAGTAGGAATCAGCTATGACACAGTATTCCTTAACCACACACGTGTCAACTGAGTGGAACAGAAAAGGTGTCCTTTCATCTCATCGTCATTTTCTGTGTTATCGGCATTGGTAGCAGAAAACACAGTTCATTTAAAAAGTTATCAGGGATTTCCCTGGTGGTCCAGTGCATAAGAATCCACACTTCCACTCTGAGTTTATTTTTGTGCACGGTGTTAGGAAGTGTTCTACTTTCATTCTTTTACGTGTAGCTGTCCGGTTTTGCCAGCACGACTTACGGAAGAGGCTGCCTTTTCTCCATTGTATATTCTCATCTCCTTTGTCAAAGATAAGGTGCCCATATGTGCGTGGGTTTAGCTCTGGGCTTTCTATCTTGTTCCACTAGTCTTTATTTCTGTTTTTGTGCCAGTACCATACTGTCTTGATGACTATAGCAATTTGGGTCTGTTCTAGTGAGGTGGATGAAGCTAGAACGTGTTATACAGAGTGAAGTTAAGTCAGAAAGAGAAAAACAAACATCGTATATTAATGCATATATATGGAATCTAGAAAAATAGTATCAATGAACCTATCTGGAGGGAAGGAATGCAGGTGCAGATACAGAGAACAGACTTGTGGACACAGAGGGGGAAGGAAAAAGTACGACAGAAAAAGTAGCATCGACATGTATACACTACTATGCGTAAAATAGACAGCTGGTGAGAAGTTGCTATATAACATAGGGAGCTCAGCTTGGCGCACTGTGACGACCTAGAAGGGTGGGATGGGGGGAGGGAAGGAAGGCTGAATTGCACTGTCGTAGAGCAGAAACAAACACAACATTGTAAAGCAGTTTTCCTCCAAATAAAAAATAAATTAAAAAAAAGAATCCACTGAGTACAACCTCTGGTTGGGAAACTAAGATCCTGCATGCCGCACAACCAAAAAATAAATAAATAAAAATAAAAATTAAAAATAAATAAAAAGCTTTCAAAAAATTCACAGTGATGCAGCACTGAAATGTAAAGTTAAGGTCTGGCGAAGACTGACATTCATACACCAGGACATGCAATTCATGGCAGCAGAAATTACTAGGGTGCTCAGACTGTAATTTTCAAACTCAAAAGAGATGAATGTCACAGATTTATGTATCATGAAGAATTATCATTTAGGTACAAAAGCTCTATGTATTAAACACTTGTAATTGGAATTCAAGAGTTGTTTTGCCTCCAAAAATATTTAAGACAATAAAGAAAAATGAATCTTTGTATTTAAGCAAATAAGAAATATTTTTAAAATTCATGACTTTTTTCAGTTCAGTTGCTCAGTTGTGTCTAACTCTTTGAGACCCCAGGGACTGCAGAACGCCAGGCCTTCCTGTCCATGACCAACTCCTGGAGTTTACTCAAACTCATGTTCATTGAGTCAGTGATGCCATCCAACTATCTCATCCTCTGTCGTCCCCTTCTCCTCCTGCCCTCAATCTTTCCCAGCATCAGGGTCTTTTCAAATGAGTCAGTCCTTCGCATCAGGTGGCCAAAGTACTAGAGTTTCAGCTTCAGCATCAGTCCTTCCAATGAATATTCAGGACTGATTTCCTTTAGGATGGACTGACTTTTTTTGGATAAGCTTAAAAATTACACTGTGAACTCTAAAGGTTGAAAGGAACAGGCTTGGCCAAGTGTCTGGCACGCTCAGCCTGTCTTAGAATCTTAAGATTCTCAATGTGAAGAGGTAAAGGCTCATATTTTATTTGTAATACCAAGAAACAATATGAAATTCTACAAGCAACTGTATGCTGTTATGTCCTAAAATGTCCCTGAACATTTGATGCAGTGTCTTCCACCTCCAAAAAGAAACTGTTAAGGAACTGATCAATGAAATAGGGTAATGATGCTGAATGTTCTCATGATGAGAAGTGAACAATGACCTTTGGCTTTAACCACACAAAAGTCACTAGTCATCTCTGGAGAAGGGTTGAGGGTGGAAACCAAACGGAACCTCTTCAGAAGGGAGTGGGGAAGAGAGATTAGACAGTACAACCTATCTGAGAAGGTGAGTCCATTCAGTCAGTAGCAATTGTAACATGTGTTCCTGCCTGTCACTCACAGTTCTTCCAGTTTCATGGCTCCAAACATCTTTCTTTTAAACTGAAATTTTACTTTTATCTACTTAATTTTTTCTTTCGGCCGCACCGCACAGCACGTGGGATCTTAGTTCCCCAACCAGGGCTCAAACCCACGGCCCCTGCAATGGAAGTATGAAGTCTTAACCACCGGACCCCCACGGAATTCCCCCGCAGATGTGCTGTGCCATCATTTAACCACTTCTCTATTGCTGGAAATGGATTATTTGCCCTTCTTTTCAAGAAATAATGTTATGAGCCAGATGTTTTCCTTTGCTGAAAAATTATATGCAGCAAGGCTTAAGGATAAAACTGGAAATATCAATTAATTCTTGTTGCCTTTCTGTGGGGTAAGAAAATCTCTGGTTTTGGGTCTTCATCAGTATTCTGCACCTGGCACCAAAGCCCCCAAAGGACTGGGGCTATTGGTAAAAATAACAGTCAAGGGTGGTAAACTCTGCATTAATGAGCTCAAGCAGCGTGTGTCCCCACCATGCCCCAGCCTTCTCTCTATTTTCAAGTCTTTATGGCCATTTCTGCGACCACGTATGTCCAAAACATGATATACCACGTGCCACGGAAAAGATATCAGAAAAATCTCAGGTGCATTTAAGAGTTTTCAGCAGCAACCCAGTTCTAATGCTTTTTCTATAAATTTTACTAAAATTTTTTAGTAAATGCTAATGTATTTTACTAAAATTTTAGTAAATGAGTCAATTTTTAGTAAATTTTCTCTTTTTCCTCAAAGATGCACTTACAATGTTTTCTACTCTATTTTGAAGATAGGAACTGAATTTTTACTTCCACACATTCGCGATGATTCATCCCTTAAAAAAAAAAAAGCAAAAAACATCTATTAACAATATTTTTCTCCCAAATCATCTTCCATAAGTAGCTGCAGTGCAATGTGTGTGTGGGGAGCTCCTATTTTGTTCACATTTGCCTTGTGACACGTGGGCCCACCCACGCCTGAGGCTGGGGGACCACTGAGCCACCTGGGGCAGACAAGACCCTTCCCCAGGGACGGAGCAGAGTCTAGAATTCAGAGACAAAACCCAGCACTGTCACTTATTGGCTGGGTAACCTTGGGCAAGTTACTTAAACCTCTCAGCGTTTTATTTTTCTCATCTCCCAAAGGTGTGATAACTAGCTGCCTTGTCAGGTCCAGGTGAGAGTCTATAAATGAATGCATGTAAAGGCTGTACAACAGGCCTGGCTGAGCTCTGAGCACTCAGTAACTGTAGCCCCCAAACCATAAGCAACTGGAACTGAAGCCTTCTTTAGCCTCTGAAAGGCCTGGAAGGCTGAAGACATCCCGATAATAACCCTTTAGAAGCTAGCATTATTTTTCCTATCTTACAAAGTTTAAGTAACTTATCCTAGATCAGAAAATTAGTTAGCTGCAATAGTATGGAATCACTAATTACTTTACTTAGAATAAGTGCCACTTTGAATCACTGCCTTAGATCCATTATTTAGAGTCTTATTAGCAGCTTAGGGTTTGAGGAGAGAGATTTTAGGTGAATGCAGTAGCTTTGGTGCTTGAGACTCAGCTTAAATGTCACCTCCTCAAAGAACAGCAGGCCCCTCAAGATCTCCACCAAATCATACTGGATGCTCCAGTGCTCAAGGATATGGGCTGATCGGATATTCTGATCATGGTTGTGGAGAGAAGGGTGATGGTGAGCAGTGCAAGTCACACTGTTCCACCCAACAGTCTCCTGACCAGGAGCCTAATGCCCAGCCCATCCTTTCCCCACCAGGAAAATTGGCTCCATAGGCATTCTTGGATGTAACTGGCAGGGGTGGGAAAGTCATGAATGGAAAGAAAAGGGACAGTGTCTTAAAATATATACATATCTTTATTTTTTTTTTACAATAGCCTCTTTAAAGTTTTTTTTTTTAAATTGGAGTATTGTTCATTCACAATGTTGTGTGAGTCTCAAGTGTACAGCAAACTGGTTCAGTTATACATATACAAATTATTTTTCAGATTCTTTCCCATATAGGTATTACAAGATATTGAGTACAGTTCCCTGTGCTATACAGTAGGATCTAAATAGACATTTCTCCAAAGAAGGCATACAGATGGCCAACAGGCACGTGAAAAGATGCTCAATATCTCTAACTATCAGACAAAAAGTGAAAGAGAAACTGTTAGTCGTTCAGTCATGTCCAACGCTTTGCAATCCCATAGACTGTAGCCCTCCAAGTTCCTCTGTCTATGGAATTCTCCAGGCAAGAATACTGAAGTGGGTAGCCATTCCTTTCTCCAGGGGATCTTCCCAACCCAGGGATCGAACCCGGGTTTCCTGCATTGCAGGCAGATTCTTTACCATCTGAGTCACCAGGGAAATGAAAATCAAAACTACAAATCCAAACAGTCAGGATGGCCATCATTAAAAAGTCCACAAATAATAAATAAATACTAAAGCGGGTGTGGACAAAAAGGAACCCTCCTTCACTGTTGGTGGGAATATAAGTTGGTACAGCCTCTATGGTTATCAGTATGTGCATGCATGCTAAGTCACTTCAGTAGTGTCTGCCTCTATGCAACCCTATGGACTGTAGCCCACCAGGCTTTGGGGATTCTCCAGGCAAGAATACTGGAGGGGGTTGCCATGCACCCTCCAGGGGATCTTCCTAACCCAGGGATTGAACACACGTCCTTTGTGTCTCTTGCGTTGGCAGCTGGGTACTTTACCACTAGCACTACCTGGGAAGCCCATGGATATCAGTATGGAGGCTCCTTAAAAAAATAAACCTAGAGTTACTGTATGATCCTGCAATCCCACTACCAGTCATATATCCAGAGAAAATTCTAATTTAAAAATATACATGCACACCCCAATGTTAATAGCTGCACTATTTACAATAGCCAAGATACGGAGGCAACCTAAATGTCTACTGACAGATGAACGGATAAAAAAGATGTGGTATGTATGTATGTATTTATGTAGGTATCTATATACACACATACACATGATGGAATATTACTCATCCAAAAAAGAATGAAATAATGCCATTTGCAGCAATATGGATGGACCTAGAGATGATCATATTAAGTGCAGTAAGTCAGACAAGGACAAATATCATATAATAGCACTTATTTGTGGAATCTAAAAAAAATGACCCAAATGGACTTACTTATAAAACAGAAACAGACTTACAGACGTAGAAAATAAATTTTTCGTTACCAAAGCAGATAGCAGGGCAGGGACTAGGAGAGATATAAATTGGAAGTTTGGGATTAACATAGACACACCACGATATACAAAACAGGTAAAAAACAAAAAGAAAACAGACTATTTTTTGTTTCCCTAAAGGAAACCAAGAACACAGGTCTGCTTTATGGGGCCATTAAGTAGTTGCTATTATAATAACCATATTTCTTACTTATTCTCTTAGGTTGGGATGACCTAGAGAAATGTGTGATACAAAAACAAATATACCTAGAGACCATTTGTTTATTTTCATGTGAACTCATTTAACTACACAGCGATAGGTCATAGTTTTAGATCATGATTCTTTACTTCTTAATTCATTCATTATCTCAAGAAGCAATAATGGGATGCAAGCTCTCTGCCAGACCTTATGGTAATGCTAGAATCCATACCTTGAATATTTGGTGAATGGATGAATAAAGTTCAAAGTCTAAACAGGATGGCAGATATGAAAATAATTTAACACCATGTAACAATAATTAAAGGGCTTCCCCTCAGGAGTAAAGAATTCGCCTGTGATGGAACAGCCACAGGAGACACAGGTTTGATCCCTGGGTAGGGAAGATCCCCTGAAGCAGGAGATGGCAACCTGCTTCAGTATTCTTGCCTAGAGAATCCCGTGACAGAGGAGCCTGGTGGGCTATAGTCAAACAGTCAAACACAACTGAGCACACACAATAATATGAAAGATATAAAATAATAAGGGATCAGAGAAGAGAGATCACTCAGTCTCTAGGGGTGAGAAGTTGTTCCCTGCAGCCTGAGACGATGGTGGGATGCACAGCAAGCTGAGAGCACGGGCTAGCACTTTGGATTCTGGAAGACCTGGGGTTCAGCCCTGCCCTCATTGTGGTAAAATGTTGAGAAACTTGGCCTTAACAGTGTTGGTTTCTCAATCTATAAAACGAGGATATTTCACTGCATTTTTGTAAGGATTAAATAAGATAACACCGAATGCCTCCTACATGTGAGATGCTCAGAAAGTGCTAAGAGTGCTAAGGTCACCATTGCCCTTGCTGAGTCAGTACGTATATCCTACGAGAAGAACGCCAGACTCTGGAAGCACATGGTGGGTTGACAGAGTTGGGAAATCTAGTGAGGCCCAAGCTAATCTTTGGATTTGGATCTGCACTTTCTTTTCAGCCTGCCTGCTACCCTCTTAGTTGCTCAGTCATGTCTGACTCTTTGCGACCCCACAGACTGTAGCCCTTCAGGCTCCTCTGTCCATGGGATTTTTCAGGCAAGAATACTGGAGTCCATTGCCATTTCCTCCTCTAGGTGATCTTCCTGAATCAGGGATCGAACCCAAGTCTCCTTCACTGCAGATGGATTCTTTACTGCTGAGCCATCAGGGAAGCCCCTTTTTTTTACAACAGTGGTTCTCAAAGTGTGAGTCTCAGACCAACAGCCACAGCATCACCCAGATACTTGGAAATGCAAATTCTTCATCCCCACTCTAAAAATATTGAATCCGAAACTCTGGGGGTGAGGACCACCAATCTGTATTTTAAAAAGCCTCCCACATGATTTGTTTGCATGCTAAAGTTTTAGAACCACTGGTCTACAAATTGATGGTAAAATTTTTAAAAGGGAGGGAGGTTCAAAAGGGAGCGGACATGTGTATACCAATGGCTGATTCATGTTGATGTATGGCAGAAACCAATACAATACTGTAATTATCTCCAATTAAAAACAAATAAATTAAAAAAAAATGTTATAGGCAAGTACAGGGTGTATGAAGATTATGAGAATCAAAAGTTTTAGCCAAGACAAAAGTGGCTTGTGCTTTACGTCAAACACAAGGAAGGCACTCGCCATGTGCCATGCCCTGTATTATTTCTGTGTTGAAAATGCATAAGAAACTGTCTATTTACTGTTTAAAGGTACGGAATGAGGGAATTCCCTGGCAGTCAAGTGGTTTAGACTGAGCTATCACTGACCAAGGGCCCAGGTGTGATCCCTGGTTGGGGAAATAAGTTCTCACAAGCTTTGTGGCACGGCTAAAAAAAAAAAGATTTAAAAAAAAAAAAAAGTATGGAGTGAAAAAGAACCAGGTTAGATACTGGATCTAACCTTGTTAGATACTGGAAAATCCAACTTATTTTTATCACTAATGTTCCTTCCCTGGGCAACATGTAACCTCTTGAGGAAAATGTTCACTCAATTGCTATGGGACTTGGAAGCACTTCCTTTCCTTATTCATACGGAATAAGCAGATTCACAATTTAAAGCTGGTAATGATGATGATGGTTTTAAACAAGGCTTCCTGTTCTTTGATGTGGGGTCTCTGTCTCCTCCCCTTGACTCTGAGCAGTCCGACTGCTATGAGAGGCCATCCACAGGGTCGCTTAGAACTCCCTCCATACACTCCCTGTGGAAGCCCAGCTGTCGCCCTGTGAGAAGCCAGAGCCACCTGGAGGGCCACAGGAGATACTCTGGTTACCAGTCCCGCCCAGCTCAGGGGCCAGGCTGGTGAGTGAAAAATCCTCCAGGTAAGCCCAGTCTCCAGCAGTTTCCACCACCTCCAGCTGTTCAAGTCTCCCCAGCTGAGGTCACAGACATCACATAGCTGAGGCCAGTTAGCCCTGCGGTGGTGAGTCCTGACCCACACAATCTGTGATCACAATAAAACTGTCTGTTGCACAGCACTGAGTTTGGGGTGATCTGTTATGCAGCTGTTGATAGTGGAGCAAATGATCACTGCAGCTACCACTCCAGGGTACCTTCTACAAGTCCAGCATGGTACTATGTTCTTATGCTAGATTCTGCCTCGTTCCACCTGCTCTGCAAAATATGTTAATCCCATCTGCAAGTGAAGAAATGGAGGCTGTGAGCAGAAAAGTGTCATGCAAAGGCACACGTGGTAAATAACTATTTATGTCAATATTCAGTGCATTAAAAAAAGCCAAAATGTCAGTCTTTATCCGAAAATAATAGTTAGAAGATGGCAAAAACTGTGGTGATCATTTTGTAATGAATAGAAAGATCAAATCACTATGTTGTGCACCAGGAACTAACACAGTGGTTGCATGTCAGTATACTTCAAAAACAAAGAAATTCATAGAAAAAGATACTAGATTTGTGGTTACTGGGGGGTGGGGTGGGGATTGGAAGAAGGTGATCAAAAGGTACAAACTTCTGGTTATAGGATAAATAACCATTAGGAATGTAGTGTACATCATGATGCATATAATTAACACTGCTGTATATTATATATGAAGGATGTTAAGAGAGTAAATCTGAGTTCTCATCACAAGGAAAAAGAATTTATTACTTCAGATTTTATATCTATATCAGATGATGGATATTCACCAAACTTATTGTGGTAATTGTTTCACAATCTACATAATTCAAATCACTTAAATACACTGATAGGGGCTTCCCTCATGGCTCAGAAGCGAAGAATCTGCCTGCCAATGCAGGAGACACAGTTTCTACCCCTGATCCGAGAAGATCCCACAACTAAGCCCATGCACCACAACTATTGAGCCTGTGCTCGAGAGCCCAGTAGCTCTAGAACTACTGAAGCTGGTGTGCCCTAGAGCCCATGCCCCACAACAAGAGAAGCCACTGCAGTGAGAAACCCACCCACTGCAACTAGAGTACCCCTTGCTCTCTGCAACTAGAGAAAAAGCCCACATAGCAACGAAGACCCAGCACAGCCAAAAATAAATAAATAAATAAAATTATTTTTTAAAAAATAAATGCACTGATAACTTCTGGTTAGTTGGCAGTGAATACACATTGTTTTCTAAGATTCCAGTGAAATGACTCCAGAGCAGTCTGGAACGCAAGGAAGGGTGCTGCTGCCAGATGAAAATCCTTGAGGAATTTCTGGAAGATGTTAAGGAGAAAGGATTGTACAGAGAACCACTAGAGCGAGGGGAGCAGCGGTCCGATGTGGGTCTGGAAGACGGCTGTCAAACACAGAGCCAAGGAAAATGGCCAAACTCGGGGTCAGCAAAGATGGAAGGTCACGGACAAACTGGAATAATTAAGGACTGATGCTATGGGCCATTCGACTTCCTCTGTCACAAGGAACAAAGAGAAACTGCAACTGCCTTGGGTCTAAAATCAGCAAGAACCCTTGCCCTATACACTATGAGCAAACTGGCTCACAGGTTCTTAAGGTGGGACTTGAGCCAAGGAAACAAAAACAAATAAAGCAGTTTGGGACTCAGAAAGTTTGGGACTTTGTAACTGACATGAGATCCCAGTCCAATCAGCCAACTATTCATCCATCCTTCCATCCATTAGAAGGGGTTGAGAAAAGAAATGTTCACATTCAGTGAAATGCACTAAGAACTCTTAGGAGCTCCACTTTCGACATAAGGCATTGCTGGCCTCAGTGAATAGCCCCCAAGGAGGGTTGAAACTTATACATCTGATCTTTATCCAAACCAAACAGGAAAGCTGCCTTCTGTCAATCACCACATCCGTCTATAGAACCCGTCAGCCTCACAGTCAAGAAAGAAGCTTATTCGGCTGCCAAGTAAGTCATATCACCTTCTTATGTTATTCTAGCCTTTCAATAAAAGTATGAATCAACAACCAAGATTTCAAAAAATCTTTTCAGCTATGCTGAGAGGGGCAGCATTTTATTTGTATTATATTTGTATTGGGCAGGGCTCCAGAGAACCACAGTCTTCTGTTTTCACAAGTGCCTAAGCATTTTGACTCAACTCTCCCAGTAGCTGGCACAGCGCTATGGTTGGATAACAGTTCAACTATTGGAACTCAATGGATAACAGTTCATGTTAATATGTAGTAGGAGTTATAAATATGGGACAATTACTAAAGATCAGACACATATAGTATCTCATTTAATTCTCAAAGCAATCTTCGGATGTAGTGACATTATTCTAATTTTACAGGTTATAAAACTTAGGGATGGAGAAACAATAATTTGCACAAGCTTATGTGACTGGAGGACTGGACTGTGCCCAGGTCTCAGTCGAAAGCTCATGTTCACAATCATGCCACATGGGCCTTCTGAAGACACAAACGGACGGTGATCATTGAGAGGTAGAATTTGGCAGCTATTTTGCTAATGCTGCTGTTACAGTATCTATTTGTCCAGTTTGAATGCAACTGAGTTCGTGTCTGTCTTTCAGACCACACTGAGGTTAGGCAGAAAATCTTGTATTTTACACATATCACGTACTCAGTAAATACATTCAGCTGTTGGGAGATCCTGGCTAAGTGATTTAACCTGAGTCCTCGGTATAGTGTCTGATATACTATACTAAGCCATTATTATTATCACCACCATCATCATTTTTGTTACTGTATCTCCCTCTAAAACCACCGTGTGCTAAAAACTACCGTGTACTAAGTCGCTTCAGTCATGTCCGACTCTTTGCAACCCTATGGACCGTAGCCCGCCAGGCTCCTCTGTCCATGGGGTTTCTCTAGGCAAGAATACTGGAATGGGGTGCCATTTCCTTCTCCAGAGGATCTAAAACCACTAGTGGAAACAAATGTCCGTCACTTACTCACACACCACATACAGGTTCCCAAGTCCCAAGCAGGACTTGTTTACTTCTGCATGTTGCATTTTTGTGTACCTGAACAGCCATTTTTCCATAGACCACTGGAAAGGACATCTGTAAGTTGTGTTTCTAAGACAGAGACTGTTGTGGGTTTTTTTTTTGGCCAAGCCACACAGCATGTGAGTTCTTAGTTCCTCACTAGACCACGAGGGACATCCCTAGGACAGAGATTCTTAACCATTCTAAACTACAGAGGAACTGCATCGGAATCTCCCTTAAGTTTTTTCAAACTTTGTAAAGTACCCATGGCACTTACAACTCCACAATCCAAATCTTATCACTACCTTCCAGCCTGG
This sequence comes from Okapia johnstoni, assembly GCA_024291935.2. NCBI lineage: Eukaryota > Metazoa > Chordata > Mammalia > Artiodactyla > Giraffidae > Okapia > Okapia johnstoni. Next base: position 10,578,292 of record CM044324.1, read on the forward strand.
AAGGGAGGTGTATTTTTGGAGTTGAAGACCATCACTAAGAGAGCTGCTGTTGTGAGGGTGTGTTATGCTTGTGAGCTAGCAGATGAACACTAAAGAGAAGAAAAAAAGAGTTGACAACCACTGTTGCCTAAGGCAACCAATCACATTTGCCGGATGTGGGTTTACGGTATCCTGCTCTACGTTTTACTTCCACTCTTTTTACAGTCCCTGTAACTTTTAAGAAGAATCCTAAAAATAAGGGTGAGGATGGGAGAGTGGGCAGAGGGGAAGATAGAGAATAAAAAGTAAGCAATGGCAATTTGTTGTTGTTTTTGTTGCTTAGAGGGCTAATAAACCATTCTGGGTGTAGGCTGAGCTATGCATTAAAATCTGGTTCCAAGGACACACCCCACAGTAATAGAAAATGCTTTTTGCTTCTTTTTCCCCTTAGTTTCCTTCCTAAGGCATCTAGTATCCTCCATACAGCTGAACAGTCAATACTTAGTTAGGATACAGTATTTGTGCAATTACCCAGAGCTGCACCATCCAGTTCAGTAGCCACTAGACACAGGTGGCCACTGAGCACCTGAATTGTGGCTCGTCCAAACTGAAATGTGCTGTAAGTGTAAGACATGCTGGATTTGGAAGATTTAGTATGAAAAAAGAAAAAGAATTCATCCACAATTTCAATATGACTTACATTTACTGTAATTTAGTATAATTAATATTAATTCATTAAATGATCATTTTGGATACACACATACTAAATAAAATAGAAGAATGCTCAAACTACCGCACAATTGCACTCATCTCACATGCTATTAAAGTAATGCTCAAAATTCTCCAAGCCAGGCTTCAGCAATACGTGAACCGTGAACTTCCAAATGTTCAAGCTGGTTTTAGAAAAGGCAGAGGAACCAGAGATCAAATTGCCAATATCCGCTGGATCATCGAAAAAGCAAGAGAGTTCCAGAAAAACATCTATTTCTGCTTTATTGACTATGCCAAAGCCTTTGACTGTGTGGATCACAATAAACTGTGGAAAATTCTGAAAGAGATGGGAATACCAGACCATCTGACCTGTCTCTTGAGAAACCTGTATGCAGGTCAGGAAGCAACAGTTAGCACTGGGCATGGAACAACAGACTGGTTCCAAATAGGAAAAGGAGTACGTCAAGGCTGTATATTGTCACCCTGCTTATTTAACTTATATGCAGAGTACATCATGAGAAACGCTGGGCTGGAAGAAACACAAGCTGGAATCAAGATTGCCAGGAGAAATATCAATAACCTCAGATATGCAGATGACACCACCCTTATGGCAGAAAGTGAAGAACAACTAAAGAGCCTCTTGATGAAAGTGAAAGAGGAGAGTGAAAAAGTTGGCTTAAAGCTCAACATCCAGAAAACTAAGATCATGGCATCTGGTCCCATCACTTCATGGGAAATAGATGGGGAAACAGTGGAAACAGTGTCAGACTTTATTTTTGGGTGGCTCCAAAATCACTGCTGATGGTGATTGCAGCCATGAAATTAAAAGATGCTTACTCCTTGGAAGGAAGGTTATGGCCAACCTAGATAGCATATTTAAAAGCAGAGACATTACTTTGCCAACAGAAGTCCATCTAGTCAAGGCTATGGTTTTTCCAGCGGTCATGTATGGATGTGAGAGTTGGACGGTGAAGAAAGCTGAGCGCCGAAGAATTGATGCTTTTGAACTGTGGTGTTGGAGAAGACTCTTGCGAGTCCCTTGGACTGCAAGGAGATCCAATCAATCCATCTTAAAGGAGATCAATCCTGGGTGTTCATTGGAAGGACTGATGTTGAAGCTGAAACTCTGATACTTTGGCCACCTCATGCGAAGAGTTGACTCATTGGAAAAGACCCTAATGCTGGGTAGGATTGGGGGCAGGAGGAGAAGGGGACGACAGAGGATGAGATGGTTGGATGGCATCACTGACTCGATGGACATGGGTTTGGGTAGACTCCGGTAGTTGGTGATGGACAGAGAGGCCTGGTGTGCTGCAATTCATGGGGTCGCAAAGAGTTGGACACGACTGAGCAACTGAGCTGAACTGAAATTAACATCCTGTGTTTCTCTTTGACTGTTTCTAGTGTGGCTTCTCGAAAATGTAAAGTTATTTATGTGGGAACTTTCCTGGCAGTCCAATGGTTAGGATGCTGCACTTTCACTGCAGGGGCATGGGTTCAATCCCTGGTCAGGGAACTAAGATCCTTCATGCCGCATGGCATGGCAAAATAAATAAATAAGCAAAAATAATCTATGTGACTCACATTATACTTGTGTTGGACAGGGCTGCAGAGAACCAGAGTTTTCTGTTTTTACAAGTGCTAAGCATTTTGACTCAAAGGTGGTAGATTGTGGGGACTGTACCACATACATGTAATCTGAGTATTACGCACTAAGAGTTAAACCCAAATCTCCCCATTTCCTTTCCCACTGCCCTGTATGCTCCAGCTCTGCCGAACAATCTCATGCATGTAGTGCCTGAGGTGGCTTTCTTCCACTGGGCTTCCTGGAAATACATTTATCCTTCAAAATGCCTTTGGTTCCCCCCATACTATGTCTTCCCTACAATCACTCCCATCACCATCTTATGCTCATCACAAACTGGAATGTGTTTATTTGCAGGCCTGGGTCTCCCACTAGACCAGAAGCTTCTGGAGGTTTGGTGCCATATCTTATTTTGTTTTACACCTTCTACTCTGGCACATGGTCAACCCTCGACAGATATGTAATAAGACTGGAGAAAAAGTTCCAGTGTCAGCATGTTTAGCAGAGTGTCATTCAACTTGAGTGTGCATGTAAGCACAGAAGTCCCTTTTGTGAATCTCGAATGAGGGGCGCTTTTCTGCTCTGATGGTCAGGGCAGTGAGTTCCCTGAATGTTTCAGCTTTTCACTTCTACAGTAATCTTGGGAGCAATCATTTGCTCACAGCATTGCACTGCACTTACCCACGTCCCAGGCCCAAGCCACTTCATTTCTTGTTTGCCACATACAATGGTGGAAATTTAAGCACTATGTCAGTCAACAATAGTCTTGATTTGCTAAGAAACAGTCTTGACTTGCTAAGCTATATCATTTAGGAATTTAACTAGAAGGGAGCCATTCCCCTTAAAAATAAAAATAAATGATTTCTTTAATGTTACGTCCCAAACCTCATCAGTTCATTGACCCATCAACTGTGAATTTTATGTTATCAGCAAAGATGAAAGAGTTTGTTAATACCATAAATACAGTAGCCTTAGACAAATTCATTTAGTCAGCTCACTGAAATGAGATCATTCTGTAAACTGCCTGAAAAAGATTTTGTGGTATTTTTTTCTGCCACACAACTGATTTGTTCATTCTTTTCTTTTTGAGATGAAATTCTAATAATGCACTTAATTGAAAAACAAACTTTCGCCTGTGGGGGGAAAAATAGTTTACGACATGAACTATGATGCAGACAATGAAGTAAGCAGAATTTCACTAAGTGCTACCATCTCATAATTATACTGCCCTGACACCTACTGTAGCCAAAACAAATGAAATATCAGCTATCTTGATCTCGGTAGTTACTTCCTAGAAACGACTTCCAGCTTTCCAATTATCAGAGCAGTGTTACCTACCATTCAACAGCTGCTAGTGAACTCTTAGTCCTGCTCTAACTCGTGCATCCATTTAAAATCCATCTGGTCTTAGATTTTGAAAATATAAGTATCTTAACCTTGGGGCACAAAAACTTCCTTTGTGGAAAAGGCCGTTGTCTTCCCTTCCTCAGAATCCTGATGTTAAACTCATAATCTTAGAGGGGACTTCCCTGATGGTCCAGTGGTTAAAAATCCACCTTTCAGAGCAGGAGACGTGGGTTCAATCCCTGGTCTGAAAACTAAGATGCCACAACTAAGCCCAAGAGCCACAATTAGAGGGAAGCCTGTGTGCCCGCCCCAGTGAAGATCCAACATGCCACGACTAAGACCCAACACAGTCAAATAAATAAATAAATTCCAAAAACCCTCACAATCATAGAAACCTTTTATCAGGCCCATGTCACTGGTTGTGAATTCATGTATAAATATGGGGCTTTTCAATATTCATTTCTCACTCTCTCATTTATTAAAAAGAACTCTCACTGTCTTAAGTTTCAAGGGCATGAAATATTACTGATTAGCTGACTATATTCTTATTTCATTTATATGATCAAAGATTGCTGGTCAATTCTTTCAGCAAGTTTCAAAAGAAGGGTTAAAGCATTAGGATCCTAAGAGCTAGTTTTACATCCCAGTTCTCAAACTGTAATCTTGGGTAAAATTCTTAAAACTCTCTAAACTGTTATTTCTAATCTGTACAATGAGAATTAATGACAGTACCTTCCCCAAAAGTTACTCAGGCTGAATGACTGTAGCCTTTTATGTAATAAGCACATAGTTATTACCAGTTGACATTTCATATCCATGTCCAAAACTTTTTTTCCAGATTTCTTTTTCAATTTATTTTTAATTGGAGTATAATTCCTTTACAATGTTGTAGTTTTAGCTGTACCACAACATGAATCAACTATATGTATACATATGCCCCCTCCCTCTGAAGCCTCCCTCCCCAAAACTCAACTTCTCACAGCTTCCCCTCTAAACTGCCCACGTGGCTGATGCCAGTTCCATCCTTCCCATTGTTTGGGTCAAGAACTTGCAAGTCATCTTTGGTTCCTCTTTCTCTTAAATCCCACATCCACTTTGCCAGGAAATCCTGTTGGCTCCACCATTAAAATATACGCCAATTCCCAAACTTTCTTAATAGATTTCTGACTTTATCCAGCTTTTTGTCAACCAATCACAGTGAGCCTTTGACATATAAGTCAGATCACATTACTGCTCAGAATCCTGTAATGGCCCCTCAATTTAACTCAGTGTAAAAGCCAATGTTTTCATGATGGCTTACAAGACCCTACGTGATCTCTTCACCCTCCTCCTACATCTCCAACCACACCTCCTATTACTCTGTCCCTCCAGGCCACACAGGTGCCCTTTTCCTCAAACACACCAGGCTTACTTGTGCCTTAAGGCCTCAGCACTAGCTGTTCCCTCTGTTCAGAACACTGTTCCCTCAGACAGTCAACTCCTTCAAACCCTGGCTCAGGTCTTACCTTCCAACTGAGGCCAAGCCTGACCATCTTATTTAACACTGCAATTTTACTTCGTTCAACTTTATTTTTTTTAATGGGACTTTTCACTCAACTATATTATTTACTTATTTATGATGCTTACTGATGATTGTCTGTGTCTCCTCATTGGAATATAGCTCCCCAAATGCAGAGATTTCTGTCTCTTCCATTCACCTGGAATCAGCTCAGTTCAGTTCAGTTCAGTCGCTCAGTCGTGTCCAACTCTTTGCGACCCCATGAATCGCAGCACACCAGGCCTCCCTGTCCATCACCAACTCCTGGAGTTTACCCAAACTTATGCCCATCGAGTCTGTGATGCCATCCAGCCATCTCATCCTGTCATCCCCTTCTCCTTCTGCCCCCAATCCTTCCCAGCATCAGGGTCTTTTCCAGTGAGTAAACTTCGCATGAGGTGGCCAAAGTATTGGAGTTTCAGCTTCAACATCAGTCCTTCCAATGAATACACAGGACTGATCTCCTTTAGGATGGACTGGTTGGATCTCCTTGCAGTCCAAGGTACTCTCAAGAGTCTTCTCCAACACCACAATTCAAAAGCATCAATTCAATCAATATGGAAATTAGCAGTTCCTACCTTACATATGCTTTACCACACTTAAAAGTTACAGTTATCCTGTGATGAATCTTGGTTACTTCATTAATGACTAAGATTCTACTACTTCCATGGTACTTCATCTTATACTCTATTTATGACCATGCTTTGAGTCAGTGAAGATTCTAATTTCAGTTTCCCAGGGGACTTCCCTGGTAGTCCAGTGGCTAAGATTCTGTGCTTGCAATACAGGGAGCCCAAGTTAAATCCATGGTCAGGGAAGTAGATCCTGGATGCTGCAACTAAGACCCAGTGCAGCCAAATAAATAAACTAATAATAAATAAATATTTAAAAAATAATTTCAGTTTCCCAAGAGCCAATATAGCCTAATTCCCAGTTTGATATCTTTGTAAATGCATGTACCTGCTTTTCAAATCCTTTTCAAAAAATCAGCACACTAAAAATAATGATGACCTCTATCAAGAAAAAGTGAAGTCGCTAAGTTGTGTCCGACTCTTAGCGACCCCATGGACTGTAGCCTACCAGGCTCCTCCGTCCATGAGATTTCCCAGGCAAGAATACTGGAGTGGGCTGGCATTTCCTTCTCCAGGCAATCTTCCCTACCCAGGGATTGAACCCAGGTCTCCCACATTGTAGGCAAACGCTTTACCATCTGAGCCAGCAGGGAAGTCCATCAAGAAAAAAGGGTAATGCTATTGAGAGGAAGTCAGAGGTACTGGTATTATTTTACTTCTTAAGCTAGGTGATATGTTTCCTGATGTCGGCTTTATTATTATTTGCTGTAATTTATGTATGGGCTTGCCTTGTGGCTCAGCCTGCTATGCAGGAGACCTGGGTTCAATCCCTAGGTTGGGAAGATCCCCTGGAGAAAGGAAGGACCACCCACTCCAGTATTCTGGCCTGTAGAATTTCATGGACTGTATAGCGCATGGGGTCACAAAGAGCTGGACACAACTAATGGACTTTCACACACTCACATATATATCTTACACCATCTACTGTATGTATGAAATATTTCATAGTGAAAAAGGGAAAATAAATCTAGTTTTTGCTTGTTCTACTATCACTCTGTATTTTCCCTCCAGTTTGATATGATATAGATCTATGGACATAAATCTTCTGGCCAGTTTGTGCAAACATAACTATTGTGTGATTTAGCATTTATCCCCGCTCCCAGCCCGCAGCCATTTCACTGATGAGTTTGTGATATGAGATCAAATCAGAAGGATCCCCAGCAGAAATAGAAAAAAAAAAAAAAGCTACTCATTGTTCATTGATTTAATTAACACAGCCCATTATCAAGAGGATTGGAAATATAATAAAGATAAAAATGAAACCACATGGGGACTTCCCTGGCGGTCTAGTGGTTAAGACTCCACAGTTCCAATGCAGAGGGTGTGGGTTCAATCCCTGGTCAGGTAATTAAGATCCCACATACTATACAACACAGTCAAAACTTAAATCACATGGTTGCTGATAAAGAAGATTATTTTCTCAAAAGACATGTTTTCCCACTCTAAAAAGGCACGTTCTTTGCTGGCCTACCTTCACTTCATCCTCCCTGACCCCCGTGTGGTGTAGGAATCTGATGGGTGCTCCCACAGCACAGGGCCTTGGTCATGTGTGGGGCTGTAACTGCCCATTTATGTCTCCTCTATTAAACTCGAACTTCACTGAGGAAGGCCTGTTCTTTTCCACCATTTAAGCCCTTGCCCTTGGTATAGCGCCTCAAGTGCTGGTGTCATACTGACTCAGTTCAAAGGTCAGCTCTGCTTCTCACTCCCTGGGTAAGCTTCTTAACCTCTCTGTACTTTCATTTCCTCAATGATAAAAGGGGTTAATAGTAGTATAAGCCCAGGTGTGTGCGTGCATGTATACTAAGTTGCTTCAGTCCTGTCCAACTCTTTGCGACTCTATGGACCGTAGCCCGCCAGGCTCCTCTGTCCATGCAATTGTCCAGGCAAGAATACTGGAGTGGGTTGCCATGCCCTCCTCCAGATCTTCCTGACCCAGAGATAGAACCCAGGCCTCATTATGTTTCCTGCACTGGCAGGTGGGTTCTTTACCGCCAGTGCCACCAGGGAAGCCCCGTAAACCCAGGATGTGAAGCCTACTGAAACAACACATCCAAGTTAGTTAACACAGTGTCTGGTACAAAATATAAGCTAAATAAATATAATAACTGTTTACGATGACCATTTGGTGATAAAGAGGAAACTGAGTTGACAGAGAAGAAAGACTAGCTCTTATAATAAGATTCTTAGTGATTCAAGTGCAAAGATGATGTTTAGAAAATGTTTGGAAATGGGGTCAGGAATTCAAGCTTTAGAACAGGAGCTAAGAAGGTCTGGTGCCTTGGGGCGATGCTATAGCTCTGCCTGCTAAAGTGTCAGGGTTGGTAGGGGGCCAGCTGGGTCTCAGGGCTTAGACAGATTGATAGTACCACCCAGAAGTGGAACTAATATCGCTGGACATTTAGTAAATGTTATTTGAGTCCCAACTATGGTGCGAGGAATTTGGCTAGGTGATGGGGAGGCAGTGCAATTGTAAATGTTTCGGGGTGACAGACTATGACACACAAACAATTTATTACAAGCTTCTGCACTTACTAAAAGGTATTGAGTATAAAAATAATTAACATCGAAGAGGATTAGAAGTAAAAGAAAATCATGTTTGTGAAAGTGGTATGGTTTAAAGAAATTGAAAGTGGTATATCAAATACAGGCATTTACGGCAATGCATTTTTTAAAGGTTTTTTATGTGAACCATTTTTAAAGTATTGAATTTGTTACAATACTGCTTCTGTTTTATGTTTTGGTTTTTTGGCTGCAAGGCATGTGGCATCTTAGCTACCTGACCAGGAATGGAACCTGTACGCTCTGCATTGGAAAGGAAAGTCTTAATCATTGGACCACCAGGGAAGTCCCGACAATGCATTTTATGAGCAGTTCATTCTAATAGTAATATGAAGATATCTAGAACTTTTAATTTGTTATTGAAAAAAGTCAAAAAATAGTGGGTGATTGGTATACATTCTCAGGATATAAATACACAAAAGATTTAATAGACACTACAAAATTTAGTGTTAAGTGTTAGTTGCTCAATCATGTCTGACTCTTTGCAACCCCATGGACTGTAGCTTGCCAGGCTCCCCTGTCCATGAAATTTTCCAGGCAAGAATACTGGAGTGGGTTGCCATTCCCTTCTCCAGAGGATCTTCCCAACACAGGGATCGAACCTGGGTCTCCTGCATTGCAGGCAGATTCTTTACCATCTGAGCCATCAAGGAACAAAACCTAGTAAGCACCACTTAAGATTTAAAGAAACTGAGTCATAAAGTAATCCTTATTACAGTTATATTTCCTGAGAATTAACACTTGAAAAAATTTGAAATTGATTATATAGAGCTACCCAAGCTTGGGCTCATCAATTTCCTAGTGAAGTTTTTCAATAGAATGGAAATGCACCTTCTTACATATAGACCAGAAATTCACTGTTTCTTGAGGAACTTCTCAGAAACAAAAGACCTCAAAAGATTTGACTCTAACAACATCTGTTATCATCATTTTCTCCATTCTTTTTTGTTAGTGATCAGCCATTCTTTGTCAGCATTCAAGACAGGACAGATTCAAAGAATTCTGGAAACTCAGTTGCTATTTTAATGATAGACATCAGGTAGGCCAATAATCTTTACTGATAAGGTCAGAGAGATCTAAGCAACTTAATTAACATCAATTTTCTTCTAGTTAAAGGCAGGTGTGGAAAAGAACCCAAGTCTCCCAAATATCCAGGAAAGATATAAATATCAGTAATAATGTGAAAATGACTAAGAATCGGAAAGAAAGTAAAGTTGCTCAGTTATGTCCGACTCTTTGCAACTCCATGGACTGTAGCCTGCCAGGCTCCTCTGTCCATGGGATTCTCCAGGCAAGAATACTGGAGTGGAGAACATGGAAGCAGCCTAGATGCCCATCAGCAGATGAATGGATAAGGAAGCTGTGGTACATATACACAATGGAATATTACTCAGCCATTAAAAAGAATACATTCGAATCAGTTCTAATGAGGTGGATGAAACTGGAGCCTATTATACAGAGTGAAGTAAGCCAGAAAGAAAAACACCAATACAGTATACTAACACATATATATGGTATTTAGTCAATCAGTAAAGATAACCCTGTATGTGAGACATCAAAAGAGACACAGATAAACAGAACAGTATTATGGACTCTATGGGAGAGGGAGAGGGCGGGATGATATGGGAGAATGCCACTGAAGCACAGAAATTATCATATGTGAAACAAATCACCAGTCCAGATTCAACGCATGATACAGGGTGCTCGGGGCTGGTGCACCGGGATGACCCGGAGGGATGGGATGGGGAGGGAGGTGGAAGAGGGGTTCTGGAAGGGGAAAACATGTACACTCATGGTGGATTCACGTCAATGTATGACAAAACAAATACAATATTGTAAAGTTAAAAAATAGAAAATAAACTAATTAAAAAAAAAAAGAAAGGAAACTGGGTTGCCATTTTCTTCTCCAGGGGATTTTCCCAACCCAGGGAACGAACCTGGGTCTCCTACCTTGCATGCAGACTCTTCACCATCTGATTCCCTGGTGGCTCAGAATCTGAAGATGACATTAAATTTCTTAGACTTTTCACAACATGTTGCTGCTGCTGCTGCTGCTGCTAAGTCGCTTCAGTCGTGTCCGACTCTGTGAGACCCCATAGGTGGCAGCCCACCAGGCTCCCCCATCCCTGGGATTCTCCAGGCAAGAACACTGGAGTGGGCTGCCATTTCCTTCTCCAATGCGTGAAAGTGAAGTCGCTCAGTCGTGCCCGACTCTTCGCGACCCCATGGACTGCAGCCTACCAGGCTCCTCCGTCCATGGGAGTTTCCAGGCAAGAGTACTGGAGTGGGGTGCCATTGCCTTCTCCATTGAGAAGACAGGAAATACCACCCGGAAGACATTACAGAAATTTCCTAGTAGATTCTCTGTTAACTTTGCTAGCCAGCGTTACTGTAAGGCTGGCCATGGGCTGTCCCGGTATTTCAGTTTTCAGGCCAGAGAGAAAATTGAGCCTGAGGTTTACTCAGAGAGACAAAGGTCCGGAAACCTCCATTCGGAGGCCTAGACTTTAAAATCAGTAGTAGCTAGTACCCTTGCCTTTGTTTAAACCACATCATACCTGAGCAGTAATAAACCCCTGAGCTTTTTCTGTATGTTACTTCTGCTGATACTCCATTTATTTCTATAACGATTGCATTTAAAGTTGTTTTTGAACCGCTTTGCAGTGAGTGGCACCAGGAACAAACATGTTTAGCATTCCACAACGGTCTGAACGATAAGAAACACCCTCCCAGAAGGAAGATAAGGGGTGCACTTGGATGAGGTGTTCTGGGGGACCCCTGCCTCGAGATCCTCCTGGATATAACGACATCCTGGTTAATTTGCTTCGTGCTTCTAAAGGGGCGCTCTGGATATTCATTCCAAGCCAAATTACAACACCTGTGCCTGGTGTCCAGCTCGTTCCTCTCTATTTTAAAGCGAAAAGGACAATAATTCGGAGGCAAAGTTATTTTAAAAAAGAAGAAACAGCCATCTGAAAGTTTTCAAGGAAAGAAACAATAAGACGCGACAGACTTGTGACCGTCACTCTCAATTCTCACACGACCTGCACTCAATGCACGGCGCCCCGAAATGCCGCCTGAAATGCCCCTGGAACCCCTTCAGCGCTGGTCAGGCTGGGGCTTCCGGACCCGCTGGACAGGTGAGGGTGCACCGGTTCCCCGTCTGACCTTGGAGCAATTTTCTAGGCAGGAAATCAGCCAAATATGACGAAACCCAACTCGGGGAAGGCGAGCCCCAGCCCCAAACCCCGCGGAGCTGGGTCAAGTGCAGGGGTCGGCGGAGGGGACCGCCCTCCAGGGCCGAGAGGAGCCGCGCGTTCACCGGGCCCGACCTCGGGCACGACCCTGGTCGGGAGACATCCCTGGGGCGGGGAGTCGGGGGCCAGGGGCGGCCCGAGTGCCGTTCCCAGGGACCCCGGGGCAAGCGGGCCGGCACCACTTACCTCGACGGCGGCTCGGGGCGCGTGGGCACTCGACGGAGACTTGTGCGCGGGGCAGCTTCGGGGCGGCAGCCGGGAGGCTTCGCGGATTGCGGGCTGCGCCCCGGCTCGGGTCGGCGGCTCGGGAGGAAGTGGTGTCAGCCCGGCCCGGCCCTCGCGGCGAGCAGACGTGGGGCGCTCGGCGCGCTGCTCCGCATCGAGGTGCGAGAAGGGCGCCTGGTGGGAGACACACCCACGCACGCGGATACAGACGCCTGAAGCCCCGGGGCTGCTTTTTCCGACGCGACGGCTCTGTGCCTCCGCGCATCTTGCCCCTCCCCCACCACCTCCCACGGCCCAACTCCCCCCTCCTTCTCCTCCTCCCCTCCCCCCCCTCCTCTCCCTCCTCCCAAAAGAAGACCAACGCTGGGGAAAGGTGCGCCTTCTTCTCACCCTCCCCTACCTGCGCCGCGGGCCCGCCTCTCTCGGGGGCGTCCCCTGGATTGTCGCCTCGATATATCTATCACCGGCCAAGGGACTGGGGCCCAGACGGCGGTTTCTTTTGCAGCGGTGTTCCTAAGTGTCGACTTCAGCCCTTTGGGGGCTTCCTCTTTTCGGGCCAGTTGTGCAAGGTCCTGCTTGCAGGCCGTGCGCCGCCCGCGGTTGGGCGGTCTCCGTGGTAGAGCTGGGGCGGGGAAGAGTGCGCTCCGCAGCTGCAGTGTCTTGATTATCGGGTTGGCAACCCCCTAAAGACAAATGACACTCAGTTGGCGGGTGAGGCTGTGGCCTCTCCCATAAAGCTGGTGGAAATCCAAAAGAGCCAAAACCTTGTGCACGGGGATTCGGCCACAGCGATTTAACTTACATCTTCAGTGACCCTTTGACCCAGCGATCTAAGATCTAATGTAATACATACTAAGAATGGGTTACAGAGATACAGTGATGCAAAAGAAGTCCTGCGCACAGGGCCAGGCCACTCTTGGCTGCAGGATTTGTAATCGCAAAGGACTAACTGGGAAGAACCCGGTGACTTTTGGAAGCGGAATCTCTAGAGGGAAAGTGGATGAAATCTGAAAACACAGCAGTTAAAGCCAGATTTGGAAATGTGGTTGAAGTCACGTCCTCTGGCGTTCTACAGCTGGATCTGTGGGGAAGGTGGTGGAGACCTGATGGCATAAATTAGACCCATAAATTCATTAGGTAATTTCAGATAGTTCAGCCATTGAATACTTAATGAGAAACTGTTCAGCACCTACCCTTCTAAGAACAGGGAAAACAGTAACGATGAGAGTAATTCCTGCTCTCATGGAAGGTACATTCTAGTTGGGAGAAAACAGACAATACATAAATTAATATTTAACATGTCAAGTAATATAAGCATTTTGACAGCAATTAAAAGGGGACGAATAGAGTGATGGGAGTGGGGATGGAGTTGCTGTATTAATTAGAGTCAAGGAAGATCTAGCTAAGTGACACGTTAGCCAGACCTAAATGGATGAGAGAGCAATCCATGTGGATTTTTGGATGAGAATATTCCAAGCAAAAGGAGAAGCCCATTCAAAGTGTCCTTGGGTTAGGAGGGCACTCAAGATGTTGGAAAAACAGCAAGGAAGGGACTGTTCTGGTCTGGTAGGGATCTTGCTCTGAGTGATGGGCAGACAGTGGGAGGTTCTGAACAGTCACAGTACTATGTAAAGAGGCGGAGTTGAGCAGCAGAGTGACTTTCATGGCAAAAGAGGTTAAGGAACACCTCTTTGCAAAATAATGGAAAAGGGCAGTCATTCAGAGACTTGGAAAAGCATTCATAGAGAAGAAAGAGCAAGAAAAGGTCTTGAGGTAGGAACAGAGAAGGTTAAAAAGGCAGTGTAACTGGAATATGGCGAAAGAGTCAGGCAGTGGTAGAGGCTGGGGAAGGAGAGGTAGGCAGGTGCCAGACCAAGCAGGGCCTGGGAGTCAGCCTTGAGGACTTTGGGTTTTATTCTAATTGCAGTAGGGAGCTATTGAAAGGTTTTTAGCAAGTGATTTGATTTCTGCTGTGTGCCATCGTGCTGGCCCATGACTGGAAGATCAGTCAGACAGGACAAGAGGAAAAGCAGTAAGAGAACATTTAGGAGGCTGTGGGGACCATCCAGATGAAGGATGATAGTAGCTTTGATCAGGATTTGAACAGTGGGGGTGATGAGAGGAGTTTGGATCCAAGATACAGTATGAAACCAGAACCAGCAGCATTGCTGATGGGCTGGGTTGGGGGTGGGTAAGGAGCAGAAGGGATTAGAAATTAAGAGTAAACCAGTGAGACTGGCATCCTGGGAGCTCTGGTATGAGGCAGGGCTACTGGAGAAAGGTCAGTAGGGACAAGCCAGGTAGGACCATGTGGACCATGTCCAGGATTGTTTTCTCATCCTAAAAACAATGAGATTGTATAAAATAATATCTGAAGCCTCTATTTTCTTTGTAAAGTAAAAAAAGAAGTAGGGTCATCTGCTGGGGTTAGCAGGTCATAGATTTAGGGAGCTGGAGAAAGTTTAACAAGGGCATTGCAAAGAATCGGAGAGTGAATTGCTCAGATGAATGTAATGGGATTTCCAGGCAGCCTGACAGTCTGAAATTGGTGATGGTGGCAGAAGCAGTCTGCTTGTTCATGTGGCCCTCCTGCAGAGCTGGTTACCTAGGTTTGGAGATCGTTCAGATGTAATGGGAGTGGCCAAAACAAGCCAGCTGGAAGAGTGGGCCATTGTGGTCAGAAGAGAGGCAGTTTGAAGTTGGCTTCTGGAGGCAGTGAGATTATGGGTGCTGACAATGTCCACGGTGTGACCAAGGGCCTGGATGTCTGAGATGATCAAGGAAATAAGAGGCCAAAGAGTAGCAAACTGTTAAGTCACCCAGGGTTAGAGTGGTCACATAGAACTGTTGAGCCTGGGACACTTTTGAGGGTACAGAGTGCCAACTGGATGAGAAATCAGGAAACAGGTGTAATACATGACTCTTCTGGACAAACAGAATGATGACAAGATTTAAGGTAATCTTAAAGGAAGATTGGAAGTCAAGTGTCAGAGTTCTGAAGTGAGAAAGCAGGAGTGACTGGGATTCGGAGAGATGACAGTTCTGAAGAGGTAAACAGAATAGTTTACCCAAATGGCATTAGCTTCAAGAGAAACATGTGTTTGCTTTTTGAATTATTTTAAATAAAAAGTTGGGCCACTAGAATGTCTTCAGGTAGCAGTGGGGAGCACAGAGAACAACAAACTCACCCTCTGAACCTAAGGTACATGGAGTGTGAGAGAATAGACCACCTACCGTTGACTAAGTTACAGTGGAAAGTCTGCAAGCGCAGAGTTAATGCCCCAGTAGAGGAAAGCTCTAGAAATAGCTTCAGGACACAGGAGTGGCAGTGACTGAGTTTGGGAGATGGGGAAGAGAATTCGTGATGGAATTACAGGCAAGGAAAAACTGATTATCCTGGTACAACAGGGTGGAAGAAAATTCTCTAGGTGGCTTCCTGTTTGGGGAGGGCCTCCCTGGAATATCTCTGCAGAGGGTGGCTCGTGGATAGAGAATGCAGGGGAACTTGGTTTCACTGAACTGGATTTTCACTGTTTCTTACAACCTCGCTCTTTGGGCACATCCACCAAGTCCAACTTGTGTTTTGGCTCATTTCCTTCCAGCTAAAGGGCACTTTCATCTTCTGGCAAGGGACCTGGGTTGACTTAAGGTAAGAATCCTGTTACCTTTTTTTTTCCTCCAGTGGAGAGGGTTTTGTTTTTTCTTTTGGTTTAGCATTTTGTATAGTTTTGCCTATTTTATTTGGCTTGCCCTTAATCATAAGGAATATTTGTTTCTGATATAAATGTCTAACTTTTATGCCCCCTGCAGCGGGCTGTATTTTCTCGATGGCCACAACCATCTCTCTCTTTCCCCATGAAGAGCTGGAATCCATTTCTTTCCCTCCCCCTTGAATCCAGGCAGGCGCTGTGACTGTTCTGACAGATAGAGGACAACAGAAGTGGTGGTGGGCTGAGCCCTTCACTGGTTCTTTCAGCCCATAGGGGGCGAGGCCATGTGGAGAAACACGGAGGCATCAGGGATGAGGTGAAAGGGCTCAGCCCCCGTCAGGGCCTCCCCCCAGCTCTTATCTAAATGAAGCTGCAGGAGAAAGACCAGGGTGAGAAAACCACCCAGCTGAGTCCAGTCAACCCACAGATCCCTGAGAGATAATGATAAAGAGCTGTGTGAGCCTCTGAATTTCAGCTTGTTCACAGCCAGAGATGCTCAGGATATCATCTAGGGCACCTCTGCTTCTCGTTTTTCTATCCTGGTAAAGGTGTACTTACAAACTGGTAGTAAAAAAAATAACTCAATAACTCAGCTCATGATTTCTATTTTAACCATAACATGTATGTGGAATTAGGATGCTATTACTAGGGCTTCCCAGGTAGGGCTAGTGGTAAAAAAAAAAAACCCACCTGCCAAAGCAGGAGATGTAAGCGACTCTGGTTTGATCCCTGGGTTGGGAAGATTCCTTGGAGGAGGGCATGGCAACCCACTCCAGTATTCTTGCCTGGAGAGTCCCATGGACGGAGGAAGGGTTTTTTAAAAAAGAATTTTAGTCGCACTGTGTGGCATATGGGACCTTAGTTCCCTGACCAGGGATCAAACCTAGTCCGTATATGTTTTATATATAGTCTATATCTTTCCTCTTGCTTGTTAATAAAACAATCCCTCTGCCTGACCACTTAGTCCTCTGACCTTTGTTCACCTCCTTCAGCCAACCTTTTCCTGCTCCACACCCTGGTGCTAGTCAGTGGGAAGAGAACCAGAAGAGAAGAGATGGAAGAATAACCCCAGGCGGAGAAGGATGAGGAAAAAGACAATGCCCAAGAAAGCTTGGGAGAGAATTTTTGGTGGGGAGCTGAGAGCTAAGCAGGGAGAAGGATGTTTGGGGACACTGCAGGGTAAGAGAGAGGCAGAAAGTGAGAAGAAAGGGAAGAAGCGGGGTTTAAGAATTGTAGGCTTGGTTTAAAATTAAATGTGGTCGTTGGTTTCTTTGCATTGCCACTGCACAGAGACTATGCCCATGGGAGCCCAGTGTTTGGTTACTTGATAAGCATTAACATCTGTGAAATACTGAGATACATGCATACACTGTGCCTCCCTTGACCTTGTGACTCTGGAGCCGTTTTCATTGCTACCAAGTATCACTGGCTGAAAGTATGAAACCAATGGGGAATGATTTATAAGGAACAAATTCCATTCAGAGTGGCTCAGGCATAAAGGAGAAGTTCTCGGAGAAAAGGTCTGATGGCTCATTGAACTCGGGAAATACAGTTGGGTCTCTTGAGGGACTACACTAAGAACCAGAGGACTACCAGGAAGTCTCTGAATCTCTTCTTTTTTTTTTTTTTTTCAATTTTTAAAATTGTGGTAAAATAAAATATATATATCATAAAAATTACCATCTTAACCATTTTAAAGGGTACAGTTCAGTGGTATTAGACAGCATCACCAGCTCAATGGACAGGAATTTGAGCAAACTTCAAGAGGTAGTGAAGGACAGAGGAGTCTGGTGGGCTGCCATCCGTGGGGTCTCAAAGAGTCAGACACGACTTAGCAATTGAACAGCAACAACAAAAATTAAATGCATTTATAATGTTGTGAGACCATCACCACCATTCATCTCCATTGCTTTTTCATTTTGTAAAAAGCAAAACTTTGTACTTGTTGAACATTAATTGCCTAGTCTTCCCCACCTCGAGCCCCCGGTAACCACCTTTCTGCTTTCTCTACGATTTCGACTGTTTCTTATAAGTAGAATCATAGTGTTTGTCTTTTTGAAACTGGCTTATTTCAGTTACATTTTGCCCTTAAGCTCCATCCATGTGGGAGCGTAAATCAAAATTTCCTGCCTTCTTAAGGCTGGATAATATTCCATTCCTTGTGTATTCACATTTTGCTTCTCTGTTCTTTTAAACATGGACACTTGGCTTACTTCTGCATCTTAGCTTTTGTGAATAAAGCAACCTCAATATGGGTATACAAATATCTCTTTGAACCCCTGCTTTTAATAAATTTGTGTATATACCCAGAAGTGGAATTGCTGGATCATATCTAATTTTTTATTTTTGAGGAGCTGTTGTGCTGTTATCCACAGTGGCTGTATAATCTTACATTCCCATTAGCACTGCATGTGTTCCAGTTTCTCCACACCCTCCCTCTTTCTAGTAGCTATGTTAATAAGTGTGAGGTGGTAGAGACCTCATTGTAGCTTTAATGTACGACATGATAATTCAGTACATGTATATGCTGTGAAATGATCACCAGGATAAGTCTAGTTAACATCTGTCACCACACACAGACACACAGTTACAATTTTTTTTTCTTGTGATGAGAACTTTTAAGATCTACTGTATCAGTAACTTGCAAATAGACAATCCAGTATTATTAACTGTAGTTCTCACTCTATACATTTTTTTTTGCCTTCTCCATTTTTATTTGGCTTTGTTGTATTATTGTTGAGTTATGAGTTCTTTGTACATTATGAGAATGTTAAATTTTTGTGATTAAGTTTTTTTTAAGTTGAAGTATAGTCAATTTACAATATTATATTAATTTCAGGTGTAAAATATAATAATTTGGTATTTTTTATAGATTATACACCATTTAGCTTTATTAGAAAATATTGGCTGTATTCCGTGTGCTGTATGATATACCAGGTAGCTTATTTGCTTTTTTTTTTTAATTGAGGTATAGTTGATGAACAGTAAGTTTGAGGTGTGATAGAAGTTTCACAGCATTTAAAGTTTATACTCCATTTAAAGTTATTGTAAAATATTAGCCATATCCCCCGTGCTGTACAATATATCCTTGTAGCTTATTTATTTTATCTGTTTTGGCTTGTGTCACTTAATCCTCACCCCTATATTATCTCACCCTCTTCCCTCTCTCCAGTGGTAACCCTAGTTTGATCTCTATATCTGTGAGTCTGTTTCTGTTTTGTTAGATAATTTTACATTTTTAATATCCACTTTCTGCTCACTCAGTTGTTAACCCTAGCAAAACCTAAAAAGAAAACACCTGTTCTTCCACACCATTTTTTTTCACACAGTAATGGCATATGGCAACATCCAGCAGTCAGCTTTTGTATGAAAGACCAAACCCCGTGAAAAGTGGTGTAAGGCTGCCAAAGTAAAATGTGTGAAAATTCAAGCTATACAACCAATATTTAAAGTCTTTCCTCTGTATGTTTCATCCAGTTTGATTGCCACGCCTGGGTGTGAATGAGAACCATGAGCGGAAGCCTGAAAAATACTTATGCCTTAACCAAAATCTTAAAAAACTTGTTAATATCAAAACTGCTGCACTGACTAAAACCATATGAGGCACTACTACATACTTACACTAGCATGGCTAAAATTAAAAAGATTGGTCATAATAAGTGTTGGCAAGGGTGTGGAGAAAGTGGAACTCGCAGATATTGCTTGCGGGAGTGGAAATGGTACAACTTTAGAAAATGGTTTAGCAGGTGATTAAAAAGTTAAACACATACTTACTGCATGACCTGGCTATTCTACTCCTAGGTAACTGTCCAAGAGAAGTAAAAGCATATGTCCACACAAAGACTTGTACACAAATATTCATAGCAGCTTTATTTGTTATAGTCCCAAGTTGGAGACAACCCAACTGTCCAGCATAGGTGAACGGATAAAAAAAAATAGTGTTAAAAGAATCATACTGCAGAATATTACTCAGCCATAACATAGAACAAACTTCTGATACAACAGTGTGGATGAATCTCAAAATAATGCTGAGTGAAAATAGGTTAAAAAGAAGACATGTTGAATGGTTGGTCTTATTTCTTTAAATTCTTGAGAATTCAAAATAATCTATAGTGAGTAAAAGAACTGAAAGGGGTGGGAGGAAGGAAAAAGGGAGTATTACAGAGGGGCACAAGAGAACTTTTAAGAAGCTTTCTAGGGACTTCCCTGGTGGTTGCTGCTGCTGCTAAGTCACTTCGGTCGTGTCCGACTCTGTGCGACCCCATAGACGGCAGCCCACCAGGCTCCACCGTCCCTGGGATTCTCCAGGCAAGAATACTGGAGTGGGTTGCCATTTCCTTCTCCAGTGCATGAAAGGGAAAAGTTAAAGTGAAGTCATTCAGTCGTGTCCGACTCTTAGCGACCCCATGGACTGTAGCCTACCAGGCTCCTCCATCCATGGGATTTTCCAGGCAAGAGGACTGGAGTGGGGTGCCATTGCCTTCTTCCTGGTGGTTAAGAATCAGCATTTCCACTGCAGGGCGCAAGTTCAATTCCTGGTCAGAGAAATAAGATCCCTCATGCCCTGCGAGGCCAAAGAAAAAAGAAAGAAACTTTCAAGGGTAATGAACATGTTTTGGTGATGGTTTCCAAATGTATGTACATATGCCCCAAACTGGCCAAACAGTACACCTTAAATATGTGTCATTTACTATGTGTCAGTTGTACATCAACAGAGCTATAGAAAATAAGTACCTTTGTACCTTGGACTGTTTTTCAATTCATGATTTCAAAAAGCAACTTAAAAAATTTAGAAAACGTAGAGAAGGAAATGGCAACCCACTCCAGTGTTTTTGCCTGGAGAATCCCAGGGATGGGGGAGCCTGGTGGGCTGCCGTCTATGGGATCGCACAGAGTCGGACACGACTGAGCGACTTAGCAGCAGCAGCTGCAGTCTTTAATAAATAATTACTGAAATAAGTTGTTGGAATCTATTTCCAGCTAGAATGGGAAACTGTCAGCATTTCACAATTTTCAAATTTTAGTGCAATTATTCACTTACTATTTAACAGAAATAATAAAATGAATATGAAGAAAAAAAATTTAAAAAGCAAAAAACCCCACACATAATTTTAACAATCTACATACCATATTTTAATTGGAATCTTACTTATCAAAAATAAATGAAATTTTTCAGTCTGTAATATTAATATTCTTAACAAATATTGATAATTATGAAAGAATCACAATGTTTTGCTGTAGGAAGCCTTGATCTGAAATATAATTAGGGAGAAAATTCAAAATTGTGTGGGAAGAAATATGAAATTAAATGCTACAGATTTTCCAGAAGCTCTGTTTGATGCCACTGGCTACAACAAGCTATTGGAGGTTGCAGATGAACCTTAAATGATCCTACAGCAAAAAGGGGTTTGTCCCAAAACTGAAAAGAGAACAAGATTTAAGAAACACTATTGTTACATATTTTTAAAGTTTAGAGCACAAACTTTATTAAAGGTCTTTTGTATCCAAAGGTTTTTTAAATCTGCTTTTTAGCTGGTGTATGTGCGTGTGCTAAGTCACCTCGGTCTGTCCGACTCTTTGTGACTCCGTGGACTGTACCTGCCGGGCTTCTCTGTCCATGGGATTCTCCAGGCAAGAATACTGGAGTGGGTTGCCATGCCTTCCTCCAGGGGATCTTCCTTATCCAAGATAGAACTCAGTCTCTTTCATCTCCTGCATGGGCAGCCAGGTTCTTTACCGCTAGTGCCACCTGGGAAGATGGTAACAGAGGCCAACACACTCCTCAGACGATCTGGTGAAACTCCATTGATAAGAAGGGAAGAATTTCAACTGCTTCCAATTTAAATAGTTAATTTTCTGTATGTATGTTTATATGGCAATATTATAATAACTTGATTAAAGCAAAAATATATATATGAGAATTTATTGCAATTGACTCTGTTCAGTATTTTAGAACAAAAAATTAAGATTTAGCAGTTTTTAATGGGCACAGTCACATTTTCTATCTTTGGCCATAACTTGTGGGATCTTAGTTCCCCCACGATGAATTAAAACCATGCCCCTGGATTGGGAGAACAGCGTCTTAGCCACTGGGCCACCAGAGAAGTCCCTACAGTGTCACATTTAAATGCTGGTCTTCAACACTGAGCTGGATATAAGATCAATACAAATTATTTCCTTAAGGCATTGGGGTTACCAATAAGACCTTAAGGTCTTATTCTATAGAACCGTGTAAATTATACAGCGGCTAAGACTCTGTGCTCCCAAGATTCTAACAGCTTCGGCTGTTACATTTACCTGGTTTTTACATAACTGTTTTGTTGACCTTTCCATTTGAATCTGCAACAAGTTGCCTGAAACTTATTTTGGATAAAATAGAAATTTTAATTTTCCCTTAAACCAGTGCTCCTCTCGGTCTTTCTCATTTCAGTAAAACTGATCTCTCCCCTTCATACCTCAATCCTAAACTCCAAAACCATTATTAATTCTATCTCTTAATACTTACCCTTGTCTAATGCAGCAGATGTCCTTCTGGCTCTCCCCAAATGTATATCCCTTTGTCTCTGTTCTCACCTACTTAGTCCAAGCCCCATAAACGATCCCTTGGGCCATTTCAATAATTTCCCAGCTGACCTTGTTCCTTACCCCCTGCCCCCAATCCATTCTCCAAACAGCAGCCAGAATAATTAAAAACAAAATAAAAGCCAGTAATGTTTGTGGCTCAGACAGTAAAGAATCTGCCTGCAAGGTGGGAGACCAGGGTTCTATCTCTGGCTCAAGAAGACCCCTGGAGAAGGGAAAGAGGAGGCTGGTGGGCTACAGTCCATGGGGTCACAAAGAGTCGGACATGACTGAGCAACTAACACACACATACACAATGTTTACCAATGCTTTTTAGACACGAGGCACCATTCTAAGTGATTTACAGTGAATCATTTTAATAGAGTCCTATGTTGTACTAGTGTTACCTTTATTAACGAGGAAACTGACATATGGAAATTAAATAATATGTCTTCATTTAATGGTAGAAATGGTGTTTGAATCTACATATACATAGTCTGATTCTAGAGATTGGATCATTAACCATCATATATCACAGCTCCCTGAACATGTCAGATTTGTCATTTAAACTTGTCTTTGTACTTAGGATAATATCTAAACTCCTTGCCATGACCTCCAAGGCTTTACAAGATCTGATGCCAGAGAATTCCAGTGGCGGTCCAGTGGTTAGGACTCCGTATTTTCACTGCCAAGGGCCTGGGTTCAATTCCCACTCAGGGGAACTAAGATCTCACAAGCTGTGTAGCCAAAAAAAAAGATCTAATGCCAGCTCCACCTCTTTAACCTCATTTCATAGCATCTCGTATTCTCTTCCAAAGCAAGCTGAATTCACGCTACACTGGTGTATTCCTCTCTATTCCTGATTGAGAAACTTGGAATTCTTACCTTCTGATTTTTCCTGAATGGTGTCTTCACATCCTTTCAGTCTCAGCTTAAAGGTGGCCTTCTGCCCCGTTAGGTAAGGTCCAGGAAGACATGGAGGTGTTGCTGCAGTGTGGGGAAAGGGGTGGTTTGAAGGTAGGGACTGAGGGAGCTCAGGGAGCTTTGTTTCTCCAAGTACTGCCTCCTACCCTGGTGCCTTCTCTACGAGAAACAGTTTGAAGTATTCAGTTTAAATACCTGTGATTAGACTGTGAAACACAAGAAGGTCAGAAGTTGGCATGTTTATGTTCTCACCCCACCCTTAGCTATAAAATGAGGCTAATAATAATGTCTTCCTGCCCAAATCACAGGGTGGGGGTGCAGATAACCTGGGCAAGTTTGCCTTGAAAACTGTAAACAGGAACCAGTGCTTTAGGCTAATGTGGTCTTCACAGCATCGTGTGCCTTCCTTTGTGAATTCTGCCAAGGACCAATCAGAGAAGGTCTACAGGCGTAGAGGAGATGCCCTTAGGATCATTTCATCGCCTGCTCTGGGGACCTCAAGGGATCCACTGCCCATCATGCAGCAGCCTTCAAACACTAAGTTAGTAACAATATGTGTGTCTTATTTCAAAGAACACAGCAAAGAAATACATTTCATTTAATGGGGACCATTTTTAAAGTCTTTGTGGAGTTTGCTACAATGTTGCTTCTGTTCTATGTTTTGGTATTTTTGGCCAGGAGGCTTGTGGGATCTTAGCTTCCTGCTGCTGCTGCTGCTGCTGCTGCTGCTGCTAAGTCGCTTCAGTTGTGTCCAACTCTGTGCGACCCCATAGACGGGAGCCCACCAGGCTCCCTCGTCCCTGGGATTCTCCAGGCAAGAACACTGGAGTGGGTTGCCATTTCCTTCTCCAATGCATGAAGGTGAAAAGTGAAAGTGAAGTCACTCAGTCGTGTCTGACTCTTAGCGACCCCATGGACTGCAGCCCACCAGGCTCCTCCGTCCATGGGATTCCTGACCAGGGATCAAATCCGCACTCCCTGCCCTGGAAGGTGAAGTCTGAACCACTGGAATACCAGCAAGGTCCCCCAAAATTAAATTTTAAATGAGAAAATTTTCTCTAGCTGACTTAGATGAGAATTCCCTTTCTCCCTCCCTCATTTACTGTCTCCGCTGATTCCTTCCCATCTTTGTCAAGATTGAAGCAGGAAACTGGTCAAAGAGGAAAACTTCCTGTGAACAAATGAATGGCAAGCACAGTAAAACAGCTGGCAGTAGATATTTTAGTGGTACCCATTAATGATATTAGGGGATGTTGGTGTAATCAGATGACCCTGGGGGAGCTGCTAAGACCCCACAAAGGCTACCTTGACTCCTGTTTGCTTTGCTTCATTCAGTTTTATATCCTATCATCTAAGGTGAAAGTTTAAAAAAATCCGTCACTGGATATGTAAATTTCTAATTAGAACCGTGTTGGGGGTGAAGTCTCCATCTTTTAATTGTAATTTATTCAAAATAAGAGACAGATTCTCTTTCTCTCCTAGAGCCATGCTTGCAATCAGTCACTTAGATGGTATTTGGTAAAGCCATCAATGCATCTGTCAACAGGCTCCTTTATTTTTAGTTCCCATCCTTATCTTGCGTGATTCTAAGTGATTTTATTATTATTTAAAAAGGAATCTTACTCAAAAAAATTTCCCCAAATCTGTTTCATGTTGATGTGATCTGCCTATATTTGAATCTTGTGAAGCTAATCCTGGCAGACTCCCACGGACAGGATCCCATGGGCAGGGTCGCTGGGCCCTCTGCCCCTTGAGTGAATGGTGCCTCTTTTGACTGAAAGCTGCCAGTGCCCTGTCGTCACCATGCTGAGCACTCAGGAGAAACATTTGGCTACTCCTCCCCTCATGCTGAGACTTGGGGACTGTGAGCTGTATTTTCTAACCTATCTTCTTCAGCTTTTTGCCATGTCGCTGTCTTTACTCTCTGAGCCGTGGACATGTGAGGGACACCGGCTCCCTCCACGGGCAACCAGAATGGAGTCAGGGCATGGATCCACCTGATTCAAAACGCTCACCCCTGCAGACCAGACCGAAAGGCTGGGCAACCCATACCAGCTCCCCTCCCTGTTCCTCTTCTCTTGGACTCTCTCCTTTTACTCCAAGCTTCGGAAGTACAAGTTAAAAATGAATTCTGCTCAATCCTGTGTTATTTAAAATCTTTCCTTCCTCTTTCTTTCTTGCGATAAGGTGATTTATAACTCAGGCAATGTCCTGCTCCAAACTCCTCTCTTGTTGCTGTAGATGGTATCGAGGAAGAAAAGAATGCATGTATGCAAAGGCAAATAATTAGATCTCATCAGGCTAAATCATCCAGACACTGTTAATAACAAATTTATAAGGTATTCCAGTACAAATAAGCAGTATTTTTAGAGTCCAAATTGCATTTGCACAGAGAAGCTATTTAGTAACACACAATTAAACTACATCAGAAACATGTCAAAGTTAAAAGTCACACATAGACAGTGTCACAGTTCACATAACACTTTACTGAAAATAAGCCACCTGAAGGCCACATCCTGGTCTGAATCTATCAAAAGCCTCTCATCAGCCAGTAAGAAAAGAGAGCGTAGACTTTACTCTTTTTCTTGTGATGCGTGGGCCAAGGAAGTCTTCCTGTCCCCCTTGATGAGGGGCTGCCTCTGTTGTTATTCATTCCTTTGCTGGGATATTGTTTTCTCAACAAAAAAAAAAAAAAAAAAAAAAAAAAAATCCCCCCAACCCAGTTACTTTTGTCCCCCTCTTTTGCTCCTCACTTTCTGGGATGCTAATTGCATGTTAAGTGTTTCTGCTGTCTTACATGAATCTCTTATGCTTGTTCTGTAATTTTGAATCCTATTTTTTCCTTCTGTGCTTTAATCTTCTGAGCTGTGTTCTGGTTCACCTGTTCGTCATCTACGTTAAACCCAATTGATTTTGTTCATCATTTCAGTTCTAGCATTTCCATTTGGTTCTTTTAAAAAAAAAGTTTCCAGTTCTCTACTGAGGTTTTTCCATCGTATCATCTAATTTCTTGAACATATTAATCATAGCTATTTTTTCCTAGCGTTCTGGAAATATAATCAACATTGACATTTGGTAAATATAAGGAGTGCAGTATAATGATTTGATACACATATATTTGCAAAATGAGGTTGGGGACCTCTAACACACTAAGGCTAGTTAACATATCCTTTACCTCACATGGTTATCATTGTGGTGGTGTGTTGTGGTGAGAAAATTTAATCTCTCCTCTTATAGATATTTTCAAGCATATAATACAGTATTGGTAAGTGTAGCACCATGCAGTACATAATTCCCCAGAGTTTACTTATACCTGGAAGTGTATAACCTTTAACCAATGACTACCACCATTCTCTTCTGTTTCCATGAATTTAATGTTTTGCATTCCACATGTAAGGGAGATCATGCAGTAACTGTCTTGTTCTGTCTGACTTACCCTCAAGGTTCATTTCTGTTGTTGCAAATGGCAGGATTTTCTTCTTTCTCATAGATAAATTCTATTTTCTCTCTCTCCTTATATCTATCTCTCACGTTTTCTTTATCCATTCATTAAATCAGTAGAGACTTAAGTTGTTTCATGTCTTGGCTATTGTCAAAAATGCTGCAGTAAACATGGCAGTGTAGATACCTCTCTGAGGCAGTGATTTCATTTCCTTTGGAAATACACCCAGAAATGGAATTGCTGGATCATAGGGTAGTTCTAGGGGCTTCCCAGGTGGCACTTGTGGCAAAGAACCTGCCTGCCAATGCAGGAGACGTAAAAGATGCAGGGTCAGGAAAAGAAAGATGCAGGGTGAATCCCTGGGTCAGGAAGATCCCCCAGAGGAGGGCATAGCAACCAACTCCAGTATTCTTGCCTGGAGAATCCCCATGGACAGAAGAGCCTGGTGGGGCTGCAGTTCATACGGTTACAAAGAGTGGGCATGACTGAAGTGACTTAACACACACACATACAGGGCAGTTCTATTTTTAATTTTTTTGAGGAACCTCCATACTATTTTCCATAGTGGCTGCACTGTACATTTCCAACCAACAGTGCACAAAAGTTCCCTTTTCTTCACATCCTCATTAGCATGTTATCTCTTGTGTTTTTCATAATAGCTGTTCTAGCAGGCATGACGGAGAAGGCAATGGCACCCCACTCCAGTACTCTTGCCTGGAAAATCCCATGGACGGAGGAGCCTGGTAGGCTGCCATCTGTGGGGTCGCACAGAATCGGACACGACTGAAGCGACTTAGCAGCAGCTGCAGTAGCAGCAGCAGGCATGAGATATTTTCTCACAGTTTTGATTTGCATCTCCCTGATGAGTGATGTTGATCTTTTCATGTACTTTTTGTCCATTTGTGTATCTTTTTTGGAAAAATGTGTATTCAAAGCCTTTGCTCATTTTTAACTTGGCCTTTTAAATTTTGCTGTTCTGTAATTTCTTCATATATTTTGGGTATTAACCCCTTATCACATATAAGGTGGTTTGCAAATATTTTCTCCCATTCCTTAGGTTGCCTTTTCATTTTATTGATATATATATTTACTTTCCCTATGTAGAAGCTTGTCCACTTTGATGTAGTTTCACTTGTTGAATTTTGCTTTTGTTATTGGTGCTTTGGGTGTCCAAATCCAAACATTTATTGCCAAGACAGACGTCCAGATTTTTCTCCATGTTTTCTTCCAGGAATTTTATGGTTTCAGTTTTTACACTTGAGTTAATTTTTGTAAGGAAGAGGTTTAATTTCATTCTTTTGCAGGTGACTATCCAATTTTCCCAACACTGTTTATTGAAGGTTGCCCAGTGCAGGGGGAGATTGTGGCCCCAAGTCTAGTGATGGTCATTAGCTCAGGCTGCTGGGTTCCACAGCACGGACAATGGTGTGGTCCTTGGTGAGCACTGCAGGAGGAGGGGAGGAAGGTCTACAGAGGCTGTAGGGCTGGTGGGGTCCTCAGCAGAGCTTCCAGTCTCTGTGAACAGGGACGAGGGCAAGCAACAGGAGGGTGGGGAGGTGGGGGGGTTAGGGGTGCGGCACTGGTGGCGTGCACGCATGCTTGGCTGTGGCGGCCAGCTGTAGGTGCCTGTGGAATGGGAGCCAGTGACATCTGCGAGGGATCTCTCTAGTAGTGAAGGCTGCTGGGTTTGTCTCCAGGACAGGGCCCTGGGAACCCACAATCATTTCTGCCACGTGGCTGCTGCTGGTAGCCTCCCGATTTTGTCGTTCCTAGTCATCTGTGTATATCTCAGCTTTGCCGGCCTCTGCTTGTGGTAAAACTGAATGGGGCCTTTCTGTGGGGCCCAGAGAGACTGGGAGGCTGGTGGCTCACCCTGCTCTTCCTCTTCTTGTGAGGGGAACTGTTTCTAACTGGGGACTTCTCTCTCTCGATGCTCTGCAAAGCTGGCCTGGGGGATGGGATGATGTGGGCAAAATGAGGTTGTCTTCCTTCTCCTTTTGTGTGGTTATTCTCAGGGTTTTTTTGTTCTGCTGTGTTACTAAAGTTTCTTAAGTGAACTCCATTCCCAGGGTGTGTTTGTGCGTAGCTGTCTCATTATGGATCTTTGTTGGGATACGGTGACTAGGGCCCCCATATTCTGCCATCTTGGTGACATCATTCTCCCTGATAGATGCTGAAATATATGTAACATATACACAACGTATTAGATACATGAAAACAAAGCTGCCTCCCTTTCTCATACTATAAACAGAAATAGTAATGGTTTAATGTTAGAAAACAATAAAGAATTAGAATGATATTTTAGAGAGTAAATTCGGAATGGGAAAAATCCTCCAAACATACCAAAAATCCTAGTAATCAGACAGGTATGTTTTTTTACGTATTTATTTTTAAAAGTTTATGGCAAAAAAATTATAGCCAAGGTTGGACAGACTGGAAAACATATTTTCAATAGATATGACAAACAAAACTTTTAATATCCATAATAATAATTTCTCTGAATAAGAAATAGAAAACATAGAGGCAAAGGTGACTCACTGAAGATAAGATTTATATGAAAAGATACTCAAACTGACTAGAAGTCAAGCTGGTGAAAGTTAAACAAGGAGTGTGTGTGTATATGCATATATATATATATATATATATATATATATATATATATATATTCTTTGTATTTTTTTGGCTTTGTATTTTTCCTGGCCATGCCTCACAGCATGTGGGAATCTTAATTCCAATTCACCTTCTCCTCCCCTTTACCCATCACTATTCTTTTGGGAGATACAAAAGTGTTTTAATATTGGGTTAGCCAAAAATTTCATTCGGGTTTTTCCGTAAAATGGTTTCCATTAAAATCAGCGTAGTCAGAGGAAGGTCTCCTTAATCCATTTTGTTTCATAACTGAGCACTTTCATTTAACCTGCAATTTGATGGGGTCTTAGTTGTGGCACACGGGATCATTGCGGCATGTGGGACCTTCAGTTGTGGCATGCAAACTCTTAGTTACGGCACGTGGGATCTGGTTCCCTGACCAGGGATTCAACCTGGGCCCCCGCCACTGGGAGGATGGCATCTTAGCCACTGGGCTACCAGGGAAGTCCCTGAGCTTTCAAGTATTAATGAAAATGCTTATCATTCATATTTTGAGGAGAACATTTATAGATAGTTAGATAACCAGAAAGGTGAAGTTCACAAAAAGAAAGGAAGTCAAAAGCTTGAAATGCATTTTCTCTCACATCCACTGTGCTGTTTTGGCATTTCTTTGCTTCCCCAGTTGAAGAGCTGACTCATTAGAAAAGACTCTGACGCTGGGAAAAGTTGAAGGCAAAAAGAGAAGGGGGTGGCAAGGATGAAATGGTTAGATAGCATCACCAACCCAACGGACATGAATTTAAGCAAATTCTGGGAGATAGTGAAGGACAGGGGAGCCTGGCGTGTTGTAGTCCCTGGGGTCATAAAGAGTCGGACACAACTGAGCAACTGAGCAACTGAGCAACAACAACAAAAAGTTGAAGCAGAATGGACTTACTGTGTTACTGGCACCACCTGGGAAGTGAAATGATTCTGAGGACTGTTTACTTTTAAGTTGCAGATGGAAAAGGAAGGACCCGAAAGAATAATTTTGCCTGCACTGTTATACCAGCACTGAGAGACCAGTAGATGTCAGCATAAGGACGCAATCCTCCTGATTTCCGGTTCACCTAGATGAAAAGATCTGGTCCTGTTGCTCATACAAACAGAAGCAGCTGGGGCTTCCTCACTCATTGAGATGCCTGCTTCTCCCTCTAGGGATGTGGCAGCTTTATGGTCATTTGTGGAAGAATCACTTCATGCCCTTTGCAGAAGAAATCATTTCGTGCCCTTGGAAGTCACCTGTCCTTGACTCCCATGCACATGAAAAGCCCCCACTCTTAGGATTCTTTGTCTACTTTTCTAGAGTAGCATCTTGGATGTTGCACTTCAAGATCACTCTGATGCACAGCCAGGGTTGAGAAGTGATATCTGAAGGTGTAATAAAAAAGACATTACCTTGCTTCCATGCATACTTGTTTTATCTAAATGTGTCCTTGGATTTTACTGTTTTATGAAATGTATTTGTGGTTCTATTGTCAGATTCATTTATTTATTCATCTAGTATTCGAAGAGTCTGCTATGCCTCAGGAATTGTGCTAAGTGTAGTTAAGGAGGGTACCCCTAAGTTTGGCAGGGGAGATAGTAAGAGACAAGTAATTTCAATATAAAGTGACACCTATGATAGAGTTAACTCAGCAGTGAGGAGGAGTGAGGAGGAGCGCTTCACCTAAGGAACACAGGCATGGCACAACTAAAATATTGATGAGGAGCAGAGGGCAGGGAAGAGAGCCTGGACAGGCACAGGTGCCCTGTCCTTGGTGCTGACTCTTCACTGGCTAAGATAAAGAAGCTTTTCCTAATACCTGGCTTCTGGTAATTTCTCTACTATCTGTCCCACTAATTCCGAACCAGTTGAGGAAAAGGGGAGAAAAAAAATGGAGCCCAAATGTAAACGGATTTAAAAAGTTATTGAAGAGACAGCCAGTGAGTTACTGACTTGGTGATGTGACGTTTGAGGGAGAAGGGAGCAGAGATTTCAAATAATTCCCAAGAAGGAAGTTTCTCCTCCAAAAAGGAGGAGAAAGCTCTCCAGTACTTTCTGCAGTGTTATACTTATGAAAGCAGAGGCTTTCTAGAAGTGTTAACAATGTGAAATGGGTCCTGAAATTCACCTCTAGGTGAAAAGGGGGCCTGAGAGGCATTCAGGCAGAGAAAGCATTATTAACAACAACAAAAAAAACTAACTTGATTAAGGACCCACATGTAACTTAAAATAGCAAGAACACTTGGTGTGATATGATATCATGATATTCTAGTGAAGCTGTAGCTAGGAGTTATGTCAAGGATGGTCTTGCATGCATGCTCTGGAGGCTGGCAAGGTGCCTCCCTCCCTCTCCCTAAACGGCCCCCCCTGGGGCTCTTCCACAGAGACCCCCACTCAAAAGGTGCCTCACCTTACTACTCACGCCACCCAACTGCCTTCATGACCCTGATCACAGTCTGACATGTGCTACTGACAGTGACCTACTGATTGTCTGCCCTACTGCCCCACGGACCCTGTCTGTCTCGTCCCTGGTGTCACTAGACCCACAGACAGCATCCCGCATAGCTCCTACTCCGTAAGTATTTGCTGAATGAAGTCACTGTGTGAGCTAAAGCCTTCATTCAAGTCTACTCCTCACAAACACCTGTGTTCTAGAGAATATGCTGGAATAGAAATTTTGTTTCCAGTTTTTGCTCACATGTTAGAGGCTGGCACTCTTTGAAGAATGTAGCTGAGAACCATGGAAGGGAGCAAATACACACGTGGGATCCTAGAATGCTTCAGGATAGACTTCCCCAAATTGTTTTCCTAACACTGCAGGGGTGAGTAGATCTCTTGTTCTGAGCCCGGAGGCTGCTCCTGGAAATTTCAGAATAAGTAGTTCATAAGATAACTGAGTTTTAGAAGTGAAAGGATCTTAGGGTGATCCAGGGTTTGACTTATTTCTCTGCTCTAAAGATGAAGCTCCTGGAAGCCAGAAAAGTTCTAAGACTTGCTGGTCAGACCAAATGCCCAGTGTACCCTGGTGAGTCCTCGTACGTGGGTGTCCTGACCCTGCAGAGTCTACTGTTTTACCTTACACTGTCCGCCAAATACTGCACTTCTCTTTGGAGTAAACCCCAACTCTTCTGCACACACCCCCACCCCCAATGCAAGTCCTTTGGAACAGACCCAAGAGCTGGTGAGCAGAGGCAGACCTGAGAAGCCTGCAAGCCGAGTTCCATGGAAGCGCTACAGGAGGGGAGGGGGAGGGGGGTTCCTTCTCCTCCATGGTGACCCCCAGAGCTTTGGGTCTTCAGGTCTAAGGAGGATAAGCATTACTTGGGGGTTAACCCAAGAGGCAGCACCCTTCTCAAGACAACCACTGGGGAGGATTCCTATACCCAACTTCTCTGTTGCAAGATTTTCATTGTCCATCAATGTGGAAAAGAACCACAAGGTCCAGTAAAACCCAATTGGACAAGCTGAGGATTCAGGTGCATTAGGGCAAACCTGGGGAGGATGGACAGCAGCTGAATTCTAGATACCCACATCCTTCTCCTAAGAACAGCTGTATCTGCTGATGCCCACCCTTCTTCCACCCTGGCCCTGAAAGGGACAACCGATTTCCCCAAGGAAACTCACAAATGAGCTTGGACTTGTCTTTCAGTGGGTCCAGCCTTCCTACATACACGCAGAGCAGCATCCAACAATCGTAATGCAAGAATAGCTGAGCAGTGTGAGTTTAGAAACAGAGTAAGACAGGCGGAGAAAACACGAGCAAGTTAATCTCTTGCCAGTGAAGTTTGCTGCGTGATCCAGAGAGGTGATGGAACTTGTCCAAGGTCACACAGCAAGTTAACTTTGGGCTGAGACTGAAACCCAACGTTCTGTTACAATATAAATGAATAACGTTAATATAAATGTTATGCCTAAGTTCTAGTTACATTTAATATTTTTGCCCATAATGGCAGTTGTTTTGGAATGCCATTCTTTTATCCTGCATTCTATTTAAACAAAGCTCTTTAAGGACTAAAGCTCTCTACCTAGACTGAGTCCCTAAAGGACACAGGCTCCTCCACAATTCTTGCTGCAAAGACCTACAATGGACATTGTGGGCACCAGGACCACCCAGTCTGACCCATGGCCCAGACTCACAGCGAAGCAGACAAACAGAGGCCTCCCATGACCCTTTCAAATCAGAGATGAACGTTTCTAATGGAAAATGACACAACTGACCTTGAGCAGCTCCAGACATGCAAACTTAGTGAGAAAACCTACCAGGAAGAACTGGAAGGAAGCCGCCACCCCACTCTAGTCTGAGTCCAGCAGCTTGGTGACTGAAAGCCCCTGCTTACCTCCCTACTGCGGATGGGGCCACTGGCCCCCATGGGACGATTTGTTTCCAGCGCAGTGGGGCTAGGAAGGCTTGGCGTTCAGGACCCGCCAGTCATGAACTGTACGGTTGTGTGCGGGGCCTTCCTTGTAATTCGCAGAGCTTAAAATATGAGTCCCAAATTAATCCCTCTGTATCCTGTTCCCATTTCACTTGAGGGTACATTCCCTACTTCCCTTTTTCAACAAGGGCAGGGAAGGGCTCCTGTGGTTGGCCTTTCAGAATACAACCCGTGTTGCCACAGTCCACCCATTGGGAGTCTTGAGATGCTAATTCTAGTGAAGTCAAAGCAGATGAAGAAGATCAAGTCCTTCTGAGGATCACTTAACACCTACAGAACCCATAATACTCTCACTGCTTTTCATCATGTAGAAGAGAACTGGTTCACTCAGCATCCTCAAAACTGGTTCAATCCTATTTCAATGTCATATTCAAAAAATGCAGCAGGGAGGCAAGCACTATTTGGTCTCTGTGTTTATTTTAACACTTAATAAGTACCTACAATGAACCAGGAATTGTATCTTATTGTTTAAAATTTTCAAAGCTGTAAAATATGGCCCCAGGTGAGAGGTTACCGAAAGTAGCCTGGAAGGATCAAAATCACTCACTCTGCAAATTCTGCTCTGCAGCTTGGCCAAGCATCAAAACCTCTAGACCCAAGGGAAAGCCCAGGGCAGAGACGGTCTTGCCAAAGACCAAGAGGAGGAGCTTGGGGGGTGGTGCGGGGGGGGGGGGGGGGCACCCAGGAGAGGGGCCAGGTGATAGCCCCAGTGAGTGCATTTAAGGCACAGTGATGTCTGGGATCTTGGCAGGACCTCCCATCTTGCCCTCCAGTTGGCTTTAAATCCCTGACTTTTTCGCCTTCTCCCAGTTTAAAAAAAAAAAAAAGGGTAAAACAAAAAGGGAAAATTCACTGGGATACTTATTCTCCCAAATGACTTTAAGTCAAATCTAAACTTAAAGGCAATAAATTGTGTGGTTTTCTTCACCCTTCATTAATGATGAAAACTGCCCGTTCAAAAACTACACTAAGACAATATATTCCTAAATAGCAATCCAGCTTTAATTTTAGGGCATGAACCACCTTGCAAACAAATTACATCACGATGATTTATCAATAGGTACTGTACTGGGTGTTGTCGGGCTTTTTTTTTTTTTTTGCAAACTTAGAACAAACCAGAAAACGTAATGTTTAAGTCTTATTCATCATGTAGAAAAATAAACCCAACCTAAATTACCTTCATGTCAAGGGATCCATTCTGCAAAAGTAAAACTGAAATCTACACTTACAGCAGAGTTTTAAAAATCCTTAGTGCAAGAAACATAACCAATTAATACAGATCGATGCTCAGGAATATGGAAAATTTTCCTATACAGAGGTAGAATCCAGTGCACAAGGCTAAAACAATATTCAATAGTCTAAACAAGACTGAGTCAGGTTTTACGGAATCCACTTTAAGTTAGCAGACTGTATGTACATACATACAATAAATAGACTATACAATTTTTTAAAGTAGTTTAATAAACTCCACAAAATAATAGTAGATGCATTGAAATATTTACATAATTCAATTTTCAAATCTCTCATTCAAATAAAAGGGATAAAAATAAGATGTCTGCTTGAAAGGCAGCAAAACCTCTTTCCTGAAATGGATCGGTAAAGTAAGATACTCTACATGGGAGAAACTAACTTATTTGAGAGGTATTCGTAGTCAGCTAAGAAAATATGTCCCTTTTTAAGCTATATAGTTTAGGGAATATAAAATGGTATTTTCTACATTTTGGGGGGGTCTCTATTTCATGTTCTAAATCCAAATCTTACTTGAAGGGAGCAGCTGATTTTGGAACCCATATGGAGTATATTGACACAGTTACAATGGAAAGATAATTAACTTTTCATATTCTGCTTGTTTGTTTTTGAAAGTTTAAGCCAGAAAGAATCTGACAGTATTTCTGGCCCACACAGTTGGGTTTACACATGCTACAAACTTCAGGGCCATCTGACTAGCATTGGGCTTCATGTTCTTGGGCTGCTTGGCTGTTTCTGAGTACCTCCCACTAACAAAGCATGTCTCCTCAGGGGCAGGCATGTCTTGGGAGCAGGTGTATGAGTTCAGGGCACAGGACAAACAACGTAAGATTCCAGAGTTTTCCAAGCTCACACAGGAGGGTGGTAAAACACAGATTTATCTACTGCCATTTGCCTCAAAGACCTGATGATGGAAAAACTTAGAAACCTCTGTCATTGTGACCCGAGAAAATGTGCAAACCCCAAAGCACTGTATGCTTCTTGACACAGATTCTTAGACTTAACTGTGAGGTTCTGTCATTAACTCTTTAATTTTCCTTGCTATAAAAGCTTTTCATCTAGTCCATAAGGAAATGAAGAATAGTTAGAAATGAAAAATGACGGTCATAATGACACATAAACCTTCACAGCTTTAGTTTCATATAACTTCACTAAGCACCCACAATGAAAATGCAAGTTGAGTTTTTTATTCAATCATTCTGTGAAAAATACCTCAGTAAACAGGAACATTTTGCTCTTCAGTGATCTTCCATGTGAATACCCACCCCCACCCCCCTTTTTTTTTTAATTTTAGATTTTTAAAAAATTTTTATACAAATAGACTAACTTTGATTTGAAGTAAACATATAAAAATTGAGAGGAATATTGCTTGCACAATGGACGTGAAGTAGAGGAGTGGGGTGGGCAGGGCGAGGAAGGGGCTGCCCCTTGGGGCAGGCAGAGAGAGAGACCACCGCAGGATCAGAAGGCACAAGCACCCATGTGATCTAGAATGTTCCTGGGGGAGGAGTTGGGGGAAGGGAGTCGTCTGGTTCAGCACTACAGTCAAGTTGATTCCGCCACTGTGGAGAAAACCGTCTAGGATAAAGGTGCGCAGAGACGTGACAAGTGCTCCCCCTGGAGAGCAAGAAAGCTCAGAAGACAGCTCGCAGGAGTGGTGCAGAGAGAAACAGCCAGTGCTATTTATTTGGATGTCTGTGCCATGGTGGGTACAAACTATATTCTCTGCTCTGTGGGGCCAAAACCAAAACAGAATAAAACAAACAAAAATCCCCCCCAAGTCCCCAAGAAGCAGCAAGAAGGAATGCAAGAAGGAAGTCTTAACGGGACATACTGATCCGGGTGGGGTGGTGAACAGGGCGCGCGCCTTTAATGAGCATCCAACTTTGTCACCTTTGCCAGGCTCTCCTGTCAGGTTGGTTGGGTTACTGACCGACGGGGACCTAGGAACCAGGCCAAGCTGCTCTCCCTGCCTCTATGCGACTTCCCGTCCCTTTCCTGCCTCCTCCAGGGTTAGAGTCTTTTTCCTCCACGAAGGAAGCGCTGTCCTGGGGCTGGGAAGGCGTGGACGGGATCCCATGGCACTGACTTCGCTCCCTCTGAGCCCAGCTGAGCATGCGCACAGCCTGGAGGAGCTCATCAAGGCAGCCTGGCGGAGCTATGAATTAAAAAGAAAAGGAGAGGGGAAACAAAACAAAACCACCCCACGTCTGTCTTTTCTCGAACTAAAGGAGAAACTGAGGGATGGCACGGCCTCCGGCAGGGACGCCCATGGTTAGGAGATGATGGCCGGGGACCACCTGGGCAGAGTCAGATTGTCAGCACTCGCTGACCGCTTCCTCGTGGGTCTTCTCAGGTCCTTGTACTTGTCCTCGCAGAGGCGGGAGATGGCCTGAGGGGCAGGAGAGACACACTCAGATCAGCCCCAGGGCCGGTACCCTGGCCACACCCTCCATCCTCGCAGCAGGCCAGCACCATCCACACTGAGGACACTCGGGATGAAGGTGCTGAGGGCCCGGCACCGCCCCTGGAAGATGGCTCTGACCTGTGAGCCTTCTCCTCCCCACACCTGCAGCTGCCAAAAGTCGGATGGGAAGAGCCCGCTGCAAGTGCAAAGCCGAGCTATACATAAGACAAAAATGTCCCACAGCTTCATAGTGACAGCCCTAAACCCAGGTCAAGACAAACCAGCTGGCTGGAGCTCTAACTAGGCTATGGAGAAAATACTTTACAAAATGAAAAATAAAAGCAGACTCAAACCTTTCTGGATTGCCAATCACAGGGTCATCTGGTATCTTTTCCCTTATAAAAGTGCATGCTGGTTTAAAACAGGGGTTTTAAAAAACTTATTTGATTTAAAAAACAGAATCAATGCACATTAAATAAAAACCAGTACTGAGAAGGTTATTAAAAGTATGAGGTTGTACCAATGCAATCCAGGTCATCTGGTCCTTATTTTATGATGACTGGCAATGGCAGGAACTAGCCTGAGCACAGATCTCTGCTGCAGGAGTGCACCCGCGGGACGCTGGTGCCCCTTACCTCCAGCTTGTGGGCCCTCTCCCTGCTCAGGGGCTCCAAGGGGAAGCTCAGGTTGTTAGCTTCCGCCAGAGAACGAAGATCAAAATAATACTTGGCATAAACACTGGAAGGAACGTTGATGTTGAACTGGAGCAATTCAAGGAACTGTCGCTCTAGCTCGTTCCTGCAGAGGAAGACAGAAATACACAGCTGGGCCGCCAGCCCCACTGCGGACGGCCCAGGCAGGCTGCTGGACACAGAGGCCACAAGGCCGCAACCCTCCAGGGAGAAGAGCCATCTCACCAGCAGCCTGCTTGGATGCAGACTTGCCATCTCATCACCAATTTGGCGATAAAAGCCAAGCCCATCTGATCCAGTGCCCGGAAGGATGAGGCCTGCTTAACTGGGATGATCAGCACCGGGAAGTGCTTCAGGGTGACCCCAACACTGAGACCAAGCACACATGTGTGTGCACACACATACACATGCAGCAGGCTCTGGCCTCACCTCACCGCATGAACCATCAGTTCAAACAGGGGGCAGAAGACACAGTTAGGAGCTGTCAAACAGAGTCCAGTGAGATTGGACAGCTGCCTAGAGGACAGGCATCCGAGACCCAGAGGATCGCCTCGCTGGGAGGGGAGGGTGGGGAAACGATGAGCAGCTTCCTCAAGACCATGGGAGCAGAGGGAGGAGACCACCAGTCTCAGCAAGCAGCCACCCACCCACCCTAACCCTAACCCAAACCCATCACCTGCAGGATCTGTGAGGACCCACGCCTGGGCCACCCATCTGATTTGACAGGTCTGAGTGGGCCCAAGAATATGCATCTCTAATACACTCCTGCAGCTGAGCCTGCCCTCCTGCCGAAAACCTGGATGACAGCGCCTGGTCCATAAAGGAACCAACCCACTTATAGCTGGATGAAGGCCAGAACACATTGTAAAACGTCCCCCATCAGCAGGCCTACCTCTTGGTAGTCACTGCCAGGGGAGAAGCGTCCTCAGGGACAGGTCTGTCTGTCAGCACTGGTCCTGGGCCGGACTCTCAGCTCTAGGCCCCTCCCCGGGCAGCACCCTGGACTCACTTCTGTCCTCTCCCCTCCTACTCTCCTCCGAGCCGGAACTGTGACATCTGACTGCAGCCTGGTCCCAGCACAGCACCTGACACACACCTGGTGCTCAATAATTACTGTTACTAATTATTGAACGGAGCGGACCAAGCTCAGCCTGGGTGGAGGGATCAGGGAAAGCTTTCTGGAAGTGAGAGCTGAGCTGAGTCTGGAGGTGGTAGTGGCTGGTTCCCTGACAGCAGCTCCCAGGCAAAAGACAACTGAGAAACCTCAGCAAGTTGTTATTGAAGGCCTGAGCGCTTTGGAGGGAAAGACTAAGACATCGAATTCAGTTCATCTAATCAGAGGGGCTGCTTCCATACAGCTTTGAGAAAGGAGTTGAGCCCCAAATGTATATGTTACGTCAAAATTTACACTTCTAATGACTTTTATTTATGCCTGCTTTAAGTCAGACTTAGGAAATTGTATTTCATCCTGTGAAGTACAAGAATCCAGGCAAGAGCTTAACAAGACCCGGGAGCTGCCCATGGGCACACTGCCACCTAGCGGCCAAGTGTTGCCACTGCAGACCCCCTTCTCCGATGCCAGGAAGAAGACCAGTGAGAGAGCCAGGAAGCTATTCCCACCCCAGACGGTACCTAGACACCACTGCCTTTTGTTGCGGGTATAACCAGGATTAAAGTCGAGAGGAATCTGGTTTTGAACAAGCTGGCAGTTTCCCCAGGTTCCTTAAGGGAAAAACAGCCTTTCTGAATATTTATTTTTTAAATGTTTCTGTTTAAGTTTTGGGGGAAATAAAGATTTTAGAGTGGCTGTGTTTTCAAACTAGGGCAATATCTAGAAAATAAAAGTAATCCTCCAAATTTGAATTTCCAAACAATTGCAGTACCTCCTCCAGGGACATCTGACAGCTTGTTATATGATAAATCATCAGAAAACTAACAGTGATGCAGAGGGAATGGGCTTGATGGATTTGCTACTCTCAAGGGTGTGTGTGTGTGTGTGTGTGTGGGCGCCTTTAGTTGCTCAGTCGTGTCTGACTCTGCAATGCCATGAACTTTAGCCCGCCTGGCTCCTTGTCTATGGGATTCTCTAGGTAATAATACTAGAGTGGGTTGCCATTTCCTTCTCCAGGGAATCTTCCCCAGGACATCAAACCTGAGTCTCTTTCATCTCCTGCACTGGCAGGTGGATTCTTTACCATTAGCATCACCTGGGAAGGCTAATTACCAGTAAATAGTTCTGATGTAAAATTTTATAATAAACAAATTCAAGCCAACAAACCAAAAACATTTCAGAAGTATCTGTTACATTAGATCATCACTGTAAAGAAACCCAGTTGAACTGATGCCACTTAGCAACTTGCGAATGGGGCTCTACAATGGAGGAAAGAGAGTTGTTTTCATCACCTCATGGCCTATCGACTTTTCTAGAAAAATGAGCTCACTTTAAAGATTGCCAGCTACTAAGCGGCAATCCCACTCCTGGGCACAGACTCCAAAGAGGGCCTCATGGAGGAATTTGCACACTCATGTTTATGTTTACAGCAGAGTTACTCACAGCAGCCAAAAGGTGGAAGCAACCAACTTACAATCTGGATGACAATTCTCCTAATAACTGTTTTTGGCGTGAAATAAAATCAAGCCTTTAAAAAATGTTTTTAATTTTCTTTTTCTTGCTATCACAGACTTCATATTTGTCTTATAAAGAATGACAGGTGCAGGAAGGAGTCTCACTGGTCTGTAGTAGGAAAAGGCTCTGTGGCAAAAGATGCAAGAACATAAACAAGTGTCCCCAGGGCAGCAACAAGCAGGGGGGTGCCCAGCCAGCCAGCCACCGGAGGAAGCGGGCAGGCAGGGGACGAGCACTCAGTGGTCACAGGGTCCAGGGACACGGATGGGGGCTGGGGCACAGTGGAACCTCCTCTAGCAAGAGGTGCCTCAAGGATGCCGGACAAACAAGATGAGAAAAACCTAAGAATTGGGACAGCAATGATGCAGAAGGTCATCCTGATTGTTTTCAAAGCAGCTCCTTTCGTCCTGACCCCACTTCCTGTACACCCAGCCCCAGGGACCCCAGGCCCCGGGCTGCAGGTGAACCCAGGATGGTGCCCTGAGAGAGGAGCGGCCGGACCAGGAAGCACAGGAGGACCCTTAGGGACAGAAAGTTCATGTGAAGCCAAGTGAACTTGCAACACGTGACAAAAGCAGTGAAAATCTTCTCTCTGAAACTGAACAGAGGCAGGGAGCATTTTAGTCCATCTGCTGCCTGTTGTCAGTCTGCAGTGAGTACAGAGTGGGGATGAACCTCACTGCAGATGGGAAGCAGGAAGGTAAAGGAAGGTTCCCTGGGACATAGTTTCAGAGACTAGATTCACAAGCCAGAAAGCGTTACCAGTACCTGTCTGGGATCCACGGGACGAGACGTACAGGTTTTTGTAAATCCTGTCCGCAACCGTGTCCTTGCTCAGCCAGCTCACAACAGACACACAGTCACGGTCACTCACTCCACCCCATGCACGTCCACACGGGGACGCCCCTGCTCCCACTCACATGTCCTCCACCGTGATGTCCTTCAGGATCTGGCAGTAGTCCACGTTCCACACAGCCTGGTCGTCCCACACCTTGGAGGCCAGCAGGATGGCCCCCAGAACAATCCGCTTCCAGTTGGCCGGACAGATGTCAATCTCTGCGTATGTGAGAAGCCGTTCGAGGTACACCTGGAAGACATGAGCACACGGGCACCCTTCATCCCTAAACCACAGGCAGAGGGAGGGTCAAGGGCTCCCTCCCAAACCACAGCAGCCCCCTGATGGCCTCCACAGCCAGTCTGTGTGGCCTGCGGTCGGTGAACAAGGGCACAGGTGGGGAAGCCCCAGGGAGGTTGAGAGGGGCCACCACCTTGTCTGCCTCTGCCACTCAAACAGGAGCTCAAATAGGAGCCTCTTAAGATGGGGGCCAGCACTCAACTGTGTGCTAAATCAGTAAACACACGAATGATGATGGTTCTTTTGCTTAAAAGGCTTTCGTTCTGCTTCCAGTACTTTACTAATGAAAAATCAATTCTTTCCATCTTAAAAAGCAGGATTTTTATGGCTGATCTCAGATACCAGGTACTCCTCAGACCAGATGAGAGGCACAGTATGAAAGACAAAATAAAAATCATTAGAAAGAAATTACTAATGTAATCACAAAGACAAAATAGCCATACCGAATGAGCTGCCAAGAGGCCCTAAGTTTCCTGAAAGGTGATGAAACAGGAAGCCATCACGTCCACCTTACTGCCCCACCCTGGTCAGGTGACCCGCCCCCGCCACCGTGGTTGCGTTTCTCCCCAGGGAGGGCAGCTGTCCTCCTCCTGTCTCTCCCAAGAGGAAGCCACAGTCCCACGAGGACCACGCCCGGGCCTCACTCCCACTGTGTGCCCAGCATCCAGCATGGGGCTGAGTCAGGGAGTGGCCCCCGCGTGCTGGCCTCAGGGACACAGGACCCTGCAGGAAGGACGAGCTCTGGGTGTGGAATGCGGCTACAGGAGGGCAGGTCTAGGAAGGCCTGAGTGGATGAGATGACCACAGCAATGGCATTTAGGAAGGAGCCGCGGTCAGAGGCAGGCGGGAAACTCAGGCCCTGGATTGAGAGACAGGTACGGGGGAAGGGAGGGTCAGAGGAGACTGCTCGGGGAAGAGCCCACTGTGGTGCTCAGCACAGAACATCTGAGAGGGCTTCACAGAGGCCTCTGGGGTCACGACATGTGCCTGCCAATCGCACTCTATGTACCTTCAGGGGCACTTCCAAATGTGTCTCGGGGACAGAACAGCACTGGGCTGTGACAACCACTGGTGAAAAAAAGTAGGTCACTCAGCAAAGTTCAATCATCTTTTCCATTGTTCAGATTTTAGTTTTTAATGGCATTTATTACATTCAAGGAGCAGGGAGAGTAAGCTAATGTTTTAGATCATTCTTTTTGTGTGAAAACCGAAATTCTTCAGCGAGAGATCCAGGCCAGGCTGAGTGGAATTTTAACTGGACACCAACCTCAGGAGCCCAGACTATATGTTACAAAGGTTGATGACTAACTCTTCTCATTCCACCAAGAAAAGAATTTTTTAAATGTGCGACAAAATTGTGCTAAGAGCAGAGAACTGAGGCTGGATCTAACTCCAGATTTTTTGAAGCAATCATTATGGACACTCTTCAATCAGATCCCTAACACGCTATTCCTTTATATAAACGAGCTATGTAAACCTCTCCAAGCTCTCCAATGAAATAGCTTCTCAATGACTCAGTACAAAAAGAAGGCTACTCAATTTTCGTCTTACTTAACCACAGTAGATAGATAT
This sequence comes from Okapia johnstoni, assembly GCA_024291935.2. Classification (NCBI taxonomy): domain Eukaryota; kingdom Metazoa; phylum Chordata; class Mammalia; order Artiodactyla; family Giraffidae; genus Okapia; species Okapia johnstoni. Next base: position 10,621,494 of record CM044324.1, read on the forward strand.
TAACAGTCACACTAGGTAATATTTAAGATGTTTGGAAAAAAACAGGCATCTACCACATCTGATATTCCACTAAGATGAACTAGAGAAATTAGATATGATAACACACTCCATTACCAAGGGGAAGCAGTTGTTATGTTTGGGGAGAAGGAATTCATAATAAGCACCACATAATAGCATGTAATTTAGCAGAACTTGCCAAGAAAGCTATATTCAAGGGTCAGCTGTAATTTCTTTAGTAAACTCCCACTTGGGTATTTTAATTTTCTTCCAAGTAAAATAATATACGATTGATTTTTTCTGAACACCATTCCCTACACCGCTGCTAATAGGACACTGCTGCTCAATTAAATATTCAGATTTAATTTCATAAGAAGGACCATCCTGAGAGTCTCTAGAAAATACAGGTTAGTCAGCACTTACAGAACATTCAGGTGACTGTACAAAATAAAGCTGTTCAAAGGCACGGCGTGGGGGGGAGGAGGGGAGGGAGAAAGTGGCAACTCACGGAGTCCAGGGTACATGGGACCACACTTCCGAGGACGCTGGTTTCCCTGTCCATCACAGACAGCAGCACCGGGTCCGTTCACTGTAGACTCTTACCCACAGCTCAGCTGACTGTGGGCCTCCCCAGCGCTTCCTATTTGCTAATATTTGAGGTAGCTGGATTCCTCACTGGACTCTGTCTGAACAACACTTTTGACCTCAGTAGAAACCGCTAATGTGCCCTAAAAAGGGGGTCTCTGGGGTCAGAATGTATAGATTCCACAGGTGGCCTCTTCACCAGAGCACCAGCTTCTGAGAGGCACTTTGGGGCCAAGTGACAGCCCTCAGGGCTGCCTGTGGGGGAACCCAGCTGGGCTGGCATGCCTGGTGCTCCCGGACACACACAGCAGCAAGTGCCTTGAAGGCCCTGGAAGCGCCTCCCACAGGCAGGCAGCGGTCTGGCTCCCTGCGGGCAGTGGGGCAGAGCGAACTGTGGTCCTCCCTGCCTCCTCCGGGCAATGGGCCAGGCCACCAAGGGAAGGCCCAGGAGAAAGGCAGAGAGGGATGCAGCCCGCTAGCTCAAGCCCAGACCTGTTGTGAAGGGTTGTTGCGAACCTGGAGAGATGGGTGGGACCACCACACGCAGGGCTCGCTCGAAACACACAGTTGGCTGCCTGGGCCAACCAAGCAGACCCTGGAGAATCAGTCTGCAGAGCTGTGCCTGTTGTGAGGGCCCCTGACGCTGCCCACCTGTCAGCTGTAGCCAGAGATGCTCATCTCCCACTAAGCCACCAGCTGATGTCCCAGGACAAGGGAGGATTTCAGCAGGTCCCACAAGTGACAGACACACACACTCCCACAGCACTCCCAAGACAAACTAACCACCCACGTCTGCTCGAAGATAGAACACACTCTACATGTTCTCAACAGAAGTCTCTGCAGAAACTACGTCTTTCACAGGACAAGAAGCTTCTTCACGCTGATAAATCCCAACTCGAAGGTGCTACAGGGCGAAGTCAAGTCACCATTTTCTTCCAAATGGAAGGTAAAAAACCCCACCACATTACATCTTGAAGCAGGAGCTTCAAAATAAATCCTTCTTCAGGGCGTCAATTTAAGTACTCATTATCTGCTTTTCTTCCCCTTCTTCCCCCTTTGTCACAATCTCCCTTCATTAAAATGTCAACCCTGCCACCTGGAGGGTATTTTTGGAGGATCTGAGATCTTTTGGAGGAACAAAGCTGAGCCATAAATATGCTTCTCAGTCATGACCTCAGGGTCTATCAGCACTCCACATCACCTGAGGAAGACTTGCTGAATGTCTGTTCATCTGTCAGGGGGCAAGTTCCAGGAGAGAAGGAATGCACAAGCAAACAGGTCACTGTGCCGTCAGCCGAGAACACGAGGCTCTCAGTGTGGCAGAGATGTGGAGGGTCCTTACACTCGCCGTCACACCACAGCGTCTCTTCTCAGGGAGCCGCACGGGCTTGTGGGGCAGCCCATGCACTGGCAGAGCCCATTTCTTATCTGAGTGGTGCACTGTGTGAAAGGTCAGTGACAGCGGGCTCCGCTGTCAAAGCTACTTCCCCAATGAGATCGGAGCTAAATCATCCGTCCCTAAGGTTTTAAGAATCTAAGGAAGGTTAAAGGTTTTTAACTTGAGTCAGTGTGCAGATTATGTCTACGCTGTCTCTGAATACCTTACAGACATGTATTTACACAAAAATCACAGAAGAGAAGGCAGCAATTACAGCAGTCCTTGCGACGTTGGGAACCAACACCAGAAACCTGGACATCAATGAGGCGGCCCTGGTCCTTCTCAGCAGTGGGCCCTGCGTCTCACTCACCTGCATGGGTCGTTTCAGCTTTCTTGCTTCTGAGTGTGATCTGACAAGGGGCTCTAGGTGGGACTGCGGAACAGACCACAGGCCCTGTTTTGGAAGATCCAGTCGCTATTCTGGATAAAAGACAACCCTGAGGTGGCGCTGGGGTTCCCAGGTCTACAGTGGACATTCGCATCCCACTCCATCGCCACGTCATCCTGGGGGCACTCACCAGGGTGACGATGGCACATTCTGCAGTCAGCTGAGCAGCACTGAACAGTGTCCGAACAAACCGGTAAATCTGCTTCTGCTCTGGGTTGTGTTTGTCGTAATCTGGTGGCACTTCGGATTTCTGGGGAGGGAGACATTGTCAATGACTAGCCACCCCACAGGAGCCACAGAGACATGACTGGACCACACCCTGGGACCCAAGGGGAAGGTTACCGAAAGAGGGTGAAGGTTTTCATCGAAAATGTCCAAGAGCATCCTTCCATCTGGGTCCCTGGGGAGAAAAGTAACAGAAAACAGAGTTTCCCTTCTGTAACAGAGTGCCAGTCAAAATGAAAACATAATACATTCTGATTCAACTGTTATTTTAAGAAACAGAGGCAGTACTGTTAAGAGATGCTACTGATTTTTCATGAATTATAATTTTTTTTCTTGGGGATGATACTTAATCACTTTTGAATAGTCCATAAAATAAAGGTTATGAACCCCATTTAGTAAAGTAAAAATCAAAGATTTTCATTTCCTGAGTTTTCAAATGCACCAAATCTAAATTTCTTTAACATCTTGTTTCTGAGCAAAGTTTGATGGATCTGTTTAAACCATCACTACGTTGTGGTCAACGCAAAAGACGTCTGAGGGTAAGAATGAACACGCAGTGTGTCCTGGAGATTAATCTGAAATTCTCACAGCATGCAGCTTAACCACCTCACTAATGAGCAGCTTCACGACTGTATTTTTAAAAAATACTTTTATTTATGTATTTATTTTTGGCCGTGCTGGGTCTTCACTGCTGCATGGGCTTTTCTATAGTTGCTGTGCTTGGGCTTCTCGTTGCGGAGCACAGGCTCTAGGCACGTGTGCTCAGTGGTTTGGCTCCTGGGCTCCAGAGCACGGCTCAGTAGTTGTTGTCCACGGGCTTAGCCACTCTGCAGAATGCAAAATCGTCCTGGATCAGGGATCAAATCTGTGTCTCCTGCACTGGCAGGCAGATTCTTTACCACTGAGCCACCAGGGAAGCCCCATGACTCCATTTTGAAAAACAACAGGGGGCACGTAGAAAAGTGTCCCTGGCTGTTACCAAGCCAGTCCCTGCACAGACCCATTTAAAGGGGTGCCTCTCTCTGTGAACGCAGGCAGAGGGGGCGCTGGGCTCTGGGGGGCCACACCCCGCTAGTGACGGCTCTGCTTCCACCTGACTTATGTCATTTGAGTGTTGCCTAAAAAATTATTCTTTGAAAACCGAATTTGGAAACCGCTGCTTTGGTAACAGCATGCAATGTTCCAATGTCAGTCAGGCTTGCGATTATCAGAAGCTGTAGATCTGTCTCTGACATGCACCCCCGTGGCACACACCACAGTTTCTGCTCTATGACTTACTGTCTGCAAAAAGATGAAAGAGAGCTTGGCAGAACAGGTAATTTCTTATATGCTTTTTCCATGATTCCGTGATTTTCAATTCACTTCTGTAATTAACTGAACTATCTTCAGACTCCCATCAGAGAGGATTTCTACCACCTTAAAAGAGTTTATGACTAACTTTACAACAAAATTGTTTCCACTGAATTGAAACTATAAACTTCTTTTTCATGTGAATACTGTGCACAGAAACTTGTTAAAATGTTTTATAAAAGACAGAATGTTTAAGTGAATGACACAAAAAATAAAGTCAAGAGGAGGCTGAATACTGTCAAGAAACTGTTCTCTTTTGCTGACTTCATTTGGTTTCCTCTGACTCAGAAGCAGTTCAGTACTTCTCTGGGAGGTGTGGGTAAACTGTGTTAACTTTACAGATTCTATGAAAGTGAGATAAAAATACAAAACTTAAAGGCTGAGGCAACTAGAACGCAACAGGAAAATGTCACAGCAGATAAAGTGTGATGTTTTCAGCACAAAATTAAACAAAATCCACATACCTGTTTTTGATGTGGTAATATATTGCGAGAGCTACACTGTAAAATAAAATGCAGGAGTTCAGTGTTTCATAAGCGTATTCAAGATGTTGTATTTTCTCTGGCATCAGTCTGATCATAAATATTTAAAACTTAAGTAAAACAATCCATCTGAACAGCCCCCATTTAATTCAGAATGCTGATTAAGAATATGCATTCTTCAAAGTAAATCAATCAGGTATTTATACCCAGAAGTTATTAAATCTTTTCCAGAAACACCAAAATTTTGTGATATTCAGAAATAAATTTCTCTTTCTATGTGAAAATTTAAGTTTCCTCACTTTATAATACAGTCATTATGTAAAAATTAAATGATGAAATTAAACTCCTCTAGACATCTCCCAATTTATCACCTGCTATTTTAGAAAACCAGTGGTTTCTTTATAACTGCTGGAAAAATGTGAATACTACCCACAGTGGTTTATCATTTTTTCTCTTAAAATCAATAACCTCTTGGCAATCTGCCTAACTTATTCATTCATCTGCTAAAATGGTACTTACCTCTTATTTGTAATACCTTATACTTTAATACCTTAAAATTTCATTATACATTTTAAAAGAATTTAATGAAGACATTCCCATCCCCTGAACTTTCTTCAAGTACCGTTTCTCTGATTATAAAATGAGATATATTCATATTGTAGAAAATTTTGGAAAATCAAGTATACAGAAAATAATTCCTCTGCCCAAAGATGATTACTACCAGCTTGAGATACAGAGACATCTATTCCTAGTTACCTATCAATTATGTGTATAAGCAAGCAGGCTGGCATCCCACTTTCACCCTCATTAACATGTTTCTTACCATTAAAATGTTACTCAGAAATACAACTTTAAATGGCTGACTATATTCCATATTTCACCATACTGCTGAATAATTTATTAACCATTTCCCTGTTCTTGAACATTTAAGTTGTTTATAGTATTCTGCAATTATGATTAACACCATAATATTCCCACAAATAAACATTTTGTGACCTACAACTCTTATTATTTCCACAAGAAAACATCCTATGATCGGAAATAGGAGCTCTAAGGTCATTAATAATTGTAGGGCTCCCCCAAACATACCTCCCAATATCTTTGCAGAAAAGCTGTACCAGTATACACCTCCTCACCCGTGTCTGTCTCACTTCACCTTCACCAACGCTCACCTTGAATGTTTTGAAAAAATGTTCTCCAGCTGGATAGGGTAAAAAGGGTAACTGCTTTCAACCTGAGTTTCTTTGATCACCTATCAAGTGGGCAGGGTTATTCAGGTTGAACTGCCCAATCTTTTTATTACTTCCTCCTTTGTAACCTGTCTAGATCCTTCCACAATTTTAAAATTTATTGAGGAGGCCAATTTTTTTTTTTTTTTAAGCTTCTAAGAACGTAGCTAACTGGCTGCATCAGGTTGAGTTCTGGTCTCTGAGCCCAGGAACTGCCATCCAGGGCCCCAACATGGAGCGAGCAGACTGAGCCCCAAACACCTCCTCTCACTCGGTGATGCCCACTTAGAGCCCGGGAGTGCATGCTGGACTCCAAGTAACCCAGACGTTCACCCATGACCTGACACGACAACAGCTCATCTCGCTCTGCCGAAAGAGAGCACGTTCTCCCAAATCTCTCTTTCCGGATCTATGAATTCAAGCGATTTTAGTTAAGTGTGAAAAGTATTCCCGAGCGAGTGTAATATATTCGTTCTCCTAACATCCTGAAAAGCATCTAAGCTGATGAAGGAATTGTAACTGGGGTGAAGGGACTCCAAAAGCTTAAAAAATGATGGTACAGTTTTCAAAGTGCCTTCACATGTACCTAAAAAGCCCTGCCATGAGAAATAATAAATGTAACCAATTCTATTTTATAAATGAGAAAATTCAGGTCAAGATATCAGATGTCAGGATTTCTGACTTATATAATGGTTTTGTGCCCTTTCATTCTATAATGCTGCCTCTGGAAAAAAGGAAAAGGTACTGTTTTATTCATTTAAAAGTCATGCTATGATGATTAAATTGAATGTTTCATGTGATTGGGTTTGGTAAAGTGATTACTTTAATTGCTTTAATTGGTTGAGGAAAAAATATGGTCTCTGCTTTCCCTGGGAGGGAACATGTCATTGGAAAAACATCATTGGACTGAAGTCAGACCAGCTGGGCTCAAAACCTGACTCCTTCATCAGTTAGAGTTCATCCACCTCTTAGAGCCTTCACTTCCTCTATAACATTCAGACAATTCAACCTGCATCGCAGAGTGGTTATTACAATCAAATGAAGTAAATAAAAGCATGATCTCAAATACACAGTTCTCAAATAAAAGTTACTATTATTTCTGCTGCTGTTGCCCTGTGAATGATTCCACCTCTGGAGGTCTTCCAGCCTCTGTGGAGGGAAAGTCTCAGGGCCCCAGGTTACTACTATCTCCCATATCTCCAGAGCCGAAAGCCAGGTTGGACATTATCACAACTCACACTCCCGTGAAACACAGGGATGCTCTGAAGGCCAATGTCCACTCAAGGTCAAACCCCGAAAGTGAGAAAACCAAGCTGAGGATGCACATATGGTCCAGTTCCACTGGCCAGTTCGGCGGGTCACCGTGAAAGAAGTAAGCGACTCTTGGGGGGCAAAGCCTGGTCAGCTGGAAACGGAATCAATCCCAGGCTTCACTCCCAATGGCCAGCTTGGGAGGCCTGGCCAATCTGCCACGTGCTCAGAACTGGTGAGGTCTCCCAGGACAGACCGACCAGAGGGCTGGTGCAACCGCCCTAGTTGCAGAGCCAGGAGGAAAGGGGAGCCTGGAAGGAAAAGATGGCTATTTCCTTGCCCAGGAAGACAAAACCCATTTTGTTTGCCTCACTTCTGACCTAGAGCTAGGTCAGAGGTGCCAGGTTCTGGGAGGTGTACGAAGCTGCTCCGACCCTGAGGCCAGGGGCCACGGATGATGGTGTGGGCAGCTGCAAACAGCTCCTCACCACCTGCACCCGTCCTTTGAGCAGCCCCATGCTTATACGCAACTGGGGGCCTGGGGTGGTTACAGGGGCACCGGGGTGGATGGTAAACTCTGAATTCATACCACAGCTATCAGCATTTAGGGGAAAGATGGGAAAAATCAAGTTCTCAGGGAAGATATCATGCCTGTGAAAAAAATGAACACAGAATCATGTGGAAACCTGTCACATGTCTGCTTCTCTTTGACCATTCAACCCTCCACTCATTCCCTAACCAGAATGTGTAAATATGTTTACTCTTTGGGCAATCCCCAATTTACAAAAGAGTTTTCTTTTTAAATATGAATTTTATTTCACAGTACCTTTCAGTTCCTGGATTTCCATTTGGGTCTTTTTGTAACTCTACTCTTTTTTCTGGCTGCACCGACCAGGGATTGAACTTGGGCCACAGCCATGAAAAGCCCAGAATCCTGACCACTAGGCCACCAGGGAACTCCCCAGAGGGTTTTCTTCTAAAATTAGCTTACAAAGCAGTTGTTAGAACCCAGAGCTTTTCTCAAAGGTCAAACGTGGTTAACAGGAGATGAGTTCAGCCCTCGAATGCCTGCTCTGCCCATAGGAAGCTAAATGACTGATTAGTGAATTTGTATCAATTTTAACATCTTGGAGGAGGAGGCCACAGGGGTCTTGGCAAGTGTAGGACAAGATTAGGCAGAATTTCAGAACAGGAGGGCACTCAGACCTCGCACACCCTGCCCTTCATGATATGCATCCCCCTTGTGTGGGCAAAGGCCCTGGCTGGAGTCACCAGGCCCGCTAACACCTCAAAATGACCATCACCAAGTCACATGTGACACACTGGATTTACAGGAAAGGATTCTGATGGTAGGTCTACAGTTAGGGTCTACCCTGCCAAGCTCTCAGATCCAAAATGGACATTTTTAAAAACAGGGCACATTTTAAAACAAATAAGCTACAAACTGAAGGCATCTCAAATCTGGGTGGTGTCCAGGGAAGCCACAGCATCCACACTGGACTCTTCCTCTTGACACTCAACCCTCACCACTGGCCCAGCTTTCCAGCTTCTCTTTTTTTTTTTTTTAACATTTATTTATTATTTATTGAAGAATAATTGCTTTATAGAATTTTCCTGTTTTCTGTCAAACCTCAACATGAATCAGCCATAGGTATATATATATATATATATATCCCCTCCCTTTTGAACTTTCCTCCCATCTCCCTCCCCATCCCACCCCTCTAGGTTGATACAGAACCCCTGTTTGAGTTTCCTGAGCCATACAGCAAATTCCCATTGGCTATCTATTTCACATATGGTAATATAAGTTTCTATGTTACTCTTTCCAAACATCTCACCCTCTCCTCCCCTCTCCCCATGTCCATAAGTCTATTCTCTATGTCTGTTTCTCCACTGCTGCCCTGTAAGTAAATTCTTCAGTACCATTTTTCTAGATTCCACATATATGCGTTAGAATACGATATTTATCTTTCTCTTTCTGACTTACTTCACTCTGTACAATAGGTTCTAGGTTCATCCACCTCATTAGAAGTGACTCAAAGGCGTTCCTTTTTATAGCTGAGTAATATTCCATTGTGTATCTGTACCACAACCTCTTTATCCATTCATCTGTCAATGGACATCTAGGTTGCTTCCATGTTCTAGCTGTTGTAAATAGTGTTGCAATGAAAAATGGGATACACGTGTCTTTAAATTTTGGTTTCCTCACGGTATATGCCTAGGGGTGGGGTTGCTGGGTCATATGGTGGTTTTATTCCTAGTTTTTTAAGGAATCTCCATACCATCTTCCATAGTGGCTGAATCAATTTACATTCCCACCAACAGTGCAAGAGGTTCCCTTTTCTCCACACCCTTCTCCAGCATTTATTGTTTGTAGACTTTTTAATGATGGCCATTCTGACTGGTGTAAGGTGATATCTCATTGTAGTTTGATTTGCATTTCTCTAATAAAGAGCGATGTTGAGCATCTTTTCATATTTGTTAGCCATCTGTATGTCTGCTTTGGAGAAATGTCTGCTTAGGTCTTTTTCCCACTTTTTGATTGGATTGTTTTTCTGGTATTGAGTTATATGAGCTGCTTGCATATTTCAGAAAGTAATCCTTTGTCAGTTGTTTCATTTGCTATTATTTTCTCCAGACAAAATTCTGAGGGTTGTCTTTTCAGCTTGCTTAGTGTTTCCTTTGCTGTGCAAAAGCTTTTAAGTTTACTCAGGTCCCACTTGTTTACTTTTGTTCTTATTTCCATTACTCTAGGAGGTGGGTCACATAGGATCTTGCTTTGATTTATGTCATCAAGTGTTCTGCCTATGTTTTCCTTTAAGGGTTTTATAGTTTCTGGTCTTGTATTTAGGTTTTTAATCCATTTGAGTTTATCTTTGTGTATGGTGTTAGGAAGTGTTCTAATTTCATTCTTTTACATGTAGTTCTCCACTTTTCCCAGCACCATTTATTGAAAGAGCCTATCTTTGCCCCATTGTATATTCTTGCCTCCTTTGTCAACAATAAGGTACCCATAGATGCATGGGTTTATTTCTGGACTTTCTATCTTGTTCCATTGGTGTGTATTTCTGTTTTTGTGCCAGTACCATACTGTCTTGATGACTGTAGCTTTGTAGTATAACCTGAAGTCAGGAAGGTTGATTCCTCCAGCTCCATTCTTCTTTCTCACGAATACTTTGGCTATACGGGGTCTTTTGTGTTTCCATATGAATTGTGAAATCTTTTGTTCTAGTTCTGTGAAAAATATCATTGGTAATTTGATAGGGATCACACTGAATCTGTAGACTGCATTTGGTAGTATAGTCATTTTCACAATATTGATTCTTCCTACCCAGGAACATGGAATATCTCTCCATCTGTTTATGTTATCTTTGATTTCTTTCATTAGCGTCTTATAATTTTTTGTGTACAGTTCTTTAGTCTCCTTCAGTTTAGTTCAGTTACTCAGTTGTGTCTGACTCTTTGTGACCCCATGGACTGCAGCATGCCAGGTCTCCCTGTCCATCACCAATTCCTGGAGTTTACTCAAACTCATGTCCATCGAGTCAGTGATGCCATCCAACCATCTCATCTTCTGTCGTCTCCTTCTCCTCCCACCTTCAATCTTTCCCAGCATCAGGGTCTTTTCAAATGAGTCAGTTCTTCGCATCAGGTGGCCAAAGTATTGGAGTTTCAGGTTCAACATCTGTCCTTCCAAAGAATATTCAGGACTGATTGATTTCCTTTAGGATGGACTAGTTGGATCTCCTTGCAGTCCAAGGGACTCTCAAGAGTCTTCTCCAACACCACAGTTCAAAAGCATCAATTCTTGGCGGCGCTCAGCTTTCTTTATAGTCCAACTCTCATATCCATACGTGACTACTGGAAAAACCATAGCCTTGACTAGACAGACCTTTGTTGGCAAAGTAATGTCTCTGCTTTTTAAAATGCTATCTAGGTTGGTCATAACTTTTCTTCCAAGGAGCAAGCATCTTTTAATTTCATGGCTGCAATCACCATCTTCAGTGATTCTGGAGCTCCCAAAAATAAACTCTGCCACTGTTTACCCATCTGTTTGCCATGAAGTGATGGGACTGGATGCCATGATCTTTGTTTTCTGAATGTTCAGCTTTAAGCCAACTTTTTCACTCTCCTCTCTCACTTTCATCAAGAAGCTCTTTAGTTCTTCACTTTCTGCCATAAGGGTGGTGTCATCTGCATATCTGAGGTTACTGATATTTCTCCCAGCAATCTTGATTCCATCTTGTGGTTCATCCAGCCCAGCGTTTCTCATGATGTGCTCTCCATATAAGTTAAATAAGCAAGGTGACAATATACAGCCTTGACGTACTCCTTTTCCCATTTGGAACCAGTCTGTTGTTCCATGTCCAGTTCTAACTATTGCTTCCTGACCTGCATACAGATTTCTCAGGAGGCAGGTCAGGTGGTCTGGTATTCCCATCTCTTTTACAATTTTCCAGTTTCTTGTGATCCACAGTCAAAGGCTTTGGCATAGCCAATAAAGCAGAAATAGATGTTTTTCTGGAACTCTCTCGCTTTTTCAATGATCCAACAGATGTTGGCAATTTGATCTCTGGTTCCTCTGCCTTTTCTAAAACCAGCTTGAACATCTGGAATTGCACAGTTCATGTACTGTTGAAGCCTGACTTGGAGAATTTTGAGCATCACTTTACTAGCATATGAGATGAATGCAATTGTGTGGTAGTTTGCCCATTCTTTGGCATTGCCTTTCTTTGGGATTGGAATGAAAATGGACCTTTTCCAGTCCTGTGGCCACTGCTGAGGTTTCCAAATTTGCTGGCATACTGATTGCAGCACTGTAACAGCATCATCTTTTAGGATTTGAAGTAGCTAAACTGTAATTCCATCACCTCCACTAGCTTTGTTCGTAGTGATGCTTCCTAAGGCCCACTTGACTTCACATTCCAGGATGTCTGGCTCTAGGTGAGTGATCACACCATCATGATCATCTGGGTCTTGAAGATCTTTTTCGTATAGTTCTTCTGTGTATTCCTGCCACGTCTTCTTAATATCTTCTGCTTCTGTTAGGTCCATACCATTTCTGTCCTTTATTGAGCCCATCTTTGCATGATATGTTCCCTTGGTATATCTAATTTTCTTGAAGAGATCTCTAGTCTTTCCCATTCTATTGTTTTCCTCTGTTTCTTTGTACTGATCACTAAGGAAGGCTTTCTTATCTCTCCTTGCTATTCTTTGGAACTCTGCATTCAAATGGGTATATCTTTCCTTTTCTCCTTTACTTTTCTCTTGTTCTTTTCACAGCTATTTGTAAGGCCTCCTCACACAATCATTTTGCCTTTTTGCATTTCTTTTTCTTGGGGATGGTCTTGATCACTGCCTCCTGTACAATGTCATGAACCTCCGTCCATAGTTCTTCAGGCACTCTATCAGATCTAATCCCTTGAATCTACTTGTCACTTCCACTGTATAATTGTAAGGGATCTGATTAAGGTCATACCTGAATGGTCTAGTGGTTTTCCCTACTTTCTTCAATTTAAGTCTGTATTTGGCAATAAGGTTTTCTTTTTTGTGTTGTCTTTGTCTGGTTTTGGTATCAGGATGATGGTGGCTTGTAGAATGAGTTTGGAAGTGTTCCTTCCTCTGCAATTTTTTGAAACAGAGTTTTAGAAGGATAGGCATTAGTTCTTCTCTAAATGTTTGATAGAACTCTCCTGTGAAGCCATCTGGTCCTAGGCTTTTGTTTTTGGGAAGATTTTTGATCACAGCTTCAATTTCAGTGCTTATAATTGGGTTGTTCATAATTTCTATTTCTTCCTGGAAGATTGAACAAAAGTTCAAGAATCTGTTCTAAGAATCTGTCCATTTCTTCCAGGTTATCCATTTTATTGCCATATAGTTGTTCATAATAGTCTCTTATCTTATAATCCTTTGTATTTCTGCATTGTCTGTTGTAATCTCTCCTTTTTCATTTCTAAATTTTGTTGATTTGATTCTTCTCTCTTTTTTCCTTGATGAGTCTGGCTAAAGGTTTGTCAAGTTTGTTCATCTTCTCAAAGAACCAGGTTTTAGTTTTATTCATCTTTACTATTGTTTCTTTCATTTCCTTTTCATTTATTTCTGGTTGGATCTCTATGATTTCTCTCCTTCTACTAATTTTGGGGGTTTTTTGTTCTTCTTTTTCCAGTTGTTTTAGGTGTAAAGTTAGGTTGTCTATTCAATGTTTCTCTTGTTTCTCGAGGTAGGACTGTATTGCTATCAACTTCCCTCTTAGAACTGCTTTTGCTGCTTCCCATAGGTTTTGAGTTGTCGTGTTTTCTTTGTCATTTGTTTCTAGAAATTTTTTGATTTCCCTTTTGATTTCTTCAGTAACCTGTTATTTAGAAACAGTGTTTAATCTCCATGTGTTTGTTTTTCTTAGTTTTTTCTTATAATTGATATCTAGTCTCATAGTGTCGTGGTTGGAGGAGATGCTTGATACAATTTCAATTTTCTTAAATTTACTGAGGTTTGATTTGTGACCCAAGATGTGGTCTATCCTGAAGAATGTTCCATGTGCACTTGAGAAGGTGTATTCTTCTGCATTTAGATGGAATGTCCTAAAGATATCAATGAGATCCATCTCATCTAATGTATCATTTAAGACTTGTGCTTCCTTATTAATTTTGTTTTGATGATATGTCCAACGGTGTGAATGAGGTCTCCTACTATTATCGTGTTACTGTCAATTTCTCCTTTTATGTCTGTTAGTGTTTGTCTTATATATCGAGGTGCTCCTATGTTGGGTGCATAGATATTTACAATTATTATGTCATCCTCTTGGATTGATCCCCTGATCATTATGTAGTGTCCTTCCTTATCTCTTGAGATATTCTTTATTTTGAGGTCTATTTTGTCTGATATGAGAATTGCTACTCCAGCTTTCTTTTGCTTCCCATTTGCATGGAATATATTTTTCCATCCTCTCACTTTCAGTCTATATGTAGCTTGAGGTCTGAAGTGGGTTTCTTGTAGACAGCATATATATGGGTCTTGTTTTTGTATCCATTCAGCCAGTCTGTGTCTTTTGGTTGGAGCAGTTAACCCATTTACATTTAAAGTAATTATTGATATATATGTTCCTATTGCCATTTTCTTAATTGTTTGGGGTTGATTTTGTAGATCTTTTTCCTTCTCTTGTATTTCTTGACTATATAAGTCCCTTTAACATTTGTTGTAAAGCTGGTTTCGTGGTATTGAATTCTCTTAACTTTCGCTTGTCTGAAAACCTTTTTATTTCTCCATCAATTTTGAATGAGATCCTTGCCGGGTACAGTAACCTTGGTTGTAGATTTTTCCCTTTCAGTACTTTAAATATATCCTGCCATTCCCTTCTGGCCTGCAGAGTTTCTGCTGAAAGATCAGCTGTTAAACATATGGGGTGTCCCTTGTATGTTACTTGTTGCTTTTCCCTTGCTGCTTTCAATATTCTTTTCTTGTGTTTAGTCTTTGTTAGTTTGATTAGTATGTGTCTCAGCATGTTTCTCCTTGGGTTTATCCTGTATGGGACTCTCTGTGCCTCTTGGACTTGATTTGATGATTTCCTTTTCCATGTTGGGGAAATTTCAACTATAATCTCTTCAAAAATTTTCTCATAGCCTTTCTTTTTCTCTTCTTCTTCTGGGACCCCATAATTCAAATGCTTGTGTGTTTGATATTGTCCCAGGGGTCTCTGAGACTGTCCTCAGTTCTTTTCATTCTTTTTACTTTATTCTGCTCTTCTGAAGTTATTTCCACCATTTTATCTTCCAGCTCATTGATTTGTTCTTCTGCTTCAGATTCCTTCCAGAGTATTTTTAATTTCAGTAGTTGGGTTGTTTGTCTTTGTATGTTTATTCTGTAATTCTTCAAGGTCTTTGTTAATTGATTCTTGCATTTTCCCCATTTTGATTTCAAGGTTTTTGACCACCTTTACTATTATTATTCTGAATTCTTTTTCAGGTAGTCTGCCTATTTCCTCTTCATCTATTTGGACTTCTGTGTTTCTAATTTGGTCCTTCATTTGTGTAGTATTTCTCTGCCTTTTCATTTGTTTTTTTTTCTTTTAAACTTACTGTGTTTGAGGTCTCCTTTTCCGTGGGTTCAAGGTTGAATTCTTTCTTCCTTTTGGCTTCTGCCCTCCTAAGGCTGGTCCAGTGGTTTGTGTAAGCTTCATATAGGGTGAGATTTGTGCTGAGTTTTTTTGTTTGTTTTTCCTCTGATGGGCGAGGCTGAGTGAGCTGGTGATCCTGTCTGCTGATGATTGAGTTTGCATTTTTGTTTCGTTTGTTGTTTAGTTGGGGTGTCCTGCACAGGGTGCTACTGGTGGCTGGGTGATGCCTGGTCTTGTATTCAAGTGGTTTCCTTTGTGTGAGTCCTCACTATTTGATACTCCCTAGGGTTAGTTCTCTGGTAGTCGAGGGTCTCGGAGTCAGTGCTCCCACTCTAAAGGCTCAGGGCTTGATCTCTTCATGTTCTTCTTCATCAGAGTCCTTGAGCAGGTTCATTACTTGTTGCAACAAAAAGAAAACCCACCAACGGGGAACTATGGGCATCTCAGTAAGAGGGTATTAGAGTGTATAGCACAGGGAACTCAACCTGGTGCTCTCTGGTGACCCCTTTAAGCACAAAAATCAACATCACAACATCACAACAATGAGACAAACTGATATCATATACCAGTTGTTAGTGTTTACAAGGAGAGACCAAGTCAATGTGATGTGTTTTCTAGAAGAATCCAGCATCTGTGGTAGTTCTTAAGACTGGTTAAGTTTCCACTTTTTTTTGCAGACACAAGGCACGACTTGATGATACTGAGGGTATCAGGTTGGACATTCCACCCTTTGCGTGGGAGACCCTTCTTTTCCTCTTGGTATTAACCACAGGCGACATCTTCAAGGGAACAGACATCTGGGGTCCTCAGCCTTGGCTACCCATGAAACCCTCCTGAAGGGGCTGACAATCCAGATCCCAGATGTGTGGGGCCAGACACATCTCGTGGAGCTCTTAAGCCCCTGCGGGGGCCTCACAGGTGCAGTACAGCTAAAACTGCTGATGCACAAACTACACACATGACTTTGGAGCTGGCACCTCCCAGACTCAATACTGAAGTATCCAACTGTCACCCAAATTTCCTGCTGGGCCCCCGAGTGTCTGTGTTACAACCAGAGGCAGTGTGAAGTCATCCCCAGGGGAAGCACTGAGCAACAGAGTCGGAGGCCCAGGAAACCCACTGGCCCCGGAAGGCAGGTCTCAGACCCCAGGGAGGCTGGGCTCCAGGGTTGGAGTGGGTGCTAGGTAAAAGGTCTCCAGGCTCCCACTCCCCTAGCACCTCTCGTTCCTGGCATGAAGCTCCCAGGGCAGAGTGGCTTGACCAAGGGCAGAACAGTGGAGTGAGTGCACACACGGTCCCCTAGCTGCGAGTGTCCACCATGGGGTGATACCCACTGGTCACCACCACACCCTCTATCACCAGTGGAACAAAGGAAGAAGCTACGTTCCCATTGAGGTCTTAGAGACATGTAACCCACAGGAGACATGCAACCCACCCAACTCTCCAGGTGGGCCCACCTCCTACCTTCCCCCTGGAGGGGACACTGTCCATAGAAGACCATCCCAGTCTTCACTGCCTGGCAGGCCTAACTCACTGTCATATATGGGCATGTGCAGGAAAGGGTTTCTAGACCTGGAGGCCTGGCCCAATGGAACAGAATGCATCTTATTTAGAAAGCAAACACTCACTGCACATGATGGCACAGAGAACTGTTAAACATGGATTCTCCTTAAATGAGTACAGAGGCAAAATATCCCAGGTTTTTCATAGTTAAGCCCAGACCCCCAGCAAATGGGTCTCTGTAACCTCAGTCAAAGCTTCCTACTACAATGCTGGGGGGCACACTTCAGGGAAAACCAATGTTCCAGCCTTCCCACCTCCCACTTTAAAATAAGGGGAGCTGAAGCCCAAAGGGAAAGATTTTAATCCAAATACTCCCCTTCCTCCCTTAAACCCCACTTTAAAGCAGAAGCCCAAAGCTAAGGGTCTTCACTCTCACCCTCCCCACTGGGGAGGAAGCCAAGGTCAGAAGCCTGCTGTCCTTGCTCCAGACAAGCACACTTCCACGGTGCCAGGCCTGCTCTCTACTGCAGCTCCAAGTCAAAGTGGGACCCGTCACATTCTGACAGTAAAATTCAAGCAGATTAGGCTGGGATGGAGTCCACACAAAGTAGGAAGGTAGAAAGCATGCACAAAAACAAAACTATGCTTAACTTACAATTTCAAGTAATTGAAAATTTTGGTCTTTTTTGTAAATGGTAATATACATAAATATTTTGAACACCTCTACACTTTAACTCCCAAAATCACATTTTTAAAAGACTCCCTGAGTAGTCAATGTCCTCCCCCTACCCAATCCTACCATTCACAGACCCCACAACCAAACAGTTAGCCAGCAGATTAAGGAACAGAAAAGACATTCAGTGAAGGAAAAATGTGTATACCCACCATTTAATTGTATACTTGAGGTTTGGTTGACTGACTGTGCTATCATCTAGGAAAATAGTCGAGCAGGAGCTGTATTTCCTCGCTATTTGTCCTGGAGGATGCTACAAAAACAATGGCAACAAGACAAGAACAATTAAAAAGGGGCTCAAAATTCTTCCAAGGAACATCATCCCCTTCACCTTGAGACCAGCCTATAGAGGAAAAGTGTCTTACTGATAAATGTTAATACTACCAGCAAGTACAGCATAAAACTCACTTTTTTCCTACAATGGAGTTCCATGTTCTTTCATATAAAAAAGTCACCACCACCATTCCCGGTCCCAAACCTCCATCAGCTCAGCACACTCCCAAAATCGAGCATCAAAGGGTGTGCTGCAGAGTCCATTAAAATCACTGAGAAACAAGGAGCGTGTGCTCATCACAGCAGCAAAAGCCCATGCTGCAGGGGGCAACCTGGTGTGAGGTGCCAGAATCAAGACGGAGTCCACAGCACCCGTTTTTTTCTACCCCTGAGGTACAGTTGATGTGTGGACCGTGGAAGATGCAGCCACTGTTAATTTAGAATCTCCTACTCTTCAATTTCAGGAGGTGAAGATGTAAAGAAAAAAGTATTCCTTCTTTAAGGGTAAAATACATTTTAAAGGAGAAAGTTACTGATGCTTTTGAAAATGTGACCAGTGGATAAGCTTCAGGTGGGTGCCTGTGGCAGCTGTGCACCTGGTTCTTTCAGGCTGTGTAAATTTTGAGCTCTTTGGAAAACTTTAGAACTAAGAACTATACTTCTAAAACATACTGTTAAAGAAAACAGGATTTAAATTACACTCAGATGACATCTAATTGAATAGTAAGTAGATTTTTGGCAATTATGTGGGCATCGTGATTAGTAGATATCAATCTGGATCATTCTTGCTCAAAGCATGCTAAAAAAAAAAAAAAAAAATCAAATCATCCAAATGAGTTTCGACTGGTCTGGTTGACAATCAAAAGTGTCTGTTTTCAGCAACCAAAACAATTAATTACTTAAGGATAACAACACTGCCCTGACTCACCTGCCCACCCCCAGGGAAGCCCTCAGTACCCATGGTTTATGAACATGAAGGGAGCCTTAAAGCTCATCAGAGACCAAATGCCTTGTTTAACATTTACTTCTTATTAAATAAGGTTTCCCATGTAATAAGGGATTCCCTTGTGGCTCAGCTGGTAAAGAATCCGCCTGCAATGTGGGAGACCTGGGTTCGATCCCTGGATTGGGAAGATCCCCTGGAGAAGGGAACGGCTACCTACTTCAGTATTCTGGCCTGGAGAATTCCATGGACTGTATAGCCCATGGGGTCGCAAAGAGTCGGACACAACTAAGCGACTTTTACTTTCACTTTCCCATGTGATAAAATTATGGAAATATGCAACAGCCTGAGAAACAGAAGACAGCGTTATAAACAATCTCCTCTCTTGCTAATCGTCACTCCTTGGGGCATACAGTTCCTAAAATCCCCGCCAGAGGGCACTGCACCACCGAATCACTATGACCCTCTTGAGCGCTGCTTTTACTAAGCGCATGTGGGTCAGGAGGAAATAACCAGAGTCAGGGAATTCAAAAGATAAGGCTTGTTCTTGGCCAATGTGTTTAGGCACACATTGGTCTGTGCCTGTGTAAGATAAGGGCACCAAAAAAGCCTGTCAAGTTCAAGTTACTTGAGGGCAATTTTAACATGGCATTTTTCATGTCTATCAAATTAATCACAACAGTTTCATAAAGACAAACCAGAGGGATTAAAACCCATTTTGATCTCTTTTGTAGGTCAGGTAGCAATCACACTTAAGTCACAGACAAAAACTCGCAATCTAATAACAGTTATAAACATGTGTGGCAAGTTTTAAAAATCCTTATGAAATTTTCCCCACCAATGGAAAATCTAGTATAAACAGAAACCTTAACAGATATACTTAACACAAAAATTCAGTAATTAGTTGATATATTAAAGAATCTTTAGAGATACAAGAGAATTATTATTTAGGAATAATCACAACAGTGAAGCAAAGAACAGCAATGACTGGCTTCTATTTGTGAGGTTTCCGCTGTTTCCTCTGACACAAATTTCCTCAAGATGAAAACGTGATGGAACAGCCAAGAGTAAGTGGTTTCCCTAAGAAAACATGAGCACTAGAGTTAAGGAGAGGAGGTCGGTGATGCACCAGGTCACAGAGCGGGCACTTCCTAGTCCTCCTTTCAGGAGTAGCAGTTTTGGGGTCACAGGGTTAACTGGAAACCAGCACCCCCAGGGGGGCCGGTCCTGGCCTGGGGATCCCCCAGCTGTTAGTCTGAGCCCTCTATCACTAAGGGCTGGTGTGCCAAAGGGGGATGCCAACTCAGCTTTCTGACTCTTTGCAACCCCACGGACTGTGGCTCACCAGGCTCCTCTGTCCATGGCATTCTCCAGGCAAGAATACTGCAGTGGGTAGCCATTCCCTTCTCCAGGGGGTCTTCCCGACCCAGGGATGGAACTCGGGTCTCCTACAGTGCAGGCAGATTTGTTACCATCTGAGCCATCAGGGAAGCCCCCTTCAAACTATTTAATAATTTCTAAATTGAATAGAAGTCCTTGGCATTGTTATAATGGGGTTAAGTTTGAAACCCTATTTGGGCATTAAGTCATTTGCTGGATAGAAGGGCTACAAGGTTCACAGAATGTATACTTCTCCTGATCTGACATCCACACCCCACCAAAAAAAAAAAGCTGAGAGAACAAGGATCCCTCCACAGAAGGGCTCCTGAGCTCAGGGCAGCTCCCCTGCCTGGTTCCTGGTTTGAACTCTCGTGTGGCAGAGGCAGGCAGGGACCGTGCTCAATAAATTTGTGTTCTATTAAGAGCAAAGCTCCCAAAGAGGCAAAAGCAACGTTTAGAATTTTTAAAATTTCAGTTCCTGGATCACGTTCACTTCATTCCTTAAGTTCTATGGCTTAATACTTATGAAAAAACTATATCCATACTTAAAATACCAGAAAGACTTTGATCAGTTTTGCCACTGAACTTGGAAAAGTAAACAAAATTTACCTACAAATCTAATCAGCAATAACAATAATAACATCAACATACTCAGATGGTGCTAAAATCACTTTTGCAAATCACCTTCTGTTCAGTCCACTAGGTAAACAGGCGGACCAGGAGTCATTCTAGGTAAACAGGCGGACCAGGAGTCATTCTACTAGATCAGACAACTATGACTTCAAGACTGTTTCAAGATCCCCCTACTATCAGCTGGTAGATTTAGGGCTTGAACAAAATTCTTTTGGCTCCAAGTCCAGCTACAAATCTGGCTCTTGCTAAACTGATAAAGAACGCTCTATATTCCCTGACGAAGTTTTTACAGCTACCACCTGTCTCAATATTAAGACAAATAACTGTGATTATTTTACTGAGGGTGAAGTAGGCTAGCCATTCAACTCCTGACTCACTCTGTTTTAATTTTTTCTTTAACTTAGAATGATCAATTCCCTTCAGGTATGCTGTCATCAAGGGAAGGAGAATGTCACGGAAATATTAGGCTAAGCAAAAGATGTGCGTTTTCCCTAAGTTTCAGGAGAGAGATTCCAGACTCTCAGCCACCGACAATGCTACCCACAATTTATAATCAGAGACTACTGCATTTTAATTAAGAGTCATTAAAACAGCTAGCCAAAACTTCAGCAAATTTTAAGCAAGCTACGAACTTTAAATAAAGCCCTTTACACAATCCTTGCTAAAATACCTGTGACTCTATTGTAATGTATTAAATTTTCCTGTAACTGTTGATCTGATAATTACATCTAAAACATAGTGCTGATTAGAATATTAATCTTTATAATTTGCCCTGGTTTAACTTACTGTTAAAACTCCCCCAAAGGGTTTATCCTCAAATAGCTTCAAGATTTAAAACATATTAATAATTCTTTTAGAAGAAGCTCCTTTTACTTTGTAAGTCTCTCTTGGCAGTTCTCAGCCAGCAAGCGGTGCCCTCTTTTCCAGCCAGGGGTTCCTTCTTTTGGCCCCTTCTCTGGAGGTTGTATCCAAAGTCAGCTTCCATCACTTGCTAGACTGTGTTACTGTCCTGGAGCCAGAAAAAACCTTGTTTCTCTCCACCTGGTAGAAGCTATTTCCTGTTGTGACCATCACCCCTCACCTTTCCTCACATGGCTTACCTACATCCACTGCTTTTTCTTAAATAGTAGCCTCTTTAAAGACTGTCTTAGCAGCATGTACTAATAAGCAGGTTCTTCAGAAACTTGAAGGGTAAATTAAAAGAAACAACATCCCTCACAATAAAGCAAATAAAAAACACAATGGGTTTTATAAACAAGGGCAAAGAATAATGGTCATTCCAGAGTTCAACAACAAAAGAAATTACAAATGTTAGTTGGGGCCCCAATTCAGAAAACAGTGCTCTCTGTCTTCAGATAAAAGGCTAAACAACTTGTGTCCGGGTGGCGCTTGGTATGACTGTCTGAGGACTGAATAGCCCAGGCCAGCCCCCTGGGCCCCAGGCTGGCTCCACTGCTCAGCTGGCCGATTCTTTGTGCCTCACTTTCCCCATATGGAAGACCGGAGTGACACACAGTACCTCCTGGGCACAGTTATCAAGCACATTAAACTAAAGAACAGAGTCTGGCACAAACATGGATTAAAATGTTCGCTCGACTGTACTGATGATTATTATTACCACTTATCGTCTCTTTATTGCCCTAACTTACGACACTCAAGTGTCTCAAAACTTGAAAAGCACAGCTGGTTTATTAGCCTAATTGAACCTGCAGGTACTTCCACTCCAGTTCGATTTCAGTTGGTTGAAACAGCACATTCCAGTGGCTTCTCCCAGCATGGGCAGAGCTGAGATGCTACTGTGCAATGCGGTCTGGAGGGCACGCTGCTACCTGAGCATCGGTTACATAAGGCAGCACAGAGATTTCTTTTACAGGAATGAGCACATTCCAACAACTGTGCTTCCGCTCTTTGTGTCGGGGGGTGACAGGGCTGGCAGGGGTAAGGGGACACGCTGATTCAGGGGGCCCAGCGCGAGACAGGTGCCAGAATGGCACGTCACAGAGCGTGGGTCGTGGGGCACGGGGGAGACACGTGGGGCGTGCGGCTGGCATGAGGGCAGGCCTCCCCTCCAGCCCACTTGAATGGGGCTGCAGTGACCAGCAGAGGTGGTCTACAGGCTCCTGGGCAGATGTGCTAACCAGGGAGCAGTGTTCTAGTGCCCCCGGCACGTGAGGACTTACAGAATGGGGTCAAATCTCTCATCTCTCTAGGTCCAGGCAGATACAGCTTTCAAAAAAATCAAAAAGTGCATAGCAATTTTCCTCAAGACACAGCTCATAATTTCACAGATGCTTCACACTGCTGCGGCAAAACTGGAGAGGGCCAGGGAACAGGCTGTGAACTTCTGTAAGAATCTGATAAAAACTACAGGGCTTCTCTCCAACCCTGAGACCACTGCCCACGAAGGACTCACCAACCTCCTACAGGCCGAGAGTGGAGCCCTTTGGGTGCAAGGGTCTGGCTATGAATTTCCTTTCAACTGCATTTTGCCCAGATTTTCAAAGGGCAGAAGAGGCAATGCTGTGGCTTTAAGTCTGCTTGGCACAAAGCTCCAGTGCCAAGTACTTCAAGATTCACAAATACTTAAGTGCAGACAGTTTAGAAATTCTGAGAAAAACCCCTGAGAAATCAAATATATCATGTTCGTTTTCAATATGAGAATTGATGGCATATGCTTATTTGGTAACACACCTACTTCATCAAGAGGCCTAAGTTTAGAGGATTAGGAGGTGTGGTCATAGATCTCCTGGTGGCCGAGCATCACAGTCCTGGGGGGGCAGCTTGAGGTCACCTCCGGGCAGGGGTGGAGGGAGGCTGGCTGCACCCACTGATAGGAGAAAGATCAAGTATCTTTATGCCTGGCCAGCAGGGTAGGGAGATGCTGCTCAGAATGGCCGAAAGGCTAGAGCTGGGTTTTTTAAAATTCGTTTTAAAATTCAAGTGTCAAGTTCATCCTTTCTTAGAGCATCGAAAGAACATACAGACTCTACTGGACCTATAAACAACAAGGAGGAAGAAAACATGTGCTTGCTTATTCAAATGGGACTGAGTTAGGAGAGAGTCACTTGGGGGAAGGGAGGCAGGAAAGGACCTGTGGGATCTGATACCGCACTGTCCACGCACACCATCCCAGGAGCAGCAGCAGCCCAGGGCTTCAGGTCACACACTGGCCCTGGCAATAAATGCCAAGCTGTGCCCGTCCAGCCACCGGCCAAACAGAGCACGAATGCCCTGCAGCCTTCTTCACACTCTTCCACGTGCAGACAAGATTCATGGACCACTTCCCCACCGCACACACAGTGTGGATGGTCTCTGGACAGTTATTACGAAGAACAGAGGGGAACAGCTCCACTTACATGGTTAATGAAGAGACTCTTGCGCTTTTCTCTCACTGTGAAAACAAAAGATGCAACAGAAATGTTACACGCCTGCGTGCTAAACCCTGGCAGGTTGCTGAGGACGGGCCTCTCTCTGCGTTAAGGTCCCATCCTTCCACCAACCAACATATCCAGCTGCTCAATTAGGACTTAAGAAATGCGACCTGCACACATGCAGATGTGACCTCTGATAAGAGAGCAGAACATAAAACCACGCACACCACAGCTCCCAACAAAACATCACTGCGCCATAGTTAACCGAGGGTAACAGCTTCCCAATAACTAAAGAAAACAGTAACTAGTAAAGCTCATAAAATTCTGCCTGCATCCACTAATTAAGATGGTCAACAAAAAGCAGGACTATTTATTTCTAACCAAAACAGACCCATAAAGGTCCATACTATTAGGGTGAAATATGACATGACTTAGTGACTGAACAACAAATGATAACAAGACTACCCATAACTGATTCAAATACAGGACACTGGATGTCAGAAGCGTCACTGGAAACCAGTTACTCTCCGTGCTGGTGCTGGGGGGCCTCCCAGAGCACCCTGCCCGCTCAGGGAGGCGAGCAAACTCACAACAAAAGCACTGCTTCTCAGAGGCCGTTCTCACACTGCTGTCTGTGTGGCGCGGTCAGCACCCCACCTTTGCTTCCCAGACCTCAGTGTTTCTCAAAATGGGGGCCATCAACCTCAGAGATGTAGAGGGGAGAGACAGGGAACCCAGAAGAGCTTTCTAACAACCTATTATCAGTGAGTTTTGCATTTTCTTTCCTGCAAACTCCCTTCTGAGAGTATATAGAGAAAGAGTTCAGTCAGGAAGATCCCCTGGAGAAGGGAGAGGCTACCCATTCCAGTATTCTGGGGCTTGCCTGGTGGCTCAGACGGTAAAGAATCTGCCTGCAATGCATGAGACCCAGGTCTGATCCCTGGGTCAGGAAGATTCCCTGGAGAAGGGAATGGCAACCCACTTGAGTATTCTTGCCTGGACAATCCCATGGACAGAGGAGCCTGGTGGGCTACAGTCCATGGGGTGTCAAAGAGTCGGACACAACTGAGAGACTGTGCACAGCACAGAGTAATAGGTGGACCATAAAGAAGGCTGAGCACTGAAGAAGTGATGCTTTCAAATTGTGGTGCTGGAGAAGACTTCTGAGAGTTGCTTGGACTGCAAGGAGATCAAACCAGTCAATCCTAAGGGAAATCAACCCTGAATATTCATTGGAAGGACTGATGCTGAACCTGGAGTGCCAACACTTTGGCCACCTGATGCGAAGAGCTTACTCACCGGACAAGACCCTGATGCTGGGAAAGATTGAAGGCAGGAGAAGGATGACAGAGGATGAGATGGTTGGATGGCATCACTAACTCAATGGTCATGAGTTTGAGCAAACTTGGGGAGATAGTGAAGGACAGCAAAGCCTAGCATGCTGCAGTCCATGGGGTCACAGAGTAAGACAGGACTTAGTGACTGAACAACAACATGGTAATCAACAGTTAACAAGCAGGTCACTGGAGAGGACAGAGATATATTTAAATCAAAAGGAACATGAGCTGAAAGGAAAAGGCAGGTGAGGCTCTTTCACTGAGTGTGGATGTGAGGTCCTTGTCTGTGTGTTGCTGCGCCTGGCGTGGAGAAGAGACTCGCGGCTGCTCCAGAGGGCACACAGATGCTGCAGACCCCTTGTCCACTTTTTCCAGGCTTCTGAGTGCGTCAGGTCAGCCCAGGTGCCACCAAATGACAACAGCACTGGATACGAGTGATAGTCATTCACAGGGCTGGTAAAGGCTTTAGGGTGTACTTTCCAGAAACTCCTGACTTTTAAGGAGCTCCCACAACCAAGTGAGAAACTCTTACGCATAAGTGGACTCTAATTCCTTACTGTCAACAGAATTGAAGGAGAATAAGACTGAAATGCAGCGATTAGGAGGGATTCTGGATGATAAATCCCTTGGAGTTTTTGACACATAAACCAAGTAGCGTAGAACCTATGGATTCTTCAGTATTTCACTGCAAACACATCCCCTGAACGGGGGTGGCGGGAGGAAGACCCTAGTGGGCAAGCGGAGGGAAAGAGGAGGAGGAGGTAGCACAGGAGCGTTCACTCTGCAGGCTGGGAGACAGGACACCGCAGAGAGACGGTGCCAGTTCCTCTTCCTTGTTTTTAACCTGTGAGACTCAAGTAGATCCTTTACACTCAAAGGGAGGACCCAGCATTTGAGGAATGAAGCGAAAACAGAAGGGTGAGAGTTGCCAACACCCCAATGATCGGTGGAGGAGGGGAGGGTGAGAGGGAAGGGGTAGATGAGCATCCCTGACTCACACACGGGGATCCTGTGAGGTCAGAGGACCCGGCCACCCGTCTCCCCGTGACAACCAAGCCACGTGTCATCCACTTAAGAGGCTCTAATGCCATTCCATGTGAATCTAGGTGAAAAGTTTCTCACTGATGTTGGTCTGTGCCCTGAATTCACAGGAAGCGAGAACCGAATCTGAAAGTGTGCCAGCCATGTAACTTGTTTTCATAGTATTATATTAAGTGCAAAAACTTGCTTTTGATTCTCATTTCTCACTGTCCCAAACCTTCACCCCACCACCACTTTCCTGCCTGGCAATACCCTCCCCTCTCCATGGGCTCCCACTTCACCAGGTGAAGAAAAAAATGTCTTGCTTAGTTTCCACCCAAAACATTCAAAACTTATCTCACAAGTATTTGATGCCTACAGTGATTTCTTCTTATGCCTGGAAGCACACTTTAAAAAAAAAAAAATGCACCAAATTCTCTCAGATTTTGTCGCTGGCCTGCTTACATCAAGATCACCAATATTATATTAGCATTATGCTACATGAAAGTTGTCACCTAGCCATAACTGAGGAGTTATCAGTTCTTAAAATGAACTGTCTTAAAGATGTTTGATTATTTTTCTAGTCAACTTAGGATCTTCTCAAAATAAAAGCTTAGCAATTTGACAAGAGTCATGGCTAGAACCACCAGGACCTCAGCACTGTCACTACAACATCATTTAACAGATTCCTCCACTGCTCTTTTCTGCAGGAACAGGCTGTGTTCACAGTATTGTGTGTTTTCTCTCTCCTTTGTAGCCAAGGGCCAGGGAACAGTGACGCAAGTCAAGGGCTGAAAAGAGGAGAAAAATCCCCCAAAAGAAATTCCACGCCACAGAAACAGCTTAACACAAGTATGACAGAAGGAAAACATCTACCCCTAGTGTACAGGTTCAATTTGGCTCTCAATTGACACAACTGAGATAATGGTGTTTTTATTTAGAGTTGTATTATGATTTCTTTTTACCTACTCTCTAATACTTCTGATCTTTAGAGAATTTATGCAAATAATAAATTTTTAAAGGAAAGTTTCTCATTCTCAGGGTAGAAACTGCCTAGAACGATCCCAATGATTGGCAAAATGAGGACAGCTGCTTCAAACAGTAAATTCTAAAAATATAACTTATTATAAAGTAAAGAAACCCCAAAGGGTAACCACCCAAACATCCTTAGTGGTTACTAAAGGGGATTCTATCTTTATCTTGAGAATCACAGCGACTGAAAAATCAAGACAGGCTAGTTACCAACATAAGTCTTTAAAAAAACAAAAAGAAAGAAGAACCTACCGTCTGTTTGAGATTTACTGAGGAATATCGTGCTGGCCCGAGGATGGTCTGAAGGATTGAATTCCATGTTCAAATCTTTAAAGAAAGAAAAAGAAGATATATGAAAACCCATCTGATAACTAAAGGGAGTCAAGATTTTCAGTTTTTTAAACCTTAGATTACTAAGACATTCAAGGATTCTGGAAGAAACCAACAGTTACTGTGTTAATAGATTCTTCCAGGTTCAACTTCAAACACTTAACTATTTAGAAACTTGAGAAAGTCATACATAAAAATTAGACACCTGGCTGGAGATCTATTAGCCAAAAACTCCATTTTCTTTTCAAAAGTCTGTTCTGCACCCAGTATAACTACAAAACAACAGGACAAAGTCCTAACATGTAATTAAGGAGAGGTATGTGCTAAAACTGATTCATCTAAATCCACAGTTAAGCGAGTGGTATTTCCTTGTTAAGTGTGATTAAAATAGGATATCTCAGCCAAATTGGTATCTACACACTCTGCTTAATTAAGACGGTTATTTTCTGAAAAGGCAAAATTAATCCTTTAGAGCAAAAGCTCACACTGCCCATCTGTGGGCATAATCGGGGCCACAGATGTGTTTTGTCTGATTCATTTATTTTCTTTCTTTTTTTAATAAATTTGAGCCCATGTATAATTTCTGTATTTCAAACACATATCACAAAGGGAAAAAAATTGTATTTCCAGCTTCTCTTGAGAAATCAGATCATTTAGCAACACCGGGCCCCACCCCAATGGTAGGAACTGGCAGGATCTAAGACCCCAATGCCCAGTCCTCACCCTCTGCCCCACCACCCACTCCTTGGGGCCGTTCCTCAGTTCCTCCCCGATACTGGCATCTGCCTTTGTAATCCTGCCTTAGAACAGTCTCCAAGGGGTACAGGCTTGTCCAGTATAAGCAATCAGAATCCCATCACAGGGGAGTTTTTTCAATTAAAAAAAATATTCCATACGGAAAGAATGGTTAAACAAAACAAAAGAGTAAAGTTACAGGAAGGAAGAGAGAAGATCAAAATTAATGGAAAGTCAGAATGGTCTTCAAATCAGCTTCCAACATCACAGTGAAAACTTGTGAGTTCCATTATTTCAATAAATTTGCAAAGAAATCTAATCAACACTAACAAAAACCAGAAGGTATCTTATCCTTAGCTTTAATAGCTAATCCAGTCAAAGATAAAAGGAAAGAAAAAACAAGGATGGTCACACATTGTTGTTGCTGTTGGGGGCATCCAGGGTCCTCACGAAGTAGGGCTCAGGGCAGCCTCAGCTCTAGAGGGTGCTGGCGTGTCTGTGCTTGTGAGTTGTCTCTGGAGCCTGCCTTGAGGGAGAGAATGACTGTCTCAGCCTGAGGTTAAGGTGTGGCAGCTCATGACCTGGTAGAAGGTGGGCGTTTGTGACTTGCTGGTGGAAAGAAAGAGAATCAGACCAGAAGAGCCCTCATGGTGCCTGCGGCCCACGGCGGCTGGGGCCCTGACTCCTTGTTTGTTTTCGTGTTCTATCGCTTCATTTAAAAAACATATATTTATTGTATTTATTATTTATTTATTGGGTTGCCTCAGACCTCAGCTGTGGCAGGTGGGATCCAACCTGGGGTCCCCTGCCTTGGGAGCACAGAGTCTTGGCCCCTCGGCCACCAGGGAAGTCGTTCTTTGCTCATTTTAACTTGAGGATCATATCCTCTGAGGAGATAAGTATCTACCTGCCAGTCAGGAGAGAACACAGGGGAAATGGCTTCAGAGTTCATTCAGAGTGGCAGGTTAAAGCCTAGGGCTTGCTCTAAGCCAGTGGTCCCCAACCTTTTTGGCACCAGGCACCAGCTTGTGGGAAGACAGTTTTTCTACAGATCTGGGCGGGGAGGATGGTTTGGGTGATTCAAGTGCATTACTTTTTTGTGCACTTTATTATTCTTTGTTGTTGTTGAGTTACTAAGTCATGTCTGACTCTTTGTGACCCCATGGACTGCAGCATGCCAGGCTTCCCTGTCCTTCACCATCTCCCAAAGTGTGCCCAAATTCAAGTCCACTGCCTCGGTGATGCCAGCCAGCCTTCTCATCCTCTGATGCCCTCTCCTCCTCCTACCCTCAATCTTTCCCAGCATCAGTGACTTTTCCAATGAGTCGGCTGTTCACCTTAGGTGACCAAAATACGAGAGCTTCAGCTTCAGCATTAGTCCTTTCAATGAGTACTCAGGGTTGATTTCCCTTAAGACTGAATGGTTTCATCTCCTTGCTGTCCAAGGGACTCTCAGGAGTCTTCTCCAGCACCACAGTTCAAAGGCACCACTACTTTGGCACTCTGCCTTGTACCCTGGAGGCAACACCTGATGGCTGTCACAGAGACCCCTTTGAGGTGACTGTGCCTCAGAGAGAAAAGGCAGTTTTAGGAGATGTGGAGTCCCTGGAGTTGACTGCAACCCACTGCTTCTTTATGATGATGATACTTATTAAGCTTCCCAGGTGGCTCAGCAGTAAAGAATCCAATGCAGGAGACGCAGATTCAATCCCTAGGTTGGGAAGATCCCCTGGAGAAGGAAAGGGCTGCCCACTAGAGTATTCTTGCCTGGGAAATTCCATGGACAGAGGAGCCTGGTGGGCTACAGTCCACAGGATCACAAAGAGTCGGACATGACTGAGCGCCTCATACTAATAGAACATTCTAAGAGTCAGAATGTTCGGGTGAAACACTGCCAGACTTTCGGGTGAAAACAGAAATACTAGGTCACAATGCCTTCAGTCCACATTTCGCCTGAGTACAAGGCATGATAGGATCCCTTTATTCAAAACTGAAAAGAAACTGACAGAATTTAATACAGCAATGCTGTGAGCCCTCCATGTCTGTGGGAACTGCACCTGTGGGTTCAATCAACCTTTGGTCAAAAATAATGCATTTGCCACACATGGGCATCTATTTAAATAACATTGTATTGCATATTTACAACTCTGCATATAAAATTTACATAACATTAGGTATTATAAGTAACCTAGAGATGACTTAAGGTGTATAGGGAGATGTGGTAGGTTATATGCAAATCCATGCCATTTTATATGAGGGACTTGGGCATCCATAGATTTTGGAACCAATCTCCGGTGGTTACTGAGAAATGACTATATTCTCCCATGCCATGTAGCCTAGTTTTTTTCTGTCCTTTCCACAGATGTCATAGCCTTGTTCGTCTCAGCTTTTAAACTAGCACCAATGCTATAAAGATCCCTGTGATGGTGCCTAAGACAAGTGGGAGTCATAATCCATGACTGGCAGTCTGGAAAACCAGAAAAAGAAAAACACGATGGTGCAGCAAGGCCTAAACAGTGCTGGGTCTAATTAGGATAGATGAGGAAACAAAAGACTATCTGCAAAAACCAGAAACTTTTACCTCCCACCCACTTTCTCCGCACTGCCTGGCCTCAGGTTGGTCATGTTCCAGTGACTCATCCAAGAGACAAGCTGTTCATTTCGGCCTTGACAGCATCAGTGAGTAGAGGCTGAAGGACTCAAGGACCCTGTTGAGCAGTTGGTAGTGCTTTAAGACCAACTGTGGTCAGCTAACAACCCCAACTTAACCTCAGATGATTCCATCAGGTCTGTTTCCTATCTTTAGACGAATGTATTTGACATGGTCATAATCTTAAACTTCTAATTTCAATTTTAGGTAGTCATATTGCTAAGTGTGACTAGGATCTGCAAAGCAATGATGAAAAATCAACAAATAAAGCCTGTTAATTTTAAATCAGTTGGTTTACTTTTATTTTTAGTCACTACTGACCCACTGCCTGAAGATCAGCGACTATCTCCATTCATTAGTGCTCCATTCATCAGAACCTGACCCCACTGGTTTGCTCCATTGGTTGCCACTGGGCCAGCCCCAATCCCTGCATCCCGCATCAGCACCCCTATCTATAAGCCCTGCTGCTGCTGGTGTGGCAGCAAACCGCTGCTACTACAATTCTGACCGATTCCAAAGCCATCTTTTGTAACCCTGCTTTCTTCATGTTTGTTTCTTACAATTATTCTAATGTGCTCACATTTGGTCATTTTCTGTTTTCACTCTCCTGAGGGCACTCCTATGCATGGTGGGCCTCCAGCCTAGGTCTGTGCACACATCTGACTCACACTCATGTGCTCTGTCTCTTCATCTACCTCTTTCTAGGCTGCCTATCTCTCTGTCTCCTACTCACTCTTGTTTTCTCCCTGTATCTGTCTCCTCTTTCCCTCCTGCACCCTCTCTCCAGTCTCTCCACTGTCCCTTTCAAATATTCTTTGTTAAGATGAACCAAAGAAGAGAAAACATCCTAATGTTTAAGGCTAAAGAGAGACTGTTCCGCCAATACAGAAACTAGATAACCTATAAGCTCTCACACTACAAGTACCTAGAAATCTGAGATAAAATAAAAGACATCCATTTAAAAGCCTAGAGAGTGAGGCAAGGGAAGTGGCTTGAGCCTCTAACAGAAGAGTGAAGTGGAGTCTTCTGGCAGAGCAAAGCCTGTCTGGCTGTGTGCCCTGGGTCTCAGGTTTCAACCAAGGTGACCACATGTCTTGGTTCACACCGATTATTCTGGCACAATAACCAATTCTATCCTCTTTACTTATAACGTCCTGATTAGGAAGTTACCTTATTTTAATGTCCTGCAGGACAGGATATAAGCCAGTAGAGAGGATACAAGTTAGAACAGATGCTTGTATATGTGTCTGAAACCCTCAAAGAGATACAATTGCAACAAAAACTGAATTAGAAAACAAAGTTATCTATAAACCCAAATGAAAAAGGAGCTGGGCCTCAGAAGGGGAAATGTCTCCCAAGCTCCCCCCTGCCGCAGTGAATGGTACCCACTGGTCTGTCTGAATCTCCAGCATGGTTCTGGAGTTCCACTCTACTCTGCACATGTAACCCAGGGAACCCTGTGACTTTTACACCAAATTGGTCACATGCCAGTGAGACCCCTGTGCGCCTGGCAGAAGTAACTGCAAACCACTCTGGAGAAGTCTGCCTCTCTAAGCCTCTCCAAAGACAGGCTCCCCATCCCAAACGACATGACTCAGAGGAAATGATCCATCAGAAGCGAGAGTCAAGAGACACAACAAATGGTGCAACTAGAACCTGGATAACAGAGCTGGGGAGAGACGGCAAAATAAGCACAGGCTGAGGTACTTAAAGTAGTACTTAAAGGAGAGAAAAAGATAAAATCTGTACAACTGACAATGACAAGACTGAATTCTGGCTTCTCCTCAGCCACCTGAGCAAATAACTTAAAGATGATAGTAACACTCTGACAGGCCACCAGACCCTGTGATGATCAGAGACAGACAGTGCTGCTTAAAGTCAATAGGATTTTGGGGCCCCATGGAAAGGCTGAGTGGGACCCTCAGCCCCACAGATCGGCACTGAGGACAGAGACCACGTGTACAAAGTCCAAATGCTCAACAGTAATCAACAAACAAGCTGAATAATGGAAATACACAAGAGAATGATCAAGTGAAGCAGCTCTTCTCAGCTTTTTTTTTTTTTAAGAAAAACTGGCAAGAACCAACCATTAACTCACATGTAGATTAATTCAAAGAGAAAGAATCTCCTAGCAACCAGCCTCTGCTGAGGCCTGAATCAATGCTATCACTGAACAGGAAAAACACCACTTGGAACACTGATATTTTAATATCAGGCAGATAACTAGGTCTAGTATGGACAATATTGATAAAATCAGCTACTGCAGACAACTAAAAAGGGACTGAAATGACACCCTGAAAGTCAGCAGAGACACGTGAGTCCCAGTTATTACTCAGGATCAACTTGATGTAGACATTGCATGCAACTAATACAAAGTGAAACTCCCGTGGCCCCCAGAATGCTGAGGCCTGGGGGTGGGGAAGTAGTCAGGGCGGGACGGTGCCCCAGAACCCAGGAGAGAGCTGAGGCCTCCGTGAATCGAGTCACACTGCGTGTTGAGTGAGGAGCGAGGGATGTGGGGGGTGCTGGGGATAAAAACATAAATGCACCAAGAACACTCAGTCCACAAAAAGATTCACGTCTGATTTTAGAGGCAGGTGGGACTGAATGACTCCGGGACAAATGAAGTCAGTAACACTGAGATTTCCCAATAACAGATCCTACAGTATTTCCACTTTCAAACACAAAACCACCAAAAGCTCACAGGTGCCGTAAAGGACACAGAGCACAAGCAAGAGGGTGGCAAGAGATTCTCTGATCAATTCTCCCCAAGTAATCCGGAGCGTTCCCCAGTCACCACCAGACATGGAAATGAGGGTCACATTTGGAGCAGATGCAGAAACTGCTAAAAACAGAAATCATGGTTATATAAATCAGGAATTATCTGAAAGCACTTAAAGAAAGGAAATAAACCAAATAAAAAATGAAAATAAGATTACAAAAGGATATCATGTGAAAGACAGGAAAGTAGAAGATATAACTCGGGGCAAACACAGTGTAACCTATGTGTGAGGAGACCTATTGGGTGAGTGACACCAGAATGTGGGCACCGAGGTGCAACGCCCCAGAACTGTCTGAGGGGAAGAAAGACCTGACTCTTACTCGACACTAACGACGCGGGAATAAATGACAGGAAATGAACCTCTTACAGCACTCTCTTATAGCACTTCTATTCCACAGACTCTGAAGACTGTTCTCTCAGTTCCAACACGTCAGCTGAGAGCACGTCTACAATTTCAAGAGGTGAAACTCATCCTCTGGAAATGAGATCATCACCCTTCAGTATTTTCCTCACGTTTAGACTTGATCTATATCTTACATTCTAAGAAGAAAGTTAAATCCAGAATTTACCTCCTACTTCAATCTATAACTTCAACCTGCCAATTCTGGGGAAATATATAGAAGCAAATACTGTGGCCTCTGAGGGTCCTACTCGACTCAGACACAAGGAAATGGGATGCATAACTAATAATAAAATCTGAGAGGCAACTGCCAGGGCCGAGCCGTTCTGTATTTAATCAGGTCTGTCAAGCTTCAGAGGGAAAGAAAACAGGCAGCCAGATGGACAAGACGTACATTCAGAAGAGCCACATCAGAAGATCCAAGTAAATGTGCTTCAGAACCTGCCATCACAGACCTGCTGCTTGGTTCACTATCACTGGACTGAAATAATCACACTTCGTTTTTAAAGCTGAATCAGCATGAGAGAAGCGCAGTGCTGATTCTCTTTTGTTCCATCTGAGGGCTCAGCACTGGGCACGTCAGGCTCCAGTCCAGGCGGCACCGAGACGCAGAGAGGCGGGCAACGCAGGAGCCCTCCCTCCACAACCATCCGGCGAACGGTGGCTGCAACTTAACAACTCTAAGCACATATGAGTGCAAGCACACACACACCAGCACACGTGACAACCCTTAGTCCTCTGCAAAACCCGAGACACTGAGACATGGGGGACAGGCAGCCAAGTGCCCAGCCTGCCACTAAAACAGCCATCACGACTGCAGAAGAAAACAAAGGCACATTTGACTGGGGCAGGTCACTCGGGGTCCCTGGTTTGTTAACCTAGTAAACCGTGTTCGATCAGTACGCCAGAACCAGGGGCTCAGCACTCGTCCTGTTCCTCTCCTCTCCAGACCCGGTGAAAGATCAGGGCCGGAGAGTCAGGCACTGAGCCTGCTCGGTATCCCAAGGCCCAAGTAGGGCAGCCAGGGGGCATCTTCTCTGCGCTGGCAGTGTGGTGGCGACCCCAGGGGGAGCAGAACAGAAGCAGGCCCTCTGGTAGGCTTCTTGTGACAGAGAAGAGGAGGGTAGAATGCCACATTTATTACATTTTTCCTACCGCAATCTGCCAGGTTTGGTGAAAACCGGATTTTTAAGGCAACATTTTTCTCAGCATTCCAAGAAATCCATGATCAACCACATACCCTGGTGACTATGTTCAAAACAGGAAATGTCACTTGTGCGCATGATACAATGAACTGCCCTTTGAGAAGAGGAAAACACTAGCAGTGATTAGCTTTGATTTTCTTCCATAATGAGAATGTCCTAGAGCATTCACTGAAAGGTCATCCTGCCATGGTTACCGCGCCCAATGGAAGGGGACAGTTCCAGCGACATCAGGCCCTCGGAAACCCTCGGGTAGAATGGTTCACTGCATCATGCTTCTTAGGAGTCAGAGTGGTGAGAGGTTCTGAGTCACTGACAGCCTCCTCCTCAAAGCACCGAGCGGCCGCGTCTGATCCAAGCAGGGATCATACTGCTTCATGGGGGTTTGTGAACAGAAAACACAGATTCAGACAAGTCACAGTCGAAAAATTGATAAGGGCCACAAGTATATCAGTAAAACACCAATATAATTATTACTAGAGAGCATGCACAACTGTGCAAAAAGCCTTAAATATACCAGATTTTCTTTTGCCTGATTAAAATCTTTTAAAAAGTCTCGTCACTGGACAGAGAAAAGGTAATTAAAAAGGATTAAAATAAGCTACGCCTGCTCAATTTAGACATCCAATGAGTAGCTTTTGCTAGTTACACTGAATATTAGTATTACGTACTTTCTCATATAGTAATTTCGGACTGCAATCTGAAACTTTGAGTCATTCATTTAGTTTTGGGACTCTATCCTAGTGAGATGCTCTCACATGCAGACAAGGCTTTAAGCCCAAAGATGTTCATTACTGCATTATTTATAATAGGAAAAAGAAAACTATAAATAATCTAAATGCTCAGTAATAAGAGACTGAATAAAGTAGGTGGCAAATTAACCGTACTGAAAATTTTGTAGCTATTACAAATAATAGATGTTTATAAAATGCATAATGTATTTATAATTGGGGAAATGCTTCTATTTATCATGCTAAATGAAAATGAAGGTAAAAAATTTTGTGCACAGTGTCACCACAATTATATGCCACCCAGGTTTCGATTTTATTGCTTTGGTGGTGGTGGTTTTAAGTAAACCTAGCTTTTAAAAGTACTAAAACTACACCAAAAAATGTTCACAGTACTTCTTCTGTGTAAGGCAAGCATGGGAACTTTTTCTCTTTTTTTTTCCACTTTATTTTTTTAATTGAAAGATAACCGTTTTACAGAATTATGTTGTTTTCTGTCAAACATCAACAAGAATCAGCCTTAGGTACACCCAATGTCCCCTCCCTCCCAAACTCCTCTCCCATCTCTCTCCCCATCCAACCCCTCTAGGTTGATACAGAGCCCCTGTTTGAGTTCCCTGAGTCACACAGCAAATTTCCATTGGCTATCTATTTTACACATGGTAATGTAAGTTTCCATGTTACTCCTTCCAGACATCTCACTCTCTCCTCCCCTCTCCCCGTGTCCCTAAGTCTGTTCTCTATGTCTGTTTCTCCACTGCTGCCCTGCAAATAAATTCATCAGTACCATCTTTGTAGATTCCACATATATGCGTTAGTATACAATATTTACATTTCTTTTTCTGACTCACTTCACTCTGTAAAATAGGCTCTAGGTTTGTCCACCTCATTAGAAGGGTGTGGAAAAAAGGGAACACTCTTGCACTGCTGGTGGGAAAGTAAATTGATATAGCCACTACGGAAGACGGTATGGAGATTCCATTAAAAACTAGGAATAAAACCACCATACGACCCAGCAATCCCACTCCTAGGCATATAACCTGAGGAAGCCAAAACTGAAAAAGACACATGTATCCCATTGTTCACTGCAGCACTATTTACAATAGCTAGAACATGGAAGCAACCTAGATGTCCATTGACAGATGAATGGATAAAGAAACTTTGGTACATATATACAATGGAATATTATTCAGTCATAAAAAGGAACACATTTGAGTCTTTTTTTTTTTTTTTTTTTTTTACTTTTCTATATGTTCCAGTTTTTCTGTGGACGTATTTTGCACATTCAAAATGAAGATAGCGTTAGAGCTGCCCTTTATAAGTATACCATGCTACAGAGCTTTAAATCTTACCATTAAATTTTCAGCATCAACAAAGACAAAAAAATTTACTCTAAAATGGTGGAAACTTCCACAGTCATTTAGATGAAAAACAAAGAGTTGGTAGTAACTTCATGTAAGAGATGGGAAGATAAACATTACAAATTAAACAAGGTTAAATTTATTTACTGTTGAACAGGAATATTGTTTCATTCCAGATAAGCAAGGTTATGGTTGGTTTAAAGAAGACCAATACCATTGCTGAGCTGATATCAACTAAAAGGCTATTTTGGTATCTGAGTAGGAGGTGAAAAGTGTACATGTCATTCCTCATTTCAGCAGCATTTAACCTAAAGGTATATGTAGAGACGGGGCTTCTCCCGTCTCTCAGCTGTCTCTCAGCTGGTAGCTCAGCTGGTAAAGAATCCACCTACAATGCAGAAGACCCTGGTTTGATTCCTGGGTCGGGAAGATCCCCTGGAGGAGGGATAGGCTACCCACTCCAGTATTCTTGCTTGGAGAATCCCCCAGGAGCCTGGTGGGCTACAGTCCACGGGGTTGCAAAGAGACATGACTGAGCGACTAAGCACATATGCAGAGACAAAGTTTCACAGAAGAGTGGGGAGCCGAGCAGAGCACCCAGGGGCACCCTGAGCAGCTCAGTGAATCCCAGGACAGACCTACACATTTGGGCTAAAAGTGTATTAATTGTTTCCTGCCTGTTACTTCCTTATCCAACTATCCGTGGTCCCAAATCATAGACACCACACAAATAGCCAATTTAGGCTAAAAAGACTGAGCAAAACCAGTGAACAGAAATCACATGAAGCCTGCAAATGCCCCAGCGTCAGACACACTATTTCTGGCATTTCATGGTAGACACACTACATTTGGGTTATTATTTATAAAGCTTTCAAGCTACTGAAACAACACTGCTACTAAATAACCCCTGACATCTTAGAAATTAAAATTTTACATTAATTCCAGTTTTGCCATATTTTTTCTTTTCTTTTTTTAGGATTCAGAGTTAATTTTGGGGGGGGGGGCACACCGTGCAGCCCCCACCAGGGATCGAACCTGGGCCATGGCAGTGAAAGTGCCAAGTCCAAACCACTAGACCACCAGGGAACCCCCTTGTCATATTTTCTTAAGAAACATGAATGCGTAGTGTTAGAAATAACTGAGATGAGGATGATGACAATGATGGTGATCAATCATCATCATCACCATCTCAGGCCCAGAGTGCTGGCTTTTATCCTCTGCTTTTAAATATAAATGAAAACCAACCGGCTTCTCCCCTCTAACCAGCAGAGCAGGGAACCATAAACAGCCCTGGGGAAACATCATGGGTGGGGGTGGGGGGGGTAGTCATCAGCTTCACAGATCCCACAAGGGGCAGGGCAGGGACAGAAGGCTCTCTCTCCTCACCACCAAACAAAGTTCCTGGCAAAGAGGGGAAGCTTCTCAAGAAGGATGATCTGACACAATTTTATGATAATTCCTGTTTCTGAGTTTTGTGTTCCAAATATACACTATCTGTGGCAAATACACACCACCCGTTTTCACGGAAAGCAGGCAAGGAAAGGGAATGACTTCCTGCACACAAACATGCTCCAGAGGGCAGCAGATTTAGGACAGTTAAGTACTATTTAAATGAACTAAAATATTCTGTATTTGGAGAGGATGGAACAAAACTCACATTTTCCACTGGGCGTATATATTTGTCCAATGCCGAAAAGGGGACAACACTTTAGGGATTAATTTGACACGTAAGTATTTTGAAGGGAAGACTTTTGAACCTTACTAATCTATCTCACTTCTCAGACAATTAATATAATTAATAAATAATACAGTATTACACTGTGGAATGAAACATTTACTATTTTTTGAAAAAGGTCCAAATAGCCATCATGTTCCTCTACCTTTTCTGCTGATTGGTTACCAATCAAGAGAAACCAATATCTATATTTTATTATATATATTATATATATAATATCTATATTATATCTATATTTTCTATTTCAGAACTTTATAGTATAGTCCAAGTCCCAAACTTTCTGTGTTTAAGCCTCCCATTATACAAATAACCAAAAAATATTTCAGGAGATGGTAGGGTGTCCTAATTATTTTTCAACAGAGTGTCTCAAAAGCCTTTTCTTATGAGAGTAAAGGGTATTAAACAGATTATATAACAAATATAAGAGTTCTTAAAACACGAACTATTTAGAAGTAAAAGTAGCTACTGTCTGCAACTTATTCTCAAATGGTTCAGGAAAAAAATGTACGTTAGAAAGAAAAAATAATAAAGCGATTGTGGCAAAATGTTAACTACATTTTGTGGTGACGTTAGTTCTATTCCAACTTTTCCGTAAGTCTGAAACTGTTTACAAATAAAACATGAAGGAACATGTATCGGCAGGTTTACTACACAAAAGAAGAGTTATTTAGGTTGTGAAGTCTTTCCTACAGACTCTCTACCTTTCCTCACTTCTGGTTCTCATTCAACCTCTGTACTTTCCTAGTCAGACTTGTAGGAAGGCAGGCTCTCTCACCCTGCTCCCAGCTCCAAGCCGCCTCCAAACACGGCTTCTGTTTCTTCTCACCTGAATCCTTTCTTACCAAAGTCATCAATGACTCGCATTCCCAACACACTAGCTCTAACCAGACTCCAGCTTTTCTGGCAGAGATGTGACTCCAACTCTTGCTCCGCTGTTGTCCCTCCATGAAATTTTCTTCCTCTGACTCTTAGACTTCCCTTAGATTTCAAATACGATGCACTTTTTGCCCCCAACTCCTGTCAATTCCCAGTGCTCTGCCCTGGGAAGGATCCTGAGGCTCCATTGTAAACCCATGCAGGGCAATGGGCCCTGACTTCAAGGTTTGCCAAAGCCCAACCTCAGCACGTGACCTTACGCACCAGGGGCGATACCGATGCGCCCTGCTGGTCAGGTAACTGGTCATTTAGTGCTGGTCAGCCCTTGGGTTATGCCTGGGGACACTTTTCATATTGCTTTACTCAGACTTTTAAACTATTGTTTAAAACCTCCTTTCTTTTTAACTGTTTCACTGTTTAAAATTTTTTCTATCTAAAACTATAAATGGAAACTTTCCCTTTCATAGATTTTCTTATAAGGTTGGGTATTCTCAGTATCTTCAACTCTGAAGCCAAGTTTATTTCCAAAGAAACACATTTTCTTTCTCTTTTAATTTTACAGCGAGTCATTAACCAAAATTAACTTTATATAAAAGGCATCTCCACTGTCAAATGAGATACAACAGATAAACTCTTACCAAATTTTAAGAATAACCTACTGCTTTTTCCATTTAAAAGCCTAATTTCTAAGGTACAGTTTATTTATAGACCATGAAGATAAAACAAACAGCACACACAAGGCTGATGCACAGGAAGAAACACTCTATGTAACTACCTAAGGCCACAAACACACAACATCTGGGAAAGCTCTGGCTCTTCCTGTCACCGTCCCTTCCACAGTGAAAGTCATTTCAAACAAGACTGTTGCTGCTTCTCTGCTGACAATAGTCTAAAAGCCAACTTGTTCCACACTCACAATGGCGCCTTTCTGCAAGACGGTGGAACAGGCTGTGTTCAGAAGGAGGGGGCCCAACACCTGTCGGAGCTGGAGAACCCCCAGCCCAGCCCACCCCATAACGCGCTCCACAGGAGCAGCCGGGAGCACAGAGCCCATCTTTCAAAGCATGGAATGTTATGCAACAGTGCTTTTCTCAGTTTAGCAGCACTTGGGACTCAGAATTAGGTTCCTATATTAAATTTCTACTACTACATTTTATGTCCCTTTAGTATGAGAAGATGGAGAAGGCACTGGCGACCCACTCCAGTAATCTTGCCTGGAAAATCCCATGGATGGAGGAGCCTGGTAGGCTGCAGTCCATGGGGTCATGAAGAGTCGGAGACGACTGTGCGACTTCACTTTCACTTTTCACTTTCATGCATTGGAGAAGGAAATGGCAACCCACTCCAGTGTTCTTGCCTGGAAAATCCCAGGGACGGAGGAGCCTGGTGGGCTGCCGTCTATGGGGTCGCACAGGGTAGGACACAACTGAGCGACTTAGCAGCAGCAGCAGCAGCAGTATGAGAAGAACTTTTACGAAGTTGACATTTTGGGAAACTTCACATTTCAAGCAATTTCAGTCTGATTTGTAACACATGACTTTCCTTAAAAAAAAAAAAAAGCGGGGAGGAGAAGGGGATTTCCCTTCTTGTCATGAACATTTATCATCTTTCCTTTTCTACTACAGGCCTTGTTGCTGTTGAGTTGCTAAGTCATGTCCAACTTTTGTGACCCCATGGACTGTAGTTCACCAGGCTCCTCAGTCCATGGGATTCTTCAGGCAAGAATAATGGAGTGGGTTACCATCTTCTTCTCCAGGGAATCCTCCTGACCCAGAGACTGAACCTGAGTCTTCTCCTTGGCAGGTGGATTCTTTACCACTGGGTCACCAGGAAAGCCTATAATATATAGGCCTAATCTCAAGTAAATAATCTAATGCATGTTATTCATTTCAGTCTGGCTTCTTAAGAGACTCTGCCTTTATATTTCCAGCAAATGGGGTCTTGTCAGGGAGGTGCTAACAATATATGAACTCTGAATTAGCAATCACAATACTCTAACTGGAGAAAAAGCACAGCTTTCTGCAATGTCTCTGGCCACAGCTATACAACAGAAATAAGAGCACCCATCCTTAAACAACATCACAGAAGCACAAACAAAAATGATGTGTAAAAAGAGATGTTTTGACTCAGTGACACTATGTGAAAATGCAGACATGGTTCAGCTGAGTTGGATGACTTCTATGGGTAGCATCACTAAAAATGCTGTGAACAAGCACACAAGTGTTGTGTAATGTCTATCGGAAGTGCAGCTCACTAGAGACCGGGTCCCAGTGTGCTTGAGTATGTGTCAAATGTTCAAACACTGGAGATCAGGAACAGGGTCTAGAACACAGGCATAAGGCCCAGTCAGACACCCCAAAGAAGCTTCTGGGAGTGTTGGAGAAACAGCCGTGCAAGGCATGGGAAAGAAGAAAGGTTTGGAGCAGGGGGGCCTGCTCATGTGCAGCTTGTCTGTGGCTGTTTCTGTAGCTCTTTGGCGGAGCTGAGTAGGTGAGATGCAGACCACGTGGCCCTTTCCAGAAAAAGTCTGCTGACCTCTGGTCTAGAGCTAAGGAAAAAGACCAAGGCTGGAAATACATGTGAGGGAATCTCTGGATAGGGGCACAGAAGTGTCACTCCCCAGGAGAACAAGAATGTCTAAGTCAACTGATGGTTAAGCAGGGTGTAGGACAAGGAAGCTTCTAGACCAGTCCCACCTGGTCCTTACTCTCAATCCCCTGACAGCACACTCTCTGCTAAGTAAAAAGTATGTATGCAAAAGTACATGTGTTAGTTCTCACAAACAAGTGACAAGACACATCACAAGAAACAAAGAATAATTATGCTTAGGCTTTTTGAAA
This sequence comes from Okapia johnstoni, assembly GCA_024291935.2. Classification (NCBI taxonomy): domain Eukaryota; kingdom Metazoa; phylum Chordata; class Mammalia; order Artiodactyla; family Giraffidae; genus Okapia; species Okapia johnstoni. Next base: position 10,664,413 of record CM044324.1, read on the forward strand.
ATGGTTGTTTCTTTAAAAAATAAAAAAAGGCAGAATTAGCCCATCCTTTTTATCCATGTAAGGAATACAGGAATACCATTTATTCAAGTCTCTTACCCTTCAATGCTAATTATCAGTATCTCAAAAAAAACGTCAAACACTCTTAAGTGTTTGAAAGGCATTTATATAACCCAAATATATGCTTCAAAAGATGCACGGACTCTGTTGACACGAAAACCTGCTCTGTCCTCACCCCCCACCAACCTGCCTTCCTCTGCCCACTGTTGCACCACCACAGACACGGAGTGGGTTGAGCAGGTTATGCACGGTACAAGTTAACAAAGTCTTAATGTATTTAGTTAAAGCAACCCTATAAACATGGTCTTTTAATTCCTGTCTTACAAATGAAAACTGAGGCTTGTGCGTGCGTGCTAAGTCGTTTCAGTTGTGTCTGACTCTGCGAACCTATGGTCCGTGGCCCGCCAGGCTCCTCTGTCCATGGATTCTCCAGGCATAAATCCTGGAGTGGGCTGCGATATCCTCCTCCAGGGGATCTTCCCAATCCAGGGATCAAACCCGCGCCACTTACATCTCCAGCATTGGCAGGCAGGTTCTTTATCATGAGCACAACCTGGGAAGCCCAAACTGAGGCTGAGAGAGAACTAAATAACTGGCCTAGTGTCTCAAAGCTAGAAGCTGGCAGATTCGCTACCCAAACCTAGCTCACCTGACCCCACAGTCTATAAAGCACTTTCATCTCCTGCAGATGTAAATCGTATGTGAACTCAGCACACAAGGGAAGCATAAAGCTACTTCCCTGTAGAACTGCCCCTAGGGAGCAGTGGATAAGGACAGCTGCCCAAGATTCTTTCTCTCCATAGCCTAAGACAATCCAGGGAAATGCAATCGTAGTCAGGAGAGGAGATGGCAATTTCCTCAGTCCACGCTGCCAGTCCCTAAATCTGTCACCTCAAAGGCCAGGCGAATGCTGCTTCATTCAGGCTCTGGCTATCTGCTGCCCTATGGAGGATTCCATTCCCCTCCAGGAGACTCTCGTGTTCAAGAGTCAACTGTCCTTATTTTGATTGAAGGAGAGAAGGTCCGGATGCATTCAAAACGCTCTTCCTGCAGGGTTCCCTGAGTTTGTGGAATCACCACGCAGTGGCTCAAACCAGTGGTTCCCTCCCCTCACGCATCCAGCACATGCTGCCAATGTCATCACCTTAATCTTATCTCCATCACCTCTCACCTGCACAACTCCCCACCACATCTCCTCTCTAGATTGTTCTGATCTATTCTCCAACCCTGACAAGTGTCCCGCCCGCGCGCCCTCCCTCTCTTCTCACACCCCATCACTGGCTTCTCACTGCTCTCAGTGTAAACACAGAGAGGACTGCCACAGCCTACCTGCTGTGTTTCACCTGGCCCTGACCACCCTTCGGGGCTCACCCTCCACCACCCTCCCTCCCTCTCATGCTCGTGCTCTGGCCACGTGGGCTTCCTGCAGCTGCTGGTGGTGGGCAGCGGTCCACACGCTTACCTCTGGTCTCCGCCGAGCCCTCGGGTCTCAGCCGGACCACTGGGTCTGCAGTTAGACCCGCCCTGGCCCCGCGGTGCTGCTTCTCCCTGCAGGCTCTCCTGAACGCCCCCAGCATCCATCATAGTGCACCACCTCCCCCTCCTGTCAACAACTTGGCAGCAGTGACGACATCTGTTCTGCTCACCATTTTAACCCAAAGCTTGGCATAGAGTAAGTACATAATAAATAGCTGTTAGATAAATAAAAACTAACATATAATCAGAATGTGCTGATACACACACAGAAAGAACAAGCCGATTTACATTCCCACAGGGTGTGAAAGGGACTTTTCCCACCTTCGTCACCAGGTACTAGGGCAGTTTCCACGTCCTGGCTAAGTAGTGGCTGCCAGGCCCAGGAGGGGCAGTGATGAAGGAGGCAGCAGCGTGCAATGCCCTCACAGCTGGCACCCATCAGCGCTTGGCTGGTTGCTGCTCCTTAAATCTCAATGAAGGATGTAATTTGAGACTCGGTTTCAGGCTCTTTTACGAAGACCTCTGACAGGCTCCCGCTGACACTACACATATTTGCTTCTGGCAAATCTCAGACGCTGAGCTCAACTCCCTTACAACCTATGTTCTTTATTTACACATATGCTTCCATGGGTCATAACAAATTTATCTCATATACATACATGGAGAATGTGTGTACCAGTAAGTATTATAATACTCACACAGATACACATATTCATTAACATTTATGGAACACTTATTATGTGCCAGGCATAATAACAAAAGTTTTAGATGCATTATTTCAGTTACTTACTAGGCGGCTTTCAAGAACATTCTATGATCATATCCATTTTAGAATGAGGAAACTGAAGGTTAGAAGGCTGTATAACTGGCCCAAGACCCAAGGCTACATAAAGAAGGATGAGCCCCGAAGAATTGATGTTTTCGAACTGTGGTGCTGGAGGAGACTCTTGAGAGTTCCCTGGACAGCAAGGAGATCAAACCAGTCAATGCTAAAGGAAATCAACCCTGAATATTGGAAGCACTGATGCTGAAGCTGAAGCTCCAATACTTTGGGGATCTGATGTGAAGAGCCGACTTATGGGAAAAGATCCTGAAGCTAGGAAAGACTGAAGGCAGGAGGAGAAGGGGGTGACAAAGGAAGAGACGGTTGGATGGCATCACTGATTCAATGGACATGAGTTTGAACAAACTCAGGGAGATAGTGAAGGACAGGGAAGCCAGGTGTGCTGCAGTCCATGGGGTTGCAAAGAGTCGGAAATGACTGAGCGACTGAACCACCACAGGGGAGAAACAGAGCCGGCATCTGTTTGCTGCAGACCCACCATCTCTTCCCCCAAGCTCACCCGACTTCTGCCAAACTACAGCCAACCAGCAGGAGCTTGAAAAGAAAAATGTTTTGGCTTTTTTTTAGAAGAGAAGAAAATACCGTCCTTAGCTTAATTAGTCTTTCCATGCCATGGCAGGCCCTGACCACACACAGAGCTAGCACAGTGGGTTTATTTGGAGATCCATCTCAACCACAGAATGAATTCTCAGGCCAGATGTAAGCACGTACAATCACACGCATCAAAGAAAGGGGAGGAAACTACCAAGGGTAATACCGTTTATTTTGTACATTTCTTAAAACCAGCTTTTTTGGTTCCACTCTTGCTGGCCCGGATGGAAAACTACAACATGCCCTTAGGAAGCATGTATTTTAACTACAGAGAAAATGACCATGTCCCTCCCTGGAAAAACACCCATGACATACAAACACTGAGAACAGCAATGCCAGGGCCCTCCACTCACACTGCTGCTCCTTGCCCACCTTTTTTCTTGTCCACTTTTTAAAAATAAACTTGATGGAAGTGATCTACAGGGAATTAAATGTACACCCATTTTAAGTGTACATCTCAGGGTGTTTTGACAAATTTATACACTGCATGACCACCATCACAGTCAAGACACAGAGTATTTACATAACTTCAGATCTGCTCCTGTGCCCCTTCCCAGTCCACACACCCCTCCTCACCTCTACCCACAGGCAGACCCTGATTCCCCCGTCACCCATAGTGAACTGGAGGCGTCTTCTCTAGACTTGTACACAAACAGATGCACGGAGTATGACCCTAGCCCACCCCTGATTTACACATCTTCTCTACAGTGCACTGTTTCGTAAATCCTGGTATTTAGTGAATTCCAGCTGTGCTGTCTGATGCTCTGTTCAATGAGCCACAGGGTGAAGAGGCAAGTTCAGGCCGCACTGTGCAGGCACGCGTGTACATGCAAACAGACGAGCCCTGGCAAGGTGCCCTATCTCCCAGCACCCCAGGCAGGCTGAAGGCATGGAGCCTGGGAAGCCCTGGTTTCCTGTGAACCCCAGGAGAGTTCCGTGACTCTGGCTGCTGCAAAATGAGCCCCCAGCTCACAGCAAGTCCTCAGGCTCTCTGGAATTGTGTTCAGCCTCACTTCTGTTTCATCTTATGCTTCAATCATAGTTTTCCGTTTTCTTTCCTTCCCTTTTAAATTTATAGTATCTTCCTGCGTGTGTAGGTGTCACAGAAAAGGTGGAGCTGGTTCCCTGAGTGGACAGGGCAGGACTGGGAGAGACAGGTAACCACCTCCTCTTCCCTCGAAGGAGAGCTCCTCTCCTCCCACTGATCCATCCCAAGCAGTTGTGCTCACCTGGCTGCAGGTGAGACTCACCTAGGAAGCTTACAAAATACTGACGCCTGGATCCACCCCGACAGCTCCTGATTCCATGGGTCTGGGATGGGCTCGGACCAGGTGGATCTCAGAGTTGGTCGGGGAGCCTGCGGGGTAGCCGGAGGGAGGGGTAGGGTCCTGGACCAGCCTCCCTCCAGCAGCACGCTGCCCCAGGCCCCCATCCCAGCCCCCCACCATGAAAGACCCAACAGGCAGCCGAGTTCTTCACTCCAAGGCTTTAATGCCTTAGTCCATCCAGGTACCAACTACATCCCTGACAAAATTCACGTCGCATGCCCTGGTGTGCAGCTTGAGCAGTAGATTTCTCAGTGATGCTCAATAAATCTGTGATGGGGTCATTGCATTTAATTACCAACATAAAGCCCAGGATATTAAAGGGACCTTCTTTCTGCTCTGCTCAAGACACCGATATACTTTTTAAGAGTGCACAATGGATCTTAGAAATGGTTTCTGCCACTGTGGCTACATCTGTCTGAGTTGAGACAGGAAGCCTTAGGGGCACAATGGCTTCTGCTCATTACAAATTCGATCTACCAATAATGAAGGACCACAAAGCCTACTGTGACACACAGACCGGTAGAAATCTGACTTCTTCCTCAGAACAAAATATCGAGGTCTTTTCTGTCAAGAGTGCTTGTCCACATAGAAATGATAATTCAGAATACTCTAATACTCTACCAGGGTGGAAGGGTTGCCAGAAAGATTTCTGGCCTCAACTTAACATTTTATTTTTGAGACAAAGAGTTCCAGGAAGATGGATATTGTCTTTAAAAGTCAGTGAAACCACTGGTTCAGCATCACAGAATTTCCAGATAACTGACACTGTATTAAACCATGCTGTAAAAGAAATTCTAAGAGTATTTTTAAAGTGTACTGCGCACCCTCCTGCCTTCCTAATCAGAGTATCTGAGACTGCATCCTGCCTGTTCTCAACGCCTGCCCAAACTCATTGGGATAAATCCGCGAGGACAACGCATTACTGCAGTGAAGAGGCTACTGAGGATGCTGGGCTCTTTGCACCAACGTGGAGTTTGACTTGGGGTGTTTTTTGAGGTCTTGGTTTATTTCTCTATAGTTCTGCTGTCTCCTTCCTCACTATCATACCTTCCTAATAACTTGCTTCCAACTGGGAAAGCAGGCAACACAGCATGTTTGTAGAGAGGATTTCAGAGCAAAGGCCTAAGTGCTGCTCACTGTGTGTGCAAGTGTGTAAGAATGGGGTGTGTGCGCACAGGTGTGTGCTAGGGTAGTGGAGGGCGGAGGAGGAAACAGGGTTTTAACTGAATGAAAGAAAGAAAGTGAAGTCGCTCAGTCGTGTCCGACTCTTTGCGACCCCATGGACTACAGCCTAACAGGCTCCTCCGTCCATCCATGGGATTTTCCAGGCAAGAGTACTGGAGTGGGTTGTCATATCCTTCTCCAGAGGTCCTCCAATAAATAGTTACTATGAATAATGCTGTGATGAACGCCTGAAAGGTGGTAGTTGCTCAGTCGTGTCCGACTCTGAGACCCCATGGATTTTAGCCAGCTAGGCTCCTTTGTCCATGAGATTTCCCAGGCAAGAATATTGGAGTGGGTTGCCACTGCCTTCTCCAGGGGATCTACCCAACCCAGGGACTGAACCCAGGTCTCCTGTATTGCACGCGAATTCTTTAGCAGCTGAGCCACCAGGGAAGCCCGGATGAACACCCTAGACCTTTGCAAATGCATACCAGTAATAAATGCCTTTAAATGGAAATTTCTTGGTCGTAGGGTTCAAGTAAATTTAAACAGATATTGCCCAGTCACGTTCCCAACAGGTTGTGACAATTTACAGAACAACTTTTAATCTGATACCAATGCAATCATCTTTAGGCCTTTCCAAGGATCCTGGCCCTAATAGGAGAAAACAGTAAAGAGTAAGTGAAATAAATGGGAACTGCAATCCCAAAGCCCACGCTACTTGGAGGGAGCCCCTCTTATGGCAGCGCTTTCCTGGTGGCTCAGCGGTAAAGACTCTGCCTGCCAACGAAGGAGACAAGGGTTTGATCCCTGGGCTGGGAAAACCCCTTGGAGAAGGAAATGGTAACCCACTCTAGTATTCTTGAGTGGGAAATCCCATGGTGAGAGAAGCCTGGCAGGCTACAGTCCATGGGGTCACAAAGAGTTGGGCATGACTGAGCAAGTAAACAACCACCACCACCACCTTTCAGGGCAGCCTGCCATCTCCGGAGGCAATTGCCGCGTACCTTCTGGGGGCGCAGGCTGCACACCTGGCTGCACGCGGTGACTGTATACATGTGGAGTGAAAGCAGGGCACCCATGTCACACCTGGAACACAGCACACAGCATCAGGACTTCTGAAGAACCAGAGAAAACCCCGGCCAGCTTATGGGGTTGAGAAGAAATCACAGTTCTACTTGTTTTAGAACTAATCCTGTACCTGATGTTTTTACTTGCACTTTTTAAGCTCGTGTAGCTAGAGGACAATGCAGATTAGACATTTCTCTAGACTGTGCCTGACAGCAGATATATGTTCTCAGCAAAGGGAATTTCTACAATCATACAAGGCATGAGTTTCAAAGCATGAATTCTATAAACTATACATGTCTCCTCAGACACATGGTGGAACATATACCTTGGTTCTCAACACTCTGGACAGCTGCAAAGCCAGCCTCTGCTCAGGCCCCTTGAACACAAGGTCCAGCATCAGTGGACCTTGGAGCAGACACACCACCTTTGAGAAGATGCTGTGAACCTCAGATGAGAGAATTTTCGAGGAAACACTCTGTAAGCCACAAAGCACTGCGAAACACGAGGGGTTATTTACCACAATCAGAAGAACTAACATCTGAGAGTGTACAGTGGGCTCTGCTGCATTAACTCGTCCCACCCTCACAGCTGCTCTGAAGGAGGGGCTCCTACCCATGCTGGGCGGCTCGGGACATGGAGAAGCCCAGGCAGTCTGCAGGGCCCGTCCTTGCTCTCTGCTCTGCCCCATTGTTCTGGGCACATTACTGCCCCAGTATCCTCATTTCCACACTGAAGGGGGACTTGGGGACGATTTGAAGGGCTCTTCTCTAACCAGCACGTTCCACAGTGTGAATTCTGTTAGGTGACCAGAAAATCAACCTTCGGATATGTGCAGCCTCACAGGAGTTTCAAAACAGCAAATGTGAGAATTTTCAAAAGAGGACGTCTGTCAAAAAGGTCTGCTGTTTTTAATCGCTTGCCTGATCTGGGCATGGCTGGTACCCTAGGAATTCAGGCAGCCCAAAGTTCTTCTTGGATAGAAGGTTTCTTTGCAGGATCTCCAAGAGGTCTCAGGTGTCGAAACCAAGCTGACGCATCTGTCATCGTCCAGCACGCGGGGAAGAAAGCTTCTTCCCAACACAAGAGTTTCTACCAAAATAACCCACCGCTGCAGTCAACCCCTCAGTATGCACGCCCCCTCCCCCAAAAGCCTCTTTCAGTAGAAAACGACTAAATAAATGAAAGAAGACTACCTACAGAAAACCGAACTGAATTAAAGGCAAGCATCACGCTGACGAAGCAGCGCCCGAGGGGGGCCCGTCTTACTTTAGGAGACTGAGGGAGCTGGGGGTTTGGTGGCTCAAAACAGAGGTTCACAAATCAAGGGGGTTTTCCTCCTCATTAATTAGAGCACTAACTGCTGATGACTTAGTGCCATCTAACAACATTTGGAGTCAGTTTCAAAGGCTGCAATTAGATGAAAGCAGAGACGATTTTATTGTGCTTTTAGAGAAAATTTTTATAAGGGCCTTTGCCCTAGCTATAGACATTAAATGAGTCAATATTTTTTAAGAAAGAAAGTAAATGGGGGAAAAAAAAAACATGAAAAAGATAAATCAGTATCTTCAGACTTAACTAGATGTGAAAAGTTCTCTCCTATCCCTTCAGCTCTTAACTAGAAAAAATAAAAACAAAAAAAGCCTTTTTGTCCCAAACTGAATGTAAACTGCAAAGTCTTTTCTTGGCCCCATCCATCATAAACCTGAACTAACTGCAAACATAAACCAGCATCTTTCTCAAGTTAATAACGGTTCACTGCTTTTTCATAAAGGACATAATAACTGCCATTTTCTGAACATCTAGTATTGCGCCAGGAATCTTGCTACTTACTCACATTTAATCTTCCCAATTGCTCGTGAGTTAGAGGAGGAAACACATCAAGGAGGTTAGGAAGCTTGTCCGAAGTCACACAATTAGGTGAGTGTTGAAGCCAGGACCCCAGATCTAATCCAAAGCCCAAAGCTATTTTCAAAACACCACACCTGCCTGTGTTACAAGGTGGCTGAGCTTGTATGAATGAGCTGACCCATCTGGGACCACTGGGCCAGATGGAAAGAAGATTTCAGAGAGTGGAGGAACCAAGATCTTCAAGCAGAATAAAGCAGTGGTACAAGATCTGGCCACAGAGACAGATGTCTAAGTTCAAATCCAGCTTCCCCGACTTAGCAGTCTTGACGACCTGGGGCAGTGACTTACCTTCTTTGCACCTCTGTCGCCCCACCTGCAAAGCGGGGATAATGCACCTGGTAAGACTGTGATGAGGAATGGGTTAAATGTGCCCCAACTGAGAACCATGTCTGGCTACAGAGAGCACTGAGCTGGGGCTGCTGCTGTGAAGGGAGAGGTCTGGAGGGAGGGTTACCCCATGGACAAGGACAGAGCACAGAAGACACGACAGAGCAGACAGGAAGACACAGCTCCTGCAGGACGACAAGCACCTGCACTCAGGGACACAGGGTGGGCTGCCCAGACCCAGTAGGAAGGGTCACTCAGACTCTAGGAGAAGGGGGTCCAGCCGGGAGAACACGGTAGCAATTGGCCTAACTCTAGCAGGGTGGTTTTGGAGGAAAACAAAGCCAAGGGGGCATGAAACTGAGTCTCTGACATGAACAGCCCGACTCTGAAATACCAAGGTTGTTAAAAGTCCTTGGCCATAGACTGCAGACAGGACACTGAAGGGACACTAGCAAGTTCTTGGCCGTCGAGGTCAGGGTCCAGAATAAGAGGAAAGGGGTCCTGGACAGGACTGCAAGGCACCAGCCCCGTAAACCTGAGCAACAGGAGACAAGCATTGGTATTTACTGAGTTAGAGAGAACAGCATGAAGCACCATGTTGTCTGCCCGGTAACTTCCAGAGAAGTCAAAGTAAAGACCTGTCCATGAAGCCAGGACTGCCAACCGAAAGAAGAAATGCCCTCTCCTTACACTTGGCCTTCCAAAGATAACCCGAGAAGGGCACAGGCACGGGCTTCTAGGAGCAGGCCTCCTGGACCCCTGTGTGGCTGCTCCGTGTCCTCAGCCAGGTTCCCTAGGTCCTGTACCCAAGGTCCAGCCCCCGAGCCGAGCAGGCCTCAGCACGAGGGCAGTACAGCCTGACTTAGATGACAGGCCTGTCAACTCGGCTGGTTGAGCTGTTAAGAAATAAATGAAAACCGCACATTCACATTTGATGAAGACAGGCTCAGATTTGGCTTAAAATGCTACAAGGTGTGACTCTGAATTAGTAACACAATGACACATTTTTCACTGAGGTCGGCCAAATAAGATTTTGAAATGAGAATTCAGACTCATTTTCATCCAGACTCCAACAAATTAATATTGAAATAGTTAAGAATGATTCTCCACTCACATTCAGCCTAGGCTTGACAAGCAAAGTTGGCAAAAGCAAGCACCTGCTTTTGCAGCATGGCAGCTAGTTGTTTCATTTTAGAGTTTACTTAGCATTCAGTTTCTGTTTTTTAGGTGAGGCTTCGTTTTTATTTTCAAATAAGATTTTGAGGTAAGGTAGTGATTTTCCTTATGATTCAATTATCAGGGACCAGACAGGCGATCCTGGGTCCCACACTCCACTCCCTAGAGCCTCCACCGCAGGTGTGGGTTTTTAGCTCATTCCAATCGCACTCCACACATTTTCATCTTTTTTTAACCTCAAATTGAAGATATGCTGGAGGAGTAGGTGTAAACTCACCAAAAAGCTACCTGTGCCAAGTCTGAGGCATAAAAATATCATCACAAGAGCTTCACACCTTCTCGAGAAATAAGAGGCCACCAGTGAGAAAGACCCAGAATATCCAGGCGGACCTAGATTCCCAAGCTAGCTCCCTTCTCCCCATTAGGAAGGACCACTGGGGCCGGATCCCACCAGCCCGCTCCGCTGTACACAAGGCAAACGATACCAGAACAGGTATCGCCCAGAGCAGGACATGAATCACTCAGGCATGGCTCTACACACTCCCACACATAAACAAAAGATGAAGCAGGGTGCCGATTTCTCTAGGGAGCAAAGTGGTTCAAAGGAAAATTTCTGGAATTTATATACATGACAACACTCCCACTATTTTAGCTAGGAAAGAGAGCGCAGGAAGAATCAGGCAAGCACAGGCTGAGAGCCTCAACCAAGAAAAAAGAGATTAGGAACAGGGGGCACCAAACTTTTCCTACAGAGAAAAATTGAATAAGGAAGAAATCATTTGCAGGACCAAATAATGGCAGCCGTATTTCTTATTTCTTTTAATTAGAAAATTTATCTAGGAATTGATAATCAGTCAACCTACATCCTACCTTCAGAAGAGTGAAGATGGCCACAATGATGGGAAAGCATCAAAACTGAAAACATCATATATACATGTATAATTCATATATATATAAAATCCACACACATCTATATGAATGACTAAGGATGAAAGTACACTGAGTGGTGTGTCTATGGGGACCTAGTTTTGGAGACAGTCTCCCAATTAGCTATTCAATCAGTCTCTCAACCTCTAACTTAACACCTGATACACACTGCAAAGAAAGGGAAAGGACCAATGCACCCTAGCTCCCTTTATGTCTCCATGGATACCACCTAGGTGCATGCCTGAGGCACACCTGCATTCATTATTTCAGCAGGTTTCCAGTGAAACCTCGGGTCCATCATGGATGACTCTGCCAGTGTTCCAACATCTCCGAAACACTTCTCCATGCCATTCCTTTGCTTAATTTTTTAAAGACTTACAGGACAAAGTCCAACTTATTTAGCATCAAATCACATTAAAGGTGCCTCACAATTAACCTCAACCTACCTTTTATTAATTTTTCTTCAAGAATTCCCAAGTAATAGAAATAACACAACAGAGCACTCGCGGTATGCTGAATTTGTGGTGATATGTCACACCGCAATAAAAAAATAACACAGAAGGGACAGGTAAAAAAAGGTAGAAATCCTTGGACTGAAAGATCCATATCTGCAACTTGACTCTGTGACAGAGGCTCCACGGCAGAAGGGAACTTGAGAGGTCAAGTTCATCCACCACTGGCTCCACATCTCCCCAAGAAAGCAGGGTGGGGGGGTGGGGATGGGGGTTGGGGGTGCCTCTGTCCTGAACATCACATCTCCCATGCCTACTCTCATTCTCAGTCCAGCTCCGTCCGGCTGGTATGCAAGCAGAGCAAGAGGCATGTAGGAGAGAACCAAACTGCTTGTTTTGTATCATCTTCCATGCAGGGAGCCTGTCTCTTCCTTGGTTGTGCTCAAGGCATAAGACCATTTTCACTGTTCTGTTTTGTCTCTAGCTTTTGTGAAAGCCTCTGCTTATTCTGGGTTTTGACACTGTTCTGAAAAGTCAGTGCCTCTCCTGCATCTACAGTTTCCTCTTTCTAGGGGAACAGGTCAAGGCTGATTTTTTTGGTTCCTTTGTGTTTCTGTACCATCCAAGACGTACTTAAGAATCACAGACAACTTTATCACATGGCGGCGGAGTATCTCTTATCGGTAACATTTTAGTATTAATTTCAATTTTATTTTAACATGACTTCTTCAAGGTGTTCCCTGTACTGTGTCTTTCTTCCCTAGGAATCATCTGTGCTGTGCTGAGTCACTCAGTCATGTCTGACTCTTTGCGATCCACCCCATGGACTGTAGCCTGCCAGGCTCCTGGGGGGATTCTCCAAGCAAGAATACTGGAGTGGGTAGCCTACCCCTCCTCTAGGGGATCTTCCTGATCCAGGGATCGAACTGGGGTATCCTGCATTGCAGGCAGATTCTTTACCAGCTGAGCTACCAGGGAAGCCCAGGAATCATCTGTACGTCAGTTTAAAATTAAAGCAATTTCTCTTTGCACTTTAGAATTACGGTACATTTTCTGTTCCCGGTTGTTTCTCTTCTCTGCTCACTCTGGCCCAGCCTCTGGAGGGCAGGAGACCAGCTGGTCCTCTGTTCACAGCAGCCGTTACCCTCCGGCTGCCGGCGGTGACTTCAGTGACTCTTGGAGCGTGTGGCCTGGACACCCCGCATACAGCTGCCCCACTTCAGATGCTTGGACAGCAGCTGCGGCCGGGCCTCCTCAGCCAGCGTCCAGGCTCATGTCAGCCGGCGGGCTCTCCCAACACAGGAGCTCCAGAAAAGGCAGCAAGGGCACCAGAGCCATCACTGCAGTGACCTGGGAACACCACAGCTCAGGAGTGGTGGGGGATTCACCATGGCAGGGACAGGGCTCACCCCCATGAAGGCACCTGGCTACACAGCATCACGGCTCCCAACCCGGACTTGGGCCAGAAGCTTGGTGACTCCTGGTCACAATACACAGTCAGGCGAGTCCGTGAGGAAGACACAGTCCTCTCAACACAGTTGGCTTCTCTGCCTAATAATGAGCTATGATGTAGGGTCACTTTGATTTAGGCTTTCATCTCTGTGCCTGGGTTCAGGGAAAAGAGTAATTATTTTTTGTTTTTCTCCTGGAAAATAAGAACAAGTTATTAAGCAGGGTGGTGGATGGCAAGAACATAAGCTGAGCCATTCAGGATGAAACAATACAGTTTGTTGGCCTGTGTTCATCAATTTCTCATGTCAGGTCCCGAATTTTCACTTATTTTGAGTGAAAAAACACTTCAGAGTGAGAAAGGCAGGTGCCACTCCCTCCCCCTACCCTGCAAAAAATTTACAATTGGGCCTGCTTCTGGCAAAACAAATTTCTGCTACAGCTGGTCTGAGGAGAGGCCTGGCAGGCAATCGTTCAATCCAAGAGAGTGGAGCTGGAAGGGGAAGTACTCTGTGGTCCTCTGGTAGTGCCAGAGTTTTGTTATCACCTCCCAGGCAATGAGGTCACAGAGGAACGTGCAGCAGCCTCCCCCAGGAGTACACGCTCTTCTGTACAGGCCTGCCCTCGGCCCCACTTCCACTCCTCTCTGCACAGCTGCGATGGAGCAATCACAGGGCGGCTGGGCACCAGGGATGTGAAGAAGCACATGCCTCTCACGACAGAACCCCCCCAGATGGGAACATGCTCAAACACAAGTACCGCACGCAGGGGCCTACCAGCCCCACACCTTCCCTGCCAGTCCCGCATGCCCTTCAAAGCACAGTTCACCGCAGTCCATTTTCTAGAAAGTACACACGCAAAAGTCTCTTTTCTTCTCCACCATCTTCTCCTTCTCCCAAAAGCAAGCAAGCGCTGATTAAAAACAACAGATCACTGCCACAGCATGCCTACTAAAAGAAAACACAATAGTCTGGAAATTCATGCAGAGGTTGCCACAGCAACAGTTCCACAGCCCAACTCGCAGCATCAACCGTTCGATGCCTCCACGCTGCAAAGATTCCCAGGGCAGGGAGGGCTCCCTTGTTCTGTGATTGGAATTCTCTCCACTGAAAACACTGTTTGAGCACCTACTGCACCATTCATATTCCTTGCTCCCAGTCATCTAACCCACAGCTGATGACTCTGGAGACATCTCCCGATAGTTCTTTCAGTTGGAGGACTGGGAGATGTCAGTTAAGAAAATCTGTTTTAGTTCTTAGAACAGAAAATATACTTTCTCAATAAGACTTATTCTTAACCAATCACACAAGGTTACTTCAAGTAATCTGATAAGGTCGGCAACTACAAGGCTCCAGGCTGTGATGCCAAGTGCCCTCCTCCCTCCGAGAACCGGCGAATCTACAGGGACCCACTGGGTGCCCTGCACATGCATCCCCAAAGCAGGAGGATGGGGTGAGAAGAAGGTAACTGTTCAGCTTCTCCTCCCAGAATAAAACCCCAGCACTGTACCAGGGGGTTTCTGAATAAAATGACTATTCATTGCATGACAAGGATGACTTCTTAGTGTCTCACAAAGGCTCCCAGGCTTCCTCTGCAAAACTACCCACCATCAAATACATGGTGCTGGAAGGGGATCCAAATAGAAAGGAAAGTTATCCACGTGGCTGGAATCAGGCGCGAGAGAGTATCCGAGAGGTGCTGGTGAGCGAGCGTGGGGTTGCACGTGTTTTCTGAGAGGCCCTATAAATAGGAGAACACATGCCTGGCCTGCTGTCCCAATAAAGCTTGTCTCTAGCCAAGGCTACCATTTACCGAGAGTAGCCAGACCCCAGGCTCCTGATAAGCATAATCTCATCTTGTCCTTATAACCACCAGGTGGGGGGCGGCGCTGGGGGGGCTGGGGGGGTGAAGGGGGTAGGTATAACTGTCATTTCCATTTTAAAGATGACAGAACTGAAAATCAGGGTGACTTGCTTGAAGCATACATCTAGTAAGTGATGGAGTCTGTGCTCTCTCTACTCCACTAGCAACTTCTCAAGGGGGTACTGTGTTACCAGCGGGATCCTCAGACACATGGCTTCAGTCCCCACACTGAGCAGGGAAGGCCCTGGCTCCCTTCAGTATCACCTGAGCAGTTCCACCTTGTACCCATTTTCTATATCTTCAGTATCTGTGTAAGATAGCATTAAAACACACACACACACAAACAGGAGTTCTCAACGTTTCAAAAAATAAACAACAGTTTGAAAACCACTTTCCTTTGCCATAGTGCCAATTACACAGGCCCTGAGGGGCTGAGATGGATTTGGCAGGTATGCTGGGCCAGTGACACAGTGAAGAGGAAGGGGCATGTGCTGGAAACAGAAATGAGATGGAACATGAGGGCCAGAAGTTCCAGAGGACCTGGAGCAGAAGCGAGGTGAAGGAGCCTCTAGGGGTGACAACCATCCACACCAAAACCAAACGTGCAGGTCACCCTCAAAGCCACGGCATTTAATACAAACTTCAGAGAGCCTGCTGTTCTGGGACAGCCAGCTCTGATTTAAAAACTCAAATACCAAGACAAATGCAACAGATGTGTAACTCTATTTTAAAATCAACTGAATGTGTGCCAATCTTGCCAAAAAAAGTGAGCTTTCTCAGCATTCCTGCTGCTGAGGCAGTCTCACTAGGTATTCTGGGCAAGTTTTGGGGGCCGTTACTCTGAGGCATGCCTCCTACAAATTAATCACTTAAAAGGTGGCACAGAGGGCATTCAGACAAAGTCAAAATTAATGGACAAGAATTTATCTATATTCACCTGTAATATAAAGAGAGATCAAATTATGCTTTTGTGCCAACTTATATGGTATATTTAATACAAAAGTAATCTGAAGCCCTCACAGTTTCACAATATTATCCTTAAAAGCAAGGCAATAATGAATGTGTGGTTTGAGGTTTTCCATTTTCCATGATTTATTACGAAGCGATACTCGGTTTAGCAAAGAGCAGTCTTCAAATAGACAAGCGGTAATTCATTTTGCACAGTTGGTTTCACACTCATGACCAGCATCAGATGATGCGTTCCTGAGAGATGGCTACAACAATGCATTCTACTGCACATGTAGGTTGTCTGAGCCTTACACTCAATGGCTTTCCAGAAGTCAAGAGACAAAAGGGGTTTTGAGTTCTTACTGCTTTGCTATAAAAGTCACAATTCTTTAGCTCTTATGTTTGTTCTTAAAATCTGGGCCGGGGTGGGGTGGGGGGGTTGAAACAGTTCTGTTTAGCTTGGCAAACACTTACTGAGCACCCTACAATGTGTGCCAGGTGCTGTGGAAATGCTGGGAACTCAAAGGTGATACAGACAATGTAGTGGCCCTAGAGGAGTCTGGGAAATTTAGTAGGAATGAAATATATGTAAACAGAACTTCTATATGACTCAGTATAGATGAGGGTACTATGGAAATATAGAAAGAGCCTGTGGTGGGCAGAATAATGGCTCCAGAGATGTCTACACTCTAACCCCAGGAACCTATAAACATGGAGAACAGAAGATATGCAATGAGAGAAGCAAGTCAAGAGAGGTGAGGCTGCTGACTTGGAAGACAGAGGGGACCACGAGCCAAGGGATGCAGCTGGTGAAGGCAGGGAGAGAGGGAGCTCCCGGAGCCACACACAGGGCTGCGTGATGTCAGCCTGGTGATGCACGCTCACTTCTGAACCAGAGATAATAAACACGTCTGTAGCATTTTAAACCACTAAGTGTGCAGTAATTTAAGGTAGCAACAGAAAGTTAATCAAGAGCCCTTCAGTGGGAAGATACTATTTACATGTGAATGAGAACACTCACTCTTACCAAAGCTTCATCAGCCAGACTCGGCAAGGAGAGCGAGGCTGTTCAACCTTAACGCTCCACAAAGAAGCACAAACGGCCAAGCTCCACACGTTCATGGTGCTACAGTTAGGTCTCCGGGGCCTGCTCTCGAAACACCCTTCACTCGTTCACCAGCCAGAGAACTGTCACTTAGGAGACAAACTACTTGCCAAATTACAAGGTCACTACCATTGGGCTGGCACCACCACTTTCAACATGTGAGTGCCACACATCTGATGCAGGCCTTCTGAGGTGCCTGCTAGCCGAGTCTACTTTGCGGCAGCCTTGGTCAACAGAGACTATAAATGTTGCTAATTATGGCGCACAGCATTTAAATGTGATGCCACAAAAAGTCACAGAATCAGGGGCCACAGAGTCTGCTTCTCCGGAACTGCTCTGCAGAGGAAATAGCACCCAAGTCTCCTGCCAGGCCGAATTCTGAAACACCAACTGGACGTGAATGTGGAAAAGCACAAGGCGATGGCTTCCCCTGGGTCCCAGCCTGCAGTGTGTCTGTGCCTCAAGATGACTCTGGGGAGCAGGGTCTCAGGCGGACTGAGGCCAAAGGGGAAGGACCATGCCTCATGGGTTATTTTCAGGAAAGTCGGGCTTCAGTATGAAATCCCACAGCTATGTCCAGAATCCATCAACTATCTGTGGCTTAAAAATTATCTTGTGGATGCTGGCAGCAAGTTGCATTCTACGTGCTGTATATTAACTACTAAATTGATTACACCGTCCAAAATTTTGTCTTAGTTTTTTGAACTTAGAACACTTCCCACCGTAAATTTTTAAAAACAAGTGAACTGTGTGAATACAGTCACTTTTAAGAGCATGTGTATCCTCCCCTCCTCTCATGTCTAGAGTTCTTTTTCCTGATTTCCTCATAGCTTCTCGGAGGTACCACCCAGTGTCCAACTTTGCACATGTGGTCAGCAGGCTGATTAAAGCCGCTTCCCGTCCCACCACCCTGTCCCACGTCTGCACCAGATGGGACACTGAGCAGATAGCAATGCAAATTATCCTATTAAAGGCTCAGCAGAGTGCTATACGAAAGATGTCTGCTTTACTCTAAACAATGGGGTTCCCTAGTAGCTCAAGACGGTAAAAGCATCCTCCTGCAATGCAGGAGACCTGGGTTTGATCCCTGGGTCAGGAAGACCCCATGGAGAAGGAAATGGCAACCCACTCCAGTACTCTTGCCTGGAGAATTCCATGGACAGAGGAGCCTGGCAGGCTACAGTCCACGGGGTTGCAAAGAACTGGACACGATTGAGCAACTAACACACACACATTACTCTAAACCACGGTTTTCCAAACTCACTGACAAAGGAGCTTTTCCCCAGCTAAAAGGACTGTTTCCCAAACTTGCTTGATCTTAAGACTCACCGAGGACTACTGTTGACACTGAGGATTCCCGTCACACGGTCACAACCCTGGCCCCTTCTTCTAACCTCTGAGTCTTCAAGGGGAGGATCCTGTCTTGTAACAAGCAGCCCAGATGGCTTATCATCAGACCAGTTCGGGAAAAGACTGACAAGCCAGCACTTAGCCAGAAACACTACTTCCTGTTCAAACGTTTCTAAGTGATTTCCAGTTCAATTTCCTAATTTAATGGCACAATCTTGGGAATTTCCTGAGGATCCAGTGGTTACAACTTGGCGCAGTGGCTCGGGTTCAACCCCTGATCAGGGGACTGAGATCCTGCAAGCTGCACAGTGCAGCCCAAAATAAATAAATAAATATCTAAGGCTGGATCCTAAGCACCATCACCCATGGAGAGCTCCTAGCATGCAGAGTGGAGCACTTCTACTGCACCTGAGCCGTCACAGCAACAGGTTTCCATCCTATGCATCTCCCCACCAAATTAACCATCATTGTTATGCCACCAAAAACTGGCCTCTTCAATGTATCATTTTCCACAGTTTACCACAAAGTCGCTATGAGAAAAGCACTAATTTTTTCCCATTTCAAGGAAATGAAACAGGCTAGGGAATTTTACTTTATTTGCCCTAAGTCAGAGTTTCTCAGCACCGTGGACGTTCTGGGCAGAGAGTTCTTTGCCGTGGGGGTGGAGAGGCTGCCTGGTGCCCTGGAGGATGCTGAGCTGCATAACCCACCTCTACAAACAAGATGCCACGGTCAGATCCCCTCCAGCTGTGACCACGAATGTCTCCAGTCCTCACCACACACCCCCGGGCGCACAATCAGGAAGGGACCACTGCCCTGAGTGATGCTCGAGGTCAGAGCAGAGGTCTCCACCAGCCCATCACCTGGGTGGGAGCAGCCTCAATGCCATCCTTTGTGGCTCCATCCAGGCGGCCCTGTTGGAGCCTTCACTGCTCGGTCTCACAGGCTGCAGGCCCGGGAGAAGTTTGCAGAGGGAGAGTGAGATAAAGGTGCCCACGGTGATTGCTGGCACAGACTCCTCGCGCAGTAGCGTCCTACGTCTTTCTTCCTGTCCTGCCAAAGGCTCCAGCAGCATGCATATGAGATTCTCATTCTGTCCACTTAAAAAGGAATCACAGAAAAAGAATTCTGCCTGCCAGGATATACCTTGTGTATTCAACAGCCAGGAAGGACCATTTTTAAAAACACTCTCTTCACATGAAAACACTATTTTCAGTAGTAATTACATAAAAATCAACTATTTTCATGATTTGTTCTTCATTATCAGAACCACCCATTTTAAAATAATACATTTCAACTTTACTGATATTAAGCAAATTTAGTAAAACAGTTCATGTATGACCTAAAACTTGAACTTACCAAAGAAAAAATATTATACCTCCAGATCTGTTTTAATTTTTAAACAGAAATAAAAACTCCACATGGTCACAAAGAATGACAGAATTACTCAATAACACTACTACTGTTCATTTCAAATCTACTGTTTAAATGCAGAAATACACAGTACCACAGGGGTTAAGTAGGGAAGAAGGTCTGAAGCAAGCTGGAACAATTCCAAACTCCTAAAAATCTTCTCTCGAAATGAATGCACATAGCTGAGTCCCTCACCACGTGTTAGCAGCTAACTGTATAATTAGCAGTCTCTGATTTAACTTTCATGCAGTTTATGATGTCTACTAAAGGCTAAGTAATCAAAAAGTACTCATTTGAGGCTTACACATATATTGTTAAAACTCAAGTTACCATAGCAATTATGCAGAACACACATCAACAAAAGATTTTTGTTGGAGGAGCATGCCATCAACGACATTCACAATTACAGGCACAATTCTAGACTTTCGGATTTTGCAGACAAACTTTTGGATGGTTTTATTAAACTGTGTCAGAAAAGCTAAGAAGCGTTCCCAAGCAGTGCATGCAGTTGGGAGAGACAGCACACAGGCTGCCAAGGCCAGCTGCTGCTGTGTGACCCTGAGTAAGTTACTTCATCTCTCTGGGCCTGTCAGTTTCCTCACCTTCAAGATGGAAATAAATAATACCTGCCCCATGGGGCTGTTGTAAGGTAATAAAAGCAGAGTTAAGTGTTCTAGATATAACGGTCAGCTGTACCCAGGAAATACCTTGAAATTACTGAATCTGGGGGATGAATCTATAGGGATACATCATACTATTCCATTTCAGCATCCTACACACACTCGCCTCAATGACTGGATGTTGGACTGACTCTAGGCTTTCATTACAAAACACAAACCCAAAGAGGGTCAGCACTTTCAGATCCAAGCCCCTGATGACCCGAGACTGCTGCCTGAATCTTCCTGCTCTTCACGGATCAGAGCCCAGCAAAGGACACAACGATGGGGGCTGTTGCTGGAGGAATGAAATATCCCCTCAAAAGGCTGACCGAGTTGAAGGCAATACTATACCACAAATGACTCTAAGGCTTTCTAGGGGTGAGCTGGGAAGAAAGCTGGGGACCCCTTTTAGCACATGCAGGACTTTCAAACCAAGGAAGCCCTCAGTCAAGCTCACCCTCGAAACACAAAGCCATAGCATGTCCTTCCCCTGCTCTCTTAAGACACCCCTCAGCCTGCCTGAGAGCCCGCCCGGTGCTCCCCATAAAGCTTCAGATGTGACAACACACCCTGTGTGTGTGCCGCTTTGTGAGCCCGACCTCTGAACCAAGCTCAAGCAGGGTCCACCCCACTTCCACACGTCTCCACGTGTTCCTTCCGACTTCGGCCCAAGTCTTTTCCAAGGTCGCCACTTGGTATGCCAACTCTGTGGTCACAAACCTATAGGCGTCCACAGGAGCAGAAGGCCTGAGGACCAGGGCCCACTCCACCCCCGACTACCTAAGACTTGAGACTGGCAGGTGTGAGTCTCACTTTCACACTTATAAACCACTTCTGGCCATCCTGCCTGCCCTTTGATGACGCTGGGGAGCAGAAGGGGTGGACGGCACACTGCAAGCTGTGGTGCTACACACACAGTGGCTTCCCGACGTGATGAGCCCCCGCCCAGCACCTGCCCTGCTCTCTGCCCTCCTCTGCTCCCTCGGGCTCTGCTCTAAAGGCTTAGATCACTGGACACAAACAAACAAAACCCCCGGCTCTCCTCATATCCGAGCAGTAACGGAGGACTTCCAGGGAGTCATCCATGTAAACAGGCTAATACCAGGCACAATCTCTCATACTGCCAAACACTGAATATCACATGTCTTATCACAGCCCCCAGGCCAACAGCTGGGGTTCCCTCTCAACTTCTGAGCCCCTTGGAGGAAGGGAATATGTTGATTACACCACAGAGAATCACTGAAAAAGAAAAGCCACTTCTCCCCCTGATGACAACACTGGTAATAAGGAAGAGCTCAGAAGTCAAGCAGATGTCGATTTTGAAAAATCTAAGTGTAACAAGTCACCTCCAGGTTAATTATCCAAGTTTCAGGGTTAGGATAAAGAATACCGAAACCTCTTTAAGGAAATGGCTCCCATACTCATGAACTTTGTCATTAAATTGAAAACAAAAACAAGAAACAAAACAAACAAAAACTGCTCAAAGTGCTGAGAAAGCACGTCTTAATGTAGAAATGGATCCACGTGGAACTCAGCCTCCTGTGGCCCCACTGCCCCCTCCCTGCACTGGCGCCTGCATTCCCCGTGCACATCCAAATGGACACTGGGGCCAATTCCTTGAAAGAGGTGACGGCATTGGTGACGGCTGGAGATCACACATGTATTGCCTGCCTGAAACGTCTTCTTGAGCTCAAACGTCACCACAGAGACTCCCGAGATGAAGGTCTCAGCCAAATGTCAAATATCAAAATCTGCAATTATCTGGTACCCTTGGGGAAAACGTCACTCATCATCAAAGTTATCAAGAAAGCACCAAAAGATGAACTACTCGTCTGGGAAAGCAGCCTCCTTCCGTTCAGCATCCAGCACAGCAGGCAGCTGCTGAACTCGACTTCCTCCAATACCAACCCACAGGAGTTCATGAGTTAATCCCAGGTTTATCAGTGCCCTGCTCTCCCTGGGGCACTGTGCCCAATGCTGGAGATGGAGCGATGAGAGCCTGGATCAAAGAAGACGGAGCTACAAGGAATTATAATATAAGACAATAGTAGCTGATGTATGCACTTAACATCTACTATGTGTTAGTCCAGCGAACCTCAAAATGGGGTCCCTGAAAAGAAGGAAATCCTGCCTTTTGCTATAGCATGAACAGACCACAAGGGCATTATGCTATCTTTACTGTATCTCAGAAACTCTGAAAAGTGGCTCTTGAATCCACCTCTCCAAGTCTGTGCTGTGACAGGTGCTCAGAGAGGGGCCCAAGAAGCACAGCGCTGTCTGCCTGCCGGTGCCTGTCACAGGCCGTCTTCTATGGGAAGCCAAGAAGTACAGCAGACGAGAGAAGAGAGAGACACTTGGGATGAAAATGAAGGAGAGACGGGAGTGGAGAGGTGGACAGGAACCCAGAAAGAGAAAGGAGACCAGCCCCACGCTTGGTATTGAACACGAGGTCATCACTGGGGACTGGCTTCTCCCACTCAGCCCAGTACTCTGGAGACGCCCCCAGGGAGTTACATGTTTAGGTGGTATGTTTCTTTTGATTGTTGTGTCGAGTTCCATGGGGTACTCACTGACCTGTTTAAGGACATCTGCGTGGCTTCTAGTTTCTAACTCTTCCAAATAAAGTTCCTGCAAACACTTGGAGGGAAGGTAGGGATGGAAGGAGGGAGGAAGGAAGGGGCACAGACCTACCCACGCTCTTTCCCTGGAGCTTTTCCACGTCCTTTCTTACAATCTGAACCCTTATTCATAACCCTTATTTTTTTCTGTCAAATGACAAACATCAAAGTACCTGCTCAGCACCATTTCGTAACAAGTACTGACAATACGCTTTTGTCTCCTTTGCATTCTGGTTTTAACAATCCAAATCTCTTCTGTGGGCAATGACTTCATTTCCCCCACCCTTTCTGTCAGTGTTCTCTTTGGCATATTTACCTATTTTCCAGAGATCCACGTGTTAGACCTCCAGTTAGACCTCTAGTATGCTATGAATATAAACTGTTTCAGAATGCTCATGTGAAAAATCAAGAAACACTTCACAAAGGTCAAGGATGCATCAGCATTCAATGAGACGCTTCCCACTGGCTCAATTATGAACCACCACCCCATCTGCACCTGCAAAACATCTCAACACAATCTCTTGGTTGGAAGTGTCATTTGTCACCAGCCTCCATGTCACGAGACAGATTTTCAGCACTAAAAATTAATGTGCACTCATTTATCATGAAGATGGATGACAGATAAAACCTGGTGTGACTGGCTATGGAGAGGAACAGAATACTCTTAAAATATTTATATTGGTTTATCAAGTTCTCATAGAGCAAGCTTCTTTTCCTTTCTCTGTTAGGAAACATTTGTATTCCTACTGAGAAAATGGAAGGATCAGCTACCCACAACCATGTCAAATACATTAAAAATTTATAGGAAAAAATGAACCCCGTGGTAATATTCCTTCTCTGGTTTCATAAGCGATATGCTATGTACACTTCACACAGCTGCCCTACTACACATCTAAGCCTCAGCGTTTGTTCTGAAAAGGAGAGGGCCAACAATCAAATCATTTCAACATGCCCAGAGTTCTGTGGACAAAGGCAAAACAGAGCAACTTCAATGGGGAAACTAACTTTATAGGTTGCACCTCCTGCCATAAATGTTATAAATATCGAATTGTGTGATACTCCCAAATAGCTGCCAATCAAATCTTTTTTAAAAAGTACAAATTGATGCTATTGACTGTAGTGTACACTGCCTTCCTAGAATAAATACACACTTCCTTCTATGCAATCACCAGCAGAAAAAAATGAAACCGCTATTAGCATAGGACACTCTAGGAAACAAGTGAGCACAGTCATAAAGAACGTCCACCAGCTCTTTATGACATGCGTCACCCAATGCACACAGACACGGGAAAGGATGTTCAGAAGGGCAGAAACACGCATCCTTGCCCCCGTCACCGTAATGAGGAGCAGGGGGCACCCTCACTCACTCTCCTCTACTTCGTTATCCCCGCCCCCCGAGGTGCAGCCAGATGTTGTTGGGGTGTAGGCTGCTGAGTACTTAGTGTGTGCCAGGCCTGGGCCCCACATTGCTAAAAGGTCAGCTGCATGATCCCCATTTTGTAGGTTAGTAAGGTGACAGGATGTAACCACCCCAAACCGCACCCAGGGAGAAGCAGAGCCTGGATTCAAACTAAAGTCAGCCCAGTTAGGGCTTGTCCTCTGATACAAACATGCATGTTCTCACCACATTTTATTAACATTCAAAATTATTCCTGTATTTAAAAATCCTTTCAGTCACAACCTAGCAGAGGAAATAAAAGCATGACTAAAAATAACCATAGTTTTAAGGAATGTGTTTCCATTCTCTACCAAGTGAGATCTACAGTTAACTGACCCATAGCACAGTGGCGGAAGGGGAGCAGGAAAGGCCGATTCCGGCCAAGGCCTGAGCCCATGTGAGTGAAGGCACGTCGGCAAACAGCCGGGTGTGTTGGGGGAATGACACTCGGGACAGAGGGGCTGGGCAGGCAGATGGGCAATGGCCTGGCCACCAGAGAAGTCACCCGGGCTCACGCCAGCGACAGGGAGTCAGCTAAGCTTTGTGAAGAGGATGACACAAGACAGACCTTTGCCAGACTCATGTGTGCAGGCTCACCTCAAGCTGCTCCAGGTGAGCAGCTAACAGTGAGACTCCTCTCCTCCCAACAGCAAAAGGGACAGAGATGGACAGAGTGCCGCCGCCTGCCTCCTGCCCTCCTCCTTCCTGACTGTCCCAGGGGAACCCGGTCCCTTCCCCCATCCTCCACGACAGTTCTTTATTCTGAATCTTCTCCTCTGAGCCTTCAATACACCTAAGAATCTGCCATTTGGGAAAAAAGAAAATAAAACCTGCCTTTTCATTTTTAAATCTCACAAAAGTGTGTGTGGTCTGGCTCCTCCCTGCTGCAATTTAACTTCTGTTTCTGTTGAAGTGCTTTCAGAGCACACCAGGCTGTCATCATTCACTCATCAAATGCAATGGAACTCCCTCGGTCTTCGCCCACTTGCCTGAACACGCAATCCTCTCGATCATCCTCTTCATCTGGAAATGCTTTCTTCGCCAGACTTTGTGGCTGCCTCTCCTGGTTCCCGTCTCAACTCTGACCACCCTTTTCCACTTGACTTCTGAACCCAGAGCTGTGGCCCCGCGTCCCGTTCTGGGCCCACAGCCTCTGCCAGGAGAACACATCCACCACCTCAGCCCTGTCCTGACCCTGCTCAGCACGAGCCCCACATTTAAAACCATGGGGAGGATGAAAAAGCTGATCCCAACTGGTACAGACTTGATCTGAAAGGGCAGGATGAGACGCTGAGAAAGCAGGCAGAAGGGAGACTGTGAAGAGTCTCCCAGGCCAGCGAGAGTCAGTGAAGGTCACTGAGGAGGGATGGACTCAGTCAAAGCAGTGTTCACACATCAGCCTGGCAGGATGGCGAAGATGGGTCTTGACCACAGAGGAGGAGGCCGAGGAGGCCACCAAGTCCAGCCTTAGGAGATGAGGGCAGGAGCGAGGTTGGCAACAGAACGGAAGGTCTCACCAGCCCATGTCACTAACTAGGCACCACGTTCCTCCTGCTTCCCCTTGTTGCTGTTACCAACACCAACCATATACAGTCCCTGCTGAGCAGGGACACATAGGCTAGGCAGGGGGGAAGGAAAAGAAATCCAGCCTTTTTTAAAAAAACCTCACAGCACAAAAAGTGAAATTAGCTACCTAAGAGGCAATCAACAAGGAACAGAGTCTAAGAGTTTCTTCCAAGATGAGACCAGAAACAGCTGAGCAGAGGAAGAAAAGCAGTAGCATGAACCGGCCAAGTCTCCGGATGATCAGTAATGGGAACGGAGCAGAAGATCTCTGTTTATGGGCAATGTTGTAACTTGCTAAGTCAGAACAACGTTCAATTCAGGCTTCATAACCAGTCCACCTCCAGGCACACAGCAAATACATGTCAACACCCAGAGAATATGGCCAGGGTGACAGACAGGATTCACCTCCCCTCTCTGAGCACATGCCCTCACCAGTGAAATCCTGGGGATGCTGTGAGTCTTGGAGGAGCTAAGGCTTTAGGACAAATCACCTGGGACATTTCCTAAAAACACATATTCTGCAGTTCCATTCCTGCCAATTCTGATTTAGAAATCTGTATTTTCAAACAGCCACCCAGGGAATTCTGATCCAGAATAATGTATAGTCACCCTTTTCAATACTCTCAAAAGTGGTCTGCCAAGTCTAGAGCAACACAGGGCAGAATTCAAATGCACTTTATTAAGATATCTGGTCACCTCTAATCTAATAAAGATATTGATTTCTCTGGGGTCCAATTGATGAAATACACACAAATGGGAAGTAAAAAATACTCCATTACACATTAGTAGGCTTAATCTCAGAAACATATTTCAATTGCAAACTTTTATATACGTTTAGCTCACCTAAGTTGGTTCAGTCCAGGGAGAAAAATGCTATGAAAATCTCAGGCAAGATAAATTTAATAGAGGATGGCCTGATGGAGCAGTTTTCTCAGAAGGGTATATAAAGCTATAAAACAAAGTGCTGCCCGCATTCCATTCTACCTACAGTATATCACGAAAGGAATTCAGGGCAAAGATCAGGAATGAGGCACTTCGAGTTTCACACAGGTATTTTTAGGAGAAAATGTCAGGAACCCAGTTCCTGGCATCTTCCCATACTTAGAAAAGCGCTAATATCATTAACTGAGATATTTGTTCCTCGTGACAAGCAGTAACCTTATACCAAGAGGCGTGCTTGATTACATGTTGTTGTCTGTTGTTGAGTCTCTGAGTCCTGCCTGATTCTTCGTGACTCCATGGACTGTAGCCCACCAGGCTCCTCTGTCCCTGGGATTCTCCAGGCAAGAATACTGGAGAGGGTTGACATTTCCTCTTCTATGGTATCTTCTTGACCCAGGGATCGAACCCACGTCTCCTGCATTGGCAGGCGGATTCTTTACCACTGAGCCACTAGGGAAGCCCTAATTACACATACTACCCTTCACCAGAATCACACACATGGTTCTCTCTGTGGAGCAGTTCCTCAGAGCTATCTGGGAGGCTGTCTCCCAGGCTGAAGTCCTTAGTAAGACCACCACCATCCCCAAATCAAACTGAAACTCACAGCTCTAACACTGTGCTTTTTTTTCTAGTCAACAAAGCCAAGAATTTATTCAATTTACATTTTCATAATTATTTCCCATAAAGAACTGACTGGAATTTGTTTTGTGTTTTGTGACTGCAAGAATCCAAGTTTTCAGGGATTACAGAAATGGTTCTGTTTAGGACTTGCCAGAAACCACAACCTCCCAGAACTCTGCTGAGTCTTTCATCCTTGGCTTTGCAAATGTGATTAACAACAAATTTACCCCTGAAACCAAACAATGTTCATACCCTAACAGTTTAGCTAATGCCTCTGGTGGGATGAGATATGGTGCTAATGAGTCCAAGGTCGCGGGCAGGACCTCTGTCAAGATTCATCTGTCCTGCTCTGTCCCTCTATCTGCTGACAGCCTCAGGGGGACATCAGTTCCCACAGTCACCAGCACCTTCGTTAAGATAATCTTAACTAATCTTGTCCATGACACAGTGCAAGGCCATTTGTACCTGATGATGAATTAGTCCAGAACACTATTTGTATGTCTGGCACTGAACCACTTCCACAAAGCAAGCTAGGCGGTGTCCATGATGTCAGACCAGCAGGAAGTTCCACAGGATAACAGGCAGGCTACTGCTGCTCTTTCCTATACACCAGAAAGTGGCAAACACTGAAGGGTTTCTCAACAGAATGATAAGTTCTCAGAATTCAGTAGTGGAAAGTACACTGGCCTGGAGTCTGGACAGCTGCTTGCCCAGCCCACTGAGCAGCCTTTCAGCAGCCTTGTGAGGTGGGACAACTCTGAGACTTAGTTAAGGAGATGTTCTGTGAGGCCCCTCTGAAGATCTAAAATGTAGGATTTTATGACTCTTTACTCCAAAAATCATCTTTAATCCCACTGAGAGGACCCGTGCAGGGCAGTGAGTGCCCCAGGGCAGCCCTCGGTCTCTGGGCAGGGGTGCAGATGGCTCCATGGCAAATTGGGAATGGTCTCACCCATACAGACATGCCTCTGACAGCCTAACAGAGGATATGATGATGACCACATTTGTGAACAGAACAAGCACGTATATTATCTATGAATGCTCGACACAGGTGAAAAAAAGCAAAAGAGTATAAGATAGGGGCTTCCTGGTGGTCCAGTGGATGAGACTCTGTGCTCCCACTGCAGAGAGCTCAGGTTCCATCCCTGGTCTGGGCCTGAACCAAAAAAAAAAGAAGTATAAGACAATTTTATATAAGAAAACTCAGAACAAAGAAAAGCTTATCAATGCAATTTTAAAAGCTTTCTTTTTTCCTTTTTGCAAATTAGGAAAAGACTATGATTTTTCCATTTTTTGTGGCAATGCAGTTTCTGCAAATGAAAAATACTAGGACATGGTCTACAGATGGATCCTAAAGATGAAGGTTAAGCACCTGAAGCCCAGAAAACTCATAAGACTCGCCCAAGGTCATGCAGCTAAAAGCAGCTGAGTGGACACTATGGCAGGTCTCCCGATTTCTGGCTGCAGAGCTGCTTCCCAATGGAGCAGCTCTCACCTTGGCTGTAAGGCCCCCCAGGCAAGACTGTGAAGCCTCACCTGTGACCAGTTCCAGCTCTAACCTTTCTTACTTTAAAGAGTTTCCTTAGCACATGTACCTAAATCACTCTTCTGATAATTTTACCCATTTCCCTGTGCTGATTAAAAAAGAAAAAAAAGCTAGTAGCTTTCCATCTAGGTAGTAACCAAACTCTTTAAACCAGCACCTATACTCTGAAGCTTTACAGAGGAGTGGGAAGGCGGAACTTGTGTGACTATTCTCTGTACCCCATTACTCAGGAGACTGGGCAGAATGAGACGTCCCCAAAGGTAGGTTTTATCTTCAACTTCTGGTCATTCAGACATGCCTTGTTCTGGTTTAGGAAAATCAGTTTCAAACTACAGACTTGTGGAAAAAACATAGGCCCAGAGGTGCCCCAATGACCCTGCCCACCTCCACCACCCGGCTCTAAGGGGAAGGTGCCCTCTAACAAACCACATGACTCCCCCAGAAGAGGCTGCCCGCCACTCGGGAAGCCAGCCTCTTGGAGAGCAGCATTTCAGAGATGCCGGACTAGCTGGTTCCAAGGTATAATGGTCAGCTCTTGGGACTCGGAATCCAGAGATGCCTAACCCGTCCCAAGTTTTTTGGTGTTTGTTTTATTCTATTAAGATCCATGACATTTGGGCCTATGTCATTTCACAAGAAACAACCTTCACCTAGTAATATGATTAATAACAATTAGTATTTGTTGACTGCTTACTTTGTACCAAACAAAGTAAGTGATCTTGATCCTTTTTTTTCATATGCCAGCCCCAAACACTTTCTGAGGTAGGAATTTTTACTATCCCATTTCACAGAAGAGGAAAATGAGGCTGAGGGACATGAAGTAACAGGCCCAGGTAATCACAGCAGGTGCTCCATGAATGTTAACCCATTTGCCTCTTTCACCTTCTTACGATCTAATAAAGCCTTCTTATTTTGTGACTCTTTCCTGTATATTTTATCTCCCACATCACTCTACTCTCCGATAAGCAAGTGCTGTTATTCCCACCCACATACAGCCCGTCAAAGAAAAAGCTTTCCACCATCCATTCTAAAGTTCGGGGATTTCATCTCTGTGCTAGTGGTCCCGCACTTCCCCAGGTTTAATTCTAGCAGAGGTCAGTTCTTACCACAATTTTTAAATTATTACTTTTTCTAAAATGCAGGCAAATAAGCAAATGTCATCAGGGAAATGTAAATTAAAATGAGATACCACCACAGACCTATAAGAATGGCCCAAATCTGAACACCAACACTACCAAATGCTGGTGAGACGTGGAACATCAAAGACTCTCATTCATTATTGGTGGGGATGCAAAACAGTACAACTACTGCAGAAGAGAGTTTGGCAATTTCTTACAAAAACTAAAGGTACTCATCCCATACAATCCAGTAGTCATGTTCCTCAGTACTTACCCAAAGGGATCGAAAACTTAAGCCCATATCTAAACCTGAAAGTGAACACAGATGTTTATAGCAGCTTTATCCTGAACTGCCCAAGTTCGGAAGTAACCAGGATGTCCTTCAGTAGGTGAATGGATAAACAAATGTGGCACATTCAGACAATGCAAAATCATTCAGTGCTAAAAAGAAATACGCTATTGAGCTATGACAAGACATGGAGGAGCCCTGAATTAACATTACTAAGTGAAAGAAGCCAGTCTAAAAAGGCGACATATAGTATGATTCCAACTACATGACATTCTGGAAAAGGAGGAACTATGGCAACAGTAAAAAAGATCAGTGGCTGCCAGGAGTTGGGAGGAGGGAGGGAGGAACAGGTGAAGCACGTAGGATTTTCAGGGCAGTGAAGATACTATGTATGATACTATAATGATGGATCCATGTCATTATATATTTGTCCAAACCCAAAGAATGTACAGCACCAAGAGTGGACCCTAATGTAAACATGAATGGTGGGTGATAATGAGTGTAGGTCCAGCAATTGTAACAAGCCCCATTCTGGGAGGGGATGCTGGCAGTGGGGCAGACTCTGCAGCTGTGGGGGAAGGACATGTATGAGAAACTGCTCTGCTTTCCTCTCAATTTTGTGGTGAACCTTAAGTGCTCTTTTAAAAATTGTCTTTAAAAATAAATTAAGAATAAGCCAGGCTACTTCTTTTCAAAAAGTCTCTGAACTTGAGGCTTTTTTCAAAAGGAAGATTAGACAGAATCCTAAGAAAAGCGTGAAAGAAAATGGCCCCCTTTTATCCCAAATGTCAAATAACACGTGTTTTCAGCACTGGACTGGCAGCACTGACCTGACCTCAGACAGCTAACTTGGTCCAGCAAGAGACGCGCCGCCATGAACGTGGTATCACTGTGCTCAGCTGGTGCCTCTGTCCCAGAGCAGCAGTGCCAGGGAGAGAGAGCTGAAGGCTCCAGACCCACTGCTGTCCAGTAAACGGCTTCTCTACTGAGAGACCCGACAGGCAGCGAAAGCCGTGGTGAGAGCTCCCCATGGACCCACCAGACGAGCCCCAACCCTGCCCCTCAGGAGGCGCTGCTGAGCCATCACCCTGAGGTCAACCCAGAAAGCCAAGTATCTAACACAACACCATGTTCAGGGTCACAGCATCTCTGCCCCAAACAGGGTAGAAAGAAGAGACAAAGATTCAGGAAAGTGCAGATGCCACCTCAAAGACGCCTTTGTTTCAACAAATGACCCCTAAAATGTGTCTTACTCTGGTGAACCTTCCACAAATGCCAGTTTAGAGAGTAAACTGGTCCAGCCTTGAGGGGTGGGGGGTGACAGCAGGGGCACTTTGGCAGTAAATACCAAACCAACCTAATATACACCTGAGCTTTGACTGTGAAACTGTAATCCTAGGAATTTCCTGGAACAAAGCAAAGATGTATCCCCTCCCAAGTGAATTGTACATAATTAATCTCCTAAGAATTGCATGTAACATAAAAACTGTATGTAATATTTTAAAGAATAAATAGGTGATAAGTAAATGACAGAGCCATAAAATAGAACACTACAATAGTGATTAACAACAACGAGATAAGTTATGTTTACTGACCCGGGAAAAAAAGTTTATGTGAAAAAAAAGTTATATTTTAAAATGGTACCTAAGGGGAATTCCCTGGAGGTCCAGTGGTTGGGACTCCACACTTTCGCTGCTAGGCCCAGGTTCAATCCTTGGTCAGGAAACTAAGATCCCACAAGACATGTGGCATGCCATCTCCTCCCCCAAAAAAGAGGTACCCAAAAGGTGACTCTCACTAAGGTACCCCTAAAGCAAAAGCAGAGAGTCAACATGGTAACATCATTTCTATGTGCTTTAATGGGGATTTTATATCAAAAATGGAGAACTGAATGTCTGTGTCTCTTCTTTTACACTTAAATTGGCATTCAAAGTGGACCACTTAACGACTAGCCACATTTCTTTTCTTTCCTAGTTGAGTATCAAAATTATGTTAGTCTTGCTTTCAAATGTCCTACAGGGAAGAAGATAACCTATCTTATTTATACTCCATAAACCTCACCAGCTCAACAAACATTACTCAGTAAGTATGAGATAGAACTGACTTTAAGGTATGAAACTCAGTGATAAAAATCTTTCACATGTACTTGGAATTTTCCACCTTCCAAAGCACTAATGTTCAAAGTTCAACGGGTTACAAAACACATTTGTTTAAAATGATTGTTAAACATATGCTAATTGGCTAGTTTCAAAAGCATAAACAAGGTGGTCTTGAACTTAAATGAGCACTATAAGAACTCAAAACATCCACATTTTGACAGCTAGTGCCAATTCTAACTTGGGACCATTCCCCAAATCAGATTTATACAGCCTTTGCTTTGGCAAAGACCTCAATCTGTAAAATACGGTGGCTTTTAGAAGTCCAAAAGTTGTAAGAGTTAACAGGCAAATCTGTAAAGAAACCAAAATTTGGAAAAAACACAACCAGCTTGAAAAAATGAAGTATAGAAACATACAATTCACACAGGTGAAATGTCTCATAAGCACATCAATGTAGGTAATGTTCCTATTAAAGCTGACTTTCACATAAGAATTCAGAACTCTTCAGAAATATGCTGTCTCTTGATATTTTATACCGCTATGAACACAAATCCAAAGCTCATCCTAATGTGTGGAGGAAAGGAAACCCTTGGACACTGTTGATGGGAATGTAAATTGGTGCAGCCTCTATGAGAAACAGTATGGAGGTTTCTCGAAAAATTAAAAATACAACTACCACATGATCCAGCAATTCTACTTCTAGGTACATATGCAGAGAAAACAAAAACACTATGTCTACCTGCACCTCCATATTCACAGCAGTATTATTTACAATAGCCGAGACAAGGAAACAATCTATGTGTCCCTCAACAGATGAGTGGATAAAAAAGACATGGCATATTTATAAAATACAGTATTAGCCATAAAGAATGAACTCTTGCCATTTGTGACAACACGGACGGACCTGAAGAGATTATGCTAAGTGAAATGAGTCAGACAAAGACAAATACCATAGGATTTCACTTATGCGTGTGTGCTCAGTCATGTCTGACTCTTTGTGATTCCATGGACTGTAGCCCTCCAGACGACTCTGTCTATGGAATTTTCCAGGCAAGAATACTGGAGCGGGTTGCTATTTCCTACTCCAGGGGATCTCCCCTACCCAGGGATCGAAACTGCATCTCTTGTGACTCCAGCAATGGCAGGCAGATTCTTTGTCAACTGAGCCACCTAGGAAGATGGACGCATATAACAAAAAAAACCAGCGAACACAAACAACAAAACAGAAACAGACTCATGAAGAGAACAAGTGATTGCCAGAAGAGAGGGAAGTGGGGGGATGAGTGAAATAGGTGAGCGAGATTAAGAAACACACACCTCCAGTTATAAGTCATAAGGATGTAATGTACAGCAAAGAGAATATACTCAATATTATCTTAATAACTTCGAATGGTAATAGATGGTAACTACACTTGTTGCAGTGATTATTTTGTAGTGTACAGACATACTAAATCACTATGTTGCACAGCTGAAAGTGATACAATATTGTAAATCAATGATACTTCAATACTCAATATTCTATAATGGTCTATATGGAAAAAGACTTTAAAAGAAGAGTGGATTTAAAGTATTTGTTTAACATATTCACTTTGCTGTACACCTCAAACTAATACAACACTGTCAATCAATTATACCCCAATAAAATTTTTTTTAATAATATTAAAAAATCATCCTAATGGTACTTCTGACCATTCCACCACATCACATTTTTTAATTAGTTAAATTCATAATATTATATTGAACCAACTTAAAAACTATGTCTAGGGGTCAGAAAGCAATCTTTTGGTATATTTAATTACAAGTGAGACAAACAGGACATAAAACTTAGTCAACTTTCTGTCATGTTAGTTTGAATAACTTAAAGGAATAATCAAAAGAAACTTTAGTTAAATCTGAATACTTGAATTTCACACCTACTTGCCTCTTCTCTTGTTCTGAATTATGGGCGAAGGGCTACAGGACCAGAAGTCCCATGAGAAATGAGATCAAAGGATCCCAAACCACCAAGAGCTGCTATAAACACACACCTTCATCAAGTGAAATGACTATAAATCTTGATCCTTTCATCATCCCTTTGACACCAATCTGAGGATGAGAACACTTAGATTTTAGAAAACTACATTCTTAACAAGAATATACGAAAATGAACTCTGTGAAATTTAATTATCACTGAACACTGAGACTGTATGAAACCTGTCTCTGCCTCCAAAGTTTTGCCCCCTCCTTCCTCAAAGTCAATTCCTCCTCCTCTGCTGCAGTTTCCATTCACTAGCACAGCATTCTCCCATCTCCAAGGACCCAGGGTCAGCTCTGAATCGTCACTTGGGCACTAAATTCCAAGACTGTTCCATTCATTCGCAACAAAGCTGGTTGAGTGAGCAGTGTGGGTGCTCTGATGGACTCAGTCTGCATGGCGCTGGGGGCTGTGGCAGCAGGGCACTTCCACAACTTTCAAGACCACCATCCCACCTCAGACTTTCCACGTGAACCCATAAGCTCCAGTCATTTCCTATTAACAACTTATCTGGCTCCACAGCTCCAACATACTCATCTTCCTGGACCACTCTGAGCAGCTGAGCCTGCTGCCCAAAATCAGATGCTCCTGAACAACGGCATTCAGGACAGTCTGACCTGGCATTCTCAAACAAATGCCATTCATGAGTTTAGCCTGGATCTAAAGAGTAGAGTAGACAGGGGAAAAAAAGCGCCAAGAACAGCCTGATACATACAAGAGCCAATCACAGAACAGATGTGTAGCCAGGTGGATCAGGACTGGGGGAAGTGAACAACCAGGTAAGCGATAGAGGTCCCATGACTATTTCCATGTGGAGGTATCAACCGTATTACAAAGTGAACAAGTGCAGAAGGATGGCTCCACCGCGATGCCCCAGCGACCCTGCACTCATCTACACAGTCCCAGAGGCAGAAGCGCAGCTGACCTGTCCTGGAGGAACACCTTGTGCCCCTCCCGGGACATGAGAGGAGGGGGCCTGAGGAGCACCAGGGGCCTGCCTTAGTCTGCTCTGGTCGCAGATACAAACAGCTCAGATGGCTTATAAACACCAGAAACTGATTTCTCCCAGTTCTGGTGGCTGGAAGTCAGAGATTGGGGTGCCAACATGGTGGGGTGAGGGTCCTCTTCTCGGGTGTAGACTTCTGACTGTACCCTCTTCTAGTAGAAGGGGCGAGGGAGCGCTCTGAAATCTCTTTCATGAGGTACTAGTCCCACTCATGAGGGCTCCACCCTCACAACTTAAGCATTCCCAAAGGCCCCAGTTGAATACAAACCCAATGGGAGTGAGGATTCCAACATATGAATTCTGGGGAACACACATTCTCAGACACAGCACAGGCCACTTCCCGTCGGCCACCCCTGCTCTCTGGCAGCTGCCATGAGACAGTTCTCACTGTCCCTGGGGTTCTGGTGAAGTGGGGCCTTCTGCACACCTCGCTCTGCCCCGAGCAGATGTCCAGAATATAAACCCACTGAGATGTGGCTTCATGGCAGCAGGGTTCTGCGAGTCACACAATCATGAGTCCCTTTTATTTCAGTGCAACCCTGCTGGTGTGTAGGACAAGGATTATGCAACACCGGCTCCTTTGTCCATATAGGTAATCAACCATCTAAATCTGAAGGTGACTGGCCATATCTTTATAGTCAAAGGGTCAGGCCCTGGTCTTGCCTTGTCCTGTGTGAGTGAGCATGTAAAGAGGACTGTTCGTCACCCAAGTCCAGCTTTCTGATCTCACTCATTCTTCAATGCAGACAGTCTCGTCTTCCTCCACTAACCGTCCATCCCAGGGAGCAGAGCCGGCAACTGTCTTTAGTTTTTTCAGCTCCAGGTAGAAGGCTTCACACACTGGCATGTGTGTGCACTCAACTGTGTCTGACTCTGTGACCTCATGGACTGTAGCCCGCCAGGCTCCTCTGTCCATGGGATTTTTCCAGACAAGGATACTGGAGTGGGTTACCATTTCCTCCTCCAGGGGATCTTTCCAACCCAGGGATCAAACCCACATCTCCTGTGTTTCCTAGAGGCGGGCAGATTCTTTACCACTGAGCCACTGGCAGTACTCAATAAACACTCACTCAACTCTCTACTCCATGAGCTACCAGCAGATAAGCTGCCTCTTTTTTGATTTCTCAGGACCAGCAAGCAAAATCATGTGAGTTTACAAGAGACTGGCTACTAGTCACATTCTAAGGCAGCATGATTGGCTACTGATGTTACTGTGATGTTCTAGAAAGGAAAATACTGCATCTGTATTTCTTAAGGGGGAAAACTTTTTCCAAACTAAGAGAAAAATTACTTATAAAAGGCAAATAACCTGCTGGAAATTAAGGAAGTGTTCAATGAATGAGGAAGACATAACAAAATGACACAGCTTGTAAAGAAACCAGTCTGCAGTTTGAAGAGGCTTCCACCAACCAAATCTGGGACAATTTGAGCAACAAAAAAAAAAAAAGAAGAAGAGGGTATTGCAACTCACTGAATAAAATAAGAATCCATGACTCCATACTGGCAAATATATAAGTGAGAAGGAAGAGCTCACCCCCACAATGGACGCCTACCCCAAACATGGAAGGGGCTAAGTCACCAATGGACACTGCAGCTCACAGAAAAAAAACTCATCAGAAACAGGGTGTCAACACAGTCTCTATCTCCCCACAAATCACTTATTACTATTAACTAAAGCCAGAGTGCTGAAGAAACCTGGATGACATTATCCCTTAACCAAGGGTGAAGTCAACATCAGCAGCACTGGGATGAACAGGACACATGTGCCCCTGGGTGTGATGTGCCAGTCAAAACAGATTAATACGTGGTGAATACTTAAGCCTGTACATCTTAGGATGTTGCTTTGCTGGTTAAAAATTGAAACTGGCAGAATGGTCTCTGGGAATGCTAAGCCCTCACAGGTCCCTGGGTGGGGGAGCTGGCAAGTGGAGTTGGCACCGGTGGGTGTGGAGACCCAGAGGGTATTCTGAGTGTTTCAGGGTCCACTGATTCCTGCAAGGTTTGCTGGCTGGTGCTCCTTTGGAAAAGTCTACTCGCTCTATTTACTCTAACATATCCCTCACACAATACTCCATTATTGCAGTTGGTGTGTGTGTTTGGTCACTCAGTCGTGTCTGACTCTTGGTGACCCCATGAACTGTAACTCTCCAAGCTCCTCTGTCCATGGGATTTTCCTAGCAAGAGGGTTGCCATCTCCTCCTCCAGGGGATCGTCCCAACCCCGGGATTGAACCTGGCTCTCCTGCACTGCAGGCAGATTCCTTACCACTGAGCCACTGGGGAATCCCTATTGCAGATATAGATTTGGTAATAATGCTGCTATTTCCTGTTAGAATCTAGAAGGAAAAAAGACCTGTTGCTACTACTGGGGCCATTCAAATCAAACTATGAGAAAACTCGAAACCAACCAACCAACCAACTTGTCTACAAAGCAAAAAAAAAAAAAACCCTCTGGGAAAGGCTGTCAGTTTCCATCTTTACAATATAAAATTTTTTACAGCTAAGTCAAAGTGTACATCATTTAAAAATGTTGTGAAAGTAAACAAGCATGCGAAAACGTGGATAAGAACCTTCTGTGCATTTTTATAATTTATTGAAATCAATTAAAGCCCCAAACACAATGTTATGAAGACACTTATGTGGGCAGTTTCAGAAAAGAACAAAAATGCTTATTTCAATTCAAGTTACATAAACTCCTAAAAAAAAGTCTAAGATAGGAAAGTTGACAGATGTTCACAGTCTAAGAACATTTTTTTTTTTAAGTGGATAAACCTGGAATTTATAAGGGGCAAGCTCAGAAAGAGTGAGAAAGAGAAACAGTAATTTTAGTAACCAATAGATTTTCCAGCTTTCAAGTTAACAAAAGCCTCAAAGAAATTTTTTAATTTGTTTCTTAATAGAGATAACCATGCTTTTCTGCTAAGGTTCCTCTTTTCAAAACTATTTGCAAATTTATCCTTAGCTTGAGTTTTACCCAAATCAATTTATTTTAGGTCTACTAGGGAATTTCTTTTCCTACTAAGAAAAACTGAAATATGGATTTAAAAAATATACCTATCTGAAAAAATTATTTCCAAATGCCCTTCTCTGAAATGTGCTTCCCCCAACCATTCATCAGCTTTTGCATCCTCATCCTTTTATCTGTTTCCACAACAACAGAGATAATGTTTCTATAGTCAGGTCCAGATCCCCATCTCGACGTTCACGCACCGTAGCTGACTGGACGCCTTTCACAGGGTAGCCACCCCATTAGCTGCACTGAGTGAATGCAATCCTTTCTCCTGGGAAGCTGGAACACTGAGATCCTAGTCAGTCTGTGGGGGTCTTAGAACTGAGGGAGGGAAGAAGACAGGAAGGGAGGGAGGGAAGGAGGAAGGAAGGAAAGAAGAAATTTTATAGAGAATAAAAACTGACATAAAAGTAAACCTGAGACATGGAGAAGCATGAGACCAACTAAGCTTGACAAGAGAATTTGATAGTAAAATACTGAATAGAAAGGTGCACCTGTTCCAACAGGGTGTCCAACTCCCAACTCCAGTTCCCTATGAGACTCAGGTTGCTCCTGGCCCTCGCTTTTCATGAAATATCCTCCCATACTTGCAATAGCTCTTTCCTCTCGCACTCCCCACCCACCTCGCTCTCGTGGTTTCAGCGGACTTCTGTTACATACAAGCAAGAGAATCTGGTCTGATGTTCATGGTAAGCCGCCTCCAATACAGCCCCCCAAACACCTCCAGGTATTCACACTCCTGTGGAACACAGGCTCCTTGGGCGTGGGCCAGCCTTGAGCAATGATGAAATGCCATTTCTAACTTAGGTACAGAAAAGCTGCGGCTCTCACCCTAGGGGTCTCTCTTGCCCTCCTAGATCACTGGTTCCAGGGAAGGCAGCTGCCAGTGTGAGCTGCCCTGGAGAGGCCCACAAGACAAGGAAATGATATCTACAGCCAGCACCTGAGGCCTTGGGAGGAGATTCGATTCCCCTGGTTGAGCCCTAAGAGGACGGAGGCCCCTGGTGACAACTGGACTACAATGCCACCAGAGGCCCCGAGCTG
Organism: Okapia johnstoni; assembly: GCA_024291935.2. Classification (NCBI taxonomy): domain Eukaryota; kingdom Metazoa; phylum Chordata; class Mammalia; order Artiodactyla; family Giraffidae; genus Okapia; species Okapia johnstoni. The sequence continues at coordinate 10,703,831 of CM044324.1, forward strand.
AGCTAGGTCTGAGTCCTGACCCACAGACCCTGAGGATAATGATTGCTGTTGTTCTAAGCTACTAAATTTGGGGGTAGTTTGTTACAGAGCCTGATGACTAACACAATTCTCTAAGACACAACTCTCAATCAGACTAACATCATGTAAAGAAGGAACATTAAGATGGGTCAAGACATCTCCTCTGGGGAAATCTTTAACCTGGTGGTAAGAACCGGGGGGGAAGGCTCTGACCCCGTCAGGAGACAGCTCCCGCCTGCACACCACCCAGCAGGAGTCGTGGGGCACTGGGGAGGAGCAGTCCTCCTAGCAGGCCGCCTGGCCTAGAGCTCGAGGATCTCGGTGGTCCCTGATGGTATGAACGTTCTGTGATTCTATGAAGGCTAACTTCTCAAGCTCAACAAAAACAGTTCTCAAGACGTTATTCTGTCTTCCATGTTACAACTCAGAGTCATCATTTTCCAGAATCCAGAGTATGTGCAAAATACACAAGACACTGCTCTCCAATGAACATCCATCCATTAGGAAATCTTTTAGAACAAACAAACATCCCCCTAACAAGCATAATCCATTAAATGAGATGTCTGGGGACTAAGCCACCAACAAGTCCAACATTATCTACTGACTTCACACCATCCCGTGCCCAATTCATGTGCGATCTTTCTGAAGCAGTTTCCCTGCCTGCTTCCTGACTCTTCCCCAGGCCCACTCCTCTTCCCTCACCACCAGGCTGCCTTGGCAAAGCCTCCCCTGATCACATCGCCTCACCACCTAGGTCAGAGGTCACCACGGGCCTCCCTTCTACCTCAGCATAAGGTACTGCAATCATTTATCTACACATCTGTCTCCCTTAAAGGATCATCCAGTCCTTAAGGGCAAAGTCTGAGCTGCACTGTTCTTTGCATTTCTAGTATCCAGTGAGGAGCCTGGAATTTACTGGTACTTGGACTGACCAATTATTTATTGACCTGCAGAAGAAATGAACCTTAAACTCCAACAGGGGGCATCAAATTCTCGCTCCTGTACAAAATGCCAGCATAGCTGTGTGCTGCCCACGGTACCCAGGGCTCTGAGCCCAGTGGTCACAGGCACCAGGAGTTTCCCTGTAAGTGAGGGAGACCAGACGTCTCTCAGCCAACACGTGCTACTGAATTCCACGTTTTTTCCAACTCCTGCTTCTCTATGGCTGAAGAGAACACATTCTAGAAATACTTTCTCACAAGGAATTTACCACTTGTTAGACATATTAGTTTAAGAGGGAAGGAAGCCCTCTAACTTCTCAGCATTAGCATTTTGCTCACATGGCCTGTTTTATCTATAGAGAGAATTTCAAACTGTCACCACATTTCTGAACTCTGGGGAAAAAAAGAACTTTGTGATCAGCTTTGTGATGGGAGCGCTGATCCCATCTTCAACAGTAACAATCATTTCAAATAAAAATGGTGCCAAAAGTTGTGTATTCTCATACCTGCACTCCGGGGAGCAAACCAAACAACATGACCAACACAGACCTCAGCGATGGCGCCCAGCCGGTCGCCATGTTAAACCACCAACAGGTCAAAGGAGAAATAGTCCCATGAACCATTGGGCTGTAGACACTCGCGAGTTACACTGCTCTTTACTGAGGGAACAGGACGCAAGTTCATACTGGACACCCCCTTATATCCTGGTCACCTGCTCACTGAAAGAGTCTTGTGAGGGCACCTAATAAGAAGCTCTTCTGGTCATACTGCCCCATGGTTTTATTTATATGCCTAAAATAAAAATACTTAAAATTCACTATAACCACAATCTTCTGTCTCAGAGTTCCCACACACTGCTCAGCACCACTCCGTAAGTGGTACAGAATGTGTTTTGCTGTATTTCGTCTTGTGCAAAGAGACTCGCTAGCTGGCCTGCTCGTGAAAGGAGCTGAAGGAACTATAACACACTTCGCTTGGGTAAGGCCAGACCTTTCCTCCCTGAGAGACCTCTTATTTCATGCACACAGGCATGTGCTGGGGTTGGTTAAACTTAAAAGCCACTCTGAAAACAATACTGAAGGTCACTTTGGAGGACTTCAGAACACAGAAAGAACTGAGAGAAAATGACCAAGCTCTGGATGCTTCTGAGGTTCATCTCTGCGTCACGTTCAGATGTGTCCCAAGGACCAAGAGGGGCTCGACCTACTAACTTCAAACCGTGCTGCTAAATGGCACACTGTGTGCACGCAGACAGGCAGCCCCAGACACAGTCCCAGCCTCGAGGCCTCGGTCTTCCCATCTTTCTGCCAGGATCCTTCTCAATCCTGCAGTCAAGGTCCAGGCAGCCGACTTCCCTCCTAGCTCTGTAACAAGGGTGCTGACCACTGCCCCTCTAACCAGCACCAGCAGCTGCACCTTGACCACAAGGATGCTTCCTAACCAGCGATCTGTGCTATGCGGGCATTGACCATACCCTTCAACCCCCAGGCTCTGCAAGAACACCTCTAACTTCAGGAACCACTTCCGTTTGTATCTTTATAAGCACTTTTACAACAGAGGGAATGACATTTTGGGTTCAAATATTCATAAAAGCAAGGTTTAATGGTCAGGAATACAGCATCACCATATTTTAGGGGGCTTTCTTCACCTAGGCAAGCTACAAATCAAGACCTCAATTTCTAAACTTCCATCTCAAGAAACCCAAACTCCACTTCCTCATGCCAGCAGTGGTGTGCTTGGGTAAAGAAACTTCTTGAAATCAAATGACTTAAATGGGTTCATCTCTCAACTTTTTTCCTTCAGAATGTAACAGTGCAACAGAGATCCACGCCCTAAGGGTTTCCCCTCAAGTATTCTACTGAGCATGACCTTGAACACCAGACCCTGAATCAAAAACACCCACCCATTTCACCCAGATCGTCCAGCTGCAGAGATGAGATTTGATATGGTCCACAAAAATACAAAACTGCACTGAGAACTCAAACCAAGCCAGAGTGAAGCAGAAAACACAGATCAGAGCTTTACCAACTTGAACAATCTTTACGTTTCTCCTCAAAACAGAGTCTCAGAGGAAAGCCCACTGTGAGTATTAATAAAACATGAAAAGCCCACACAAAAAACTAGCTGATTTTGAAGTTGAAGTAAAAAATAAAACTGCTGGCTAAAAGAAGATCAATGTACCACACCTTTCAGTATATTGCATTAAAAAGGGAAAAAAGAAAGGAGAAAAAAAGGAAAAGGCACAGAGAAGAAAACACATGACCTTTTAATTTGAGTAAAAGAATCACACACCATTCAGTGCACTCAGAACGCCATGGCACCATCAGAGTCAGGGGCACAGATTTCTGTCCACAGCAACACAAGCAGCCCCACCTCAGAGCCCGGGCCAGTTGCACAGGAGTCCACGTGAGTACAGAAAGCAGTCCGGTGGGGGAACAGTAGCATGGTTCACATGGTGCCCCAGGAGACCCGCACCGCCCCCTCTGGTGTGTGACAGTGACAAAGGTGCAGGACCGCCACTATGTCAGTTTCTCTGTCATTTTGACTCACGGAGCCTGGCAGCTCAGTAGTTCTCAAAAGGGGCACAGGGGAGCTGCCCTCTGGGGAAATGAGATTTGGCAAAGTCTGGAGACATATCTGACTGTCCTGAGCAGCGGGTGGAGGAAGGGGCGCTGTAAGCATGCTACCATGGACAGGGAGGACCACCACCACCACCAAGAAGGATCCTGCCCAAAGCGTCAATGACGCCAAGGCTGAGAGACCCAGTGGGACTTCGCTGAGGACACCTGCTTTACTGAATGTGACCCTGATCTTCACCCCAAGAAGCCAGGCTCCATAAATATCCCCTCACACATGAATACAGCTCATCAAGACAGAAACCCATTTATGAAAATCAGCTTGAGGTCCTTCTTGGCTGGATGTCAGCACTACGTTCCGGACCCAGAAGGCGGGGGGACAGCACTTGCCCGGTGCCCGGGCTGTCACCCTTCTGCATCCAACGTGAACATACAGATCGAGCCTGAGGCCCCTGGGGGCTGGGTGGCCAGGACGAGGCTGACTCAGCCTGGCCTCAGTGGCTGGGGCCCGCACTTACTCGTTCCGTCCTCTCATCCTCACACTCTGTCCACAGCTCCTTCTGCCCTTCCCTCTGAGCCATCACAGTGCCATTTTACCCCAGACACAGGAATAACTTTTGTTTTCAAAACCCGACTCTAGATTCCACAAGGGCTCCTCCCAGAACATTCTTGGTTAAATGAGAAAAGGCAATGTGGCCCAGTCATCCAGTCTCCTGGTTCCATGCCAGAAGCCCACAGGGCCCCAGTAGACCATGCCCCCCAAATGAAAACCACTTGCTGTCCAGCCCCAGTCATTCTCAAAGGCTCAGAGACACCCAACATGGCCCAGAAGCAGAGCCACTGACCACTCCTGAGCCACCGTGGGGGCTGTGCCTGTCTGGGGGTCTTGTGCTGGGTCTCCTCCCCACTTCTCAAGGCCACTGCAGCTCCTCCACGTACACTCCGCTCACATCCTGCACTCCCAACACCCGGGGGCCAGTGACAGCTGCAAAGCCAGCAACAAAGCTGCACTACCCTCGCTGCAAAGGAGCAGGCCCTGCAGCCAGGCCAGGGCTCCGAACAACCACCTCTGGGAAGAGAGAGGCGTGCAAAGCAAGGACCCGTGCTCTCCTCCTCCAGTTCAGGGCTGTGTGGTTAAAACCTAAAGTCACACTTCTGAAGGCCAGCTCTGCTATGCTTCCTCCAGATGTTTGACAAAATGCAAGAAACAGAAAATTAGACATTAGATTTATCTTAAGAGTCAAATGTACGCTAACATTACAGTGAATGAACGAGTCCCCACTGCAGCTTGCAGAAGACAGAAGGCATGCTCCAATGCTGCAGAAACCCTGCTTACTAATGCCTTTCTAGCAAAGGAGTAACAATGACTACACATTAAAATAACCGCCCATCACTTACAGCTTGAGGGGAAAAAAGACTGTCTGCATAAAACTAGCAAAAGTAGTGTTCACTATAAATGAAAGTACTGCTTGATTGTTTTGGGAGTTCAAAATTTTTGAAGCTGAATTCAAGCACAGCATCATGACTTCGACTCTCGTCCTAGATTTTGGCAGGACACACGGGGAGCCCTAAAACCTAGACTGACAAGCAACTATACAAAATCTAGATCCACATCTAAAAACAAGAGCGTGTTTAAAGGATGATGACAATTACACTTAACAGAACAGCTGTCAGTAACTGGTATTCTGAGTCAAAGGTTCATTACTGGACAAAATTCTAAGTGTAGAGCAAAGTCTTCTCTTGAAGTACAGGCCTCTCAACCTATCAATCCATGCGCCAGTTCCCCAGATTAATGGTCAATTTGCAGAGACAAGAATTCCCCAAATATAATGAGAATATTTTTCATAGCTTTTCTTTCCCAACCAAGGACCAGAATCACCCAGCCACAAGAAAGAATTTGCTTACAGAATGTTTCAAGCTCTACACTCATGGCTATACTACATATCAACCAACTCCCATGCAGAGTATCTCCTATTCACCCTCCTCAGAGTCACAAGGTCTATAATCAGAGGCATCCAAAATAGAAGTGACTTGCATTTCACCATCCAACGAAGATTTCTGCAAAGCTCATAAAGCACACTGGCAAGGATGTAACTGCAGTGGCTAACAATTATCTTTAGTGTACTCCAGCTGTATTCCTCTCAGTACCAGGAGCCAGCTGACATGTCTGTGGAGGCTGGTACATCTCTGCTGGGCACGGCACTCATCTGTTACACCCAATGAGCCCCTACTATACAGCCCGAGTAGGGGACAAAGACTGCAGAAAATGACCCAGAAATTAAAATCACATGTGCCAGGTGATGTATCTATAGAATAATGAAATCAGGTTGAATTTTTTTTTTAAATCAAAGTAGTATAACCAAGGGAGACTAGACACTTAACCCAGAGATGTCACCATTGCCGGAACATTTTAGAACTCCCTTTTTGGATTCTTTTCAGTCCAACTTTTGAGCCATATGAAAAAACAAATAATGAAAACAAAAATCTCTTTACAAAGTCAAAACTGATGTACAGAATGTCAGTATTCTGACAAAGGTGAAGAATAAAGGATTTCAAGGCCTTCCCCTCCAATATTTATGTGTTAAGTAACCTCCCTAGCAAAGCAGCAGAGAAGCCAGCACGCTGCTGATTGGGACCAATCATCCCTGAGATGACCTCTCTTCTAAGAGCCACCAACTGACTTTCTAGGCAGAATCTTGCCAACCGAGGAGCCTGCCAAGTTGTCTGCTGTTGGGCCGACCACTCGATTTTAGCTTCAGCACATGCCTCTCTCCAAGCTGGCAGAGAGCAACAGAAGCCTCAAAAAGAAGCAAAGGAAGGGACCATAGGTCTCCTCTAACCTCTGCAGCTGTAGACCCAGCCGGTCAGACTTTTCCTTGAAAGAAACAGGCACAAACCATCCCCCAAATTTACTCAGGGCTGCCTGCGCTTATTTTTCAGTCCATCAACTCCTCTTTAGTTATAGCAGTATTTTAATAAAATAAAGCACCTGTATGCAGGCCTCTAAACCTTATTCTTTGAATAATTTTTTTTTTAATCCCTGGCCTCACCCTCTCTGTCAGGGCACAAGCTGATGTGCCGAGGACGCAGCTCCAAGGGCGGACGCAGACTGGCCAGCTGGGTGGGCCTGGCACCCACGGGAGAGAGGGGAGTTGCCTCAAACATTCATCCCACACTCTCTGCGCGGCATTATGGTGTGACTGTAGAGAGACGCAACCTAGAAGGGCAATAAATGCCAAGAAGAGGAGGATTTGCACTCAAGTCACAGAGCTCTGTCTAACCTCATCCCACCCAGCTCTCAAATTCCACTTATCACTTCCAGGACTGCCTTGAACCCTCGATGTGTTTGCAGGATGAGCCCTCTGGCTTCTGGCTTCTCTGGCTACAGCAAGTTCATACACAGGCTGCTGCAGCTCTTACCACCCATTGCATATTTAACTGAAGAAAATCAACCTGAATGCTATGTTCATAATGACATATATCCATCTAGCACCTTCTGGTTTATTAACCATCTTAGTCTAATTTCAGGTTCCTCGGGTCACATGTCAAGGCGGTATGTTTAAGCAGAGATGCAGTGAGGGTCAGTAGGACAGAGGATCCATAGCCAAGGCGGGGTCATGGCCAGAGTGCAGACTCCTGACTTCTGGGCTCTTCACCCTCCACCCACTTCACATAGCCAGAGGCACATTCTGAAAAAACGTTTAGGGAAGAGCCCTCCCTCTTCTTCGGGAAAGGTAGGACAGGTTAACAGTGAGTCTCAGAGTACAGAGAGGAAACGATCTCCTACCCAAGACTTGCAGTCACAAACTCAACATTTCACAATGACGCAAAGGCTGCAGAGAGAGTGAGCTCTCTTTCCTTCTAGCTCTCTGCTGAAAACGATACTGAAAGCATGAGAGGCCCTGACATCAACCGCTGGTACCACGCACTTACCCTGGGTGCCCAGATGTTGAATCGTTAAGGGATCTGTACTTTGAAGTACGACAAGTATAACACTGTCAATAGCTCTCGTGAAAAATACCAGACACTGCTTTCTTACAGGCAAGTCCAACACTATACACGTGGAGCTACATCTCTGACTCTGCATGATTAAAACAGGATTTCAAAACTGCTCACGTGGCTTGTCTCTCATATTTTTCCTTTTGGTTCTGCCCTTTCCTGAGTAGGAATGGATTTCATCTTTGTGTTGTGTGTTGTTAAGTTTCATCTAGCCAGAAATGTGAAAGCAATTCATCTCAAGATGATAGAGACAATCAGCTTTGTAGAAAAGGGTGAGAAAATCTATTCAATACTATTCCACAAAATTATTTAATATGCACTCCTCTCAAAAAGGAGCAGAAAAGTAAAAATCCTAATCGCAAATACTGATAGCCAAAAGCACACAGGCAACAACTGAATCTCTGAAAACAAGGCAAGTGTGGGCCAGGCACAGACCACCCCCCACCTCGAATTAGCAGTCACAGGGCAGCTGAGGTGGGATGCTCTACCAAGTGAGGACAGACTGGACTCCAACTCTGCCACTAACCAGCTGCGGAAACTCGAGCAAATATCTTAACCTTTAAGACTCGATTACCTCTCCTGGAAAATGAGGACAAAGACATGAAGAGATTCACTGCCCTTGTCCAGGATCTACAAGACCGGGGCGAGACTGCACCTCTCCAAGATTCAGTTTCCTCATACACAGCATGAGGGGATGAGAGCAAACGACCCCCTACTCTAAATCAGAGAGGAAAATAAGTGAGCAGGGTGGAGGTCAGGGAGCCACCTGTATGCAGTCAGCCCACACTTGGTCGGAGCATCTTCACAACCTCGCAGGCAGCACTGCTAATACATTTTAGTTTGGAAGCAAAGTCTACAGGCATCTTTTGCCTGTCAAGCTGGAAAGGTTAAAGTGCGTTAAATCCGAGAAAGAGAATGCATAAGAGATGACTTTCCATAGGCTGCAGACAGCTGGAAACTGACTGCAGGAGTCCAAGCTAATCCTCCCCAACAGGCACTGAGGTCCCTGGAGTTCAAACACAGTGGACTTTCCCAGCTACCCTCCCGTGCCTGAGATGAGCGGTTCAGATATCAGTGCTGTACAGCCCGTAACACACTTCACATTTAATACATGAAAATCACCGTGAGTGGCTGTGTCCCTAACCAAAAATGTTTATCTAGTACTTTTTGGTGTGTTAAGCATTTGAGACTCTTTGATCCTCAAAGATGTGAGACAGCTAAAGTCATTCATCTAAACAGACAAGGAAAGAAGACTGAATAGTATCATGTTGTTAAACAGATTTCCACTAACCACGGTTTCCTTTCAGTTTGGGTGTTTTTTCTTTTGCTATATGCTTTGAAATCTTTCTGAAGTTTCATTTTCAGGACACGACCCTATCTGCTTACCTCTCAGGCAGAAACGCACACCAACCAAAAAGTTTCCTATCCCAATCTGCTTTCATTACTACAAGTCTTACACATTCTCTACTTCCTCTCAATAAACACACACGCTGATGCTCTGACTAATGTCCTTCAGTGGGTGGCGTCACTCGTTCATTCAACAAATAGAGCATGTCTGCAAGGTATCAGACAACCCACTATTGCAAGCATGTGGGTTACATTAATGAATAAAAGAGTTCTATTAGAACTTATATGCTAAAGTAAGTAGAAATAGTTATGGTTAACAGTTGTATATATGTACGAAAAGGGGCTTCGCAAGTGGTGCAGTGGTAAAAGGATATATACAAGGCACTATAGGTGATATGCAATAAAGAAATGGTGGTGCACAAAAGGCATATTAGGATTGCTAATGGGGTGACAAGTGGGGTGTTTAGTGGGGTGTCTGGGAAGGATTCACTGAAAAGTGAGGCCTGAATTGAGACTGAAATTGGTGAGGAAGCTAGCCAAGAGAACTCCAGGCAGAGTGACAGAGCAAAGGTCCTGAGGCGACTGCATGTCTAACGTGTTCAAGGAACAGCACTGAAGGGGCCAGTGTGGCTGCAAAGAGCAAGTGACTGAGGCAGGTAGGCAGGCAGGCAGATTACAAAGGACCCTGGAGTCCACTGGAAGGCCTGCATTGTCAAATCCACTGTGAGGCTTTTATTCTATGTGACAGAAGGAGTTGCTGCAGTTTTCTGAGCAGAGGAGTGATGTGTTGAAGTTCTCAGAAGGATCTCAGTGCAGCAGCAGTGCTGAGAACAGACTGTGGTGGGTGAGCTTGGAGAGAGGCAGGGAGACCAGTCAGGCTCATTACATGGCAACAGCAGGAGAGGTCTTAAAGTGGTCAGATTCTGCACCAGGTCTTAGTTGTGGCATGAGGCATCTTTTATCTTCATTGCTGTGTGTGGGATCTAGTTCCCTGAAAACTGATCGAACCTGATCCCCTGCACTGGGAGGGTGGAGTCTTAGCCACTGGACCACTAGGGGAGTCCCTCTGGCTGTATTTTGAAGGCAGAGAGTCATGCCTTCCTAGCAGATTGAACAGGAGATGAGGAAGTGATAGGGTGGTCCAGGATGACAGCTAGTTCCTTGATGAAGTGGCTCTCAATCATTTTAAGATTTGAGTTTGTCAACCCAAACTGACACTCAGGTACAGGTGTTATAATTATCCTGCTTTATTTGGCCTCACTGAATTTTAAATTCTCTTTAGTCCATTCCTCCTCTTCTTCTTCCACAAAAAATGATCTAATCAGGTAATACCAGTTGTTACAGATGGAAGAAAAAAACCACAGATATGACCCAGTGACCCACAGCCTACCCAAGAAGGCAACCCCAGCCTAGTTATTATCTGATGGCTAGTCAAGCAACACTGCAAAGTTTCCACTTGTAATTTAATGGCTCCGTGGCTTTGAGCAAGTCATTTCTCCTCTCTGCCTTGTTTCTGGTTGTAGAGTAAGGATGATATTGTCCCCAGGGTTACTGTGACTAAATGTTACTAAATGAATGAGCTGATGGCAAGCAACATGTAAGTGCTGTACTTTGTTATCATCATTGTTGCAAAGTGTTTTTGTTACTTCTTGATCTCACAATAACTTTACAAGAAGTAACATTTATTTAGTAACATTTATTTCATTTAGTAACTCATTCATTTACTTACCTAATGCTGCTGCTGCTGCTGCTGCTGCTAAGTCGTTTCAGTAATGTCTGACTCTGTGTGACCCCATAGACAGCAGCCCACCAGGCTCCCCTGTCCCTGGGATTCACCAGGCAAGAACACCTAATGATGAGTCTAACATAAATTTCTAAGACAGGAATAACCTAACATTGTGTGTGTGTCAGCTGCTCAATCATGTTCAACTCTTTGCAACCCCATGGACTGTATGTAGCCCTCCAGGCTCCTCTGTCCATGGGATTCTCCAGGCAAGAATACTGGAGTGGGTAGCCATTCCCTCCTCCAGTGGATACTGCACACTAAATATAAAAGCAGGCAAGTTCCCCTTGGACATCATGGAAGCCTAAGACAATCACTGAAATTCTACGGACAAACGTTACCTGCTGTATTTGGGTGGGGAAAACATGAACTCAGTATCTTTGGTGCCCTAAAGAAACTAACCTAACCAAGATCTGAATTTCTCTGAATCTTCCAAGTCTAGCTTATCTGGAAGGTCTCTCAGGACAGAAGACATATGGTACTTAGGCACTTCAGCTTTTGTTAGGTTCTAAAAGTAAGAACTCTTGAGACACAGTTTTTAAAAGTTTAATCATCTAACAATCAGAAGTTAAAATACAAATATATATATACATATCTATACACCACAACTTGAGCAAATCTATTCTCTTCTGCCAGCTTCTGACACAATGAATTTCCATGGAAAATGCCTCTAAACAACGACACTTCCAAAACTCATCCCAGCCAGTGATTTTCAAACCAGCAGCATCTCAGAATCACCTGGAGAGCTTTGCACATACTCATGCCAAAGCTCAGTCCTAGATTTCCGGTCTAACTGAAATCACTGAGAACAGCTGAATAGGTAAATACTACTAGTATTATTGACTGAATGTGGTAGACGGAGAGAACATTATTTAAATACCGAATGAGGACTTCTGGGTTTAAATTAGCATCATAACCAGTGGGTTCTGGGGCGAGAAGACACTACAACCCAGATCAGAAATCCTCTTGGCCTGCTCTACAGTCTCTCAAACTAACCCAAAGCTCCAAAACAAGTACAGATGATCTTCCAAATATTTTCTCAAAAACAAATGATGACCAAAACTTAGACTTCTTCCAAATGAAAGAACATACAACACCATTCTACATTTTTCTGGCAAAATCCTTCTAAACCTTATTGCCAAACAGCTGATTACAGTTACTTTTATTTTCCCCTTTCCTTATTATAGTCATAAGGGTATGCAGCCAGGGTCTAAGAAACGTGAGTCTTCCTTTTCTTTGTATTACTTTAATCCATTATTTAAAACACAATGTCTCTACCCAATATTAGGGCACAACACAAGAGAGAAATTATTTCCAATGTTCCAACAATATATATGAGTAACAATACTCTACAACAAAGTCATTCATTCATTCCATTATAATACAATAGTTATTCAGTCTTTATTACATGCTGGACACTTCTTTCAAGTGCTTGGGACCACAGAAGTGAGATCAAGACAAGTGGGACTTAATACACTTCTGCTGTGCACATGTGCGAAGTCGCATCATTCATGTCCCACTCTTTTCGATCCCATGGACTACAGCCCACTAGGCTCCTCTGTCCATGGGATTTCCCAGACAAGAATACTGGAGTGAGTTATCATTTCCTTCTCCAGGGGATCTTCCCCACCCAGGGATTCTTTACCACCAAGCTACCAGGGAGGGCTTCCCAGGTGGCGCTAATTAGTGGTAAAGAAACCACCTGCCAATGAAGGAGACTTAAGAAATGCGGGTTTGCTCCCTGGGTCAGGAAAATCCCCGGGAGAAGGAAATGGTAACCCACCCCAGTATTCTTGCCTGGACAATCCCATGGATAGAGGAGCCTGGGTGGCTACACTCCATGGGGTGACAAAGAGTCAGACAGGACTGAAGCGACTTGGCACCCACGCACCCAGACAACTAGGGAAGCCCAGGTTAATATAATGGAAGTCTAAAATAACACCACTAGAAATGTCATACTGAACCCTAACTTACTGTCTACTATAAATCAGATATTTTATTAGTCTCTCTTTACATATGGTACCCATTTAATAAAATTGTTCTAAAAAGACGAATTTACTATTTACAAGAAATAAAATGACGCCAAACAATGAAAAAATTCTTCCCCATGGTAGAGTTTAAATTTGGCTTTGCATACTAGATGGAATGCGCCATCCTAAAAGTGACAAGAATGAATTATGACAGAGTTGTGCCAATTCATTCACACAAGAAAATTTTTTCAAATTAGTTCAACCACATCAACTGTGAAAAGAATCGGTGCTTTAAAAAAAAGTCAAGATTTCATAAAAATATATTTCCAACTTCAAAATTTTTAAATGTATGATGCATAAACTACCCATCTATTAGATATTAAATCACATAAGCTTATTGATAAAACAGTACTAATAAAACACAGTAAGACCAATAAAATAAACAATCGTTACTAGGTTCAGCGCTCAGTCCTTTAACTTCCTTTATAAATCATAGTCCAGAAGTCATTGAAATCAATCGGAAATTCACAGGACTGTAATTCAACCTCAAGCAACAACAAGGGGACTTATTCCAAAGCTGTCTGCAAATCACTGCGATAATACTGTAAAGGAAAAAATGTGAAAGAATTCAGGTGACGTTATTTGACTGCGATCTCTCAACACTCCCCCCCCACCACCAAAATCCTTTTTGTTGTTGGTATTTTGCGAGGAGGGCTGTGTTTTTGTTTTGTTTTTTTTAAAGAAATGGGGTCAGGGCCAGCAAGTGGGCTCAATTCGCGAGTTTCCGGGGAGCCGACCCAGGTATTCAGTCCCCGGCCGTGCCCAGGATCCCTATCTCCTTCGCCTCTCGGGATACAGACAGGCTCACCCTTCGGCGCGCAACTCGACAGGCAGCTCCGCCGGACAGACAGCCGGAGCCCGGCCTGGACCCCGCCCCTGCCCGCTCTCCGGGGCGAAGACCCCGGTCCGCTGGCGGTAACGGGCCGAGAGCAACGGACGCCGGGCGGGGCGCGGGGTGCGGGGCGCGCGCGCAGGCGGCGCGGGGCGTCGGAGGGAATCAGAGGGACCCCCCGCCCGCCCGCCCGCCTCACCGTCGATGTTCTCCCGGTCGCTGATGTGCTGCAGGTTGCAGCCCGTATCCTCGCGGCTAAGGTCGGCGTCGGGCCGGCAGGACTCCAGCCGCGAGTGGGCATTCCTGCGGAGCTTGGGGCTGGACGACACGCAGCACGAGGCGGTGTTCCCCATGGCTGGCGCCCCGGCCCCGGCGCGGCCCCGGGTCAGCAGCGGCGGCGGCGGCGCGGCCTCGCCATGGGCGGCCCGGCTCCCCTCGCCCGGCCCGGCGGCCTGTCCGCGGCGGAGGAGCGCCCGCGCCCGCGCGACTGCGGCCGCCCGGCCCGGCTCACCCCGCCGCCGCCATGGCGGGCGCCGCGCAACCGCCTCCGCTTCCCGATCGGCCCGGCTCTGCGCCGGCGGCCGCAAGCGGTTCCGGTTCAGGGGGCGCGGCCGTTAAGGATGCGGAGCCGCGGGGGCGAAAGCAGGCGGCGGGGACACGAGCGGCCGTGGGCGACGGGAACGCGGGCGGCGGGGAGGCGCGGCGCTGGGCCCTGGCGTGGGCGGCCCGGAGGACGCTGGGGCCCGGCCCCGCCCTCCGCGCCCTCCGCGCCCCGCCCACCCGCAGGCCCGGGCCCCGCCCTCCGCGTCCCCCGCGCCCCCCACGCCCCACCTACCCACGGGCCGCCCCGCCCCCCGCGCCCCGCCCACCCGGCCTCTTACCGCCCTCTGCCCTGGAAGCGGATGCGGAGGAGGGGGCGGTCTCCCGCACTCGCGCGGCGGCGGTGCAGTGGTGTGGCGAGGAACCGGCGCAGGGACTAGAGGTGCGTGCGGCGCCTGGGCCGCTGGCAGCGGCGGAGGGGAGTCGGGGTGGAGGGAGGGGATTTTTTTTTACTCCTTTACACTCTCAGAGGTTAGAGTTAATGGGCAGGGTTGGGGCGCTCTCCCGTCCTGAGCCGCCCGTCGTCTGCTCAGAATGCACCTTGGGCCGGGGCGGCGCCGCGCTCCCCGCAGGTTTATCGTCAGGTGTGCCAGGCCCTCCTGTCACCCCACCACGCAGTCGGCTGTGGGTGCGGGAACTTTGCAGGGTGGTCCCCATCCTGCCACCCCCCTCTCCCCACACACACACTGCAGCGCTGCGCCCTCACCTCTCGGAAGGACAAAATAAGGCAGCTGAAACAACCCTTCCCCCCCTTTCCAAATGGCCGGGGAAGGCATCCTGAGACCGGGGATAGAATGCTTTAACGGGTGGAACCTGGCGTGACCCCATTCTCCATGCGAGGAAACTGAGGCTCAGAAACACGACGTGTCGACGCAGGTGCTAACTGGTAACGAAAGGGAGCAAATACTCGGCATCCGCAATGTGTGTACAGCTTGCCAGAGGGACTGTAAACATGATATTGTCTAATTCTGGACGAGTTTATTCTTTTTTAAACTTGTGCTTCCCCCTCTGTCTCTTTGTAAGTCCGTGTTTTAAAAGCTCCATGTCTGAAGTGTCTTGTTGCCGTTTATTGGGATAAGTGGTGGGTGTCCTTGTTCTGACTTGCCCGGCTGTGCTGTCCCCGGCCCACCCGCTTCTCTATCCGCGACTGTACTAACGGGGGATTGATGGGCGGCCAAACGTAAGACGATTTACACCCCCTCCCCTTTACCTGTGAGTTTGCAACTGGTGTCATCTCATCACTCATTCTTTTTTGTATATGCCTGAGTGGCCTCTTCCCCTCCTCAGAAGAGGTTTGCTAAATAAACTGGGAGCTAGTATACTCTTAGAACCAGGTGAGATCCAAGAAGACAGAGAAGGCCTTTGTTAGTAGCCCCAGATGCCCCACCCATTGGTCCTGAAAATATTCCCCAGGAAATTAGGGAACAGGTGGATCCTGTGGTTTGGAACTATATCGGTACCAGGAAAGGCAAAGATTGTTCCCCGGATGGAAATAGAGGTCAAGCCTGTGGGAAAATACCCCTGGTAGAGGCACTATCTTTTAAAGCCTGAGACCTTGACAGGGAGGAGGGGTCACAGATCAAACTGCTGCTCTGCTCACCAAATTCCTAAGACACAGGCCCACTGAGCCGTCAGTCTTATTACAGCACTCGAATTCTCCCATCCAAAAAGCCTCACAGGGATACGTTTTGGCCCCCGTTTGTACAAGACTTATGGGTCATCCACCCCATTCACCCATTGGTGCCAAACCCATACATACACTCAACTCACCTAAATGCCAGGGGGTGCTCAGTACTTCTCTTTCCTAGACCTCAAGGATGCATTTTTCTTTATCCCCCTTCATCCAGACTCTCACACCTTTCTGCCTTTGAACGGAGGGAACTTGATACCCTGGAAGCACTTGGACAGTGCTTTCCTGGGGCTTTCTGGATAGCCCCCATCTCTTTGGAAATGCATTAGCAAAAGAACTGATGGAACTGAGCCTGTAATGTGGAACGCTGTGTTCCAGTATGTTAATGACCTATTAATTGTTGTTCAGTCACTAAATCGTGTCCGACTCTTTGCGTCCCCATGGACTGCAGCACACCAGGCTCCCCTGTCCTTCACTGCCTCCCGGAGTTTGCTGAAATTCATGTCCAACCATTAATAAGTTGTGAGATAAAGCAAGATTCAGATCAGAATACTGTTAAGGTCCTAAGTTTCCTGGCAGAAAGGGAAGATAAAGTCTCCTCAACAAAGTCTGAGCTTTTACAACAGGTTCAATGTTTAGGGTTTGTTTTGACCCCCTGGCCATAAATCAGAAAACAGCAGTTCCTGCATTACCACCTCCAGCCACAAAGAGACAACTCAGAGGCTCTCTCGGAATGTCTGGGTTCTGCTGTATCTGGATTCCAAGTGTGGCCTTATGTATGAAGCTCTGAAGGGAGAAAGGGAACCATTTCACTGGAGTAGGGAGCACCAGTAGCACTTGGAGACTCTAAAGACTGAGTTGAGCAAAGCACCAGCACTGGGGCTTCCAAATTTAGACAAACCCTTCACCCTATCCATGAGAGGGCAGGGATAGCACTAGGAGTCCTGACCCCAAAATTGGGAGCAGATCAACGGCCAGTGGCTTACTTTTCAAAACAATTCTACTCAGTAGCCTTGGGATGCCCCAGCTGCCTTCAGGCATTAGCAGCATGGCCCTACTGGTCAGTGAGGCTTGCAAGCTCACCCTGGGACAACACCTAGATGAATTAACCCTTCATCAGGTACAATCTGTGTTAGAAGCCAAAGGATACCATTGGTGAACCAGAGGGAGATAAGCAAAATACCAGGCTCTTCTAATGGACGCCCCTGATATTACTTTAAAAGTGTGCCAAGCCTTAAACCCAACACTTCTCCCAGCTGTTGAAAATGGAAATTTATTGCATCATTGTACAGAGACAGTAAAACAAACTTAGTCTGTCAGATCCAGTCTTCTGGATGAACCCCATGACAACCCTGAGGCTGAACGGTTCATTGATGGGAGTAGATTATAGAGATGGGAATCCAAATGGCAGGCTGCTATAGTTAGGGCTTCCCTGGTAGCTCAGATGGTAAAGAATCTGCCTGCAATGCTGGAGACCTGGGTTCAGTCCCTGGGTTAGGAAGATCCCCTGGAGGAAGGCAAGGCAACCCACTCTAGTATTCTTGCCTAGAGATCCCCATGGACAGAGGAGCCTGGCAGGCCACAGTCCATGTGGTCGTCATGGGTCAGATACGACTTCAAGACTAAGCACAGCACACATAGTTAGCTTATATAAAATCATCAAAGCCAAGGCCCCACCACCCCAGACTTCAGCCCAGAAAAATATTTTTACTGATTCTAAATATGGATTCCATGTGATATGTACACGCTCATGCTGCCATTTGGAGAGAGACAGGAATGTTAACTGCTAGAAATTCTGCCATAAAACATGAAGATTTAATCTTAGCTCTTTTAGAAACAGTGCAGTTCCTGACCCAGGTGGCAGTAATTCCCTGTAAGGGCCATCGGAAGGGCAGGTCCTTTATAACCCAAAGAAAGAACAAAGCTGATCAAGTCCCTAAACACACAGTGCAGTTGCAGAGCATGACCAAATCATGGCCATAGTGATTGTCTCCCCACCCTGAACTGGCCTGCCTTCCCCAGTATTCCCCACAGGAACAAGAGGATGCTGAAAAATGGGGCTACAAGAAAGCTAGAACAAGCTGGTATAGAAAGGATGACAAGTTTCTTATCCCCGGAGCCTAACAATGAAGGCTCATTAGGGTTCATATGATGCCACCACCTATGGGAGGAGTGCACTATGGGACTTGATACTAAGGACTTTTTCAGGAAAGGGGCTTAAAGGAACAATAAAACCTTGCTTGTGATTTGTATCCCTGTAATAATCTGCAAGCCCATGCAATCCCTGGTTCATTACTCAAGCCAGTTCAACACCAATGGACAGACCTGGGGGAAGACTGGCAATTAAACTTCACCCAGATGCCCCCACCGTCAGGATAAAAGTATCTTCCTGTGTCCATCAATACTTTTACAGGATGGGTGGAAGCCTTCCCCATTCAATCTGAAAAGGCCACTGAAGTCGGTGAGTCTCTCTTAAAGGAGACAGTTGCTTGGTTTGGACTTCTAAAATCCCTCCAGAGCTGTAATGCTGCTGCTGCTGCTAAGTTGCTTCAGTTGTGTCCGACTCTGTGCGACCCCATAGACGGCAGCCCACCAGGGTCCTCTGTCCCAGGGATTCTCCAGGCAAGAATACTGGATCATAGCACAGGAAGCCCTAACAAACACCTTGGGGATTAGCTATAATCTGCACACCTCTTGGCACCTCCAATCTTGAGGAAAAAGTAGAAAAAATGAACCATACTTTAAAGAAGACCTTAACAAAACTTTGCCGAGAGACTCATGAGCCCTGTGGTCCCTCTTGCACTCCTCGGTGCACGCAGCCCCCGGGGTATCCTGAAGTTTAGCCCATTTGACATGACCTAGCAGAGGCCCTTCCTTACCACCGGTGTGAGGAATTGAGCCAGTGCCTACAATGTACTGTTAACCTGGAACAGGTTCACGAAGCAGCCTTGGCTAGTGCCAACAAGGCACCACCAGCGCCCACTAGGGATACAGTGGAGGGGGCAGCTTCTCTACAAGTTCAGTTCGGGGACCAAGTTCTTAAAACTTGGAAGGAGGGATCCCCTGAAGATCAGCTACCAAAATGGAAGGGCCTCTATGGAGTAATTTTAGCCACCCTCACTGCCAGTGAACTACAAGGAATACCTAGTTAGGTACATTTAACTAGATTAAATTTCTTGCCTCCAAAAACCCCACAGGCTACAACAGAAGAACACATCTGTGAGCCAGTTGAAGACCTGAGATACTTACGCAGAAGACAAGCACTACTAACAGATGAGTAAGAAGTGAGGCATTAGGCTGGACTTCTGGTTGCCAATTTTGTCATTGCATATTTGCTCGCATATTCCTGGTTTGCTCGGCCATCCGCACCGGATAAGCAGCTTTTTTGGACTCTTGGAGTCTAGAAGACCAGAACCAATGACAGGATGGGAAACATGGACCCTTCTCCTGGCCCTTCTCCTAAGGAGGGGTTGGGGACAAAACAACGAGGAGAGGGGAACCTGGAGAGAGAACTCGGTCATCAACTTCTCCAGCATTTTGGCCTCAGGAAATAATCTCTCCACTTGTTGGACCTGTCATCCCCACCCACAAGAGAGGGTTCTTCAGCTCCAGATTGTGCCTGTAGATGAGGATGTTAATCTCACCCTGACTTCTGAACCGGTTAGGAACATGCTGCTTCTAATAGTGGAACTTGAAGATCACGAGGAAATGGGGTGTGTAGAGCTTACAGACCCTTGGAACCAAACGGGTCTCTGGATCAAGCGGCCCTTTCTCTGCACAGGGCAAGGAAAACCCTGTTGCCCCTGCCAGACAGATGCCTGCCTTATTGATGCGGGAAGCTCACTGTCTATTTATCCGATGTCATTTTCTACGTTAAGCTCCTCCTGCACCCCTAACCAGACTCACTGGTGTGTGGACCCATCTCTGCTCTCCCCAGGCACCCAGCCCAACACATCTTGTACACACTGGAAAGGAACAGCAGCCCCAGCCTGGAGGCTCACCTATCAGACCCCCTCTGCCTTCAGCGACGACGAGGAAATAGAGGAAAACTCAGAACTAGATGGGGGACCGCTAGATGGAGGGCCTTTGTCCCCTAGATGCAGTAATGCCCCTCGCTGGGGTGCCCTTTTACGTCAATGGTTTAATTCTACTTCACCCCGCCAAGCTTGCACCCCTGCCGGATATCTATTCCTTTGTGGTCCACCTCAGAATAAACTACCCTTTGAAGGGAGCCCAAATTCCTCCTTCTCCTGGCCTCTCCGAGCAATGGCCTACCCATGCTTAGACAATGTTCATTTCCGAGGAGAATGCGCTTTGGGCCGATTGGGCGCTAAAGGACTAAGCACCACTGCATATAATAATGCCACCTCTCAAAACAGACATAACTGGGCACTTAGGCTAGTCCTGGCAGGAATTGGGGTGGCCATAGGTCTGGCTGCCCCTTGGGGAGTTTTACCTGTCACGAAACAATCTTAAGAAACCTCACACAAGCCATAGAAAACCTGGTCTCAAAAAACGGTGATGGGAATTTCCTGGTGGTCCAGTGGTCAGGACTCCATGCTTTCACTGCCAAGGGTGCGGGTTCAATCCCTGGTCAGGGAACTAAGATTCTGCAAGATATGCCTGGTGCAGCCAAATAAAACAACTGGTGATGCCTTTAAGGGGTCTCCAAGAGTCCCCAGATCCTTAGCCAATGTTGTGTTTGACAATAAGCCTGGATCATCTTCTGGATGAACAAGGGGGTGTCTATGCAGTGATTAACAAAACTTGTAGAACATGCATCAACAACTCAGAGGAAGTTGAAATAAATACTCAGGAAATTTATGAACAAGTTAAATGGCTACATGGGTTCAGCTACCCCACTGCCCAAACTATATGGGACTCAGTCAAAGGTTTCATCCTGTTACATTCCTTGGTTCCTGCCTCTCTTGGGCCCTCTAGTGGTGGTAGTTCTTTTGTTATTATTCAGAGCCTGCCTGTTTAATCTTTAGATAGATTTGTGTTTTCCATGCTTCAACAGTTCCAAGTGAGGCTCCTGATGGCCCAAGGATTTCAACCCATTCCTAGAAGGTGACCCTGGTCCCTATAGGTCTTTGGAACAGTCAGCGAGAGACTTCTGCACCTCTCGGCTAGGCTAGGGTCACAGCAGGAAGGAGCTCCAGAAGAGACATTCGGCTCCTTGACCCTTAAGAAAAAAGGTGTAGAATCCCTCAAAGGAAAATGAGATTGGTTGGGATCTTGGGTCATCTGCCAGGACATTTGCCCCTGGACAGCGCCTCCATGAACAACCGGAAGCTGGCATCCGTAGACTGACCAAGGGGTGAAGCTTCCTTAAGCAACATGGTGCTGAAGGCCAAAGTTAACCACAAGTGATTAAAAACAACCTCATGCCTGTGTAGTAGGGCGATGTTGACCACTACACACCCTTCCTAGTGGCGGTAGTCGGCAAGTCTGCCATTTTGAAGTGCTAATGCAGAAAGCAAAAAACTGTGCACAATTCATGTGTATGGCACCGCCCAGGAGGATGAACAGACCACCTGAGCCATGCCCCCTGCCTGGACCGCAGATCCATTCCCACCGTCACCCATCTAAGGACCCAGGGAGCTCTTTGTGAAGGAGCAGGTGGGCAAGGACACCTGATTCTTGCCTTTGTTCCCTTGTGCTGCAGTGTGAGCCCCCATAAAACCTTGTTGGAAAGTCTCATCTGGCCTCTTGTCAATTTCTATTGATTAAAGAGTCCAAGGGCCCAGATTAGTAGCACTGGGAAAATAAATGACAGCAAAGTGCTAATGCCAAGATGAGGAAGGAAAGTTCTAAAGTCCCATAGAGGTGGGGAGGTAGCAACAGGATGAAATTATTTCTTTTTATTAAGGCAGCTCTGACCCTTTTGCTTCCCAGGCATGTTTGACTGGGATGTAACTGCAAGTCAGTGAAGATTCAGATTTTCAGGGCTGCAGTGCATGGTTACTGTGTGATCTGTTCCAATTGCTGTTTTGTGATTTGGGTGCTATATGAAAGGAAGCATGCAGTCATTCGACCATATGTGTGCAGCATGTCCATGCAGACACATGAACTTTTTACTTAATCACAACAGTTAAAATATTTATATTAATGATGTGGGCTGAAGGGCTTACAAGGAGACACAGAATGGCACATAGGAGACAGCATGACTTCTGCAAGCTTTCTGTCCTGAAGGGTCATTGGCAGAACAGAATGGCAGTGTCAGCTGAGAACACCATCTGGGGGAGGGCACAGACACGACCAGAGGGCAAGGTGGCCACAGACTGTTGCCCAATGATGGACAGCTACTAGGTCTACAGGGACTTTTCTGCACTACCCGCCCCCATCCCACCTCCTCCTTTAATGTTCTGCCATATTCCCCTTAGCAATGCATCTGTGGGGCTTATTCAGGATACAACTTTGGGTCAGCAGGCCTGGAAAGGAAAGACAAATACGAAGGCCTCATCAGTAATTTTCCAGAGTGCCAACCCCTTCCCACCAAAATATCACATGCACGTGAAAATCCTCAAGACAAATGACTCCTGCTTGACACGTGGTGAGGGTTCCAGGAAAGGCCACAGAAGCAGTGTGATGCCAAGATGATGATGAAAGGCATTTCTTATTGAACACCTGGTAGATACTAAGTTGGTTTTATATATATATGTGTGTGTGTGTATGTATATATATATATATATATATATATATATAACCAAGCCTATGCTCTTATCCTCCATTTTACAAATAAAGACATTAATTCTGATCATTAAACCTGTGGAAGGTCACACTGCAGAGAAAGGGTGCCAATATGAAGGTGAAAGGTGCTGCTGGATACTAAAGTGTTTTTTTGTTTTTTACAACCAAGCCTATGCTTTTAATCTCCATTTTACAAATAAAGACACTAATTCTGATCATTAAGTCTGTGGAAGGTCACGCTACTGAGAAATGGCCAAAGTGGGGATCTTGTCTGCAAGATCCCCTCTCAGCTGCCTCTACCCCACCCTCCTGCCCCACCTCCAGGAATCACTGAACAGGAGGAGCTCAGAGAAGCAGATTGGAATAATGAGAGAGGATTCTGCAGATGGTTCGAGTGGAAAAAAGACCCATTCTAGTGAGCCTTGCTTCTTTCCTCTTTTTGAAGTGGTTTGGGAGTAACTGCCTAGGACTAGTTCTAGACTTGAAGAGGGGGGAGCCTTGTTATTTCTGTGGAACTCAGCCCTCCCAACCAAAGGCAGCAAGGTTGAGAAGCATTATTCAGGAAAACCCTGTACCTTTAGCCCCAGCATCTGCTGTGATGTAGCCCTTGGAAGTCTGAATGCAGGGGCACTTTCTCACATGGATCTGGCCCAGGTGTGGGCCTGGAGGGGGCAAGGGGAGGTAAGCAGTGCAGCCTGAGACCCTGTCCTTGAACACTCAGCCTTAGAAAACTTGCAGCTGGATCAGCTAACCCCACCCTGCTCTCTGAGCAGACAGAAGTACTTGGGAATTTTTTTTCTCATTCATCTCCATAATCGCTGTTGAAGGTTTTGGTTGTTGTAGAGAAGTAAGTATGAAACTTGGGGGGATAGCTTAGTCAGTGCTCTTCAAACTTTTTAGCTATAGAAGCTGGGTTTTTTTAAGCAGAATTTTGAAAGGAATCATAATATTGAAAACATGATCCATATCACTGTCAGGTCAAACAATTTATAAATATCTGCTTATGAAAAGAAACCACCTCAACTGAATCAGGGAGCCATAATTACACACACCAGTCATTTGCACAACTCCCTGAATCACCCAGAAGACTGAAGACTGAGCCAAGTTAACCCAGGACATGGACCTTTGGTCAAAAGAAGGAAAATGACCCCAAGCTCAGGCTAAATACCTGCTCAGAGTGTATCTGCTCCGACCACCTGGTGGCCAGTTTCCATGTCGGTCATGCTGATGTTTGTAAGGCCGCTGTGGGATAACCAAGACCCTTTGTTGTACCACCAGTGCTCTTCCTGTCACTTTATTTTCCAATGACCCCTCCCCCTCCAAAATAGGCCCCTGGAAAATTTGATGGTAACCAGCTACGAGGGAAGTATTGGCTCTGATAGCAACTTGACCTGGACCAGCGTGAAGTGATTCCTTTATCTGTAGAACAAAGTTCCAAGGTTATTTTCTCTACAATTGAGGTGAGTTAGAAAGTAAGGGAGCCCACTTCACTTTGCAATTCATTGTTAGTATACATCCTAAGCTGCACTTGTTTGCAGAACTTTCTAGAATACTTTAATGCCTTGAACTGTTTGTAACCAATGAGTAGTAACTCAGGTTTAAAGATACAACTAGTGAATAAGGGAACTTACAGTTGAAAAAGAAAATGTGGCCAAGATTCATTTCCCTACCAGTCCAGTTAATTTTTTAAAAGCCTTAAATAACATAAGCAATCTCAGTAGTCTTACATTTTAGTGATTTTCTTAAATATTCACTGAAGTGTCAAATGTACATGGAAAAGCCATTGCTTCACTGCCTATAAAACAGATGAATACCTTCACCTAGATAGAAATCATTAGTCCAGCCAAGGATTATTGGTTAGTATAGAATCTGTACTGAATAGAAGTCTCAGTGCCAGCCACCAAAAACCTAGTGTCTCTAAAAAAGACTTTTCAAAAACCAAGTCACCTTAATTTCAGGCCACCTCCTAACATTGCTGAGGAAACCAGGGTACTGCAATTTTGACTGAATTTGTTGCACAAGCTACCCTCCAGGCTTCACAGCCCACTGCCCATTAAGACATAACACATTTATTAGAAACAAAAGCTTTTTCTAGGAAGGAGAGGATGTTTAGCACTGGAAAATAACAGGACCAAGGCTCACCTGGTAGCAGAAAGCTCCAGGGCAGAGAATTCCAGTCCCAGTTCAGCTCCTGACATGATGTGACTGAAGGGACTTTGCGCGCACTGCCCAGTTTCCTCACCATGACCCTGAAATGACAACACAGCCGACTTCACAAAGGGGCCAGGATATGGAGCAAACAAAGGACAGCAGCACTTTTCCCCATTTCAAGAACATTAAAAAAAAAAAAAAAAAAAAAAGATGGGCAAGCATAACCTCATTATGTGAGATGTTCCCACACACCTCTGCCATTTTAACTATTGGGGTAGTGTGTTCAGTCATGTCCAACTCTGCGCTATAGCCCGCCAGGCTCCTCTGCCCATGGAATTTTCCAGGCGAGAACACTGGAGTGGGTTGCCATTTCCTACTCCAGGGGATCTTCTTAATCCAGGGATCAAACCCACATCTCCTGCATCACCTGCTTTGGCAGGTGGATTCCTTCACCACTGTGCCACCTGGGTAGCCCATTAACTATCAGTGACTTATTTAGCCTCAGTCTCAATACCTTCTGTTCAGGTTACTCTGGATTCCCTAACCTTGGCTTTGATCTCTGATGGTGAGCCCTGACTAAGCTTTCCGACAACCATTTCATCTGCCTCTGAGCTCACCCTCCATCCCCAGCACCCCAGGCCTGGCTTGCACAGGCTCATCACCATGCCTCCACCACCCGCCTCTGGACATGCCTGCCAGCCCACTAGCCATCAACAGGGTGGCTGCAATGGGTCTTGCCCGGGATAAAGAGTACACCCCTCTCTGACCACCCCCTTCTTCCCACGTGCAGCCCACACACTGTAATAATGTCCCTTGTGTGTCATAACTAGGTCATGACCCTTCTCAGGCCATATGTCACCTCCTCGCTTCTCTCAGATTCCCAGTACCCTGTACATAAGACAGTTCAATATACACCCCCAAATGGTAATTATCTGTTAGACCTGTTCTCCAATGGTTTGGAGAATGTTTTCCCAGCTCAACAGATTAGCACTTTCCTTAATAAACATTTCACTATCCTTAATAAACATTTCACTACCATACAAACACCATTAGCTGAAAATATCATTCTGGCTTAGTGTATGTCCTTATTACATCATGATTTAAATTTGAAAAGGCCCCTGTATGATCATTATACATGGGAACAGCAATGTCTCACTGATGTGGCATTATAGGGAGGGGTCCAGGCCATTTAAGTAAACTTCCTGGGTAAATGAAAAGACCTCCTTAAGGACCCTTTGAAAAGTTTCACCATTTTTGATGGCACTCTTTGTTTCATAAATCATAATACAATCAAATGCTTCAGTACTTACATATTTATCAATGGATGTTTTTCTAAAATGTATATAGATGTCTGCCTCCTTGTAAATGGGAAATCAAACATAATTTAAGTTTTTTCATTACATTCCAAAGCATCATTAAGTATACATTATTGAATATTGTAATAATCCAGTGCTAGTTTTTCTTCTTAGAATTCTTATTTCTCAGCCAGATTGCCAGATGACACACTATTATTTTACCTGCTGGTCCCTTCTAATTCACTGCTTCTAATCTACTCCACAGGCTTCCCAGGTGGCTCAGTGGTAGAGAATCCACCTGCCAGTGCAGGAAATGTGGGTTTGATCCCTGGGTCAAGAAGATCCCCTAGAGAAGGAAAGGGCAACCCACTCAGTATTCTTCCCCAGAATCCCATGCACAGAGGAGCCTGGCAGGCTACAGTTTAGAGGGTCGCAAAAGAGTCAGACACGAGTTAGTAACTAAATAAGCAATCTACTCCAGACCAGCACACCAGGAAATCAAACTTAGGAGTCAGAAACGTGTTTGTGCACTGCTGGTAGGAATGTAAGCTGGTGCAGCTGCTATATAAACTAGCATGGTGGTGGTGGTTTAGTCGCTAAGTTGTGTCCAACTCTTGCAACCTCATGGACTGTAGCCTGCCAGGCTCCTCTGTCCATGGGATTCTCCAAGCAAGAATATTGGAGTGGGTTGCCATTTCCTTCTCCAGGGGAATCCCCCCAAAATAAAAATAGAATTATTGTATGATTCAGCAATCCCACTTCTCAGTGTACCCCCCCCCAAAAAATTTGAAGGCAGGGTTTCAGAAAGATTTCTGTACATTCCCATTCACAGCAGCAGCATCTACAATAGCCAAAAGATGGAAGCAACCTAAGGGTCCGTTGATGAGTGGATAAACAAAATGTGGTGTATATCTACAATGGAATCTTTTCCAGCCTTAAAAAGGCTGAATTTCCCCTTGAGAATCCCTATGTTGTCTTGGGCCTAGTGAGTTTTCTTCCCTCTCAGTTTTTTCCCGCCAGCCCATGACCTCTGCATGTCATGACTGACACCTCACCCTGGTCCCTCCCTCTCTCAGTTCCTAGGAGTGTCAAAAGAAGAGAGAAGGAAATGGAGTGGGGGGAGATGGGGTACAGGGGAAAGCCATCTTGAGGGGACTGGCAGGGGAGACCTTATAGCCCCTGACCCCCTCTTTTGTGCTAGGCAGTGGGCACATGAACATGTATATATTTTGACCCCATCTTACAAACGCGGGAAATGAGGCCCATTTCCAAAAGGTGAAATTAAATGAAAAGAAATAAGGGCACCGCTGTGAGTTCATTATTCTCAGATTAAATCTTTCCTAATTTTTCTCAGGGGGAGCAGCAGGTGGGGGTGGCTGTTAAAAAAGGAAGAAAGGAAATTCTGACATATGCTACACATAAACCAACCTTGAGGACATTGAGCCAAGTGAAATAAGCCAGTCACAAAAAGACGAATATTTTAAGATTCCACTTATATATGTGAGGCACCTGGGAAATCAAATCATAGATACAGTGAAAGCACAGAGTCCTAACCTCAGGACCACCGGGGAATTCCCATTATGATTAATTTTTTTAATTTTGATCTCATCAACATCTTCTGGGTGTATCTGCTTAGTTTTTCTTTCTGTTACAGATTAAGGAATGGAATGGGAGAGACTGAATATACACATACCCAGTGGCCAGACCATCAGAGCAATAGGTTGACCCACAACCTGCGGCCACCTACCCAGGAGACCAACCCTTATCTATAGTAACCAGCCCAGGAAGCCAGCCTCCTTTAAATCAAACTTACAGGAAGCAAGATTGCTGTCTCGAGCAACAAGCCAGGAAGCTAAATAGTAACTTCTGTAACAATTGGCCTCAGATGGCTAGGGCTTGATTAATAAGTGACCCACCTTCCTAATTTTGTCCCTGCTTCCAACTTAAAGCCAACCAGAGAGAGTCAAATCTGACCCCCAACCAATCACGTAAGATCCCCGGTTCTAGGTTATTCACCCTCAGCTGCCCCCTGCCACCAGCCTCTGGTCAGGCACACCTGAAACCTCCCTTTCTCCATCTTATAAAGTTTTCCCACTCCTTGCCCACCTTTGAGTCTCCACCGAAACACCAGTGATGGTAGCTGGCCCCCTTACTATTGCAAACTCAGAATAATGGCGTTTGCTTTTCTCATTTTGTTCGTTGCTCTTTGTTTCTGCAGATGTATAGTTTCTGCTGTGTAATGGCAAAATGCTCTTGAACTTTCTGCAACACTTAATAACTACCGAAACATAATTGTTACAACCCCAGTTTCATAGCAACTTCTTTCATTATTACAGTGCTGAAAATTTTAACAGTGGGTAGTCATTTGGAAAAATTCTTTTAAAACAATTCTTTTGCCACTTAAGACTCTTCTGTAATACTTACTTCAGCCACTGAGAAACAGAGAACATCTGTTTGTTCTAGTGTTTGTGGATGGCTGGAGTGGCTCCGACAGATGACCTCCAAATAGCAGGGATATTTGTACATCTCACTTGAGAATGTACAAGTGTTACTGATTCTAAGCTTATACTGCCCACTGCATAACAGACAGTATGTCAAGAGATGAGTTGTTGGGGCGAGGAAAAGCAACTTTAAGAGGAAAGCCAGAAGCCTGAAAAAAAATAACGGATGTGTCCCAAATAAGCAGCTTGTCTGGAGTTAGAATTCAGGCTTCTTTTATACTAACAGGAGGGAGTAAATTCAGACATTTCCTGTTTCCAGTCAGCCTTCCGAGGGCATGTGTTAATTTCTTTCTCCCTGAAGTCATTCACAGGTGGGCCTGGTCAGGATGTTTCCTGGGAGCTAAACAAAGGTATTTTAGCTTACTGCTCATTACCTGGGAGGCAGGGTTCCCAGAGATGGGCCATTATGTATGATTTAAGTTTATAGGCAATATCTTTTTAGTGATTAACTTGTAATAAAATTAAAGGTAGGAAGTATTTCTGTTTGCTTGGATCTGAATAACTACTGGCTAAACATCAGGTGTTAGAAGGTACTTGATAAAGCTGGCTTCACTGTCATGCTGGAAAATCGTAATGGATATTATTTTTTAAATAGGTGATGTCCTTCTCTCCGGAGAAGGCAATGGCACCCCACTCCAGTACTCTCGCCTGGAAAATCCCATGGACGGAGGAGCCTGGTAGGCTACAGTCCATGGGGTCGCTAAGAATCGGACATGACTGAGCGACTTTACTTTCACTTTTCCCTTTCATGCACTGGAGAAGGAAATGGCAACCCACTCCAGTGTTCTTGCCTGGAGAATCCCAGGGACGGTGGAGCCTGGTGGACTGCCGTCTATGGGCTTGCACAGTCGGACACGACTGAAGCAACTTAGCAGCAGCAGCAGTCCTCCTCTCCCTGTACCTCCATGTACATGACCTCCCTATGCCCTGTTGGTAACATCCATTTGTCTCAGGCAGAATTATGATTCTTCTAGAAGAAAGGCAAAGAAAAACATGTTATGTTTGTGCAGTCTAGCCTTTGCTATCGAGAATTTTTAAGATCACAAACTTGCAAATCAGGCTTTCAAAAGAGACAGGACTTCCTAAATCCCAAATGCCGTCTTTGTATTTCCAGGGGCAAACCCAGGCTGGCTTGTACATTATTACAAGAGCTTGATTTTTAACACTAATGATCTTGTGGAAAAATGCAAGGGTAAAACAGAAGTTTACTTTAAACCAGAGCGCCAGGGAGTCCCTTGAAACAGGAAAGGAAAATAGAAAAATCCCATCTCTTCCAGGTCTGGGGAGAGGAAGCAGCAGCAAAATGAGTTGGTTCGCCCTCTAGTCCGAGGACTACCGGGAAGGTGACATCCCACTGGTGGAGAGAATGGAGCTTGGAGATTTCCTACACTGTTTTCCTGGTATTTGATTCTAGTTTGCAGTTTTAGGTTCAGTGCATTACATCATCAGTCTTAGGGCTTGTTACCTGGGTATTTCCTGTGAGTTTGCACCTTCTCCCTGCTCTTCCCCATCTCCATTCATGGCAAATGAGAAATGTTTAACGCAAAGCATACTCTTGTTGAAAAGCATATGTTGTTTGATATCCTTTTTAGACGTTGGATATGTTAGTTATGTTATTTTGAGGAAGTTAAAAGAAAAACCCAGCTCTTTCAGAAAAGTGATTCTCAAATAGGGTTCATTTTGACGCACCATTGAGACTAAGCAGACCAGGAGATGGGCTGTTATTTCTGTTTAACAATTTCGCTCCATCTAGTGGTCAGTTTGGGAATTTTCATAGGTTCTCATCTATTCTTTAATAATAATATGCAATAGTGTGTGCTTTCCTGTCTTGACTCTGCAACCCCATGGACTGTAGCCCGCCGAATCCTGTCCATGGAATTCCCCAGGCAAGAATACTGGCGTGGGTTGCCGTTTCCTCCTCCAGGGGATCATCCCCACCCAGGGATCAAACCCGAGTCTCTTGTGTCTCCTGCACTGGCAGGCTGATTCTTTACCACTAGTGCCACCTTTAAAACCCCTCTTAAAACATAGTCATTTTTCTTAGGAAGGTGTTTTTGGGGGGGAATAACTGACTAAAATTAAGAGAATATATATGCATTTTTAGCAAACATGACAGTCATTTTTTGAAGAATGACTAAGGTTTTTTTTTTCAAGTGGATAAGAAATCTTTTCTATTTTAGACTTTTTATTTTATATTGAAGTAAGGCCAGTTAACAATGTTGTGGTAGTTTCAGGTGCATAGCAAAGGGATTGGCCATACATGGACATGTTATCTATTCTCCCCCAAACATCCCTTCTATCCAGACTGCCACATAACATTTTTTGAAGAATGACTAAAGTTTGTATATATGATTGACAGGTTTAGCAAATAAAAATACAGGGTACTCAATAAAATTTAAATTTCAGATTAAAAATAATTTTAGTATAAAATTTAGTAAAATTTTTTTAGTGTAAGTATGATCTGGCAATTTATGTATTTCTATCACGTTTTGAATCTCATTTAACAAATGAGAATTCTGAGGATCAAAGGCTCAAAAAAATTCAAAGTATTTTTCCCATTTTACTATGGCTTGTCCTTGTTTTTTCTTTAGAAATTTTCCTCTAAGTTCCCAGAAGAAATCAGATCAGAGTCTGATCAGATAACACTTGAGTTTAAGCTCCAAGGATCCTGAGACATCTTTGTTTTAACCTGACCAGGTGAAATGGTCACCATGCAAAGTCCCAGGGGACACTCAACCTCTCCCAGAAGCTTCCCCACCTGGCCCCTGGGGCTCACCTGTGGGTTCCAGTCATTTGTGAGGACACAGCTACTACATGAGGGCAATCTTTATCATGAAACCCAGCCCAAACATAGGCTGCCTCAGGTTCTCTCCTGCAACTCCAGATTGTCATCATAAAATACATGGGGGCTCCCCTGGTGGTCCAATGGTTAAAACTCTGTGCTTCCACTTTCCACAGCAAGGGGCATGGGTTTGATCCCTGGTCAGGGAACTAAAATCCCAGAAACTGTATGGTGCAGCCAAAAAAAAAAAAATTCTCTCCTAGTTTTGATGAAATCCCAAATTATAAATGATATCTTACCATTCTTTGTATCACAGGAAGCAAAATAAAAGCAAATTAGTTAACTATAAATGGGGATGAACCATCTTAGTGGAGTGGTGGAAATGCTCTAACGTCTAGATTGTGGTGATGATTACACAGCTAAAAGTCACTGAACTGTATACTTGAACTAGATGAATTGCAGTATGTGAATTATATCTCAATAAAGTTATTCCCACACACCAAAGTCATTGCAGTACACTATATGACCACAGAGTGTCAGCCAAGACAAACATGAAGGATTTTCCCATGAGCCTATCTCCAAAGAGAACATCACCAACCACACTGACTGTGGCTGCCTCTCACCACAGTAATTCCTGTGTCCTTGGTCTCAGGGGTTTGAAGTTACCAAGCACCAGAGTCAGGTAGCAGGAATAAGGAAATATTTTCAAATATTTGCTTATGCAAATCTTCCATGATCGTAGCTATCAAATCATTTAACCCATGATATGTGCTGAAGCTGAAACTCCAATACTTTGGCCGCC
The DNA here is from genome assembly GCA_024291935.2 of Okapia johnstoni. Lineage (NCBI taxonomy): Eukaryota > Metazoa > Chordata > Mammalia > Artiodactyla > Giraffidae > Okapia > Okapia johnstoni. The sequence goes on from CM044324.1 coordinate 10,735,811, forward strand.
TGATACGAAGAACTGACTCATTGGTAAAGACCCTGATGCTGGGAAAGATTAAAGGCAGGAGAAGAAGGGGACGACAGAGGATGAGATGGTTGTATGGCATCACTGACTCAATGGACATGAGTTTGAGCAAGCTCCAGGAGTTGGTGAAGGACAGGGAAGCCTGGCGTGCAGCAGTCCATGGGGTTGCAAAAAGTCAGACATGACTCAGCGACTGAACTGAACTGATATGCAATTAAGTAAAAAAAAAAAAAAAAAACCTCATACCACAATAATCTTCAATAAGCAAATTAGAAATTGAGTCCTGTTGGAAATATGAAAGTCCTTTAAAACTGGTTTTGGACTAGTTATATGTTCTGTTATATAAACTTTAATTTGTATAGCTATTATACATTAAAACTGTAAATTTAAAAGTAGAATTTTCAAAATTTCCATCGAATTAGATAAAAGTCAATGAAACTATTCAAATAACAAGTTTGATTTTAAAAATCAGGTGAAATAATCAATAAAACTTTTCAAATAACTAGTTAACATGGAGAGAAATCTTCTAAAAGGAGTGTAGTCTCTCTTACTCATGACTAATTTAGTTCTTTGAAGAAGGTAAAATCAGTAAGTCGGGTTATGGGAAGGTAAATCTTCTAAAGCATTTGAAAACCACAGTGGTTTCTGGGCTGGCAATACTTCCTTTTACTCAGTGCAGCCGTGTTAAGATTAAGCAAGGCAGAGACTTGTGAGCTGGAAATTTTTCAGTCACATTTTGAGCATATTTATAAATAACTGTAAGTGAAGTAACATTTGTCTAAATAAAGTCTTCATGTGTCAAAATCTTAACCTAGATGATCCGGATCAAAGTAGACACCCCTTCCTTCATTAAGGCCAGTTTCAGTCTAAGGCCATTTTGCTCATGAATTCTATACCACATGTCAGAGATGGATAGATCCACCAGGGTCCTGCAGCCTCCCACTGTTTCAGGGGTCATAAGGGCAAGTAGTTTCTCAGAAAACTATGCTTTCACCAAAAGCTGGTTGAAAATCCAGTTTATAAAAAGGGGCATCGTGGTAATGGAGTTAAGAGTTCTGAGTATTTCTAATCTCGCCATTCCCAGTAACTATCAACATTTAAATAAATCAACCTGAAATCTGGTTTCCTTGTCTGTAAAATTAAAGCAGTAAGTTACACCTTTATGACCTCTTTTAGCTTGAGGATTCTATTCCACATGTAAGTCTGCAGCTTTGATATCCCAACATCTAATCCTCAATCTGTAGTGCCATTTTCTCCTGATTGGCTTCATGGATTTTAAACACCAGAGAGAAATGGATGCATGCTCTCAAACGGATAACCAGCCAAGGGCCTACTGTATAGCACAGGGAACTCTGCTCAGTGTTCTGTGCCAGCCTGGATGGGAGGGGAGTGCAGGGGAGAATGGATACATGTCCATGTATGGCTGAGTCCCTTTGCTGTGCACATGAAACTATCACAACATTGTTAATTGGCTATATTCCAACATAAAAAGTTTTAAAAAGAAATGGATGCATGCCCTTGTTCATTACAACAGGAAGGGTTTGGGTGTTCATAAGTCTACCCAAAGGGACCACAGAGCTGTCTCCAGCCACCACCCACCTGGCCAGCACACATGCCCTCCGGCCACGTTCTTGCTTTGGGTCCAGGCTCCCTTGCTCCCTGCCAGCTTTGCTCTCAGCCCTGAGCCCTAACAGTTGTGTGACCTTGGGCAAGTCACTTACCCTCTCCAAGTCTACTTCCTCATCTGCAAGATGAGGATGATGGTAAAAGCACCAATACCGATGAGCATTAGGTGCGATAAGCCCCGTATGGCACACAGTTTGGCGCTGGGCACAGGGACAGCACTCGGTAAATGGCAGCCATTACTTTCGATAACAGCTGTGCAATTGGAGCCTCCACAGGATTCAGGATGTAACAGAAGAGTCCATGAAGTGCCAGTGTTGCCACGGGCCCTGACCCTCTCTTCTTCCAGACCCTTTCTCACTTGTAGCAACGAACATGCTGCCTGACTCCGCAGGTCTCTTTTCAGAAACCTCTCATCATAGTCCCTAATATGGCGCAGCAATCTAAGGAAACAGGAGGCATCATCCATGAATCTCTTTCCCAAAAAAGAAACTGGTGACCGCAGTTGCCTCCCAGGTGACTGGAGCCAGGGATGGGAAACAGACTTCCCACCCTATACCTTTGTATCCTTTGAATTTTTAATCTCAAATATGTCTTACCTATATTAGAAAATAAAGTTGATTTCTGAAAAGTAAAAGGATACAATTTATTTTTTAAAGGTGACACCTTCCCTTCGGACAGTTAGGGAGCTGAAAGTCAAGCCTCACAGGCCTCCTCATCCCCCGCCTCCTACCTCAGGGCTGTGGGCAGAAGCCATGGGGGCACAGAGGGGAGGAGGAAGGGTGTTAAGTTCAGGCTCTGACTCTTTCTGCACAAAGATCCGAGGAATTCGTAGATTCAGAGCAAGGCTTTATCTCCACATCTGATCAATGGCCCAGGAAAGGGAAAGATCTGGATTAAAAGCAAGAACAGGGACTCCCTGGTGGTTCAGTGGTTAAGACTCCACACCCCCACACTCACAAAGCAAGGGTCACCAGTTCAATCCCTGATCGGGGAACTAAGATCCCTCGGCCAAAATATAAAAAAAATAAAGTAAAAACAAATGGTAATGAAATGTCCGCAGCACAACCCACACTGAGCTGGCCTTTTGGTACTGCTGCTGCTGCTGCTAAGTCGCTTCAGTCGTGTCCGACTCTGTGCGACCCCATAGATGGCAGCCCACCAGGCTCCCCCGTCCCTGGGATTCTCCAGGCAAGAACACTGGAGTGGGTTGCCATTTCCTTCTCCAGTGCATGAAAGGGAAAAGTGAAAGTGAAGTTGCTCAGTCGTGTCCGACGCTTAGCGACGCCATGGACTGTAGCCTACCAGGCTCCTCTGTCCGTGGGATTTTCCAGGCAAGAGTACTGGAGTGGGGTGCCATTGCCTTCTCCGATACTATTTACAAACAAAAATTTTTTTTAATAAGGAAATCTGAAAAAACAAAAACCTCTATCTTCCTGAAAACTAAGACTGGCTTAGAAATAAGAAGGGTTGCATTTTATTTAAGCACATACAAGCTACTGTAACAGAGTGCAAGGTCACTTTAGTTTTATTCATTTTCCATCTTTGATGGAATTATGTGTACATGAAGAGACTTACCTTAAATCTTGTCATGAGTCATCACACAGTACCCCGTGGCAAAATAAATCTTTGAAGTACAAACCACAGTGTGTTAACAAGGCTTTGTGTTTAAAAAAAAATACATTTGGAATTCTGAGATGTATGAATATGAAATGTACTTAGGAGAAAATGGATTTATAGAGGAGCTTACGCACAAAGCATAAAGATTAAACTGTGCCATGCTTGAATAACTGGCGTGGGGTTGGGTGTCTCTAGGACCACCTCAGATGCGGCACCTCAGCTGCCAAGAAGCTTGTGAAGTGCTGATAACTGAGTAGGGCCGGCTGAGCCTCGGGGGCAGCCTGTGCCGCATATGTGCCCAAATCACGCCATTATTTTTGGTTGAGGACTAGAAAAGCAGTGTGTTGGTTTCAAGAGTCCTCATATTTTTAAAATGTACTTTAGGCACAAAGGCACAGCCTTACTGGACATAAGAAGAGCTGATGAAGGAAGTGGAGAGGCAAGGCTGCTGATACAAATGGTCCTATTTCGGGTAAGTGCAGAGCTCGTGGCCACACACCCAGCAATGTCCTGCCTCTGTTCTTCCATTTTGAGCAATTTCACGTCACAAGTCACCTAGTTAAATCTGACAAGGTGGTGTAATCCTCCAACCTAGGGTCAGTAATTTCTATTTCCAATAGTCCAGGTGCAGAAACTCTTAGGATTAAAAGAATAAAGTCACAGACACAGTGACAGCTCTGGATTCGATGCAGCAAAGCTGCATGAGACAAACAATGTTCACACAGCTTCCAACTTACCTTTGGCTCCACCCACCAGGAGGCTGCAGGCAGTATCTGCTAATGCTGGGTGGAGAGCTAGAACATTGTGCTAATCTAGCAGCAAAAGATGAGGTTCCAAGGTGCAAATCAGATGAGCCAGAATCTGGGGAAGTCCTGTGCGGCTCCAGCCTGAAGTCCCACCGAGGTCCCCAACTCCCGGCCAGCTGCAGCCTTGCACATCACCAATATGGGAGACCCCATTAGCTGCCCACACCTGGCTCTTCCAGAATCCAGTTCTCAACACCAGTTGGCCATATGCTTCACAGAAGCTGGACGCCCTCCCAGCCCCAGAGGTTGCATCCTCACTAGGAATCCAGAGCTTTTAACTCCACTCTCCAGGCCAGTGAGCAGCTACAGAAGGAGGTAACGATGAGCGTCTGGCAAGTGAGACTCAGCTGGTGAGACCTGCAGGTCTTCTGTGCAGGCTTTCTTTGCTCTGAAGACAGGACAACCAGAAGAGGTGCTGCCAGCTGCCCTCTGGTATCCAGGCAACGATACCAGGATTGGGAGACCAGACTACACAGGGAGCCGATCCTCGCCAGGCCATGTTGAGCCACTGAATCTCTGGGCCTGGTGTCTCGTGAGATAACATTTCCTCATGTTTAAACCACTGGGGAAAAGGGGGGGCATTGGCTATCTGGGGGTCCCAAGTAGTCAGATGTGATCTCCTTCCCCTGAAATGACAGAGTGGGGTACACATGTACACACACAGCCTCTATCGAACCAAATGGACCCCCCCCATGAATCCTAACTTCGCCTCCTCCATCTCCTTGACTCTTCTCCTAGGAGGGGGTGTCTGCTCCGTACCCCATCTAGATGCACCCACCCTCACCCGCTGCGTTTCCCCTCACTCCCAACTCTGCCTGCTTCAGGAAGAGCCCGTCTGGCTCCGCCCACATCTGCCTCCCATTCTGACCTACTGCATCTCCTGCATCAGCTTGTTTATGCCCTGTCTGCTGACCCCTGGGTCACCCTCTCAGTGTCCATACTTCTGAACATACATCTCATTTACACGGACTCTGAGCAACTGAATGAAAGTGAATGATGACTGCATGAGTACCAAGCACCCTTCTCCTTCACTTGAAACCTGGAGTTTTCCTTTCCTCTTTTCTTTCTTATCTTCTTTCATCATCTTACTTCTCTGTAGAATGAAAGACAAACATTGAGATAAAAGAGATTCAGAGCTCAGGCTGTGATGGGTGGATTAAATATTTCTAGAGAAAGCCACAAACGGTACGCCTGGCCTCCTGGGAGTTACAGATAAGGGATGACGACGTGGGGATGCCACACAGCGGCCTCCTGTCCTGCACCCCACACTCCTCCACACAGTAACCAGTTCCACTGCTGAAACTGGGGGAGGAGCATCCTTCACAGGTCGGAAGTTACAGCAGAAACTAAGGCGAGTCCAGCCCACAGGAGGCCTTCAGTAGATGTCCCACGAGTGAGTGAGGTGACAGAGTATCTTGTAGTCAGGGCTTTGGGCTTACACGTGTCTTCGAGGTTTTTTAGTATAAAAGCAGGATGAGATGTGAATACCAGTAATAATCCACTCGATATAATGAACTTCATCTGAAAGTGCTGACTCAAAAGTATTTGATCTACAAGTAGCTGTTTCAAAGTGAAAAATAAAATCTTGAGTTGTCTTGAATTTTCCTTTAAAATTCCTACGGTGGGACTTCCCTGGTGGTCCAGTGGTTAAGAATCTGCCTTGCAATACAAGGGGCTTGGGTTGGACCCCTGATCGGGGAACTAAGATCCCACAGTCTGTGGGGCAACTAAGCCCATCTGCTACAACTAGAGAGTCCATGCAGCAGCAAAACATCCCGTGTGTCACAACTAAGCCCTGACGCAGCCAAATAAATACATATTAAAAAAAAAAACCAAACCCTCCCATGGTTGTTAGCCAAAACTCAAAACAGAGGGTCACCAGCAGGAGATTTCCAGATCATGTGCAGAGAGGCCTTGGAGAAGGCAATGGCAACCCACTCCAGTACTCTTGCCTGGAAAATCCTGTGGACAGAGGAGTCTGGTAGGCTGCAGTCCATGGGGTCGCAACAAGTTGGACATGACTGAGCGACTTCACTTTCCCTTTTCACTTTCATGCATTGGAGAATGAAATGGCAACCCACTCCAGTGTTCTTGCCTGGAGAATCCCAGGGACGGGGGAGCCTGGTGGGCTGCCGTCTATGGGGTCGCACAGAGTCGGACACGACTGAAGCGACTTAGCCGCAGCAGCAGAGAGGCCTAGTCCATCACAGCAGCTGAATCTCTCAGAGCTACTCTGCTGTATGTAAGCCCTGGGGCTGGGTTTCTGAGACGATGGCAGAAAGAACACGTGGCAGAAAACATGGCCCACTGTGGCAATTGGCAGTGGAGCCCGTGAAGGTCTCCAAATACAATTCGAACTTGTAACTCAGCACAGGTATTAAAATATGTGTCACCTTTCATCACCTTAAGAGCAAACCGACACTAAAAGCTTCTGCAAGATCTTTTATATTACACCATAGAGTAAAAACTGTAGTCAATGTTCGGATAGTTAAAAGAGCACCAAACACTACAAAATGTAACCAACATGGTTCTATTAAAAACTGTCATCAACTCTGGCATTCAAGGACAGCAATACAATATTTTCTTTACAAAGCAACCAATATAAAAATCTGCAAATGCCATAAATTCATTTATAGGCTATTATTTTCATATAGGCATGTCACTAGATTCTTTCCATTCCTTCTTTATTTCCATTCTCTCCTGAGGTATTTTTTTGTTGTTTATTTTTATTGTACTGCTGGATGCATTTATCTTTGATCACCCTTTCCTAAAATGATTTTTAAAGATCTGCAAAAAATTTTTATTGCATAGGACACTATTCATGACACAGAGATTGGGAACTGCAAATATGTGGCATTGGAACGAGTCTTACAAATATTGCATTTTAAGAATGTGTTACAGACTTTTTTTTACAGTTTGTCTCTTTTAAAAAAAAAACTGAAGTTACAGCTAAGAGTTAACTACGTATAGTGAAGCAGTTTGGGAATGTTAGAGATTAGAAAATACGCTGAATGATACAAAGGAGGAAAAAAAGCCATAATTCTTGCCGGCTATATATTGTATTGCCTTCAAAAGCAACTGTACAGGTTGTAATAAGTTCATAGTTAAATATTTCTACTAATCTGTTTTGGGAGAGCAAATGTCTTTCAAGGTTTCCAGTTCCTCTATAAGCTTCTTGTTTTGAACTTCCAGCACCGCGACTCGACTCTCCAGACACTTGACATATTCTTTCTTCCGACGTCGACATTCTTTAGCAGCTTCCCTGAAAGAAAATAGAAAGCAAAAGGGCAAACAAAACATTTTTTCGCATGCACGCTACTGACAAGGAGGCTGAAGGAGGCTTGGGAAGTGTGATCATGGTTGCGTTCCCCATCCTGGGACAAGAGGTCTCATTCAATTTCAAACACTAAAGCCAAACTGGGTTCTCAAGGGTCACTGGGGTCCCTTCCACAAGTCATTCCGCATGGCAATTAGTAGCATGGCTGCACCTCCTGCCTTGATTAGAGTTCAGAGCAAACAAGGTCCGAGTCAAAGACAGTTACTCTGCTTTATGGCAATAAAGATCTTTGAGGGCCTTGAGTTCCTCAATGAGGGTCTTGTTTTGGTTTTCAAGCACAGCCACGCGGTTTTCAAGACACTTGACATATTCTTTCTTCTTCCTGCGACACTCCCGGGCAGCTTCCCTGGAACCAACACAAGGCAAGTGACAAGGGGAACAACCTCTCAGCGCAGTCCAGAGTGGCCCCCCGGGCTCAACCACCAGGCGGTCCTCGGTCAGGTCTGGACAGAGCCGCACGACAGCTGTGACCAAGCATGTGCCTGGGCGTGTGGTCACCCTTAGCCAGCAGGAGTGATGGCAGAGTGACAACAACTAGCCCGGCATCTGTGGTACAAGGTGTTTCCTTAGGGCACGTGGCCCATGGCCACAGGGACCAGAAAGGTTTTCAGTAACCAAACTGATAGGAACACATCCCCACATGAATTTCTACAAAAAAAAAAAAATTACAGATCTGTTCAATCCTCTTAATTATCTTTGTCCACCAAAAGCCACATGTTCCATCATGAGTTAACTTTGATCAAAAATGATTAGAAAAATTAATCCTCAGCAACCTTAAACCTCAGTATGGGAGGTTTTCATTCTTCAAGACTAAATCTCACTTAAGACAAGATCAATTGGGACGGCAAGCAACAATTTACTGGCTGGAAAAACAACACAGATAAGAATAACAGGTCATGCACATTTTCATAAACCAAAATGAAAGGGACTCGGCTTTTGAAAATTAAAGGAGAGAAGAGAGGGTACAGAATACAACCCTCAGTAATTCAGACAACTTAAACCTGGAAATGTGAGAATGCCATGACAGAAATCATGGAAAGGACATGAGACATACATCTGCAAACCAGGACTGAAAGCAGTGCAGACACGCCCAAAGGAAGACCAGACCAGCAGCCAAAGCAACACATACAAATGAACCCAGAGCCAAGTTAGTCATTTTCATGCATAACCCCACCAAAAAACAATGGACACAGCCAACATTTTCTCTTCTTCTTTTTTTTTTTTTTCAGGGAGGGAGGAGGTGGCAACCACATCATTTTTAACTCCTCTGCAGAAGATACCCTTTGATCACAGCTTTATTTTGGAGCATTCCCTTGAGAAAAACTGCCTTTCGGGTCCTCATCGTATGAAAAAGCCTATGTTGAAACAGATAATTCAAATATATAAACAAAAGTTGTGTCAAATGTCTAATCACCAGCTACTGTAATGCCAGTTACCTCTGCTGCAATGCTGAACTAGGACTGACGTGTGCAACACACTTGGCCGATTCTGTTTTATGTTTGGGGGTAGTTGACGCTCACTAACAACTGGTGATCTGTGTTTTCTCTGTGGGAAGTAAGGGTCAGCAGAAGAGAGACCTTGAAATCCCAATGAACTGCAGGAAGAGATCAAGCCTTACCGCCTAGCTGAGAACAATGAGTCACCCTGTGAATTTTAAGATGTTCTCAGACTTCTCAAACGGTTAACAGAAAAATTAACAGTGTAAAAGTGAGCCCAATCTGATAAACACAGATTAAGTTAATCTAAATGATTCACATGGCAAAGTCAAGAATAACTCCAATCACACCTGGCAGTTTGGGAACATAATTCAACTCTTTCACAAAGAAATGAAAATACGTTTCTGAATACCAAGCTTTTCATGATTAAATCATCATATAAAATTCTAGATCTGGAAGGAAGATAGTAATTTTATAAAGGAAGTTACCATGAAATGAAATTTTAAATATTGAAGAGCAGTGTCGTGGGATGTCTAATTTTTCAAGTTTTATTTACCAAGGTGGACTATTTCTAGTGAAATATCCATACTTTGTGTTTCATGTGTCTGCCTGCGTGTTACCAGAGTCAAAATGTTCTAGGCACAGGACTATTTCTAGTGAAATATCCGTACTTCATGTTTCGTGCGTCTGCATGCGTGTTACCAGAGTCAAAATGTTCTAGGCACAAAGCTCTGGACGGTCATACCAGTAGGTGGTACATTCCTAAGTTGTCTCAGCTATGGAAAACACCTGTTTCTTCTATTAATAGTTAGCTCAGCTTTCAGGTCTTGCATTTGTCTGAAGATATCCTTGGCGTGGAGAAGAAATACACAGCAAAGAGGAAAAGCTGACAAGCTTGTTAAAGAAATAAAAACCATCGTGGGACTGGTAGAAATACAATTAAGTATCTATTATGAATGCCATCCAATGAATTTAGTCTTTTTAAAGAGAGAATGTGTAACAGGCCTTTTACATGTGGTGGGGCTATGGATAATGTTAATTCTTTCTGTAAGGCCACATACCTAAGTGTGCAGCTGACACCAAGGTCTCTTGCAGGTGAGCTCAGTGTTAGTGCTATGTGGGCTCTGGGTAAAGACAACCTGAATGCAGTTCCAGGTTCCGTGCAGTTTGGGCTGTGTGACTTAGCCAGCTTGTTACCTGACCTCTCTGAACCTCAGCTGCTCATATGTAAAGTAAGGAGAATGTGTGTGTGTGTGTGTGTGTGTGTGTGTGTGTATGCTCAGTCATGTCTGACTCTTTGCAACCCCATGGAATGTAGCCCACCAGGCTCCTCTGTCCATGGGATTTCCCAGGCACGAATACTGGAGTGGGTAAACATTCCCTTCTCCAGAGTATCTTCCTGACCCAGGGATCGAACCCAGGTCTCCTGCATTGCAGGCAGATTCTTTATGGTCTGAGCCACCAGGGAAGCCCATGAAAAGTAAGGAGAATAACTAGACCTATTCTCATGTGAAAGCTTTGTGCCTGCGAGTTAAAGAAATGGTAGAAAACAAGCATTGAAAACTTGCTCAACAGATACTGAGCAACTGAATAGCCATTTGTCATCTGCTTTTCTCTTGTCCTGCTCTGACACTGAAATCTGGAAGCTAAAATAGACCCTTTTCAGAATTCCTTGCACCTAGGGACTGTCTCAGTTATTTCTAGCCAAGGAAATGTGCAAGAACACGTGAGAAAATGAGAAAGGGAACTAGAAGTATATGTACTACAGGAGGTGTCTCTATGTGGTGGGGCTGTGGGTAATTTTAATTTCTTCCTCTTGCTTTGTCCCTGCACTCAGCTAGAATTTTTCAGAATAGACTGTACTTTGGTATAATAGAGAAAAAAATGAAGTTACAAAATGGATAGAAAACTACATGTAAAAGACTTAGAAAATTCTGAACTCACACTCAGATTTATTTTGCTCATAAAGAAGCTTTTTTTTTTTTTTTTTTTTTTACAGGATCTTTATTTAACAAGTCAGAGGAGTGGGATGGGGTGGGATGGGGTGGGAGGTGGGAAGAAGGTTCAAGAGGAAGGGGACATATGTATGCGTATGGCTGATTCATGCTGATGTATGGCAGAAACCAACACAGTATTGTAAAACAATTATTCTCCAATTAAAAATAAATAAAACAAGTCCGGCAATCATTTTATTTCACTCTTTTTGTATAAAGTATAGAAGTACTTCATTGTCATCATTGAACCATTTTCTAAGGCTTTCATTGTATCTGAATGTCTTATTTCATAATAATGATAATTATATTGATCATACTAATTGACAAATGATAATTTTTTAAAATAATGATTATTTTAAATTAATTTTTATTGAGTATAGTTGCTAAGAAGCTAAAAATTACTTATTACCTATTTCACAAAGTAAATACCAAGTATAAAGTGAATCTTTATTTGTAATAAAATCCTTCTGTTATCATTTTAAAAATTTAATGTATCATTTAGATATCACCCTACAACACAGGGGGATGTACCTCAGCTGATGAAAAGTTTCATGGCTCTGATTAGAAAACTTACCTATGAGCACAAGCAGAGCAGGCATCTACACAAAATGCCACAGAACAGGTAACGTGGGAGAAATAGCTGACTGAGGACAAGCAGTAAATGATATGTCCCCTAGGTGGCCGCAGTTTCTAATGAAATGCCTTACCTGTTTTTCATTAGCCTCAGCTCCCGTTTGCGTGTCGCTTCCTCTGCTAGCTGCTGGGGACTGTGCAGGCTTCCGGGGGAGGCAGCCATCACCACTCCCTGTGGCAAAGCAGTAGTCGGAGCTCGGATCTGGTAAGTCGGCATGTCGCCAGTGGCAGCTGCAATGAAACAAAATAGCACGTCATATAAACAATTTCCCACTTCATATATGTTATATAAAGTTGACCTGGGAATAACAACCTTCTTTCTACATGTTGTGAGAGGTGATCTTGCTAATATTTAAGATGACTGTTCAGGGCATTGTAGAAATCTTAGGTATGAAAGATCCCATGAGCATTTGGAACAGTGATACTCAGGATGGTCTATACATTTAATAGAAAAATGCCCTAACACTTTTTAGAAAGGTGTTTTTTTTTTTTTTTAAATCAAAGGCTCAAGTAGGGAGGCTTTTAAATTGACAGTTCATTTAGCCTAAAATCAGTGGTGTACTGATATATATTTAACCACAAGCTCTCCAGGAGGGAAAAAAAAGCCCTGGTCTGTAGTGTTTATCAAATCCCAGGATGTGACCAGTTTTCAAGCTACCAGTGTGACTTCACTAGATCTGTAAGGGGCACACCATGCAGACAAAACAGATGTAAGTAACCTCAAGATCATGGACATAATTATTAGAAAGGATGAGTTTTAAGTATTTATTAATGTAATTTATTTGTTAAGTATATGTGTATTATCAATACATCTAATTTTTACTGATGGCTGTTTTTGCAGTCAGTTCATAAAAATCCTGAAAATGTAATCACTGATACCAGCAAACCAGTGGGAGCTGGCCCTAGCACACCACTGCAAGAATTTTGCTTAAGCAGAACATCTGTATCCTTTGAATAGCCCAGTGAAGAGATTTTCCCATAGCCTACATCATACCTGAAACAGTTCCTGAAAATCTTTAAGTGCAAGTGTTATTAACAGATGATGACTGACTGGGGTGCTGGAAGGAAAATACTAGCTTACTGTATTTTCAGCTTAAAAACAAGAACAAAATAAGAACAGGAAAGCTCTACTTAAAACTGGTTTCTCTGCGGAATAATAATTTTTATCTTTCCTAGGTTCCTTGGAATAATAACACATTTCTAAGCAATCATTTTTTAAAACACATTTTCTAATTATAGTATAATCATAGCTAAATGATAGATTTAAATATTTAGTATTCAGACTGAATACTAAAAGTCCTCAGTGTCCTAATTTCAAAATTTGTCTATCCACTGCCATAAACACAGCTTCCTAGAAAGAACAGATGGATTTAAGTCATGAAACATTTTTTTACCACCAACTTTTCAACTTTGAGAATGAATGGTCCATAGTTAATTGACATGTTGATGAGATATTGCAAAATGCATGCTCTCTCAAAGTTAAATGCAAGAAAGGTTTAAAAAGTTATCAAGTTCTATAAAAATTGGTCTGAACCTAGTGCCAATCAAAATATGAAAGGCATCATCACTATGTGTCATTGAAATGTATTACACCCATTGAGTAAGAAACAAAATTTTACCCAAAAGGGAGACAAAGACTTTTTCAGTAAAGTGGAATATTATCACTGAAAATAGCCAACCAGTTTAAAAGGTTCATCAAAAATGATCTGTGTGCTTCTTTTGGATATATACCAGGGTTTTTTTCCCTCTAGGGCTTGAGAATTAGGTGAAAGAATAAAAATATGGCTCTGAGCGAAGATAACAAGGTCTTTGTAAGATTAACAAAACCACCACTTATAAATTTCTCCCTTCTGTATATAATTTAATAAACAATCGTGATAAACAGTAACTGTGATAGATATAACAATCACTAGCAAAATTTAATATTAGTAAACTTGGGAAAAATCCTAAATTTATTTTTGTGACTATTTAAAACACTGTGTACACAGATGTCTTATTATATGTTGCAAAAAAAATTTTGAAATATTTTGAAATTATTTAAGAAGATATTTTAAAAAATCAGTTGTAAACTGTTAACTTCCTAAAGAATTTTTAGAAAAACTTCAAATCATATTGTCAGGGGAACTAGAATGGCTCACAGAACAACACAGTTGTCTCCTTTCTCTGTACTCACATCAGGGGAAGGTGGTTATGGGTTAATAAAGGTTAAACAATAGAACAGCTGGAGGCCACAGAGGCTTTCTAAAATTGGAACAATGGCCTGTGACGAATGAGAAGTTCGTGTGTCGTCGCTGTGCTGACATTTGCAGGCAGCAAGGATGCAGACCTTGGTCTAGGGTTGTTCTGGCCAAACACTGCTCACAAAGGGTGCAATAAAAATTAACAGCAAGGTACAGAGGGGTTCAGGATGCTTGCTCTAGTTTTGTGTATATCTGCTATTTCTGGTACTGTAAGTTAGAGCAGACTGGTTATATGATATACAAAAGTTAAAGAGTATCCATTTTTTAAAAAAGGAAAAGGGGTAGGGGGAGGAATATTTTGCAGGTGAAAAAATAAAATTCATTCACTGGTCTTAAAGCCAGAAATGGTTCTAAACTTGTGCCTGTTTCCAAAAGCTGAAACTACCCTCCAAGGGCCAAACTTGGCACCATGAAGAACAGCGGCACTTTTTAAAGAAGTATTCTTAAAACATTTTGAGCAACAGCTCAGGAAAAAATACAGCTTTAAAATGATACCTTGGAAAAGAATGTTGTATTTGGATGTATTAGTTCTAGATTATTCGCTAACAAAACTAGGTTTTATTACAATTTTTCAGACCTAGAATATATTCATTCTATCTCCTTCAACAAAAAATCACCCTGCAGTGCATTAGTTCAAGCCAGAAATAGGAATTAATGTAAATTAGTAGGAATTAGCATCAATTCCTATAACATCCCAAATAATCTATATGATGGTGCTATTCTAATGTCTAATGGTTACTGAATAAGGATCAAAGGATGAATTCCATATATTGAAATATGATCTTGTTAGTCATGTTAATATGGACAAAGAGAATCTTTTGTGTTAAGGAAATCCAAATGTCAAAAAGTTTTGTTTTTGAAACAAGTTATCAAAGTTTTTGTCTTAGCTTTAGTTTTCAATGAAGTGATTAAGTGGTGATTTAAAGCAGGTTAGATGTTGAGGATCACTGTTGAAAGAAACCTACTACATTCTTCGATGTCATACTCTGATCCATGGATTCTTACAAAGGCCAATTCCTATTCCTTCTAACTACCAAAAGTGCCCAAATTATTTTTTATTCTAGAATTTCAGTGTACACATTATTTCTGAAAATAAGTAGACCATCTGTGGGGGCTTTAAACTCGTGATCAAAGAAAAACAAGAAAAAGATATTGATACACTAATTTTATTCTAAGGCTGCAAACTTTAAAGACAAGTCAGAGACATCTTTTTTACCTTGGTATCCCCTAGAATCTAGCTTGGTCTTTGATATTATGAGTGCCCGGTGAGTTTACATGTGCACCACATGGAGTAAATTTTGAACTTCCTAGGGTTTTGCAAAAGCCCACTGTCATTCAGAATGTCTAAAGTAAGCAATATTATGATTATAAGACCATAATTAGCTATTGTTATTATAGCTAAGTCTTTAACACTAAGCCATGGAAAGCCCGATAAGGTGCCATGTGTTTATTCAGACTTCTTGATAAAAGGGCATTATTTCTTCGGTCTTCCCTTAGATAGTAGTCATCTAACCTGGCATTATAGAAGTAGAGAAGTTCTACTTATAGTGCAATTCCAACCATCTAACTCCTGACATGAAAAAAAGAAATGTTTAGGTTTAGCATCGATATTTCATGAGAAAGAAAATTCCTAGAACTCTCAGTTCTGGTCAGTAACTTCATACCTCTCTTCACAAGCTTTAAACACGGTACAGCAGAAAAAGCATGGGGCTTGAAGTTTGGGTTCTAGTCAGCTCTGCCACTTACCAGCCATGTGACTTGGGGCAAGTTCAGTTTCCTCATCTGTAAAATGGGGATACATGGTCTCATTTAATACTCACAATAAACCCTGTAATGTATGTCAAAGTGTCTAGCACAGTGCCTGTCACAAGGTTTTCAGCAAATGTTAGTTCCCTTCCTCTTCCCTTCCTTAAGTTCTGAAAGACAATATTCCAGATTATGCTTATACTGTATATATTAGTTCAAAGGCACATAACAACCATAAATATATTTCCCGCTGGAGCTTCCCTTCTAACAAACCTGGGTAATAGAAATGGCTGAAATGTGGGGCTCTTATTACTTACTGTGCTTTTAAAAAAATATGCCTCTTAAAAAACTTTAACAATTTCTATTATAAAAATTTCTACTATATATTCTATCCCTTTAGAGAATAAATTATTAAACAATAATAGGAAACATCCTTCTTAAGGTGTATAATCATTTAAAAGAGAGCCTCAAAGGTGAAGAATCACAGATAAACAGATGGTACAGTCTCACTGGCCTGGTAATAAGAAAACGGTAAATCCCACAAGTCAGAGGTGCTTCTTTCTTCCTAACAAAGAAAAGAGGAAACCCAGCCAAACGCCTTACTTGACAGCTTCCAAAGTGAAATGATTCATCAACACCCCTAGTGATGGTGACATTACTTGCTTATTTATTTGTTTATTGAGTTCTCTGAGCACATTAGCTGAATAAAGATCTTTTTTTCTGCATATGGCTCCTACCTTCATGTGTCATGTTGCTCTATGTGGCTACTCCCAAACACACTGGAGAAATGCAAGGAATGGAGGTGACTTAGTAGTCATACTGGTTAGCAGGGGTTGCTTGCCCTGGCTCCAGCAAACCAACAACATCCTCATTTTTCTTTTCTGGTCCCCTTCTTCCCTGCCACCACACCAGGATTCAAAATGCCCAGATCAGGCTTGTCCTCGCCTGGTATCTCACAGCATCCAAAACTTCCCCTCCTTCACTGCCCCCTACTTTCCCCAGGTAAATGAAATCCTATGTAAATGTAACTAAATGCTGAACACTTTCAAATTTGTTATAATTACTGTAACACATAGACCCCATAGAATTGAGCCAGTACAATTTTTTAAGTTACCCATAAAGGACCTTCCTGAATTGTTTATTAAGTAAAATTATTCAAGTAAAAAGAAAGTCTATGTAAAAGATGAAATTATGAATATCAAAATTTAAAGTTCTATACAATAGCAAATATATACTCTATCATCCTAGGAGAGTAATAATAAATATTCTAGAAAAAAGCAACGTGGTATGGTGTGAACAGGACCCAACAAGGAGTCTGAAAATACAAATGGGTTCATAGCATGCTAACTTGATCCCTGTTCAGTCAGATGCAAATAAGAGTACTATCATCTGCAGTCAGTACCTCAATGACAAGGCATGGAAAGTGCTTTTCCTCTCACGTATTTAAATATGGTTTCCTCAGTGGGGACTTCCCTGATCCCTTAACCCTGTTACCTGCTTCTTGTGGTCTCTCATGCTCTGCCAGCTTTCTTATAGCACTCGCCACATTTGTATTTGTTTATTTGTAACAGTAAGTGATTTTTTTTAAGTTTACATAAATGCAAAGTATCATCATAATTATTTTATTAGGCAACATATTCATATAGGCATATAAAACTGGGCAAAGTGAAACAAGCATCCAAAATTATATTTCATTAAAATGTTTTTTCAAAAATAGTGGGGAAATAACACAATGGCAATTTCTGTATACCTTCCACGCAGTTACAACCTGATCCAAAACATTTTTTCATGTGAAAATCTCCAAACAAAAACCTTTTCCAGCAGCCCCTTTTCACAAAAGTGAAATGTATCCTTATTCTCATGCATCAAATATTAATTAAGATACTATTTTCCAAATTTGAATAAGTTGTAACTTTTTAACAATTCAGAAGTCCAGGCTGAATACTATGACAAAAAGTATTTCTGATAAAAATTTAAAGTATAACCAACAGAATCAATAATATAATTCTATAAACCATGGATATTCACTCTCACATTCAATTCCATGATCCTATAAGCAAATCCTCCTAAAACCTTTTCCAGGCCAGTCATTATTCTGGAGCCTGACTTTGGTCTAGATAAGCTTTTCAAACTATAAGTTGTAGACTATAAGTAATTCATTAGTTTCATGGGTCAAGAACAGCATTAAAAAAAGAATAGAATACACAAGTATATCACAGAGCATAAGCACTATTTTTGAAACTGGTTTTATATAAATGTACTTGTTTTATATAAACACACACACACACAAAGTCTACTGCAGGATAATGTAAAATGTGTATCGTGGTCAAAACTGGGTGGGGATGATCCCCTGGAGGAAAGAATAGCAACCCACTCCAGTATCCTTGCCTGGAGAATCCCATGGACAGAGAAGCCTGGGGGGCCATAGTCCATAGGGTCCCAAAGAGTCGGACACGACTGAAGAGACTTAGCACACATGGTCAAAAAGTTGGCAAGTCAAAGATCCAGCTCCATCCATCCCTTCGAAATCCGGATGGAGAGGGGGTGAAACTGGGAGTCCAAAGGTGGGGCCCAAAGCTGCACTACTGCCTTCAAAAGGTTCCTTAAATCCTGTGTTTTGGGAGCTCCTCAAAAAAGCAAATAAAATATGCTTTTCATTCTCAAATAGCATTTTAAACAGAGCTGATTCTGTGAGAACTGACCAGATTTCCAAAAATAATGATTTCTGAAGACACAGTAAGGTCTTGTGAAAAACGTTTGACATTTTAAAATTTTCAGCATTCTGAAAATTTTAAATTGGAATGGGTAAATCAGGTATAAGCATTGTGGGCAAAACTGTGAGAAAAAAATCTTTTCAAGGATAGTAGTATATTCACTCTGTAAACATAAATGTTCTTTTATTTACAAGCAATGATTAAAAATGTATGCACATTTTTACTTTAAAATTTAATGTTTAAATATATTCTAGGTATTCTCCAATCATTTAATTTTATCTTTTGCTATGATTTGTTTCTCATGTTTGGACATGAAAATTGGAATTAAAGGCTTAGTAAAGAAAGACCCACCAACTAATGATTTTTAGAAAATAAATGCATGCACAAAAATGCCTTTGGTCCTAAAATCATATGACATGCAGTGTTTGAGATTAAATCCATCTATCTCTTACAATAAGTCTGTCATCTGAGGGCTTCTGCAATCTTCCAAAACCTCACAAAAACTTCTTTGAGAAAAACAATTTAACACAGGCTTTACTTGCTCAAGACAATGGAATGTTCCCTTCGGGAAGAGAGCGAGATCCACCGAGTGAACAGCTAAAAGGTGTTTACAGTCACCCTTTCTTAAGAAATTGGACTGCAAGTTTAGTACGGGTCTGGCACTCAACTGCAAGTCACTAAATCACAAGCATTACCTGTAACTGAGAGCATCAACCCCGGGAAGAAGTGAAGGTGGGGGTAGGGTAGGTGGGGGCGGCCAATCAAAGACGTGCACTCCCCGGGCCGAGCGCGAGCGGGCGCTCCGTCCCCAGGCACCTGCGCAGGCCGCTTGGCCCCGCCGGGCACACACTTACCTGGGGCGCAAATTGAAGGCAAGGCTTACGGGACCAGCTGGGAGCTAAGGGCGCAGTTGAGGAGGGTGGCCACCCCCACCTGCGCGCGGCCGAGCGGAAAGAACTGAGTCAATTACGGCGTGACTCGGACTGACGTCAGCGTGCAGCTCGCCTGCAGTTTAACTTTCCACTCCCCGCTGCACCGATTCCAGGAAATGTAATGACGTCGGCCCTCTGAACCCGGTGAGCTGAGCAGCAGACCGTTTTCCACAGGACGGAAGGAACGGCAGGCTCACCAACACCCTTGACGCGCTGGGTTCCTTATTCTGTTTTGCAGCTACATTTGAACACAGCGTGAAAAAAATCGGAAGCTGACTTTGACTTTTTTTTTTTTTTTACAACTCAAACAGAATGTGTGTTTCACTCGCAGCTGCACTGGATCTGCAACAGGTTGCAGATGAATCAACAGCTTATTTTAGTAGAGCAAATGGAGAGAGAGAAAGGGGAGTTGGGGGTGGGGGGCGGCGGTTTACCGCGTTGGCTAAGGAAGCAGCTCAGTACTGAGCAAAGAAACAACTACACTCAGATGCCTTCACAGGGTGCCGAGCAGATAAGGTTACAGATGAGAAGAAACGTCTTACTTCTCAGCTACAAGAAAGTTGATACTTTGGGAAACACTCAAGAGGTCCCTAAATAATTTTTCTAAACTTAAAAAAAAAAATTCTGCGGAATGTAAACCCCTCTTTAAAATTCTTACCTGTTTCATCCCCAGTTACAGCCATGATGGGCTTCTGCATACAGCACCGCCTGGCTTCCCCTGCCGCGGGTCCACATAAAGTGTTCCAAACCAGCAAGCTCGTGCGGGGTGAGTAGGAGTACTGACATCACAATGACATCACTAGCCTATCATTGCCATCAATTTGCTTTGTCACACACGAGCTCACTGAAACCAAACCCTATTAAAACCCTTCCTGTAATAAATCATCTCAGTGTTCTAGTTCCTCATTTTTACATAAAAATCGAGTTGCGTTCTGGCAAAAAAAAAAAACACACGAAAAACCATCTCATTAGCATTAATAGTTACCTGGTTGTTTTTTATGGGGCTACTTTTAATTATTGTTATGTCCAATGTTTCTAAGTAAGCAAAGTAGGCATAAACCTTAAATATTTTTCGTAACTCATAGAAAGATAAAAAGCACTTACAGATTTAAAAAAAGAAATTGACAATCAGCCCAGAAAAATCTTTGAAACACACAGAAGTGTATTTCATTGACGCTTCTAAACTCACCAGGTAAGGAATACCCAGCCACCTTAGTTGACTTAATACATTTTTATTTGCTACAATATCGTAAAATCCAGCTGTTCCTAGGATGACACAGAATTTGCTAATTTCACTTGAAAGAAATACATACTGAAATTTTAAAAATTCACTGTGCCAAAAGTAGCAAGTATTATATAACATTCTTCCAGAAAAATTAGATTGAATCATATGAATTGGCTGATAGTTAACCTTTTTGGCCCATAAAAATAGCAATTTCATGTGGCTCAATCTAATATGCTATTTTTCTCAATTAAAATCCCTTGAAAAGAATTTTGTGGTTTTAAAAACTCATAAATCAATTACTATTCATACATTTAAAAAATATATCCAGTTTTATTTGGATCACTTAATAAAGGAAGAGCTGTATCACTGCTGGAAATTTAACTATTACAAAGTTAGACAAAAGATTGGCACATGTTCAACAGAAAAACAGACTACAGCCCTGGGGAAGAAAATGATTTACATCTCTACTGCACAAAAATAAGTGATCTGTCACTGATCTTGTATCCTTATCAGTGGGCTTATAAAGTCCATTCCCTGTAGGACTAGGATTCAATTCAATGTTACATCAGTGAAAGGGTATTCATTCCACTACCTCCTTCTTGCTTTATTCACTGAAGTACTTCTAGTAAGGCAGAGACTTCACATTCAGACACTTGGCAGGCAAAACATGATGAAGGATCCATGGTTCTAGTAATTCTCCGAAGCACAGAAACTAAAGACATCCTGACTAAGAAAGAAAGTCTGGAGACCAATGGAGAGTCCACGAGGGACTCTTCCATCCCAGCCATGCCTGAGGTCTTTATTTCAAATCTGAGAAAGTTCACATTGATTTTAATCTCAACATTTCTTTAAATTGACACTTGGGTGCTCAAACCTATTCATGTAAAAAAAAAGGGGGGGGGTACTTCCCTGGTGGTCCAGTGGCTAAGACTCCCAATACAGGAGGCCTAGGTTCGATCCCTGGTCAGGGAACTAGATCCTGCATGCCGCAGCTAAGACTCAGAGGAGCCAAGCAAATAAATATAAATATATTTTTAAAAAAGAGTAGAGGAAGGAAAGGAAGAAGGGGGGTTGGTTGCTTGGCTGACTACTGCTATTGGTACAGTTTTAATAAATCCCCTGGACTAGATAAACTTGGTTAATCAGCACATGGAACTAGTTAGTCACATTTTTACAGAGGTAGACTATTTCACTTTTGTTCAGGAAATGGTTATGGAACATTTATCCCACATCAGGGCTGTCAAGGGTCCCAGCAGCCAGATGTAGAAGATTGGGGAAGGCTGCCTAGGAAAGTGTTTTCTAGCATGAAGCGATGGGGGAAGTGCTCCTGCCAGGGCACATGACTCTAGGTGAGGGCCCTAGAGGGGAGAGAGCGCATGGCACAGGACAGGAGATGAAAGGAACTGCACAAAAGGGAGAAGTGTAGGGAGAAGTCCAGTAAGGAAGGAAAGCCTGCACCAAGCAGGGGGCTTTGTTAGGGATTCTGTCTTAACAAGTAACAGGCATTCACAGAAGGGTTTTGAGCAGAAGAGGTTGACGTGATTTCACACTTAAATATTTTACAAACACCACTCTGAACTGCAGAAGGGAGAGTAGAATGGGAAAGAGGAAATGGTGGAGACAGAGACTTTTGTTTCTAAGAAATATTAGTAGCTCCCAAAATCACGGGGCAGGATGAGTAAAGGGAGCCTAGATAAACTTTCAGGAGCAATTCCCAAAACACCAGGCCAACAAGGGAGCTGCTGCTTCTGGCATGAGGAAGAAAATCAGGGTGCTGCTCCATAGCTGCCAGCTTCGGCAGCCACCGGGCAGTGGCCAGGAATCATCGAGATCCAGAAAGAGGACTGTGACAGTGGAGGTGGGGAGGAATGAAGAGATGGGCTCTTTAGCAAGAAGGAGGGATGAAGAAGGGGCAGGAGAGTGATGGGTGACACCCAGGATTCCGCATGAAGTAACAGGATGGACAGTTACTGAATGAAACAGGGTAACAGAAGGGGAAGTGCGGTGGGAAAAATTAATGTGGGGTTTTGGACCTCAGACGTCAAGAGATGTGAGCCGGGAGCAGGGATGAGGTCATCCAGAGGGAGCACTCAAGCCAGGCGGAAGAGGGCCCGGGATGCAGCCTGAACTCCACTACAACTGCCAACACTTTGGGAGCTGGGCCGAGGGGACCAGAAGAGGGGCAGGGTTACCCAGGAAATGTAGGAAGCAGAGGTCAGCAGAGGTCAGTACTGCAGAGGGAGGGGGCCATCCAGATGACGCCAGAGACAATAAAACTATTTCTCTCTAACACAAGCAAAATAAAAAATGTACAGGTAACCAGCATAATTACAGGAGCATAGGTGTAGCTTATTCAGATGATCCAGAATACATTTGTATTATTATTAAATTTTGACCTAAACTGTTTAGAAATAAAAGTATGAAACATTTCCAGACCCCTGGGGTCTAGAAAGCTGTTTAAGAAGTAGGCATTGATAAACTTCTGTTGTACAGGAACACTTTGTATTCAAAAGCATTATGTGGCATAATGTGGAAAAAAAAAAAAAAAGATGAGGAGAGAGACTCACAGAGAAACTGCCGTGACCTTTCAAGGGGCTGACAGGGTGGAAGGTGGACAGAGAGTAAGACAAGAATGCCCATGGACCCTGCTGGGTTTAAGGAAGAAGTAGAACCCCTGGCCACCATTATTTTTCAGATGGAGAAGGAGAAGATAAAAGTAAAGGCAAGGAGAAAGAACAAGAGGAATATTTATTTACATCTTATTTGTGTTTGATATAAACATTCATGAAGGATCACAGGGAGATTCACCATGAATCAGAATATTATTAGCAGTAGAAGTAATTAGAGTTTTAGCAAGGTTCATAGATAAAAGACAAACTTTTAAAAAAAATCAATTATTTCTCTATACCAGCAACCAGAAAATGTAACCAAGAGCTACCACTCCTAATAGCAAAAACAAAAACCCAACCCCATCAAATATTTAAGAACTAATTGAACACTGTTCAGAGTATGAGAGGACCCCCCCCATGGAGAAAATTTTAAACTGTTAAAAGAAGTTAAGATCTGAATAAGTTATGCTCTGTTTGGTGGGAATATAAATTGGTGCAGCCACTATGGAAAACACTATGGGGGTTCCTCAAAAAATTAAAAATCAAACAACCCTATGATCCAGCAATCCTACTTCTGGGTATTTATCTGAAGAAAATAAAAAGACTAACTCAAAAAGATATCTACACCCTCATGTTCACTGCAGCAATATTTACAATAGCCAAAACATGGAAACAATCTAAGTGTCTATTGACAGATAAATAATTAAAGAAGATGTGGTATATGTGTGTGTGTGTATATATATATATATATATATATATATATAATGTAATTTCAATCAACTATAAAAAAGAAGGAAATTCTGCCATTTGTGACAGCATAGATGGACCCTGAGAAGAGCATTATGCTAAGTAAAATCAGTCAGACAGAGAAAGACAAATGCTATATGATATCATTTATATGTGAAACTTAAACAAACAAAACTCAAACTCACAGACAGAGAGAACAGACTGGTGGGTGCCAAAGGTAGGGAATGGAGGAGAGCAAAAGAGGGTGAAGGGGATGTCAAAAGGTACAAATTCTAGTTATAAAATAAGTCCCAGGAATGTAATGTACAAATTGGTGACTAGAGTTATTAATATTGTGTTGTATATTTGAAAGGTGCTAAGAGTAAGTCTTAAAAGTCCTCAGCACACACAAAAAAAGTCTGTAACTATACACGGTTAAGTATGTTATAATAAATAGCCTTATCACGGTGATCACTAACTGTGACTATACAAATGTAGGAACATTATGCTATACACCTGAAATTAACAAAAATGTTACGTGTCAGGTATACCTCAATAAGAAAAAAGACTTCAGTTCTCCCTAAGTCAATCGGTAAATTGAGTATAATCTCATCATTGCTTTTCTTACTGTGTTACACTATTAGTATTTAGAAATTCAAACTTATTCCCAACGCATATGAGAGAACAATAGTTCATGAAAGTGAAAACAGCACTAAAAACAAAAAGTTAAAAAGACAAAAAAGGGGCGCTTGTTCTATGACAACAAAAGCAGTGTAGTGCTGGTATGCAGCAGTGAGAATGCTGAGACATTTCATGACTGCACAAGGCCTACTTACTGTGCATAACTGGCTGCATATGCGGAGAGAAAAAAATAAAAACAGGTTTTCACCCAACAGTACACACAGAGGTGCATCACAGGTAGATTAACAACATAATGTGAAAGGTAAAGCCATAAAGCTGATAGAATCAATGCTGAAAAATATCCTTTGTGACTTATGGAAGAAAAAGACTTGTTAAAACCCCCCCATATATAAGACTTATGTGTGTATTATTGATGCACAACACAAAACATTTAAAAAACTCTCCTTCTTAAAGTAGCAAGTTTTCAGTAGATTTTCCATATTAAAAAAAGATAAAGTGAGAAGTAATGAGAACTTTTTTATGATTTTTCATTTAGGTATAAAGGATTTATGAATATCAGATAAATAGAATAGGTGCTTTAATTTTATATTTAAAAGAAAACATTAAAGCACTGGGTAAATACTATTGATTTTTTTTTAACTCCATAAATGTCACCAGTTTAGCTTTTCATACACTTTTATGACTAGTGCCCCAAATACTTCAGAGTAAATCTAAATTATCAAGAGATTCATCAATTGTAATCTGTTTTCTATACTTGCAAAACTTTCAAACTAAAAGAACTGATGTTACCCCCCACCTCTTAAAATGAGTGCAAATAGACCAAGGGGAATAGAATTAAACTAAACACAAGATTTTTGAAAGTTGCATTGAACACATTATAGTTATTTGAGCACAACTGAATGAAATAAAAAATACTGTATACTTCAATTTTCATTGAAATCTTGGGTTACCCGAAAAACTTAAGGCTATATCACAACTGCTTCATTTCACTACTCTTAGCCTTCACAAGAGATAGAATAGGTACCTCAGAATTCAAATGTACTAAAAATGCTCGAAAGAAAGCATAAAATCAGCATTTGTTTTGGAATAAGATGTCTAGAAAGTAAGCTTGAGTGTAACAACCAGGGAAAAACCCAAATTCAGTGCATTGTGGACTGGATACTTAAATCTTCCTAAGACTAGGTACTAAAAACATATTCAGTACATTTCTAATCCCCAGAGGAAGAATATTTACTTAAAAGCTTCATGTTTCCAACTCCTTTTTTTCCATTATGTTACTCTGAATTTAACTTTTCTTTAGAGCCAATAAAATCTGCTAAAAATCAAGAACTGTATAGTTTATTTAACTTTTGGTTTAGTATGCTAAAATACTTCCCCAAGCCTTTTTAAGTCCTCCCTACCCCACTCCCTCCCTCCCCAAATCTACATCATGTATGTTTCAGAGGACTATGAAATCACCACTAAATGGCGTGCTCCAGTAACCCACAGGTATTCTAAATGTATTAGATGAATGACATATACCTTGAACCACCACCTGGCTGCCTGGGACAAAGAACTGGTGTGTGCCATCTGCTGACTGTGCTGCGTACTGCACAATTGTGGCACTTGGTGGAGGAGCTCCTGAATTTGTCATTGTTAATGCCTGCAGTCCCTGAACACCATCAGATCCTGGGTTAGAAATCTGGATTGTTCCACCTTGGGCTATAGCAACTTAATAGAAAAAGAAAAGAAGTATTAGAGAATTTCAAGATTTGTTCTTAACAACCCCATATTGGTAGAATATATACTCTGAACCTATATATGACCAAAGCTTCTCATTCTCAAGTTACCCTTAATTCTCTATGCTAGATAGATCAAGGGACCCTCCTTCATGGGACAACACACTGAAAAAGCTCAAAACACTTGAAAATGTCTTATATTCACAACTGCTTGAAATACACAGAACTCAGGGAGTTCTTCCTCCTCCCTGGCATCCATATGTATAGTATTTAAGAGGAAGAATGGAGATGCAGGCAGGGAGAAAGTCCAGGTTTTGACTTTCTCCTTTCTTTCTCATATATTATTAGTTATAAACAACATTCTTCTAAGATTTAAGAAATGGTCAATTAAATTCCATCGAGCATTATAATTACAATAAATCTGTACCTTCAGCTAACTACCTGTCTAATTTATCATCAAAAGAAAGTACCTTTTAATGGAATATATATTTAATATATAGCTTTAAAGCCTATATATTTATTAAAATATATGTGTACTTATATGTTTAATAAAACATGTGTGTGTGTATATATAAATATATATTTAGACATGAGGTTTTAAAGTGCAAGTCTGTAAAACTGTAACCTTTACCATTTTGACTATGTCAGGGGAATCCTGAAATATAAAATGCTAAGTTGGAAAGAACCTTAAAAGGTAACTGTATGGAAAGAATTTGTGCTACAGTATTTACCTCTACAAAGTATCTTAAATAACTGTAGCTATGGCAACAGATATGAGGTAGACTTACCTTAAATATTGAGACTTACCAACCATGTTTAAATGTTGACATATTAACAGAAAGTTTCAAACGAATAACTGATCAAATGTTGTGTTTTAAAATTTCACTCTAATAGACAAAGAAGTACTATTGAAAATATCTGAGAGCTCTATATACTTTATAAAGATGATGACTCCATGTTTTAGTTTAGACACTAGAGGTTAAGTGGAACAAGGGCTAGTCTTTAAAAAAAAAAATCACATATAAACCAGCTAACTAGACTTTACAATGAAGATAGAAGTTAACACATAATCAGAGTAACACGACACCTATAATTTAATGTAAGTGCCTTACAGGAATGCTGTGGTAGTGTCTAAGGTATATTCTGAATATTTCAGAGTCATTTTCTAACTTTGTTATGGCATCTAAGCAAAGGTAACAATCTGATTGGATAAAACTGTCAGAACTATTAGTAACAATAACCACCACCACCACCAAATCTTCAGTTCTTTGACCTAAAGTTCTAGGGCCAACACAGAAAGATGAGTTAACATTTTAAAAAAAGATTTCAACAAAGGCACTATCTGGTTTTAGTTCACTGGCAGGCTACCACAAGATTGATAGAAACTGAAGAATCAGTTACCAAAATGTCAATAGTTGAGAAACTCTGAAGTAATCTCCCTTTGTCTGGTTCATCTAGAGCATTATATTTTGTACACATTTTTAAAACAAGATTTCACCATGACTGTCCAAAGATTTAAGGGTCTCAGGACTCACTCTTAATAATAAAAGGGTTTGAGAGAAATCTAAAAAAAGAAGAGATACTGTCTCCTTGGATCTTCATGGCTGGACATGAATGAATGTCATATGTTGTTATATATTTGAATGCATATTTTCAGTTGATAGTTGGATGTCAAAAAAGCAGTGCTTTATAAAGAACAGGCATGGGCAGTGTATCCACCATGTTAAGAAGCACAAAGCCTAGCACACAGCAGGCACTCAGTAAATATGATTGATGAGTGAATGGCTATCATTCCCTCACGACAGGACAGATAAAAACTTAAGCCACATGTGAGTATAGAAGAGTTAAATGAAGTATGGTTTCAAATTATAATTATACAACTTAATTTTCCATATTGACAATATTACCAAGCTTCTGAACTAGTAACAGATCTGAGTAGTTGCTTCCAAGGATAAGAACCATGAAATAGGTACAAGATCCTTTCTTTCTTTTCATACTTCATTTTTTTAACTCTTAGTTTTCAATGTTTTCCCAATAGATCTAACCAAATTTCTTTGCTTTCAGGCTGTGAAAAACTGAACCTGTTCTTCTTATCATTTTATTCTTCTGATCATTATATAATTAGACATGGAAAACAAAAGACATGCAGGCACACAGAAGCTGGCTCTAGAGAGAAAATGTTTCTACTGATGAGTCTTGTCCTTTAGCCTAACTTTTTATTTTTTTTATATCAAAGGCACTCTTGATTTTGGCATAAGCAAATGACAGAGGGCTCTCCCATTTAAAAATATTCTCTCTCAACTGACAATATCCTCAATGCTGAAAGATTTTTCAGTGCTTCAGGATCCCAGAAATAGGCTTTGTGAGCATGTGTGCATATTTCAAAAGATGTAAGGAGGAAACTTTTTAGGTTACAAAAATTTTCAAGGATAGCATAATATGTTTTCAATAAACATATCAGTATAAATTAAGTAGTAGGAAAAACAAAAATGAAATTAACTGAGTGAGTTTAGTCATAACTTAGCTAATTATTAGCTTTATAAGTTCAGTTCAGTTGCTCAGTCATGTCCAGCTCTTTGCGACCCCATGAACTGCAGCACGCCAGGCCTCCCTGTCCATCACCAACTCCGAGTCCACCCAAACCCATGTCCATCGAGTCGGCGATGCCATCCAGCCATCTCATCCTCTCTCGTCCCCTTCTCCTCCTGCCCTCAATCTTTCCCAGCATCAGGGTCTTTTCCAATGAGTCAGCTCTTCTCATCCGATGGCCAAAGTATTGGAGTTTCAGCTTCAACATCAGTCCTTCCAATGAATATTCAGGACTGATCTCCTTCAGGATGGACTGGTTGGATCTCCTTGCAGTCCAAGGGACTCTCAAGAGTCTTCTCCAACACCACAGTTCAAAAGCATCAATTCTTCGGCGCTCAGCTTTGTTTATAGTCCAACTCTCACATCCATACATGACCACTGGAAAAACCATAGCCTTGCTAGATGGACTTTGTTGGCAAAGTAATGTCTCTACTTTTTAGTATGCTGTCTAGGTTGGTCATAACTTTCCTTCCAAGGAGTAAGCGTCTTTTAATTTCATGGCTGCAGTCACCATCTGCAGTGATTTTGGAGTCCAGAAAAATAAAGTCAGCCACTGTTTCCACTGTTTCCCCATCTATCTGCCATGAAGTGATGGGACCGGATGCCATGATCTTAGTTTTCTGAATGTTGAGTTTTAAGCCAACTTTTTCACTGTCCTCATTCACTTTCATCAAGAGGCCCTTTAGTTCTTCTCCACGTTCTGCCATACGGGTGGTGTCATCTGCATATCTGAGGTTATTGATATTTCTCCCGGCAATCTTGATTCCAGCTTGTGCTTCATCCAGCCCAGCGTTTCTCATGATGTACTCTGCATATAAGTTAAACAAGCAGGGTGACAATATACAGCCTTGATGTACTCCTTTTCCTATTTGGAACCAGTCTGTTGTTCCATGTCCAGTTCTAACTGTTGCTTCTTGACCTGCATACAGGTTTTTCAAGAGGCAGGTCAGGTGGTCTGCTATTCCCATCTCTTTCAGAATTTTCCACAGTTTATTGTGATCCACACACTCAAAGGCTTTGGCATAGTCAGTAAAGCATAAATAGATGTTTTTCTGGTACTCTCTTGCTTTTTCGATGCTAATTATTGGCTTTATAAACTTACAGAAATTTTCTAGTGAATGTAAAAGGTAAAAGAATTTTGTGTCAATTATTTGCCCTACCCACTTATTCCAAATCTTTTTTTTTCAGGGGGCAGTGTGTCTAGAGTATTTTAATACCAATCTCAGACATCAGGTCTGGCAAATCATTTTAAAATAAAATCATTGGCTCATATCAAGGCCATTAGGGACCAATGAAAATAAAATAGCTTTGTATTTCCTACTGATTCCTAGGTCCTTGAGGACCTAGGTTTTACTAATGCTCTCTTGGACTGAAAGGGCTGCCCTGGTGGCTCAGACAGTAAAGAATCCACTTGCAATGCAGGAGACTTAGGTTTGATCCCTGGGTCAGGAAGATCCCCTGAAGAAGGGAACGGCTACCCATCCAGTAGTCTTGCCTGGAGAATTCCATGAACAGAGCAGCATGGTGGGCATGCAACTGAGGCATAAAAGCTTATACTTATGGCCACTTTATTGTTCATAATGGAGAGCCTCACGGGCCTGTGAACAGTGATTAGGATGCAAGCAGAGGTAAAGCAGTGTATTATTT
Source organism: Okapia johnstoni (assembly GCA_024291935.2). Taxonomy (NCBI): domain Eukaryota; kingdom Metazoa; phylum Chordata; class Mammalia; order Artiodactyla; family Giraffidae; genus Okapia; species Okapia johnstoni. Next base: position 10,766,066 of record CM044324.1, read on the forward strand.
TAGGCCACTTAACACATGCACACTTATTTTCCTCTTCTAAGTAAGCCTTAATAACATTATGATTTGATGAAATAATCTCAACTGAAGGAAAACTGAATGGTTAGATTACACGATCAGTTAAATTCTACTTTACTGTCCATTATGAGTTGACTCAAGCCTGATGGTATACTATCTGCTCATATTAGTGCCGGGCAGAGGTTAAGCTCTGTGTTCCAGTTGCTCTGGGAGATGCCTAACTTTCTGTCCCCTAAAGTCTAAGGTGAACTACACCCCATAATTAAGTAGGTCGCTCTATACCAACAGACTGAATGTTGAACACACTGACCTTACATTAAAAAATAAAAGTTTGTCTAGAGAGAGTTTAATTCATTAGTTAAGAAGTATTTTTCCATAAGTCAGTTTTAGTGGTTACACAGATCTCTTCATATACATTCTGACATAGCCATGATATTTAGTTTCAAATCAGAATTAACAGGTATGGTCTCCCCATCCCCAACTTACCATATTCCATGGTAACCAGGATGATACCATACCAACTAGTCTAAGCAATGAATTCTTTAAAAATTCTTGGTATAAAAAACTGTTTAAAAAAATCTGCTACTTCTACTATTCACTGCCATGGCACACTTTTCTTCTTAAAGGAAGTAGTATCACTGAAGCAAGGAAAACACTACTTATAGGATGAAAATTCAAGAACTTTGGTAAAAAAAAAAATTAATTAAAAAATAATATTTTAAAGGCATATATAAACAATAAAGAAGGAGGAGGAGAAAAATAAGGATGGAAACTGAAAAAAAAAATGCATGACCAAATGAAGAAGCAAAATTTAAGATTTCATCTGACCTCTTTTCACATGATACATCTTTTTAAATCTAAATCTGCATATATGAGCTAATTAAAACTACAGGATCTTCCCTATAGCTCAGACGGTAAAGAATCTGCCTGCAATGAAGAAGACCCAGGTTCGATCCCTGGGTGGGAAAGGTCCTCTGGAGAAGGGAATGGCAATCCACTCCAGTATTCTTGCCTGGAGAATCCCATGGACAGAGGAGCCTGGCGGGCCACAGTCCATGGGGGTCGCAAAGAGTCGGACACGACCGAGCGACTAACACTACCACTACTGCTATATATGAGCTAATTCAAACACATAAACATGTAAATGTTTAATTACTTACAATTTAAAACCATCTTTATTCCAATTGCAATGAAAGGATTCATAAATAAAACCTCACTGAATGAACTTTAAAAAGAAACAGCCAAATAAAAAGAAAGAACAGACCTTATTCCAGTGAATTCTCAGACTGAAATTCAAAAAGCAAGCACAACACAGAAACTGTGAGTAGCTGAAAGACTAAAACAGCCTGGTGCTACAACAAGATCAGCAACACCAAAGGTAAAGAACCAGATTTACACTAAGCAGATACCATCCAAAGTTTGCTTTGAAAGGTACCTTGGGAGCACGAAAGCAGTCATTCCTAACAGCAATAAATGCGACTGCATTTACTTTGGAATGCACAAGCCGATCATGCCAATTCCTCTTATGAAGAAATGGAATGCGTGCTTATTCACTCCAGCTTCCTGAGAATTCTGAATTCTTCAAGCAGTCCACGAAGGTCACAGATAACCTTTCTTCATAATGGTGGATTTAGGATGAACTTACTTACCGTTAGCATAAAGATGAGTTAATAGAGACTCACTCTTAACAAGATTCCTAGGAAAACAAAGTAGGAGCAAGAAAAGAGACAGGGACATTTAGGAAAAAATAATTTGAAGTCTTGGATGATAGCCCTTAAATGGTAAGGGAAGAAGTAGGGTTAGATTGACAATGGGTTAAAAAAACAATTGTCTTCAGAGAAAATTTAATGAAGAAACTTCAAACATTTAAATTTCTTTACCTGCAACAGCACAAACAGAATAACCACTTCTGTTCATGAATTCATTCCCACTCAATGCATGTCATGCAACAAGTAACATTCTTTGCTAATTCTAAGACTGTCTGAACCACCATCATTCAGAAATAGTCTCTTGAGACAAATCCGATTTTCTTTGGCCAGAATGACTTAATTGGCATACAGCAAACCTGTCACTAAGATCAGTACTTCCAGTAAAGTTTCGAAAGTGTAGCTCACTTTCTTGGTGTTGCAATAATGAATCCCGGCCTATTTTAAGTTATTTCCCTACTCCTGGAAATAGCCTATTCTAACTTTCACTTCTTGCTTTTGTCATTTTAAAAATAAGTTGAAATAATAAGGCCAACTTCTGTAAATATCTCACTTTCAACTACTAAAAATGCAACTACTTGTATATGAGAAAACATAAGTACACTTCATTTTTTTATTTTTTATTTTATTTCTTCAACTTTTACAGTTCCTTTGTTTTGAACAGCAACGAACTCACTGTATCAAATTAAAATAAATAATAATTATTATAATAAATAAATAATTATAATTTATATATAATAATTTTCGTAGTTTTTTTATCCATGGATAAAAGTTGAAGAAAGAATTAAAACCTTTTTATAATAAAAGTTTATAAAACGATCTCAAAACTAGGTACATAGAAATACACAGAAAAATCTCCAGAAATTCTAGTAAAATAAACTCTAATCTAAAAACCAAAGGACACCAGTAACTCTTTCTATTTCTAGATATTTAAGAACATTTAATCATTAATTTCTGTTAAGCTATTGCTAGTAAGAAATGGTTGATGAAAATGGATCTTGTATAAATATACATTTAAAGCAAAGTCTTCTACAGAAAAACGTAAGTATTAGTATTCACTTGTCAAATGAAAGAATTATCAACATAAACAAGTGTCACTAAGTATCTAAGAAATCCGTTTTTAACATAGGCAATATCCCTTTTTTGAGAACCCATAAAATGGCAGTTTTTAACCTGCGGACAGCACATATTGGACAAACACAACTTTTTATTAAAATAATTACAGGATCATACTGTATGGGTCCAAATTAAGAAAACTAAGTAACAAACTGTCCATGACATCTTACGGAGAAACTGTATGGTAAACAGTAAATAAATATGCCTGAACTTCTATGCTAAGGAAAAAAAAATTGTCCATGACTTCTAATATGGCAAATAGATATATACCCTAATTTCTAAACATTTGATTTTCTAGTTCTCAACCAGAACCCCTGACTCCACTCCCCGACACCCACATACTCCACGCTCAAGGCAGTGACAACAATATTGAATCCCCAGCTCCAAGCGTGCACTAAGAGCTCAAGAAATGCTGCTGGAGAGGACAGTTTAATGACAGTGAGTGAGACACTGCCACAGCTGGCTTACATTTCTGTTTCATGTCAAAAGCAGTATGTCTCTTTTGACATGAAGAGTCAAAAGATTTTACCCCCACAGGTAAAATCTGTTGTCTCCTTTTGTTCTCACATTAACCCTGAGCTTGGCAATTTAGTGTTAGTCACACTTCAAAGACTAAAAACCTGAGATGTGAAATTATACCAGTGACTGGCAGGACCATGTACCACCGCCTTCCCCATATCATTGCCAGCTTCAACATCCTCTCAAGCCAACATGTTCTCACGACTCCAAATTCTCAGCTAATAATCTAGGCAAATTCACTCACAGCGTCCTCGCCCATGTCACTTAGAAACAGATCAATTGCTAAGCAGCGTCAGGATATGCCAGAGAGATGTGTAAGATGACAGCATCTTAATCACCCTCCAAACTTTAAGATATCTTAGCATAATTTCAGCAGTAATTTCCAACATTTTCCCAGTCATGACACAAAAGAGACAATGATAAGATGGTAACAGCTCACTGCTCAAGGCCAGAGCTGACTAGCCAGGAGTTTCCAGCATCTCCAGCCCCTCCCAGTCACACTGGTTCTAAAACTCCCACCATCTACTCCCATGGGTCAGACAAAAAAAGGCATATAAATCAGAGAAGTGATAAAAGAGAAATGAAGGGGAAAACCTCAAGGTCTAACTCTTACAGACCATGGAGAGTTCTTTTCTCCCGACATGGACTTTGGACATATCCAATCAGCGCTCTGTACAGGATGTGGACAAATTATATTATCGCCCAGTTCTGCCTATTATCAGGGTAGCAGTTACCCAAAGAACCAGAATCACCAAAGCAGAGTTTGCTTAATACTGCAAATCTACCACCACTAAAAGAAAAAACTAATGACTGTATAAGGCTTTCCCACAGATTACAGCAGCCAGGTCATAAGTTAAGACTTGAGATTTTTTGTAGGTATTATTACTTTTTAAAGGGAAAACAGAAAATATATCTAAAATATTAACACTGTACTTGGATCAACACAGTCATTAATATCACACATATTTCTGTACCTAACTAGCTTTTTTTAAAAAAACTTTTTTCCTGCCCTTTTCTCTCTTTTCCTCCCCACTTTTCTTTCTGTTTTAACTAAAGTATTTTTTATATCAAATGTTCTTGATTTGGGGAAAGACTAGTGCTTTAACTGGATCACAAAGCACAGAACTAACAGTCCATTAAAATGCACAAGACTAAATGTGAATGTATCTGTTTATTTACAGCTTTTGGTGCTTAAAATTTCAAATAAAATGATCTGTCCAATTGCATTAGTTTAAAAAAATGTCATTTTTCCATTCTCTTCTAGAAAAAGCTGCAGCACAAATTAATACAGTAGAGAGTAGTGAAAACAGAATTACATTTAAAACATAGTTTAGAAAACATAGGCACCTCTTTTAGATTAGTAAGTATAAGAAGTAATTGTTGGTGACAAAAGTCAACAAGAATGAAATACAGACATTTATATCTTATTGTGTTCACATGCATCATAAAGACAAAAATAGTAAGTTTTAAGTGTTTACTAGATGTGAATACAAATATATAAATAAGAAAAACCTTCCCTTTATTTTGACCCCAAAGTTTTCTTCTATATTTAGTAAACAAATTTTTTTTGTTATTTTTCAAAAGTATACGACAACTGTCAGTACAAATCTCTCACTTCTTTAACATGTACTTTTCACACTGTGATACACAATTTAGGTATTATGATGCATTTTTTAAATGGAACAGTTTAGTGCCAAAACCCAAGCTGCTTCAGGGAAACTAGAGACTTAAAGCTAGCACTACGTCATATGGAATCGCCGCATACATACTGTATTGCCCCGTGCTAGTCTGATATATGCTAGTCGGCATTGCCATAGCAGCAATGTTAGGAGGTGTTCCTTCTTCCTCTGATTTTTCTTCTTCAATCTTGGGAACACCAGGCACATCAGAGGAAAGTTCATTCAGTATTTTTCTAAAATATAGTTCAACAATACAAAGAATTAAGATACATGAAAGAGATTTAAAACAGAAAAGCTATCATGGGAGAATCAGAGGTATCTTTATCTCTCCCTTTTTGGAAAAACTTTTCATGACTGTAGGAAACTTAACTTACCTGTAAGAGGGTCTTCGTGAAAGGATTTCTCTACGTTTATGAGAATCAATTACACCTTCTGATTCTGCAGACTCATCTGTTTCTGCAATGGTTGCTACCTACAACACAAGAGTTCCTGAGATGCATCATTAAACCCATGGTGTCTCTTTCACTCACAACCCGGTGTCTGAGGGGCTCTGTGCGCAGCACAAAGTTGGCATTGCCAACAGCACACACTGAGCCAGGCTAACCATGCTCACAACCTGGCTCAGGAGCGGGAGAGCAGACACTGACACTGAGCTGGAAACCAGCCTGTGTACCAAGGATGACACAGATGTCAAATGCTACAGAAATGCACACATGTCAGACAGCCTTCAGGAAAACACTGAATGTAAGACACACAAGGCCTAAGACCCAACCCTGAAAATGTCTCACAAATCCAGCAGAGGGTGAGCTAGCAAGTAACAGAGGAGAAAACAATACCACTGCTGACTTAGGCTGGGTCTTCAAATTAGACATTAGATAGATCCAAAGAAGAAAGAATATTAAGTAGGTAAATACTTGTGTTGACAAGCCTGGTTAAAGTTACGATTTACATTACAAGAAGTAGGTTGGGCTTGATGTCAGTAGGTCTTGTCAAAATAAAGAATTACTCCTTAAAAGAAAGATCAGTTTTAAACACAATTTCATTTTTTGAAGGAATAGTATAATAACATGAGTATTAAAGAAAGGAAACTAAAATAATAAATCTCTCCACAACATGACTGTTCTCAATATATTCAGCCATCTATCATAGGTTCTGAGTTTACAAAACTACCTATTAATATCATCTAGTTCTGAGTTTACAAAACTCCTCCAATGAATATTATAAGGCCATGGGATTTGATTTGGGTATAATCAAAAAATCATATTAAAATACCAACAATGTAAGCAGGAACATATACTTCCCAAGGCACATGGATGTGCATGTATGTTTGCCCACACGTATGATCATGCATCTTTGGTCATGGATACCCTATACATAAGCACACTCAGGCATGAAGAGAACTTATTAGAGAAAACTATTGTGGCAGTCAGACAACCATACATCATCACCAACTATTTATCACTTTCCATTGGGCTTTCACACATCTCTTGTATAATCATAACCACCCCTTTGTGCAAGGTAGGCTATTACTGTAGAAAGTGAAAACTGAAGTTCATCACTCACCAGGTCGGAATTCTAAGACAAGATCCATAGGCACCTACCTCTGTAAAGATAATTAAGTCACCCATTTAACAAAATCCAAAACAGCCTATTGAAAATGAGATAATACTCTCTCTTCCAGTGCCAGCAAGGTTAAAGCTAAGTAGAAATATCTGCAACCTAATAAAAGTCACAAAAAGGAGAGTGGAAAGTCTTGTTTTATAATCAGAGTCAGAAAGAGTCAGAAGCTCCCAGAATCAAGGTCCTCACAAGAAAGGAAAAAAAAAAAAGACACTACTGAGAATCACTCAAACTTTTGAACAACTCGGAAGAGACATCTGTGCCACAAAGATAAACAGACTTTTATTGCACATGGATTTATTACTTCAAGTATCGTGGTGCAACCCTTATCCTTACTCTGCAACAAACTGGATTCAAGTACACAAGAAAAGGACAAGACCAATTAAGTATAAGCAACTACGTTTTCTTCATAGATCTTTTTGTCATCAGATAGGTTCAAATAATTTCAATATTTAAAGAATAAAGACAAACTGACCTTAAAAAGGAACAGAAATAAATTTAGTAAAAGAGAACAGTATGCTTTTAAAACTGCATACTTAATAATTTATATCTGTTGACGCAAAAAAGAATGTTTTTGCTTAAGAAATGTTAAGAATTTATGACCAACTTTGGTGACAATAAATAACAAAACATGTCTCTGGGTCACAACCGCAACACTAACCACATCTAAAAAAACCAAGGTGTAATCTGATGTATAAATGCAACAGCAATTAACAATAATACCATGGCACACATACTGAATGAACAATAAACCTAAATTTCTACACTTTACTGTGAGTATTGGTGAAAACAGTGTCAGTCCTACAATATTTACATTACGATGTTTATCAGACATCTCCAAAGAAGCCTCAAAGTACTTTTAAGCATTTTTGGAGAGCTTTGCTAAATGAATCCGAGTTTGAGCAAAGAGCAACAATTTAAAGGAGAATGACTGGACCTGCAAATTAAGAGCTGACAACAAAACTGCAGCTCGAGTCAATCTCTGTATCCAACAGGGCACTAAGCACTTCACAAAGAAAAAGGAATCTGCCTGCAATGTGGGGGCTGCTGCTGCTGCTAAGTCGCTTCAGTTGTGTCCGACTCTGTGCAACCCCATAGACGGGAGCCCACCAGGCAATGTGGGAGACCTGGGTTCAAAGCCTGGGGTGGGAAGATCCCCTGGAGAAGGGAACAGCTACCCATTCCAGTATTCTGGCCTGAATTCCAGGGATAGAGGAGCTGGTGTGCTACAGTCCATGGGGTAGCAAAGAGTCGGACATGACTGAGGGACTTAAAAAAAAAAAAAAAACTTCAACAGAAATAAAAAGGAAATTCTTCCAAATGTTTAACAAGAGTTGAGCATCACTCTTTTCCATGCCCACCAGTTCAGCCACTTAGAATTTATCCTAAAGAAATTTTTAGGCAAATGTACAAATACAGATTTTGTACATATATTTAGATAAACACAGGGATGTGTATAAATAACATTTCTCAAGGTGTTAAAAACTTAAAAATACTTTAAAATATGGAAATTGTTACATTATGTTGAATTGTATTAAAATAATTGATATTAGGTCATCTATGACTAAAAAATGTCACTACATATAATTGGTAACATTACTACATTATAATTTGGTGATAATATAGTACATATAAATAATAGAATACTAGCATGCCATTAAAATATGTTTATGTATGCACATAGAAAACATATATGGAAGACTTTCAACCAAATGTTAATAGCACTTATATCTGACTGTTGAGATTATTTTTACTTTCTTCTTTTCTGTATTTTATAATTTTTCTCTCAATGAACATAGGCAAATGTGCAATTTCAAAATAAATAAAGAAGCCAGTGTTGACATAACAAAAAGAAATTACCACCATACTAATAGATAGTTCCTTATATGCTTAAAAAAAAAAAAAGAGCATCAAATCTATAGGGGAAAAAAAGGATAAATGAATTAGTAAAAGAAAAAATAAAAGCTCAAGAAAGTCAAAGAGAAGTCATTTAGGAAGGAGGCTAACCTGAACAGTTTGTATTTGTGGTGACTGAATAACAGATGGCTGAGGTGTCTGAATTACTCCCTGGACATGGACGGTCTGGCCAGAAGGTAACTGTACTAGAGTTACAGCTGGGGAGCCTCTTCCGGTGTTGGATCCAGCTACAGAAACCTGCAAAAACCAGCAGCATTGAGGATTAAGGCTGAACATTTCCCCACCCACCCACTGTTACAATCTGCCTATTTTCCCTGCTTCTAAGAAATGACCAGCAAGCCAGGGTACTCACCATTAGGAGATGGTTACTGTGCTGGAACAGTCATTCTCTGATGTGACAGATATTAAAGAACCCATGCGTCTCACTTTCGGTTCCCATGCTTCAGTGGCTAAGAATGTTCCAAGCCCAAAGTTCTAAAGCAGTTAAACTACCTCACTACGACCTCAAGACTACTAACAGTGAAGCCTTCTTTAGGCCAGAGTATAAACCACTCTCTCTAACTTCTTAAGAGCAATCAGAGACAGAACTTAAATATGGTAAATAATTTTTTTAATAAGTGCAACTTCTGACATTTGATATTAGAGTATTACTCCAGATACAAGCTAATGCCTTGTCTCTATACTGATGAAAATTGCAGTTATTTTTATGCCCCAATAGTCACAAAAAAAGGCACAGGTCAAAGAAATCCCAGGACCTCTCAGGCCCTTAGCATCTCCAAACCAGAGAACGCTCATGCCCTGGAGACTGTGTGGTCCTTGCACACCCCCCTCCCCCACAGCTTGAGCATGCAGAACCATCACTTGGTTTGCACAGAGAGGAGATACAGCTGTTTCCCACCACCTCGGGTGCCTGCAACAAAGAGCCCTGCCAGCAAAACACATTAAAATGTGTTCTGTTTTATTCACTTCTCTGGACTCAAAACCTGCCAAGTTTCTAATTGGTAATCAACTCAGTCCTACAAGTCGGTGTAATCTTACAAATTCTGCCTCATTTTACTAAGTTTCACTATTCATTATGACTTCCTCGGAACATACAGAGACTTTGGACGTGAAACTTTCTACTAGTTTCTATCATGAGTGGTGGCAGACCACAGAATCTAAAACAAATTTTGAAGAAAGCCTCTGTGGGCCCTCACTTGAAGGAAAACCAATCATTTCCAATCAACTTATACAAATACTTTTTTAAAATTACTAAAAACTGGGTTTATAACAAATAATCAGATGTATTTACATCATTCCCTTGGAAGGCAAACTTCTTTGGCAGTCTAGAAGTAAAGTCTTCTATCCATGCAAGAGAACCTACATGGAGAGCACTGAACTAGGTGCACCAGGGTGGAAAGCAGAATTGCTAAAACCAACACCTAAGAAACAATAGCACACAAACAGTAGAGAACTAATTGCTCCATTGTCCAGGTCATGAAAACCACAGCAATACAAAACAGAAAGATCAGCAGGAGTCTGAACAAGTGGAGGTGTTGTGTAGAAGCTGCCCCTTGAGCTGGGCCTTGCTATGGTCTGGATAACAGCTGGACAGAAAAGTGAGAAACCGGGGCAGAGACCACCTGACATGGAGCCCCATGGGCAAATTCAGCCCACCTGCCCCTGGAGTAGTATTGCCAACTTTAGATTTCAGGGGAAAGAAAAAGGGCATCCCATAATGGAGCCCTCAGATTTAACATCCAGAAGTTTAAAAGCCACTAGATTTATTCTACAAATGTTCCCTGCATGAACTACATAAACGGATCCTTCTCTTTGTGAAGCAGTTGCCAAGAAAAAAAAAGGTATTCTGCTGCCAAATGACTAAGGCTGACTTTTTAGTGTCAGGACACCTTTACACTCCTAAAAATGACTGATGACCTCAAATAACTTTTGTTTGTTACATCCAGCAGGATCCTGTAAATGTACAGCCAGCTCCTGGGAGGGGAAAATGCTATGGGTAATTTTGTGGATTTCTGTAATGAAAATACTCCTACTATGCATATTTTAAGCTGCCAATGGGTGACACTAAACACAAAGCTGGAAAAAGATGTGCGAAACTGGCTATGACAAGCAGCTCAGCTCTTATATATATAAGCTGTTATATTATATGTGTATATATAGAGTATTGATATTTACTAAATAGAAATTAAAACTGAGAAATTTTTAAAATACTTAGTAATTAATTTAAAAATAACAATAATTCCATCATAGCTAACTTAAGTAGCATTTTCTGAAGACTATTTTCAAAGACATAATAATTAGTGACAAGAATGTCAATGTTTTACATTTTTACAAATTCTTTCAATGTCTGGTTTAACTTAAAACAAGCTGGGTTTTCATACCTATTTCTGCACTGAATCTGTTGCAATAAGTTATTTTAATTGGTATATGAATATGCCTTATACAGATGTATGATTAGGAAAGGTGGAGTGTATCAACAGCTTTTTCAGAAAAATGTGGGTATTCTTCTTGGATACTACCCCAAAACTCAGCAAGTGGTTGTTTTTCTCAAAGGTTAGTGGCCATGTGGAATCTGAAAACTTAGTTATGTTAAAACCGATTGATCTGGAACTTCCCTGGGGGTCCGATGGCTAACACAACGCACTCCCAGTGCAGGGAATCCAGGTTCAATCCATGGTCAAGGAACTGGATCCCACACACTGCAACTAAAGATCCTGCGTGTTACAACTAAGACCTGACGCAGCCGAATAAATAAATGCTAAAAAAAAAAAAAAAAAGAAATCCATTGCTCTGTCTTATACTTCAGATGGTTCTTTAGCCAGGCATGATTTTGTAATGTCACGTAGTAGCTACTTGGAAAATAGTGAGTTACTGAATTAAGTAGATCTCCCAAATGCTCATAAATTTCATGATACACTATCAGAAAACTACATTCATTAAAATCAACATCACTTCATCAGAAAACTATAAAATATTGGCAAGTTATCAAGCTCAAAATGGCAGATGAAGAATTTCCACAATTTGAAACTTCTGCTAAAAGCCTGAATTTTATCATCAGCAATAAACTCTGTTAACTGTTTTCCTTGATGTGACGAGCTTACTTCATTTGCTTTTGAGAAAATTTTTCAAATACTCAAGTTTGAACAGACATAGATATAATTTAGTTATTTCCCACTGCTTTGAGAAAAATTATATCCTGTGGCAGGGGAAGGTGTGTGTGTGTGAATGCAGATAGTTCATCTTGTCCCTCAGACAATAACTTGTGTTTTTTCTCAAGATCACCACTGATCTTCAGTAAGTGGCAGAAATGCTTTCAATGAATGTTCCACTTCCAGAACACAGAATATTAAAACAACATGTACTTGAGGGTCAAGATTTAATATAATTGGTAATGTTTACTGCTTCATCATGGACAGTCTTAAGTGGAACAGAAATTTTTTAAAAAAAAAACTGCAAGTGAATGCAGTGAAGACTGTAATGACCACTAACAAACTTTGGTGCCACTTACGTGACTGGGATGAGGCACCAACAGTTTTAACCCCCACTGTTTTTGCGCCATAAGGGCAAATGCCAATACAGAGAAAAAAAAAAAATCTTAGTATTATTATGAAAATAGGTTTGTCCTCCAAAACCTACAGGCATGATTGTGTAACATCATATAGTAGTTATTTGGAAAATACTGGGTCCTTGGAGTCTCTTCCAGGGTTCCCTGGATCACACTTTGAAAACTGCTGCTCTGTTCTCATGCAGCCTCTGGGCCCTGCTCACAGCTCAAAGCAGAGTGAAGAAACGGGCTGCGATTTTAGCTCCACCACAGCAGCATGGCCAAAATCACCACCCACAGTAATCTTGATAGAAAATTCCTATGTCAGAAATTGAGCAAAACAGAAGGTACATTATACCCAAGAGCATCACCAGTATTCCTACAGAAGAGACCTGTGGCTTGAGATGCAGTTAGTGCTACATATACTTTCGTGGAAATGACCCTGCTGCAGAAAAATCAGATATTCTCAAGAACAACTCAAGAAAGATTAATGGGGGTTTTGGTAAGTATAAACCATGCTTAAAGTTGCTCTCATTGTCTTTCAAGTATAATTTTCAGGACTTTACATTATTAAACACTGCTCCATCAAAATGGCTTAGTGAGAAGAAACTCTGCTGTAGAAAAGAGAGCTATACCCACTGGAACCAAATTGAATTCCCAGAATTCTGGAGATGAGTTATATGAATCTGTATCTGCAGTGAAAACTCAATGTCCAAACTCTGGGCAGTGAAGAAGCTCATGTGAGCATGTGCTTAGTTGTGTCCGACTATTTGTGACCTCATGGACTGTAATCCACCAGACCCCTCTGTCCATGGAATTCTCCAGGCAAGAATACTGGAGTGGGTTGCCATTTCCTCCTCCAGGGGATCTTCCCAAACCAGGGTTCGAACACAAGTTTCCTGTGTCTCCTGCATTGCAGGTGGAGTCTTTGCCCATTGAAGCACCTGGGAAGCCCCATTTTTCTTATAAACATCATATATTCTTTCCAAGAATTTTTAATAAGTAAATCTCACAGAAACAAGTCATACTTACAAATTAACTCATTCTTTTGTTCCCTCAACAAATGTTGGAAGCCTGCCTTATGGACTAGTCTAGACAGCAGAGATAAAGTAGTAAACAAGAAAAGTCTGCTCTCCTAAATCAGAAGGATACAGAAAACAGATGACGAGACAAAAACATAATTTGGGAGAGGTGCCAAATTCTTAAAAGAAAAATAAAGAAGGGTAACTAGTGAGGTGGGCTTCCCTGGTGTCTCAGGGATAGAGAATCCACCTGCCAATGCAGGAGACATGAGTTTGATCCCTGGGTTGGAAAGATCCCCGGGAGAAGGAAATGGCAATCTACTCCAGTATTCCTGCCTGGGAAAATCCAACGGACAGAGGAAACTGGTGGGCTACAGTTCATGCAGTCACAAAGAACTGGACACAACTAAGAGACTAATCAACAACAGCTAATGAGGTAGAGGGAGGGTAGAAGGAGGCTACGTTAAGGTACACCTACTGTGGAAAGCTTCTCAGAGGAGGGAACTTCTGTGCAAAAAAAGAGTCTAAAAGAAAAGCAGGAAGAAGGCCATGGGAAGATCTATCAATATACTCATCACATTCCAACAATCAAGCAGGCAACTCCTCAAAAAACAAACACATAAAATGGATGTATTTTATATTTTATAATTTTACACCTCTATTTATGAGGCTCTAAAAAGTGCAAAAATGAACTCAGGCTGGACAGTTTACCTTTTTTTCCAGATCCCCTGAAGAATAATCCTCTTCTATAGGATGCCTGAAACATAGATTATGCTGATGCCACCACATCCACCAAAAACCCCACTTAGAGACAGGAGTTCATGTGATGAAATAAATGAAGATGATGCAGTTGAGAGCCTCACTTGGCTTTGATTAAAAAAAAAAAACTCTCCTAAATAATGACACTTATAACTGGTAAAACCTCACAATGTTGTAACACAGCATTTGATTAGCACCTAGTGGACTGGCACCAATCCATAGCTAGGTTCCCTTATCATGGGATTTATGATGTCACAGTGCAGCTGAATGTGTCACACAGCCACTGAGCCCGCATTCCAAACAGTTAATAAAGGATGAAAAGATGTGAATGCATGGTCTAGCAGACTTCACTATCAACTCTGCTGCCTGAAAAATCAAATCTGTACATTATCTATTTTAATTCTAAGAACTCCAATGAAAACCCAGTAACACCCTATGGGAGGAGCTGGAAAAATATCTTGATTTCTGTGTATTAAGATAGGATTCTCAAAAAGAGTCTGTTTCTTCTTTGGGGAAAAAAGAAGTATTTAAAGAATAAGGCTGAAATCAGGAAAATAATATTATAAATGTGTACATTTTAAAAAAGACGTGAAATATTTCACTTCATTTTTTTAAAAAGTTGTAGTTAGGGACTCCCCTGGTGGTCCAGTGGCTAAGACTCCATGCTCCCAATGCAGGGGGCCCAGGTTTGATCTCTAGTCAGGGAACTAAATCTCACAGGCCACAACTAAGACCTGGTACAGCCAAATAAATAAATAAAATTTTTTTAAAAAAGTTATTTTTAGTTGCATTAAATGAAGACAAACACAACATGAAAAATATAGAATTGGTATCACTGTAGTGTCTTTAGTGTTTTTCCTTCCCATATTGAGGTTCTGTTTTTTTTAAACAGTGTGACTAACAAATTGCAAAAATCAATGGAGTTAAATTTTACCTTGTAAATATCAACTAAAAGCACTGATAACAGAGTTGGACACATAAGACTGATATTTTTATATCTATATTAAAATTGTAAGGAGAACTACAATATGATCTTTGAATCCTTTCTGTGTATAGGGAATAAACAAAAACTATCTAAAATCTATAATCTGAATTTAAAAAGGAAGTAATTCTGTTTCTGTAATTATAAGTGGCCAAATATGTCTCTTAAAAAATTCCCCTCTTGAAAGCAAAGCAAATATCAGAATCAAGTCATTCTTAATTATATCGTCTATTCTGATAATACTTCCAATAAGCAGTGGTGATCACTGTGGTGACTGGTGATGACAAAATCAGGGTTTCTTTATGCTTTGAAAAACAACGCTGTAGCGAATTTTTTTCCCTAGCTGATCCTTATCATTTCCTATTAATAGTACTTGGAGTATTCTTTTATATTCTCATATGATACGTGTTTTACTTATATTTGTAAAGACTGACTATGAACATGATCTTCATGGAAGTCAAAATTCTTTTAGCTCTAGACTTTTAAAAATCAATCTTATATATTGATTTCAATAAGACTGAGACTAAAACTGATCATAATTTTCTAGCCAACTCTATTACAAAGTAATAAATGCACATAGTGAAGTAGGTTGCTATGAGATCCTGAGCCCAAAATGACATTTACCCAACAGACGGCTTATATGGACAAACAGTGGATATTAAAACCACTCTTAACAATGATATAGATAGGATTCATTTCTAATATTGAGGAAGAAATGTACATGCCAAAAGTCTGAAGCTACAGAATGCCTAAAACCACTTACCTTTATTTCTGACCACTATCAACTTACTGGGATCTTCTCTCATAGCTCAGTGGGTAAAGAATCTGCCGGAAAGGCAGGAGACCCAGGTTCGATTCCTGGATCAGGAAGATCCCTTGGAGAAGGAAATGGCAATCCACTCCAGTATTCTTGCCTGGAGAATTCCATGGACAGAGGAGCCTGGCAGGCTACAGTCCAGGAGGGTGCAAGAGTCAGAAACGACTTAGCAACCAAACCACCAACACAATATCAACTCATAGGAATGCCTATGAAGGAAACTTCAATTCACTTGAAATATCCTACATTAATTTTTCTACCAATCACTTGGTATAAGCCCTAAAGATTACTGACTTAACAAAAACAACATTAAAAAAACAGTAATAATAAACAAAATGGGGTGTGTACATACAAACAGGAAGGAATTCCTATCACATACAACACAGATAAACTTTCAGGACACTATGTGAAGTGAAATAAGCCAATCACAAAAAGATGAGGAAAAGAAATGCAGAGACAAAAGGTTGTCTGAGGAGGCCTTACAAATAGCTGTGAATAGAAGAGAAGGGAAAGGCAAAGGAGAAAAGGAAAGATATACCCATTTGAATGCAGAGTTCCAAAGAACAGCAAGGAGAGATAAGAAAGCCTTCCTCAGTGATCAGTGCAAAGAAACAGAGGGAAACAATAGAAGGGGAAAGTCTAGAGATCTCTTCAAGATATTTAGAGATACCAAGGGAACATTTCATGCAAAGATGGGTTCAATAAAGGACAGAAATGGTATGGACCTAACAGAAGCAGAAGATATTAAGAAGAGGTGGCAAGAATACACAGAAGAACTATCCAAAAAAGATCTTCACGACCCAGATAATCACGATGGTGTGATCACTCACCTAGAGCCAGACATCCTGGAATGTGAAGTCAAGTGGGCCTTAGGAAGCATCACTATGAACAAAGCTAGTGGATGTGATGGAATTCCAGTTGAGCTACTTCAAATCCTAAAAGATGATGCTGTGAAAGTGCTGCACTCGATATGCCAGCAAATTTGAAAAACTCAGCAGTGGCCACAGGACTGGAAAAGGTCCGTTTTCATTCCAATCCCAAAGAAAGGCAATGCCAAAGAATGCTCAAACTACCGCACAATTGCACTCATCTCACACGCTAGTAAAGTAATGCTCAAAATTCTCCAAGCCAGGATTCAACAGTACGTGAATCACGAACTTCCAGACATTCAAGCTGGATTTAGAAAAGGCAGAGGAACCAGAAATCAAATTGCCAACATCCATTGGATCATCGAAAAAGCAAGAGAGTTCCAGAAAAATATCTATTTCTACTTTATTGACTATGCCAAAGCTTCTAACTGTGTGGACCACAACAAACTCTGGAAAATTCTTAAAGAGATGGGAATACCAGACCACCTGACCTGCCTCTTGAGAAATCTGTATGCAGGTCAGGAAGTAACACTTAGAACTGGACATGGAACAACAGACTGGTTCCAAATAGGAAAAGGAGTACGTCAAGGCTGTATATTGTCACCCTGCTTGTTTAACTTATATACAGAGCACATCATGAGAAATGCTGGGCTGGAAGAAACACAAGCTGGAATCAAGATTGCTGGAAGAAATATCAATAACCTCAGATACGCAGATGACACCACCCTTATGCCTGAAAGTGAAGAAGAACTAAAGAGCCTCTTGATGAAAGTGAAAGAGGAAAGTGAAAAAGTTGGCTTAAAGCTCAACATTCAGAAAACTAAGATCATGGCATCCGGTCCCATCACTTCATGGCAGATAGATGGGGAAACAGTGGAAACAGTGGCTGACTTTATTTTTCTGGACTCCAAAATCACTGCAGATGGTGACTGCAGCCATGAAATTAAAAGACGCTTACTCCTTGGAAGGAAAGTTATGACCAACCTAGACAGCATACTAAAAAGCAGAGACATTACTTTGCCAACAAAGTCCATCTAGCAAGGCTATGGTTTTTCCAGTGGTCATGTATGGATGTGAGAGTTGGACTATAAAGAAAGCTGAGCGCTGAACAATTGATGCTTTTGAACTGTGGTGCTGGAGAAGACTCTTGAGAGTCCCTTGGACTGCAAGGAGATCCAACCAGTCCATCCTAAAGGAGATCAGTCCTGGGTGTTCATTGGAAGGACTGATGTTGAAGCTGAAACTCCAATACTTTGGCCATCTGATGAGAAGAGCTGACTCATTGGAAAAGACCCTGATGCTGGGAAAGATTGAGGGCAGGAGGAGAAGGGGACGACAGAGGATGATATGGTTGGATGGCATCACCGATTCAATGGACATGAGTTTGAATAATCTCCGGGAGTTGGTGATGGACAGGGAGGCCTGGTGTGCCGCGGTTCATGGGGTCGCAAAGAGTCGGACACGACTGAGCAACTGAACTAAACTGAACTGAACTTTACCAACAAAGGTCTGTCTAGTCGAAGCTATGGTTTTTCCAGTAGTCACATATGGATGTGAGAGTTGGGACTATAAAGAAAGCTGGGCGCCGAAGAATTGATGCTTTTGTACTGTGGTGTTGGAGAAGACTCTTGAGAGTCCCTTGGACTGCAAAGAGATCCAACCAGTCCATCCTAAAGGAGATCAGTCCTGGGTGTTCATTGGAAGAACTGATGCTGAAGCTGAAATTCTATTACTTTGGCCACCTGATGTGAAGAGCTGACTCATTTGAAAAGACCCTGATGCTGGGAAAGATTGAGGGCAGGAGGAGAAGGGGACGACAGAGGATGAGATGGTTGGATGGCATCACCGATTCAATGGACATGAGTTTGAATAATCTCCGGGAGTTGGTGATGGACAGGGAGGCCTGGCGTGCTGCAGTCCACAAGGTCTCAAAGAGTCGGACACGACTAAGTGACTGAACTGAACTGAACTGAAAAGACAAATATTGATGATTCCTCTTATATGAGGTATCCAAAAGTAGGCAAATTCATAGAAACCAAACATAGAATGGTAGTTACAGGAGCTTGGGGGGGCATGTAAAAAGGCATTGTTGTTTAATAGGTACAGACTGTTAGATCTGCAAGATGAAAAAGATCTGGAGATTTGTGTCACAACAATGCGAGTACATTACAGCGAACACTACTGAACTATAAACTTGAACTTGTTAAGACTGTGGATTTTATGTCTTTTCTTCAACCATACACAAAAATAGCAATAACTTATTGCCCCACATTTGCTGTATATGATAATTAGCTGGCTCATTGCCTAGAAGATAATCAATCAATTGATTTTACCAAAGGCAATGAGACTGACTTCCCCATCATTTTATAAAACATAATTCTAAAGCTCTGGGCGCTCTCATGCTCCTAGCCCCAGAATTACTGCTGAATACTTAGATTGGCTATTTGTGCCAGGATTTATATGAACCACTTACTAATACATCAAAATGGATAAAGTTTAAATCTTCTACACTATTCATATTTCCAAGATCAGAAGCTGAACTGGGGCCTAAACATGAAACTGTCTTGAAAGTGAAAAGTGTTAGTTGCTCAGTCTGTTGTCCAACTCTTCGACCCCATAGATGTAGCCTGCTAGGCTCCTCTGTCCATAGAATTCTCCAGGCAAGAATACTGGAGTGGGTAGCCATTCCCTTCTCCAGGGGATCTTCCTGACTCGGGGACTGAACTTGGGTCTCCTGCACAGCAGGCAGATTCTTTACCATCTGAGCCACCAGGGAAGCCCCAAAATACTCGAGTGGGTAGCCTATCCCTTCTCCAGCAGAACTTCCCAACCCAGGAATAAAACCAGGGTCTCCTGAATTGCAGGCAGGTTCTTTACCAGCTAAGCCACCAGGGAAGCCCCATAGTAACTATATGTAGCATGTAATTATGATTACTCTTTGCTGATCATGCATGTTCCCAGGTAATGTCCTCTGAAATAATCTGGTTCAACACTGAGTACCTATGTATTATCATAGAAGTAATAGAAATGTTTAATGCAATCTAAAGCCAGGTTTCCTGGGCTCTGCCTTTTACTAGCTGTGTGACCTGTGACAAGTTACTCAGCCTCTCTGTACCTTATTTTCCTCAACTGCAAAAGATAATGAAAACAGTACTTTTTTACAGAGTTGTTGTGGGAACTGAGCTATGTGTAAAACACTTAATTCAAACTGAGTATTGGTGGAAGTTAGGGCTCTTTTTCCTTATACCAAGTACAAAGTAGGAAACAAGCCCTTAGAAAAGGTAAAACTAGAAAGTTCTGAGGAACTTGGAGGCCAAATTATACTGGCAGTACCTATCATGGTATATTAACATATCTGATATCAAATAAATAACCATTAGTTTTCAAAAGGTATTTAAAAAGAGGTCTACTGCTGTATAGAACTTACCTACTTAAAGGCAAGTGCTTTTCCTGAACTATTTCTGCTTGCCCTATTTTCACCTGATATTGTCTTTACTTAGCATTGGGTTGGCCAAAAAATTTGTTCAGGTTTTACAGCAAAACCTGAACAAACTTTTTGGCCAACTCCATATTTTCGACCTCACAACCAGGCTTTTCTCTTCTACGCCTTTTTGGAGAACCACACGTCACATTGTGAGAAAACTCACATTTCTGAAGATCATTACTAAGATGCTGTCATCACAATTAATCAATGAGTGAAAATTTCCTAAAGCCTCTGTGCTTCCCAAATGTAATTCCTTTAATAGTTTGGGGCTTACAGAGGTTGTAGCAGCAAAAACTGAAGTGAGGCAAAGTAAACAAACTGAATTTCACTCAAGGAAGAAACTATAAAAATTAACATTTCTAATATTAAAAAATTTCAGTGTCTAGTCTACTATTTTTGTTTTTGCTGTTCTTTTTTTATTGTGGTAAAAAAAATACATAATATAAAATTAATCATCTTAACCACTTTAAGTGTACAGTTCATCATATTCATACTTTTGTAAAAGATCTCCAGAACATTTTTATCCTGCAAATCGGAAACTATAGCCCTTAATCAATAGCATCTCCTGTATTCCCTCCCCACAACCTACTCTAACTAGTAAAAATCAGAGAAAGGGTAAAAAATGTAACTTTATACTCAGTTATTTTTCCATTACTGTTAGTGACAAACTACCTGCTACTAAAAGTAAGACTTGAGCATCAAACAAAAAGTATCTAAAATCGTTACAAATGACAGAAAATCTCTAACAATTTCTTAAATACCAAAACAGATTTGTATGCAGTTTTTTTTCTGATTGTAAGAAGTGAAAAAACAAAACCTTTTTCTAAAATTTGACTTTGCTTTATACCTGCTGAAATTATCTTTGAAACATCAATTTTCTTATTTTTTAAAAAACATTTATTTGGCTGCATCAAGTCTTAGTTGTGGCACATGGGCTAAGTTGCTCCTCGGTCTGTGGGATCTTAGTTCCCTGACCAGGGATCAAACCTGTGTTCCCTAAATTAGAAAGTGTATTCTTAATCACTGGGGCACCAGGGAAGTTCCTGAAACATCAATTTTCATTCAAAGCAAAGTATTATCACATTTAATACACTGGGATGAAAATACAGAGCGTGTTTTAAAGCCAAAAATTAACCTTTAAAGAGGCAGAAAGTGAAGAAGAACTAAAGAGTCTCTTGATGAAAGTGAAAGAGAGTGAAAAAGTTGGCTTAAAGCTCAACATTCAGAAAACTAAGATCATGGCATCCAGTCTCATCACTTCATGGCAAATAGATGGGGAAACAGTGGCTGACTTTATTTTGGGGGCTCCAAAATCATTGCAGATGATGATTGCAGCCATGAAATTAAAAGATGCTTACTCCTTGGAAGGAAAGTTATGACCAACCTAGACAGCATATTAAAAAGCAGAGACATTACTTTGCCAACAAAGGTCTGTCTCCTCAAGGCTATGGTTTTTCTAGTAGTCACGTATGGATGTGAGAGTTGGACTATAAAGAAAGCTGAGCACCGAAGAATTGATGCTGTTGAGCTGTGGTGTTGGAGAAGACTCTTGAGAGTCCCTTGGACTGCAAGGAGATCCAACCAGTCTGTCCTAAAGAGATCAGATCAGTCCTGGGTTTTCACTGGAAGGACTGATGTTGAAGCTGAAATTCCAATACTTTGGCCACCTGATGAGAAGAGCGGACTCATTTGAAAAGACCCTGATTCTGGGAAAGATTGAGGGCAGAAGGAGAAGGGGACGACAGAGGATGAGATGGTTGGATGGCATCACTTACTCAATGGACATGAGTTTGGGTGGACTCCGGGAGTTGGTGATGGACAGGGAGGCCTGGCATGCTGCGGTTCATGGGGTCACAAAGAGTCGGACACGACTGAGCGACTGAACTGAACTGAAAGAAATATACTAGCAAAATATACTCGCTATTATTATTAGGAGGAGAAGGGGGTGACAGAGGATGAGATGGTTGGATGGCATCACCAACTCAATGGACAAGAATTTGAGCAAACTCTGGGAGATAGTGGAGGACAGGGAAGCCGGGCATGCTGCAGTCCCTGAGGTTGCAAAGAGTCAGACATGACTTAGAGACTGAACAACAACACAAATAGCTATTATATACAAAGTTATCAAAATATGAGTACAGATTACATAAAAAATTATTATTCAAATCGAACAAAACGGTCACTAATATTAATAGTTCACAAATTACTTTTACTTATGTCTCTTAAACCCTGAATTACCTTCAAGAATGAATTACATGTCAAAGTAGTACATTTTCTTGAATTAGCTAAGGAACAACGAAGATTTAGCATTTACTGAAAAAAAAATCAGTGTTCTATTTTTTCCTCCTAATTTATGTTAATTTTTAGAGCTAAGTGAATACAAATATTATTATCAAAAAATTAAATTATGGCACTTAAAAATAACCAAGGGAAAGAATACATAAAATTAAAGAGCAATAGAAAGAGTCAACAATAAAATGAAACTTTTCATTTTACAATCTTAAGAGGAATATTTCCTCCTTCACTAAGAGCCTCTCAAGTCACGGAATCCACATACTGAGGTTTAAAAAACAAGATTCAATTAAACACTGAGCTTGAGCTAGATGTACTCAGCCAATAATAAATATAACAAATCAACATGATGCAGACCATCATATACAAATATGATGTCGCTGGCCAATTAGCAATAACAAACGTTGCTTGTTTTGTTTTCTGACAGCTATCCATATTATTCCTGGTCCTACTTAGGACAGCGGAGATAGACTTTTGGCACAGCTGGCAAAACAGTGAGAAATGCCATCCCAATTTTCCACCAGTTTGAAACAGCAAACATGTAAGTCATACACTGAAACCTATCCCTTGTTAAATCAATCGTTCCTACTCCAATCCCTCACTGCAAGCCAGGCCTGCTTTCGTCTAAGGCGCTTCTTTAACACACCATTGGCGTCTACAGCAGACAGGATAAGGAAGGAGTGAGCAGACTGCAATCCCTGAACAACACTCCCAAGTGGCTTCCCCTGCTCCACAGAGTCCTCTTGTTCCCAAAACTACAGAGGGTGTCGGAAAGGTGGAATTTTATATTAGAACTGTCTCTCAAGGCACTATGCTGACCTTGATGCTCTCGAGTTTCCTTCCAGCTCTATGATCCCTGTGGTTCTGCTTCTTGCATCCTTCCTTCCTATCTTGGCTGAAACTTTGAGAACTGGTCATTTACACAGCAGAGTTATTGACCCTTCCGAGTCAGGCCTTGGGCTGCACCAGGAGCTGTAAGGCATGAAACCCCGGACAGCACACCCTCTCCCGGGGCTCCATCCCGGTTCCCTCACTCAGCCAAGAGCTTCGTGGCAACATTATCAATTCCCAAGAGACATGGGACAAAGAAAGGGCAGGGGGCCATCACTGCTGCTTTCAGAGCAGATTACACATTGTGAGATAAATTGGAAAACATGAGTACGGTGAGCATATTATGCCAAGGAATTATGCTCAATTTTATTAGGTATGATCATGACATCTGGTTATTTTAGACGATATCCATAAGCGTTGCATACCCAGAAGAAAGGAGGAATGAGATGACGTGATGTCTGAGATCTGTAGAGCTGCTTAAAATTCTTCCACAAAAAGGGAAAAAGAAAAGATAAATTAAAAAAATATAAATTTTGTAGCAAGTGCTACAAAACCTTAATTTTAGGTTTCTATAAATGTCGAAGTCTTATTCTACTCTTACATATGTCTGAAATCTTTCATCACAAAAGAAATGATAAGTTCCCATTACCCATTTAAGGATTATATTATTTCCAAAGGATTATATTATTTCCAAAGTTATGTGTGACTTTTAAGACTACCTGTATATACAGTAATTTTGCTTTTCACTATTTTGGCTTTGGGAAAGGGTTTCCTCCTGGCTTGGTGATATAAAATAGATTCTCTTAACTTATCACCAACAGTTTTTCCAGGGGGAGAGGAGAGTAGACTATAGTCTTATATACATATCAACACATACACTTAGATAAGACTCCAGCTTCAATTAAAAAAAGAAAATCAACATAAAAATAATTCAAAGCAAGAAAATACACAAGTCACAGTACTCAAACCTCAATGATCTTCCACACCAGCCTCTAGCCCTTGGATACTGTTACCACGTGATCTCTATTTGCTTTTGGATACAGACAGAAGGGGCAGGCTCCACTGATACCTGGGAAGTTATAAAACAGAAAAACTGCAAACTGAGAACTCTAGCCTCCCTCCATCAGTCAGCAGAGCAGAGGTATGAGGGCCAAAAGCAAGCTCAAGTTTTCACATCTTTATAACTGCGATGATTTGCTGCATTAACTTGATTAGCAGAAGCCCTGGAAAGGCCTGGATAGGCAAAACTACTACTATCGAATGACCAGAGGCAAAGGATCAGACCCACTGAAACTCTGGGTTATATCTTTTGTTCTCACACTATTTAATGATAAATAGCCCATGTGAAAAGGAAAGTAAGTGTCATAAATTCTGCTTTATACAAGACTGAATTTAAGTCTAAAACATCTGGGAATTCACAATCCTCTAGTTTAAAATAAGTGGCAAGAATGTACAAAATATCAGGAATTATTCAGAAGAGTCAGTCACTTTTGGCATACATTATAGGCTTAATGAAGATTTCAGCTTGATTTCCTAATCTTTCTATCATATAATATTGCATAATAATGAATACTCACAAATGAACAGCTTCAGGCATCACAAGAATCTAAATTGATAATAATGTTTAGAAAATTTTGACTGCTAAGAACTGTGTCTTAATTCTGCAAAATATCATGATCCATAAAGGATTTATGGCCTCACATCCATGGAGGATAAGTCTTATTTAATCAAAAGAATCAATGAATCAGCATACAGATTTCTTCTTAATCTCTTAACATTCCTAGTATGTGAAACATGAACACCATGATATATTTTTTGATCAAGTATTTTAAATATATGGAAAACAGAATAAGATAGCAGGTCTAT
The DNA here is from genome assembly GCA_024291935.2 of Okapia johnstoni. Classification (NCBI taxonomy): domain Eukaryota; kingdom Metazoa; phylum Chordata; class Mammalia; order Artiodactyla; family Giraffidae; genus Okapia; species Okapia johnstoni. The sequence goes on from CM044324.1 coordinate 10,791,104, forward strand.
GAACTTGCTATCCAGATATAATGACTATCAACATTTGATATACTTGAGATTTTTAAGGAAGTAAACATTATGAATGTAAACCACAGCCTTTTCCTTGCTCTGTGGTTCAGCCTTCTCACAAGTCTCTATTTCTGAGCCCTTCTGTTTTATTTAACTCTTCAAACTTCCCCACACCCCAGCTCACACTCCTTTGTCTCCCAGATCCATCTTTCTCTTTCACAGGAAAATTTCTTGAAGAATCTATACTTCCAATTTCTACTTTCTCTCTCTCTTAGTTATTCTGTAACCTACTAACACCTGGTTTTTGTTAACTAGACTCCTGTGAGATTTCAAAAACCTCATTAATCCAAGGTTATTTTTCAGACTTTACATTACTTGACTTCTTCAGCAACTTCTGACCAAGGCTCACAGAGCTGGGTGTCACCCAAGCTGAAGGTTGGAGGAAAAGGCACGTGTAGAGGACAGGGAAGCAATACCTACAGGAAGAAAAGTGGGCACAGGAGGAAGAGCTGCTCTCAACTAGCACTTCAGCAAAAGGTGAACTACAGATCTGGAATCACAGTTATAAAAACTCTAGATGCCATTTTTGTCTTTTCTGAAGTTTTTGTCACCAAGAAAGGCAGGATTGGACTTCCCTGGTAGCTCAGACAGTATAGAATCTGCCTGCAATGCAGGAGACCCAGATTCAATCCCTAGGTTGGGAAGATCCCCTGGGGAAGGAAATGGCAACCCACTCCAGTGTTCTTGCCCAGAGAATCCCATAGACAGAAGAGCTTTGCGGGCTATAGTCCATGGGGTCCCAAAGAGTCAGACATGACTGGGTGACTAACACACTTGGGACCTTGAAATGGTAAATATTTGTGATGTGTGAAAAAGCATGATACATAACTGTATGATCTTAATTACATAAAAATGGATGCTTGGTTGTGTAAATACACAAATGAGATTTAAAAGGATGCATCAGACGGTAAAGTGCTTATGATTCTGGATGACGCTGGTTTTTGTTTTGGTTTCCTATTATGCACAGGTTAACTTTTAAGAAATAAATGTTATTTTAAAAACCTTAAAAGAAAACACTAGAAGACCCTAGATTAATCAAAAGATATATGTATATTCTATTAATACTCTTTTTGCAGACAAAAAGACAATAGGATAAACATCAAGATGCTAACAACAATTAAATTTCTGCATGTAAAGACTACAGGTGGCTTTAATTTTTTTCTTCATTTAATAATACACATTTTGCCAATTTGCTACAATGAACTTTTTTTTTTCTAATGAGAAAAAGGCTGCTTTCTTGAAAAATAGCATGGTCTGCATGCGTGTTTTCCAGGGTAACAAAGAAGGGTGTTGCCAGGGAGATGCAGCTCCATAGAGCACTAGTGAGGAGGAAACCCCAGGGAGCGAGTGGGTGTCAGGAGCCTGAAAGAGGAAAGAAGGGCAGGCTGGGTGCAGGGCGTTTTGGAAAAGTCCAGACCGTGCAGGAACCAGGTTGGCCGGAGACAACCCAGGAGTTGCCTGGCACTGCCCCAGGCCTTCCAGGCAGCCATGGGTCCTTCCTAATCTCTCTTCCAGATACTGCAAAGTCTGTCTACTGCTCGAACTCACGTTACTGTGATGCCACCCAAATGAGGTCCCCACTCCCGGCTCGCTGATGTCCCACCCAACACCACCTGGCCGCAGGTATCCTGCTTTGGTGAACACTTAGAACACGGGATGGTCCACTCTCTCAGATGCATACCACCATCCACTTAACCCTGACCAGCTCCACTTCCCAGCCCAGACTCAGCTCCACTTGGCCTCAACGCTAGCAGTTCCTGCCCCCATCCTCTGTCTTCTGTATACTCTTCCCTGGCCTAGAGAATATGCTTCCTTCTCCTTATATACCCAGCGACCTCTACTCACCCTTCATAATAAAAGCCTCTACAGAGCACTCTGAATATTCAGGAAATCAACTCTGAATATTCATTGGAAGGACTGATGCTCAAGGTGAAGCTCCAATACTTTGGCCCTTGATAGCGAAGAATTGACTCACTGGAAAAGACCTTGATGCTGGGAAAGATAGAAGGCAGGAGGAGAAGGGGACAACAGAAGACGAGACGGTTGGATGGCATCACTGACTCAATGGACATGAGTTTGAACAAGCTCTGGGAGATGGTGAAGAACAGGGAAGCCTGGCGTGTTACAGTCCATGGCGTCACAAAGAGTCGGACATGACTGAGCAACTGAACAACAACAGAGCACTCCTGGTCACCCAGCTGCTTCCCCTCTGCATAACTCAGTCATTTCTATATAACATCTTGCAGCACTTCTTACATGGCGAGACTTATCCCTTAAACACCCCTTCCCACTAAACCGTGAGATGTCAAGTCCAGGAAATCCAGAGCCTCATGCATCCAAAACACCACCTGGATACAGAAGGGGCTCAGTGAGTAGTGGATGAACTAAGTAAATGTATCTGTTTTTACTATATATTTTTATAGATATCTCAGAAATGAGGTTTAAGAGCTGAAAAACAGCTAAGTCATATTGGTGCTCTCTAAATGAAACCAATTCACAGTTTAAGGCCTAACTAAAAAGAAAGTAAAGATTAAACCAAGTATATACTGGGCAAATGGCAAGATTTCTATCATCTTTAGAGCTGATAATATAAAACTACATCAATTTTGAATTACCAACCTTACCAAATAGTAATTTGAGGACTACACACTATGCAGGGGGGTTTGTTTCTCCTTTACATAGTGTCTGTTACAATGCAAAAGTAATTCAAACACACATCTTCTCTTTGAAGGCAAATCAGTAAGAATGGCTGATATCCAGGGAACAGGGGAAACTTAAGATCAATGGCAAGAAAACAGAATCTAAGTGTAATTCTCATTTCCACACAGGCTGACTTTCATAGGTGCCTGCCTGATGCCTACGTTGAGTTTACCTGAGCTAAAATGGGGATTGAATTTTGACCAGTCTGCATCTGCATGTGAGCAGATTCACTCTCTGCCACAGATCTGGTAAACTTCCATCCTGCTGAGAGTCAATTGTTTCCATGGTCATTTGTCTGAAAAGACAATAAAAAGGAAGAAGAATTAAGGCCCTATCTGAAATACCTGTTTTCACCTGGCTTTCTGGTTGATATTCATTTCTATCATCCAATTGTTCTACCTTGTTTTTCAAGAAATAGATTCAGTGGCAAAGCTCTAACTCTCCAAATGTAAAGGCACCTTCTCTGCTCACTGGATATGAACACTATACCAAGGGAGCGCTGCACAATGTCCCGTGAGAATTAGTTTATTTGAAAATTTTTTAATCTTACAATAAAGTCTCCTTGATAATTATTTTAAGCTCTCTAGCATAAATTAGCGATGAAGTTAGGTTTTATATTTTACATGAAGTTTAAATATCCAATGACTCTCATGGCCTAATAAACCTGCTTTATACTATGATTTAGTATGAAAGAATTTCCACTTTTCCTACATTAAATGTGTTACAATATAAAGATGTGTCTGGCTTTGTCAGCACTAAATAGTTTCTGATTTAAAAAAACCTGTCACATTGAATCACTCAGAGTGGACCACTTGTCCTGCAGCTCCCCCTTCCCTTAAAGAGGAGAATCTAATTTTTCCAGGAAAAACTTATAAATTTTTTGCTTATAATTTCAACTTAAGTTAATGATTTCTATATAGGCTCTTTCTAGACAGAAGGTAAGCCACATTATAATGTTACCCTACTATGAGAAAATATAAAATGCAAACAAAATCAACAAAATAAAATTTTAAAAACTTATAGGAATTACTCCCTGCAATTGTGTATCTTTTCAATCGTTAATAATACAGTGTGTTTTTTTCACCTCAGTAGCCTAAATATATATCCCAAAAGTACACAGGCAACTTAGAAGTTTAAATTGAAATGTCCAGACATTTTTTCCAGATTGAATTCTTTTGCATTTCAAGAGGTATCACCTGAATCCAAGTCTTCTGTTCTCAAGGCTGTCTGCTATAGTCTGCACTACACCTAGAATTACTTCTCTCTATTCAGACAGTTTAATACAACTGACGGTGACAGTTTAAAGCAATTATAAAAATCTAGAGTCTACTATGAAAAAATGTCTTTCCCTCAATGTTCCCCAATTCTTTTATCTCTTATTATTTCCCAGCATGGACCTTCTAATTCTAGGTAAGCAGAGGCCATTCCCCTGCAAAAACTGCCAATTCCTGAGGTTCCACTTTTGCTTGTGAGCAGTTTCCAAGGGGAATACCTAGAACATTTGATTCTGCAGGATATGAAAAGATATTATCTGGGAAGAGTGTAAGGGGAAAAACACTTGGTCAGAGTTTAAAATATCTGGGATTAAAAGGGTTTCTTGGCCACAGAACTTTCTCTGAAGCTTGACTATTCCAGTTTGACTTGGGAAGGATGATGCAGATCCAGTCGACAGCATTTTCCAAAAGAACCACCCCAAACCCTTTCCCCACAAAGCGAGTCCTAGCAGAAATGGTTTGGAAAGAGTGTGAGAAATGTTGTCTTATGCTTCTTATTACACCTTTATTAAAAGCTCTTCAGGTTCTATCAAGAACTTGAGTCTCCACTCAAACATTACCCGCTGAAAGGCCTTCCTCCTTTCAGAAACATTTCTTTAGCACCATCTACATGACATGCCCTGAGAATACAAAAGTGGTTTAAGTTACAATCCTTGCTCTCAAGGACACCGTTCTCCACTTGGGCCTTAGTTTCACCAAGAGTCTTGGACAACCTGTCTTAGAATTGACAAAGACACTTGTAAAGGAAAAAAAAAAAAGCAGATTCCCAGGCTCGACCCCAAACCTACTGATTCAAACTTCCTAAGGGGTCTAATTTTTATATCTAAGAGATTCTGATAGCTATTAAAATTTGAGAAAAACTTAGCTTATTGGTAAATGCTATTGGTTAGACCTGTAATGAACACAAATTGTGTGAAGGGTGCTATGTATGAAATGCTTTGGGAAACACAGGAAAACTGAAATAGGTCTGAGGATGGGGCCATATGAGTTGTATGCTGAAGAAGGAGAGGGAAGAAAGAACAGGACAACCAAAAGAGGAAGGACAATACAGAGCATATTTGGACAACAGAGTAGCTGACTGGAGTAGACAATCTGGTGAGCATGCGGGAGCCTGCTAGTTTTCATCCTTAACAACTTCTAAAGGGCCATATAGTTAGTTCTTCTTATAGAGGTGAGGAAAAGGAGACATAAAGAGGTTTAGAATCTGATTTTCGACAAAGGGATTAAGTGGCAAAGCCAGGTTTCGAACCGAGGTCTTTTCCCAAAACATATTCCCAATGACCAAACCAAACTGCCATTTAATCTCTCTCACAACATAAGCTCACTTTATCTTTACAGCCTCATCTCCAGTCACTCCATTCCTTTCCACATTCTGCATTCCAGCCTCCTTACGAGCCGTGTCTTTGGTCGAATACACATCTTATTTCCCCAATTCTAATTTTCTATATCTGTACTTCTCTCTTCCTCGGATGCCCTTCAGTCTTTCTTTGTCCAACGGGCACATTTCTACTCATTCTTCAAAGTCTGGATTAAGGACACCATCTTTAAAAAGTCTATTCTGACAGCCTTGGGCAGAATTCTTCTGTCCTGAGGTCCCAAAGCATCTTGTGCAATCCCTCCATTTCAGCACTTGTCTAGCATATTCATCTGTCCACAAAGTTCTAGCAGTAGTGTGAGGAAGAGACACAACATCTTAGATTTCAATGTATTGCCAGTGCCTAGAATAGAATCTACCATAATCATTAAGTAGGGGAATTAATTAATCAACTATTCCAGAAGACTATATGACTGTCAGGTGTTACTAAAATAATAACAAGAAGGTTCAGAGAGATTCGATGTCTTTCTCCAGGGCTCACAGAAGACTGCATGATAGATGGTGAACAGGAGGTCTGGTGTTTGTGACTCCAGGGTTCCTTCCATAGCTGGGACCCTGAGCAGTATTCCTGTTTAGACATGTCTTACCAAAATGGTGTGCTTCTCAGTATGCTGCCACTGCTGTCACAGTCTTCACTCAGATGGGCTTTGTCTTTCATAGTAGGATGTACAGACTCTAATTTTATCCCATTTTATTCTCCTGGAGAGCCTTGTACAGGGCCCAGTACATGTCATTCAGTCCAAGTTTGTTACTAAATCAATTTATTTCAAAGTAAAAATCATCTACAGAAGAGCAAGGTCAGCATTACCAATTTATACAGCCTGTCGTCTTCAAATAAGTTCATTCTGCTGATCTATACCCAACTGCTCTCCAGTACAACCTACTAAACCCACTAAAAGCCAACCCCAGACCAAGACTCGGGGCAGAAGATTGAACTAACATTTGAGTGCTCAATATGGGTCAGGCACTGTACTGGGCATTTTCAGACACTAATCCAGCAGGAAATAAAGGGCCCAGACCTCAGATGGAAATGACACATATCAACACTAATATCTGTAAATCAGTTTCAGCTAGTTCCAATGGAATTTGTTTACTAAGTAAAGAGAAAGACCTATTTTAATCTTGCACTGTTCACTTACCTACTTTACAGCAAAAATTAAAGAGGTGAATCATAAAATATTTTCCCCCAAATCTCACTTTCTATACCAAATTTTAAACACAGTTGTACTAGTATTAATAATCTGTATATTAATTAATTATATTTCAATCTTAAATACAAGTGAGAAAAAAACCAATTAGGAAATAGAAACTACAGAATATTTAAAAATAAACACATACAAAATGATAAAAACTAAAACAAAGTTAAAAGTCCATTAAGCACTATAATCTATAAGTAAGCAAAATACTGGCAAACATTTGGTTCTACAATCCTAAAGAACAGATAAGGATTTGCTAACATGGGCATATTTAAACTTATAAATGATTAATGGTAGTAGCAGCATTCTTTTCTTATGAAAGTTAAATATTTCTTCTGAAATCTTTATTTATTAGCAAACCATTCTCTTCTTCAGTAGAAAAGTAAATGTTATCCCAACATGTTTTCAAAAATTGGGATTCATTTTAATAAATGTTAATATAATCACTGTTTAAAAAGAACAGGATCCACCCAGTTGCACAATTTTCAAAGTCTTCTAGGGTGAACTACCTTTAGTGCGGGTAGAATTGTATTTGTGGGTTACTCTGTTATTTTCTAGGTTTTTAGAAGAACATCTATGTCATATTTCAAAAACTCCCCAAAATACTGAACTACAGCAAATAGTACAGTATTGTTTATATATGATTTATATAACACACTTTGAAGAAATGAATACAAAGGAGTATATTTGTAAAACTTATGTTCATATAATTATAGAAATACTGAGATGAAGTTTTTGTGAAAGTTTAGTCGCTCAGTCGTGTCCGACTCTTTGTAACGCCACTGACTGTAGCCTACCAGGCTCCTCCATCCACGGGATTTTTCAGGCAAGAGTACTGGAGTGGGTTGCCATTTCCTTCTCCAGAGGATCTTCCCAACCCAGGGATCGAACCCGGGTCTCCCACATTGTAGGCAGACACTATCCCGACTGAGGCACCGGGGAAGTCCCTTGAGATAATTAATGACCAAAGTTATTTTGGCATACCTATGTACCAAACACCCACAAGATATTTAAAAAGAAGGGAAAATGAGAAGAAAAAGGAAAAACATTTTTGAAAAATTCTATCCTAGGTACCCAGGAAGATATTCTTTAAAGAAAGGAAGAAAAAAAAAAAACAAAGAAACAAAGAAAAGACATAAAAGCCAAAAATATATAAATGAAAAATAAAAGTAGTTTCCTAGTTATAATTAAAGTGTACAATCAATAACTTTGAAAATCTTAGTTGTATCCAATTTGCAAAGATAAATTATACTGTGGAGCAACTATATTTATCCACGCAAAACTTTTTCACCTGCTTAAAAAACAGAATCTAGCAATAAAAGGAAAAATAATTAAAGTTGTTTTTATTATCTCTTTTTAAATAGTTTTATAAAAACTGTCATGAAAAATTCATTTTCTTTTTGCTGCTAGACCCAACAGATGAACCAGAATGTCTCTGAAAATAACTAAAAGAAAACCTGAAAAATAATATTTGGATTTCCAGAAAACATTGGTAGAGATGTGCTATTTTACAACTTTAGGTACAGGTGTTGACTCAAGGCAAGAATGAAAATGAAAACTCTGTCCACTTCCATATATACCATCTCCTTTCTAACTGAAAAGGCCAGCACTTAGAACGAGCTGACCATGAATGACCACTCAACTCCTATGTTGCCTAGCACAACACATGGTAGAAGACAAACTCCCTAATTGAACAGCTGAGCAATTTGGGTACATACTGTTACAGATTCATTTAAAAAAATATATATATATACACACGCACATATACACAGACCCATATACATACACAAACACATACACATATATACACACACTATTAATTTATCCATTTTAACTTTAAGCTAAGTAGAACTTTCAAAAGAATAGAAAAATAACATATCTACCTACCTTAGATTTGTCTTCATATATTTTTTCCTGCCACATTTGCTCATTATTAAGACATTTATAATCAATGCTTTGCTCCTTCCTGTTTTCTTCTTTATTTATCCTGCAATAAAATTATAATGTTGAATTGGGGGATCATAAGATTTTATTTTAAAAAAATTAAAATCTCTCACAACTACAGCAAAATACCATAAAACTAAAAAAAAAAAGAAAGCTGAAAATGTTTGTATTTTTTTTTCAAACTTACTTCTACCCAATTTCCTTATCTTTGGAGGAAAAAAAATTTCAGAAAAATTAAATTGTGTGCTATTTACCAGATTATTTTCTACTGAACAGAGCAGTGCTGTTTGAATCATTTAATACACACTGCAAAGTGCTTCTATCAGCTCTATTTTACAATGATAATAAACATTTAATAAACTGAATGAACTATCGTTTTCTCAAATTTCATTTCACTGAAACAAATTTGTCAACTGTTTTTCATATACCTTAATTTCAAAACTGGGTTTTGTTAAAAAATTTTAACTCAAACAAAATAGTAATTTTTCCTTTAAAATCTCCTCTGACAGCCTTCAATCTATTTTAAAAAGCTGTTTTAGACACTGTAGAAATTAAACTCCATTTTTTTTTTTTTTTTTTACTAATATCTCTTTAAAATGTACTTTGGACATGCTGCTGCTGCTGTGCTGTGCTCAGTTGTGTCCGACTCTTTGTGACCCCATGGACTGTAGCCTGCCAGGCTCCTCTGTCCATAGTATGCTCCAGGCAAAAATACTAGAGTGGGTTGCCATTTCCTTCTCCAGGGGATCTTCCTCACTCAGGGATCGAACCTGCATCTTTTGTGTCTCCTGCATTGGCAGGTGGATTCTCTACCACTGCACCACCAGGGAAGCCCTCGACATGCTGAATGAAATAAAATCGACAAAGAAAAAGACCAAAAGAGAGCAGTGAGCTCTCAATTTATTTTAGGTTTGAAAGGACAAACACTGGCATTCCTAAGTCCCTTCTGGGCATCTATGCCAGCAATGGGTGCTCTGCCACAAACAGGCTATTTTCAGGGCTCCCTCATAGTGGTCCCTTTATAATGATGTTACACCATCCCACCCAATTTGGAAACTGAGTTGGCAGTCAGGTGTGCTACCCCTCACTAGGGGCACCAGGACAATAATTATTGTTACCACCTGCTCCTACTCTATAATAGGGATGAGAAAAGATAGGGTATTTGAACCAAACCAGGCTTCCCTGGCTAGTGGCTCAGTTAGTAAAAAATCCGCCTGCACAGCAGGAGATTGCCTGCAATACAGGAAACCAAGGTTTGATCCCTGGGTGGGGAAGATACTCCTGGAGAAGGAAACGGCAACCCACTCCAGCACTTTTTTTTTTAATTTATTTTTTAATTGAAGGATAATTGCTTTACAGAATTTTGTCATTTTCTGTCAAACCTCAACATGAATCAGCCAAAGGTATACATATATCCCCTCCCTTTTGAACCTTCCTCCCATCTCCATCCCCATCCCACCCCTCTAGGTTGATACAGAGACCCTGTTTGAGTTTCCTGAGCCATACAGCAAATTCCCGTCGGCTACCTATTTTATATATGGTAATATAAGTTTCCATGTTACTCTTTCCCTACATCTCACCCTCTCCTCCCCTCTCCCCACTCCAGCATTCTTGCCTGGAAAATCCCATGGACAGAAGAGCCTGGTGGGCTTCAGTCCATAGGGTTGCAAAGAGTCAGACATGACTGAAGCAATTTAGCACAATAAATAAATTGGCATGCCAGCCCTTGTGCTAGGCACCCAGACACAGATAATAAGATGTCTCTCATCTCCAGGAGCTTGGATTCTAATGAGGAAGACAGACATTTAAACAAGGAATAATGATAATATCATCTGAATAATGATGATGGGCCTGACACCAGCCAGTAGTACTTTCACCACCTGATGTAAAGAGCCGACTCATGGGAAAAGACTGTGATGCTGGGAAAGATTGAGGACTGGAGGAGAAGGGGACAACAGAGGATGAGATGGTTGGATGGCATCACCGACTCAATGGACATGAGTTTGAGCAAACTCTGAGAGATAGTGAAGGACAGGGAAGCCTGGCGTGCTGCAGTCCATGATGTTGCAAAGAGTCGGACACGACTCAGCAAGTGAACAACAATAACATGACACCATCTAAGAGGGGACAAGTAACTCCCAATTTCTCTTGGAAATACCATTTTCTTGAGTTTAATTTCTGAGTAAGTAATACATTATCATTTGAAACTCAAGTAGAAAAAGGCATTTGATCAAGTCCCAGGACCAGCCACCCATTTCCTCTTCCCAGCTTCCTACCACCCCTGCCACCAGACATCAAGAGAGAAAATGATTAACCTCACAACAGAACAGTGACCATCAGTTAAACCTGATCCAGACTCAGACTCGTCAAAGAATTATTTCATTCCCATTACTCTCTAAGAAGTCATCAATGACTGCCAGCTTGCCCCATCTAAAGCAACGATTTTTAGTCTCTATCTTCCTTCATATGCCTACAGCATTTCCTACTCGCCAAATTTTGTCCTCCTTGAACTCTTCAGGGCACCACATTCAAGCTTCCCTTCCAAGTTTTCCAGTCCTTTGCCCCAGTCTCCTTTGGCCCATTCTTTAAGGGTTGGTGTTTCCATGTAGCCAGTCACAAAAACCACCACACTCTCCCTCAAGACTGCTTCATCCCTGTTAGATGAGTCTCAAATCTCACCTCCATCCTGACCCCTTTCTGGTCAAATGCTCAGTAGTATCCGACTCTTTTGCAACACCATGGAAGCTCCTCTGTGCATGGGATTTCCCAGGCAAGAATACTGGAGAGGGTAACCATTTCCTCCTCCAGGGGAATCGTCCTGACCCAGGGATCAAACCTTTGTCTCTTGTATTGGCAGTACCACCAGCACCATCTGGAACAACTCTCAACAGTTTGTTCACAGATCCTCAAGCCTGAAATATTTAAAACTAACCTCAACTCCCTTGCTCTACATCTCCCTTCCTGCTATATTTTTTATCTCAGTTGGAGACTGACGTCACCATGGCCTCAGGCACCGTATCTGTGCTGTGCTGTGCTCAGTTGTGTCCGACTCTTTGTGACCCCATGGACTGTAGCCTGCCAGGCTCCTCTGTCCATAGAATGCTCCAGGCAAAAATACTAGAGTGGGTTGCCATTTCCTCCTCCAGGGGATCTCTGCCTTCATTCCCGCTTCCTTTGTCTGTCCCCAGTTCCTGAGGCGGCAGTGCGGTCTAATGGTCATACATAGCAGCACAGTGTGCGATATAAACAGCACAGCACTGCAGGCTGATCTGGGTGTCAACTTGAGTTCTAGCCCTTATTGGACTATGGTTTTTGCAAGAAAGACGAAAACTGAAGTCCCACTACAATTAGCATAGTCAAAATGAAAAAAATGTGGAATAAAGGGCAGTACATCTCTAATGGAAGCAGGAAAAGAGAGAACATAGAAATGTACAATCTGTTTCTTGGGCTGTGGTTGAAGAAAGATTCTAGCTCTTTGATTTAAGTAGCAACAGTAAGGTTTGGATGAAGATAGGAGAAGACTATGAAGTTCATAAGGTAAAACTGGTTCTTCTCAACCAAGTCAATTAAAAAATTGGGGAATGGCAGGCTAGCTAGAAAAGAGAAGTATGGTTGACCTTTAAACAACATAGGATTGAAACAGCATGGGTCCATTTAAATGCGGATTCTTTTCAACAAATATATTGGAAATTTGGGGGAAACAGGCAACAATTAAACTCTCAGGTGAAACTCATAGCCTACAAATATTGAAAATATTTTTTTAAAAAAGGTATGTCATGAACGCATAAAATATATGGAGATTCTAATCTAGCTGAACATAGGCATAAGGTGAGTGCTGCTGCTGCTAAGTCGCTTCAGTCGTGTCCGACTCTGTGTGACCCCATAGACGGCAGCCCACCAGGCTCTGCTGTCCCTGGGATTCTCTAGGCAAGAACACTGGAGTGGGTTGCCATTTCCTTCTCCAGTGCATGAAAGTGAAAAGTGAAAGTGAAGTCGCTCAGTCATTTCCGACTCTTCGTGACCCCATGTACTGCAGCCTACCAGGCTCCTCTGTCCATGGGATTTTCCAGGCAAGAGTACTGGAGTGGGTTGCCATTGCCTTCTCCCATAAGGTGAGTGGTAGGCACTTAATACAATGTGTTAGTTTTCTTACTGTTTCATAACTTTGCTTTCAGAGGATTACATGACCATACAGTATGCCTCACTCTCATAATTGGAGAAACTGTCATGAGAGGTGAGTGTTTTGTTTTTTTAATGTAACAATGTTTCCAATACTGTATTATAAATGACTGTAATATTATATGCCATAAATTTCTATAATGATTCATTCATTACTGTATAGCCTGGGCTACTGTGCCACTGTCAATGCATGAATCATTATATCTATAAATGAAACAAAATTTCTTTTCATGTTATCTTTTCATTTTTGATGTCTAGTGTTAGGAATACATATAACAGCTACAATGTTTTGTATCATCTAAGATAGTATTGATGTACTGACAAATGATTCATCTTGTCAATTTATAGTACTGATAAATACAGTACAATCCTATAAATGTTTCTCTTCCTTATGGTTTTCTTAATAATATTTTCTTTTCTCTAGCTTCTTTATTGTAAGAATATAGCTGCTGCTGCTGCTGCTGCTAAGTCGCTTCAGTCGTGTCCGACTCTGTGCGACCCCATAGACGGCAGCCCACCAGGCTCCGCCGTCCCTGGGATTCTCCAGGCAAGAATACTGGAGTGGGTTGCCATTTCCTTCTCCAATGTTTGAAAGTGAAAAGTGAAAGTGAAGTCGCTCAGTCGTGTCCGACTCTTAGCGACCCCATGTTCTGCAGCCTACCAGGCTCCTCCGTCCATAGGATTTTCCAGGCAAGAGTGTTGGAGTGGGTTGCCATTGCCTTCTCCAAGAATATAGCATATAATACATATAACATAGAAAATACATTTCAATTGACTGTTTATGTTATTGGTGAGTTTTCTGGTCAATAATAGGCTATTAGCAGTTAAGTTTTAAGGGAGTCAAAAAGTATATGGGGATATTCAGGGGTTGGCACCTCTAACCCCCATGTTGTTCAAGAGTCAACTTCAATTACCAAAAGCCATATAGGTGAAGTTGACAGGGATGAGCCTATGATTATTATGTATTTTTAGGTGAAGATGAGTTCAGGAAAAACAAAAAATACAGTAGTAACAGGAAATCATGCCACTTCTAACTTTTTGTAATCTTTGTGAAGCAAAATTAGAATAACTTTCAAATAACAATTATTACACTTCTCTGTAAAAATACAAGTGGTCAGGAATAGTTTTTGTAAATAATTATTTGAAACACTTATAAATACTGTCTTTACAATTTTGAACATGAATCACCCAGAAAATCAAGCAACATTCTAATACAGATTCAAGACCACCCAGTTTAATTGCTTCAGATACCTATTATGCACGTACGCATGCTCACTCAGTTGTGTCGGACTCTTTGTGATCCCATGGGCTGCAGGCCTCCAGGCTCCCCCTCTCCATGGAATTTCCCAGGCAAGGATACTGGAGTGGGTTGCCATTTCCTCCTCCAGGGGATCTTCTCAACCCAGGGATTGAACCCATGTCTCCTGCATCTCCTGCATTGGCAGGCATATTCTTTACCACTGAGCCACCTCAGATACCTATTATTATTTAGGAAATATTAACTCTTTACTAAAATCACCAAAGGATTAAAAATTATTCAAGCATCTCATTCTCAATTCATTCCCCTCCTGGTGCCTGCTTTTGTCTATTTCAGTCAATGAACAGCAGAATCTGCTGCTAAGGAGGAAATGAAAAATGAAATTCAAATAATCATGGCCTATCTCCTCGTCTCCAAGTCCCCCTTCCCTGCCCCAGCCCCAATTCATGAAAGGAAACAAAACTTTCAATCTTTTGGGGAAGTTATTGCTTGACTAATAATCACTGTAGGGTTTTTCAACAGCATGCTCCATTGCAACACTTTAGGTATATTTCAAAACACTTACCTACATATAAAGTAAAACTGCATTGACTACTAACTAGTAAATCTGGGATAGAGTAGGTAAGACAGTGGAATTAGCTAAAGTTTATAGAAATGAATTTCAACGTTGTGATACTCAGGTTGGTCCTATCTTGTGTATATGAACAAAATTAGTGTCCAAGGGCAGACACATGTCTAAATAAGTTAAACTTCACTCCTCCAATAATTTTAAGAGGTGCAAAAGCATCCCAAGTGTCATTATGCATGATACATAGTTGTCCCAATGCCAGGGCTGGAAACTTTCATGATAATCAATGCTATGCTATAAATTACTAAGCATTTCTAGGTGGAAAAAACAATTTTTGTGCTACCAGTGGGAAAAAAATTGAAGCTGTTTGAGAATGTGAACAAAACTCTATGACATTTGACATTCTGAGTTAGGATGTTCTAATTTTAAGTCTGCTGAGTTTAAAAAAAAAAAACAAAAGCGTTCAATAAGATAACTTTGAAGAAACTGAGTTTATTTTCAGGAATCCTCAAAAGTAAAAATATCAGACTCACATGAACCCCACTGTTAAAATTTAGCAGGATTTCATTTTGACATTTGATTGGTCTGTTCACTGTTCAGAAAGTGTGCATGAAGCTGCTTCCTTCTCATTTGGAGAGACTTCAGGAGAGCCTCACAAAAAGTTGCTAGTAAGGTTTTCTTGGAGGCATGCATCCTTCCTCACCAGTGAGACAGTTATTTTAAACAGTTCCAAATAACCTTACCAGCCCATGCTTCTCTTCAAAGCTGTTTTGTATGCACCTTGCCAGTAATTTCCTGTAACACTCCTGGGATGGTCAGTCAAGAGATTTGCAAAACAGATATTTTTAAAATTTGCTATAACTGAATTATACCGTAAGACTCAACTTGTCTTCATGAATAATACTAAGATAAATCCCCAGTAATGTCATCCTTAGATTATTCTCTTCATTCTCTCTTACTTTCTACTGGATATCCTATAGCATCATTAAAAGAAAATCCATGAATGAAAGATTTAAAAACAGGGCACTGTTCATTGTGAAATTCTCACTGTTCATTGTGAAAGTATTTTACATACTTTGTGTGCTTTAAAAGGGAATTAACAAAATGATTTAAAATGTATATCTCAGTTTCTTCAAAGTTGTCTACATATGTATAAGGGATGAGAAACACTTCCCTTAAAATCTATATTTTTACAATGTATATACTTGTACTGATACTATTGAAACTGGATTCAATGTAGGATCCTAACTCTTCTCAAAGTTGACTTTTATATCGGTCAACAGCAATCCCATTAAGTAGGAACAGTTAACAGGATTCAGTGACATTTCAGGTTTATTTTCTTAATGACCAATACTGATTGCATGTCAAATCATCAACAGTGCAGTTGTTAAGTGTTTGCATTGTTCAGTTTTATTTTTCCAAGTTTATCTAAATGGGCCAAGACATTTGAGCACAATACCCAGTTGAACTGGCCCAGTGTTAACTTGTAGAGAACACAAAGTTGGAGAAAACAGGATCAGGAATATATGTCTATACTGATAAAAGATTCAGGCAAGATTCCTTCTGTATGTTAACCTGAAACTCTTCCCAACTATTCATGAAATGTCCATAATTCTAAACATGATTTCATATTTTAATCATACAATGATTTGCCTCAGTAGGAAACTAGTCTATGGAGTCTGGAGTTTGTTAAATTCACCAGATTTCAGGAAAGCTTCTGGGGCAATAGGGAAACAGAAAGACTAAAGCGCTCCTCTTTGTTTACACAGTCAATAAAAATTTATTCATACACTCTTACAAAATGTGTACACAAAACATCCGTGTAATTACAACTTCACACTCACCAAAGCAACTCCAGGTTGAAGAGCAAGTCATTGTGCAAGCATTTGCTTACTCTTAACTATTTTACAGATGCACCAAAAATGTGTCATTACCATCCCTTAACATGACAGTGGTCTCAATGTTTACTTATCCAGGATCAAACCCACTGAAATATCTTCTCAAAATCTATGTCTGGATCACCAAGTAGCTCTTTAGACATCAGTATTTTTACTACTTCTTATAAAAAGGCCAAAACACATTGTTTGCAGACTGCCTTTCTGTAGTGGAAAGCTGATGGCTGATGAATTGATGCTTTTGAACTGCGGTGTTGGAGAAGACTCTTGAGAGTCCCTTGGACTGCAAGGAGATCCAACCAGTCCATCCTAAAGGAGATCAGTCCTGAATATTCATTGGAACTGGATTCACTGGATGCTGAAACTGAAATTCCAATACTCTGGCCACCTGATGCGAAGAACTGACTCACTGGAAAAGACCCTGATGCTGGGACAGATTGAAGGCGGGAGGACAAGGGGACGACAGAGGATGAGATGGTTGGATGGCATCACCGACGGGATGGACATGAGTTTGAGTAGGCTCCGGGAGTTGGTGATGGACAGGGAGGCCTGGCGTGCTGCAGTCCATGGGGTCGCAAAGAGTCGGACATGACTGAGCGACTGAACTGAACTGAGTGGGAAAAAGTTCCTTTTAAGTTCAAAGATTCAAAGACTGTGACTTATGAGGTGAAAACAGCTTGTTATTCACAAGCAGCATGGAGACTAGGCCGAAGATGTGGTACCCACAGGGGAACAACCAGAGAACACGACCTTCCTGTCTTCTAACACAGTCTTCACCTCGGACCTCCAGCCCTGTGCATCTCGGTTTGTGTTTATTTCCAGGGAGGCTGGCTGCACTCCCAGGAGCCCGGCGAATGAGGCGGGGAAGCCAGCGATGTTCGAAAGCCGCTTGGGTGAGCCGCTCGGTTACGGGGCCTCGGGTGTGGGCCGAGCTGGTTCCGCCGGGCGGCATCGCTCACCCCCGGGCCGGCCGACCGTCGCTGTCCGAGCCGCCCAGGGAGGGAAGTGGCTCACACTAGGGATCCGGGTCTGGCGGGGAGAGCGGTGAAGACGTCCGAGGACGCTCGTCCTTCTGAGTCCCGGTCGGGACTGCAGTCGCCGGGCTGGCTGGTCCCGGCGCCAGCGGGGCACGGGGAAGGAAGGTGGCGCCCCTTCCAGAAGCACCGCTCGGTCTGTCTCGGGTAGCGAGGATTGGGGGCGGCAGCTCCGGCAAGTGAGCGAAGCCGACCGATTCGCGTCGCCCGCCTGCCCTCCCCTCCCAGGAGCCGGAGCGGCGGCCCTGGGAAAAAGCCCTTGAGGTGCGCGGGGCAAACGGCCTCCGGCTACCCGCTCCGCCCCGCCCCGCCCCCGCTCCGGCGCCGCCGCCTCAGGCCCCGCGGGTCCCTCCGGCCGGCGCGCCACTTACCCGCAGAGAAGCGATTTACGTAGCGGACCTCGTCACTGCTTACGGACGCGAGGAGGTGGGACGACGAGCCCCACCGGGACCGCCGCTGGCCCACGTCGCCCCACGTCAGCGCTGATGCGTCCGCGGCCTCCCCGCCGAGCGCGACCTAACACGGCGTAGCAGCCGCCCGCCCGCTCGCGGCCTGGAGTCCGCGCGTCCACCCGCCCGCCCAGCTCCGCGCCTGTCCCTGCCCAGAGGCCGCCGGGGAAATCCACGCTCGAACCCCGCCCCCTGCCGGCCGCCGGTGGGCGTGCGGCTCCAACAATCCAACAATTGAATGGAACGGGGCAGGGGGGGAGGGGGATGAGGGGCGGGGCCTGAGGGTGGACTGGGAGGAGGGGTCTGAGGTGGGGAGGAGGGCGGGGCCTGGGGAATGGGCTGGGGGCGGGATCTAAGGTGGGGAGGAGGGGCCAGGGGCGGGGCCGAGAGAAGGAAGTAGGCTGGGCCGGGAAGAGGACCGCGTTGCGGGCGGGTTCTGAGGGGGTGAGGAAGAAACTGGAAGTTGCCTGGTGGCACCTGCTCCCGGAAGTCAATCCGTTGGAAACAGCTAACCCAGGTGGTGCCGTTGTGTGTGCCGAAGTGGCTTCCCTTTGGATTGTCCCCAGCTGCCAGGCGAGGCCCGGGAGCGCATCCTACGGACACCACCCCGCCGCCGCCGGCCACGAGCCCCGGAGGCCCCACCCGCCGCCGGCCCTCGGCGACCTTGTCAGGGTCTCGGGGTCCCCACTTAGTGATTTGACGGAGGACAGGAAGGCTTTTTGGTAACAAGCAAAACCCCCGCCTGGAAGAGGGGAGAGTTTTCGTTTTCGTCTAGCTGGAAACCCGGGGTTTTCTAGTAATAGGGGCGGTCCCGGCCAGGAACCCTGTTATAACGGTGACCCAACGCCCGACCTTAGGTTCTCAGGAGTGGGTCACACCGAGAACTGCTGTCAAGGACGCTATTTGAAAAGTTGCTGAGTAAAGAAAATAAGAGCATAAGCCACGTAGTGCCAGGTGGAGAAGGGCAGCTTTGAGAAATAGTAGGATCCCAGTGCGGTTCTCCCAGAAGGGGAGAATCCTGAACTGTTCACTGCTAGATTATGGCCATTCGACCTACTGTCAGCAGTAAATGCCTGCTAGCAGAGATGAGAGGGTAATAACCTGGTCAGTTCACGTGCTCCTTTCCACATTGGCAGAGCTTTGAAATTCTTCCAGGACAATAGTAGATGCCTGTCTCCTCCTGCTAAAAATGAGGGACATTACAAAGCTAATAAAAAAGTTAACCAAGTCCTTTTTCTATGTGTGCTGAGGTAAGGCTGGCACAGGGTATTTATTCGTAAGTAATCAATGAAGGTCATTTTAGTTCAGAAAAAGAGAGAGCGATCCATTAGAAGGAATGAGAAGGGAAAAAAAGACTGCTAAAGAAGAAAAAAAAGAATGCTAAACCTGAAAAGTCATAACCTTTGTTTTGGTCAAGGTTGACCATGTGCTGGAAGAAGAGATTTTTAGCTTCCAGTGATTTATGGGAAATTGTGATCACTCTCCTTCCCCAAACATGTTCTCCATCTACTTGTTTATCACTGAATTTTTTTAAACTAAGTATACGTTCTTTGTAGATAGAATCCATCAGACAGAGGGCTTCAAATGCAAATATGAATCAGAGGGGGCCGAAAAGAATTTGCAACCCGTTCCGGTGATAAGTATACGTTCTTTGTAGATAGAATCCATCAGACAGAGGGCTTCAAATGCAAATATGAATCAGAGGGGGCCGAAAAGAATTTGCAACCCGTTCCGGTGACAACTCAAGACAGAGAGCCTGTATCCCTGTTGTTCAGTTGCTAAGTCATGACCAACTCTTGGGGATCCCATGGACTCTCCAACTGTGGCGCTTCAGCCTCTTCTGTCTTCCACTATCTCCCGAAATTTGCTCAAATTCATGTCCATTGAGTAGGTAATGCTATCCAGCCATCTTATCCTCTGCTGCCCCCTTCTCCTTTTGCCTTCAGTCTTTCCCAGCATCAGGGTCTTTTCCAGTGAGTTGGCTCTTCGAATCAAGTGGCCAAAGTACGGGAGCTTCAGCTTCTTCAGCTTCAGTCCTTCCAGTGAATATTCCGGGTTGATTTCCTTTGGGATTGACTGGTTTGATCTCCTTGCAGTCCAGGGGACCCTCAAGAGTCTTCTCCAGCACCTCAGTTGGAAAGCATCTGTTCTTGCATCCTTAGGAGCTTCCATAAGCACCAATTAACATGCCCAATTAGATCCAAGTTACCCAATCCTGCCTTCTGGCTTTTTGTAATTGATCCCTTCCTTTACTCTTCTCAGCCCCATTCAGCCCCTCCCTATTCTTCCATTCTCCTTTAAAACACTCAATTGCCTCTCTAAAATGGATGTTGAATTAAGTTCATGCTAGACTCTTTTTCCAGAGAAGGCAGTGGCACCCCACTCCAGTACTCTTGCCTGGAAAATCCCATGGACGGAGGGGCCTGGTGGGCTGCAGTCCAGGGGGTCGCTAGGAGTCGGACACGACTGAGCGACTTCACTTTCACTTTTCACTTCCATGCATTGGAGAAGGAAATGGCAACGCACTCCAGTGTTCTTGCCTAGAGAATCCCAGGGATGGAAGAGACTGGTGGGCTGCCGTCTATGGGGTCGCACAGAGTCGGACATGACTGAAGTGACGCAGCAGCAGACTCTTTTTCTCTATTGCTATAGTAAATAGGGGGCTTCCCTGGTGGCTGAGTGGTAAAGAATCTGCCTGCCAATGTTGGAGACGTAAGGGACACAGGTTCGATCCCTGGATCAGGAAGATCCCCTGGAGGAGGACATGGCAACCCACTCCAGTATTTTTGCCTGGAGAATCCCATGGACACGGGAGCCTGGCAGGCTACAGTCGATAGACTCACAATGCGTTGGACACAACTGAAGCAACTTAGCATGCAGGTGCATAGTAGATAGGTGATTAAAACCACTTTCACTAGTGTTAGCTTTGTTTATCTGGCAAGTCACAGGGAGCCATTAAATCATTAAATATCCAATATCCTTGCAGTCAAGGATGCAAGGATATTTCCCACCCATGAAGGGAGGAAACAGTCTGATTGCCCTTCCTTTTCTTCTCTGACTTTCTTCATTGGAGAGATTTTTTTATGCCTGCCACACTCCCTTTCCCAACAGTTAGGTCCACCGTGGGAACAGTGTTCTCCCTCTCTCATGCTGTGCTTTCCTCATAAATCCCACATGTATGCCTTTTTCTTCCACATCCACACCTGTGCCTTCCTCATACACCCCTACATCTCTGCCTTCCTCTTGCACCCCACACCTATGGCTTCCTGTTATTCCTCCTACCCCCACATCTTTGCCCACACCCCATCCCCACACTCTCACTCTTTAGTTTCTCCTTTTTTCCCTTTTGACTATCATTTAGTTGCTAGAGGAGAAAATCAAAAGCACCTTTCTTCCTTACTTTCTCTGATTCTATTTTATTTAGAAATCCAGAACACATATCTAATGTTCATTATGGATTTTTGCATTAAATATTCTTTTTAAATATTACATTCAAATGTCATTTATTTTGATTACTGAGTTCTGTGCCATCATAAATTCTGTGCCCAAAATGGGTGGCTCTCTCCTATCATAGTATCCCAGGCTTGATCTGTGACTTATATTCAAATTTTATCAATTTTCCCAACATTATTCTCAATAACTGTCTTCTCCCATCCATGATCCCGTATGGAGTCATGCATTGCACTTATCTGTTTATATCTCTTTATTCTGGAACTATTCTTCAACCTTTTATTTCTTAACCTTGATATTTTAAATAGAATAGTCCAGTTACTTTGTAAAAGGGCAATTTGAAAAAACTATTTATGGAGAACAGACTTCAAGGAGAACGGTCAATAGAAATTACCTTATGGGTTAAATAGGCTTCATGATACTATTATTTCTACTATTTTTGTCATGGGGAAGTATTTTTCCTTCTAAACAATTAATTTCTCATCAAACTTTTAGAATATAGGTCATCTATAAATTTGATGTTATGTTCAAATTCAGAGATTAATGAATTGGTGATAAAATGTCCTTAACTAACTCTTGACTGATGATAATCAAGATAGGATGGATTTTTTTTTTCATGCTTTTACTTCCTGGAACAGGCCACTGCAGGCCCTTTGCATGTGCCCATTCCCTCTGACTGTTATACTTTTCCCTTTTCTTTTTTCCTAGTTAATTTCTATTCATCCTTCAGAGCTTAGCTCACTGTGTCTTGTTGAATGAAGCTTTCCTTTACTTGGCAGATTGAATTCAGCCCCTGTAACCATTTATGTATTCTCATTTTATTAGATTTATCTTTTGTAGCACTTATCATAAGTTTAACTAAGTAATTATGTCATCATGTATTTAAAGCCCATCTCCCTTGCCAGAATGTAAACTCCATGATGACATCTGTCTTATCCAATGCAGTTTCCCTGATAACTTCTGAGTGATTCCTTAATTCAACAATAAGCGGAAATGATATTATGGGTAACAAATTAAGTAGCTCCCAATACAGTTACATCCTCATATTAGGCTCTTACATAGCTGTTCACCTGCTTTTGTTCTATTACCCAGTTCAGGGCCATGTGCTAGAGATGATTAATAACTGTTTTCTAAAAAGATGAGGAATAAGATCCTATTATCAAATGAACCATGTGAAAAATGTGCTTGAAATGAAAGATTAGCCAATGCCTCTCTGTAAAACACAAGGGAAATGATATCCATATTATTTTGTATATAAAATGCCTATTTAGAAAATATATCTATTTAATTGACTGAATTGGCTCTTAGTTTCAGCTTGGAGAAATTTTGGTTTCCCTCAGGGCTCTCTGGCTAAGTAGTTACGGCATGCAGGTTTAGTTGCCCTGAGGCATGTGGGATCTTAGTTCCCCAACCAGGGATGACACTCATGTCCCCTGCATTGGAAGGCATATTCTTAACCACTGGACCACCAGGGAAGTCTCTAAAATGCCTTATATATATGCATGCTCCATCAATAATAAGTATTTTAACTAGAATTTAAAATTAAAAAATTTAAGGCTATGACAAACCTAGACAGTTTATTAAAATACAGAGACATTACTTTGCTGACATATGTCCATATAGTCAAAGCTATGGTTTTTCTGGTAGTTATGTATGGATGTGAAAGTTGGACCATAAAGAAGGCTGAGCACCAAAGAATTGATGCTTTTGAACTGTGGTATTGGAGAAGACTCTTGAGAGTCCCTTGGACTGCAAGGAGATCCAACCAGTCCATCCTAAAGGAGATCAACCCTGGGTGTTATTGGAAGGACTGATGTTGAAGCTGAAACTCCAATACTTTGGCCACCTGATGCGAAGAGCCAACACATTAGAAAAGACCCTGATGCTGGGAAAGATTGAGGGCAGGAAGAAAACTGGGGGACAGAGGATGAGATGATTGGGTGGCATCACCGATTCAGTGGACATGAATTTGAGCAAACTCCAGGAGATAGTGAGGGATAGGGAAGCCTGGTGTGCTGCAGTCCATGGGGTCACAAAGGTAGGATACAACTTAGCAACTAAACAACAACAACTAGAATTTACCAGGTCCTTGCTGCTACTGACAAGTACTAAGTTGTGTCTGACCCTTTTGCACCCCATGGACTATACAGCCTGCCAGGCTCCTCTGTCCATGGGATTTTTCCAGGCAAGCATACTGGGATGGGTTGCCATTTCCTTCTCCAGGAGATCTTCCTGACCCAGGAATCAAACCCGGGTCTCTTGGTCTGGTGCATTAGCAGGCAGATTCTTTACCACTAATGCCACCTGGGAAGCCCTTGATCTTCATAAACTGACAGCTTCTTATTTTGTAGGTTATAGTGCCATCATGTGGATACTTGATTTTCCTAAAATAAAATGTAACATTTTTGTAATAGAGACTAGAACACTATGACTGGAAACCCAGCCATCCCACACCCAGGCACTACTTATAATTCAGTACTAGTTCCCAAGACTGGCTGAGTGAAGTTTCATTTGGGGACTTCTGAATCTTCGATGTAAGCATGCAGAATTTGGAAACATTCGTTTAAATGATAAAAGAAACCTTACAAAATACAATAGCTTGAAGATGCCTGCAATCACTATGATCGTCAGGTTTTTTTGTGTGTGTAAGAATCCACCTGCCAACGCAGGAGATATGGGTTCAATCCGGGAGGATCCCACATGCCTCAGAGCAACTGAGCCTGGGTGCCACAGCTACTGAACCTGTGATCTAGAGCCCGGGAGCTGCAAGTACAAAAGTCTACACACACTGGACCCTGTGCTCCACAGCAAGTGAAGCCACTGCAATGAGAAGCCGCCACACTACGACTAGCAAGTAGCCCCCACTCGCCGCAACTAGAGAAGAGACCTCAGAGCAGTGAAGACATAGCACACCCATAACCAAGTAAATTTTAAAAATTAAAAAAATAATAAAGCATACACATGATTAGCTAGATGAAGAGACACATAGGTCTGGAAGGGTCCCAGTGCAGGAGCTTCTTCTGTCCCTTGGAGTTGGGATATGCCAGAATGAAGCAGGGCAAAGGCTAACAGAGTTTTGCCAAGAGAATGCACTGGTCATAGCAAACACCCTCTTCCAACAACACAAGAGAAGACGCTACACATGGACATCACTGGATGGCCAACACTGAAATCAGATTGATTATATTCTTTGCAGCCAAAGATGGAGAAGCTCTATACAGTCAGCAAAAACAAGACCGGGAGCTAACTGTGGCTCAGATCACGAACTACTTATTGCCAAATTCAGACTTAAACTGAAGAACGTGGGGAAAACCACTTGACCATTCAGGTATGACCTAAATCAAATCCCTTATGATTATACAGTGGAAGTGAGAAATAGATTTAAGGGACTAGATCTGATAGACAGAGTGCCTGATGAACTATGGACGGAGGCTCGTGACATTGTACAGGAGACAGGGATCAAGACCATCCCCAAGAAAAAGAAATGCAAAGAAGCAAAATAGCTGTCTGAGGAGGCCTTACAAATAGCTGTGAAAAGAAGAGAAGCTCAAGGCAAAGGAGAAAAGGAAAGATATATTCATTTGAATGCAGAGTTCCAAAGAATAGCAAGGAGATAAGAAAGTCTTTCTCAGCAATCAATGCAAAGAAATAGAGGAAAACAATAGAATGAGAAAGACTAGAGATCTCATCAAGAAAATCAGAGATACCAAGGGAACACTTCATGCAAAGATGGGCTCAATAAAGGACAGAAATGGTATAGACCTAACAGAAGCAGAAGATATTAAGAAGAGGTGGCAAGAATACACAGAAGAACTGTACAAAAAAGATCTTCATGACCCAGATAATCACAATGGTGTGATCACTCACCTAGAGCAAGACATCCTGGAATGTGAAGTCAAGTGGGCCTTAGGAAGCATCACTATGAACAAAGCTAGTGGAGGTGATGGAATTCCAGTTGAGCTACTTCAAATCCTAAAAGATGATGCTGTTACAGTGCTGCACTCGATATGCCAGCAAATTTGGAAAACTCAGCATTGGCCACAGGACTGGAAAAGGTCAGTTTTCATTCTAATCCCAAGGAAAGGCAATGCCAAAGAATGCTCAACCTACTGCACAATTGCACTCATCTCACACGCTAGTAAAATAATGCTCAAAATTCTCCAAGCCGAGGCTCAGCAATACGTGAACCGAGAACTTCAAGATGTTCAAGCTGGTTTTAGAAAAGGCAGAGGAACCAGAGATCAGATTGCCAACATCTGCTGGATCATCGAAAAAGCAAGAGAGTTCCAGAAAAACATCTATTTCTACTTTATTGACTATGCCAAAGCCTTTGACTCTATGGATCACAATAAACTGGAAAATTCTGAAAGAGATGGGACTACCAGACCACCTGACCTGCCTCTTGAGAAACCTGTATGCAGGTCAGGAAGCAACAGTTAGAACTGGATATGGAATAACAAACTGGTTCCAAATAGGAAAAGGAGTATATCAAGGCTGTATATTGTCACCCTGCTTGTTTAACTTATATGCAGAGTACATCATGAGAAACGCTGGGCTGGATGAAGCACAAGCTAGAATCAAGATTGCTGGAAGAAATATCAATAACCTCAGATATGCAGATGACACCACTCTTATGCCTGAAAGTGAAGAAGAACTAAAGAGACTCTTGATGAAAGTGAAAGAGGAGAGTGAAAAAGTTGGCTTAAAGCTCAAATTCAGAAAACTAAGATCATGGCATCCAGTCCCATCACTTCATGGCAAATAGATGGGGAAATAGTGGAAACAGTGGCTGACTTTATTTTTCTGGGCTCCAAAATCAGTGCAAATGGTGATTGCAGCCATGAAATTAAAAGACGCTTATTCCTTGGAAGGAAAGTTATGACCAACCTAGATAGCATATTAAAAAGCAGAGACATTACTTTGTCAACAAAGGTCCGTCTAGTCAAGGCAATGTTTTTCCCAGTAGTCATCTATGGATGTGAGAGCTGAACTATAAAGAAAGCTGAGTGCTGAAGAATTGATGCTTTTGAACTGTGGTGCTAGAGAAGACTCTTGAGAGTCTCTTGGACTGCATGAGATCCAACCAGTCCATCCTAAAGGAGATCAGCCCCGAGTGTTCATTGGAAGGACTGATGTTGAAGCTGAAACTCCAATACTTTGGCCACCTGATGCAAAGAGCTGACTCAATAGAAAAGACCCTGATGCTGGGAAAGATTGAGGGCAGAAGGAGAAGCAGAGGACAGAGGATGAGATGGTTGGATGGCATAACTGGCTCAATGGACATGAGTTGGGTAAACTCTGGGAGTTGGTGATGGACAGGGAGGCCTGGTGTTCTGTGGTCATGGGGTTGCAAAGAGTCGGACATGACTGAGCGACTGAACTGAACCACCCTACCAGGCCCAACACAAGGATGTTTTTTACCAACCTGGAAACTCTCAGAATCTCACAATTTAAAGATTTTTATGGCGACTGCATTGTGCACGTGAACGTCAGCTCCCTTCCCTTGCTGTAAGCTTGAAGTTCCAAGCTTCAAATCCTGACTTGGTCTTCCTGGAGACCAGCCTCCATCCTGAAGCTATCCAGAGGCCACCAAAGATGCTTCTGTCACTCAGAAATTTCCAAGGGACCCATGGAACTTTGTGTCAGGAACCAGGGACGTATATGTGACCAAATGTATATTTCTTTTTCTTTTTTTTCTTTTTTTTTTTTTTTGACTGTGTCATGCAGCATGAAGTAACTTAAGTTTCCCGACCAGGGATGGAACCCATGCCCCCTCCAGTGGAAGCATGGAGTCTTAACCAGTGGATTGCCAAGTCCCTAAATACACATTTCTTATTATGTCACAATTAGCCATTCTGCAGTTGTGCAGAGGTACCTCATCATTTTAATTTGCAACTTCCCTAATGACTAAGGATGTTAAGTTGAGTAACTTTTCATGTGCTCATTTTCCCTCTCTATATCATAGGTGAAGGGCCTTTGTTTATTTTTAAATTGTTTTTTTTAATAACATTGGTCTATGAGAATTATTTACACATTCCAATAGAAGTCCTTATTATGTACGTGCTTTACAAGTATTTCTTCCCTGTCTCAGGTTGTCTCTTTATTTTCCTAATAATGGACTTTGAAGAGAAATTTTAAACTTTGATGAAGAAATACAGTCAATTAATTTGTTTTTATGAATCAAGCCTTCAGTGTCATACCTAGGAAACCTTTTCCTGGAGAACAAAGATTTTTCTCGTGGGTTTTCTTCCGGAAGAAGAATAATTTCAGATTTTACTGACCAGGCTGTTAAAATTGCCTTTATTTATGGTTAGGAGACTGTGAAAAAGAAATCAAGGTCCAAAGTCTTTTTTTGCCATGTTCTAGGTATTCTTGTCTGGAAAATCCCATGGACAGAGGAACCTGGTGGGTTATAATCCACCCTTTTTAATGTAAACAGAATCATCTCAACCTGGCTCAGGAGAGCAATATAGTCTAAGGAAAAGAATCTTATTTATCTCAGCACATGCAGCCTCATTGCTTAGACCAAAAATCTGATAATAATCCCTGAGTCTTTTCTTTCTCTCACTTAGAAATGGCAAACTTGGGAATTTCCTGGTGTCCAGTGGATAAGACTCTGCACTCCCACTACGGGTCGGGGAGGGTGCCTGGGTTTGATCTTAGTCTGGGAACTAAGACCCTGCAAGCAGCATGGATGTGGTCAAAGAAAAGTGGCAAATCCATCCATGCTACCTCTAAAATAATTCCCTAATCCATCCACTTCTATCTTCTATGCTCAAAACCCTAATCCAAAACACTAGTATCTTTTGCTGAAACACTGCAGTAATATCCTAACTGGTCTCTCTATTTCCATTCTTCACCATGTTACAGACTGAATTGGGTCTCCCCACTCAAATTCGTATGTCCCCATAACATCTGAATGTAATCCTATTTGGAGCTAAGGTCTTCAAAGAGGTGATTAAGTTAAAATGAGGCCATTAGCATGGGGACCTAATCCCATATGACTGGTGTTCTCATAAGAAGAGAAAGAGATCCCAGCAGTGTGTGCCCAGAGGGGTGGACATGGGGAGAGAAAGGAACCCATCTGCAAGTCAAGGAGAGGGCCCTGGGACAGTTCCTCCTCTTATGGCCCTCAGAGAAAACCAACCCCCTGGCTCCTGGATCTTGGACTTCTGGCCTCTGAAACTGTGAGGAAACAAACTTCTGTTGTTTAAGGGAACCCAGTGCATTGTGTTTTTATTGTGGCGTCCCTAGAAAACCAATACATCCTCCTATAGCCCAGCGAATTTTCATTAGCTTATTGTTACCTATGCGTGTGTGCTAAGTTGCTTCATTGTGTCTGTCTCTTTACGACTGTATGTACCACAGCCTCCCAGCTCCTCTGTCCATGGGATTTTCCAGGCAAGAATACTGGAGTTGGTTACCGTGCCCTCCTCCAGGGGATCTTCCTGACTCAGGGATCAAACCTGCATCTCTTAAGTATACTGCATTGGTAGGCAGGTTCTTTTCCACTAGCACCACCTGGGAAGCCCGTCACCCGTGCTTAAAAACCTCCAAAGATTTCCCACATGGTTAGAATGAACTCTAAACTTCTCATCATAGCATACAGGGTCCTACCCACACATTTTTTGATTTAGCCTCCAGTCTTCTAACCGTTAATTCTTTGTTTCAGTAATTGTTGAGGATATATTTTTTCTCATCTTTCATAACTCTCTTTATATTTTATAAACTAAAATTTTAAATTTTTATAACTGTTTACATCTCATAACTCTTTGTATTTTACATATAAAATACATTGTCACATATTTTGTGTGTGAAATTTTTTTTTTCTTATAGTGTTTATTGATTTTTTTTTTTTAATTTAAGGAGGCTTCTTCTTTCAGGAACCAGATTCATCGCTTTTCATTAAAAGTGTAACATTAACTGTACTCCCTTTATTGTATATAATTATTTAATTTGGAGGGGGGGAACCCAAATCCAGGCCATCACATTTAACCCTTGTTGAATGTCATGCTATTTGTTTCATTTCTGGACCCTGAATATGTCTTTAAGTATCTTTATTCTGCATTGACTTATAAATTTTTTTTCCAGAGATTTTGATTTATTTAATCTGAGTTGCGATCTGGGAGGGATTTTTTAAAAGATTCCCTAAGTGATTCTAGCTAAAATTGAACCACTGCAAGATCAACAAAGTAAGCAGGGTTGTTAGCAAGAATCTAGGCTCTCAGGTGATACAATTCTGATGTCTTTCTTCTGTCTGTTGTGAGTTCCTTTATTTTTTTTATTTATTTTAATTGGAGGCTAATTACTTTACAATATTGTAGTAGTTTTTGCCTTGACCTATGAATTGAACTGTTGCTGTTTAATAGCTAAGTCATCTCCAGCTCTTCTGGGACCCCATGGACTGTAGTCCGCCAGGCTCCTCTGTCCATGGGATTTCCCAGGCAAGGATATTGGAATGGGTTGCCATTTCCTTCTGCAGGGGATCTTCCTGACCCAGGGATCAAACCCATGTCTCTTGCATCAGCAGGCAGATCCTTTACCACTGAGCTACCTGGGAAAACCCATAAATTGAATTAACTTGACATTAATTGAGCACCTAGTATTTGCACATTACTATGCTTTCCTAAAACTTCATCTATCTTTAACACAATGAAGAACCGGAAAAGAGGGCCAGCAGTCCCTTCTTCTGGAGAAGGAAATGGCAACCCACTCCAGGGTTCTTGCTTGGAGAATCCCAGGGATGGCGGAGCCTGGTGGGCTGCCGTCTATGGGGTCGCACAGAGTTGGACACGACCGAAGTGACTTAGCAGCAGCAGCAGCAGCAGTCCCTTCTTCCCACCACACCAAGTTTCTAGGCAACCAAGAAAAATGAGAAGTCAAAAAGACTGAGCAGGCAGAGGGCAGGAGAGAAAAGAGAAAAGAACGAGACCAAAAGTCAAGATGCTAAGCTCAACGGGAAAAGTAAAGAAATGTCTTGCACCATCTTCTGTATATGTGTGTGTGTATGTTGTTAAGTGTGTACGTGTCTCATAGTAACATTGTTTTTGTATAGCTAATACACTGTATTTGAACTCTTCCAGATGTCAGAGACAGAAATGATTCACCATAAAGTTAACGCAGCCTTAATTTCCTTTCCAAGGCACTCTGTGGAGTCCTAATATATTTATTTGTAATTTTATATTCTTTTTCTTAAGGACAATCTCTCAAATCCTGGATCTGGCGAGGTTACATTTTATTGTGAAAATTTAGGTTAAGTATAGAGGGGGAAGGATGAATGGAGGATAGAATATGAGGTCAATATTAGATCCAAGAAGCTGAATGAACACATTTTGAGTCAAGTAGATTTTGGGTGGGACTACCTGGAAGGCTCATTGGTCTTTGGCTTAGAGAATTTGCAAAAATCCAACTGATTAGACTTCGAATGAAAAAAATATCGAAGTATAGGGCCTTTTCCCTACTGGTTTTATAACTAGCTCTTTCCCTTAAAAGGTAGCATTATTCAGTTTAGGTTTTATGGAATTTCAACAATTTGGAATGGAAATAACGTTGAAGGTCACCTAGTTCAAGTTTCTTATTTTATCACGGAGGCACAGATATTTTTTTTTTTTAATTTTATTAGTTTATTTTTGGCTGTGCTGGGTCTTCACTGCTGTGCAGGCTTTTCTCTAGTTGCAGCAAGCAGGGGCTAGTCTTCCTTGTGGTGCCCTAGCTTCCCAGTGGCTTCTCTTGTGGAGCACAGGCTCTAGGGTGCACAAGGTTCAAGTAGTTGGGGCACACGGGCTGAGTTGCCCCACAGCATGTGGGATCTTAGTCCCCCAACCAGGGACTGAACCTGTGACCCCTGCATTGGCAAGCGGATGCTTAACCACTGGACTACCAGGGAAGTCCTGAGGCACAGACATTTAAATGACTTTAAATGTGATGTTACAGCTACAAAACAGATCTCCTGTTTCTTGTGCTCTATTGTGTCTACTCCCTCTAGTTAGAAACCATTCTGTTTGGTGTGCTAGAATTAGAGCAATAAACTGAATACTAGCTCTGCTACTACCAGTGTCAAAAGCAGCTGCTCTAGTCAATATCCATTTATGATAGAAACTCTCCAGAGAGTGGGCACAGAGGGAACATATGTCAACATAATAAAGGTCATATATGACAAACCCACAGCTAACATTATACTCATTGTTGAAAAGCTGAAAGCATTTCCCATAAGATCAGGAACAAGACAAGGATGCCCACTCTGGCAACTTTTATTCAGCACAGCAAGTGTCTTTTAACTTCATGGCTGCAGTCACCATCCACAGTGATTTTGGAGCCCAAGAAAATAAAATCTGTCACTTTCCACTTTTTCCTTTTCTATTTGCCATGAAGTGGTGGGACTGGATGCCATAATCTTAGTTTTTTGAATGTTGAGTTTTAAGCCAGCTTTTTCACTCTCCTCTTCCACCTTTATCAAAAGGCTGTTTAGTTCCTCTTCACTTTCTGCTGTTAGAGTGGTATCGTCTGCATATCTGAGGCTGTTGGTATTTCTGCCGGCAGTCTTGATTCCAGCATGTGATTCATCCAGCCTGGCATTCCACATGATGTGCTCTGCACATAAGTTAAATAAGCAGGGTGACAACATATAGCCTTGTCGTACTCCTTTCCCAATTTTGATCCAGTCCTTTGCTCCATGTCTGGTTCTAACTGTTGGTTCTTGACCTACATACAGGTTTCTCAGGAGGCAGGTAAGGTGGTCTGGTATTCCCATCTTTTTAATGTATACGTATATATATATATTTCAAACACATTTTAAACTGCTTGAAAAATGTCTTATTTTAAGATCAAGTGCTATAGTTTAAGTTGTCTCTCTTTCCAACTATCAATCATCACCTTTATAATTTATACATTCTTTCCTAGCACTGATAGATAAGGCCTATACATAGAATTGTAAAATGTGGAACATGGAAATAGACTTAGGATTCTTCTAGTCTAGCCTAGTCTTTGTATGCTGGATTTAAGAATCTGCCTGCATTGCGGGAGACCTGGGTTCAATCCCTGGGTTGGGAAGATCCCCTGGAGAAGGGAAAGGCCACCCAGTCCAGTATTCTGGCCTGGAGAATTCCATAGACTGTATAGTCCATGGGGTCACAAACAGTCAGATACGACTGAGCGACTTTCACTTCACCACTAGCTCAGCAGTTAAAAATCCACCTGCAATGCAAGAGATGCAGGAGATACAGGTTCAATCCCTGAGTTGGGAAGATCTCTTGGAGAATTAAATAGCAACCCACTCCAGTATTCTTGCCTGGAAATCCCATGGACAGAGAAGCCTGGTGGGCTATTGTCCCTGGGGTCACAAAGAGTTGGAAATGACTTAATGACTGACACCACACACATACCACTAAACGTGAAAAATAATTATCTTAGTTAGTAAAAGGCATTAGGCTAGGAGACCTAGTATTTCAAATTTCTGTTTTTCTTCCCACAAATTTTTAAACAATTTGTGCTTTCAATTTTTAAAAATAGAATTGAGGAGGCAGTTCAACATGGTGGTGTAGGAAGATCCTGAACTCGCCTCCTCCCACAGACACACCAAATCCCCAGCTGCTTGTGGAACCATTCCCTCTGAAAAAGGTCTGGAAGCTAGCTGAGCAGTTCCTGCACAACAAAGGATAAAAGGGCCACACTGAGATGGGGAGGAGAAAAGGTCTCAACAAATACTCCACCCACAGCATGGTGACCCACAATCAGCAGGATCTCACAAGTATGGAGCTTCTCCCTAAGAAGCAAGGGGTTCACACTCCACATCAGGCACTGCAGCCATTGGGACCAGTACCAAAGAGATGAGCCCCCAGAACATCTGGCTTTGAAAACCAATGGGGCTTACCTCCAGGAGACCCAAAAGGCTGGAGGGAGCTGAGAGCCCCGCTCTTAAACGGCTCAAGTGCAAACTTATTCACCTCAGGACCCAGTGCAAAAGCAGCAATGTGAAAAGTATCTAGACCCCATGAGAAGGAGATTTACTTGCTTATCATAAATCATCTGCCAGTGGGGCAAAGGCTTGTTGGGAGGGTCTTTCATGGTGGTCAGGCTGCTGCCCCCAGGGCATGGCGCAGGCAGCAGACTGAAAAGTGCCCACAGTCTTCTCATGAAAAAGGCCTATTTACTGGTCCTGTCTTTTATTATTTACTTCAGCCTGAGGGGCAGGCTTCAGGTTTACCGCGTGTTTAGAGACTCCAGCGGTACTCTCAGGGGACAGAGGTCATCTGTGTGCGCTCCCTTGGCCTCCCTGCAGCTCACCAATATCTCCCAGAAAGAAGCACATACACTCCTCTGGAGCCCCAAATTTTGCAACTTCACCACGGGGACACGTGGTGAAGATTAGCTTGTCTAGAGGCCAGCAGGGTTTACATTGCAGTCCCACAGGACTGTATATATTTCTTTAAAAAATTATGTTTGACATGTGCACACAGCTATATTTATTTATTTACCCACTCCAATATTCTTGCCTGGAGAAGCCCATGGACAGAGCAGGCTGGCAGGCTATAGTCCATAGGCTGGCAAAGCGTTGGACATGACTGAAGCGACTTAGCATGGGTCTTTGCTCCACAGCATGTGGACTCTTCCTGGACCGGGGAACAAATATGCATGGGCAGGTGGAGTCCTATCCACTGTGCTAACAGGGAAGTCCAGGTTGCTTTTGTGTTGGTTTCTGCTATAAATGAAGTGAATCAGTTGTATGTATACCTATGTCCCCTTCTTGGATATCTCTCCCATCCTTCTCCCATCTATCATGAAGTTGAATAGTGAGAAATACTTGCATTTCTTAAGTCAATTGCTTTGCTTCCCTGGTGGTTCAGTGGTGAAGAACTCTCCTGCCAATGCAGGAGATATGGGTTCAATACCTGGGTTGGGAAGATCCCTCCAGTATTCTTGCCTGGGAAATCCTATGGATGAAGGAGCCTGGCGGGCTACAGTCCAGTGGGTCGCAAAAGAGTCAGACAAGACTTTGAGACTAAACAACAAAGTCAATAGTAGGTTCCTAGAAGCAGTAACTGTATGATTTTCTCTGGTATCTCAGAGAATAAGAATCTAAGAAAAAATAGACTCTCTTGATACTTGTTTAGTTAAATTAATGAATAAATAACATATTTCCTGGGTTGGGAAGATCCCCCGGAGAAGGGAAAGGCTACCCACTCCAGTATTCTGGCCTGGAGAATTCCATGCACTGTATAGTCCACAGGGTCACAAAGAGCTGGACACGACTGAGCGACTTTCCCTTTCATAATGACCTCAGAATTGTCCTGGCACTATGGCGAGTCTGTGACTATTCACCATCATTCTCCCGAGGGTGCTCATCATTCAGATTCAGAAGACTCACCAATACAAACGTTTGTGTTGTGTTGCACATCACAATCATAAAAGCTATGAAAGCTCAAAGGTGAGGACCCTCAATAGACCTAGAAGGGAAGACTTCCTGGAGGAGATGAGAATATTGCCGAGTCTCTGAAACCAAGTAGGACCCTGTGGAGCTCCCAAGGATTGGGGCCTTTGTGTCCTCCATTTCTTGTAGGCAAGACTCCTCCCCTGACTTCCAAAGGATGGATTGAAACAGTTGCTAATCAAGGAGGAGCAGCCATAAAACCACCTGAGGCACGATTAAAGGGACCAGAGAAGCTTATCAAGATTAGGAGAGGGACCACCCGAGACGAGATTAAGGGAGTGCAAGGAGACACTTTCAAACTGTGGTGCTAAGGCTCTTTAGAGTCCCTTGGACTGCAAGGAGATCAAACTAGTCAATCCTAAAAGAAATCAACCCTGAATATTCACTGGAAGGACAGATGCTGAAGCTGAAACACCAATACTTTGACTACCTGATGTGAAGAGCCGACTCATTGGAAAAGACCCTGATGCTGGGAAAGATTGAAGGCAGGAAGAGAAAGGGGCGACAGAGGATGAGATGGTTGGATGGCATCAATGACTCGATGGACATGAACTTGAGCAAACTCTGGGAGATGGTAAAGGACAGGGAAGCCTGGCATGCTGCAGTCCATGGGGTTGCAAAGACTGACATGACTGACATGACTGAGCAACCAGCAATAACAGAGGTCTGCTCACATTCTGATCTTGTCAGACCCCACCTTTGGCCCACTGTTTTAAAAACCCTCATCAAATTCTTTATGGTGGAGATGCAGTTTTTCGAGGCTGAAGACCAGTGTGTCTTCTTTTGCCTGCCAAAGCTATGAAGTTGTCCTTTTTTACTTCACCCAAAATTCTGTCTCTGGGATTTGATTCAGCACCAGTATACATAGAGGCTGAGCTTTTGGTAACATTTCCCTGAGAAAGAAGGAAATCCTGCCATTCATGACAACTTGGATGAAACAAGTAAAATAATAGAGAAAGAAATACTGCGTATTCTCACTTAACATGTGGAATCTAAAAAATCTGATAGTCAAGTGGTAATTCCCAGGGGCTATGGGGTGGGGAAATGGGGAGCTATTGGTCAGAGGGTCATACTTCCAGTTATAAGATGAATATGTTCTGGGGATCTAATGCACAGCATTATAGTTAACACTACTGTCCTATATATCAAAAGTTTCTAAGACAGTAGATCTTAAACGTTCTCACTACAAAAAGGAAATGGTAATTTTGTGAGTTGATGGAGTTGTTAGCCAAGCTATGGTTGATAACCAGTTCACAACATGTAAGTGTATCAAAGCGACAGGTTGTACACTTTAAACTCACACAAGGTTATATGTTACTCATCTTGACTTCCAGATATTGTATCTCTCAAACAAGTTTAACTTCTCCAACTCCTGGTTTTCGTGGATGAGAAACCTGAGACTTCCTTGAAGGTTATGAGAGCTGCTCAGATGGAAGACTGAACACTGTGTTCTAAATACATTCTCTGCTTCCCTACCTCCCGGAAGACCTCTCCTCTCATTTTCTCCTCCTCCTCCTTCTCCTGGGTCCTCCAGGTACCCATTTATGCAGATGGGCATTGTCCTGCTCCCCTGTTCTCTTATGGGATCGATTGGTCCGAAAAGATTAGGTAAATTGGAGGAAAACGTACATGAGAAAGAATTTGGATGAGAACCCGGGATGACATGGAAAGAAGTAGAGTGATATGAATGAGTAGTGAGAGAGAGCTTGCCAGGGTGATGGAGCTCTTTTGAATCCCATGGTGGTGGTGGCACCACAGATCTAAACAGTGTTCAGGGACTTCCCTTGTGATTCAGTGGTTGAGACTTTGGCTTCCCTTGAAGGCGAGTGCAGGCTCAATCCCTGGTTGGGGAGCTCACATGTCTTGAGAAAACCAAAACATAACAAAAAACAAAACATAAAAACTGAAGCAATATTGTAACAAATTCAATAAAGACTTTAAAAATGCTCCACATTAAAAAAAAAGTCTTTAAACAGTGTTCAAATTGGTAAAAAAAAATGTATATCTCTCCCCTAATCAATGCTACTGCATGATAATTTAAAATTAAATGAAAACAAAGTGTAAAACAGTGCAAAGAGTCAGGCTTCTCATCTTTCCTATTTTCCCAAACAGTCATAAGGGAAATGTGATGAGGATCCAGGATACAAAGTGGCTATTTGTTAGAAATAGTATAGGCTACATATGCTGATTTCTAAGACTACTTACATATTGTATGACTATGTGAATGTTACTTTCTCTCTCTCTCTTTTTTTTACTAGCATAATACTTCTTTTGGGAAGCAAGTGGTTGCTGACTTTTTTTTACAGGTTGTTGTGATACATGAATATTTTTATTAAACATTAAACCATCATGCAGTTCTTAGTATATTGGTCTTATTTGCTCATCCATATAGATCTAGACAAGCAAACTTTAAGGTTAAAAGAGTCAAATTCTTTTTTTTTTTTCTTACTTGACTTGCATTCTATTTACTGGCTCTTGTTCTTGCCATGGGGTTCCCTGGTGGATCAGACTGTAAAGAATCTGCCTGCAATGTGGGAGACCAGAGTTTGATCCTGGGAGGATTGGGAGGATCCCCTAGAGAAGGGAATGGCTACCCACTCCAGTATTCTTGCCTGGAGAATTCCATAGACAGAAGACCTGGTGGGCTACAGTCCATGGAGTCACAAAGAGCTGGACATGACCTTGCCATACCTATTAATAAATATGCTACTTTAGAAATACCGTTGCATAATGGTGCACAGTTCTTATCTTCAGCGTTGGTGTTGAGCAGATGAAGCACTTAGGACCCACTCTGCACAATTTGACTTTATTAATCGACCTCCTTCTTTTGCTCAGAGATTGTGTCTGCCATTTGTTGTGGTTGTTGTTCAGTCATAAGTCGTGTCTGATTCTGTGACCCCCATGGACTGCAGCGTGCCAGGCTTCTCTCTCCTCCGCTATCTCCTGGAGTTTGCTCAAATTCATGTCCATTGAGTCGGTGATGCTTTGCCATTTACTCTTTCACAAAATTAGCTTCCTTCCTTCCTTGCAGACTTGCCACATTTGATTTGCTCTGTTTCTTTGATCCCTTTCTCCTAGAATGGGATGGACCACATTTCTATTTTCATTAAGTTACAAGTTTTCCCATCTTCTCTCATCACACTTCTCTGGGTGGATCATGATTCATTTCCACTCTAGTGACACATATATTTTTAATATGATATAACAGTTGAGAAAAATGTCATCTCTCTTTCTTTCATATATCACATACTATTTATTGTAATCCATTACTCAGAGTCACTCTTGATTCCCAATTCTGGGAAATCACCTTCTAAATGCATTATCTCAGACAGTAAACTTTATGGATATTTCATTTTTCTTTCTTGTTTAAAAAAATTTTTATTGAATAGTTGATTTACAATGCTGTGGGTGTATTTCTTTGAAATGAGCTCTCTTTTGACACAGCATTGATTTTGTTAAATTACCTGTCTGAATGTGACTGCAAAGAAATATAAAGGATTCAGAGGTAATTTTTTTTTAATTAAAGCAATTTTTTTTCTAATTTAAAAGAGGATACTTTTCCTTTTCTTTTTTAATAACTTTCAACCAGAATTATCTACATGTAAACTTGGCATCTGCTTCCACTTCCCCATATAGAAAATCTTAGGTGTTCTTGGCTTTTCTGATTAGAGACCTTAGACTTTTTCTTTATTTAAGTGTACGTTTAGATGAGGTTTTTATTTTTAATTAACAGACTTTATTTTTTAGAATAGCTTTAGATTTACACAGAAAGTGAGCAGATAATAGTTTCCACCTCCTCTCTTCCCCCATCCCTGGTCTTCCCTATTAACATCTTACATTGAGATGGCACATTTGTTACAATTAGTCAATGTATTTTGATAGACTATTATTAACATATGATTGAAATTTTCCTTAGTTTTTACCTAATGTCTTTTTCTGACCCAGGATCCTCTCCAGAAACCCCACATTACATTCAGCAGTCCTGTTTCCTCTTGGCTGTGACAGTTTCTCAGACTTACCTTGACTCTGTTTTTGTTTTCTGTTCAGATTTATCGAGATACAACTTATCTTGTTTTTGATGACCTTGACAGTTTTGAGGTGTACTGGGCAGGTATTTTGTGGAATGCTCCTCCCTGTATTAGAATTTTTCTCGTGATTAGACTGAAATTTGGGAGTTGGGGTAGGATGATCACAGTAAAAGGGCCAGTCCCATCCCATCACATCAAAGGGACATGGGATCAGCAAAGAGTTGTCATTATCAATGTTGACCATCATCTGGCTAATGTGACATTTGTCATGTTTCTCCACTATAAAGTTTCTCTTTTAAATTCCCTTTTTGTACTGTATTCTTTGGAAGGAAATCACTTTTCCTGGCCTATACTTAAGAAGCAGGGACTTACGGTCCCTTTCCTTAAGGTGGAATACCTACGTAATTTATTCGGCATTCTCCTGCATGAGATTTTTTTCCTCTCATATAAGGCTTATTCAGTCATTCCTTTATATTAGTATGGACCGATGGATACTTTGGGCTTCCCTTGTGGCTCAGCTGGTAAAGTATCTGCCTGCAATGCGGGAGACATGGATTCGATCCTTGAGTTGGGAACATCCCCTGGAGAAGGGAAAGCCTACCCACTCCAGTATTCTGGCCTCGAGAATTCCATGGAATATATAGTCCATGGGGTGGCAAAGAGTCGGACGTGGCTAAACGACTTTCACTTTCACTTTTCATGGATATTTACTTTCTACTTTGGATTATCATCTTTGACTCATTATTTTCTTGCTCACATTATTCTAGTTCTGACTCATGGGAGCTTTTTCAGTTGCCTGCTGTGTCCTTTGACCTACTCCTATCAACGTAGATGTTTTTATTTTTGAGCACTTCCTTACTTTCTCACACTACAAGATGTTCCAGACTCATCTTGTATATTTCCTGCCCTGGTCCTGCAGTTAGATGTTTCTCCAAAGAGGAGCCTTGCACTTTTATAAGCATAAAACAGCTCCTTAATCATCTACTCCAAACACGAAGACAGTTCTTCAATCTCTGTTTTTCTTTTTTAGTTTACTAGAAACAAAAGATGGAAAAGTGTTTTAATAAATGATGTAACTATGAAATGCAAATTTCCAGTAAAGGTTTAAGAAAAGATGATTCAATTTTAGTATATAGATTATAAAAAGGAGGTAAAATTATTTGAAATCATAAGTCCCAGAAAATCAGGGCTCCTTGGGTTTCACGTCTATAAAGCATGCTTAGAAGCACAGAAAACGATTCTGGCTGGGCTCCTTGAATGGTGGATATTATTTGTAGATCATGAAATGAAAAGAGAAAACTATGTACACTCATAAGTGGAAAATGAATAGAAATAGTTATACTTGGTTTACTGAGTTATGAATGAAATTTTAAGATATTCTATTTAAAATGCTTTTCATTAATTTACTTTAAATGTAAATTTATAAATTACTATGACTGTCTGAGAATTACTTAAATGTTCTCATAAAGACCAAAATCAGAAAGATTCAGAAGTAAAATTAGCTGGCTACAAAGTGGCAAATCTATAATTATGTTCAGAGTTGTGTAAACATATTTAATCATATTCATAGAAAAATCTTGAGGAATATTTATCAGCCTAAACATGGTTATCTATTTCTGTAATATTGGTCGTTTTAAAGAATTTGTTTGCTTTTTTTTAACAAAAAAACATTTATTACTTTTGAAATTGGAAAAAAATAAAGGAGTTCAATAAACATCACACAAAGCCAAAACACATTTTTAAGTAATATATGTAGCTTTTGCTAAGAAGTAAAACAAGAAGAGGACTCAGAGATGAACTAGAGTTTAAGGTTTGTTTTGAAGGTAAAGACCAAATATTGCTTAAAGCAGTGGCCTGAAGGGTTGATTAGAAAGGATAACTTTGTTTTTCTGGAAGGAAGAAGTAATCTCAATTTAATATGAAGGCTATAACTTTTCAAAATGTAATTTCCCTATTATACAGTTTGGAGAAGGTATCAATTCGAGAAAGGTCTCTAGAATTTGGAAATAGAAGAGTGATGCGCTTCGCTGGTGGTCCGGTGGTTAAGAATTTGTCTGCCATTGCAGGGGACACAAGTTTGATCCTAAGTCTGGGAAGATCCCTTATGCCACGGAGCAACTAACCTCGTGCGCCACAACTACTGGGTTCAGACTCCCTAGAGCCTGTGCTCTGCAACAAGAGAAGCAACCCCAATGAGAAGCCCATGCACGGGAACAAGAGTAGCTCCAGCTCACCCACTAGAGAAAGCCTATGCACTGCAAGACCCAGCACAGCCAAAAAAAAATAATAATAATAAAAATAAAAATAAAATAAAGAAATCTTAAAAATAGAAGAGAAATATGAGTGTTACAGTGATTCAGGTTTGTCACTCTCTGTGCTAATCCACACCTTCAGCTGGAGTTTGCAAGGAAGGTGGGGAGAGCAGAGGTGTTTCCTGAGTTCCGGGCAACTGTTATCAAACTTTTTAGTCCTTGGACCACTTTATACTCTCAAATATTATTGAGTAACTCAAAGAGCTGTGTTTATGTGGGTTATATATAGCACTAGTTACCATATCAGAATTAAAAAGAGAAGATTTTTAAAACGTTAATTTTAAGAAACACATTTTAACAAACTGTCTTTATGAAAAATAATCGTATTTTCTCTGGTGGGCAGAAAATCATATTTTCTCTCCATAAAACTTTAATCAGATTGTCTGCTGATGGGTATGACTTCAATCCCTCTCACTTAGTTATTTAGCCTGAGGTGACCCAGCCCAGGAGTCTAAAAACTATGATAGGGTTAATGATGACCTATAAGAGGACTCATGGTGTAGGCCACTGCTACCAGAGTTTGTGTTTCCACAGAGAGCTACTGTCGACCCACACCTCTGCAAGAGACCCTCCAACACTAGCAGGTAGGTCTGGTTCAGTCTCCTGTGGAGTCACTGCTCCTTTGCCCTGGGTCTTGGTATGTGCAAGGTTTTGTCTGTGCCCTCCAAGAGTGCAGTCTCTGTTTCCCTCAGACCTGTGGAAGTCCTGTAATCAAACCTCACTGGCCTTCAAAGTCAGATTCCCCGGGGATTCCCTGTCCCTTTGCCGGATCCCCAGGCGGGAAGCCTGATGTAGGGCTCAGAATCTTCCCAACAGTGGGAGAGCTTGTCTGGTATTACTGTTCTCCAGATTGTGGGTTGCCCACCCAGTAGGTATGGGATTTGACTTTATT
Source organism: Okapia johnstoni (assembly GCA_024291935.2). Taxonomy (NCBI): domain Eukaryota; kingdom Metazoa; phylum Chordata; class Mammalia; order Artiodactyla; family Giraffidae; genus Okapia; species Okapia johnstoni. The sequence goes on from CM044324.1 coordinate 10,833,144, forward strand.
GTGATGGTCCCCTCCTACTGTCTTCTTGTGGCTTCTCCTTTGCTTTTGGATATGGAGTATCTTTTTTTGGTAGGTTCCAGCTTCCTCTCGTTGATGGTTGTTCAACAGCTAGTTGTGATTTTAGTGCTCTTACAGGAGGAGATGAGTGTACATCCTTCTACTCTGCCATCTTAAACCAGCGTCTCATATTTCCAAAATAAAAAGATTCTGTGAGTTTTCATTCTTTTAGTGAGAAGTAAGGCATTGCTTTCTGTTTTTGTGTATCTCTTTAATATCTGGCTTAATAAAAGACAGTTAGATTCTCTATGATTGAAGTATAGGAAGAAAATAGAAAGACTTAGGTGGAGAATTCAATTGTCTTTTGGGGTGATTGTTGATATTCTTATCTGATACAGAAAATTTGACAGGTGGATGTTTCTTAAGGGTTAGTTGCAATGAAAATCTGCAACCATATTAGGTAATCTTTTGTATTCTTTATTTTATGTGTATGTACACAAACACACTCCCACACCTATCTATCCTCTAATCTTTCACTTTGAATCGATATTTTATCCAAGGGTGATTTTAAAGTGGCCTGCATCAGTTATTTGGAAAATATTGGTTCACTGTGTCATGTAGATCTTCCATGTATTGAGATAGCTTATCATATAATATCAAAAATCACAATCATTAATAGCACTACAGTCTCATCAGAAAAAGTTTTTAAGCTGTCAAGCTCATGGTGGTGATGGAAGACATTTTCACATCTGAAGTATGGTGAAGTCATTCTGGCTTGGACTTTAGGCTAACTGGAACAGCCTGACTTACGGCTTATCGAAGGTACAATGTATGTCTACTTTAACCCTTAAAAAATGAATTATTTAAAAAATGAAAATGGAGTAATTGTGGTTCAGGCATTCAAAAGGGAGCCAGGTTGCCATTATGGATATAGTTTCACACTTGTTACTCCATCACTGAGAACTTGAATTTTCTGAACTCAAGGACAGCAGTTCTCAAACACAATTATCTGTTAGCAGCTGACGGCTGCAACCTTAGGGTCTCAAGGTCTTCTCTTTTAACTATGCAACAATTTTGGATCCCAACCAATCCTTACCTAACAAGCATCCTTAATTTTTGCTATTTCTAATCCTAAATCCTGACAACTTAGGTTAACTTTGTGGGTTTTGCCCATATAAGCCTCCCTCATTTTTGAGCCTGAATCTGTGACTCTTGGGCTATCATTCTCAGTTTGGCTGGAATAAAACTCTTTTCTATTCCTATTATAGATTGTTTATTGATTATCTCAGTTGACAGTATTGACACAAATTTCCCACATTTTCAAATTTCACTTGCAAGCGAAATTTTATCATTGGCAACAAATACTGTCAGTTGTTTTGCTTGAAGTGTTAGGCTCATGTTACTCATTTTGTAGAAATGTCCAAGACAGAGTAATGTTAGCATTTCTATCAACTGTTCTTTCAAGGAAAAATGGCACTCCATGAAAAAATAGCTAGTTCAGCTAGTAACTCAGCCACTCAAGTGTTTTTCTTCAAGACCACAGTCCTACTGTGGTATTCAGCAAGAGTAGGCGTGTGCTTCCTGTTTCTTCCCTCACAATGTTAGAAGACCTGTACTCAGGGTTGAAATTGATAAAATTAGTACTTTTTACTCCTTCATCAAGGATATTCCTAATACAACACAAGAACAAAGTACCAAACTGGGAGTGTGTGGCATCAATGCAATGACCAACAAGATAGATTTGTGCCGCCCTATTTTTTTTTTTTTGGCCTTGCCAGGCAGCTTGTGGCATCTTAGTTTCCCTACCAGGAAGCGAACCCAGGCCCCGGCAGTAAAAGTGCAGAGGCCTAACCACTGGTTGGCTAGGGAATGTCTCTTGCCACCCTCTTGATTCTGCCTGAGGAGATGTCAGCTGGGTTTTGTGAACCCAGAAAAAAATGACAAAGAACGTGTCATTTACAAAGAAGATTGTTTTTAACATTGGGACTCCTGAAAAGATCTTAGATTTCTAGAGGTCTGAGGGCTATACTTTGAGAATTGCTGAATTAAAAGAAAGAGACCATGTGAGAAAACAGGTCATATAGTGGGGTTGATTTTAACATATGATAGCTTTCTTAAAATAAGTACTGCAGACTTCAAGTGCTGTGAGAGGCAGATTAGAAGAGGAGAAAGATCGGTGGGATTTACCAGGTCGGGAGATTTTACGTGTACCTTGAAGGAATGGAACCCACTCCAGTATTCTTGCCTGGAAAATCCCATGGACAGTGGAGGCTGGCGGGCTACAGTCCATGGGGTCCCAAAGAGTCGGACACGACTGAAGGGACTAAGCCTACACGCATGCATTGAAAGAACCATACAGAGTTTTAAGAAAGGGTGTTGGATGGGAAAGGCTCAAAACGCACAGAGAAGACAAGACTGACTTCTGAGATCTTTGGATACGAAAGATTGAGAAAAGAATAAAGCCAGGCTTTTGTTCCCTGGGGCGCTGTGCGTACTAGGGAGGAGATGGGTACTGTCTGAACTTTTGTCAACATCACCCCGAGCAATTGTAGGCGAAGGACACCCCTGGATTGACAGGTGCAGGGAGGCAGGGAGTTGGGGGTCACAGGCTTTGAAGGGACGGGCCTCTACTGAAAATACATACTTATGTCTCAGAATGTCTACAGATAAAAACCCACAGGAAAAGGAGTATGTCCGAGGAAACTAATTTTGCTAATACCTATCAATCCTTTGAAAAGCCCATAGAAGTAGGTGGCAAGGAGATGGTGGTGTATCAGAATGTTCACGTAGTTATAAAAGAACTTTAGGGAAAAATCCTGTGTTGAAACCACTTGTCTAACACATTGTTATCAGCAGCCCCCAGGCTTAGGGGTCCTCAGTCGCCAGCTCAGCGAACCGCGAGCGCTCGTGCGCAGCTGGGGCCGCTCGCAGTGGCTTGGAGCAACGTTCCCTCGGCCTTCCGCGACCGCACAAGAATGGCCCTCGGCCCTCGCCTTACTCGGATTCTACCAACGCCGGCGCATGGGGGTGGTTTGGTGGTCGCGGAAAAGGAACCACGAGGGTGTGCCGGGAAAGCAGGGCTTCGGAGGACGGTTGTTTCACGGCTCGCGTGGCTCGCCCGCCCTTCTTCCCTGTCCGCTCCCCACCGCGCCGTTCCATCCGGGAGCTCCCCCGTGCTCCCGCGACGGCGGGTGAGCGCCCCGGCCCCCGGCCCCGGGCCGGGCTTCCCCCCCCCCGCTCCTCGGCGGTGGTGGCGGCCGGCGGGGAGGCGCCTGCGCTCAGTAATGGCAGCGCGGTGAGCAGGGACGGAGCTGACAGCCGCCGCCGCCCACCCTCCTCGCCGGGCACCGTCCTGCGCGCCCTCGGACTGTCTCCCTCCCCTGCTCCCTGCCCCGCGTCCCGCCTCTGCAGCAGGTAACCGCTGGAGGCCCGGGGCCAGCTGCGGGCTCCGGGAAACTTCCTCTCCCGGTTAGTGGGTGGCGGGGCTGGGGCGGGGAGAGGAGTTGGGGGCGCGGAGGGGGGGGGGAGGCGTGGGGGGAGGCCGGGGACCGGGTGTCCTGAGGGTGACCCCGGCTCCAGGAGCGCCGGCCCCGGGGCCTGGCCGCCCCCGGGCTGTATCCCGGGCCTCCAGCCGGCCCTGGCCGCCCCTCCCTCGGCCCCATTTTGCTCCCAGGGAGGGAAGGTGTGAGTGCGTGTTCTCCTTTATTTACGCGCTCACGCGGTTACACAGCTCTGTGTGTTTGCGGTGTGCGGCGGGGGGCGGGGGGCATCAGTCTCTTACATCCTTACCACGAGTGTCTTCACTTTTGTTTCCGCAGACAGCGAAGATTGATAGCTCTGGGGAGGAGTGCCCTGCGTGCATGCTAGACCTGTCTCAACCCTTGGGGTCTGGTGAAATAAGATCTTTAGACTCTTAGAGCACTTAGTTACACACCAGGGAGTCTGGACCATTCCCTATCACCCTGCAAATACGTGCATGTACAGAAAACATTTGTGAGTTGCAGACTGTTTTGTCGTTGAATCCTCTCCTTTCCCCAGGGAGTACTAATACCTAGTTGAAAGGGAGAACCTTGGAAGTTTACGTTTTGATGAGAAGATTAAAGACTATTAACATTCACGACAGACTTTGGCTTCACAGTGTAAGCATCTTTGAACTAGACTAGTCCCATAGTAACATAGGGGAAATAATCACTTAGTTCTGACTTATCACCGACTACACAATAGGCGTTTAAGAACACTCAAAAGACTGCACCCTCCTCTTTACTATCTCACGTTTCTTTCCAAGGCAGACAATCGAACAGATTGTTTATATTTTGCCTCTTTTGCCCAAATACGGTGTTGGAAGACCCTTCAGAAAGAGTCAGAGATGAAATAGTAGATGTACACGGTGTTCTTAGTTACTCTTCCCTACCCCAGATACTGTTTATAAGTTGGAAGGACATCTGTACATAGTATGTGAAAAAACACCCTTTCCATGTCTGAATACTCACATGCATCTGAAACACTGTTACTTCACTCTCCACCCTCTGGTGATTTTTAAGTGTTTTCTGTGGGAAAGTAGTTTATTCATGTTTTTTTTATCTTCACCAGTGTGTCACTAAATGCAATGTTGTAGGCCTTTTTCAAAGTCTGTTTTGCCTTGTCTATCAGTTCACTATTTATTAAGCACCTGGTTTGTATGACAAGCATTACCTGAGACCTTAGGGATACAGCTATAAACAGGACATGTGAAATTTCTGCTTTCCTGGAGCTTCAGTTCTGGGAGGTAAGGGAAAGTCAGAAAGTAAGAAATAGAAAAAGTTTCAGCCAATCATAAGTACTATAAAAGAAGGAAAATAGGGAGTCGTAGTAGTGACTAGGAGAGACTGCCTCAGATGCTGTGGTCAGGAAAGACCTGTCTGAGGAGACTTTTGACCTGATACCTGAAAAGTGGGAAGGATATGGCCTCTGGAAGTCTGAGGGAACAGCAAATGGATATACCCAAGGTAGTTTCAAGCTTAGGTTCAGCAAACTGAAAGCAACTCACTGAAGGTGGGCTGAGACCCTCGTGAGAAAGAAGAGGCTAGGTGGTAGCCATGGGACAGGTCATGTGAGATCTGTTATCCAAAGGAGTTTGTTTGGCTTTTATTCTTAAGGAACATTGAAAAGCTGTTCCCTTTTTGCAAAGCTGGGAGTGATATGGTCTGGTTTACAATCTGTGAAGGAGACTGGATAAGAGGCAAGAAGCTGGGCTATCGGTGAGAAGGCTGGGGCAGATCTGAGTAGTGACCAGAGTCAAGGAAAAAAGATTCTGAGGTATATTTTGGAGTTGAAAGTAGTGATCTGGCCTGGCTCAGATGGGAACACAGTTGCCTGGGATGGGGGTGACTCCTGGGTTTGAGGCTTCAGTTGGAATGTGGTGTTGCCATGAATTGAGATGGGGAAGTGAGGGAAGCAGATTGTTGTATGGGTGTAGGGTTGGATGGAACACTTGAAGTAGGACCTATTCGGTATTCATGTAGAGATGAGAAGCAGGCGATTGGATACACAAGTCTGGAATTTGGTGGAGAGATGAGGGAGGCATTCATTCATTCATTCAACAAGTATATTTTAAGCACCAGCTACGGACTAGGCAGTGGGGATACATCATAGTGAAAAAATAGACAAAAATCTCTGCCTTCATAGGATTTAACTTCTAGTTAGAGAAAGATATGGGGAGTCATCTGACTATCTGTTGGTTATTATAATTTTGTTAATTTTTTAAAAGAATTAAAAACTCCTCTGTTTTGTTTTGTGTTATAATTATCTTTAGATACAAACTGTATTCACATGATTCAGAATTTGAAATGTTTGATGGAGTATAGAATGAGAGTCTCTATTTCTTGTCCCAGCATATTTGAGGCCAAATACTTTGGTGGTCTCTCAACACATCTTTCCATAGGTATATTTTGTGCACATGTAGACAAATGTGTGTAGGTTTCTTCTCCCCACTTGGCAAAAATGGTAGCATACTTGCTTTGATTTGACACCTTGTATTTTTTAGAGTATTAAATAGTATTTAAAAGGTTATGAAACAGTATGAGACCATCTGAAATAAGAATGTACGAAAGAAGAGGAGACAGTCCTGGGGCACCGCGGCATTTTCTAATTTGGTCGCTATCTTCTGTGAGTTTAGGACCTGCAGGTATGGAGTTTAGTTTAAAGAGCTGTTGTTTTGGTGAGGCTTTTTTTTTTTTTAACAAAACTTTGCACTGTTTCTTGTGTGTTTCACCTTTCTTATCTGCCTCTTTTCTTTATTTGCTAGAAAAATGTTTGATTATGATCGAAAGCAGCATTTCTGTGAATGTACTGTCAGTTAAATTCAAGTAAGTTGATAAAAAGACCAGCATTGAATCTTAATGTTTTGAGGAAGTTTAGCTAATGTTAAATCTTGGGAAAACAAGCAGAAATTTGAAATGTTTTCATGAGACAAAAGTATGTATGACATGAGATGTATGACTGAATTCTCTCTCAGTAATCAGTTAATAATCAGACTATCTGTTCAGAGTCGTCTGGCCCTTTGCCTGGGTTTGAATCTTAACAGACAAGTTTCTGTTGTGTTGCAGATGTTAGCATAATTCTTATGTTACCATATTTAGGAATACATCCCAATTTACGATGATTTGCCTTCACAAATTTTCAACTTTATGGTGGTACAAAAGCAATATGCATTCAGTAGAACCCTGTTTTGAATTTTGATCTTTTCTTGGTCTAGCAATATGGAGTATGATAGTCTTGTGATGCTGGGCAGTGGCAGCGAGCCTCAGCTCCCAGAAAGCCAAGCGGTCATGAGAGGGAACAACCAGTACACTTAACAATCATCCTGCACATGGACAACCATTTTGTTTTTCATCAATGTAGTAGTCACAAAAGTACATGAGATAGTCAACATGTTATTACAAAGTAGGCTTTCTGTTAGATAATTTGCCCAACTGTGGGCTCATGTAAGCATCCTGAGCACTTTTCAAGTAGGCTAGGCTAAGCTATGATGTTTGGTAGGTGAGGTGTATTAAATGCATCTCGACTTGACGATATTTGTAACTTTTGATGTATTTGGGGAGACATAACCTGATCTTAAGTTGAAGAAGATCTATATAAGATTCAGACTATGTTACCACTTTGTATTTGGGAAGGCCTGTTGGAGATACTGGAACAGTGAAGTTCCTTTAAGTCTTAAAAGTTTTGAGACAATGACTAGAGTTAAGGTCATGATATTAGCATCTGCTACAACTTTTGGGGTGCAGTTGATGTTAGCTCCCCCTGTTGATTGGCCCAGAGGAGGGGAGATGGAATATTTTCTGTAAGTTGCTTTAAGCTTTATTTTTTTGAAGAATTAAAAAACTCAGACTCATTGTGTTCTCTACTGAATTTAATACTATTTTTTATATTGGTTGACATTTTGATTTTCACTTAGCTGTCTTTAGCCAGACACTTTCTATGTAAATTGATCTACCTCTTTGGGTTTTTTTTTTGAGATTGTTCTGAATTTATGAACTGTTTTGTTCAGTTTGATTTTATTTATGTTATTGTTACCTCCCTTTTTTCTTTTTCATCTGAGATAAGTAAGCATTTAGTTTCTAGGTTGGAGAAATATCTTAAAAAATACTTCGTTTTTCTTTTTTGAAGCATTAGTAATTATTAGTAGTATGAAATATGTGTGTTTAGTGTATTAAGCTTACTTAAACTCTGTAAATGTAGATGTTAATGTTCTGTTTGAAGATTTTAGTTATCCAGAGAATTTTCGCTTATATACTTTAACTATAAATATTAACTGTTGTTATTTGATCATTGAATTACAGCCTGACTGATGAAAAATTCTGACACATATACAGTCAGGTTAGTAGTTTATCATCTTTGTTTCTCTTATCCGCTGTAAGCTTCTTGAAGGCAACATCTTTAATACCTGGTAGAGGTCTGAGTATTGTGAATACTTAATAAATATCTATTAACTCAGTGACTTAAGTCTTGTTCTAATGTAGGTTGCTTTTCAAATAGAAATGTCAGATTTACAGTGTGTAAATATTTCTTGAATTTCTCAGTTTTGCTTTACTTCAGTTGACAGAAAGCACAAGATACTTAAATTTTTTTTTTAATTTTATTTTTATTTCTTTTTTGTTGATTTGACTGCACCACATAGCAAGTGGAATTTTAGTTCCCCAACCAGGGATCAAACGCACGGCCCCTGAAGCGGAAGTGCTGAGGCTCAGGGAAGCACTGGACTGCCAGGGAAGTCCCGTAAATTTAAATGTTGAAATAATTGTAGACTCTACAGAGAAGTTGCACAAATGGTACAGAAAGCTCAGGTACACCTTTCCCCAGATTTCCCTAATGCTAACAGCTTATATAACCAGGACACAGTGATCAAAACAAGGAAAATTAACATTGGTACCATGCTGTTAATTAAGCTACAGACCTTTATGTGAATCCCACCAATTTTTCCTGTAATGTCCTTTACCTTTTCAAGATTCAGTTCAGGATCAGACACAGCATTTAGCATCTGTCTCCCTAGTCTCTTCTAATCTGTGATGATCTTTTCTTGTCTTCCATCATCTTCATGCTTGCAATGAATGGTCAGTTTATTTTGTAGAATGACTCAATTTGGGTTTCTCTGATGGTTTCTTATAGTTAGATTGAGGTGGTACGTTTTTGGCAGGCATACTAAAGAAGTGATGCTGAGTCTACAGCATATCACATTGCAGGATACAGGATGTCAGTATATTGTATTAGAGGTGAGGTTAGCTCTCATTAAGGTCATGTCTGTTAAATTTCTCTGCTTGTAAAAGTTACTATTTTTCTCTTTGTAATTACTGGATATCTTGGGGGAGATTCTTTGAAACTATGCAGAAATCCTGTTCTCAAATTTTTGTTCTTTCATCGCAGCGTTCTTTAGTAGTTCTTGCTTGTAACAATAATTATAGCAGTGTTCACCTGATGGCAATTTTATATTTTCCTCATTTCCTTCTACATTTATTAATTGTAATTCTTCTGTAAGGGAGAACTGTCCCTTCTCCATATTTGTATCCATGTTGAGTCAGAGATCAGTCCTGGGTGTTCATCCATGTTTGTATCCATGTTGAGTCGGAGATCAATCCTGGGTGTTCATTGGAGGGACTGATGTTGAAGCTGAAACTCCAATACTTTGGCTACCTCATGCGACGAGTTGACTCATTGGAAAAGACCCTAATGCTGGGTAGGATCGGGGGCAGGAGGAGAAGGGGACAACAGAGGATGAGATGGTTGGATGGCATCACTGACTCGATGGACATGGGTTTGGGTAGACTCCGGGAGTTGGTGATGGACAGAGAGGCCTGGCGTGCTGCAGTTCATGGGGTCGCAGAGTCGGACATGACTGAGCGACTGAACTGAACTGAACTGAGTCAGAGATATTTGTTTTACTCTATGGTTTATAATTTAATTTTATCTTTATTGAATCACTCAGATTGTTCTGCTATGGCTTTCAAGTTGGCTGTTTGTCTTTTTAACATCCTCCAACCTCTTTAGGAAAGCACTTTCTGTTTTCTGACATCTTAACATGTCCAGACTCATTATATTGTCCTGCTGCAGCCCTGGAACCAATCCTTTCTCCAGTGAGCTCTGGTTCCTTCTCTTGGAGAATGGTTTTTAGAAACCAAGATCTAGATGCTATGTGTGCTGGTTGCCACTGAGTGTCATTGCTCCTAAGCCCTCTCAGTGAACAGAGCTAGAAATATATGTATGAATACTAATCCATGCATACACAACATCTGTTTATTTTTATATCTTTTCATCTCTGTGTATGTGTTAAAAACCATACTGATAACCCTCATTCCAGTCAAAACACTATAGCATTTACACTGGCTGTCCCCTTTTATTTATAACTGCTGTTTTCTGATAGAAATGGAGCATACTTTTCCAATAGTCATAATAATGGTTTGAAGTTACCAAAATGAGTCCAAGGTTTTTAGATATATGTGACTTAATTTAGCTCTTGGAATAGGATAACAAGTATTGCAAGTCATTGTGTTGTTAAAAAGGATAACTAGAGTATAATTCGAGTAATCCTTTTTAATATTTGTATAGAAGGTCAGGACTAGAAAGAAAATTCAGTCTTAATGTTTATTTCTGAAGAGGCTTATTGGTCACAGCTTTGTCTAACCTGTGTGCCAAAGTGGGTGGGCTTGCCTACTCATGAGAAACTCAGATTAATTCAAGTTCTCTAACTCATCCTTGAAACATATGTAAGAATTTTTTTAAGGCTAGTTGGAGTCTTAAATTCCTGCCTAGCTTATTAAAATTGGAAAAAAGTGAGAAAGTAAGTGAAAAAGACATAAAACTTCATTCAGATAGGAGCCATGGAAAGAAATACTGTCTGTAGACAAGTAGGAGAGTCTCAAGTCATTGAAGAGAGGGGTCTTTAATTCTGGTCAAGTTGACTTTAGTTTGGAAGCAGATTCTTTTATAATTTCTTTGTTGTATTATAAATATATTCCGTACTTCCTACTGTCCCCCCTTCCTAAGGTTTTCTTCATGCACTATACATTTTGCCAGTTGCAGTTACAGACCACTCTGTTTCTCTTGACTGTTGTTTTTTACCAGTGTCCTCCTTTTTTAAAAAAACACACTACTAGAAGTTATTTTTATTTATTTTTAATTAAAAAAAAATTATTTATTTGGCTGCACCAGATTTTGGTTGCAGCATGTGTAATCTCTAGTTGTTGCCTGTGAACTGTTAGTTGCAGCATATGGGATCTAGTTCCCTGACCAGGAATCGAGCCTGGACCCCCTGCATTGGGAGCATGGACTCAAAGCCACTGGACCACCAGGGAGGTCCCCTAGAAATTCTTAAGTAAGCAGTTCACATGATGGAATTGACATTTGTGGTGTGGAGCTGTGTGTGTCAAGCCTTATTGCAACAGTAAGCATTATACCCTGAGCCTCCAGCTAACAAAGATACCTCTTGGCTATAGCTCATGGGTCACACATTCAGTACAGTAAGATGAAAGTGTTGAGATGCATACTTGGAGCTTATTTTCATATGAAATCATGATAACTTTTGATCAATGTATACCAGAGACAGTCTTAGAAATGGAAAATATTGCAGAATTAATAACGCTCTTTGATTAGGTATTAAATATTTTCCTTATTTTGTGTATTTAGACTATAACCTGCTTGATAAGCCCCCTGGATGTCATTTTAAAAACTTACTAGGGTATATTGACTTACCTGAAATTTATTTAGGCCCCAATATTCTTTTGATAATTTTTGGAATGCCAGAGTTTTATTGCTGGGAATGATCAGTACTGAAATAAAAAGTTAAATTTGATAGGTTTTTTGTTTTATTTATTTTTATTTTTATTTTTTTACTAAAAAAAGATGACATTAAGTGTTTAGCCATATGCATTTGTTGATAATTATACTTTTGGAAGGCAACTGAAATGTTTATCAGTAATTAAGTTGTAGTCATACTGATCAGTGTGTTGAACGTGGTTATACATTTTGCTAAAATAGTTTGTGCTTCAGATATTTAATTATGTACCAGCATCAGTTCTGTTCTTAAAATGAAATGTTTTGAGATGCTGTTACTGCTTTACCTGCTGAAGTGTAATTATCCAAACCACTTCTTTGTATGAAAAATCTCTAAGTGAAAAACAGTATCACTTCAAATTAAAATCCATCTGATATTGGCAAAATTGTATCTTTTGTATTCCTGCTATTGCTGGCAACTTTGTTTTCTTTAAAACATTGTTGGGGTGGGAGTTTTGTCAGGCTGTGGTAACACATGGTAACACATTGTCAGGCTGTGTTAACACTCCGGGACAGTACCGTGTTGTTTCAGAGCTCTTTCAACACCTGTGCCTCAAAGTTAAGATTCTCGGGAGAAAGGAAAGGTTAGTGCGTTCGTGCATAATCAGTTGCTCAGTCATGTCCAACTCTTCTGTGAGTCCATGGACCCACCAGGCTTCTCTGTCCATGGGATTCTCCAGGCAAGATTACTGGAGTAGGTTGCTATTTCCTCCTCCAGGGGATCTCTTTTGTGTTCCAGGGAGTGAGGTAGGTATGTGAAGAGAAAAACTTAAAAGGAAAAGAGATTTTAGAACATTGCTATCAGAAATCTAGATAACTTATCAGTTTGATTTTTGTCTTTGCCTTGGGTTACCTGTCTATTCTAGTAACTGATTATAAAATAGAACTAGTAACTGATTATAAAGTGTTTGTCCTCAGAATACTAGTCAAGTATCTGTCCTGAGTCTCTGACAATCAGTGATTTGATGTTTGTTTTTCTATTTTTGACTTTTTCAGCAACCATACAATACGTAGCCTAATGAGTATGTCTGCTTTCACGTGGCATAATGCTTTTGAGAATCATCTGTTGTTGTCCACATATCAGTGATTTGTCCTGCTTTAATACTGAATAGTATACTGTTGTGTGAATTCACCACATTTTGTTTTCCATCCACTAGTTGATGGGGCATTTGGGTTTGTGCATTTTGGTAGTTATTAATAAATGTGCTCTAAAAATTTGTGTTTAGGTTTTCCTTTGAATGTATGTCTTCATTTCTCCTGTGTAAATACCCAGAAATGGAATTGCTGGACCCCATGGAAAGTATATGCTTAACTTTAATAGAAACTGCCTAAGTGGTTATTAGGCAGCTTGTCACTGTTTAGTATGTAAGCTGTGGGCTTGTCTTATATGACCTTTATTATGTTGAGGTACATTCCCTCTATGCCCACTTTGTTGAGAGTTTTTGTCATAAATGATTGTTGAATTTTGTTAGATGCTTTTTCTGCATCTGTTGAGATCATCATATGATTTTCATTCTTCATTTTATTAATGTTGCTGATTGATCTGTGGATGTTGAATCTTGTATCCCTGGAATGTATCACAGTTGATCATGGTATATCAATCCTTTTAATGTGTTGTTCAATTTGGCTTGCTAAATTTTTTTTTTTTGCAAATTTTGCATCTATGTTCATCAGGAATATTGGCATGTAGCTTTCTTTTCTTTTTGGTGTGTGTGTATTTTTTTTTGATACCCATTTTGTTTATTTATTTATTTGAAACTTTTTATTTTGTATTGAGGTATAGCTGATAACAAATATAAAATTTCAGGTGAACAGTGAAGGGACTCAGCCATACATACATATGTATCTAGATTTTCTTTTCTTGTGGTATCCTTTGGTAATCATGGTAATGCTGGCCTTGTAACAAGAGTTTGGAAGTATCCTTCCCTCTTTTTTTTCTTGGAGAGAACTCTCCTGGAGCCCTTTGTTCTGTGTCTGTATAGACGGGTTGTTTTTAAAATCTGTCAAGCTGCTGTCCTGAAAAATTCCTGTTCTTCTCTTCTGTGTTAGATCCCTCTTTTTCTGGGATCCCAAGTCTTTCTTGGTTCGTTAATTTCCTCCTGATAGAGGATATCTTCCAATAGATTCATGAGTAAAATGATTTCATGTAAATTATTTGATACCACTCTGGATAGAGAATTCTAGGTGATTAGTCATTTTCCCCTTAGCATTTTGAAGGCGTTGCTTTATATTACCTTCCAGCATCCAGTGTTGCAGTTGTAAATCTAGATATAATTTGTAGTCGGTTGTGACTTTTTTCTTTTCTGAAAAATTATGAACTTTTTTCTTTATCCTCAGTAGTTTAGTGTGCCAAAAAGTGGTGCCTTGTTATTTTTAAAATCAAATATTCTGGGTACTCAATACGCCCTTCTAAGTTGGAAAACTAATGTTCATTAGTTCTGCAGTATTTTTTCTTTGATAATTACCTCTCATTCTGATTTTCTAGAATGCATATTAATTGAATGTTAGATCTTTTGGATTAGTAATACTTTTTAAAAAAACTTTCTGATTCTTATTTCTTTTATGTGCTCCCCATTCTTCCTCATATTTATGGAACTGTTGATGATGATGGTAAAGATTTTTTTTTTAAACCCTTTTACTTTGAAAAATTGCAAACATATACAGAGAATGAATAGTTTAATAATGCCTAATGTACTTGTCACTCATTCTCAACAATTATCAATCAGTTCATAAAGAAGCTGTTTAATTTTGAGGTAGGTCTCAGAAGTATTTATTACATTCATAAGTATTTTGGAATGTGTCTTTGACAGATAAGAACTCTCATTTTTAAAGCTCTCATAATTGTTATAAAAAATATTTTTAAGGGCATGAAATAGCCCCTCAGTGTTTTCAGATTTCCAGGGTTATCATAAATATAAATTTTAAAAAAGAGTGTAAATCTAGATCCAAATAGGAACAATCCTACGATGGTAGATTAATGTGCCTTTTCAGTCTATTTTAGTTTAATTTCTCCTCCATAAATATCTCTCACTCTCATTTTCTTTTCTCTTATCTTATGTGCTTGCATAATTTATTGAAGAAGTCTGATTCTCCAGTAGTTTCCTGTAGTCTGGATTTTGCTGACTTGCAGGTTGATGGTTAGTAATGTTTGTATATATAATATGTATCGCATAGGAGGAATTCAGAAGGTATTTAATGAACAGTAAGGATAATGATAAATTGTAATTTTCTTATTAATAAGTATTTTTAGCAATTGTAACTTAAGTTGTGTTAACAGTATCTTTAGAAGAAAACTTTGTTGATGTCAACGTGAAAAGAACTTACTAATCCATTTAAAAAACTATTTTAACTCAAAAATACTAATATTAAACTGCTGCTGCTGCTAAGTTGCTTCATTCGTGGCCGACTCTGTGCGACCCCATAGACGGAAGCCCACCAGGCTCCCCCATCCCCGGGATTCTCCAGGCAAGAACACTGGAGTGGGTTGCCATTTCCTTCTCCAGTGCATGAAAGTGAAAAGTGAAAGTGAAGTCGCTCAGTCGTGTCCAACTCTCAGCGACCCCATGGACTGCAGCCCACCAGGCTCCTCTGTCCATGGGATTTTCCAGGCAAGAGTACTGGAGTGGGGTGCCATTGCCTTCTCCAAATATTAAACTAGGTACTTTAATTTTGGAGGACTCATCACATATCAAACCAAACATAATAGAATGAATCCAAGTACAGCCAAGCAGTGAAATGCTATTTGTCTAGTCACTTGGTCGAGTCCAACTCTTTGTGACCCCGTGGACTATAGCCCGCAAGGCTCCTCAGTCCATGGGATTCTCCAGGCAAGAATGCTGGAGTGGATTGCCATTTCCTTCTCCAAGAAATGCTATTAGGATTAAAGAAATCCTTATGTATTAATATGGAATGCTTTTCTGACAGAATGTGGTCCACTGGAGAAGGGCATGGCAAACCACTTCAGTATTCTTGCCTTGAGAACCCCATGAACAGTATGAAAAGGCAAAAAGATAGGACACTGAAAGATAAACTCCCCAGGTCGGTAGGTGCCCAGTATGCTACTGGAGATCAGTGGAGAAATAACTCCAGAAAGAATGATGGGATGGAGCCAAATCAAAAACAATACCCAGCTGTGGATGTGACTGGTGATAGAAGCAAAGTCTGATGCTGTAGAGAGCAATATTGCATAGGAACCTGGAATGTGAGGTCCATGAATCAAGGCAAATTGGAAGTGGTCAAACGGGAGATGGTAAGAGTGAACGTCGACATTCTAGGACTCAGTGAACTGAGATGGACTGGAATGGGTGAATTTAACTCAGATGACCATTATATCTACTACTGTGGGCAGGAATCCCTTAGAAGAAATGGAGTAGCCATCACTGTCAACAAAAGAGTCTGAAATGCAGTACTTGGATGCAATCTCAAAAACGACAGAATGATCTCTGTTTGTTTCCAAGGCAAACCATTCAATATCATGGTAATGCAAGTCTATGTCCCAACCAGTAATGCCGAAGAAGCTGAAGTTGAACGGTTCTGTGAAGACCTACAAGACCTTCTAGAACTAACACCCAGAAAAGATGTCCTTTTCCTTATAGAGGATTGGAATGCAAAAGTAGGAAGTCAGGAAACACCTGGCATAACAGGCAAATTTGGCCTTGGAGTACAGAATTAAGCAGGGCAAAGGCTAATAGAGTTTTGCCAAGAGAACGCACTGTTCATAGCAAACACTCTCTTCCAACAACACAAGAGAAGACTCTACACATGGACATCACCAGATGGTCAACATCGAAATCAGATTGATTATATTCTTTGCAGCCAAAGATGGAGAAGCTCTATACAGTCATCCAAAACAAGACTGGGAGCAGACTGTGGCTCAGATCAAATTCAGACTTATTGCCAAATTCAGACTTCAGTTGAAGAAAGTAGGGAAAACCACTAGACCATTCAGGTATGACCTTAATCAAATCCCTTATGATTATACGGTGGAAGTGACAAATAGATTTAAGGGACTAGATCTGATAGAGTGCCTGATGAACTATGGACAGAGGTTCGTGACATTCTACAGGAGACAGGGATCAAGACCATCCCCATGGAAAAGAAATGCAAAAAAGCAAAATGGCTGTCTGAGGAGGCCTTACAAATAGCTGTGAAAAGAAGAGAAGCAAAAAGCAAAGGAGAAAAGGAAAGATATTCCCATCTGAATGCAGAGTTCCAAAGAATAGCAAGGAGAGATAGGAAAGCCTTCCTCAGTGATCAATGCAAAGAAATAGAGGAAAACAACAGAATGGGAAAAACTAGAGATCTCTTCAAGAAAATTAGAGATACCAAGGGAACATTTCATGCAAAGATGGGCTCGATAAAGGACAGAAATGGTATGGATCTAACAGAAGCAGAAGATATTAAGAAGAGGTGGCAAGAATACACAGAAGAACTATACGAAAAAGATTTTCATGGCCCAAATAATCACAATGGTGTGATCACTCACCTAGAGCCAGACATCCTGGAATGTGAAGTCAAGTGGGCCTTAGGAAGCATCACTACGAACAAAGCTAGTGGAGGTGATGGAATTCCAGTTAAGCTCTTTCAAATCCTAAAAGATTGGGCTGTGAAAGTGCTGCACTCAATATTGCCAGCAAATATGGAAAACTCAGCAGTGGCCATAGGACTGGAAAAGGTCAGTTTTCATTCTAATCCCAAACAAAGGCAATGCCAAAGAATGCTTGAACTACCGCACAATTGCACTCATCTCACATGCTAGTAAAGTAATGCTCAAAATTCTCCAAGCCAGGCTTCAGCAATATGTGAACCGTGAACTTCCAGATGTTCAAGCTGGTTTTAGAAAAGGCAGAGGAACCAGACATCAAATTGCCAATATCCGCTGGATCATCGAAAAAGCAAGAGAGTTCCAGAAAAACATCTATTTCTGCTTTATTGACTATGCCAAAGCCTTTGACTGTGTGGATCACAATAAACTGGAAAATTCTGAAAGAGTTGGGAATACCAGACCATCTGACCTGTCTCTTGAGAAACCTGTATGCAGGTCAGGAAGCAACAGTTAGAACTGGACATGGAACAACAGACTGGTTCCAAATTGGGAAAGGAGTACGTCAAGGCTGTATATTGTCACCCTGCTTATTTAACTTATATGCAGAGTACATCATGAAAAACACTGGGCTGGAGAAAGCACAAGCTGAAATCAAGATTGCTGGGAGAAATATCAATAACCTCAGATATGCAGATGACACCAGCCTTATGGCGGAAAGTGAAGAAGAACTAAAGAGCCTTTTGATGAAAGTGAAAGAGGAGAGTGAAAAAGTTGGCTCAACGTTCAGAAAACTAAGATCATGGCATCTGGTCCCATCACTTCATGGTAGATATATGGGGAAACAGTGGAAACAGTGTCAGACTTTATTTTTCTGGGCTCCAAATTCACTGCTGATGGTGATTGCAGCCATGAAATTAAAAGATGCTTACTCCTTGGAAGGAAGGTTATGACCAACCTAGATAGCATACTAAAAGCAGAGACATTACTTTGTTAACAAAGGTCCGTCTAGTCAAGGCTATGGTTTTTCCAGTGGTCATGTATGGATGTGAGAGTTGGACAGTGAAGAAAGCTGAGCGCCGAAGAATTGATGCTTTTGAACTGTGGTGTTGGAGAAGACTCTTGAGAGTCCCTTGGACTGCAAGGAGATCCAACCAGTCCATCCTAAAAGAGATCAGCCCCGAGTGTTCATTGGAAGGACTGATGTTGAAGCTGAAACTCCAATACTTTGGCCACCTCATGGGAAGAGTTGACTCATTGGAAAAGACCCTGATGCTGGGAAGGATTGGGGGCAGGAGGAGAAGGGGACGACAGAGGATGAGATGGTTGGATGGCATTACTGACTCGATGTACATGGGTTTGGGTAAACTCCGAGAGTTGGTGATGGACAGGGAGGCCTGGCGTGCTGTGATTCATGGGGTGGCAAAGAGTCGGACACGATGAGCGACTGAACTGAACTTTCCAAATGTATTGTTAAGGGAATATATTATTGAGTAAGTGGTGTGATGCCATTTATCTAAAACAAGTGAAGAAAGACCATCTTTATATTCAATTATGTAAAAAGGGGAAATAATGACATATATGCATGAAATACTCCCAGACACATATAATGGATTCCTCTAGTGATGGGACCTGGTGACTCTAGCATGGGAGTGAGTAGGAGACTGAGATTTCAGAATTTGCAATCATGTAAATGTACCTGTTCTCCCCTACATTCTCCTCCACATTAAATTGTTCCAAAACTTTTTGTATGGTTATTTCACCTTAAGTGTTTTAACAGCTTTATTGAGTTATCCTTCACATACCATTCAGTGTAGTGGTTTTTAGCACTTTTTAGGATTGTGCAAACAGGATGACAGTCAGTTTTAAAACATTTTCATCACCTAATTAGCAGTCACTTCCCATTTTTATCCAGATCCTCTAACCCTGTGCAAACACTAAAGTACTTCCTGTGTCTACTGATTTGTCTATTCTGGATATTTCATTTAAACGGAACCCTGTAATAGGTGGTCTTTTATGACCAACTTTATTCACAGAGTATGTTTTTGAGGTGTATCTATATTGTAGCATCTATCAGTACTCCATTCCTTTGTATTACAGAATAATCATTGTATGGATGTACTACATTTTATTTATCTATTTTTTACTTGATAGACATTTGAGTGATTTCCACTTTTTTGGCCCTTATGAATAAATGTTGCTATGAACATCTGTGTCCAAGGTTTTATGTTTTTTATTTTATTTATTTTTGGCTGGGCTGGGTCTTTATTGCTGTTGGGCTTTTCTCTAGTCGTGGTGGTTGGGCTTCTCACTGCAGTGGCTTCTTTGTGTTGCCGGATCAAGGCTCTAGGGCACTTGAGCTTCAGTAGTTGTGGCAAGTGGGGTCAGTAGTTGTGGCTCCTGGGCTTTAGTTGCTCCGTGGCATGTGGGATCTTCCTGGATCAGGGATTGAACCGGAGTCTCTTGCATTGCCAGGTGGATTCTTTACCACTGAGCCACCAGGAAAGCCCCATGTCCAAGTTTTTGTGTGGACATGTTTTCTCTTGCATAGGAGTGAATTACTGAGTCATGTGGTAGCTCTATGTTTATATAAATCACTTTTGTAATTATTATTAACAGCCATACAATACTTAGAAATGGTGCTCTCAGTGAGAAAAACTAATCTATGAATCATTTTCACATGTAATGAAAATTTCATAAATGTTATTGTCATAACATTTCTTTCTTTGCCCTCTCTCTTTTACATCCTGATATAAATTCTCCATGAGTAAATGATCATTTAAATAATTTAAATAAGATGAAGAAGCATACATTTTATTTAAGGAGTTTAAATAAAGGAGCTTTCTATTGGGCAGGCATAGAAGCTAACAGACTGTTTTAGCATACTTCCTGTTACTGGTTTGTTAGTTTTTAGTATATTTCCCTGGGCTGATGCTTCTCTCACGTTGGTGTTCACATTTTCCATCCATCTAAGATTATCACTGTACATAAACCCGTTCTCTCTGTTAATCTCAACAGAGAAATCAGTGCCAGTCTGATGCTGCTAAAACTTGAATAAAGCTAAAAGGTAATCTTTGCAACCATTAAAATAATGTATAAGTAGGGTGTGTAGTATGATCCCATTCTTATAGGGGGAGGAATGGAATGTGAAGCAAACAGTGATAGCTTTTTGGTACACAGTTACACAGTAGTCTCCCTACCCTGAGGAAACACTCAGATAGTCATGGCTCAGTTCAGTTCAGTTGCTCAGTCGTGTCTGACTCTTTGTGACTCCGTGGACTGCAACATGCCAGGCTTCCCTGTCTGTCACCAACTCCTGGAGCTTGCTCAAATTCATATCCATCGAGTTGGCTGAGGGTAGTTTAATTCTCTAAGAGTGGTTAAAGAGAGTTCTCAAGTCATACAGAAGAGGACAACTTACCTAGCTTAAGTGGGCCCAGAAAATTTCTTAAAAGCTAATATCCTGGGCCAAGGCTAAAATATCAGTAGGAGTTAGGTGAATGGATTGAAAGGAGGCGGCATGGAGAAGAGAAGAATTTTAGGTACAGAAAGAAATCAGGGTAACACTCAGTGTTTGTGAATCAGCCTGTTGTGTTCAGTGACCTCTAAGCAAAGAAGTTTCCAGATTATGATGCCAAGGAAGGGAGTCCCATGAGAAGAGCAAGGTGAGGAGGAGCTTTAGTCCAAGGTCACATCATGGAAGCCTGATGAGCCATGTTGCCAATGAGCTTAAACCAGAGCTATCCATAGTGGAAAATCTCAAGTTGCTTTAAGTACCAGAGTGACATGGTCAGCTCTGTGGTTTAGGTATGTTGTTTTTGTTGCTGAATGCCAGATCCAAGAGTCTAACTTTCTTAAAAGTCAAGAACTCTGTTTGTTGACCACTGTTATCCTCACCTGGTACAATGCCTGACATGTATCTAAGTACTCACTGAGGATGTTACTAAGTCTCCTGGAGTAGGACATGGCTACCCACTCCCAGTATTCTTGCCTGGGAAATCCCATGGACAGAGAAACCTGGTGGGCTACAGTTCATAGGGTTGCAAGGAGTTGGCCGTCACTGAACACACAGCACATAGTTGTATATGGCAGTTGAGGGCATGGGTTCCAGTGCAAGTCTGAATCCTCTTGATGCCATCAATAAATAGCTCTGTGACCTTAAGCAAGTTTGTTAATCACCATGTAATTAGTTTTCTTATCCAGAAAATGGAGGGAACAGTGGGCCCTACTTCATCAGATTGTTGGGAGGATTGAGTTTATATGAAGTACTTGCTGCTGCTGCTGCTGCTGCTGCTGCTAAGTCGCTTCATTTGTGTCTGACTCTGTGCGACCCCATAGATGGCAGCCCACCAGGCTCCGCCGTCTCTGGGATTCTCCAGGCAAGAACACTGGAGTGGGTTGCCACTTCCTTCTCCAATGCATGAAAGTGAAAAGTAAAAGTGAAGTTGCTCAGTCGTGTCCGATTCTTAGCGACCCCATGGACTACAACCCACCAGGCTCCTCCGTCCATGGGATTTTCCAGGCAAGAGTATTGGATTGGGGTGCCATTGCCTTCCCCATATAAAGCACTTAAATTCGTTTTTGGCTCATAGTAAGTATGGGCTTCCCTGATAGCTCAGTTGGTAAAGAATCTGCCTGCAATGCAGGAGACCCCGGTTCGATTCCTGGGTTGGGAAGATCCGCTGGAGAAGGGATAGGCTACCCACTCCAGTATTCTTGGGCTTCCCTTGTGGTTCAGCTGGTAAAGAATATGCAATGTGGAAGACCTGGGTTTGATCCCTGGGTTGGGAAGATCCCCTGGAGAAGGGAAAGTCTACCCACTCCAGTATTCTGGCCTGGAGAATTAATTCCATGGAGTATACAGTCGCAAAGAGACATGACTGAGTGACTTTCATAGTAAGTACTGTATAAATATTAACAGTTATTAGTACTTCTTTGATAAAGATGAATGCAAACTGGAACTGTTGAGGGCCTGACCCCAGAGCTTTCATGGGGTTGGTTGCACGAGAATGGAAGGATTTAAGAAGAATCCTACACACAGATAGGATGTGTGAACAGCATGAGGAGTTAAGGTTAATTTTCTGATTTAAAACTGGAGCTTTAGGTTCCCCTGTTCCCCCAACACACACACACACACACACACACACACTCCCCCAACACACACGGATTACTGCTAGTTAGAGGAAGTTTAAGGACACACACACACACACACGGATTACTGCTAGTTAGAGGAAGTTTAAGGACACACACACACACACACACACACGGATTACTGCTAGTTAGAGGAAGTTTAAGGCCTGGAGGTAGTCTCTGGTCTGTAGACGGGAGAGAGTTGATTCGGTGTGGCACACCCTCTTTGGGCTTTTGTTTGACCTCTCTGGTTCTTTTTCTTCTCTTCCTTGAGGTCTGTTCCCTGGACTCTGGAATTCTTTTCTTCACCACGTAAGAAGGGCCCAGGGCCGCCTCTAGTTCGTGGACCAGGCAACTGGTCTCTTGTCTTGTTTCCTTTCTCTCTATGCATCCTGCCTTCTCCCTGCTGTCTCTTTACCTCCTTTTTTCCCCACAGTGGGACACAAAGAGGAAGAATGTTCCCTCCTTGTTTGGCCCTGGCTACAGACTAACTTTGTGCTTCACAGTCCCGGTAGTGAGGGAAAGCTTCAGGGAGGATGTGAAGGCTTGTGCTGGAAAAATGCTCCCTTGTGCAATTAACTGTGACTTTAAGAGATTTTCCTTTTAATTCTGTTCTTCTGGTGTGTTATGGAGAAGGATTTGGAATCCAGCTAAACTGATGCTTCAAGAAAAGAAACCCTTTAATGGTTTTGTGTTTCCTCATATATGTGCGCTTGGTCTCCAGTTTAAGGAGCGCAAACTGCAAGGATTTGGGGCTGAAGCCTTTTTGTCTTTACCGAGTATCTGCTGTGTATTTCTCATGTTGGAGTTTAACTTTTTGGCTCATTGAGTCTCAGCTTCTTTTCTCTCAGCACGTGAAGCTTCTCATTCTTTGGACCACCCTGAATTATAAATAATTTGTGTTAAAAGCTCTCTATTTCTTAGAATTTGTAGTGAATACAAACATTCTGAGGAATTCCTTGTCTGGACAGTCTTGAAAAGATGGGAGCCAATGTTGATTGTTCTTACCACGTGCCAGGCTCTGTTCTCATCCCTTCCTGAATCCTGCTAATGATGCGATTGTTTCAGACACAAGTGACTGACCCCGTGGAATTCATGCTAATGTTAGCATTGTCTTTAGCAGATTTCAACGCTAAACTTGCACAATGTCTTTGAAACCAAGAGTAGTGGATTTTGATGAAACCTGGAACAAACTCCTCACGACAATCAAAGCTGTGGTCATGTTGGAGTACGTGGAGAGAGCAACGTGGAATGACCGCTTCTCGTATCCTTTGGTGGCACCTACGCCTGCGCCCTTCAGCGTGCTGGGTTCATAAGCTTGTTGAAAACAGGTTTAAGCTTTCCTAAGTGGAAGAACCTTCCAGTATGACTATTTTCAAATGTATTATTGTTCACAGTTCCAAGTTTATTGCCCGTATGTGGCAGTCAGCAATCTTCCATAACCTTTTGTTCAACAAATACTTTACTGAGATTTAATGTATGTCAGACACTGCTTTAGGCTTTGGGAGTACAGCTGTGAACAAAACAAGCCACTTTCCCTTCATTCTACTGAAGGAGATAGGCATTAAACAGATGTAAAGCAAACCTAATGCCAGTGTTTCTATTAATCATAACAGGTTAAATATTGGGATGGTGGGTGGGGAGGAGTAAAGCAGGGCAAGGGTCTGAGTGTGGCTGGAGTGTATGTGCGACTCTGCAGATGGTGGTCAGGGAAGGTCTCTCTGAGGATGGTGATAAAACTTGAGCAAAGACTAGGACAGAGGGAGGGAGCAGGTAACACAGAGACCTAGGGGCAGTATTCCAGGCAGAGAGCCACATTCAGCGACTGTGAGGCGGAAACATTTCTTAACCAGGTTGTCTACATTTGTGAGTTAGGGATTGTATATGAAAACATAAACTGGTAGTTTCCTTATGGTCTAAAACCTGCTGCCCTGCATTCCTACATGACAGCAATCTTATTTTAAAAATTTTATATACATACACATGTATATACTATACCTAATATGGAGAAGCTCTATACAGTCAGCAAAAATAAGACCAGGAGCTGACTGTGGCTCAGATCATGAACTCCTTATTGCCAAATTCAGATTTAAATTGAAGAAAGCAGAGAAAACCACTAGACCATTCATGTATGACCTAAATCAAATCCCTTACAATTATACAGTGGAAGTGACAAATAGATTCAAGGGATTGGGTTCAACGGATTAGTTCTGATAGAGTGCCTGATGAACTATGGACGGAGGTTCGTGACATTGTACAGGAGGCAGTGATCAAGACCATCCCCAAGAAAAAAATGCAAAAAGGCCAAATGGTTGTCTGACGAGGGCTTACAAGTAGCTGTGAAAAGAAGAGAAGCGAAAGATGAAGGAGAAAACGAAAGATATAACCATTTGAATGCAGAGTTCCAAAGAATAGCAGAATAGCAAGGAGAGATAAGAAAGCCTTCCTCAGTGATCAGTGCAAAGAAATAGAGGAAAACAATAGAATGGGAAAGACTAGAGATCTCGTCAAGAAATTTAGAGATACCAAGGGAACATTTCATGCAAAGATGGGCTCAATAAAGGACAGAAATGGTATGGACCTAACAGAAGCAGAAGATATTAAGAAGAGGTGGCAAGAAAATACACAGAAGAACTATACAAAAAAGATCTTCATGACCCAGATAACCATGATGGTGTGATCACTCACCTAGAACCAGACATTCTGGAATGTGAAGTCAGTGGGCCTTACAAAGCATCACTGTGACCAAAGCTAGTGGAAGTGACGGAATTCCAGTTGAACTACTTCAAATCCTAAAAAACGATGCTGTGAAAGTGCTGCACTCAACATGCCAGCAAATCTGGAAAACTCAGCAGTGGCCACAGGACTGGAAAAGGTCAGCTTTCATTCCAATCCCAAAGAAAGACAATGCCAAAGAATGCTTGAACTACCGCACAGTTGCACTCATCTCACACGCTAGTAAAATAATGCTCAAAATTCTCCAAGCCAGGCTTCAGCAATATGTGAACCGTGACTTCCAGATGTTCAAGCTGGATTTAGAAACGGCAGAGGAACCAGAGATCAAATTGCCAATATCCACTGGATCATCGAAAAAGCAAGAGAGTGCCAGAAAAACATCTGTTTCTGCTTTATTGACTATGCCAAAGCCTTTGACTGTGTGGATCACAACAAACTGGAAAATTCTGAAAGAGACGGGAATACCAGACCACTTGACCTCCTTCCTGAGAAATCTGTATGCAGATCGGGAAGCAACAGTTAGAACTGGACATGGAACAACAGCCTGGTTCCAAATTGGGAGAGGAGTATGTCAAGGCTGTATATTGTTACCCTGCTTATTTAACTTATATGCAGAGTACATCATGAGAAATGCTGGACTGAATGAAGCACAAGCTGGAATCAAGATTGCTGGGAGAAATATCAATAACCTCAGATATGCAGATGACACCACCCTTATGGCAGAAAGTGAAGAAGAACTAAAGAGCCTCTTGTTGAAAGTGAAAGGAGTGAAAAAGTTGGCTTAAAACTCAGCATTCAGAAAACTAAGATCATGACATCTGGTCCCATCACTTCATGGCAAATAGATGGGGAAACAATGGAAACAGTGACAAACTTTATTTTTTGGGGATTCAAAATCACTGCAGGTGGTGACTGCAGCCATGAAATTAAAATATGCTTGCTCCTTGGAAGAAAAGCTATGACCAACCTAGATAGCATATTAAAAAGCAGAGACATTACTTTGCCAGCAAAGGTCCGTCTAGTCAAAGCTATGGTTTTTCCAGTAGTCATGTATGGATGTGAGAGTTGGACTACAGAGAAAGCTGAGCACTGAAGAATTGATGCTTTTGAACTGTGGTGTTAGAGAAGACTGTTGACAGTCCCTTGAACTGCAAGAAGATCAAACCAGTCAATCCTAAGGGAAATCAGTCCTTACTATTCATCGGAAGGACTGATACTGAAGCTTGAAACTCCAACACTTTGGACACCTGATGTGAAGAACTGACTCATTTGAAAAGACCCTGATGCTGGGAAAGATTGAAAGCAGGAGGAGAAGGGGACGACAGAGGATTAGATGGTTGGATGGCATCACCAACATGATGGACATGAGTTTGAGTAAGCTCCGGGAGTTGGTGATGGATGGGGAGGCCTGGCATGCTGCAGTCCGTGGGGTTACAATGAGTTGGACACAACTGAGTGACTGAACTGAACTGAACTGAATATAATGAATGTATACGAAAGTGAAAGTGAAAGTTGCTCAGTCTTGTCCGACTCTTTGCGACCCCTTGGCCCATACAGTCCATGGAATTCTCCAGGCCAGAATACTGGAGTGGGCAGCCTTTCCTTCTCCAGGGGATCTTCCCAACCCAGGGATTGAACCCAGGTCTCCCACATTGCAGATGGATTCTTTACCAGCTGAGCCACAAGGGAAGCCCAAGAATACTGGAGTGGGTAGCCTATCCCTTTTCCAAAAGATTTTTCCAACCCAGAAATCGAACTGGGGTCTCTTGCATTGCAGGTGGATTCTTTACCAACTGAGCTATCAGGGAAGCCCCAAAAGAGTGATCTGCCCTTTCTGAGGTTCGAACTCAGGACCTTCAGATTATGAGACTGATGTGCTGCCTCCTGTGCTAAGAGGGCAGACAACTATATTATATATTTATTATAGTATTAATAATATCATTATATATATGCATTATATAGGTAAAAACACAGTGTGACCTCCAGCACCCAGGATATATACTCTAGAAGAAACCCACAGCATTCCAGTACTTTAGCTTCTTAGTATTTGGGAGGTTAAAGCGGTCTCTAGGAACCCTCAGCCGCAGGTAACCTTGGAGAGGGGTGGGTGGCTGACTCAGCAGCTCTGCCCAGGGTCTGCCAGGTGCCGTGGCTGGGAGGGCCTGGGGGCAGCCCTGGCAGACTGCTGACCTGCCGTCACTTTCTACCACAGGGACCGTCACACATTCCACATCCCAGGGTGAAGGAAGGGATTAGGTTTGAGGCCTGGTCTCTGGGTTGAAGGGCTCTGTAGGAGGCCTTACGGACTGAGTAGACCCTGCAGGAACCAGAGACTCTTTCCATCTAAAGGGAAGATGAGACGTGAAGGTATTATTACCAGAGTGTGGGAGGAGGTTCCTGTCCTCTCCCGCTCACTGCCCCTCCAGCAGTGCCCTGGGGCTGAAGAATGGCTGCCTCACTGAACAAGGTGTGTGTTCTCTAGAAAGGCTGGGATTTCATAAGAGTGATTCAACTTGTTGTCAATGCCTAACCCAGTTGTTAATATTAAACCGAATGTTGGTGCAGGAACAATGAAGTTCTTTGAATTCATTACTGTTGCAGTTGTCAGTAAGTAACATTTGCTAGGCTACCTGTGTTCTAGTCACTACAGATACAGAAAATGATTGCACTCATCTCACATGCTGGTAAAGTAATGCTCAAAATTCTCCAAGCCAGGCTTCAGCAATACGTGAACCGTGAACTTCCAGATGTTCAAGCTGGTTTTAGAAAAGGCAGAGGAACCAGAGATCAAATTGCCAACATCCACTGGATCATTGAAAAAGCAAGAGAGTTCCAGAAAAACATCTATTTCTGCTTTATTGACTATGCCAAAGCCTTTGACTGTGTGGATCACAATAAACTGTGGAAAATTCTGAAAGAGATGGGAATACCAGACCATCTGACCTGTCTCTTGAGAAATCTGTATGCAGGTCAGGAAGCAACAGTTAGAACTGGACATGGAACAACAGACTGGGTCCAAATAGGAAAAGGAGTACGTCAAGGCTGTAGATTGTCACCCTGCTTATTTAACTTATATGCAGAGTACATCATGAGAAACGCTGGGCTGGAAGAAACACAAGCTGGAATCAAGATTGCTGGGAGAAATATCAATAACCTCAGATATGCAGATGACACCAGCCTTATGGCAGAAAGTGAAGAAGAACTAAAAAGCCTCTTGATGAAAGTGAGAGAGGAGAGTGAAAAAGTTGGCTTAAAGCTCAACATTCAGAAAACTAAGATCATGGCATCTGGTCCCATCACTTCATGGCAAATAGATGGGGAAACAGTGGAAACAGTGTCAGACTTTATTTTTTTGGGCTCCAGAATCACTGCAGATGGTGATTGCAGCCATGAAATTAAAAGACGCTTACTCCTTGGAAGGAAGGTTATGGCCAACCTAGATAGCATATGTAAAAGCAGAGACATTCCTTTGCCAACAAACGTCCATCTAGTCAAGGGTATGGTTTTTCCAGTGGTCATGTATGGATGTGAGATTTGGACGGTGAAGAAAGCTGAGCGCCGCAGAATTGATGCTTTTGAACTGTGGTGTTGGAGAAGACTCTTGAGAGTCCCTTGGACTGCAAGGAGATCCAATCAGTCCATCCTAAGGGAGATCTGCCCTGGGTGTTTATTGGAAGGACTGATGTTGAAGCTGAAACTCCAATACTTTGGCCACCTCAAGCGAAGGGTTGACTCATTGAAAAAGACCCTAATGCTGGGTAGGATTGGGAGCGGGAGGAGAAGGGGACAACAGAGGATGGCATCACCGACTCGATGGACATGGGTTTGGGTAGATTCCGGGATTTGGTGACAGACAGAGAGGCCTGGCGTGCTGCAATTCATGGGGTTGCAAAGAGTCAGACACGACTGAGTGATTGAACTGAACTGAACTTTCTAGAAGGCTTCATAGTTTGCAGAGATCTTTTACATTTTCAGTGTTATTTATTGCCCCAAACATGCCTATCAAATCAGTGGGGCAGATATAATAGATGTGGAAACTGGTACTCAGGGGTAAAGCGACTCACCCAGGCTCTGCTGGTAGTCATTGATGGAGCACAGACTCATATGCAAGATTTCTAACATCTGATTTCTTGTACTTTCCATTGTATCTAGATAATAATTGATAATGGATTTTGCCTTTGAAGAACTTATTATTGAACTAGTCTCTTTTAAGTTTTTTTTTGTGTGTGGAACATCATGAACTGTTTCTGATGGGAATCTTAGTAAAGTGTTAAAAGTTACTTGTGCATGAATGAGGTTGGGCTAGGCAAGTACTTAGGTACTTTTAAGACTATTTTAACTAAAATAATGAATAGAAAGAGAAGAGAAGGAGTTGGTCATAGAAGATGACAAGAGAAAAAGTATAAGTTAAAGAGAATGAAATAATTAAATGTGTGCTTATTCTACAGAATATATAGTTACTTGTTGGTTTGTAAATGGTTTTGAGATAGCTAGCTTCCTTGAAAAGTCCCTTCAGTTATTGATATTTCTAAGATGTTTATTGTTTGATCTGTTTAAGATGGTTCAATTACTCTTGACCTGATCGTGAGTTTTCTGCTCCTCTTCTGAAATAAAAAAATGTCTGTGCAAACAGCAAACTTGGAATCTCAGTTTTAAAATTTTATTTTGAAAAGTAAAGAACTGTGTTCCTAATTGTTCTTCAGCCAGTTTCTCTCCATTTCCTGTTATTTTGCCCAAGAATATAAGGTTGACTTCAATACTCAGATATTTTAGGTAGAAATTTTAGTGGCAGTAAATCTTTCATATTTTGAAACTGTAAAAAAAAAAACAACCACCCTTCTCTGAAAATTGTACACCACCCTATGTTAGCATTTAATTTTTTACAAATCATTTTTTGGGGTGTGTGACTTACCTTATGTGATCCTGTCCTGTCACATGTTGGGTCAGTGTCCTTCATTCTGTATGCATCTATATAATCCTAAACTATAAGAGTGAAATAAAGGTTTTTCATTTTTTAACTTGAGTTCAAACTTGAGTTAAATCGCATTTGTTTTAAAGTAATGTCTCTAGTGGATATGAAAACCTTAACAATTTAACTAGAGATATCTATGCTTTATGTGTGGCTTATCCTGAACCCCTTGGAGAAAGACTTTATACAGAAACTAAGATTTTTTTGGAAAATCATGTACGGCATTTGCACAAGGTAAGGACTGCTGTATACATGATGTAAATGTGTTTATGGCTACATAGTTATTTGACTAGTTCACTGTTTTCCAGTGCAGAACTTATATCAAGTTAAGGTTATTTGTTTTGTTTCCTAAATAGCATTTTTCTAAAATATATCAAGAGCTATGAGTCAAATACTGTGTGGTTAGGTTCTCCAAGGAAAATCAGTTTAGTTGGTCAAGGTCATGCTACTAGTAAGTGAGGAGAGTTTCAAATCAAGATTTGTTCAACTTGAAATCAAGTCCGCACATGTTCTTTGGATGGTGTTTGTAGAAACAAGTTTTTTTGTTTGTACTGTCCCTTCCCCACCTCTTGGTGAATCTCTGTCTTTGTAATCAACCTTTTAGCTGCCTCTTACTATCCTATGTAAGGTCTTGAAAATCCTAGGATTAAAAGGGAGAATGGTAAATGAAAAAGTACGACATGAACTTCCTGTGACCAGTATTTCGGTCAGTGTGCCATGCACATAGAGGGAAACATCACAGACTTAATGATCTGCATATACGTGGTGAACGAATTTGCAGTATTTGGCTGCTGCTGCTACTGCTAAGTCGCTTCAGTCATGCCGGACTCTGTGTGACCCCATAGACGGCAGCCCACCAGGCTCCGCCATCCCTGGGATTCTCCAGGCAAGAACACTGGAGTGGGTTGCCATTTCCTTCTCCAGTGCATGAAAGGGAAAAAATGAAAGTGAAGTCCCTCAGTCGTGTCTGACTCTTCACGACCCCGTGGACTGCAGCCTACAGGCTCCTCCGTCCATGGGAGTTTCCAACCAAGGGTACTGGAGTGGGTTGCCATTGCCTTCTCCGAGTATTTGGCTAGCAGTAGCATTTCTAACTTATTTCAGATTAGTGATCTTATCAGGAACTGGATGAGATCATTTATTGTTTGAGCTAGAAACTTCACCTTTTATTAGCCCTGCGACCCTGGGCAACTCACTTAACCTACCTTGTGAACTGAACTTTAAGTTCTTTTATCTATAAAATAGAGATAAAGTAACATAAACTGTGTAGTGTGTCTAACCCTGCACATGACTAGGATGAGGCCTTTTTCAAAGGGTAATAACCTATAAGTAGAGCACAATTGATCCTGTGATATTTCCCTTATAACCTTTGAAGAAAACCTCATTTTTCTCAGCCTGTTTTCTCTATTTGTTTATTATTATTTCTAAATAGGTTAAGTCCCTAGACTTAGAATTACTAGGTCTTAAGTCATGAACATTTTTTATTTTTTTGACTTAATGCAGTTGGTCTTCCATGTCTGTGTCTTCATATTGGTGGATGTGGAGGCCTGACTGTAGGGGACTTGAGCCTCTATGGGTTTTGGTGTCCATGGGGCATCCTATAGACAGTCCCTGCTAATACTCAGGAATGATTGTAGTAAGAAATTGTTCTTGGATGTATATTTTATCCCACCAGCTGCAGAAGTTCCTACTGCTGCTGCTGCTAAGTCGTGTCAGTTCCTAAGGGGGCCCTATTCCCTAGCATTGTTAATGCTGTGCTATGTCAGCCTCTCAGTTGTGTCCGACTCTGCGATGCCGTGGACCATAGCCTGCCAGGCTCCTCTGTCCATGGAATTTCCCAGAAAAGAATACTGGAATGGGTTGCCCTTTCCTACTCTAGGGAGTCTTCCTGACCCAGGGATTGAACCTGTGTCTCCTGCATTGGCAGGTGGATTCTGTACCATACTATGCCACCTGGGAAATGTGCCATTATTAATAGTGGTTGGTATTTTTAATTTATTTACCACATGATAGGCAAAAAAGTACTATTTGTTGGCTATTCCTATCATCGTGAGCTTTAATTGTTAAAATCCTAAGTTTAAAAGCATAGCATTTCATCAGAGTTAATTAGATGAGCATTGAGGTCAGGACTTGCCCAAGGTCACATGGACAGTTGATGGAAGGACAATTGAGGTACAAGAAGTGGTGACTTTGGGAATGTCTGTCCTAGCCAGTGAATTTTTGTTGTTATACTAAATTTCCATTAAAATTAACTTTTTTAATACCAGGCCTCAGATTTCAGTTTGATTTTCATTTTTCAAAAGATAGTAGGCTTTTATTTTTATTTTATTAAGTAAATATGCAATAACTTATTTGGAGAATGTGGAAAAGTTGTCAGTTTTCATAGTCTTATTCACAGAAGTGAATAATGTGAGATGATGATGTACAACTAGCAGTCTGATCAAAATTGATGGACATGAGGAAATAGACATGGCAATAGAATTACATTCTGTTTTAATCTGACCTAGTAGTCTAGCCCAAGGAACAGCATCAAACCATTACATTTTATTTTTTTGTTTTAGGAAATGAAGCATTTAGTCTGTAATTTGGATATTTCATTTTCATCTCTAAGATTCATGTTTTTTTTTTCCCCTAGCTCTTTCATTGTTACGGAAGGTAGTTAAATTAGAATGTAATTTGTAGATATAATATATAATGCCCAAATTATGTCACTTATGTAAGAACATTAGTTTTTGATAAATTTCATCGCTTACAAATGACAATGGTCACTGCTTTGTGAGTAAAAAGTGTTTTTCTTCTTTATCTAGAGAGTTCTGGAGTCTGAAGAGCAAGTGCTTGTTATGTATCATAGGTATTGGGAGGAATATAGCAAGGGTGCAGACTATATGGACTGCTTGTACAGGTAAGTGCACTTTCACTCCCCTGACAGACGCCTGTATTTGGTAGTTGAAGGAGTTTTTGCTTTTATGACCTATTAAAATGCACAGAACTGAAGCATTTCACGATGTATGGACTTTTCTCTGCTAAGGGGAAAGGTCTGTAGTGCGGGTCATGTGGATATTTGGGAGCCAGGCCCTGTGTGGAAACTTAGTCTGTGAAAACTGAAGCTGTATTTGATGGCGTAGCTCTGTTTCTTCAGTTGTCAGGGACTGGGTAGCACGCATTAAATCTTGACAGATCCAAAGTGAAACTTCAGCTTGGATGAAACTTCTAGTGGATCTAAGCCAGCACCCTCCTCCAGCGTGTTCCTGTTTGACTCCAGGATTCAATATTTTATGTATGTCTCATGGAGGTACCCAGCCTCATCTCATCCTGCCTTTCCTCACGGCTTTCTGTCCGTCTGTCTGGATTGCTTTTCTTCCTTTCCCTGAGTGACTAATCCCCATTCCCTGCCCTGAACTTCTTGCCGCAGTCTCCTGCTTAGATCTCCTGTCTTAACTGCCCCCCTCCTACGTGTTTCCGCGACACTCTGGCCTGGTCCTCTCTAACTCATTCATGCTAACACTGGAAATAGGTCCTGGGGTACACAGGCAGAATCCCATTTGTTGAAGGATCGTGGATAAATAAAGGATACTGGCCCCAGTGGCCTGTGATGGCTGCAGTGAGAACTGTGCCCTCTGCATTGTGGCTTGGGCCACAGATGAACTGCTGCCTCAGTTTCTTACTGAGGAGAAACTGAGAAGCCGAGCTGTTGCACTTTACACGATGCTTTGCAGGAAGCCACACTGGGGCCAAGGTATGGACGCCTCCTTGTGTTTGTCCTTCTTTGCTTTATGGGTTTTTTGTTTCCTTTTGTTTTTATATCAGCTTTGGACTTTACTAGATGTAAGTTGCTTATGTTAGAAACTGGAGCTTAATTCTAAATAGCCAGTAGCTCTGTTTCTTCTTAGAAGAAGAGCAAAATGTAATAAAATCAAACCAGAAACCAGCAATGGCTAACAAAAAGGCATGGCTTACTGCGGCTTTGGCTTTTATAAAATGGTGTCTGCCAGCCATTAAACATCCTGACCATTTGATTTTTTTCCCTACCTCATCCACCAAAGTGACCTAGTAATAAATAGAACTTTGAGAATTCCTTAGCTAAACTATGAGGGAGAGCAGAGGAGGGTTTAAGGATCAGAGTGAGGGCACACGTGCACCTTTGCACCTCTTGAGAAGCTGGGGTCGCTGGTGTACACATGACAAAAGAAACCGCTTCACCTGTGTGTGGGCAGTGGGACCCCTCGTTAGCTGAGATGCTTCACTGGAGATCCAAGTTATTTTTCTGTTCGTTCTTAGTTTTCTGAGACAGCATTCTCTTGGTTCTTCTGCATCTCTCTTGACCAAAATCAATTAGGTGCTATTGAAATTAGTACTGTTAAAGAACTTTTATTAAGTTTTATATATGATGCACACATATATGTGCATACAAATAAAGCCATATGAGGTGATTTTTTACAGTGGAGGAAAACTGTGGGTCAGAGAGGTTAAATGTCTTTACTCAAGGTCCGTGAGCTGGAAGAATGACAAGGGGAGAATTTAAACCCAGATCAGCCTGAGTAAGTCCATTCAACACCTTCATTCTGCCTAGTCTCATTCTAGATAGAGACTGTAGTCATGTAGATTCTATTCTCATTCCTTAGCCACACTCCTTATTCTTTCTAGGATGATCTCAGTTACTCCTGGTTTTAACTACAACCTGTATATTGATTACCACCAAAATAGATGTTTATTGCAGGCAGCCTGAGTTTCAGAGGAGTACTCTTACCTGGCAACCTATACCTCCAAGGTGTTCTGTGGGTACATCGTACTGCTGTGGATGTTCACAACTTGTTATCTTTTATGCACACACTGCCCCCAGTAATGCTCATCTCAGTTAATGGTAGTACTGGACACCCAGATGTATGTGCCAGAAGTCGGTTTTCCTTCACCTGGGGTTATCTTCTCTGCCTGATGCCTCTTGGTCAAATCCTCCAAGTGTCTCTTAAATTTATTACTTCCTTTGCATTGCTATTATAGTATGGTAGTTCAACCTTTTTATCATTTCTCACCTGTGTGTTAAAGATAATGTAACCAGTTTCCTAGCTTTTGATTTCTAAATTATTCTACTTAGTAAATTTCTTAAGTGCAAATTTGATCGTTTAGTACCTTTCCATTGTCTGTAGCAAAGACTTAGAGTCAGTGGCTCACGGGATTCACTTAGAGTGTTTTGTTTGACTTCCATGTGGTTGACTTCATGTGATGATCATCATTGTTTAATTACACTGGTAGACTGAGTCATGAGATCTCATGGAGGTACATTGGGCAGTTATTAGATGAAAAGTGTTTGATACTTGTTGGATAGTAGGTTACCCAGGCTATCTTGTTACCAATCTTAGTCTACAAGAAAATCTGTGTAAAGAAAGGTAAAGGAAAAAAAATCAGTTTTGTTTCAGAAGTATTTTTCAATATTTTTGAAGTGATTTCTAGCCTCTTTACTCTGGTTGATTTATAAGATGGATGTGCCTTAGCATAGGTGACTTAAGGATCCTGATCTTAAAGGAAAATAATAATGTTCCTGTCCCACTTTTCCTGCTACTCCATACCTGTTTAGGCCCTGCTGGCCCTTGATGGAGCTGCTGGGACACAAGGTTATTTGTTTAGTCCTAAGTTGTGTCCGACTCTTTTCGACCTCATAGACTGGAGGAATTAGCTTGAGAACTAACAACTCCTGGAATCCAGTAGGTATTAGCATGAGAACAGTTCTCATAATGCCTGATTTCTTAGAGGCTTCAAATTTACCTTTAGGCTCTTAGTTCTTGTTAGTTAATGCTGTTGGGTTACTGCTAGTACTCCAGAAAAGCAAAGGATAATTATTAACCACTTTGAGCCAGGATGAGTTATAAAAATGTGCACTACTGCATGAGTTGCACCTGAGCAGTGAGGTATTACCTGTGCAAAAGAGTAAAGACTATTTAAAGAATTTATTGGAAGCTATTTTACGATCTCAAAGTATATATATATTTGTTTAAAAACAAATGTGTGGTTAATAAATTCTATTGTAAAGTGCTACAGTGACTTAGAAGTTAAGAATCATGTCTGAATCAAAATGAAAAACTACCCTACTTTTCTTCAGTTATATCTATAAATTATTTTAAAAGCTTCTCTATCAAGCTTAAGCTGTCAAGAGTAGAAGATCTGGAATGAGAAGGATCTAGATGATAAAAGTTAGTTTAAAATTTATCCCATGAGGGAAAGAGAATAGTGACTTGTCCTCTGAAATAACACAGCATATGAAGCTCCCCGACACAGGGTACTGGCTCTGAAATATACACACAGACCTTGGGAAGGGATCAGTGAATCCAGACTTCTGCAGATCTAGCAGCTTCTCTTCCAAGTCAGCAGTGCTAAGAAGTTTACATTTAATATAGGAATAAGGGGGCTGCTGTAGGCTTCTGGATAGGAAGTTGGTATCCTGAAAACAGAGTTTTCAGATGAATGAGAGATGCCAGAAATGTGAAACAGAGACCAGTCATGAGAATGTTGCACTTGATCCAAAGGAAGAGTCAGCAAATGCATGGGAAGTGAAAAAAGAAAATAACGGGAGGAAGTGATGAATAGTTTAGAACAGGAGGACCAGCTGATGGAAAGGAGATAAAATGGAGCATGAGGTAAGTGGTGCTAACGTTCTAGGTAGGATTCCTGATGGCCATGGTACGCTGACCGGAAAAGGAGTGGTTTGGAGCAGAGGCTCTTACAGAAAGGCACATGTAATGGTGCAGGTGTGACAGTCAAGTTCCGCCTGCTCAGAAGTGTTACATTTCTTTGTGTTATTATGTTCTGCCAGATGGGTAAGCTCACTGGGCAGACATTACATTTTTGTTTTTCTTTTTTTCTGTCCCCGTTGCCTTGTTGTACCTGGCGTGTAGTATGCATTTGGTCAGTACTTGCTGAGTGAAAGAGGGAGCCCTCCTGAATTTTCTGAGTCAGCTCTGCCACTTAGTAGTGGATGGACCTCTGCCGAATTCTTTCAACTCTCTAAGCTGCAGTTTTCTTACACATAAAATGGGGATCCTAATGGTACCACAAATACCTACCTCCTATTATTCAGCCAGTTGCAACGCTTAGGGCTGTATCTGATGCATAATAGGCACTCCATAAATATTAGTGACTGTTTTTATTTCCTGGCATTCATGACTTTTATGATGTGGCTCCAGGCTGCTTTTCCAGACTTGTGTTCTACTGTTAGCTTTTGCCATCCATGCTTGCTGGAATGTTACCCGTTTATTCATTTCGTTAATTCGAAGAAGTATTTTTCAAGGACTGCCTGTCTGCCTGCCACTGTTCTAGACACCGTCTGGCAACCCTCACATTCTAGAGAGTGTATGCAGATCAAGAAAGAACAGGTCATTTCACATAGTGGCAAGTACTGTGAAGAAAAGAAAACAGTTGTGTATCAGATACTAACTTCACTGAGGGGTGAGAAGTGAAGGCTGGTTTGGCTTGGGGTCAGGTCAGGCCTGAGAGGTGTGTGAGCCAAGACCAGAATGACCTAGGCCAGAGGTGCCTCCCTAACCCAGGGAGTCTGGTTTCAGGGGTAGCAGGTGTTTTTCTCTCGAGCTGAGGCTTCCTCTCTCTCTCCTGTTCCCCTTTCCTCAGCTGAAAAACATGGTTGGAAACCCAGCAGGAAGTTACGAGGGTTCTAGTGAGAATGAAAGGGAAGGTTCAGTGGTTCTTGGAAGGAGATGACTTTGAAGGCAGTGGACAGAAGAGATTAAAATGTTGAGTGGCTCCACGGTGTAGGCCCCGGAGGCCAGAGCTGGAAGTGAGTGAAGGTGGGAGCGAATGTGCGTAAACGATTGTGGCCTTGCGCTTTATTATTTTCCCTCGTTTCCCAGAACTGGCAGAGGAGTTATGCCGTTGAGATTGTTGTTGTCTTTGCTTTCAGTTTCAGTTGTCTGTGAACACTGAGTACACCTTTGATTTCGATGCAGCAAACGTGTGTGTTTTAATACAGAGATTTCGTGGTTGTTGCCTAAATACTTGTATCGTCAATAGCCATTTTCACCTTGGCAGAACCTGTCCAACGAATAGTTTTAGGAGGTGAGCATGAAGGGCCTTGTGAAATCTGGGATGGTGGCAAGTGGTACTTGAATATTGCGTACCCTTTGCACACATTTCCTTTAATCTTAGAACTCTGTTCATCTCAGTGATTCTAAGAGTTCATCACAGTTGGTCTGTCTTTATAAAGCTGTTTCTCTCTGGTTGACACAGTGATCTTAAGATCTTTTTCCTTCTACCTGTCTGTAACAGTCTATTCCATTTTCTTACCTAGTGATTGTGATTTTGGTTTTGGTTCAAAAATGAAAAGTTACATATTTAATGGCGACAAAATATAAATTAGAGAACTTACTTGAATTTTATCTTTTTAAGCATTTTCTGTTTAATTCTTTGCAAAGTGAACTCGGCTGATTTAAGGAGAATCTGAGAATGAGCAAATTAACTTGTAGAGTGTCTGACCGTTGGATAGCAGCTGTTGAGCTCTAAGAGGACTGGAAAATTTTGGTGCAAAACCCTGGAGTTTTTTTAAGTGGGACTGTGGTAATAGGATTTTTTTTTTCCTCCCCTAGAGGTCTTACTTTTTGTCTCTTAGGGCCTTGCAAAGAGAATTTGGCTGATAATTTTTATATTTTTTAAAAATTATATTTCTAATTTCTTTGGAGTGTATTACTGAACTATTCTGTAGTTGATTATAACCCTAAAGTTATTGTTCTAAAGTACCAAGTTGTTTTTTTCCTACTGATTTTGACATAGCATCTTGATACTACATTTGTTTTTCAGGTATCTCAACACACAGTTTATTAAAAAGAATAAACTGACAGAAGCTGACCTTCAGTATGGTTATGGTGGTGTAGATATGAATGAACCACTTATGGAAATAGGAGAGGTAGGAAATTCTGTAAAAGACTGGCAAACATAAACATGTTTTTAGATACTGAGGTAATGTGATTCACTGTCTTCATAAGAACACTGAGTTGACTGTCTTAAAATTGTCAAGATTTAAAACATCCTAAATGTTAAATAAATGAAATGCTGTTATGATTTACTAAGACTTTCACATAGATGAGAAGAACAGAAAAGATGTGGGGTGAGTATTATTTGAATAATTAAATTAATGGTGGATGAATGACAGGTTAATAGTTCTGCTGCATGAAGAAGTTCATAAAATATATTTAGAAAATGTTGAGACTCTTAAAGTTTAAAAAAAAAAAAGTGAAGGACATGGACTTAAAAGAGAACCCAGAAGAGATGAAATAGAAATCTGTGGATGCAGCAAACCTATTTTAACTAAGGTTTTATAAAAAATCATTTATTTCTGTAAGATTTTCAGTTGATGATAAAACCTTAATTCTGTTCCTTATTCAGAATGTCCGACATGAGAGTCAGTGTCATTTTAAATTAACATTTAAAACGTTAAGGACATTTATTTTCCTTATGTATATTCAGTTTTTATTTGAGTTTTGAAATAGAGTTATAAATACTTCTTCTGATGGGTATTTACTTTTACAAATGTTTAAAGCAAACACTGAGTAATTCAGCCTTGATGATTTTCATTTTGCCTGGCAGCTAGCATTGGACATGTGGAGGAAATTGATGGTTGAACCACTTCAGACCATCCTTATCCGAATGTTGCTCCGAGAAATCAAAAAGTGAGTGTTGACATCAATCTTCTTGAGTTGGTTCTGATTTGCTGATTGAAGTGGTTTAAAATAGTGAACACTGGCCTGGCTGTCCACTGCACATAGGCCCCATTTTACTGTAATGACCCTCTTTTTCCATTTTAGTAAAGCCAATATTTTAAAGTGGTTTTATAATCTTTTGGTTTTGGTGGGCAAAACCAACAAGATTTTACTATGACATCATATGCTTAGTAAATAAATAAGTAAGTCCCCGAAAGAAGTGACTTCTTCTGTAGTCCCGAAACCTCTTGGATCCTCTAGGCAGTGCTGCTGAGTTGTTTGAACATATTCTCAGTTGAAACCCTGATGACGATAACCTGCTCAGGAAAAGAGATTCTTCTAGTTAGTTGGTTACCTTTATAACCAGTTAACCCATGAGGCAAATTTATGAGAAAATGGCTCTAGAATGGTTGATCCTGCTTGTGGCCCAGAGGGGATGGCTTGTCTAAGCTGTTGTGTGAATGGATTGTGGCACAGGGTAAGTTTTCCTGTGGGGTCCAGAGCGTCTTTGGCTCAGGTGTGGCCTAGAAGATTCTTACTAGACCTTAGGTGACTGGAACTGCTGTGAAGGGAATTCCCTAGACCAGTGAATTGCCACATTATAATGGCCACTCCCTCTGAAACTGCTTTCTTTAAGAAGACCCCGATAGGGAGTTTTTTATGTGAGGAAAAAAAGGAAAACATTATTCTTACTATGGGGCTCCTAATAGGAAATAAGGGGTTATGAAAAAAAGTTCACAAAAGAGGATAAGACACTATTTTAATAGTTAATGTTAATACCAAATAGGAAGTATGTGGTAGGAATTAATAACTTGGTTTTTAAGAGTGGTCGCTCACACTTTAATAATTCCATTGTTTCCAAAGGGGGTGAGAGAGAAAAGAGGCAGTGGAGCCCTAGGGTGGAACTGTTTCCTTCCTTCCTCTTCTCTCTGCTGAGCTGTAAATGACTAGAAGGGCACTCCCAGCAAGGGCTTTAGGCTCTGATATAGTTTCCTGTGCTAAAAATATTAACTTCATTCTTGAAATTCAGCTATTTTACAAGTATAATGGAAATATTGTTATAAATTTTCTAAATGCACTTTTAATGAATGTCTCTTTTGTAACAATTTTGATCCAACCTAGTAAAATTTTTAAGTGTGATTGTTAGCTTGTTAAAAGTGAATTTAATGAAAAATTAAGGAAAGCATGACTGTGTAAGAAAAACAACTGTGGGATTCTGATTCTGGAAAAGTCATAGAGACTATGGTCAGAGACATTAGGCCAACTCATTTTAGTTTTGTCGTTATAATCAGTTTGCTTTGCAGTATTATTTGACATGCTTCGCTAATATCTCATTTATTTTTTTATGTCTACTTTATTAAGTAGGTATTACCTTACATTTTCTAGTGAGGGGTACTAAGGCTTAGTAATAATAATAAAATATGGAAACTGTGTACCAAGCAGCGACTGAAGTTTTACATGCTAATCCCATTTAATCCTCACCACCCTAGGAGACTGGTATGATTTACCATTTATAATGTGTTAATCTTCTTTGAAGATTTCAGCAAGTTGAGGGCTATCTCAGCCTTGAGGTAAGGTTATCTGTCAGGCTAATGGAGGATTTTTTCAAAAGCGGAATGTAGATTGCAGAATTTTTTTGTTTGCTTAAGAGAGTCAATGAAACAGCTCTTAGTTTAATTTTTGTTTTTTGTGGTATCATTAAATCTGTACACACAAAATTTAATTGATAATCCAAAAGTAAAGTTGCTCCTTCTATTTAAGGAAGAAAGAAACAAGTGATGGAGTCATAGATTGTGCGTCAGCATATTTTCATAGTGTCTGCTTCACTAAGGAAAGATAGAAGTAATTCTATTCATATAATAACTTGTCTTTTATAGTAAAATAGTAGAATGCCAACTGGGTCTTTCATTGTAGTAACAGCCTAACACTGATAATTTTAATAAATAAAGTGCTGTAATTTCATGGATCTAAATGTTATGGTGTAAGAATGTGAAATTGGAGAGAAGAAAGCAGATCAGTTTCTTAATGCAAGTAAAGGAATTGTTTATATCCTTAAGGATACTACTGAAAACCCAAACTCTTTAATGTTAAATGGATTTAAAATTGTTTTCCTTTTTCCAAGTAGCTCTGCAGTTAACTTTCTAGTGTCAGATAGTCTTTGAGCAAAAATAAAAACTTTAAATAAAATTCTTTGTTCACCTGTGAATTAGGAGCAATTTATAACATAGGCTGCTGTGACTGATTTGTGTTTCCTCTGACATGTTCATAGGCTTTTTATTCTATTTCTAAACTGTTAAGATTTCATTGAGGAAAAATATAGATTTCATTGAAGAAAAATATAATCTTGGGTAAAAATAAAATTTAATGTGTGTGTATTAGTCACTCAGTTGTGTCTGACTCTTTGCAACTCCATGGACTATAGCCAGTCAGGCTCCTCTGTCTGTGGAATTCTCTAGGCAAGATTTCTGGAGTGGGTAGCCATTTCTTTCTCCAGGGGATCTTCCTGACCCAGGGATCGAACCCAGGTCTCCTGCATTGCAGGCAGATTCTTTACCATCTAAGCCATCAGGGTCTCATGAAATGTAATGTAGTAGGCTTAATTCTTTCGTATCTCAGTTTCTAAGAGAGGTTTAAATTTCCTAGCTCATTTTAGATTTACTGATTTTCATCCTTGCAGTGGCTATTTTTGCTTTATGAATTTTGGGCCTCTGTTGTTAGTTGAATAAATATGAGGATTATTCTCTTCAAGGTTTTTACTGTTACGTAATAAACTTTGTCTGTCTTGCACTCTTTTTCCATGTTCTGTCACATGTTAATATTGTTATAACAGTTTCCTTGGGTTTTTGGGGATTTTGTTGTGTGTGTGTGTGTATCATTTAACCTTCTTAGTGTAAAATTAAATATAGTTAGAGGAGACCATACAACACAAATGTATAATTGAATGAATTGTTGAAAGGCAAATGCGCTTCTGACTGCCACCCAGGTTAAGAACTGGAGCCATGCCGGCCTCCCCTGAAACCGTATGTGTCCCAGCCCCTGCCTTTCTCCCAGAGGAACAGCTGTCCTGACTTTTGCGCAGTCACTTTCCTCTGTTTCTTTATGGTTTTTTCACCAGTGTGTGCATTCCTAAATGCTATAGTTTAGTCCTGTTCATCCTAAAAAACATTTTA
Source organism: Okapia johnstoni (assembly GCA_024291935.2). Taxonomy (NCBI): domain Eukaryota; kingdom Metazoa; phylum Chordata; class Mammalia; order Artiodactyla; family Giraffidae; genus Okapia; species Okapia johnstoni. The sequence goes on from CM044324.1 coordinate 10,875,687, forward strand.
ATCAACAGATTTCTCCTCCATCCTTTATTTTTTTTCCACTTGTAATACATTTGTTCATGAATCCTGGCTATTTGATCCTTACACTTTCCCACTGTCTAGATTTCGCCAGTTGAGTGCAGGAGGCCCATTTATTTGTGTTCCTTTGTCCTGGGTGTTTCCTGTAAATTGGCAGTTAAGTGGCCTACTCAGACTCAGGTTGGTTCTTGCTGGCAAACCAAGATATTTTGTTCTTTCATAATGTATGATTTTTTACTCTTTTTTAAATTTAAGCAGCCACTGATGCTAAATGCTGGCATCTTTTAGTTTATTGAGGTTTGTAAAATGGTGCCACTTTAATGCTGTTTGATTTTCCTTTTTTAACTTGAAAAATTTTATAAAAATATACTTACCATGGTCTGTTATTTGGTTATCATATATGAAAGACGAAATAATTGTTTTTTTCCTTTTCTTTACCCATTTGTCAGGATAATGAATTGGTTTGCTGTCATCTTCAAAAAGTGGCCAGTTAGCTTTTTCCACCCAATTTGTCATGATGAAACTTAAAGACTTAAATATATTTGATTTGTTTCTATGTCTCGATTTTGTTCAAGTTTGAATAGCCTCTCTTTGGTTATTTGGTGCCAGGGTCTTTTTGCTATGACCCTTGTCATCCTTGATAACTTTCTTGCTATCTTGTATGTCAGGATGTTCCAGACTTATCTTGTACATTTTCTTCCTCAGACCTGGCACCAGCTACTCAGTGAAAAACTTAGTTCCAAATACACAAATGATATGTAAATACATTCTTGAAAAACATTGAATGCTCCAGATCTTTTCCTCTCCATGGAGGTAATACCTTTTATCATTTGGTTAACTGTCTTTTCAAACTTTTTCCTATGAATTTTTATATCTATGTACAGAAATAAATATGATATGGAATATTTTTTTGTTTTCTTTTTTCAAGTGTATAATTTTTTCATTTTTTCCTAACTTTTAAAAATCATTTATGACATACTGATTTATCTATCTTGATAATTTTTCTGTGTTTGTACATAGAGATCTTACCTTCCTCCTTCTTCCTAAACTCTATATCTAGTATGGTTCTACCTCATTTTATTAAACTCTTCTCCTAGTGATATATATTAGGTTGTTTCCAGTTTTTCCATTAGTACAACTCTTAGTTCTGTTATGCACATGTGCAGCTTTTTAGAGCCAGAGAGTGTATGCATTTAGAATTTTGCCCTCTATAAGGTACCTGTTCTTCCAAAGGCAGAGTATGGGAACCCATTTCTCTACCACTCATCAAGCCTTGATGCTACCAAATCTTGCTAGTCCTTGATCTACCAGTACCACCAGAGGTGCCCTCGAGTGGATACCACAGAGTCTGGGTGCAGGCAGTTTCCTTCCTCCTGGGACTATGCTCACTGCTCCTGCAGGGACGCACCGAGCAGCTAGTCTGCCAGTGAGCTCACGGGTTTTGCGCCGGCCCGCTTTAAGTAATGCCACTCCTTGCCCATCCTCCTTCACGTCTTCCACCCCCTTCTTGTAGCCGTCCTTTCTCTTGTGCATTTTTGTCTTTCTGTGCTATCTAGTCTTCATTCCATCTTACTTTCAATTTCTTCGGGTCCAAGGGCTACTGCCAACAATGGAATATGAAAAAGTATCCTTCCTATCACTTCTCAGGTTTGGATTGAGGCAGGAGACTGCATTTAATTTAATCTTCTCATCTTAATCACAGGGGGCAAATGAAGGTTTCACCAAGAGATTAATCTGCCCATTGTCACATAGCAGAATCAGGACTTACGAGAGTTTCAGCCTTTTTTTTTTTTTTAATTTTATTTTGTTTTTGGCTGCACTGGGTCTTCGTTGCTGTGTGAGGGCTTTCTCCAGTTGTGGTGAGCGGGGACTGCTCTCGAGTTGTGGTGTGGTGGCTTCTCTTGCTGTGGAGCACGGGCTCTCGAGCACAGGCTCAGTAGCTGAGATGCACAGGCTTAGTTGCCTCCTTGGGCGTATTGGATCTCCCCGAACCAGGAACTGCACCCATGTCCCCTGCATTGGCAGGCAGACTCTTAACCACAGCTACACCAGGGAAGTCCCCCAGCCTAACTTTTAATGACCATCACAAACCTAGTCTGCCCTCTTAAATGCCTTGGTTTTAAAGTCACACTCAGTGCTTTTTTTTTGGTCTCTTAGCTGTCTTCTCCTGCTTCCATCTTGCTCACTCTGTACTTAAAATACTACCTTAGTGATGCTTCACTAATTTACTAGGCACTGTGCTACATACTTTCTTGGATTATGTGTAATCTTTACCATATCCTCTTGAGAGTGGGTGCATTTCTTATCCCCACTTTACAGAAGAAGAAACCTCTGAGCACTAAGGGTTAAGCACCTGCACACCGTGACACATTGATGCAGCCAGAGCTTGAGCCCAGGCAGCCGGACTCTGAAATCCGGGTCTTAAGGGCTGCAGTAAACAATTGTATAAGCTCCCAGCAGAGTGATTCCATTATGGTTGTTGTAGGCATTTTCCACTTAATTCTGTCAAGATCAAATAATGAGCCATATAATAAAAATTCTTTATATTCTTTTCTCAGGGCTCATCTCTTGGGATCGCTGTTCTTAGATAAATCCAGAGCTTATTCACATAACCAGCTTAGTCATTGCTTCTCTGTAGTACTACCTTAGCATCATTTTGCCTGGAAAATCCCATGGACAGAGGAGCCTGGTAGGCTGCAGTCCATGGGGTCGCTAAGAGTCAGACACGACTGAGCGACTTCACTTTCACTTTTCACTTTCATGCATTGGAGAAGGAAATGGCAACCCACTCCAGTATTCTTGCCTGGAGAATCCCAGGGACGGGGGAGCCTGGTGTGCTGCCGTCTATGGGGTCACACAGAGTCGGACACGACTGAAGCGACTTAGCAGCAGCAGCAGCAGCAGCAGCATCATTTCAGTTTATTTTCATGATCTGTCAACATAATAGAAATAAATTATAATGATTTTGTTGTACATTTGTACAGTTATAAAAGTATGTGGTAATCTTAAAGATTGAATAATTATGCCTAAGGGTTTCTGAGTTCAGGTGTTATTCTTACAGTAGAAGACAACTTAGTTATTAAGCATTAGGAATATTGATATTCTTTCTAGGCAATACCTTACCAGATTCCTGCTTCTCTGGGCCTTTTGGGGTCAGAAACAAAGGGTAGGAGTAGGAGTGGATGTTTTGTTGGTGCTGAGCAGGGACATTAGGATTTGGTCATGAAAATAACTTTAGGTAACCTGATTTAGATATTTCTCACTTTGTCCCAGACAGAGTTAAAAGGCAAAGAGCTATGTGCTCCAAATTGATAAACTAAGTCATATCATTTTTTCACCAAATTTAATTTGGGCTTAAGAGGGAAGATGAGCAGAAGACATGAGCTCACCTAGTGTCACCTTGTATGTATTTATTGTTCTAATTAGTGATAACAAAATGTAGACTTTGTAACCAAGATTTTGTGACTGTCAGAAGGACTGCAGCCATATTAATTCAATCACAAAAAACTTTTCCCAGAATATCCAGATAATTAAAGGAAGAAGGAAAGAGGCTTTGAGGGAGGTGGAGACAGGGAGGGATACTAACTTACAAAGGTTATTGCCTCAATAATTTTCCTAAGTGTTAGAAAGTCTTTCTATCCCAGTATAAAACCCAGATGATTCTACTAGAAATGATGATAATATGCTTTTCTGTTGCTTTTTTCGTAAAATAATTATTCATTCAAAGAAAGAAAATATTTTAAAGTGAGGTGGAAGATTACCAATAGAAAGGTAAACCTTTGACTGGATAATGATTTGATTTAGGTATTATTACTGGATTCAGAACCTTCCAACATAGAGCCAGGCTATTTTACTGTGGCTTTAGGCAAACCTTTTTTTTTCCTATTTCTATGATTAGAAAAATCAAAAATTCACCTAAATTTCTTATTGTGATTAAGACTTGCATCCCAGTAGTGCCCTTGACTGAGTAGGAGCTTATCAAAAGTCACATGAATAAATGAGATGATTTTAGATCCCTTTGTAACTGTAAAAGAACATAGAAATATTAAAGCATATCTCAGTAAATTCTAAGTAGAGAATTACCTTTGTGCTTAGATGAAGGCAACTCAGTGATTCTAGCAGATCTCTTAGAGAACAATAGCTATTAGTCATTTCAATGAGCAAAATACTATATAGAGTGTACTTTTGAGGAATGAGTCCCGTCAGATTACTGTAGGCATACTTGTGATGGTTTAAAAACTGGATTCTCAGACCAAACCCTCTAGTAACAGAGTTTGTGGTGAGTGAAATTCAAATATTCTTAACCACTGGTATTGCAAGTCTTGAATTGATGGGCTTATAGCTACTCTATTAAAATTGAAGAAGTATCTTAGTATCAACATAGTATCTTTAATTTTACAATTAAGCTTTTCTGTTGTTTATTGAAATGACATCTAATGGGTACATTAACTGTCATAAATATTAATTCAGCTGCAATATTAAATATTGCATTTTAAGTATCATACGTGCATTGACCTTTAAAATACTTCATAAATAAAGTGATTAGACCAATAGAATAATCAGCCATATTTTGGCATACTTTGGTATATTTCCATGGATACTTGTATTCTCAAGAATGTTTTTTGTTTTACCTTGTTTTAGTGATCGTGGTGGAGAAGACCCAAACCAGAAAGTAATCCATGGGGTTATTAACTCCTTTGTTCATGTTGAACAGTATAAGAAAAAATTCCCTTTAAAGGTAACAAAGCTTCCTTTAAAACATAAATTATTAGACCTTTAATTTCTTAGGTTGTTTGTTCTGATTTTTAAAATATGATTTAATTGATTTATTTAGTTTTATCAGGAAATCTTTGAGTCTCCCTTTCTGACTGAAACAGGAGAGTATTACAAACAAGAAGCTTCAAATTTATTACAAGAATCCAACTGCTCACAGTATATGGAAAAGGTAGGAAAGCATTATGTTAACTATTGTCATCTATTATATATCAGGTGTGGCTTATTTAAAATTAGTTATCTTAGTTAATATTTTTTTTTTGGTGGAAAAGGTTCCGTTTTTCTTGATCAATCATTGTTCTTGCTTGACATTTTCCATGAGAAAAAGTGCTGTTCCAGTTTTCATTGTGGTCAGTGTTTTCTGATAATCCTGATTAATCTAAAATTAATATATTTCATATTCTTGACAAAATAATAAGCTATACTTTATGCTTAGTAGATAAGAGAATAGGCTAAGTAAAAAAGCTAGGTATTGCAAGTTTTTATCTTTCTTCCTCTAAAATAGAAGGAAAGAAAATAGTAAAAATATAATAATTCTAGATACTTGGGTCTTTTGGTCTGTTAAGTTTGTGGAAGACTGCGCAAAACTTGCATGAGAAATTTTAATCATTAAGCCAACACATTGATAACCATATTTAAAATGGCTATGTATATTTTCTCAGTAAAAGAATAGTCAAGATTATAAATTCAGTCATTGGATATGTTATACATTTTAACTAGTTTTTTTCTTCCACAGTGTTGGATCTCAGGCATTTTATTATCAGATGATTTTTGTTAGTTTGTTTACCTTTAAGAAATGTTTGAAGTGGAAAAGCTGTAGTGAAGCATCCATAGGACATAGATCAGGAAATATCAGTACTTACTGAATGATACACTGGTATCTGTTCCACAAACCCAGGCCCAGGAATTGCTTAATTCTCTTTTGCTTTGTCAGTGATTAGCTCTGGCACCTTGAGTAAGTTACCGAGGACATTTTCCTCCATTAACTGCAGGTTACACTAAGTCAGTGGGTCTTAGCTTTTAGCCCTTTTTACATCTTATTAGACTCTTACTAAAGGTTCTAGATCCAGTCTTGAAAGGTACACAGAGTATCAGTGATATATAAACTCTCATCATTATATCTGACTCTCAAAAACAGGCTGTTGGCAAACACTGAAAACAACCCAAATGTCTGTCAAGAGTTGAAAAGACAGGCAAAATGTATGTACATACAATGAACTATTATTCAGACTTAGAAAACAATAAAGTTCTGACACATGCTGCAGCATGGATTAACTTTGAAGACATTATGCTGAATTAAAGAAGCCAGACACAAAAGAACAAATATCTTATGGTTCAACTTATATAATATAAAATGTCTCGAATAGACAAAGTCAGAGAGGCAGAAAGTAGGTTAAAAGTTTTTGGGAGGGGAGAATAGGGAGTTATAGCTTAATGGTTTCTGAGCTTCTGTTGGGTGTAATGAAAAAGTTTTGGGAATAGACAGTTGTGCAACATTGTAAATGCAATTAGTGCTACTAGATTGTTTACTTAAAAATGGTTAAAATGACAAATTTTGTGTTACACATATTTGACCACAATTTAAAAACACTAATAATATACCAAAAATCATTGAATCGTATATATAGGACAATTGGAGTCAATATATAAGAGAAAAAATGCAGACCAGTTAATTTTTGTTCTTTTTCATAAGGCAGTGCTGAAGTGTAGCTTAAATAAGATTTTGAAATGATTTATGTAATGTGACTTTGAATTGTGAATAGAATTATATAAATAATTCTATTTGTTAATTTGCCATGTAAGTTACTTACTGATATTTCAGGTGTTTTCTCATGGTAGTTCATGACTGTAAGAATATATTTCTAAAGGTTCTAGGTAGATTAAAAGATGAAGAAATTCGGTGTCGAAAATACTTAAATCCAAGTTCATATACTAAAGTGATTCACGAATGTCAGCAACGAATGGTAGCAGACCACTTACAATTCTTACACGCAGAATGTCATAATATCATCCGACAAGAAAAAAAAAATGGTAAGTGATACCAAACATCAATATGAATAGGAGTGAAATTATAAACCCACTTTTAATATCATCTTCCAAGCTACCTTAGGCTTCAAACATATTTAAGTAATAGTCGATACATTTTTCAATATGCCTTTTTACAGATTATTGATTAGCTATTTTAAAAGACTGTTTGGAAAAGTATATTTCGAACTATTTTCTAAAGTCAAAAGAAAAACTGGGAAAGTGTGTTTGCACATTTTAGAAATCACAGGGACTAATTTCTTTAATACATTAAGAGTTTCTAGAAGGAGAAAAAACAAAGAACATGAAAGGGAAATAAAATAGATTTTAAATATCTGAAGATGCTCAGCCTCAGGCAAAATAGAAGTACAAAGGGAAGATATGAGATGTTGACAATAAACAGTGAAAAAGTGGAAATTTTTTAGAAAAAAGCAATGAGAATTTTTCAATAATAGGGAATAAATGTAACAAGATATGTGCCAGACTCGCACAGAAAACTGAACATCGTTGAAAGCAACGTTGATAGATCCAGGGCAAGCGTCGCAAAACCCAAGATTATTTTTTTTAAACTCTCCAAGTTACACTCTTAGCCTGAACGGTCAAAACAGTTTTGAAGAGCACAGTGAGAAACCTTTGCAGGATAGCATGACTTCTAAAAATTACAGTAATTAAGAAAAGGAAGTGGCACAAGGGTAGTCAAAGTGACCAGTGGAATAAAATAAAAAGCCAGGAGTAACTCATGCATACGAAGATACTTCATTTAAGACCAGGGCGGCCTGCAGAGCAGTGGGTGGAAGACGGTCTTTTGAACACATAGTGCCAGGTCCCTTGGATAACCAGTTGGGGAAAAAGTGAAATTTGATCCATGCTTCAGACACTGTATACAGAGTCAGTCAGTTCACTTTGGGCTTTTGATCTTAGTGTAAAGCAATAACACTTCCAGAAGATAACATAGGAGAATAACTTCAGGACTTGGGGGTAGAGAAAGATATTTTAAATGAGACACAGAAAGCACTAACCACAGGGAAAGATGATCAAGTTTATTACTTTATCATTAAAAGCTTAAAATCAATACAAAACCATAGGACCATTGGATCATCAAAAGAGCATTACAATGAGTCATAGGACAAAGGAGCCAAGAATACACAACGTGGAAAGGACAGTCTCTTTCATAAATGTTTTTGAAGAAACTGGATGACCGATTAATACCATATACAAAAATTAACTCAAAATGAATTAAACACTTTAACTTAAGACCTGAAGCCATAAAACTCCTAGAAGAAAGCAAAGGTGATAAGCTTCTTGATACTTGTCTTGGTGATGATATTTTGAATCTGACACTAAAGTGAAAGTGAAAGCCACTCAGTTGTGTTCTACTCTTTGCGACCCCATGGACTATCCATGGGTTCTCCAGGCCAGAATACTGGAGTGGGTAGCGTTTCCCTTCTCCAGGGGATCTTCCCAACCCAGGGATTGAACCCAGGTCTCCCGCGTTGCAGGCTGCTTCTTTACCAGCTGAGCCACAAGGGAAGCAAAAATGAACACGTGGTTCTGTATCAAACTAAAAAGCGTCTGCCCAGCAAAGGGAACCATTAACAAAATGAAAAAGCGACCTACTGAATGGGAGAAAATCACGTATCTGATAAAGGACTCATACAACTCAATAGCAAAAAAGTTGAAAAATGAGCAGAACACCTGAATAGGCATTTTTCTAAAGAAGACCTCCAAATGGCCAACAGGTACATGAAAAGGTGCTCACCATCATTAATCATCAGGGAAATACAAATCCAAACCACAGTGAGGTATCACCTAGCACCTGTTAGCATGGCCGTTATCCAAAAGACTAGAAATAACAGATGTTGGCAAGGATATAAAGAAAAGGGAGCTCTTGTGTACTGTTGGTGAGAATGAAAATTGGTGGAGCCAGTATGAAGAACAATATGGAGGTTTCTCAGAAATTAAAAAGTAAAACTTTTATGTGATCCAGCAGTTCTACCTCTGGGTATTGATCCAAAAAGAAAAAGAAAAAAAAGACACACTAAAATAGATATAGGCATCCCAATGTTCATTGCAGCATTATTTACAAGAGCCAAAATAAGGAAACAACTTAAGTGTCTGTCAGTAGATGAGTGGAGGAAAATAAACACACAAACACATAGAGAAATATCATTCAGCTATGTAAACAAAATGAAGTATTGCTATTTTGTAACAACATGGATCTCCAGGGCATTGTGCTAAGTGAAATGTCAGACAAAGACAAATACCGTGAGATCTCACTTACATATGGAATCTAAAAAATAAGTCATGGGGATATAATAATATGTTGCATGGTTACTAGTTAATAATACTGTTTTACATATTTGAAAGTTGCAAAGAGAATAGATTTTAAAAGTTCTCATCACAGGAAAAAAAATTATAAATATGTATGGTGAAAGATGTTAACTAGACTGATTGTAATGATCATTTTGCAGTATATAACAGTATTGAAAATCATTTTGTTATAATCCTTAAACTAATATATGTCAGTTATACTTTAAAAAAAGACAGTCATAGGGTTATATATTTGCAATTGTTGAAAAAGGTTTATGTCCAAAATATAAAATAATTAGGACATTTGAACAGGCACTGAAGAATAGAAGATATCCAGATGGCCAATAAACATATAAAAAAGTCTCTCAATCTCACTAAAACAGGGAAATACAAATTAAAATCACACTATGGTATCAGTAATTAATCACATTTTGATATAAAATGAAAAAGACTGAAAATAGTAAGTGTTTGGAAGTGTATAGAGTCGGACACGACTGATGCAACTTAGCAGCAGCAGCAGCAGCAGAGTAGCAGAAACTTGTTATACATTGTTATACATTGGACGTAAAGTATAAATTGATAGCAGCCACATTGAAACTCTTGACAGTGAGTAGCCACTAACAATAAACATATCTCTTACGGCCATTGCTCTCCTAGGTGTTCAACACACCCACCCAAAATGCATGCACACGTGCACAGAAGAATATGTGCAAGCATGCTCACAACAGCATTGTTTGTAATAGCCCCAGACTGGAAACAGCACAAATGTCCTGTAACTGTAGAATGAATAAAGTACCACACAGTCATACGATGGAATATTATAGAAGAGTGGAACACCTGATAGCTGCATACAACTCAGATGAACCTTGTATATTAAACCAAAGAAACCAAACATGCAAGAATTGGATGATTTTGTTCTTATAAATAGTTTCAAACAGGCAAATCAAATCTGTGGTTTAGTTGAATAGTGTTGTCACGACTGTGATTACCGTTGTGGAAGAACAGGAGGAGTAGTGAAGGCAAGGGGACTTCTGGGAGGAGGTTGTGTCCATTTCTTACTGTGGGTGGTGAGAACCTGGCCAGGGAGGGGGTCAGTTGTGGTAATTCATTGAGCTATACACTTAGGGATTGTATACTCTTCCATATGTGTGTTATACTTCAATAAAAAGTTTAAAATAAAACCCACTACACTGAGATGTCATTTTGCACCTCTCTGTGTGAAGATCAAAGCATTTGTTGACAGAGCTCCCGGCTCCTGGGGGCTCTGTCTGCAAGGTCCTTCTGTAAGACAGCTTTTTCACAGCAGTGCTACTTCTGGGAATTTATACTATGGATACTCTTGCCCATATGCAGGATTATTAATTGTAACAATGTAAATATCAAAAGATTGGAAACAACCAAATTCCCATGAGTTGTTAAATAATTGTCATATAGCTGTCAAATGGAGTGTTAAGCAGTTGTAAAATATGAGGAAATGCTTCAAGTTAAGATGTTGTGTTCTGCAGTCTCAAATAGTATATGAAATACGCTACACTGTTTATTAAAAAAGGTGGGCAGAGGGAAGACTAGTGCTTGAATGGATTGGAGACAGCTCTGAGAAGATACTAAACAGCCACAACTTGCTTTCCCAGGGGAGGAGTACCAGCTGATTAGGAGAAAGGTGTGGGGGATTTGTCTGCATATGCTTCTCTAATTCTGTGTTTTGAACCATGTATTACCATTGTATTAAAAATATTTTTTAAACTGTTTGTAAATTTCATAATAAATTTCTTTCTCCTCTCAGACATGGCAAATATGTATGTCTTACTCCGTGCTGTGTCCACTGGTTTACCTCATATGATTCAGGAGCTGCAAAATCATATCCATGATGAGGGCCTTAGAGCAACCAGTAATCTTACTCAGGAAAATGTGAGTGACATAAGGAACGGGAAGATTTTTCTCTTAATCAGACTATCATGGAGTTTTTCTTTTGACTTTACTGTTTATTAAAATGTTCAAACCTAGAATTTATTGGACATATTTTAGAATTATCAGTGATTAGGAGATCAGTGAGTAAGACTTCTTACACACTACTGTGTTCATTTAGAAATTCTTAGTTAATTTCTCACAGAAAATTATGTTTGCTATTTCAAAACAGTTGTGTTTCTATATAACTAGCATCTGTGTTTAGTTAATTGTAGTAGTAATGGTATTAATCACCGATCATATAGACAACTTAAAATTTGGTTTCCTTTTACATGCCCTGGGTATGATAGCCCAGGAAGCAAATTTGGATTAAAACTTATCTTCCCTGAATATATGCTTACTACCCAAAATACTCAACAGTGACCCTCATGTCCCCAATTCCTGTCTTTCTTAAGAGTTCCCTGCCATTTAAATGACAGTTTACAACAATGTGTCTTTCCTATCGAAGTATGCTCCTGTTGTCAAATTTTGTTGGACTGCCTTCCTTGGTTTTACTAGTAATGGATGACAGCTAAGGTAGACATGACATCATATGTCACTTGTCTTCCCTAAGTAGAGCTGTTTGCTCCCCTGTGAGGAGTGATCTGTGTATAGACCTTATTTAAAAAAAAGAAGAGATGTTCAGTCGTGTCTGACTCTTTGCGACCCCGTGGACTATACAGTCCATGAAATTCTCCAGGCAAGAATACTGAAGGGGGTAGCTGTTCCCTTCTCCAGGGTATCTTCCCAACCCAGGGGTCAAACCCAGATCTCCAGCATTGCAGGTGGATTTTTTACCAGCTGAGTCACAAGGGGAGTCCAAGAATACTGGAGTGGGTAGCCTATCCCTTCTTCAGCAGATCTTCCCGACCCAGGAATCGAACCTGGGTCTCCTGCATTGCAGAGGGATTCTTTACCAACTGAGCTATCAGGGAAGCCCTGTAGACCTTATTGATCAGGAGCATTTATGAATGCTTTTCTCCTTAGCCGTAGATTTGTCTTTGGCAGATAATTCTTAGATGTCATGTCCTGTCACAGTAATGCATAAACTTTTCTGTTTTTGTTAAACTGTTGGTTGATATTGTTTAGATCTAATAGCTTGTATTATTTGTTAGTTTTCTTAGTTTATGTTAGTTTTACAGGTTCAGGGTGTGGAATGACATTGGTCATAGAGGCATAGAGTTTAGTGTCATGGCCTGGGAGATCCAAGTACAAGACAATGTGTTCATTGAAACTCAGAAAATTTTAGCTGACTTGGAAGTCTTATGTCTAACTTCATAGTTACCTCCATTAATAGTGAAAATTCACTTTTGCACTACTAGGTATTTCTTCCCTGTGAGATGTGGGGAACTGTACTGCCCAACTCTTGAGAGTCTCAGTTTTCACAGATAATATCTTTTTAACCTCTCCCCTCTCTCAGCCTTTAGTGGCTTTGAAGGCCGTTTTTGTTTACATAATCCCCTATGAAATTGATAGGCCTGGTAGTTCTGAGATTGTATCTTGTTACCCTTATGATACAGAATCCCAGCACCAGAGAGAAGTGGGTTTTCCATGGGTTCTTCTGGAAGAGGAACCACAGTCCTCCATTTCTGGTGTTGAATGACAGCTAATTTCAACATCGAAGTTTTAGATTTTGACTGTCTTAGCTAAAAACATTTTTTGAGGATGTGTGTTGTGTGTAACATTGTTCGCTGGGGGAAAACTTTACCCTTAAGCAGTCTTTACTAAGCCTAATTGTTATATCCCTGAACTTCTTAAAATATGGTTTTGTATTTCTTATTTTTAGATGCCAACACTATTTGTGGAGTCAGTTTTAGAAGTACATGGTAAATTTGTTCAACTTATCAACACTGTTTTGAATGGTGATCAGCACTTTATGAGTGCATTGGATAAGGTAACTTTTCAATACATGTATCTTTATCTATATATAATTCTCCTAATTTAATCATTATTCTTTAAGTAGTTTCAGAAATAGGGCTACTAATTATGAGATTTCTAATCTGTACATGAAGATTAACCTTAACCAACCAACTCATAGTGGAAGTCAGAAGTATGTAACTTATAACTTTTAGGTAAAGAACTGAATTATTAAAATTGAATGCTTGGATTATATGGGAATTGAATTTCCCATGATTTTGCTGTAAAAGGAGACTTGTTAATACACTAGTACATTCTGAAAATTACATGTATAATTTTAGTAGTATTTAGTGCTCTTCTTTCCTTTGAATATAATACTTAGGCTACATTGAATAATACTTGAAAGAAAAATAAATATATTTTACAAACTTGAATTTAAATTTGCTTACATGTTTTGTAAGATTTTTTAAAATATAGTTTTATTTTGTCTGTGTTCACATATTAGAAATGAAGTATGAAGAGCATCTTTCAGTAGGAACAGGATATATATAATCATTATATAATTGTCATTAAGCATACAAGGATAGGAGTTTACTCTGTATTATATATGAAAAGATTATTAACAAACTACCACCAAAATGCCATGATTTGTGTGGGGTAGTAATTTCTGGATGTACCATTTATAGCATATATTAAGCCCACTGTATTTTTACCGTATTCAGTTCAGTTCAGTCGTTCAGTCGTGTCCGACTCTTTGCGACCCCATGAGCTGCAGCACGCCAGGCTTCCCTGTCCATCACCAACGCCTGGAGCCCACCCAAACTCATGTCCATTGAGTCGGTGATGCCATCCAATCATATCATCCTCTGTTGTCCCCTTCTCCTCCTGCCCTCAATCTTTCCCAGCATCAGGGTCCTTTCAAATGAGTCAGCTCTTCGCATCAGGTGGGCAAAGTATTGGAGTTTCAGCTTCAACATCAGTCCTTCCAATGAACACCCAGGGCTGATCTCCCTTAGGATGGACTGGTTGGATCTCCTTGCAGTCCAAGGGACTCTCAAGAGTCTTCTCCAACACCACAGTTCAAAAGCATCAATTCTTCGGCGCTCAGCTTTCTTTATAGTCCAGCTCTCACATCCATACATGACTACTGGAAAAACCATAACCTTGACTAGACGGACCTTTGTTCACAAAGTAATGTCTCTGCTTTTTAATATGCTGTCTAGGTTGGTCATAACTTTCCTTCCAAGGAGTAAGTGTCTTTTAATTTCATGGCTGCAATCACCATCTGCAGTGATTTTGGAACCCAAAAAAATAAAGTCAGCCACTGTTTCCACTGTTTCCCCATCTATTTGCCATGAAGTGATGGGACTGGATGCCATGATCTTAGTTTTCTGAACGTTGAGCTTTAAGCCCACTTTTTCACTCTCCTCTTTCACTTTCATCAAGAAGCTCTTAAGTTCTTCTTCACTTTCTGCCATAAGGGTGGTATCATCTGCATATCGGAGGTTATTGATATTTCTCCGGGCAATCTTGATTCTAGCTTGTGCTTCATCCAGCCCAGTGCTTCTCATGATGAACTCTGCATATAAGTTAAATAAGCAGGGTGACTATATACAGCCTTGACATACTCCTTTTACCATTTGGAACCAGTCTGTTCCATGTCTAGTTCTAACAGTTGCTTCCTGACCTGCATACAGGTTTCTCAAGAGGCAGGTCAGGTGCTCTGGTATTCCCATGTCTTTCAGAATTTTCCAGTTTATTGTGATCCACACAGTCAAAGGCTTTGGCATAGTCAATAAAGTAGAAATAGATGTTTTTCTGGAACTCTCTTGCTTTTTTGATGATCCAGCGGATGTGGCAATTTGATCTCTGGTTCCTCTGCCTTTTCTAAAACCAGCTTGGACATCTGGAAGTTCACGGTTCATGTACTGTTGAAACCTGGCTTGGAGAATTTTGAGCATCAGTTTACTAGCATACGAGATGAATGCAATTGTGCGGTAGTTTGAGCATTCTTTGGCATTGCCTTTCTTTGGGATTGGAAAGAAAACTGACCTTTTCCAGTCCTGTGGCTACTGCTGAGTTTTCCAAATTTGCTGACATATTGAGTGCAGCACTTTCATAGCATCATCTTTTAGGATTTGAAATAGTTCAGCTGGAACTCCATCACCTCCACTATCTTTGTTCGTAGTGATGCTTCCTACAGAGAAGGCAATGGCATCCCACTCCAGTACTCTTGCCTGGGAAACCCCATGGACGGAGGAGCCTGGTAGGCTGCAGCCCATGGGGTCGCGAAGAGTCAGACACGACTGAGCGACTTCACTTTCACTTGTCACTTTCATGCACTGGAGAAGGAAATGGCAACCCACTCCATTATTCTTGCCTGGAGAATCCCAGAGACGAAGGAGCCTGGTGGGCTGCCGTCTATGGGGTCGCACAGAGTCAGACATGACTGAAGTGACTTAGCAACAGCAGCAGCAGCAGATGCTTCCTAAGGCCCACTTGACTTACATTTCAGGATGTCTGGCTCTAGGTGAGTGATCACACCATCGTGATTTCCTGGGTCGAGAAGATCTTTTTTGTATAGTTCTTCTGTGTATTCTTGCCACCTCTTCTTAATATCTTCTGCGTTTGTTAGGTCCATACCATTTCTGTCCTTTATTGAGCCCATCTTTGCATGAAATGTTCCCTTGGTATCTTTGATTTTCTTGAAGAGATCTCTAGTCTTTCCCATTCTATTGTTTTCCTCTATTTCTTTGCAGTGATCGCTGAGGAAGGCTTTCTTATCTCCTTGCTATTCTTTGGAACTCTGCATTCAAATGGGAATATCTTTCCTTTTCTCCTTTGCCTTGAGCTTCTCTTCTTTTCACAGCTATTTGTAAGGCCTCCTCAGACAGCCATTTTGCTTTTTTGCATTTCTTTTTCTTGGGGATGGTCTTGATCCCTGTCTCCTGTACAGTGTCACGTACCTCCGTCCATAGTTCATCAGGCACTCTTTCAATCAGATCTAGTCCCTTAAATCTATTTGTCACTTCCACCATATAATCATAAGGGATTTGATTTGGTCATACCTGAATGGTCTAGTGGTTTTCCCCAGTTTCTTCAGTCTAAGTCTGAATTTGGCAATAAGAAGTTCATGATCTGAGCCACAGTCTGCTCCCGGTCTTGTTTTTGCTGACTGTATAGAGCTTCTCCATCTTTGGTTGCAAAGAATATAATCAATCTGATGTCCATGAGTAGAGTCTTCTCTTGTGTTGTTGGAAGAGGGTGTTTGCTATGACCAGTGCATTCTCTTGGTAAAACTCTATTAGCCTTTGCCCTGCTTCATTCTGTACTCCAAGGCCAAATTTGCCTGTTACTCCAGGTGTTTCCTGACTTCCTACTTTTGCATTCCAGTCCCCTATAATGAAAAGGACATCTTTTTCGGGTGTTAGTTCTAAAAGGTCTTTTACCCTATTGCTGGTGACTAATTCCTGTTCTGTCTTCTATTTAGGCCCTTACATCAGTTGTAAATTACAGAGAACCCAAGTCTGTTTGCAAAGCACCTGAATTGGTAAGTTTGATGGTTGCATAAATGTAATCTTATGAAAAATTGGCATTAGAGGATGCAAGCTGAGATGAATGTCAGATTTTTTTTTGTAGCGTGTTTTTGGAAAAATCAATGAAATTAATTATTAAAAATAAAAACTGATCAATATTGTATTTAATTTGACATTTGTATAAGGGATTCAGTAGGTCATCTCTGTAGACTTTTCTTAAAAAATAATTGAAGGAGAAAATATTCCATCCTACAAAGTTTGGGTTGAAAAGGATGACTGCTTTAAAATAATTTGCATCACATTTCATAGAGGTTTAATTTTATCTGAACTCTAAAGGGGGAATTTGATGACCAATGAAAACCTGTAAAGGAAACTTGCTTATAAGGTTCTTATAAGATTTTTAGTAAGTATTTTTTAATGTCAGAAATGATAGTGCTGCTCAAAACTCACCTAGGTGTTGCATCAAAACCTAGTTACTTATATCAGTGCTCCATTGGATCATTCAGTGTTGATTAGATTTTACTTGTTTATAGTTTTTTTAAAAAAATTTACCCAGTGACGTGTATTTTAAGTTTTAGTGCATAATTTCAAAACATAAGCTTGAGTATGACAAAAACCCATGATCTTATTTTGCGTTGTTACCATGGTGCCTCCTTTGAGAAGGACCCTTAGTAAGAGTTACTGTCAATTTCTATTTGAGCTCGCTAAATACTGTGACAACTTGCTGAAGAAATCAGCAAAGGGAATGACCGAGAATGAAGTAGAGGACAAGCTCACGAGCTTTATCACTGTCTTCAAATATATCGACGATAAAGATGTTTTTCAAAAGGTAATTTTTGAGTCTGAAAGTTTTATGTGTCAGCTTTGATTAATCTTTGAACTTTAAATCAGAAAGGAAATAATCTTTTAATCTTTTTTAATGTAGTTCTACGCAAGAATGTTGGCGAAGCGTTTAATTCATGGGTTATCTATGTCTATGGATTCTGAAGAAGCCATGATCAATAAATTAAAGGTACTGTAGGACTTTGATATGTCTTAGAAGTTATTTCACTAGCACACAGAGATGGTCATTTTCACAATATGAGTAATAACAGGAAATAATTCATCAGCAGTTGACTGGTTAAATGTAAAGTGTAGTTTCATGTTAGCACGTGCAAATGCTGTATTAAAGGACAGAATCGCTCTATATGTTGATATAGAATCACCTACAGGATAAGATTTGTACAAGTTTTAAGTACAAGTTTTGTGGAGGGCATTTGAATTTCAGTTCACTTTTACGTGATTTTAGCTTACAGACTGATGAGATAAGCAGTTGCTGATTCAATATCAATAACGTCAGATATGCAGATGACACCACCGTTATGGCAGAAAGTGAAGAAGAACTAAAGAGCCCCTTGATGAAAGTGAGAGAGGAGAGTGAAAAAGTTGGCTTAAAGCTCAACATTCAGAAAACTAAGATCATGGCATCTGGTCCCATCACTTCATGGGAAATAGGTGGGGAAACAGTGGAAACAGTGGCAGACTTTATTTTTTTGGGCTCCAAAGTCACTGCTGATGGTGATTGCAGCCATGAAATTAAAAGATGCTTACTCCTTGGAAGGAAGGTTATGGCCAACCTAGACAGCATATTGAAAAGCAGAGACATTACTCTGCCAACAAAGGTCCGTCTAGTTAAGGCTATGGTTTTTCCAGTAGTCATGTATGGATGTGAGAGTTAGACGGTGAAGAAAGCTGAGCACTGAAGAATTGATGCTTTTGAACTGTGGTGTTGGAGAAGACTCTTGAGAGTCCCTTGGACTGCAAGGAGATCCAACCAGTCCATCCTAAAGGAGATCAGCCCTGGGTGTTCATTGGAAGGACTGATGTTGAAGCTGAAACTCCAATACTTTGGCCACCTCACACGAAGAGTTGACTCATTGGAAAAGAACCTAATGCTGGGAAGGATTGGGGGCAGGAGGAGAAGGGGACGAGAGAGGATGAGATGGCTGGATGGCATCACTGACTCGATGGACATGGGTTTGGGTGGACTCCGGGAGTTGGTGATGGACAGAGAGGCCTGGTGTGCTGTGATTCATGGGGTTGCAAAGAGTCGGACATGACTGAGCGATTGAACTGATTCATATTTATCCTGAGTTATTCAATAGTTGATAGTTTTCCTGTATAGCAGACAGTGAATATGTGGTCCTTTTCAAAGATACCAAAAATAACTTTTAATTTTTAAAGATAATGTTAACAAAGCTTTTTATATCCCAAGATTAGAGATGCAGATGTTTTGGCCTGATGATTACCGAGTTTGGAATCATTTCAAAGAAATAGATTTCTTCATTATTCAGTTGATAGTATTAAAAATCTGCCTCAGTGTCCTCCTTATAACATTAACTACTGGCTCAAATATTCCCAGTTATCTTTTATGTGTATTTGATACTGTCTGTAAACCTTATAAGGTATCTTACAGTAATGAAGCAGTGTTTAGTATTGAAATGACATGCAGATTTATAGAAAAGTTCTGGTTTTAAATGGAAATTTGTTATTTCATGAATACTTGTTTTCATTCACTTATTTAATCTGTGTTAAAAAAAAGGAAGAAAGGAATTTTTGAAATATTTTGAATAACTGCTTTGCATGATGAATAATCCAGGCCTTCGGTGTGAGTGTACAGGCCGGATCTTTGACCAGAGACATAGCAGTAGCACAACATTTTTAATAATCAGTATGGTTTATTAGTTTTGTTTTTAAATCTTTAAAACTTTCTTCTACAGCAAGCCTGTGGTTATGAATTTACCAGCAAGCTACATCGGATGTATACAGATATGAGTGTCAGTGCAGATCTCAACAATAAGTTCAACAATTTTATCAAAAATCAGGACACAGTAATAGATTTGGGAATTAGTTTTCAAATATATGTTCTACAGGTATGTGTTTTATTGTGGGCATTTACTAATCATTTCTGATACAGAGGACTGATTAATAGATGGATGCCTGATTACCTTTCTTTCAGTCAGAGGGTTATAGCTTCTGAAGGTAACACATTACATTGATTTGGAATGAACTCTGCCCTGATAGTCATGCTGATGGGTTTTATCAGCATTTGGAGGAAGGAGAAAAGTTGTTTTAGTTGCTTGTGGTGGTGGTGTTAGTTGGTAAGTCATGACCAGCTCTTAAGAGCCCATGGACTGAATACTGGAGTGAGTTGGCATGTCCTTCTCCAGGGGATCTTTCCAACCCAGGGATCAAACTCGAGTCTCCTGCACTGCAGGCAGATTCTTTACTGCTGAGCCACCAGGGATTCCCATTGTAGTTGCTTGCATCATTTTGTAAACATTCACTTTCAGGTGAGAAATGTATCTATTTAACAATTTTATTCTTTTCCTTTTAGGCTGGTGCATGGCCTCTTACTCAGGCTCCTTCATCTACATTTGCAATTCCCCAGGAATTGGAAAAAAGTGTACAGATGGTAAGTAGACAGAAGATAAATTGGAAGACCTTAGGAATTTTAATGATTGTCTTCATGTTATATCACTTTAAATATTTCTTCAAAGTCGTAAGGGCTCATGTGATATAAAAACATATTCACAAGTTATGATTATTCTGCCTTGTAGGAAGACTATAAATGATAATACTTTCTAATTAACGCTAAACTAAAACACTTAGTGGTGTCAGTTCGTTGTCAGAACTTGTCTCGTACTCTTAGTAAATCGATTATCTGTCATAAGTAATTCTAAATTACAAAAATTTTGATATTAGAAAAAAGGTTTAGAATCCAGGACTTAAAGCAGTCATCTTCTAATTTTTCACTTGAATGTGGAGCCATTTTTATAATTCATTTATCCTTTATAATAGTTATTTTTGTTTCTGGGCTATAATTTGGGTAAATATATAGGGAATGGGAAATATTCTAGAAAAAAAATGAAGATGGAAAATACAAGTAAACATGGTCTTAAAATGTGACTGAATAGAAACCTTAGAATTCTATCCTAAAGTGTTTTCAGAGACGGTAGAGACTCCGTTGTCAGCAGCTGTTGAGCTATAATTCATGTACCATATGGCTTAGTCATATAGTTGTGTAGTCATTTTATCAGGCTGCTGTAACAAAATACCACAGCCTGGGCAGCTTATAAACAACAGAGATTGATATCTCGTGGTTTTGGAGGCTTGAAGTTTGAGGCCAGGATGACAGCATGGTGAGGCAAAGGCCCTCTAAGGGGAGAGACTGTGTCCTCACGTGGTAGCAGGAGCTGGGGAGCTCTGTGGGGCTTAATGCCTTAGATGAGGTGATCTAAGCACCTCCCAAAGGCCTCACCTTCTAAAACCATCACACTGGGCATCAGGATTTCAACATATGAATTTGGGGAGACACAAACATTCAGGCCACAGTACTACACAATTCATTTAACGTGTACACTTGCAGTGGTTTTCAGTATAGTCACAGTATGTTTGTCAGCACCATTAATTTTAGAACATTTTAATTGTTTAATTACCCTGAAAGAAACCCCCTACCCATTAGTAGTCACTCTTCACCTTCACCAACTCCCTACCCCCTCCCCAGCCCTAGGCAATCTGCTTTCTTTCTCTATAGATTTACCCATTCTGGACATCTGGTGTAGTGCTATGTCGTACGTGGTCTTTTGTGACTGCCTTCATTCACTTTGCAGAATGTCACGGCTCATCCATGTTTTAGCCTATGCTCAATACTGCCAAATAATGTTCCATTGTATGGAGTCACCGCATTTTATTGATTCATCCAACATCAGTTGATGGATGTTTGAAGCTGTTTTGATCTTTTGGGTGTATAAGTCATGCTACTCTGAACATTCATGTACAAGTTTTTGAATGGATGGACATGTTTCCATTTCTCTTCCAACTGACCCTTTTTGATTCTCTAACTCACCAAACAAGGCTTCTTATTTCTTGATTGGATGGAAGTTTAGGTAGCATTTTCTTTTTTTCTAGCAAAATCTTCATTATCCTTTTCATTAACTTTTTATTTTATGTTGGAGTATAGCCGACTAACCAGAGCTTCCCTGGTAACTCAGCTGGTAAGGAATCTGCCTGCAATGGAGGAGACCCTGGTTTAATTTGTAGGTTGGGAAGATCCACTGGAGAAGGGATCAGCTACTCACTCCAGTATTCTTAGACTTCCCTTGTGACTCAGCTGGTAGAGAATCTGCCTGCAATGCAGTAGACCTGCATTCAATTCCTGGAGAAGAGAAAGGCTACCCACTCCAGTATTCTGGCCTGGAGAATCCATGGACTATATATAGTCCATGGGGTCGCAAAGAGTTGGACATGACCAAGCAACTTTCAGTTTCACTGCCAACTAACAATCTTGTGATAATTTCACCTTCACAGCCGATTAACAATCTTGTGATAGTTGCAGATAAACGGTGAAGGTGACTCAGTCATTCATATATATGTATCCAAAAGGCTTTCATAGTCTTTTAGTAGTCTTTTATTTGGGCAATAACTTGAGATTGTGAACCAGTGAGGTATGCATATGTTATTTAAAATGAAAATGGAGAGAGTTGCATGGAAACATACACACTACCATATGTAAAACAGGTAGCCAGTGGGAATTTGCTGTATGACTTAGGGAGCTCAGACCGGTGCCCTGGAGGAGTGCGATGGGGTGAGAGGTGGGAGGGGGGTTCCAGAGGGAGGGGACATATTTATACTTATGGCTGATTCATGTTGATGTATGGCAGAAACCAACCCAGTATTGTAAAGCAATTATCCTTCAGTTAAAAATAAAGAAATAAAATAAATTGAAAATGATACTTCATTACACTGTTTCTTAGAGAAGTTCAAAACGTGCCATTTGAATCTTTGAATTATGTATATTATTTTTGTTTCTTTCAAAGTAAGGATATAAATCAAATAACAGTGTAAGCTTTGGGATCATAAATCCTGGTTTTACATGTTAATTCTGCCATTTACTGTGCTCTGTGACTCAGGGCAAATAACTTTCTAATTTTCTGTTAAGTAATGATACTAATACTCAGAGTGCTGATATGAAGATAAAGTGAGATGTGTAAAGTAAGTACTCAGTAAACAGTAGCTGATAGTAGAAGTAGTAGTTGATACTAATACTGACAGTAGTGGTAACAGCAGGTGAGCATAATATAAACAGTCAGGTGTATTTTAAGATACCATGCATAAGGTAGACTTAGAAGACTGACCGACCCCTCACCTTTGACAGTCTTAAAACTTATTTCTTCTTAAGAGCCTACTTTGCTGCCAATTGAAATTAAAGAAGAAGTTGGGGGCAGAAATAGTAATAGTTTCCTTGTAACTTTGTCATTCTTTTCTTTCTCCTTGAAGTAATTATTTTCCAGTACTTATTGGAGTTCTGGAATAAACCCCTTAAACTTCGCTTATTAACGTATGACCACCCTCAGGTTCCAGTATCTTTATTTACAAACAAAAAGTGGGTTTCTTTCTGACTGTAAAATCTTGATTTCAAGAATATTGTTTTCTCCATTTGAACTTTCAGTACCAGTAGAGGGAATTTGTCCTTTGTTTTTTCCTAGTAAGTCCAATTTCAGTATCATTTTCTCACTGTAGATTATGTACTAGCTCTTTAAAAAGAACTCTCTACTTTTTGGACTGATGGTCCCACATTGAATCAGAGGGAGGAATTTTTTTAATCTCAAAGCTATGTTAATAGAATGTTTAATTTTCCACAATAGTATCAACAAAAGATACAAAGTCAAGACTCTGATGCTTTGCTTGTATTAGTGTTTGACTGTATGTAGAAGTTAAATCATGGTTGTCACTTTTGGAGTAACTGTTGACACTAGTCAACCTGTCCCTTCAACAAGGGTATATGTTATAGGAGACTAGAGATGAAGGTATGATTTTATGATTTATATTTTCATATTGAAATGTGTGCAGTAATGTTTTTTGCTTAGTGCTTTATAGGCTTCCCTGGTAGCTCAGCTGGTAAAGAATCCACCTACAATGCAGGAGACCCTGGTTCAATTCCTGGGTGGGGAAGATCTACTGGAGAAGGGCGTGGCTACCCACTCCAGTATTGTTGGGCTTCCCTCCTGGCTCAGATGGTAAAGAATCTGCCTGCAATGTGGGAGACCTGGGTTCTATCCCTGGGTTGGGAAGATCCCCTGGAGAAGGGAGCAGTTACCCACCCCAGTATTCTGGCCTAGAGAACTCTGTGGATAGAGGAGCCGGCAGGCTACAGTCCATGGGGTCACAAGGAGTCTGACATGACTGAGCAACTTTCACTTGTATTTATAAAGTTCAAATTGATATCATTCAAAACAACAGTTTCTGAATTTATACGAAAAGTCAGATTTGCAGGACTGTGGTTTGGCAGTGAAAATCACAGACCGAGTTGTAAGTGAAAAGAGCTGGTCTGATACTTGCATAATCTTTATCAGGAACTTTAATGTGTTTTGTGTTTTCTCATCTATAAAATGAGTAAATATACTCTGTGGGCTCTAATGTCTTTTTCTAACATGAATTTTCTTTTTGCTTTTTTAATGTAGTGATAGCCAAGTAAGTTAGGTTGTCATGGCTGAAAATAATTTGATTCCTTTTTCTTTTTTACAGTTTGAATTATTTTACAGCCAACATTTCAGTGGAAGGAAACTTACATGGTTACACTATCTTTGTACAGGTAAAAAGCATTTAATTGTATCTAGTTTAATGAAATTTACCTGATAATGATTATTTTAAAATTTTGGACAGAGATTTCTTAGAGCCTAATTATAGTTGTCTTTTTTTTTTCTTTTCTAATTATAGTTTTTAACCTTTTCTTCTTCATTTATCTTTCTGGTTACCCTTAAAGCAACAATAAGTTCACATGCAGCACTTTTAATAGTGTGCTGCTGATAAAGAATTTCTGAATTTTATAATGGTTTCCTACATTTCTGTAACCACTTTTTATAGATATTTGGAATTTTATTTAGAAACCCAGACTTGATGAGTCAGATATTCTTAAAAAACCTGTTCTTTCTAGATATGCCAGGTATCCTCAGAAAGTTCATTAATTACTACAGCATCACAAGGAGACCTAACCATTTGATTTTTATTTGTGGTACTGTAGTGAACTGCTGTAAAAAATGGTTTTTCCAAAATGTCCCAATTAACCTCTAGTACTTCCCAGTTTTAGAAAAGTTTAATCAAAATCTAATCATTTCCTTAGCTTCTTATTGGAAAGTAGGATTAATATTTTGGGTGGTGAGAGCTTGTATGCAGTTGCTCTGAGCTGCCTGAAGATGTGAGCCAAAGCAAACTACTCAGAATTTTCTCTACTTTTGCTAAAGCTATGCTTTGAAAAGTACATTGAATCATCTTTCAGTTTGCGTAAGAAGGAAAGGATATCCATGTATGTTAATGTCTCTTAGAAATGATACAGGAAAATCTGATTAGTTGCCATACCTTTGTCAGGAAATTCACTCCAGAGAAATTCCTGGTGGCTCAGTGGTAAAGAATCCACCTGCCAGTGCAGGATATGCAGATTGATCCCTGGGTTGGAAAGAGAAACATAAGTACCATTTATTTGATTACTTTATATTTGAAATACGATATCTAATTATTATGTTAGTAATGCTAATTAGTACATAGTAATACATATTTATACAAGTGTATCTTTAATGAACAAGTTGAGCATTTTTTCAGTTGTGAAATAAAGAGATGTTTGCTGATATTCTTAGTATGTGGTCACTTAGTAGTTGGCCTTTAGTTTTACACCTGTTGTGAGTTTTTATATTCTCATTTAGTAAATTGGTTTTAAGGAACAATACATTGCTGGACCAGTGTTTTGATGTACTTGAATTAAAGTTACTTTTACTTTCCCTAAATAGCTATCTTGGGGAGTTTAAACTCTCTTTGCAGTTATTTCAGCAGTAATCAAGTCTGTCTCTTCAAGTAGTTTTAATGAGGGACTTAACTTTTTGGTTTTTAGAAACTAGTTGTATTAAGATATTGAGGAGAATATCTCTTCGGGGGTCCTGATCACCCGTGGCTGCAGCATCCACTGGTGATCATGGCTTGAATCAGGTATCTTACTTCTGGTTGTAGATTGGTGACACTGTCATGTACTCAGCAGTTTAGCAGCTGACATTGTTCTGTAATGAAAAACTTTCCGCTAGAGACTAGGTTGCTGATAGGTAATGAGGGAGAAACTCAGATGAAAGTGTTTTGAGAGTTCTGCCTACTCTTTATTTCTGGCAGCTGCTAATACCACTTGAATTATGGTTGGCTAATTTTTCAAGTATGTATGTATCAGAATGTTTTATTCTAGTTTGGAGTCTCTTAGAGTTTGTCAGCCTATTCTCAAGGTTAAATGATCTCTTTGTCATTCTCCTTTCCTGTTTAGCCAGCAGTAATT
The DNA here is from genome assembly GCA_024291935.2 of Okapia johnstoni. Taxonomy (NCBI): domain Eukaryota; kingdom Metazoa; phylum Chordata; class Mammalia; order Artiodactyla; family Giraffidae; genus Okapia; species Okapia johnstoni. Next base: position 10,901,496 of record CM044324.1, read on the forward strand.
AAGCGAATCATCCAGATTTTGGTTTTCTTCCCTGCCCCACATGCTTCTCACCCTTTCCCCAGTCTTTTCAGCTCTGAGCAGAGTAATAAGAGAATGGTGCTGGAAAAAGTGAGAAGAGGTCCATGTACCCCTGATACCAGTAATGTATTGGAAAATAGCAAGAAAATTAATAAGTTTTCATTTTTTCTCTAAGGGTTGCAGAGTGGAGTTGATATCAGTGAATGATACTTTCAGCCCTTAATTGCGTTGTCTCCTGATGCCCTCTGGGTTCTTGTGGCAGAGACTCACTCTGTTTCCAGACCCTGGGCAGTACGTTGCAACATCTGTGACAGCTGGGTGATGGTCCTAGCTTAATCATCTAGATACTTGAGGCATTATTTTATACTTTGTTTCTGGGATATGATCGAGCAGTCATTGCACAAATGGTCTAATGCCATTTATGTGGTTTATTTTTTTGCCTCTCACCACATTTCCTAAACTTTAATGTTGAGATGAAGCTCTTAAAATGCTCTTTATACTAATCATTAGTAGGACAATCCTAATGGTAATATTCTTAAACTCTATGTGAATTGGATATTTCCATTAAGTATTAAAACCTCCTTTTGTGGAAATTCAGAGATTAGAATTTTTTTTCTCTAGGTGTTCAATAATTTTGAAAAACATTTCTGAGTGTTAGTTTTTTTAAAAAAATAGTTGAGGCAAAGTGCAAGTTAGAATAAGCATATCTATCTGGTGATAGTAAGTTGGAGAATTGACTTATCTCCTTTAAATTCTTTAATTATATAATGAATGAAATATATATTATTAAATAATAAAAGAAGCACAAAATCTTGACCAGAGTTGCTGTTTATCACTAACAGAGCCTTTGGGGTAAGTTCATGTAAAATTCAGCTTCCTTGAGTTAAAATGTAGAACCTGAAAAAACAGATCTCATACTGATTTACTTTATAATTCAGTAAAAGTCAAATAATGTAGGATGTGTATGTGCGTGTAAGAGAAAGAGAAATGCAATCACTAAACCACAACTTTGTGCTTTAGGAAGCAATTCTTTGACTTGTAGTAACTGTTTCTTATGTTACAAGTGCATATCTGTTTGACAACAGTGTTGGCTACAAGCTCTTCAGTGAGCTCACCCACCACCCTCTGTGCCCCCAGATGGATAGATCTGTAGTTGCCTGAAGCCTGATGTGTTCTTATAGCTCTCAGGGTAGTGTAGGGTCTAGAACATTTTTATTTCCATCAACTATTCCAACAAACTCGTTCAATTGTGTCTGACTCTTTGTGACTGCGTGGACTGTAATCCATGGAATTCTCCAGGCTAGAATACTGGAGTGGGTAGCCTTTTCCTTCTCCAGGGGATCTTCCCAACCCAGGGATCGAACCCAGGTCTCCCACATTGCAGGTGGATTCTTTACCAGCTGAGCCACAAGGGAAGAAGCCCTATGGCAGAAAGCAAAGAAGAACTAAAGAGCCTCTTGTTGAAAGTGAAAGAAGAGAGTGAAAAAGTTGGCTTAAAACTCAACGTTGAGAAAACTAAGATCATGGCATCTGGTCCCATCACTTCATGGCAAATAGATGGGAAAACAATGGAAACAGTAAAAGACTTTATTTTGGGGGCTCCAAAATCACTGCAGATGGTGACTGCATCCATGAAATTAAAAGACTCTTGCTCCTTAGAAGAAAAGCTATGACCAACCTAGATAGCATATTAAAAAGCAGAGACATTACTTTACCAACAAAAGTCTGTCTAGTCAAAGCTACGGTTTTTCCAGTAGTCACATATGGATGTGAGAGTTGGACTATAAAGAAAGCTGAGGGCTGAAGAATTGATGCTTTTGAACTGTGGTATTGGAGAAGACTCTTGAAGAGTCTCCTGGACTGCAAGGAGATCCAACCAGTCTATCCTAAAGGAAATCCACCCTGAATATTCATTGGAAGGACTGATGTTGAAGCTGAAACTCCAATACTTTGGCCACCTGATGTGAAGAACTGACTCATTTGAAAAGATCCTGATGCTGGGAACGATTGAAGGCGGGAGGAGAAGGGGACGACAGAGGATGAGATGGTTGGAGAGCATCACTGACTCAGTGGACATGAATTTGAGTAAGCTCCCGGAGTTGGTGATTGACAGAGAGGCCTGGCATGCTGCAGTCCATGGGGTCACAAAGAGTCAGACACGACTGAGCGACTGAACTGAACTGATTTCAACAAAATAATGAATCTGCCTGTTTGTCTCGCCTCACATTTGTGTTTGTTTCTAGAAGATTACTGGGGAGAAAAACTTAATTTATGAGATAAAATAGCATTGTTATAGTTTAGCCGAAATTACGCTTTAGCCAGAGCTGCAATAGAGGTGTGCTCCTGTAGGCACAAACCTTCCCTGGGGTAGACCAGATAGACACCCAGGAGGCAGTTGCTGGTAGCAGGCTGTCATGTTCTCTTATTGTCTGTTTCTCTTCCACCTCCACTTCTTACTGTTTTTTCTGCCCAGGTCTTAGCTTTCCTGTTAACTGTTTGATAGCTTAACTGTGATTATACTAGATACCCCAAACTAATACCCCTCCATTCAATTCTCCCTCCTCCCCCACCCCCTCAGCAAACAAATGCTACATTGCTAGCAGGAATAACTTTGCAATAATTAAGTTCTTGGTTCACTCTTTCAAGAGAAAATATTAGAAATAAACAATTATTTATCAGGTAATTTTGGAACGCTTCTTTGAGTGATCAGCTTATTGTCACAATTTTGTTTTAATTATAGGTGAAGTTAAAATGAACTATTTGGGCAAACCATACGTAGCTATGGTTACAACATACCAAATGGCAGTTCTTCTTGCCTTCAACAACAGTGAAACCGTCAGCTATAAAGAGCTTCAGGACAGCACTCAGATGAATGAAAAGGAACTGACGAAAACAATCAAATCGTTACTCGATGTGAAAATGATTAACCATGATTCAGAAAAGGTATGGGGTAATACTTTAAGAAATTTAAGTATTATAAACATTAAAGCTTCATGGGACATTTGGAGTTTCAAATGTAAGGTTATAATCGTTAATGCCCTTTGTACTTTGCAGCGCTTGAAAGCTGCTTACTTCAGGCTCTTTCAGTGTCTCAGAGAAGGCTCTGTCAGTTGGTACTCATGTGCCCTTTGTAGATCAATTTTATTTGTTTTTTGTAGATCAATTTTATTTGTTTATCTTATGACGGTTTACTGAAAAATTATTTAAGAGTTGACATCAGAAGGATTCTGATTAATTGAGGTTTTAAAACTGTAGTCTGTCATAAATTTTTCTGGGCTCTTCTTGGTTAGTTAATGTTTAATTACATGGTTCTGTGATAGGAAATGACAGCTTACTGATGTCTATTCTGTGCATATTTGCACTGTGTAACTCCCACCATCTCAGATGCTGTCACTCTCACATTTAATTTAGAGTTCTAAACTCTAGGATTCAACTCAGCCCCATATAGTTTTAGTATCTGTCATGGGACTAGCAAACTGATAGTACATTTCTTTTTTTCTTTATAACTCTTTTCCCCTAATAACGTGTTTTGTTGTTATAGTATCTCATAGATATTTGAATAGTTAAAAAAGCAACAGATGTGGGTTCAATCTCCTGTTTCAGATTATTGTGCCTGTAAGAAAAACTTCTTGCAAATGATGTTGCGTTTTTATTTTAGTTCATGGCCTACAGTACCAGTTCATCTTGCTAAAGATGACTTTTGTAGCCTCTGAATGGCATGCATGCTGTAATTCAAATCAAACTTTTCTTAATTTTGAGAAATGATTGATTTTTCTGACTTCAGAAACTTAGCAGAATATTGAATCCTTAATATTAAAGTTTTAATTAATTATGAGTAAAAGCTTTTAAGCTTAAAATTTAAGTTTAAATTTTAAAGCTTTTAAGCTTAAAATTTAAGTTTAAATTTTTAAGCTTAATAAAAATGCTTAAAAAAGTAAGTATTTTTCTAAAGCATGTTATATATTTTTGCTGCTCAGTAATGTACAGAATAAACATTGATAGGTTGTGTGCACATTAAATGTAAAATACAAAGCTGTCATTTCTTTAATAGACTTTTTGTGGTTATTACTGAGATAGTGCCATCTGCCAAGTGCTCCATGGTCCTGCTGGTGGAGAAATTCCAGTCTATGACAAAAGTGGCTTTCTTAAGCTCAATAGAGCTTAAGAGCTAAAGATTGGCTTAACAACTTCCACTTGAGAAAAGACCACTGGCTTCTGGCAGAGTGGATAAAATGTGCATTAGGGGGTAATGTCAGAATTGCACTGGGTGGTAGGAAGTGAGCTTGCGTGCCATTGAAACCAGCCAGCTTCTGCCATTAGGTTGTTTTTAATTGGTATTTTGTTATTGTAGCATTCAAAAAATTTTTGGTTATTCGATTTTTCAAAATGTAATGGAAAAATTATGAGCCTTGTTATTTAATAAAAATTAAAATGTTAAAATTCTGCTAAATAGTTGGGCCAGAAAAAGTTTTACTGAATCTAAACTGATTAAAATTCTATCAAGTGTAAAGTTAGGAAAGAATTGTTTTCTCCTTCATGGTTTGACAGAAGACAATTATTTTCTCTGAAATAATATTTATAATATAAGAGATTATGAGAGTTCAGTGTTTTTTGCTTGGTCATTATTTAACTTCATGGCGTGTTATTTGCAGCAATTGTTATTTGATGATTTTATTTTTATAAGTGTAAATGAATTATTTTTAATTATAGGAAGACATCGATGCAGAATCTTCATTTTCATTAAATATGAACTTTAGCAGTAAAAGAACAAAATTTAAAATTACTACATCAATGCAGAAAGACACACCACAGGTAAGTGCTTTCTGATGTCATTTCTTTTGGAAATATTTAAGCATCAGACTTTATAAGCAGTAACATTGAGACCAATGGAGAATTTTGCACATCAAAATTATGATACATCTTTTCTGGTTTATTCTTTGCATTGACTGGCCTCACAAACAGTATTTTAGATTTTAAAAACAGTAGTATAATCTTAGGAAAAAGGTGTTGTAGTTTAGTCATATTTGCCCTTTTGTTTTTTTCTCCCAGTTTTATTGAGATATAATTGCTATACATCACAGTATAAGTTTAAGCTGTACAGCATAATGATTTGATTTACATATATCATGAGATGATTATCACAGTCGGTTTAGAGAATATTGATCATCTCATATAGAGACAAAACTAAAGAAGGAGGAAAAAAACTTCCTTGTGATGAAAACTCAGGATTTACTGTCTTAACCACTCTCATATATAACACACAGCAACATTGATTATATTTATCATGTTGTACATTACATCTCTAAGACTCATTTTATAATTGGGAGTCTGTACCTTCTAACTGCCTTCATACAATTTTCCTCCCCTCCCTCACCAACCCCTGCCTCTGGTAACACCAAATTTGGTCTCTTTTTCTATGAGTGTATTTGTTTTTGAAGTATAGTTGATGCTATGTTAGTTCCTGTTACACAACATAGTGATTTATTTCTGTACATTTCAAAATGATCACCATGAGAAGCCTAGTTACAATATATCACCATACAAAGATACCGCATAAATTTCCCCACACTGCACATTTCATACCCAACACTCATTTATTTTGCTGCTGGAAGTTTATACCTCTTCATCTCCCTCACCGATTTTTCTCTTTCCCCTATCCCCCTTCCAACCACCTGTTTATTTGTATCTATAACTCTGTTTTGCTATGTTTGTTCTTTTTTTTTTTAGATTTTACATATACATGAAACCATGGAGACATATCTTTGTCTGAGTTATTTCACTCAGCATAATACTCTCTAGGTCTGTCTGTGTTGTCACAAATGGCAAGATTTTATTTATTCTTTTTTTATCACTGAGTAATATACCATTGTGTGTGTGTGTACATCACATCAAAGAAAAACTGTTGAAAATGCTTCTCAGACTTCGCTGTGCAAATGGACTGCATGGAGATCATGTTAAAACTCAAACTGTGATGAGCTCATATAGGTCTGGAGTAGAGTCCGACCTGGGATGAGCCAGTGTGCACCATGAACATCCGCTGTTGATGTGGTGGTTATTCTCAGGCTGCCTGTTCGTATTGCTGGGGATTTCCTTACTGCTTCCCATGTGCCATCCTGACCTTGGGCTTGAGGCAGGTTGTGAAGGTATCAGATATGTCAGGCTCCTCTGGGAACTTAACTTCCCCCCCAAGGTCAAATGTTAATCAGTTGCTATTCATTTTGACCCCTAAAATGGTCAAGATCTCATATCCTTGTAGGCTAATGGTGATAACGTGTATTTTATCTGTTAAGCTGCTGTGAGATCCCTATTAATGTGGCATTGCCTGCTTCTGTGCCTTCCCACCACTGTCTTCCCTTGAGCTCCATGGAGAGAAGCCCTTCTGGCCCAGCCTTCCTGGCTTCTCTGCTTGAGTCAAATGGAGCCCTTCCCAGCTCTTGCCCTTGAAGCCTGATCCAGTATCCACTTGGAGCCAGTTGCTAAAGTCTGCAAGCTTTGTGGTATAAGTCTTTACTCACTCATAGGTCCGCGGTCTTGAGACTTATTACTCTGTGTCACTTAAGTTCTACTTTCTTGACTATTTACACTGAATACAATGTACAGTAGTGTTCATTTTTTTAAAAATAACCTTCCCACTTTAACTTGAGAAATTATATATAACTCATCATAATGGTTATGTTATATTGGACAGGTAATTGTATAGTTTGATTCTCAGTATTGATTGGAGATTTATTTAAACTCACAAATAAAATGAGTTAAAAACAAGTGCAGTGACTGAGGGTCTCATTTGCTTTTTATGGGCTTCATAAAACAGGAAATGGAGCAGACGAGAAGTGCTGTAGACGAAGACCGGAAAATGTACCTCCAGGCTGCTATAGTTCGTATCATGAAAGCGAGAAAAGTACTGCGGCATAACGCCCTTATTCAAGAGGTAAAAGAGGAAAGTCCTGAAGACTTCTTGGGGAGAGGGTATTAGGATTAGGCATGTTTCTTTGTGACTATGATACAGAAACCTGTGACTCCTGTATAGCATAAAGAAATGCTTTTTGTTACTGAAAGAGAACAGTGCTCATAAATCCAGTATTAAATTCACATTTAGATGTAGAGGTCTGAGCCTCATGTCCAGTTATTGAAGGAGGTCGATCATATCCAACACTCACTCATTCCTGGAATACACATGTGTCTCCCGTTTGGTGGAGCACTGATCGCCGTGGGGTGCACACCGGCTCAGGACATGGCTTCTGCCCTTTGGGAATTCAGTGTCATAAGGAAGAAATGCATTACTGAAGTGATGTGTGAGTAACTGTAAAATTACACTGATGTGCAACAAAGAAAAGGCATATGGTACAATGAGAGTGTACACAGGTCTTGACTCAGGGGGTGTTAGGGAAAGCTTTCTTGAGCCGGTGTTCCTTCAGCTAAGAGCCAGAAGTTGCGGAGGGATTAAATGGAAGCTCGAGGGCGTGTATGAATAGTTAGATTAATTAGTTTGTGATTTGATTTAGTGTGTTACTAGGTTTGGCTGTATCTGTGCCCTTCACCATTTAAATTCCTTCACAGCCTCAACATTAAGACTTTTCCCATAGTTGGCATGAAAAGGTATTTTTGTGCATTGCATCAGAGTTGAACTAAGTGCTCCTGGCGAGAAGAGCATTTTTACCATGCGCCTCTCTCCCACAGGTGATTAGCCAGTCAAGAGCTCGGTTTAACCCTAGTATCAGCATGATTAAGAAATGTATTGAAGTCCTGATAGACAAACAGTACATCGAACGCAGCCAGGCGTCCGCAGATGAGTACAGCTATGTCGCGTGACGCCGCGCTCCTCCAGCGTGGGTATGAGAAGGTCATCGCCATCAGCATCCGGTGTGTTCCCGTGGGAGAAAGCAGGCCTGTGCCTCCATAATTTGGTCATTTGGCAGCCCCTGTTTCTCTGCTGTTTACAACATCACCAGTGCCACGTCATGAGCGTCAGAGAAAATGCCTAGAGATATTTCAAGCTCATGTCATTATGACATTTCTTAAAACTTTATTAAAAAAAGGATGAGTGAAGTATTGCTGAAATGTGGAAATCTGGCTGGGTACCATGCTTTTTCTCCCCTTCACGTTTGCAGTTGATGTGTGTTTTTTTTTTTTTTTTTTTTAATGTATCTTAAAGGACATAAGATTAAAAAAAAACCTAAATATTGTAATATGACAGATAACCTAATAATTGTATCTACATTAAAATGACAAACATGATATTGCTGCTTGTCAAATAAAAAAATAAAGAAATAGAATGCCTTTTTTATGTGGATGGAGTATCACAATATAATGCTCAGAAATGTCTGTGAGTCCTTATGCTCCTGGTTAAATCCTACATGAAAAAGTCTCAGTTATTGTTTCTGAATGCCTTCAACATAAAGGATGCGTTCAGGATAAATGATGTTTTCTTTTTATGGATTAGAACTACATTGGATGTGAGCCTTGTGCAGAGTGAGGGTGTAATTCTGTCTCGAGTTTCTGGTGGTGTCCTGTTGCAGCGCAGAACCAAGAGCGAGGGGACTGTGGTGACCTCACATCTGGCTTAGAAAGAGCCATCATTCCCAGGCTGTGTTACTTCTGTCTCCACAGTACATCAGTTCTAAGTAGGTCTGATGCCCCTCTGCTCCTTCCCTTTCCCCCTTCTTCGGGGTCATAGGTCATCCTGCAGTACCGCTGTCTTCCCGTGCCCCTGCCTGCTTGTTACTCTCCCACCTCCTACCGTTTTAACACTAGATTTACTCCTGTATCACAGATACTCTTAGCAATGCATAACTGAAATACTTTTTTTTTTCTCTATATATAGTGCATTACACCAGGTGCCGCTTTTATTGACATGAAAGTTCATTATTTTGTTTATGTGTATCAACAGCAGTATAAGAATACTCTGGTTTATTTCCATATTTATTATCTACCCTTCCTCCACCACTGCACACACATTTTTTTAAAAAGCTGAGATATTTTAAAGCATCCTTCGTGGATCGTTTCACTGGCAATACTTCAGTCACAGAAAAGGCCTGTAGAAAAACAGCCACAGTTACTTAACTACACTTAACAAAAAAATGATAATTACTTAATATCATCCCATATATAGCTTGTATTCCAGTTTCTCTTATTGTTGCCAAAGTGGCTTTTTCAGTTGGTTTGTTTGATGGTACTTTTTCTAACTCATGTCTCTTAAGTGTTTAAAAAAAAAAATCTGTTGAGCTTTTAATGACTTCTCTACTGTATTTCTCATTTTCCCTTTTATCCTCTAGAGAGGAAATAATGACAAATCATACAATATTGTATATCCACTGTCAAAAAACAAACCTTTGTTTTGATAACTTGTTGATAAAGTTTTCCAAATTGATTCCTTTTTTCTTAAATACTTATAAATGTTAAGTCTTACCCTGCTATCTTAATTGTCAAGAAAATATATTGAAAAATGGAGAAAATACTTGTGCCGAGGTCGACAGAAATGACTGACAGGAGTTTTTGTCCCGTCTTTTTTCCATTTCTCTTGAAAGGAGACATATCGAAGGCACGGTTGTCATATGTGAGGAAGGAGCCAGGTGCCCTAACAAACGCCTCTTCCGAGAGGATGGATGTCGTGCACCTTCTGTTGAGCAGCAAGGAGCTGGGGAAGAGCTGAGGCTGCGGGGTCGGGTGGGTCATGCGGGCGACATCATGGCACCAACCATACCTTGGCACACGGCCCTGTTCTTGGTGCCCAGTGCCGTGGGCAGGAAGGGTCAGAACGACAGAAGGGCAAAACGAGGGAGGACAGGAATGGCTGTCAGTGCTTCGCCTCAGAAAAAAAGAATGTGGCCAAAACTCTGAAAAGTTAAAAAGTTGTGCATACTGAGGTGGTTAACGTGTGAGTCAGAGATCTGTCTTAGAGCCGTACAACGTATAGCTCTTGTCAGCACTGTGTCTTTTCCTTTCGAACCCAGATATTTCCATTGCTACTGTATGTGCAGATTTATTCTAGAGTTTGGTCCAATATTGTATGACAATCGCTCTAATATGAACAGTAGAATAGACATTCTGGACTTTGTGTTTTACCTTATAACTTACGGTCTTAATAGGATTTTATAACCTGTATATGCTACAGTGCTGTAACATTTCCATTAAGTTTTTTTTTGACCTTTATTGAATGCAGACTGTGACTGCAGCTTCTGCATGTTATTTGTTTGCAATCTTCAGATAATCCTGAAAAATAAGCAGCATTCCTCTCTTTTCATAGATTAGGAAATTAGAGTGCTTTCCAGGAGTCATTGCCAGAAACTGCATAACCTGAAGTTAAAACCAAGGCAAAACTGTAGGCCTAATACAGGGTATCCTATGAATTAGATAGAAAGAACTTCATTTTATACGTGAAGAATGATCATTTTTCCTAACTTTTCATAATAAAAGTTTGTGTCCAGTTAATTTGAGAGTAATAAACACTTGCTATTTTAGTTTCTTGAGATACTTATTTTAGCTGTAAATATACATGGTTAAGTGAGTTGGCTCAAAACCTCCTTCATCTACAGGTGGACAGAGTCCTGAACAAAAGCACTTTTAAAAGTCAGGCAGAGGGACGGGATTCTCTGAGACAGGCCATTATGTATGATCATAATAACAATAGCAACGGAAAACAAGTCAAAGAAACTGTTCCAACATGAAGTCAGATTTGGCTCTTCACAGCAAAAAAAGGATATGAGCTTTTAAAACAGTAGTTGTAAGAGCAAGCTGTATGTGGGCCATAGCTAACTGGGTGGGAATGAATATGGAAAAGCTCACTGGTTGAGGATTGGTGTGTTCATGGGGCATATCTAAGCCTGCATCAATTAAATCCTCATGTGAGACAGAAGCCGCATTGGTTGGAGTTCATTAAAGGCGGGCTTCACTGGTGGGCAGAGATGATTTTCACATTCGGTGACTTGCCGTCTGGGAAAAGGTAAGGTTTGCCTCCCTGGCCTCCCTCTAGGGGCCAGGCAACCCCCTTTCCTTTGTCGCCTAACAGCCATGCCCTGGGGCCAGGTCTTGTGTGGGTACCATGGCTCAGACCATCATCAGCCAAGGTATGATCTGTGCCCCAGTGGGGCATTTAGACTTGTGTTGGTCAGATGTGAACAGAGCATTCCAAGTGAAAGTGCTGACGAAGGGAACTCCTGGGTTCTTGTGGGAGGTCGGGTAGGAGAAGTTAAAGGCAGAAAATGAAGGTGGGAGAGCGCGGGGTAGGCAGCAGCGGCCAGAACACCTGCTGAGCCTGAGTGGCTGGTGTTCACACAGTTTACTTGGGCGAGTTACATTTGTATCGGAAAAAAACGGATGCCGATGTTGTTTAAAGCATAGGTGGTGGGTTGCGTGAATATTTCCTTTGCTGATGCTGTATAGTGTACATATTTCTGTTTTTTCTTTGGTGTTTGTGAACTGTTGCAGAGTATTTGCAATTTCAATGGGAAATGGAGACACTGTGTTTGTGCAGAACGGACTCTGGAGGGAAGGCAGAAGACGTCCGCACTGGACACAGGAGGCCCAGGCGGGAGTGGGCAGTTAGGAGAGGGCCAGTGGTGCCCTCCAGGGGCAGTGGGTAAAGCGACACCACTTCCCAGTGGACTGGGTGAGTGAGGGGAGAGGTGAGGCAATGAGGCCCTGAGACTCTTGGCTGTCACAGCAAATACCATCCAGTGAGATGGGGCACCTGGACAGAGACGAAGGTGGAGAAGGAGTGGGGTGAGCCTGGTTCCAGATACCTGTGATGTGTGTGTAAGATAACCCGGTGGAGCTGGCAGTTGGTCCCAGGGGCCTGATGCTCCTGATGTAGGTGCTCTGATCCTGAACCTCAGAAGCCAATTGTAGAGGCTTCTGAATCCATCCTCATTCCCCTGACTCTTCAGCCCTTGAATTAGTGTCCTGGATAACTGTGACTACATAGTAGTAGGCATTTACTACCACACGAGTACAGTACATAACATCTTACATCATAAAACCAAGAACCAACAAAAATGAGAATATTTGGTTGGTTGTACATGTCTTGAGAGTCCCTTGGACTGCAAGGAGATCAAACTAGTCAATCCTAAAGGAAATCAACCCTGAATATTTATTGAAAAGACTGAAGCTGAAGCTCAAATACTTTGGCCACCTGAAGTGAAGAGAGCCGACTCATTGGAAAAGACCCTGATGCTGGGAAAGACTGAAGGCAGGAGGAGAAGGGGGCGACAGAGGATGAGATGGTTGGATGGCATCAGTGACTCGATGGACATGAACTTGAGCAAACTCTGGGAGATAGTGAAGGACAGGGAAGAATGTTGTGGTGCAGGCCATGGGGTTGCAAAGAGTCAGATATGACTAATCTACTGAACACATGTTCTAGGGTCTGTCTTCCTAGAACTTCAGAGTGTGGTCCTTGTCACCCTACTTGGAGGCAAGGACATGTTTATAGAAGTAGAGGAATTGAGCCATAAGTCACTCCGTTATATGATTATTTCTTATGTTCACAATCTTTGTTAGCGTTAAGCGATACCGTTGAAGGAGGAACATATTAGTGTTTTGCATTCTCCTGACAACATTAATGGTACAATTTTTCAGCAAAAGGAAGAAACATTTGAGAACTAGCTTGTGGAAAAGAACTCAAATAAGGAAGGCAGGCAGGGTTTGTTCTGTTTTCGATTCTTTATTGTTTTCTTTTTCTCCAGTGCTTCCTATTTATAGTTACAGTAATTGAAGAAGTGTAGCCTGTGTCAGAGGTTCACAGTCCAGGGGAGGGTGGGTAAAGCGAATGGGTTGCTAATTTTATCCCATGTGGTCAGTTCAGTATTTTCCTTGGAAGAACTTTGGGGTTATAGGAAAACGATGGAAATGTTCTGTGATTTTTGTAACCTCCCTGTTGAGGTACCACTCGCTTTGTGGGATTGCCCACCTCAACACTGCGCAGACGGGCTGACCTCAGAGTGGGTGGGCTTTATTAGTTTATCTTTTGGGGAAGAAAGGACAAGCTTGAAAAGCAAAGATCTACTTTTAGCAGAAATAAGCTGGTTTAGCATCAACTGTACCTAATTTTGGCCACCTGATGCGAAGAACTGACTCATTGGAAAAGACCCAAAGAGTTGGAAAGATTGAAGGCAGGAGGAGAAGGGGACGACAGAGGATGAGATGGTTGGATGGCATCACTAACTCGATGGACATGAGTTTGAGCAAGTTCCAGGAGTTGGTGATGGACAGGGAACCCTGATGTGCTGCAATCCATGGGGTTGCAAAGAGTTAGACAGAAGTGAGCAACTGAACTGAACTGAACTGTACCTAACGTGGTCCAAGGAGGTCACCCATGCAGGAGAAGTGCTCTGATAAAGAAAAAGTTGGATGCTGAATAGGAAAAAAGAAAGGCTGTTTTAGCTGTTTATATACTCCTGAGGTGACTAAATTCAAATCTATGCTATGCATGGAGGAAACTTTGGAGATACCTTGTTTAGACTGTACATTTTACAATACCCATCTCAATGTTGGCAGCCAAGAAAGATACCAGCCCTCCAGCCCCCTGGTGCAATGGTAAATGACGTGCAGTGGGGTAGGAAGGGACCAGGACAGGGGTGGGGTGGGGGGACGTGCAGTCCCTGAATGCACAGCACCTGCTCCACCCGGCTTGCCCCTCAATCCCCAGCACTGCCCCATGAAGCAGGGTGAGAGGAAGAGGTGTCCGCAGCCTAACTCATCGCCTCTGCCCTCTTCCCTGCTGGCATCGGCCCAGGTCCCATCAGAGAGAGCCTGTTTGTATTCCTGAGGAGGCGGCACCTCCAGGAGGCCAGCCTTGCTCTGGAAAAGTCAGGCTCACTGCTGACCCAGTCGCTTAAATCCCAGCTGGCTCCATCCAAAAGCTCTGACACCAATTGAATTCCTTGTAGCCACCGATCCCAGCAGCGGCACTCAAGGACCAGGCCACTAGCTAATGCATCTTTGTCCCTGTCAGACCATCACTCCTTCCAGGGGTGACTCTCAAGAGGCAAGGATGGGGCCAACCAGGAAGCTCAGGGAACTCGGCAGAGCAGTGTGCTGGGGTTTCTGAGAATACACTGGAGGGATGCGAGGTGTGGTGTGAACTCAGAGGATTGGGGTCAGTCCTTTTCTGCCTGAAGGACTTACTTCGTTAACTGCTTTGATTTGCAGTGGGTGAGTGTGTATGTTCATTTTCATTAGACTCATTTAATACTGACTTTAGTTGCATACTGATTGTTGTCGAATCACTCAGTCATGTCTGACTCCTTTGTGACCTGGTGGACTGTAGCTTGCCAGGCTCCTCTCTCCATGGGATTCCCCAGGCAAGAATACTGGAATGGGTTGCCATTTCCTTCTCCGAGGGATCTTCCCAACTCAGGAACTGAACCTGCATTCCTGCATTGGCAGGCAGATGCTTTACCACTGAGCCACCAGGGAAACCCACATATTGTTCCTACTTACTGCACTGTGTTGGATAGTGCCCCCCCAAACTGCATGTCCACCCAGAACCTCTAAATGTGACCTTGTTTGTAAATAGGGTCTTTGCAGTTGTAATCAAGCTAAGTTGAGGTCATGCCGGGTTAGTGTGAGCCCTGATACAATGACGGCTGTCGTTATAGGGAAAGGTAAGTTTGGACGCAGGCACACAGGAGAGACAGCCATGTGAAGACAGGCAGAGATCGGAGTGATGCAGCCATGAGCATCAGAAACAACCAGCAGAGACCTGGGGGAGGCAAGACCTTACACATGGGTAGTAAAATTTCCAGAAAGATAAAAGAGTCAGGCAGGGGAGAAGCAATAATAATAAATTCCTCTGTGCTAAAAAAGACAAGTGCTCAAAGCAAGTACATTTACCAAATCCCAGGCTGGATTAATAAAACAGCCACTTAAGGAATATTCTGGTAAAAATTCCTGAATTTCAAGGAAAAAGAGAAAAATCTCTCATACTCGGGACTAAAAGGGAAAGAATCAGCTTGCACCGGATTTGTCTTCCAAAACATTGAAAGCCAGAAATGGTGGAATAACATTTAAAACTGCTCAGAGGAAAGAAGCCAAGATTACTATGCAACCATTAAGGTAAAAGGCGAATATTCTCTATGCAAAGATTCAGAGAATAAATCACACATCTACTTCTATTTGATGAAAATACTTGAGAACTCTAATCAGACTATAAATAAAGCAGAAAAAAAAAGACCTCAAGGTTGGCGTGGTGGGCAAGGAGCTTTGCAGAGTGCGTGTTGTGATACATGCGAAGTGATACCATGGTCAGAAATGAATGCTAGCTAAAGATCTTAGAATAGAAACAATTCTACGAGCAAAACCATGATAATAGCCGGGAAATAAAAGCACTGAACTACCTGGTGGAGCAGTGGCCCACGTGTCCCATCTGGGCCTGGTAGCCTGCAGGGTAGCTGTAATGTTCTCAAGGTTTCTTACTGATGAAGGAGTGGAGTTTCGAGGTAGAGAGACGTCATTTGCACGGCATTTCTGTTGTTACATATAGTGGCAGAGAAATAGGTGTCCATTGTACCAAGTATAGAATGGTATCCACTAGTGAAATGGAAAATTATGGTAGAATTTTCACGTCTGGATAAGAAAAATTAGTCCAAGTGATGCCCGAGACTGGAATGGTGATGGACCCACTTCTGGCTGAAGCTGCCAGGTCAGAGCAGCAGAGGACACAGAGACCCGTGATTTCCAGCTCCTCTCCCTTCCCTATGCCTCCTGGAGAAACCAGGGCCTGAGTCCAACCCATTCCAGGCAAGTACAAGCTCTGGAGGCCCAGCTGCAGGGCTATGTTTTTGTCACCATTTGCAAAAAAGAAAATTAAGAAAATCCATTCTTTGTTTAGGGTTTGCCCTTTTGGTGGTGTGGGGGGTGGTGGTGGTGGTGAATATTCTTTTTTTTTTGTAATTGCAAGCATGCAAAAATGTTGGAAACATAGCACAAAGAACTCTGTGATGCCCCCTCTCAGATGCGCCAGTTATTTACATTTTGCTCAGTTTGGTTTATTATTTATCTATGGAAATATTCAGAGAAGGCAATGGCACCCCACTCCGGTACTCTTGCCTGGAAAATCCCATGGACGGAGGAGCCTGGTAGACTGTAGTCCATGGGGTCGCTAAGAGTCGGACACGACTGAGTGACTTCACTTTCACTTTTCACTTTCATGCATTGGAGACGGAAATGGCAACCCACTCCAGTGTCCTTGCCTGGAGCATCCCAGGGACGGCAGAGCCTGGTGGGCCGCCGTCTATGGGGTTGCACAGAGTCGGACACGACTGAAGCGACTTAGCAGCAGCAGCAGCCGCAGCAGCAGCATGGAAATATTCTTCTTCCTGAACTGATTGAGAATAAGGTTCTGATCCTGTATCCATGTGCCCTAAATAGCTGAGTGTGTTCTCTTGTATAACCACAGGGTGATCAGAAGCAGGAGACAGCGTTTATACAACATCACTAATGACAACCTCCATTCACGTTTCATATTTTTCTCATCTGGAATGGAAGCCCAGATCAGGCAGTATCGTTTCTCTTTGGTCTATTTCAACGTGGAAATGTTTCTCAGTATTTCTTTGTCCTTTGTGAGCTGATGAAAGGCAGGAGGCAGTTCTACAGAATGTCTCTGAGAAGAAGCACCCTGGCACCTAGACGCTGGCAGCTGCCACTGGTTGGGCGCTGGTGGTGCTCTTGAGAGGCCAGCACCCACAGGAAGGGGTCAGTGTCTTCTTGCTGAGCCCCAGCCATCTCGCAGAACCCCAGGGCCACTCTGTGACCACACTGGATCATGGCAAAGACAAAACCACCCTATAATCATGTCTGAAGACAGACAAAACATGACCATTGCCAAAGCCACAATGTACCAGATGCCCCCTCTGGCTAGTGAGTGATGGCTTCTCTAGCCTGCCCTCCCCATAGACAGGACAGAAACCTCCAGGTTTCCTCTGTCCATGGGATTCTCCAGGCAAGAATACTGGAGTGGGTTGCCATGCCTTCCTCCAGAGGATCTTCCCAACCCAGGGATCAAACTCGCGTCTCTTACCTTTCCTGCCTTGGCAGGCAGGTTCTTTACCACTAGCACCACCTGGAAAGCCTGTACCAAATCCCGTCCTCCTAACATGTTAGGTCCTCCTAACATGCTTTGCTGTGATGAAGAATAAGGCCAGCTTGTCCAAACACAGGGATGCTCCTGGTCATCTTTTTTATGTTATTAAATTTAGTTTTAATTGGAGGATAACTGCTTTACAATGTTGTGTTGGTTTCTGCTGTACAACAACGCGAATCAGTCATAAGTATACATAAATCCCCTCCCTCTTGAACCTCTCTCCCACCCTCCCCCACCCCACCCCTGTACCTTGTCACAGGGCACCAGGTGCTTCTGGTCATCTTTGATTGATCCTCTCAACTGAGGCCCCAAAATACTTTGGACAGCGTTTTGAAATAAATAAATTCCCTGTGTGTGGACTTTTAAAATCTGTTGTGTGATCCCAGGCTGACTTCTTATTGACATCACGTTCACGTCTCATCATGCGCCTCCTGACGTGCTGGAACACGATGACCTGAAAAGGAAGTAATCCGTGGAGCAGAGATTCGCTCTGTGTGAGAGAGGAGGACGGACAGGCACCCAGAGCAAGCCTGGGCACGTTCCTTAGGTCTCCTTTAAGACTCAGTCCTTGAAGAGCTGGTTGAACTCTTGCTCCCAGAGATAAGATCAACTTTTCAGAGGAAATGTCAAAAATTGAAGAAATCAGAACAAAGCTGTTATTAATCATACCTTCACCTCAGGTAGCTGTTTCAAATACCTCCTACGTGCAACGTACCATAGTCAATACTAAGGCTATGAGAAAACGGTGGAGCAGTTCTTACCCTCAAGCAACTCACAGTCTAACTGTATTAAGTTGATAATTAAATATGCCCAGGGTATTGTGGAAGGTGAAGGTGCATGTTCAAAGATGACTTCCTGGGGAAATGATGCTACAGGGTAGGAACTAAGCCTACAGATGGCCCACAGGACACAATAAAGACTGTTTCCAGTAAAGAATGAATGATGGGGGACTTCCCTGGTGGTCCAGTGACTAACACTCCACCCCCAATGCAGGGGGCCTGGGTTCAATCCCTGGGTGGAGAACTAGGTGCCACGGGCCACAACAAAAGATCTCGCATGCCGAAACTAAGACCTAGCACAGCCAAATAAATAAATAATATTAAAAAAAAAAAAAGAATAGTGACTCCTCTCTACCACTAGGTCTGGGCTGAACTACTTAATACTCCAATCGCCTGACTAAAGCCAGGAAAAAGTCAGACAATGTGTTTCAAAAACATAGTCTTCCTAAAAGCCTGAAAGAACCAGACAGGGAAGAGTCACGAGGGACAAGATCTAGAATGAGACAGGAATCAAGGGCATGAAGTTCCCAGGCAAAAGCAGTCCCAATACTGGACCTCATCCCTGGGCTCCCCATCTCAGCAGTGCTGACTTACGGTTACCCTCCTGCTAGAAGAGCACGCTCCATGAGGGCAGGTACGCGGCTGCCTGGACCGCCCACGAGGCTGGGGCTCTGACGGCCTGGGCCCTCGGAGCGGGGGCTCCAAGACCACTGTCTGAGGCTGCACGGCCCCACCTCCGCCTCGACTGGAAGGTCACAGGGTCCTTCCTCCTTTCTGGGGTCCCATCTCTTTGCCTGTGAACGGCGCTCCTCCAGAGCTCCATGGCCTCTCTGATCTCGGGACTGGGCTCTGGGCCCTGCGACCCCGAGTTGCTGTGAACAGCCTCCCCGCCCTGCTTCCTCCGCCACTTTCGCAGCAGAAGGCGGGAGGTGGGGGGGGAGGGGGCAGTGGGGAGTGGATTGACTCAATTATACTCTGCACCAGGGTCTGCTTCCCACATTTCCCTCTGTATTTAAAAAATTGTTTTATTTATTGATTTTTGGCCTCGCCAAGCAGCTTGTGGGATCTTAGTTCCCTAATCAGGGATCGAATCCGTGCCCCTGCAGTGGAAGCACCGGGGAAGTCCCCCTCTCCAGGATTTTAACAATGATTTAAATCTAGAATCAACCCCCGAGGTGGTTATCATGAGACTTTTATAGAGGAGAGCGAGCTGAGGTTTTGAACAGGTGAGTTGGGTCTCCGCCCTCCACTCACTCACCTGGCTGACCCCGAGGGAATACCTGCCCTGCGGGGACCAGTATCTGCCTCTACCCCCAGTTTGAAGCTGGCTTCTACTTCCTGAGGCTCTGAGGTCTTGAGCCTCCCTGGAAGTTAGGGAACTGGGCGGGGCCCCGCCTCCCTGCTGGCTGCTGTCAACAGGGCCTGGGGAGCCGAAGTTGAGGACCTTGCTGGCTCAGGGTAGGGTTCAGGGCTGGGAGTTGGGGTGGGTGGCAGCCTCTGCCCTGTCCCCTCACCAGGTTTGAGAGGACCCGGACCAGTGGGAGCCTCGGAGACAGGCGAGCTGGCTGAGGCCCCTCACCTGCATTGGGACCTCGGGGAGGATGGGACTCTGAGACCTGCAGAGGGTTTCCTAACCCAGGAGTCCCCAGTCACAGGCCATGCGATGTAGGACATTCCTAAAGGGCGCTGGACATGCCAGAGTCTCCCTCCTCTGACCCTCGGGCCCTTTTCTAGTTCCACCTCAGGCCATGCCTAGCTTTTGAGTGTTGCTTGATGCCTCAGTTCATAAGAGGCTGGACTCATCCCAAGGTCTCTCTCTTTCTCCTGCTTCTCCTCTCATGGCCTCTCAGCTGTCATCTCTTTACTGACTGTGGCTGTTTCCTCCTTACTGTCTCTTCCTTTTCATCTCTGAGCTGATTTAGATAAAAACCCTGATAAAAATCCTGCTCTTTCTTTAGAGCCCGAGGTCACAGCCTTAATAGGATCTTGCTGATCCTCCCTGCCCTCAGGGTCTTCTCACAGGTTTGACCCATGAGAGTTGGACCATAAAGAAAGCTGAGTGTTGAAGAATTCCTTTTGAACTGTGGTATTGGAGAAGACTCTTGAGAGTCCCTTGGGTTGCAAAGAGATCAAACCAGTCTATCCTAAAGGAAATCAATCCTGAATATCCATTGGAAGGACCGATGATGAAGCTGAAGCTCCAATACTTTGGCCATCTGATGTGAAGAGCTGACTCATTGGAAAAGACCCTGATGCTGGGACAGATTGAAGGTAGAAGAAGGGGACGACAGAGGATGAGATGGTTGGATGACATCACTGACTCGATAGACATGAGTTTAAGTAAGCTTCAGGAGTTGGTGATGGACAGGGAAGCCTGACGTATTGCAATCCATGGGGTCACAAAGAGTAGGACACAACTGAGCAGCTGAACTGACCCCACTGAGGGCTTCCCAGGTGGCGCTAGTGGTAAAGAACCCACCTGTCAATGCAGGAGACATAAGAGATGAGGGTTTAATTCTGGGGTTAGGAAGATCCCCTGGAGGAGGGCATGGCAACCCACCCCAGTATTCTTGCCTGGAGAATTTCATGGACAGAGGAGCCTAGTGGATTACAGTCCATAGGGTTGCAAAGAGATGGACACAACTGAAGTGATTTAGCACTCACACACTCTACTGAACCCCCATGCCTACCTGATTCTCCTTTATTTCACAAACCTTCTTGGCTCTGAAGTTGGTTTCCCCAGTGAGTGCTCATTTCAACTCAACAAACATTCCTTGAGATTCCAGGAGAGTTTCAGTCTCTGCCTTCAGGAAACCTTTAAATTTGTAGTGAAAATAAGACACTTCCACAGAAGATCAAAATATGTAATGTGGTGAATATTTCAGCTGATGAAGAAGCAAAGTGCTACTGGAGCTGAGAGGGAGATACTATTTCCAAATGAGTAGAGGGAAAGGGGTAGGGCAGGTCTGGGAAGGCTTCTTGGAGGAGGTGGCACTGAGCTGGGCTTGAAGGCTTCAGAAAGTCCAGAAGGGTGGAAGAGACATTGGGCAGAGAGAGGGTGTGCTTGGGGAGTCACTAGCTTTCTACTATGGCTCAAGTACAAGTTGAGAGAGAAAGAGGGAAACAGAGATAGGATATTATCAAAGGAAGGTTGAAATGATGTCACTGATGGTCTTCAGGTCAAGCTCAGAAGCTTAAACTTTTATAGAACAAGAGGAACCAGAGAACAATTTTGAGTCAAGAAATGCCCAAGACTCGATCTGGAAGGCATTCTTTTCCCCAATCCGTCAACAAGTCTACATCCTCAACTGCTTTAAGAACCGAGCAAGTCTCTCCATCTGTTAGGTCACCACACCTCCTTTCAGCCACCACTTTCTCTCACCTGGATGGACAGGGCACTGCCCTAACTAGCTCTCCAGTCTCCACATGCTCCTCTGGCATGTCCACTGCTAACGTACTCCTCCCTCAGGAGCCACACTGGGTCATTGTAAAAGTGCAGATCCAATCATGTCCATTTCCTGCCTTGTGACTTGCAGAAGCTTCACGTTATTCTCAGGATAAAGCCAGCATTCCTTACATATTACACACCTGTCCTTTCCTGTCTCTTGCCATTCCTGCCACCTTACTCACCAGTTTCTAATTCTGCATTCCCTTTCTCCATGAGGATGCCCCCTCCACTCATCAACTGGCTTGACTCCAGGGGTCTCTGGGTCAAAGTTCAGCTCCAGTGCCACTACCCCCCACCCAGGGACCTGGCTCTGCCTCCCACCTCCCCAGGCTTCCTGTTGTTTTAACACTTATCACACAGTGTAGAAATGGGCTGTTGATTTATTATTTTCCCCTGCTCTCTGATTTATGATCGGATCTGCATTCCCACAGAGCAGGTGCTTGAGGCTCAAAAAATAAAAAAGTGTTCTCAAATATATGAGTAAGTGTTCACTTCCTCCCCAGACTGACTGACCTCCCCTGCCCACACGCTCCATGCCCTCTGGACAAATTATTTGCTCCTGTTTCTTCATCTCTTCTTCTTTTTTTTGCCTCTCTGTCCACAGTGATGACTTTGGTGCTGTAGGAAGAGAACACACAGTCATTTCCAGATAACATCTCTGTGAAAATTCCGGAGTGAAAAGCCAATGGTTAACAGCGGTGGCCTCTGGGCAGTGGGGCAGGGGATGATAGTGTATTGGTTCCATTTTCTCTAATTTCTTGAATTGTCTATATTTTGTAATGGGAGAATACTTTTTTTCTTTTATCTTTTTTTTTAGTTAGAAAGACTGAAAAAGCTTTTTGAGGCAGAATAATATGTATATTAAACGGTCATCTGTCTAGAAAAAGAAAATCAGAAAAAAACGTATATTTATAAAATCTCTCTTGAAGGACATATTATATATGGGCAATGTCAATCACCTCCTTGGAGGGGAGCTAGGAGGCCAGGGCCTGGGGAGGCAGGCTTTTCACCAAGTCCCTAAGTACATTTTGGAGCTTCCCAGATGGCTCAGTAGTAGGGAATCTGCCTGCTAATACAGGAGATGCAGGTTCAATCCCTGGGTTGGAAAGATCCCCTGGAAATGCCTTCAGGGCTTCCCTCATAGCTCAGTTGGTAAAGAATCTGCCTGCAATGCAGGAGACCCCAGTTTGATTGCTGGGTCAGGAAGATCCGCTGGAGGAGGAATAGGCTACCCATTCTGGTATTCTTGGGCTTCGCTTGTGGTTCAGCTGGTAAAGAATCCAACTGCAATGTGGGAGACCTGGGTTCGATCCCTGGGTTGGGACGATCCCCTGAAGAAGGGAAATGCTACCTACTCCGGTATTCTGGGCTGGAGAATTCCATGGACTACAGTCCGTGGGGTCGCAAAGGGTTGGACACGACTGAGTGACTCTCACTTTCCAGTATTCTTGCCTGGGAAAATCCCGTGGACAGAGGAGCCTAGCAGGACTAGAGTCCATGGGGTTGCAAAGAGTCAGACATGACTTAGTGACAGAAACAATGATAAGAAAGTACATTTTGGATTTTGAACCATGGGCAAAAGATAAATAAAATGTGATTGCAAAGAGTTGAGTTTGACCTTCAACCCTCAGATGACCGAGGGAACCTCCCTTTGCCCATCTGTGGAATGGAGGAAACATACCCAGGGTCACGGGTGACGGCGCAGCAGGCTCTGGGGCGCCACCCGGAGGCAGGCCGGGGCCACTGCTCCCCTGGTGCTCCCTTCCTCTCACCCTTGCTTGTCCCCCAAATGAAGCTGTCAAGGCCGAACTGTGTCTGCCAATGCATCTCCCCTGGAGTTGCCCGCCTTGGCTCCTTGCCTGTTGGAACACAGCTAATAGCGTGGAGTGAAAGCCACCCTGGAAGGCGCTGGGCATCTCGGAGCGGCCAGACCGCTCTTTGTGTTTTCTCAGGCTCTCGGCTTGCCAGCTGGTTCCACACATTAGAAATATTTTGGGTCAGCACTGCAGTTTTCAACCACACAGATTCGTTTTGTTTCATGACTACTTCCTTATAATAGCTCTGGGAAGAACTGCGCTGGGCCCCGTCCCAAACCACGTCCTTGGCGTGGCCAGCTACATTCAAGATGGTGTCTTCGGGTAGAATCGTAAAAGAAGCCGAGATTTCCTGCAACTTACTAGGATTTGGTCTGGAAAAAAAAGGAGTGTTTGGGTTGAGTTTCTCAAGGGCTGTCATCACCATGACCTTCAAGCTGTTTGAGGCAGGAAGAGGAGCTTAATTTGCCATGTTCCTGCCTGTTTAGATATTCCTGCTTTTCTCTGCAGTCCCGTGGATTTCTTTCTCCTGTATGTGGATATTTATTGAGTGTTGATGAGAAGTACTTTCTTTGTTGACTGGGATAGAGCTGCCCGATTTGGCAGACAAAAATCCAGGGAATTGGTTAAATCATAATTTCAGATAAACAACTGTTTTTTTTTTTTAGTATGTCCCGTGCAATAATTGGGGCACATATACATTAAAGATTATTCATCATTTTAGTCTTAGGATGTCCCATGTAATATTTTCATACTTAAACTAAAAATTATTCATTGTTGATCTGAAATTCAGATTTAACCGAGTGTCTTATATTCTCTCTGGCAACCTTGCCTATGAAGGTCATGGATGAATCCTCCATAGCCCTCACGAGTGTAAATAAATTCATCATATTCTTTTCTGAGAGTATACCCAGGGAAAGGTGAGAGGCACAGGCTTGGGACACTTGAGGTCAGAGGTAAGAGCGGACCCCTCCTTCTGGGACGGGATGAAGGGAACTGAGCCCCTGGGCGCCTGGTGGGTGCTCCCCGTGAAGAGTGGCCCTCAGACCCTCCCCGCGCAGCCCCAGCAATGATGCTAACACTCAGAGCAATGCCTCTCAGCTCAGTCTCTGCACCGCCCTGAGTCCAGCCTCGCAAGTCCCCCTCCTTCTCTGGAAATTTCCTCGGTTATCAGAAAAGGATCTTCAAGGGATACATTGGAGATTTTTATTATCTGTCCACGTTTTGGCTAAGAAGGTGTTTGTTGTGACTGCTGGTCACACCTCTTTCCATCTGGTTTCTCGTGGTTTCCAGGACTGTCCTCTCTGCAAGGGCAATCAGAGCTTGGATTTTCAGGAATATTTCTCACCTGCTCGATTCTGCTCCCCTGAGAGCCCCTGCTGAGGAGAGTTCCACAGGTACTGTCCTCATTCATTTTTCTGTTCATAGAGCAGAGAAAGGTCCACATTCTTGTTCTAAGGCAACACCGTAGCTAAAATCAGCCCCTTAGTTTACCCCCAGTTTTGATTTTCCTGGTTGAGAACAATCACTTTCTTAATTTTTTTAATGTTGTTCAATTGCTAAGTCATGTCTGAATCTTTGCAACCCACCAGGCTCCTCTGTCCATGGGATTCTCCAGGCAAGAATACTGGAGTGGGTTGCCATGTTCCCCTCCAGGGGACCTTCCCGTCTCAGGGATCGAAACTGAATCTCTTATGTCTCCCACATTGGCAGGTGGGGTTGTTTACCACTAGGGCCACCTGGGAAGCCATTCAACTTTGATCAAGAGCCATTTGTTACCTTGATAATTCCTAAGAAGCAATACAATATTAAAATCAATCAATCCACACAAATAAATATTTGAAGCCCAAGAGAAAATGAAAGAAATGAGGCTCAGCAAAACTGCATTATGCCACGTCATTGACTTTTATAATCTTTTGCGAATAGCTGTAAATCAATAGATGTGGAGAGTCTGTGGTAGTGCCTTGGCCACCATCATCTTGTTAGAATAGAACTCAGCTCTGGATTTTGTCTCCTGTGTATTACTGCTGACCTTATGGCTTTTTCGGGTGTCTTTCATAAATTTGGGTACCTGAGGATGGCAAGCCCCTTCAGAACACAAACCATGTTCTCACTGCAAATTTTAGCCTTTGTTCTCTGGAGCATCTTAGGCAAAATACATAAATATTCTTATCCTGGATCTTTTAAAATATTTGGAAATAAGAGCAATAGATCGTTTTATTTTGCTTAGAAAAGTTAAACCGGAAAACAGTTAACACAAAAATCTCATGAGAAGGGAAACATACCGCTTAACTCAACAGTAAATATTTACATAATTAATATAAAATGGATTGTTAACATATAAATATATTTGGAGAATGAAAGAAGAAAAATAGAAGTAGGTAGTTGTGTGAAAACATTGGAGCTAAAGTTAATACCTACCAGAAGCTAAAACGCTTTCTGTGTTCCCACTTGGAGTGGGGCTTAGGGTGGGGCTGCTGTTTTTCATTATAAACCCATAATCCTTGACTGTCAGGGTTCTTAGTTGAGATAACAATCTACTTTAGCTTTTTTCTTAAGAAGACAGGAGTTTAAGGACTAGCTGAAGCTCCAAGAATCTCAGGGAGATGTGAAGAGACTGGGTTTGTATGGAGGGCCCCATGCTGGGCTGCAGAAATGGCCACTGCCTGGACTCCCACTGTGCTGCTGTCAGCAGCAGCCTCCTCGCCACAACCTGGGCCGCAAAACTCAGGTCCCTCTTGCCAGGCTCCAGGTCAGGTGATGGGCAGAACCCACCTCCCACAGTCTAGAGCCATGCTGAGAAGCATCAAGGCTTAAACACTGCTGGGAAGGCAGGTTTTCATGATGTGGAACTGTTCAAATGGATTTTGTTTTTTGAAGCTAACCATACTTGTTACTTTGATAAAAATAAAAGGAATAAAAAAAGAAAAGGGCTTTGTGAGCTGGAAGTAGAGCCAGCTTCTAGGCTTATCAAGTACTCTTAATAGGATGAGTTGGCATTTTCACCTGGTCGGGGGTAAGTTATTTGAAGATGGGTTTTTAGCTCACTTCCTCTTGAAGGATGTGTGTAGTCCTCTTGCTGACTGCATTCAAGAGCAACTGCATTCATGAGTCTAGTCCTTATGTAGGAAAGAAAAGCGTTTGCAAAGCCGATGCCTTCTCTTTGGTTTTATTCCAGGCTCCTAACCCTCCTCCTTCCGCAGGCCCCTCGAGATTGACATTTGAGACCTGATTATCCTAAAGCAGTCATCTTAAACCGCACTGTGTCAGGGCAGATGGCCGACTGAGGCCTGCCAGGACAGGTGTCTGTGAAGGATGGAGCAAGTGGATCCACCAAGGTGTATATTTATAGCAGCTGGAATTAAAAATACAAGCAGCCTGGTCCCAAAGCCTGGGACTGTTGAGATGGTGTGGGGACCTCACTCTGATGAGTGAGGCCTGAGGTGCTGAGGTCTGAGTGGGGTGGGGAGGAAGGCTCCTTGCCACAGAAAGCCCCAAGAGATGGGCAACCTGGAGGTCGGACCAGTGGAGGTGACCGGCCACCTGCAGCCTGAGGTCTCTGCCCACATCTTCGCCAGTTGGAGCTCAGATCGTGGAACATTGAGGGGAGTTGCAGGACATGTATATGAAATCTGCAGGGCAGGGGAGGACTTTCCAAAGAGCTTCACATGTCAACATGATGTTTTCCCCCAAGCTTCACTGAGAGATAATGAACATATGACATCATCTTAGTTTTAGGTGTGCAGCATACTTGATATATGTATAGATATGTATTAAGAAATGATCATGGTGATGTTTCGTTAACACCCATCACCATCCACAACCTACTCTTTTTTTTAAGTTTTTTTTTTTTTTAATGTGGACCATTTTTAAAGTCTTTATTGAATTTGTTACAATACGGCTTCTGTTTTATGTTTTGAGCTTTTGGCTGCGAGGCATGTGGGATCTTCTCTCCCCGAACAGGGATGGAACCCGCACGGCCTGCATTGGAAAGCAAAGTCTTAACCACTGGACCGCCAGGGAGGTCCCCACTGTTACTCTTTATTCATAATAAGACTTATTGGCAAGTCTGTCCCTGATATACATTGTATTGTATCTATTGAAATGAACTTCCCAAGAGAGAGGGGACATTAGAGAAAACTGCTTTTGTGGTGAAGACACTGTTGCAAATCACAAAAACCACTTTCCGAAGGAAGAAAAAAGCTGCCAGGAAGACAGGAGGAGGACCTTTGCCCACCCTAGGGAGACCCACTGCAGAGTAAGTCCCCATGAGGGATGCGGATGCAGAAAAGACCTTGGGAGCCCCGTTGCAGGCCTGGACTCACTGACACACATGATGCCAGCTCCGAGGTACCACCCACCAGGGTTAGTCATCCAGGGAATGAAGCCAGGGAGCCCCTGATATGCTGCCCTGGGGAGAGGACAGGGCCAAAAAGAGGAAAACACACAGGGAGGAGGAGGCCTGAACAAGGAGCGCCTGGGGGGGACCCACACGTGAACTCTAAAACAGGTGTTTCTTTCAAGAGAGAGAGCTGGGAAGAAGCATCCTAACAGGAGACCTGGGAGCGGGCACACGTGAGTCTCATTCCCTGCATCTCGCACGTACCGTGGCTGGGCAGTGGGGTCAGGCTTTGCTCTGGGGAGCTGGACAACCACAGTTCTGAGCATTTAGAAAAATCATTATTGCATCCATGGGTACCTCTGGGTGCTCAAAGGAAAGGAGGCAGCAGGGTCCTCCTTGGGAAGCTGCCCAGAGACCCTGACGGAAGTGGAGAGTTGTACGTATCAAACCCCCTGCGTCCTCTCCCTGTTTCTTCCTACTCACCCCTACCTTCCCAGACCCCAAAGCAAAAAACAACACAGGAGTGACAACAGTGGCCAGCTGACAGAGAGCTGTGGGAAAAAAGCAAACTCGATTTTCAAGTCTGCCTGGGCACCCAACCCTGTTTATATGACTTTCCAAGTGGTTAAAGTCAATGAATACCAGCGCCAGGTTTTAGGACACCCCCAGGTGTCTTTATTCCAAGGGCGATTGCGAAATCCTAAACCTAAAACGATTTTAAGTCCCTGCACTTTCAAATAAGCTCACACCTTGCAGTCTTTACAAACGCACGCTTCCAGAGGGAAGGAGATTGTGAAATCCAACAGCAGCCAGATTCTAGCAGGCCGGCCGCGGCAATCTAAACACCACTTGGTATTCGAGTAACGCTCTGCAACTTTGAGAGCACTTTCCTGGGTTAGTGACTAAACCTGTGAATTAAGACAAAAGATGACTGTTCTAGCCTCCACGTTGTGCTAGAGGTAGATACAGAGATGGGCCCCTCTTCTGGCACGAAGCTACGTAGGTCATCTGTGAAGTTCCAGTTTGTCAACAGCTGGTGGAGGTGCTGTTTGAAAAGTGGCCCAGGCCTGGGCAGCAGTGACATTGTTTGGGCCAGGCAGAAAGGGTGATCGATGCAAGGCCTCAGGTCATGGCCAGAGAAGGGGAAGAGAAGGCAATTCCAGGCTGGCTGTCCCACCGTGCTGCACTTGGCTGGGAGTTCTGGGGATGCACCCTGAGCAGCTATCCAAGTTAGCAACGACCTTGTGAGCAGCAAGGCCCAGACTGAAATCTGGGACCATTTCTTCTGAAGCTCACGCCCCTGCCAGCCTGGGGAGCTGCCTCTCAGTTGAATTCCTAGAACTGAGCTATGTTTGAGACACAAGGGTCTCCTTATGTGGTCCTGCCTGCATCCTAACAGGCTGATGTTTAATTTAAAGCAGCACCATGGAAATTGAAGAATGGAGAAAAACCTTGGTTTTAAAGAAAACAAATATGGGAACTTTCCTGGCAGTCCAGTGGTTGAGATTTCACCTTCCAATCCAGAGGGTTTGGGTTTGATCCCTGGTCAGGGAACTAAGATCCCACATGCCTTGGGGCCAAGAAACCAAAACATAAAACAGAAGCAATATGGTAACAAATTCAATGAAGACTTTAAAAATGGTCCACATTCAAAAAAATCTAAGAAGAAAAGAGATATGAGACGAAAACTTATGTCTCATGGAAACACAGTTTGAAGAGGTTCAGGAGGCCTTCTGCTGAATCAAGAAATCTTACCCTGCTCAGGGCTGGCCCACCCATTCACTCCACCCAGAAGGGCTGACATGCTTTCTACTTGTGGTTTTGCTGTCTTTTGGGCAGAACGGCTCAGGATCTCTCATGGGAGAGAGACAACTCATTGAGAAAATGGCAAAAGGCAGAGAAATGGCTCAAAATGCCAATGAGACCATCCAGAAAAAGTTAGTGGGGGTGTAATTAGCAGGCTTTGGGTATCTGTCATCAGAAATCTCATCCAACAGGTACACTGGGTGTTTAAAGAATGAACTAATGTTAAGGACATAAAAATGCGTGTAACACCAACAGGTGATTGTGTCGTGAGTGACTTTCACATACATGATGTACAACTGCACTGAATACAATTTTTCAATCTATATGTGAGACAGTGTGGCAAATCAATAATTTTGGCAATTGTATTAGCTGCAGATATCCAACACATAGACCCACGCATTCCTGGAATTTGGCACAGCTTATCTGTATTTTAGGGAGTCATAACTAAAGCTGCAAAAATATGTTCAGGTTCACTTTATCAATCCAGGGACTGATGTGTTATTTTATATTTCACTCTGAAAAAATTAAAAAAAAAACTTTAGGGTAGAAAAATACATTTCAGAAGACTCTACTTCCTTTTTAAATTGCCCATATCTGGCTATATGCTATTTAACTTATTTTAGGATTTTTACCATGGATAGTTAGATCTAAGTGAAAAAAGAATTATACCATTCCCCAGGGTATAATATACATGATAGAAAATGACTGTCCTTCTGTATTCACATTGACACAGACAATTAGGAAAGGGATAATCTGGGATCTAATTTATTTTCTGCAGTTGCCATAAAAAGAAAATGTCTATTTTCACTTGGGAAATGAGATATATGATAAAAATCAGATCAAAAGATGCAGATAGTTGACGCTGTTTATATGTACTTTACACCCTCAGAGAATGTTCTTAACGTTTTATTTCCCATTCGTTTAGTAGGTTCTGTGATTAGATTTGGGTGCAAGAAAGTTTCTGGAAATTTACCTCACAGAAAAACCATGTGCCACATGTTCTTAGTATACACTTTAAAGAGTCAGGCATGGTCTCCAGATTTCAACTTTTCTGCTTAAGTCCTGGCAGTTTGCTACACGTCAGTGATATCGGATCATGCTTTATATTCTATTTTATGATGATTCAGGCAGATTCAGGGTTTAAGTGTCTTTTTAGGAGGATTGCATCCTTTATTACAATATATAGACAATGCTGCATAAATAATTTCTAGCCTAAATGGATGGCAACTGCACATTTTTACTTGCTGAGGCCAAATCTTCAGAATCATTCTTTATTTTTTCAATATTTATGTATTTGGCTGTTCCGAGTCTTCATTTCGGCATGCGTTATCTAGTTCCCTGACCAGGAATCGAACCCAGGCCCCTGCGTTAGAAGTGTGGAGTCCTAATCACAGGACAGCCAGGAAAGTTCCCGAATTCAGCTTCTTCGTGTACTAAGTCCATTGCCAGATCGATCTACTGTCGGGGTGCCAAATGGATCTCAGTTCTGTTGTCCAGGTTAGCCAAGGCTTGCACAAACGGTACCAAGGAGAGGAGCTGGCTGCCAGAGGCAGAGTCAGGGCTTAGGTCAGAAATGGAGTTAACATTTATGACGTGTCTATGTAATCTGGATACACGTGACTATTCTTTGAAACATACATTGCTACTTTAAAAAAAAACCTATTTATTTATTTATAATTTTTGGCTGTGCTGGGTCTTCGTTGATGTGCGAGGTCTTTCTCTAGCTGTGGTGAATGAGGGCTGCTCTCTAGTTGTGGCGTGTGGGCTTCTCATTGCAGTGGCTACTCTTGTTGCAGAGGACAGGCTCTAGGCATGCAGGCTTCAGTAACTGTGGTGCACGGGCTTAGTTGCCCTGAGGCACATGGGATCTTAGTTCCTTGACTAGGGATCAAATCTTCGACGTCTACATCGGAAGGAAAATTCTTTTTCTTTTTTAAAAAAATTTATTTATTTTTAATTGAAGAGTAATTGCTTTACAATGTTGAGTTGGTTTCTGCCATACATCAACAAGAATGAGCCATAGGTATACACTTGTCCCCTCCCTTTGGAACCTCCCTCCCACCTCCCACCCTATCCCACCCTTCTAGGTTGTCACAGAGCCCAGTTTTGAGTTCCCTGAGTCATACAGTAAATTCCCACTGGCTATCTATTTTACAGAAGGCGGATTCTTAACCACTGAACCATCTGGGAAGCCCCCACACTGTTCTTTTGATTTTAAAAACTAAATGTAAATATGCACCAACAGTGGGAAAGACCCATTGCCTCTAGGGAGAGTCAACTGGGGATCAGAGGTCAGGAGGTCAGCGGGCAGGAGAGTTTCTTTGCACAGAATGTCCTTTTATACTGTTAAATTTAATATGAGCACATGCTGTCATTAAAAATAAACCAAAAAACCCAAAAACAATGGCTGTGCCTGGTAAACAGTGGCTTCTACAGACCGAAGGAAATTGAAATTTTCATTGGCTCTGGGAGCCATCCAAGCAGGGTCCAAAGTCAGTGAAGTTTACTTGGTGCAC
Source organism: Okapia johnstoni (assembly GCA_024291935.2). Classification (NCBI taxonomy): domain Eukaryota; kingdom Metazoa; phylum Chordata; class Mammalia; order Artiodactyla; family Giraffidae; genus Okapia; species Okapia johnstoni. Next base: position 10,933,296 of record CM044324.1, read on the forward strand.
TTACTGTATATGAGGGGTTTTTTTTATATGTAATTTTATTTATTTGCTTTTGGCTGTGCTGGGTCTTCACTGTGCATGGACTTTTCTCTAATTGTGGCAAGTGGAGACTGCTCTCTAGTTGTGGTGCTCGGGCCTCTCATTTTGGCAGCTTTTCTTGCTGCAGAGCATGGGCTCTAGGGTCCAAGGGCTTCAGTATTTGTGGCTCCCAGGCTCCAGAGCACAGGCTCGATCATTGTGGCACATAGGCTTAGTTGTTCCTTGGCAAGCGGAATCTTCCCAGATCAGGGATCGAACCCGTGTCTCCTGCATCAGCAGGTGTATTCTTAACCTCTGAGCCGCCAGGAAAGCCCTGTAGATGAGATTTAAAGAGCTCACCATTTCCCGGAGACAATGCCTCCTAGCTATTGTCTGGAGAGGGGCAAAGAGGCTCCTCAGAGCCCAGTAAGAAGCAGGCAACCTAAAATGTATCCGATGCCAAACAAGCCATGAGTTGTGACATGTTTCAGCTGTAGCTGGGCAAGGGAGAGTGAATCACAGGTGAGAAAATGTGGTCACAAGGAGAAGTCGGCACGAGGGTTTGCCAGGCGACTCCAGGGATGTGTCAGAAGTGGCAGCCCCAGCAGGCTGACCTCGACCTTCAGTTGCAGCAGGACATCAACGGCCAAAAGGACCCGATAAGGGGATCATTTAAGGATATCGGGTCTCCTTTGATCTGTCTTTATATCCAGTAAGTAACTTTGTTGGCTTCCTTTGCATTTCCACATGTGTTTTCTTTCTGGGGAGAGACAGGGCTGATGACTGGTTAAAACACGTCCGGTCACAATGCACGTCTCCCTTGGGAGTGAGTGTGTTAATACTTGGCAGTGCCATGAGCCAGTCCAGAGTGCGTTTGGATTCGGGAGCCAGTGTCACATAGGGTCGGACATGACTGAGTGACTTCACTTTCATGCATTGGAGAAGGAAATGGAAACACACTCCAGTGTTCTTGCCTGGAGAATCCCAGGGACAGGGGAGCCTGGTGGGCTGCTGTCTATGGGGTCGCACAATCGGACACGACTGAAGCAACTTAGCAATCACATAGGGAGCCCACACAGAATTGGAAGGAGAGGAGCCAGCTCCTGTTCTCAGCTTCTCCACTCATTAATGTGGGATCTTGACCTTGTTAACCTAACCTCTGAGCTTCAGCTTCTCCTGTGCAAGATGGAAATGAGCTTGGGTGAAAACCAAGAAAATATGGGCAAAACCCTTGAGATGATATCACGTGACAGACATTCGATAGATGGTTCTCTCTCACTGTCCCATATATAAAGGACCATGTTGTTGTTGAGTCACTAAAGTTGTGTCTGACTCTTTGCCATCCTATGGACTGGAGCCCACCAAGTTCCTCTATCCATAGTGTTTTCCAGGCAAAAATACTGGAGTGAGTTGCCATTTCCTTCTCCAGGGGATCTTCCCAACTTAGGGATTGAACCTACATCTCCTGCACTGGCAGATGAATTCTTTACCACTGAGCCACCAGGAAGCCCACAAATGACCATGCATATCTGTGTGCCTGCTAAGTCATTTCAGTCATGTTCGACTCTCTGCCAGCCTATGGACTGTAGCCTGCCAGGCTCCCCTGTCCATGAAGATTCCCCAGGCACAAACACTGGAATGAGTTGCCATGCCCTCCTCCAGGGGATCTTCCCAACCCAGTGATTGAACCTGTATCTTATATGTCTCCTGCATTGGCAGGTGAGTTCTTTACCACAAATGCCATTTGGGAGTCCTATAAATGACCATATCAAAGATTAAATTAGTGGGGGAGCTCTAGATCCTGGCCGTTAGCACTCATGAAGGTCAGCATTGTGCAGAAGCAGTAGAGAAACCAAGTGCAGGATGAGGTGAACCAGATGGAGCCTAACAAGCAAAGCTCAGTTTTGAACAAGCCCAAACATGGCAGGTGAGGGTAGAACAGCTTCTATGGTTCAATCAAGAAGAGAAGGTTTAATCAGCAATCACCTAGTGAGAAGAGAAAAATTGTAATTTTTCTTCATCATTCCCCCCTCTTCTCAACATGCAAATGTGATGTCAATGACGTTGCCCAGAAAGGGATCCCTCTTTGGCCCACATGCCCCTTCAGTTACTGCATCCTCTCTCCTCTGTCTACTCTCGGCTCCCGGAAGGGTCCTCCCTTCCCTCCTACGTCCACAGCAGGACTACAGGTGAGGGCTGCCTCTTGCACCATCCTCCTGGGCTTTGTCTTGTTCTCTCTCCTGCCTGCTCCATTAGCCTTTACTCTGTGAAGGCTACCAATGACAGACTCCCCAGTGGCCTTCGTGGGGTTCCATCAACCCACACATCTCAGCCTTCCTCTTTCTTGACCGATTTGTGGCTCCTGCCACATTCGACCAGTTCCTCCTCATGATATGATTGTTTTCAGTTGGCTTGGGGAACGCCACGCTCCCTTGGTTTTCTCCTCTGTCCCTCACTGCTGCTTTGGCATTTCAAGTGCTGTGCTTCCTCACCCCCAAATGCTGCCCATTGGGGTGCTCGGGCATAGTCATGAGTACTTCTTCCTTCCAGGGATCTCATTAGTCTCCTGGCCAGCAGGACATTCATATCTCTGGCCCAGACTTGCCCCCTTATTTCCAAATTCGTAGGCAAAACTCTGGGTGAGTAGGCATCTCAAGCCCCCAACTCTTCTTTTTTTCCTTCGACTTAGGAACACCAACTTGATTTTGTCCAGGAAGAATGTTAAAAGAAAAAAAAAAAAAAAGACCTGACTATTTAAAATCACCTTCATGTCACAAAACAAAGGATGTGTTGACATTTTAAAAATAGAAAGGGCATAGTCTCAGAATCACGCCTCCAGGTTTTTCTCCTTCCCCCAAATCTTGCTGCTTCTCATTTTAATAAATGACAACTTCGTGCTTTCAGTTGCTGCTTTGGACTGAATTGTGTCCCCCAAATTCATATATTGAAGCCCTAGGGCCCCCATGTGAGTGTACTGGAGAGAAAACCTTATGGTGAGTTAAAGTTCAATGAGGTCATAAAGATAGCTCTGATTCCATAGAATCGGCGTCCTTTTAAGAAGAGAAGGAGACACAGAGAGACCTGTCAACAAATTCGTCTTCAAACTACATTCAAACTTTACCTGCCACTAATCACAGACAGTGTTCAGGCTGTTGGGTGATTGCCATAACCTCTTAGTTCATCTTTCTATGCTGGATTTGTCACATCCACACCCCAGTCTGTTCTCTTATCAAAATGAACAAACACAAAAAAACAAAGCAAAATAGCCAGAGTAATGCTTTTATTTTATGTACTTATGTATTTATTTCTTATTGAAGTATAGTTGATTTAGGCTTCCCTGATGGCTCAGTCGTAAAGAATTTGCCTGCCAATTGAGGAGATGGGATTCAATCCCTGGTCTGGGAAGATTTCCCTGGAGGAGGAAATTGCAACCCACTCCAGTATTCCTTCCTGGAGAATCCCACGGACAGAAGAGCCTGGCGGGCTACAGTTCATGGGATCGCAAAGAGTCATACATGACGTAGAGACTGACAACAAATAGTTGATTTACAATGTGTTAGTTTCTGGTGTACAGTGAAGTGAAACTATTTTTCAGATTCTTTCCTGTTATAGATTATTATAAGATATTGAATATAGTTCCCTGTACTGTACAGTTTTGCTCCTTGTTGTTGATGTATATATAGTGGTGTGTGCCTGCATGCTCAGTCGTGTCCAACTCTTTACAACCCTGTGAAATGTAGTTCACCATGCTCCTCTGTTTGTGGGATTTTCCAGGGAAAATCCTGGAGTGGGTTGCCATTTCCTCCTACAGGGGATCTTCCTGACCCAGGGATTGAACTGGCGTCTCCTGTGTCTCCTGCATTGGCAGGTGGATTCTTTACCGCTGAGATCTGGGAAGCCGTGTACAGTATTGGGTATGTGTTAATTCCAAACTTTTAATTTATCCCCACCTCCCCTCCCCTTTAGTAACCATGTTTGCTTTCTATGTCTATGAGTCTGTTTCTGTTTTGTAAATAAGCTCATTTGTATCACGTTTTTAGATTCCACATCTGAATGATATTATATGTCTTTGTCTTTCTGATTTACTTCACTTAGAATGATCATCTCTAGGTCCGTCCATATTTCTGCAAATGGCATTATTGCCGGAGCAATGCTTCTATTGCCGAAACAGAGTGTGTCACTTCTGGGCTTGAGCACCTTGCATAGGCTTCTCCTCTTGTTCAGAGAAAAGCCTTCATCTTACAGAATGGCCTCCAGGGGGACTTCCCTAGCAGTCTGGTGGCTAAAATTTGAAGGGTTCCTGTTCAACCTCTGAGGGGTAGGGAGCTAGGATCCCACGTGCCTTGGAGCCAAAAAACCATAACGTAAACAACAGAAGCAATATTGTAACAAATCCAAGAAAGACTTTAAAAATGGTTGATATTTTTTAAAAAAAAGAACCTATGACTGATTGATGTTGATGTATGGCAGAAACCAACACAATATTGTAAAGCAATTATCAATTAAAAATAAATTTTAAAAACACATTTTGTAAGAAAAAAAAAACCAGAAGATTGGCCTCCAAGCCTTTACATCTATATCCTCCCTCTGCCATGTCCTTTCTGAACTCAGCATCCTTCGATCTAGTCACCCTGCTTTCCAGCTGTTCCTCATGCACCTGTGTCCCCCTCTCTTGCAGGAAGCCTTCCCTGACCACCCTACTGGGGTTGCATACCCCCTTCCCCACCACAGTCCCCCCCCATTTGCGGCTCTGATTTCTCCATAGCACTGTCACCATCGAACACAGCGTACGGTTTGCTTGTTTATTGTCGGTCTTCTGCCACTAGGTTGTGTCCTGGGAGAGTAGGAATTGTTTTTTCTGTTGTTCATCACTGTGGCCCCAGACTGAGACCAGGCCTGCTGTAGAGTGGCACCCACTCCAAAAAGATTTGTTAAATAGCCTCACTGATGAATGAATATCTATTTCTTTACCTTTTTTTCGCAGAAAACTCAATCTTTTGAAATAAAGCAGTCTTTAACATTGGTTTACATAACCACCTTTAGGTAAAGATTTTTGCTCTTGAGAGAGTAGTTAACCGCACAGCTCATGAGCTGGTTGAACCCAGGCAGCCAGAGCCACAGGGCCACCTTGCAGCCACATACTCTTCATGGCAGGGAAAGTCCTGTAAAGAAAAAGAAATGTCTTGAAGGTGGTGTTTGTAAACCTGAAGGAAAAATAACATCCTAGCAGTATTCTTTAAAAAGTAAAGGTTGGGAATTTTTAAGGATGCTTTTAAAGGCAAATTACTCGGGGTGCTTGGTTCACTTAGAAGAGACTCATCCTTTCTACCACCCATCTGGCACCAGAAAAGCCATCATTCTTGGGGACATGGGGAGTTTCCATTCTTCGAGGGTTCGGATGATCGTTGGAGAAACAGTATATGGACTCCTTGGAACTTATTGACAGGAAAAAGAAAAATTATCTGGAACAACAGTGGTTCCAGTGTCCCGCCAGGGTCCACGTGGGTCCACTAATAGCCCCTGGCCAGGATGCAGGTCGTAGACAGCCTGACCTGGCCCTTCATCCTCCACCAAGCCCTCTCTGGCCCCAGGAAGAAGCATGCCACTTGCGATGCAGCCAAGAACTGCTATTGGCACCCAATGTTCTGATGGCTTTTGCAGAGACTGCTGACATGTTTTTCAGAATGTCAGAATCTCCTCTTCCAGGGAAAGCCTTCTACAGAATAGATTTAGAATCATATCAAGGCATAAAAAATATTCTTTCTGACAAAGAGGCAGGAGGAGCCAGGGGCTGCCTGACCTTTGGCAAGGGGTCAGCCTGGCCTGCCTGCAACTACTTGCTGTAATTAATCCTCAAAGACCAGAAACCCCAGAGCACTCAGTGTGCTAAGCTCGCTGCCTCCCACATTCCTGGTAGGGGTTGATTACGGGGAGGCCGAGGGTCTTGGAGTTAGGCTCCTGCCAGCTTGGATTATGAGGGCTGATTGCCTTCTGAGCACTTCTCTGGTTGAATGTCTGTCCTCATTCCTTAAAACTTCCTGAAGCAAGCGGTAAAGAAATGGTGACTTCAATGTGAAATGGAACTGAGTAGGAGAAAAGCATCGTGGGTATTTGTATAGCCTCCATCTTCAAGAAACACCAAGTACTTCACATCAGGGATGTCTTGAAATATGGTCCCCAGACTCCGAAGGCCCAGGTTGCCTTCTGTTCCTTGTTGTGGGCTGCTGGCTGGATATAAATGATTTGTTTCTTGTCTTTAATAAGTTACTTAACATGGTCACAATGGTACATGCATCTGGTTTAAAAGTTCCAATAGTGCAAAGGCATCATGAAGGACCAGAGGCTTTGCTCCAGCTGTCTCTCCCTTCTCCCTCTCTCTGCTTTTGTCAGGGGACTTTACTTTTTTAAATCTGTTTTTATAATTTCATTTATTTTTGGCTTTCTCGGGTCTGTTGCTGGGTGGGCTTTTCTCTAGTTGTGGCAAGTGGAGGCTGCTCCCTAGTTGTGGAGCATAGGCCCCTCACTGTGGCAGCTTCTCTTGTTGTGGAGCACAGGCCCTGGGTCTAGCGGGCTTCAGTAATCGCAGCTCACAGGCTCTAGAGCACAGGCTCAACAGTTGGGGAGCACAGCCTTAGTTGCTCCGTGGCATGTGGAATCTTCCTGCATCAGGGATCAAACCTGTGTCTCTCCTGCATGTGGCAGGCAGATTCTTTACTACTGAGCCACCAGGGAAGCCCTGAACTAAGTCTTAGAGTAAACTCTTTGTAAATTATTTATTTGGGGAGGGGGAGCGCTTTTCTGATACAATCGTATAATACAGCATTCTTTGCCATTTTACAGTCTGGCCATGAAAAGAACTGTTCTTACACCACCAGGGAGGTCCTGTCAGGGGACTTTCATTTATGGAAGCTCAGTTCACATCCACATTTGCCATTAGAAGCACAATGAAATCTGGTGCTCCATCTGTAGATTTATTCCAAATGTTTCAAACACTGGTGTTTGCTATGTAAATGTCAAGGATGGTTAAGATCTTTAGGGTCTAACTCTCTGAGGTCTGGGTCCCCTGTGTGTGATCACCAAACAAGACTCCAGCATGGCCCATCCAGTTATCTCCTTATCATCCCCTTGGGGGTGGCAGGAGCCGTGCAGGCAGCAGCAGATCCCGTCATGCAGAGACTTCTCAGCCTACACGTATCTACATGGCTCCTAACCAGCTTTGCAAGGCACCCGCAGACGTTGTACAATCAGCTGGGAGGTAATTACTGACTAGTCTTGCTGGCTGCCTCGCAATGAAGTCAGGGAGAAGGACTCCGCAGCTCAGTCCCCAGGATCTTCTTCTGAGCCTGAGTTCAGGGCAGGAGAACTGGTGAAGGTGGAAATGCAGTCTTCTGTGCAGCTGTCAGGGTCTGTTGATCTCATCTTGCAAAGCTGCAAAAATAAAATAAAATTAAAGTAAAATGGAAGTGAAAAGGTTTCCCAAAGCCTTTGACAGAAGAATTCCTTTTTAATCAGTTGCAGAAATGCTTCTCAGTAAATGGTAAAGTGCCAGTGAATTAGGATCTGTTCTCAGTGGACCCAGGTAGACCTAGGTTTGGTTCTTAGCTTTGCTCCTTAAAAGCTGTTGGGTTCTGTTAACTTACTTCCTCTCTGCAAGCCTGTTTCCTAAGGTGTAGGGGACCCGCCTTACCCTTCTTGGGGAATGGTGAACCTACACACCCAGCAAGCAGGCTGTGCACTCTGAGGGATTAAGTAGGCAGCAGGGCACCACCCTCCTGCCTGCTCCTAGGAGATGTTCATGTCTTCACTCTGGTCCATCCTGTTTTAGGCAAGATTGGGCCAACACCTGCAGACAGATCTTGTTTTCAGATGTGTTTTTAGAGTTTCTGGAAAGAATTCCAGCTCTCTCTCTACTCTATTAGTAATTTTACCAACTGGACTTTTTAACTTTCAAGATATTTTGCCTTTCTCAGGTGGGCTATAAATAACAGCATACTTTAAAATTTCCTGATGGACAATACTGCATTTAAAGCAGTAAGCATTTAAAGTTATGTGTCTTCATCTCAGCCAGCGTGTGAGCCTAAGTGAGTTGGAGAGAGAGAGAGTTTATATAAATTCTGATATTTTATGATTATCTAATAAGATGGAGATCCCAGAATGTGTGTATGGGTTCCACATGAGGAAGCGTAATACCTGCATGGACCTCATTTTAGTGTCGGCATTAATTTCTTGGCCAGGTTTTTAAAAGGTGTTCATAAATAAGAAAACTTTTATAAGAGCCTTCCAGTTTCTGTTGAGTGTGTATGAACAGAAATGATACCAGGGAAAATACAGGTATCTCAGCTGCTAAAACTGTGTGTAATGTGTAATGTGAAAGTAACGGTCGTATTTTGGTAGGAGCACAGTGGAAAAAGAGTTCTCAACATAAATATTGAACAAGCATGGGAGGTGTCCTGTGATTCATTAAGGTTACAATTATCATTATCATTTTCTCCCTGTGCTGCAAATAAGTTCTCCCATTTTAAAAAGAAACAATTCATTCTTTGCAGTAATCAATCAAGAACCTTCTGTGTTCTCCTATATTCAATGTATCCTCTGGCCAAGGACTGCCAAAAACTTACCATATTTCCTTTCTTATCTATGGTGTTGGCAACTAGATTATCTGGTGTGGTCCTGCGCTCTCACTCTTCGCAGCCCAACAATTTCTGGAAAAGAGTGGAGCCAGGTCAGATCAAAGAAGCAACAGGAATATGTTTGGGAAGTATCACATGACTGCATCCCGTGTCCATACTGTGCAGTTGTGCTTGAAGCAGGAGGGATTTAGTACAGGGTATTGACTGGCTGAAAGGAGCAGCAGGAGGACAGAAGAAGCAGAGTTGGGCTGAATGGCCAGCTCCCACATTCCAGGAGCGGGCGCAGGGGAGACAAGGGCCCAGCCACATGAGGAAGCTGCCTGCAGACCTGGGAGACCTCCCCTGCTGCGACTGGCCCCAGATCTACAGGATTCGGCTACAGTACATACCAGCAGGCTGGGGGCTCTGTGCCCCACCTCTCCCCCATATAATTCCCTTCTAAATTCAGGTCTTGTGTGAGTGCCTCTAGTTAGCAGCAGCTGAATCTCATGTAGAGCCCTAGCTGCTCAGGAGCTCGTGAAGTGCCCTTTCCTATCTTAGGTCCCGGGACAGGAGGCACATTAGAGTGAGGCTGGAGCACAAACAGTGAACAGATCCCAGTCACACCTCACAGCCCTGCCAGCATTTCTCCTCTGAAGGTAGGGTGCAGTGGGCCCTATCCCACTGCAGAATAAGAATAAGACTAAGAATAAGACTTCCCAGGGCCAGTGGCGGGTGACACTGGTACATTCCAGAAGTCCAGCCTGGAAGACTCCCATTGAGGAATGGAAGGTCAGAGCTGGTACATGGAGTGAGTGATGCTGTTGAGACGCCAGGTCCCATCCCAAAGGGTGAAGCACTGGATGGAGGGCTGAGTGTCTGGGGCCCCACATGGTGAGAATCTAATTCAAGAGAAGGACAGACAATCTGTTTTCATTCCAATATTACCTGTAATTAATTCTTAATGGTTTCTTGGAGAACTAAATTAAGATTTTTCAGGTTCAGTGGAGAAGAAAGCTGCGTTGTATTAGGAATATCTGCTGTGGGCACAGATAGGGGTGACTTGAGTGTAAAGAAGGAAGTGTGAGAAACTCAAGCTTGTGCTTGTGTCCAAGAAGAGAGAGAGTGGGGAGGTCAGAGGGCCTGAGAAGTTAGAGGTGCTTTGCTTGGAGACAGAGAGCGAGCAAGAGGGCAACATGAGGTCCCTCCTTGATGGAGGAGGGCTGTACATTGAACTTTACATGGAACACCATGAATGCAAGACAAAATAACACTTGACTATTCATCTTGAAGTTAGCAATGAAGGCTTTCTTTTTCTTGGTCATGGGATAACCAAACAATTTAAGTGTGCACTTTTGTGCACACAAAAAAGGCTAGTGGTAGTAACTGGCTTATTTTTAAAATTTTTAATTTTTTTTATTGAAGTTGCTTTGCAATATTGTGTTAGTTTCTGCTGTGTAGCTAAGTGAATCAGCTATACGTATACATAGATCCTCTCTTTGTCACTGCAGAGCATTGAGTAGAATTTCCTATGCTATACAGCAGGTTCTCATTAGTTATCTGTTTTATTCATAATAGTGAATGAATCAATCCCAATCTTCCAATTCATCCTACCCTCCTTCCCGGTCTTGGTGTCCATATGTTTGTTCTCTATGTCTGTGTCTTTATTTCTGGTTTGAAAATAGGTTCATCTATTTGTGGCAATTGACTTATACAATGGAAATATCCATCCTGAGTTGATTCCTAGTCTCAAGTGATTCCTAGTCTCAAGTGATGTCAGCAGATGATGAAGCCATGTGCTCACCATCCTTAAACCCTGAAGGCAGCAAATGGCTCCACATCATTCACCCCATACCTTCCTGAGCAACCTTAGGCTATGGTGCAGTGAGGCTGGAATTCTGCACACCCCAGTTGTACTTTTCAGTTCCATTAAGAAAAGAACAATATGAATTACAAACTTTTCAGATATCTGTACAAGGTGACTGAAACAAAAGTAGCCCAGAAGTGGCTCTGCAAAAATTAACTCTAAATCACTGCTGAGGAAAATTAGTAACCGAATATTTCCAAACTGTTTTAGAATGCTTGAAAGGTTATTCTCTAAAGTTGCTCAAACTGCTATCAATCTTATTTTTACTTTAGATTTTCTTTTTCTCTCATGTGTCTTCACTTTTTCTGTCTTTCACTCCTATGTTATGTGACCATGACTGCAAGGGAAATATACAATATTATTGTCAAAATATCATTTTCATTTCAAAATAGACAATGCCATTTTCAAATGCTTGGGACCAAAAAAATCAAACTATAGAAGTACATAAAAAAACAAAAAGAAAAACATGAAACTTCCTCCCCATACTAATCCCCAAAGGCACCCTCTGTTAATAGAGGCATATTAGAAAAAAATCTTGTCTACCATGAATAGTTTTATGTTCTATTCTATGAATATAGAATTTACATTTTCCTCTCAAAGGAAAATTTCCTTAATCCATTTGTTATAAACCAACAAACCAGTAAGTGAGAGAATACTTTTTTAAAAACCAGATTTACTCTTGTCTCCAAAATCACTGCAGGTGGTGACTGCATTCATGAAATTAAAAGACACTTGCTCCTTGGAAGAAAAGCTATGACCAACCTAGACAGCATATTAAAAAGCAGAGACATTACTTTAGCAGCAAAGGTCTGTCTAGTCAAAGCTATGGTTTTTCCAGTAGTCATGTATGGATGTGAGATTTGGATTATAAAGAAAGCTGAGCACCAAAGAATTGATGCTTTTGAACTGTGGTGTTGGAGAAGACTCTTGAGAGTCCCTTGGACTGCAAGGAGATCAAACCAGTCCACCCTAAAGAAAATCAGTCCTGAATATTCATTGGAAGGACTGATGCTGAAGCTGAAACCCTAATACTTTGGCCACCTGATGAGAAGAACTGACTCATTGGAAAAGACCCTGATGCTGGGAAAGATTGAAGGTGGGAGGAGAAGGGGATGACAGAGAATAAGATGGTTGGATGGCATCACCAACTCTATGGACATGAGTTTAAACAAGCTCCGGGAGTTGGTGAAGGACAGGGAAGCCTGGCATGCTGCAGTCCATGGGGTCGCAAAGAGTTGGACATGACTCAGCGACTGAACTGACTGATTATGTATCTACTTATCTATCCATCTATCATCTATCTATCCACATACAATACACATACACACTGACATAGTTATGTATTAAATATCATACAACCTTTAGAATGACCTTAATTAAACTTTTTGTGGAGAGAAGCAATTATTAAATCATAGTATATTATTACAACTATTATTAGCAGTTATAGCCAGAGTTCCTCATGTCTAGGTCTCCATCTCTCCCAGGATCCCCATGACTCATGGCCTGAGTAAGGGCACATCAACTCAGGCTTCTGAGGAATGTCACCTGCATCTCTTGACGTTGTTATTGGTACCTGCTCTAATGCATTTATGCATGCTCGGTCACTCAGTCATGTCTCACTCTTTGAGACCCCATGGACTGCAGCCCACCCGGCTCCTCTGTCCATGGGATTGCCCAGGCAAGAATACTGGAGTGGGTTGCCATGTCCTTCTCCAGGGGATCCTCCCAACCCAGGGAATGTCTCTTGCATCTCCTGAACTGGCAGATGGATTCTTTACCCCTGACCATCTGGGAAGCCCCCATGCTCTAATACCTATCTCTTAAAAAAGTGTTTATTACTCAAACAAATATGATTTACATTCAATGGAAAATTATTCGTGACTGCATTTTAGTGATGGCTTAAGGGTATGAGTGATGAGAAATGCCAGGCTTCAAGTGTTGTCCAGGATGAGCCTTGAAGCTCTGGTGAGGTCGTGAGGAATACACTCCGTGTGCGGTCTCTCTCGGGGCCTGCAGTCTTGTCTGCTTTCTATAAAACTCTGAGTGCATTTTCAAAGCCCTGAAAATGAATAACAGCACAAGACGAAATCTTTCGAAGTGTTCCCGTAGATCGCAAATCTAATTAGAGTCCAGTCAGCCTTGTGGAGTATTTCTCTCCCACTGACAAAGGGCCTCACCATGAAAGATGTTTCTCTGAGGTTTCTAAGTGACTTCGGAGTAGGTGCCTTAAAAACACCAATGTGTGGCCAGAGGAGGGTCATAGTAAACACAATCTCTTTGTTAGTATAAATTCTGGAGATGCAGAGGAAGGAGCAGGAACTGGGAAAGCTTAGGCATGTATGTTCCCATGTGAAGAGTGGCTGCTGCTGCTAAGTCGCTTCAGTCGTGTCCAACTCTGTGCGACCCCATAGACGGCAGCTCACCAGGCTCCGCCGTCCCCGGGATTCTCCAGGCAAGAATACTGGAGTGAAGAGTGGCAAGAGGAGACAAATAAGATGTTGGGGAGAAGATACGCAGAAAGACCTCGTGATGGTGGCGGGTCTTCCCAAAGATAAAACTCTAGCTTCGCGTTGCCTAAGGTCTCTAAACCCTACACCAGGGGGCTGGCAGACTCCTAAAAGTTGCTGTTCCTGTAATGTGGTTACTGCTTAAAAGATCCTATTGAGTCTATTTCTGTTGGAGTAGGACTCAGCCTCACCTCTACTTGCTGTTAACAGTGTCATCTCTGTCCTAATGTTCTTCAGTTAAAGGAAATAAATTCTGGGCACTAAACGTAGATAAACTGGAATGGTTCATGTACAACTGTCTTGGCTCAAGCCCAAGGGCATTGTGACTCTTGGCCTAATAAAACCCATGGGCTAGTCTCATCTTCTATAAGAAGAAGATATTGGTTTTCCATTTAGTCTCCTGTAAGGAAATTAGAAATGAAACATCTTTATTTTCTTCAGAATTTTTATGTAAAGTTTAATTACATGATGTCCACCATATTTTCAAAGAGGGGTCACCATCCTGTCTAGCTGTTGGATTCCTCCAAGTGTAGAAACAAGTAGTGTCAATGTCATTTGCCATTTGTACATTAGCAAGGTATGTGCTCAGTGGGGTTAATAACATGGAAATAGACGCAACTGTTCTTTTGGCCAGTTTAACAATACTAATCTTGATCTGCTAATCTGAAACCACACACGTGAAAACAAATAGAGTCTTGGCTTTGATGCATGGTGCCCGAAGGACAGTGACTGATCAGAAAAATTCCAGTACCCTTTCTTCAAAAATACTTTTAATAGGAGTTTTGCGAAGAAAGTGCCCATCTTCCTCTGGAGGGAGATGTCCTGGGGCCTACCGAGCTCAGCACTGTCTCCGGTGGCCCTCATCTGGGCTTTCAAGGGCTGGACAGGCCCCTGAGGGGTCACTCCTGTGGCCGGTTCTCTCTCATCAGCATGTATGGACACAGGCCTTGTGCCCCAGCAGTGTGTGCTTATGGGCAGGAGCACTGAATTCCTGAGTGGAAGTTTCACTCATTCATGGGACAGTTGTCATCCAGTGCCTGCTGTCTGTTGTTGAGGGCTGAGCATTCTCTAGGCACCACACATAGAACAAGAGAGAATGTTCCTGCCTCTTGGAGCTTATATTTTAGTGAGAAGACAAACAATAAATGAAGAAAGTAAGCAGAAATGTGTGAGTACTAAGAGGGAATGAAGGTTCACTGAAGGGATGGGGAGCATGGGTATCATGTAGCACGGCAGCCAGGGGGATTATTTGCTTGAATGTAACCATTTGTCCAGCCTGACTTGTGACATTCAGCTTAGCCCTTCCAGTCTCGGGTCCGCCACTTGACAGAGTGCTCCCAACTTTGAGTAGGAATCAGTGTCTGTGAGTTGCAAGTCATTAACATGAACTGGGGTGCCAGCTGTCGCTGGCCATAATTAAAATGGAGCGTTATGGCCTTATAATTTTGTTAATGCAAAACCATCTTGCTGAGAGTGGGAACAAATGAAGAGTGAATCTTATTAAGTGCAAATACTTGCTCAGACAATTCCTTAAAACTCCCTTAAATGCCGCACACAGTGCGCAGGGAGATGCGGGTGGAAATGCATCTCCTTTGATGTGTGGTACAGAGTGGCATCTTCACAGAGCGGGACAAAGCTTCCACACGTCCATCAGATGTCCAGTGCCAGCGGAACATGCAAGGGATGCGTGGAAGACACAGCTGTGCTCCCAGCTGTGGGCATTTAGTGACATCTAAGGGGACGTCTTGGCCTCTTAAATTCATTAGTCTCTCGATAAGACAGTGCAAGTTCTGACTTCTCAGGAAAATGCAATGAGAACAAACTGCTTGAGTGTGGGAGGTGGCTCTTTCCTGGGGCAGCTGTGAAGTCCTATCAGGGGGTGAACTGCTAATTACACAAAAGGAGAGCAGCTGCAGGGGAGCCTCCGGGGTCGAGGGTCACTGTCCCAGATAGCGCCACCAACCTGGCAGGCTGGGAAGGCATGGATCTGGGGTTGAGCTGCCAGGTGACAGCTGCGGCCGCAGCCCCAGTGGACCCCACCGGGCCATCCTCCAGGCCGGAAGCTGGGGAAGTGAGGACAGCGACCCCGATTCAGCTGTTTTGGATAATTCCGAACATTTGGCGTCACATCTGGTGTCAGTGATTTGATTACTGTTTCACATATTTCATTTCACGTTGGGTATTAAGGGATGAAGCCAGCCGTCCACAGAGACAGGGAGAGTGGAAAAAGAGCTCACTTCTGAGCAAGTCCTCAGGTCACGAGGTTAATCCACTTCTGTGGCTCCTGTAAAAACTGCTAATTGAGGCATGGCTCAAGTCCTGGAGCGCAGGCAGCATCCTTGCCCTGGTTATTACCACATCCTCACGGATGTTCTTCAGCTTCTGGCCCAACTGCCTTTCCATGGATGCTACCTGGTACCCAGACCGACAGTTTATTTTTTCAGAAACGGCTGTTGGAACATTAAGTTTTTAGTGTCATTTCCCCATAATAATTGGTTCTGTGAAAAGAGAAGAGAAAATCAATAATGCGTCAATTGGGTGTCAGTAATAGACCTGTGATCAGAGTGAAGAGCTGGGTGAAGAGTCACACATGTGAGGCACTGTGGTTATTACTGGACCACAGGTTGGAAAGGGCCTGGCCAGGAATGACTGCTCCTCCTGTGAGCAGTGGGTCTCCGTGCAAAGAACACAGAGCATTTGGGGTTGAACCTGGATTGTGTAGGTTCTGCCTCTTGCAAACTGTGTGGCTGTGGTCGTGTCCTGAGTTCAGTGTCCCCATCTGCAAACGGGGACAAGACAGGTCTCAGATGGTCATTTGGGGTCAAGTGAGGGGAGTTAGCGAAGTGGACGATCTGCCCACTATAGAGGGCAGTGCCAACTGTAGGGCAGCCCTCGTGCTGGGGACATGGGGCTTCTGGGAATCCCTGCTCCTGCCCAAGCTCCGCCCCCACGCCCCTCTCCCTGTCCCCAAGCATGCGCATGTGCACACACACACACACACACACACACCCGCTCTCCCCAATCATCTTCCTGCCACCTCCATTTCCTCATCACCTTTCAGATCCAGCTCTCCCTGAGTTTTAGCTGTAATTGTCCCCCAGGTAGGGTGTCACTGATTTCCTCCGAATTTCACACTCAGGAGTGACAATGTGTCTCTAACTGCCTGCCACATTGGTCAGTCTTGCCTGAGTAGATTCTTAACCCCGAGGGCAGAAAATGCTCTATCTGTTTGTCTGGTGGAAGTAGCCAGAGGGGAGATTTAAGGAACCCCTGAGCACCTGCTTTTTTGGTCTCAAGATAGAAAAGGTGGTGTTGACAGTATATAATAGTTTTGCAGGGTGTCCTGTTAGTCTAACCCAAGTTGGAATTAAAGTGACTGCCTCTGATTAGATGGTGGGACCATCATTTCCCGGATAGAAGTGGAGGAGAACCCCAGATGGAAGATGCAGGGACCAGGGACTGAGGGGAGATGGTCCTTCATGGGCTCAACCAGTCCGGCCCACCATCTGCATCTGGGCATCTCAGAGCCCCCTTGGGGTTGGGAAGGGGAGCTGGCAGAAGCCAGAGAGCTCTTGTGTTTCCAGAAACAAAGGACTTATTATGACTTTTCTTCTAATTCTAAAATATCTATTAAGCTTTCAAATGAGCCAAATACTATTTATAGGGTATCTAATAAGATGGTTCTTGCTCTCAGAGTCAGTTTTGAAAGCACAGTAATCACAGTTTTTTAGATAAAAAAGAAATCTTCCCCCCTGATTTTCGAATGGCTGAGCCTGTGCATGCTGCTCTTTCCAGCTGGGTGGACCCACAGGGGCTGCCCTTGGCCACGTGCGGAAGTGGACAGTGCTGGTCTGTCCCACCCAGGTCCAGCTGTTAGGAACCGCCCCCCAGGAATGAGTGCCCACTGCTCTCAGGAACCCCCACGGCTATCTGGAACAAGCATTTTCTTCCCTGGGATGCTCAGCACAGCCATCTTTCTCCAGACCCCTCGTGGATCATGTTCTAAATAAAGTAGCTTTTCACTACTAGGATGATCCATACAAAATTGAAGGCAGCAGTGGTCAAAAATCAGCAGTCTCATAGAGTTCACCTAATAGATGTCAGATTGAAAGAAACAGATAAATTATTTTAACTAATAGCATACGGGACCACAGAAGTGATTAGGAATTCAGTTTGAGGAGTCAGAGAGGCCTGAGTTGAAACCCTGATGCTACCTCCTGGCTGTCCTGTGTGGGTCACTGTCTTCCTCAGTTAACAAATGGAGGAAATAATACCAAATTCAAGACTGAAATTCATGACCTGGAAGAATGCTCTTACTAATTGATGGGCCTTTATGGGTGAGCTTTGAGGATAAGTTGGTAACAGAGCAGATCTTAGGTGGGTGTCCTTTGTTTGGAAGGCTTGCTGAATGCCAAGTGCACCCCAAATGCCCAGCACTGATCAAAGTGATTGATATGTATTAATGTGTGGAACTCTCATAACAAGAACCCTCCAAGGTAGATACTATTATTATTATTCCCATTTTAGAGATAAGGAAATGGAGGCTCAGAGAGATGAGGAACTTGCTCAAAGACACACAGCTAGAAAGGGGCAGATAAGAGTTTCAAATCCATACAGTCTGCGTCCAGAGTCTGCACTTGTCATCTCCCTGCACCTGGCTTCTCTCTGAGGCCTATGCTGCTGCTGCTGCTGCTAAGTCGCTTTAGTTGTGTCTGACTCTGTGCGATCCCATAGACGGCAGCCTACCGGGCTCCTCTGTCCATGGGATTTTCCAGGCAAGAGTACTGGAGTGGGGTGCCACTGCCTTCTCCCTCTGAGGCCTACAGTCTACTCCGATTTTATTGTTGTTGCTTTAGTTGCTAAATTGTACCCCACTCTTTCACAGCCTCATGGACTTGTAGCCCTGCTAGGCTCCTCTGTCCATGAGATTTCCCAGGCAAGAAGACTGGAGTGGGTTGCCATTTCCTCCTCTAGGGAATCTTCACAACCCAGCAATTGAACCCATGTCTCCTGCATTAGCAGGCAAATTGTTTACCGCTGAGCCACCTGGAAAGCCCAATCTACTCAGATAAGAACTGGATTTTCAAAAGACTGTCTTATTAAAAGGTGGGCAAAGGACCTGAACAGACATCTCACCAAAGATAAACAGATGGTATCTGTATATCTTCAATACTCAGAAAAAAAAAAAAAATCCCTAACGTCAACTCAGAGTTCACCAGACCAACACAGCATCTTGCCAAAGCTGTGCATGTGTCTGTAAGGGAGAACCCCATGTTAACACAGCACCTCTGAACAAGGAGCTGAGAGGTGAGGGAGTTGCTAGACTTTAGAGTTACTGGAATAGTTTCCTGGTAGTTTGGGCCCGGGGTTTTCAGGACAAGGCTCTTAGTGAATGAGATCTTCGACATATTTGTGAGCAAATGGTGTGTGGGCTCATGTCAGGCACCACCTGTGCATGAGTCAGAAGCAGTTTGTTAAAAATTCAAGCTGTTAGTGAAATCACAAAATCCAACACATGCAGAAACATCAACACTGTGTCACTCAGAAGCCATTCTCAGACACATGTCACGAGGAACTAATAAATTCAGATGCTGAAATAGTCCTTCTGTCCTTGTTTTCTTTCTTGTGTAACACTATTGAAACTCAAAACATGTAGGTCTGCTCAACAAACTGATTTTGACTTGCTGTTTCAGGGCCTGAACAGAACTGAGCCAAGCCTAAAGGAACTCAAATTGAAAGAAAAATGGAAAATACCATTTTTTATGTAGATAAGGGGATTTCCAAGTGACATCTCTTCTTGCCATCAGTGACAACTTTTACTTGGACTGCAGAAGGGAAGAAGTAGCTAGAAGGCTTATAAGCTGAACTTTCTAAGTTCTGTCTGTAAGAATCTGAGCAGACGTATATAGGAGTAAGTCTGCTGAGTTAAAGCTCTTTCGCGGTCTGTGTAGGAATCCTGGTCTTCAGTGAGAGTAGAGGATACTCCTTTGTTTATCCTGTGGACTTCAATTTTCTTTAAGGGGTACATCTTCTGGATCCTTCTCCGCTTGTGAGGTGGTCACACATTTGCAGAAATAAACTTACCATTCAGGACCCACCCTTGCCTTTTTGCTTCAAGTAGACAAAACTGTGCCTTCTCAGTCATGTCTGACTCTGCAACCCTATGGACTGTAGCCCATCAGTCCATGGGATTCTCCAGACAAGTATACTGGAATGGGTTGCCATTTCCTCCTCCAGGGGATCTTTCCCACCCAGAGATCAAACCCACGTCGCCTGCATTGCAGGCGGATTTTTTACTGCTGGGCCATGAGGGAAGCCTCAGACAAAAGAACACCCCCCCCCCAACCCAAATTCTGAGGGCTTTTCCTGGTTTTATAATTACTTGGCTGTGAATTACTTGGGGTTTAACTTTTGCTTCCATTATTATCCACATTATACCATTAAACCATGCTGGCAGGTTTAGTGCTTCCTTAAGGACCAGTGCAATTCTGTTTCCCTGAATAACTAGTTTTAGAATGGAAAAGAATGGGTAGAAATAACTCACCATCTTTTGACTTCTTCAAAAAGTGCATATTGTCAGTTGGATTGGCCTTCTGGCACAGATTTGCACCTCAAAGGGTTCACAGCAGGCAGGGTAAGAATATTAGCACACAAAGGAGACTTTCCTAGTACTCTCCCTAGTATTCTCCTAGTACTTTTAATTTTAGAAAACTAAGACAAGTTTTCAGTCTGCCATAAAGAAGCAAGTAAACATCATTAAGGTGACTTTTCTGAAAATGAGTCATATTTCTCTGTGACTCTACTTCAGAGATGCTCAAGGAAACAGTTACCATTGGAATTGCTTGATCATCTCCTCAAAATGGGCTTCCCTGGTGGCTCAAATGGTAAAGAATCTACCTGCAATGCAGGAGACCTGGGTTCATTCCCTGGGCTGCAAAGATCTCCTGGAGAAGGAAATGGCTAACCACTCCAGTGTTCTTGCCTGGAGAATTACATGGACGGAGGAGCCTGGCAGGCTACAGTTCATGGGGTCGCAAAGAGTCTGACAGGACTAAACAACTAGCACTTTCACTATTTTTCACTACTCAAAATGGTCAGCAAAATTGATCATTTAAGGGGCCAGGTGATGTTTTCCATGTGCGTTTCTCCATTATGCTAGTATAATTGGACAGATGGAGGCTAATCTGAAAATACATTAAGATGAAGCTAAGGGATGATCATTTTTAATCAAAATGAGACATGGGTGCCCCTTTCCCTCCTCCCAAGCATCCCACAAGCCAGTCCCTCATGTATGAGGCCAGGTGCTCAGCCACTGGGGAGGAAAGGTCCAGATTCCAGCCTGTGATTCGTGATGACAATGCCTGTCACTGTCCCTGAGTCCACTCAGAGGAGTTAATTAATTCTCAGCCAAACTGCCTCAGTTGGTGGCTGGATTGGAACTTGGAAGTTGATCCACCTAGATGGTCGTCTCGACGGTTGCCTTTTCTGAAAGCTCATATTTGTGATGTCTGTTCACCAGGGTTCATATATGGATATGATGTGGATCCTACTACTTGGGGACATAGGACAGAGTCCCTGACTCCCTTCTGGCTGGGACCTGCCTGGAGTGAGGGGCTGGTGGCTGCCGAGCTTGGAGCTCTCACCCCCCACCCTGCTAACTCTGGGGAGCAGCTGCTCCAGACACACCATGCTCCCTCACTATCATTCTCCTCTGAACTTCTGCCTTCCCCAGAACGTCTTCCTCACATTGCACTGTTTGGTGTTATTTCTGAATTAGGCTGTTGGCACTGCGTCAGCAAATATTGCTTTTGTTTCCTGGTGATGCAGCGACCCCTCTTTTCCACTCACTCATCTTCACCTCCAGGCATGGTGTGCAAAGTGCAAAGAGCTGGGCAGTTGGCAGATGCTTAATAAACAGAGCGATTGATCAATTGATTGATTGAGTGGGTGACTAATTGGTTGATTGATTGGAGCACCCTGCTTTTTGCTTAGGTCACTGCAGTGCATCCCCCCAGGGATAGGGTGATGGAGAAAGGGCTTTTGAGGGATGGGATGCACCCAACTTAGCCCCAGAGACCTCTTCCTCCAAGCCACCCAGCTCCAAGACTCATATTTGCATGATTAAATCCAGAGGGCATCAAAGTGCTCAAAGCCTCAGGACTAACAAGCCTTGGTGGAGGTGGGGTGGAGGCAGGGGAAGAGATTGTACCTGTGGCAAACCCAGGCTTTGCTGACTTCTCTGGCTCAGAGCTCTCTGCAACCAAAAAAAAAAAAAAAAAAAAAAGTGCTACAGGCCTGCTGGCTTCTGGCAGAATGAACTAATCAAAAATATGGTCAAAATGCCCCCTCTGAACTTCCTAACTCCTGCTACAAGGGAGCTAGTGACTGTGTACATTCAAACAGCACAGGGAAAGTCTAACTCCCCTGGTAATTTTGACACTGCAATGTTTATCTTTGTCTTTAGGTTTAACCTGGAACACTGAGTATCTGAATTTCGTTATAAGCCAGTGACATTTTTAGCTGGCATCTCTTTGCTTGGAGCTGACTCCATACGTGTATGGGTTTTGATTTTTGGAATAACTGTGCCTGGCAAAAATAATTATACAGAGGAATGTTCTTTATTGTAAACTCTTCTTAGTAAAAGACAATTTGGTCAGACTAATTGCTAAATTGAGCTTGCCCTAATCAAGCTCAGCCGATTAATTTTAAAGGTTTTTTTTTTTTTTTTTGACAGTGGACATTTTAGGAGTGTTTAACCAGGCTAATAAGTGCTCTTAAAATAGCAATCGTATGATAACCACACTGTAAGCTGGATAAGTAAAAATATGCAATGGACACCTCACCCATTAGCCACAAAGGGAAAAATTATAGCCTATACATGTACATACACATATCTTCTTTTAGCTGAAATCTTGTAGTTTATTGTATATGATTATAGAATAGGAACAAATACGGAAATGGTTGAGGCACTGATGAAATTTTATCAATAAAATATGTTGGAATGGTCTGTGGTAGCAGAGCATAAATAAAGTTTAAAGAACCCCCCATCCCAATATATATAAGCGATGCAGACACACACACTCTATTTTACTCTATTTTTGAATTAATAAAATTTAGATACACAGGGCACCTCTAATAGCCCAGGTCTTCTTTAACTTTGAAAATATGGTCCTTTTCAGGAGATTTCAAAATTCACTCCACATATACCTGAAAAACACAAATGCACAGTTGGCTGGTTTTCTTTGTGTGATAATGAAATGGTCTGTTCTCTAACCCCTCATTTTTATCGTTGGCAGGAATGTGACTGGACTGTAACCCAAAAGACATCTGTTAGCAATTTGCCGTCTCTAAGCAGCCCATGGCTTTATAGGAGCTTCATCTGAAACTCTGATTCATTTGGTAAGAAGTCAGCTAACGGCTAACCTAAGCAGAGTGGGGGCAGCCATCCCGCACTGGGATCTGGGGAGGGGCTGGTTAAGAGTCCGGGCTCTGTCTCACAGCATCTGCCTGATCAGTTCAGTGCAGTCGCTCAGTTGTGTCTGCCTCTTTGCGACCCCATGGACTGCTGCATACCAGACTTCCCTGTCCATCACCAACTCTGCTTTCTCTCATGTTGCTTCTTCCTGGCAGCTCGGTCCAGTAAGGAGCCCCCCGTTGTGTACTCCCTGGGGCAAACACTTTAGTTTCTTGCGGCTCTTTCTTCCAGTCTTTACCTTCATATTTCTCACTTTCTCTGCTATGTTTCATTTCATCACATCCGGACATTTTCTGTTGACTTCTAACAGCTGAGCATTCTCTATAACACAGCCTTCTTCCTCCCTTCTCCATTCAGTTGTTGTGTCTTGAGAGAATTGCATTGATGCAAACTAGTGCAAACTGGTACATATAGGCCTGGAGAAGGCAATGGCACCCCACTCCGGTACTCTTGCCTGGAAAATCCCATGGACGGAGGAGTCTGGTGGGCTGCAGTCCACGGGGTCGCTTAGAGTCGGACACGACTGAGTGACTTGACTTTCACTTTTCACTTTCATGCACTGGAGAAGGAAATGGCAACCCACTCCAGTGTTCTCGCCTGGAGAATCCCAGGGATGGGGGAGCCTGGTGGGCTGCCGTCTATGGGGTCGCACAGAGTCAGACACGACTGAAGTGACTTAGCAGCAGCAGTACATATAGGATGGATAAACCACAAAGTCCTGTTGTATTGCACAGGGAACTATGCTCAGTATCCTGTGACAAACCATAATGGCAAAGAATATGAAAAATAATGTATATACGTGTATAACTGAGTCATTTTGCTGTACAGTCAAAATTAACACAACATTGTAAGTCAACTATAGTTCAATAAAATAAATTTTTAAAAAAGAGGAGGCTGTGTTAATAGTGTCAGCATCGTTAGGCACTTTTCGTTACTGTTCACTGCTGAGCCGTGGAGTGTGCTGTTTCCTTTCTCGCACATCATTTCCCCTTTGCCTGGAATACATAATCAGTGTTTTGTTGTTACGGTTTTTTGTTTGTTTGTTTGTTTTGCTTTTTTACAAACTGTTCCCCTCTGTACTGGCCTGGACAAAGCTGTCCTCGTAGAAAAGACCTTCACTACTTACTGCTGTCTGTATTGAATCCTGCTTCCTGAGTCGCTTTTCTTCTTCATTTATGCTCTTGATTTGCAGGGAGAAATGCTTCATTCTCGTAGAAGAATGTATGGTAGGTAAATTTAAGTCTGTGCAAAACTCATATTGGAGACTTTTCTCAGGTGCTCTTTGCTCTTTGCCTGTCCATCTCTATTTGAGAGGGAGGTCCTTGGGATGTTCTTTGGAAGCTCTCTATGCAGATGGAGCTTGTCAGCTCAGGAACTTGTGCATTGAATGATTGTGTGGCCTCTTTGTTGGCCCCTAAGTCAGCATTTTCAAGGTGTTAGGAGAAGATTCCTACAATCCCAGTTGCTCCTGCCCTCCACTTTCCAAGGGGCCAGAGGGCATCCTGCTGGGATTCTAGAAGCAGATTAGGAATGAAGGGAGTCAACTAGAAGAATTTCACTTAATAACCATGTGTTCAAGCCCCAGGCTCATCCTGCTTTCTCTCTATCTACTTCTGGTCTCTTGGCATTTGGGGTGGTAAGGAGGGTACATGGGTGGGTGTGGGGAGGGGTGGGAAGTCTCCTGATTTCTGGGCAGGGGTGGGGGAATGAACTCCACCTCCCACCTTCCTGTCTTCAGTTCTGAGCCTTCCTGAATCCCATGGAAAAAACTGATGCTTTTTTTTTAGCATCCCCTCTTCAAACTATATGGGTTTCCTGGTGGCTTAGACAGTGAAGAACCTGCTTACAGTGTGGGAGACCTGGGTTCTATCCCTGGCTCAGGAAAATCCCGCGGAGAAGGGAATGGCAACCCACTCTATTATTCTTGCCTGGAAAATCCCATGGGCAGAGGACCCTGGAGGGCTACAGTCCAGAGGGTTGCAGAGAGTTAGCCGTGACTGAGCAACTAACACTTCACTGCAAAGTACTGACCCAGTACTGATCACTATTCCAGTGATCTCTATTCTTTCACTCTGCGTGTTAACTGCCTGTACCTTTCAGAAATGTGTTCAAATCTCCACCTGTAGCTTTCAGAAATGTGTTCAAATGTTTTATCTTCTGATGTCCCCTCTACCAAAATCTTTGTCCTTGTGGCTTTGTATATTTTTTATTTTAAAGGGAAAGGAGATGCGCATATGTGGCTAATTGATCGCATTTAACCTGGAGCCTTAGAGACATCAATTTTGCTGAAGTAATTTCACTGGCACTGGTGACTGAAGGGACAGAGCAGAGGGTTCCTACACTTCCAGGTGGTGACCTGTC
The DNA here is from genome assembly GCA_024291935.2 of Okapia johnstoni. Lineage (NCBI taxonomy): Eukaryota > Metazoa > Chordata > Mammalia > Artiodactyla > Giraffidae > Okapia > Okapia johnstoni. Next base: position 10,958,130 of record CM044324.1, read on the forward strand.
CAGTGTCCACTCAGCACCCAGAGGAACTGGATGGGTTATTCTCCCAACTGAGGCAGGATGAAATTCTGTTTCTGGAAACTTCCTTTCATCATTTAGACCTTCCTAGGTTGGTCAGCCACATTCATGATTTTGGGCAAAGATGATACATCAGAAAGGCAGAGAAAAATCTCTTGACTCACACTTTCTTAACTTTGGATCCATGGAATGGTGGTATTGGGGGGAGTCTGTGGTTAGAATGTGTGTGAAGTTGGATGGGAGAAATATCACTTTTTTAAATATCTGTATTTGCAATAACTTCTAGGTGAAATTCAATCATGAATGCTGCAACAAACAACAGAGGTAAGTAATGGAAATATTCGTAACTTCATTACCAACAGAAATCTCTGATGTTTTCATATCACAAAACAGTGGTTATGGATACCTCTAATTATGATTTGGAAATTATGATCACTGGAAATTATGGTACTCATCAGATCTGTCGGTTTTATTTTTTTAATAGAAGCATGAGGTAACAACTTAATTTTTTTTGACCATGCCACTTGACTTGCAGGATCTCAGTTCCCTGATCAGGGATTGAACCTGGACCACAACAGTGAAAATTCTGAATCCTAACCACTAAGTGACCAGGGAACTCCCTTTAAATATTTTAATACATATATTTCCATATATTTGGCTTATTTTATAGTCCTATGTATCAACATCATTTTTTTGTGATCACAATATTTTCTGAGAACTTTGGGGCTGGTTCATTTAGTTACTGTCAGCAGGGGTCTCCATTCTTTCCTCCCTTGCAGCCTCAGCAAAAACTCTGGCTATTCACCCCATGTTCACAAGATCATGACAGTAGACCCAAGCCTCACATCCAGATACAGCCATGTGGTTGGAAGAAAAATGATCATTCCTTCACTTGTGACACTTTTCATAAACAACAAAGTGTTTCTTAGAATTCCCTCCTCCTCCAGAAGACCTCCCGTTATGACACGTGACCAGAAATGGGCACAGGGACATCCCTAGATAAGTCACTGTCCAGGGGATGGAGCCATTAGGACTGGCTTATCCATGAGTCACAGAGAAGCCCAGACACTGTGGCGACAAAAGTAGGGCTCTCTTGAGAGTTCTCCGGTGGTCCAGTGGTTAAGACTCTGTTCTTCTACTGCAGGGAGCCTGGGTTTGATCCCTGGTCAGGCAACTGAGATCCTACAAGCCTTGTGATCAAGAAAAGAAAAAAAAAAAAAGGTAGGGTTCTATTTGCAAAGATGAAACGGGGAGTGGTGCTGGTGTCCAGGCAGCTGTGCATTACGCCAGCTGATATTTCTCCAGTTTGCTCAGGGAGCATTTCTGTTCTTGTTAGGATGATGTCAATGGACTTGAATTGCTCCCCTCCCTCAGAGAGACTGAACACCTCAAATCTTGCTACTTCCCAAGTCTCCCGAGGCATGCTGAGCCCCTGGTTCCATCTCAGGGGTGAGAGAGCTGCCTTGGGGGCTCCCTCGGGCCTGGGCTCTGCCGTGTGGTCAGACATCAGCTTCCTTCTCTTTGCCACACTTTGTGCGCCCTGACTGGCTTGTGGGCTGGAACTTTCACTCCACTCCTGTGTCCCAAATGGCTCAAATAGTAAAGAATCTGCTTGCAATTCAGGAAATGCAGGTTTGATCCATAGGTTGGGAAGATCCCCTGGAGGAGGAAATGGAAACCCACTCCAGTATTCTTGCCTGAAAAAATCCCAGGGACAGTGGAGCCTGGTGGGCTGCAATCCATGGGGTCGCAAAGAGTTGGACACAACTGAGCGACTAGCATACACACCTGCATCACAGGTCAGGCTCCTGTGCCCATGAGAGGGTGGAGTCCCCCGCCCTACCCCACCAAGATTCTTCATAGATATGTCTTGTGGTGACCAGGTTTATTCTAAACCACACAGTCCCCCATGTTGGTGAATTGGACTTGGCATCTTCCAGTGGAATAAAACCATTTTTAGTCACATTTGTTCTTATGGGTTAAACTCAGGTGAGCATTTATCTCAAGTCTGCTGATATGATGCAGAGGGCAGGGCTTATCCACCCATCCTAAGATGTCTTTGGGTTTCTTTGTGAAGGCAGTTGGAGCCATCAAAGTACTGGAAATCAAGCAACTCCTGTGGTTTTAAAATGGAATTTCCCTCTTGTCCCGCCCTAGGTGTTCTGATGGGATTGTGTCTCCAGCTTATTATGACCACAGCCCAGATTTTAAAAGCTGATCTCCTACCACAGTCTCCTGTTTTTCTAATTTGCATGTCTTCCTTCTGCCCACAGTGGCAGAGACTGCTGCACCATCCCAGGAAAGGCCCTGGGCAGACTGGTTTTCTCCCTGTGCCCAGCTGATGGGGCCCAGAGTCTGCCTCCTGTTCTAAAATCCTCATATAGCTGAGGTCCAACAGGAGGTGATGGTCTGTTTGGAAGATCATAGGGCTGCAAATGTTTGTGTCTATAAATCTGAAATCCTTTTTTCCCTGAAAATCTCCTTGTGTCCTTCCCCTCTGTGCTTCTAACACAAGTCATTCTGTGCCTGGGGCTGCATACACAGAGCACAGCTCCAGGGCAGAGGAAGGGTGGACTGAAGAAACTAAAAACAAATCAGCAAATATGCATTGGTGGTGGGTGCTGGGATAGGCACGGTTGTCCACAGGCAGGCCTGGAAGAGGGCTGAAACTCTGGGGTGTCTACAGCCCTTCCCTGAAGCCGGATCCCACCTGGCCAAGCAAGTCCAGCCTGAAACAGAGAACGGCTTGCGGGGGCTTCTTCCAAAGGGTGGGGACTGACGAGTCTGTCTGCCAGTCCCTTTCCAGCCTGCTGGATGCACTCCATCCAGGTGCAGGACAGGGAAATGGCTGTGAGTCAACCTGCAAACTGGACCATTGATCCAGTCTGTCTTTCTTTACTCTGCAAATTGGCCAGCCTTCCACCTGTAGCTCTCAGAAATGTGTTCAAATCTTTCATCCTCTGGTATCTCCTCTACCAAAATCTTTGCCTGTGTGACTTTGTATATTTTTTATTTTGAAGGGAAAGGAAATACATGTATATGGCTAATTGATTGCATTTAACCAGGAGCTGTAGACTTGTCAATTTTTTTAAGTTAATTTATTTGTTTTAATTAGAGGATAATTACTTGACAATATTGTGATTTTTTTTGCCATACCTCAACATGAATCGGCCATAGGTATAAATGTGTCCCCCCGCCACTGTCCTCCAAACTCTATCCCTCTATGCTGTCCCAGACCACCAGCTTTGGGTGCCCTGCTTCCTGCATCGATGCCAGGAGGAAAAGGGTAGAAGTTCCTCCATTTCTGGGTGGTGAGGACCCAGACCCCCATGCACATATTCAACCCAGAACTGCCCCAAAGGGGAGAAATCTCTGAAATCCTGGACAGTGCGTACTTGGCAGTCGTGATTTAGATGAGGTGCCCTGGGAATGTGCTGTTCTCACCATCACCCCATCCAGGCTGTGCTAGAAATACTAGACCCCACGAATGCTGTGTAAAGTGAGGGGCACCAGGTACCTACAGGGCTCAAGGTTCTTCTTTTTTTTTTTTTTTTTTTTGCCATTTTCTTCTTCTTTTTTTAAAAAAAAATTAATTTATTTTAATTGGAGGCTAATTACTTTACAATATTATGGTGGTTTTTGCCATACATTGACATAAATCAGCCATGGGTGTACATGTGTTCCCCATCCTGAACCCTCCTCCCACCTCTCTCCCCAAGGTTCTTCTTCTTAACAGGCCACAGTATTGCTAGTGCTGAAATCATTTATTCAACTGAAGAGGCAAGGAAATCCACCCACGTTTATCATCTAAACCCTGATACATATGTGTGTGCTCAGTCGCTCAGTTGTGTCTGACTCATTTGGACATCCTGGACTGTAGCCTGCCAGGCTCTTCTGTCCATGTCCATGGAATTTTCCGGGCAAGAATACTGTTGCGGGTTGTCATTTCCTACTCCAGGGGATCTTCCCAACCCAGGGATTGAACCTGTGTCTCCTGGGTCTCCTACATGGGCAGGTAGATTCTTTACCACTTAGTTGGGCCATAAAGATGGCTGAGTGCTGAAGAACTGACGTTTTTGAATTGTGCTGGAGAAGACTCTTGTGAGCCTCTGAACAGCAAGGAAATCAAACCAGTCAATCTGAAAGGACATCAATGCTGAATATTCACAGGAAAGACTGATGCTGAAGCTGAAGCTCCAATACTTTGGCCACCTGATGCGAACAGCCGGCTCATTTGAAAAAACCCTGATGCTAGGAAAGACTGAAGCCAAAATCAGAAGGGGGCAACAAAGGATGATATGGTTAGATAGTATCACTGACTCAGTGGACATGAATTTGAGTAAACTCTGAGAGATAGTGCAGGAGACAGGAGCCTGGCATGCTGCAGTCCCTGGGGTTGCAAAGAGTAGAACATGACTTAGCAAGTGAACAACATCAACCTGATACACAACCCCCAATAGAAAGAAGATCAGAATACTCTATGTGCAGAGAAGAGAGTTCGATACACGTGTTAATCAGAGCTATCATATTTACTATATGTTATACAGAAGTTCTACATTATTGATTTCATTTTACCCACTTGACTTATAAGACATAGAGATACGGGAGGAGGCCAGCATGTTTCTCTTTATTTCTCCTTTCCTCTCCTATAATTTCAAGTTTATGGGAGCTATTGCTTGGTTATTTTGTGCTTTGTAACTATTTAATCTATTTATATTTATATAGACTAATAGTTATAAATTTATAGCTATTTTATCTTCACTGTGAATCACGCCCTTTAGCTTTATAAGGTGCTTTTATTGGTCTTGCTTAATCACTTTTTTGGCCTGAATTCCAACTTGCCTGAAAAACCAGGACCCCTGCTTCCTTTGGGTGTGCTGTGTGTGCTTAGTCACTCAGTCGTGTCCAACTCTTTGTGACCCCATGGACTGTAATTCACCAGGCTCTTCTGTCCATGGGGATTCTCCAGGCAAGAATACTAGAGTCTGTCCATGGGGATTCTCCAGGCAAGAATACTAGAGTGGGTTGCCATGCCCTCCCCCAGGGGATCTTTCCAACCCAGGGACTGAACCCAGGTTTCCCACATTGCAGGGGGATTCTTTGCCACCTGAGCCACTAGGGAAGACTTTGGGTGTATTTTCCACTAAACTACCTTTACTTACCCTTTTACTTTAAATATTCTGATTTGTTTTAGTTGTGTCCCAGGTATATAGAATTCAGCTCTGCTTTATAATCAAATCTGAAAATATTCTTTCTCTTTGAGCATTAACCTTGTTTGTATTCGTTTATTGATGAAACTAGTGTGTGTTTAGTCTTACTTCTGTTATATTGTTTTATATTGTGATTTGGTCTTAGAGTTTCTTTATAAGTCAACATAATTCCATTTTATTTGTTGGTCTGTTTGTTTGCCTTTGTTTCTTAGTGTAATCTTTGTGATATTTAGGAAATTAATATGTTTTCTAGTAGATATCCTTATAATAACAAACTCAATATTTGTATAGAAAGTATCTATTAGTTCCCTAAGCAACTTATCACTGTTACTAATCTCTTCTAGACAGCATATTAAACAGCGAAGACATTATTTTGGCAACCAAGGTCTGTCTAGTCAAAGCTATGGTTTTTCTAGTAGTCATGTATGAATGTGAGAGTTGGACTATAAAGAATGCTGAGTGCCAAAGAATTGATTCTTTTTTTTTCTTTTAAATTAGTTTATTTTCTATTTTTTAACTTAACAATATTGTATTTGTCTTGCCATACATTGACATGAATCCACCATGGGTGTACATGTTTTCCCTTTCCAGAACCCCCCTTCCACCTCCCTCCCCATCCCATCCCTCTTGAGAGTCCCTGGGACTGCAAGGAGATCAAACCAGTCCATCCTAAAGGAAATCAGTCCTGAATATTCATTGGAAAGACTGATGCTGAAGCTGAAGCTTCAATACTTTTCCCACCTGATGTGAAGAACAGACTTATTGGAAAACACCCTGCTGCTGGGAAAGATTGAAGGCGGGAGGAGAAGGGGATGACAGAGGATGAGATAGTTGGATGGCATCACTGGCTCGATGGACATGAGTTTGAGCAAGCTCTGGTAGTTGGTGACGGACAGGGAAGTCTGGCGTGCTGCATGCAGTCCGTGGGGTCGCAAAGAATCGGACATGACTGAGCGACTGAACTGAACTGAACTGATTATTTCCCTACTACAAGCAATGGCAAAATTAGTATGTTTCCTCTTCCTCATCATTCTACTACTACCTCATTTTCAACAATAATTTAATATTTGTTACAATCCATCTTTGTTCTTTAAATAAGTTTCTAGTTTTTTAACTTGAGTTGTCAGCTCTTATGTCAGTCAGGGCCTAGGAAAACAGAAACCATGATAAAGTCCTTAAAACAAAATGATTGGATTAGGAAGAGCCCTTAGAGGAAGAAATGGCAGCACACTCCAGTATTCTTGCCTGGAAAATCCCATGGACAGAGGACAACAACCCTCGTGGGTTACAGTCCATTGGGTCGCAAAGAGTTGGACACAACTGAACGACTGAGCACGCATGACTGTCAACCAAGGAAGTGGGTACACAGGTGGCAGAAATGCTAACAAGCCCCAGTAGGACTCCGCAGATTAGTAAAAGTGATAAGTTGCTACTTCCCCTCGGGGCTGGGAGGAGGTGGTGTTACTGAGTCAGAGACCAGACATACCTGGAGGTGCTGCCCTAGGAGAGATGCAGCTACTGTTGCCCAAGCCTTCCCTGCCCCCACCCTCCAGCCTCCCACAAGCCCCTTCTCCTAGCAACCCAGCCACAGCCATCAGGCCCAGGATGCAGCCACACAACTTGCTGGGATCAGCCTTCTTGTGATATTGACCAGAGGAGCCAAAGGGCAAGGATTGTACCTGAGAACAAGCAGGCCAAAGACTGCAGGGCTTTAAATGGTGTCCTTTGTCTACTGGTTGCTGTGGATGAACTGAAATATCCAAATACTACTCTTCATTCTTGGTTTTTAACAGTTTGACTTGGATGTAACTCATAAGCTTCTTTATGTTTATCCTGTTTGGTGTTTATCATTTTGCATCTACAAAGTTCTATACTTCATCCAATTTGGGGAAATTTTGGCCTTTATTTCTTCAAAAATTTTTTTTCTGCCCATCCTCTTTCTTCTCCCTTTAGTGTTCCAATGACTCAAGTATTAGACCGCTTGATATCATTTAACTGGTCCTTGAATTTCTGTTCAAATTTTCAGAATTTTCTTTCCTCTGCATTCTTCATTTTGAATCATTTTAATTGACCTATCTTGCATTTATTTCATTTAGTCTTTACTCTGGTGTGTCTATTCCAGCATAAGTCTATTCCTGTGAAATTTTTATTTCAGAAATTTTGGGGGGTTTCGGTTCTAGAATTTCCATTTAGTTTTTTAAAACATTGTGTCAGTATTTCTGATGAGATGTCTTGTCTTCCGTTTATTTAAAACATATTTCTTTCACTTCACAGACAATAGCTACAATATTCACTTCAAAGTCTCGCCTGTGGGTTCCATCTTGGGTTCATATTGAGATATGGCTTTGTTGCTTCTCTTTCCTCTTGAGAACAAACTCCATTTTCTTGATTTTTCAGATGGCAGGTCATTGTGGACTGATCCTGAACGTTATGAATGTTAGGTTGTAGAGATTCTGGATTCTGCTATTGTTCTTCAATGAGTGTGTTTCATATGTTCACAGGAGAGTTTTACGGGAATATTCAGTTTTTCGATGTGAATACTGGTCTCGGTCTAGATCTTATTTCCTTAGCTGAGCTGACTTAAGCCTATTTCACATACACATGGCTCAGGGTCTGTCAGAGACCAGTGGAGGATCCTGCCTCTGAGTTTCTCCCTCCTGGGACTCCCCTGTTGCTCTCTTCACCATTCATGGTTTCTTGCCTTCATTTTTCCTTCCGGCTTCCTGTCTTTATTTTTCTTGTTTCTCACTATAGAAAACCTGTGGGGTTTTCCTTGTTTGCCACAGTGCTGCTGTGCGGGCTGCACGGACCAGCCTTAGCCCTTGATAAAACGCCAGAGATGGGCACTTACTTGCATGGCCCTCACCTCACCTTCCCCAATAAATGTGTACCCCTCCCCCTGGACTGTCAGCTTCTGTTCAGTCTCCAGTACTTCTTGTTTCATATTCAGGTTTCCTACAGGGAGGGTGGGTGAGGGCTCCTCTGATTGTGTTTTAGTCCATTAAGTCTAGAGACAAAGTCTTTTTTTTTTTAAAGGGAAGAAGAAATTCTAATGAGATTTTGCTACAGAAATAGCTACAGCCGGCTGGGAGGACTGGAGAGAGCAGCTGCATTTCCTCCACGCGGGTCACTGAGGAACTCACAGGAGCATGGTAATGACCAGAGGGAGAGGGGACCCCTGAATGCCATATGGCTTGAGGGGTCTGATGTGAGAGAGAGAGAAAGAAAGAAAGAATGAGAGAAAGAAAGGAGAGAGGGAGGGAAGGAAGGAAGGAAAGCAGAGTTTTGATTGCAGTTTTGCTATCAGAATAGACATGATTAGACCTTTAATATCAAAAAAAAAAGAGACTTCCAGTTATTAACTGAAGGTAAACTGTGAGATCTGTGTGAATTTGTTGTCTTGGATAGCGAAAAATAATTCAGCTAGAGTGTATTTGAAAAAAGAGCAGTGGTTTGATAACAATAAAATTTCTCTGTGCTAATTCATTCAATACACTGGCTGCAAGTGGAAGAGAGGGTTTAGTTATTTTCCACTCCACACACATCATCACTTCCCGTTGACTCCCTCGTCTTATCTGTAGGGTTATATCACAATTTTTGTTAAATTCAAATTCATTGTTTATATTTTATGATCATGTGTGACATTATTCACAACGGAGTTGCTGGTTCTACTAGGAATACATTTTCTTTCTTGTACTATTTTCCCCTAGTGATAGCAATTGACTTGGATTTTGTTCCTTGATTCATCTGAGCTTTTGTTCACTTTATTTTGCATTTACCTGTTGCTGATTCACTTCCTAACTTCCACAATAAATCTCTGATACGTTCAGAATCATTAAGTAATCTACTTTTTTTTATGTTTGTTTTTTCCCCTTGAGGACATGTCTTCTGAAATCCTCTGCCTCAGCCTTCATTCCCTTTTAGCTGTTCTCCCCACAGATGTCATCCTGAGATAGCCCTTCTAGAAATCACTTTCTTTCCCTCCCATCCTAGACTTCTTGTGTCCTGAGTCTTATGTCTTATTTTTTGGTTTATTCCCTCATTGGTTGAAGCACATCCTCTAGGATATTCCTAAGAAAGTGCATCAGTTCAGTCGCTCAGTCATATCTGACTCTTTGCAACCCTATGGACTGCAGCACGCCCAGGCTTCCCTGCCTATCACTAACTCCTGGAGCTTGCTCAAACTCATGTCCATTGAATCTGTGATGCCGTCCAACCATCTCATCCTCTGTCATCCCCTTCTCCTCCTGCCTTCAATCTTTCCCAGCATCAGGGTCTTTTCCAATGAGTCAGTTCTTCCCATTAGGTGGCCAAAGTATTGGAGTTTCATCTTCAGCATCAGTCCTTCCAATGAATATTCAGGACTGATTTCCTTTAGGGTTGACTCGTTTGATCTCCTTGCAGTCCAAGGAACTCTCAAAAGTCTTCTCCAACACCACAACAGCATCGAAAGTGTCAATTCTTCAGTGCTCAGCTTTCTTTATGGCCCAACTTGCACATCTATACATGACTACTGGAGAAACCATAGCTTTGACTAGATGGACCTTTGTCAGCAAAGTAATGTGCATAGAAGGCAAATTTTTTGGAGACTTCACATGTCTAAAAATGTCATGATTCCCCTTCACAAATGATTGACCGTTTGGCTGGGTAGCTCCCTATTGAGTCCCTGCTTTTGTTATGGAATGATACAATGAACAAGAACAAATATATTTATAAAGAAAGGGATAGAAAGAAGAAAGTTCTAGCAGACTTCTCTATCCATTCAAGCAAAGGACTTTGCTTTTGTTGAGACTGAGGTTGTGGGTGTGGGTCTGGAGGGACCATGTGGTATTTGTCTGAAAGCACTTCTTAGGAGAATCACCTCCCTCTCATTTGTGGGGCTGGTCAATCATGGTGTCCTCCATCTGACTACAAAGATAGTCATCGGAGCTCAAGCAAGGCCAGTGTGGTTAATATTAATAACAGATCCGAGGGGGAAAACCCCTCTGTGCTGCCTATCTTCTGTTGCCTGTCCAGACATATTCTTGTCCTACGTTTGCCTGCTCACTGTCCGGAGAGGCTCTCTGATCTAGCAGCCTTCTACTGGACTGAACCCGTGGGGGACTCCCAGGAAACCAGTGAAAGGGCAAGTAAAGGCCAGATAGCCTGGGTTCACTGTGCTCCCCCAAAATGCCATGGCTCCTGCCAGTAAGCCCTCTCCACACCTCTCCCCACTCCAGCTGCTCCAAACTGCTGCTTTCTCCAGTGTCCTCAGGCCTGGGAATAATATTACGTTAATGATAGTTTCTGTGGTTTATAGCACCAAGGACAACACTAGCTGTCCTTAAAACTTGTACTCACCACCATGAACAGCCCCTTCGTTAGATAACCCTCACATCACCTAACTTGGAGTGTGCCATTTATTTCCTGCTGGGACTTCAGTGGAGCTATTCTTTCCTCTTAAAGGACTTAAGTCTGGATTTGTTAGTCACCACTAGCTGAGCGGGGCTTCCCTTGTAGCTCAGCTGGTAGAGAACTGCCTGCAATGTGGGAGACCTGGGTTTGATTCCTGGGTTGGGAAGATCCCCTGGAGAAGGGAAAGGCTACCCACTCCAGTATTCTGGCCTGGAGAATTCCATGAACTGTATAGTCCATGGGGTCGCAAAGAGTTGCATACGACTGAGCGGCTTTCACCAGCCAAGCAAGCAGAAACAGAGCTAAGAGGTAGAGATGAGCCTGATGACATCCCCTGAGCATCTGGACTCAGCTTGGTCTGCAGCTAGCTGTATCCCAGTCTTCCCAGAAGTATCAGCTAACAAACTTTCTTTTTAAAAAAATTAATCTAATTGGTCCAGGATCCATGAAATTTAGTGGGAGCCTGCTGGCTGTCCGTGATGCACAGGAATGTAGTTCTCAGCTTGACTTGGAGTTGGTTGGCCATGAAAAATCATGTCATTCTTGATTTCATGATCTTTATCACAGCTAAATGTTTACTTGCCCCTACTGGCCTATCTTGTGGTCTATTGAAATAAGATCTTCAAAGCCATATCAATTCATATTTTGTGCCCAAGATATTGGCAATGCAGTTCAACGTTTAAAAAACATTATTGGAAGAAATTTGTATCATATTCTCTCAAGAGACCTAGAACATTACATAGAAATTGCATATATGCATCCCTATGCTGGTGATTCTGAAGCCTAGGGACAGTGGATTTATTTAAAAAGTAGAAAATGCTTGATATGGTTCATAACATCCTGCCACATTCTTTTCAGCCTTGCAGGAGCCATTTTCTTCTCACTTACTCTTCCGGGGCCTTTTTTGTCAGGCACATCAAATGGTTTCCTGCCTCAGGACCTTTGCACAAACAGTGTTCTTTAACACAAGGCTCTCCCCCCACTACCGGTTCTTCAGGATGTGTTGAAATACCACATTTTTAGAGAGGCCCCTTTAAGCCCCTTATCCAATGGTATCTCCCTATTATCCTGTCTCTTTTGAACCTATGTTTTACAACCATGGCACTTATCACTATTTGAAATTATTTTCCCTTCCTGTGCATAACTGGTATGACCTGCTTCACCAGCTTGGGGTGAAAATTAAGTCACAGTGCTTAAATCTTCAAGTCAGAACTGGCTCTGGTTCCATGAGCCAGATTTCCAGGAAGCTTACGCCCTTCCTGAGGTTAGGGGAGGTTCTTTTCCCATCAAATTGTCCAATAACTTCAGGGGTTTACTTGCTTCAAAGGGGCCAGTCCTGACCCCAAACATCTTGTGAAGAGTACTATGTTTTAAAGTAGATGACTCAGGAGAACCTGCTGTATAGCACAGGAAACTCTACTCACCCAAATGGAAAGCAAATCCAAAAAAGAGTGGATATATATAAACATATAGCAGATTCAATTTGCTGTACAGAAGAAATGAACACAACATTGTGAAGCAGCTATGCTCCACTAAAAATTAAAACAAAAAGAAAAAGAGTCAGTTGGAGCCTCTGATGAGTTCAGTAGTTGGCTCCCTTATTTTACTTTTTATAAAGTAGTCGACTTATTTTTAAAATTTTAAAAATATTTACTTATTTAAAAACAAATAACTATTTATTTAATATAAACTATTTAATTGTGGCATGCAGGTTCCAGCAGGAAAGTTAGTTCCCCAGTCAGGTATTGAACCCACTTCCCCTGCATTGCAAGGCAGATTCTTAACCACTGGACCATCAGAGAAGTCCTGGTGGTTTTAAAGGGCTGTGCTCCTTGTTGAGAGCTGACCCCATGCACCTTGAGGGGTCAGTGTCCACTGCTGCTGGTCCACCTTCATTGGCTGAGCTCACACTTTGGGGCACATCGCATGAGGGGGTGTCTGGTGTGACTCCGGGGCTCAGCCCCGGTGTCCCACCCCTGCCCAGTGGCCATGGGTGTCCTGGTTCTATAACAGGCCCTACAGCTGACACGGCTCCTTCAAGACATTGGACGATGGGTTCAAGGGAGATCCCTGAGGACTCCAGCCTGCTGCAGTGTAGACAGCTTACACTCCAGCGTCCTTTATGGGACCCAGCTACTTTTCCTCCCTCTTTGTCTTTTTGTGGTCCTGCCTCCCACCCACAAGCCACACCCTGGAAACATGCACTGATAAATGCTTTCACCTCAGGGTCCGTGGCTGCAGGAGGGGACTTGAGACCTCCTTCCCCAAGATGAGCTCCCATCAGCACCCTTGACATTTTCTCTGCTAGCTGATGGCTGAAACCATCTCATCCTCCAGGCCGTACAATCTTCATCCGTATCAAGGTCTCCTTTTCCTTCATCCCAGGAAGGCCTGGCCCCTGTCTGAGTTGCCCTCGCCTGCTTGCCTGGAGGAGGAGGAGGCTTCAGTCAGTCACACAGACATGGCCCTTCTGTCCCCTTGCTCTAGAGTAAAGGAGTCGCTCACCTCCTGTGACCAAGAAGGGCCACTCAAGTGAGCCTTTCCAACATGAAGATGATTTATCCCTGAATAACTGAGGGTTTTCCTAGATAGAGACTGTGAGAAACTTTTAAATGGAAGCTCATTTTAGGTTTAAAAAAAAAAAAGGCTCCATCATACTGCACGGCTATCTCCTGTTTAAGCCTCAGAACCTCAGCTTCATCTGTGAACCCATTCATGGCATGTGGTGGACAGACAACCAGATCTTGCTGAATGAATGATTATATCACCAATTCCTGAAAAAATTCATGCCTATCAGTAAACCAGGGTTCAAGAACCAAAGGATGGGTGCAGAATGATCTAATAACCCTGTTAAATTCTGCTGATCAGGGATTTCCCTGGTGGCCCAGTGATAATGACTCCGAGCTCCCAATGCAGGGGGCACGGGTTTGATCCCCCTGGTCGGGGAACTAAGATACCACATGTGGCACAGCCTAACGATAAATAAATGAATAAAAATAAAACAACAACAAAATGCCATCAAAAAATTAATAATAAAGAGAGTGGGAAATGCAAGTAAATGCTTCAGTAAACATTAAAAACACCAAAAAAAACCAAACCTGATCACGAGTAGAAATGTCAGTGTCCATATACATGCAATTTTATTCAAGTTTTCTTCCTTTTAATTTCAAGAAGTGCACTTTTCTTTTCTTTCTTTTTTTTTTATGCTGCAAAAAGCTTTATTATCTCCATTTGGTCCAAGGCTTGAGAGAGGGCTCCAGGGTGTTAAAAAGTGGCTGCAGAGAGGGGCTTCAGGCAGCCCTGATGTTAGGCGGGTTCTTCAAAGCCCACTGGTCTCCAGAAGCTCCTAGCCGTGCTTGAGGGTGAGCCTTTCGAAGAGATACTCGCCCAACCCAGCCTGGGGACCAGCCAGCCTGCGAAGGTTGGTCAGGTGGTCACCCATCTTCTTGATGAGTTTCCCTTTCTCATCTAGGAAGTGGTTCTCCAGGAAGTCACAGATGTGGGTCTCCGCGGGCAGCAGCCAGGCCATGCAGATCCAACAGGGCTTGATTCAGGTTCTTCTCTACGAGAAGGGCGGCTTCCATAGCGTCCTGGGTTTTACCCCACTCATCTTGAGATGGCTTCTGCACGACCAGGAAGAGGGCGCAGCCACCACGCTGGTTTTGCAGTTTCAAGAGACGCTCCGCGCCCTCGCGCTTCTCCTTGGCCAATTCAAGAAAAAAGTGACCCACACCCTCCAGGGCTACATCGTCGCGGTCGAAATAGAAGCCCAGAGAGAGGTAGGTGTAGGAGGCCCGCAGTTGCATGTTAACCAGGCTGTTGACGGCGGCCTCTACCTTGGTGGAATAATTCTGACGAATATGGGAGCTCATGATTGGTCAGTAATAAGGAGTTAAAAAATGGTGGCCGGTCCCGGTGATTGCGGACAGCTAAGTGGCTGACTCCGGAGGTTGCGACTGGAAAAAAGTTGGAGGGTGGTCGGAGGCTGGAGCAAGGGGCGTCCCTGGGTCTGTTCCGTCTAAGCACTGTTGAAGCAAGAGACAGATCCGCGGGGCCGCCGAGCGCACTTCGCAATTTTCTTTTCATTTGGAAACTTTCAAGAAGAATTTCAGACATTCAAAATGGTGTGAAAAAGAATATAGCAAACACCAGGGAACCCAACACAGAATTTAACAAATAAACACAAACTAAAGTAGTTGCAGACACTTGGGTACCTCTCCTCACTTCTCCCACCAGAGGTACCATTGTCCTAATTTAAAGAAACTTCCACAGCCCTAGAAGCCACAGACCAAGACAGGTGTGATCTTGCCCCTCCCCCTCCGGCCACAAGTGATTAAACCAGGTGGACGCCCCGCACACCTGGGCCAATCAGCTGCTGCGTCTCAAGAGTTCAGACTTGAGCGCCTGAGCCAGTGTGCTGTGATGAGCAACACTGACAGGTCTTGCTAGTTGCAGGACTTGGACTTATTTTGGGTGTGGCCACAAGGAGTCTAGTGAGAGAAGGTAAGTGAATAGTGAACAGTGTGAAGGCATAAAAAGACAGAACGGATGTAGAGGGAAAGGAGGGGAAGGCTGAGGGGGAAGGAGAGACACAGGGAGGTTCTTTACCTCTCTTTGAGTAAGTGGGGAGAGGGTGTGTCCAAGTAGAAACACTGCTAATTATCTTGTCTGCTGCTGTGCTCTGTCGTGTCTGACTCTCCGCAACCCTATGGACTGTAGCCTGCCAGGCTCCTCTGCCTATGGAATTTTCCAGGCAAGAATACCGGAGTGGGTTGCCATTTCCTTCTCCAGCTGTCTTCCTGACCCAGGGATCGAACATCAGTTTCCTGCGTCTCCTGCACTGGCAGGCAGATTCTTTAACACTGAGATGCCTGGGAAGCCCTTTCTGCATCTATCTCTGCTCAAAAGACTCAGTTTACACCTGAATTTATTTTAAATTATTTTAACCTATTTTAACTTGGGTTTTTAGCAGACCAAATGTACTTTTCTATAAAGTTATTCTATATTATATTAAGGTATTATAATTCCTTTAGGGAATGATATCTGCTTTTAAAAAATGCCTAGTTTTTCATTATCCTCATTTTTATTGGTGTCATTTCTTTGTCCAGTTTGTATGACTATATACATACATATATATATGTATTACTTTGGCTCATTTTTACCCCTGTAATCCTCTCCCTAATCCCTGCAGCATAATCGTGATATAAGTCTTAGGGATGTTTTCCTCTTACTCACCATTATTTGTTCATTCAGTCAATCATTTATTCATTCCACAAATAGTGTCCGCTGTGGTAAGAGTAACACAGTAATACGGACAGATTTAAAATAGTGAGCTGTGGAAGAATCTAAAGCAGGGAGGAGATAGAAGACTGAAACTGTCTGGGGTTTCAATTCAGCACTGGGGTGGCTGGGCTAGGATTCCTGAGGAGGTGACATTTTGTAAAGACTCGAAGGATTCAGGGGATTGTTCTAGTATGGTGCAGAGCCCCAGTCCAGGAAGCAGGGGTTACAGGTGCAAAGGCCCTGGGGCAGAGAATGAACTGGGGAGCAGGATGAAGGAGAATAAGCAATAAGACGTGGGGTCACAGTCAGTGCAGGGCCTCAGGGCCATTGTCAAGATTCACTGGCAGCGATGGAGGCTTCTGGTGAGAGAAATGGCCCAATCAGACGTCTGCTATAGCAGGGTTACCCCAGCTGCTCTGTTGGCAACTGTCCGAAGTAAAGCTGTTCTTCAGCCAGGAGGCACTGGGGCCTGGTGTGTGTTCTTGTGTATTTTCATATCACCTTAGTGTGACGGAGGCAAGCATGCATGCAAGGGGGCTATGATGACCAGGTGAGAAGAGCAGGTGGCTTGGACTGGGGAGGGGACAGCAGAGGAGGTGAGAAAGCATCAAATTCTGGAAATAGGTGAAGCATAGCCCTTTGTCACCGTTAAAAAATTGTCAGTGATCTACACGGGAAATGTCATTTGACATTGGTAGTTTAAACAATTCCTTTTACAAGAAGGAGGACCCAGGAGGCTGGTGTAGATCCTTTCCTCTGATGCTTCATCCCAAATTCCACCCCTCTATTTCAACCAAGTCACTCTCTCCTCCATGCATCCCATTGGCTCGCCTTCGTAAGTCCAGACCCACTGCCAGTGAGATGTGTTCTCGTTTTTGAGGCCTGCTTCCAAATGGTCCTCCTTCCTGTGTTCCAGCCTCTGGGATTCAGTTTCAGTTTTCAATACAAACTTACAGAATTTCCAGTATTACTTGGTAATTACTGCATGCTAATTACTGTTGAAATTTTTCTTTCCAGCAAACACCAAATGAACATGCCTTTCTGCTATCATGATCACATTGCAAATCTAATTTAACAACCTGTGGAATAAACAAACATAGAGATAAATAGTACATTGTCAAGTGTTTTTAGCAAGTTAGAAAATTGATCAAATCCTTGTAGGTGGCAATATTTAGTTTGGATTTGCTTTGTCTTCATGGCACTTTAGTTACTATGATCCTGGGGAACTTCCTAGACAAAAAAAAAATACTCTCTGTTTTCAAATTCGTTGATCCATGTCTTATTAGTGGCTGTATTTACACATTTATTGTTGTTGTTGTTCAGTCACCCAGTTGTGCCCGACTCTGGGACTCCATGGACTGCAGCACACCAGGCCTCCCTGTCCCTCACCATCTCCTGGAGTCTGCCCAAGTTCATGTTCATTGCACCAGTGATGCCATCCAGCCATCTCATCCTCTGATATCCTCTTCTTCTGCCCTCAATCTTTCCCAGCATCAGGGTCTTTTCCAATGAGTCGTCTGTTCACATCAGATGACCAAAATACTGGAGCTTCAACTTCAGCATTCAGCAACATTTATATGTTTAATTGTCTGTAAGTAAAGAATATGGTAAGGGAGAGCATTTGGGACAAGACATGCTTCTATAGAAAAAGAATTAGCTTGAAGCATTCAACTTAAATGAGGGTTAAGCACACAGATACTTGTGTTAACTAGTAATGAAATGTTTTGTTTTATTTTTAAATGTCATTTTGTCTTACTGCAAACTCAAAGTCCTCCTGTGAAGTACCTCATTAAGCAGAAAAACAAGACCAGACGTGAATTAATGTTTTCCTCTGAGCACCTACACTTTCTCTATTCTGAGCTCTTCAAAATTCAAGGTGCTTCCTTGTTTTTTAAATTGATGTATAGTGGATTTACAATGTTGTGTTAGTTTAGGTGCACAGCCAAGTGATTCAGTTACTTACATATGCATTCTTTTTCATATGTATATATTCTTTTTCAGATTCTTTTCCATTATAGGTCGTTACCAAATATTAAGTATAGTTCCCTGTGCTCTACAGTAGGTTCCTATTGATTATCTCTTATGTTTATATATTAGTGTATATAAGTTGATTCAAGGTGCTTCTGAAGCATATAACATTTAAATTTTTTTTTTTTAATGTCCACAGAATCAGTGAATTCTTTGCTATTTAGAATTTAACCTTTTGAAAGCAAGTGCTTCTGCTAGGTTTTACTTAACTGCATGAGACTTTTCTTCTATCATTTCTGACACGTTTTCGATTGACTTTCATGTATGAACCCACTCATGTTCTCTAGATTTTACCCAACACCTTTTACCGAAGGTGAACTTTTCATGGTGAAGGACTGCACATAGAATGAGACTTCTACAAGATACTCTATGTACATATGGCTTTTGGACTAACAATTCTGCTGTTTTATGGATAGTTCCTGACAGGGATTGAATTGACTTCCAGATGCAGATAAGAGAGATGCAAAGATACACACTCATTAACATTTACGGGTACTTTTTTCAGAGGAGTTATTCATTTAGATGATAATACAAGAGACATTTTCTCTTTAATGGCCAAACTACACAGTAAAAGCAAGGGTTTAGAGAAAAGACACCCTAATGAACCATTTCCTGTAGTATCTTGTCGCTCACATGCTCACACGTATTAAGCTCTTTCTTCTACCTACAGACTATCCCAGGCTATTTTTATGGTTTTTGAACCCATCTGTTCCAACCTGTACTCGTTGCTATTTAGAATACAGATGTTAATTACCTCCTTAACATCTCCCTGCTCCTTGCTAGAAGCCTTGAATGCCCCCAAGCAGCTATGAGGTTCTCAACACCCAAGCCTTGCTTCTGGTTTTTCAGAGCAGCCCAACTCAGACTCTTCTCCCCATGAGCCCTGGTTAGAGGGACATGGATATGCCCTCCAGGCTGAAGTACAGACCTGATACTTCATCTGTCTTCACTGAAGTCCCGACTAAGGCAGACCTTCTTCCTCTGAGTTGAATAAAATAATCCTAATTCTAAACATCTTAAACATCTCGTTAACAGGATGAGTCCAAACATGTCAGAGAGGCTCCTTCCCATCCCAGGTCTGTCCAGCTTGTTTGAAAGCTACAATTTCTCTCCAAGCTGTGTAACCCTGGCTGGGTTTGTTCCCATTACTGGACAGTCCATAGGTGAAGGCTGGTGCTTTACTATGGATTGTTTTCATCCTTGGGCCCTATCATCTTTTCCCTCTGATTTTAAATTCCCTAAGGGGCCTAACATTGATTCTGTGATTGCTATTGGTTTGTCAACTGATTTTTTTCCCCCTTCATTTCTGGTGTAAGCGTCAGAAAGTTGCCACTGTAATGAATGAAATGCAGGTTC
The DNA here is from genome assembly GCA_024291935.2 of Okapia johnstoni. Taxonomy (NCBI): domain Eukaryota; kingdom Metazoa; phylum Chordata; class Mammalia; order Artiodactyla; family Giraffidae; genus Okapia; species Okapia johnstoni. The sequence goes on from CM044324.1 coordinate 10,977,416, forward strand.
CAATGGGCCTCTGAGAACACATAGAAACCCCACTCAGAATGAAAACATCCCTTTATTAATTTTTTTATTTTTGGTTGCATGTCACAGCATGGGGAACCTTAGTTCCCCCACCAGGGGTTGAACCAATGCCTCCTGAGTTGAAAGGTAGAGTCTTAACCACTGGACCACTGGGGAAGTCCCCCAAACATCACTTTAAATGGGTCATGGAGAATGACTCAGTTTTACCCCTTAAAAGTAACACATTTTAGTAGAAATTAAGCATTTGTCATTTAATGAGACTTCTAGAACTTTGTGCTAATTATAATGCCTCATTTTATTACCAAAAGCTGTAGAAAGAAGAATGCCTTACAGTTGCTAAGAATGGAATTTTTTCATGTGAGTTCTTTAAATTTATTACTTTACTCATTCCCTGTAGTTGATAATTGAACGGAAAAGGAAATAAGTCAGAAAACAGAGGAAAAAGAAGAGAGCACAGTGCCAGGCAGGAATAGATACTCAACAAATGTTTGCTGAATAAATGAATGAAAAGGAGCCCTGAAAATTTAAAAACAGTCGTGATGTAAGATCTCAGCTCCTGAGATGAAATTCAATTAAAAACATTTAGACCGTTGTGAGCATGAGTATGATTTTTGTCATGGGGAAAGCATGTGTTTCTTTTTTTGAATAAAATTTTAGAGAAAGAAAAGGGGTGAAAAAAAGATGAATGCCAGGAGAAGTTGAATGAGGTGAATAGAAAATTAAGGCAAAGAAGAAAAACAGATGAGTCTGCTAAAAGGAAAATAAACAGAAATGAAGCAAATTCGTTCACATTTCTGTTTTTCTTTTCATTTTTTTCATAGATAAATCTCCCAACTTTATTCGTCAAACTTGAGATCAGACATCTGATCTCAAGATGTCTGATCAAACATATACTATTTAGTAGTGATAAATATGGGCTTCCCTGGTAGCTCAGATGGTAAAGAATCCACCTGCAATGCAGGAGACCTGAGTTCAGTCCCTGGGTTGGGAAGATCCCCTGAAGAAGGGCATGGCAACCCACTCCAGTATTCTTGCCTGGCTATTTTTAATATTACAATGAGCAAATAATTATGGAGGAATTACTTACTATAGCTGAGTCACTTTATTTTTTATTTTTTAATCTATCTGTTTCTTTTTTTTAATTAAACAATTTTTTATTGGAGTATATTTGCTTGTGTTGTGTTAGTTTCTGCTGTACTTCTGTTTTTCTTTCTTCTTACTCCCTTCCCTTCTTTCTAGTATTTATACTCAAAATTCCAAAGGGAGATTTAATAACAATTTGGAAATAGGTTAAGTAAGACAACACCAGGTGGCAAATAGCAATTTAATTCTCCTTGCCAGCAGAGCTAAAGACTTAGCGTGCTTTTTATTATTAATAGAAGAGCCAGGTGGGAGGGAGAGGAGAGGGAGGAAGGAAAAAGCCATTTAGTGTGCGGTGATGAAGGCAGAGCAGGAGTTGGAGTTGATAGGACCCAGATAAGAAATCTCTCAATGCACGCATGAATTCTCCTTTTCATTCTGCCGCCTGCTAGAAAATTGGGTGAACAGGCATTTAAGACTTTTTTTCCTGCAGCAAATATTTGCATGGGAGCCATGCGTTGACACTGTGTGCTTGGATTTCAGGGAGCAGGCTGATGCCTCTTGGGGCATGTAAGTACAGAAGGCAGGGCCACACCCCTGAGAAGGTAGCTGGTTTCAGAGGCAGTTCCAAGAGTCCTATTTGCCCAAACTGAGTCAAGTGTGGTACCTGTCACTTTGAAAAATAGGATGGGGGTCTCCTTTGAAGTCTTCCATGTGATTATGTCCTATTTGGTTTTTATCTGATAGAACAATGGATTTTCTGGGCCTCTAAACATATACTATTTCAGTTCAGTTCAGTCGCTCAGTTGTGTCCGACTCTTTGCAACCCCATGAACTGCAGCACGCCAGGCATCCCTGTCCATCACCAACTCCTGGAGCCCACACAAACCCATGTCCATTGAGTCGGTGATGCCATCCAACCATCTCATCCTCTGTCGTCCCCTTCTCCTCCCGCCCCCAATCCTTCCCAGCATCAGGATCTTTTCCAATGAGTCAACTCTTCTCATGAGGTGGCCAAAGTATTGGAGTTTCAGCTTCAACATCAGTCCTTCCAATGAACACCCAGGACTGATCTCCTTTGGGATGGACTGGTTGGATCTCCTTGCAGTCCAAGGGACTCTCAAGAGTCTTCTCCAACACCACAGTTCAAAAGCATCTATTCTTCGGCATTCAGGTTTCTTTATAGTCCAACTCTCACATCCATACATGACCACTGGAAAAACCATAGCTTTGACTAGACAGACCTTTGTTGGCAAAGTAATGTCTCTGCTTTTTAATATGCTGTCTAGGTTGGTCATAACTTTCCTTCCAAGCAGTAAGCATCTTTTAATTTCATGGCTGAAATCACCATCTGCAGTGATTTTGGAGCTCCCCCAAAATAAAGTCAGCCACTGTTTCCACTGTTTCCCCATCTATTTGCCATGAAGTGATGGGGCCGGATGCCATGATCTTAGTTTTCTGAATATGCTTTACTATTATATACTATTTAGTAGTGATAAATATGGGCTTCCCTGGTGGCTCAGACGGTAAAGAATCCGCCTGCAGTGTGGGAGACCTGGGTTTGATCCCTGGGTTGGAAAGATCCCCTGGAGGAGGGCATGGCAACCTACTCCAGTATTCTTGCCTGGAGAATCCCCATGGACAGAGGAGCCTGGCAGGCTACTGCCCATGGGGTCGCAAAGAGTCGGACATCACTGAGCGACTAAGCACAGCACACAGTGATAGATATATACCATTTAACATAAATTAGTAGATCTGGCCATTGTTATTGCTATTATTTCAGCTTCTGTACCTGGCAGCATCTTTAGCTCCTCTCACTGCAGAGGCTGCTGAAGTTCTGTCTTCATTCTGGCTGGGAGGATGGGAGAAGCCCAAACCCAGTCTACTGACCTGAATCAGAAGGAAGGAAGGTTTTCTTTCTCTTTATTTATTTATTTTTTTTCATTTTTGAGTCCCATACTTCTTTTTTTGTGAGGTTCAGTAGGTACGAATGGAAGAAGAAGGTAGTGAGTGCTGTTCTCCAAGGGAGCTGAACAGAAACATAACCTTGTGCAGATGCATTGAGGTCCATGTCGAGAGCTTTTTGGATAGGGGGCCCTAGATGCCCTGTCTGACCAGACCCTCGTCATGGAACAGAGTGGTGCTCCAGGGCAGCTAGACACACCCAGAGAGGCTGCCTGTGCTTTCCCTCTGCCCCATGGACAAAGGAGCTGTATGGATATGGTGGTGGGAGGGTACCCTCGAGTGGAGGATGTCTTGCCATGGTTTTGTGGGCAGCAGCCTTGTCAGGCGTTAGAATTTGAGTGGAGATCTCACACTAATTGGAGTTACCTTTTAAAAAAAGCAATACTGTGAGAGACAACATTACGACTGTAAATGTAGCTCTCAATAGAGAATTTTTGAGTTCTTTCCCTTTTTTGGGAGTGGAGGAGGTACAAGGGTAAGGTCCAGGGCACTAACTGGGGATCAGACTGGGGGTTTGTTCAGTTTACTTGTCTGTAAATGGGGTTGTCATGATGATTGCAAGAGCTGAGTTAATGCATTTTTAAAGCACTTAAAATGCTTCTCTCACAGTCAGCCTCAGATGCACTGTAACATTAATCTATTATTATTACTTTCATTCACTTGCCATGAGGTTTAATCCCTCTTTCCCTGCAGGTCTTGCAACACTCTGTGGAGGATAGGCCACAGCTAGAAAGCACTCCACATTTCCCTAGAGATTTATTTTCAAGACCCCATGTTTATTTCTCTAAAACTCTAAAATAGCAGGAACTTTTGCATTTTATTGAGTCAGCCCAGAGGTCTAAATTCACACTGTAGGACAACCTTCCAAGGTTCTAATGTAGCTGGCCCTTCTTGTCAGATGCCCAAGGACCTGCTCCCCCGACACAAAGCCAAGCAGAGAATGAAGGCAGCTTTCAGATAGGTCAGGTTAGTGAGATTTATCTGGGAACTTGTTTCAGAGCCCTGGGAACCTGACTTTTGTAAAGAACTATTTTCTACTTTCCCAGAACACAAAGTCTTTGAACTGTGACTTATCCATAAAGAAAAGACAAGCAAAAACTCCAGCTTTCAGGTTAGATGGCATCACTGACTCAATGGACATGAATTTGAGCAAACTCCCAGAGACAGTGAAGGACAGGGAAGCCTGGTGTGCTGCAGCCCATGGGGTCGCAAAGAGTCAGACAAGCCTTAGAGATGGAACAACAACACATATTTGTTGAGAAATTATTATGTTGTTTGCCAGAGGTTGGATATCCAAAGATGAACAAGTTCCTTAACTTTGAGGAACTTAGTGATGGAAGCATGCTCAGTGGCTCAATCGTGTCCAGCTCTTTGAGACCCCTGGGACTGTAGCCCACCAGGCTCCTCTGTCCATGGAATTTTCCAGGTAAGAACACTCGAATAGGTTGCCATTTCCTTCTCCAGGGGATCTTCCTGACCCAGAGAGCTAACCTTAGTCTACTGCATTGCAGACAGATTCTTTACCACTCTGCCACCTGGGAAACCCCAGGTATGAATCTAAGAACAAGGTGATATGAGCGAGCGATATTATTACTTGGAGGATAAGTAGGAGTTTGTCAAGATGAAAATGGGAGAAAAGGCCATTCTAGAAAGATGCTGTATAGCATGTGCAAAAGGTTAACAGTCAGCCAAGACCGCAGATTACTGATCAGACGAGTGAGAAGTCTGGGGCGACCAGGGCACGGTACCCTTCTCTCTCTGTTGAGCAGGTACCCCCACCAGCCACACTGCTCAGGGCTCAGCTAAAGATGAAAGCAGCGATCACCCATAACTCTGATGCTCAGACCGGGAGCAGGGCACTAACTCATTTCCAAGAGGGACCACCAAACTTATGAGGCCCCAGAAGCTTGTGAAATGACTCACCTGAGCGGAGGTCATGGTATAAACCCTGACAGCTGGAGGGGAGGGTGAGCTTGAGGGGACTGGTTTGCAGAAGCCAACCCAGGGCAGCACAGGCGCCCTCGGGGCTGAGAGGTGCAAGCTTAGGGCTCATGAAGTGCCTTTGATGACTTTTCTGAGGTGTTGCATTCTGCCTTTCCCTGCAGGTGAGGGTGAGCTGGTAGACTGTCTGCACACCTTTGCAGTGTAGAGAACATTCCAGAAGGAAAGGAGCCAAGACAGGAGTTAATGTTTAGTTAGGAGGCTGGAGCAGTGCTTCTGGGAACCCCTCAGGTCTGAAGGAAGAAGGTGCTGGTGGTGATAGGAGGGGTCAGTAGAACCTGGAGCTGTTTTTGGACTAGAAATGGCAGGATGTTACAATGCTGGATGAAGCAAGGAAGGAGGATGATGCTCAGGTTGGAGTCGTCCTGTGGTCTCAGGGGTCTGGGTATGGAGCAGTGAGCGCTCTCTCAGCAGAGCTGAGCTGACCCTTCACTCGGTTTGTGCCATTGGCACTTACAGCAGCCCCTGGGGGGGAGGATCCCCAGGTGAGGGGGGACCGGGATGCAGAAGCATGGGGTGGGCTGCCCACAGTTACACAGGAGGCTGAGCTGCATCCAGCACTCACGTCTGCCCATCTCCTTCCTTCATCACTGTGTATGTTTGCTGCCTTTCCAGAAGTAGGAGGTGTAACCTCAGTCTGAAAGTCTGAAATGTTCCAGCATTCTGGAGAACAGGGTGAGCCGATCCCCACATCTGGGGGACAGAAACAGGCCAGGAAAGGAAGGGATGTGAGTGTCCAGCCCACACTGCCCCAGGGGGCTGGTACAGGAGCACTGAATCAAGCAGGTGGTGAAAATGAAAGGTCTGTTTCCAGGAGGGCTGCTTAAGGGGCTGTGGAGCAGGGGGTGGGGGACAGAACGTACTGGCCACCTTGAGAGGACTGGAGGCCCGAGGCTCAGGGAGGATATGTGGGTTGCGCAGCCCTTGTCAGGGCATTTGAAGATGCAGGATTCATCGGGGATGGGTTCAGGGACCAGGCAGAGGAAAATGAGGTCTCCTTTGTAGCAACCAAGACGGTTCACTTCTCAAACAGATCTATGACACTCCTAGGGCTTCTGTGAACCACTGGGACTTCTGTCCACCAGAAGCTGGTTCTTAAATTCTGCCAGTGGACAAGGTCATGAACATATACTTTGTTACCGTGACCCTACTTCCCCCTTGGGCAAGTGCACGCAGATCAGGTCATGCAATAAGTAATAACAATGATAGCAACACCTGTGCAACATTTGCCTGCCCCAGGCGTGGCACTGAGTGTTTACATGCACAGTCTTACTTAACCCCAAAATAGTAACACAGAAGTTAGCGCCATTACTTCCCATCCTACACACGATGGAATGGGACAAGAGCTATTCCTGTGTCTGTCCTAAGTTAAAAGGTTAGGAACCAAGGATCCTACACGCTTACTGTGATCATCACCCTTTTCTTACTCAATTAAAAAGCCCAGTCTCAGGACTTCCCTGGCAGTCCAGTGGTTAGGACTCTGAGCTTCCAGTGCAGAGGGTGTGGGTTTGATCCCCGGTCGGGGACCTAACAGCCCACATGCCTTGGGGCCAAAAAACCCCAAAACATACAACAGAAGCAATATTGTAACAAATTCAATACAGACTTTTAAAAATGGTCCACATCAAAAGTCCTAAAATAATAAAAATAAAAAACCAAAAAAGTCCAGTCTGTATGCATCTTACACAAATCCTCAAGCCCAAGTGTTCTCTTTTTCTTCTTCAAGTTTGTTTTCTCAGCTGACTAGATTGTGGGCGAAGTGACATCACCATCTGATCAGCATCTAAAAACATTTTGGCTAAGTTAAAAAAAATAGAGATCTTGAACGTGCTCCCTTAATTACATTTGACCATTTGAGCAGCTGCGTGGAAACCCCGGTAGCTGGCCTGTTCTGCAATTTGTTTTGAAAACACGCTTTTCAGTCTCTCGGCTGCGAGGATTCTGTGTAAAGGGTGTACACTGTGAATCACAGTTTCAAAGGAAGACGACAAACACAGATCTCAGCCAAGCAATTTGTAAAACTGGATTGCTGACAGAAATTCAGGAAGCAGCAGAAAACAACCAAACACAAAGACACAGTTAAGAGGCTGGATGCGACCTGAAGCAATCACGGGGAAGAAGCTCTGGGGTGAAGGAAAGACAAGGAGCAGAGACCCCGAGGGGTTGAGAGCACGTGGTCTGAATATAGGATGCCCTGCGTTTGGTACCTGAGCTGCCTTGAGCTGTTCCTAACGTGTCTTTAGTTCCCTGAGTGAACAGGGAACGGAATGTTTCTTCAGTTAGATTCACAACTTTCATAATCATCATGAACTCAATCAGTCCAAATCCCTTTAATGATTGTTTCATGGATTTTGTGGTCTTTTTCTCTAATAATAACAATAACAAAATTAAAATAAGTATCACTTACTGAGCTTTCTACCTTCAACAAGAACAAAAAACCCCACAAGCATCAGATTCTCTCTGTCCTCATGTGAATGTAAACTTGGTGAGGGCAGAGGTGTCTACTGGATCTGTTCATTGAAGAGGCTACAGTTCCTGGAATAGTGCTGGGTACATGGTAGATGCTTGTTAGATGTTTGGGGACTGAATGGATGGGTAAACAAACACCTGTTGCGTGTCGGCAGGTAGTACTCTAAGGACTTCACTAGTTCATTTAAACTTCATCGCTATTCTATTCAGAAGATATTTGTGATTCTTTCTGTTTTACAGATGAGCTAACTGAGTTATAGAGAGGTGACTTTAGATTGTCCAAGGTCACATGGCTACAGGGGCAGAGGCAGAATTGGACCCAGGCAATCCAACCCCAGAGTCCCCTTCTCCATACTACTGGTCTTCAAGCTTCATTCACTCACTATTAGTTTAAACTTCTCCAATTGACTAGACTTCTGAGATAATACAAATGTGAAGTCTGAGTCATATTGAATGTGTAGAAAACACACCACGAAATTGTCAGATCCCAAAGCCCATTGCTCCCCTACACACTAAATTAGAAGAATCTCTTCCATGAGAAAGCAGTTCATCTCCTACTTTTATTTTTCAAACCAATATCAGGAATCTGGTTGAATATTTATGTCTCACATTATGAGAGGCTCTTCAGCAGTTTTCTCTTTTTGTAATTGTAGAAAATTCTTTCTTTGTAAATGTAGACATTTTGGAAAAACACAAACCTTTTTCTTAGCAGATAATGTTCATAGACTAGTTTTGTCAAGTTTCCTTGTTAAAAACATTAGATTTTTATCTTTAATTTATTTTGTACTCCTTTGATTGGGTCTGAAGATATTTAAGAGGGTGCAGACCTTAAAGTTTCTAATCCAGATCTCTACATCTTTAGTTTTTATTGCCCTCCTCCAAAAACCATTTCCAAATATCTGCTGAGATCTCTTCTCCTCCATATCCTCAGGGTCCTCCCAAGGGCCACCCCACCACTTCCTAAAAGCATATATTCACTGACCTGAGATTCATCTCCTCCCCTCACCTTTCAGCTTTTCTTAGGGAGATTGAAAAGAAATACCTTCAAAGATGTATTATCTCAATAGAGTTTATATGATAACACCATGATGTACAATATTTACACTGAAGTAACACAGTTAAGTTTTAAAAGGAGACCATGGTAATGAGGTGATAAAAATATTGCCATTTATTTTCCAAAATTCCTTGGAAAATGAATCTACATGGTTACACTTGAAAGATGTTGTACTTTGCAATCACATAATATAGACCTGACTACATCAATATCACTTGGAAAAGCTGGTGATGATAAAAGCTAAGGATATGGTTCCATTATACAGATTAAAGCAAGTTTCATTTACCTGTCTGTGTATATTGCTTGTTTTTAGTTAAGGTGTCATTGGAAGGATTGATGTTGAAGCTAAAACTCCAATACTTTGGCCACCTGATGTGAAGAGCTGACTCATTTGAAAAGACCCTGATGCTGGGAAAGATTGAGGGCAGAAGGAGAAGGGAACGACAGAGGATGAGATGGTGGATGGCATCACCGACTCAATGGACATGGGTTTGGGTGGACTCCGGGAGTTGGTGATGGACAGGGAGGCCTGGTGTGCTGCAGTTCATGGGGTTGCAAAGAGTCGGACATGACTGAGCGACTGAACTGAACTGAACTTCGTTTGTAGCCTTCAGATAGAGACACCATCTGCCACCATATAGAATCTAAAGAATCTAGATAGGGAAGTATTCTCATTCTTCCCTTTTTTCTCACCCTTTCAATCCAACAAATCTCAGGGCTTTCTGATTACAACTACAAAATATTTTTCGTCTTTGTCTGCCACATGAAGATTAGAAAGGAAGAAATAAACCTCTTATTATTTATTGATGATATGCTTGTCTACAGAGAAAACCCAAAAGAATATATAGAAAAATTATGAAAATCAATAAGAGTTTGGCTAGGCTGTTGAATACAAAATCAACACACTAATGCCAATTGCCTTTTTATATACCAGCAAAAGTAGAAAGTATAATTTTGAAAAAATGAAAAAACAATTACAGCAGCAGCAAAAGTATGAAGGAGCAAGGGAGAAATCTTGCAACGTGACTAAGCTCTTTATGAAAACATTTTAGAACTTTGTGGACTGACAGTAAAGAAGGACAAAGTAAGTGGAAAGATGTATTATATTCATAGATGGAAAGAGTCAATATCAAGTGTTCCTATAATGGTCATTTTAAATCAAGATCCCAAAGGTTCTGCCCCATCCCTCCTGAATGGAAACTTGACAAAATGATTCTAAAATGAATGAAGAAGAGCAAAGGGTGAAGAATGGTCAAGAGACTCCTGAAAATGTGTCTTGACTAGTTACATAAGACATATGGCAGCAAAGACTGTTGGTATTGGCACAAGGCTAGACAGACAAATGGACTGACTAATGAAAATATGGAAACTCTATTTATGACTGGAGAGGCATCAAAGATTTGTGAGAAAAAGAGTGCACAAGTCAGCAAATGCTATTGATGCAAACAATTGGCTATACATACAGAAAAACATGAAGTTGGATTGCTTCCTCTCAAATTAAAAATCCATTCTTTGTGAATTTAAAGACAAAATCAAAAGGCAAAACTATGAAAAAATTTTACAAGACAGTTAGGAGAATATATAAGCTTGAAGTAGGTACATATTTTTAAAATAAGATGCAAAAAACAAACTGTGAAGGAAAATAAAGATAAGTTGAGCTATATTAAAAATAAAAATGTTTGCTCATTATAAGACAACTTATGAGAGTTAAAAAGAAAGTAACAAACTAGGGTAGGACATTTGCAATACATACCACTGACAAAGGATCAATATACAAATTAATAAAACAAGTAGGTACAAAAATAAGACAGACCACCCAATAGGGAAACAGGCAAAGGCGTAAAAATGTACCTCATAGAAAAGGCAACACGAGTGGCCCATAAATACATGAAAAGGTGCACAATCTCATATAGCAATCAAGGTAAGGAAAATTAAAGGCACCAATTAGATATGATTTCACACTCACCCTCAAGTTAAAAAGTCTAACAATCCTACATACTGGAGAAGATGTAGAGAGATGGAAATTTCCACTTGGGAAACAAATTCGGCAGTGACTAGTGAAGCCAACATGTGCAGGACCTACAGCCAAGAAGCCCTACTCCTGAGAAATACTCACAAAGAATCTGGAGCAAACTGGGCAAATTCAGGGTAGCTGTGCCTGTGGAGGGGAAGGCAGGGGAGGGAGAACTCTGGGTGATTTTCAGGTTTATGGCTGGAGCACCTGGGCAGATGGCAGTGCCACTTACTGAGATTTGGAAGCCTAGAAGAGTGGGGCAGGTATCCAGGGTTCTTTTTAGATTGCATATGCCTTTTCTACATCCAGGAGGTAGTATCTTATGAGCAGATGGAAGAAGGAGTCTGAGAATCAGAGGAGAGGTGGGGGCTGGATTCCTATGTTCATCCTTCTATCCTCGCATCTGTCTGTCTCACCATCAGAATCAAGATCATGAATGCTATCTAAGCCCATGGATTGGATGGGGTATCTAGGCAGCCAAGAGAGATGGAGAAGATATTGTGACTGAACCTTGCTGTGCTCCACCATTTAATGATTCTTCAGACTTGAGATATCCAGCCAAGGTCATGGAAAAGGAGTGGCCAGAATAGCAGGAAAAAGATCTAGGTGTGTGATATCCTGGAAGCTCCTGAAAGAAGTGCTTTCAGAGGAAGGGACAGTGCCAAGTACAAGGGTCAAGTAAGAAAAGACCATTGGATGCGGAAACAAGGAAAGTGTGTGTGACCTTGAGGGATCTCAGTGGAATTGTGGAGACAGGAACATGATTCAAGAAGATTTAAGAGAAAATGGGACTAAGAGTATGGGTGGCTGAACCAAGTCAGTCCTTTACAAAGTCATGCTCTAAAGAGCAGCAGAGAAATGGAAGTCCTTTCTGGGAGATGTGGGGACAAAGGAAGGTGTTGGAGTTTTCGTTTTTTGTTCAAGATATGAGTTTCTGGAACTTGTTTGTATGCTAATAGGAATGATTTAATAACAGAGGGAAATTCTGATAAAAGATTTGGGGACCAACGTTCTCAAGGCAAGAGGATTATATAAGGAATATAGAATTCAGATTATTGTCAACATGAGTGTTACTAAAAATGTATTTTGAAAAAAATCATTCTCCCTAACTCTATAAAATAGACTATAAAGTAAATATTAATAATAACAATAACGACAATGTGAGGTAAGAACCGTTTTTATCAAGTACCTTCTGTAAGTCAGAGACTCTGCTGCTTTAGTCACTGTATTACTCTGACAACACATAGATGAAAAATTTATTAAGATTTTTTTCTTGATGTGGATCATTTTTTAAAACTCTTTATTGAATTTGTTATGATATTGCTTCAGTTGGTTTTTTTTGCTTCTGTTTTATGTTTTGGTCATGAGGTATGTGGGATCTTAGCCCCCAATCAGGGGTCAAACCCATACCCCCTACATTAGAAGGTGAAGTCTTAACCACTGGACCACCAGGGAAGTCCCCAAATTTATGTATTTATTTTTTGAAATGTTTACAAATCAAGAAGTTGAGACTCAGAGCATTTCATGGGCTGGCAGTGAATAAGTGACAGATAGGTGATGAATAGATGGCCGGTCTAGGATCCAAATCTAGACTCTTAGTTAATGCCCAGGTGCTCTGACTGCCCAGTGATGTTCAGATCTGGGTCTGGCAAGCGCCCCCCGCCCCGCCCCGTGCTTCTGCAAACCCCATAGGCCCTGGGTTGTTGCTCCCATAGAGCAAGATGTACCACAATTGGGAACCTGTCCCACTGTTCTGTTTAGAACATTTTTTCCCATTTGAAATGGTTATGTTTTCTCTCCCATGACTGAAATTGTTACCACTGTTAATGCAAGAGCTATTTTCACATACACTATTGCACAAACAAAAAGTCCTATGAGAATAAATACGACCTGTTCAGGACAAGTTCTAGCAAGCTGTGTTTAAGATTATTTGTACTTTCCAAAGCCTCCTTATTTCAAGTTCATAGATAAATGTGCATCTTTGTATGGTAATCTTCTGGAGATCAGGAATTGTGTTTTTCTATTTCCTTTATCATTCTCTAAGAGCTTGGTATTCTGAAGAGGTGTTCAACAGTGGAGCTGCTGTCTGGCTGATGGCAAGTGTGTGCAGAAATCTTAGACTCTTACTGAATTTCCTCCTGTCTAGGTCATGAAGAACTCCAGGGAATGAGAACCTTACTGGATTGGACCCTTGATTGAACAAGTTTTTAACATCAACCTGGGGAATGATCGATTGACTGCTAAACTTTGAAAATCTTTTTTTTTTTTTTTTTTTGGTGCATGTATGCCATAGAAGAAGCCCTCATTATCTGAGCATAAAAAACTAATAAAATGGAATCCACTTCCAATGTGGAACACAATTTTCATATTAGTTAAATAAAAAAAAAATTATTGGGGTTAGTAGATTTACAGTGTTGTATTAGTTTCAGGTGTACAGCAAAATGAATGTGTTATATCTACTCTTTTTTATATTCTTTTCACACATAGGCTTCATATTAATTAAATTTTTTAGATTTTTTTTTTGATTGGGATTTATCTAGAAAAATGAAACTAGATAGCATAAAAACTAAATTTTTTAAAATGTATATTAAGAAGGTTTAGATTAGGTTACATTATAATATGAACTATGTCTTTTGAAAAAATAATGTTATTGATCTATTTTTGTCTGTGTTGGGTTTTCGTTGCTGCTTGCGCTTTCTCTAGCTTTGGTGAGCCAAGGCTACTCTTTGGTTGCAGTGTCTGGGCTTCTCATTGCAGAGGCTTCTTTTGTTGTGGAGCATGGGCTTCAGCATGCAAGGGCTTCAGTAGTTGTGGCTCCCAGGCTCTAGAGCACAGGCTTAATAGTTGTGGCGCACAGGCTTAGTTGCTCCGTGGCATGTGGGATCTTCTTGGATCAGGGATCAAACCTGTGTCTCTCCTGCACTGGCAGGCAGATTCTTTACCACTGAGCCGCCAGGGAAGCCCTGAACTAAGTCTCAGAATAAACTCTAAGTAAATTATTTAACCTGAGGAGAGAGAGAACTTTTCTGACACAATTGTATAATCCTCTGCTGATTTTACACTCTGACCATAAAAAGAACTGTTTCTACAAAAATGTGCCCTAGTTTCATCAGTTTTCCCAAGGGCCTTTCTTAATCCTTTGATATTCAAATCATTCTTTTCTGAAGCCCCATCTTCATTACCCTTGTGGACTCTCTTCCATCTTCAACAGTCCAACCTGGGTGGACCTTCCCTGCTCCACAGAGCTGCCTGTGATGAGGATGGTTGTCCAATATTGTTTCCATGAAAACCCAGCTATTTTATGAGATTACAGTTTTGCCCCATGCACATCTAAACCAGATGTTTATAACCTCAGACCATCAGATCCTTAATGACTTACGACCTTGGTGACTTAGATGGCAATGGAGATGTGGGCATGGAGCCGAAAGAGACATCATTGTGGTTGTGCATGGAGCTCCATTAGTGGCCCGTTTTGGTTGTTGTTTCTCTAAATTATGTGATTTTGGAGTTAAGATAAAAATATTTGCCCATCCCATTTTGAAGTGGTGGGATAGAGGGAGAAGGGGAAAGAAAGAAAAAATTAAGCTTCCCAGGTGGCGCGAGTGGTAAAGAATTCAATTCCAATGCAGGAGATATAAGAGATGCAGGTTCGATCCCTGGGTTGGGAAGATCCCCTGGAGAAGGAAACAATGCAGCCCACTCCAGTATTCTTGCTTGGGAAATCCCATGGGCAGAGGAGCCTGGTGGGCTACAGTCCATGGGGTCGCAAAGAGCCGGACATGACTGATCGCTCACACATACAGAAGAGAATTTGCTTTTAACTGCCTTTCTCACTTCATCCCATTCAGCTCTTTCAATGTTCCATATTTCTCTGGAATAACATCCTTCCTCCTGTTTCAACCCCAAGTCTGTTAGCCACAGTTACTACCACCCACTCTTTCCCCCAACCCCAAGCACTGGGGGAGAGAGCCTAGAAGGGCCTGGAAGATAAAAGTGCTTCTCCAAGAGACATTGGGACCCTTAAACAATGAGGACACGGATTTAGGCCCTGAGAAAAGGTAGGAGGATTGCACCTTTAGTCCCCATCCCATAATTTAAATTCTCAGCACACCCCAGGGACCAAGGCGTAGCTCCCTGCAGCTGCTGCTCTAATTACAGCCCTTCAGGGAATGCTGTCATGCTCCCTCCAACCTCCCTCTCCACCACCCCACCCACCGAATCACTGCCGCCCAGCCCAGGCCCGGAGGAACCACCTCCAATGCTCTGCCAAGGTCTAAACCAAGGTTAGATGACCATCCTTTCCAGAAGCACTGTCTTAAACCACTGTCTTATGTCTGTAGGTTACACGCTATCCAGAGTACAACAATCTCCGTTAATGAGATGAATCTACTTGTACTAATGTGAAAAGCTGCCCGAGATACATTAAGTGAACAAAAATGTGCAAAACTGTATCTATAATAGAACATTTTGCCAAAATATTGGTATTGACATATATATTAGTTTGTGGAACTGGACATTAAAATGAAAGATTCAATGACATCAACACTGTAGGTAGGATAGATGTCAGATACCACGCGGAGCCTGACACAGGTCACCCTGGAGGAATCTTCAAAGTAAATACAGAAAACTAGTTCTGGGAGACTTGAATCCTGGCACCCATTTTGAGAATATAAGCAAGTGGAGATGGAGGGTTTTGAGAGGAAGTGAATTTGAAGAGTTCTGCTACCGAGGCCAGGAACGGGGAAGTGCTGGAGCCCCTCGAGGATGGGCTTCTCCAGACCCTTGCAGAGCTGGGTTTGTGTCCCTCAGAGTTGGGGGACCTCATGGATTGGTGCCTGATTCATGCCTGACAAAGCAAAAGTGGCTTGTGGCAGGGCAGAGAGCAGAGGGCTGTTTTTGTGAAGAAACCACGCTCCCATGGACCTGTGTGTATGGACGTGTAATGCATGGCTGTTTCTTGCAGATCCTGGTGAGAGAGCCAGTCTGCTGTCACTTAAAGTTCACTAATGTCCAAAAGGAGGAGTGGGAAGGGCCAGGGCCTCCATCAGAGAGAGTCTGAGCCAGGAGTGGATCCTGAGACCTGAAATTGGGCAGGATCCAGTCAAAGCAGAGGCATCCTTTAGGCCTGAGGGCCTAGCAGGGGACCCACAAGATGACCCCGAAACAGCCCGGGAAGGAGGTGTTGACTCGAAGCATTTTTTCCGCCCAATGTAGTAGCCAGCAGCTGAGTGGGGAGGTCCGCATCTCTCATCACTTATGTTCCCCACCCTCGGCTTGGCCAAGCCAGCGAGTGGAAAGAAGGTGGAGTCACTCAGTCATGTCCGACTCTTTGCGACCCCATGGACTGTAGCCTACCAGGCTCCTCCATCCATGGACTTTTCCAGGCAACCCATGGAGTGGGTTGCCATTTCCTTCTCCAGGGGATTTTCTGGAACCAGGGATCGAACCTGGGTCTCCCGCATTGCTGGGTGACAGTCTAGTTCCTAAAAACTGAGCAAGAAAATTGAGGAGACTGCCCAGCGTTTAGCCAGTGGCAGGGAAAATTTCCCTGCTGGATCAACTTTGTGGGGCTTTGGAAACAAAAATACAGCAGTGTTATTCTCACACCTCTTTGTTGTGCTTCATGGAAAGACTGGTTTCATAAACAAAGTAAGAGGTCCCAGAAGAGGACCCACCAGCTCCGGTTATCTCCAGTGGGGTGGGGACAGGAAGTTATCCTCTTTTTCTCTTATCTGTTTCCACTGTGTCTGAATTATGGAAGCAGAGCATGGGGACTTTTGCAATCAGAAAAGCCGTGATGACGAATATGCCCATCTAAAATACTAGGGGGAAAGGTCATCTCTGTGAGTGAAAAAAAAATATGGCGAGAAAGAGAGCAAGTTGAAAAACAAAATAGCAATCATTGTAGCTAACATTTGTAGAGGCCATTCCATTTTCCAAAAGATTTTCATCTTAATGATCTCATTTGATTGTTTCAGCAACCCTGGAGATATGCATTTGAATTATTCACATTGTGCAGATGTAGAAACAGAAACAGTCATAATTGTTGGTTACTTTGCTTGGCCAACAACACTGTTGGTAATGAGAAGGCTCAAATTTAAGTCTCTGACTGTGAGTCCCATATTCCTCTTACTGCATAACATCAAGTTCTGCCCTGAAAGAATATTTAGTTGTCAGGAAGCATTCGCCCAGCCCACACCCTGTGGAGGGTACGTGGTCCCCTAGGGCACATTTCACAATAAAGCCATGTTGGCATGGCCTGCATTGACAGTATTTTTCCGAATTATATTCTACTTTTCTCTTTAAAGAGTATCTCTGTGTGTTTCCTCCCACCTTCAAACTGATATTCTTGCTGGATGCCTTGCCTGTCGATGACTCTCCATCATTTTTCCAGTATCACAGTCTCAAACTTCAGTTTTCCTTGATTTCTCCATCTCATTTTATTCCAAAGTTGGTCATTTTTAAGTCTTTTAGCTTCTCTCCTAGAGGAACTTAGATCTGTTCATAATCCATTTCCATGGATTGGACATCCCCCCTTGGTTCAGACGTTTAATTTCCTACATGGCTCACTGCCAATTCTCCATTTTAAAAATTGCCCTTTTCTAGAAGCTTTGTCTGACCACTGAGGCTTCAGCCATGTGTTTCCATGGTAAACTACACTCTGTGTTATAATGGTCTATTCACATTGATCTCTGGCTGTCTCCATCCCAAGAAGAAGGACATCCTTGAGGACAGTGATTACGTCTTACCTTTTATCACTATTTATCATAGTGCTTGGCAAAATACTAATTCCCAACAAAAGTCACCTAGAGCCAGATATCCTGGAATGTGAAGTCAAGTGGGCCTTAGAAAGTATCACTACGAACAAAGCTAGTGGAGGTGATGGAATTCCAGTTGAGCTATTTCAAATCCTGAAAGATGATGCTGTGAAAGTGCTGCACTCAATATGCCAGCAAATTTGGAAACCTCAGCAGTGGTCACAGGACTGGAAAAGGTCAGTTTTCATCCCAAACCCAAAGAAAGGCAATGCCAAAGAATGCTCAAACTACCGCACAATTGCACTCATCTCACATGCTAGTAAAGTAATGCTCAAAATTCTCCAAGCCAGGCTTCAGCAATACGTGAACCGTGAACTTCCAGATGTTCAAGCTGGTTTTAGAAAAGGCAGAGGAACCAGAGATCAAATTGCCAACATCCGCTGGATCATCGAAAAAGCAAGAGAGTTCCAGAAAAACATCTATTTCTCCTTTATTGACTATGCCAAAGCCTTTGATTGTGTGGATCACAATAAACTGTGGAAAATTCTGAAAGAGATGGGAATACCAGACCATCTGACCTGTCTCTTGAGAAACGTGTATGCAGGTCAGGAAGTAACAGAAGTGGACATGAAACAACAGACTGGTTCCAAATAGGAAAAGGAGTACGTCAAGGCTGTATATTGTCACCCTGCTTATTTAACTTATATGCAGAGTACATCATGAGAAACGCTGAGCTGGAAGAAACACAAGCTGGAATCAAGATTGCCGGGAGAAATATCAATAACCTCAGATATGCAGATGACACCCCCCTAATGGCAGAAAGTGAAGAAGACCTAAAGAGCCTCTTGATGAAAGTGAAAGAGGAGAGTGAAAAAATTGGCTTAAAGCTCAACGTTCAGAAAACTAAGATCATGGCATCTGGTCCCATCACTTCATGGGAAATAGATGAGGAAACAGTGGAAACAGTGTCAGACTTTATTTTTTTGGGCTCCAAAATCACTGCAGATGGTGATTGCAGCCATGAAATTAAAAGACGCTTACTCCTTGGAAGGAAGGTTATGACCAACCTAGATAGCATATTTAAAAGCAGAGACATTACTCTGCCAACAAAAGTCCGTCTAGACAAGGCTATGGTTTTTCCAGTGGTCACGTATGGATGTGAGAGTTGGATGGTGAAGAAAGCTGAGCACTGCAGAATTGATGCTTTTGAACTGTGGTGTTGGAGAAGACTCTTGAGAGTCCCTTGGACTGCAAGGAGATCCAACCAGTCCATCCTAAAGGAGATCAGCCCTGGGTGTTCATTGGAAGGACTGATGTTGAAGCTGAAACTCCAATACTTTGTCCACCTCATGCGAAGAGTTGACTTATTGGAAAAGACCCTAATGCTGGGAAGGATTGGGGGCAGGAGGAGAAGGGGACAACAGAGGATGATGGTTGGATGGCATCACCGACTTAATGGACATGAGTTTGAGTGAACTCTGGGAGTTGGTGATGGACAGGGAGGCCTGGCGTGCTGCGGTTCATGGGGTCGCAAAGAGTCAGACACGACTGAGCGACTGAACTGAACTGAATAAAAGTTGAATGAGTGAATGAGTAAATTTTTTACAAAGGGACATCATTGAAGCGCATGAACTCTGGGTGTCACAAGTGGGATTTTTCTCTTTTGAGTGTTGGGTGTCAGAGGGAGAGAGACAGCCACGTTGTACCACCGCATGTAGGGTCTTTCCAGTCCAGGGATTGAACCCATGTCTCCTGCATTGGCAGGCAGCCTCTTAACCATTGGACTACCAGGGAAGTCCTAAAAGAGAGACTTTGGTATAAAAGGCCCCTAATACACATTTTCACCCCTTACCTCCAGCCACTCACTTCCAAGAATCCTCCAGTTCCATAAGGCCTGTCTGCTCATCACTGCATCACCCAAAGCCTGGATCATCCTACTTCTTGCTCAGTGGGACTCCCTTCCTGAAGTTCCGGGGAGCCACCCTCAGGATGCTGGCAGGAATGTCTCCACGCTATCTCTGAGCTGATCAGAGACCCAGGGCCACAAAGGTTGGCTTGCCTTGGTGAACTTCCCCATCCGGAACAAGCTGGTAGCCTCTGCTGAGATGCTGAGCAGATGACATTCCAAAGCAGAGAGAGCAAGCTTTTGAAATTGAACTCCTAGCTTAGCAGAGTAGTAACCTGACAGAGGAGGGAGGGTGACTCAGCCACCTCATGTCAGGGGCAGATGGATTCTTAACCACTGGACCACTGGGGAAGTCCTGCCGCGTGGTTAATTCCACCACGGTGACTGCAATTAAAGCTTCCCTGTCACCCAGCCTCATTGTTTCAAGACTTGAGAATTTCAGACATTTGATCTTGACAAGGTCAAGAAAAAGTTCATTGTTCCAATGATCAACCACAATGCATTTTTTCCCTTCTTTACTGAATGAAGCTGCTCAGCCACATTTGCTAAAAAAAACAATCTTTAAAAGCTGATTCATATCCCCTGACCTGAAGTCCTTTAGAGCTGAGATTTATCTAAGCATTGGTGCGAGGCTTTATGTGAACTCATTTCATCCTTTTCCTTTTAATCATCAAAGGTTAAGTATCCTCTGGGCGAGGAGAATTTCTCTTCTTAAGTAATGATTACAATCATTTCCTTGATCTATTCCCCTTCCCACCTCACTTTCTCAAAGTCTTGGAGTAAAAATAAAAAACAAACAATGACTTCAGTACTGTGCTTCTAGGAGAGCCACGCCCACCTTGGAGAGAAGGCAGAGTGGTCCTCCCAGCTGGAAATCCCGATTCAGACTAGAAGTCTCACTTCCTATGCCTCTGGACTCCTCCAGCTTAGAAGGCAGCACTCTAGGCCTTGCTGGAGAACTTGACCCAGGACTTTGCTCTCAAAGATTCAGCTGAAAGAACCTCGGGTGGAGACACCTCTCCACACCACTGGCTGCTCCCATCTGCCTTGGGTCAAGTGGCCCCTGGGAAGTAGGCAGCTCAGACTGCTTTGCTTGACTCTCCTGCAGATCTGTCTCCAATAGCTCAGGTGGTAAAGAATCCGCCTTCAATGTAGGAGACCCTGGTTCTGTTCCTGGGTCTGGAAGATCTCCTGGAGAAGGGATAGGCTGTCCACTCTAGTATTCTTGGGCTTTTCTTGTGGCTCAGCTGGTAAAGAATCTGCCTGCAATATGGGAGACCTGGGTTCAATTCCTGGGTTGGGACAATCCTCTGGAGAAGGGAAAGGCTACCCACTCTAGTATTCTGGCCTGGAGAATTCCACGGACTGTGCAGTCCATGGGGTCACAAAGAGTTGGACACTGAGCGACTTTCACTTTCACTTTCTTACAGATCTGTCTCCAATAGCTGGGTTTTAACATCACCAGTGGTGCCGCCTTAACTCTGCTCCACGTGCTGCTGGGCTGGCCTTTGAGGACTTGATCGACAAGCTCCCTTGTTCTTAGGCTTTGGAGCATGGGAAGCAGAGAGGCATTTGATGAGGGAACCATGGCTCTTGAGTGGTGGATAGAAGGATGCAGGAGATGGCTTTCTATAAGGAACTTGGATCTCTTCCTGCACACTGAGGTTGGGTGACATGGGGGCATCTAGAAGTGGTTTTCCAAGCAAGGCAGTGGGGCTGACACAGCTTCCGGGCACTTCTGGGGACTGGCATAGGACAGCAAGAATACGGTAGATACTCTGGTGACTACTGATGGACTGGTTGAGGGCAACCTGGACTATTTTGAAGGGAGGACTTGGATGCCCATGGTTGAGTATGAAAGTCAACACCACCCCATCGGAAATCACAAGCTGGTGGGTCAGGTGCCTTTTGGATTACACCAGCCTCTATGGTAAAGACACTAGGGATGCAAGGGAAAAGGAGATGGGCCCACCTCATCCCATGAGATTTTCTTCTGATTGGAACCAGGTCAATCCATGTACTTTTCATGTCCGATGATGAGGGATCATTAAGGCTCCTCCTCTCTCTTGTTCTTTTCCTTTTCTTTCATTGACTTATTACTCTCACCCATACAATTCATATGAGCTCACGTTTCATTAGAAAAACCACTGTTTTTAGACTTTCATTTAATGTTGCACAACAGAGAAGATCTGAGGAGTCTAAGTGCCATTCTTTTTTTTTTTTTTTTGGCTGCAACTCGGCTTTGGATCTTAGTTTGCCAACCAGGGATTGAACCCGGGTTACCTGCAGTGGAAGTGTGGAGTCTTAATCAAAGGACCACCAGGGAAGTCCCTTATGTGCCATTCTAATTTTCCTCAATCTTTGCATTCTATCCTAAACAGCTTTACTATTACAATATTTATACATATGTTAAGAAGCCATCTTTCCCCCATCCCTCTGTATTCATTCACTCATTCATCACACTTAGAAACTAGTGTGCAGATAGCCTTGGGAGAACAATTCTGGGGAAGTGCTCGAATAGTACCACCTCTGCCCTCAGAGAGGGCACTTAACAGTGCATGCGGCTTCCAGCCATTAGCAGTTCCATCCTGCAGAGCTTTGCTGTCCAATCTGGCCACCACCAGCCACATGCAGCCACTGAGCTCTCACAAGGTCAGACATGTGCTGGTTACTGTCTTTGACGGATGAGTGAATGCACGAATGAATGAATATGGAGGACTGGTTCAAAGGAAGATGTGCTGTATGTTAAAACTATGCACAGGGTCATGAAGAATTAGTAGTCAAAAAAAATGTATGAAAAATAGTGGTTAGTAGACATTTGGTTCTGTCCAAAACTTTCACAGGACATTTGGTCTACACCAAAAGGTTCTCGATATTTGGTCACTTTGGGCCCTGTCCAAAACATCCATGGAGACATTTGGTCCATGTCAAAAGGTCCTTGATATTTGGTCCTGTCCCAAACCATCTGTCATGGATCAAATATGCCCATGATGTTTTCTGTGCGTGCGTGCTATGTTGATTCAGTCCTGTCCGACTCTTTGCAACCCTATTGACTGTAGCCTGCCAGGCTCCCTGTCCATGGGATTCTCCAAGCAAGAATACTGGAGTGGGTTGCCATGCCCCCCTCCAGGGGATCTTCCTGACCCAGGGATTGAACCTGAGTCTCTTATGTCTCCTGCATTGGCAGACAGGTTCTTTACCACTAGTGCCACATGGAAAGCCCTCATGATGTTTTGGACAGGACCAAGTGTCCTGCAAGGAAAACATTCATAAGTATTTTTTAAAAGTTGATTATATGTTGAAATGATAATAAGATATAGTGGGTTGAATAAAATATATTATTGAAATTAATTTCATCTGTGGCTACTGCTGCTGCTGCTGCTAAGTGGCTTCAGTCGTGTCTGACTCTGTGCAACCCCATAGATAGCAGCCCACCAGGCTCCACCATCCCTGGGATTCTCCAGGCAAGAATACTGGAGTGGGTTGCCATTTCCTTCTCCAGTGCATGAAAGGGAAAAGTGAAAGTGAAGTCGCTCAGTCGTGTCCAACTCTTAGCGACCCCATGGACTGAAGCCTGCCAGGCTCCTCCGTCCATGGGATTTTCCAGGCAAAAGAGTACTGGAGTGGGGTGCCATTGCCTTCTCCGTCTGTGGCTACTAGAAGATTTAAAGTTAGGAATATGGTTCGATTGATGTTTCTCTTGGACAGTTTCACTCTAGATGGCCTGCTTCTACCCCCTTCACTTTCCTCTCTCCCAGGAAGGAGCATTTCCTCTGGGTACCATCATCATCTCCATATGTAGCACCTCTCATACCCTAGTGGCTGCCTATTCATGTCTGACACCGTTTCCAGTGTCAGAACCTCTTGAAGGAGGAACTTTCATACCCAGCCCACAGTGCTGTGCTTGTTATAAAATAGACAGACAATAATTAATTGGTGAATACTGATCAATTGCTCCTATTAGAATAAACTTGTGTGAGGCAAGGCATTTATGATTGTTAATGTGGTCTTAAGTACATGGAAACATTTCAGAGATAATTTCTAAAATACATATGAATTTTAAAAATTCCTGGAAATATTTTATGCCTAATTATTAAAACTTTTAAGGGTATGATGTTAGGTAATTCAGTACTGTTCCTACACACATGGGGTGTGTACTTATTTCACAGTGTACATGAATGCTGCTAGATAGAGTTGAATTTATGGTCCATGTGGTCATACCTGCCCGTTTACAAAATAGGCACAAAACCCAGCTAGATTCTAATTAATTTTCAGAATTCTCTAATGTTTTCAAAACCAATTGAAATCAATCAATTATAAAAGAGAAGTATAAGTTAGGTAAGAGTCATAATTTTTTTAACCAAAATAAGCACAATTTAAGACAGTAAACACACTAGATAATATTTACTTAACATTCGACCCTTAACTTTGATGAGTTTGCTTCTCAGGGGCCTGGGTTTGCTTTTATGCTCATCTCAGGTCAGAAGCAATATGGTCAAACTGAACATTTGTAGATGTGAACGCAGCTTGGCCCTAATGCATCTTTATGGTTAGACGTTAAATAAGTATATTAGTGAAAACAGATTCATTATTTGTGAGAAAATTTTATGAATTTGACTCAAGACACAAAACTGTCTGGTATCTAAAATTAACACAGCATTAATTTTTCATCAGTTATTAATATAGAGGGCATCACTGTATCTAGATAAACTAGGTAGACTTAAATAAAGACTTAAAGTTTTATCTGGTTAGTTAAATCACATTGTAATTATTCATTTTATGATATTTTTGAAAAGCTGTCTAAACTTATTAATGATTTAATAGTGGAAGGAATTGATGAACATAAAATGGTACAGGAGTACTTGGATGCTGTCTCTTTTCTGAATTCAGGCCTCCCTCCCCAGTTCGGCTGTAAACATTTTGCTGGCTTGAATTTGTAATGTCTTGAATTACAGTTGTTGGAGTAGCTATCTTATTTTAAAATCTATATTTTTCTTACTTAAAAAAATTCTGCTTTCCACATGGAAGTTCTCTAACTGCATGTGGGATCAAATTAAGGGAAGTGAGTACAGGCTTGATTGAAGGTCATGAGTCCTGGTCCAGACACCAAACAGCTGTATCACCAATCCAGCAATTTCTCTGAGCCTTGGACTCCTCTCCCAGACTATCCCTCCCCCTCAGCATCCTCCTTTGCAATCTGGTCCTGACTTTGTTAACCTTCACCCACATCATGAAGTATGCATGTGTGCTCAGTCCCTTAGTTGTGTCCGACTCTTTGTGACCCCATGAACTGTAGCCTGCCAGGCTCTTCTGTCCATGGAATTTTCCAGGCAAGAATACTGAAGCCAGTTGCCATTCCCTTCTCCAGGGGATCTTCCAGACACAGGGATCAAACCTGTCTCCAGCACTGGCAGGTGGATTCTTTACCACTGCGCCACCTGGGAAGCCCTACATTACTGTAACTGGACTCTCCTAAACTACACACTCCCACGTGGCAGCATGCACTAAGTATCTTAACACACTATTTTAATCTTAATAATTTATCTCATAATTTATGGAGATCATCAGCCCCATTTTTCAGCAAACAAAACTGAGGCTGGAGAGAGATTGAGTGGCATGTCTAAGGCACAAGTAAATGGTACAATTACTATTTCTACCTACATACCAGCATTGTCTGATATCCTCTGGCTACTCCGGAACTTGCCTTTCACCCAGAACTATTTTGAGAAAGCCCCACTCTAAACTAGTACACTCCTCTCTCCCCAAAGCATTAAAACAGAGACAACATCTATAATTATCAGTAATTGTTGTTGTGGATCCAAGTATTAATACAGAAGCAAGGAGACCTCCGCAAGATTTGTTGTTGTTGCTGTCACAAACTTAATTATTGGGTAGAAATGTTGAAGGTTGCCTCTAAACAGAAGACGAGTAAGAGAGCCTTTCCCATGAATGCATGGCAGGAAACTTGGGCTCTCTTTCTGGGTCATCCTCTAGCTTTTTCTGGGTGGCCTTGGGCTAGTGATTTCAACACTCCTTAGCATCCTGGGGTAAGATGGGATGGTGACACATGGTGCCTCTTATTGCACTGCTTTGCCAGGATAATTGATTGTACTGGTCAAGGGCTGCAGAGGAGTGGAAGTACCTTGTGTATGACAAACCGCACTATACCTGGGGCAGTGGAAAGTGCAGGGATCCAAAAAGCAGATTAACCTGTCTTGTTTCCTTAGTTTAAAAACGGAGGTGGACGGTCACCAACTATACCTGCTGAAGTTCTCCTCGAGCCCACAGAGCTGTTGATCACTTTCACAAGCCCTAGAGACGCTGGCAAAAATGAATCCACTATCGTTTGGGACAGACCTGGGCCAGCGATGACTCTTTGTTGACACTTGCATTCTCTGAACAGAGAGACACACAGTTGCCAGTAACACTGAGATTCCTGCCATAACTGAGAGGAGCCTCAGGTACTTTTCTTGACGTGGTGTCGGTTTCTCTATTAACTGTCGCGGGTCCCCACGCAGGTGACTCCGTGCGGCGCTGCTTTCTTCCCCAGGGCTGCGGTGGCCTTCCTAGTCCATTGTTCCTAACTTTGCGTTCAGATTGCTTGGGTTGCAGAATTCTAAGAAATAAAACGATGCGAATTGCTGATGTCGGAGTTGCACACGACGAAGCGGGTGGGTCACAGGAGCTTCAAGGTAAGTGGTGGCCTGGGGAGAAAGGCCTCCCCGCAGAGCAGCCCCCTCACTCCTGGCTTCCGGGGGGCGGGGTGGGGGGCGGTCAGGAATTGGGGGGATCGGGCGGGAGCCCACCCCAGACCTCTGGGGTAGTGTGGAGTCAGCCGAGATTCCGCCTGGGCCCCTCCAGAGCCAGGAGGGGGATCCACAGCGACAAAGGAAGGGGGGTGCGGGAGGCGGGATCCGGGGGCTGCGGCGCCCAGGCTGGGGGGCGGCGGCGGAGGGAGGCCGCCCCGCGCCCCGCGCCAGGTCTCCGCGTGTGCAGTGTGTTGTGGGCCGGGCCGTGCCCCTCCCCTCCCCTCCCCTCCCTCCCGTCTGGTCCCTTCTCCTCCCTCCTCGTCCCTCCCCTCCTCTCCCCTCCCCTCGCCTCCTCCCCGTCCCTCCCCTCGCCGCCGTCCCCTCCCCCGCGGCCCGGAGCGAGCGCCGCGCCAGCGCCACACGGCCCGGCCGCCGAGCGCGACGACACACACCGAACAGGTGGCCGGAGGCTGCGGCGCCGCGCGGGCACAGGCGGGCGAGCCCGGGGCCAGGCCGGGCTAGGCGCGGCGAGGGGCGGCAGGCCGGGCATGCAAGCCGATCGGGCCCCTGGCCGCGGCCCCTAGCCTCGCGCCGCGCGCCGCGCGCCCCGCGTGCAGTCGCCTCGGCCCAGGGCGCTCCGGCCCCTCCGGCCGCGGTCACCGAGGGGCGCGGGCAGGCCCGCGGCGGCGGCGGCGGCGGCGGCATGAAAGTGACCGTGTGCTTCGGGA
Source organism: Okapia johnstoni (assembly GCA_024291935.2). Classification (NCBI taxonomy): domain Eukaryota; kingdom Metazoa; phylum Chordata; class Mammalia; order Artiodactyla; family Giraffidae; genus Okapia; species Okapia johnstoni. Next base: position 11,004,158 of record CM044324.1, read on the forward strand.
GGACCCGGGTGGTCGTGCCGTGCGGGGACGGCCACATGAAAGTTTTCAGCCTCATCCAGCAAGCGGTGACCCGCTACCGGAAGGCCATCGCCAAGGTGAGGGGCCAGGGGTGCGGGCGGGGGCGGGCGGGCGGGCGGCCGAGGGGGCGGAGGAGGGGAGGAGGAGCGGGAGGAGGGAAGGCGCCGGGATCAATATGGCGCTTCCTGGAAGGGGAGGCGGCGGCGGAGGCGGGGAGAGGGAGCGCGCGCGCGGCGGCCGGCCCGGCCTGCGCCCCCGGCCCGGGCTGCGGGCCGCAAACTTCCCCGCGCCCGGCCCCCGCGTCCCGGCCCCCGCGCCCCGGCCCCCGCTGTTCCTTCGGGGCCCGGCCGCCAGCGCCCCGAGCCTGCGGGGAGCCAAGCCCGAGCCGCGGCGGGGCGTGCGGAGCCTGCTCCCGGCCGCGGGCTGCGGCCCCGGCTCCCCGCCCTGGGCCGCGGGCGGAGGCCGGGCGAGGGAACTTTTCCTGCTGGAGCGGAGTTCGCCCCGCGCGCGGGGAGAGTGGGTTGCTGGTGCCTCTGCGCCCCGCGCCGGGCGGTGGGGGGAGCCCCTCCTGCGTGCCCTGCCGGGCGGGGGTCCCGGGGCGGGTGGGGGCGCGGCGCCGGGAGCGACCAGCTCCAGCTGGCTCCCGATCGTCGCTGGAGCCGAGCACTTCGGAGACCGAGAGGCCTGGGAGCACAGCTGGCTCCTGGGAGGAGCACAGTCTCGAGATGGGTCACCGAATTCCAAGTGTTCCTGCCGGCACCTCGCCGTGGACTGGTCTGCACCGAGCTCCCTGCGGAGCCCGGGCCGCGCCCTGGCCTGGAGTGAAGTGGATTTCCCTTTTCCCCGTGGAATGATAACATTGTCTCCACTTCCCTGCATTCCTCTACAATGTGTCAGAAGTGAAAAGGCTTTTTGTTAAATTGTTTTATCGTCTGTGTCTGTTTGACAACAGCCCACGCCTCCCAAGTTTCTCTCAAGCACCTGAGGGTATTTCCTTTGCGCCAGAGGAACGTTGGTTGGAAAGCACAGTCACTTTCAGAATTCCCGTCTTGTCCCCGATCTTGGAGTGGTTTGAGCCCTGTGGGTCTGGGGACCACAGAGGAAAAAATTTTCTTACATTTCTGTTTTGAGGAGAGAGGAAAATTAGCACACGTTTGGCCTTTTAAAGATAATCTTGGGGATATTTAAGAACCTGACACAGTGATGGAAGATGTTGACTTTACTTCATGGCTCTAAAATGTTCCTTTCAGTTGGTTGAACTTTTATTGAAAATCAAATAAAATTAGTGGAAATTGGGCACCTGCTTATTTTGAATCACTGTCAACCTCTGAACCTACCTCGAGCATTTTAAAGGATTGTTTATGGATGACAGTTTGTGATCTAAATGTTCGGTACCAATAATCACATTGTACATGTACACAGGAAACCAACAAAATAAGCCATGAGAGGAAAGAGAATAATATATACTTTGCAGTGTGCCCAGGTTGCCGAGTACAGAGGAGTGATGGACGTTTCTTGGCTTACATGCTTAAAATGGACCTGCTTAACATTAGTCATTTACATGCTTAAAGATTAACATGCTTAACATTAGTCATATTTCATTATGCACACGATGCATGTGGGTGGAACAGCTTGTTTGGGAGATACAAATGTAGTTGTTTGGGTCATTTGTAGGCTCCACAGAAATCTTAAGCATTTTCTGTGACTGAGGCATTGTTCTGGGTGCTGGACATCTGTGAGATCCACTGGTTGTTTGTGGAAATTGGACTGTGAGACTCAAGGAGAGAGGCTACACGGTCCTGCACGTGAGGGCGGCCAGCCTTTGGACTGGCCAGTTACAGTGCAGTGGGGAGAAGATAGGCCTCTGGGGTTTTGAGTAGATGGAGTTGAGAGGCCTTGGTGAGAGAGCTGGACTTAGTCTTTAGGTATCAGTGGTAGTGGTTTTGCAGTGACTGGGTAGCATGAAGAAGGAAGCATAGGTTTCTGCAGGGCACCTGGGAAGGTACCCAAGAGAAGGAGCATCAGAGCTGAGTTTTGAAGAGCAGGCATGAGACTGATTACTTTTCCTGGTGGAGATGGAAGGAAGGAAGGATCATGCTCAGAGAGTGATGGTATTATTGGAGTTGGATATAAAGGACTCAGAGATGATTCAGGGGCTTCCCAAATTGTTTCAATTCTCTTTAAGTGCAATTCACAGTTCAGCAGGTAAATTTTTAAAATGGGCTTTGTGGTCTACAAAGTTCAGTCATCAGATCACAAGACTGTTGACTCTCCAGTGTTGCAAGAGCTGGAGTTTCTTCCAGGTCCATTTGTATTTTTTTCCTCTTAAATGATTAGGTAATGGCTAAGATGAAACTTTGCTGGCTCTTTCCATTTTGCCCACCTCCTTTAAAATGGTTATGAAGCAAACACTTATTAACACTTGTTTTAACTTTTATCCTCTTATCTCTTCCTTACCCCTTACTGTTGAATAGAACAAGATAAATTTTGTATGAAGAACTGGTAACTGGGTAGCTGTAGAGTGGTGTTTGGTTGCTAGGTGACATATGCCATGCCAAACTCCCATCTGGTGGGGAAAAATGGGGCAAGATCATGTTTATGGCTTTGTATAAAAACCAGCTAAGCTGGAAAAAGAAAGAAAGAAATTAAGAAAAGGAACAGGAAAGAGAATGATCCCAAGCCACTAAGACTTTCTCTGCAGTGAGCATTTTGTGGTGTGGTGGGGCTAATTTTTGGCATTATATTTAAGCTGTTTTCAGGTTAAACAAATACGTTTTTCTGGGCAGTGGAGTGGTGTGACTTAATACCAGAAATGTCCTCAATAAGCAGATATTTGAAGGCTTACAGTTATGCATAGCACTTTTCTTCCCCCTCCAGTTAAAAACTGTTTTTCTGTTTATGATTTCTGATGGGTGAAAATGGGTTGGCTGTTCTTCCCCATCCACCCATCCTCATCCAGACCATCTCTGAAGAGGGTGCCCTGCTAGACATGGAGAGCCATATCATGTGGACTGTTCTGCTCCTACCTGTGGCCTGACTCATCCATGGTCCCCGATGGACACAGCGTGCAGAGCACCAACTGCCTGGACTCTGTAATGTGGTGACTTGACTTCTCAGGGCTTTGCCTGCTCTTTCTTTATTCTCAGTGGATCAGGGCTAGCCTGAGACTTCCCATTTTTTCCTGCTGTGCACCTCAACTCTGGTTAGCAGGAAAAAAAATCTCCATTTTTTTTTTTTTTCTAATTGTTTATTTGTTGAAGGGCTACTGTGTGCAAAATGTCGTGCTCTACAAAGAAATGTAAGGCTGAATCCTTGCTCTCAAGAAGAATGTAATCTGGGAAACAGGGTGAATATATAAACTATAAACAACAGTAGGGAATACCATTAATTAGCAACAGGGTGGTACATACAGAGAGTAGTTGCTTCTGGATTTCAGAGATGAAAGTGGTCATTATAGCCTGGGGGTGGCAATCTCCTGGAATCACTGGGGTTTGCATATACTAGGCTTAGTCAGTGGGAAGGCTGGCCTGGATTTAGGATAGCACTTCCTAAGTGGGTAGTGGGGTGACCCCCAAAACCATCTGCCTGGCCCAGCCAGGTGTCCTGGTTTGATAGGTGTTCAATGGGTCCAGGCATGTGAATCTGGAGTGTGTTGGCTGCCATGCTGAGAGGTGAAAGAGAGGGCATTGCAGGTAAGCATCAGGGCTAGTTTGGCTCCTGTGCTGCTGTCCTGTCGATGGTGGGTCAGGACCAAGCTGAGGAGGACCGGGAATGCCAGGATGAGACCCCGAGGCTTTGTACAGTCTGATGGTTGGGGCGGACTGAAGTGTTCGGGTAGGACTAGTTCCCTTCTGGGCAGAGGACCAGGATCACCTTCAGTCCACAGAAACACTGCTGATTGCTGAGGACTAATGAATGGAAGACAGAAGTGAGAGAGGGGAGTGACTGGAACCTCTTATTTCCCCTCTGCCCCACCCTCAGGCCTCTTTTAGGGGTTGAGGGGGAGCTTTGGATTGAGTTTGGAGACCTGGGTTTTTTCACCATTTAACCTTGGGCAGACCAGCCCTATGGATGAGACCACCTCATTTCCTCATCTCTTGAACAGGTTCCTCCCCTGCAGGGTTCCTCTGAGTACTGAGGGATGATGAATGGGCAGCTCCTCAGCTCTGCATCTGGATCCCTAATTGGTTTTACTCACCAAATGGTTTTACTGCCTGCGAGACTTTCCTGAGTAGTCTGCTAGTCCTGTCTGGGTTTTTCCTCTTTGCTTAGGAAGACAGTGTGTAATTTAATTAAAGAATAGGTAGGAATGTTAATATTTGCCTAAGCAACACCACAATCAGAAGAGCAAATTGCTTATGTGTGTGTAAAGTAGAGAATGTAAAAATTGCAGATGTTACAGCTTTACTCTGGGTTGACTTCTGGGCCTCCATTTTTATTTGGGGAAGCACTGCTTCTGTTCCTTGAGCATGGAAACCTTAAGAGTTATTTAATAGCAATTTATCTGTGGCTCAGCTGGTAAAGAATCCACCTGCAATGCTGGAAACCTGGGCTCGATCCCTGGATTGGGAAGAAGATCCCCTGGCCGGTATTCTGGCCTGGAGAAAAGAGTTGGACACGACCGAGCAACTTTCACTTTCAGTTGTTGGTATAAAAAAAACACAAGCATAAATTTATGGGCAGTAACTTTTGAAAATATTCTTTCCTTTTTGGGGGCGGAGGGGACTGTTGATTACCAAAACCATGTAAATCATGGTTTGTATGAAGAATCTTGTGGTTGGTGTGTGATTTCTTGTGGACAGATGGATGACTGCATGTTGTTACACATTCACAAGTTTATTGAAACTTTTAGGAAAATAGATTGTTGCAGAGTTTGAATGACTGTAGTTTTGAATAGTGAAATGAAATATATTTTATTATTTTGTTAACATTTTCTCATCTTCCTCTTCAAAAAGAAAAAAAGAAGAAACATGTCTGAAAGGTTGATCTTTCTAAAATACACATCTCCATGTACTCTTATGCTTAAGGACCCCATTATCAGCTTTCCCCAGAGGCCAGGTCCTGCCGCCTCAGCAGGGCCTGTCCCTTGTAGGACCCCCCCCCCCCCCCTGCATCTTCCACCCCAGACCCTCCCACTTCATCCCTACCCATTTGGCCTTGCTTGCACTTTCCTGCCTTTGCTCTGGCATTTTCCATTTCTCCCACCTAGATGACTTGCTTGCTTCACATCTACTCCTCTCTTGAGCCTCAGCTCAGCTCAGACTGGCCCCACACCCAAGGCTGCTTGAGGTTCTCCCTGCTTCCCACAGCTCCTGTACTGACCTGGAGGAATGTGCTTTGCTGTGGGTGCTTCGGGGTGTTTGTTTTGGAATAGAACTGTGCCCCTTCTCCTCCAGGTGAGGTGCTTGAAGGTGATGGTCCTGCCTCAGTCTTAACGGTATCTGTCACGCAGTCATCTCACAAGCTGACTAGGTGCAAAGTTGAGAATAAATATGTGGCACGTATTCTCACACAAAAAGTGCACTTTTGCTTGGAAGACTGTATGATTTTGAAGACTTTAAAGTTTGGTATGTTTGGCAATTTGGGACAAAGGGATTGATTTAGTGTGGTTTCAGGTTACCTGGGAGTTATTCTTCTGTGTCATTTGTTTTCAAGGAGTTTGGTCCGTTTTTCAGCCAGAACAGAGCAATCATCTTGGGGCTTGCTTTGGGCCTGTTTCAAGGCTGGTGGCCAGGGCAGTGCAGGAATCTGGCCCCAAGACACACCTGTGCTGGGTCTGGCGCTTCTAATTCTGTCAGTTGGGATCCGTGGGTAAGTGCCAGGAGTAAGCAGAAATGTTTAGGATCTGAGATTCACAGGGAGAATCTGGCAACACGAGGTGCTTCTTGGCTTGTGAATGTGGTGAGTAGGGCATGGGAGGTAACCTGTGTATGTCAAAGCCCCACATGCGCAGAATCTCCATCTGTGCTAGAAGGTTTGTTCAAGCCTAGAGTTGGATGCAGGAGGGTGGTGGTGAACACTTGGAAGATGACCCGAGCCCTCTGCCCTTTTTCAGGGATGGAAAGAAACACATACGATTGGTCTAGGAAAGTGCTTTCCCCAAGTGGAGGTGTTTTTCCATAGGGTAGAGGTGGGCAGCCCACACAGGCGACTTTCCTCCCACTTGGCCACTCATGCAGCAGTCCAAGGTGCCACCAAGGTCAATGGCAGTAGAACAGGGCTCAGAAAATTTATGCATTTTACCAATTTTTGGTATCTTTTCTGTTTTACATGGAAAAGAGAAAAATGTTAATAAAAAGAAATGCAAAGTTCTGTGATCATAGTAGGAAGGTGATTGTTTTTTGTCTTATAGTCATTATTTTATCCCATTGAAAACCTTTTTCCATTTGGAAGGATTATGTAAAAATGCTTTTCCTTCATGGCTCTGTCTTCCTGTATCTGACCTTCCATCTTTATCTGTTCCTGCCATTAAATATTACTTTTGTTTATTCTTTTCTCCTCCATCAACTAATATTGGAACTTAGAAATACAATTTCCAGCTTCTTTCCAAATGACTTGAAATGTGAGTTATTTAGTTTTTTCTCTCAGTGTATAATAGCTTATACACACACATGAGAAATTGAAAACACATCTATAGAAAAAATATGAACGTGAATGTTTATGACATGATTCATAACAGCCAAAAAATAGAACAAGTCATCAACTGAAGAAAATGTGGTATATCTATACATTAGAATATTATTAAGCTGTAAAGATGACTGAAGCTATGATGCATGCCTCACTAGAGATGCACCTTGCAAACAGTATGCTACATAAAGGAAGCCAGTCATAAAGGCCCACCTACTATATGAGTAACCTGTATGCAGGTCAGGAAGCAACAGTTAGAACTGGACATGGAACAACAGACTGGTTCCAAATAGGAAAAGGAGTACGTCAAGGCTGTATATTGTCACCCTGCTTATTTAACTTATATGCAGAGTACATCATGAGAAATGCTGGGCTGGAAGAAACACAAGCTGGAATCAAGATTGCTGGGAAAAATATCAATCATCTCAGATATGCAGATGACACCACCCTTATGGCAGAAAGTGAAGAAGAACTAAAGAGCCTCTTGATGAAAGTGAAAGAGGAGAGTGAAAAAGTTGGCTTAAAGCTCAACGTTCAGAAAACTAAGATCATGGCATCTGGTCCCATCACTTCATGGGAAATAGATGGGGAAACAGTGGAAACAGTGTCAGACTTTATTTTTTTGGGCTCCAAAATCACTGCAGATGGTGATTGCAGCCATGAAATTAAAAGACGCTTACTCCTTGGAAGGAAGGTTATGGCCAACCTAAATAGCATATTTAGAAGCAGAGACATTACTTTGCCAACAGAAGTCCATCTAGTCAAGGCTATGGTTTTTCCAGTGGTCATGTATGGATGTGAGAGTTGGACGGTGAAGAAAGCTGAGCACCACAGAATTGATGCTTTTGAACTGTGGTGTTGGAGGAGACTCTTGAGAGTCCCTTGGACTGCAAGGAGATCCAATCAATCCATCCTAAAGGAGCTCAATCCTGGGTGTTCATTGGAAGGTCTGATGTTGAAGCTGAAACTCCAATACTTTGGCCACCTCATGCGAAGAGCTGACTCATTGGGAAAGACCCTAATGCTGGGAAGGATTAGGGGCAGGAGGAGAAGGGGACGACAGAGGATGAGATGGTTGGATGGCATCACTGACTCGATGGACATGGGGTTTGGGTAGACTCCGGGAGTTGGTAATGGACAGAGAGGCCTGGCATGCTGCAATTCATGGGGTCGCAAAGAGTTGGACACGACTGAGCGACTGAACTGAACTGAGCGATATGAGTCCAAATTTACAAAATGATCAGAATAGGCAAATCTGTAGATACAGAAAGTAGAGTAGTGGTTGCCAGGCCCTGGGGGTTGAAGAATGGTAGCTGACTGTTTATGGGGATGGGGTTGATCTTTGGGATGATGAAAATGTTCTCAATTTAGATAGTGGTGATGATTGTATGCCTCTGTAAGTATATTATAAACATAACTGAATTGTATACTTTAAATGGGTGAATTTTGTAATATATTGTTATGTCTCAATAAAGATGTTAAAAAAAATAGACTGCATAAGCCACTATAGACAGAGCTCCATTTTTTAGGTATTTTATAGTTCTGAGAGTCACATAAAACATGTTTTTCTGTGTCAGAGATGCTCAAATGAGGACTGGCTATTTTTAGGAGTTTTCCATACAATGTGTGAACCTGCTTTCTCGAGGTTGCCTGCTCTGTCCTGGTGCTGTCTGCTAAGCGCTTGACTGCTGAGAATCTGCGATCCCTAGTGCCCCCTGTAAAGGCTTCGCCAACTAACCGTTCACCTATTTTGCGTTGTTCTCCCTCAGCCCAGTCCACCAGCTGCCTTGGCAGTTGATTCAGATGACCTAAGATGTTCATCATGGAAGAACTTTTCCAGTTTTTGGTTTTGAGCTTTGGCAGATCTCACAAGCTCTGTGTGCATCTGTTTTCCCATCTTCATCTCCCCATACTCAGAAGTTCTGGGCTGGGCTTCTGCTTTCTGTCCCCCTGGGCAAGAGCCACCCTGAGTCTACGTGGGTTGTTCCCGTGGGACCATCAGGCATGAGAGGCTTTTCAGAGGCGTGAACAGAGTTGATCTCAACTCCCCCAACCCTCCCTGTGAGAATGTTTTTCTTCCTTTACTTTGAAATGATGGGCTTGACCTGTAGGTCAAACATATGCTGTTTGAAAGTTAGAATGTATTTTGCCTGGACTGTCCCTCAGAATTCCTTACTGTCCCAAGATGAATATCTTTTAAAACAAATTACATGCTCAGAAGTAACTTAATAAGACTGTGTCCTTTGTGAAGTGTAACTAAATGTATGATTCTGCATGATTCTAAATGTATGGCATGTGTGTACACATACATGCACAAATATATTCATGAATTTGGTATTTTTATGGTGATATCAATTTAAGGGGTTTTAGAGATGACTGGTCCCTGCTTTTAATGTTCGTTAATATTCAGAAATGATAAGGCAAGTTTTTGAAACTCAGGTTTATTTTTTCCTGGTGTGTAGTTTTTCTTGTTTTTGTACTGCATCCCTGTATGATAGGGTTTATGTATCTGAAAAGACTTCTTTGAGATATTCTATGATACAAAGCAATGTTTCCTTCTCTGTTTATTTTAGAAAACAACTCACTCTATGTAAAAAAAACCTAAGCTTCCTAAATACTAAAAATATGTGGTATTAACAGATGAAAAACACAGAAAGGCTGTTTCCATGTAAGTGGTTGAGATGAGAATGGGCTATTTTGTTCTAGTTCTTTGCAGTATACAATAAAAACTGGGAAATATTTTTTCATGTTCATGATTTAATTTTTTCTAAATCTAATATTGAATCCAGAATTAAAAAATAATCCATTTCCCAGAGAACACAGGAAGGCTTTTAAGATGTACCATTTGTAATTCTGAAACCTGTTGTGCAAAGTCATATGTGAATAATACTTAGCCAGGTTCCTGCCCAACTGGGGTATAGTCTAACCTGAGATTCTGTCATTCTAGCCAGCAGCACCTGCAGAAGAAGGAGGGGAGATGTGCAGATTATTGGTTCCTGGTGAACCACCATACAGGATATGACTAATCACTAAATCCATGAAAGCTCAATGTAGGATTTGGTATTTTTATCGCTTTGCTAGAGATCTGGGAAAAAAGCTTTCAGACAAGTCAAGGGGATCTCTACACGAAAGTGCCTCATTTGGATTGATAACTACTTAAACACCTGCATCTGGAAGATGGTGGCGTTTCTGCATTTGTACTGCCTGAGGAATATGAAATGAGTCATATTTTAAATTATGAAGGCACATACTATTGGGAATTTTTTTTTTCAGGGAAACCTGGAAAGCTAATAAAACCCTGAACTTTTTCTAGTGGAGTCAGTTTTATCTTTTGTATTTCATGACCCACTTTTTAAAAACACAGATGTTCGGTAAAACACAATTAGCTGGAGGTGGAAAGTTTGGTGGTGGTTGTTTTTTGTTTTTTTCCTTCTGGGAGGCAAGCGCATCAGTATGACACAGTCTGGGCCAGGATTCAGAAGAACAGATTGCATCATTTGTGTATCTGAAAGCAAGAACGGTAACCTCTGTCAGCCCAGGATCCATGTCCTTCATGGGATTGTGAAGGTTTAAAGAGAGAATGTTATAAAAAGGCATCGTAGGAAGTAAAACAGAGAGACTGAGTGCTGTAATGTTCTTTCGCTTTTGCTAAGAATGGTCACAAGTGATTAAGGCTCACTTGAATAAATGCTTCTAAATTGTTTCTTCTCATCTTCCTTAGAACTGCTCTAGATGTGGAATATTGAATATTTGGGGGAAAAAAGAGTTCTCCCTTTAAAAGTCTTGAAAGCATTCTGCTGTTTGAGAAATAAATCCCAATGACATTGTTATAGATGCTCCAAAGATGTCCAGAGAGGAATATCTTTTCTCATTTTGGTTTTGGCCATGGTAGTTTTGAACTTTGATAAGTCTCACCAGCTCTCTGAGCCTCAGTTTTGTCATCTGTAATTTGGGAATATTTTCTTTAGCCAGCAGTCATGAAGATCAAGGGATTTAATATAGATAATTCCCCTGCCATGTTATAGACTCTTAGTCAGTTTTAGATCTTTTCCTTTCCCTCAGGCTTCACACAGAAATTAGACACACTTTAATGGCTAATTCATAAAATCAACTGGAGAAGGCAATGGCACCCCACTGCAGTACTCTTGCCTGGAAAATCCCATGGACGGAGGAGCCTGGTAGGCTGCAGTCCACGGGGTCACTAAGAGTCAGACACGACTGAGCGACTTCACTTTCACTTTTCACTTTCGTGCCTTGGAGAAGGAACTGGCAACCCACTCCAGTGTTCTTGCCTGGAGAATCCCAGGGATGGCGGAGCCTGGTGGGCTTCCGTCTATGGGGTCGCATAGAGTCGGACATGACTGAAGCGACTTAGCAGCAGCAGCAGCATGAAATCAACTTGATTTTTATTTGATTTATAATTTCAGTTGTCATTTTTCAAGATGGTTTGTCAAAGAGTTACCACTTTCTTCTTAAAAGTACTACAGAAATTCCAGTATTTAGTATTCCAGTTTTGGTACTTTTACTAAATCAGTTGGAAATAGGAAGAAAGACCGTTCTAATAACCCAGTAGCTGATTCTTTTACAGATCGAGAAGTGTGTTTATCCTAACTCTGTAGCTTTTCCTGTTATTAGCTTTTTTTTCTTTTAATGTAATTTGTTTATTTTTGGCCGTGCTGGGTCTTTGTTGCTGCCTGTGGACTTTCTTGAGTTGTGGCAAGCTGGGGCTACTCCTTGTGGCTTCTCATTTCGGTGACTTCTCCTGTTGCAGAGCTCAGGCTCTAGGGTGAGTGGGTTTCGGTAGTTGCGCTCGAGCTTAGTTGCTCTGTGGCATATGGGATCTACCTGGACCAGGGATTGAACTCATGTCGCCTGCATTGGCATGCAGATTCTTAACCACTGGACCACCAGGGAAGTCCTATTAGCCCTTCTTATTTTCTAAAATAAGCTGCCATACTGCTAGATGAATGGAGATTATGGAACCTTTCTTTGCTGTATTTACAATATTTTAAAAGGCACTGGTTACACATTTTTTCCATTAAAGAAATCTTTTGAAAGTTGGAAAGAATGAAACTAGAAATTGTCAATACTATTGATATTTAAAAAAAAAACCCTAAAGATCTTTAAGACAGCTGTTTTAAAGACCTTTAGCATTTATTAACTAGTAGTTCTGAGAGCTCAAACAGATAGTCTGAGTTATAAAAAAAATGGGAAGGTTGACAGTTTTGTGACCCCCCTCTAATCCTTTATTCTATAGACCTCTATAATTCACATGCCCATAACACTTCTTTACTCTTTTCTGTATCTTTAAGATGGTGATTTGGGGAAGCTAAATCAGCAGTAAATGAACACAGAACAACTTTTGCTTGGGTAGGTAGTTGTAAGGGTTGACAGATTGATACAACTTTTACTACTTTAGTTCAGCTAAAGGCACCAAATGCCAATCACCTGAAGACTTCACCCAAGAGTTGACCTATTTATCATTCTGAACCAGGAGTGGTGCCTGGGAGGCTTCCTCAGGGTTCTGGGTGGGGCTGTGCTGAAATGCCAGACTTGCCAACTCATCAAAACTCAACTGAGTTCATGCCCAAGAGGACCACCTCTTCTTACTTACCTTTTCCCTTTCACAGTATTGAGAGTTGTCTTCCTCTCTTTGAGGGCTTTGCACACCTTATTAATTCAAGCTTCCTCCCTCTCTGCATATGTGTTTAGGGAAGTTGCTAGGTAGTGGTTAAAACAATAAAGCTTATCTAGTTGTGCGTATTTTGACTTTGATTCCTTCCAGTATTTGTTTATAAACATTGTGTCAGGTGAGTGCATTTGAAATCTAAAGCTTTTTATTCGCACAAGGCCTAAAGAGAGATAACAGCAACATGGTTGATTGGAATTTATACATATCTTTTCCATTCAAAATTTCCTGTGTTTTTGTGCTTTGTAATGAAAGTGATAAATAGTGCTTTCAGAACCTTTCCAGAATACCCCAGCATTTTGTAACAAAACTGTAGAGAATTAACTCTGGGGGAGTTTTTTCCTCCCCAGCTTTATTGAGGTGTAATTAACAAATAAAATTGTAAGATATTTAAAAGTGTGCAGCGTTATTTGATACACCTGTATATTGTGCAGACTTCCTCTTATTGAGTTAATTAACACATCCATTTCACCTTGAGTATTTCTTTATGTTCTCAGAGAACATGTAAATTGTACTCTGACTTGGGAGCATTTTAGGCAGATCTGTTCTGATGGGTGATTGGGGTGGAATTTTAGTCTAAAGCAGAAAAGTTTTTGGTCCTGGGCTGTTTTTCCACCTATGAGGAGGGAAGCCACCTCCTTTATAGATTCAGGGGAGTGGTATTTTCAGGTCAGTCTTTTGGTGTCAATAACCTTTTTAGGTCAGGATGGATGATCGAAAGCTCTTGCACAAGAGGTGCTGGCTGTATCAAGGGCATTATTTATCTGCCTGTCACATTGGGGAGCTGTTGAGAAAGTACCTTTAACAGTAATACTCATCACATCTCAGTCCCAATTTGTTGAGGAGTTTCTGATAGGTAGTAGGGGAACCAGGACACAGTGATATCAGGTAAGAGTAGCAGTGATAATGCTTATTATCACCAGGCTTGGTTAGCACTCTGGGGGCATTTTGTAACATCAGGCCTTAAGTCTGGGCTTATGCTCATTAAACCCATGGAGTGGTAGTGAGGCAACTCTTGAGTTTATGGGTGACGATACTTGTGCTAAAGAAGATTAAGAAGGTGGCAAACAGTTGTACATCTGATGTGACCCCTCTGGCTGGAGAGCCTGTACTGTTCTACAGGAAAGAATGAACAGCGCCCATTGGAGAAGACAAGTTCTTTTCTGATCTAGGTTTCATCTAGTGGCTCATGAGTGATGGGAAGAAGTGCACCTTTGGGATGATGGAGCCTGCTGGGTCAAGGAGGCTAGACGTCAAAGCCCCTTGCTGCTCATGTGTGGTCTATGGATCAGCAGCACTGGCTTTGCTTGGAAGATTGCTAGGAATGGAGAATCATGGACCCCATCCTAGACAGATGCTCTCAAAATCTGCATTTTAGTCAGATTCTCAGATGATTCTGAGCTTCCTTGGTAGCTCAGCTGGTAAAGAATCCAAATGGCTACCCACTCCAGTATTGTGGCCTGGAGAATCCATGGGCAGGGAGCCTACAGCAGGCTACAGTTCATGGGGTCACAAAGAGTTGGACACAACTGAGAGACTTTCACTCACTTAGATGATTCCAGGGGCTTCCCTGGTGGCTCAGTGGTAAAGAACCTGCCTACCAATGAAGGAGACTCGAGTTTGATCCATGGGCCAGGAATATCCCCTGGAGGAGTAAATGGCAACCCACCCTGCTGTTCTTGCCCAGAGAATCCCATGGAAAGAGGAGCCTGGCAATCTATAATCCACGGGATTGCAAAGAGTTGGACACAACTTATTGACTAAAACAACAACAGATGATTCAGAGCAATTGCTCTCAACTTTGGTTGCAGGTAGGAACATCTGAAAGGATTTTAAGAACTGGATGCTCAGGCTTCCCACGAACCAAGGGAATCAGATCTCCAGGTTGGAGTGGATACTGGTATTGCTCTGAAGCTCCTCGGGGGTTTCTCTGTGCTTCTAGGGTGGAGAACCACTGGTTTAGAGCAGCCTCCAGGCCCTTAGGGGTTGTTATGTTATGTGACCTGGGACCTGCTGCCTTGTAGCTATGCATGGAAATTTCCAGAACATAAGTTGAGAGGATCAGCCAGGGTGCTGACAGGCTGGTCACTTAAGTGACAATGGTTCCATCTCTACATTTTCATTTCTGACTTTTGAAGTCACTCCCCCACTTAAAATTTTTTTATTTTATATTGGAGTATAGTTGATTGACCTGATGTGAAGAACCAACTCATTTGAAAAGACCCTGATGCTGGGAAGGATTGAAGGCGGGAGGAGAAGGGGACGAGAGAGGATGAGATGGTTGGATGGCATCACTGATCGATGGGCATGAGTTTGAGCAAGCTCCCAGAGTTGGTGATGGACAGGGAACCCTGATGTGCTGCAGTCCATGGAGTTTCAAAGAGTCGGACACAACTGAGCGACTGAACTGAACTCATAGTTGATTGATGGTTTTGTGTTAGTTTCTAGTGTACAGCAAAAGTGATTCAAGGTATAAATATACAAGAATCTGTTCTTTTTCAAAATGAAATCAGTCTCTTCTCCTGCCTGTTTAATTAATTTTGAGTTTTATTTGTGGACACAGTTGACAGCCCCGGTACTAGGTATTCCTGAGGTTTCAGCCGTTAACTCTTAAGGACATTTAGTCTGAGCTTAATGACAGAGATGACTTAAAAGGTTCAGGAGGAGCAGTAAAACTGACAGCCCAAGGGACAGAAATAAGGTGGGAAAGGAAAGGTCATATTGAGTCAAACGTGAGATTTGGTACAAGTCATGTGATGTCCCCTTGGTGTTTGTGATGTGTAGGGACAGGACAGCTAAGACTTTTGGTTCTGGGTAAAGCAGGCTTGTGAGCAGTGGACCAAGCACTTCTTTTGCTAGAGCTTCTCTTCAGGCTTGTTTGTGGCTGTGCCTGCCTGTGTAGGAGAAGGCACACCCTCACCAGGCCAAAGGGCATTCCTATCACACACATCCATGCTCAGCTTGTTGGAATATTCCAGTCAGACAGTCCCCACCCCCACACCAGGGAGCAAGGGCAACAGGTGCCTCTGGCCTGAGGCCTCAGGGACCTGAACATGGGCCAGAGAATGTGCCTGCCCCGCTGGGTCCATTTTATTAACTTGGGCATGAAATTAAAAGACGTTTGCTCCTTGGAAGGAAAGCTATGACAAACCTAGACAGTGTATTTAAAAAGCAAAGACATCACTTTGCCAACAAAGGTGCGTATATCAAAGCTATGGTTTTTCCAGTAGTCATGTATGAATGTGAGAGTTGGACCATTAAGAAGGCTGAGCAATGAAGAATTGATGCCTTCAAATTGTGATGTTGGAGAAAACTCTTGAGAGTCCCTTGGACTGCAAGGAAATCAAACCAGTTGATCCTATAGAAAATCAACCCTGAATATTCATTGGAAGGACGGATGCTGAAGCTGAAGCTCCAATACTTTGGCGACCTGATGCAAAGAGCCGACTCATTAGAAAAGACCCTGATGTTGGGAAAGATTGAAGGCAAAAGGAGAAGAGTGACAGAGAATGAGATGGTTAGATATCACCGACTCAGTGGACATGAATCTGAGCAAACTCCAGGAGAGAGTAAAGGACAGAGGAGCATGACATACTCCACGGGGTTGCAAAGAGTCAGACTTGACTTAGTGACTGCACAACAACAAAGACAACAACTAATGGCATTGTAGTCTTTGCTTTTCCTGGCATTGTAGGTCCTTATACTATCCCTACATTTTTATACGTTTCCTTTGTTACTTGAAGTAGGAAAAAGAGGACAGATGACCAGCTGTCATTCTTCACATGCATTTGCCAACTGACCTTCATTTGGAAAGTTTGCATGTGGGATGGGGCTTCCTGCCCCCCAACCCCCACCCCGACCCCAACCGCAGTCATAGTGCCAGGAAGACCCAGTACAAGGCTCACCAGCCAGAGATGATAAAGACAGGACATGCTTTCCTCAAGGGAGATTTCAGAGATGCAAAGTGCAATATTTAAAAGTGTCTTCAAAGGTACTGCAGCTATAAGAACTTACTTATAGACCTGTTAAAAATTACTTTAGTTAAAGGTGTAACGTGTTTGGGAGCACTGCCCTTGTGAGAATTTTTTCTTATTTGGCAGTTTCAAATAGCACTTAACCATGAGTTGATTAGTAAAAATGTTGTTTGAAAATTTATGTATGTTTAGGTATTGCTGCTTAACAAACTACTCAGAATTTCATGGCTTAGATCAATAACTAATTATATCTCATAATGTAGTGGGTCAGGATTTGGTCAGGGCTCAGCTGGGTGATTCTTCTGCTTTATTTGGAGTTACTTGGGGATATTCAGCTGGCAGGTGACCTGGTCTGGAAGGTCCTAGATGGCTGCATTCATTCACATGTTTGGTGCTGGTGGGGTTGGTAGAAGCTTGGGGTTCACTGGGACTGTTGACTAGGGCACCCAGTTTTTGCATCTCCAGCATGGAGGGCTCAGGGCTCCTGGAGAGGGTGTCTTATGATTGAGAAGAAGAGGGTGTCACTCTATAAAGACCCTAACATGGAAGCCAGCACAGAATCACTAACCTTATATTCTCTGTGCCAAACCAGTCACTAAAGAGCAGAGATTCCAGAGCAGGGGATGCTGGCTGCACTTCTCAAAGCCAGGAGAGTCTAGGAACTTGTAACCATCTTTATTTTGCTGTCACTGTAGAGGGGTGTGTGTGTGTATGTGTGTATTGCAGATAACATCAAACATTCAGTCTTTTAATTGTTCTGTGTCATGTTGTAAAGTTCTCCTTTTCTTGGCTGGGCACAGTAATACAGTGTATTCCTGAACTGTCAATGCTGACAAATCTAAGAAGTCATTGGAGTTCCTAATTCATGAGTCCAGAGATCTGTCAGCTTTCCCAGGCTGTACAGCAGAAAGAGATAAAAATAATAACACCTTGGGTTTACATGGCATCTCCTCTGAGAGGTTCAAAGTGGCTGTGCCACTCAAGATTCCTTTATTGGAATGTCTCATGAGGTAAATTAGTCATATACCTTCAAGTCATATATCTTCGAGGAAATGAAGTAATTTTATCAATCTGCTAAGCAACAGTGTTCAGAAGGCAGCTCTTCCAATGTTCCATGTACTAATTAGAACTGGAGTATGAGTTTACCTTTTTTAGAGGGGATTCTGGAAGATGGTGGAGATGGACTTTTGAACATTTGGTAGTATTTTGAATTATATGTCTCCTGCCAAAACCAGCGTCAAGTTTAAAGAAGAGTTAGTTATTTTTCTAATGTGGATTTTTGGGGGTGGGGGGCGGGGGTAGAAGCTTGTGGAGATAGCATCACTGGGGTGTTTCACTATAATGAGTTAATTTCTTTGGGCTCAGCAGAGATAGGCCGACAGTAGGCCTGGTGAAGGCAGCTGCTCTCCCGTGAGTGTGTGCTGTGGATGGAGGGTGGCTTCGGAAGTGGGAGAACCTTGTCCCCTGTGTGGTGTCCATTCCCGAGTCCTCTCATTGTGGGAGCATCCCCTGATGCTTATGGGTGATTCAGTGGAGTTTTCGGGGAGTAGTTTAACCATATGTTAAGCTCACCATGCTACTTAGTGCCTTACTTTTGGGTAATATGCTGCTCCACTGTAATGCTCTAAATGTGGTGGTGGTCACATTCATTCAGTTTCACTTAAAATGAAATGCTTTACATGTAATTGATAGGTATCAGGCTTTGGGAATAAAGTTCTCCAGTCACTACTCGTTAAGGGCATCTCCTGGTTCATGACCCCCTCACCCCCCATGTGTGCAGTGACCCACCCTGCATGTTCCCAGCAGGAAAGTCCCCGAGGACAGCTTTCATCACAACAGTCTCCAGCTCAGAAGGCTTGTCAGGGCCTTCTAGGCAAAAACAACCTGTATCAGCCTGAAAACAGCCCCTGCCGTTGACTCCCACCACCTCTCTTCACCTGCCCATCTTAATAGAATGGACTCTTATATTTCCCCAAAGTTGTGCTGTTTCCTGGCTCCCTAGCCTGGAATCCTCTTGCCCCCAATTTCTCTTCTCATTTGGGTTCTCCCATTCTTTTCTCTGTGTTGTTGACAGAGCTGCGCCTTTACGTTCAGATAGATGCAGGGCTTCCCTGTTTCCCCCAGGACAGTCTTCCTCCCACCCTCCCAGGGAGGATTCAAGGCTCTGCCCCAGTCTCTGTTTCTCCTCGTCTGGCACCATGTGCCATTGCCTGGACCACTCAGGGTCATCTATGCCACAGACCCAGGTGTGGCCCAAAAGGTACCCTCTGCTCCTCCCCACCCACAAACCAGAGAGAGCCAAAAACAGACACATCCAGTTACAGGGATATAAAGTGTCACTAACACAAACATTTTCTTTTTGAAAGGACTGTGTTTTGATGTGTTTTATTACTTGTAAATAATTAGAAGAGGCTGAACTTTTAAGGGGCTTCCCAGGTGGCTCAGTGATAAGAATCTGCTTGCCAATGCAGGAGACACAGGAGATGTGGGTTCAATCTCTGGGTCGGGATGATCCCCTGGAAAAGGAAATGGCAACCCACTTCAGTATTCTTACCTGGGAACAGAAGAACCTAGTGGGCTACAGTCCATGGGTTGCAAAGAGACACGATTGAGTGACTGAGCATACATGAATGAATTTTTAAGAGACAGTGTGCTGATACCATCAAGAAGGACCTTTTGAATGTTCCTTCTGCAGCATGGTGCTGGTTCTAGCAGTCTCCACAGGGAATCCTTGTTGCTGTCCACCTTCCCCTGCTGACAACTGTGGCTTGACATGTTGGATTTACTGTGCTCAGATGTCACTGTAAAGATTGTGGGTGGATACGTACATTCCAGGGGGTGGATGACTTTTCCATGAAGTGGCTAAATGAGGGGGAGGTATGTCCTTAGTGGAAAAACAGTGTCCTTGGAAACTGCACCACAGTTACAATTAATGCTGGAACTGATTAGGAAATACTCCTCTGGCGGTGAGGAGCCACTTTTTTATGTGTTTGTGTCTTTTATCGGGGCTTTCTTGGTAGCTCAGCTGTTAAAGAATTTGCCTGCAATGCAGAAGACCCCGGTTTGATTCCAGGGAAGATCCCCTGGAGAAGGGATAGGTTACCCACTCCAGTATTCTTGCCTGGGGAATCTCATGGACAGAGGAGCCTGGCGGGCTACAGTCCATGGGGTCGCAAAGAGTCGAACTTGACTGAGCGACTAAGCACAGCACAGCGTTAGACCTGAATGAATATTAAGTGTTTTATTTTGCATTTGCTGTGCTGAGGAGTGGAGTCTGTGAAGCTTCAAGAGAGGGAGAAAAGGTGCTGCTTGATTAATGACCATTTTTGAATTGAGGGAGGAAAGTGAACTGGTAGCCTGAGCCCGGTATTTGAAATGTTCATCTGTTCTTACTTCAGAGAATTGGCAAGACCCTTTGGACTCTGTTCTGTTATCACCCATCTCCTTAGCCCCAGGGTTGGGCAGAGCAGGAGGTCCATGCCGAGTGAGTGGTGCAAAGGCATCTTCCACAATGCTGTGGCTGCATCCCGATGGATCGGAGCAGTTAGACAATGGGTCAGGGACAGGTAGATGATGGATCAGGGCAGTTAGACTATGCTTCAGGGGCCGTTAGATGATGGTGTAATAGAGCATGGCTGGGCACAGACCTCAGCGCTGGCCATTGCTGTGCTGCCGTTAACCTGCACCCTATTACTGCATGACTGTTAGTGGTCCGGCTCAGCCATTGATTGTTACAGCTCTGGGCCCCTCCCCCAAGCAACCAACTGTCAATGAGTGACCGGTAGAGGTCCCTCTCAGCCATTGGTTGGTGCGAGACCCTACCCACAAGCAACCAACTGTCAGTGAGGGATCTTTAGTGAGGCGTTCGGTCAACTTCCTGTAGAGTAGTGGTCATCAGGCAGCGAGAGAAGTAAGAGGCAGATCCTGGCCTTCTCCCCGGGCCCCTCCAGCTCACCTGGCCTCAAACCAGCAGGTGAGCTGGGGGCCCAGGGAACAGGCTGGGGGCCATGTCCTGCAGGCTCCAGAGCCCTCACTAAGGCCACCCACTAGCTGTGCCTAGGCCTTGAGGTGGTGATGACCCTCTCTCCCACCCCCACCTCTGCAACCTCATGGTATGGGTCACCATCTGTGGGATCTGCTCTTCCTCCCACCATTGTATGGGTGGCCTGAAGAGCCTGAGGACTGGTTGGATCCTGTGCCCTGGCTCCCTCAGTGATGATGGCTGGACAGGGTCTGAGGACCTGGCTCTGAGGGAGCTGTCAGCTGAGATCCGCTCATCTCAGCCAGGACTGGACCTCGGAGGTGACGGTTGTGCCTGGGGATCATGTCCTTTCTTGTCAGAACAGAGAATAACATTCAGTTGGTGGAGGTTTACAGGAGCATTGTTCCCTTACTGTCTGTGACCTGACCTCAGGAACACAGGCTCTGCCACCAAGACATTTGGAACAACTCACTCACCCCTCCCTCTCCTTCTCTAGGAAAGGGCTTTGCTAAGAGTTCTTGGGGAATTTGAGGTTTTTGAGGGCATAAGCCACTCATCTCCTTGCGTTCCCCTGAAGTAAACCTTTCTCTGCTCCAAACTCGGACTGTTTGGTGTTGTTTGGCCTCGCTGTGCGTTGGGCCCATGGACTGGTGTTTTGGTAACAATGGGTCACGGGCAGTGAAATGATGGGTTGGAGCAGTTAGATGATGGAACGTTGTATAGGAGAGTTCAGTTCAGTTCAGTCGCTCAGTCGTGTCTGACTCTTTGCGACCTTGTGGACTGCACCACGCCAGGCTTCCCTGTCCATCACCAATTCCCAGAGCTTGCTCAAACTTACGTCCATCGAGTCGGTGATGCCATCCAACCATCTCATCCTCTGTCGTCCCCTTCTCCTCCTGCCTTCAATCTTTCTAGGCCTTCAGTTTGGTTTCTTTTTCTCCCAATGGGGGTGATTGTCTATTTTGTGATGCTCTTAAACTATCAACCAAAGTGTGGGTGCATCATGTATGTGTGTCTGTGTGAGAGGCTGGGGTGGAAGGTGGTTACTGCACTGTGTGAGTTCTTTGGTCAAAGACATGGGATTTATTTCACAGTCATAGACTGGCTTTTTTTGTCTTCCAGGGAATAAATGCCTCTCATGTAATTCCATGGATTAAAGAAATGAGTCAGTTTTTGTATGGCTTATTAAATCTTTTAAAAATCCATTTATACTGGGGTACATTGCTGAAATATTTAGAAAACAATTCACAAAAAGCTTCATTACCCCCACCCCCAGTTTGTATTAGCTCAGCTGTAACTTGATTTTCCCTGCTTCATTTACAAACTTCTCATTTACTTACAAGCGCAGTGTTGCATGAATGCCAGTTCCACACAGGGTGGAGCCTCTGAGGCCCCCTCTGCCTCTCTGATCATCTGCGTGGGTGCTCGGTGCACCCGTGAAGTCATTTCAGCATCTTTCCCCCACTTGTTTATGCATCAGCATCATTGTTGTGCTTGCCTCTTTGAGAATCTGACTGATTGGTAAATTAGAGCTGGCAGAGGAAGTAGAAGACAATGCACAAGTGTTTTACTTAAACAAACACACTCTACAATTTATTTTATTGGATTTTGTCCTTTGAATGAGAATGCCATAAGTAATCCTATTACAGACTGGAAACTGCTTGCTCACACCAGATTACAAGCCTCAGAGTGTGTTGCTTTGCCTTTGGAAGCACATAAGTCTTTAATAAATGAGGCAATTTCCACATTCATCAATAATTAACCAGGAATATGAGATGTTTTATCCCAATCCAAAGCTGCAGAGAGTTTGGGACAGTCTGCCTATACAGATGAAATCTCTCTGAAGCATCTGTGAACGCTGAATTCTTCCTCAGAGATGCTGATTTGAGAGGTGTGATGAATGCTTTCTTGAAAAATATTTGTTTGCATTAATTATTTACAAGAACATAAATACTTATTATAGGGAGTTTGCAATGTACAGATGTTTTTGTAGAGCATATTACCTCACCTACAGTCCCACCACCCAGAATAATCTAAAATTTGAGTATTTTCAGTCTTAATTTCTGTATGTTTGTGTGTATATAAATACAGATGCTTTTTAAAAATAAGTTGGAATCATGGTGTATGATTGTTCCGACTTTGTTGCTTGATATGTTCATGTTTTTCCATGTCTTTTTCTTTTGTTTTTTGTTTTTGGCCTTGTTGTGTGGCATGCAGGATCTTAGTTGCCTGACTAGGGATTGAACATGGTCCCCTCCAGTCCTTCTCATGTCTTTTAAAAATTGTCATAACAAAATTTAAAGGCTGTATAGTATTTCACTGTGTGAATATATACATATTTGCCTATTGGAAATTTGTTGCCCCATTTTTCACCATTTAAAAATATTGTAACAATCCTAGTGCATAAAATTTGGTCAGTGGTTTGGATTATTTATTTAAATTAAGTGTATAGTTTTTGGGGGTGAGGAGGTCATGAATTTTTTTAAGGCTCTCAGTTTATGCATTTTGCCAGTTTGCTTTCCAGAAGTTGCACCAATGCATGCTTGGCTGGCCTGGGAGATTCTTCCTGCCTCCTCTGGGGATACCTCGTGGCTTAGTAGGTGGTTCACCACACTCACAGCTGTGAGCCCCTGGGCCTAGGAATGAAGTCTGCAGCCTCATTTTGATCATCTGTTAGCTGGGCTGTAATACATCTGCACCTTCTCTTTGAAGATTAAAGAGAGACACTTATGTAAAGGGTGTGACCCTAAGCTTGTCCAGCACAGGCATCTGGTGCTTGGTTGTTGTGGAGAAGATGACTGATCTTATGTGCAGCATTTAGATTCTTCCCTGTTACTGGAGCAAGGCAGTGACTTGGGAGATGAATGGTAACTGTATCAACTTGTCTTTCAGGAAGAGGCACAAGTGCTTTTCTGAACTGGGATTCTGTGTAAAACAGTTTGACAACCAAAGTTTAATATTAAAAAACAGAACAAAATAACTTTTTTTTCTGAGGATGCTCTGTGCATGAAATGCAAAGGTGAGTCTAGAGCATCTCCCCCCCCGTCCACATGGACCCCCTGCATTTTACGGACCCCGCAGTGCTTCATCAGTGCACTATGGTGCCCCTCTGCCCTGAGCTTTGGGTGTGGAATGACATTTTCCACAACTTTCCTGCTAGTCTGACTGGGTTATGACTGTACAGTGTCTGTTTTCCACTTTAAGACTTAAAACATTTCCTTTGCTATTATGGTTTTTTAGGATTCCTTCCATCTTGCCTGAGATACAGAAACACTCCATATCTTCACCATTGTTTGTCCAGCTTACATGCTCCCAGACCTTAGTGAATGGTAAAGCACATCTGGTCTTAGCATTTCCATGATAGCTCTAAGCCCACTCACCTCACTGAGGTGTTATCTGATTAACACTCCATCTTTTGTTCAGATTCTGCTGTTGGAATCATACTTGTTTCATTCTTTTAAGTGTTTCCCATCTCTCCACGATATGTAAAGGGTGTGTCCTTGTTATCTACTGTGTTTGGATCAGTCTGTGCCACCTTAGTAGTGTTCATATGAACTGGGTTTTATCTTTGTCTTCTTAAGGTGCATAATAGATCTATGAGGATTTTTGTTAAATTTCCTAGGGCTGAGAAAAGTTGGCAAGTACCCAGTAGCTTTTCAGTTATTTGACTCTGAACTGGATGTGGTGCTAGTTTTTAGACTAATTGCTTTGGAGAACTCTTTATAAGCCTTGAAGCTGTGTGTCCCACTTTTGAGTGTTTTATTCTCCTGATATGATGCACAGCAGTCACATTTTCACTGAAGTCTGCATGACATCTTTGGACTTCTGAAAGCAAATCTATATGTACATATTGGAAAAGAAATGGACATAGAATCCTAAAGTCCATTTTTAAGTTTCTAAAGAGGCAGTGAGTGTCAGAAATGGGTAGATTTTAAGTGGATCTTTTGGGCTTGTTACTTGAATGGGATGAGAATCTGTGTGTGGCTCTCCTGCACCATTAGACACTGGCAGGCGCCTCTGTTCCTTTCTAATCCCCAGATGTAACAGGATGCCTCTGACTCTAGTTACTTCCAACTGCCATTCATAAAACTGCTGGCCAGTCCTCCCAGGTGGTGGTGGTGGTGGTTCTAGTGCCTTTCAGACTGTCAGAGCCCACTTGCCTTTCCCTCATGAGACTCACATCACTCAGACCATTGGGGTGTTGTGTGTTGACTTGGGCTCTTCCAGCATATGATGCTCTAGCATCGCTTGGCCACTTTCAGTCAGTGATTATGGGTCAAAACTTTGGCCAGAGTTAAAAAATGGTTGCCAGAAAGAGTCAGTTGGGTTATCCCAAGCTGCTGCATGCATGCGTGCATGCGTGCTAAGTCGCTTCAGTTGTGTCTGACTCTTTGCAACTCTAAGGACTGTAGCCCTCTGGGTTCCTCTGTCCATGGGGATTCTCCAGGCAAGAATACTGGAGTGGGTTGCCGTTTCCTACTCCAGGGGATCTTCCTGACCCAGAGACTGAATCTGCGTCTCCTCCGACTCCTGCATTGCAGGTGGATTCTTTACCACTGAGCCAATGGGGAAGTCCCATCCCAAGCTGCTACTGGAGTATGAAGTTCAAAGTGCAAAGTTAAGGAAATAAGAAGAAAACTGTTAAAATCATAGATTTAGATGTCTGGGGTTTCAAAATATGACTATGTGATACTTGTGCTAGTTTGGGAGATTGAGGTCATTTGAGATTAGAAAAAACATTTTTTAAATGTTTTTTTTTTGGTTGGAGGATAATTGCTTTACAATGTTGTGTTAGTTTCTGCTGTACAAAACCATGAATCAGTTACAAGTATTCATATATCCCCTAAAACCATTCATTTTTAAAAGTGTGAAAACATTCTTTGTATATTTAAGTAAAAATGTCACCTAATGTCCCAGGTAGCTTCACTGCGTGGACTGAATGATTAATGGCATTTTTATGAAGCTCTAGTCATTATTTTCTAGTATGAAGCACTTTAATATTCCCATAAATGAATTTAAATAAATTCTAATATCCACTTAAACCATTTCCAACAGTTTTAGGGCAGTGAGGAAGCTTAGTTGGTGATTGGATTTCTGGCACCAGCTTTTCAAAGAGGACATTGAGGTGAAGGTTGAGAGGAATAAATACTAGGAATTATTACTACTGAAATGCATTTTTTAAGAGGGTTTCAGTGCCCTTGAACAGTTACGTTCATGTGTGGGAAAGTTCAAGATACGTTTCCAGTTCCATAAGATTAGGTAGAGACATAGGAAAAGAAAAGGGAGGAAAATCTTTAAAAAAATATATTTGAAAATACCAGGAGAATGCTCATCTCCACTTACACCTGCTCTTTTGTTATTCAGATCTTCTTAGGACAAAGCGAAACATCCTAAAACACTTGAGTTTTCTCCTGCCATCTTGCAGGGAACTAGCGTTTTAATTTTTATTTATTTATTGCCTACTTTACCTATTAGAATGATGGTTATAAAAACTGTAGCTGTTTCAGAAACTGCTTATAAGATGCACATTTTATACAGAGTTTGCTTGCAAGTAGTTAAAGGAAGGCATTAGATGATTTGGAAACATACTAGATCAACAACAGTATTTATTTTAAAGTGATGAAATAGAGTGGTTTTCCCTTTTTTTATTCTAAGATTTTTATAATGTGGTTATATATATATTTGTGATAAATGAAAACTGTATACTCTCTTGCTTTTATTTTAAATGTGCTAGAGGACTTATTATAGTCTCAAATAGTATACACCCTGATTATTCCACATTAAAACTGAAATCAAACATCTGAAAGAGAAAATATTTAGAAACCAAAATTTCTAGATAGGAGTTACATCAGTCCCAAATTAATGCTTTTTAACTATTGTCCCTTGGATGAAAATAAATTCAACTTGACCCAATCAAGGTTTTGGTTTTAGCACACTGATAAAAGTGGTATTTTAAAAATGTTTTAAGCTAAAGTTTAAATGTACAAGCCTCTATATTTAAAATAGATAACCAACAAGGACCTACTGTATAACACAGGGAACTCTGCTCAGTACTCTGTAATAACCTAAATGGTAAAAGAATTTGAAACATATATGTATAACTGAGGGCTTCCCTGGTGGCTCAGTGGTAAAGAATCCACCTGCAATGCAAGAGTTAGAGGTTCAATCCCTGTGTTGGGAAGAAGCCCTGGAGGAGGGCATAGCTACCCTCTCTAGTATTCTTGCCTGGAGAATCCAATGGACAGAGGAGCATGGTGGGCTACAGTCCATAGGGTTACAAAGAGCACAACTGAAGTGACTGAGCATGCACACATATGTATAACAGAATCACTTTGCTGTACACCTGAAACTAACACAACATTGTTAATCATCTATACTCCAATATAAAATAAAAGTTTAAAAAAATGCTTACCGTAAGTTCTTCTTGGAATATAGTTGGCATGTAGGAGGAAACCTTTGCATGTAAGTCATTGGGTAAAAGTGACAGGGCTAATGTGTTGGGGGCATAATTGCTAGTATTGAAGATCTGAGTATCTGGAAGTGGAGTGGCCAGCTCTTAGGTGTGTGGATATCATTGTGAGAATTGCAGTTAGTTATGAAGAACAGATGTAGAGCTCATCTCAACACTGGAGATTATGGAAGATGGAGCTCCTCAAAGAAGACCTTTCTCTGTGCCCCAGTGTTGGTTGAGTACCTCGGAGGGTACTGGGGATTCCAGACTCCATTGCAGCCTTTCTAAAACTTATCTCCAGCACTCAGTGGAGAAGGCTGGGTGCTGCCTCTCCTCTCCTAGGGCCTCTCAGGATCTTTAGATGGGCAGGTCTTCTCAAGCTGCTTGATCAGACTGGGCTTGGGTTACACCCTGACCTTAAATCAGGCCTCTGCAATTTGTAGGAGACTTCTGCTAGGATGCAGTTGGGTCCAGAAGCAAGTTAGGATGATATCTGAAGAACAATTATGTGATAAATAGTGGAGTCAAAGTGCATTCCCTTACTCTGCATTTTACAAGTTAAAAATATCTAAAAAGTATGGCAGGCATTTCACAATTTCTTATAGGTGCCAGATTTAGGTATCACCTTTTAGAGTGCTTAAGTGCAGTGAAGAGAGAAATCCATTAATCATAAAGTTCTTTTTTTCTAATAAGTTAAAAATCATCCCTACTGCTGTCTTGCTGGGACCGTGTAGTTAGGTCCTAGGGTTCAGAGTGGCTCTTGTGCTCCCTTGGGTTCAGGAGCTCTCTTTCCTCCACAGAACCGTGAGCTCCAGGCCAGGGGTGATGCTTTGTGTCTTTTATACACTGAGTATGGGCTGTGCTGAGAAATTGCTAATTTCTGTCCTACTTCCACCCCCTACCTTTACTCCCAGAAAGCCTTGTTTATTCAAAGAACTCAAGTTAAATGTCTTATAGGAAAAGGCATGATGAATTGAGAGATTCAGATCTAACTTTGTTTAAACATTCTGTCGTAGGATCTTGGTTTTAGAGGTCTTCACCTACCAGTTTTCCTTTTGCATCAAGTACTAGCTAAGAAAGAAAGCCAAAATCTGGTGGGCCTCTTTAACGCACCGCCACCCGCCACCCCCCCCCCCCCCCCCCCCCCGCGTGGAAACCACCAGAAACAAATAAAAGAGAATGGGAAGTGACTGGAGAGCAGACAGGAAATAACAGTTTCCCTAGCGAAGCACCACAGCTCTTCCTGAGCCCTAGGTCAGAGAGGGAGGGAGTAGCACAGCTGCCTCTGCAGGGGGCGTTCTGCCCCCGACCTGCAGCGCCTGCAGCTGGGCAGCCTCCCGGTGTCACCCGGATTCCTAGATTGATGCTCCTGTGAGCCTCTGCAGATGCAGACACTCAGGGAGCTGGGGGGAGGGGGCCCCCAGATCCCCGAAGGGGCAGAGCTTCACTTGGATGCTGTGCTGGGACTGGGAAGCCTGGGATGGGAGAGGCATCTGCCCCCCCTCAAGTTCAAGAAAAGTACAGATTAAATGGAAGTACTTCCCTTCAAATACAGGAAATCCCCAGTCGCTTTTATGTTTCCCCTCACAGCTGTGTGAAATAATATCTTGTAATTTAGCCGAAACATTGAACTTCAGCTCCTTTTACTGTGTGGCATCCTAGGGGTTGATTTTCAGTGTTTCCTTGTTACAGTGTATTGTATTTCTCACCCGCACAGATGATTGTTGTTAGTTTAGAAGTCCTGTTTTACCCAGAGAAGGAGAACAGAAAAATAACAGCAATTTTGAATTGCAGCTCTCTCCGTTTTCATTTTAAAAAAAATACCACTTCTGTAAAACCTGCGGCAGGAGAAAAGGGGTGTTCTGTTGTTCCTTGGGATAAACTAGGCAGGGGACCAAAGGCGACTCCTTTTCCACTTAGCAATGGTTTTATTAATGAATCCCAGTAGAGTTTTAACAACAGAGCAGGATTTCCTCCTATTATGATTCTTGATGACCTCCAAGATAACAATTCTTTATAAAGTACTCATATGACCTCTTTCTGATTACAGGCTTGTAATAATTAGATGTTTATCTCCAGAAAAAAAAATACCATAAAATTTTATTAGTAGTGCAAGGGAAATGCTTGTGTACCTTATCATGTAAATTGTTATCTTACAGTCTCCATCATTTCAAAAAATGCACTGAGAAGACCGTTGACCAAGAGTTCTCCCATTGAGCAGTACTTGTACTGATAGACATTATCCATCATGTCCTCAAAGCGCCTAACAAGTTGTACCCACACTACCATTGTTGAATAGCATCCAACTTTTCGGGAAGAAATGGGAAACCAGGGACTTATTTGGTGATTGGTTTTTGAGGTTAGGTTAGGTCAAGGGCAAAATAAATATGTGTCAGCAACTTTAAAACAATTCATATAAAAGATGTAGGTTCAAAACAAACTTCACAGTGTTTCCATGGGGATAGCCAATAGGTATAAGGCATCTCCTGTTCAAAGAAGTTGATGGTGAGAAGACACAGAGTATGATGGCAAGTGTTGATTACATGTGTCGCTTGGTGGCATCAGGGTCATCATTCATTCATTTCTAAGCATCTGGATCCTCAGTTACAAGGGGTCAAAGAAGACAGGGACCCAGGAAAACCATGGAGGAATTTGCCCAATATAGGAATTTCTCTGAAATAAGCACATCTTCCTGAAAGTGCCAAGTGAGAGAGCTGTGTTGGGTTTTTTTCAGGTGTGAATCTCATCTGGATAATATTTGCAGTTTTCCATGATGTGATTGAAATGTTACAATGAGTATCTCCTATTGGTTTCACTGTCTACATGTCACTTCATAGAAGTGAATTCCATGGGTTCTTATAGCAAATTCAGAAGTGAATGATTTACACATAGTTCCTTTCTGTTATATGGGTGGTGACTGTAACTTTATCCATATTAATCTTGGTTGATTACATATATTGTATATGCTGTAGGATGCTAGGTTATTCTAAGTCAGAGTCTGTCAGTTTTGACAATGAACTATTATTGACAATTAACCATCCCTCGTGAGCAAAAATCCTGGTTTATCTGCCTCATTTTAAGGGAATGGAGATGCATTTTTAAGGGAAAGGAGATGCATTTTTAAACAGAATGCACTAAGAGGGAGAAAAACCACACTAGGTCGTTTAAACAGCAAGTTCTTCATTGAAAATATGATTTGTCATTTACATCAGTTCAGCATACATGCGATTACCTGTGTAATTGATAGAATAGAATGTGGGGTAACTGTGGATCCTAAGAGACGGCTTCTAAGTATGTAGGCCTTCTCAGCACTGCAGACATACTTTCTTCACCAAATGTTTGCCCAGCAACCACATCTGTGGTGATACATTCAGCATTGCTCACAGCAGCCAGTTCAGAGAGTTAAAAACTCTTACTGGAAAAGTTCTGTTGGCCTGATTGATACCTGCTTCATTTTCATCCTTGGCAATTCACGTTGCTTATCATTCAGCAAGACAGACAAGTCTCTTCACCTCCATCTGTGACACCCAGATCTGGCAGCTACGAACCCAACATGAGAATCAGGCAGCACAGAGATATTGCTGTTTGCCAGACAAGTGACTCCGAACCAGCTGCTGTCTTACATTTGTTCTTGGCCAAGGGGTGTAGAATCAAACAGACTGCGAGTCAGACCTGGAAGTCACCTGGTGTTCCCTCCCTCCCTCCCTCCATCCCTCCCTGCCCACTTACGGGGGACACCAGGAGACCCCACAAGCTTACATGTACTGTCCATGGCTGTGAGCTCGGTGAGTTTTGTTTCAGGTCTGGGTTCAATAGTGAAAACGTACTTTGATCTCCGTGTTGGAAGTTGCTAGCTCTTGTTTCTGAGTATGGTTTTGACCAGGTTCGACACTCAAGGACATTTACTATTTGTTCACGGTTTCACTGTTTAATGTAATAATAGTTATTTGGGAAATTTTAAAAATAGCTTGTTGAGATTTGACAGCCATAGTAGGAAAAAGCGATGCTAGTTTCATGTACCTGGTCTGAGTGGTCCCAGGGCAGGTCACAGCGTCCCTGCCCCTTTCGGATGTTCAGAGTTCACTGGAATCTAAGGGAGACGGGAGAAGCTTTAGAGACATGTGGACATGGGTTTTGGAACCATTTCTTAGTTCAGACAAGTTACTCAGCCACTGAGTTGCAGCTTTTTCTTTTTTTGAAGGGCAGAGCACTCCCTCCCTTGGAAGGATGTTGGAGAATAAAGCTCTAACTCAGAGCCTAACTGGTCGCCATGTCCTTGGGGAGGCAGCACTGCTCATCTTCATTTTCTGATCTTTTTCCTGGTCTCATGACTATTCCTCAGGGAATCAGTCATTAGGTGATTGATTAAGAAATGAACATCTCTTACTGAGTTCATGGTGTTAGTGATATGAAGATGTCCACTCAGACCCCCAGTCTGGGGGGAAACAGCATCAGCAAGAGTGGGAAATGGCCCCATGTGTCGTGGGACCCAGGGAAGGTCACTTTTGTTCTTCCTGGTCTGATGGTGAGTAAGAGCCCATCCAGAGAAGATGATGTTGGGGGTGGATTTGGGTGAGTCCTCCAGGGGAAGAGGGACTGACCTTGGAGGGAAGGGGCTTATTGTCCAGCCGAAGAATTTGTACCTGCCTCCAAGCAGATGAAGGTTCTAAAGTGGGGAAAATAGCACAAAATTACTGAAAATGCTTTGGAAATGTTCTTAGTTTATTATTTTTATTATTTTGGAGTGAGAGAGAGGCTACTGATTTTCTTGTTCCTTCTTCAGCTTGAAATTCTTCTGTTATAAAAGACCAACAAGAAATACAATTGGTTAGTAGCAGCCTACACTCTCCACACTGTAGCCTGCATCTTTCAAGCTCCAAATATAGCTTAGAATCTTACTTTCCTCCTTTAGTTTCTTAAAAAAAAATTGTTACTGCACTTCAGCTAATTCTGGGGTTTATCTTTCTGACAGAGTTCTTTGTGGTTCATACCACATTTTTGTTTCCTTCTTGGCTATGGGCCTGCCTCTCCAGTTTTTAGATAAACTGTTCTAAAAATGGAACTACCCAGTTAGTCAGATTAATTGCTTTGGATAACACCGATTCATCTTTCTCAGATTGTCATGCTTTAGTGTCTCGAGTGCTGCAAAAGCAGTGATCCCTTTCAGGTGTGTAATGTGTTTTTCCTTGGACTTTTCAAATTTAAGTCTAGAGATGGTGTCTGCTTAGTCCCTTGTATTGTTATTACTAGTTCCACAACTGGATTCTCACTTTCTTCCAGGAGTCTTGACAGTCTGACTGATGAGTTCCTGTTTGGTCCAAATTAGGGATGAATTTGATTCTCTTCATACTTTTCCAACATTTCTTCAATGAGCTACATTAATTTTGTTAAAGAACAAAGTGTTATTAATTACAAAGAATGAAACTGAGAATGATAGCTTTTCTTACTGCTTCTTCAGAGGCAAGTCAAGAGTTCTTATGACATGCTCTTAGAATTCTAGAGTCATACCTGGAGGTTTCCTGTGTCTTGATTCTATGCAAATTTGTGGTTAAAAATAAGAGAGTTTGATATATACATATATATTACTCAAACTCATGTCCATTGAGTCGGTGATGTCATCCAACCATCTCATCCTCTGTTGTCCCCTTCTCCTCCCACCTTCAATCTTTCCTAGCATCACAGTCTTTTTAAATGAGTCAGTTCTTCTCATCAGTTGGCCCAAGTATTGGAGTCTCAGCTTCAGCATCAGTCCTTCCAATGAATATTCAGGACTGATTTCCTTTAGGAGGGACTGGTTGGATCTCCTTGCTGCCCAAGGGACTCTCAAGAGTCTTCTCCAATGCCACAGTTCAAAAGCATCAATTCTTCAGTGCTCAGCTTTCTTTTAGTCCGACTCTCACATCCATACGTGACTACTGGAAAAACCATAGCTTTGACAAGACGGACCTTTGGTGGCAAAGTAATGTTTCTGCTTTTTAATAAGCTGTGTAGGTTGGTCATAACTTTTCTTCCAAGGAGCAAGCATCTTTTAATTTCATGGCTGCAGTCACTATCTGCAGTGATTTTGGAGCACCCAAAAATAAAGTCTGTCACTGTTTCCACTGTTTCCCCGTCTATTTGCCATGAAGTGATGGGACCAGATGCCATGATCTTAGTTTTCTGAATGTTGAGTTTTAAGCCAACTTTTTCACTCTCCTCTTTCACTTTCATTAAGAGGCTCTTTACTTCACTTACTGCCATAAGGGTGGTGTCATCTGAGGTTATTGATATTTCTCCCAGCAATCTTGATTCCAGCTTGTGCTTCATCCAGTCCAGCATTTCTCATGATATACTTTGCATATAAGTTAAATAAGCAGGGTGACAATATACAGCCTTGACGTACTCCTTTCCCTATTTGGAACCAGTCCATTGTTCCATGTCCAGTTCTAACTGTTGCTTCTTGACTTGCATACAGATTTCTCAAGAGGCAGGCCAGGTGGTCTTGAAGAATTTTCCACACAGTCAAAGGCTTTGGCATAGTCAATAAAGCAGAAATAGATGTTTTTCTGGAACTCTCTTGCTTTTTCGATGATCCAGCGGATGTTGGCAATTTGATCTCTGGTTCCTCTGCCTTTTCTAAAACCAGCTTGAACATCTGGAATTTCACAGTTCATGTACTGTTGAAGCCTGGCTTGGAGAATTTTGAACATTACTTTGCTAGTGTGTGCTAAGCTAAGTCGCTTCAGTCGTGTCCGACTCTGTGTGACCCCACAGATGGCAGCCCACCAGGCTCCCCCATCCCTGCTAGTGTATGAGATGAGTGCAATTGTGTGGTAGTTTGAACATTCTTTGGCATTGCCTTTCTTTGGGATTGGAATGAAAACTGACCTTTTCCAGTCCTGTGGCCACTGCTGAGTTTTCCAAATTTGCTGGTATATTGAGTGCAGCACTTTCACAGCATCATCTTTTAGGATTTGAAATAACTCAAATGGAATTCCATCACTTTCACTAGCTTTGTTGATAGTGATGCTTCCTAAGGCCCTCTTGACTTCCAGGATGTCTGACTCTAGGTGAGTGATCACACCATCGTGATTATCTGGGTCATGAAGATCTTTTTTGTATATCTATCTATCTCTCTATCTTTGTTTTCTCTGGACAGTAAGTGGCAAATGCTTTTAGCAGGGCTTTGTCTATTTTGTTTCCTTCTTATTAGCACTCAAATTTCTTCATGCTCCCACAAGCTCATCCAATATTCCCCCTTATGATACATTTTCTGAACAAAGGGTTACCTTTAACTGGCAGCCTTGTGTTCCATTGTCTGTCCAGTCTTGATTCTATAAAGAATTTTTTCTTTTTTTTGCTGATCAGTCTTTATCTAACAGCACATAAAGAGTATTGCCGTATTTTGAGCAAGTTCTCTGTTGCATAACCTTGAACTACTGGGTACTATGCTACTTCTTTCTGTGTTGTACCAGTCTCCAGAGAAAAGGGATTTTGGAGTTAAAATTGGTTCTCTTTTCCCTCAAAGTATGTTCCCTTTATCTGGTTGATACTTATCTTCAAAGCATAACTTCTGACAAGCCTGAAATGCTGATGCAGAGTATCTCTTAGGTTTTTCCATTTCATATATTTTCATTTTTTTTAAAAAAAAAACTAAGTAAACATTTGAGTGACTGATATTTGGTATCTGTAAATGAAAAATTAGTGTGTGATTTGAGTTCAGTATTTTAATGTCTGGATGTCAGTATTATATTTGGCAGGATTGCAAAACAGTGACAGGTATGTACATGCACGTGATTTTAATTCAGGTAAAACTGTTTCACCAGCATAAGATCAGTGTGGTCTTTGCCTTGGTTGTGGTTTTCAATGGCTGCTTTTAAATGACAAATTAGTTCACTTGACGTCATCATTATCTATTTACAGTGGGATTGGGTCATGTGTATTTAACTTATGCTAATTTAACTGTAAACATTTGCTTAAAAATAATTAATAATATATATGTATTTTCCATGCAACATGCTCTTAAACGAGTCAGACTTGTGTTTACCATACTTCTTGTATTCAACCAAAGAAAGTGCAGTCTCTTTCAACCCCACGGAAACACTGGCAGCGCTGGCACCACAGGCAGACTGGCCTTTGCGGGAGAGAAGGCAGAACTCAGAGCACCACGCGTGCTGGATTGTGTGGTCTATTCAAGTAATTTTCAGGGATGATTTTGTTTTAAACCTTAGCCTTGGTCTTAGAAGCTCTGCATAAAAGGTTTGCTGTGAATTCTTTGGCCAGATCTATAGGGTGTAGTGGTGTACTTTATTATCAATAGCATTGAAAGTTTATACTTTTTCGATATTGAGAATTTAAGCTAGGTATGCTTTGCTGTTCCAGCGTGAACCATCCATGACCCTATTTAAATAGCTATATATTTTCACCCTCAGTTTGTTCACACAGTGACAGTGCAGTTTTGTCATCGAGCTTGTTTTCTGTTGAGAAGTAGTAATGGCTGAGAAATGCGGGCTGTGTTAAGTAAACTGGAGAGCCACTGGTTTAAAGCAGAGGTGGGAGTCTCGGGCAGCTGTGATGTGTTGTTTACTTCTGAACATTCATCCAACTGCAGCGGTAGAATTAAGTCCCTATTATTCTTTGTTTAACATGAAAGCTTCTCACTGAAAAGGCAAGGCGCTTACAGGGCACTTTGACGCCATCAAACTAAAGAGAAGAATATTAAGAGCCCGGTGGATGGTTGGCCAAAGGATTCAAATGGGCTGTTTAAAAGGAGAGAATCAACTAGTAAAAAACTGGAAAAACATCGAATAAACATGCTATTCACAGACCCACAAATTAAATTATCATTTATCTTATTAAATTGGTAAAACAGAAACTACATAACATACTTCAATGCTTCAAAGTCACAGTGACCCTGTGTGTTTGGATCATTATGTCATTGCTGGTGCTCTTGTGCAACTGTATGTTTCCTTCGAAAAGCAATTTGGCAAGATTATGAAGATCTGCAAAAATGTTCCTACCCTTTCATTCAGTTCCTGGAATATTGTCCTCTGAGATATTGTTTATCCCTAGGAAGTTCCAATCATGGGTGAGGATATTCAGCCAGCCTTATTTAAATTCTAAAATCCTCAGCATGACTTCAAAGGTCTAACATCAGGAAAATCATTATGTAAGCCACAGTTTATCCATTAGAAGAAATAGTATGTAGCCTTGAAATGGATATAAAGGCTTTATAGCAAAGTGAAAAAAGGTTATGCTAGGTTAAGTGAAAAAAGGTACAAAATTAAATTGTACCCTACAGTTAGAAAAATGTTAAACATGCTATGGTAAAACCCAAATGTTATTTGTTGAAGGGTGGAGAGTTAATAGATTTTTTTGTTTGTTTATAATCAAGAGCTTCATCAAAGTAAAGAGAAAATTAAAGAATTAGATAAGGCTATGGTAGGATGAAAATGAGATGCTGGGATGCCTATATTTTGAATCCAAGGGAATGTGTCAGCTCCTTTGGTGTGCTGCCTGGTTCTGCCAGCAGTTCATTTGCTGTCTAAGTGGATTTCGCTTTCCTATCACCCAGGTATGAATGAGAAGTAATTTTGGTAGCTAAATGAACATGTTGAGGCCATATTTTAAAGTTCAAATTCTATCTGCTGAATGTTTGTTTTTGGTAAAGGTATTTATTACATCTTCCTTTGCTCTAATGAGAATACAAACCAGAGAACCATATAGGAATAGATGTTTTTTTTTCTTAAGTGTTTTAGAGTAAATCTTTGAATCATCAAATATTTTGACTCTCTTTTACTCCTCATTTTGGATCATTTCTATTATCCTGTTTGCAGAAGTTCTGTCCTACCTTTGATATGTAATTGATAGATGAATGAAATGCTTTTTAGTGAAGTAGTTACCACATTTTTCTTTATACAAATCTCTCAAAGATATTCAACCCTTACTAAGTAATTAACATCACACGTTTTTGGATGAAGGTTGAAATTTGCATAAATGCTTATTCATACAATGTAAGTGGGTCTTAGCCAAAGTGGCTCAGTGGAGATGTGAATTCAATCCTTTGGTTGGGAAGACCCCCTGCAGGAGGAAATGGTAACCCATTCCATTATTCTTGCCTGGAAAATCTTATGGACAGAGGAGTCCCGGGGGCTACAGTCCAAGAAGTCGGACATGGCTGAGCACGCATGCTCACTGTATATCGGTGACCTCCCAGTTGTGTTTTTTATTTGTATGTATTTTCCTTACTGTAGAAACTTAAAGTGGATTTATAGAGAAAATGTTACAGGTCAGGAGACAAGTCTGAGCAATAAGGAATCTGCAGGATGTTGTGATCTACATATGACAGGTGGCCCAGTGCACAGAATGGGCAGTTGGTGTCCTGGAAGTTGAGGGGGGAGAGACCTACCTGTGTGGCAGACTGCATGTGTAGACTTGGCCTTTTCTCCTTTATTCCCTAAGAAATGGGATCTTGTGAAGTTTGGGGCAGATGGATTCCTGATGCTATCTGAGCAAGACTGTGGGCAGGGCCCTGTAGGGTGATCTCAGTTGCAGGGATTAGCCAGAGGACCCCGGGGAAGTATGTTATATTAGGCAGTGAGCGATGAGCATCTAACTAAGATATCAGTGGAAATAGAAAGGGCTAATGCAAGAGACATGGATGCTTCTTTTGATACGACGTGAGAGGAGGGAGGCAAAGATGCCACTTGGAATTTGGACTGAGAGACAGGGATGGAGAATTATTCAATCATAACTCAATTCCAGGTCAGCAATCATTTTTGTAACCCTGCATGTCAATTTTCTCACTTAGAGACTACAAAATTAACCTGAAGGTTCCCTTAAACTTGGAAGTGCAATGATTATCCACTTTTATGTAATCACACTTCCTATTTTCTGAGGACAGTCCTAGCTTGTGATTGAGGATAATTTCTGACCCCTGATTTTTGGTGTACACATTTTGTCAGTGGGATATTATAGGAAGACTGTTGGGATTTCATCACTGCCACATGTGGGAGTGATCCTGTTTGATGAGTTATACTGTTTTGCTGCTGATATTTTATTACATTTTTTCCCCTGTGGGTTTAATTTTTTTATTTTATTTTAAAGGAAGAAAGTTTTATTTATTATTGTTTGTGCTGGGTCTTTGTTGTCTATCGTGGGCTTTCTCTAGCTGCAGTACGAGGCATTGTCTTTGTGGTGGCTTCTCTTGTTTCAGAGTTTCCTGTGTTTTCAGAATGCCACACTCCTCTAGGGCAGCGCTTCCTCGGCTCACCTGCATACTGGGGATCTTGTGAAAGTGCCAACTCTGACTCAGCAGGTCCAAGGTGGACCAAGAGTCTCCGCTTTAGACAGGGTCCCAGGTGGTGCAGGGGATGCTGGACCTTTGATGGTCAGGCGCCGCAGCGCTCTGCAGGATGCTTCTACTTAAACTGCATGCTTTGAAGATTACTTTTTGATGATGGGAAGGCACTCTACTGCTTCAGGCTTTTAGTGTTTGAACATTGTTCTAAAGGCGGATTTCATTTGCAACCTGATTTCCAAATCACTGAAATATCAGAAAGAATCCCCCCATCTCCCTTCTAGAACTTGCATTATAGAAATGTTAATATTTAGAAGTTTTACCTATTAAAATAAACTTGAGGTTTGAATAGTGATACTTTCTACCATTGAAGGAACCTAAGTTGCTTAATAGTAACTTCAGTATATGTATAGTATGTTTCCAAATGACTTTCTGCAACCTGCAGTTTGGAGTGGACACAAGAAAAATGAGCAGGGTTTATTTTAATAGTTTCAAGCAAAATGGCTTCCTTTTATTTTGCATCATGACTGCACAGTGGAATAAAATGATGTCCCATGAAAAATTTTGGAATTAGGTTAGTGAAATATTCAACATCACTGTGTATCTGTCATATTTTGGTGGAAAATGATTTGAAGCAAAAGTGATTTTAGCTGTTTAAGAAGATGATCATAGTACAGAATGAAGTTTTCCTTTCTTTGGGTGTTAGCTCTTGATTTTATTATCTTTTTTAAAGAGAAATATCTATAAATAGGCATTTTAAATAAAAGGAAATACAGAGAAATCAATTTTAAAAAGACAAGTTGGGAGTTCAGGAGGGAGGTGACATATGTATACCTGTGACTGATTCATGTTGATGTGTGGCAGAGGCCAGCACAGTATTGTAAAGGAATTATCCTCCAATTAAAAAAAAAGAAAAGAAACAGGTTAAGAAAGTATTAAACTTATCCAATTTCTAGCATCCATTTTTAAATTACTTGGTATTTTTGAAAAATTTAATCTGTTTATTGTTTAATTGTTAACATTTAGGTACTTAAGATACTTTATATATTTAAAAAACTTTTTATTTTTTTTGGTTATGCCACTTGTCTTGTGGCATCCCCAACCAGGGATTGAACACACTCCCCTTGCCATGGATGCACAAAGTGCTAACCACTGGACTGCCAGGAAATTACACACACACCTAAATATATATTTCATGTATTGGTAATCAACCTTAAAAGGGGTCACCTTATTAAACTGATACCTTCTTTTTATTGTATTAAGAATTCTGAAGGATGTGTATATAGAAACTTGAACAACATCCTTGATATATGGAGTTGTAGATCCACTTCTGAATAGGAAATACAACATTTTGATAGTCTGGTAATAAAGTTACTTATATGACTTCCCATTTGCATTTTTAATATAATTGAATCTCTCAGGGAACAACTTGATTTTTGCCAACTTTAGTGTAATTCCGTTTGTTCAAACTCTAGTCTAGTTACATTTGCCCTAGCTGTTTTAAAGAGTTACTGGCTCAAGTTCTAGGTGTCATCCACCTATAGTGGCAACAAGAAAACAGTATGTATACACACATTTAATGTAGGGCAGACATTGCTCCTGCCCCAGTTCGGTTAGCTCTGGCTGCTGCCAATGGACCAGCCTGCCTGCCAACTGCTTTATCCGCTGCTTCCATGGCAAATGTGGGAAATTTTGCTCCAACACAGAGGATTTCAGAGAGATTAGCTGCCTTGAGACGGTGGGCTTCAAACCTGATAATGTGTACTGTGCAAAATCTTTTTTTTTAATCTTTGAATCCTATTTATATCCAACTCTGTTCATTTGGTTTATTCGTTCAGTTCACATGGGACTGAGTGTCTATTTTAAGCAGGTATTGTAATCTGATGGGTATATTTCTGCTGTAGAATGGACCGAGGCATTACAGAGTTGTTGGAAAAAGCAGAACCCTTTGCTAGTTGGGATGAGCATAGGCAGTCCTGCCTTCCAGGTTGAAAAACTTCCTTGGTATTTGGATCCATGATTTCTTCCCACTGTCAAGGGCTGACTTGAGCTTGTTTCCAGGTATGACCCGTCTTTGTTGGCTTATCCTGTGAGCTGTTGGGAAATACTGTCATTTTAATCTGCTCTATTTCTGTGAAGCTCCATTAAACAAGGTCTGAGCTCACCCCATGGAAAAACTCCTTTGTTTCTGCCTTAAAGGACAGGGCGTTCATTTCTATCAGATCAGTTCCTTTAAATATACCAGCCTGGGCATGTGTGTGTCTTTGCCTAAACACCTATTGCTTCATAAGATATACCACAGAATTGGAAGAGGCAGGGAAAACTGTTCCTCAGCTGGCATTAAAAGCAGACACCAAAAAAAAAAAAAAAAAGTAGCAAGTTGTTGTAAGGCTTACATGGGTGGGACTGGCCGATGTTACTTTTCTTTCTTAGTTCTGTGCTAAGTATTTTTGGCTTTAGAAAATTGTTTTGCACTAACAACATGCAGACTGATGTGCCCGGCTAATTGCATGGCAGTGATCTTGACAGTGGTGGTGATAGGAGAAGCAAATGTCCATTGCTTATGCACAGGTGCCAGGCATGGTGCTTCACACAGGGAGACTCCTTCAGTGTCTCCCATCTGGTGGGTGTGATGATTACTGTTGTTCTCAGAAAATGAACCTGGGAGGCTGAGGGATGCTGAGTCTAACAGCTGGGATGGGCAGAGCTGCATCCCTGCCTTTGCAGGGTACCCATCCTGGTGAATGGCTTCATTACTGCTGTGCTTTGTCCACATTTGCTTTCAGAGGCCAGAATACTTAAAATCAAAGGAGTATAAACTTAAAAACTGCTATGAATTTTGTGTAGTTTCTCGAAGAAAATTGTGAATGCTTGCATATTTTAAAATGACAGATTCTATTTTTTTTTTAAAGATTTTTTCTTGTTTTTGATGTGGACCATTAAAAAAAATATATTTATTGAATTTGTTAACATATTGCTTGTTTTATGTTTGGGTTTTTTTGGCCATGAGGCCTATGGGATCTTAACTCCCCATCCAGGATTGAACCCACACTCCTTGCAGTGGAAGATTGGAGTCTTAATCACTGGGCCTCTAGGGAAGTCCCTAAAATGACAGATTTTAATACCAGGTCTTCCTCCCTCACCCCCTCCTCCTCATCAGCCAGAAGAGCATTTGATTATTGTTTGGTTGTTCATTCCAGAGCAACCTCATAGACTTTTAGGGTTTGAGTTCCCAGAGGAACATCACAAAACCTCCCCAAATCCGGTGATTTTAGACCTTGAAGGTCATGGAGTCCGAGGATGGCAAATCCATGGCCTCTTGTTGCTGCCCAACTTTCAAATCCAGTGGTTTCTGAGAACTGGTCGCACGCTCTCTGTCTGGAGTCCCCACGTAACCTCAGTCATTGCAGACACCACCACCGGGACATGGAAACTGGAACTTGACATGCAGTTTATTCGTCCCCTCTAATTTACTCTCAGAGCAGACATTCTGGGTCAGGTTCCTGTGGTCCGTGGGGTGAGTCATCTGTCCGCAGTTACATACCTGGTAAGTGGCAGGCGAGTTTGGACTCCTGGTCTCGTGCTTTCCACTCTAGTAGGCCATCCTGCTGCTCTGCGAGTGAGCTCCAAGCCCATGATGCAGCTGCTCAAAAATGGCCAGCCAACATGAAAAGTTGGGTGAAGGATGCTTTATCAAATCCAGGTAAGCCATTCTGTTCAGGGCACTTAGCAGAAGTGATGGGATGATCAGAGCTCAAAGCTCTGTCTTCAAGGAGTTTACAGGCAAGCTCAGGGCTAGAGGTATAAGCTGAGTTCAGGAATATTGAGAATACCAGGCAAAAGGAATGATCTTAAACAGAGGGAGGATATGCTTTGGCAGCTCACATGCTGGAGAGATGATCATTGGCTGAATAACGAGGAAAGATGTTGGAGGGGAGATAGCACTTAGTAAAATCTTAATAGAAGAACAGATAAGAGGGCGTATTGGCTGAGACAGCGTGGCGAGCTGCAGAGGTGGAAGAATGGCTCGTATCTGAGGTGCAGGGAATATTCGGCTGGATAATGTAGCTGCACGTGGCAGACAAGATGGAAAAATGGCATCTGTCATAAACGGTCTTGAATGTGGGGCCATCAGCTGAAATCTAATTTAGGAAGTTATTGGGAGCCACTGAAGATTTTTGAGCAGGGGAATTAAGTAATCGGGGCTATATTTTAGTAAGACAAAGCTGGCTTTGGTGGTAAGGGCAGATCAAAACAGAGGACCCCTCCCCCTCATTCTGAGTTAATGTCATTAAGGGAAAGAGCCACAGAGACTCAGCAGCTGAGGGTTTAGGCCTTAGAGGCACTTAGGCCTCGCACCCAATTTCAGACACAAATGGATGTTGTCAGTCTAGGAGGAGGATATGCTGCAGCGAGCTTTTTGAAAGTAAATGGCAGCAATTGTGCTGCTGAAGTGAGTGTTAATTAAAGGGCACAATGTGGGGAGTTGTCATTCTCAGGAGTGTGGGATGGTTGTGGTGTGTTGTGTGTGATGTGGATGGATGCACAATTGAAGAACACTGGGTATGGTTTTAAACAAAGAAAAAAGGGACAGATTTTTGTCTAATGTCATTCTTTAAAAGTCTCAGTAATCAGTCTGTCAGGGTTAATGAGTGTGCTGATGTATAACCTATTTTTTTTTTTTTAAAGACCTTTGAGTTATTTGGAGTATCTTGGTGGTTTTTTCATGGTATGTAAAGTGCTAAAAGTATTGTTCTATTCTTCGAATGAAAGAACTTGAGAAACCTTGAGGTCTTTTCATTTGTATGATCCTTTTCCAGCTGAAGTAGTTTGATGGAGAAGAGGGTGGTTCTGTGTTCTGTTGTGACTTTCCTCAGTGAATCTCCATCAGTATTTGGTTAAGAAGTCTTTTTTGACTAAACCCATCTTCCCTACATGTCCCCCCTCCTGCTACCTCCTTAAACACAGTCTTTTCCTCAGTCTTTTTCTCACCCTGCCTCACCCAAGCCTATTGTTCTTAGTGATTTCTTCGATTTCTGGTGTGCTTTTACTGTATGTAATGTGTTGTTCTGCGTGCTCTCACCCACTTGTATTCCTGTCAGACCATGGTCTCCATGAGAGCACAGATCCTGTTCATCTTCCACCCCGTTGTGTACGTGCTAGGTGGATGTCAAATAAACTGAGGAACCAATATGCACTTACAGTGAAACTCAAAATGAGAGCTCTTGTAATTGCTGGAATATATGCAAACGCTTCAGTATATGAGGGAGGTAGATACTGTTGGGCATTCCCTCCCTTACTTTATAGTTCAGAAGAGTGAGGCTTATAGATCACTCAGAGAATATCAGAGGATACAGAAAGGGCATTGATGACCTCTTCATTTTCGTATCTTAATACTGGTGAAAAGCCTTCAGATAGATTATTTTAGGGCACTCATAGGGTTCACATTGCTGTGAGAAGCAGTGGAAGATACATGAAAAATATTAGTCATGCCTTGATCCTGGAAGGGCTGTCACTGAAATGGTAGTATAATATACAAATGTAGAACCCATGACATTTACAAGAGTGTGTCTGTGGTCCAGGGTCAGTCTAATTGAAGAGTCACTGATGACACTTTGGACAGTGGGCAAAAGTTGGGCCAGCTCTTGTTCACCAGTTTAATAAAGACTGGCACCTTTTGAACGGGGGTGTAAATGTGAGTATGGTAGAAGGGGGCTCAGAATGAATTCAGGGCTGGCTGCGTTCTTCAGTGATGCTGAATTTTGTGTTCAGAGACTTTCCAGTAAATCCGCTGAAGGTAGTCTTTTAAGTGAGAACTTGGTTGTAGAGGTGGGTCAGTAGGTGGTGATAGAGTTGGTCAGGGTGGGAATCTCAGCACTGTGGCTGAGGCTGCAGTGTGCCGTGTCACTGGCAGAGCATGAGGCCTGAGGTTCAGCCATGTCTTCACCCCTGTTGGACAGCTGCAGAGCCTGCCTCAGAGCAGAACGTGGGCCAGTGTAGTTCTATGGAGACCCTGGCTTTGTTGACAGTGACATCAGTTTGAGGTTGAGATTGGATGGGATGATGGACATCATTTGGCTTTGACAGGAGGCTGGCATCAAAGGAGTTTATTGAATTTACTGACAGAAGCCTAGGAAGGGAAGGTGATGTGCATGTGTGTTCTCTGTTGGGTGAGCTGTGAGGGCTGAGCACAGAGTTTGACAGTGAACTCGGGCTCAGCGCTGAGAAC
This sequence comes from Okapia johnstoni, assembly GCA_024291935.2. NCBI lineage: Eukaryota > Metazoa > Chordata > Mammalia > Artiodactyla > Giraffidae > Okapia > Okapia johnstoni. The sequence goes on from CM044324.1 coordinate 11,048,406, forward strand.
TGGGGATCTACCTGTTTAGACTTAAGGGAGTCACACCTATTAGAGCTCTATCTCTGTGCTGAGCTGGAGCCACACCCTGACTGTGCTCACAGGTGGTGGCATGTGTGCAGGGCTGCAGCCAGGGCTGGGAGCCAGCGACCAAGCTGTTTGAGGATAAAGGTGGACAAGGGCCAAGTCAGGGCTCTTTTCCCTGTCCCTCTGTGGTGACACTCTGAGCGATACTTCCAGGGCTGTATATGGAAAACATGGACCTCGGAAGATCTTTTGAACACTGAAGTCCAGTGAAGTAATGGAACAGACAACATAAGGAGACAAAAGAGCTGTGTGTGTCCTTTTAAAAAACAAACTCATGGTTCTTTCAGATAGATTGGAATCTCATCACCTAACATTTTGTATTTTGATCTTTTATTTCTCTCATATTCTTAGGAATTTGGAGGTCACACAAAGATGATTATTCACTACTTTAAAAACATAATTTTTCTTCTATTAATATTATTTTAAACATTCTCAATGACTTACATGTTTCTTTGTATGGATATACTATTTACTTTTCTTCTGAGATACTTAAATTGTTTTTATAAATAACCCTGCATTGAGCTTGTTTGTATGTAAATACTTATCTAAATGTCCAATATAGTCTTTAGATTCTAAAAGAGGAATTATTCTAAAGAAACAAACTGCATATATTGCCGTGTTCTTCTTAGACGGGCTGTAATTGTATAGTCTCACCAGCATACCAACATTTATGAAGGTAATGCTTCATTTCACCTTTCTCTTACTGGATTATATCATTTAAATTTTTTTGCTAAATTTATTCAGAAATCATAATTAAAATGTCTGCTGTCCTGGTGGTCCAATGCTTAAGACTGGGCTCCCAGTGCAGGGCGCACGGGTTTGTCCCTGGTCGGAAACTAGATCCCACATGCCGCAACTACAAGATCTGCATGCTCCAATTAAACATCCCGCGCGTGGCAACCAAGGCCTGGCCCAGCCAAATACATACATACACACACACACACACATACGTCCCCTGCTACACTTGTATCCAGCAGTGTTTGGATTGCAACAGTAGCAGGAGTGGACATGTTGGTCAACTAAAACCCCAGAGAGAACTGGAGGCCACTTTTCAAGATGCTTCTGTTTGTAGTAGCAAGAAGTCATTATTGGTTGCCTCAAATTAGTTCAGTTAATTGAGGTTGAATTAAAAAGACATGGAGTCAGTTGACTTTCTTGGGATGCTTAGAGTGCAGGAGCACTTTGTGGGGGCCTGTCCGTCCCTCAGAACCCCAGAGATGCTTTGTTTCTTGCTTCCCTGTGCCCAGAGGAGTGAGCTGCCACATTGATCAGCTGCTGGCTCCTCCTGCCCCTCTGTCTCCTTTTCCCGTCTAATTTTTAAGTGCCCGTCTTCCAACTAAAATCATTTACGTCTTTGATTCAGTCTTGTCCCCTTAGAATCCAGGCTCTATTATAAGAAGCACTTGGTTTTTCTGGCTTGTGCTGTCTCCCCAGAATCTGGCCCTGTTGCCCGTGGAGACAAGTATAGACTGTCACTCCATCTTCAGTTTGCCCCAGTGGCTTTCCCAGAGCATCTTCCTGAATGACACTGCCCTGCATCCACGTGTGCACCCTGCCTGTGGTGCCCTGCTGCCTGGGGGCCTCCTGTCTCTGACGCCCCCCTTTCACATGGGGCCTGGCAGAGGACTTGTTGAGTGTTTAGCGTTCAACTCAGTGTTTTGCTGATATACCTGACAAAACCTTCCCTCACATCCTAACTGGCTCTAGTCTTGCTTCTCTGCATTCCGAAAGTCATCCTGTGTCTTAAAAGTGCCTTCTAACTGTATGTGGTTATGTCTTTGTGCCTCTAGAGTGGGGACTCCCTGCTCACCCAAGTTCCTGGCCCAGCAGTGCTTGGGGCTCAGGCAGCTAAAGGCCCACTGGACTTTTCATTCAAAAGTTTTTTTTCTCAAATTGTCTCCCCTCCCCGCCTCCGAAAATTTCTCAATTTGTTTCTCATTTTATCTCTTCAGTTGTATATTTTTTGGTCTGTGAAATAGTTAAAATATTACAGCCGGTGGGAATCTTGGCCAATATCTAGCTTCATTAGAATATGTACCTGTACTGTGGTTTTTCCATTAAGCTTTGCCCCAGGAGTTTCGGATCAGCTTTGGGGCTGGTAGCAAATGTAGATAATTGTTTCCTGATTAGGAGTCAGATTTGACACTTCCTATTGAAATGTTTTGCTGTCTGGGATATGAAGCAGATGGTCGCTTATGACAGAACAGATGTCTGTGTTGAATCAGAGCGTTTTAATCTGCTCTTGTACCTTGAGGTGTTTCCCTTGGCAAATACTCACTTCTGACCTACTTGTTTCAGTTTTGGGTGATTTTCCCTGTTGAGGGGCTACATAGATCCTTACAAAGAAGTCTGATAAGGTATGAATAGAACATAAGTAAGTTAGTATTGGTTAATCCAAGTGCTTATCTGAGTGCAAGTCCAATGTCTTGATTGACTAGGTAAGTGGTAATTTGTTGATTAACACAGCGTTAACATGAACTATTGATCATAACACTGAGAAAGTCATTTCACTTAAATATAGTTTGACTCTTGAGATTATCTGTTGAACTCAGGCTGTTGGTGGGTTGCCTGGTTTTGAAAGTTAGCTGTGTCATAAGACCAATGTTGATTCAGGCATGACCTTGCAATGCTGTGCTTCAGTTTCCTCATCTGTAAAATGGGAGTGAGCAGGGGTGGTAATAATAGTATTGCTTTTCGGACTGAGAAGGGGTTACATGAGCTCATGAATGGAAAGTGCCAAGAATGCTTACTGGCTCATAGTCATTGCAGAAATGTTAGCTCTGTCACTAATATCATCAGTGTATCATCATTGCCATCCTCATCTGAGAAGTTGGAGCTCTTGCTGCCCATGTGCACAGTACAGAGACTGGAATAAGGGACAGATCTGAATAAGGAGTGTCCAGCTGAGACCTCTGTGTGGTCTACCCAGCTGGGCTTTAGTTTGCTTTCTAAGGTGCTGATTGTGCCAGCTGTTCCCTGGGATGTGTAGTGTCTGTGGACAGTTTTTGTTTGAAAGTATAGGTTTTCGAGAGTCACAGACATAGAGAACAGACTTGTGGTCAAGATGAACTTGTTTGTGGCGTTAAAATTATGAGTGTAAACTAGCGCATCAAAATAGCACTGTTAAGTGGAATTGAATTCTCTTTTGTGGGTGTTTTTCATATACATGTATGTGTTATGTTGATACATCTCATGGGTTCTCAAGCGGTGTGTGTAAAGCTGCCTATGCATGTGGAAGCAGTTTTTCAAGCTCCATCCTTGAACCCTCTTCCTCCTTAGTTCCTTTATCATGGCATCCATCATTTCCTCTGTCACAGCACTTTGTTCCTTTGAGATATCCTATTCTTAAATAGAAAGTAATAGACCTTTTTAGGGGGAGAAGAGCATAAAATACTACAAAGATATCACAGGAGGGAGGCATATGTCTTTGCTTAACGTTGATTCTCCAGGGAAATCTACCCATTTAAGTGTCATGTGAGGAATGCTAGTATCATTTATGTGATTTGGTAGAAGAAATGTGCCATCATTTGCCTCTGAAAATCTAGGAGTACTATAATTTGGCTATACTTCTAAAATATTCCACTGATCATTTTCTTAGAGTTAAGGAATAAATCCTAATTGCTTAGTTTTAAACTACCTTAGCTAATAAAATGTGTGTAACCTTTTTTTTTAATGTTTGAAAAATAATAAATCCAAATTGGGATTCTTTTTGTTTTCAATAAGGCCAGATACTTGAATATATTTGTGCCTTAAACAAACAAAAAGATTGGTTGAACTTTATGCCCAAATAATGTTTTATCTTCTATGATGGGCTCTGTATAAAAAGGTATATTAATTATCTAATTTATCTATTGTGGAATAAAGATTATCCCAAACTGTAATGGCTTAAAATGCCAGGTGCTTATTAACTTGTTTCTGGGGGGCAGGACTTGAAGCGTGGCTGGCCTGGGGGCTTTGGCTCATCTCTTAGGAGACTGAAGGTGAGAGTGGGACTGGGGAGCCTGCTGAGCTCCACTCAGGTGGCTGTTGGCTGGAGGCCTTGGTTCCTCACTACAGTCAATGAGCACCTAAAACAGAGGCCACCCGCTTTTTATAACCAATTTGGAAGCGACAGCCTGTTCCTTCTTCTGTATTCTGTTCATTAGAAGTAGACCAAGGAGAAGGGATCACACAGGGGCATAAACAAGAGATGAAGATCATAGGGGTGTTTTAGAGGCTGTCTCCCATATTACATTTACTTATATAATGTACAGTTTGCTAGATCTTGGAATTATAGTGAACTTGTTGAAAACTGAATACCTCATGGCAACGTAAAAGATTTTGATGGGTAAAGTTATATTTCTGAAAATTAATAAAGAAATCTCCAAGGAAAATGAAGGATTTTTAAAATTCATAAATGTTTGGAGCCGATCTTGAAAGTAAAGGGGAAACAGAAAATGTAATGGTATATGCAGAGCTTCTCACTATATTAAAACATTACACTGTAAGACTTGTAATTCATATCTGAACTGACTTACGAATCACCACTAGCGGTGAGCTTTCATTCAGTCATCTTCTCTAATATTAGTTTTTACCTTGACGTTATTATGTGGGCTGAAATCCGAGCACTTAACATGTTGTTTGCTTCAGAGAATTTTGCCTTGATTTTGGGTACAGAGTGATAAATTGGCTGCCCTAAATCAGTTCTCTCAATTCTTTTTTAGATTGATACTTTTTCTTTACCCTCTTTTCACTTGCTTTAATTTGGAATATTTGATTGCTAAGTATATCATCCTTAAATGAAATGTGTGAGGCAGAAAGTTCTAGAAGCTTATTTTCTCTTTTCACTGAGGTGCTGAATAGACTACAAGTCTTCTGGGAAATAATCTGGATTATTCTAACCAAAGATGAGATGTTTTCCTTAAGCAGGGCCCCTTGTGAAAGAGGTCTCAAGAGTACATTGTATCTACTATGAAGTCTGTTAAGTGCAGATACAGTATTTATTGGTTACATTTATACTTAGTTTTTCTTTGAAGGTGATCATTAGGTCCTAAGTTTAGAGATTTGATGTTGTGGCTAAAATCCTCTATCAGATCTCTTTGTATTCTCTTCTATGCAGTATATTTCTGTGGTTTCCTATTTCTGCTTTTAGTATTGAGCGTTGACTAATGGAAGCAGTAGTATTTTCTCTTTATTTCAGTCCTCACTTAGCTTCAGTGCCTGTGCTTCTGTAGCTTTTCTTTTCTCTTTCCCCTTTCTGCTCTTCTTGGGCAGCAGTATCTAAAAGCATCCCCAGTGAATCCTCTGTTTGCATAACCTATTTTGTCTGACACAGCCTTCTGTCATGACTTGGTTTAGCTGTTTCGGTCACACCCTTTATACAACGGGGGATTTCCAGTGCTGTTAAGCCCTCCTTGTCCCTGGGGTCCAAGGTGTGCCTTTCAGAGGGCAGGGCCAGAACTCTCCAGGTCTTACATTTTAGGTGGGAGCTCATCTTAGGGATTGCTTTTTCTGTAAATGAGTAACAGTGAAATTAATCCAAGCTCAGTGCTGAAATGAAAACACATTTGCATATTGCACTGTAAGTCGAAGGTCCATAGTACTTAGCTGCCCCAGTGAGAAAATGATTCATCATCAGATGTAGTTATGTAGAGAGCATGACGTGATAGAGCAAAAAGGAAACTGCCGGCGAAACAGCGACTCTGAAATTCACTCAGCTTCTCTAAAGTCCTTCATTTCGAAACTTCTCTCCTTCACTTGAGCGTCAGATGGACCTCAGTGTGGTGGGGAGGTTTTGGAATTATCTACCACTTTGCAGCCACAGTGCTTGGAAAAATTACTTAACCTCTCTGGACCTGGGTTTCCTCATCTGTAAAATGGGGAGAATGCCAGTTTCCTTGAGAGCTTGGCTGGAGGTTCTATAAGAATGTGTGAAATAACATCTAGCACAGTGGGTGGTAATTGGTGGGTATTCCACACTCTCTCCGGAGAAGGAAGTGGCACCCCACTCCAGTATTCTTGCTTCGAGGATCCTGTGGACGGAGAAGCCTGGTGGGCTGCTGTCTGTGGGGTTGCACAGAGTTGGTCATGACTGAAGCGACTTAGCATGCATGCACATATTGGAGAAGGAAATGACAACCCACTTCAGTGTTCTTGCCTGGAGAATCCCAGGGAAGGAGGAGCCTGGTGGGCTGCCTTCTATGAGGTCGCACAGAGTCGGATATGACTGAAGCGACTTAGCGGCAGCAGCAGCTGCCACACTCTCTCTTTATTCAGTTGATTCCTTCTGTGTCAATGCTACGACCTGGGTTGTGTGAAGTTTTGTTAAAGTGGCACCTGTCGATGATGATGGTAGCATGTCCAGCATGGTCTAGGCAGCTAGTGAATAACAGAGAAACAGCGAGCAGGTATAGCAGGTCAGGAACAGATGTGATTTAGAAGTTAAGAGCAAGGTGGGCTCATAACTGAGTTGACAGTAAGGAGTTAGTTTAGAAAAATAGATTTCATGCCCCCAAACTTCATGTGTAAAAAAGGCAGCTTTGCCTTAAAAGAGAGATTTTTAGAACATGTCTGTGAAGCACCAACAGTGAATCCATCCGGGTGTAAGGGCAAAATGAGGCATCACATGTTGAGTATTTTACAACAGTTGTGAGAAAAAATGTGTCCCTTACAAGGGCAAGAGGGGACCAGAAGCTTGGGCATGGTTTTAGATTGTCCAGGGGAATTTGCAGTGGTTTTCAGGATGTACTCTTTAAGAAAATAGATTGTTTCAGAGTCTCAGTGAGTGGATAAGGAGACAGGAGGTGAGGGGCAGGTAGGTCCCTGAGCTCACAGCTTCTGTGAATTTCCTTCACCAGATACTGTTGTATAAGAATGCAAATTTTATTTATTTATTTTTAGTTCATACTGATGTTCAGTTATGAAGTCTCAGAATCCAGGCTGAGAAACTAGCCCTGAAAAGCACATGGAGGCACAGAGGAAGGAGGGTTAAATAATCTTGTTTTTGGTGAAGCCTTCTACCAAAAGATTCAGCCCAGATCAGTTGAGGATTGTTTAGGTTAGAAACAAAAATGCCCACATGCTTAAAATGAAGGCTTTAACCGTGTACAGTAGAGCTTGCATTTTGTGGTATGAAGTCACTGGTGTGTGTGTCTACTTCGTTTGGTGGGTTAGGATTGAAGGGAGGGGGGAGGAGAAGAAAGCATTGCTAAATCAATGAGAATTAAAACATTTCCTTTACCCTTTCAGTCTTGGTGAAAACTTTGCTTCCAGTCCTCTGCTAAAACTTGTGCAGGCTCTAACTGGTGTCCTGTTACAACTGTTGTAAATAGCTAAATACTTACCTGTATCCCAACTGGCATTTTGATAGATAGGCAGCAACAAACTATACAATTGCATTAATTAACCAGAGCTCGAGTTCCTTTCTGTGTTACTTTCCATGCCACGTGGTAAGGTGTCGGGAATATTTGTGCCTTTGGCGTTTTGAATGGCTGCATTCGAGACTTTACTTACAGTGGTCTGGTCTCATGTGGTGGGGGGATGTGGAGGTATAATCAATGGTGTGTCAGGCAGAAGTGGCACCCCTGGCTCACGACTGGCACCGGCACCCCTGTTCTTCGAGGTTTGCCCGGAGCTTGGCTGCCGGCTTCTCCAAGGGTGCCTTGTGCGCTTGGTTTGTTTTCCTGTTTGTCAGTCCCAGTGGCCTTGGGGCGTGGCTAGTGTGTCGTCCAGTTCTGCTCCTCAGCGTTGTGGGTGGAGAGGAGAGGCTTCCTGTGTGCACACGTGTAGCCGGGTTGGGTTCTGAGACCTGTCCTGGGTCCGAGACCACAAGGCCGAGGCCGCCGAGTGCATCAGGAGGGGTTCACCTGCTGCTCTGGTTCCTTTCTTCCATTATGCCATCTCATGATGGGACATTTGGAAAAACTGGTTGTGGTAGAAGAAGCATTTCCACTCTGAATTGGAGACCAGTCCCTGTCAGTATTCGGGTTAGTAAGTATAGGCTTCCCTGGAATGAAAACTTCTGGCTGAGGTATTCTCAGACAGCCTCTGGCCGTGCACTCGGGGAGAACGGCCACGCATCAAAACACTGTCTTCCGGGGTTGCCAAATACCAGTCTTTTCAGGTTTGGTGGTGTGACAGGTGACAGCATCCTCCTGCTGGTTAAGGACAGGTGTCATGAGTTGGATCTGCCTCTTGAATTTTGTTTCGATATTTTGTAAAGAGATTCCGTTGAATTGAGAGACAGAAGTATTTGAGGTCAGTGATTACGCTTGACCCCATAAGACACTCTAAAATGATCTTCACATCCATCAGCTCTGACAACCTCAGTGTAAGTACCTTAAAGTATAAATACTATATATATATATATTTTTTCTTCTTTTTTTCCCAATACTTTCTTAGCTTTTGTTCTGGTTTCGGGGCATTTAAATGACTTCGTAAAAACTTATCCCTTAAATAATACCAAAAGCTGCCTTAAGTTGGTGGAGCTGCCAGGTCGGAAATGCTATCTGCACAATAATAGGCTTCCATGAATACGTTATTTTCAGGTTGTCTCACTGAGGTTGAACTGGGGACAAGCAGGAGATGGCCTTTCTTGCACACGTCTGTGATTAGCAGATGGGTTGCTCTCTCCTGGTTAAGCTTGTCCCCACTAGTACTTCTAGTTCATGGTCACCTGAGAAACTGGGTTTTTGTTGTCCCACAGAAAAATCTCCTGCAAAAATAAATTATTCTCTAAGAACATAAAACTAAATTTTAGTTTACTGGGATAAGCAATAGATTAACAAATTAGGAGAACTACAAATCTCATATGTGTAACCAACTTGACCTCCCTGTCTTACAAGTGTGCAGTACTTACTACGCAGGGTTGAGGTGCTCTTGTGGGTTTTTATTTTAAATTAAAAATTTAATTTTTTTTCTTTTTTTGATGTGCCAGGTCTTAGTTGCAGCATGTAGGATCTTGGATCTTTGTTGCAGCATGCGGGATCTTTAGTTGTGGCATGTGGGCTCTGGTTCCCTGACCAGAGATCAAACCCCGGCCCTGTGCATTGGGAGCTCGCAGTCTTAGTCACTGGACCACCTGGGGAGTTTCCCTGCTCTTGCTGTTTTAACCATAGTCCTCATCAGCACATCAGCTGTTGCCTATTGGGTAATTATGTGCCAGGTACTAGGCTGAGTATTTTTGTATTTAATTCTTAGAGCAACTCGGTGAGGGCTTCATCTTCATCTTGCAGATGAAGTTGCCTTAGCAACTGCCCCAGGCTCATGTCAGCAGTGCCTGGAAGTGAGGGATTTTGAGCCTGGTTTTGTCTGATGTCAATGCCTGTGCTTCCTTACATGCCTCCCACTCCGAATTTACAATACAAAAGAGTTATAAATAAGAAAAGAAAAATGTTTCTTATGTCACCTCCAAGAATAATCCAGATGGACTTAATGTATAAACATTTAGACAGCTTAATCAGTACAAACAAGAAATAAAGGCTCCTGCTCTAGGTCCTCGCCTCCAAATGTAAACGCATTAATTGTGGCTTCTGCGTAGCCTTGCAGCCTTCTAGGCTTTTAGGCAGAGGTGTGTGTGCATGTGCGTGTGTGTCAGACAGAGGAGAGGGGAGGATATAATCCCAATTTTGGTAATACTACAAGCGGGTCTGCTGCTTTCTAGAAGTGGAATTGCTGGGCCATCTTTCTTTTCATAGTCTCTCATTTTTACCTTTGCTTGAAATGTTGTATCTTCCACAAATTAAGATATGTTTGATTCTTTTTCTGTATTCTGTATCTATTCTGTTTATTTTTTCTCCTTTCCACCCCTCAGTCCCAAACTATGTTTAATTCTGACAAAGCACCTCATGTTACTTTTTGTTTTCATAATTTTTCTAAATTTTTCCTTTTTACTTTTTAAGACTATAACTTTAGACTCATTTTGGCAAAAGCTGACCCATTCCACAGAAACAAAACAAATGGAAATCTATTAATATTGTAATTGAAAATGCATTGCAATGATCAGTTACTTCAGGGAAGGAGTTGAGATCTTTATTTAATTTATTTATTTGCTCAAACCTTCAAGTTAGCGAGATCTTAGTTCCCTAACCAGGCTTGGAACCTGTTCCCCCTGCAGTGGAATCTCGGAGTCTTCACCATTGCACTGCCAGGGAAGTCCTGACATCTTTAAAATAGTTAAGTCTAACCAAAAAAAAAACAAAGAAAAAAAGAAAAGAAACAAAAGAAAATTCCAAGAATATGTATAATTTCCCTTTTACTTAAGTCTTTTTTGGCCACGTAGAATTCTAAATATCATGTAAGTCTAATACATTTATTTCCTAGGTACTTAAACCCTTTTGATTGCCATTGACAACTTTTCTCATAATGTTTTTGTTTTTTCCCCCGTCATATTTTCAAAGTGGCTATAATTTATATATAGGGAAGCAGTTAATGTGTTTAATTTTTATAAAATTTATTATTTTAGTTTTATAATAATTCAAGTTATTCTTTTGGGTTTTCCAGGTATGTAATTTTATCATATGCAAATAATGATAATTTTGTTTCCTTTTCTGTATTCTTAGCAAATATTTGCTTCTCTGTTTATTGCCTGGCTAGCACTTTCAAGGTAATGTTAAGTGAGAGTGGTGTTAACGAGCATCCAGTCGACTATATGCCAGACACATAATAATGGTTTTGGTACAGAGGATATCAAGGTCTACCATAAAAACATGTAACTGTTAAATTCATAACTGTGAAAATGGATAAAAAGAAAGTAAACTGAAACCAAAGTACAGGGGGCAAGTAATAGACCAGGACTAGAATTTGAGGAGTAAATAATGAGAAAATCTAATGGAAGAAAAGTAAGGTCAGTCCAGGCAGAAGGGTTGCACCGGAGGCTGTGTGTCCGCCTGCTGAGTCAGTCAGGATTCTGAAACCAGCTGCGCATCAGGCTCCATTTCTGTTGGATGCTCTGAAGATGGCATCCTTTCATGAAGTGCCTGCGACAGAGCGGGGCTCGGTAAATGAAGGGAAAGGAAGGTGGGAGGAGAGGGAGGGGCTGCTGCTCAGAGGTGGAGAGCCAGATGCAGGTGAACTGTTCCAGATGGGGTCTGGATGGGGGTCCTGTTTGCCATGTGGGGCTTTGCAGAGGCAGGTGGAGTGGGGGCAGGGTGGAGGGCTCCTGGTGGCTGAGATTGGGTTGCAGCCCTCAGGGTGAGGGTGGAGAGAGTGGCTGCCATTGGCTCCTGCACCCACAGTTTCTTTGTGTTTCATGCTGTGAAGATAGGAAAGAGGATGGTCCAAGTGCTGCCCAAACCCTATGCCTACACTCCATCTTCAGACAGCTGGTATTGGGTCTCCTGGGTCAGAGAGCAGTGGGCACAAGGCTTGAGCTTCTCTGTCCACCTCCGGGAAGCCAGCCAAGGGCACAGGGTGTCAGAGTGGACAGAGAGCAAGGCGTTTTGCAGGTCTCCCCACAGAGCCAGGATGTAAGAGCGGAGGTGAGCCATCCTCTGACTATTGTGAACCTGTCTCAGCATCTTTCTTTCATGAGTGACTTTCAGTCACTGTTAGTCATGGGTCCTTTGATTGAATGAACTCCTGTGAGGAGAGAGAGCCCAGTCAGATGAACATACGATGAAAAGACTGCTTTGAGTTTGGGGAAGAGGGAAGGGAGTTCTGGGAAGTTTGAGGGTGTTGGGCCAGGTCTCAAGGATGCTGCTGGAAGCTCAGGAAGAATATCAGCAAACTTCTGTAGAGTCTTAACGTGGTAATACTCAATTTTGGATGAGCAGCGGTGAGGGTGGCAGAGAAGTTAGTGCTATAAAAAGTCAGCACCCAGTGTTTGCTTTTATGTTGTTTAAGGATGAAACATTTGACTTCCATGGTTTAAAAATAATGTTTTCAATATTCTGACAACAGTATTAGGAACTGTTTTGTTTTGTTTTTTAATTTAATTTTTTGGCTGTGTTGCAAGGCATTTGAGATTCCAGTGTTCTGGGGGAGACAGTGGTGTTGATTGCCGGGATATATCACAGTCTAGGGGTTTTGTGTACGTTATTTGATTAAATCCTCACACTGATCCTATGATGTAGGTGGTATTATCCCCATTTTGATAGGAGACGAAATTGAAGCTTAGTGTGGTTAAGTAATTGGCACCGTCTCTCAGAGCCTGTGGGTGAGATGGGCAGGATTGGAACCTCGGAACGTCTGACTGGAGTTCCTGGCTGGGGTGGAGGAGGTCAGGTCTCGGGCTGTGAGGTAATGTGACCACTTAACTGCAAAGCACACGTTGTGGTGGTGGGGGCTAACCTTGAGGGGGAGAGGGAGCCTGGGCTCCCTGATCTGAGAACTCAAGATTCTGTTACCTGTTCCCTTAGACGAGATGCTGTATGCTAAAAGTGACATCTATGGGAGCGTCTCAGAGGAATTGTGGACTACACATCATCACTCAGCCTGCGCTATAAAAAGCAACTTCAGGAGACTTTTGTGTTGCAACTTGCAGATTTTTGTAAAATGGGAATATCTGCTAACTCCAAAGTGATTTTTAAAAATAAAACCTAACGATGTATTTTACAGTTATTTCTTATAATGGGAAGCAAAAGGGAGAAACTTGGGCACTTGAAGAAAAGTGTGTTGGTCACCTGACGTTTATATTGGGACAGAGAGAATACTTGTTGCTGTTGATGATGAATACCTGACAGTTGCAAACTGTTGTTTGTTTTGCTGGCACTATTACAAAACTGTAATCTGCTTTTTTTAAAGGCTGCAAAGCATCAATTCTTTAGTTTTTTAGCCAAAAGTGTCATGTGAAATGGCCATGAAACAGGACTGCCAGTAGGTTATAATATTAGAAATGTCTGAAAGAAGTTAAAAGTTTAAAAGTTGCACATATGCATTTCCAAGGCTGTTCCTGCTGGAACGAAGCAAATAATTCTGTTAGAAGTTCTAGTATATTAGAGAGTATTATTTAGTTACTGCTCTAATTTTGATTTTTGAAGAGGTGTAATTGAAGAGGACAAATGAGGAAAGCTTTTTTGCATAGAAAAATGTCAAGGTTAATTACTGTCATGTAATTACGTACAGTAAGTCCCTACATGTGGATGAGTTCTGTTCCAAGAGCACGTTTCTTAAGCCAACCAAGTTAGCCTAAATACTCAACTAACACAATAGGCTATATAGGACTGTATTGTAATAGGTTTATAATACTTTTCACATAAATAATATATTAAAAAACAAAAATTAAAATGTTTTTAATCTCACGGTACAGTACCTTGAAAAGTATAGTGGTAGCAGCTGACCCTCTTCTGATCCCTGGGGGGAGCAATGTGGCCTGTGATTATAATGAACATTTGGAGGGAAGCTTTCTAAACTCTCCTCAAATGGTCCTGTTTTTATTTGAGATTTTGACATTTTATTCATCATGGATTTTGACATTAATTTTGATTTTTTTTCAAAATTTTCATTAAAAGTGTTTATCACAACTACTGAGATTCTGCCTCCCACCCCACTTAAATTTTGTCTCCTAGACAGGTCCCTCTTGTCTCACCCTAGTCCTGGCCCTGCTCCAGTTACAGGCTTGTAAAGACTATAATTCTTTGTTGTTTGTCATAAAGAGTGGTTATCAAAGCCAGGTAATTTGGAGGTGTAGACAAGAGATTTCACTGATATGCTGGTAAACAGATGCCTGTTTATGCTGACCTAGTGGCCAGGCAATAGCAGTTGCAGAACCCTGAAGTGAGCAGACAGCAGTGAGGCGGGCTGTGGTAAGGGCAGCAGTCTCCCCCATTAGCAGTGAAAGGAAACCTTTCAGTGTTTCAATCCTGGAAGGTAAACAGCCAAATATTGCGCTAACTTAAAAATGTTATTACTTTTGAGATGGGAAATATAATATTCTTGCTACTGAATTCCTCTTCGTAGTGAACATTTTTTTTTTTAAACTGGGATTTCTTAATGGCAAATATTTCAAGATTTACATAGATAATGCAAATCTTCCTCCAACATGAGTGATGTTAAGAGAAACATAGCCATCTGGTTTGTTGCCTTTGACTGTAAAATTGAGCTGTTGTGCTATTTATGATCATTTCTGAGTGATATCGTGGAGGGTCCATGAGCAGAAGGAGATGCGGGAGTGGGGCTGGCGCTGGCTGGCTGGGCCCTAGGATTGCTGTGCTCTGCATGTCTCCCGGAGGGCCTGGGCTGGCTGTTTGCTGCTGCTCGCACGGGCTCAGTTGTACCTGGGAATCTCTTCGACGAGCAGAGACACGCTTCTCCTTGGAGCAGTCTTGCGGGCGGTCCTGAGTGCGGACGGTGTCTGTGCCAGGTGCCCAGCGCTGCTGTATAAGGCAGGGATGGGCCGCGGTGGGAGGGCCCACTGGGGATGCAGAACCATGCAGGGGCAGTCATGTGGCTTGCCAGCCCTCAGGCCAGCTCTGTTTTCCTCTTCCCTCCTCTGACCGTGGCACTGACTTTTTTTTTTTAATGTGGACCATTTTTAAAGTCCTTACTGGATTTATTACAACATTGCTTCTGCTTTATGCTTTGGTTTTTTGGCCAGGAGGCGTATGGGATCTTAGCTCTCTGACCAGGAACTGAACCTGAGCCGTTTGCATTGGAAGTTGAAGTTTAACCCTGGACTGCCAGGGAAGTGCCCTGATGGTGGCATTGACTTTCGGCAGCTGATATGCAGGATCAGTCTTCATGTTACCTGCAGCCATCACTTCAGCTTCTGATAGCTGTTCCTAGTCAGTGCTGCATGTAAAAATCCATCGCAGCTGGTGAGGATGGTCTGGTGTTCAGAGGACGTAGGTTTTAAGTCGAGGAGAACTTGGCTGCTTGCCTTTGGCTCTGTGTGCTGCATTGATTTGCAGGAGTTTTAAAGGTCTGAAATTTAGAGTTGATTTCAATTCATTTTGAAAGACAAGTGAGAGGGACAGCTGTCAGTATGTCAGGTACTGATCAAGTGGGGTCTTATCAGGGTTGATTTATCCTAAATCCAGCTATTTATCAGATCTATTGCAGAAGCTGGTCTCAGGCTTCTGTCCTGATCTGAGGAAGCTCTGTTGGGTCTTTGACTCTGAGCTGTGCAGATGAGAGGACTGAAGTTACTGACCAGACCTGCAGCTCTGGTTCCTTAGGAAACTGCTTTGATGGCTCAGCAGGTAAAGAATCCGCCTGCAGTTCAGGAGACACAGGAAACTCGGGTTTGATCCCTGGGTCAGGAAGATCTCCTGTGGGAGGAAATGGCAACCCACTCCGGTATTCTTGTCTGGAAAATCCCATAGACAGAGGAGCCTGGCTGGCTACAGTCCAAAGGGTCACAAAGAGTTGCACAGGACTGACTAAACACACACACACACACACACACACACGAAGACAGGGGCAGACAGATGCCGAGGCCTGGGTGTGAGGTTTTGCTCAGCTTCTGGTCCTTTTTGTGCACATGCCCTGGAACCCAGATGTTCCAAGAAGTTGCCTGTTTGGGAGAAAGATGTAGTGGAGAATAATGAAAAGATGATAATATACTTTAATTGAATGTCATCTAAGTCCAGTGCACTCTCCTAGACCTTTGTAACTCAGGTTTGTAACCCATGAACTAGGTTCTATCTTCACATCATACAAGGAGGACCTTTGGCAGTAAATGGAGCCTTAGACTGTTCAAAGAGTCAGTGGTTTGAGGAACTTCCTTGGTGGTCCAGTTGTTAAGACTCTGTGCTCCCAATCCATGGGATGCATGTTGGATCCCTAGTTCAGGAGCTAAGATCTCACATGTTGGGTGGTGCAGCAAAAAAAAAAAAAAAAAAAAAAAAGCCAGCAATTTGAGACCCCTCCAGTGTTGTGTGCCAGTAGATTATTGATGTAATGATATTTCTTCATAAATAGACTTGTAGGATTGTTTCACATTTTAAACACTTAAGATCACTGTTGAAGTAAAAAAAAAAGATATATGCCAATTAATTTTTTTTTGGCTCAGAATAAAAATTCGTCTTTGAGCCCTCAGGAGGAGAGGGAAGGAAATAGAGTTTGTTGTTCATAGAATACAGAAGAGGCTGGTAGGGGAGACATTGTGAAGCTTCGGAATAGACTGCCATGAGTGGGGAGGAGATCCAGGGCTGGCAGGTGGGAGGACTAGGGGTGTGAGATGGGGTGGAGCCAAAAGACCATTCTTCTTACTGTCCTGCCAAGAACTCATGGTAAACCTCTGTTTTGTTGTAACTGCAAAGGCGATTGACCAAGAAAGTTGTCTAGAGCCACTGCCATCGATTCAAAAGACTGGTGATTTTGAGATACTTGGGTCGTGAAAGGGGCTGAACCCTAACTGCACATGTATTTCCCGGGAGACAGATCCGCTGATACACTTTTTCATTATTTTGCATTCAGAGCGTCTGTGTCTGCTTGAATTAACTACTATCTCCACATCTAGGAGAGCTGTTAGGGACATCTGCCACTCAGCTTGGAGCTTTTTCCAGGGAGATGTGTCTGCCTCTCAGCTCTTGCTGCGCTGATGGTCATCTGGAAAGGACCCCAACCCCCCCATTGCCCACTTGCACTGGTTTCATATTTCCTTCCCTCCTCCTTTGGGGTGTGTGGGGGACCTGGCTCCCACCAGCTGCTCTCTTTGTGTTTTCTCTCTTGAGCTAAAGTCTCTGACATCCTCCCCACTCCGCTCTGCCTCCGGTGAGCCTAGTGGTTGGTGTCTGTGCCCCCCACTTCTCCCACTGCTTACTGTGGCTTGTGTTATCTAACTCCAGATTTTATTTGGTTTTCACTAGTTTTTCTATTAATGTCCCCTTTCTGTTCCATTTTAGTTAGTTGTTGACTGTACATTAATAAAAACTTATGTTTCAGTGCTTAGTTATTTTATTTAAGGGGATGGTGATACTGAGAGTTAGTTACCTTCTCCTGGGTGTCATCTTTCCTCACTTCCTCTGGTAGGTATTTTGTTCAGATACATCATCCATAGCCTTTCAATGAACATCCTCATTTGTATTTGCTCTGGTTTATGTTTTGAAATAGTGTGTTCTTTAAACACTTTATATTTACAAGTAAAATTAGCAATATTTTGTATGAAGTGGCAACACACTTCCCTGCATTTTAATGAGGTTTGAATACACAGTAGTTTTGTGTGCCATGGAGCTGATTAAAAGTAGGATTTTATCAATATTTTGTAATAATTTATAAGGGAGAAAAATCTGAAAAAGAATATATATATATATAATAACTGAATCACTGTGCTGTACACCTGAAACTAACACAACATTGTAAATCAACTATATTTCAAAAAAACAAATCTAAGATTCTATTCGTATGATGGATGGGTCTAGTACCAGCTTTTCCAGGACCAGTGGTACTTGTAAAAGTGTGATCGTTCCGTCCAGCTAGCTAATAAAGGTATTTTCCTTAAAATTATAGATGCAGGTGTCATGTAGGATAGTTCATATGGGAGAAGGAGGGGAGTTTGTTTCTTAGTAGGTTAAAACTGGCATTTGAAAAAAAAAGTGAAAAGAAAATAGTTGAGGACATTGCGTGTAGTAAGACCTATAGCCTTTAGGAAAAATTCAGAGCCTTTACTTCTCCAGTGAGACCCGCACACCTGGTCTTGGCTGCCTCCTCGCTCTTAGCCCAGGAGCGTCCTCTGTCCCGGCTTCCGGGCGTGCACCCGGCATGCTCATGTCCCCATTCTCTTAAATGTGCATCAGACTGCCTTGCCGTGGTTTTGCCTCCACAGTATTATAAGCGTGTTGAGGAAGCGGATCTGCCTTTCATCTCTCCGGCCTCGGGATAAGTGCTGCTCTGGGGAGTTTGTGGCAGACCTCTTTTCCATTCCTTGTTTGGGCCAAGGTTAAGGTCATGACTTCACCTGTCCTTGAAGGTGAATGTAGCCAAGTACCTAGAAGGGCTTTCTGCTTTTGCCTATTGTGACTGCCGAAATAGGAAATCCTCCTTGCCTGACCGCATAATCACAGAATAAACTTTGGCTTCTGTTAAAAAATGAAAGGCAAATTGTACGAGTGAGATACCTTTGCCCTCACAACTGTTAGCTCAGCCACCTAAGTACACAGCTCAGAGCGACTCCCTGGGACCAGATCCGCGCCGCACACTGTCCTGCTTCTCCCTTTGTCCCTCTGGCTCTGGTTGTTCATGTTTCTGAGCCTGGGTTTGGATACCGTGGTTCTCAGCTATAAAACAAGATGGAGACATGAGACTGGTTGCTTCCCACGTTCTGGAATGTCTAATGTAACCTGTTTCTAACATTTCAAGATCATTCTTCAAGTTTCTTCTCTGTAGTTGTCACTTTTTATTGAACATAGGACAATAGTGCAAACTTGATTATCTGTCTGCCAATGTAGGAGTTTCAGGAGACTCGGGTTCAACCCCTGGGTCAAGAAGATTCCCCTGGAGGAGGAAATGGCACCCCACTCCAGTATTCTTGCCTGGAAAATTCCATGGACAGAGGAGCCTGGTGGGATACAGTTCATGGGACTGCGAAGAGTCAGACACACCTGAGCCTGCCATGCCATGCAATTATTTAGGCAATCTGTTTCTGTCTGATTTCTTTTATAACACAGTTTGTTAATGAGAAAAATCAACTCTAAATTCAGTCTAACCAAACATGAATTATCAGTGCATGGAGTGCATTGACTGTTCCTTAGTTTTACATTTTCATAAGCTTGCACATCCTGGTGGTGTTTCCTCGAATAGCTCTTTCATTGAATCTTTTAGGTTAGAGAGAAGGGGGCTTCCCTGCTGTCTGTTTTTCAAAGAATAGTTAACAGCTGTGATTCAGTTCAGTTCAGTCGCTCAGTCGTGTCCGACTCTTTGCGACCCCATGAACCACGGCACGCCAGGCCTCCCTGTCCATCACCAACTCCTGCCTCCCTGTCCATCACCAACTCCTGGAGTCCACCCAAACCCATGTCCATTGAGTCGGTGATGCCATCCAACCATCTCATCCTCTGTCATCCCCTTCTCCTTCTGCCCTCAATCCTTCCCAGCATCAGGGTCTTTTGAAATGAGTCAGCTCTTCCCATCAGGTGGGCAAAGTATTGGAGTTTCAGCTTCAACATCAGTCCTTCCAATGAACACCCAGGACTGATCTCCTTTAAGATGGACTGGTTGGATCTCCTTGCAGTCCAAGGGACTCTCAAGAGTCTTCTCCAACACCACAGTTTAAAAGCATCAATTCCTTTGCAGCTGCCGCTCCTGTGCCAATAGCTGTGATTAATCTTGCAAAAACTATTCTTTTCAACATTTCGCCTTGCAAGATTATTCCTTTTCCTTTTGTTTTTGCCCTGTCAGTTCTGAGAAGCAGGGACCCCTGAACCTGGGGCTTATTTCTTACTATGTCTGTCTCCTTAAATTTAGTTGACTTAATTCTTTGCTCTCCTCTTGTAAATATTTGCAAATTCATTACAGTATTTACTTTCCCTGTGGTTTAAGTTTTTTTAAAGATTTTGGCAAAATGTGTGGCATGCTGAAGAATTATTGGAATAGTATTTGGGAGTTGGAAGTTTTTAGATCTTGGTCTCCAGTTAACATTTAATTTTGAGCCTTGATTTTTTTCAGTTGTTATTCGTGACCTACAAATTCTTTGTGTTTGCTTAAATCTTAGTGGTATTAATGGCAAATAAAATTTGTTTTATATTCTTTTATGGCCTAAAAAGTATTGTTTTAGAAAGAACCCTAATTCATAGGACATAAAGGATTTTTTTTTTTTTTTTGCGCTGCTTCTAAAAAATCTTGGTACAGTAGTCCAGGCAGCAATGTCAGCACTTGGTGTAAAGGACCTGTGTGAAAGAACCCCTCACCAAATAAGAGCTGAGTGGAATTTGTAGGGGAACCGAAGATCTCATGCTAGAATACATTTTCTTTGCATACAGCCTCAAACTCGAACCTGCTCTATAAGAGAGTTCTTGGAAGAATATGATCAGTCATCATTTCATATTCTGACAGTTTTCTGAATCAGAGAAAAATGATAGGCACGGAGAAAATAGTTTAAAGAAATAGCTCAAAGCATATTTTACAGATGTTTATAAATGTATACATTCACACAGATACAAATACCTTTATGATGCAGAAACCTTGCTGATGGCAATTTGTAGCTATAAAATTCTTAACTTTGGGGTACAAAATTGGGTAACTTACAGTGGTAGAGATGTGTAACCAAATCAAATTTTGGACTCCTGTACCTCCCCATTGCAATAGGTCATTTCCTTTTAATTGGGAGACTGTAAAATAAACACACATATGAAACTCAATGTTAGGTTTGTTAAAGAATGGTCTTGAGGGCATGAGTTTACTGTGTCTCACACCACATTCATCTTGAGAATCTGCAAGGGAAACTTCTTCTTGGTGACACACACTGGTGGTTTGTCTCTTACATGTCTGTACTCAGTGAGAGGGATTCCCTCCTAGGCCAGGCTGCTGGATTTCCTCCTAAGCCAGTCTGGAGACTTCATGGAGGTCATTTTGAATACCTTTGGCTTCCTTGTAGTTTTCTAAATTTAATTTATCTACTCGTGTTTTGGATTATTAAAAAATGATCCTACTGCATTATGCAACTTTGTAGCTGTATCGTACAATCTAAAATGCAGGCTCATTGATTTCCACACATAGTTAATTTATCCATCAGAAAACAAAAAAAGGTTTGGATTTTGGAGAGGGAGAGAGTCTTAAGAGTTGTGGTTGTGGATGAAATCACTTTATATCTGATTGCTTTTATATGTTGCTGGCTTTACTTTGCTAATATTTTGTTAAGGATTTTTGTGCCTGTGCTCATGAGGGAGATAACATATATTTTAATGTCTTTGTCTGATTTTGGTATCAGGTTATGCTGACCTTTCATCATGGGTTGAAAAGTTTTCCCTCATATTTATGTAGAGAGTTTATGTAAAATTGACATTAATTCTCCCTTAAATTTTTATGAGAGAATTCATCAGTGAAACCATTCAAATTTGGAGTTTTCTTTGTGGGAAAGTCTAAAATTATGAACCTATGTTTACACGGTTATTCAAATTTTCTGTATCTTTTGGTATCAGTTTTGGTGTCTTTCAAGGAATTGGTCATTTCTTCCAAGTTGTCAAATTTATCAGCATAAAGCTGCTCATAATATTCTGTTATTAACTGTTTAATATCTAGGATTTGTAGTGATGTCCCTTTTGCATTCACAGATATAAACTGTGATTTCACTTTTTCTTTGATTAGTATAGCTAGGGGTTTATCACTTTTATTAATTTTCAAGGACCCAACCTTTGGTTTGTATTCTGTATTTGTCCACTTTCTATTTTATTGATTTCTCAATTAACTTTAGTATTTCTTTTTTGCTTACTTTGGTTTAATTTGCTTGTCTGTTTTTCAAGCTTTTTAAACTAGAAACATAGATAATTATTTTTAGGGTTTTTTTCTTCTTTTTTTAATTGGAGGGTAATTGCTTTACAATATTGTGTTGGCCTCTGCCACATGTCAACATGAATCAGCCACACGTGTATATATATATCCCCTCACCCCTGAATCCCCCTCCCATCTCCCACCCCATCCCGTCGCTCCAGGTTGTCACAGATCACTGGACTGAGCTCCCTGTGTCACACAGCAAATTCCCACTTGCTCTCTATCTTGCCATCTACCTTTTTTTTTTCTTTTTAAAATAAACACAGAGACCTATAAATTCACCATCAAGCTTTAGCTCCAGTCCACAAATTGTGATATGTTGTATTTTTATTATTATTTGGTTCAAAATCTTTTTAATTTCCCTTGTGATTTCTTTTAGCCTTGGGTTATTTAGAAGTATGTCCCTTAACTTTTAAATATCCAAACATTTGGAGATTTTCCAAATATCTTTATCATTGATTTATAATTTAACTCTGTGACTAGAGATCATACGCTAGATTGTTTCAGTCCTTTGAAACTTACTGAGACTTGTTTTATAATTCAGCCTGTGGTTGAGTCTGGGTGAATGTTCCATGTGCACTTGAAGCCATTTTCGCTTCTTACTTTAGCCAGAAAAGGAAAGACAAGTTGGACTGAGAACAAAACAACATCTTTCTCCAGGCTGAGGTGTGGGAGTGATGCAGGCAGCTCTGTTCACAATGACTTTCTTGGTGTGTTTTATGTGGGAGGGGATATGGGATCCCCTCGCTGTATGATTGACCTCAAAACTGTAATAACGAAACAGGAGGTAATTGTAGTCTATAGAAGGAAGATTGCTTAATTGGTTCCTTCCTCAAATTGCAAATTTGCTCATTCTGTGGGCAACTCAAGAAATGATAGGAATAATTCATCTTACTGGAATTCCATTTTTTAGCAGGAGGGCTTTCATGTAATATTATCCATACAACTGTCCCTCAGCATCCATGGGGACTTAGTTCCAATAGCCCCTTGGACACCAAGATCTGTGGATGCTCAAGTCCCTTATATAAAATGGTGTGAAAAAAAAAAAATGGTGTGGTATTTGTGTGTAACCTAAGCACATCCTTCTGCATACTTTAAATCATCTCTATATTATTTATTATATTACTAATAAAATGTAAATGCTATGCAAATATACTGAAACGTGACAAATTCAAGTTTTACTTGTAGACCTTTCTGGAAAAAATTTTTTCCTGAATATTTTTGATCCATATAGTTGCTTGAATGCTTGGATACAGAACCTGGGGGTACAGACAGCTTAATATACCTGTGCTAAGGATGATAATTTCATATAGGTGGATGACTCAGACTGTTTTGTTGTGAAGTAACAATTTACCCACTATGTATTTCCTATTAAAATAAATACTAAAATTTGATGCCTTGAGCCTTTTCTGTCTTAGCTTAGAATTCTGTAGCCAGAGGGAGGAAGGTAGAATAAGTTCCCTGGGATAGTCAGGACAGAAATGATCATCACCTCCTCTCATAGAACTTAGATGAACAACGGACTCTGTCAGGTAAATAAAGCTACTTGGCAACATACATTTTGTTTTCTAGGGATACTGACCTAACTGAATTTCACTAATCCCTAAACAGTGAATTTTTTAAAAAGCATTTTGCTCATACTGAATTGTGATAATTTTGAATTCATGGCAAATCACAACTGCAACCAAAGTTTCTACCTCAATACTAATAATGCTAATGTATTGTTCAGCTCCCATTAGGGTGAATAAAGGGCAAAGGAGGCACTGGTGTAAAAGTCTGATTTCAACCACTCGTGGATTTATTTCCTAGTTGAAAGTTTTGAAATATTAACTATATTTTTTGGAAACCTTGGTAACATTAAATTTTTATTGCCTCTTGATGTGTTTTCCAGGCCCAGAATCTCACTCTTAACAGTGTGGCATTCCCACATCTGTATATGTTTGTCCAGAAGGGCATAATTTCTAAAAGATGAGCCTGAAGATTAGGTCTGATACAGGCATCAGAAGTATCTCACATTTTAAAAGCCAAACCTTGGTATTTCTCTGTGCTGTGAGATGCTCCGTGACTGATAACACTTATCTTGGGTCAGGATATAGCCCTGAGAAATTATTTTCTTGAACATTTTAAGAAACATACAAAAATTCTTTATGAAATGCTCTTTAGTTCTGATTTAGATGATAAGACCTATTAAAATTCTGTAATACATATTGAAAAGCCCGTGATTTTTCAAAAGCGAGGCAAGGGGGATGTTGGAAGTGTTTTTCTAAGAAGGATCCTCCCTTCTTTTCCCATCCATTTAGATTGAATCTCTCCCTGGGGATTGATCACAGATGAGTGCACACCCGCCAGAGTGAGCAGTGAGCTGTTGGGCTGCTGTCAGATTACTTTCTGGCTCCTGGAGAAGGTTGTTCATTGCATAATGAGTTAATTTGTTGTAACTTCCTTAGTGTATTTTTAATAAAGTGGAGTTTTTGTGAGCATGTACTGGTCAGATTGGTGGTGATTTAGTTGCTAAGTCGTGTCTGACTCTTATGACCCCATGAACAGTAGCCTGCCAGCCTCCTCTGTCTGTGGAATTCTCCAGGCAAGAGTACTGGAGTGGGTTGCCATTTCCTTCTCCAGTGGATCTTCCCAGCCCAAGAAAAGAACCCAGGTCTCCTGCATTGCAGGCAGATTCTTTACCAACTGAGCTACTGGTCAGATTGGCTTATAGTAAACGTTCTATATTAAGTCAAGGCACATGATTTGAAGATGTTTAGCGTATATTTCACATACAGAATATTTCAAATTCTTACAAGAGATTTTTATTCAGAGCATTATCTTTTTTAAAAGGGTAGACTACTTTCAGCATTTGAAGGGTTTTACATTTGAGGATAATTCGATAATTTTGTCTAATGTGAGGATTCAGAATATTGTGCTACATATGGTGGCGCTAATGGTAAAAAAACCTGCCTGCCAATGCAGGAGACAGAGATGTAAGAGATACTGGTTTGATCCCTGGGTCGGGAAGATCCCTTGGAGGAGGGCATGGAAGCCCACTCCAATATTCTTGCCCGGAGAAGCCCATGAACAGAGGAGCCTCGTGGGCTACAGCCCATAGGATCGCATAGAGTTGGACACGACCGAAGTGATGTAGCACACAAACACGGCAAACTATTTTAAACATTCACGGGCTTCCTAAAGTGTAGAATCTTTGTTTGCTGCTTCTAGGTAATGAGAAAAAAATAGTTAAGTATTGAAATGGTTGTGTTCTATTGGAAAACAGAAACATTTTACTGCAGCCTGCGATAACATCAGATTGGGGAGCATTTAAAAATAAGCAACAATGTGACACATTTACTGTGTGTGCTAAGTTGCTTCAGTCGTGTCCGACTCTTTGCGACCTTATGGACTGTAGCCTGCCAGGCTTCTCTGTCCATGGGATTCTCCAGGCAGGAATACTGGAGTGGGTTGCCATTTCCTTCTCCAAAACTGGGTAGTAGCTTATTGGAAATGAATCTTTTTAAAGTGGAAAGGCACTTTTAGGTGCGTATGTTCCATTCTCTTATATTCATCTTTTAGGAGATGTTTCAGGGTTGAAGAGAATTTTGCTGCTTCAGTTTCTAAAGTGCCCTATTTTGTTATAGTCAGTGGAAATATTTAAGATTGGGACTCACTGGCTACTAACCTGGCTTTTTCTAATCTGTGAAGATGTTCACTAATAACACTCATTATCGGAGTCTGTTACAAGTTTTATTTGCTGTGTTTCACTCTACAGGTTTCCCAAAGGCTATTTGTATGTATTTGAAGCACTGTATACCTTTATTAACTGTTTCACAGCCAAAATGTGGGAGCTTTTTCTAAAAACTGTGCTTTATTAATGATGAGAAATTGAGGAAGACAGAATGAAGAGCTTTTCCTCTGCATGATCCTTACCTATGATCTATCATACACAACACACTACTGAGCCTCAAATCGGTGAAATCTAATCAAAGAAAGGCAATGCCAAAGAATGCTCAAACTACTGCACAATTGCACTCATCTCACATGCTAGTAAGGTGATGCTCAAAATTCTCCAAGCCAGGCTTCAGCAATACGTGAACCGTGAACTTCCAGATGTTCAAGCTGGTTTTAGAAAAGGCAGAGGAACCAGAGATCAAATTGCCAACATCCGCTGGATCATCGAAAAAGCAGGAGAGTTCCAGAAAAACATCTATTTCTCCTTTATTGACTATGCCAAAGCCTTTGATTGTGTGGATCACAATAAACTGTGGAAAATTCTGAAAGAGATGGGAATACCAGACCATCTGACCTGTCTCTTGAGAAACGTGTATGCAGGTCAGGAAGTAACAGAAGTGGACATGAAACAACAGACTGGTTCCAAATAGGAAAAGGAGTACGTCAAGGCTGTATATTGTCACCCTGCTCATTTAACTTATATGCAGAGTACATCATGAGAAACGCTGGGCTGGAGGAAACACAAGCTGGAATCAAGATTGCTGGGAGAAATATCAACAACCTCAGATATGCAGATGACACCACCCTTCTGGCAGAAAGTGAAGAAGAACTAAAGAGCCGCTTGATGAAAGTGAAAGAGGAGAGTGAAAAAGTTGGCTTAAAGCTCAACGTTCAGAAAACTAAGATCATGGCATCTGGTCCCATCACTTCATGGGAAATAGATGAGGAAACAGTGGAAACAGTGTCAGACTTTATTTTTGGGGGCTCCAAAATCACTGCTGATGGTGATTGCAGCCATGAAATTAAAAGACGGTTACTGCTTGGAAGGAAGGTTATGGCCAACCTAGATAGCATATTTAAAAGCAGAGACATTACTTTGCCAACAAAAGTCTGTCTAGTCAAGGCTGTAGTTTTTCCAGTGGTCATGTATGGATGTGAGAGTTGGACGGTGAAGAAAGCTGAGCGCTGCAGAATTGATGCTTTTGAACTGTGGTGTTGGAGGAGACTCTTGAGAGTTCCTTGGACTGCAAGGAGATCCAATCAATCCATCCTAAAGGAGATCAATCCTGGGTGTTCATTGGAAGCTGAAGCTGAAACTCCAATACTTTGGCCACCTCATGCAAAGAGTTGACTCATTGGAAAAGACTCTAATGCTGGGTAGGATTGGGGGCAGGAGGAGAAGGGGACGACAGAGGATGAGATGGTTGGATGGCATCACTGACTCGATGGACATGGGTTTGGGTAGACTCCGGGAGTTGGTGATGGACAAAGAGGCCTGGCGTGCTGCGATTCATGGGGTCACAAAGAGTCGGACGCGACTGGGCGACTGAACTGAACTAAACTGAATCAAATAGATGGAATAAATATGGTCTTTAAACCAGAATGCATGCAGGCGTCTGGTGTTAAGGTCTGATGTCAGATATGCCCAGTACACAGTGGTGATGGAGGGGCATGTGGTGGTGGAGTGGGATTAATACTTCCATCATTTCCAACGAGAAACTCACTTACAGTTGTCAAAGACAGTGTTTAACAAGAGGGCCAGAAGAGTTTTATTCTGGCACTGTTAAAGGATCTGGGATGGAGAAAGAAGTGACCAGAGACAGAAAGAAAATCAAAAAGGCTTTGAGCTGCCCATAAATCATTGATGAAGAAAAAAACTCAGTGATCTCTCTGGGGGCTGTGCTCAGACTTGTTCCAGTGAAATGAATTTTGACCTCTTTCCAAAATACCAGGTGGGAATTCTTTGAGCTTTCAGACTTAAGCCTGGAAAGACAGGCCTGCTTGGAGTCCAGTGAGACTTGCCCTGCCTGCAGGTGGAGGCGGTCTGGACAGCAGGGCCTTGATGGTATCTCTCACGGCCATCTGAGCAGGTGAGAAGATCCTCCATGGCCCTCACAATGTGCAGCTTCTCCTGAGACCTGGGGCATCGAAGCAGGAGCAAGCTCACCGCACATGCCTGATTTTCCCCTCCAGGCTGCCGGAACCCCCTTCCCACCCCCATCATTCGCTTTCTCGGTTCTCGTAGTCATGTGTGCTTGGGACTCTTGTGCCAGAGTGTGTAAGCTTGACTTCTCCCAACGATGGACTGGCCCAGCCCACTGTGAAGGGGAACGCGTGGACCAGTTACTGTGGCTTACAGGATGATATATGTTCAGGGTTGTGGGGCCCTTAGATCTTGTGCTGCTCCTCTGTGATTACAGATGGGGAAATGGCCAGAGCTTTTAATTGCCTGAGCGCACACAGCTAGTTATTGGCAAACCAGGGACCAGAGCTGACTCCAGTCCGCAGAATCTTGTGGAAGGCTGCCAGCTGTCGGGGCTCAGGGATACTGTGGCCTTAACAGAGCCCCTTCCAAGGCTGGGCTCACGGAAGATGCTGGACAGATGAAATGTTGGCCAGTCCCCTACGTCTAAGAGAAATCAGCTTTTGTTTTAGGAAACTGCCAACTTCTAAGGATAAACGTAGTTATCACTAAGAGCTTTAGAATTGTTATATTACATCTGGCTCAGAGACGGTTGGCTGTTGATGCTTACATTTAGGCCGAAATCCACGAGGAGCTAATTGATCATCTGTACTGACCCTTTAAGCTTGGATCAAATCTCAGTCTAGAGAAATTTATGCTTAGACAGTGCGTGTAGCTGTTGCAGGGCTGAGAATAGGGGAACAGGGGATTTCTTTATAAACCAGGAGTGCACTTACCCAGGACAGCCGAGTCAGTCCACACCAAGGAAATCATATTCTGGGTTGCACAGATCCTTTTTATTCAGTTACAACCCTTATGGGGTGGTGGGGGGAGTTCCCCGTGCTCATTCCTAGACCAGATGGTCTGGGTTGGGGTGTTGGGTAGCTAATTAATAAAGCTGTGGGTGTTTCGGATAGTCAGGAATGAGAACTCCTGTGTACAACCTCACTCCCTTTTGAAGTAGACTGGCCCTAGATATTTTCACCCCAGAAGTGTAGGGTTTGCAATGTACAATACCTATCCACAGTTGAGGAAGGAACCTTGGCTATAATAATAGTAACTTGCTGAGCAGTGACTCAATCCCATGAGCTATTTTAACTGCTTTAAAGGTTTAGACTCCTGTAATTGTTTTACCCACTATGTGTGTTGGGGACTCTCTGTTACTCACATTTCTCAGCCGAGGAGAGTGCTGTGAGAAGAGGTTCAGTAGTTGTCTCCAGTGAGGCCCAGATCCTGGACGCTGACTCCTGGCTCTGTTGCTTGTTTGGAAGCAGCTAACCCTCCCTTCATGTTGATGATCCACAGAAGCCCCTCAGCTCACGAGGGTGATTCAAAGCGTTGGCATTTCTACTGCTTGTGCACTTGCTCCATAGCATGTCCTAGACCATGGTGGCCAGAACCCTCTATGATGTGCAAGACTTCTGGAAACACCTGCTGCAGGGCGGGCTTATTCCGGAGTTGTTCTGCACCACTTGTGTATGTATACATATGTGTGAATATATATATATATTCACCGTAGCATTTCCTATGGCTTTCTGTGCTATGTTTACTGTAACTATAATTGTTATTTTTTAAACAAATATTTATTGATTTGGCTGTAGCCGGTCTTAGTTGTGGCACATGAGACCTTTTTTTAGTTGCAGCATGTGGGATCTAGTTCCCTGGACAGAAATCAAACCTGGGCCCCCTGCATTGGGAACCTGGAGTCTTAGCCACTGGACCGACCACCAGGGAAGTCCCAGTAATCAAGTTATTTAAATAGCTTATTGAGATTAGGAACAGAGAGGTTTATTACATATAATTTAATTTTTTACAAGCAACTTTAGAAAAGTACTAATAAATTTAAAAACATTTTACTAACAAAAATAGAAATGTATGAGCTTTTTCTGAAAAACCTAGTCATGTAGGGAACTGAAGGGAAATAAAGAGCTTTGTCTCTACCATCATGAGAGAGTGGATGGTCGTACAAGTCCTTCAACGTGGGCATGATTTGGAAGGACATTTTAATTGCATGGAGAAAGCCATAGACCACAATGCAGCTTCCAGATGCACTGCTCTGGGTTTACCCCACCCTTAAAAAGTGTTTTGTATAGAAAAATGTTTTAAACAGTATAGGATTTATTTTGTAGCATCCTCAAATTGCCTGTTTATTTTCTCATGAACACGAGTTTATTATAATTTCTTATTAAATTGCTCCCATGCTGAATATGAAGTATCAGTTGAGAATGCATTTTGCTTTGATTGGGGTGAAGAACTGTTTCCCTTCGCAGAGGGAAGGAACCTCTGCTCGCAGAGTGCACTCTGCTGGTGGCTCTGGGTGTTAGTAGTAGTCACAAATCCAGCATCCTCTAAGTAACAGAAGGAATGTGGGCTTGAGAGTCAAAGGCACCTTAGCATCCACTCCCAGCAGCAGCATCCCTCTGCCCTGGGACCTAGAGTGTAAGGCAGCCCCTGAGGAGGGACGGAGCAGCCCCATCCCTGTCCGGCCTCCCCATCTTGGTCCTGCCTCCCCATCCTGGTCCTGCCTCCCCATCCCTATCATGCCTCCTCATCCCCATCCTGCCTCCCCATCCTGGTCCTGTCTCCCCATCTCTGTCCTGTCTCCCCATCCCAGTCCTGCCTCCCCATCCCGGTCCTGTATCCCCATCCCCGTCCTGTATCCCCATCCCTGTCCTGCCTCCCCATCCTGGTCCTGTCTCCCCATCCCCGTCCTGCCTCCCCATCCCAGTCCTGTATCCCCATCCCCGTCCTGTATCCCCATCCCTGTCCTGCCTCCCCATCCCGGTCCTGTCTCCCCATCCCCATCCTGCATCCCCATCCCCATCCTGCCTCCCCAACCCTGTCCTGCCTCCCCATCCCCGTCCTGGCTCCCTGTGGAGTTGCCAAGCCCAGGGCAGTGGGCGCCTTCAGTACCTCTGCTGCATCATTGTGATCAATATTTGAGTGTATTTTAAAACACAATGTACCAGGATAATGCAAAATTTATGAGGTAATTGGGTTTTCCCCGCCACCTCCAAAGCATCGAACTTGTGAAATTGAGAAGTTTCAAAGTTTTCTTGACATAATAAAGCCAAGATTAATTATTCTGATCTGATTGATACTTAATACATTTTGTTTTTCAAGAGATTGCTAGAATTATACAGTGATCTGAGTTGAAAGAAGTTGAAAGACAATTTCTGACAGAGAAAATCTGGGGAGTTAGTAAGGCACTGTGTTTGTTTAACGGGAAAAACTCCAGAAAGTCATAATAGGCATGATGACTTTGCTGCTGCTGCTGCTGTGTGTGTTTCAGCTGTCACTGACTACTTTTCCTCTTACGGTTTTACATGTGAATCAAGGGCAGCCTCTACCCTTCAAGTCAATATATGTATTTGGCAAACAAGACCAGTGACCTAAGAGCACCCTGCTCTTGGCTGTGCTTTGTTAAGATGATTCTATTTTGGAATGGGGTTTTAAACAAGCTCTGCATATGCCAGATGCAGAAGCAAACAATTTGAAGTTAAAAGTTTTTGAGATGGAGGCCTTGAGAATGTGTCCTGACATGAGGAGGAAGTGTGAGTGGCCCTGCCCACACTGGAGATGGAGCAGCCAGGTCTTTCCCTCTGTCCCTGTCAGTAAAGATGCCTCCATGAATGCTTCTTGTGATTGTGGTTGGCAGGGGCCCCTTGCACTGAACCAATTTACTCTTAAAATATGTAGTAGATAAACTATAACTTGTTTTCTCTGTAGGTGACTTTCCCTGGAAGTGCCAGGGTGAAAGAAAGGGTGGCGGTGGGTGAAATCTTACTTATTACTATTTAGAAAATAACAAAGCCAGTGTTTTTCTAGTGTTATAGCTTATATGATTGCAATTTAATATATGCTTCATTAAAGGTATTGGTATAACCCAAGTACACATTTTTTTTTTCATCTAACACAGATTGGCAGTGATACTTAATGCTTTGTATCTTCCATCAGTTACTGAATCCACCTACTTGTTAGATCTCTCACATTCTTCTTCAGTCTTGTCCTGATTGGTGAAAGCATGGCTTCTCACAGCTCCAGGAGATAATGCTTCAGCAGCCTCTGTGGCTTGAGCAGTGGAACCTCACTGCCTTGCTGGCCTGTTGACCTTGTGGGGACTGAGTTCCCTGGTCACGTGGTCATCCCTTGTGCACACTGGACACTCACAGGGAGAGGGACCCCCCCTCCCCCCACCTCTCAGCCCCAATCCTGCCCCACCTCATCCAACTCAGCCTGCTCACCTGTCTTTGGAGGAAAGGGGTCCATTCTTCTGTGTCCTCCTGCTTGCTGTCTTGCTAAACCCAGGTGCCAGTCAAACATCCCTGCAGTGTTAGCCTCCATCATTTTCCTTCTTTTCACATGGTTTAATTTACACTGTATTCTTCCCACAGTTGTTTGACTGTTTTCAAAGACAGCATGGAGATACAGGATAGAAAGGTTAGAATTCTATTACTTTTAGAATGTAGTCTCCTCAGCCCTGGAATTGATTTCATTTGGTTGTCACTGGTCTTTGTGAAGAGTGGACCTTGCGTAGGATTTATATGTAACCTAGTCAAATTTGCTTCAATATCATATTCCTTTGCATAAGCTTTGTCAAGGGGGCTTGAGTATTTGCTGTAGATTCAGAAATAATGCATCGCCCTTCTCAAGGTACTTCCATTGCCTTTCTGCTGTGATGGGGCTCAAAGTTGTGTCAAGTGCCCTCAAATCAGTCTGAAAATTTCTTTCTTAGTTCATAACATTGTGACTTCTCATTAAATGACAGTGACAGTCCTTAAAGGAAAATTATCTTATTTAAATTAAGATGGATTTTGCTTTCCTAAATAACTGGGCACATTTTTAGGACTCTAGTGGCATTTATAGTGTATCTATAGGTATTATTTTAGATGCGTTGAGAAGAATTTTTGACAAGGTACAAAATGGCATCAATTCCAAGGCACTTTTTTTTTTTCTCAAAAGTAAGGGGAAAAAAAGAAAAACAAGTGCCAGTAGTCTACGCTTTATTAATATTTACCCATGGTAGCAATTGTTTCCCACATACCTTGCACCATAAACTGAAATTTTGGTGCCAGTACCCTGGTGTGGGGTTCCTTCCAGAATGGAGACGGGTTTTTGCAGGAATGTCTTGTGACTGTGAGATGGGCCCCAGAGAGGCTTTGTGTCAAAACAAACACTCACCTGGTCCAAATGGACTTTGCCTCTTGTTTGTCGGAGATTTTTAGTTAAGAATGGGCTCTGGTGTTGAGGTGCTTGGATATGTTGATGTTATGCTACTTCAGTCTCCTGTGTGCTAGTCCAGGCTCTGCTGTGATGTGAACAGAGGCCTGTCTTGGTGGTGGGATGTGGTCAGAGGGCTGGGCTGGACACGCCTGATGCCGCCGGTATGTGGGGCCGGTGACTGAAAGGTGGGGATGCTTCTCTGGCTCACACAGCACATGTCAGACGGGTTTTCTGTTTTCCTTGTGGAGTCTTGTTGACCTGCTTTTCACTTTAGTCTTTTGATAAACAGGAAGTACTGCTGCAAGGCTGAGAGGGGGTGTCTGAAGGACTTTTACTGTTAAGCCCATATAGGATTTCATTTTAAAAAGAGGAGAGATGAGGCGTTGGAGAATGTAACCTAAGATAATCCCACGATCCTTACAACTTTGGAATTTTAACCAGTGTGATTAGGGGTCTTTCAAAATGCTTGTTGGA
This sequence comes from Okapia johnstoni, assembly GCA_024291935.2. Lineage (NCBI taxonomy): Eukaryota > Metazoa > Chordata > Mammalia > Artiodactyla > Giraffidae > Okapia > Okapia johnstoni. Next base: position 11,081,419 of record CM044324.1, read on the forward strand.
TCTCAAACTGTGGGTTCACATGTGCAGCTTCTGTGGGTGACATCTTAGCTTGCTTAAATAGTTGTTTAGAGCAAACACGAAGCTGGAGATGATGTTTGGGTTGGGGGCTTGAATGTCAGTGAGTCCCACTCAGGTTTAGCGAGCCTCTTCTGCAGCCAGGCCCCCAGAGTTCTTGTGTGTGCGGCTCAGCTCCCCACATCCCGGTCCTGTGAAGAGAGGAGCTGAGTACAAGACTGGTGCTGAGGGTGTGTGTGTGTGTGTCATGTCTGGGCTTTACTCCCCGCTGTCCAAACAAACCATGTACATCTTGGCCTCCTCACCTTTGTCTGAAGATGTTCCCCACTTGAGGGGACATAATTCCTTTGTGAAGTGTTCTTTGTCTCTGGTATTTGTTTTTGTAATTCCTGTACCACTTGGTTGGCATTTAATTTTGATACCTAGGAATTGTTAGTGAACTTTCCACACACCTTTAGTTTACCTCCCAAAGTTGATTTGAAGTCTTGGAGGGCAGGGGCCTCCATAGACCTGGCTGGACCCCTTTATCCTAAAACACAAGCTTGACTTTGAGGCTGAGCCTTAAGCTTTTCATTGGCTGGTGGCATGTCACATGCCATCCTGTCACCTGCAGCTGTTAAGCTGGGTAATAAGAGTACGGTGTTTTCAGTCATTAGGAGCCTCCGAATGGATGTTCTTCCATATCCTCGACTGTTCCTGATGGCAGGAGTCTTCCAGAAACTTGGATGGGCCCGTAGCCTTGCTTCCTGCTTCCTACTCTGGATGGTGCAGAGCGTGGTTCTGCTGCCATCAGGAGGCTCGCTGTGTTTGGAAAGGTGGATGGATCGACAGCTCAGAACTCTGCTACTGCCAAGACATATGTCTGTAAACATGTGCTCAGCAGAGGATGTTGTAGGTAGGGGAGCTTAGGTAGTTTTAATTTTGTATGACGAGTTGCTTTCAAGATCAGATTATGGTGGTTGTGAAAATAAATGCTTATTTATCTTCCTTCCACTTTGAAAAGGAGAGCTATTCGGAGTGTGTTCAATTATTGTGTCTGCTTGAGCAATGTGTGACCCTCAGTGATAACTTACCTCCTTCCTTGCTACACACACGGCCTCGAGTAGCTGCGGATAGGAAATGACTGTGCGTCATTGGGCCACTGAGTCCCTGGGGTGTTTTCACTGCCTTTTCTTTGTGGTTCTTGACAGACAGGCTACCTGCTCACTGGGTGCCTGTGTCATTAAAGCTCTGCCTTTGTGCCCAGTCCACTGTATCTATGCATCTTCAGTGCTTCACAGACCAGCTTTGCTTCTGTTTTGCTGTCTTCCCACCCTGTCTGATAAGTTTATAGTGACACATTTTATTGTTGTTTGAGGTAGTCCATTTCATGCTTTAATTACTAGTTGTATAATTAGGTTTTGCCTGAGTTCCCAAACAGCTAATTTGTTTCTTTGCTTCCATGCAGGATTTTTATCGGAGACTTTAGGTAGGATACAGAATATGTTGGGTCTGTGCCTGCTATGTTTCCTGTTTTAGTGCTTCGATTGCACTCCTTAGCATTTTGTTTTGTTTCTTTGGAAACACTGTGCATCATATTTTCTTAGAAGTCGTACATTGAAGGCACAGTTAACTAAATTTCAAATACTTCATAAAGGAAAACTTTACAAGGACAGCAAACTGTGTGTCTAAGGGACTAAGAAATGATACGGCATTAACCTCTATAATCTCCTCACATGTTTCATAAAGTATCTTGAAGCCCTTTCTTTCAAATTCTCCCATTTCAAATGAATTTGAAATTGACCAGATGAAGCCAGACAAGTTTGTGAGTCACACTAGGGATTTTCAAGGAAAAATTTTAAGTGCCAACACACTTGGAAACAGATGAGTTAGTAAAGGAATACAAATTGATCTTTGGTATGGGATCACCAGTAACACGTACCGATGAGTTTTGGGGTGTGGGGCTGTGTTTAAGCGACTTGGGACTAGGGACCATTTGCTGCTGTAACCCCGTGTTTGTTCAGTGCCTTCCATTGAATAGATGCTCCATGAGTGTGTGAATCAGGTCCTGAGGCTTGATTAGGGTGATATTGTAAAACATGCACATCTTCAAGACGCTGTTGTGAGTGCTATGGAGAGATAGGGCAGGAGACAAAATGACATTGGAGACTGATGCTGTGCAGAAGTAGATGTTAGCAGGAATTGACATTTGGGTAAGCTTTCCACGGGGGAAAAGGTGGGAGTGGCTTTCCAGGAGGGTACGAACGAGCTATAGCAAGTCCGAGTGACAAGGAGATCCTGTGGATTCACTGGCCTGGATCTCGGTGTTTGTGGTGACTGTGCGCTTTGTCTGTCTGTCACTCTCTTCTCTGCTGAAAATCATCCTAAAAGCCGATGCGTGTTCCTTGCCTGCAAATATGTCAATGGTAATGAGACTCCGAGAGGACTCTGGTCTCTGGCACATCTTTTGAAGATACCATCACAGCTCCCGCCCTTGACCCGTGCTGGGAGTGTCCTGGGAGGAGGAGGGTGCTCCACCTCCGGCATCAGCGGTCCCAGGACACCCTGGAACAGGCCCCTCCACTCTCCCGAGTGCCTGCAGCTGGAGCCGCGTTCTGAGCACCAGCATCTGCTGTCCCCCGCCTTGGGGCCACCCCTGTGATGTGGTGGTGCTGTGGCCCTCCCCGCCGGACCCTGCGCAGCGAGGGCTACGCCGTGTTTGAGTGTAGGGGCCACAGAGTGCGGCTGGATGGCTGTGTGCCCAGGCTTCTAAAAAGGAGACCCCAGGTAGGTGCAAGTTATCTATCAAAACCCACCGTTGCCTCACAGTCTCCTCTATTTGTTCAAAAGTCACTCCTTTGATTCAGTCCAGTTGGGTACTGCCAGATGTAAGGAATTAATTGTGGATTTTTAAGCAACTTGAGATAACATCTTTAAAGAAAAACTGGGAGGTGGTTTTTGGATTAAGTCATAGGATGGGGGAGCGGAGAGCTGCTTTGGGGTCAAATTTGGTTGGTTTGTTTTAGAATTCTGCTCTATTAGAGTTTATCATGTTTCAGGGAGGCTTTCTTTCCGTCGGAGAAATTCCTTTTGGTCTGAGTCAGCCTCTCTTGTTGGCTGGTTGGAGAGTAAATAGGAGAGGGGAGATTTTTCTTTTGTGAAACTGGGTGAGAACCTTGAGGATCTCTTAGGTTGGTTATTTCTTTATAAACATAGAAAAACATTCAGCATCTTAGTTCACTTTAGAAGATCTCAGTTGTTGCCTAATCTGCACAGGTGCTGTGGGCTGCTGACGTCCCAGGGTGGGTCTCTGCCCTGAGGGGTCTGAGGCCTGGTTTTAATGGTTGTATGTGTGTGCTAAGTTGCTTCAGTTGTGTCCGACTCTTCACAACCTTATGAACTGTAGCTTGTCAGGCTCCTCTGTCCATAGGATTCTCCAGGCAAGAATACTGGAGTGGGTTGCCCTGTCCTCCTCCAGGGGATCTTCCCGACCCAGGGGTCTCTTATGTCTCTTGCATTGGCGGGCAGATTCTTTACCACTAACGCCACCTGGGAAGCCCTTTAATGGTTATGGGTGTTTTGCTTTTTTTCCTGCAGCTTGGAATCCAACACTTCCAGGTGCATGGCTGGAATGACATGCTTCTTAAATCTTTATGTTTTTATAGGTAACATGGGGGTAAAACATTACTTCCTTATCCTGAAGTTAGTCAAGTCTATATATACATGTAGACTTAGGTTATATATTTTTCATTTTTTTTTTTTTTCCATTCTAAGTGAAAAAAAAAAAAAAATGAAAGAAAGAAAAGAAAGGACTCTATCCTGATCAGTTTTTCCCTTCTTCCTGCGTCCTCCTGACAAATCCGTTTGATCTTTGTGCAAGAAGCAGTGTGTCCAAAAGAGCACAGCAGTCACTGAGAAGTCAGAGTGACATCTGAGCTGAAACTTCCTTTCCTCCTTGATGATCTCAGACAAGTTGGGTTTCCTGCTCCCCCGGCCTCACATCTGCACATGGAGCCGGAAGCGTTTACCTTGAATGAGTGTCCTGAAAACCATCGCTGTGCATGAGTGGCCCCATGGCTGGCCCCTCGTGGAGTCAGGGGAGGGTTAGGAGGCCCAGGGAGGCCCAGTGCAGGCACCCACCTTCAGGTCTCTGGTGGTCCCCAGGCCTGGAAGGAGAGGCTTGGAGCTGGGGAGAACACTCCTGTAGGTCCATGTTGGTTTCGGGTCTGAGAGGCTTGGAACTGGGGAGAACAGTCCTGTAGGTCCATGTTGGTTTTCGGGTCTGAGAGGCTTGGAGCTGGGGAGAACACTCCTGTAGGTCCATGTTGGTTTCGGGTCTCAGCCTCATTTACTGTCTCACGCCCCTTCCCAGTGCCTCTGGCCCAACAGGTGACAGTACCGCCCACCCTCTGCCCTGGGCATCCTGACCCTCACCAGGACGTGATCGGGGAGGACGTGGCTGGCCCCGGTAAGCTGTTGTCTGGCTCTCCTTTTTCTAGGTTGTAAGCAGGTGTGACCAGCATAAACTCGCTTCTGCCTGGTTTTCCAGGCCAGAGGTGCTGGGGACGCAGCTCTGCGCATGAGCATGAAGGTGTTTCTGCAGGAAATTGGGTTCCTTTACATTGCAAGGATAGAGTACCTGGAAGGCTTGTTTCCCCACAGCTCAGGCCATCTGGAGTGTCAGCCAGGGTAGTCACACTGAGGTTCTTGAGCAAGTTCTGAAGTCAGAGGATACAGGATGAAGGGGGCATTGATCCCAACAAGGTGCCCATGTCCATGGGGTTTCTTTTGGTGGTTAGGGGAGCATAAGCCTGTTTGTGGATTCTAGTTTTCTGAGAAAGTCTTGTTGAAATTTCTTTTTTTGTCCAATTGGGTTATTTATTATACATATTTTATACATTATTTGTGCAACAACGTGGTGTTTTGTTCATTGTTTTGTGCTAAAGAGAAGAAGATGGTCCCTGCATTTGGAGAACTTTTCTAGAGATAAAAAACATCACCATGCATGTGCAAGGAAATAGGCTATTATGTGACACATCTGTGGTCTAGACGAACACTTTGGGGTTGGGGGGCATTTCACAGGAAGGTGGTTGTGATCTTGGTCGGGAGAGGTATGGACAGCCTGGGTCACTGGAATCGTGGGGTGAATTCTCTCAGCTGTGTGGAGTGGAAGGAACCAGTATTTACTGAGCACCTGCTCTGTCTTGGGCTTGGCTCTGGGTGCTTGGGGTAGGATCCACAGAGAGCCCGGAAAAGCAGGCTTGGAGAGAGTGTTGAGTGCTTGGCCGAGGACGTTGGGTTTTAGTGTTTAGGATGTAGTGAGTCACTGGAAGTGACTCATCACAGGGCAGGGACAGGATGAAATAGTTGTTTTCTGAAGATGAATGCAGTCTAAGGATGTGGAGAGGATTAAGAGAGGAGCCTGGAAGCAGTGAGATGAGTTAGAAGGTGATTCCATTATTGAGAACAAGAGAAGAAGGAAGGGGAAAGGAAGGGATGTGTTCACTTGTTACTTAAGGTGATAAAATTATAAAATTACACATATATGTTTCTTATGGAAAATCAGAATTGTGTTTAGCAGTTCTTTCCTATTGTCTATGGCTGCAGATTCCACTCTCTTCAGACTAAAGATGAGATGATACCTTTCATGGTGTTCTGTGCACAGTATTTAAATTACTGTGCAGTGTTTCATGGATTATATGTCCTCAATTTCTAATTGTTGGGTGTGTAGCTGGTTTCCTATTTTGTACTACTGTTTATTAAAACATCTGATTTCCTATATACATCTTGACCATGTAGACAAACATTTTAAATTCCTGGGTCACGTACTGATCACTTCCAGGAAATTTTCCATTCATCAATTCTGTCACGAAATGACAGATTCTTAATTGTCCCAGCTTTTTTTTTTTTTTAATAAAATTTCTCTCCAGATGCAGGATCTACTCTAGTATCATACATTGCATCTAAATATTAGACAACATGCATATTTAAAGAAGAAATCAGTGCAGTTGTGTTATTAAGGTCTCATATTCTGGACTTGTCTGGTTGTTTCCTTGTGGTGTCATTTGACTTGATTTTCTGTCCCCTGTATTTCCTGTGGGGAGGTGAGGTTTATGGCTTGATTAGGTTAAGTCAGAGGAGGATAGTACTGTCAGTAGGAATGAAGAAAAAATGTTGATTTTAGGGGGAAGAGAAGGGATATAAGCTTCATAAATTAGAGTTAAAATAGGACTTGATAAAAATATTGTTCAGTTATCAGTTATTCCCAAATGGACATCCTTTTATTCATTGCATTAAAATTTCCTGGCCAGTAATCAAAACAAGCTCCCTGGGGAACTCAGACAGCTCCCAAAGCTGTGTCCAGTGAGAGAGGTTGATGTTTGGGTGTCGGGAGAGCTTTGAGGTGAAATGACTCTGAGAAAGAGTTTATATCTGACACTGACTGATTACATGTATAATCATCTATGTGATCATCACAGGAATGTGAAATATATATGTATGTATTCATGGTGATGTTTTTTAAGATGTAGTAACAAACATCTGTTTAATTTAAGAAATGTTCATGGGACTTCCCTGGCAGTCCAGTGGTTAGGACACCGCGCTTCCACTGCAGGGGGCACGGATCTGACAGCTGGTCAAGAGACTAAGATCCTGCATGCCACATGGTGTGGGAAAGAAAAGAAGTGTTCGTGAGAGCATGAGCCCATGAATTTGTGAGCTAAAACATAATAATAATAGTACCTAGAAGAAATAGAAAGCATTTCAGCCTTGAGAAGTTCTAATTCAGTAGAGCTGAGATTTGGAACTTCTGACTAGTAGTCAGGTGATGCTGATCCGGGATGGAATCCTACTTAGAGAACCATTGCTTCAACTAGGATGAGGTTCAAACTGTAATATAATACTTAGGTGAGTGGTTTTTCAAACTTGATTTTTTAAGCAATCAAAACTTTTTTTATTAAAATAAATATTTTGTGGACCTACTCACTATGCAAAACATTAAAAAATGATGCTATTGGGAAGAGATTGAGAGAATGGGCTGTAGGAAGAGAAACTGTGATGCTGCTGTTGGAAACCACCCATGTGAGTCTGAGAAAGGGCTAGGAATCATCGGCAGACCTGGGGCCCAGTCTTGGCTGACAGCGTTTATTAGTTGTGACTTCTTGGCAGCAATTTATGCTCTCTGAGTCTCAGTTTTCTCATCTGAAAATGGGGGTTATAAACCCTCCCATCATATTAGATGGTGCACACGAATGTAATGCAAATCTAACTGGGGGTTACTATATTCTCATTCTTGCCTTGGCTCTGTCCCAAGCCAACTCTGTGATCTTTGTTAGATGATTTCTATGAAGTGGAGCAGGAATTGGGGAGCATCCGTGGCTCGGGTGATGTCTTTGCTGTTATGAAAGTAGTGTCACAGGTACAGAGGTCAATCATGGGCTGGTTTCCCATATTGCTGGGCTAATGTGTGACTGTAGAGTAATTATGTGCTGGTTCTAATAAAGCAGAATGCCAGATAGTTATTTCCTTGAGGTTGGAATTTACCTTTGGTTTCAGGCTGCCTTTTTCTTTTTTGATCGACATATTAAATGAAGCCATCCACCCTTCAAGGGAGGCAGCATGTTTGTGGTTTTCTCTGTTGTGTTGTGGTGGTGAGGTGGTGTCATGAATGTTGGGTGTGGTTTGGGGTGGAAAAGGGGGGCAGCAGAGATTGATCAATTGATCTATAGATTTCGATTGAAAATATTTTTTAAAAATCCCAGAAAATTCCAAAAGCATAGCTTGAATTTGCCACCCCCACAGATGACTATTTACACAGTTCTTGCATTGTTTTAGGTATTATACATCATCTAAAGTATACAGGAGGGGGTGGTAAGTTATATACAAATACTACATCATTTTGTACCAGGGATTGAGCATCTGTGGATTTTGTTGTCCCTGTAAGTCTTGGAACCCCATACTGAGGGAGGACTATATCATGTCTATCTTGAACTACCAATGTTCATTAAAAAAAAAAGAAAAAGAACTTTACAACATACTTAAAGTTTCTTGCTTTTGGTGTGAGTAGATTGGAAAGATACTTACCAAGATAATCTAGCATGAGGCATCAATCCTACTGACTTTCTATTGCTCTTTTACTGACTTTAAAGAGAATATGCTTTCTATTTGTGGTATCATTACCAGTGACTTCATTTGTCTCTGCAACATAATTTTCCTTGGCTCATAGGATGGACAAATGCTAACCTTGAAGCCCTGTGCCACCATGCCCATTATTTTAAGGATGTTTTCAAACAATTTCTTGTCTTTTGGTTTCTGAACATTATAAATGTGCAGGGTCAAGTGGTTCTACCAGGATTCTCATGAAAAAGAGCGGCACCTCCTAGGGAAGTTGTCTTTTCCAACTTAGTGCCTGGTCCTTTCCGTATTCTCCTCCATATTTCTGTGTGAGCGGTTACATTACTTCTTCTTTTTATCTGTCTTTTGACTTAGTGTGGAAGATTTAACCCTGTTTCACTGCCCTGTGTGTGCTTTGCCTCCCTCTCTCGCAACCATTTCTTGGATTTCTCTCTCTCTCTCTCTCACACACACACACAGACACACAAATGTGATGTTTGATGTCACATTATTTTCTTTTAAACTGCTCAGAGCTGAACCACATAAGCTACCTTGATTACTCATTCTTTGACAACTTTTGTGTTTTCTCTGGAATGATCAATGCCCCCCCCCCCCCCCCCCCCCCGCGCGCGCCGCCTTGGTTGGTCTTTTGTGAACTTGCAGCTAATTCCATCCCAGCTTGGCCAGCTGTTAAGTAGCATCTCATTGTGTTGAATTGCATGGAGTCCTCTCCTGGCCTGTCTCGACGGCAGCTCCCACCATGACCTGCTCTTCCCACCCCTGGTAAGCATCCTGCGGGTTCTCTCATGGGTCTGTCCCCTGCTTCACATGCCATGGTGTCCTCACTCGTGGTTAGGTCTTTGTTGGCACACATCTTCTAGTACTCACCTGAGAAAGAGAGAGGGTAACTTTTTGGTGACTCTTTATTTCTGAAAATGTTGTTTTCTACCGGCACTCATGCTTTACTGATACCTGGTCGGTAAGGTCTAGAATTCTATGCTGTATAACATTTCTGTTAGGAGTTTTGAGGTCAGTGTGCTGTCATCATATAGATTTTGGTGTTGCTCTTAATAAGGTCCAGCCCATTCTGATTGCTGATTCCTTTTCTTTTTGTTGTGATTTGTATTTTACTTTCTGGAAGTTCCTTCCTTTCTTCATTCCTTCATTCCATCCCTCCATTTCTGGGATCTGATTCTCCTAAAACCTCACCACCAACCTTTCCCAAATCTTCTCACTGAATGTAATCTTTTTCTCTTCAGAACTCGCAAAGCCTTTTTTTAACTTACTTATTTTTAAGTGGAGGAAAATTGCTTCCCAGTATTGTGAAGCCTCTCCCATACATCAACATGAGTCACCTGTAGGTATACATGTTTCCTTTCCCTCTTTAACCGTCACAACTCATTTTTATGTTTCATTTTCTTATGACCCATGGTCTGTCTGTTTTTAACTGTTTTTTTTTTTTATCTGATACATTTTAATTTCTCACAGTGGGTCATGATTGTCAGTGCTTATACTCAATTATTTTTTGGATCAATATGAATTTTCTAGTCATACGTTTCCAAGTCTATTCCCCTTTGAAGATTTGGCAGGATATAGACCATTACTATACACCATGATTGAGGCAAGAGTAGGGTACTGTTTCCGTTTGCAGATGCTTTTCTTAAAACTCACATGGGCATAAAATATGCAGCCCTTGTGTGTCACCACTTGAAAAACTCATTACCTTGTTGTACAGTGTGGTGTCTTGAGAGTTCCTTGGACAGCAAGGGGATCCAACCAGTCAATCCTAAAGGAAATAAGTCCTGAATATTCATTGGAAGGACTGATGCTGAAGCTGAAACTCCAATGCTTTGGCCACCTGATGGGAAGAACTGACTCATTGGTAAAGACCCTGATGCTGGGAAAGATTGAGGGCAGGAAGAGAAGGGGACAACAGAGGATGAGATGGTTGGGTGACATCACTGACTCAATGGACATGAATTTGAGTAAGCTCCAGGAGTTGGTGATGGACAGGGAGTCCTAATGTGCTGCGGTTCATGAGGTCGCAAAGAGTCAGACACGACTGGGCGACTGAACTGAACAATATGGTGATGCTCTTTGTGGAGTGGTGAGAGATTTCTTGAAATTTGAATAGGAATCATTCTTTCATTATGACCTTTTCTGTTTCTCTTTCTGTGTCCTGGGATAGAGTGGGCATCAGCACTCTTTGCAATTTGCGTCTTATCAAATCTCTTTGCTTTCTTTCTAGCTGATCATAGAAACATCCCCTCCATCTTTTCCCCAGTCATTTTGGGTGAGAAGCAGTGATTCTGTGTGTGGGTTTGTCTCCTGGTTTTTTCTCTGGGCTCGGATCCATCTTGGGGAGTGTTGCCTGGAGGGGACATTTGCTTCTTGGTAGTCCTCTATCCAGCCACTTGTTGCGAACCTTGTCTCTCATTTCTGGATTTTTGTTCATCATAATGTAAACTTATTGTTACTATTCAAATCTTTGGTTATTTTATATGTACATACTATAAGTGAAATGTTTTAAAAAAATTGTTAGTATTGTGTCACATTTATTTGTTAATCCAATGACAAGTCTACTGATTTTAGAATTAATGTTTTTGGCATTTTTAAAAGTGGCTTATCACTGCTTTCTGTTCAGTTATATGTATAAGTTTCTATAGCCAAGACAGCAATGATTTCTGCTAGTAATTATTTCAGACTTAGTGCAAACTACAGTGAAGTAGAATCAATGAGTATGCTCCAACTTGTTTAGAAAACAAGTTTTTCTCATGGGTACTTGACTGTTATTGAAAATACAGCTAGTCCTCTGGGTATTTAGAGAGAATTGTGTGGACGAAGGCTGTCAGTTAACATATCCTGAGAGACAACTCTTCCAAGGAGATGTATTTCTCAGTGGAGAAGGACATCCTGGTTTTATCCACTCGTGGGAGGAGGTAATTTTCATGTGTGCTGCTCAGATCTGACTTGGTTTTGTGTCCTTTGCTCTGTTAGGATTACTGATGATTCCCACTCTGTGCCTTCTCTCCAAGTGGTTGTCTCCATTCAGCACATGGTATAGAGTGACATTTAATAAATACCAGCCTGATGAATTCCTTGACATGGTGTTGTCATGGCTACTTTGGCATAGCTGACCGCTGAATCAGGACTTCTCTGGAGACAGGAATCAACACCTGCATCTCAGAATTGGGCACACCCTGATCCAAAAGTTGAAGGATGATAAGCCAAGTTTGGAGGCTATTTCAAGGAGGAGGGAGTGACCAGCAGTGTCGAATTCTGCTGATAGACCGAGGAAGATGGGTCTTGAGAACTCACTAGCAACATGGAGGCTGTTGGTGACCTTGATGGATGGTTTTGGTACTTGTGCTGGGGAGGAAGCCTGACTGTAATGGGGCTATAGGAGAAGAAGAATCATGACAGATCTTTAAAAAATTTTGCTGTCAGGAGGATCAAAGTGTGATAGCTCAAGGACAAAAATAGGATCCATAGAAGATTTCATACAATTATTTTAGCATCTGCAAAAATACAGTATTAACAACTTTTGAAGACTCTGAGTTGACATCTGAGTTCTATTTTCCATGCTGTTATGGTTTTTTAAAAAATTAACCTTATTGAAGTATAATTGATTTACACTGTTGTGTTAATTTCTACTGTACGACTGATTCAGTCATAAACATATATACATCCTTTTCAAAAAATACTTTTTTCCATATGGTTTATCACAGGTACATTGACTATAGTTCCCTGTGCTATATAAGGGAACCTTGTTGTTTTTCCATCTGATATATACTAGTTTGCATCATACTGTTACGGTTTTTAGGAACTTTAACAGTAAGGCTGGAGATAGACTTTTAACCTTTCTTGGGATGTTCCAGTCAGGAGAAGCTCTTGGGGAAGAGGATGGCTGAGGAGTCTTGAGGGATGGAAATGGTCAGCCTGGGGGGTAAGTGGGGCTCCAAACATTGGGCACAGTGAGGCGGGGTGCATTTATACAGGACACAGTGCAGGCTGCGAGAGGGGAAGTGGTACGAAGGAGGCTGGACTGTTGTAGGTTCTCCAGTATCAATTTAAGAGATTGGGAAATCTTTACGAGGGAATTTATTTTCAGAGATTACCTCCAAATGTTATAGAAAGGCAGTAGATTATGATCTCATGTGGAAAGAGTGAGCAGGGTTAAGAGGCTTTAAGAATGTGTTTTATAAGCTACATTTTAGAGGTCAGTCTGCTTCTGTGTTGGAGTAGGAAATGGCAACCCACTCCAGTATTCTTGCCTGGGAAATTCCATGGACAGAGGAGCCTGGCGGGCTCCATGGGGTTGCAAACAATCGGGCACAACTCAGCACGCACACATGCTGCTTTTGTGTACATAAAAGTGTTTTAGAAATGAAAGCAGATATTTAAGCTGGTTAGGTCATCCTGCTTGGAGGAAGCAGAGGACAGGGTGGATCACTGATAAATGGCTGGATACGATGGTGAAGGACCACCTTCTCTTTATTCACCCCCTGGGTTAGTCATTCTTCCCCATTTCTCTTGCAGAGTGAATACCACTTGGGAAGGAAGAGTAGAAGTACAGTTTGTTTCAGGACTTTGTTCTTTAACAGCTCAACAAATCTAGAAATGAAACATTCTGGAGCCTGGCTGGACTCACAGCAGTGAGTTTCCTAAGAACTCTCTAGGTGACGTGATTAATATAACCAGGGAATTAGCCGAGTAAGGCCCATGTATGAAGGGAATGCCAAGAGAGGGATGTGTGTGTGTGTGTGTGTGTCTGTGTCTGTGTCTGTGTGTGCACGCGCACGTGTGTGTTCTACAAGCTTACTGTCTCTGTTCTGGATGAACAGTTGATTTCAGTACTGAATCTCTTTCTCTTTTTAAATTTTTTGGCTGTGTGGCATCTTAGTTCCCCAACTGGAAGTGCTGAGTCTTAACCTCTGCACCTCCAGGGAATTCCCTGAATTTCCTTTTGAAGAAGTCTAGATAAATGAGGGTGCATGCAGAGCAACTGTGGAGTGTTGGCATAGTGGTTTCTATGGTCATGTTTAATAACTTTGAGAACTGGAACCTGAACTGTTTTCTGTGCTGGTTAAAAAGTGACAGGGATTGATAAAACATGTTCCATTTTAATGATTCCCTTGGAGGGCTTTGGATTCCCTGGCTTCACCCTTGGAAGGTCTGAATCAGTAGATATGGGGTAGGGTCCATAGTCTGTGTTTTTATTAATAACTGTCATTAATCTTGTGCTTCCTCCACCCCAGCTCTTCATTTCAGAAAGAGCTGTACCTGACATTACTGTTTAAGTTGGTAAAATAGAGTGTTAACGTGAACTGAACTTTTTATTAGTAATTCTGTGCTATGGATGATTCAGTAGCTAATGGCAAAGGTTATAGTTTAGTGTATTTTCATTTTTGAGTATACAAATGAGAATGATTGTAGAAGCTGAAAAACAGCTATGTTTTTTCCTCACATCATTTTAGAACTTGGTTTGATGTTATATTCTGTGGTATATATGTTGTGTGTGTATGTGTGTGTGTGTATGTGTATATGTGTACATGCATAAGTGTGCACACACACCCAGGTAGAAGTGTGTAACACTTAAAATGAAGTCCTTTGTCTTCCTTTTTCTGGAGCCCCACCCCTCAGGGATAAATATTAAAATGTTGGTGTGTATATCTGGGGACATTTTTCTATGCACACATATGAGTATATGTAATTTTGTCTTTATAAAACAGACTCAAGCACACATGCTATTCTGAGCTTGCTGTGTTCACTTGTGGTCTTAACATTCTTCTGTGTCAGTATATTTTAGACCTGTTTGTAGTGATTACTTAGAGCCAGCAAGGCAGACAGCCTCCTTTTCTTCAGATAGGCTGCAACATGAGTTTTTCAGACACACAGTATGTGTTGCTTGCTTATTAGAATGTCACAATAGATTGGATTGGGGAGATTATAAAGTATTTCATGTTGGACCATGGGAAACTCAGCACACTTCAGAGGAATTACTATTTTGTGTGCCGTGAGTTGTGCTGGTTTCTGCAGCTCCTATCACCATAGTATATTGGTGTCTGAGCCAAAGGGATGTACATGCATGAGTGACTCCATTATAAAAAAAGCAAAATGGACTCAACCAAACATAGGGAGCCACCTGAATTTTCAATCAAGTGCGGTATTGTTGATGAGGTCAGTTCCTTTTCACGGCAGGAGTTTATCCCAGTTTAAATTGTTGCGTTCCCTTTGGGTGGTGCTAACTTGCCGTGTACTCTTGTGCAGGATCCAAACTACTGGATACAAGTGCATCGACTGGAACACGGAGATGGAGGAATTCTGGATCTCGATGACATCCTCTGTGATGTGGCAGATGACAAAGACAGAGTGAGTTCAAATCCAGGGAAGCAGCTCTGGTGCATTTTGTGAGGACTGGGGAGGGTGTGGATGGAGGGGAGCACTTTCCTTTCTGTTTCAGACTCACGTACTTACTTTAAAGAGCATTTGGGTTACTCATACTGGTTTGTTTGTTTTATCGTAAGCATCATGAATCTTTGCTTTCCTGAACCCCGGGGGCTCAATACTAGGTTTTGGGAATTTTAAAATTGCAGCGTTTTAAATGGAAACGTTTTAAGAGGTTTCCATGCCATTCCCCCCTTATTTTCGCCGAATGTAACATCTTTCTTGACAACTGAGGCCTGTCATTATGATCACCATTTCTGTTTTGATCACAGTGGCTGGCATTCCCTGGCTGCATTCCAGCGTCCTCCCAGTGGGCTTGGCTTCCAGGAAGCCACCCTTTCCTCTGTAGCTCCTCTTTGAGTAGTGTCATACTGCAACACTATCTTCACTGTCAGCACTTAAGCCATGGTCTGGATCCACCTCCTGTCTGTCCTCACTGAGGGAGGGGGCAGAGGAATGACTCAGAATGTGTTAGGAGTGTGAGGGGATGCTGGGCTCTGGCACAGGAATTAACAGATTCCGCCCCCCTCAAACCTCTCCCCCACCTTTTTTTTTAAGGCAGCTGGTTAATATGATTTTATTTCAATATTTACTAAAGTTTTAAATATAATCACATAAAAACTAAACATTTCAAAAAGTGTGAAGTATTAGAAAGTTAATGAGTGCCATTGATCTTTCCATGCAAACAATCTCTTTTGCTGAGATAAGCAATACCAGTTCTGCAGCTGGCAATATGTATAATATGATACTCTACCAGAGTTTAAAAATAGGCTTGATCAAGAGACTGCACGTGATACAACTGAAGTAGTGCAAATTCTTGATTGGCTGAGGTACTGACTTGAGCAGGCTGTGGCCACGCCCCCTCATGTTTGACTGGCAGTGAGATGATGGGGAGGACTGGCGGCCACATCCTCACCTGTTCATCATGGCCTGTGATAGCTCAGGGTGGGCTCCACAGTGATGTTACGTCATAGAATCAAGGAAGGTAAATCTCCCAGTGATCACTCCTGTTCCTCCCAGGTGATCAGTCCAACCACTGGCCCCTTGCCTCCTGGGCTATGGGCTGCTGCGTCTTCTTTACATCTGCATTCCCGACAGTTAACATGGTGCCTGGCTTGGAACTGGCATTTGTCTTATGTGTTTTCTTGAAATCTTAAGGAAAAGGAAAATTTCCGAGTACCAGGTATTGTGTAACGTCACAGATATTTGATTCACTAGCACCTGCCATAGTGGGGTTTGTCCCCTGCAGCTCCCATGGGTTGGGAGCACATTGTGTTGAAAATACAGAACTTTCCTGCCCATATGTGATTTGCTGCTGTTTCTCCAGGTGTCAGTTCTTCTCGTGAGGCTCCAGGAGCAAGAGGCTCTCAAGTCCTTTTGCTGCAATCCACATGAAGAGGCCCCTCTTGAGACTCAAATTATACTCATTTTATTATGCAGCTCAGCTCCAGAACTTAGACAACTACAGAGATTTATGAAGAATTTAAACAGGTGTCCTTTCCCAGTCAGAATGCTGCAAAGAGATGAGCTAATGTTGTATTGATCTTTTAATATTTTTTCTTCTCCCTTCCTCTTCCTTCTTTTCTTTTTTTGGCTGTTTTTCTTCTGTAAGATAATATGGCTTCTTGTTCAGAAAGAGAAAAATACTGGCAAGGACATAGCTACCTGTGACCCCATTGCTGCCTGAAGCTCGTTACTGCTGCTGTTTGAGTGGGCTTTGTTTTTCCTGACACTTTTTTCCTTCAGATACACACACACTTTTTCTCTTAAATAGGAGCGAGTGAGTAGTAGCCTGCCTTTTTGGAGTTGCTTATAAATATATTTCCAGTCCATTGATGGTGACTTTGCTGACAGAGCTGCACAGTGTTCTGTTTTAGGGAGTTTTGTGCTGGTTCATTCTTCCTGTGGATTCTTGGATTTCTGTGGAGGAGGCCCTGGGGTCCTGGGGGTGTCCCTGCCCCCAGCGGCTGTGATGAGCATGCCTGTTTCTCCACCTGTTTCCTTTCAATTGAAATATAGTTAATTTACAATTTTGTGTTAGTTTCAGGCGTACAGCAGAGTGATTCAGTTACATTTGTGTATATATTCTTTTCCATTATCGGTTATTACAGGATTTTATTTCTTTTCTGGGTAGAGCACAGATGTAGGTTTCCTCCAAGCTGGTGCCTTTTCCCTCTACATTTTGACTTTATATCCAAGTAAAGAGAGTGAGTAAGAACTGGCTCTGAGATTGCCTCCGTGCCGTGTCTTGCCCTGGTGTATTGTCGGGACCGTGGTTGCCATAGGAGCAGAATGATATAGCACCTGGCGGGTTCATGAAGCACCCCCATCAGCATTCACACTCTAGACACAGTTCACATTCTGAGTCGGTATTGAGACATAGGTGTTGTTGAGTTATTGACATTGGGATATTGAGACTTACTCTATGGCCCAGTATATGGTCTTTTTGGTGGGTGTGTTTAGAGAGAGAGGGAAGAGAGAGGGAGTGATAAGGAGAGAAAGAGAAGGTGGGGGTAGGGGGAGGGAAAGAAAAAAGAAAAGAGAGGGATAGAGAGAATAAGGAAACTGTGATCTAAAACAGTTGCATATTAAAATCATAGGGTACTTAATAAACTGTGTTTTAGATTTTATATTCTTATGTCAATTTGATGATGCTGAATCTACATTTTCTGGAATCTTTTTTTATATATCCTTTATAGGTCAAAAAATATATTTTTAACCTGAGAAAGAAATACTTAAGATATTAGTAAGAGAAATAAATTTTCGGACAACTTTATATCACATAGATTAAATTTAGTTTTCAAAGAGAAAAATACCACTGACTAAATAGTTTTTAAATCATTGTTTTATTTGTTCAGAAATATTTAAATATGTGTGTGCCTGCATGTGTGTTAGCCGCTCAGTTGTGTCCAAATCTTTGTGACCCCATGGACTGTAGCCCACCAGGCTCTTCTGTCCATGGGATTCTCCAGACAAGAATACTGAAGCAGGTAGCTATTGCCTTCTCCAGGGGATCTTCCCAACCCAGGGATTGAACCCAGGTCTTCTTCAATGCAGGCAGATTCTTTACCATCTGAGCCATAAGAGAAGCCCAAATATGTGTATGTGTATAATTAATTTAAGTTTTCGAAGGAGCATCTTCATGGACCCACTTTAAGTTATAACTAAAAAAATATAACTAATCCAGAATCTCAGCACCACACAAGTGTTGTTGGGTGATTGTTGTATTATTTTGTGTATTATTTTGAGTTCAAAGAGAAGTGTATTATTGAGAGTTTATTATTTGAAATGATAAAGTTATTCAAAGTGAGGGATCGTGTGTAGTCAGCTGCATGGCTGTTTTCCATGGTTCTGAAATTTGATTCTGTATAATCACCTTGGAGTGTTTTCAACTCTTTTTTGGCAGGTTCTCTGACTAAGAATCTTGACACCTATTTTGCTTTTAGGTTAGAAAAGCAATCTTCTAAATAAATAATACAATCCCTCTTAAAAAAAAAAAAGTCCTGTTTTTTGGAACTCCTCTGGGCTCTTTGCATTTTATACCCTCCACCCCTGAAGTGAGCCAACTCATTGGAAAGACCCTGATGCTGGGAAAGTTTGAGGGCAGGAGGAGAAGAGGGTGACAGAGGATGAGATGATTGGATGGCATCACCGACTCAGTGTGCATGAGTTTGAGCAAACTCCTGGTGATAGCAAAGAACAGGGAAGCCTGGCGTGCTGCAGTCCATGGGGTTACAAAGAGATGGACACAACTCAGTGACTGAGCAACAACTCCTCAAGTGCCCCAGGTGCCGTGTTTGCTCCCAAACTGTGAAGACAAGGCTTCATTGGCTTGTCTGCCTGGCAGTCTCTGTAAAAGGGCAAACTCAGAGATACAGATTTTATACCTGGTCGTTGAATTTGTAAAATTATGAAAAAAAAATTTTTTAAAAGAGGGAAATTAGGATTAAGAGGAAATAATTCAAATGATCACAAAAGAAAATTGAAGAATCTATTTAGCAGTAATTTTGGTCACTATCCTTAAGTTATTAAAGTTCAATGCATAGCACCGAGAAGTTTTCATTTAGTGTCTATGCAATTCCAGTTCCAGGGCTTATCCAAATGTATTCAAAACGGTGTGAGTGTGGGTTGTCCTGGGTTCTTGGAGTAGGTTTGATTTCCTAAGACACAGAATATTCTAGAGTTACGTTGGGCATGAGGATGTGCCCTGTGTGTTCATCTCTTCTGGACATCGATTCTTCCAGGCAGGGTACAGAGTCAGCCTGCACGTGCTGTTACGCCAGTCTGTTTACTCTCAGAATCTGATTCTCAGTCTTCTCATTGACATCTTGCCAAATTGTGAAAAACCGAAGTGGCTTTCACACGTTCTCTAGCACGGTTGACAGCAGCTGTAACTCGAGCCTTCCTGAAAGATGCACTATGTTTTGTCTGAATTTCTTTCTGATTTGCTCTCCATTATTTATTATTTACTATCTCTGAGCTTCTCCTAGTTTTCTGTCCCTCCTGTCATTCCCTCTGTAAACTCCAGTAAACTGGGTACATAGACGTCTGGGTAAGAATACTGGGCATTTACTTCTCCCTGCAAGCTGGCACCTTACACTGACCGAAGGGTGGAAATGGATGTTTCAGGAGGAAGTGATCAGCACTTAAGAGTCGGGGAAGGATACTTTGTAGGGGAGCAGTCAGCAGGAAGAGAGTCTTTTTCTCACTCACAGAATTGTCTTCTAGTCAGTCTTCTGTGTTGAAGGTGATTTAAGATGTGGTATCAAGCATTTCCTCTGTCATACTGGAATGTAGTTTTGTTTTGACCAAGGATGATGTCACGTGGTTCTATCTTGGTGATGACCTTGGGAAATATCTTTCATTTATCCATATCTAGCTCTTTGTAGGAAGGGTTAGATGGGATAGCAATTTCAACTCTTTGAAGAGCTTGTATGTTTAGAATGGGGTTGGGCTGTCGAAGAGTTGGTTGCTGTGGAGCCAGCTGTCTGCTGCTTGTTGGAAAAAAGCCAGTATTCTTTGGGGGACAGCCTGGCTGGCCAATGTCCTCACATAGAATAATATTGAGAAAAAGCAACTTTTAAAAAGTATTGGCATTGTGGGCAAGCAACCGTTTCCACTTGTCTGTGGAAGCTAGCACAGAGACATTTGTGAAATAGACAAGTTAAAACTGCATTGTTCAACCAAAGCCAAGTGCCCCTCCTACTGTTGAAGAAAGGTTAAGTGGAGAAGTTTTCAAACCAGGGTGCTGAATAATAATAATAATAATAATGAGAAGACAACACATGTAATAATTTCCTTTGAAAGATAAGACTTTTGATATATATATTTTAAACAGTTTTTTAGTTAATTTAACCTATTTATTGACGGAGCACCTATCGAGTGTCAGATATTGTGCTTAGTGCCATAGTACATTGTTGAACACTCAAGTAGATATAGTTCCTGCTTTCTTGGGGAGTAGGATCTATTGTGAGAGTCAGACTTACTGATAGATAATGATTTTGAGGAAAAGGAACGGTCCTGTGAAACACGTGACAAAGTCCCCTGATCATGCTCAGGGGGAAACAATACTTAAATGTGAGCGAGCTGGAATTTGAAGGACAGCCAGGTGAGAACAAGGGGGTGTTAGGTGTTCAGATTTACATTTGAGAAATATCCCCAGCTGAATGTGTCAAGAATGAATGGGCGAAGGTGGTCCATTGGTGGTCCATTGGTTAAAATTCTGCACTTCCAAAGCAGTTACGGGTTCCATCCCTGGGCTGGGAGCTATGATCCTATAAACTGGATGGTTTGGCAAAAAATTAAAAAAGGAATGAATGAGCAGGAGGCATAGTGGACCCAGGGGGTCCAGTTGGTGCGCTTTGTGGAGGATGGGAGATGAATGGAGATTGGATCTGGTGGTGAAGTGGGAAGTAGGTAGGTAGGCAGATCTGAGGTGGTTTAATAGATAAATTTAATGGTGGGATTATTCCCCAAGGTCGGGAGTGTTGGGGTGGACCCAGGTGGGGATCAGGATTTAGTCCTGACTTTAGCTGGTTGAGGTGCCTTGGAGGATCAGTTTGACAGGTGAATATTTGGAACCAAAGCACAGATAAATGTGTGAATCTGATATAAAATTGTTAAAAAATCAGATTAAAACAGCATTCAAAATATTGTCTAATTTTAATGGAAATAATTTCACACCTTTGGAAAAGTTTTAAGGGACCGATTGAAATAGTTATCTCTGAGGGTGGAGTAGGTGAATAACTGGAGATTTTGTTACTTTCTTTTTTAAAATTTCTCTGTAGTTCTCCCTTCTGCCTAATTCCAATATGAAGAGAGCATTCAGTTCAGTTCATTCATTTGCTCAGTCGTGTCCGACTCTTTGCGACCCCATGAATTGCAGCACGCCAGGCCTCTCTGTCCATCACCAACTCCTGGAGTCCACCCAAACCCATGTCCATCGAGTCGGTGATGCCATCCAACCATCTCATCCTCTGTCGTCCCCTTCTCCTCCCGCCCCCAATCCTTCCCAGCATTAGGGTCTTTTCCAATGAGTCAACCCTTCGCATGAGGTGGCCAAAGTATTGGAGTTTCAGCTTCAACATCAGTCCTTCCAATGAACACCCAGGATTGATCTCTTTTAGGATGGATTGATTGGATCTCCTTGCAGTCCAAGGGACTCTCAAGAGTCTTCTCCAACACCACAGTTCAAAAGCATCAATTCTTTGGTCCCAGCTCTCTTCACAGTCCAACTCTCACATCCATACATGACCACTGGAAAAACCATAGCCTTGACTAGACGGACCTTTGTTGGCAAAGTAATGTCTCTGCTTTTAAATATGCTATCTAGGTTGGCCATAACCTTCCTTCCAAGGAGTAAGCGTCTTTTAATTTCATGGCTGCAATCACCATCTGTAGTGATTCTGGAGCCCAAAAAAATAAAGTCTGACACTGTTTCCACTGTTTCCCCATCTATTTCCCATGAAGTGATGGGACCAGATGCCATTAGTCAGTTCTAAATTTAGGTTATAATAGAAACACTCTTTTTTTCTTTAAAAAAAAAAAAAACAGAAAAACAAAACTTTAGTGTGAATTGGCATAGCAATGATTTAAAGAATTTGCTAACTTGAAATAAATATTTGTATAAATAGACTTCATTTAACTAGATGACTTGATTAATTTCCTCCTAAATGGATTTATTTGAGTTAGGTTCGAAATAAGAAAATATTTAAATTAAATGCCAGCAGAGCACTAAATGGCTAATTAATTAACTCGAAGGATTATTTCCCATCATTTAATTACTTCGTGAGTACTGGTTCACCCACTGCTCATTAGTTTGTGGGTGGGTGGGTCAGGGAGCACAGGGCCAGGTGTATCCGAGGTGGTGGTGGGTGAGGGGAGTTAGCCGAGGGGGTCGGAAGCAGTAGGACCTTTACGGGGGGCGGGGGGGAGGGCAGGGGCTGGAGGTGCTACCTGTGAAATCTTGGCTGGGCAGCCTTGCTGGGGGAGGCCTTGAGGACTTAGCTTGGCTGGGGCCACCCAGTGAGTCAGGAGGAGTGGGGGTCAGTTATCATGGTTAATGGGAGGCTGGGGCTGGGTTCCCTGGTCTGCTGCATGGTGCTCTTCTATTGCTTCATCAGCCAGGGGCATCTTGGGGGTGGCTGCTGGGGGGTGGCGAAGAGGCTGCAGTGCCCCTGTCGGAATCCTGGACTGACTTCTTAATGACCTATGGCAAATCCTGACTTCTTTACGACCTTTGGCAAAGTGTTTAATCTCTGTAACTTCAGTTTTCCCATCTCTAAATGGTGAATAGTAATTGTATTACCTTGTAAGTTTGTATTAAGTTTAAACCTGAGAATTTGTGTTAAGGTTTCAGCATTGTGCTTGATAAAAATAAGACCCCAGGAGATGGTAATTTGATCATCCTTGATCACTGTTGCTGCCACCATCTTTGAATTAGGGAAACTATTCATTCTTAAATAGCACCTTCTAATGATTTAAAAACAAACATATAAGCTGGGCGCTCTTAGGTATTTGTTTTATAAAAAGAATTTCTAGATAATTCATTTTCATTTACTTATTTTAGTATTTCTATCAATTTGAAGAGAACTTGGTACGAAATAGATGCTCAGGAAAAGTTGAGGGAGGAAACAGGTTATTTTCTAACAAACCGAACCAAAAGTTTTGACATCAGAAGCAAAGGCAACAGAAAGCAAAAATAAACCAGTAGGAATATATCAAATTAAAAAAGCTTCTGCTCAGCAAAGGAAACTACCAATATTAGGAAAACGTAACCTACAGAATGGGAAAAAATATTTGGAAACCATATATCTAATAACTCAAATAACTAAAAACAGAACACCAAAAACAAAACCCAACTGGGTCAAGTAATGGACTGAGCGATCTCATTTGTATATAGAATCCAAAAAAAGCCAAACCCGCAGAAGCAGAGATTAAAAGAATGGTGGTTACTAGGGGCTGAAAAGTGGGAGAAAAGGGATGATGTTGGTTAAAGGGTACACAATTAAGATGAATAAGAACAACATAATGATTAGAGTTAGTAATATTGTATTACATGCTTGAAAGTTGCTATGACAGTAGATTTTAAATGTTCTCACCCAAGAAAGATATGGTAATTATGTGCTGTGATGCAAATGTTACTAATACTCCAGTGGTAATCGTTTTGCAGTATAATCAGTGCATTAAATCAACACTTTGTACACCTTAAACTTACATAATGTCATATGTCAGATGTAACTCAAGCTGGGGAAGGATGGGAAGGAAGGCCTTGTTTATGGTTTTAAAATATTACTTGGCCCACACCGACAGTTCTCCAGAAAAAACAGGACATCTCAAAACAAGTGCTCCTGAATAAATGCTATGAGAAGGTATTTTATAACAACTTTCATCTTTTAAAATGTTCACGTAGGTTTTCCTTTCTGTCATATCTAAAGTGCAATGTATAAAATTCAACTTTTCATGTATACAATAAACTGTTATCATCACAAAAAGGAAAAAAAAGGAGGAAGATAGATGACTGTTGGCTTCTTCCTCATTGATATTTTCTAAATAATTTTGGAGAAGTAATTATAAATGATAAACACGGTCATCCCATTCATTCATGCAACTATTAATAAAGGATAGAAATCATGTAGAAAGTAGCAATTTTTTCCCCTTCCTGGATTGTGTAGTAAAAAAGGAGGGAAAATAGGAAAAGTGTGGGTCCTTTCAGTTCAGTTCAGTTCAGTCGCTCAGTCGTATCTGACTCTTTGCGACCCCAAGAATCGCAGACGCCAGGCCTCCCTGTCCATCACCAACTCCCGGAGTTTACCCAAACCCATGTCCATCGAGTCGGTGATGCCATCCAACCATCTCATCCTCTGTCGTCCCCTTCTCTTCCTGCCCCCAATCCTTCCCAGCATTAGGGTCTTTTCCAATGAGTCAACTCTTTGCATGAGGTGGCCAAAGTATTGGACTTTCAGCTTCAATATCAGTCCTTCCAATGAACACTCAGGACTGATCTCCTTTAGGATGGACTGGTTGGTTCTCCTTGCAGTCCAAGGGACTCTCAAGAGTCTTCTCCAACACCACAGTTCAAAAGTATCAATTCTTCGGCGTTCCTTTGACCCTCTTATAATTCTAAAATAAGTCAACTAATAAAACTGAACCCTCAAATTAAAAAAAAAAAAAAACTGAACCCTCATGTGCTACATTCTGTAGCAGGATAGAGATGTAACTTTGTATCCACCCTGGGAGTTGGGTATGGTAGTGTCCTTGGTTTGAGAAGTCGGTGAACCAGATATACTTTCTAAAAACCTGCAAATCTCTTTCACTTCTTTGGGATCCTGCCTGGCCTCAGATAACAAACATTTTAATTGTTGGTTGGGGTTGAGAAAGAGGCTAGTTTATCTAGTAAAAATACATTGATTTTAACTACTATATTTAATTTTGTCAGACTACTTGTATGTAATCTTATATGAATATTCAAATGCCAAGAGTTTTGTCATGTGTAATTGTATCGCAATGATTATTATCACAATGATTGATTATTATCACAATTATTGATGCCCCATGTTCCTATGTAAGACTAAAATTACAGCATCTGTTTGAACAAAGATTAAGCAGATCTTACAGATTCACTCATTTCTTCATTCATTTCATCCTTCTGATGTTCATATGTCTAATATGCTGGAGAAACAGATGGAGGTGCTGAGGGCATATTTGTGGTGTGATGTCCTCTTATCTAACAAAGCTCCCCTTGCAGTGAGAAAAAGAGACTCTGAAGGCAGTGAGTCTGGGCTATTGTGGAGCATAGGAGGGAAGGACAGCTCTCAGGACACAGGTGTGCTGATTTCAGTGAATGAGAAGGAGCAGATCTGGGAATAACCGGAGACAGAGGGAGCAGCAACCTGAAATGGAAAAAAGATTGGAGGATCTGAAGGGGATGAGTGTGGCTGGGATGCAGTGAGCAGCTCAGAGAGGGGAAGTGGTGGGGTTGGAGAGGAAGGCGGGTATTGAGGACTATATTAAGCTACTAAATTCAATAGGAAGCCATTAAACTGTCAAACTGAGAGGTGACACAGAGGTATAATTTTAGAAGGTGGATTTGGGAAGAATGCATTCTAGGTGAGGAATAAGGGCAAAGCAGATATATTGAGAATGATTTTAGAGTCTTGACTGGAACAAGGTTGGATATGCAGAGGTTCCATTTCATATACATGGAAGATGTCACAAGTGGAATGAGGATTCAGGGTTTGGGACAGTCAGGTCTTCCTTCTGTTGAGACTTTGAACTGATTTTGCAATGCCTGTGAGACATCCAAACAGAGATGTTAGGTAGGTCATTGGACATATAATTCTGAAGCTCAAGGGGAAGATCGTAGTTGGAGATATGAATTTGGAAATAGCTACTACATAGAGTAGATGGTATTCAAAGGCGTGTGACAAATAGTGTTTCCATGTGGCAAAGTTTGTAATCATTCTAATCTGGTCACCTTTATTGGTTCCTCCAAGAGTGTACACTCTCATCTTATTGCTTGCCTTCACTGTGATGGGAAATACTAGTAACATTTTAATTAGAAATTAGTATTAAAATGTGGAAAAGAAGCTCCTTAAATTCTTCTGAGTCAAAACATTTGAATTAGAATAACTTGAGGTTTAGATATTGAGGAAAACAACTGAGTGTAAAAGGCTATAAAGAGACAGCTCAGGGAGATGACACCTCAGACACAAGACAGTGGTAGTATTATTTCTAAGACATGCACAGAAATGTGTGAATGCTGTAACCATTTGATCTTAGATGGCCCGGACATGACTGCCTCCTAAGAAAGAGCTTATTTAATACAATAAAAGCACATAGTTAAAATCAGAAACCCACCTGGAATAGCAGGATCCTATAGTCTGTATCCTGTATTTCAGAATTTTGATAGTTCTTCCATTGGAATGCCCAATAGATTGCTTAATTTCTTATAAAATATTAAGCAACACTTATTTAAAGGGGATAGTCAAATACTGACTGTTCTCAGGCATTTTGTTATTAGCAGTAGTGTGTAGTGTCAGCAGAGATTTCTCAGTTCTAGGAACTTGAGACTGAAACCTAGCTGTGCTTACATTTTCTTTTTTTTAATAACAGCATCATTTTCTTTAATGTAACTCAGATGTGATTTTTGAGCACCCGTTCCATTCCAGGCAGAGCTTGAGATATTGAAGGGAATAGACAAAGGCTTACTTTTCACCATCCATCGTAACACAGGAAGATGAAAGTGCTTCTAATCCTGTGTGCCATTTCTGACTTTCCCTCTTACAGAGCAGCAGTCTTAAGTAAAGATAATTCTACCTTCATTTGACATAGCAGATGATTGCTTTGTTTAGTTTTGTCCCCATTAAAGTTCTAGTACTTGTATGATTTATCAGCTATATATTCTGGTATAATCTAATGTTTGGTTATGTAGTTTTTACAATTATATAGTTTCTTTAGTGATTGGTATATGTGTGTTTTTAAAAACAATAATGTTACACCACTTGTTACAAAAATGAACTCTTAGGATTATGAGCTAAATTTAAAAGTATTACCTTGACTGTACTTCCTTTCAGTCCTTGGGTTAGGCTGTGTGTGTCCCAAAACATTGAGTTTTGTGGGAGACTCTAGTATTAACCGTGTGAGGAGCATTCATTGTGTTGTGAATATTTGTAATTGAGTTCTCTGATTTTTCATCTTTCATTTTCATGCCCCCCTCCTCCCACTCAAGCTTCATTCAGTTGGACTTGAGGCAAACTGAAGGTATGATGCTGTCTTTGGAAAGGAGGTAAAACACCCTCCTCTCCTTTCTGGGCAGAGGACAGGTATTCCAGACTTCTATTCATTTTTCTTGTGATTCTTTTGTCCTATGCTTTTCTGGGTGAAAGTATTTGAGCATTGGATTGCTTCAGTTCTCATTCATTGGAAGAAGAGAATGTTCGAGGAGTTTTTAGAAAACAGTGTTTGCTAAGTAAGGGGGCTCTGAGTTTGAAGTAGGGGTCGGGGCTCCATCCTGTCCTGGAGCCAGCTGTCTGTTTTGGCAAGGAATGAGTTAAAGAGACTTCTTTGAACCTGCTGTGTTTACTCACACCCTGCTGACTCCTAGGTGTGTTGTTATGCTTTGTGTCACTCCTGACAACTACCTCCGGCCTGTTTAACTGGTGGAGGGTGTTTTCCTATGGTGCAGAGGAAGCCGTGTCCTTGGTCTCCCTGCCCTGTGCAAAGCTCTGTGTTCCTGGGGGGTTATGTATATGGAAAGGGTTCTTTCCCGTGTTTCCCACTTGTTTCTCATTTGTTGCCCTTTCTAGAGGACTGAGCAAAACACAGGTCTTGTATCTGGGCTTGGGGGATCATTTTTTTTGTGTGTGTAGTTAGTTTTGGAACCTGAGTCACTGTGGATTTTGCCTTCTGATGGACTGAGATGGCAGACAGATTGACAAGGAAACCTGCGAAGAGATATTACTCCTTTTCTGGAACCTCTCGGAAAGATTCAGTGAAGGCCCTGAGGTTTTCAAGGTCATTGAACCTTAAAAGAGCCACTTCAGAAATCAGCAAAAGGCAGGTTGGTACAGAAATTTCTGATCCCTTCAAGTTTTCCTTGGAGTTGAAAGTAGTTGAAACTTTTGAGAAAAGCTTTGAAAATCTGATTTGAAAATTTAATTTGAAAATTCTTTTAAGGTTTCAAACACATTGCTCTTTTCTGTGCCATCCGTCAGTTAATGGATGTTTATTATTTGTGTGTATGTTTGTTCATTTATTACATGGGTTTAAATTATTCACTGTTACAACACAAAGTTGTCATGGTATCAGAAGATTCTGATTCCTAATATGAATTCTTCTCCTAAAAGTTTGTTTCAATGAAGACTCTCATAGTGCCAAAACATCTCACTGAAAGGATTAGTTGACTCTTGTGCATAAACAGAATATTACAATAAATGCAAATTAGTGTTTATATACTTTCATAGGAATATTGTTCCATAGGACTATGTGGAATTAAACTGACTTAAAAAAAAATAATTGGAGGCTACTCCTTGGGAACATAAAGAAATGATAGGGAGCGATTCTGGCTGTGTGCTCTCCTGTTTAGTTTTACTATCTGTGTGTTGAGTATGTAACTTAATGGCTGTTGAAGTAATACACGTGCTGTGTGCTGTGCTGTGCTTAGTCACTCAGTCATGTCCAACTCTTTGTGACCCCATGAACTGTAGTCCGCCAAGCTCCGCTGTCCATGGGGATTCCCCAGGCAAGAATACTGGAGTGGGTTGCCATGCCCTCCTGTAGGGGATCTTCCCAATCCAGGGATTGAACCCAGGTCTCCTGCATTGCAGGCGGATTCTTTACCATCTGAGCCACCAGGGAAGCCCAAAATAGTACATAGAATTTTTTAGATAGTATTGTCTATTAGGATTGAAAAGATTCCTCTTCTTAATGTTAATATTTTTGGAGCTCCTTTTCAGTTACCAAATAACAGTAATAATTGGTAAGAAGTCAACTAACATCTCGCATAGAATGTGATTTTCTTTTTACTTCATCATTTATCTTTGGACATGGGCCATGGGTTATATGTGCCCCCCAGTGGTCTCCTGTAGAACGGTTATTTTTGTGCTCCATTAAGAAGCAGTCGTAATATCCACACCACTACTAGGGCAAGAATTGTGCTTTCAACATTACAGAGAAGTTTTTCAGAACAACTTCCTTCATATAATTCAGACTCAGCTCAAATATGTGATATTTATTTGGATACTTTCTGAAGGATGTGTGTTTCGGAACATCTCTCAGTGGTTTATACGAGTGGACAGTGAAAACTCATGTTAATATGTACCATCACTTCGATCCTTATTTTGGACCTGACTGCTAATATTGAGTAATTTTAATTTCTTCTTTTTCCCCTTCTTTTCCTTTTTACCATGGAGAACATTGACATATCAGATACAAATCAAGTCCAAGACATTCCAAATCACTAACCTGTTTCCTCCAGAAGAAATCACAGCCATAGTAGATGTTTGTTGATTAGGGATTCTCAACAATCCTGATTTTTTTTCTAGTTATTTATGGGCAGATCAGTGTAATTTGAATTGCGGACACAGATTAAAACCTGTTTTTAAGAAATTAAACCTTCTATGTAGAGTGTACAAAAAAGAAGATGAGAAATTAATGAGGAAATCAAAGGCGCTGATTCAGTTGTCAGAATCTTTTCTCTACATCCTTGAGGAAGTACCGAGTTGAAAATTCTGCTTGAACTTGAGGGTGGGACCTGTGTGTCGGCATTCTGTGCTTGAGAATTTCAACAGGAGCACCCTGTCTTGTCATTAATGATTCCACGACATTGTTTACAGAAGTAGGGTGTTCACCTCCAGTTCTCCGCCAAAATCCAATTTGTCTAATTAAATTCTGCTGAGTATTTCTAACTTCCTGCTTGAAACACATTCTAATTGCTTGTAGTTCCAGCGGCGGTAATAATAGTGATGGTGTTCTGCTCTGGTAAACATGTGTTTAAGTGATTACATTCCAACCTGTCGGGGAAGATGAGATTACTTTTTCATGTTAAAGATGAAAAAGACTTGATTTTTTGGAGGATGCATGGGGATGTCAGCTGTATTGGTGACGAGCTGAGATTCCTATGCAGAGTTCCTGGGTCATCTTGTATGTACAGTTGGTGACACTCCTGACCAAGAAAGGCACCTGCCCTCCCTCCACGGAAGACACATCTCCTCCTCAGAGCCTTGTTTCTCTCCTTGAAGCCAGTGTGTGAAATGTCAGCAGCCATATAATTTCAGATTCCTGCACTGTTTTGATTTAGGAAAGGTTTCCATAGGTTTCAAAATCAGGGTTTAGTATAGTTTTGATTGTGGGGGGGGGCGGTAATGGTTAGGACAAGAGTGTAATACTTCCGAGACTTGTCAAGGGAATTAAGATCTCATATTAAGTGGAAAAAACTAAGAAAAGCAGAAATGTTGTATATTGGACAGCTTGCTGGGCTCACAAGGCAAAGCAGTTTAAAGTGTGTGTGGTTGAAAAATCTGTCTTAGCAAAAACACAACCAAGGTTTTTGGAGTAAATGGTCAGAATTTGTGCATCCAGGATCTGTGTGTGGTCCGGCGTGTGGATTTCAGTCATTTACTATGACACCGTCATTGCAATCATTCATCTGTATGTCTCTGTCTCTATGCTGACTTACTTCTACATTCTGATTATATAGAAAATCAGAATGTAGACTCAGAAGTCAGCAGAATGACACATTCTGACAAGGTTGCTTAATGATGCAAGAACAAGGAAGCTAACTCAGAAAGTTAGATGGTTTTTAAATTCAACAAAAAGGAACCTTAAGAGCCTTAAGTTATATAGACATGTATTTTATCTGCTAAAGAGCCTTTGTTTTTAAGTAGAAGGCAAAGACCTTAGAATAAAGTTGCCTTGGTCTTTTAGGGCCTGAAGGTAATTATTTTGGATCCATTTGTTGATTATCCTCAGGTACAAAGCAAAGGAAATTGCGTGGATTTTGTATTCAAACAAAGTAGAAAATTGTACTATCTATAGTCTGTGTGTGTCAAGATAACATGCTAAGTCTTTTTCCATGTTCCATTAAGAGTGACATGTAGAAGGATCACAGTTGGTCAAAGTGTAGCTCTGGTTGAACGAAGTTGTTTCCTTATACCAACCATTCCTTAATGATAGACAGTGCCACTACTCATCAGTGCGAGGTTGCAGTTATGTCCAGAGTAATTTGATGTATAGCACTGTTTATTGTAAAACACTGAAACATATGTCCTTGTTCAGTGCTTTTTAGAAAACTACTTTGAAAATATTTAACAAGTTAGGAATATGTAACAGTTCTCTTATTTCATAAAATGTAGCCACATTTTTTTTTTTTTTTAAGAGGGAATGATTTAGAAATAGAATGTATATGTGTGGATAACTTGGAAGAATTTTTTTTTTTTTTTTTTTTTTTGTTACCAGAATAGTTTTCTAATCATAGCAAAAAAGATAGTGCTGCTGATGTCACCCAGATGGGAAGAAGTGTGTTCTTGATGAGTTTTGTGACATAGCTTTGCTGTGTACACAATAAAATGTCATCAGGTGTTATTCTCTTTCACTCATGTGTTGCAAAAGTTGTATATTCTTGCTTTTTTCACAACCTCAATTAATGAGAAGCTCCTAAACTTAAATGCAATTCATGTTTTCAAGAATAGCTTATATATTGTTTAATATTAAGTTTAGCTTTACCCTGTGTAATTAGGTGAAAATGTGCAGATGGTATTACACAAAATATCAGTTTAAAAAATACAAACCTTTAGTATTTAACACCCTCACATTATTCTAGGTCAAATACATTTTCTTTCAAAAGCACGCTGTCCCCAGATTGAGAGAGTTCTGATTTGGATTGAAGTAAGTTCTCTTTAGTTATTTTTCGAGGGGTTTGTTCCAGCATTAATTGTACTCCTTAGTTATACTTTGACATTTCTTGATTAGGTAGTTTGATCTGAAATAGCAGCCAAGTTAAAGTAGGCTGAGATAATTTTGAATTTAAGAATAGATTAATCCAGAGCTTTTAATACATAAGGGGAAGGGAAATGCATGTAGGTGTTAATGATGAAATGTATAATCCTTGAGGTGAGCAAAGGAAGACTGTTGAACAGTGTTTCAGGAAGAATCAAATGGCGCCAGGGTCTTTAACTTCTCTTATTCTATACCCCTTACTGTTCTCAGCATCTCACCACATCATGTGTGTTAGTTGCTCAGTCCTGTCCGATTCTCTATGACTCCATGGACTGTAGCCCGCCAGGCTCCTCTGTCCATGGAATTCTCTAGGCAAAAATACTGGAGTGGCTTGCCATTCCCTTCTCCAGGGGATTTTCCTGACCCAGGGATCGAACCCAGATCTTCTGTATTACAGATAGAGAGAGTCTTTACTATCTGAGCCACCAGGGAAGTCCTCACCACATCATAATACCAGCCCAAGCAGGCCTTGGTGACCAAGAAAAAAGGACCAGCATGAAATGTGGCTCATTTTGAGTAAAAATTAAGGCCATGTAGTTGGAGGATGTATGTTCTTTTGAAAGGCAGCAGCTCTTGCATAGGGAGTGTCTTCAAACAGGGTGGAAGCAATGCAGTCCATCCATGCAGTGGATATGATTTATATTTTATGTACTGTTGGTTATACATGTTCCCAAGGAGAAGTCTTCTCTGTTGGATTAGAACGAATGGTTGTTCCTGCCACGTGGGACCTGTGGTTGCCTGGTGAGAGTGACTGGGTGCTCGGCTGGTGGTAAATTTCTTGTTTACCCTTTTGGGCTGTGAAGTAAATGTACTGTAATTTATGTTAATTTGTGCTTTTAAAAGTCTTCAATTTTGTACTTGATCATAAGGGCGGGTAAGAAAGATGAAGAAGTGTGCATGAATAACAGTGTTCCTGGGGAAAGGGATAGTGGTTAACCTTTTGAATCAGAGTCATAGGTAAATAAACTCAGCTTTTTTTAAAGTGATATATCAATTTCCAAGCTGTGTCTTTAAAACCACAAAACAAGTTGATTTTGAAATTTGCGACCTGTTTCTCTGTCCCTTAGGAACTCTGCTCCTGATTCTTAAGCCCTTACAGCTTGTGTGGCTCTTTGTAACAGCTGGAATGACTGACATTCATTTTCAAAGAATCAGTTCTGTCTGATTTGGAAACACATATAATCATATTTTGGCAAACATTTTCCCATTCCAGTTTCTCCTAACCCTGATGTTTCAGTGTCTCTTGCAGCCTTGTTAACATTGGCTGTTAGGTTTAAAATTTTTTTGAATTTAATTATCACATGAAGTTTGAAATACATATTACTATGATGCAAAGAGTAAAACAATTTTTAAATGTTTTTTAGGACTATGTTCTAAATATCAAGAGCCAAGCAAACTTTCAAGGGTTTTTTTGTTTGTTTATTTGTTTTTGTTTTTAGTTTTTTGAACTTTATGGAGGAGATTAATGCATTATTTGAGGCAATTGGTTTGAAATTCTAATTCACCCTCTTTTAAAATTTGATTTGTGGGATATCACTTTATTTTTCCTTACTGAAATTGGCATTTCTATACAGTTGGAATATCTGATGATACATTTGGGTTTTCCTTGATTCAAAATGCAAAAATTATTTCTTAAATGCAAAAGCAGTGGTCTGGCCTTATCATGCAACTTACCCTTTCATGGGCGCCATGATTTTAACAGAAATAAGATTCTTAGCTCCTTTAAATTGAAGACCATCTGAGGAGTCTAGATACCTTAGATAAAATGTATTTTTTAAAAAATAACATGATGCTGATCTTGGGAACACTCAAATCACCAAAACGTGGGAAAACTGGCATTTTTGTCAAAGGATCCTATTTCTTTTCATTCATTCTAAACTATCACCTCCTTTTCTTACAGTGATAGTTACATTAGTAAATATATTATTTCATAAATAAAACAAATCCTTTAACTTTTCAAGTGTTTAAAAAAGCAGTTTTATACTTAAGCCAGCCTTGAGGAAAAGCACAAAGTTTACCAGCTTACAGTTTTTTACTCCCAACACCTCAAGCACCTGTTCTGTGCACAAGACTATTCTGGTTGCAGTGAAAGTGATTCTTAACCTTATACACCTAGTTGCACCTTCTGCAATTGTGTTATCTCTCTTTCCAGAGAGTAAAAATCAGTAAAATCACCATTGTTTACTACTGTATGTGCGTGCTAAGTCGCTTTAGTTGTGACTCTTTGCGACCCTATGGACTATAGCCTGCCGGGCTCGTCTGTTCATGGGATTCTCCAGGCAAGAATACTGGAATGGCTTGCCATGCCTCCTCCAGAGTATCTTCCTGACCCAGGGATGGAACCCGTATCTCCCACAGCTCCTGCATTACAGGTGAATTCTTTACCACTGAGTCATGGGGGGAGCCCTTGTTCACTACTTACCTGCCCCAAATCTACTCTGGCTCATGGATATGTGGTTTCTGTCACATTTAAGGCATTTCAATGAACTCAACTCCTAATAATTATCCCAGTATTACAGGAATTCCCCTCGTCCCTTTTCTGTCTCCCGTATTTTCATCTCTTGTATCCTCAACCTAGAACAATGCCTGGCACATAGGAAGTGCTCAAATATTTGCTGAATGAGTCAGAATAGAGATATTGCCCAAAATATCTTTGCTTTGAGAAGGCCTGATTGTGTGAATATGTTTTTTTTCTTTTGCTTTTGCTTATCTAATTAAATATTTGCCATTGGCTTCAAATATAACTGCAAAGAAGGCTCTGGAGACATTTATATTGTGTGCATTTACAGTGAAGTCAAGTTTTTATGCTGGTGGAAATGGACCTTTTTTTATTATGGCCAAAAAACTGACCTGAGTTGTGGTTTGTCTGGGCCTGTTCTGGTCTTTGTTGTTTTCACTTGTCTTTGTATGTTAGGCTGTAAACAGGTAGTGGTTACTCTTCCACCCACCTTTTACCTTAATCACTGCAGGCTACTGGTGAAAACCCATGTCCATCATCAACTCATCCAGGAAGGTAAAGGACCAAGGAGAGATGTGCCACATGGCTGTGCGGTATCTCCTTCCTCCCTTGGTTTTTGGAAAATCCATCCATCTCACTTCTTTCTGTTATGACCTTAGAACAGTAAAGCAGCAGGTAGTTTCTCCTTCAGGCCTTGCAAATGAGAATGGAACTTATGGTAAAGCTTATTATAATTACTTTTAACAAAGTCATTACAGTGTAATAAACATTTCCTGTGGAATTTAAGAATAAACATTAGCTACGGTGGCTACTATTTACATTTGGCTTAATTTACCAAGACCAAGTCTACCTCAGTTGGGCATTCAGCTGTCAGTCATTGGGTGCCTCCAGCTGGACTGGGCTCGAAAGGGGTGCCCTCTGGCTTTGTCCCACGACACCCACGTGTGAGCACTTTGATGCTTAGAATTCTCTACTGCAAACATTTCTCAAATATGCTAGATACAAAACCATTTAAAATCATTGTGCATTTTTCAGTGCTAAAGGCTGGCCAATAAAAATATCTCTTTGCATAATGTTCTTTTGACTTAGTGGTGAATAAGGTGACAACACTGTGGTCCCAGACTGTTGTGCTGCTGTTGGTGCAGCCACAGAGAATGCTGTTGTAGGTGCCGAGTGGTCTCAGCACCACTGCTTGCTCTGGATGTTGATCAGTATGTCTTGAGGAACTATGGAATGACGCTTGGCATGCAATCCATTCTTTCCTTAGACATCAAATTCTAATTTCTGACATTGTGGAAACAGAAAGCTTGCTTTTTCTTCCAGCTGATTGGCCCTTGTTGAGTGGTTCATTTTAGTGTTTTGGATTTTTTTCTTGAATTTCCAAACCAATTTCTCAACCTGTGTGTCAGTAATTATGTTATAACTTACCTTAGCATGTTTCTGAAAGACCTGGAGCAGATATTTTGGTTGTTGGATATGCATATCAAGGTCAGGTATCAATTTAGGTCCAAACAAGGTCTTGTTCAAAACATCCATCTTTAGTTTCTGAAACTCCCAATCCTGTATGATGTGTACATGTCCTACTCCCACTCTTCCTGCCTTTAAGGATGAGGAGTAGGTAATCAAGCCCAGGAGCAGAACAAGAAATGAGGAGCCCTCACTGGACGTATGGTAGAAGGTGAATAGAACAAACCTGAATATTTGAAGTTTAGAGTCTTGTTGAATGATTCCTATAGCACCATCTAGAGTCTGAGAGTGATACTGCATTAGCTCCTGTTAAGCCAGTTTTAGAAAAGGCAGAGGAACCAGAGATCAAATTGTCAACATCTGCTGGGTCATCAAAAAAGCACGAGAGTTCCAGAAAAACATCTATTTCTGCTTTATTGACTATGCCAAAGCCTTTGACTGTGTGGATCACAATAAACTGTGGAAAATTCTGAAAGAGATGGGAATACCAGGCCACCTGACCTGCCTCCTGAGAAATCTGTATGCCTGTCAGGAAGCAACAGTTAGAACTGGACATGGAACAACAGACTGGTTCCAATAGGAAAAGGAGTACGTCAAGGCTGTATATTGTCACCCTGCTTATTTAACTTATATGCAGAGTACATCATGAGAAACACTTCCTCCAGGAAGCACAAGCTGGAATCAGGATTGCTGGGAGAAATATCAATAACCTGAGATATGCAGATGACACCACCCTTATGGCAGAAAGTGAAGAAGAACTAAAGAGCCGCTTGATGAAAGTGAGAGAGGAGAGTGAAAAAGTTGGCTTGAAGCTCAGCGTTCAGAAAACTAAGATCATGGCATCTGGTCCCATCTCTTCATGGGAAATAGATGGGGAAACAGTGGCTGACTTTATTTTTCTGTGCTCCAAAATCACTGCAGATGGTGATTGCAGCCATGAAATTAAAAGACGCTTACTCAACCTAGACAGCATATTAAAAAGCAGAGACATTACTTTGCCCTCAAAAGTCCATCTAGTTAAGGGTATGGTTTTACCAGTGGTCATGTATGGATGTGAGAGTTGGACGGTGAAGAAAGCTGAGCACCGAAGAATTGATGCTTTTGAACTGTGGTGTTGGAGAAGACTCTTGAGAGTCCCTTGGACTGCAAGGAGATCCAACCAGTCCATCCTAAAGGAGATCGGTCCTGGGTGTTCATTGGAAGGACTGATGTTGAAGCTGAAACTCCAATACTTTGGCCACCTCATGCGAAGAGCTGACTCATTGGAAAAGACCCTGATGCTGGGAAAGATTGAGGGCAGGAGGAGAAGGGGACGACAGAGGATGAGATGGTTGGATGGCATCACCGACTCGATGGACATGGGTTTGGGTGGACGCCGGGTGTTGGTGATGGACAGGGAGGCCTGGCGTGCTGCGGTTCATGGGGTCACAAAGAGTCAGACACGACTGAGGGACTGAACTGAACTGAGCCAGCACCAGGCTTTCCCCTGGCTTTGACAGAAAGAGAGGTTGAGATTCTTAGATACTTTGTATTGTGTTGGGAACCAAAAGCAACAAGTCCCCAGCAATTTCTTGCTCCTTGATTAGCCACATAATTAGTCAATATATATTGCATGAATATACGTGCTATGGTTTAAAAAATAATTTATGTCTCAGTAATATATTTCCTATATTTAATCTGGGGTTTTTGGAGGATTGACTTTTACTTAGAAGTAAATTAGGTAATTCATGAGAATCTCTACTATAGTGTCATTATCCTCTAGCTTGTTTGAATTGCTATACCTGTTTCGATAAAGACAATCTAGAAATCTTTATTATTAGAAACTTGCACAGATTATATTAAAACAGAAAACTTCTCCAGGCAAGTTTTCTTTTTACTTAAAAGATATGATTTTCCTGGTAGTTGTGGTTTTACTTACGTTGTGTCCCTATTTAATGGGATGCCTTTCTTAGAAAGGTGCTCATTCTATCTTTTGGGCTATCTATCCTTCTAGCTAAGACACACATGTAAACATGTACATACTTTATGTAGCATTTCTGAACTGTCTGCAGATTCTGTGTAAGCTGTTATAGAGAGTAGGACAGAGTGTGCTTGACAACCCAGAAGTCTTGGAAAGAAGTATTTAATATTTGGCACAGAAAGACTTGCTTGGGATGAGCCTCTTAATACCCTTGTCTAGGATGATGGAAGCAGTGGCCACTAATTTTTCTAGCAAACAGGTTCTGATTGCAGTTGCTGTTGATACTGACATTGACATAAATATATTAAAAGCACTGTTTTTGGAAAAAAATGTAGAAAGTGGATCGTTTTGTGGATGAATAGAATGACACAATGTTTTTAAAACATTTTCCATGCCTGGTGCCTCCCAGGCCTGGTGAGTCACACACAAGAGCCCACCTCTTGTGTTCACTGTGCCTGCTTGTCACATCAGTATTTGCCTATAACGAGTGTCTGGAAGTAGAGAGAGGGGGTGTTTTGAGACTGAGAAAAGCAGATCATACCGTTCTTGGGGTTCTCAAGGCAAGAATGCTGGAGTGATTTGCCATTGTCTTCTCCAGTGGACCAAGTTTTGTCCACTGTGACAAAGATATGACCAACCTATACAGCATATTAAAAAGCAGAGACATCACTTTGCTGACAAAGGTCTGAATAGTCAAAGCTGTAGTTTTTCCAGTAGTCATGTATGGATGTGAGAGTTGGACCATAAAGAAGGCTGAGCACTGAAGAATTGATGCTTTTGAACTGTGGTGTTGGAGAAGACTCAGGAGAGTCCCTTGGACTGCAAGGAGATCAAACCAGGCAATCCTAAAGGAAATCAATCCCAAAATATGCATTGGAAGGACTGATCCTGAAGCTGAAGCTCCAATCCTTTGGCCACCTGATGCAAAGAGCTGACTCACTGGAAAAGACCCTGATGCTGAGAAAGATTGAGGACGGGAAGAAAAGGGGGCAACAGAGGATGAGATGGTTGGATGGCATCACTGACTCAATGAACTAATGTTTGAGCAAACTCCGGGAGATAGTGAAGGACAGAGAAGCCTGGTGTGCTGCAGTCCATGGGGTCACAAAGAGTCAGACGTGGCTGAGTGACTGAACAACAACAAAAGCTGATCATGGAGGGAGAAAGGGCCACCCTTTCAGCCAACCTCAGATGTCAGCTTAGCCTGCTTTAGAGAAATTGATCACTGGTCCTGTGACATGTATACCTCCAGGAAGGTGTGGGGTGTGGCTCTCTGCCTGCACATTTTAGGCACTGAGGTCAGAGGAACGAGGTCTGTCCCTCTTCCTAAGGGTGTGTGATATTTTCAGGAGGTGGACCCCTTTCTGTGCATCACTCCCTCTGTGCATCACTGGCTATGCCAGCCCCTCCCTCCCCTAAAGGGCTTACCTGAAGGTCAAGGGCTCTTGTCCGTGTCTCCCTTTTCACTGCAGCAAAGTTCACTGACCCTGAGCTCTGTGCAAAGCCATGGTGATAACAACTCTCCTTCTGTGGTTCTTTCCTCTGTCACTGAACTTGGATGAAGGCCTGTGGACGACAACCCAGGCCCAGTTTTGGCTGCAGATGAATAAATAGATCCCATCCGTTGTTTTTTCTTTCCCCTTTATTTTATGCAAAATTGATGCTTAATTGTTGTCACTTACTTTCCTGACCTCCATAGAAAGGGGTTTGTCTCAGTTTCTCTGCTATGACCCTCAAGCCCTCCTTTGACTAGATGTGAGCAGTTTGGGAAAAACCACAGGTCCTTCATCAGGCCAGTTCAGGGGAAAAAAAAAGTTTGCATTTTTGCTGCACAGATGTCCCAGGTTTCTTTATTCGTTCATTTTAGAATGTATGCAAGTACATTTTATTTCCTAAGAAGCTGCTGCTTTATTAGTTACAGAAGAACTAGCTTTGTTAGCGTGTTGGGTACAGAAGATGCATCTTTTCTATGTTTTGTTTCTCAGGGAGAATAACTGCAGCTTCAGTTAAGAAGTACTTTTTGATTTGAGGTGTCCAGTATGACCTGAAGGGCTGTATTATGTGTAAAGATGAAAGCATATTTGTTTGACCAAATCTTCACATTATTTCTGTCAGTCCACTTAGTTATAATCCTAGCCCTTCTGCCACATGTAAGAAGGGGCTTTTGGTAGATAATTTAATGTGTGAAAGAACGTCTGTTAGTTCCTTGCTGACGGGGTCAGCAGTGTCCATTCTGATACACCAGCACAGAATACGAGGGGCAAATTGGGTTATAGCATCTACCACTGCAAAAATGGCTTAGAATATTGAACTAGAGCACCATGCTTCTGCGTCTGGACAGAACTGAGGATGGCTGTGTTGGGTGGTTCAGTTCCTAAGTTCTTGCTGCCTGAGGCATACCCTGGGTGCTGACGGGCTCACGGGAGTCTGGTCGGGCTGGTTGAGCCACAGAAAGCCTAATGGTTGCTGCACCCACACGTGGAAACCCGAGGCTGTCTATCCACGTGTTCACTGCTGCGTGCCGGGGTCAGTGAGAGAATGACAGTCTTCATCCTCGCGTGTGTCTCTACTGTGCCCGTTTCAGCTGTGACTTTCAGTGGCTCTGCACTCAGGGCCCACCCCGTACAGCTCCCCCGTCTACACGGTTGGGGGGAAACACCCTGTGCACCCCGTGTACGTGACAGCCTTGTGCACAGTCATGTACTCCTCAGCGGATGCTCCTGAGAAAATGCTGCCACGTTTAAGATGTCCTTTATGTTCTAAAATTTTAATCTAAGTTTTAAATGGTCTGTCTCTTCAGAAAAAGAAACATGGAGCGCAGGCATTTATGTTGATGCTGTTATGTGATTCAACCCAACTTCTGTCCTATGAGATGCCTTCATTAAAACAAAAGACTTTGAGGAAATTAGTTTCAGTTTGAAACTAAAGAGGATTTTTATAATTATAAAAATTTCAAACACTGGAAGGAAGTTTAGAAATAAGTGTTTATCAGGCTCCCTCCTTCGGGGAGAGAACCACAGGCCCAGGTGGTGTGTTGGAGGCAGGACTGGCCGCAGGCCAGGGTCTCCTGGGGCCTCACGCCTTAAAGCCCAGCTCCTTTTTAGAGCTTGCTTCTTGAGGGTGCAGTCCACACCCAGGCTGCGTGTGCTTTTGCTTTGCATGAGAGTTTTCTACTAAAGTGGATTTGGTGTGTGAATTCTAACCAATAAAGTCATACAAATTAAATAACAAATACTTTGAAAATAAAATAATGTCATGTATAAATTTAACACTTTTCCTGTGCCAGGCATAACTATAAGGACTTTTTAACAAACATGATGCACACCATCTGTGAGCGGGTTCTGGTATCTTCTCCATTTCCTGGGTGAGGAAACCGCGGCGCTGTGAAATGTGCCAGGATAAGCTATTATCTATCAGCCCCGACCAGGGCACTAAGCTCTGCATTGTATGTCCTGCTTGTTTGCTGCTCCCTGTCGTTGGTGCTGGAGGAGGTCTAGAAGGAAGGGTGGGGAGGAGGCACCTGGTTTTCCTTATTTGCTCTTCCTGTCAGCATCGCCCAGCCAGGGCAATTCAGTGGTAACTGATTCTAGTTTTCAGCTCTTTTTCTGGAAGCCCTAGAACCATCCCAGGAGGCAGCAGCCAGGTTCCCCTCTCAGATGCCCCAGCACGCTCTCTGCTGTGAGCTTCCTCCGAGCTCCTAGGGGCCAGCCCATCCTGCTGTGTCCTTGTTCCACGAAATCCCTCCACTAAGTGCCCTACATCTCAGCCCCAGCAGGCAGCACCCTCTGCTCTGGCCTGGGTACCAGCTGCCCAGGACCTTCCTCCAAGGCTCTTGGTTGTGCGAACCCCCGTCTCCCTCCTCCTCTGGTATCCCCAGCTCCAAGCTCACCTGTTTACCCTTCCTTATATTCTCTCTTGTGACTTCTGTTTTCCTTACTGGACCCTGATTTCCCTCTTGGCATATATTAAATAATATTCAAGATTAAGCATATTAGCTAATAAAATAATTTTGGTGAACTTATCCTAAGAAATATTGTAATTTAAACCAGTATCTAGTTATGAATTAGTACTAGTATGTATTTTCAAATATTTGCCAAAGGATATAAAACCCAAACCATCTTTTTTAAAAAATGGAATGATTCCTTTACTGAGCTCCAAAAAAGTTAAAATGAGTCTGGAAGAAAGTAGGAGATAGTTCTCATATATTAATTATTGAAAATCTGTGGCTTTTGGGAAAGCTGCTGATCCAATTAGAATAAACAAATATCAGTTGATTTTAATGAACTCCAGTTGGACCTAGAAAAATTATTTTATCAAATGAATTTCAAACTTCATGATCTTTTATCACAAACCTCTATGTCTAAATTCCTTTCTCTTCACCCTCAATTTAAGGAGGCATGAAACAGTGCTTTAAAGTGTGTGTGTGCTTGTTCTGGCTTTTCTTCTACTGTAGCAAAAGTTTAGGGTCCAAGTTTGCATCTGAACTTAATTCCTTGTGGAGTAAAAAGTAGAACTGTGACAGCTTGGTTCTCCTCCCTCAGGCATAGTTTGGAATGTTTAATAAAAGGCTGTTTTTTCACACCGAGTTTCCATCGAGTTTGCATGCATGCCTTAGCTTGGTGCTTTTGCAATTTTTATGTAGCATCTGTTCCCCAATCCGAGGGCGCTAACAAGACCTTAATACAGATAGCAGTCAAGACAGCAGGGGGCTGCCCCTGTTGGCTTCTGACTCCTCCTGTGTCTTGAGTTATTATTCATAACGTAAACTCTCTCCCGGTTCCCAGCATGTACATAATTAATGGAAGAGACTATCCCAGGAAGTTTAGCAGCCACAAGTAGGTCACCATTACCAGATGTTTAATTATTGTCATTAGAAAGCATTTGGAAATACCTGGTGAGCTTTCTAAAAGCATAACAATAAGCAAATCCCTTTGGATTTTGACGGATTGGTTCTTCTGTGTTGAACGATGATTAAAGTGATTACAGGCACAATGCTGGAGCCTTCCTCTGAATATCTTTATC
Organism: Okapia johnstoni; assembly: GCA_024291935.2. Taxonomy (NCBI): domain Eukaryota; kingdom Metazoa; phylum Chordata; class Mammalia; order Artiodactyla; family Giraffidae; genus Okapia; species Okapia johnstoni. Next base: position 11,123,874 of record CM044324.1, read on the forward strand.
AAAAAGAGGTAATAATTATGCTACACTCAATGTGAAATGCCATCTTCCTTTTCGTTTGTTTCCTGATTTTCTTCAGCTGTGCCAAGTTTTAATTAATGTGCTTCAACAGTATGAAAACTTGAACATCTATAATTACATATCTAGTAGCAATATTTAAATTTTACTGACAATATATTTATCAGATAATATTTTCTAGAATTAAGGTCAGTTGTCTGGAACCTCAAAAAAATATTGGAATGGAATGTGTTCCAGATTCTTTTTTTAATTTTGAAGGTTAAAAATAAAATGCAAAATAGGAGAGGTCGAGAGAAATCTGTTAGAATGAATTTACAACCATTCTGTTAACATTATAATTTTTAAATTTTTTGGTGGCATGTGAGAGTGGTCCTGGTAATGAAACTTGTCAAAGGAAGGAAATTTTGAAGAAAATGCTCGTTTATTTCACTTTCTTCAATCTCAAGTTTGTATGTCATAAAAAATTTTTACTTTTAACTACTATGTGAAAGAGCTGTTGTCAAGCCGTCCTTCTGAAATGTTTGTTTTTGAGCTCACACTGAAATTACTCTAAAAAGTCCTTTTTTGAATTCAGTTCTGAGGAGCATAGGGAATTCCTGTATGTTAGTCTTTACTGATTTCTCTCACTGCTCCTGTTGTTACTCTTAGTATTTTTTCATTACCACTCTTGTGGTTTGTCTTAGTGGAATTTAAAGTTTAATGTTAAGGTAAAGTTTTGGTTTTTAAACCAAATTTCCTAGTGTCCAGTTACTTTGAAGATGGACCTACTGGCTCCCCGCTGTGGGCAACCTCTGTATTGTCATTCCCAAGGCTCTTGGTAAAAGGCCCACCAAAGTGCAAATGACCATATCTGTCCTTCAGAGTTCTCATTTCCTTATTGACTCTTCCCAGCATTCTGCCCTATTTCACACGTTTTGTAGTAATATCATGCACATGACACCCCTTACCACACCCTGTGATCAGGAGAAATGCAGACTAGGGCCATTCCTGTTGTCTTTTACAGAGAAAACACACAAATAAATCACTGAGAACTAATATGCTGAAAAGATTTATAGACAAACATTGTGCGGTGTGCAAACGCTAACCAGGTGACCCTAGAGGAGACCTTCTCATCCAGTCTTTGTGTTCAAGCTCCACTTTTTAGGAGTTTGCAATGGTTTGATAGGAAGCTAAGCTAAGCTCACTTCTCTTTTGAGCAGTGTCACACAGGTAAGCACAGAAGAATCACTTGATTATGTAAGGGGAATGGCTGTTTTTGTAACAGGGGTTTGAAGGGCAAATATTGTCCCAAGCTGTGCTTCATGGATCTTGGGCAGAGTTTTGGGCTCCGAAAAGCATTTGTCATGTGCTCTTCTATTTTCATCATGGGAAAGACTAGTGATTTTTATCACAAATTTTATGGTTCTGTTATTAGACAGTTGGCAGGTAGAAGGGGATGAGCAATCAGGAATGGACTGTGATTTTAGAAAGGAGAGGCACAGGGGTCACAGATGTTTTGGGCACCAGCATTAGGGGAGTGCAGCTGTGGAAATGCTCATTGTGTGCCTGTGTGGTGGTGGGCTGTGTTCCTAGGAAGCAGCTGGAGAAGAGCCCAAATGGAAGATCTTGAAAGGCAGATGTCAGAGCTGAGTTTAGGAAAAAGTACCAGGTGCTCATAAGGAAAAGGATGGAGAGACAGAAGGAAACAGATTTTGTGATTGGATTTGGTGTTCTGCTTGATCGAATTTAGCAGTACAGCAACCATGGTGCTCTGGTTTTGTTTTTCCTCAGCCTTTCTACTGAGAGTCACAGATATTTTTCCATAGAAAGGCTGGGAGTGCACCTTGAACTCTAGAGCACAGAGTCTGGATTCAGATGGCTCAGGTTCAAGTTCAGCCCAGATATCTGTCTTTGTGACTTTGGGCAAGTTACCAAAACTTTCCGTCCATCTGCAAAACAGCAGTGATTATAATATAATAGTACTATTTGCAAGGGGGTGGTTGTGAGGGTGAAAACAGTGCGTGGTCCGTCATGTCGCCTTATACGTATTGGTGGTAATTTAGTCGCTAAGTCGTGTCCGACTCTTTTGACCCTGTGGACTGTAGCCCAACAAGCTCCTCTGTCCATGGGATTTTACCAACAAGAATACTGGAGTGGGTTGCCATTTCTTCCTCCAGGAGTCTTTCCGACCCAGGGGTCCAACCTGTATCTCCTACGTTGCAGCTGGAGTCTTTACTGCTGAGCCATTAGGGAAGCCCCTTTATATATGTTAGCTGTCATTATTTCATTCTTTTTGTATTTGCATAGCCTTCCCCAGAAACCAATGGTGGCATCATCTTTATGATACTTCTGAACAGTTTTTCACAATTTTACTGGCACCAAATGTGTTTATTTTCACCCAATCCCTATTAGAACCGTGTAATCATAGTCATATTTTTATAAAGGTTGTCAGTTTACTATTAGAGCAATTAATAAAGACAAGGTGTGAATTATTCTGTTAGCTCATGCCTCTGTGTTAAGCAGATTTAAAGATTCTACCATCATTGAGTAAGTCTATGTACATGTGTGTGTACATGGATACAAGCATGTCTCCTCCAGATTTCTTTCTGCCCTGTAATTGCATCTCTGGGTAACAGGTCACAGAGAACGGACTCTTCCTTCACAGCTGGGTGCCCCATGGCCACCCCAAGAGCTGTGCCAGGGTCCTCTGGGCTTGCCCAGGCCATGGGTTTGATCTCTGTGAGCATCTTTGTAGGGGTGTTCCGTGCATCTGAGTCCTTCATCTCTCCCTTCCAAATGCCCCTCTACGGGCACACCGTGCTATTGTTATGTTTGTTGTGGGAGCATTTTCTTTTCAGAGGAGGCAAAGTTTGTCAAAACTGGGAAAAAGATGAATAGGTATGATTTTTTCACTCCTTGAACACAGTGAGCAGATCTCTGTGGGGACTGACGACGTGTAATTAGGGGACGTGTGAGGGGCAGGTTGACCACAGATCACAAGGAAAGATGTCTGCTTCCAGTTTAAGTGTCTGACCCCGAGGTTCTGCTTTTCAGGTGGTTTTGTTCCCAAATATTGTCTCCTTTTTAAAGGGTGAGAATAATTTGTTCCCTCCTAAAGAACGTAGTGCTAGGGACTGACCCCAAATATTATTTTTCTGATTATTATTCATTATGTAAGACCCTCCAGATCTTTCTTTTCCTTAAAAGGGAGGATCTAAGCTAACACATTTTCCCCTCTCAAGCATGTGATTTGTCTTTTTTTTATTTATTTATGGTCCCTTACCAGCCTCAGAGCTCTAGGGCTTGTCATTTAAATGAGCACTTTTGGTTTAACATGCTGTAGCTCTTCATTCCCTTTGCCTTAGTGACCAGCTTTTTATTTGAAATGCAAATCTCTAAGTAACAAGCCCAAGTCCGACCTACTTATACAGTTTGTTGCTTTCCATATAAACTCCTTGTTACAGCTGAGGAGTTTGCATATTTGTTGCATATGGTTGTAGCGAGCCTGGATATGAGTGTGCTTCATTCTCTAGAATCTGCATCTGTATTTCCCCTCGGGATCTTCTGGTGACTCTGCAAGCTTAGAGCCACCCTGCCAGCTGAGACAGGACCCATCCCACAAACAGCACACACCCCAGTCAGCCCCCAAGATCCCGCCACACCCGTGCTCATGCCTATTACTTGGAGGATGTTGGCTGTTTTGGAGTCTTAGCATTTCTGAGCTGTCCTCAGCATCCATGTGGTTGGTTATTTGTAGAACATCTCAAACCAGGTACCTTCCCTGTTGTCTGGGATCTACTGTTCGGATTTGGCAGAAAGTGAAAGGAGATCTCTGTCTCAAATCCCCTAAGGAGACAGGATTAGAAAAAAAAGACTTATCATCCAAACTGATAATCAGTGGATGGGCGAGCAAGGGGGTTCCAGGCTGCTTGCCTGTTCCCTCAGAGATCCTTCCAGGTTGTGAATCATCTTGGTTGAGCTGGTGACTCACTCACCGCCAGATTATCAAAATAGTCTTTAGGTCTTTGCATAAAGAGAGGAGCTTTTTTTTTTTAAACTTTCTTTTCTAGAAATTTAGGGAAAATGATGTATTTACTTCTGAACTCTTTAGGAGTAAAATATAGATTTTTAACAAAAAAAAGAAAAAGGAGAAAAAGACATGAAGTCTTCTGGGGCCATCACCTTGTTCTTGCCTTCAGCCCAGACCATCCGCATATACTGACCTGTTTCTCCGTGGCCAACAGTGGACTGTGAAGTGGCCCTGTGTCCTGAAGTTGTGCACAGACTGGGCATGTCTGCACAATCAGAGCTGGCTGGCTCGTGGCTGTGGGAGAACTGGGAGGGAGATGCCGGAGGTGAGGGGCTGTTTGTCCAGCACGAATAGTGCCGTGTCTTCTCCTTGAGACTTGCTTCTCTTTGGGGGCCAGCTACCAACCACGGGACTGCGTGCTGAGTGTGCAATTTGTGTGGAGGGTTGGTAGTGTGTGCTGAGGTCTACAGTGTGAGTAGGCGATAGGGGACCGATTGGCTCATTTTGTTCTGAAAAAAAAAAAAAAAAAAAACCCCGAACTTTTGTTATCCGAAACAAAAGAGACCCTAAAGTAATTAATCTGATGAACATTTCCTAAAGCCTGTCCGTGTCTCTCGCAGTAGTAGAATTGCTCAGGGAACTCAGCCTCCTGGGTGGTGTGCCTTTGTGACTCGGCAGCTGAGTTCATGGTCTTATTCATTGAAGGCAGCTTGGTTCCAGAGGATGCAGTTGGTGGCTTCGTCACTTGGCACCTCTGGCTAGAGGGTCTCAGTGCTGTGCGGCCCCAGAGTCTGGGAGGCCTTCCTGAGTCGGCTGTGTGGACCAGCTCCCAGGGTCCCAGGGCCTGAAGGTGCTGCCACTGGGTCTGGCCACGGAGTGAACATCAGGCTCATGGGGACTTCTTTGCAGGGACCCTCTCGGTGAGGGTGAGCCTTCTCTGTATGGGGGCGGGGAGGGGAGTGGGGACTGTCCTTCCCTGTGCAGCTGTCTGGGGAGGCTGGTGGGCTGTTCTGTGGGAGGAATTCCTGAGAGAAGTGAGGGGTCACATGCCCCCAAGTGAGGGCAAGTGTGTCATTCTCTGCTCAGACCAGTGGAAAAGCACATGGGAAGTCTTTGGCTATGTTGATTTTTGCCTTTTGGAGCCAAAAAACAAATCTCCTTTTTGTGTCAGTGATGCTGGGAGCAAGTGAGCTATGCCCATGGGTCCCTGAGTATGGGCTGGAGTGTTGGAGGCGCCCTTCTTCAGCTGTCACAGCAGGGACACCATGGTCAGACCACCAGAGTGTGATCGTGGTCCTGGGGTCAGGTTTCTCAGTTCTCCCTCCCTGTTCCTGTGTTTTCTGACCCCAGCACTGGTAAAAGCTGCATTGCTGAATGAGTTGATGGTGAAGATAGTTTCTAGGCTCACCCTAAAGGCGCTCAGTTTTCCTAGGCCTTCTACGGTATTTAAGCACCTTAAAAAACATGCCCTTCCATCTATGGGGTTGCTCCACTGCCCAGCCAGCAGCTCTACTGTGCTTGAGTTCATCATTTGAGACACATTAGGTCTCTAGGCATCGTGGTCACTCACGGGGATGCAAGTACCCAGTGATGCACTTCTCTGGCTGCACCGGCGTGGGGCAAGGGAGGTTACTGGGAGTCCCAGAAGTTCAGGAATCTTCTGACTCGCTCTCTTTAACTCAGAGGATGCATAACTCCACCACCATGCATAAAACCGAGGACACGGCTTCCCATTTCAGAGGTGTCATTGGACAGTGACTGTGGTAAGTTCATCCCAGCCTCTCCCCAAGGGCAGCACCCCAGAAAGTGTGAGCTGATGTCCCAGCCTCTATAAAGTGCCATGTGCTGGGGGAAGGTGCTTGCAGTTGGCGTGGGGTTCCTTAGATCTCCACGTGTCATGGGGTCTTATCACGGACTCCTCAGAGCATGGCCGACATGGAAAGAGGAGCTTTCCCACAGCTCTTGGCATTTGTTTTCAGATGAAATGAATCAATATGAAAACTAAAGCATAAAACAGTCATGAAAGTTTTTGGAGTCCTTTTAAGAATTGCTTTGAAGCTGGCTTAACATTGTAGCATTTATTACAGTCACTCTGCAGTTCAACTCTGCTTTATAGGTTTTTAATCTTGGGTTCCCATATGCGTTTTAAGATGATATAGCATTATATGCAGTTTCAGTCTGTTTATAAAAACCAAATGCAGTCTTCAAACCCATGTGCATGCCACATGGCAATATCGGGCTGAAGAATGTGTTTCTATTTATAAGCAAATATGCTGGTGAGGATTTTAGGTGTGATTTGCAGATTGCATGTCTATCTAGGAGCAATCTCTACAGAGAATAGTAATAATAATGATTCCCACCCCCCCTCCTGCCACACACATACACCTTGGACCCTATTATTGAAGGTTTTAGTAGAAACAACGCGTAAGTGCTCCCACTCCCAACTGCAGTTTCAAACAGTACAAAACTCGGTTTCCAAATATGTTTATCATTTCTTGATTGAATATTTTCAAAAGCTGACATGTCCTAGAGTTTCTCTCACATAGGTCTTAGCAGTTGCTCATATTGATTAGAAGACAAAGAGTGAAGGTATGTTATGCTTGCTGGCATTTTAGCTCAAAAATCACAAGAAAATTAAGGGTGCATGTCAGCCTGGTTCTGACACGAAAAGAGGGCTTTTCAGATTTTTTCTGGATTTTTATGTCTGGTGTAGATCTCCTCCTGGGGGCTTGAAGGGAAGGCTTTAAAGATTGCATTGTCAGCCCCTGGGTACTGGTTATATCTTAGAATACAGAACAGCTATAAGTCAGTGGAGTTGTATTGGTAGGGGTGCTGATTTTGTGAAAGCTTCACCCAGCAGACATTCTGAAGTTGCTTGCTTTATTTAATTCAGCCAGACCGCCATTTGTGAATCTTGTAATGTGTCCTCCAGATGAGAGGCATGGCAGCCAGGGGACAGAGGCCTGCCCCGAGAGCCCGCATGCCAGCTGTGCGCATGGTGATGGAGAGTTTGGGGAGGGAGGTGTTGTGGGTGCAGTTCACGATGAGGTTCCACTCCGTGCAGATAGAATGAAGTTTCACATATGAGCAGCTGTCTAGTTATATTTAAAGCAACTTACCCTCCTCTCTTTCCTACGTGTGTAGTAGCAATCAAGGTGGAAGAGTAATTAGTAAAGCTCTCTTAAATAAGAGCAGATCCTTCCACATTTCCCAAAAAAGCGGTACTAAGGGGAAGGCGTATGGCTGTGATGCTAGAGAGGACCATGAGAGGTAAATGGAAATTTGGAGAGGGAATTGATAATCTCATAAAAGATCCTGCAGTTACTACATTAGCAACATGATGGGGCCGTGTTCCCATCTAAGTAATGACAAGAATATGCTTTATGTGAAGAATATTCTGTGAGAGACGTAAAGTCCTAGCAGGGCCCCTCTCAGGTTATTAGTGGATGATGCTCACACTTCGTTTTATTGCCAAATGACTATTATGCTCTCTGAGCTATGAAGTGATATTAATGGCCGTTTGCAATGAGAAATAACACTTTATAGCATTGCCATCATTTACACATATTAAAATATGCTGTGATGTGGAGGAGCACCCTGGGGGAGAGACGAAAACTTGGGAGTTTAATTTGAAATGCAGGTTGGTAATTATTTGGACAGGAGAGAAAGCTTCAGGGCAAAATTTCAATAAAAGTGTGTTATCTTCTAAACTGTTCATGAGAATCTGTTTTTTCATATACCTGGACTTAATTATGGCTCCTCCCTCCCCCCCCAAAAGATTAGTCACTCTTCTGTACTAATCCAAAAACAAAAAAGAAAAGTTATCAATGTAGTTATTTAGAGAAAACACAATTAATCGTTTGACTGTGAGCACTTAGATATTATAATCACGTCCTTAGTATTTTTATCTTGCTTCTTTTGTGAAAAGTCATATTTCTGCACTCTTACTGTGTTGGGGGAAATTATGTCCTACTTACTATCATATATACTTTTATCAAGCTTCAGTCTTGCCCTAGTGATTCTCCAGAGACCTAATCAGTTAAAGAGATTTTCTTTTTCATTTCAGATTTTAGCCTGAAGTTTTACTCTTAGTAGTCAAATATTCTATAACTATGTAACAGGGAAGAATTAGAACATGCCAAATATAGTAACACACTTTAATAGTTTGCTCTAAAAATCTGTTAATAGGTAATCTTTGCTTACCTGAATTTCTTCTTTTTTCCCCCTTATTTCTTAGGAGGGCTTTTATTCGCTCATTGATCTAACATTTAAAGGAGCCAAGAGGTCTCGCTGTGCTTGCACTGAGGCAGCTCCCCCCTGCCAGCCTTCTCCTCCCCCCTCACTGGGTCACCTTCCAACCATGAGGCAGGGGCCAAACTGGACCCGCCCTGGTATCAGGCCCTCTGGGATAATGGGGGGTTGCACTGTCTCCCACCCTGAGTGCCTTGCAGAGGCCCAGGAAGCTGAGTGGTGCCCCATCTCTGCTCTCCCCAAGAGGAGCGAGATGGTAACACTGAGGGGCTGGGCAGAGTCTCCTTGAACCCCCTGGCTCTAGGGACTGAGACCAGGAGCCCCAGGCCAACTCATTGCCAGATTGCTATGTCTAATTTGAAAAACTTTCTTTCTTTCTTTCTTTCTTTGTTTTAATTGAAGTATAGTTGATTAACAATGTTGTGCTAATTTCTGCTGTACAGCAAAGTGACTCGATTATATACACACGCACATTCTTTTTTCATATTCTTTTCCATTATGGTTTATCATAAGAGATTGAGTATAGTTCCATGTGCTATGTGATAGGACCTTCTATATATGACAGTTTATATCTGCTAGCCCCTAACTCCAGTCTATCCCTCTCCACCCCCCACCTCTACCCCTGGCATCTATAATTCTGTTCTGTATGTCTGTGCATATGAAAAACTTGGTTTCTTAATGTACTGGTGGAAACACATGCCTGCAAAAAATTCTTGACTGTTTTTAGTGGCAATGTTGAGTCTGGAACCTCATTATCTTGGTTGGGATTTACCTTTATCATTATATTTATCAGTATCTTTATTGTCATTTTCTTTAAACTGTATGTACTGTCTGCTGCTATGATCATGACAGACACCCCCTCTTCCCTTGGAAAATTTGGTGAGCATCCTAGCACCATGAAGAAACTTTGTGAAATACACAGGCTTTCTTTTACTTGTATAAAATATGTATTTTTACCCTCACTTATTTGGCAAATAAATTTCTTAATATTCATAAATGGCTTAAGACACTGAATGCCAGTTTCCTTATCACTGAGAATGCTGTGGCACCAGCAGAGACCCTCAGGCCAAATGGTTGCCCAGTTCTGTTGGTCAGGGGGGTATTTAGTGTAAAGACTGCATAGCTGTTGTGTACCCTGTAAATGGCATCCTGGAAATGGGGTGCATGCTTTATCCTTATTCCGTAGAGGGGTGCCTGGAATGAGCTGCCAGGAAGAATCCCAGGGCCCTAGGTGCACAGCAATGCATGCAGTGCCAAGGTGTCTGGGCCCTTGGAACCAGCTCCCCTCTGCAGTTATCCTTGGCCACATCCGCTGGCACCAGTCTCACTTGTATGTCAGTGGTCAGATGGTTGTCAGGGCGCTGTGCTGGGCCCTGGGGACCCAGCTGCTACCTCTGTGAAGCAGTTTTAATATATTAAGCTTGGAAAGCTCCTGCTAAGCTGGATAAAGACTTTGTGTCCTTTGGGTCTTGCCTGTTTTATTGGTTTCCGGCTGCAGGGCAGACAGCCCCCCTCCCCGCCCCCCTGCCACCCGGCTCCCTGCTTTGGCTGAGGCTCAGGCCCTGGGATGTGGAACTGGCAGGTTTGACTCTGGAGGCTCCCAAAGGCACAGGGAGATGGTTCTGAATTTGGCGTGTTTGTCTCAGGGTTCAATACCCCGTCACTGTGGACAGCTTTGCCAGGTTTTGCAGCCTAAAAATATCATGCAGGCAGTAAATAAAAAAAAAAATCTGACACACAGACACAATATACATATCTCACCACTTCGGGGTCTTTTGTACAGGTTATACTTCTTTTTCATTTTATTTTTTTAAAAATTCTCTGTTAGATTTACATGAGGAAATATATTATTTTAAAATGTGGAGAAGGAAATTCAGTGTTATTGTATTTGTAAGAGTGAAAGCAGACAGTAACAGAATTAGAAAAGGTCTTTGTGCTCCATTGACTTGTTTATTTTATATTTCTGTCGGTAAAGGACACTTTAATATATTTAGTCAATGTAGAACTAAAATGTACACAGAATCTCTTGTTTACTCACTGCATAGATGTTCCCTGAACCATTTCTTTTTCTCCACCTTTATTGAGATGTAACTGACATATAACACTGTAAGTTTAAGGTGTACAATGTACTTATATGCTGTATAATGACATCACACTAAGGTTGGTTAACACACCTATCACTTCACAGAGGTACTGTGTGTTTGTGTGTGTCTGTGAGATGAGATCAAGATCTCCTGTCTGTGCAACCTCCATATATACAAGACAGTAGATTACATCCCCAGAATTTATTGATTCATCCTAAAGCTGGAAGTTTTTGCCTTTTGGCTAACATCTCCTCTCTTCCCCCTCACCACCAGGCTCTGGTAACTGCCAGTCAACCCTGTTTCCATTAGTTCAGGTTTTTTGGTTTCCACTTGTGAATGAGATCATACAGTATTGGTCTTTCTCTCTCTGGCTTATTTTTCACTTAGCACAACGCCCTTAAGTTTCATCCACATTGTCACAAATGGCAGGACTTTCTTCTTTCTCATGGCTGAATAATATTCCATTGAACATACATAGCATATTTTCTTTATCCCTTTATCCATTGACAGGCACATTGTTTTTCCATCTCAGCTACTGTGAATAATGATGCAATGAACATAGGGATTCAGATGTCTCTTCAAGAGAGTGATTTCATTTCCTCTGGATATATACCCAGCGGTGGGATTGCTGGATCAAATAGTAGTTTTTTTTTAATTTTTTTGTTTAGGAACCTCCATACTATTTTCCATCTATAGATAGCTTTAGGTAGTGTAGGCATTTCAATAACATTAATTCTTCCAATGTATGTGTCTCCTTTAATTTTTTCACCATTATCTTTCACCCTGTTGGTTAAGTTTATTCCTAAGTATTTTATTGAAAGATATTTGTATATTGGTTTGTATCCTGTAATCTTACTGAATTTGTTTACTAGCTCTCACATTTTTTTTTTTTTTTCTTTTGGTAGAGTCTTTAGGGTTTTCTGTGTATAATATCATGTCATCTGCAAATAGAGACAGTTTTCCTTTTCAATTTGGATGCCTTTAATTTCTTTTTCTTGCTTAATTGCCTTGAACCCTTTCTGTGTATGAGCTGTTACAGGGGCACCAGGCCAACTCCAGGCAAAGGACACCCAGACCCTGCTGTGTGCAGCCCACGAGGTGCATCTGGCATAGCAGACTCACTGTTCAGGAGCTGAGGCTGTGTGGTTAGGGCACTCCCATGCTCCCATGACTTCATCCTGGGGGATTGTCAGGAAAGCGGCCCCTGAGATGCCTACTTTTAAACCAAAGGCTTGGGAAGGAGTCAGCAGGTGACGGATAGGTGGGGGAAGGGAAGCTCGGAGGGGGAGGATGGGAAGGGAAGCCATCAGTGTTGGAGGGCTCCCCAGCAGAGTGGGAGGGCTCAGGTGGATGGTTAGGGCAGCAGGGCCATCCTGTCCCTCAGCAGACATTGGAGGACTGCAGGGGCCAGCGCGATCAGAGGTTCAGGGAAACTGTGATCTTCATGTTTGGGGGGCAGGCACGGGCAGTTACAGAAATGACATGGAGGGCGTCAGGAGGCCTGAGTACTAACAACACCTGTAAATAAGGGAGACAGAGTGACCAGAGGTGCGTGCTGGTCTGATAGGTTGCCTGAGTCCATTTTCTCTGATGGGGCCACATGCCAGCAGAGGCCCTTGAAGGCGTATTAGAGTTTCTGGATCAGTAATAAGAGCACAGGAAGCATGGAGCGGGCTCTGGAGAGTGACAAGATGTGTCTTTATAAAGGTGGTCTTGCTCCTCTGTGGACCATAAAGCAATTACGAGGCTCTTGAAGAATCTAGGAAGTGGGGGGAGGGCAGCTCTGGCCAAGGAAAGAGGGAAGAGTGGGCAGATCTGAGAGGCTAGTTGGGAGGTGGAGTGACAGGCCACAGTTTCTGGCCAGTACAGCAGAAACGGGGTCAAAGTTAGGGGGTACTGGTGATCATGAGGGACATTTTGGCATGTGCTGTGTAGTGTTCAAATTGCTCCATTGAGCAGGTGATCAGGTTTGGGTCTATGAGGAGAGGTCTAGGCCAGGGTGGTGAACTTGGGTGTGGCTGAGGATCGGCGAGAGGTCTAGGGAGAGCCTAGGTCAGTGAAAGTGATGATGTCCCAGGCTGAGCCTTGGGGCTTCCAGCGAGGATGAGCCCCACACTTCAGTGGGGGCCCTGGGGACCGGAGAGGGTGGGTGGGGAGGGATGCCTGCTGAGTGGGCCTGAGTCCACAGGCTGGGGGAACCGTAGTGGGGAGGGGGTTGAGGGGTGAGGGAAGCAGCTGGGCTGTGGCTCTGGGGGGTTGGCGAGGAGGCTGGGAGGGAGTGGAAAGCAAAGGGTTGGTGGCAACAGCACGTTCACAGGCAGCTGGAGGGACTGGTGGGGGAGCAGAGGAGGTGGGAGCAGTCGGGCCGAGTTGGTGGTTAGTCCAGGGCGCTAAGGAGGCGGGACGGCTGCGTGCATGAGACACAGGAGACCCAGTGCCGCCCCTCGGGTGCAGGCATGCATTTGCAGGGACCTGGTGCCCACGTGCCTCCGAGTCCTCCCAGTCCCGTGGGAGTTTTCTGGGGAGATGCCTGCCGCCTGATAGGGGGACCTCGGTGCATTTTCTGATCCCTTGAAGCACATCACCAGTGCCTTTTGCCCACCTTTTGCTCTCAGGGCATCGCGTCTTACACTTAATAACACACAGCACAGGATTAAGGATCAGTCAGCAGTTAACTGCTTAGTGCTGCCCTACAACACCTCCCTCCCAGCCTCCCCACTTTATAGACCAGGGGACCGACTTAGAGATGAGGAGCTGCATCCCGGCTGGCCCAGCACTTCTGGTGGCCCTTGGAGCACCGGGATGTGGCGTTGGGGCAAGTTCGCTCGCGGCCTTCTGCTCAGTTTTCTCCATGCCCCCCTGTCTCTGGGGTGTGTGCTCTGAGGATGGGTCACCCTAGGGCCCCGCAACTCTCAGCTGGTATGAGTTAGAATTGCACAATCTGCCAGCCAAGGACAAGGCCACCGTCTGGGAGGAGATTGGATGGGCAGGTAGAGCTTGGATGCTCTCAGCTTCCACCTGTGCAGGAGTCGGCCAAGGGAGGATGGAGATTTTGCACAGAAGGAGCAGAGATGGTCTCGTCCTCCCCCACAGACGGGCTGCTCCAGTTGCCGGGAGGAAGACAGCTCCATTTAATTGCTTTGCAGTTTTGGCCTCTGTGGTTTCCTTGCCGGCCTCGGATGTGTTTTAGCCAAAGCAAGAATTCAAGATGGGAGTTGTTTTAATTATACAACACAGTGTGCTCATGATAAGAAAGTCATCCATCACAGGAGAGCGTCAGGAAGCAGCTCGAAGCCGCATCATTTTTGCCTCGTGCAGCAGAAGCCCTTCTGTTCGCTAGACCATCTCAGGGGAGAACTGAGCAGTGCTGGTCTGGGAGAACCTCTGCCTGGGTGGACCTCTGCCCTGAACAGGGAACCTTGGAAGACTTCGTGGGGAGAGGGGGGGAGCTCTGTCTTGTGTGTGTGTGTGTGTGTGTGTGTGTGTGTGTGTGTGTGTGTGTGTGTGTGTGTGCACGCACGCGTGCGCACACACACACACACAAGTCTCCTGTTAAGTGTGGATGTGTGCTGGCGCGGTGCACACATGGATTCTCATAACAGCTCTGCTCAGTGGCTGCTGGTTCCTGGGTTTTAGCAGGAAGCAGGGCTCTGGCCACTCACCTGAGAGGTGGTCCCTAACGCTGTGCCCTCCTCCATGCAGACGGGAGAGCTGCCCCAATCCTGTTGGTTTAAAAGCATGTGTTATATTTCACCCTGTATTTTCCTATGCATTTTATTTATTTTTACTTTTTAAAATTCTTTCTTTGTTTTTGTCCCCACTGTAAGGATTTGTGGAATCTTAATTCCCCACCGGGGATCAAATCTGTGCCCCCTGCAGTGGAAGTGTGGTGTCTTAACCATTGGACCGCCAGGAAAGCCCCTCCTGTTCATTTTAAAAAAGAGTAGTGGTCATAATATGTGCTGTGTTTTCCTATGCACACTTTTTCAAGAGGTTTTTTTTGTCATCTTTATGTATCCACCTTCATGTCTCATCAGATCTTGTTTCGTAGATAGAATGACTTTGAAGCCAGAGAAAATCTTAGATATTATGCCAATGGCATGAGGACCTTAGGCCTAGTAAGAAATATTCTTTGAAATGAACTCTCACAGGCGTATTTCATATGTTATATATTCTCTTCTAAGAATTGGAAAGGAATTTAATTTTATTTTTCCTGGAGGGAGAACTATAAATCACATAAATACTAACAAAGATGTTTGTGGGTGACATAACTGATTTTCAAATCAAAGCAAACCCACTTAAAAGCTAAGCTTTTCAAGTGCTTTGTAACACCCAGTTGAAGGGGCTATTATAAGACTAAGTAGTTGTGCTGTTTGGTGATATTTTTATTTCAGAATACCCACAAAGGAAAGTCAATACCGTCTCTGTTTTCAGGGTGTGATTTCTGGACCTTCCAGCAGAGAGCACTGCCAGTTTGTCATTGAGTTTTACTGTTGGCAGTTCAGTGGGCCTGTCTGTATGCGGTGCTTTCCAGAGGAAATGGATCTGAGTGTGATGTGCAAATAGTTAGATTTTATTTTAGGATGTTATCATGAAAATTATTACAGATGTCATAATAGCATTTGTAAGGTATCTCAGAAGATGGGACTGTTTCTTGTTACCTGAATGTAATGAACATTTTGCAGTTAGCTACCCAGTGAGGTTTGACATAAAATTGATTGGATGGCATCACCAACTCAATGGATATGAGTTTGAGCAAACTCCAGGAGATAGTGAAGGACAGGGAAGTCTGGTGTGCTGCAATTCATGGGGTCGCAAAGAGTTGGACACTCCTTAGCAGCTGAACAACAAGAACAAAATGGGTTGTTACTGACTATGGCTTGAATCTCTACTTAGCCCGCTCCCTCCCCCGCCCCCCAGCTTGATTTGGGTTTTGTAAAGGAAATCTTACTAATTTGAATTCAGGGGATGCATACAATTTGGGGGGTAATTTTTAATACGTAGCAAAAAGGAAAGAATGACAATTCCTTATTGGTGCCTTTGTGATTTCCTGTTGATTTTTCATTGTTCTTAAATTTCAAGTATTTCTTTACCAGCTCTGGGTCCTGGTGATTGCATCTTAAATGGAGACTTACATGACTTTGTTATGTCCACTTCCCCCTTCCCTACAGTGTCCACGTTCTCTCTCCTGTGCTTTGTCTGCCAGACCCACACAACCCCGTATATTCTGTGGACTTGTCAGTGTTTCTTAGCACAAGAGCGGTGGGTGCGGTGGATGTCTATGTGTATATGTGTGTTTTGTCTACACATAAGCATATGGATGCAGATACATTTTGGCTTAAGTTCTTTAGTGTGAAAAATTTTAAGTGATGTGTTGGCATGTCCATACATTTCTGAGGTTTGAGTATTTTTCATGCCTGTAAAACTTGATTATTTGATGTCCATCAAATTTCGAATTTTTAGGAGAGACCTCTTTATATTTTCTGAGGTTAGCTTGTGTTTCTTTCTTTCTTTTTTTTTTTTCTCCTTGATCCAGTTCCCAAGCTTTTCCTGCCTGTCTGCCCTTCTCCTTTAAAGGCGCTGGGCCGGCATGGTCCGCTGGAGGGCAGCACGACTGCACACTGCCCGGCAAAGTCTAGGGGCTTTCTTTTCAGTTGGCAGGTGCGAGGGGCACTTGTGAGAACAAAGCACATTATTACCGAACACAGAAACCCCCAGCGACAGAGCATTGTCGTGAATTCAAATACACGATCCGGGAAAATTCTCAGGGTCCCCGGGACTGGTCTCTAGGGCGAGCCTGAGACACTGATCACTTGTAATTAAAGCGCACACTTGTGGATGGGGTGAGCGCCGAGGTTGCCGGGAGGCTCATTGCGGGGCTTTGGAAAGCGGTGGCAAGCCCCCGGAGCCAGCGCCTCTTATCCCTTGAATACTTATGAGGTGCGGAAATAAGAGCTAGTTGGGAGGAGGCTTGTTATCTGGATTCATCCTTGTTTGTGAAAGGAATGGAAAATACTCGCAAATAAAGGCATATAGGTCACTTTATCCGTCTTGCAGGAAACTACACTCACAGCACCTGAGGGAGTCCTTGCTGACAGACTTATTTTACTTGTTGATATCTGGAAACTGGACCATTTAACTAGTAAATCTTTGCAAAGGGGCATAATTACAGTATCAGATGTGTTTCTGTGTTACTTGTGTAACTCGTGTCTTGGACTGTCATCTTGATTTTAAGTTCCTTTCTTTAGATTTCATGTTTTTCTTTTTTCCCCCAACGATCTTAGTGCCTAACGTAGAGTTCTGAATGTAAGTCATAGCCAACATTTGTTTGATAGGCTTTTATATGAACGACTGCACCATCTCCCCGCCGGGCTCAGTTTTCCTGTTAACATACTTTTCCCTCTCTCTGCGCTGATGCGCCTGCATCCGGGTCTTCTTGCCTGTCCATCACGGCCTCGTGCCACGCCCACTGGCTCTTTCCTTGCTGGTCCCACAGGCATAGAGCAGGGTCGTAGAGCATAGAGCGTCGTGAAGTAAATCAGTTTATCCTACTAATTGGTTGACAACAGGCTGACGGGAACTTCGGGTTATCTTCAGCATCACTGTTGCTTTGACTCTGCGTGAGATGACTTAAGGTTCAGTGTGGCTTTGTTTGTCTTCCTCCAGCCCTGCAGAAGCGCTTGTGCAGTCACCGGCTCAGTTGCGGCTCAGTTATTTGTCCAAGGTTTTCAAAACCTCTCACCCACTGGTGTGAGATCGGCGATATGCCAGTGGTGAACCGGTGTCAG
The DNA here is from genome assembly GCA_024291935.2 of Okapia johnstoni. Lineage (NCBI taxonomy): Eukaryota > Metazoa > Chordata > Mammalia > Artiodactyla > Giraffidae > Okapia > Okapia johnstoni. The sequence continues at coordinate 11,141,021 of CM044324.1, forward strand.
AGGCCGGTACCGCCCTGTAGCCCGACAAAGTGCTGACCTCAGGCCTGTTGGAGAAGGTGGGCTCCTGCGGCCACGTGGATGGCTTGGTGGCTGAGACCTGGCTGAGAGCAGAGCTGCTGGGCTCCACTGGGGTGGGGGTGGGGCAGCTCTTGAATTTGGGTGTCCAGGGACCTGCGGCTGACTGTTGGTTTGGCTAAAACAAAGTTTGCACATAACCTTCTGGCAGAGTAAGAAAGACCAGTATAGAGTTTTTGGGTTTTGCTTTTTTAAAGAACAATGCATTGAGACAGCATCCTCATCCTCATTAGACCAAACTCCATGGTGCTGTTTTGGGGGCGTGTGGGCCTGAGGGTTCGGTTTGCTCTTCACCATCACCTCTGTGACCAGATCCATCCCCGATTTTGCCCACTAGTGTGTGTGCTCTGTGCCCACGCAGCTTGTGGGACGATGTCACATCGTGTTTGTAGAAACCCAGCACGCTGCCTGGTGCATTCCAGCAGACGCTCACATGTTCTCTCTCTCCATCATCCTTTACAGCTGAATTAATGGAAAAAATGAGCATCAAAACAAATACATTACTTCCTACGTGCTAGTTGTCTGATCTCAAGGAACGAACAGTTCAGGAGATTTGACTGATGAGTGACCTGGTACCAGGTTCTGAGTGCTTTCTTATCTCACTGAGTCCTTTTAACCACCTCCATCAACTTATTACCCTCCATTCACCCCTGAGGTCACTCGGGACAGTCAGGAAGCCCAGGAAACCTTTCTGTGTCTTGAAAAGAAGGGGTGGGGACTCAGATGTCCCCTGTGTGGCCCCAGGGCCAAGCCCCCCACCCACAGAGGTAGCCCAGAGCTGACCTCGTGAAAGCAGGCTGAACTCATGTGTTCTGCTCCTGCCACTCTAAATCCTGCACCCGTGGGCCCTTTCCTGAAATATGGTCAGAGCACAGGCCACATGGCCACTTGCGGCTGCTGTGCGGGAGGAACCTGTGCGGAGGCCAGAAGGGGACCCTGGGTCCTCCTCCCTTTGGAGCCATGTGTTTGGTGAAGATCTAGGGTAGGGAACTGGGCAGGTGCCCGCGCTGGCCCCTGCCTGCCTCCACCTCCTTCACATCGGGCTGTCTCTGCTTTGTTTCTTGATTCTTTTGTTCCAAGCACCACAGCTTCAATCTTAACTAGGAATCACCCAACCAACTGAAAAGACTCCCAATCGTGGGAGTGGAATTTTGTGGCTTTCACTCAATATGGAAGTATTTGGAAGCACCACCTGTAGGGTCTCTGCAAAAAATCAAAGCCATCCCTGTGTTTCACTGGAGGTGTTTTTGTTTGTTACTCCTGGTGCCTATGAGGGGACTCTGAGTCATGGTGCTCTTTCTTTTCTTCTTATTCAACAGAACATCTCTTAAAAACCCTACTCTCAGAATCTCTCTGTTCCTTTAAAGTCTGAGCGTTTTTTTTTTTTTTTTATCTTCCCTCTAAATTGTAATAATGATGGGGAAAAAAAAGTGTATAAAATGGAAAATAACAAAAAAATGCCCTGAATACCACACCCCTACCCTCCCTTGAAGGGAAAACACAGTCGTCTTTTTTCTTTTTTGGCAGCATTCTTCCAGAAATTTCTGCACATACATGAGCATTTTAAACACACCCCCACACACAAATGGTTTTCTGCTCTACATACTGTTCTGCCAGTATATCTTGGATGTGTTTCCACATCAGCAAATATAGATTGACTTCATCTGTTAGCAGCTCCTTAGTAATTAGGGGATAATTTCTTACAACTCTCCTATTTTTTTGGTTCCAAAGCAAGATGCTCTGGATCCATTCCCATGGTTCTCCCTGTACCACTTCCTGTGTTTAGTGCTCTTCCAGCCCTGCTTCCTTTAGGGAGAGTTTTGTCTACTAATGTCATCCACTCAACTTTTTGTGGCTTTCAATTGCTTAGGTGTGTTACCAATTACATTCATAATAAGAAAGGCATGGGTCTCAGAACTTAAGTTGGCCACCAGAGGCAAATGCAGTTGGACAGGGAATTGGGGATCAAGACGGAGCAATGACCTGTTATGCACAATGTTAAAAACTGGAGCCTCCAACTCAGGAGAACTGCTGGAGATGAAAGCTCTGCCCAGTTATTTGACCAGCGACCTGGGTCCCCCTTTAGGTCTCACCCTCTTTGTTCTTTTCTGAGTTGTCTTTGGCCACGGGTCTCTGTTCACCATTTGAATTCAATGGGACATAAAAAGGCAGTCAAAGAGTGCATTAGAAAAAAAAGTTACAATTAAAAATATAATTGACTCCTTTTGTTTGAACCAGTGTAAATATTATCAATGTTTCTATGACAGTATAGCTTACTAGGTTCATTTTCTAGAACTGTATGTGACCGAGAATTTGTATTTGTGTATAATCAGTATAACTAGCTTTCAACTGCTTAAGATTCTTGCTTTAAAAATATGCACTTTTAGCTAATCCATTTTTTAATTTCTCTTTAAAAGCAACATTTCTGAATGTTAGCTACGTGGTATAAATGCCACAGAACTAGTGTGAGTACCTTTATCTATGATCATCTGTGTCAAACTATTCAGACCATCTTATTGACTTTTGTTTTCTGTATGTTTTGCGTCAGGCCCTTAAAATCAACATTAACTCCTTTATTCTAAGCCTGTCTGAAGCGCTTGGGGGAAAGGCAGCCTCTTTTGACTATGAAGTGACATGAAGGTTGTGGCATCCCCTTGGCGTGGATTTTGAGTTGGATTCTGGGTTTGGGTGATGGGGCCAGGAGGAGACCTGAAAAGTGGAACAGGTAAAGCCTGTGAAGAGCCAGTCACTGTGATTGTAATAGCTGAGGTTTTTCTTTCTTTTTTTATAACTGACAGCACTGTGAATTTCTAGGTCTCTCCTAGTGATGTTTGAGTGTAGGTGCCCAGTCATTCAGGGGCTTCCCAGGTGGTAAAGATCTTGCCTGCCAATGCAGGAGATGCAAGAGACACAGATTCGATCCTTGGGTCAGGAAGATCCCCTAGAGGAGGGTGTGGCAACCCACCCCAGTATTCTTGCCTGGAGAATCCCATGGACAGAGGAACTTGGCAGGCTATGGTTCATAGGGTCGTGAAGAGTCGGATACAACTGAAGTGACTCAGCACATGCAAGCACACCCAGTTATTCCAAACCTAATCCCAGCCCTGTATGCGTTATGTCAGAGTAGCAGGATTTGTTTGTAGTTCCTGTGATGCTGTCGATGCCAGTTACTGGGACAGCAGTTGGTAGGAAAGTGGGGTCAGGTCCTCACTGGAACAGAAATAGAAAAACAAGGCTCTGGGATCCCCTGTAGTCCCCGACCCTGCTGAGGTGTGCGGGCTGACTGCTTGGCCTGGAGAATATCCTCTCTACACAGTCCTCTGCTCCTCACTTTATCCTCATTGGTCCACTTGCCTTCCCATCTTGACCTTCCTGGGCCACATGTGACTGCGGTTTCATACCATAATCAGAAGGGAACAGCTGGCTGGTGCATGGAGGGCAGCAGGGGGAGGCCAAGTGGGTGCTTTTGGCAAGTTGACTACATGGGTGCTTTGCCTCTGTGGTCACTCAGCCAGGATGGGAATGTTGGAAAACAAAGATCTTTGTTCGCAGAAATCACCCTGTGTGTTTGCTCCTTCCAGTGGGTCCTAAAAAGACAGAGGCTGAGTGAGGGGCCAGCCTGGGATCCTGGTAGTGTCTTTGGAGGTTGGGAACTTGGACAGGTGGGAGGTGCCTTCTCTCTGTGTGCCCGCCAGATCTGGGCAGGGGCTGTGGCCATGGATTAAACCTCTGTCAAGCCAAATGTGGCCTGGCAGCAGATGCAGAGGGAATCTGTTTTTCCAGTTTTGGTGGCCTGAGGACCAGCTCCAGGCCCATAGGAAGTTGAAACGTTAATCCCAAAGCTCTGGGTTCCTGTTTCTCCTGGTAGATCTTCTGTCCCACCACTGGCTCCTCGTTCTCTTCTCGATTGATGGTCTGTATGGTCAGGTGACTTCTGCAGGGGCTGCTCATTATGGAGGGGATACAGGCCACGTTCACTATCACAGTGGGGACAGCTATGTGTATTCCCATGTATTTTATCCCAGGCATTAGATATTTATCTAAACGTCTACATCCTGCATATAATTCAGTATCTAAAGATCTATAATGTTGCTTAGCGAATAACTAAATGCTATGTACTGTTGACCTCAGGAAAATGACAAATTATTAAAAAAATAGTCTTGAAAAACTAATGAAAGCTGAGGGTCTTGAGTATTTTGGTGCTTGTTATTTTAATCAGGTCACTAAACAGAGGTTATGACAACCAGATGGGTGTTTTATCTGAAGTATTTGAGTGGCTGGGTGGTCTCTTTTCCTTGGCTTCCAGATAATGCAATGCGATATTAGTTTTGATGAATTAGTGTACATCAGTATGAAATATGCTTAGCTGAGGCCCTCTCTGTGAGGCTCTCTGCTAGCAGACTGTTGTTTTCTTTCTTGGGTTCCAGTCAGTAGAGGTTCTGAGCAGGAGACCACAGTACCACACTGTCCTTGCTTGTGTGTGTGTGTGTGTGTGTGTGTGTGTGTGTGTGTGTGTGTGTGTGTGTGTGTGTGTGTGTGTGTGTGTGTGTGTGTGTGTGTTAAGAGAATCCCCCACCCCTGTGCTTTGGGATTACTGCTTTTGTAATGAAGACTGGAAGACTTCCTCTTTTTTTGGCAAGGGCTATAAAGAGAGATCATATTGGTATAACCTTTGCCCCTTAAGGTGTGGATGAGTGCGTTGTGGTTAGAATTTAATTTTAACAGGTTTTATCAAACTGCTGAAAGATATTGAAAATGTTTAACATGAGAGTCGAGGCAGTAAATCACCTGTGGGCTTGTTAAATCAGCATCCTTGGGGATGGGCGCTCAGGTCCCTCCTGGGACCCTCACTGCTGCCCTGACCAGCACGTCGCAGTCACCTTGTAACTCTGCAATATTGAACGGCTGCTGGAGACCGCGGTGAAGGGGGATTTAACACCTTGTCTCCCCCTCCTGGGGGAGGGTTTATGGACCTATTCTTAGATCATTTGGCTTTTCACCGGGATTTAAAAAATCATATCTGAAGTATGTAGACACATCATATTAGTGTCACCTGTGACATTGAATGGTGTGTTGTGACCCCCCTCCCATTTGTAGTGCATTTTGCTTCATCTTTTTTTTCCCTCTCCTTTCTATATTTTTCTTCCTTCTTTTTGTTGACTTCCAATTTTCTTGCCCATGTCACACGTTTGAAGCACAGGTATGGCCACTCTTGTAGGGGACACATTGTTAGTCTCCATCATCAAAGTCGGGGTGACAAACTACAGCCCACGTGCCAAACCCGCCGGGTTGTTGGACCCGGCTGCTGTTCCCATGCACTGTCCGTGGCCGCTTTCGCTGTGGAGCACTGGGCGTTGTTGAGAAGTTGCCTCAGAGCCTACAACACCTACTCTCAGGTCCTTCTCAAGAAAAGGTTGCTGACCCCTGATCTAAATCATAGTAGGTATTTACTAGCTGCTGAATGAATTGGTGTATGAAAGACTTCCCAATCAGGTTTTACTTAGTATAGAAACAAAACCGCTGGTCCCGGGTGCTTGGGCTCCTGGTGCACCTGTGGTGAAGAGCTTTCAAAAAAACTGTCGATCCTATTTGTATTTCACATGAAACTTGAAAAACTGTTTTAATCTGAGTGCTTATGGATGCTCGATTAGTTTCGGAGGGATGCTGTAACAGAGGACCCAGAGCTGCGTGGGTTAAACAACAGAAATGTGTTGTCTCACAGTTCCGGAGACGAGACGTCTGGTCAAGGTGTTGGCAGGGCTGCCTTTCCTCTGAAGCCTCAGGAGAAGGAGTGCTCCTAGCCTCTGCCTGGCTTGTGGTGCCGCACGTGCTCCTTGGCTTGAGGACACATCATTCCAGTCCTGTGTGTGTTCATGTTGTCTTACCTTGATGTCTGTCCATCTCTGTGTTCAAATTTCTCCGATTTATAAGGATACCAGTTGTGTTTCACTAGGGCCTGTTGTAGTGAATTCTTTTGAACTTAATTGCTTCTTTGAAGACCCTATCTCCAAATAAGGTCACCTTCTGAGGTCCTGGGGCTCAGGACTTTCACATATCGTTTCAAGGGGACACAGTCAATGCATAATAGATGGGTATCTCAGATCAGTATAATTCAAAAGGATGTTTGGCCTCAAAAGTGAAGTTGTACAGAAACATGGCCAAGAAAAGGTAACATGTCATTCTCTGAGCTAAGACAGTGTTGGAAATGATTGCTTAGGCTTCATAAATGGGCTCATGTGTTGATTGTATTGGTCACCATGTCTCTTTATGGATATGCACAGTCATATGTTTGGATATGGTTAGAAAGAAAGGAACTGTTTTTGAAAGTTTGCCCTGAAATTACAGTGCACGCAAGTGTGTAGATGTCAGGATTGTAACCACGTTCTTCTCATGTGTTTTGTCATTTTCTTGGCCAATTTTCAGATATTTGTATCCAAATGTGAGTTTCAGCCTTCAAACCAGTCAGAATTTTCTTCTTGATTTTACATCTTAGCTATAACACATATTCTGTGAGTGCTTTCAGAGACTCTGTACTGCCAAATGTATGTAGAACTATGAGTTAACCACATAATCAGGTCCAACGATATTGTTCTTTTTGTTCTATTTCCTTCCCCTGTCCTCTCTAGAAAGAAAGAGATTAGAAAAGACAAGTTTTATTCTTGGAGAGAGAGAGGATGAGAGTCAGAGAGTGAGAAAGACAGAGAATACATTTCCCCACATAGAAAGGAGGCGAGAGCAAGGAAGCACACAGAGTGATTCCAGAAGGATTGCCTGTGGACCTGCCCTTCCAACTCAGTGGATAGATTGAGAATGAGCATCCAGTGAAGCCTGCTCTTCCCTCCATCCCAGCGCCTTCTGGCTGCCCAGTGCCAACATCTTGCTGTACTGAATGAATCCCACTGTTTACACAGACACCCCCCACACCCTCCCGCACCCCACGTGCCTTTAGCCACTTTTGTTCAGATGATAAAACATTGTTGTCCTAGAGGTTTTCATTTCAAATGCCTTGTTCATGATTAAAGTTGAATATTGAAGTTATTTAAAACTGAACATAATTATATAGGGGAAGAAAGTTTGATAGCCTATTAAAAGATGCCTAGAAAATCCCCATTTTGGTTTAGTTGCATTGTTAAATAATGCATATTTAATGTGCATAAATAATCGTGTGTCTGGAGTAGGCAGGTCTGGTATAAATAGATGCCGTCAGACAGGGTGCGATGCTGTTCCCTCATGTGTGGGAACAGCCTTGGAGGCTGTTCCGTGGCTCCCTGCCCCACGTGCTGCAGACACAACCTTGTGAAGTTTTAGTTTTCACTTCTGGGCTGCTGAAGCCCAACACATATTCCCATATGTTTTTGTGTGTCTTTGTAGAGCACTTTGGGGCGGATTTTTGCTATTTCATCACTTTTCTTACTCTGCCTTCAGGAGCCAGAAACACTGATGTCTCACACGTGACCTGCAAACTCTCAAGCTTCTGACACGGCACTGAAGGGCCAGGAGAAAGAAAACAGACTATTTGTCAGGAAAAAAAGAAATAAGTGAAAAAGGTCCCCCCAGAGCTTAATTCCCACTCTTCTCCAGTGATTTTCTCAGGAGGATTATGAGAAATACTATTAATATGGACTATGCATGCCCTGGGCACTAAAAACCAAATGCATCCCAGGCAGTATTGTCCTGTCATGCATTTGGTCTTTGCAGAATCTTCTTGTTTTTCCCTGGAGCTTCTTGTTTTTATAAAAGACACTAAAAGCAGCTGACTAAAGTTTATCCAATATATTCTCTCAACCCTAATTTATTCAGTGTTTGTATGTAGCCCAATGGGACTAATTGTAATTGTTATTTTGCTTACAGATACAAACTCATCTTTATCTCTGCAGTGGCTCCTCCCTGTCCCCATAGAAAGGGGAAAAAAACTTCTGACAAATATTATCTGTCATCCTTTTGTAAGAATTGAAATGGCTGACATTTTAGGTGAAAGTTACAGTATAGAATTATTTTCAGAAACTTCAATGAAGGAAACATAATTTCCTTTCTCACATATAATTTTCTTATTTGATATCTCTTTTCTATGTTAATTCATGATATCTTGAGACTTTGGGTTTTAATTTAAAGCAGCATTGGCCTGAAAATCCAAAGTTGATATTTCTATGAAACTTATGCAAAATGTATAGTCAGAAAAAATGAAGTTCTTCAGAGTAAATGATGATCTTGGATTTCTGTCACTAGAGTATTTTCCAAATTAAGTTCTGTAAATGTATCTTTCTTTCTATATGTTTCTAATAGATTGGTAATGTTGCCCTGTCTTGAGGAATTCTGTTCTTTGTTTTTAGCAAGGAATGTGGTCAGACATGAGTGTGACTTGGGTTAATAAGTAAAAAACTCTAATTGAAAACAAGTGCAGGAATGGCCACCTGTAGAAGTACCTAGTTCTACTGAATTTTAGGGAAGGTGTGAAAATTAAATAATGATTAAATAACTGATTGGGATTCATGTGTTGCCTGAGAACTCTTTCTCCCTCAGCTGGCACAGAATGTTATATAAACATGAGCACCAGGGTTTTGATACTTATTTCATCCACATATATTTTAAATGAAATTATATTTAGGTATACAATCTTTTTTTTCAGTTTAGGTACTGCAAAGTATATTTAAAAAGACAAAAGTCTGACACTGAAAAAAAAAAGAAAGAAATCTGTGCATCATATGACTGTATTTGTCCTTATTGGTATAGCCTGCCATGGAAACTTCTAGAGCATAGAAACATACTGTACATGCTTCTTTAGAAGGCATATATTTACATGAAAGAATTAACGTGATCATTTTAAGGAGGTGAGAAGGCAGAGGTGCTGTTTATTTCAGGTCATGGTGTGAGTCTGGCATCTGGATTCTGTCTTAACAGTTTTCAAGGGTGTTCTTGAGCAGCTAGGAATGTGCAGGTAGGTCATGTTCTGTTGTTCAATGTTGGAACTATGAATTCTTTAATGGGCCCTGCCTGATTTGATTTGTGTGTGTGTGTGTGCAAACCTAGAATAGAGTGGGATTCTCCTTCCATCTCTGTTCAGAGGTTTCTCTTCATTGGATCATGACAAAGGAAGAGGTCATGCCAGCCCACCTGGGGGAAAGGAGACTGCCTGTGGGCTTGAGGGCACTTGCAGGCCTGCTCAGTGAGGTGCCTGGGCATGCACGTGGCCCTGCTATCCTATTTTAAAATTGAAGTGCTTCTCATCTCCTGTAGCTTTCATAAAGAATGAGAGCTGGTTTATCATTAGTGATTTAACTTGGAATCAGAAATTTTCCACTTTTCTTTCAAGCTTTGGAATTGGTTTAATTAAAAAGTGCCCTGAAATTGCAGGGTGAGCTTCTGTCTGTTTATCTCTGAAACTTTTAAGCTGGTATCTTGGAAGCAGAACAGAAATGAAGAAACAGGATTCTGAGGTAGATGAAATGGTCAACCCGTTTTGACTTTTCTGTTGTGCTCATCAAACAGCAGCATTGTTTTCTTCCGTAGTCTTTTTAATAAGAAATGATATACATTCCAAATGAAAAGACAAATTTATGTAAGTCTAGAGTTTAGCTTGTCTGTGTATGAGGACCCTGTGGAAGGTTTTTATTGTACAGTGATTCAGAAAGAGAGGAGTGCCCTCCATACGCCCAGACCTCTTGCTCTCCAATGACAGAGAGTTTGGAGCAAGTGCATCTGGAAACAAGGCAGGAAAAGGTGTGGGTGAAATCTGGAGAGCACAGACTTGGTGTGGGTTCAGCTGCTCTGAGCTGTTGATGGCGTGAGTCACCTCTTGGTTGTTAGGGATGCAGGATGCAATTTGTTGCTTTTTTTCCTCTTTTTGGTAATAAGTTGGTAGCAATTGAGAAGGAGAAGCCAAAGGGAGGCAAGATGACATCATGCACAAGTGACTGATGACCTGGGGACACCTCTTATGTGTGGTTGTCTGAACAATGCCTGTTTTTCCACTTGTTTTCACTTCACAAGAGCAGGGCCAATGGGTCTTGCTGCAGAGCTGGTGGGAGTGTTCATTACATTTCTGGTGCCTGGAATAGGGGTGGGAGCTCTTAGTAGGTCCTCAGGAAGTGTTTGATGAATACATAAATGAAGGCATACACCTAGAAGTAGGTTCTGCTATCATGCAGACACAGACCCAGGCTTGCTCTGCTCAGTGCCAGGGGGAAGTGCACGGTCCTGTGTTAGGAAAATCTAAGTCAGAGCTCCCTGAGATTGCTGTGAGCTGCCTGGGGAGGGAGGGACTGCAAGCAGAGGGTGAGTGGTGGAAATAGAGCAGAGGGCACTCAAATAGTTTTAATGGTCAGTTAAGCCAGATGATTCTAAAGTGCTATTTATATTCTGAGACTCCATTAAATATATGAGCATCTCCTGTTTCCAGAACAATGTGTGAGTCACCAGGGAGAGTTCCCGCAGTGTGTGCAATGAGATGCCTACCTAGGCTTGGGTATTCCCAACCGCATCTTGATAGTAAGATAAAAATTTAAAAATAAAACTTAGTGAATAACAAATTATAAAGAGATACGATGAAATTTAGGATATTTAAACCATTCATTCAATTAAAATTTGAATGCCCACAGGCATTATAGATACAGGGGTCGTGTTTGTAGTTGGAGAGAACAGCAAAATCTAAGAATGGGGTTGGGCTGACTGTGAAGAAATTATAGGAGAGCATCAGCAGTGGGCAGTAGGAAGTGTGGAAAGCTGGTGTGGGGATGTGCCTCCAACAGTGAAGAAACCTTGCTTAAGAAATAATGCAGGGAAACCAGGCAGGAAGTCACATCATGGTTGACCTCAGGTGTTGCCCTGGCACTGAGTTGATCCTGTGATCCAGGGCAGAGGGAGAGGTGTGTGTGGTTCAAGCGCATTTAGAAAAGTTTTTGCCCCTGCCGGAGAGGAACGAGGACTAGGCGAAAATGACGTGGAGATCCAACTGTACAGAGTCCGTCAGGGACGTATCATAGCTAAAAAGACATCTTACATTTTGTTAGTGGCTCACCTGTTTGCCAGTTTAAATGTACATTGAGTGCATTTGGGGGTCTATTCTTTTTTGGGTCCGTTTTCCTTTCACGTGGATTCATTGGCATTTATCACTTTCTCATGTCTGCACTAATTGTGACTGACTGTCACCGTTATGGAAGTATTCTCACGTGCTGGCTTCACTGGTGTAAGATGTCACTTGATGTCACCAGGAGCTGAGAAAAGCTATTTTAAGTGGGGTGGGAAAGGAAATGTATTTCAAGTTTTAAAGGAGCCCCTGAGTTTTCAAACAAAGCTGAGAATTTTTAAGGAGCTTGGGCACTTGTGCATTCTCGGGAGGTCTTGTTAACAGGCTTTGGATTTTATTCTGGTCCTTTGTTTCTAGGGCATTATTGGTGGAACGTCATTGGACATTTATATAAACAAATAGAATCAAGTGTGAAGGCCCTAATGTTTTAAAATAAAGATGGGGAAGCCTGAATTTCAGAGGAAGTGATAGAGGAATTGTGCCTTTCCTCCCTTCTCCTTCCTCCTCCTTGCCCCTGCCCATCTAGTGCTATGGCTTAAAAAGGCCATGGTTTTGAGGATCCTCTGTCGTTATACTATAATTTTGCATCAGACAATACAGTTGAGTATCAATATTTTTAGAGAAGCCATAGCTGATACTTTCAAACCTTTTCCTTTAAAAATTTTTTTCAAGCTGAATTGCATTTGACTTTTCTCACAGTTTTTACCAAAATTAAGAAGTTAAAGAGTTTAAAAATAAAAATTTAAAGCTCTAAGTTTGATCTCTTGAAGCTCTGAGGCCTGGAGACTAGCCCCGTACTCTCTGAGGGTGGCTGTCCCTTTGTGAATCTAAGCGTCCCAAGACCAGTCCTGTGAAAAAACTCCCCCCTACCATGTGAACTCTGCTTCAGTTTGTGCAACAGTAAGCTGATACGGTTCTGTGGGCCAGATTGCCCATTGAAGTATACTTAAAAATAATTTTCTTTTTGAAAAAGTTAGGTAAAAATGTTAATTAGTATTAACAGTGCTTTAAAAATACATGCTGGACATTTAGAATACGACTTAAAGAAGTGATCTGGGTGCCTTTAGATTATTTGTTAATAAATGTTGCCATTATTCATTAGTTTTTTTTATGCTTGAACAGTATACTTTTTTGGTCTCACTCTAATGTTCCTTGAACTTTGTATTCCTTTTCTCTCAATTTTCTGTCAGAGAACTTCCTGATATATTCAAATTTGTCGTCTCCAGAGCTTCAGCTCTTATTAGCTCTTCTTCATAGGCAGCTCTGAAATAATTTCCCCGAGGATTCTGTCTCTTCCTTGGAGACCTGTGGTCCTCCTGCCGCCCCACGCAGAGGAGCAGAAGGAGGGGGTTTGTGCACTTGAATGACGGATGTTGGCTGACTTCAAATGTCACGAACGCTTTTTCCCAGAAGAAACAAAACTTTAAAGGAGAAAAATTATTTTTTTCCCCTCTCTCCAAATTTAGCTCTTTGCCTTTGAAAGCTGGATCCAGCAAAGCAAACACATCCATATGAACAAATATGAACATATGAGTATGTTTGTTAACACATTTCAGTGTTTATAAACTTGTCCTATTAGTATGGCCTTGGAGTATATTCTTAGTGATTGCTTTAATTTTAGTAATTTGTATAAGTTTATTCACAAAAGGGAGGGTCTGCTGATCAATAGAGCATTATACATCTGTAGCTTGTGATGCATCATAATGTCAAAAAGCAAATTAAAATAAGTGACAATGGTTTTAGAAAAAGATGCAAAATATGTATGTGTGTGTTTTGTTTTAGAACTACATGGGACTTATTTAAAACTTTTTTTTATTAAAAATTTTTTAATTTATTTATTTTCATTTGCAAAATATTTTTGACATTTTGACCCTAAAGGGTTTCCTCCATAAATTTAGAAACTTGGAAGCTGGTCCCTAGAGAATATTGGGCAGAAAACCATTTTTTTAAGCCTTTTTTTATTCTACAGGAAATGAATGTGTTTGCTCTTTTCCTGTGGTGCCATATTGTCTGAATTTCTATTCTGTACTCATAATGGGCAGAAAGAGTAAGAAGGCCACACATTTGCTAATCCTCTTGATGCTGTGTGGTGCTATGCTGTGGGGTTGAATAATTATGATGAATTGTGAGCTAGACCATGTCTCATGTCTGAGAGTGGGTTGTAATTAAATAAAACTTAATGATTTTAACATTGGGCTACTGGTACGTATTTATGATACACAGCTCTATTGTTCGTATAAGATATACTTTGTAATCGCACAGATGTCGTTGAGCTCAAATTTCAAGCCATAAAAATATTCTAGGACTGCTTTCTAATGAAAATAAGGTTTCATGTATCTTTGTGTTTCACAGATTAGACCTCAGAAAGGTGAAAATTGAGAGGTGAATGGAAAAGAAAGTAGGTGGCCAGTAGCACACATGTGATGGACTTTTATCAGGATGCATGTTGGCTTGATTTGTGTGTTGTTTAACATATTTTTATAAAAGTGCAAGAGTAAGTTTTTGTGAGTGACTTATTTTTAAAGTCATTTTTTACATATTTTTCTATGTTTTTACATATTTTTATGAGTGCAAGAGTAAGTTTTTGTGAATGACTTAAAATACTTGAAACAGTTCAGCCATTGTGGATTTGCTCTGAGCTTGCTTTTGAATTCAGAAACGAAGTTATTTTGTGTGATGGACTTTAAGTTTAAATATTTATTAGTATTTGTACTGTAAGTAGCTTTGGTTGAATTATGGTCACCTATATGGGTTTAAGTTTTGTAGCTAGCTGCTTGGAGAATTATGTACATTAACTTGAAAGATTAATTACATTTAATTTTCATTTAAGATTAATTACTATTGTTGGCTTGATTGGCTGGCAGAGTACTTTATCATCTCCCCTTCAGCTTGTTTCGAGCCCAAGGTTGCCCAATCATTTTGCAGCTAGCTTAGTATCCTGGGTTGTCATTTTTCCTGTAAAGAGAATAAGGAGACTCATGTTGCTGTGTTCCTGTAGTGAGTAGCAATATTAGATTCCACTCGCTGGGTCCAGTACTGTGCATCAGAATTAAGAGGCTTTCTGCATCTATTCTGCCATTAAACCTTGCTGCTGAATTTTTGGGTAGAAATTGTTGCCCTAGTTTTCCCACTAAGGAAATGAATCATGCAGGTTCCCCACGCGTGCCCAGGGTTGCACACAGTTCCTAAGACGCTGTATTGGGACAGTGCATGCAGATCACCCAGACCCATCCTCTCATGTTGTTGTGGTTGTTATACAGCCACAGTAACCGCTGGAGAAAAGTGTGTAAAGAGGTGAAAACTAATTTTTTAAATATGACATTTTCTTGGGCATTTTTTTTTGCCTTTTCAAAAATCATGGTTTTCCTCTTCCTGAGGGATAATTTCTCACTGATAGGGCAAAAGTCTGTATGTTTAAGGATTTGGGGGTATATTTGCAAAAAGATTTTATATGTTTTTAAATTTTATATTTTTAACGCATTTTAAACATAGCTTTAGAACACTTTGGTGTATGCATACAGTTATTTATACATATTTCTTACTTCTGTCTATGTTTATATCTTACACACTGTGTTTATAGTTGTGTACTATATATATGGAGGACTTTCCAGGTGGTGCAGTGGTAAAGAATCCACTTACCAATGCAGGAGATGCAAGAGACATGGGTTCGATCCCTGGCTCAGGAAGATCCCCTGGAGTAGGAAATGACAACCCACTCCAGTATTCTTGCCTGGAGAATTCCATGGACAGAGGAGCCTGGTGAGCTACAGTCTATGGGGTTTCAAAGAGTCAGACACGACTGAGCGACTGAACACACACTATAGTTGAACTACTTTATTCTAAATGTCAGGCGTTAAGTTTATTTTCCACTTTTGTGTACATGGATTAAGATAAATTTAACAGTTTTTAGCTGCCTCCCCCTGATTTCATTATGCACAGTTAGGGCCTCAAGGGTGGAATTCTTGTGGTTGGTCCAAGATCTAAAATTTTCCCTGGACCTCTTATACTTTTACTCTAATTTGTCTTATTAGAAATTCATAGGAAAGTAATTCTAAAAATGATATTTTTTAATTTACCAAGATAATTTTTCTGGCCATATCTGAAATTTCAAAAGGCATTGGGAAAATCTAAAATAACTTGCTTATGCTTCTTTTCCTTGCCTTCCTCGATATATGAGTACTCCTGTGCCTTTTAATAGTTTGGTTTTTAATCTCTTCTGTCTTCCAGTTTTGTCCAGATAATGCTTGGGTAGATAATGCATCTCTAAGGGTCTTATTGTCTTGAATTTCTAGAAAAAATTAAAACTTCACATTTTGGTTAGCTTACCTTCTCTCCATTTTTAGGTCGAGGACTACAGTTGTTTAACAGTAAACTGACTTAGTTGTTAGGCAAGGTTATGTTCCTAAAATGGTACAAAATTGGGATGGAAAAACATTCATATTTGTATGACCTTGTGTTTTACAAGTAACTAGTAAACACAGAATACTTCTGAAAACTATAATTAAATTTCTTAGCCATCACTGATTTTTACTTTTATGTAAGCATTGAACAATGAATGTAAAAATAAATTGGTCCTTATTTTGCCTAATTGTAGATTCATGGGTTTCTTCCGTTTTTAGTACTGAGTTTGGCAGGCATCGTGGCAGTAGACTGATTTATCTCCTAAATTGCTTAGGGACTAGGATGTTTTCTGCAACACTTTACACAGAAAAGAAAACCATCCATTTTTTCCCCCTTTTGTATGAATGTATTTCCCTTGGTGCTGCTTACTTTTTAAAGTCACGGAAGAGTTGAAAATTTTCAAGTTTGCTGTCAGCACACACACACACTGCCTTGTCAACTGGATCTGCAAATATAAATAATCTTTGTGTTAAATTTTAAATAATCAAAATCTATGGCTATTTTCTAGTTGTTTCATTTGGTACCACACTCTATAAAACCTAGAGTTAATCATATACAGCATTCAGCAGTTTCATTTTACAGTCAATGACAATCCTGACGTGAAACAAAACAAAATGCTTCCTTCCTATCATTAAAAAAACCTCCTGACAGCACACTGTAGGAACTCCATAAATGTTTTTTGGAACATGAATCTAGTTCAACCCTGATCCTATTGGTTCCTTCGAATTTTGCTCCTATGACTTCTCTGCACAGACCTGCCTCTTTTCCTGTGATTGACACAAGTCTACAGGTAACATTTTGGGGTGTATTTGCTAATCCTGTCCTGGAAGGCTGGTTTCTGCTGAGACTGTGCATCAAGATTTCTTGCTTTGAAGAGGGTCCTGGTTGCACAGTGCCCACCGGGTTTTGATGAGTGTTGCTCTTTTCTGTCATTTTGAACAGGGACACAGCCTAGCATGTTTCACATGTTCACATGTAGAAGACTCTGAGGAGCAGCCAGAGACTAGTGAGCACCAGACCCTCACTCAGGACCGGCTGAGTAACTTGCTGGGATGCCCCGTGCAGAGTGATTCAAAGTGCCCGGTACTTAACTCAAAAAGTCGCCGTTGAAGACATCAACAACAGAGTGTAAACACAGTGTGGGGCTCTGTGCTGAGGCCTGGGTGGGTGCACCCCTGAAGCCTGCCCTGCTCTTCCTCTCAAACAAATGAAGAACACCTAAATGTTTCTCACAAAGCTTTCTCAATTCTGATGCTAGCGGCCTGAGCAGAGTTAAGTGTTAGTTGCTCAGTCGTATCCAACTCTGCATCCCCACGGATGCCAGGCTCCTCTGTCCATGGGATTCTCCAGGCAAGAATACTGGAACAGGTAGTCATTCCCTCTTCCAGGGCATCTTCCTGACCCAGGGATCGAAACCATATCTCCTGCATTACAGAGAAATTCTTTCCCATCTGAGACATCAGGGAAGCCCTATTCCAGATCTTAGAATTGAGTTTTCCCTGCTGATTCACCCCCAGTTTTCCCCCAGCCACAGAATGAGCTCTGAGAGGTGCCAGGCACAGGAGCAGAAATGTCTGAGAGGTGCCAAAAGAGGAATTTACCTTTCCTTCCTTTTCTCAACACACTTGGAACAGAAAAAGGATCATAAAAACAGACATCACCTCAGATAACTGCCATTCAGAATTTGTATAATTAGTAGAGTTTGTATAAAACACAGAGGATCCCTTTCTTTTAATCTATTCATTTTCCATTCATACTGTTTTCCCTCCCAAGAATCCCAGGAAGTTACTTAATTATTTAACTGTGCTTCTAGCTGTTACACATTAAGAATTCCTATTGTTGGCACAAAACCCATCACTTAAGCCTCGTCTTGGGAATGCACTCATCCTTATTATTTCTGATATGACCATGAAATGTGGTTTTTAGCACATTTGTATGTACCCTGGAGGGTTGTTTGCAAACACAGATCACATGTGTTGTGAATTTATCTGTAAAATGATGGAATATTTTTATGGTTTTAATGTACCTGGAGTAATAACTTTGTGGGTGGGATGAAGTAAAGCTCTGACAGTTTTGAAATCTGTAAAATGCAGAAAGCTTGGTTTTGCCTTTTGAGGCACTTAGATGGGCCCCCAAAGATGAAGATTTACGCCAAAGCTCATTTCTCAAGTTCTCCTTGCACCACAAAAACAGCACATCTATCTGTGGATCTGGGCCACGCCTTCCACGTCCCAGCTATGTTAGGGCTGTCTCTTGGATAGTGTTAACTTCTCTGTCCCGTTAGACGCACGAAGAACCAAAGAACCACCAAAGACGAGAAATCCTGGAAATGCATGCTGCACAGCGTGTGGACTTGATGAAGGGGATTGGGTCAGGTGTGCTTTCCAACTTCCAGCTCATCTGTCTCCACCTCCCCTTTCTCTTGGTTGCTCTCTTGGTTTGAGGGACCCAGGCTCCCACATGTGTCCCCCTCTCCTCGGCACCTGTGCACATGAACAGATGTAATTTCTCCTATGAAAACCAGCAAGACTAACAAGAAATCACTTGCATTTGCCGGTTGGCTGGGCACAGTTTTATAACTCTCATAGAGTATATTTGGGTGTGTGTCCTTTGCTTTGGGCGCCCTTTTGTTAAATGAGGGAATCAACTTCCTTGTTAAAATTTCACGGTAGCCATTTTTGGCAAGGGTGGGAGGAAACGAGGTTTTTTGAATTTCATGTTCTTGAAAGTATCTGGGACTGAAGGCATCTTCAGTCACCTTATTCCTCCAGGATTTGGGTGTAAAGGGGTTGGTGGCATGTCAGATGAATTTTTACCTGTAATTGTCTTTCTCTGAACCCGGAGTGGTGGTCTACACCAGCTTAACATCTTCGCGCCTTTTTCTTTTCACCACGACTGCTACACGTACGTTTTCCAGTATGTTTTTCCTATTTCCATTCCTTCCTCGCTTTATCTCCCCTGCTCCTTCTACTCCCCGTCTGGTGTGCTGGGTGGATATGATAACCTCCCATCTTGTTACATGTTTCTGGTTATGAACTCTTTGGCAAAGAAGTGAGTTTTCCGAGTCCCCTCTGCTAATGGGGGATAACTGAGATTCCTTCTGAGTTTTGAACTCTGATTGACTTAGGAGCCCCATCCTGGACTGCATATCCACATTTCAGTATGTTGCTTTACCCTGGCCTTCCTTTTCTGAATGATTTTGGAGGGAACTAGGAAGAAGGGACAGTCTTTGCAGATTAAACCCAGGCAAGTTAATGTTGTCATTGGGCAAAGAGTATTAACCCCTGGGATTCTTGGAATATGTCAGATCTTTTCTGCCAAGGGCAGGGTGCCATTGAGGGCAAAGATGAACTCTTCAGGGAAACAAGGATGCAACTTTATTAGCACTGGAACTGCAAAGCACCAGGCAGGGGGTCCCTTCTAATTTAAAAACTTTGCAGCCCACCCGGACGCCATTGCTTCACTCTGGGACACCTTGACAAGCTGCCAGCAAAGAATAATTTTCAAACCACAACAAAATTTTTCAGATACACTCTCTCAGGTCCTACATACAGTGCTTAATTTTGATAGCCATTTGTTGCTGTAGTATTCAATGGTATTTCTTCTTTCCATTCATCTCTTTCTACCAAACAATCACATGAAAGGAAACAACATTTTGAACTTTAAAACTACAGCATTACTATTTGTCAACTATTTTAAACTATAACAATTTTAAGTCCTAGTGATGTTGGATACATATTTTACACTGTTCTGAACCTCAGTTTCTCTTTCTATTCATTGTGGGCATTATATGGACAGTAGAAAAGGCCTTTCAACATTGAAGTATGTATATATCTTAGTTTCCTGACCAGGGATTGAACTCTAGTTCTGGGACTGAAAGGGCTAAGTCCTAACCACTGGGCCACCCGGGAATTCCTGAAAAGCGTTTTTCTAAATAAATTGTTTGTCCCAGTAAAACAAGCAATATATATACATATATAACATATATTACGTTATAGAATATATAATAGTATTATATAAGCAAAACCAACAAATCAGTAACAAATTATAAACATAAGCATGGAGGTATAGTCATCCGTCCAGCTTCTCTTAGCAGCCTCTGCAGCCCTGGTTCTGCCAGCACCACAGTGATGTTGAGAACACCACAGTCCCAGCTCTTTCCAGTGTTACCTTGCAAGCCTATCATAAGCTACCAACTCATTCCTTGTTCCAGTTTAGCCCTCCAGGACCATTTCCTTGACCATTCTGTTAGGAACCTAGAGACTTTGGGACTTTTCTGTGTTTCTTTGATGAAGCAGATTCTTGAAATGTCTTTGGCACTGGGAGTGCAAAATCTACCCTCTTTCCATTTAAACTCTCCAGCTGGGAGCGATTTCTTATTTATGTGCCTAAAGCTAGTCAAATCCCTTCTCTCGTTTGCAGTCTTCCTCTAGATTTATTTAAGATGGAGATAATGCATTGAAACACTGCTGGGGCATGCCTCTAATGCTCTGTGAGGTCGCTTTATTAAGGGACACCGTCCACCCCCATCTCCCACCACTTTGTCATCTTCTCCACTCTAGAACTGGATTAGGCACCTTTGGTGTGTGTTCACATTTCCTGCAGGGAAATGTGTGTGTATGTAATAGAAGGAAAGTCTGATGCAGTTATGTTTAAACAAGCACATATTCCAAAAAGAGGTAAAAATTAGAGTTGGATGAATATTGATTGCAAACTCGAATGCTCCCAAGGTTATCTGCACAGACATGCCAAATCTCACTGGATCCATCATGATTGTATAGGATTTAACTGGAATTAGGGCTCAAGAACAAAAACAATGACTGGAACACTCACTGTTTTTTTTTTTTATGGAAAAAAATTAAGGATAAAATTAAGTTTTTATTCTCATTTATTTGATATTTGAGCAAGAAGAGGAAAAAGAAAACTGCAGTAATTCTAAAGCAAAAACCGAGGCGGAATATTTTTTGACCTAAATAATGAGCTCTATTTGAGGTAACAAAGTGAAAAATAAAATTTTACTTTATGTCTGTTTCAATGGAAAAACTTATTACACTACACTATAATAAACTTTACTTTTTGTTAAAAAAAATGACTTAGTAATGGTAACACACACCCTCCTTCCTTGAAATATTTTAGATGGGTAATTCTGACCACTAGCACCACCAACACCATAATTGGTATTTGAAATGCCATTGGGTATGCATAAAGATAAAGGAGAAAATGTCATGAAGTCAACTTGAAATTTAACCAACTTGGAGACATCATACTTTGTAGGGTGCTTTATGGAGTGTAGCCATGTTTTGTAGTGAAAGTGAAGTCGCTCAGTTGTGTCCGACTCTTTGCGACCCCGTGGACTGTAGCCCACCAGGCTCCTCTGTCCATGGGATTTTCCAGGCAAGAATGCAGGAGTGCGTTGCCATTTCCTTCTCCAGGGGATCTTCCCAACCCAGGGATCGAACCCAGGTCTCCCGCATTGCAGCCAGATGCTTTAACCTCTGAGCCACCAGGGTTTTGTAGTACTTTCTAGTAGATTTCAGAAGTTGTAGTTGGAAATGAAAAAATCTTTTATTTCTAAATTTCTGAAGGATTTCTTTAAGACTCTGAATATTCTGTGAATACTTAGGCCAATATTTTGCAGCAGAGATTTCTACTGTAGTATAGTATTTCATATGTTCAGTTGATTAATCTTTGCTATGCTGAGAGAAAAATAAACCTCTTTCCCTCTCCCCCATCTGACAAGAATGACTTTAAAAAATTTAATCAAGGCTGATTTGGCTTTAAAACTAGAACGAGGATTGGAGACAGAATTTCACCAGTGACAATCTGAGTAATTTTTAGGGAATATTTTGATTTTGAAGCCTTAAGTAGTTCTCATATATTCCTGGACCACAGGATTGCAATCTCAAGTGTAGAGTTTAAGTTAAAGAACTGGATAATAATGATGGTGATGACAGTGTCCTTTACTATTGTCCTTTACTCTGTGTGTGCTATTCACTTGGCTCTGTCCTAGGTGTTTTAAATGTTGCTGTGTATTCAACAGGCAAATAACTCCATGGTGCTGATCTGGAGAAACTAAACTTTCAAGAGTTGCTGGGCCAAGATGCCCTGCATTCAAAAGGCCAGTGTTAAGATAAAAGCCCAAGTCTGACTTATTTTAGGGCCATGTCCTTTCACTGTCCCCATCTGCCTTCAGAGGGACTTCATGGCCCTCTCTCTGTAACTGTTGGCATCACTTACTGCTTGTTCTTGGGTTTTTCTGTTTTCTAGCTAAGTTGTATGAGAGGAGAGTTGAAGAGCTTTTTACCCAGGCTTCAGTGATGTATTAGTGTTAATGAGCCTCCGAGTCCACCGAAGTACACTTCCTTATGACAGAACTGCCTGTATACTATTCTACTGAAGCTTTCCAGTACAAGTTGGAAATAGGAGTTGAAATGTAATAGCCATTAAGTATAAATTGTGGGTTATTTCAAAGACATTGTTTTTACAAATTGATGACACACATGCTAGGTCTTTCATGTAGCAGTATTGGACTGAACAGAGTCTTTACTAGCCGCACACTTTCCCAGTGCTTGGCATTGTCCTCAGGGCATGCGATTGACTGTTGAAGTAATAAACCTCTTTGCTGTCTGAGAGCTGAAAGGAAGGCTGTAGTCTGTTTGGGAAAAGGCGTAAGTCATAATTGTAGGCTGTAATAAATGTAAATTCATGAGAAATAGTTCAGCTTCAAACAGCCGAGTAGCTGAAGCTTGTAAAACTGTGCCCCAATCCTCCTTTCTGGGGCCCAGATCACAGACAAATTATTCATCTTTTTTTTAAGCCGTGAGATTTTGAAGGCTTCTTACAATCTCCAGTCTCTTGGCTTCCTGCAAGAAAACAAATACCGAGTCTTAAATGACAAAAATGAATTCCTAAATAAGTTAAACTTTTTCAAATTTTTTTACTAAATTTGAATAATAATAATGCTCCTTACAGATGATAGCTCAGGCCAGCACTTCCTCAGTGGCGCTGAGCTAACATTCTAAATTCGAGATGGCATTCTCTCTGTTCTGCTGTCTGGATAATCACTGATGAAACATTAATCATCTCAAGGTTCTATTCAAGTCCATTGATGGAAATGGTAAAATGTAATTTAGCTCGAGGAATTGAATTAATGTTTTCTAATAGCTCTGAGGTATTCAGTGATTTATAGGTTTCGATGCTGGAAGGTGTGTGTATTTCTGTGTGTGTTTGTTTGTAGTAGTTAATCTAAATAGATGGTTACAAATGATACACATTCGATACTATAAAAATATGTATTAACTCTATGGTGACTGTTAATATGGTTTATTTGTGCCTGTCAGTGTAACATTGATTATGTTATACACCCAATACAAAGTAGTGCTCCATTAAGAACTATTTGTTGAATTGTTATAAAACCTTTAACTATGGATGTTCATATGCAGATGTGGACATAAATATCTGTCTATATCTATATATTTGTCCATATTGATATCTATGTTTAATGATTTATTTTCAAGGAAGTTCAGGATTTATTCTTACTTGATTATACTGTGAACTGCTATCATGCAAACATTAGTTTTCCATAATCCATCATTTCCCTCATTTATAGCTTTTATTTTCCTCCCACCCCCCCACACTCCCTAATCTGACATTTTTGCCTAAAACCATGTTAATAACATACTTGTGTCTTTCTCACTACTTGCTTCTTTCGAAAGGTTACAGTATGATGCAGTTTCATTTTGTTCACTTTGGCACCAATAGGATCTGAGCAGTTTCTAGACCAGTGTAGGTATGCACCATTGAATGAATGTATTCAGTGTTGAATGAATGTGGAATGTGAAGAAACCAGGGCAGTGTCCAGGGTCCTGGGGAAAATTCATTCTATGATTCTGCCCCTTTTGCATCATTTTGGACTAGTTGTTTCCTCTATTTAGTTCTTTATTTGAAAAATATGCATTATTATACCCATAATGTCACTGGATTGAGGGTTAATAAGATTATGTAAGTGAAATTCCTTATGTGTTGCCTAGAATGTAGTAGGCTTTCATAGTTGGCTCTGTTTGAATGTTCTGTCCTAGGTGTCCCTAATGTGTGAGTGTCCTCGTCTTATAAGGACACCGGTCATACAGCATTAGGGCCCGCCCGTATGACCTATTTTAGTTACCTCTTTAAAGACTCTTCAAATACAGTCACATTCTGAAGTACTAGAAGTTAGGATTTTGACATATGAATTTGAGCAGGGTGGGGTGGGGAGTATGGGTAGTCTTCTAACAGTGCAACACTTCTAAAATGTGATTTGAAGCTCTTGTTAAATGAATTGGCTTTTCTTGGCAGAGGGAAGGATAGACCAGCTCTGCTTAACCAAACTTCTTATATTGATTTCTGCAAAACAGAATACTTGATTAATCACATTAAGCTCAGAGGAACTGACCCATTTGTCATGTATCTTCCACTGCACAGTATTTTGAAGGTACTTTGTATTTTCATGTAGAATTACCTCTGACAGAGCAGCATGCCTCAGACTTTAACGTGCACATTACTATTGGAGGGATCTTGTTCACATGCAGGTGTCAATTCACCAGTTCTTACTTAGAGGCTGAGATGCTGCATCTCACCTGTACTCTGGATGGTACTGATGCTGCTGAGACCATACCTTGAGAAGCAGGCAGGACTACAAAGGTGACAGGTCACAGTGCAGAATCAGAGTGTGGTTCCTTGTTTTCAAAAGTGATTAATAAATTTGAAACTGTACCAGCAGAGCATTAAACTAAGTGCATGGAACCCTGTGCTGTGACACCATTAGCCCATGAGCCAACCCTGAGCTGCTGTCGGAGCACTAGTGGAAGAGATCTCAGGTCACTTACTCACACTGATCTGTGAAATGATTACCCTTATTGACCCATATAAAATCTTTGTACTGCTAACCACTCATGGTTTTACATAATGTTTGCACAAAACTCTGAAGATGTGGGGAAGCATGAACACGTGGGAGGTATAAATAGAGTTGCCCTGACACTCTGCATATCCTTGTGTATAAAACAGAACTTTGTCCCCACCAGCACAGTGACTATGATATACAACTCATCCTTCATTTGGAAAGGTTCAAAAGCATCTAGGCCATGACATGTGAATTCCTCGGCAAAAATGATGATTCTTCTTTTTGACCTTGAGCTAGCACTAAGCCTTCTTTTTATAGCTGAGTTTTAACTCTAGGAGCGAAATCCATCACAGTTTTTTTTTGAGATGAAGATAATTATAATAATATAAAATTTTAAAAACTTGGGTTACTCATATACATGGATTTGTTAATTTTCTGCGCAGGGAACACAACCACCCATGTACTGAGTCGTACATCTTAGAGTTTTCTCCCCATTTTCCTGCTTCATTTTCCCCTCCTCTCCCCTTCATTGAGAGAACTGTATAGGTAGATAATTCCAG
The DNA here is from genome assembly GCA_024291935.2 of Okapia johnstoni. Classification (NCBI taxonomy): domain Eukaryota; kingdom Metazoa; phylum Chordata; class Mammalia; order Artiodactyla; family Giraffidae; genus Okapia; species Okapia johnstoni. Next base: position 11,165,958 of record CM044324.1, read on the forward strand.
AAGCTGAGGAAATATTTTTCATTTAGGATTAGCCCAAGGAGAAACCCGAGGTTTGATGAGAATGATCTGAGGTCTCTTCCTACTCTTTCATCCTGCTAGATTTCTTGGTACTTTTCCAAGTCCTTGGTACTGAGTTCCTGTAATCAAGTAATTATTGCAAAGACAACGGTCAGGTTTCTATGGAGTGATTACTGCCTTTATAGTTGTGTTTTTTAATACTTCTCTCCCATATCTTTATCTCCAGGTATCTTATTTCTATATGAATTATGGAATTTTTGTAAATTAATATTTTTGGTCATGCTGTGTAGCATGTGGGATCTTCCTTGTGACCAGGGATCAAACCAGTACTTCCTGCAGTGGAAGCATGGAGTCTTAACCACTGGACCACCAGGGAAGTCCCTGAATTATGCTATTTAAGGGAAAATAGTTTCTTAAAAAAATTCTGGTAAACATCTTATTGAGGATTGTGATTGCCTTGGTCTGGAATGGTAACCTGAATTTTTTGAATAAGTGCTGTTTCCATTTGTCATTGTTATTCAGTCACCAAGTCGTGTCTTACTCTTTGCGACCCCAGGGGCTGCAGCACCTAGGCTCCCCTCTCCTCCAGTATCTCCTGGAGTTTGCTCAAATTCATGTCTATTGAGTCGGTGACTTGTTGAACCATGTCCTCCTCTGCCATCCCCTTCTCCTTTTGCCTTCGATCTTTCCCAGCATCAGGGTCTTTTCCAGTGAGTCGGCTTTCGCATTAGGTGGCCAAAGTATTGGAGTTTCAGCTTTAGCATCAGTCCTTCCAATGAATATTCAGGGTTGATTTCCTTTGGGATTGACTGGTTTGATCTCCTTTCTCTCCAAGGACTCTCAGGAGTCTTCTCTAGCACCATAGTTTGAAAGCATCAATTCTTTAGTGCTCAGCCTTCTTTATGGTCCAACTCTCACATCTGTACATGACTACTGGAGAAACTATAGTTTTGACTATATGGACCTTTGTTGGCAAAGTGATGTCTCTGCTTTTTAATATGCTGTCTATGTTTGTCCATACAGCTCGAAATTCAAAAGGTATGATCGCCACGACCATCCTCAAGCCGTCCTTGAAGGCTCCCCACTGTGTGTGTCCTCTAAAGTTAGCTTAGGCTTACATGAGCAAATGCACCTGCCCTTCCCTCATTTTATACTAGCAAACTTTTCATGGTTTTGCACGTTTTAAAAATTATCTAAACTATAATACAGGACTTTGTGAAAGGTAATAACCTTCAGGACTGTAAGCAGTGGAGGTGTAAGATGTGAGGGGTGAGAAGTGTGTGTGCTCAGTAGCCAGAGATCCTACCTGCTGCCACAGTCACCTTTTCTTTGCACTTAGAGTTGGTGCCATTCCTAGGCTTTCAGAGTTTTGCCCAAAAAAAGGAATATTAGAAAAAGTGGTGGGCTTTTGTATTAGAAATAATAAAGAATTACCAGGGGAAATTTAGTAGATTGTTTTTAAAAAGAAAAATTATCATCCAGTTAGTTTAATTTCAGTTCCTAATAGACTGATGAAATAACATTAACAAGAATGTGTAAACATCTATAAGATGATGGAAACAGAACCAAAGACTTTAAAGCAGTAATCATCACACAAAAACCTGATTGCTTTCCTTGATAGCTTTATACAATTACTTGATTAAAAAAGGCTATATATGTTAAATATCATGATTTTAAGAAAACAGTGTTTTTTGAAATCTTATGTACCAAATTAACTGAATTGGATAAGAAATGGTAAATGTATAATGAACTATCTGAAGAGATAATGATTATTGAAAACATATCAAATTGAAGAGACCCACAGGGTAGTGTGTATATATTTTTTAATGATCTGGAAGAATTAGCTAAGCAGTATATTAATGGCATCTACAGATAATGGTAAATGGGAGGGTGCCTTGTTTTTTTTTTTTTTTTTTTTTTTGTATTAGTGAGAATGAAGCATAGGAGTCAAAATGCATGTTTAGTATAACAGCAAAAGGTGAAAGAGATTTATTTTCAAAAATCTATTGTATTTGAAAGAAATCATCAAATCAATGGGTCAAGGGAAGCAAAAACATAGTGACCAGATGACCATTTCAGGAGATGGCAGTATAATAGCAGTTCATTATTATGTGAATTGGATAAGATCTTGATGTACAATTAACCTAAAAATTTTTAGTCCATATGATGAATAAATATCAAGTGCTAATCTAGGAATAATATTATACATATTTGTCAGTTCCATTACCATCCCATCACTAGATGGCATCTTGACTGCAAAAGCAAAAGGTTGTACTGCAATAAAGGAAAATTTTCTAAAAAGAAATGTCTTTCAACTGAGAAAGTAAAGTGGACATACTTTGTAGAGACACGTGAAAACTCGTTGAGGCATATGACCTTTGTTTTATTGTGAATTATTAGCACCAGTTGGGTACCATGTTGCTGTCTTTCTAAAGGAACTGCACATGATCACTTGAGAAAGTGAAGTGGGACCAAGGAGCTGGCTTCTGAATGGCCTTCGTCGAAGATGTTATCCCTGTTTTACACAGTTGGGCTTTAGCTTAGAGAAGTTGCAGTGTCTTATGAAGTGTGTTATAGACAGTCTGGGTGTTTAAGCAAATAGTTGTCTCCTGCTTACTAGACTAGAGAGTCTTTGCACTGGATTTCCTGAGGTAACATCAGTAGTCATTCTTCATGTTAGCAAGCAGTTAGGGGTATTATGTCTGCATGGACAAGAAGGAGGATAAGATTTCAGCCTCTAAGGCAGTCATGATGGATTGCCCTTTTGACTTACAGCGTCTTCCAGCAACAAATTCATGTCTGCTTTGGACCAGGAAGAAACAGTAGTTTGAAATATAATAGCTTGAAAAGTTAGGAGGACATGCCAGTCATATTTGTGTCATCAAATTTGTGGATCAAGCATAGATTTTCTAACCTGAGTGATCCTAAGAATTTATCATAGTGCATGACTCGTGTATACCAAAGGCTGTAATGAATAAATAACCCAGAATGTAGCATTATTGATATATGTTAAACTGGTGGAGATGCTAGAATTAAAATTAGTCCCTAACTTGCATTGATTTTTTTTTAAAGAAGACATCAATTTTATGGAAACTTTTGAAGAATTAAAGTGATAGAAAACTGTAAAGCACACTCTCCTTCTGGTAGAAAATGTTCTTTTTTTCCCCCTCTTGAGTTTAGCATAGAATCAATACTAACATTGTTTGTATTGTACTTTAGTGTTTACCAAGTGGATTCGCATATATTCTCATATTTCATCTGTGCAATGACCTCTGGAAGACAGGATTTCCTAATTATGTTTTTTACTGTCTATTTCTTAACTCTGTCTAAAAGCAGATTGATTGAACTCCATTTCCTCAATTTCGAAGGCTGGATGTATTAAGTGTATGATGGGATATTTAAGGAGGCAGAGGAAAGGAAGAGCTAGAGATTCTAAATGATAGACACTACCCCTGAAATGATTTCGCCAGCAATCTCACTTCTTTTTCCAAAGGCTGAAAACAAAATACAACCCAAAGACAAGGAAAGCAGGGAACACGTGTGTCTTTGAACTTGGCAGTGGAGCAGGGCCTTCTTGCTGTGCCTTGGGGAGGAATTTGCTTTGGCTGGCTGTTCTGCAAAGTCAACTTTGTTTTTTCTCCTCAGCGTCTTGTTTTACCGGCATATGCTTATACTGGATTTATATTTCATCTCATTAAAACAAAAATTGAGATCTCTGTATCATTCTTTTCATAATTATATTTACTAAATATTTGGTAAATACTTTTTTGTGACTCTCTGACTTTGTTAGTTAGGATTAAGCATGGCACTATACAACCTCTGATTCCCCAAATAACAGCAGGATCTTAACCATGCTAAAAGTTTATTTCCCTCTTACATAAAGAAGTCAAGCAGTCTGCATCCCAGAATTGATTTGTGTGATAGCTCCAGAGGCAGAGAACCAGATGCCTGACTCACTTCAGTGTTGCCTTCAGACTGTCAACCTTGTGGTCCAGAGGGGCTGCTTGAGTGTTAATCATCAGGTCCACATTCTAGGCAACAGGAAGGAAGAAGGGGTGCCTGATTTCCCTTTCGGATGTTTTTTTTGATATACCAAATAGCTTTCCTGTTTTTATTCCAGCTCTAGTTAGAGGGCCGATGAGGAACAACTTGTTGCTAGGTAAGCTCAGCTCAAGACCAGAGTTCCTTACTGAGGGGAGAGGAGAGTGAGTGTTGGTGCAAGGACCTCTCATCTTGCACATGTGGTGTAGGACACCGTCGATGAGCAGTGAGGGTGCCTCTGCAGTCTGTCCATTGTCTGGCTGCACCAATCGTTTTATAATGGTAAGGTGCTGTGACGTACCGCTCTTCATGTAGAGGTGCACAGATATTAGAATAATCACCTGATTCATTTAAACTTGTGCCTGTAAAAGGAGAGTGTATTTGTTCTCAGAAGTCACTGTGTAAGGCTAGATTTCTGTACTGTTTCTAATTTTTACATTATTTCCTAAGGCTTCGGGGGGAAATGCGAGCAGCTTGATGCTAGAATAGTTTTCTATGTGATTTCCTCTCCTTTTTCTTTAAAGGAACAATAAATTGCATAGAGAACAATGGGCAAAATGCCAGCCACTGTGTCTTTAAGGTTTGAGATTTGGCTGTGGAGCATAGAAGAAAATTCCAGAAACACTCTTAAGAAAGTTATTATTTTCTCTTAAATGTGATTTGGAACAGCAAAGGACAATATGTTTTATAGCACAACTTTTAAGACAACTGAATTGGCAATAAATTCACATAATGAAACTTCCAGCAAGTCTTTATATTTCTGCTGGGGAATTCCTTGGTGCTTGGTGTAAATTTTTAAATAGTTAATATCAGCTTTCTATTCTTTCGTTCCTTTCTTTGTAGAGCTAGTGGGAAAAAAGCTTGCTGTGTTACAAAGAATGCCTTTTAGTAAGACTATGAATCAACTCATGTGTGTTTCTGTGTCAAACATATTAAGTAGTAGTTTTTAGGCACTTGAGGGATTGCCCATAATGTCATAATTGTGAGATTCTCTTTCTCATCCATAACCAAGTGAGATCCTTCCTTTGCACCTCTGCTCGTCCAGGCTCCCAGCCTTCTGGTTCTTTCTCACAATGTGTTTTCATCAGGTTCAGCTCTAAACCAGCAGAGCAAGTCCTAGCTTCTCAAAGACCTGGATCTTAGTTCTAGATTTGCTGTCGAAGGACAAGGTATAAATTAAGGCAAATTGATGTGTATTTTGAGGCGTTAGTATTTTCACATTTAAAACAATAACTTGAGTTACAGTATTATTCTCTTCCACTTACGAAAATCTGAAACTCAGTGCAAATGGTTTCTTTAAAAATTAGCAAAAATTTTTCTAGAACATGTTTTTCCAATAATCCCAAACATGTTAATTTATATTTAAAGATGCTACATTTAAGTTATTAAATTATTAGCTTTTTAAAAGGAATTGAAGTAAAAAAAGTTGGAATATTTGTGATTATGAGCTCAAGTAGGTAAGCTTAATTTTTATGATACCTATATTTTGTGGGGGAAAAAAAGTTGCAACGAAATGTTACTTTCAAACCCTAATCATATTCTACATTTTCTGTTAGAAATGTGTTTCTGTTTAAAATGTGTTGAATTACTGATGTCAGATAAGGAGGAACCATCTCAAAAGCCTAATAGTCTATCAGCCTCCTTGATGACATTCAATTTTATTTGTATTCAAACAGCAAGTCTCCTTGGATTAGCAGCTGCCATTGTTCTGAAGCTTGGTCCCTGTCCTGAGTACAATGTGTCTGTTGTCTTTGTAAATCTTTATGTGCTTTATGTGTGTGGTCACGATTTCAAACTTAAAGAATTTAAATATGGGAGAGTTCAGGTTTTTAGAATAGATTTTAAGGATAACAGCCAGGATTAGTAAAAACTGGGGGGGAATAGATACAGCCTTCAAAAAAGAAATTTCATTTTGCAAAATTTAGCAAATGGGTTAAAGTGCTTATTGAGATTTTATCTGGAATATTTAATTGGGAGATTTAAAATTATTTTTAGTGAAAATGGTAGGTATTATTTACTTAGTATCTACTCTCTGGCAAAGAACTTGCCTCTTCGTATTTATGTTTTTCATTTAGTATCTCCAGAGGGTTCACACCTATTTTACAGGTGGGGAAACTGAGGTCATCTAGAGTGAGTGACAGGAAGGCAGGGTTGAGGGGGGCTTACCCTTATCTGAGAGTACTGAGAAGGATGTTGCTAAAGTGGTTTATTTAATATTTTGCTTTCCTGATTAAGCAGATGTCTTGAACTTTTATATAACTGGTAAATCTTCCTCTTCCCATACCTTAGAACTTCTAAGTAATAGGAATTCAGCCTGAACTGATTCAGAAAGAAAAAAAAAAAATTTGCCCACGTAAAGTCTGATTAATACGTTCCTTATGCTGTACTGTGCTAAGTCTCTTTAGTTGTGTACAACTCTTTGCGACCCTGTGGACTGTAGCCCATCAAGCTCCCCTGTCCATGGGATTCTCCAGGCAAGAAGACTGGAGTGGGTTGCCTTGCCCTCCTCTAGGGGATCTTCCCGATCCAGGGATTGAACCCTTGTCTCTTAAGTCTCCTGCATTGGCAGGTGGGTTCTTTATTACTAGTGCCACTTGGAAAGCCCAGTACATGTACTTGTGTGCATCCTAATACTCTTAGAAATGTAAGGCATGTACGTTACCTCAGGGACTGAGTACATTTGGAGAATTTCAAATATCAGTGTAAATTAAAGGCACAGGCTGTGTAGACAGAGACCCTGGGTTTGAATCCTAGCTCCACCAAGTACTTGACATATGACCACTTAAGAGCCTCAGTTTCCACATACGTTAAACTTACTTCAGGGCTGTCAAGTTAAAGTGAATGATATGTATGGATCGTAAGCGTAGTGCTTGGCAATATTTGAGCTGCTCTTGCTCTTTTGTAATGTCTTTTGGGGGTAAGTTTATTGTTTATTGGCATGGGAATGCCTTCTCATTTGAGTCAAGAAAAATAAGATGTGTTAAGAATTTTAAAAATAAGAAATGAAGACTTACTAATTAATATTGGGTGTATTTTTTATGTTACTTATTTTAAAAACTCTGTAGAAGTCCTCTAAATAGATTTTTTTCTCCCATGAGCCTCGAATATGATTCAGTTAAAAACTAGTTTCCTTTAAAATTTTCAAACATTTTCAAAAAATTTTCTATGATATTTTTATTCAGTAGTAGTTGAAGTATTGAGGAAGTGTTACAGTTTTTAACTTATTCTAGCATCAATTGACACATTAAATGAATGATTCATATCCCTGAACAGTATAAAACTATTTCATATATATGTATACACACACACACACACACACATACATATATATAGTTTTAAACACATATATTTAAATAAAATAAAATGTTTTGGGGTTCTTTTTATTGGAAAAAGTTATTTCTCCTTCACATTTTACAGGCAGGGAAGATGAGTCATAAAATGGTACTTACAAGAGCAGTGAAAGTGATGGATTTGCAGAGAAGGAAAAGGGTGTGAGGAGGCAGGCATCCTTGATTCTCATTCAAATTGGATTCATTTCTGCTGTGCTGTGTGGCGTTTCCAACATGGCCAGCTTTTTGAAATGTTTTAAATTTTGCTTCTGTGTTGTCATATAGTTCAGTGCTTGTGACTGGAACAGTCTCTTGGGCAAAGATACTAATTTAAGAATGTTACCAGTCTAAATTTTCCTAAGAGGATTAAACAAATTCCATAGCAAATAAATGGACATGTTTAGAAGGTTTTTCCCCCCAAGTTAATTTCCAGAAAACACACAGGAATCATTTGCTAAGCTAAACATACAGGTACATGAATGAGCCCTGCTTATGTGGATGGACAGTTGCAGGGAACGTCATCGGTAGGCTTGGGTTCAGTAGTAGGAGCTGCACAATTCACAACTAGAAGTTGCTCATATGTGTCTCTCCCCAAAGTTGGTGAGGCAGCTCTCCTCTTTGCCTGATCATTAGTATTCATCAGCCTACAGCTCAGACTCTTTTCCCTTGTTTTTGTCAGGGAAGATGATGGAGCAAGGTTGCTTAGAAACACTTAGCCACACTCTCCACGGGAATTATCAATCTGTCCTGTGTGTTCACCTCTGCACGCAGGAGAGAAAATTGAGTTTTGCTGCTGACAACATTAATTGATTGCAAGTTGTTTTAGATGTTGTGTGATGTTGAAAAACGGATTCCCTTTCCTTTTCATGTGTTGGATGTGGAGAAACTATACGATGACTCATTGCACTGAAACTAAAATGATTGTAGAGGCATCTAAATTTGGATTTGTATGTGTTAGTATTCAGATCTTGACACTGGTCAGCTTACAGAATCCTCTTTGGTTTTGGAGACTGTTTCTGTAGTGATTTCTTTGGTTTCCAATAAATTCACACAGCCGTCTCCTTCAATAGAGTTCTGATTAGCGCAGTCAGGGAGTGACATGTGAAATTGGGGTGGGGGAGAGGGCTGAGATGAAAACCAGCCACCAGCCAAAAATTCTTTTGTCACTTTTTTCTCTTCTCCACCCCTTCTGGTCAGATTGTCATCTTCAAAAATGTCTTGCCCTAAAAGGTAAAGTCATGAATACAATGTGTTTCTGTGGTTGATTTTATTAACTTGAATTCTTCTTTAAAGATTTTTCTGATTTGGCTATTACAATCTCTTAAAAGCTGAAAGAGTGACAGAGCAGGTGAGAGAAAGTTAAGTAAACAAGCTGCCACCTCTCTGAGGTTAGAATGGGTTGACCTGGGTTAGGAAGAGGGGCTAGAGGCAAGCCAAGGGGACGAATTTGTTTTGGGTCTGTAGCCCTCTCCTGTGCAATGCCTAAGCCAGCTTGTGTGTTGAAAGCCTAATGCCTTTGGTCATGAATGTGTTCTACCAAGGACTCCCATTGAAATGAATGCATTGAACTTTGGGGAGGCCCTAATATCTTTAATATATGTATATATTTATTAAAGATTATAACGATGTATAACACACACTGTGTGGCCTCTGGGATCTCAGTTCCCTGACCAGGGATTGAACCCAGGCCAAGGCAGCAAAAGCCTGGAATCCTAACCACTAGGCTACCAGGGACCTTCCAAGCACATTTAAAACCGATTCTTCTTTCTTCAAGACAACACATAAGAATCACCTGTGGAGCTTGAAAAATCAGTGCTTATTCTTTGTCTTGCTCTTGGCAGATTCTGATTTAGTAGAAAAAAAAATTTTCTAAATTCTTATAGGATTTATTATATTAATCTATAATGTTAATGTATATACGGTGGATTATATTATATGCTAATTAGTGACCTATCATAATAAGATTGCAAATACAAAGGAAGTTACTTATAACAAAAATATTAATCCCAAATGGAAATGTTCAAGCCTTATCCAACCAGAAAACAAATGGCTTCACAGTATCAAAAGACCTCTTGGCGAGCTCCCTGTCAAGGTTACACTTCTTGATAGTGTTTCATGAAAAGGGGATGCATGAAGCAATTCAATCCAGAAACTGCACTGAAGCTGACACTTTGATTTCCTTCTAAACCACAGCTATAATGGATCCTTGAAATTTCTGGTGTACATTACAGAGACTATTTTAAATCTCCAAAAATTGTAATACCAGTGTATAATATAATGAGCCCCACAGAATGTGTTACATAAGGCAGAAAACATTAGATGCTTACTTTAGTATAGAAATAAATCATTGTTAAAAAATTTCTACTATCAAAATGAATTTTATATCACATTGCATCATTAGATTTGATAGCTTCACTATCATTTACTTTTACTGTGACATCTAGTATTTTATTAATCTTTTTTTTTTTTAGAAAAAAATCATTTTATCAGATTTTGTGTTAGAGATGATGATCAGAGCAACAAAGCTATGAACATGATGTTGGATATTCTAAGATTAACTCAGTCACAGCTCAGTTTTACGACCTCATGCTGAAGAAGAAGTCTTGTGATTGTGTTATTTATTGATTTATTTTTATGCCTTTATTTATTTTTTTTTGCCAAACGGCATGAGGGATCTTAGTTCCCTGACCACGGAATGGAACTCCATGCCCCCTGCAGTGGAAGCATGGATTCTTAACCACTGGGCCACCAGGGAAATCCCTGTTTATGTTTTATAGTAAGATGTACAGTGCTTGGTGCTACCTCACAGGGTTATAAAGACCAAATGAATTATATGCATAAAAGGCTTGGAGCAATGCTTAGCCCATATTAAGTGTGTACATTAGTGTTAGCTGTTGACATTATCACAACATCATCATAATTACACTGTTATCATGATTAATCTGTTAATATCTGTTAATCTGTTAATATTAATCCATATTATCCCTTTAACTTCTCCAGAAGAGAGAATTTAGTCTTCTAAGTATGTCTTTGCCAAGCTTATAATCAATTAAACACTTTAAAAAACTTTCCTATTCATAGGACTATAAGTGCCTGATGTATTTACTTCTGCTCCTGTGCTGTCTTCTTGGCAGAGGGTGATTTTTCTATGGTTGATGAATCCACAAGACACTTGATTTAGTTCTGTGGGTTCTCAGTGTGATCTGACAACATCTAAATGTTAATTTCTGAAATGGGTAATGTCGACAGGTATACCCCGTGAAGGGCTCCCCCAGTGGCTCAATGGTAAAGAACCTGCCTACATTGCAGGAGATGTGGGTTCAATCCTTGGGTCAGGATGATCCCCGGGAGAAGGAAATGGCAACCCACTGCAGTATTCTTGCCTAGAGAATCCCATGGAGAGAGGAACTTGGCAAGCTACATTCCACGGGCTCTCAAAGAGTTGGACATGACTTAGTGACTAACCGACATACCTCACATAAACAAAAGCTCTGGAGTTTCCACTAATTTCTTAGAGCAGAAATATTCCTGAAGCATCTAACTTTGATCACAGCAGGTGAGGTATAAGCCGGCGACTCCTTGGTCCCAGGTTGCGGCCAAGCTTTGTAGCTCCATTTGTTCCCTGAGGGTGTGAGGATAAAAAATTAAAAACCCACTTCTGTGTAACTTTTCATAGAATCCCAGGATTTAAATTTTTACTATGTGAAGAGGGGTACTGATTCTAATTCACTTTCATCGAGCTTTAAGAATAAATGACTGGAACTTAATAACCTATTGGAGTGGGGACAAAAACAGTCCATCGCTTCTTAATTTTTCCTGAATAGTCCTTTGTAGCCCACCTTCACCACTGAGAAGGAAAACATTGCTCCGCACTGTTGTAAACTAACATAGCTTACTGCATTGTCTTTTATGAAAGAACTCAAACAACAGGTAAAACTTTGAAAATATTTTCAAGTGTTTTGGCTAAAACTAAGTGAGGAAGCAACTTTGGGAGTTTAAGACTGAAAATTTCTATATGATTAGATACATGTGTGTTGTTTAGTTTTTCTTCTTTTAGAAAACTTCATCTGAGCCTATTATTTGTCCCTGTTTGAGGAAAGTAAAAGTATCCATTGGTGGCATTAGAATCACTTATTCCCGCTTGTATTTTAGCAAGATTTCCATACAAAATCTTTAGTAGTGGTATGGAAAATATTTACGTGTAGTGTATTGTTTCTAGTTGTCTGAGTAGAAAGGAAAGGCTTGCTTAACCAATGATCAGCTAATCCTCACTTGTTTGGGTGAGGAAGAACTTAGTTTCTTCATTTTTTCTGATACCACAATTTTTCTTCATGTTCTGGTAACATTTAGTGATGGTGACTTGTATTGACTTTTTAAAAAATTACTGTCACTTATAACACAGGATTACATAGCATTGCCTGTTTATTTTGAATCATTTTCTCCCTCATAATTTAAAAATCAAAACCTTGTCTATCTAAATTTTCTTGTGGTTGGAAGATCACCCCATCCCCTGACCTCATTCTTATGTAGGATTATTTTTCCATTTCTCTATAGTTTCCATATGCTGATGTTTAAATGGTAATGCAGTAAAACTTTTCTTATTTTGCACTTGGCTAATGTGTTACTGTCTTTTCTTGTTCTGAAGAGCTCTGGTTTTTAATCTGGCATTTAAAAAGTTTTCATACGTTTTTAGATGGTATGAAAAGTAGTATGATGAGTTTAGCTTTGAATACTAATACCTGTTAATTATTAAACATTCTAAGCAATGGTTTTTTTGTTTTTGGAAGGCTCTATTAACATTTTAATCTGGAGATAATAATACACACTGTAATTGTAATTGCTTGTGCCAGTTGAAGTATTTCATACTCAGTACTATTAGAAATAAAAGTTAGGAAGGGCATTGGGCAATTGACATTTGAGTGCATCCTTCCTACACCTCAGGGAATTGAAGTTCAGAGAGGTTAATTGCCCGAAGTCAAACAGCGAGCAAGTTCTGGAACAGAACTTCAGAGTCTGACTGGAGTGTCTCTGTTCTTTAACTTGCAAATTGCTGCATCTGAGAAGAACAGAGTGGGTCACCCCCGCTCTGCCACCTCTTAGCTGTGTGACTCTGTTAGTATATTATTAATTGTTATGTTGTTATCCTTAGACCTCAGAGTTGTATCATTTATGAAAATAATCTCCAAGGTTTTTTAAAAATAAAATATTCCCTTTTTTATTATTTCTTTAAAAATTTAAAGGTACGATTTATGTTTCCTGCTGTAATTGGCAAAGAGATTCATTTTCTTTTTTATTGTATAGACATTTTCAAATTGGGCAAGGTTTTAATTCATAACAAAAGTATTTAAAATCATAATGAATTCAAGCTTCTTCATAGGGTGTCTCTTTTGCCAGTAATGGCACAATTCCTACAGCACTGGTTGATTATCAAAGTCTGATCATTGGTCATTCACATCTGTAATACGAACTTCAGTTTGGTGAATTTTGATTTCAATCTTCTGTCCACTGATAATCCCAGCCCAGATAAAGTGCAGTTTTTTGGGAAGGCAGTTCCTGAAACTCCTCCTCTATTCAGTAGGAAGCGTAGATAGCAGGATGGAAGATTGGTCCTGATGGTGACTGATGGACTCTGGAAGGGAGGGTGAAGTGCTATTTGATGGCCCCATAGGAAGAGAAATGCATAGTGAATGGAAGATAGTTGGTTTCCTTCTCTTTTAGCCCACCTATCAGTTCTTCGTCAGGCAGAACCTACTACTCGTGTTTGCTAGCTAGCTCCTCCAACAATGACACACATCTTATGATCTGAGGACAGATGGCTGGAGCATAAATCTGTAAATGTCAAGTAAGTCTGTTGTGCAAGGCTTCTTGCTAAAATATTGATAGCTTAGTGTCCAGCTGTAACTGCTGGTTTCTGCTCTTCCTATGTTTATCTTATTATTTAAATGAATAATGCTTTTACTACTTTAAAAGCCACTGGAAATTTTAAAATTAGATTAAATTGTCAAAGCACATAACTGATGTTTGCTTCTCTCTGTATTTGTGTTAATGAATGATCTGAGGTAGTACTCTAAGGATGAGTTTAGCCTCTGAATGTTTGAAATTCTATCTAGGCCAGTTGTTTAATGTGAAATCAAATCAGTGTAAAAAGAAAATGTTGTCAAAGGACTCAGATTTCTTAAGGTTTAAAACTGTTTTGGAAATGTCTTGGGGATTTAAATTTTGATAATACATGTTACACCCAAGCAAACACTCATATGTATGCCCACACACATATTTAGTTACTATACTATTTTAATTTAAAACCACCCCCTGGTGGCTCAGATGGTAAAGCTTCTGCCTACAATGTGGGAGACTCGGGCTCAATCCCTGGGTCAGGAAGATCTCCTGGAGAAGGAAATGGCACCCCACTCCAGTACTCTTGCCTGGAAAATCCCATGGACGGAGGAGCCTGGTAGGCTACAGTCCACGGGGTCGCAAAGAGTCGGACACGACTGAGCAGCTTCACTTTTTAATTTAAAATGGTCTCAGTTCTTATCACTATTTTTGACGTGAGTGCTTGTCTGTATTGACATTGTTTTTTTAATTTTTTTTAGTAGGTTCAGTTTGTTTTCAGAACATATACTAAATCAGTTCATGGTATAATAGGACTATGCTCCAAAGGTTGATATTGACACTCTGTTGAATATCTTTTTCCTCTGTCGCACATTAACTAGCAACCCTGTTTTCAGGGAAGGTTGGTGCTACAAGATCTCATTAACCTCTTGTTTTCTTTGCGTGGGGCACTGTGCTAGCAGCTATAAATTGCATTTCCTGTTATTAGTTTCCTGTGTAGCAATCTTTCTTAACTAGTCTGTAGTGCTCTTTATTTCTAAGTCTTTATAGAGGAAGTAACTATAAGTAGAGAAGTTAAATTTTATCCTAAAATACATTAAAAAAAAGACATCCGGAAAGTATCTGTACAGTTACAGAATTTTATTTTTAAAAAAGTTTACCCCTTAATATAGTACATTCAAAAAACATTTAAAGACATGTTTTCTTAAAGCAATATTGGCTTTATAGCTATCTGATCAGCATCATGTGTGTTGTTTGGCCTGATGCAGGGGTGATGTGCCAATTGCAAAAACTCTTGGATTAATTTGTTTAATTAGTATCCAGATAGAATACCATAGATGAGCTACCATGGAACTTCTACGTGATATTTTTCCATTGCGAAAGCAAAAGCAGTATATGAAGAAGAAAACACACAACTCATGTTCAAAACCTGCTTTTCTTCTTTGTTTTGACATTACACAGGTAAATTTTGCACTATGATCCATTTTGCACCACTTTCTTTACCACCTTTTGTCAGACATTCTCACTGCATTTCCTGAGTAATGTATTTACCATACATTTTACTCCTCATACCTGTGACTCTCCACCTTGTTTCCTTGTTTCCCCCAGGATGTTTTTGCACTTGCTTGTCAAAGGGTCAAGTCATAACCCTGACTTGGTTTTTAAGGATTTTTAATCTGTATTTGGAATTAGTCACTATCTGTGCTTTTCTGTAAGATTACGCCTCTTTATAGACACTTATAATGACCTTTAGAGAAATGTCCCTCAAGGGGTGCTTCATGTTGTTTTCACATCATTTTCAAGAATGCACAACTCTATCTGTCAATCTCTGAAAAAAAAAATAGTTCAAAACTTTCTGCAAAGTAGAAATTTTCATACTGTGCAATAGTGTTGACAGAGCTGGCCATTGTTCCCTTACCCATGCTGCAGGGGGTTGTTGACTGAACCTTGAAATCCCCCCCAACACTATGAAGAGCCCCCTTCCTGCTTTTTCCCTTGGGGTGACCCTAGGATCAATGGAATGTGTTCAGTTGGAATTTAAAGGGTCAGTTCATTGGATTTTGTTTAATCATTGACTGGTATTTTCCTTTTGATAGAGTGAAATAATAGTTGAATCCTGACGTTCATTTTTGTTTTTTTGCCTTCTAGAAAATGGGCCAAATTAGGAAAAGCCAATAATCACGATAATTTGAATTCTACATTTTTTTGAAGGCTGTCTTCCTTGCACCAAGTCTGGTGCTCTAATTAGTGTTGTGCACTTACACACATTCTTAAAGGAAAGCACCACTGTCCTTTCCCATTTGAAAAGTGAAGGTCATCATCCACAAACACCCAAGGCAGAGGTTCCCAGGTGTACTATGCATCAAAAGCACTTTCTGAAAAGTCAGATTTTAAGAATTAGGAATAAATAATTTGCAGCACAGAGTTGCTACAAATGATTCTGTGTTTTCTTGAGTTTATTGAGACCAGAAAAATGGTATTAAATCTTTCAACGTTATATCTTCTGTCTGGCCATATGGTTTTCAATAGTGACCAGATGAAGAACTGTCTTTATATAATTAAACTAGCTCTCATAATTGAGTATAATTGGACAATAAATTATCTTGGGTTTCTGGCCAGCAGTGAATATCACTGATGGTCTGAATTTGTTTTAATGCTATTCCTTTGACAGACAGTATTGGTTAACAATACTGAGTGGACTTGAGAGCCAGTTTCCTAAACTTAATTTTGACTCATCAAGTTAATACTTCTGTGCATTTGGACAAGTTACTTGGCTTTTTGGGGCCTCAGTTGACCTGTCTCTAAAGTGGGGATAAGAGATATACTTAGCACATAACTTTGTAGTAAGAAATACATAATTACTGTGAACATTTGAGAAGTGTTTCTTGTTTTTATTCTATCAGTAAATGAAAAATTATCATATTAATGACATAACTATAGACTGAGATTATTTCATTAATCATGTAATTCAATAATGTTCAATAAGAGGGACCCAACTCTTTCTTTTCTGTCGTCCTCAGCATCTAGTCTGGTTCTTCCCAGAATCACAAAAGAATTGTAGTGGCTCCATCTCGCACATTCCAGCAGTATGAGTTTGAAGCCCATCTCCAAAGCCCTAGGAAGGCTTCACCTGCTGACCTGTGGGCTAGAATTGAATCCCTTATTCTTCTCTAAGCAGACCTTGAAAATGAAATTATAAGAAGTCATAGAGCCAATCAGAGACAAATAGATACTGAAAAATTGGGGTTCAGTTAGTGACACAAGAGTTTGGAAAGGATAGTGAGTAACATTGTAGCATTTATTTTTATATTTTACTGGTACATAACTGCATGCGTGCGTGCTAAGTTGCTTCAGTCGTGTCCAACTCTTTGCAACCCTATGGACTGTAGGCTGCTGGGTTCCTCTGTCTGGGGACTCTTCAGCCAAGAATACAGAAATGGATTGCCATGCCCTTCTCCAGGGGATCATTCCCAACCAAGGGATTGAACCTGCATCTCCTATGGGTCCTGCATTGGCAGTGGGTTCTTTACCACTAGCGCCACCTGGTAAGCCCAAAGAGCACTTGTCCCACTGAACCAGCCAGGAGACAAACCTGGAATTTTCTGATCCATAGTCAGACGCATTATAAATACATAGACAAATAGTATTTATTTATATGTGAACAAAAGCTAATATTTGGAGCCTACCAACCAGAGGATGAATTAATTATTATATAATTTCTCCTCATAAAATCCCCATGAGGTGGAAACTATTAACTCCATTTCATGGATAGACACGGTCAAACAGTCCAAAGTGGTGGGACCAGAATGTGCTGAAAGAAACGTGGTTCTCTGAAGTTGAAGCTCTTTCTATTATAAAATGCAGTTTCTTATTCCTTTTGGACATCAGAATATTAACTGATGCTCTTAATTTTACTTTATGGTAAACTGATTTACCTTAGTTCTTTTTGAAAACAGGTATGAATTTCATGTATAAACAGATTCTATCTCCAAGACATAGTGTTCCATATTCTCATATTGGCAAAAATTTTCCTGATGAATAAACTGTTTCATTAAATGGAAATTGGATATAGAATTTGTGAAATGCTTCATAATAATCTTACAGAGAATATGTAAGTCCTTCTGTTTAACGCTGTGACTCCAGCAACTCAATCTAAAGCACATATTTTAACTTCTAATTTTCAAGACGTTAAAACAAAATCCCCTCAAAGAGTCAGTTTTGTCTATCCTCAGCATATTATGTTTATAACCTGGGTAGCTAAAAAAAATGGCAATATAAATATGATTGCATTTAGAAGATTGAATGATGGCAGTGTCATGGTTCAGTTCAGTTCAGTTGCACAGTCATGTCCTACTCTCTGCGACCCCATGGACTGCAGTACACCAGGCCTCCCTGTCCATCACCAACTCCCAGAGTTTACTCAAACTCATGTCCACTGAGTCAGTGATGCCATCTAACCATCTCATCCTCTGTCATCCCCTTCTCCTCCTGCCCTCAATCTTTCCCAACATCAGGGTCTTTTCAAATGAGTCAGCTCTTTGCATCAGGTGGCCAAAGTATTGGAGTTTCAGCTTCAGCATCAGTCCTTCCAATGAACATTCAGGACTGATTTCCTTTAGGGTGGACTGGTTGGATCTCCTTGCAGTCCAAGGGACTCTCAAGAGCTTCCTCCAACACCACAGTTCAAAAGCATCAATTCTTCGGCACTCAGCTTTCTTTATAGTCCAACTCTTACATCTATACATGACTACTGGAAAAACCATAACCTTGACTAGACGCACCTTTGTTGGCAAAGTAATGTCTCTGCTTTTTAATAAGCTGTCTAGGTTGGTCATAACTTTCCTTCCAAGGAGTAAGTGTCTTTTAATTTCATGGCTGCAGTTACATTCTACAGTGATTTAGGAGTCCCCAAAAATAAAGTCAGCCACTGTTTCCACTGTTTCCCCATCTATCTGCCATGAAGTGATGGGACCAGATGCCATGATATTAGTTTTCTTAATGTTGAGCTTTAAGCCAACTTTTTCACTCTCCCATTTCACTTTCATCAAGAGGCTCTTAAGTTCTTCACTTTCTGCCATAAGGGTGGTGTCATCTGCATATCCGAGGTTATTGATATTTCTCCTGGCAATCTTAATTCAAGCTTGTGCTTCATTTCCAGAAATGTGCAACATTTCTCATGATGTACTCTGCATATAAGTTAAACAAGCAGGGTGACAATATACAGCCTTGACGTACTCCTTTTCCTATTTGGAACCAGTCTATTGTTCCATGTCCAGTTCTAACTGTTGCTTCCTGACCTGCATACAGATTTCTCAAGAGGTAGGACAGGTGGTCTGGTATTTCCATTTCTTTCAGAATTTTCTACAGTTGATTGTGATCCACACAGTCAAAGGCTTTAGTGTAGTCAATAAAGCAGAAGTAAATGTTTTTCTGGAACTCTCTTGCTTTTTTGACGATCCAGCTGATGTTGACAATTTGATCTCTGGTTCCTCTGGCTTTTCTAAATCCAGCTTGATCATGTATTGTTCATGTATTGTTGAAGGCTGGCTTGGAGAATTTTGAGCATTACTTTACTAGCGTGTGAGATGAGTGCAACTGTGTGGTAGTTTGAGCATTCTTTGGCATTGCCTTTCTTTGGGATTGGAATGAAAAATGACCTTTTCCAGTCCTGCGGCTACTGCTGAGTTTTCCAAATTTGTTGGCATATTGAGTGCAGCACTTTCACAGCATCATCTTTTAGGATTTGAAATAGCTCAACTGGAATTCCATCACCTCTACTAGCTTTGTTTGTAGTGATGCTTCCTAAGGCCCACTTGACTTCACATTTCAGGATGTTTGGCTCTAGGTAAGTGATCACACCATCGTGATTATCTGGGTCGTGAAGATCTTTTTTGTATAGTTCTTCTGTGGATTCTTTCCACCTCTTAATATCTTCTGTTTCTGTTGCTGCTGCTGCTGCTAAGTCGCTTCAGTCATGTCCGACTCTGTGCGACCCCATAGATGACAGCCCACCAGGCTCCCCCGTCCCTGGGATTCTCCAGGCAAGAATACTGTAGTGGGTTGCCATTTCCTTCTCCAGTGCATGAAAGTGAAAAGTGAAAGTGAAGTCGCTCAGTCGTGTCCAACTCTTAGCAACCCCATGGACTTCAGCCTACCAGGCTCCTCCATCCATGTCTGTTTCTGTTAGGTTCATACCATTTCTGTCCTTTATTGAGCCCATCTTTGCATGAAATGTTCCCTTGGTATCTCTAATATCTTGAAGAGATCTCTAGTCTTTCCCATTCTGTTGTTTTCCTCTATTTCTTTGCACTGATCACTGAGGAAGGCGTTCTTACCTCTCCTTGCTATTCTTTGGAACTCTGCATTCAAATGGGTGTATCTTTCCTTTTCTCCTTTGCTTTTCACTTCTCTTCATTTCACAGCTACTTGTAAGGCCTCTCATATAGCCATTTTGCTTTTTTGCTTTTCTTTTTCTTGGGGATGGTCTTGATCCCTGTCTCCTGTACAATGTCATGAACCTCAGTCCATAGTTCATCAGGCACTCTGTCTATCAGATCTAGTCCCTTAAATCTATTTCTTACTTCCACTGTATAGTCGTTAAGGATTTGATTTAGGTCATACCTGAATGGTCTAGTGGTTTTCCCTACTTTCTTCAATTTCAGTCTGAATTTGACAATAAGGAGTTCATGATCTGAGCCACAGTCAGCTCCCGGTTTTGTTTTTGCTGACTGTATAGACCTTCTCCATCTTTGGTTGCAAAGAATATAATCAGTCTGATTTTGGTGTTGACCATCTGGTGATGTCCATGTCTAGAGTCTTCTCTTGTGCTGTTGCAAGAGGGTGTTTGTTATGACCAGTGCATTCTCTTGGCAAAGCTCTTTTAGTCTTTGCCCTGTTTCATTCTGTATTCCATGGCCAAATTTGCCTGTTACTCCAGGTGTTTCTTGACTTCCTACTTTTGCATTCCAGTCCCCTATGATGAAAAGGACATCTTTTTTGGGTGTAAGTTCTAAAAGGTCTTGTAGGTCTTCATATAACCGTTCACTTTCAGTTTCTACAGCATTACTGGTTGGGGCATAGACTTGGATTACCATGATATGGAATGGTTTGTCTTGGAAACGAACAGAGATCATTCTGTTGTTTTTGAGATTGCATCCAACTGGTGCATTTTGGACTCTTTTGTTGAGTATGATGGCTACTCCATGTCTTCTAAGGGATTCTTGCCCACAGTAGTAGATATAATGGTCATCTGAGTTAAATTCACCCATTCCAGTCCAATTTAGTTCACTGATTCCTAAAATGTCTACTTTTACTCTTGCCATCTCCTGTTTGACCACTTCCAATTTGCCTTGATTCATGGACCTAACATTCCAGGTTCCTGTGCAATATTGCTCTTTACAGTATCGGACCTTGCTTCTGTCACCAGTCATATCCAGAACTGGTTGTTGTTTTTGCTTTGGCTCCATCTCTTCATTCTTTCTGGAGTTATTTCTCCACTTATGTCCAGTAGCATATTGGGCCCCTACCGACCTGGGGAGTTTATCTTTCACTGTCCTATCTTTTTGCCTTTTCATACTGTTCATGGGGTTCTCAAGGCAAGAATACTGAAGTGGTTTTCCATTCCCTTCTCCAGTGGACCACATTTTGTCAGAACTCTCCACCATGACCTGTCTGTCTTGGGTGGCCCCACATGGCATGGCTCTTAGTTTCATAGAGTTAGACAAGGCTGAGCTCCGTGTGATTAGATTGGTTAGTTTTCTGAGATTGTGGTTAGTATAGAGTGTCATAGTGTCATGGTTAGTATAGAGCAGAATTAACTGGTGTTCATGTAACCAGAATGATGTTTTACTTTAGTTAAGTTAAACAAATCTCATTCCTTTTAGTAAGTTTAGTAAGACCATATTTTTCTTTATGCCTCTCACTTTCCTACCAGAAGATGATGATTCATTTGGTTGAAACTCTTTATGTTCTGATTGGTTTAAAAAATGGTTTTAATAGTCATATAAATGATAGACTAAAAAAAACTTTAAATGGTGATCCCTCTTGTGAAAGTTCCTATGAGAAACTTGGAAGATGGAAATCTGAAATGGACAAATAGAGTAATCAAGAGATCTGTATGCCTGTCCTTGGAGGAGGATGTGGTGCCTTCCACTGATGGTCCTAAGTGTTCCTCCAATTATTTGGAGGATGACATTTCAACATGGCTTCTACCCTGTACTTGGTTTACTGAATATGATTTTGGACAAGGATAAATGGAAATTGGAAGTGACAAATCAGATTCTGGTTCGAAATTAGAGAAAAAAGGCAAAGCAGTCAGTCAACTTTTAGCGAGATAAGATTCCCATCATTTCACCTTTACTATTGCCACGATGAACACTGAGGTTGGAATAATTTAATTCCTGCAACACAAAATGTTTGTTAGTGGTAAAGGGGATTTCTTGTTATCAATCCTCTTCTTACCTCACTGCCCCCAAGATTGGGACAAGATGTAATCTGCATCAGTAATTGGAGTAATCAAGAGTATTTCTGGTCCTTGTCCCCTTCTCAGGATCAGAAACTCAGCTGTTGGCATTCTTAATGTTGACTAGCTGTGTCACCTGTTTTTACCAATAGTATTGTTTAATTTGTTTAAACAATGCTATTTGTTTAATTAATTAATTTTTAATCTTTTTGTTTGTTTTTGCTCTAAAACCTTACCCTAAACAGTGGTTTGAGAAAGCCCTCATCTGAGTACATTCCCAGAAGGAAAGGATAGAGACTAATTTGACCTTAGATTCTGTCATTTTTGCATAAAAATGCTGAGTTAGTTCCAAATGCCTCAGATCAAAAGGAGAGCTGACACTTTATTCCCCTTGCTATCCTTTGGAACTCATAAAAACGTGATCTAAATTTAATACTTATTAAAATATTTAATATTAAATATTTAATATTTAATATTTTGTCTTAAAAAGGCATAAAAGAGCTCCCTGGACCTGCGTGCCTTCTGTTGTTCCAGGTCACTTCCCCAACCCCAAACTAGATGACAGAGTACTGGCCCCATTCTTGCAAGGCTTTGTCTCCCTGGAGTTTTAAACATAAAGTTCTTGCATCTGTTGTCAGTAACTTTCAAACATAGGAAATTTTTTTTTAATACTAGAACCATGTATCAAAATTAAGAAAAAAAATCCTTTATCTATGACTAGATATCTGGTGTATTCTGGAAGTTTTTGGTATACCCTTTAGAGAATTGCTTATTAATTTTTTGCACCTTACAAAGCACATGGCTGTGTTGAGACTGACAGTATAATTTACACACATACGGTGACAAACATTTATATTTGACAGAATAAATTTAAATTTTCATCGACTTTGTTACTTTAAAGCATTTTCTAATTGGAAAATATCTTTAGTTAATCCTACTTTGATACAGTGCCTAGTAAAGTACACTTACTGTAGTTAATGATGTTACAGACTTAAGTATACCCTGGAATACTTTGGAGAGTGTTGCTTTGTACCCATAAATAGTAAAATATTGTCCTCACTGATTCATGGATTAAAAAGATAAATTTAAAAAATGCATTACATGGAGGAAACCAAAAAATGAATGTATTTACATTTAGCAGATTGTTTTAGTTTTCTGTGACATTGTCTGTACTAGGCTTGTGTCTTTTTTTCATTATCAAGCCCTACACATGTAACAACCCCATAAACTCTTTAAGCATTAGAGATTAAGAATTAGAATTAACGTATATAAAAGTAGTTGCTTTTGATATTTGGTATCATTAACTTTTTCTGCATGGCCTAGTTTTGGAAAACAATTGTTCTGGGTTTGAGAAGTAGTGATATTACATGCCAATATGCCAGTTCAGATCATACTAGAAAAAATATTCAGGGTATGGTAAAGCCAGCCTTCAAAAGGTTAGGAAAAGTGTCCCAAAAATGCTGCTTTTGACTCTGATTCCTTCTTCAGGAATCATGGTTAGTTACGATTCCTCATATATAATTCTTATAAATTAATCACTTTTTTTTTTTTTTTGCCTGGGAAGCCAAACATTTACCACTTATTTTGAGTTTCTCAGTAGAATATACTGGTGTTTATGATGCACATAATTAAAGCGCATGACCTATGTCAGCTTCTAATTCAAGCTTAAAAATTATTTTATTTTGTAAACAATATTTTGTTAAAAAAGAAAACTCTCTTTCCAGACTCATTTTAAATGCCCATTTGTATACAACGTGAAGGATCTTCGTTCAGCTTCCAGGATCATCTTAAAATAAATACATCCATTTCTTCTTAAATGCACCCAATCTTCTTCACTTTGACAAGTGGTAGAAGCCTCTCAAGTGTGTTTTTGTTGTTATAATCATTTCTGTTCTCATTGAGTAAGTAACGTCAGATTATATTGCTGTCCTGGGAGTGATTCTTTTCACCAGTTATTGTGTGTCTTTCTGTTCGATGAGTAACTCTTTATTAAGCTGTGAAATAATGATTTATGGAGGAAATTGTGGCATTGACAAGTGGGCATTCACTTGAGGAACTTTGACTTGCTGAGATGTTAAAAAGGCAGTAATATTGTTTTTTTCTTTCGTTGGTGTGTGTCTATTCTGACTGGTAACTATTGCGACTCAGGTAGAATTTACAACTCAATGTTTTATTTTTCTTTTAGAAAGTGTTATAAAAGCTCTAGATGCTGGCAGTTTACAATAAAATTTGGCTTAAAAACCATCTCTGTCTAATTCTCTAGACTTTATGAGTGAGAGAGTGTTAGTCACTCAGTCGTGTCCGACTCTTTGTGACCCCATGGACCGTCACCTGCCAGGCTCCTCTATCCATGGAATTCTCCAGGCAAGAATACTGGAGTGGGTTACCATTTCCTTCTCCACTAGACTTTATGACCCTTGCCTAAAAATACCCAGGTACTTAGCAGTTAACAGATAGGAGAGCAAGACACCTCAGCCATGGGTTATAGAAAATCATAGCAAATTTGCACCAATTAGCCTACAAGCCTGTTTATCTTAGATCCATGAAAAATACTACTTTGCCAATAAAATCAATTCAGGCAGTTCGATCTCTTGTAAGAGGTGCACAGTGAGCTGGAGTAGAAGGCAGGGTATGGGGCCAGCATTAACAGCGTGTGTGGACCAAGGACAGAAGAATGACATGAGGGAGTGCTTTGGGATAGAGCCTCCAGAAAACTTAAGACTTTGGGAAAAAAAAGTCTTTTAATTCTAGATGAGTTGTTTATCTCAGGGAGAAGAAATAGCAAATGTGTGGGTTTGGAGGTGAGCATCTAATTGATCTCTGGTTCCCTGTAATTGGAATAAAAGCTCAGTGTGCCTGCTTAGGGGAGGGGACATCATGGACGCTGAGGCACAGACACTGTGTTTGCAGTAGGCACCTTCACACTCTTGCATATTAGAGAGCCAAGGGGACCGTCAGAAAGGAAATAGAACTTGTTCTCAGATTACTTAGGACTTAACATGTTGAGAAAAGGAATTAGTAGGAATGGTAGGAATTTTATCTGTCCTAAAGATGAAGGCAATGATGATAGTTTACAGTAGCTGATAAAACGAAGCAGTATTTCTGTGAAGAACTACAGCTTTGTAATGGCATCCACTCCAAGTGGTTTTGGAACACTCCAGTCACAAATGAACCTCTGACGTGGCTGTGCTAGGTCATTTGGGCTGTAACAATGAAGGGTATAAGGACTTACTCAATACTTTTGAACAAAGACATGTGCAACCACATGCACGAGTAAGTAGGGGCTGAGAAATATTTGGCATCTTCTACAGAGAAGTATGTTTTGGAAGGTCTTTCTTTACCCATACCTATTATATATGGCCAAGTGGTCCAGAGGTTAAGACTCTGTGTCTTCACTGTAGGTGGTACAGGTTTGATCCATGGTTGGGGAACTATAATCTAGCATGCTGTGTGCCACAGTCAAAAAAAATTGGGCTTCCCAGGTGGCTAAGTGGTAAAGAATTCACCTGCAATGCAGGAGACCTGGGTTCAGTCCCTGGATTGGGAAGAGCCCCTGGAGAAGGAAATGGCAACCTACTCCTGTATTCTTGCCTGGGAAATTCCATGGACAGAGGAACCTGGTAGGCTACAGTCCACGGGGTTGCAAAGAGTCAGACATGACTGAGCTGCTAACAATAGCAACAACAACAGGAACACCACAGTTGTTTGCATCATTGATTGAGAAACAATCCTGGCATCATTATGATCATAATTATATCATGCTTTTTGTATTTTCTAGTTATTCTGATTGGTAATTATTTTCTGTGCATGTACTATATTCGACAAGATGTATTGGGTGCCAAGGATACAAAACTGAATAAAGCAATTTTGAATAAATTTGAACTTTATTGAATAAAGTTGAATTTATTTTCTTGAACAATTATTGAATAAAGTTCCTACTTTTCAAGTAGCTTAGTAATCCTCATCTATCTTCATGCCCAAACCACTCAGGATAAAAACACCTTATAGTGGTAACAATAACCTCCTTTGGAGTGGATGTTGTTCGGACACTCCTCTGTTCTGTGTGAACCTCTGGGTCCTTTAAGCATTGTTGTGCTACTGGCTGTGAGAAATAGTTAAACCGACCATTATACCTGTTTTTATTACCCGTCCCTGCCGGTGGGTTGGGGTCAGATACATGTATGTGTTCAGAAAGATTTTGAATGAAATATAGACTATCTGTGAATCAGAAATATCCTTGTATAGGTAATTTGGATGGAACTAAGAAAAGTGAAGGACAGTGGGCTGGGGGTAGAGGGGAACAAGTGTGCTGGGGAAGGTTAGTTATCACCCTTGAGATTCATGATCGAAACAGGCCTGGACATAAAAAACTCAATCGGAATAATGTTGTCCATCTAAAAGATCTTAAGCCACGGGATTGAAGAGGGGTAGCATGTTGCATATATTAAATCTTTGTTGCACATAGGATGTTAGGGCCTATTCAGTTGAGTTTCTTGATATTCCACATAACAACAGCCAAATCAGATTAGCATAAGAAAAATGGAATTGGGACAGTACCAGAGGAGTTCTTCATGACCTCAATAGTGCAAGAAGTTAATAGGAACAGAGACTGTAAAGGCCTTAGGAAAACCAAAAGTCCCTCTTTTTATGCTGTGATTTCTTGCTTGCTTCTGGAATTCTTCTTGATTTTTCCTCCCCAAGAGCAGCTTTCTTCGCTCCTGTTTCCACGTTATTATTTGTCTGTCTCAGCATCCCCACCTGTGCCTTATATTAGTCTCAGCCCCTTTCAGTCTGTCAGTCCCACATGTAAGTTTCCTTGTAAGTTTTCAGTTGGTCTAGTTTAGATCAAAGGCCCACCTCTGATGTCATCAGTGTCGCTGGAAGGGGACGGTGTGGATGCAGTGATGAAGACAGTGTCTGTGGAGATGAAGTAGACCCACT
Source organism: Okapia johnstoni (assembly GCA_024291935.2). Classification (NCBI taxonomy): domain Eukaryota; kingdom Metazoa; phylum Chordata; class Mammalia; order Artiodactyla; family Giraffidae; genus Okapia; species Okapia johnstoni. The sequence continues at coordinate 11,192,580 of CM044324.1, forward strand.
CAGAACACCTGACACACACCCCTTTGAATGGGTGGTAGGCTGGTGGGTGTGCAGTTAAGTGGAGGTGTTTCTCAGAAAATGAGAGATGGCACTGAACTTGGGCAAAGTGGTCCTATGATTATAAAAAAACCCTGACACATCTTGAGAACATTAGAAAATAAGAAGGATAATAAAATAATAATGGAAAGTATGTATTCAGTTGTGAAAGTTTCATGGTCCACCTCTTTGGAAAAAGAGTTTGTAGTAGTTGAAGCAAAACTTGAAGTATTCATTCTTCTTTGATCTTATAACTTTGTTTTGTTCCTTGGTTATTTTGATTTAAATTTTTTCTAGATCATTTTGCCATACATGCAATAGACAAGATTTTGTTTTCTAATGGAATTTTTAAAAATGGAAGTATAACTTCCCAACATTTTCTTCAAGTAGAATAGTGGCAGCATCGTTCTGTTTGAATGCATTGGGACCACAGTCCATGTCTTGAAAGCTAACATTACAGTTACTATTTTTAAAAGACAAAACTATCTATCCATTTTCAATCAATTGATCTTCAAATATTTTATTCACTACCATCAAAATATCTTACTATTAGTATTCTAGATTTTTCCCCTTGAGTGAATGATTTTGGCTATTTTTCTCATTGTGAAAATGTTGGTGTGGTTTAATAAAACTATATCAGTTCCTACTATTAAGAGTTTTTTGTCCCAGTCTTAAAGCTCAGCACTTAAAAAATGGCCCCCATTCTGTGGTATCCTGATTCCTAATGAAAGGCTATTGAGTTGTCATTGTCCTTAATTGTAAGTTGGTTAACTTGGCATATTAAGTTTCTTTCGATTTATATTACATTTCTTTTTTTAACTATGGGAATTACTCTTCTTAGAAAATAAACTCTTTAAATGATGAAGAATTTATTTTCTTTTTAGATTGCATAAGAAGGAAGCTTGACATTAAGCCATGTGCCAGGCACTCTAACTTTTTCTATTATTTAAAAAAGGCAAGCATTGAAAGGTTAGTACAAAGAAAGAAGCTAAGCTACCTTTCTTCAGAATTTTTCACCTTCTTAGTTCACTGAAAGCATTTGTCAACACTTCATCACTAACATGGAGTATAAGTTAATGATGCACTAGGTTTAAAACCTCTTATATTCAATTAGAGGACCTGTTAGCTTTGAAAGCAGTAAATAATAATTGGCATTTACTGAATTTTAAATGGGATCTACACATTGTATTTTTGGTTTAGAGCACATATAGCATTTTGTGTTATGCCATGAAACTTGATGTTCTGAGAATGTAGTTACCTTTTAGCATTTAACCTAAAGTCTCTTCCTGATTTTAATGTGGAATATTTCCTCTCTTTAATTGCTAACTTATTTTTCAAATATTTACACACGATTTTAAAGGTGCTAATTGGCACTAGAATAGCTGATGGATAGTAAACATTAACTTAAGCACATCCATAATAAATTTTTGTATCCTGCTCTGGAATTGCTGGCATTTGTGCATTAAATGCATCCTGGCCTAGCAGTAAAATGCATAAAATGGCAGTGTGCCGTTTCAGCTTTTACCTTTCCAGAGCCTCGATGCCAGCCATGAGGTCTTCCTCGGCAGAATTTGATGGATTCTTTTGTAGAATTGTAAATGTTATGGTGAAGCTCTGATTTTTTTTTGAACAGAACATTGCCTGTTTATGTGTTACAGCTTATTTGGCCCAATGGACTTTATAAAAACAAAACAAAAAAAACCCCACCTTTCTTCTAAAACTCGAATATGTGATTAAAGTCATCTTCTGTTTCTCTTGCTTTTTGTTTCATGCTTGTTATTCTTCCCATATTTTCTCCCAGTGTCATTTGCATGTTTCATAAAAACATGCAAACATCCTTCAGATGGGCCATGTTCCACTGAGCCGGGCATCTTGTCCGCCTCATCTGTTCATCCCACTTTACCTCTCTGTACTTTCCCTGAGAATTTGCAGTTGATCCAATACATCATTTTTGCAATTATTTTGTTATTGTTCAGAGATGTACAAAGGCCTTTTCTCCTCTGAATGTAGAACCTGACTAGGAACCCCCAGCTCCAGGCTGTTTTCTTGTGTATCTCCTGGGGCCTGCCCTGGGGACTCAGGTTCAGTGGACTGGAGAGGAGGCCTGGGCTTCCTCTGTCAACCGCGTCTGCACTGGTTTTGATCTGGGAGCCTTGTCTGGTGACCACTGTGACTCACAGTCAGTCATTTCCCAGCTCTGAACCTGGCTGCTAATTAATTCCTAGAGCCAAGTTCAACAACAGCAACAAAACTCATCCCTTCACGTATTGTATGCATGCATGTGTGCATGCTCAGTCATGTCTGACTCTTTGTGACCCCATGGACTGTAGCCTGCCAGGATCCTCTGTCCATGGAATTTTCCAGGCAAGAATACTGGAGTGAGTTTGCCATTTCCTTCTCTAGGGGATCTTCCTGACCCAGGGGTAGAACTCGGTCTCTTGAGTCTTCTGCATTGGCAGGCGGGTTCTTTACCACTGAGCCAACAGGAAGCCCATCATATTTTGGTTTTACTGTTGTGGATTCAATACAAACAGGAGATTCTCACCTCTGTAAAGTGAAGGTGTGGGACTATATCGTATTTTCAACGTTAGATAAAAGGTACATCATAAAATCTAAGCCCTTCAGAGGAGGAAATTACTGAACATTGCCTTTGCTGTGTATTATTTAAATAAAGCTTTGTGGTCAAGTGCTCCAAATCAAAGGGAACCATCCGAGTTCTGTTGAGATAAACCCATAGCGTATCCCAGCAGGGCTTGTAATACAGAGTTTCTTATGGGAGAATCAGTATTATTTGTGAGCAGTTTCCAAGATACTGGATTTTAAAAGATATCACAGTTAATAATTGGAAAGACATAGTGGCTTGAAGTTTCCATTGTTGAAAGATATCAGCTAAAAACATTGAAAAGTGTGACTGTTGAGATGAGAGCTATCTGATAGTTGCAGTTTGGTTTTCCAGCTCCTGCTCATCTTCTTTATAGATGTTTGGGTAGTTTGATTGGTCTGATTCAGCAGAAAGAAGATCCAGTGGTGGATATTCCTGAATCACTCTGCTCCTGGTCATTTGAAAGCTGACCGCTACAGATGACCTAACTTCTGAGAGTGATGAACAGGCAAGAGGATTTGGGATGTGATAGAGACTAAACAAGAACTTGCAGGGGGCAATCCTGTTCAAAGTGTTTACAAAGTAAAGTCAAGCAAAGGAGACTCAACTGCCACTTTTCTTTAGTTCTTCACGTTGGTCTTCAAATAGAAGAAAAGAACCTCTTGTTCGGAAGGCTGGTGTGTTGAAGAGGACTGTTCATAAACCACTATGCTTAAGGTCAGATTTTAATGCTGTTCGGGGAGTGAGCTTCGTCCTCTTTTAAACAGTGGAGAAACTTCTGTGGAAGATGATATTTAAAAATGAAAGGCAGAGAGAAAGAGATTGTTTTGAATTACAGAAAACTGGGTTTCCAGGGTAAATCAATGTTACTGCTTTCAAATAAATTTTTAAAGAACAGGCTGGCTAACTGATAAAATCCAAAACATCAAATGGGGAGTTGGTGAGCTTGATCAGTAGAGACTGAGGCCCCCATTGTATAACTTGTTTGTCACCATCTTGTTAGCTTTTAGAGCCCAGAGAAGCACAACCACATACATATATGAAGTCATGGGGAATCGTTTAATGTCAGCTAATTTTTCGGTAGTTACTAGAAGTGACAGTCAAAGTTTGCTGGTTAATTAGCCATTTTAAACATAGTCATTGCCTGAAATATGTTTTTCTGTTACACAGCATATTTTTTCTCTCCTCATTAAGCAGTATTTTAATTTGAGTTGCCACTTGAGCAATAGATGTCAGGTTATTTGAGGAGAAGAAGAAAACTCTCGGTAGTAATCCATCCGATTGCAAACTTAGCGTTGCCTCGCCAATCTGTTTTTTCTTTTTTTAAAAAAATTTATTGGAGTATAGTTGATTTACATGTTGTGTTAGTTTCTGCTATACAGCACAGTGACTTAGTTACACATGTACATATATCTTCTCTTTTTTAGATTTTTTTTTTCCCATTTAGGCCATTACAGACTATTGAGTAGAGTTCCCTGTGCTAGACAGCAAGTCCTTATTAGTTATCTGTTTTATATATAGTAGTGCATATTTGTCAATCCCAGTCTCCCTGCTACTTTGCCCACTGGTATTCTTCCTCAGTCTTGATGAGCATTTCTAGGTATTATTAAGAGCTAAACGTGCAATTTCTTAACAGAGCTTGGAAGCTGTATGTCTCAGTATCATAAATCTCTAGGTGAATTCTTGGCAGTAAAGCATATGTTTTATGTGTACTGTGATTATCTCCAGCCATAATTATTTAATACACATGGTATATGTAACATTTATCTTCCCAAGGGGAAAAATGATGTGTAATTCTGCCAGATTATTTATATTGTTTATCCTTAAAATGTTTGGTAAAAAATTCTATGTATCTGTCTTTGAAACACCCCTACTGTTCTATTTTTAAACAGTTGTATGAAAATAAAGAAATTAAGCAGAGTAATCTTGTTTCTACCTGTTTCCTCTTGTCAGTTACTATAAATGGTGAACGTTCATTGAATTGACTGGCTGGTGGGAACTGGCTGACAGTGGGAATGTCCCCCTAACGTTGTGATGGATAGTTCAATAATGTCACCCCTTGCATAAATTTGCATGAAGATTTGAAAGTTTCATTTGCCACTGGATACTAGGAACATTTCTGCAATCTTATCAAATATTGAATAAGTAAATTTTATAAAAATAACTCTTGTAGTAAGTTAAGCAATTTAAAAATATTTCTTGCTTTGTGTGTTTGAAAACGAGACAGCAGGCTAATAATTTCTTGCCTTTTCAGATAATTTCATTTGTGTTCTGGCAATAATAAGTGGCCTTAAATTCTAATGTGCTCATTCATTGTATTGAACCAGGAGAATACATTAAATGTCTGAAACAGAATAAAAGAAGAGAAATGCTACTTAGTTAATACAGTGAAAACAAAAGCTATATATTTATTTTCAGTGGAACCCTGAATCTTGTTAATAAAATGAGTATTGCTAATTGCTGTGATCTGTAAAGTACTATTTTTCTTCTTTGTACAAAAATGTATTCATCTAGTATATTCGGTGTTTTAGTGAGTAATATAAAGTGTTAACTTCAGAATTTTAAACAATTTTTTATTATTACGTTGACATCACTCTATGTGTTGAATATTTACTACGTTCTAGAAGTATAGAACATGTAATTTACATATGGTATTTTTTTTCTAATTTCATTTTATCGTAAATATACGTTGTACATTAAAACATTCTTGTAGTGTAAGATGGGCTTTGCTGGTGGCTCAGATGGTAAAGAGTCCGCCTGCAATGCAGGAGTATAAGGTATTGAAAAACAAAGTAGTAAAAGCTGGAAAATAAATCTCCTGTTATTCTACAATATCAGTTGTTGACTACAATATGTTAATATTTTGGGGACTTCCCTAGCAGTCTAGTGGTTAAGACTCTGCATTTCCACTGCAGAGGGCTCGGGTTCCATCCCTCTTTGGGAATGAAGATCCCACATGCAGCAGAGGGGCAGCCAAAAAATGATAAAAATTATTTTTTAAAAAAATTAATATTTTGGAGTATATCATTTGTTCTCCTTTCAATGTCTTCGGGTATATATTTTAATAGCTATATTAGTTTAAAATACTATGGATGTTCAGTGACTTATTTAAAACATCTCCTACTGTGTATAGTTAAGGGTGTGGTTATGAGTTTGTGATAGAATTTTTCTCAGTGTTTTCCCTCTCAATATCCATGTGGCTAGATTCTCAAGGAAATCTCTTCCATATATCTGTGTTGACGAGTGCTTTCCAGCAATGTGATATTTGGTTCCTCACATCTCTCATTTCCTAGATCTTTAGGGGCCTCAGGCTACTTTGAAAGCTCGGCTCCCGGAGTGCCTGTTACTTCTGACTCTCTCAACTCGCCCCTTAAATTGAAGCAGTTGGGATTTTGGTTAGAGATGAGCGAGTTGTGGAAACTTGGCTTTGATTTAGGAATGGGTAATCACATTGTAAAGATGACAAGATGGGCTGCACATAAATTACTCTTTAGTCAAGCAATTAAATAAAAATTTGAACTAATGGAAGAGGATTGCAATGGTTATCTGAAATCTACACCCTGCCTTTTTTTTGAGGAAGGCGTAGCATCAATGAGTGTGGGACTTTCTACGTGTTATGGAAACTGAAATTACATCCTCAGGAAAGCTATCCATCTGCACAAAGCTTGTGTTAGTTACCAAGTGGATGAGCCTGGTTCTGTGAAAGCAGGAAGGGAGGGACACTCCCCATGTGTGGTGGGCAATAGTGGTTAACAGTAGACTTTGGTTTCACACTGCTTCTTAGAGCCTCAGCTTAATGTTTAATATGACTGAGCCAGAGCTGCTCCAGGGTCATGAGAATATGAGTTCCTACGTCATGAAACTATCATAAGAGTGAAATGGGCTAAGTTGTGGATGTTGCTTAGCCCAGGAAGTCTTAGCACTTACTTGCAGGTTAGGATAGCACTTCTCCAACTTGACTTTGGATTAGAGCTGCTGGAGGGTTTGGGAAAACAGACTTCCAGCCCCAAATTTCTTTCTCAGTAGGTCTGGGCTGAGGCCTAAGCATTTACATTTCTAATGAGTTCCCACATGGTGCTGATGCTCCTGGCCAGAGACCACACTCTGAGAACCTTAGGGCATTATAAGGTCAGGTATTATTTTGAACCCGTATATGATCGAACTCTTTCTTTTTGGCCACCTGCGTAGATAACACTGGAGAAGAAAATGGCAATCCACTCCAGTATTCTTGCCTGGAGAATCCCAGGGATGGCGGAGCCTGGTGAGCTGCCGTTTATGGGGTCGCACAGAGTCGGACACGACTGAAGCGACTTAGCAGCAGCAGCAGCAGCATAGATAGCATTTAAATCACTTCCAACTTATCATCCAGTCCCATTTTTTGTAAGTGGTCAGATCTGAATTGTTTTGGATTATTGTAGAAATTTAAAGCTAGAATTACATAGTTATTTTAAATTTTAGAATTTAAATAAAGTCTAGAATTTTGATAGCCTTTAAGTATATACATAATATATGAGTATGTAATATTATATGAGTATATAATGTGCTTAATCACTCAGTCGTGTTTGACTCTTTGTGACCCCATAGACTGTAGCCTGCCAGGCTCCTCTGTTCATGGAATTCTCTAGGCAAGAATACTGAAATGGCTGGCTGTTCCCTCCTCCAGGGGATCTCCCCAACCCAGGGATCGAACCGAGGTCTCCCGTATTGCAGGCAAATTCTTTACCATCTGAGCCACCAATATTGGCTTACTTTTTAAAGAAAATGGTTTAATAAAAGTCATTTTCCTTTGACATGGACTCTGTATATATTTCTGATGGATCTAGAACATTTGAACATGAGGTTTTTTTCCCCAGAATTTTAAAATAGATGCAGAATTTAAAAGAATATTAGACTGTGAGCCTTGACTTTTTTTTTTTGCTTCCTTGTGAAAGATCTGCAGGGACTAGGCTCCTCTCACGGCATTATTTCTGCCAGATGTTTAAAGCAACTGGAATCATCTAGAGTATTGTCATGAGTTGCCAGTGATCAGCCATCATCTGTGAGAACAAAGCTTCACTCATAATTTTCTTGATGAGTGCAAGACAGGGGCAGGCATGAGTGTATGGTGTTGACATACTTAATTTAGTACTCCTTCCACAAAGCTATTACATTGACTGTTAATTGGCCTTCTGATAAAATTTCTGCTTAATGCAAATGATGAAAAAAATGCACCCTTGGATACTAGCTGCTGTTTCTGAAAAATTTGCATGCCCTGAGATCTCGTTAGCGACAGAAAACATATCTACTTTTCTTTTGAATGTGATTAGGTTTCTTTTAAATATAATGATTAAAATGTATTAGACTGGACTGTGGTTAAAAAAGACTTTAAACAAAATCCTTAACTTGCAACTGTATAGTTGATGGTTCTGTTGCCTTTTCTCTTTCTCAGCAGTTTGAAAAGCAAAGAGGAGCTTGTCTGTGTTCAGTCCTTCATCAGGCTGTGCGTTTCCAAGGTAGAGCCTCTGGCTGCAGGTGTGAAGTTTAGCAGTTTCAAACCAGAAAACCTCTAGCTCACATTGTATTTTGAAAAGCATGAGTGGTGAATAGGAAGTTGGTTTCTGCTTGTGTTTTTCTGGCTTGTTTTTTTTTTTTTTTCCTGCTTTATTTCTCTTTTTCTGATCCTCCCTTTCTCATGTACCACCTTCTGTTTTAGGATTTTTTAGTCAATTCTAGTAACTTACTCTGGTGATTTTGATGATGGAAGGACTGTCAAGTCAAAAAAAAAAAAAAAAAGAGAAAATCTGAAATTGTTGGCTTCTTCACAATATGTAGAGTGTAGGGATAATGATTTACTAAGGGTTTTCTTAAAGTGAGGCACCAGGCTGAAGAACATGTTTTCCTGGGCTACCAGTAGCTGCTCTGTGCAGAGATGGCTCTGAACAGCAGCATCAGGTGAGGCAGCAAAGCTGCCCAGGGCCCCTCCAACCTGTGGCCCAATGCACACCACTCAAGGTGGCTTGGCCTGGTCTAGAAGTGTGGCTGCCTTGGTTAGGAGGCAGTTTATGCTGTTAGCAGGAGAAGGGGTGTTGTTTTGGGCTTCAGGCATTTTGCACATGGTTCATATTGGAAGATGCCTGTGAGGCTAGAATTCATCTGTTGTTGTTTAGTCGCTCAGTCATGTCTCACTCTTTAAGACTCCATGGACTGAAGCACGCTAGGATTCCCTGTCCTTTGCTATCTCCCTGAGTTTGCTCAAACTCAAGTCCATTGAATCGATGATTCCATCCAACCGTCTCATCCTCTGTCACCTCCTTCTCCTTCTGCCCTCAATCTTTCCCAGCATCAGGGTCTTTTCCAGTGAGTCAGCTCTTCATCTGTAGAGCATCCATAGAACAAGAGAATGTTGTTATTCCTTTAGGGACATAGATTAGATCTTGGGATAGAAGGCTTTTTGAGTCTCATACCACAACATTTAGTTTCATTTCTCTAAAGGAAGCATTTATGATGTTAGGTGTGTGTGCATTGGAAGTTCTTCCCTTCTCTTTGAATTTGTTTTTCTTATGCAAATATTATGTGTGAAATATCAATTATGCACAGTTATGTACGAGATGATGATCCTCCTAGGCCACAAATAAGAAACCTTCCAACTGCCTTAAAAATAATGTGTTAAGATTTGAAAAGAAGCATTAACTTTATCTCCTGAAAAATCAGCTGCTGCATTTTCAACATTCTTTTGAATGTATCTTTATGGAACGTTTCAATTATTTAATTTTTTTGGATGATTTTTTTTCCTTTAAAATTTTACCTGTATCTCCGATTAAAGCTATGAGAGCTTGTGAAAAAGTTGCTATGGTGACTATATATTTAGGCTTTTTTCTCTAATTTAGGAATGGATTTGCAGTCTAAAACCTCATTTTAAAATCAGTTATTCGGAACTCTGTTACTTTTTTCACAGAAACAATATTGAAAGTAAGGTTTTAGACTCAAGCAAAAAACTTACTTAAACCAGAAAGTAAAGGAAATTTCATATACTCATTTTTTCCCTCATGAATTCTCCAACGAGAAGAAGTTTAGCAAACGGTATATTTGTTTTGCACTTTTTCGTACCTTGTTGTTTAGTCAATCAGCTATGTCTGACTCTTTGCAACTCCATGGAGTATACTAGCCAGGCTCCTCTGTCCCTGGAATTTCCCAGGCAAGAATACTGGAGTGGGTTGCCATTTCCTTCTCCAGGGGATCTTCCCGACCCTGGGATCGAACTGCATCTCCTGCATTGGCAGGAGGATTCTTTGTCTCTAAGCCACTAGGGAAGCCCCTTTTCTTACTTTACAGGATTTGAAATATAGGGTGTATTGAACCACAAGGGGCTCTGGAGGATTTATTCATTCCTGTAGTAAATATTTACTGTGTCCCTGCTATTTGCAAGGCACTGGTTGAGACCCTAGCATCAAATAAAATGATGCCAGTCCCTCCCCCAGTGCCTACTGGCAGTTGGGAACTGACCTCTAATTTTATGCCCTGGGAATGAGGTAGGAGGCCAGGAAGGAGGCTGCCTTGAGGTCTTGTTCTCCAATGGCCAATAGAACCTTGGAAAGGGGGCTCTGGGGTTCCTGAAGCCTCTGCTCCATCAACCTGGCTCCCAAATTTCCCTTCTAGTCTGTCTGTTATGCACGGAGCCATTCCTGAGCTCTGCCGTCCTGACGTCGTCTTCGTTCATCTTTGTCTTCGCAGTGTCAAGAGAGCTGAAAGCGCTGATGTGCTTGTAGATGTCTAACATCCACCGTATTTGTAGCGTTTGTTGGTTTCTGTGGTGTGAATGCTTTACTGCAGCCAGTTTCAAGAACGAGTGTGATGTCAGTGAGTGTGGATTTGTAAACACACCATACATACCATTTTGTAATATTTCCACCCTTTGGATGAGGTAGTTGTGCTTCCCAGGTGGCTCAGTGGTAAAGAATCCACCTACCAATGCAGGAGCCAGAGGTGACATGTGTTCGATTCTTGGGTCAGGAAGATCCCCTGGAGGAGAGCATGGCAGCCCACTCCAGTATTCTTGCCTGGAGACTCCCATGTACAGAGGAGCCTGACGGGCTACAAAGAGTTAGACTCAACTGAGCACAGATGCATGGATGAGGTAGATATACATATCCTCAGATGACACATAGCAGTGAAATGCAATAATGTAATTAGAAAGGGATATCTTCCATGAAACTGGTCCCTGGTGCCAAAAAATTTGGGGACCACTGATCTGCACAGCCTGCTACTGCTGCTCTTCTCACCCAGTGTTTGCAGTATCCAGCTGAGCACTGATGGTGCAGAGGCCACAGCATCTGGGGTCCAGCCCCCCGAGCTCATCCTCCAGGAAGTGGATTGGAGTGGACAGCTCCCTCTGAAGATCTGATTCCCAAGGGCAGTTCATTCCAACTGCTTGGAGTTGTGTCTTAACAAAGCTTTTTTCCTTTCACTTCTGAGACAGCTTCAGTGAGATTCTCATCAATCAGACCTGTTTCCTTGCACACTTGTTTACAAGGATCATATATTCGAGCGACATTATTTATGTCTGTGGTGGCATCCATGAAGGCGATCACGTTAGGGAAGAGCAGCCAGTCTTCTGGAGCACCCGTGCATGGTGGCATTCAGCTTTCCTGACTCTCTTGTGGTTGTTAAGGTTCTGCTGGGAATATTTGAGAACAGGAACTCTAAATCACTAATTTCAGAGGTTTTCCATTAGTATTTATTTTATTTATTATTTATTTATTGGACTGCATGGCAGGCATGTGGGGTCTTAGTTACCCAACCAGGGATTGAAGCTGCACCCCTTGCCTTAGAAGCACAGAGTCTTAACCACTGGACTGCCAGTGAATTCCCTTCGTTAATATTATTTTCTGTGGGCAGACTAATAATTTAGCTGAACTTATGTTTTAATCACTTTACGTGGAAGTTTAATTCAACCTTTCTTGGTGAAAATATTATATATTAAGATTTCACAATCTTGCATAATAGTCAATTTAATTCATTTATTACACTTAGCAATGCCACAATTTGTGAAGTGACTTTTCTCCCTCTTAATTTACCACTTGCCTAAGTGTGTTTCACTGTCTGACAGGATTCAGGCAAGTTTTAAGGTGGCAGCAATTTATAAATAATGTGCTTCTTCCAGAGAAAAAGCAGCAGCCTATTAATGGTTTGTTTACATGAAATTTATGTTTATGTCTGGCAATTTTGATGCTAATTGTCTCATCAGATTTGTGTTTTACAGTAAACACTGATCTGGCCAATTGAGGAGTTTGTGTTTTCCTATCTTTTAGGCTATTTTTCAAGCCCAGGGACTGTGTTTACGTATCCAAGCCATGGCCTTTTCTGCTTTTGCTCTCACACCTGTGTAGGCAGACCCTGTGCTCTGTGGAGTCTCTTGTATGTGAGGCGATTTTATCGTCTGAGCAGTTTCCAGCTTCTGGGTCATTAAGACATTTCCAGCATTTTCTGTGGCTTCAGAGATAAAACTGTTGATGAGGCATGTGGGCTCCACAGCATCCACTGGTTGGTCTGCTGCTGCTGCTAAGTCGCTTCAGTCGTGTCTGACTCTGTGCGACCCCATAGACGGCAGCCCACCAGGCTCTGCCGTCCCTGGGATTCTCCAGGCAAGAACACTGGAGTGGGTTGCCAGTTCCTTCTCCAGTGCATGAAAGGGAAAAGTGAAAGTGAAGCCTCTCAATCGTGTCTGACTCTTAGCGACCCCATGGACTGCAGCCTACTGGGCTCCTCCGTGCATGGGATTTTCCAGGCAAGAGTACTGGAGTGGGGTGCCATTGCCTTCTTAGTTGGTCTGCTGCTGGATCCAAAACACCAAAGTCTCCTCAGCTTGCAGGTGGTTTCCTCTCGTTACTTTCTTTTACTTGTCTCTCTCACCTTTCCTTTTAGTCCTGGGTCATTCGGACTGCTGTTTTAAATTCTTTATGTCCGATGTATTGAGTATGCTCACTTCCTCAGAGGAGAGCAGGGCGATGCGCTGAGATGATGTGCCCTCCCAGATGGGGTGAAGTGTCACCGCAGAGGTTCCACCCAGGACCATTGAATCCAGGGTTCAGGACCCCATGTGGTGGTTGGTTTTCTGGGGTGGGTGCTGTCTTCTAAAGAAGTGTGAGATCCTTCTAAAAGGAACCTATGGGAGATAATGGTTCTGAGCTATGTCTCCTTATATTGCCTTGGTATAGTATTAATATCTTTAGAAAACTGAATGTTTGAGGCTGTAAAGAGCTCAGTTCTGGTTCTGATTGTGTCCTTGATATCTTTATGTCATTGGAGACATATTGGTTTTGGGAAGGACTACAGCCCATTTCTCCTTTTGTAGATGGTCGGGGTGATTGTTAATATAGCCTTAGATCTTCCCCAGATTTTCTTACGTTTGATAAATTTATGTCACTTTTTGATTTGAAAGCATAATAGCACTCAGTGACTTAAATATCTTTCTCAGACAGTAAAGCGTCTGCCTACAATGTGGGAGACCCAGTTTCGATCCCTGGGTCGGGAAGATCCCCTGGAGAAGGACATGGCAACCCACTCCAGTATTCATGCCTGGAAAATCCCATGGACCGAGGAGCCTGGTGGGCTACAGTCCATGGGGTCGCAAAGAGTCGGACACGACTGATTGACTTCATTCACTTCACTTCACTTCACTTCAATATACATGCTTATGTTTGAGGGGAGATAAACAATTAGAATATTTAAAATATTATTACACTATACTGAAACCCTACACATTGGTTCTGGTTTGTGGAAACACAGGTAGTAACTGGAGGCTAAGGTGACTGGTGTACTAGATCCCAAAGTGGATCAGTACTAAGCACTTGGGATGGATTGTGTTTGGAATATTTCCTCATACTTCTGACCACAGGATACTCTACACTTTTATGCTCACATTTAAAGGAAAAACACTAACAACACTAACTTAATTCCTTTACAAAACCTGGTTTGAGTAATTGTTCTGTAGATTTAGTACAAGTACCAACAAAAATGTATGCATTTTGAGTTCAGTGTACTCAGATTTGACTTTTTACAGCCTAAGTGTATTTTCAAGATCATTGCAAATCAAATGCTAGTTTTTTTAAAACTGTTTTGCTTTAACATTGTTCTTCTTGAATATCTGTTGCTGCCTTAGCAAGGCCCCTCTGCTTGTTGGCCACGATGGAGGGTGTGTCCTGGGCAGTATCCTGCAGGGTTTGAAGCCAAACCATTGGTCTTAAATGCACATGGGCAGTTCTGCTACGTATAAGCAGTGCTGGATCAGCAGTGCTGGATCAGAGCCAGTTAATGCAACCCTGTAGGTTTCCCTTTCACTGTTTGTTTTTTTGATGTGGACCATTTTTAAAGTCTATTTAATTTGTGATCATCTGGCTTCTGTTTTATATTTTGGTCTTTTGGCTGTGAGATATGTGTGATTTTAATTCCCTGATCAGGGATCGAACCTGCACCCCTTGTGTTACAAAGCGAAGTCTTCACCACTGGACCACCAGGGAAGCCCTGCCAGTATTGAGTGGATGCTCTTTGTATTTTGAGGCTAAGAAGGGTCAGCTCCTGTCATTCAGTATAAGTTGGTTGCTATTGCTGTTACTGTAATCACATTTTTTAAATAGTTAGGAACTTTGTTTATGGTTCTCTTACTTTTACTCTAATCCGTGTAAAGTGAAACCTTATTTCTAGGTTTTAACATTGAACATTTATAGAGTAAAATGAGAAGATGAAGCAGAAAAAATAGCAGGGGCGTGCTTCAAGGAAATAAAAAGAATTTGAGGATATTGAGAAGAGGTGTACATTCTGCTACTATGTAACTGTGCTTATCAGAGTGATGTGATAGAACTTAAGAAATATGAATTGATATTTAATTGAATGTTAGAAAATGTGTTTTAAATTCTGTCTTCATTGTCTTAGAGGGGAGATCTGTGAACCTGCTGATATTACACCCAGAATGCAATGTGTCTGTGCAGTTTTGTTCTGTGGAGAAGGTACATTCATTCATTGCTTGGCACATAGTAGGTGTGTGGTGTGAGTAAAAGAATAGATAAAGTGAAGCATGTGATGAGCTTTAGCCTTATGATCTGGTGTAGCATTGTATAATCAGCAATGCATTGTGATCCTTCTTATAGGAAAGGCAGAAATCACAGCTGGAGGGTCAGGGGCTCCAGGAACATGCAAGACCCCTTGTTTTGCATCAGTCTACTGTTTCCTGGGATTCTAGACTCAGTCTAGTTGAAACGTACTTCTGGCTTCTGAGAATAATGAGATCTGGATGTTAGGGTGTTGAAAAGCAGGAGGACGGTAACATGGGCAATTGGTCTGATTCCTTGAACCGAGGTACATGCCGTGCTGCTCACGTCTCTCTTCTTGCAGGCTGTGGTTTTCTGGGTGTGTGAGCAGAGGGGTGAGGTCAGGGCCTGGGGCCCAGAGGACTTGCAGTGAATCAGCTGCTGGTATCAGCTTCTTGCTTGTAGGCAAGCACTTCTCAAAGGGGTTGCAAAATCATTATGCAGTGTGACATTAATTCATCATATATTTATTGCAGCACCTTTCAGACAGGAGCAGGGTGGGACACAGAGGTGAAAGAAATAGACCCTTTCACAAAAAAACCAAGAGCTGTTTACAGAATCCTCATTTGTTGAGACAAGCATGTTATGAAGATGAATTACCTACTTAGTGTTATTTGAACAAATATCTGAGCGTCTATTTTTTGTATATCAGTGGACTAAAAACTTAGTTTTTACCTATTCTTTTATTATTCATCCCCTATCAGTAAAATTACTTTAGCATGAGTGTTACAGTAACTTTAGGTCTCACTTGTTGAAAATACATATTGATGTCACCTTCCTTGAGAAAGTGCTAATGTGCCTCGTCGTGGTATTTCAGTACTACTGATCATGACTGCATGATACGCTCCTTTTCCTGGCTTCTGCGAAACCACGTTTCTTTGAGTTTACTTCTATTCCCTAGTCAATTCTTAAATTTCTTCCAAAGTGAAATTGGAAGTAGAGAAGAGAAGCCTGCCATCTCAGCTTTGTGCCAGTTTGGTTTGGAGTTTCCTACATGTTCCACATCCAGTTTGGGACCTTAACTAAACTCCTGGTTTCACCCACCACCCACTGATGACATCACCAGTCCCATATCTTTAACCTTGAACTCCCCTTCCCATCCTGGAACCCCATCTCCAAGTGTCTACTGGGAACTGAATCCAGGGGGTACCTCAACTGAGTGCATCATCTTTTGTCTCAAACTTCTTTGTCCTTGTCCTTGCCCCCTGACCAGCCACCCAAGGCACACAAACCTAGACATCTTAGGTTTGATCCTCTCTCCTCCACAGTGGCACCCATCTACCAAGTACCAAAGCCTTTTAACTAAGTCTCAATTCTGTATTTTCATAATTATTTAATTGTCTTTTCACTCCACTGCTTTCCCATGAGTCTAACTTCTCCTGATTTCTTCATTATTGGGCTAACAAGCTGTGTGTGTTTACCCTTCCAGTCATTTCTCCAAACTCCTCCAAACCTTCTGCAGAATAAATGCAGATCACACTGCTGTGCATTTAGGGTTGCCCCACGGCAGCCCTTCATCTCCCTCCATTGAAAGCCTCAATCGCTTGAAGCTGTCTCTCTCAAATCATCAGGGTAGCTGACGTTTATTGAGTACCTGTAACTTGCAGGAACTTCCGAGCACTTGGTCAGAATTAAATAACACACGAAACAGTCCTGTGCAGTGCAGAGACAAGAGTGAGAAGGAGCTGTCTGGGTCCTCCAGCTGGGGGTCATCTCTATGAGCCTCACCCATCCCGGGAAACCCATCCAAGACTGGCAATCTCGCCCTATTGAAATGAGTGGAGGACACTGCACATGATGGGGTGACCTTGACTTGAACCCCTATTCCAGGTCTGCCGTGGGGAAGTTTTCTGTGAGACGTAAATGGAAGCAGAGAGTTTGGCTATCTTTAGAATACATTCTCCTAAAAGTTAAGCTTTCCAAACTCTTTGTGCTTGTCTAAATCCATTAGGTGGCACTGGATTTCAAAAGATTTTTGTGCAGTTTTAGTATTTAAAGCGATTTGCGGATTGGGGGATATGTTTAACTTCTAAGATATTTCTTTTCATCTGTCAAATAGGGAGATAAAGGATTGACACACAATTAGTATTTATTCTGTGTTCATTTTTTTTTTTAAAACAGTACTAAGCAGGTTATACTAGTGAAGAGTTGTTATAAAAATTTTATTATTTAGTTACTTTTTGAATAAACCTGCCAGCTGATTAAAATGAGCCTAATTTAATCAGTATTGTGTTGCATACTGAAGATAATTTGGGATAATGTCAAGGACACATTCTCTCTTCTTTGTGGAAGGTGGTGAGATAATGAATGTAGCAAAAAGGAGTCAGAACATGTTTGAAGTTTTTCATCTCTGCCTCTGGCTGGATATTTAAAAATCACACTTTGTCTTTTTGCATGCAAATTAATCTGAAAGTCATTTTGTAATGTAACATTAGAGTTATATTTTACAAAACAAATTTGTTGAACTCTGATCTTTTACTAATATTGGCTTGTGGTTGTCAGAATGAAGACTGACTCTTTGTTATTTATCAGCATAAACCCAACTTTCATTCAGAACTTGGAGGGAGCAGAAGTGATGGGTTTGATGCGTTTTCAGTGGGAAAGAAATCACTGAGAAGCAGTGACTCCCAGTTCTTCTACTGTGCTTTTCTGAGTCACCTTTTTTTCTCCTGTGTTCCCAGCTGCTCCTCAAAGTCAGTGCCATAGAATCTTCTGAATTTCTGTCTGTTAAAGCAGTTAAACTCTCTTTTTCTCCGATGATGCTTTTTAGTTGGAAGCTAAGCTATCAGTGGGAGTCTGGTTCAAATTGTGAAGTCAGCAGTTAAAGGATTACTAACCCTGAGTAAGTCCCCTATACAAATGGCAAGTTGCCTTGGAAACAGGCTGGTTCCTTTAGTTGGAAGTGTAAATGCAGGGGATGATGGCTTTTACCTTTATTGCACCACCTCTAGGACTAGCGTTGTACTGAGAGGCTTTCTGCTTGACTCCTCAGTACTGATGCCTTGATGGAGCCAGAGCCAAGTTTTCATTTCTCGTTCTTTTAATTTTAAGCATAATTTGCAAAATTTAGAACTAAGGAAGCGATCCTTTAAATTTCTATTTTAGGATGGGAAATTTTCCTTTGCTGATTGCCAAAAAAAATGAAAGTACTATGGCTCCCTGGATTTGACTGGCAAGGAATTTTAGTGATGTGTCATGTATTCAACAGTGGGATCAGTGATGGATGATTAGGGAGAGGAAGCGAATGCATTGCTCTGTTAGATGGTTATTTTGATGAATCGGGTGGGTTTCTCCTGGGAGCCTGGAGTCACTTGATCTGCACTCCATCGAGCACAGAGGCAGGGCGCAGGTTAGTAGGAGGCTGTGCTTGTGACTTGAAGCTTAAATTCACTCCTGCTTCCCTCTTACGTAGATGTTTCTTTCATGCTAGGTGCAGGGGGTCATGAGGGCATATGGAGACAAGGCTTTCAGGCCAGTGGAAGAGGCCCTGGCTGAATTTACCTGGCTAGCTGAGGAGGTAAAAAGACTAGAGGCCTTCCTGACGGAGGCCTCAAATTGGCTTCTGCAGACTCTCCAAATGGAGGCAGAGGTCCAGAAGTGCAGGATGGCAGGATGAGCTCTTACCTCTCACGACCCAGTGGTGCTGCCTGGTGGTAATTGTGGTGCTGTGTTTCTGGGCTGAGCAGTCATATTGCAGCTGTCATCCCTTAGGTCTGTGTGTTGGGGTTTGGGGAGAGTTGAGTCTGGTGCCCCAGAAATGACACATCTTAGTGGGACAAAGAAGGGAGGTGTCACTCATGCATACTTACTCCTCAAAGCTCAGGTGGCGTGGCTGGGGCTGTGGGTTTTGGTAGTGAACCTTTAAATCACAGTTCAGAGTAAGGTATTGATGGAAAGGCTGTCTCTGTGTGTCTTTTCTATGTGTGCATATGATTTTTTCTTGCTATTGTGTCTGTCTGTTTCCTGTGTGATGTTGGGCTTTCTGTTAATAACATATAAATTTTTAAATTTAGATCCCTAACCCCCAGACCACGGCATTCATGAAGGAGTCCCTCTTGCTGGAATCTCTAATTTGTGATTTGTTGATGCAGCTGTTTCTGAGCCAATATGTAACACTTATTGATTGTCAAGCTAAATTGTGTACAGATTAAAACAACTTGTGGGTGAATCCTGTCTACATACCTTGCTGATTTTTGGAAAGATGTATGTGAGAAGGTTGGAAGAGCGGCAAGGTGGCAGGGGGTTACCCATGGATGAGGACCTGCTGCCTCTCAAATCTTAAGCTCTGCAGCTGGAGGTGAAGACAGATTGAGGTCAAGGCTCCTGGTACTGTGCAGGGAAAGGACTGCCACTCTTTGCTGTTCCTAGCTTAGCCAGGAGGGAAAAATAGCTAAGCCTTCAGTGTGCTTATGGCATTTAGAGTTCTTTTCTAAGCTTTGGGCTTTTTTGTTTTGGTCATTTGTTTTTTGTTGTTGGTGTCTTTTTTTTTTTTTTTTTTTTTTTTTTGCATCAGACAAAATACACTTAATTCTTAAAATGCTGGTGAAGCAGAGAATTAATCTTGCATACATAACATTTAAAGTTTTTCAGTGGCAAACTTGAGATTCTCTGTCTGCCATGAGTTAGCTTTTACCAGTACTACTACTATTATAAAACACCATTGATGCAAATACATTCTTTTACTAATGTTTTGCTTACTTGACCAGTAAAAACAGTAGCTCTATTTAAATGAGTTTTTAATGAACCATGAGAGCAAGTAAGGCTCAGAGAATGGCTAAGGATTTAGTGTTGCCCCATCTTTAAAGTGAATTCAATCATTAGAAAGCTTATGAATTGATTTAATGGGTGTTTTTTTTGTCATGTCTACGTAATAATTTGTTATTACATCATTACATTTGATTCTGAGGTTCATATGATTCTTTCCCAATTTTAACATCATCTCTTCAAGGGAAACCTGCATGTGTTCAAGGTAAAGTCACAACAAATGCCACGTCCTCCAATTTGGAGTCAACCTATATACGTTTGATTAGCTAGTTTCAGGGTTACTTTGTTCTGTCTTACTGTGCAGTCTTGCTTTTTATTAACACTTCAACGATAGTGTAATGTAGTTGTAACTTCATGGATGGGTACAAATAGAACAGTGGCCCTTGGGGATGGGCCTGGGAGAGGGAGAAGTTTGCATTGTCTGACAAGTGGGTCAGCCAGCTCATGGCTACAGTATTTTCATATGTTCATCGTGGTTTGCGGTTGACACACTCAAGGCTATTAGTTGAGCATAACTCAAATTGGGAATCTAATTAGTCTGAAGGCTCAGTGGGTGACAGAGTGTGTCACCCTGAGGGACAGCAGAATTAAATCCCAGTTCTGAAATGTAAGCTGGGGAGTGTCATGGGTGAATATATATTTCACTGTGACTTCCGGATGAAGCATAATATATTTATTAGGCATCTGTGACCAAGAAATGGTACTTTCTTAAGGGATGCTGTTAGCTCTCGTGGGACAGTGACTTTGATTATCGGCAGGTGGGCGCTTCTGATCGTGTTGGTCTCCTTGGTTGCTCATGTAGCAAGGGGAATATCTCCCCCCGCCACTGTTTGAAATGGCGCTATTAAATATTTTTCTCATTAGTTTCCCTTTTTGTGAGTAGATAACATAATCTGTTAGTGTCTCTTAGCTTTCTTTTTTTTTGGCCGCGCTATATGGCTTACAGGATTTTAGTTGTTGGATCAGGGATTGAACTTGGGCCCAAGGCAGTGAAAGCACCAAGTCCTAACCACTGGGCAGCCAGGGACTTCTGTAGTTTTTCTTTTATTTGTGTGCCACAGGTTATCAAGTGTGCTTTATGGGAAACAACTGTGTGTGGAATTTTTTTTTTTTTTTAAGGAATGGACAAAGCAAAATCCAGGAACCTAAATGCTTGATCTACTTTACCTTGTTTTTAAAAGTGCCACCTTGAGTCAAAAGACAAAAAAAAAAAAAAAGTAAAGGTATTGCTATGTGTGATCTTAACTATAGAAACTCAGATTGACCTAGGGGAAGGGAACATCATTTTTGGAATAGTGATAGTTTAGAGTAGTATGTTACAGAACAGCCTCACTTTTGTCATGAAATACATGTATCTCCAACTACTTGATTTTTATTGTTATTTTTTGGGAATGCTGCACTGTGCTACAGCTCCCACCTCTGTAATGTATTTTCTCTCTGTTGCCTTATTCTTTATAGACACATCTGCCTATGAAACCTCCCTGCCATTGTTCAGAGAGGTGTTATTTTACATGATGTCATCATTACTTTGGGGTTCAAAAGCATCATCACCATAGTCTCCTGTTAGGAAGAATATTGAATATTATATTGAATATTGAATAAGAATATTGAAAAAATGTGACAAACAAAGTTCCCCACCAGAAGCACAGTCACTCTTTTTTGGTGATTGGTGGTTTTGTTTTGATACTGTAGACCAAGTGATTCAGTGAAGTCTGGCTTACTCATGTTTCATAGGTGAAGAAAGGGTCTTGAAGGCATCTTCAAGTTCCTTGTCATTTTTAGTATTTTTCCATATGCGTTGGACTTTCTCCAGGGCCAGAAATATGATGCCTTTCCAAAGAGTTATAGGTCTTTATTTCAAAGTCAAACAATTCAATACATTAATGTTGAACATGCTAAAGACATTCATGAGACCCATAATAATCAACCTTTTCTGGATATATGCAGACTGTACATGAAGAAATCAACAGAGACAGGTGGGTTACTTAATGGCTGGGGCAGTAAAACAGCTTTGGAGGGTGCGTGGAACCCAGGCCTAGAGTCTTGGTGACTTCACTTAGACAGCTACTTAAGTCCCCTGCCATTTCCTGTATGAAGATAGAATCCACAAGATCTTTTGATTCTTTAAAGAAAAAAAAATTCTTCTGGGACTTCCCTGGGGCTCCAGTGATTAAGACTCTGCGCTTCCAATGCAGGGGGCATGGGTTTGATCCCTGTGTGGGGGAACTAGGATCCCACATGTCACCCCAACTCCCAAATAAATAGAAGGCTTTTCTGATTAAAACTGAGTGACAAAATCTTTAGCACGGTTACCCTCAAGTATGTTCAGAAACTTTCATGTAGTAGTATCAAAATAATGTGAACTTGGTAAGGTGGGATATTATCTGTGGTTTATCCTGAATGAACAGAATTCAATTCCAAGACTTGCAGGTGCTCATAGCCTGGAGATTCCCCGCAGGCTATGCTGTTGATTTTTTAGATGCTCCAGGGTGGCAAGTTAGGGAGAAAATAGCATCTTCGAAGTTAGATAGATTTGAACTTCCAATTTCAGATTCATCATATACGTCTAGCTAAACTCTAGTCATATGAATCTTTCTGAGTCACAGTTTTCTTTTCCCTGAAACAGAATGTAAAAAGCTGCTTCGTGTTTCTGTGAGGGGTTGAGGCAGGTTGCAGGGCATCTGCAGAAGAGCTTTACTCTGTGGTTATTGCAATGCTGAATTTTTCCAGCAAACCTTCTCCTTTCCTTTTCCTGTTGTTTTCCCCTCTTATTGGTGTCAAAGAACTTTGCCTCAGTCTCCAGTTACTCTTGGTACTGATCTTCAAAATTCCAGAAGTCTGTGTTTATCAACCATCACGATATCACTTTAATTTTCGGTAACAGTGAGGGTGCGCTTGTGTTCTGGAAGCTGATGTGCATATGTCCCAAGTCCAGGAGGAGAGGCCAGGGCTTCGAGTAGTTTCCTGTTGCTGCCACAGCAAATTCCCACAGACTAGTGGTGTAAAACACCACACATTTATTAATAGCTATCATCATTTCTGAATAATATTTATTTGGCTGCGTTGAGTCTTCGTTGTGGCCTGTGGAATCTTCGTGTGGCACTCAGGCTCTCTAGTTGTGGCATGTTTGCTCAGTAGTTGTGGCACACAGGCTCTCCAGCTGCATCACACATCTTTAAATTTACAATTCTGTAGGGTAGGAGTCTGACATAGGTAAAATCAAGGTGTGAGCAGAGCTTCATTCTCTCCTGGAGGCCCAAGGGGAGAATCCATCCCCTTGCCTTCCGGAGACCCCCACCTTCCTGAGAGCCAGGAGTGTACTGTGTGTCTAACCATTGTCACATTTTTTCTCTCTGACCACAGCTGGGAAAGAGTCTCCATTTATCCAGACTTGTGTGATTAGATGGGGCCCACTGGACAGTCTCCCTGTTTGAAGGTCCTTAATCTGAACCACATCTTCAAGTCTCTTTCGCTGTGGAAGGGCAGTACCCACAGATCCTGAGGACTTAGGTGGACAGTCATGAGCATTATTCTGCCAACCTCACCACCACCCTCTTTTGAGATGAGGAGATATAAGCCTTAGGGATGGCAGAGAGGCCAGTGGATTGGGCCAACACCCATTCAAGAAGTAAGGTTAGAGCTGGTTTTGATTGTAGTTCTCTTTGATTGTGAATTCTATGTCCTTAGCCACTTTGCTCCATGCAGTTTTTTTATTCATAAAAGAGGCCATCCTTGATCCTCAAGTGGTTTACATATGCATTCGCACGTGATATTTACGAAATGAGTTTTCTGCTGGAACGTTCTGGTGTCTCAGGCAGCTGAAATGACTTGTTCCAAGGGAGGTGGAAATGTGTGGCCAAGTTTGGAGTTTTATTTATAGGTGGGTCATCTTAGGTGTTTCCATGGACAGAGAAGCCCGCTGGGCTACAGTCCACAGGGTCGCAAAGAGTCGGACATGACTGAGCAACTGTCACTTTCACTTTCATCATGGCTGTTATCCTAAATTCTGCCTCTCCTTTCTTGTGGAGACTTTTTGGGTGAATGGATCACAAGAGTGATGAAATAATAGCTGTCGAAATTAAAAATGAACTTTCAAAAACAGTCTACTTCATGGGCAGCAGTGAAGATTCCATCTGTTAAAATATGGGTTTGAGTCACGTTTCACAAATTTAAGAGCAAGACGTTTCCTTTAATTTTTGAAGGGCATGATAGAGTTTTTTAATGTTTTTTAATGATGTTTTTGTGAAGGTCTTG
The DNA here is from genome assembly GCA_024291935.2 of Okapia johnstoni. Lineage (NCBI taxonomy): Eukaryota > Metazoa > Chordata > Mammalia > Artiodactyla > Giraffidae > Okapia > Okapia johnstoni. Next base: position 11,216,298 of record CM044324.1, read on the forward strand.
TTTTCTTTTGCTGTGCTACTGTGTATTCTTGTAGAGTAGATTTTCTAAAATTATATATCCTTCCCAATTTAACACAAAATTACTTTATATCTGCACCTGGCACTTAAATTTCGGTTTAAAAGAAAGCTGTAGAATTGTATGTTTTTGGCATATTGCAAATCACCAACTGTGATTCTGCCACTGAAATTCAAACAGCATTTGTTCATGACACAGTCCAGATTTCATAATACTTGTGTTTTCTAAAAATGCTGGAGATAATTATTGAAACTAATATATGTGTATAAGTTCTTCCATCATGTGTGGCATTTAAAGACTCGTTCTTTGTAATTTTCAATCTCCATTTTCCGTTTGCAGAAAGGACTTTATTCTTAGGAGAACACATCATTGTGAAAAGTTAATAACAAAACTTGAATTTCATTTGCTTCCAATTAAGCGCCAAAATGTCAAAACTTAATATCTTCAAAATGCATATGAAGCCACACACCTTGTAAGAAGTCTGATGAAATTAAAATCAAGTACAGAAATTCAAAATCCTGATGAAGAGCTTGAAATGAATATTCTTAGCTTAGCAGGGTTACCAAGGTGCCTTGACTTTTAGTTTTATTTCCCAAATGGAAAATTTTAAATTGGATGTTACTAGAGGGATGAGCAATGTAGTGCAGGATCATCAAACTATGACCCATGGGTTAAGTTTGGTTCATTATCTGCTTTGTAAATAAAGTTTTATTTAAACATAGTCACTATCATTTATTTATGTATCGTGAATGGCTATTTTCATGATACAATGAAAAGTAGAATCGTGTGACCGAGACTATATGACTTGCACAGCTCCAAAATTATTTAGTCTCTGTACATTTTTAGAAAAATGTTTGCTGACCCTGATCTGTAGAATGCCTATTATTAATCAGAGGAGATGCTTGTGAGATAAACAGGTTGATAATGTATACCGTTTACAGTATACATATATATACATATATATACCATGAAACATATATATACCATTTGTGAAAACTAGTGTATACATCGGAGAAGGCAATGGCACCCCACTCCAGTACTCTTGCCTAAAAATCCCATGGACGGAGGAGCCTGGTAGGCTAGTCCATGGGGTCGCTAAGAGTCGGACACAACTGTGCGACTTCACTTTCACTTTTCCCTTTCATTCACTGGAGAAGGCAATGGCATCCCACTCCAGTGCTCTTGCCTGGAGAATCCCGGGGACGGCGGAGCCTGGTGGGCTGCCGTCTGTGGGGTCGCACAGAGTCGGACACGAATGGAGCGACTTAGCAGCAGCAGCAGCAGCAGCAGTGTATACATACAAATACCTTTCCATTTTTTACAATTGCTAAGGATTTCTTTTCTCATTGATGATGCTTATTATAAGGTTGAGTGGCCCAACTCCTCATCCGACTTTAGTTTCTTCTTACCACTTAGCCTTCCTTCAGATTGTTTAATCAGCTAATTATGTAAGATGCCACAGCAGGATTCTGAGCTTCCTGTTTGTCTACATATCTCTATGACCTTATGGTGGTTTTCTTTTTTGTCTTATGAATTGATGGATGTAAATAGAATTAATCCAAATTATAATATAAATACTTTTCATCATCTGTGACTTCTTCTTTCAGTCTGTTAACTAAAAGGAGTTGAAAAGACTTGAGTTGGAAGCTGAAGGCTTGATTCTTTAGCGGTGTGGTCCTATCTTTTCTTTCCTTGGAAGGCTAAGCTGAGTTTTCTAGGCATGGGATTGGAGGGTGAACGACCAAGGTGTTCTGTGCCATAGAACTTTTTGCCTCTTTGAGATTTTAAAGAAGCGCTGCCTCTGTTTAGTTGTAAGAAGAAAGAGTGAGTTTAAATAGAGTGAATTTATACCATACTTGGTAATACTGTATTGTGAAATTTTTCAATTTTCAGAAAAGTTACAAAAATAGTACAGAGTGTTTTCATGTACTCTTCACCTATCCCTAATATTAACATCTGACATAACCATAGTATAGTTATCAAAGTTAGGAACCAAACAGTACTGAGTACATACTACTGACTAATCTATAGCCCTCATCTGAATTTTGCCTCTTTTCCACTAAAGCCCGTTTTCTAGTCCAGGATCCAGGCAAAGACCTCATACTGCATGCACTTTGTATTTCTCCCCAGTCTTCTCCAAGGTGCACAATTTGGTCAGCCCTTTACTTTCCTGGTCTTGATATTTTTAAAGAATAGGAGTTATTTTATGGAATGTTCCTCAGTTTGGATTTGTCTGATGTTTCCTCACAATTAGATCAAAGTTATGTGTTTTGGGCAGGAGTACCATGGAAGTAATGTCGTATACTTCTTGGTGTATTTTTCAGAGAGTACATGCTGTCAATACGTCTTATTACTTAGAGAAGTGCTGTCTACCAAGTTTCTGCCCTGCAAGATACTATTTTCTCTTTTTAATCAAAAAGCATCTTATGGGGAGATACTCTGAGATATGTCCACCTCTGATCCTTTTCTTACAGTTAATGTTAGCATCCACTGGTAGATCTTGCCTGTGACAGTGCTGACTGTGGAGATTGCCTAGTGATGATTTCTCTCTTGGTTATTTTTTCCATGTTTATTAATTTGGATGCTCCAGTAAGGAAGAGCTGTCCATTCTCCATCATTTATTTCTTTGATTATTTGATTATGTCATTATGAACTCAAGGAGGTTTAGTTTTATCTTGGGTTATAACCTAATGCTATCATTATTTGTTTACAAGTGTCCCAAATGGCTTTGGTGATTCAGAGCTCCTTCAGGTTGGCCCCTGATTCCCTTAGATGTTCTCTTTAGCATCGTAAGGTGTTCTAGGCTCATCATGTATTTTTCTTACCCTGCCCCTGGAGTTAACTGTTTTTCTACAGACTTCTAGTTCATTTACTGGAAAATGGTATTAGAAACCAAGATCTGGTCATTCGTATCCATTGAAGCAATGTCATTGCTTCAAGGATCTCTCAGTGGACAGAACTAGGACATACATGTGTGGTCTCTATACCGCATGTGGATTCACATCCATCTGTACCTGTGTACCTACCTGCTTATGAGAACCTTGAGTTCATACTGATGCCTCCAATTCAAATCTAATACTACAGTTAATTTCTTTCTTTTTCTTTTCACTTCTGTTTCTGAACTTTGTAAGAACTTTGGCTCTCATTATCCAAAATATTTTTCTTTTTCATTCATTCTTGAGGTGTGTGTGTAGTAGGAGGAGGAGAAGGAATAGTAATAGTAGTAGTAATGGTAGTAGTAGGAGTAGCATGAATTTCTAAACCATATGCTTGTGAGAAACTGATTGAATACAATATTTCCGTTCCTGTCCTTTTTCCTTTAGATGTACTTTAAACAGTGAAAATAACTTTCCAGAGTTACTTAGTTCTTTTCTTCCCCACCTTTTTCTGTGTGGTTGTGTTTTTCACTTGTAATAGGTTTATTTGTTTGTGCTCCATTTTAGATCATCCGGCCTCCAGACCCCCACCTTGCCTCTTGGTTGATTTCAATTATTTATTTGTTTTAAATGTTTTAATTATTATGGTGGCTCTAAGAGTCAGAGTTACAGAAAAATATGTTCAGGAAAGCGTCACCACCCCATTATCTTCATTACCTGCTCCCATTCTCTTTCTTTCTGCCTCGCTCCCTCTAACTCCCTGTAGGCTACCAGCCTCATGAGTTTCTTTTGTCCTTCCTGTGTTTCTTATGCACCGTGAGCAGATGCTTTATGACAGTTCATATCCCCTTCTTCCCACATGAAGGGTCCCTTATTACCCTATGCTGTGTATACTACATGTCATATATATGTATATGTATTTATATGCAGATATATACACTTTCTTTTTCGCTTGATATACTATCGACAAAAAGATTTAAATCCACTCTATCCCCTTTAGCATTCTGTGATACAAAACCATTTTATTATTTTCCACCTGTAGAATTTTGCATATGAAATGTACAACTTAGAAATGTAAAAGAAAAGTATCAAAACCCAGGGCAAGCCTATTTCTCTGAAGTTCCTCTTCCTAAAATATAACATTCCTGGGTGTGTAAATATCACTATTTACACCCAAGATGGTATAAGTTTGGGGTTGTTCTTTTAAATGCCTTTGTGTATAATTGCAAATTCACCTTTCATTTCTAGCTGGTAGCTGTGTTTGATGAACAAGACCCACATCATGGAGGTGATGGCACCAGTGCCAGCTCCACAGGCACCCAGAGCCCAGAGATATTCGGCAGTGAGCTCGGCACCAACAATGTCTCAGCTTTCCAGCCTTACCAAGCAACAAGTGAGATCGAGGTCACCCCTTCAGTCCTTCGTGCGAGTAAGTGCATATTTCATCTTCATTTACAGGGATGCCAACTTTTGTTATTCAGGCATGCTCCTGTGAATGGAATTCATTATCTGTTTAAAACTGATTAAGTTTAGAATCTGGGCAAATGTCTTTTGCAAGAGAGATGAGTAAGATTCTTCATTTTTGGGTTGAGCTTAGATTACTTTGGACTGGTAAACTTTGAATAGCTCACTAAAGATCAGTAAGGATAATATAAAGTGATATTACTTGAATTTTTCTTGCTATGTTTTTGTCTGAATGCTGCAACAAATGGAAGTAATCCAAAGCCTTCCATTGAAACAAAGCAGAGCATGCTTGATTGACAGTCAACTTGGTTGTAATTGTCTCTTGATCTTTATCTGGAGGGGGCCATCGTTATCTTCAGGGATCTGGAAGAGCTGCTATGAGATACCACCTCAAGGAAAGAAAACATCAGACTTCATGAGTTTATAGTAGAAATCCTAGGATGCAGAGGGCCCAAGTTCCAGCACACTAGCTTGAAGAATTCTATAGCCACTCCTGCCATTCCTTCCCTTCCTTTACTCACAAATGTGAAGAATGTCTGCTAAACATAATATTTAGTGTTTGTAATTGTATAATCTTATCATTGAGCAGTTGGTAAGGGAAAGAAGGCCTATTTCAACAAATTTATGTTAGAAATCACTTATCTTTTAGGCACATCTATTTAGAAACATTTCAGTTTTCAAGTAGAAGATTTAGTCTTGTGTGATGTTACTGGTAGTCTTCAGTGGATCTTCACATAGAGGTGTGGAATAATATGTAAAAGTAATATATAGAATATAGTTAGATAATTTTGAAAATATGCAGTTTTTTCTTGCAAAATGTATCTTTGTCCCCACTTTCTGTATTGGTAGCAGTCTACAGCATCTTGATTATTTGCTTCTAGATGTCTATAAACTATTTCTGTTTCCACTGTCCCTTGAAGATACACACACACACACACACACACACACACACACACACATATTAATATATTGCTATATAATATCTCCATATTTCTGTCTATCTATCTATGGAGAATGAGGAAGAACATCGGTTTAATAGTTAACACATCTGATGATCCAAAATGTGATGCGTGTGCCGTGTATGGAATATGAAGTAATATGTAGGGTGTGCACGGGTCGTTTTCTTTTATTGTATGCTGACTCAATAAGTCCATGCTTTAATGATTATCTGCTTGGAGCAAACAATCCATTTAAAAAATGGATTGCCTAGTTTCGATTTAAAGAAAATTTTAATTAAATAATAGTGTATGTATTCATAGGTGCCTGACGTTTGGAAAGCAGTGTCTTTATGTGAGTAATTACACCAGTATATATAATGAAGTACCGAGTTTTTTATTGTGTTATTGTTGTAGCTTTTTTATTCAGGTGTTTTATATAGTAAGATGCACCTTAAATTTAGATATGTGCTGGAAGAAAGGCCAGTCCTATCTTTAAGTTAGGAAGAATTTGAATGGCTTCCTGCCCATCTGTTTGTATCTTTTGACTCCACTGATTCAACATGATTTCTACACTACCACCACCCACATTTGGCTGGCTCTGTGTGTTAAAATTTAAATGCTGTTTTCAACCCCAAATATCTCTTTTACCTTGTTTTTATTGAGAAAAGGAAGCTATATTTGAAGCATATGTGTTGTCTTGTAGCCACCAGTGGGAAAATACACAAATATTAAGAATAAGAAGCTCTGACTTTTATTTGCTAAGGTTATTTAGATTTTAGGTCCTTGGCAGGTATTGGGTAAATGCATGTTAAACATGTACTAAGTACAAGGTTTGGTGGCTACATAAAAGTTACTTAATATGTATGAGTCATTTTCTTTAGTATTAATATTATTCATTCAGAAATAAAACAAGGGTCAGTCAGTGCTGGCCAGGCTTTGTGCTAGGCAATCAGAGTCTAGAGTTGAGTTAATAAGTCTTTGCTATCAAGGAGTTTATGTTCAGTGATCTTCCTCATTTTCAGGTATGAAAAGAAAGAAACCGACAATATGTAGAGATCTATTCAGTCATGCAATAATCAACTGCAGTTAGAGGCATAGTTAATAAGGATTTCAGATAAATAAGCCTCAAAACTTATCTTGAAGAAATAAAGTGATGATTTTTCTATGAATTAATTCACTCATCTCTTTTATTCTATAAGGAACTGATGGAAGCTAAGAAAACTCCAGAAGTATCATTGTCTTGTGATGTGAGAAAAAAAATGAAAAAGTTTTCTTTTTCTCCCAAAATTTACTTTTCCTCTTCTGATTAAAATAATCAAGACATTTGGGCCTCCAGAAGTGCTGTGGGCCCTGGGCATTGGATCTCCTCTGCCACAGTGGAGAAATCCAGAGGTTTTCAGGCCAATAGAGCCATTTTAAGGAGTGGCAAATGAGGAAGGTAATGATTTGACAGCAAACACTTCAAACTGTTGTTCTGGCATCTCTTGGCAGGTTTCTGCACCCTTCAGTCATAGATAGGTATACTTTGATTTAATGACAACCAGATGCTGATAACCTGTTTTTTCTTTTTTTTTAAACAGACTTTTGATAAGTTTGAGAGTCTGTTGTATTTTACACTTTTAACATGAGCTGACTCTGCAGACACTCCTTTCTAGAACATGGTTTATTGTATTCATGGTTCAGAAAAAGTAAGGCAAAACCACATCAAGCGCAATCAGTGGCCTCGCTCGGTCTCAGTTCCTTCATCTCGGGGTACCTGTCCTAGGACCGTGAAGGGTAAATGATATGCTTGAACTCTTGATAGTGTCTGACACGTGATGAACAGTAGAGTAAAGGGAAATTGTAGAAAGGGGATGGTGATAATGACATCTCTTGAGTGCAGACCCAGTTCTTATGGATGTTTTAAAGGTTTGAGGAGTTACAGAGCCCAAGTATATAGGATGTGTTTTCCTGGATAGAACACATTGCCTTTCTTGGGTGGGGTGGGGTGGAGTACTCTCATATAGAATGAAATTGGAACTGTGTTCTCCTAACCTCACAGCTCTGTGATAGGTACTTAGCTTCCTCTGTTTTTAATGTTCACAAATCCAAATTTAAAGAGACTTATTGTGCTCAGGGGCACAATTTCTGGAGCAGATCATTGAGACCAAGTCTTATTTTTCTCACTCTATGATGTTTTTTTCTTTTTTAAAAAGATTTCTAAAGGCTGTTTATAGGGCCAGACATTCTGAGGGTAGTCTAGCTTTAGAATGCTGGCAGGATTCCTTTTCACCCCAGAATGCTGATTTAGTATTTCCTTTGGAAGAGCCACACTAAAGATTCAAGATACCTTGGCAGTGGCATCTGCCCTAGTGATGGAAAAAGTCCTAGAAATAAAATTGCTGTAAAAGTTCTGAGAAACAAAGTATCTGATTAGCTTGTCTTTTAACATTTTAACTTTTCTGAGCTATTTTAATTTTATAGTGAATTTTTACCATTTCTGGCAAAATATTGCTGAAATGGTGCTCTTTAACTAGTTGGTAAGATTTTACTAGTTCCCTAGCTTTTAGAACTTGCAGAGACACCAAGAATTGCTATACAAGCTTGTGTTATAAAGTTAGCCCCCCTGCCTCTTTCTTGAACTCTGAATTTTTTTCTTACTCAAGAATATACAGGTTGGTTTTGTCTTGCTTGGAGATCTAAGATCTTTGGTTTAGAGATCTATCCTCTTAACTGGTATTAGAACACTATTTTCCAGATTTAATTTAAATATATATTGAAAATAGAAATAATATTCCTATTGTATTTCCTTTTAACTTGTGAAGTGGAGCATGGCATACAAATGGCATTCTCAGTATTTCAAATAATTACCTTCTTACTGTGCAAGTTCTATTCAGCCTAGAAAACTCATCCAGTTTTGTTGTAGATGCAATCTGATTATTACATGTTGACAAGGTCATATATCTATTAATTGGATTGGAGATGGGATACAAAATTGCTGTAATTATTGTAATTTTCTAGCTAATTGCAGGGTTGGTGGTGAATATTTTACTTCTGCAAAATGAAAAACAGTATTCCATCAGAAGTTGTTCTGTGGGGTTTCAGACATTTTGTTTCATATCTTTGGTGCTTTTTGCCCATAAAGTACCTCTTTTGTATCTATTTTTTGTGTATCAGTCCCTCTTTGGATGTCAGAGTGCTCATTGGCAGGCATCTGTGGAAGCAGCATAGGCAGAGAGCCTGGAGTACGCTCACTGCCTCTTTGTTCTGGTTGCCACGGTACCTCTATTGTTTATTTATAAATTCAAGCACTCTCCTTTCAGACTTACAATCAAGGTTGAATGGGTCATAGCCAATTGGAAGAGGGCTCCTGCGCTCTGCTCTGTTGTCACCTGTGCACTCAGAAATACTCCCCAAAATGAACATTCTTCACTCCATTCACATTGTTTATGTTCTTTTTGGGCATGAATAATTAACTAAATTATTGGTCAGCCCATTTTGCATTGTAATATATGGCTTATTTTGCATATCATCTCTTTTTTGTGTGTTTTTTTTGCTTCATTTAAACTAAGCGAGCTTCTAAGAGCTGGAAGCCGAATTGACATTTTAAAAATAATGGTGTGTACACAAGATGAGTGTGTTTGGAGAATTCCTGGTGGGTGGGGGCCGGGATACTGAAGGGGTGTTGGAAGCTCACTACCTAGGATGGTGCAAGCAGACTGATGTTTATTCCCTGCTGGAGTATAAACTGGAGGCGCAGGTGAAAATTGCCAGGCCTAATGAGCAATTTGGCAGATAAGACGGGCTGTCAGGCGACAGCAGTTCAGCAGCAGGCGTACTGTCTGCAGACCAAGATGCTTGTTCCAGAGACAGCATTTCAATACCATAAAGAAAGCTTTTTTGGTTGATATCTGGTGTGGCAAATATGTTTATTTCATCCGTCGATTTTCCAGTGAAGTAACCAGGCATCAACATATGGCGATTTTGGTTGCAAAATTATTTTTAAACTTGCCTTTTCATATGGTTCATCCATTAAAAAAAGAAAAAAAGGCCAATATATGTTTCCCCCACACCAGAACACAGGAAATGTTAGGTTTTAAAATGCTGATAAGATGTAAGTCATCCTTGCTTCCTTGGGCTGAAGCATTTTGTCTGTGGTCTTTAAGTTGGAACTTAACACTCCACAAAGAAGCAGTGTAGTCTTTTCAGCAAACTGTGTCATTTATATCTGCTTCTCTAACCCAAGGATCCTTTCCTTCCATGCAGCACATGAAAGTCTAGACATATGGATGGCTTCTCCCCACAGAGGCTGTCAGTGTGTTGTAAAAGGGATGCTGGGACAGGTTTCCATATCCTTGCAGTGGGGGGCAGTCCCTTGGGAAACCACCAGGTCCATCTCCCCTGCTTTACCGTTGGGTGTCTGAGGCTCAGTGGAGTGAGCCAACACAGGCTGTGCTTACAGTGCAATCATAGTACATGTCTTCATGTTCAAGACAAGTGGAGTTATTGCTGAAAATGCATGGATACTTACTGTACACCAAGGTCCCTTTGTGACATTTCAAGATACCAGACTTGGAGTCAGAGCACTGTCGCACTTCCTATCTGATACCAGTATTTCCCAGTTATCTTTCAGCAGAATAACCACTTGTTTCCTACATTGCTTAATTGCATTTCTGTGAGGTACTTAATTAAAAAAAAACAAACCTCCACACATCACATGTATGCAATATTTTACTCTTAATAATGATAACTGTGGACCATTGGGAGGAGGAGTATATTTTAGAAACTCTCTGCCTCGTGTGGTCAGATGGACTTGGGACTGTAGTTAGCAGGTGATCCTTGGTCAGTGAAAAGGTTTCCTGTAGGGTTCACAGCACCACCTGTGTGTGGTCTCCACACCCTAAACCTTAGAGAACTGGACACCTGTGCATGGAGCGCTCTGTGTCTGTCACACCTGCTGAAATCTAGGGAAGAACAATTTTACAGATTTCCCACCTCTCCCCACCCCCAAGCCCAAGATTTCCCCATGGTCCAGTCATCTCTGTATGCTTCACTTCTTTTTGTCCTTGGCTAGTATATTTTACCTGACCATGAAGTCTTGCCTTGTACTCTTGCCTTTGTATGGGAATACACCTTAAGTGCCCAATGTTTATCTGTTTATCAGGCACAGAAACACTTACTGACACTTGAAAATTTGTAAAAGTGATATAGCTGTAGATACACTAAGAAAGTACAATTTAAATCAAAGCAAGAAAGCCCATTTTCACATTGCAGTAAGAAGTGCATTACAGAGAGAAAATAATTGTATGAAAATGTTTGAGCAGACACGATTGGATTGTAAACAGGCTTTCTTTTTTATTTTCATCCTCCGTTCTAACCAGGTATCTAGATTCTTTTTTCTATTAGCGGATGTCACAGAGAGACCCATATGTGGATTATTTTGTCAGCATGAAGGCCTGGCAGATAACATCTTTTCTCCTCTTCTTGTTGCACTTGATATAGATCTCTTGTATAGCTCTTCTTGAAACTGTGTTTGCTTATTCATTCTTTCACTGCTTTTAATGTCAGAAACAGCCTTGTGTTCCTCATCCTGTTTGCTCCTGCCTGCAGCTAGACACCGACTCCATCTCTCAGAATCCCTGTGTTAGTCCCAAATGGGGGGGGACCCAGAGGCAGGGAGATTTTTAAAGGCACCCCTGAGGTTGTCACCCCTTCTGCCTTTTCCCTGGAATGGACAGCTAGTGATCTCTGTCCATTCCACGTTTTGAAGAAAAATCTACATGTCTAAATCATTGTGTGAATTCATTAAATTATTTTGCATTTACAGATATCATTTATATTGATTTTAAGTTAATTTAATTATGATTTACCACTTCATTGCCTGCATTTCAGCAAATTGTCTTTCTCCTTAACACAGAGCCTGGGCGCTGTGGTGTGTGGGCATAGTGGCATGAGTGCTTGTGGGCCCAGACACACGTGAGAGAGGACAGCCCCTTCTTACAATGAGACCATATCTATCCAGGACTTTCTGTGGCTTAGAGTTGATGCTTTCTGTTGTGTAGTTCCCTCCTGTTGGCATTTGACAGGACTTGAATCCAGAATTTTCACAACAGCAAAAAGGGGACTATGTATCCATTTACCAAACCCTCCTGCTTCTCTCTCTTGGTCTCAAAAATGATGCAGACCGTGGACCTGGCTTATTCTCAAATACTATCACCCTGCTTGTTCCTCAGTGGAACGCCTTTCCATTTGTGTTCTCTCTAAACTTTGTAGAAAGCTTTCTATCTCTACATTTTTCTGTATCACCCTATGTTTTCTATCTGGTCTGAGGATGAAGCAATCTCGATATGTTATTTTTCAGCTCTTTCTTACAGAGTCCAGGGTAAATATAACAATGACAGTTTGTTGCCTGGGCTGCAGTTCTGTTTCAACAGTATTATAGAAGCGTTGTTTTCTGGTCATTATAGTGGTACCATAGTAATAAGTGTTTGTATGGTTAGGGTTGGCCAAAATGTTCGTTGGGTTTTTCCATACAATCTTTTGGAAAAACTCGAATGAACTTTTTTGGCCCACCCAATACATATACACACACATATATGGCTGATACTTAGCGAGGTTACATGAGGAGGGAGTATAGGAGTAGCACGTACCTTCAGGAAAATAATCATTTTTGTAGAGATAATTCAGGTGTTCAAAGATGGAAGATTGCAGCTGGATCCATCTAGGACTAATCATAATATGGAAAGAGCAGGAGCCAAAGGGCATTTCAGACTACTGCTAGATTAGTCAGCCCATCATCACATTTAATTAAAACGTCAATTTGTGCCATAGCTGATCTACTGGTTAATTTGTTATTTAGATCAGCTCGAGAAGTATTTATTTCAAATACAGAATTTGTGTTAATGCATTGGAAAAGAATTTTCTGTTGCTTGGCAGAGATGTTACAGCCTAAAGATTTATGATTTAGAACAACAAAAACCAGCTGATGATCGGTTTGCATAAGTAGTATAGGGTTATCTACTAATGCTGGATAATAGCTGTTCTTTTTGTAACCAGAGTAAGGAAGTTGGGAATGGGAGGCAGAAGCAAGGTCAATGATGAGTCACTGGGACTTCCCTGGTGGTCCAGTGATTAGGAGTCCATGCTTCCACTGCTGAAGGCACAGGTTCAATCCCTGGTTAAGGAACTAAGATCTGCATGGCTTCTAGGATGATTACATAAATTGATGGAACTTGTGAGTATTAGATGTAATTTTCATTCTTGAACCTCCATATCACCTCCAGTTCACATTCTTGAGCTCTCCTAGGAGTTTCTAATAATTCTGCTTTGAACAGAGGTATTGAAGGGATTGAAGACCACTTCTAATAAGCCTTCATGTTCTCATTCATCTAAAGACCTTTTATTTTGTGTTACTGCATCTTCTTTATTCATTTGCTTGTAAAGAAGCAGATTGTTAGGCATTTACTAAATTTTTTTAAAAGAAAGAAACATTTTCTAAAACACGGTGCTCTTTCCTGTTTCTGGGTTTCCTGATATGCTGCTTTATTTTGTAACTGCTTATGTACCTCTCTGGCAGTTCAGTTGCTGCATAATGAAATGTGATAAAAGACTCTTTATAACTTTGAACATAAGATTTCAACTGATCCAAGTTCGAATGTGTATTTAATCTCTTAATTTTATTTACAAGGGTGCTAACATTCCTTTAATAGGATTTTTTTTTACACTGAAGAAATGTTTGATAACATTTGCAACTGATCACAATTTTATATATATTTCAATATTCCTACATTCTCAAAGACTGTAAATTTATATGAAAACTTTGCAAATAGTCATCTGTGAGGCTTCCCTGGTGGCTCAGTTGGTAAAGAATCTGCCTGCAATGCATGAGACTTGGGTCTGATTCCTGAGAGGGGAAGATCCCCCAGAGAAGGGAATGGCAACTCACTTCAGTATTCTTGCCTGGAGAATTCCATGGACAGGGGAGCCTGGCAGGCTACAGCCCAGGGGTTGCAAAGAGTCAGACACGACTGAGTGACTAACACTTTCACTTTTCTGCATTTATATCAATTGGATATGCTTGATGCAATCCTCTATTAGTATAGAAAATTGAGACCCTTAATTAGAAAAAATATCTACTGAAAGCACATCTAAAATGACCACTCTCTGTTTGATGGTTACATCATCCATCTTCGTTCACTTCCTTTATTATCAGGACATACTGAATCACTGCATTTGTGTTACATCTTACTATAAGACTTAATTGTTTCAGAGGAGAAGTTTGGTTTAGCTATAGATGGTTTCGTAGTTGTGGTTATTATACCTTACCAATTTTAAAGACAGAGTATATACTTAGGGGAAAAAACATTTTGAGCTACAAATAGAGTAACTACTAGTGGCATAGTTTTATTCTCTGGAACTTGGCTATTGTTGACCTTGATCCCTATTTACTTATTTACAGCAAATGATGCTTCACTATCATGCGTAACACAAATGTTGGTGTGTGGAATCTACTTTCATATGCACGAGTCAGGACTGTCATGACAGTGGTGTACTAAACGTGTCTGGAGAAGGTGTGTGTGTATTATGTGTGATTTGCCGTGATTCTTTGTCTCTGTTTTTGTATTTTCACAAGTATTTCCCTTTTTGACTGACAGAATACTGAATTTTAATATGGGTTTTTAACTTCAAATGTCCATAGCTATATTAAAGAATATTACATAACGTGAAGATATTTCTCATAAAACTAATGGGACAGTTTTTTTTTTCCTGTATGATGAATATGTTATATTTCTAAATAAACGAAATGTCTATCTAGATTTTTTTCTTCATTTACTCTCATAAACTCTGCCCTTGAAATAAGTACACATCAGACTTTTGAGGAAGTTATTAATCAGATGAAGCTAATAAACAGTGAAGACTCTCTATCTACATGTGACTGGTTTTTATAATTTGCTTTCAATTTCTATGGGTTCCAAGCTTTAAGTTTTTATGCTGCTAGTGTCTATTCATCTGCTAACTATATTGGTAACTATTACATTTTTGAGCATTTTTTCATAATAAACTTTTAGACATCAAAATAATGTAAGAATATTTTTCACTTCTCTACCATTACTGTCTGTCACTCCATTGCTGCTTGAAAAGATCTACTAGGTGTGTGATGGGAAAATGCAACTGCTTTGTATCTGTACCTTGATTTTGATCAAATGTGCTTCATCTTTCTGAAAAATGGGAGAAATCAGACTACAGTAGCACTTGTTTCTTACCTTTTCAAAATCAAGGCACAGCTGAGTAAATGGGGTTCAGGGGCCACACCTGGACCCACTAATCATGTTGTTAAACGTCTTGCTGCTCCTTAGCCCTGTAATTTGTGAGAAGCAGCATTTTAAGAGGCTTGACTTAGCAAATCTTTTCGAGGAAACTGAGCCTCTTCAGACTAAATGCATAAAGTCTGCACAGTCTGTTTGGAGGAGATTCCTTCAATTGTAGTACACAAAATATTAAAGAAACTGTCATGATGAATATGCAACTTTGCATAGCTTTTTAAAAAATTTAATCCTAATTGAGAAAAAATGACTATTACTCAGTGTCATTACATTGCTTATTTTCACTTGTCTTTATAATTTTCAATATTGCAAGATCACTTGTCTTCTGTTCAGTTTTTCATCATAGAAAATTTCAAGCACATACATGATTAAAGAGAACATTGCCATGCCTCATGTACTCAGTTAAAAACAATTACTAATCAGTTGGGTGGCCAATCTTGTATACATTTTGGTCTATGAGTTCCTCTTTCTGTATGTGGTCTGCATAATTTTTGCCTAGATCCATTATTATTATTATTTTTTAATGTTTGCAGCATGTTGATATTCCAGTTCTTTCACTTATTGCCCACATTATTTCTATAAAGTTAATCTTTTTGTCAACTGGTTTGTTAGTCTGAGATACCCTATGTCCAAGAAGAACAGACCAAATACCCAATTCTGTCTCTAGTTTTCACAATAACGTGTTCTTTTGTTTGTTTGGTTTTTGGCTGGCATTCTCCTGGTTTCATTTTTTCCTGTTTCCCTCTTTAAAAAAGTCACAAGAACTCATAAGCTCTAGTATAGTTCCTGTTTCCGTCTGTTCTGTTATTGTTCAGATAGTCCGTATTTGTAGTGATGTGACCTCTCTAAACTGGCTCCTGAGTGCCCTTAATGGCAGCATCCTCGCTTTCTGCCATGAAATGTGTTCCATGTTCATCTTATTTATTTTCTGCCCCACATCTACAAACAGTCACTTCCTGAAGCAGCCTTGTCCTTTTAATGGGGAAAGGTATTCAGAGACCGCTGTGTGGGTACATTGGTTTTATTTTGCTAAGCCTAAAAGGGAGTTAAAATTAAGAGCATCCTGGTCTAATTTCAGTTTTCAAAGTGGTGCCTCAAAGTGTATGATGATTTGATTATTTGAGAGTGAGTCTTTCTAGTGGTACTAGTCAGCATAGGTTGTTCATGCCAATTCCAGGTTTCCTTTATTTGGGTGGTGCAGTTTTTTGGTAACTGTAACACTGGTGTTGGAGTTTCCTGGTGGTCCAATGGTTAGGACTACATGCTTTCACTGCCAGGACCCGGGTTCAGTCCCTGGTTGGGGAACTGAGATCCTGCAAGCTGTGAGGCGCGGCTGGGGAAAACAAAAGAACTCTGTCATGTTTCCCTGGACACTATGACTGTGAATGTGATGAGGTCGTCCTTGGCAGGTGTCAGAAGCGTTGGTGGACGTTCTGCTTGGCTGTCAGTAGATGCCAGAACACAGAGCTGCCAGCATGCTGGTATTTGCAGGGAGTCCCTCAAAAGGAATCCAGGGTGTTTATATCATGACCGGGAACCAGTGTTTTCGTTTTTTTGGTTGTTGTTCAAGTTGTGAAGAAGAAATGGCCTCTCAGTTAGTGAGTTTGGCACTATATGTGCCCCTGGTGAAACTAAGGTGGCTCCAGATCACTGTGCCATCTCTGGTGGGCACTCTAGGGGAATATGGCCTTGGCCAGGGATGCTGGAGTCTGGAGAGGTCTGTTGTAACTGTCACCGAGGGTGGTGCTGTCCCCAGCTCTCACAGCCTCACCAGGTCCTGTGACTTCACGACCTGCCTTTGAGCTTCCAAGGATGGTGTTGCTGGTGGTCTCTGCAGTGGGGCCATGACTGGGGATGTAGGGAAACAGAATACTAGAACTTTGCGTTAGTTTATTGTTTACTTTCTTGTATTCAAGAATTTACCATTGCTTGTATGTGGTTGATAGTGCATTTAAATAATAAATAAACAAAAACCTGCATGCTCAAGATTTTGCTGTTAGTGGTCTGTTGTCAGGAAAGCAGAGCGCCCGGGCCCGTCTCTGGCTGTTCTCTCCATGTCCTCTGTAGGACAGACCTGCAGTCTGTTCTGCAATAGCAGGAGTGATTGTTGTAACCCCCGCATCTCATCCTTTCACCCCAGTGCCTCAAAACCTTCTGCGGCTTTCCAATATTTTTAAATACAGTTAACATCAGTAAGTTTTGGTAAAGTTCACAAGAACTGTCTTGTGTCTGTCTTTTTTTATCCTGTAACAAGTTTCCTTGCTTGAGTTTCTTGGATGGGTCTCAGGCCTTCGGGGCCCTAAGCTCCCTGCTTCCTCACAAGTGAGTTGAAGCTGCTTCTCTGTCCTCGCTGCTCACCTGCCTCACCTCGGCTTATCTCTCAGGACTCTGCTCGAAGTCACAGTTTCTCCCGTGGTCTTTCCTGATTGCACAGACTTGCAGTGCAGTCCTGTGGTGTCTTGTGCTTTTCTTGACTCCAGGAGAAGAAGATTTGTCGGGTTCTGCAGATCCACTGGTGCGCTGGTAACCTTTTAACAGCTGTGTCTCTGAAAACTGAAGAAGACCTGGCTTGTGGCATTTGCCCACTTCCATGGTGTAAATATTCTCACTGGCCAGTTTTATGTTCCCAGCTCCATGTGCCTGAGCACAGAATTGGTGAAAGATGCACTACTATACGGTCTTTCCACCACACAGATGCAATCGATGTACCACGAGCATACATAATGAAAAGTTGTTGTAAAGGACTTGGAAAGTGATGTGTTTTGAAGTGAAAGTGAAAGTCACACAGTCATGTCCGACTCTTTGCGACCCCATGGACTATACAGCCCATGGCATTCTCCAGGCCAGAATACTGGAGTGGGTAGCCTTTCCCTTCCCCAGGGGATCTTCCCAATCCAGAGATCCAACCCAGGTCTCCCACATGGCAGGTGGAATCTTTACTAGCTGAGCCACCAGGAAAGCCCAAGAATACTGGAGTGTTTTATATAATCTACTTAATTATGCATGCATGTATGCGTGCTAAGTT
Source organism: Okapia johnstoni (assembly GCA_024291935.2). Classification (NCBI taxonomy): domain Eukaryota; kingdom Metazoa; phylum Chordata; class Mammalia; order Artiodactyla; family Giraffidae; genus Okapia; species Okapia johnstoni. The sequence goes on from CM044324.1 coordinate 11,233,918, forward strand.
GCTTTAGTCGTGTCCTACTCTTTGTGACCCTCTGGATCAACAACAATTACTGCAAAGGTTTAAAAGAAGAAGGACGCTATCAATTGGAGTATCTTTCTACTGGAAAACAAATACAGGGTACTGAAAATTGTTTTCTGTTGGGAAATACAGATAGGTGATTGGAAGTTTGGTGTCTTCAACTTTAATTTATGCAGGATTCTAAATCCTAGTCTGTGTATGGGCATTTTTTTTGGTCTCTAAATATTAGGATTATGAAAGGAAATGCAAGCTTTGGACAAACCAAAATAAATTCATAAAAATTTTAACATGATCATGATACAGAATAGATGTTAACCATCGGGCAAGTCAGAGCATCAGGGCTAGGCGAGGATTCCTCTGTGATCATATATGCATGCATGCTTAGTCATTCAGTTGTGTCCAACTCTTTGCAATGCTGTGGACTGTAGCCACCAGGCTCCTCTGTCCATGGGATTCTCTAGGCAAGAATACTGGAATGGGTTGCCATGCCCTCCTCCAGGGGATCATTCCCAACCAAGGGATCGAACCCACGTCTCTTAGGTCTCCTGCATTGGCAGGTGGGTTCTTTACTACTAGCCCCACCTGGGAAGCCCCTATTTAATTATAAGTTTGTATAATTTGAATTTGAAAAAATGATAGTTCTGTTCAACGACCAACTCTCAAAAATTTCTTAAATCTTTCTTTTTTCTCATAAGGTGATTTGAACCAACTCTAGACATCCCCTGAGGAAGCACAGACAAGTCACACATTTTGATTTTGATTAAAAATAGTGGGATAAGGCAAGTATGATAGGTATTTACTGCAGATAGTTCCAATTGTGAGGGGCCTGGAGCAATTCTGGGACAAGTCTGTGGAGGAGGAATAGAGAGTGTTTCAGGTAGATCGATATATAAATTAGCAACTTTTGGACACTGCACTGGACTGGGGGAAAGAAGGGAAAGAGAATGTTTAGATTTTTGGCCATGTTTGTACTAAAAATGTACATAATCTCCTTCCCCTATGAATGTTTATTTTCCTATCATCCTTGGCATTTATTTTCATACCATATTTTTGAACCCTGTGTGATGATTACCCATTCTTGCATATGCATAGCATAGCTGGCAGTGCACTCCTAGTGGTGCATATCAGCCTGCTCCAGTTTATCCTGATGAGAAGCAAAAGTAGGGTTCTTTTTCCTGCTTGCTCTTTTCCAGCAACTTAGCTATCCTAGAAACGTAGTTGATTTTTATTTTTGATATTTTAATTCAGTAGGGTTTTGACATGGAGTCAGCTCTCGAATAGCCAGTTTATTCTGAATGAATCTTATGATTAATTCGGAAAGATACTGAATGCTGCTGCTGCTGCTGCTAAGTCGCTTCAGTCATGTCCGACTCTGTGCGACCCCATAGACGGCAGCCCACCAGGCTCCGCCATCCCTGGGATTCTCCAGGCAAGAATACTGGAGTGGGTTGCCATTTCCTTCTCCAATGCATGAAAGTGAGAAGTGAAAGTGAAGTCGCTCAGTCGTGTCCGACTCTTAGCGACCCCATGGACTGTAGCCTACCAGGCTCCTCCGTCCATGGGATTTTTCAGGTGAGAGTACTGGAGTGGGGTGCCATTGCCTTCTCAGAAGATACTGAATACTATTTTTTTTTAAATAGGAATTTCTCTTTTTAGAAATGCAAGCACAAAAAGTTTGTGGCTTGTTAAGTCACTGTTTAATCCCTTGTAAAGGTCTTACACTTAGGTCATGATCATTTTTTTCCCCATAATTTGCTTTAGAGCATATGAGAGTTTTTGAAATTTGAGGATTCAAAGATTTGCTGTTACCTTTTTTGTTCATAAAGGAAGACCTGTATTCAGTCCGAGGTCTCTTATGAAATGTGTGACGCTTAATTAGAATATTGTTGCTTGGAATAAATAAATGCCAATTAACTGATTTCTTCAACATATACTTTTTGAACACATTAAGTTCTAGATATGTTAGAATAAATCAGTTGTATATATCCTGTTAATTTTGATACTTTAAAGCTTATCTTCCTTTGTATAATTATATTGTTGATACTGTACGGACTCAATAATGTTAGATATGTTCTCTGATTATCTAGCACATGTGGATTTATGTTGAATTTCTAAAAATAACACTAAAAACAATAATTAGGAAATAAAAATAGAGAATTGTGAAAAAGGAAAATGTAAGTTGAAAACCAAGACAAAATTTTATCTGTATGTAATCTATATATCTATACCACCTATCACATAGTAGTTAAATCTATGTTAAACCCAAACAAATCTTTGGGTTTGCTTCCTGGCAGCTCACATGAAAAGGGAAAGAAATCTTTTAACATTTCCTTCCTAATCAAGTCAGGCTTTGTCAGACTCCTCGCAGACATACATATAATTTCAGTCTGTCTACTCATGAGATTCTTTTAGGATTTACTCTGCTCATTTTTCTTTTAATGGCCAAATTGCTTAAATTTTCTTTCAGCTGATCTTATATGTATCACATATGAAAGAGCTTATTTCTATGGATGCTTAATGATGTTCAGTGTTCTGAAGAGTAGACAGTTGAAGAATCTAGATAGTAAGATAAAAAGCAAAAAGAAAGGCAATTATAAGTGAACTGAAATTAATTTATAAGGATGTACTTACCAACATGCTGTGCTGTGTTTAGCCACTCAGTCGTGTCCAGCTCTTTGTGACACCACGGACTGCAGCCCGCCAGGCTCCTCTGTTCATGGGGATTCTCTAGGCAAGAATACTGGAGTGGGTTTGCCATGCCCTCCCCCAGGGGATCTTCCCCACCCAGGAATTGAACCGAGGTCTCCTGCATTGCAGGCGGATTCTTTACCATCTGAGTCACCAGGGAAGCTCAAGAATTCTGGAATGGGTAGCCTATCTCTTCTCCCGGGAATCTTCCCAACCCAGAAATTGAACCAGGATTGCATTTCAGGGAGGTCCTTTACCAGCTCAGCTACCAGGGAAGCCCCCACTTACCAACATATGTGCTGATATTTCACGGAATGCCTATGTCTCAGCTTTTTAATTATTAACTTTTTCTGTTGTAACTTACATTTCTTTCATTGTAATAACTTTTACATGAGAACAACTGTGTATATATAAAAAACAGGGAGGCATGCCAGTGCACCCAGATACCCAAGTTGATTTCAGGGAAGCACCTGATTCCTGAAGAAATTAAAGGGATCTAATGACTTCCCTGGTGGCTCAGATGGTAAAGCATCTGCCTACAATGTGGGAGACCCGGGTTCAATCCCTGGGTCGGAAAGATCTCCTGGAGAAGGAAATGGCAACCCACTCCTGTACTCTTGCCTGGAAAATCCCATGGACAGAGGAACCTGGTGGGCTACAGTCCAGGGGGTTGCAAAGAGTTGGACATGACTGAGTGACTTCACTTCACTTCTTCACTTCACTTCAGTGACGTTCAAGGGTAGGTGATTGGCTTTGGAGAATGAATTATAATTTATTCATCTGAGTTTGTTGGGTAGACAAGAGAGAAAAAAACTGTGAACATATTTTTGTTTGGAAGCAACATTTCGCTATTCATTCCCTTAATTCATCAATCATTGAAAGGTGAATTATCAGGAAAACATTTCAGTGACATTTGCCTGCAGCTACTAAATTGGTAGTTTTGCCTGAATTACTTGATCAATTCAGCCTAAGTTCCTAAATTGACTAAACGTTTGGCTGAAAAGACTCTTGGTGAAAATATAGACTATTTCACAAGCTTGTAGTGACACACTGTGTGAAAATATAGATTATGAGCATCCAACACATTTTAGTTAATCCAAGTAAATGTTCCTGACCTAAATATAAGCGCAAATGCCATCACAAAAGCTGATGTAAGACGTAGACATTTAAATAGCTGTGTAGTAGAACATTTCCAATATTATTTTCTAAAGGTTAGCTGTCAAAGTTTACATCCTGTGAAGAAAAAGTTTTAAAATGGCTTAGAATCTAGCCTTTGTTTTGTTCTCAGTGCTTTTAGACAAAACAGCCCTTCTATACGTTATTTCTAAAAATCAAAAGCTGTTAGAGCCAGAAGGGGTTTTGCGATGGAATCCAAGCCCTTCTTGTTACAGATGAAGAAACAGAAGCCAGGTGAGAATATGGACAGCCTAGTGCTTTTTAATCTGTGTTGTGAAGTGTGTGGTTTACTGTCTGAATTAAGACCTAAGCAGGTATGAGCATGTCTTTGTAAAGAAGATGCTCAGACGTACCCTGTATCCTGTGCTACCTCATCTTTCTGGGTGATTCTCTTCTTTTGTCCGTTGAAATAATGTACGGTCCCATTTGTCGAGAAAGCTAAGGAGGCATATTAAAAATCTGTACTAATGTAGATAAATTTTGTAAAATCAACCAAGATTGATCACCGTCCCTACTTAATTCAGAGCAAAGGAAGGGAACCTAATTTTTCTATTTTTCCACACCTCGTTTGCTGTAATGAAAATGGCTTTCTGCTTTGAATCGCTTTCAGTGAAATGGTTTTCAATATTGTTGTCTTTGTGGCATCTTGACAATTAAAATGTATTTCTCAAGCCCACTGGAGATGCTGCAATGCTTTTTCTCCTTTGCATTTTTTCCATTGGTCGTATCTGTGCTTGTTGCCTAGGAAACTACGATTGGGTTGAATTCTGTTTGCTTGCTTGTCAGGCTGTCAGAGTTATGGGTAAAGTTCGTGACTTTATAGTTGGAAAAGTGCTTCCTAAATATTAGAAATGTTTTATCTATATTAAAGTGCTTTATCTCCTCAATTAAAAAGGCAGCCAAGCAGTTGTTTGGTTTTCTTAAAATAATAAATAGAGGATTCCTCCCCACCTCCCATTACTATTGGAATTTTCTATGTTGTATACAGATTTGCAGTAGGATTTGAATCGTCGCATAGGTTTATTCCAAATATAGCAATTTAATAAAAAAATTCTTCTGTAAATATTTGTTTCTTTGGGGAGTTATGATCATGTATTATGATTCTCCAAATATGCAAATATAAACATAAAAATCCAATGATATTTTAGAAAATGCAAGTTATTTGCCCTATGTCTAACAAGTTGAAAGATTGTTTTCTCTTTATAACATTTTCAAATTAAAAAGATGCAGGAAGACCATTTCACATCTTATTCTTTCTTAGTGATTAGTAGTTAATAAAACGGAGAGTATAAAATTACTGATGATTTAATTATTTTTTTGTTTAGCTAAATTCAGTATCTGACAGAATTGTTTATTATATAAGAACTTGCAATGACATGTTTTGCACACTGTGGCTAGTGGCTACCTACCTGGCAGCACAGATAGGGGTCTTGCTAGTCCAAGGCACCACTTGGGGCCTTATTAGAAATGCAGTCTCTCAGCCCTGCCCAGAATCTACAGAATCAGCACCTGTATTTTTAACAAGATCTCCCAGGTTAGATGTGCAGTGCTCTCTGGTTGAGAGCAGAGATTCTCCATCTTGGCTGCAAATAGAATTTCCTGGAAAGCTTGTAAAAGTAATGTCTGGACTTTGTCCTAGACCCTAGACCCAAGTTTCAGGATTTCTTTTTGGGGGCCCAGGAACCCACATTTTACAGGATACTCCTAGATCATTTTTAATGACTAGTGATTGTTTGCACCCATGGGTGTAACTCGAAGAGTTACAAACAAGAGCACAGTGGGGATGGGAAGGCCTTAGTACTGACCTGCCTTTCTGACCTTTTATTAAGGTCAGGTATAGCAAGGCTGCTGATGAGAGAATTAGCCCTTGTTGAGTACTTAGTATATTCCAGGCATTATTGTCCTAAACAGGCTACTTATTTGACTGAAAAGAGTCTTTCAGCAAATATATAGCCTACATCACAAGGTTGTAGTGACATACTGTGTGAATATATAGATTGAACCTATTAATCCCGATCAGTGTTCCCTATATAGATATGAAGCATGAAGCAGTTAGTGTTACACACACACACACACACACACACACACACACACACACACACACACACACACACACACACACACACACACTCCATGATGTCACCCCACTTCAGTGTGTGCCACTGCCCATTTCTCCCCACAAATCCCCTAAGAATAAAATAAATTGTGATGAAGTTAAAAGTCTCATTTGTCTGCCAGTCTTAGCTGAAGGGAAATGTCTCATTCTGAAGGTCTTTCATGACCTTTCTTTTTACCCGTGGAAAGGATTCCAAAGGATTGCAAAGATCCCAACATCGGGGGAGCCGCTAGCTTAGTGACAGTGGTGTTCCTGCAGCCCTGAGCAAATCCACATGCATTTACTGCTCTTCTTCCAGGTTGGCAAGGAAGTCAGAGCCCTGATCTTTCAGTTCTTGGTGTTGCAGGACTCCATGCTTCCCAGAAAGGGGTGTGCTCTCCATGGCTTGACTATCATGGCTTGGATTTGTCTCCACCAGTTAGTGGTAGGTTAGCTTCACCAGTTTCCCTACTTATTAAGTGGGAGTAATAATGTAACCTGTATTTAGCCTTGTTCTGAGGAGATTATCAATTAATGCAGTAAGATTCTTAGCACACACATGACCCCATAGTAAATGTTCAATGAGTGTTAGTGATTACAGACTTAATTGGCTCGTTACAAATCATCAGGATGTATTTACTTTTACATGATTCTTTCCTCAACAAAAAGGAGGAATGGATTAGATTAGCTCTGAAAGATCTCTGCACTTTGAAGGTAACACAAACAGACACGAGGCCATATGTTTCAGAAGTATCCAGTCTTATTGCCGCCTTGCAGCAACCAGGGCCAAATGGCTTTATGAATAGCCAGGATGTATGAGGCTTGTGGCAAGGAATTAATTTGAAACTGGAACACTCAGAGCAGGAAAGTGGATAATGAGCTGTTTGAATGCTTTCTTGGTACTGCTGTCAGACTCCCCCAGATAAACTAGCATTTCTCCACCTTTCCCAGCCCCGACTCCTTTCTCAGCTTCACTTTACAGCACTGATCACCTCGTGACATTATCTGTTCTTATTTGTTTATCCATTGTCCTTCTCATCACTAGTAAGGGAAATGGACAAGGAATCTATCTCGTGATATGTATCATCAGAATGTATAGTCCTTGAGGGATCACTTACTGGCAGCAACTAGAAGTGTACCTAGCACATAGTAGGTGCTTATCAGATATTTGTATTGAATGAATGACTTTTGATACCTTCTTGTATACCTTTGATACCTTTAGTACCATGAAGATTCAAGTTCAAGATGAGGACTCTATATATGAGCATAATGATGTGTAGAGACTCTGGTGGAAGTTTAACACCTGAGTGCTAAGAAGGGCTTTGCTTTTTAGCTGGCCCTTCTAGCTAAGAAATTCCCTGGCAGTCCAGTGGTTAAGACTTTGCCTTCCAATGTAGGGGGTGTGGGTTTGATCCCTTGTTGAGCAGCTAAGATCCCACGTGCCTTGTGGCCAAGAAACAAAAACATAAAACAGAAGCAAAATTGTAACACATTAAATAAAGATTTTAAAAATAGTCCACATTAAAAAAAAAACCTTAAAAAGGAGTTCCTTGCCATTGTCAAGTAGCTGGTGATGGTTAATGTGCTCCTGAAATAATTATAAAATCTACTTACATAGAGGACCTTCGTTATATAACAGAAAGTTGTACTTTCCTTAAATAATAGAAAGGATTACATCCTTAAAGAATGTACATTCTTAAAGAATAGAAAATTGGCTCATGAAATAGGTTAAAATCTGTAGGAGAAAAATATTACACTTTTGTAGAGTACTATGAAATAAAGGTTAAAATAATAAAGGAATGGGAGAATAATGCTAATCAAAAGTTAACTTGACAGTTACTGAGTTACTTGAATCCTTAATAAAATAATAGAAGACAAATGTCAAAGGAGAAAGGGGGTCTTCTCTGGCCATCTAATGGGTAATTATTTTTTCTAAAAAGGTTGCCCTTATAATACTTGAGACAGTCAATGTGAAAAGGATGGAGATAGATGGGTAGTCACATTCATTCATACAACAACATTTTAGCAAACATTTGCTGGGCTGGGAAAGGGTTAACAGATTAACAAGGCGTGGATTCACTATGCTTTCAAAACCTAGGGACTCCTTAGAGAAGGAGGTGCCCTCCAGGCTCTTAGAGTGGTCAAGACAATGGACAAGAAGGGATGGAGGGGTCTGTGGCTTCTGGTCACTTCAGAGCACTCCAACTGGATCTCAGCATTGGGTGGAGAGGTGCCAGGGCTTAATCTGATGTCTTGTGACCCCACCGGATCAACCTCTCTGAGTTGTGACATCTGACATGTACTTTAGTAAAGGTGTTGTGAGTGATATGCAGAGGATGCATTCATGCATTCAGAGGTCTGGGCTGGAGGCAAGGAACACACGAGCTGATGAGAGCCCATCAAAATGTTGTAGCAAAGCTAAAGAAAGTTTTAACATACGGCATAGTGGTAAAGAATTCGCCTTCCCAATGCAGGAGATGCGAGAGACGAGGGTTCAATCCCTGGGTTGGGAAGATCCCCTGGAGAAGGAAATGGAAACCTACTCTGGTATTCTTGCCTGGAAAATCCCATCAACCCGGAAGCCTGGGCATAGCCAATGGGATTGCAAAGAGTTGGACCTGACTGAGAGACTGAGCACACGCACAGCCCTGCGGAGTCTTCAAGTGCAGTGGCAGAGCAGCAGCCTGGATGTCACGGTTACACTAGAAATGCAGAATTTCATCTTCCATGACTCAAGATCTGTGGAATCATCCTAACAAGATCCCTTGGTGTGTTGTATGCACATTAAAGTTGGAGAATTTCTGACTTAAACAACCCTGGTTGGCTCATCCAGGGCTCCCTCCCTGGTGTTCCCTTTCTCCATCACTTCTTTAACGCTACATTTTAGCCATACACATTTCTTGCAGTCCTTTTAATTGTGTAGAATTCAGCATCTGCCCTCTGTCCCTGCGGTTTTCTCTAGCTATGTGTTTTCTTCCTCTCTCACCATCCCACTGACCAAACACCACCGTCTCCACGATGAAACAAACCCCCAAACAGACAAACCCAAACCTGCAGTTCTGATGACTTATTCACTTCTTTGCTGGTTCAGCAAATGCTTCTTCAGGGCGACCCTCTGGGGAGTTGTGACAGTACAAGTGTAGTGTTATTTCCTAGGAGCCGTGTGCTTAGGGGAGGCAGACCCCCAAACTCAGGGTGACAGCATGGCAGATACTCTGGTGGGGTCAGGCCATTAAAGGAGCATCTTGCTGCTGAAGATGTGGTTAGTGGCTTCCTAAGAGAGGAGACATCAAGAGTGAGAAAGGGTAGCAGGGAAAGATTGAGCTGTCCCTTCTGTCTGAAGGCTTCGAGGATGCTCTTAGAAAGTGCCCCACCCGCACCCTCCCGGAGGCTCTCAGTATTTCTCCTTTAGCACTGTGTCACCCTGCACAGGGCTGGGTGATTAATCTGCCCTCTCCATGGCACCACAACCTCCACTAGGGCAGAGCCATGTCTGTGCCACACACTGAGCTCCCCAGGGACTGGTGGTCAAAAGCATCCACTGAGGAAGAGAGGGCGGTTTATGGTTCTGTATTGTGGGCTGGTGGGGAGAAGGCTTTAACTCACACGAGAGTGGGTTAAAGGAAAAGTGAGGATAAAGCAGCCTTCTTTCTCCAAAGTTGCTTATCAAGGAAAGAATACAAGAGAGCAGCATCTGGAGAGGAACTTGGAGGAAGTGGGGTCAGTTGTTAAGATTTCTGAGTTGATTTTTCAATTGACAAATATTAATGGAAGAAGGTACTGTTGGACCTCAATCTTTTTGGAGGTTCCCACAAATATTATTGAATCCCAATGCATGTATCTCCAGCTGATGGTGAGCAAGGATCCTGCCTCTTTTTCAGCGCTTATACTGTAAACAAGGTCCCTTTCGTGGTCTATTGGTTGCCATGTTTTTCACATTTTTGTGCTTTTGGTTGGTGATCTTTCCATTCAAAATGACCCCCCGAATGTAAAATGCAGTTTTGTGCTGCTAAACCCAGCAAGTCTGATGTACTTCATGGAGAAAATACATGTTATTTCAGCTCCAGCCAGGCATGAGATTTAGTCCTGTTGGCTGAGTTTAACATTCAGGAATCAACCATATCAATGTGATGAAGTGTCTTTAAACAGAAACTCACAGAAAACATGGCCATGCAGAGGCTCCAACCTCACCCGTGGCTCCTCCTGGACCAAGGCCTCAGTGTTCTGAGTTCAGGGAGGGAGGGCAGTGGCCTCACAGCTTGGCAGCCACGAGTGGCAGGAATCAGCGACTTTCTTTTCTAGGGGCTGCTCTGGGTCCTGGAATCAGGCAACGAGGACAGACAGAGCTGGACTTGACCCTCAAGCCCTCCCCACCAGCTGGGCGACTGTCCTTGGAAATAGAGGGTGTGTGCAGGGCCCAGCACTCATCTGTGGGGGGAAGCATTACCACTCACAATAACACAAAATCCTCCTGGCCGCAGCACACGCCTTTTCCTGTCCCTTCCCATATTGTGTTCTTTTTCTCAGGAGAAACTGAGAATTACATGCAGCTGTAAGAAATAATATCTAGAGATCCTTTGTCTATTTCCCTCACGGGTAAGATTTTGAAATACTGAAATTTTAGATCTTAACAACACTGAGACAACCCACTGATCTTATTCACTTCTCTCCGTTTACTTGTACTCATATGAATATTTGGGAGTTTCCTGATGAGGGTGGATGTATTATTTTTTTCTAGAATGGGAATCCTAATGATTCCAATTTCATATGCCTCAGAGAAATTCTTGGGTTTTTCTTTGTAAATATTCACATAACATTAAAACACTGAATATTTATTTCTCTCTTGACTCTCTTTTCCTTCCTCATATGTATCTAAGATTCAGCAGGACCTTTGAACTCATCCTCTTATCTATAGAAATGGGTTTTAAACTCAGTCTTCCCAAGAAATCTCCTGTTATTTCTAGTGAAGGGTAAGCATGCTGTGGTGGCTTCGACACGTCTTAATTCTTCCTGGATAGCAGAGTGGTCACATCCAAATGACACGGGATGGGGCGTCCATTGACAAGCACTCCAGGGACAGCTAGGCTCAGAGGGATAGTGTCACCTGTGACCCAGCCCTACGCTCTCTTTCTGGTCTCAGTGCACTCATCTGTAAATGTGATATTTCAATTCATCTCTCAGACACCTTCCATATATATATATGATAACAGGGTAATAAAATTCATTTTATGTCCTTCTCTCTGAGTCATCTGCTGTTTTTTTGAGCTTATTTCCTGTCTTGCCTTTCCTCAGATTTCTTCCAAGGATTTTATCTCAGTAAGTGAAATACAGATAACCTTTATATAAAGGGGGACTCTTATCTTAGAAGGTGGCAATTCTGATGTCATGTTTTTCTCCCCATGGCTTGTGTTAATAACTTCTCTCCTCACTGTGATGTGTGTCTTTAAGAAATGTATAATTGCCAAAGATGGTGGAGATGGTCTTCATTTTGCATGAAGCATAATTTTGCTGCTTGCATCATAAGTTCTAATACGTGTCTCAACTGCATATTATTTTTAGATTTGATTAAATACCTTGATGGCTGGTGTTTGTCTTCTTGGAAAAGGTTTCTTCATTGCCTTGGGTGGTTAAATGATTTAAAAATCACTGGAAGAATAAAAGAAGAGAAACATTGGGAAAACTGATTCGGAGTAGGTGTATGATGTATAACCGTTAAAAATGTATATATCTGACCTTTAAGTATTTGCTCTAATTCATTATTAGATGTTCAATTTTTTCACTTATTTGAAAGGCACCTTATCTAGAGAGGCAAATCAATATTTACAGTGCATTAGTGCCACAGAGAACTTGAAGGTTTATCCACTCTTCAAAGGAAGGCACACATCAAACAGCCTCCACCACCACCCAGGACCTGGTGACATCGTCCCCATCTCTGGGTGCTTCATCCAGTAGCTTAATTATTGAAGATCCTCATCTTTGAATTTTCTTGTTAATATTTCAGAGGCCATACTTTGAAAATCTATATATTAAATAAATCAGAAGATTACCAGGAGAGAAAGTTTTATTATTGTGTTTTGAAAAGTATTGATTTTCCTAAAATGGAGGGTAAGGAATCATAATAATAATGACCAAATTACCTTAAATGAGATGCTCCCATTATTTCTAATTGCTTGCAAGAATGCAAATTGCATCAGATTATTAGTAATGCTGAAAAATTGTGAGCCCTAGAAACATGAAGCAAATTATAGGCAAAAAGGCTGTATTTGTATTTTATTTCTCTGAGGCCAAGACAAAATTGTGTTCTTTCATGCAATATTTTGCTTTATCAGGACAGTGAGAGGTGGGGAGCTTGTCAAATGAATCAGGCAGTTGTGTTTCCTCTTTCATTTTGTTGATAAGGCCAGACCTCTGGAGTAGTCTCTTTCCTTAGAATCGTGTTCAGGTCATCCAAAGACCTCAAGGCAGCTGTGGCTATTTCTGCACTATAACCCATAACTCTTGTGCATTTTTCATTCTTCTCTGAGGCAACTGATAATGATACTACTTTGAGATGCTTTTATATTTTTTTCTAGTGCCTCTTCATAAATGGTTTTAAGTTCTGTTACATGAGGTTTGGTAGATGATTATCAGTATAGGAGTATATGATCCTATATGGAATCATACAGTTTTTAGTTTTAATGCTAAATCTCTGATTTTATAGATGGGGACACTGAGGTCCAGTGAGGTGGACTGACAGGTTGGGATTACACATCTAGGCAGGTGGTGGTTCTTTTTCTTTTTTGGTAGGGTAGACTAAACAGTTTTATTTGTGCCTTATAGTTCTAAAATCTGCTTACATGATAGACTGTTGTTGGTCAGTCGATAAGTCGTGTCTGACTCTTGCAACCTCATGGACTGCAGCACATCAGTCTTCCCTGTCCTTCACCATCTCAAGACAGACTACTAGGAGGGAAAAGGTACAAACCAACACGTACAGTATGATCCCATTTTTGTAAAATAAAGCAGAAACACACTAGGAATACAAAAACTAAAGGCAAAGGCTGAAGTGAATGTTAACCAAAATCATAAAAATTATAGCTTTTTATAATTCTTCATCCAAGTACATGGTCAGTTCAGTTCAGTTGAGTTGCTCAGTCGTGTCCGACTCTTTGCCACCCCGTGGACTATAGCACGCCGGGCTTCCCTGTCCATCACAAACTCCTGGAGCTTACTCAAATTCATGTCCATAGAGTCGGTGATGCCATCCAATCATCTTATCCTTTGTCCTCCCCTTCTCCTCCTGCCTTCAATCTTTCCCAGCATTAGGGTCTTTTCCGGTGAGTCAGTTCTTTGCATCAGGTGGCCAGAGTTTCAGCTTCAGCATCAGTCCTTCCAATCAATATTCAGGATTGATTTCATTTAGGATGGACTGGTAGAATCTCCTTGCAGTCCAAGGGACTCTCAAGAGTCTTCTCCAACACCTCAGTTCAAAAGCATCAATTCTTTGGTGCTCAGATTTCTTTATATAGTCCAGTTCTCACATCCATACATGACTACTGGAAAAACCATAGCTTTGACTAGACAGACCTTTGTTGGCAAAGTAATGTCTCTGCTTTTTAATAAGCTGTGTAGGTTGGTCATAACTTTTCTTCCAAGGAGTAAGTGTCTTTTAATTTCATGGCTGCAGTCACCATCTGCAGTGATTTTGGAGCCCCCCAAAATAAAGTCTGTCACTATTTCCATTGCTTCCCCATCTATTTGCTATGAAGTGATGGGACTGGACGCCATGACCTTAGTTTTCTGAATGGTGAGCTTTAAGCCAACTTTTTCACTCTCCTCTTTCACTTTCATCAAGAGGCTCTTTAGTTCTTCTTCACCTTCTCCCATAAGGGTGGTATCATCTGCGTATCTGAGGTTATTGATATTTCCCCTAGCAATCTTGATTCCAGCTTGTGCTTCATCCAGCCCAGGTTTCTCATGATGTACTATACATATAAGTTAAATAAGCAGGGTGATAATATATAGCCTTGACGTACTCCTTTCCCAATTTGGAACCAGTCTGTTGTTCCATGTCCAGTTCTAACTGTTGCTTCCTGACCTGCATACAGATTTCTCAGGAGGCAGGTCAGGTGATCTGGTATTCCCTTCTTTGTTGCTTTTTCGATGATCCAACAGATGTTGGCAATTTGATCTCTGGTTCCTCTGCCTTTTCTAAATCTGGTTTGAACATCTGGAAGTTCATGTTCAAGTACATGGTCAGTACTATAACAGTGCAAGTCATAGCTTCTCCTAATCTGTGTTCAATTTTTTGTCTTTCTAATGGTGTCATTTGATGAACATCTATTAATTTTAATGGAGATGTGGGTCCTTTGCATCACTAAGAACATCTCAGGGAGACTGTTAGGCAAAACACTATTCATAGTGATCCAGAAACATATTTTGTGTTCTTCACTGAGTTGACATTGAACCAAAGGTGCCCAAACACCAATGGGTAAGATGAGACCCCTTGGCACAAAATAAGATGGTAGCCCCAAATGTATTCCTCACTCAATGCATTTCAGGTGAACTCTCTCATCTGAGTCACCAGGAAAACCACATAATGAGAAAAACTTGTATGTGATGATTTGAGTTGTAAGTTAACATAACCATTTTTAATGGAGCAGTGCTTTTATTTGAAAGAGGAATGGAAAAGCTGTGTTTATTCAGACTTTGGTTATCTGGCAGGGTTTCTAGAAAATGGGTGAACTGAGCCTGTCATTACATGGAAAACAACTTATAGTGTTCATTGCCAAAGATAACATTTGAGCATGATAATTTTGGAAAATTCATATCTTACTGATTTTCCCAATACTTACTGATTTTCCTGATGGAATTGGTAGTGATATTCACATATGTGATTTTCTGCTATAAAGAAATATATCAACACTTGGAGGGTTGGTTTAACATAATTACTAATATATTCCAAGTAATTGTTGCAAAATTTTTCATGGGTAAAAGATCCATTCGAAGAATAAGATGTCACAAGAGAACGAAAAGTTTGCATTCTATATTGCCCGCTAACCTTCGAGTCAAGTTTTGGTGTGGTATCAAAGATTTATAGTTATCTGAGATTAATTTTTATTTTATTTATTTGACTGCACTGAGTCTTAGTTCTCTAGGCCAGAATACTGGAGTGGGTAGCCTTTCCCTTCTCTAGGGGATCTTCCCAACCCAGTGACTGAACCCAGGTCTCCCACATTGCAGGCAGATTCTTTACCAGCTGAGCCACTTAGTTATGGCACCATGGGCTCTTAGTTGCTGCATGTGGTATCTAGTTCCCTTACCAGGGATCAAACCTGGGCCCCTTGCATTGGGAGTGTGGCGTCTTAGCCACTGGACCACCAGGGAAGTCCATCTAAGAAGATTATTAAAATTCTATTTCCTGTCACAGCTAAGTGTTTATGGAGTTTTTTTTTTCTTTGTGTACTTGGTCATACTGCAGCGAGTTAATGAAGAAGCAGAAATGAGAATCCAGATGTCTGCTGCTAAGCAACATGCGAAACAGTGCCCCTGTCCAGCTTCATATGCTTTGTTTTGTAAAATCATTTTGATAAAATTCTGTTGTTTATGTTAACATGTAATAGGTTTATTATTGTTAACTTAAAAATGAATGAATAAATATTAAAAAACTTTTTTTTCATTTTCACTTCTAGTGTGGTATATGCCTAGCTATAACCCACATAAACAAAAGTTTTTTAGTTTCTTCAGTAACTTTTAGAGTGAGAAAGTGTCCTGAGGTCAAAGTTGAGAAATACCGGTATAGGTGTCTGTCCCCTGGGGCATGCGTTGTCATCTTATGCATCATAGTTCCTTTATTGAACTATTAGAGGTTTTTATTTTTTTCCTTCATTTTTTTTCTTCTACTTTTAACATTTTTGAAATTGGGATTCCTCTTGTTTCAGTTTATATGTATAGCTAATGTCATGGTTCTTCAACTCTCCCAAATCTAATGATGCTATTAAAATCCGTGTTTGATTTCTCGGTGTATGTAATGAAAACACTGCAAAATTCTTCCCCTTTACAAAATTGAAACTGACATTTATATCTGCAAGTAGCTAGAAGTGGAGTTTGTTTTTCAACGAATGGTTGAATAATAGAATTAATTTCGTGATTTGGGTGGTGATGGAGTGCTGACCAAGGAGCCTCAACTTCTGGCCAGAAAACTCTCCCCAAGTTCTTTCTGTCACCTCTCAGTCTCCACTTACTGGTCTGTGAAGAGAGTCACATGTTTCTCCACTGGGCCTGTGTGCGTGCTAAGTCGCTTCATTTGTGTCCAACTCTGCGACCCTATGGATCGCCCACCAGGATCCTCTGTCTATGGGATTCTCCAGGCAAGAATACTGACTGGAGTGGGTTGCTATTCCCTCCTCCAGGGGATCTTCCTGTCCCAGGGATCGAAACTGCATCTCCTGCAGCTCCTGCATTGCAGGCGGATTCTTTACCACTAAGCCACCAGGGAAGCCCCCTTCTCCACTAGGATTAATGCTTAAAAAAAAGATTCAGATCCTTTCAAGTCATTGACTTCTTAATGTTATTTAGTATGTGCATGCGTGAGTATAAACTGGATGAAAATGACATAATTTTCACATAGCCATAAAACGAAGAAATTATAAACCAGTAAAAATGTAAATTGTCACTATCCGTGTGAGACACTGTCTAAATCGCAGCCAGCATGAGCGTGGACATGCAATGTGTTACGGTGTCTTCATATTTGCTGCCCGTGTGCTCTTTGATGACTCTGTTCTTACAGTTCATCAACTGCAAGAAAACCTGACTTCAAGATCATCATGCTGTCACTTGGCGTTCCTTTGCTGAGAACATATTGTTTACTTTTTAAAATGAGTTTTGATCTCCCCAGGAGGGGCAGCCTGAAGGTCTGCAGTCCCACTATAACTCCACCTCTTCTTGAATCCACTTTCTTCCCCTGCATCTCTAATTTTGAGGGTTACAGATGCAAAGAGTACAACGTGCTAATTACTTGTGTCTATTTCAGACTAACAGATTAACACAGTAATCGTGACTTTTCAGAAGATGATGATCCTAATTATTTATCTAATCTGAATCAGGTCTGCAGTGTATTTCTTTTGGGGGGAATTTCAGAAATAAGTGGAGTAAGCTGTTTTGTTGTGTCCAGTCGAATTCATTGAAATTTATAGTCCCTGAATTTTTTGGGAGGTGAAATGTACTTTCATGTGGTTACTTTATTATTGTCGGTATTGCTTTTAGTCATTACTTCTGGACCATTTTTAAGGCCTTTTGTGAATTAATAGTGCTTCTTTTAGACTTACACACACACACACACACACACACACACAAATATAGGTATACACAGTTCCTTAACAACCAAGCAGTCAGCAACCCTGTAACTGGAGGCAGCAGAACCCATATCTAAGGAGCAGTATTGTGATTTCCCAGAGGTATTTTATTCTCCCTCCTCCCCATTTTGTTGCTTTTCTGCTTACATTTTTGATTTTTGAATCTAAGAACAATTTTGTTAATTGGGAGGGAACTTTTTTATGGTAAGAGCATAGTACTATTAACACACCTGGATCCTAAGAGGTATATTTTTGTGAACTTGGTTTTGAGAGTGACTGTATAGTTCTTTGTTTTGTTTTGTTTCTGTTTTTTTGGTATAAATTGTAAGCAATAAAGACTCTCACACGTTTTTACATACACTTAAAAATTGGAAATTATTCTTCCCTGTAATTTTCATATATGTGTTTCTCTTAGCACATTAAGATAAACACCAATAGTATTAAATTAAATGTTCAATAATTAAATATTTTTTTCTCTGGTTATGTACACAGAGGCTCTTTATTGTTCTCAAATCCTCATGATGTGGAAGCAAATGTTAAATGCAACATTATTATGATTCATATGCTTCTCTGACCATTCATATGTTTTCTCTGATCGTCTCTAATCGCTTTAACATATTTGAGACTATTGGATTGACAATGGTTTAAATGTAACCGTTAACATACATAAATCATCTTTCCTTAGTTTCACATCCTCAGGGATCTCCTTAGCCACACATTGAGCAGATGCATCAATGTTCCAAAATTGTTTCTCATAGAATAAATGATGAGTTTACTCCTTCTCCACTAAAGCTGTTTTTTAATAAATATTTACCCTGCATCCTAGTTTTTGTAAACAAATTGCTGTAAGCATTAACTTAATCTAAAATTTTGTCATATGTTTATTATGCTTTCCGCTCAGTTGATGTGTGGGGCTTTTGGTTCTGATTCTCAATGTTACAGATGAATATGCTTGTGTTCTTCTACCTGGTTTTGTAGTTGTGTTTCTTTTCTGTTGTCACAGTGATCATATCTGCTAGCATGTACCCAGTGCTACCATAGAAGGCTAACCTGAGTTTGTTATTGATTTTTGTTAGAGTAATTGCAAACAGAATACAGCTGATAAAACACCACCTTTTATGTAATTGCGTATGTGAGTATATGGCAGGTACTACCTGAGTATACTACCAGATGGCGCAGTGGTCAAGAATCTGCCTGCCAATGTAGGAGATGCAAGAGACAAGAGTTCGCTCCTTGGGTTGGGAAGATCCCCTGGAGAAGGCATGGCAACCCACTCCAGTATTCTTGCCTGGAAAATTCCACGGACAGAGGATCCTGGTGGGCTATAGTCCATGGGATTGCAAAGAATCAGACATGACTGACTGACTGAGCATGCACACTTGCGTATTGGTGTTCTACTTTTAAGATTTCATTATCTGAAGGATAAGAAATATGTTTGTGCTCTGTACTTTTTGATAATACTTTGTTGAGCAAAAGAAATATTTTATTCAACAGACTTCTTTACTAGCCACGCCAAACGAATGTCAGGATGATGATAGCAGCACCATGTATCAGGAACTGTTTTAAGCACTCTGTCTCATTTAGTCCTTGCAGTACCCTTAGGTGAGAAGTGATGTTTTATTGCTGTTTGTGTAGGAAGGGACCAGGGAGAGGACAGTGAAGCCACTTGCCTAGAGCCACACAGGTAACAGGTGTGAAATGCATACACCTGGCCATCTTACTCCAGAGCAGGTCATCCTGTAGATGCTGTATTCTTTCATCCTGTAGACATCCTGTTTCTTTTGCAGTGAAGTCTTTTAAAGAAACTGATGGAATTTCTACTTAGGATGCTGACCCACTGTCACCTAAAAGTGTTACTCTACTTTTTAATCTTTGGGACTTAACTACCTTTATTCTCACACGCAGTTTTCAGGTGTTAGGTTATCTTTTAAAAACACAATGCTTTTTTGTGTTACAGATATGCCTCTTCATGTCCGACGAAGCAGTGACCCAGCGTTAATTGGCCTTTCCACGTCTGTCAGTGATAATAACTTCTCCGAAGAGCCTTCAAGGAAAAACCCCACACGCTGGTCGACAACTGCTGGCTTCCTCAAACAAAACACCGCTGGCAGCCCTGCAGCCTGTGACAGGAAGGTGAGCGCCTCCCATTCGTGTCTCTTTCACACCAGTGAGGGCTGGCGCCCATGGGCTGGAACTTTGTGTCCACAGCATCCCCACCGTGTCCTCTGTGACCTTCACGCCAAAGTTTCGAGAACTTCCTATTTTGTATTGCCCTTGAATTTTCTGATAAAATCTGTGTTATTTTTCCATTTTTTTGAATAGATAGCATGTTCACATGATTAAACATGAAAACTTACAACATGAAATATATATACTTAAGGTCCCTCTCCAAACTTGTCTCCTGGTTACCCTTGTCTCTGTCCTCTTCAGCAACCCTCTTAGGAGTTTTTTGCATGTCCTTAAGGGGGTATTTTATCAATGTATAAGCGTATATCCACATTGGCCCCTGAGGTACCCTAGAGAAATCACAGTATATGGACTATTAAGGATGAAAGTGGACATTGTCCATGGTCGTTTGTTCTCACTATTCAATTGATAATTTTATCTTCATACGAAATGAAAGCACACTGTCTAGTCTTAATAATATTCTCTCCTTTGACCTGATTTAATTTTGTCCGTGACCTAATTTATTTAGTCTAAATAAACAAATGTTATTTTAGTCTATTTAGCCTACTTTTTTCCACTTTGTATTAATGGTCTTTGTTGTATATTCCTTATCATCCCGTTCTGTTAGACCTCTTAACCTTTTACCCGATGAGCTTTAAGCTGTGCTTGTCATTTTCACTGCTGAATTTATCAAATAGATTCTCAGCGAACATCTGTTGAATGAATTAATGACCATTTTTCAGTGCAGCCTGTAACTGAGCACTGTGTCTATTGAGAAGTATGGAAACATATTAATCACATATTAATAGTAAAATAAATGTAGCTTGATATTTGCTTGATTTAGCCTTTGCATCTATGTTAAAATACCTTTTTAATTTCTTTTAACTCAGTTTCACATTTCAACAAACTCCTTTTTGTACTAGTTTGCATAAAGAAAAAAGAAAGAATATGTAAGTTTAAACTGAGAAGACTCTATTAAGAAAAAGCAATGTACTGTAGTCTCTGCTTATTTTGGATGAGAGGTTTAACTGTTAGGCTCATTCTTCTGACCTATTTTATTAGATATGTGATGAGTATCTTATTGAGATTAGCCTGAAAATTTAGAATTTTTTTATCACATGACAAACTATTGAAAGAATCTGGTTTCTGAATAGGCCTCACGACCTTTCATTTATGTTCAGAATAGATCTGATTTACTTGGATATTCATAAATATATGGCTTCCCTGGTGGCTCAGACGATAAAGCATCTGCCTGCAATGCAGGAGACCCGGGTTCGATCCCTGGGTTGGGAAGATCTTCTGGAGAAGGAAATGGCAACCCACTCCAGTATTCTTGCCTGGGGAATCCCATGGATGGAGGAGCCTGGTAGTCTACAGTCCAGGGGGTCACAAAGAATCAGACACGACCGAGCCACTCCACTTCACTTCACTTCACAAATATATAACAAGTCAAGTTGGTAGTTTAAAAAACTTATTCCTTTTAAAAAGGTTTTTGTTTAGTTGTAAGATAGTGAGTCAGAACTCATTGAAGAAATGAAGGTTTTCTTTCTAAGTCATTCAACATCTTGTCTGTATGAGTCAGCTTCACTTGTAGCAAAGAGAACCACAGGAGCTATTTTAGACATAGAAGGACTTAATATTGAGAATTTGTGTTCAGAAAATCACTCGAAGGGCTGGCAGAGCAGGCCATAGTCTGGGCCCCCAGAGCTTTCTGGACAGTGTCTGGCTGGTCTGAGGAGTGGGTACAAGACCTAATGTCCCCATGCCTGCATCTGCTCACTAGACATTAGCACCATCTCCTCATGTGCTCACCTTGCCTCCTGTCACCTATGTACCTGACCTGAACCCAGGAATACCCCAGAAAACTCCACCATCTCCACTGCTTGCCACTAACAATAGCCCAAGAAAACCTCTATTTCACAATTATCATTAACATCTCAGGCTCTTGAATCCAAATGAGCAGAATGATGTTTGCTCCTCTTGTCTACAGGGCCATTTTTTTCCTGAGAAATGAACTTTAGTGTTCCAGCCTCCAGAGCCCACAGAGGCTACCTGGAGCAGATGGTGATCCTTCTGGCCATTTCTTTTAAAATAACATGTATCTATCATTGTAAAAATGTGGGCAACTAGTAGCATAGAACAAAACTATAATAGCCTATTTCGAAACTCAGCTTAATACAGATGTTAATGATCACACACACAAAGTTGGAGTCATTCTCTGTCTACATAGTTGCATCCTGATGATTTCTACAATTCTTTCCATTTCCTGGGGATTTCCCCTGGTGTGAATTTTGTTAGACAATATTTTTGACAAATGGAAGATATTCCAGTATAGAGTATACATCATTCTCTAATTGTTGGACATTTGTACTATTTTTTCACATTATAAATATCAGTGTTGTGAGATAAACTTGAATATAATTTTATTGGTTTTAAAAATGGTTACTTTACCCAACAAACTTTTTTCCTTTCGGGAGTGGTATTTAATGTAGCCAGATAGCCACACTATTCCTTAGTAAAGTCCTTGATTCACACGCATATCTCTAGATGACATCGTATTCACGTATGGCACATGTAAAAAGGTAGTATGCAGGGAATTTGTCTTTTGAATTATCTTTGGCTTTACTTTTCAACACCTATTTACTAAGTTTCCTGGTCTACATTTTAAGCTGTTTGTAGTTTAGTCTGAGGAGTGTTTTTTTTTTTTTTTTTAATATGCGTATGTCTGATAAGTGCTGTCTTATTTTCTGTAAATGACTTGTGATGTTTATAGTATCAAGGAAGAATGCTTGAAGGAAAGCATACTTGTTTATTGGTATTAAATTTTATTTATTTGTGTGGCATCCACGAGAGCTGACTCATGCTGGGCAATTTCAAGATGTTATAAATTCTTATCAGTGTGTAGAGATTTAGGTTTTCTGTATAAAAACATGGAAATAAATTAGTTAAGGGTTCACGGTCCTGTGATTCATTGATCTCTGTGCTTGTATAAATCATCTCTGTTCTTGTATAACTCATCTGCATATGTAAGTAGTTTTCTATTTTTCCAAGTTAAATAAACAAAATGGTTTTGGAGTAACCAATCAGCTAAAGCCTTTTCCTTCTGAACAAGACAGCCACTGTGAATTCTCCCTTGTGGTTCAAAACCACGGATGAGAGGTGGAGTCTAACCAGGTTAAAGAGTGATACTGTGCTGTCAAGTTTAGATGGCACAGTGTGCTGACTTTGATGCTGCTAAGCCAGGTGAGAACTCAGAAACCAAGAGTGCCTCAAACTTCTGAATTTCTTAAATTTTGTCAGTTTTACCTGCCAGTGAGGCATAGAGGGGAAGAGAATCTTGGCTTTTTTTTTTTTTCAGAGTTCTCTGGAATATTGGTTCATTCCTGTTTCTCCACATTTTGTGGCTGACTGCCCTTTCCACCTCTTTGAGAACAATTTTCTCACACTTTGTGTGGAAAGTATCTTGCTAGAAGATGTATTGTCCTTTGAGATTTTGTGTGTGCAAATTAATATTTCATCTTGGGAAAGAGTCAGGATATTTCAGTCAGTGTGAATGTTTCAGCTGTCTTGCCACCTGTTCAGCCATCCTTGTTAGGTCCATACCCCTGGGAATGAAGTGGCCACCTAGAATGTGGACATGATTTGACTCAATTCATTGTAATGAGGCACTTATCACAACCAGCCTGCCATGATATTTCAGGGACAAGGTCTCTGTTCTGTTCATTGGGCAGTGGTTATAAGCTATAGTTTCTTTCTGATGAATAGTAAGAGGTGTTGCTTTTTTAAGGTAGAAGTAGATGTTTTTCTGGAACTCTCTTGCTTTTTTGATGATCCAACGGATGTTGGCAATTTGATCTCTGGTTCCTCTGCCTTTTCTAAAACCAGCTTGAACATCTGGAAGTTCTCAGTTCACATACTCTTGAAGCCTGGCTTGGAGAATTTTGAGCATTACTTTGCTAGTGTGTGAGATGAGTGCAATTGTGTGGTAGTTTGAATATTCTTTGGCATTGCCTTTCTTTGGGATTGGAATGAAAACTGACCTTTTCCAGCCCTGTGGCCACTGCTGAATTTCCCACATTTGCTGGCATATTGAGTGCAGCACTTTCACAGCATCATCTTTTAGGATTTGAAATAGCTCATCTGGAATTCCATCACCTGCACTAGTTTTGTTTGTAGTGATGCTTCCTAAGGCCCACTTGACTTTGCATTCCAGGATATCTGGCTCTAGGTGAGTGATCACACCATTGTGATTATCTGGGTCATGAAGATCTTTTTTGTATAGTCCTTCTGTGTATTCTGCCACTTCTTCTTAATATCTTCTGCTTCTGTTAGGTCTATGCCATTTCTGTCCTTTATTGTGCTTATCTTTGCATGAAATGTTCCCTTGGTACCTCTATTCAATAAGTATAGTTTAATTTCCTGCCTTTTTTGCTAATTTGTGTTATATTGAGAGCATTTTTCTGTGTCATGTGAATATTGATAGCTTACATAATGTTCTGTTATGTAATGATTTTTCGGACTTGTTTATTAACTTTGGTGTTTGTTGTTGTTGTTATTTAACATATTTATACATTTTCCCTTGTTTGGTCTTATAAATAATCTTTAGAAGTACCCTTCAGAGGATATCCTAATATACCAATCAGATGTTGACATCTCTGATTATTTTGTTAGAATGGATTCCTTAAGTAGACATATTTGACCAAGGATACAAACATTTTTAAAGCTATTGATTATTTCCCATACATTCATAAATGATAAAGTGAAAAGTCCTTATGTTGTATATAGAGGTTTGTGATAAGTCCTGGAGGGGTGGGCTGAGAAATGAGAGGTAGAATGAAGAGCACCAAGAAGCACCTGGTACTACTTCTGAATTCCAGTACTTAACTGTCCTACTGAATAGCTTAATGGTTCCATTTGACTGTGCGTCAGAATTACCTATGGACTTTTGAAAGATAAAACACATTGATACCAATAGATTCATTTATCTGTTTCAGGACATTTGTGTGTGTTTATTTAAAGCTCTTCCGTTGATTCCAGGAGAGTCTTTTTTTTAAAGAAATTGGGTCCAGTTCAAAAGGGATGATGTCTTCGCCTGTCAAGAGAAGGCAAATAAAAGTATAATTCTGATTTTGAGATGTTTTCTTTTGAGGCTAGGTTTTCTGTCTTAGAATAGAATCTGGAACATTTAGCATATTTGATTTTGTGACATTTCACTTCATTTCACACTCAGCTCATATTTTTCATTTTTAAATGAAAATCTGTTATTGAGTCTTTTTAAAAAGTATAACAACACCCCATTGAGATATCAGATCCTATCTTATCAATACAAAGCTAGAACAGGAAATATTTTTCTAGATAGAAGCTATGATAAAAACAGTGTTTTTGTTTATTGTTAATTTGTGCATCCATTCCTGCCCCCTAATCTTAGTTGAAAGTGCATTTGAATATGTAAGGTCATTTTCTGGGATATCAGATTCCTAGCATTAGGGTCACCAATGCTAATCAGACACAAAAAACCTCCAGAAAACTCCTACTACCTGTTCTATTGTGAGTGGGAATAAGAAAACTTTTACAGTTGATATGCAGACAATAAAATAGCAATAATCTTTGAATCCTATTTCATGTGATTATAAAGTAGCTGCTTGCAGGCTCAGTCGTTCATTCATTTGTTCATTCATTGTAAAATGATATTCTGCATTTACCTCTTTTTTGCTTCCTCCTCCTCTTCTCAAACCTTTGGCTTCTTAGTCTGCTTCTTCTCATTTTTCTTTCTAATGTAGAAGACCATTCATATTGCTAAATTTGAAAATACTGGTCCATTTTAGCAGGAGGCTATTAAAAAAAAGTTGTTCATCTTCTGGTTGGTTGTAGACCAACCATAGCTGCCATCTAGTTACAATAACCATCTAAAACCTCAAAGGATGGGCTAAGTTTTTTAAAACCATGTTTTCTCTGTGTATAGCTGTGCTTAATTTTCTGCGCGATTGTTGTTAAGTTGCTAAGTCGTGTCAGGCTCTTTGCGACTCCATGAACTGCAGCACACCAGGTTTCCCTGTCCTTCACTGTCTCCTGGAGTTTGCCTAAATTCATGTCCATTGAGTCAGTGATGCCATCCAACCATCTCATCCTCTGTCGTCTCCTTCTCCTCTTGCCCTCAATCTTTTCCATCTTCAGGGTCTTTTCCAATGAGTCTGCTCTTTGCATCAGGTGGCCACAATATTGGAGCTTTAGCATCAGTCCTTCTAATGAATATTCAGGGTTGATTTCCTTTAGGATTCACAGGCTCTGTCTCCTTGCTATCCAAGGGACTCTTAAGAGACTTATTCAGCACCACAGTTCAAAAGCATCAATTCTTCATTGCTCAGCCTTCTTTATGGTACAGCTCTCACATCCATGCATGACTAGTGGAAAAACCATAGCTTTGACTATATGGACCTTTGTTGGCAAAATGATGTTTCTAATTTTTAATACACTGTCTCAGTTTGTCATAGCTTTTCTTCCAAGGAGCAAGCGTTTTTTAATTTTGTGGCTACAGTCAACTTCTGCAGTGATTTTTGAGCCCAAGAAAATAAAATATGTCACTGTTACCACTTTTCCCCTATCTGATTAGCTTTGAGGGAAATCCAGCTGAGACCCAGGTCTATGACTAACCTGATACAACATTTGTACTTTCTGCAAAAGGCCACTAAAACTATGAATATCACCCTTCTATTTTGCATGTTAAAATATCTTAATTTGAATGCACTGCGTTTTTGTGCTTTCAGTACTTAATGAATCTACTCATTTCTGCAATACGCTAGCCTCAAGTGCCAACCTCTACTAGTCTGTTTTTAATAACCTAGATTTATCTTCTACTTCTGTGCCACATTTAGGAATGTAATCTCCCTTCACATGCTTTAAATATTATAATTTGTGTTCATAGTTATGAAATCCTAAGGTGCTATTGAGAAAATGGTTAAGCCTGGATGTGATATTTTTAGAGCTCACAAACCATTCCAGAAATATCAATCCAAAGCAATGTCAGGATTCTTGTTTAGTGCCCTCAAAGTTACACATCGTACAGATTGAAATGAAGATACTAAACCCGTTTTCCTAACTTGAGGGAGGAGACCAGGAACTCATTAACTTACACTGAAGAAAAATTCAGGTATTCTTTAGACATGTAAAAGTATTTTGGCCTCATTTCGTCTTTCTAAGTGATTTCTATTTTTAATATTTAATACTTTAGCTTCTAAACCTACCAATTCGGGTCATGAAGTCATGGCCTGTCACTAAAGAGAAGAGCCTTGGTGGGCTGCTGGGACTGGGTTCCCTGGTGTTTGACCTCCAGCTCTATTTTATTAGTAACTTGCATGTTGTCTAGGTGCCATCATGTGGGCTCCTGTGGGGAGATGTATCCCAGTCAACATTTTTTACAGAGTGGGGGTAGAAATGGTTTCCATCTATCCCATCTCCGAGTGTACTGTTTTTGAGGTTTTGGTGTTTTTGTGTAGTGATAGCCAAGTTGATCTGAGTACTTGCAGGGTGTGTTATGTGTTGTATCTCATCTATTCACTCTCTGAAGTCTAAGTATTGTTGCAATTCATTGATGAAGAGGTAGAGTCTGAAAGAGTTTAATTCACCTTAGCATTAAACCAACTGCTAAACAATAAAGTTATTAGTTTCGATTATCCAGTTTCATGTTCTGTACTCTTGATTTTACTACCCACTTTCCTACATGCTTACAGACTTTACATATTGCCCAATGTTCATTTAGTTGTATATTTTAAACTGTAAAATATTTCATAACAACCTCATTTCTGTCACCTCTAAAACTTTCTGTTAGGCAATTAAAATAGAAATATAAGAATAATCAGCATTTGTTATTAAAAAACTGGCATAATTTTTAAAACCTTGCCAAGTCTATATTATATCTTAGCATCTTAGTCTTGAGTAAATATACGCTAGCTTCATTAGTGTCACTAATCCTATTGGTGAGTACCACTGAGCTGTACAGTTAAATATAGTTAAAATAGTGTGTTTTATATTATGTGACTTTTATCACAATGATGGTGGTGGTTTATTCGCTAAGTTGTGTCCGTCTCTTGCGACCCCATGGACTGTAGCCTGCCAGGCTCCTCTGTCCATGGGATTCTCCAGGCAAGAATACTGGAGTGGATTGCCATTTCCTTCTCCAGGGGATCTTCCCGACCCAGGAATCGAGCCCGGGTCTCTTGAATTGCAGGCAGATTCTTTACTGACTGAGCTATGAGGGAAGCCCTTTATAATTAATAAACTTGATTACTTATTGCTGATTAGTGCTGACAGTTCTTATATTCCTTTTAATTGCTTAATAGAAAGTTTTAGAGGAGATAAAAATGATGTTCTATATTTTTCAAAAATATATCTGCGGAAATGCTTTACCCAAGGAAACAATTTCACAATTAAGGGGAAAGCTTTACCAGAGCTAAATTATATTAATAGATGGTTCCTGAGAGCTTTTCACTGGAGAAGGCAATGGCACCCCACTCCAGTACTCTTTCCTGGAAAATCCCATGGATGGAGGAGCCTGGTAGGCTACAGTCCACGGGGTCGCTAAGAGTCGGACACGACTGAGCGACTTCACTTTCACTTTTCCCTTTCATGCACTGGAGAAGGAAATGGCAACCAACTCCAGTGTTCTTGCCTGGAGAATCCCAGGAATGGGGGAGCCTCGTGGGCTGCCGTCTATGGGGTTGCACAGAGTCGGACATGACTGAAGCGACTTAGCAGCAGCAGCAGCTGAGAGCTTTTCACAAAAATGACTCAGTTGTTCTGCTAATCCACTCAGTCCATTGAACTTATGATTATAAACAGAAAAATATAAGAAGAAGCTGCAAATATTTACATTGTCACATCAATTATATGTGGTGCCTATTTTAGTAAGTTCTTTGGATATACATTGCTTTAAAATTAAGGGAAAATATTTTCAGATTTTAGCACCTTCTTTTACCATAATATATGCTTTAAAATCGAGGTAAAAACCTGAGATTCACATGGCACATTTAGGTGATATGTAACACGGCAGATATTTGGATTCAGATGGCCACTCTAAGTGTTTTTCTCTCTCTCCCTCACCTCCTTGCATCTGTTCCCTTCCTCCCTCACAGTTTGCTCCTGATGCGAATTGCGATTGTTGCTTGCAATTTTAGTTTGAGATTTGAACATTTGGAGTTAAGTGTTTTTGAAAGAAAATGAAATGTAGATGGGTATTTTGTACCTTCAAAATAAGAAACAAGTAGCACTTTCTAAAATGTTTGAAAATTGTTTCAGATTCAAATTTGTTTTGCAGAGTCAAACAAATGCTGCTCATCATCTTTATTGTATTAATTGTTTGGAAAATGAGCCAGGCTCCTCAATGTGATCTGAGTTACAGCATTTGCATCCTGTTTTTTCTTATACACTTGCTCTTGGTGGAAGGAGGATGGTCAGAAGTGGTCAACCCAACCTTGCTGACTGTGGGGTGCACATGGCTGCAGGCCAACTAAGTGACCATGTTGATTTTTAGGAAATACTGTGAAAGAAATGAAATGGGAGCTGCTGGTAACTGCTGCTTCCCTGTTAGCTCTTTTCCTTTGTTGCTCAGAATCCAGATGGAGACATCATGTTTGAAACTTGAGAAAATATTACATTTTCCTCCACCTCTCCCTTCTCCTCACCCCCGATGCATGTTTTCATAGGATAAAGGAGATAATCCCAGCTGTATCCGATAAGAGATCATTGTATTTAAAACAGTTTTAAAGCAAGCATTTTATTGCTCATGATTATTCCCAAGACTATGTAGTATTTATCAATGAACCAACCATCTCTAAGGTAAATATATTTTGTGATTCAAGAACTTGGGTGGTACTTTCCCATGGGAGAGGGTCATTGTGTAAGAATGGCTGGATATCAGAAATTATATCATTACTCAGGTAAACCATGATTCCTGTTTAGATTGAGAGTGAGAGCTTGGAAATGTCATCATGCAGAAATTGGGCACTGAAGTGGCAAGGTAGAACCTTGGGAGCTAGTTAATTATCTTAATCTCTGTACAGCATTTGTCATAACTTTCTTGAATCCCTGTTTCTTCTTTTAGACAGTGAGAGGTTCAGTTGGATGTTCTCTACCTTTTTCCTTCCAGCTTTTAAAATTCTGTTTCTAAAGTTTTTCATGGCATTCAACTGTTGAGGTGGATTAGGAACAGCTG
This sequence comes from Okapia johnstoni, assembly GCA_024291935.2. Taxonomy (NCBI): domain Eukaryota; kingdom Metazoa; phylum Chordata; class Mammalia; order Artiodactyla; family Giraffidae; genus Okapia; species Okapia johnstoni. The sequence goes on from CM044324.1 coordinate 11,263,601, forward strand.
GGAACATTGGTTCAAAGAAGGAGCCTGACTGAGACTGAGTTTCACTGATCTTTTGCTTCTTCTTGGATTTCCTGGTCTGCTCCACAAGCAAACCTGGCAGCTTCAGAGAACTCTGTGCTCCGATGGTCACCTTTGGAAGCATTATGGCGTTCATGAGTAGATGGACCTCCATGAGAGATTTGAACACCCCCTTTAAGGTCAGATCCTTTATGTTCGTAGCCTGATTCACATCTGTGTTCCAGGGGTTATTTTTCTTACCTGATATCGAGACTGTTACCAAGCCCAGTTGTAAGTTGTGAGATAAAACTATAGCATCAAGCTTCTGGTTTTGAAAATATACCAACCTGCAAGATTTGCTGTGTGGCAGGAAACTTATTTACAAAATTAATTTTTATTCTCAGATGTGTTCTTCCATACTGGAGAGTTCCAATGTGATTTTTTTTTTTTTTTTTTTTTTTTTGGCGTATTTAACATTCCTCAGTGTCCCACTGATCTAAATGTAATTTTACAACCTATAAACTGTTACACATATATCATAAAGGCTAGAAAAGATATGAGTTATAGTTCAGAATTTAAGGCCAGAATGACTTTTGAGAACTGTTTATAGTACTTTTAACATTTCAAGGAAAAAAAAGAAAAACTGATGAAATTTGATGTGCCTGCTAGGAGATATTACTTTATACCTTAATTTAAGAACTGGCTTGAATCAATTAATATTTTTAATTTTTTTTTCCTAACTCCTGTTCAACACTTAAACTCCGTTTATCAGGAAAATTAAAATAGTTAACAATAAAAGAGTTATGAAATTTGAGCTAAAGACATGCTATAATACAGTTTTGGCATTCAAAGTCTTTGGATTTTGACTCTTTAAGTTTTAAAATTTTAAACAAATTACAGTGTAAAATGTAATTAGTGTCTCTTGTTGCAAGGTCTACCACATTTTAGTAGACTATATCATTTATAAATAGATATATAGTCTACTACTAGACAAAATTTTGCTTTGACAAAAATAATATGAATTTTGAATTTCCTTTTTGTCTTGTCGTAGTTCTGCTCAGAAGTAGGAACAGATTTTAAACACATCCTTTTCTTTGTCTCCTCTACCCCTCTTATTAATATTGATTAAGACTGTGAAAGATGGCAGTTATCAAAATGGAAAGGAAGATGTATACATATATATACCAGTGTTTATGCTCATTTATAGATGGGAATTACTGCTAATATGGAAATGATTGCTTGACCTACCAGAGTTTCAAATAATACTTTTCAGTTCATTCCACTTGAAAATAGATGTGTGCCTAATATGTGTGTGTGTGCTAAGTCTCTTCAGTCATGTCCAGTTCTTTGCAACTCTATGGACTGTAGCCCGCCAGGCTCTTCTGTCCATGGGATTCTCCAGGCAAGAATACTGGAATGGTTTGCCATTCCCTTCTCCAGGAGATCTTCCTGAACCAGGGTTTGAACTTGTGTCTCCTGTGTCTCCTGCACTAGCAGGCAGATTCTTTGCTGTTGAGCCACCTGGGAAGCTCTCAAAAAGTGCCTTCATATGGGACTTCCCTTGTGGTCCAGTGGTTAAGACTTTGCCTCCCAATGCAGGTGGTGCAGGTTCGATTCCTGGTCAGGGAGCTAAGATCCCACATGCCTCTTAGCCAAAAAACCAAAACATAAAACAGAAACAATGTTGTAACAAAGTCATAAAGACTTTAAAAGTGGTCCACGTAAAAAAAAAAAAAAATTAAAAAAAGAAAGTGCCTTAGTAGGCATGCAGTTGGTTTTAAACTGATAGGGGCTGTCAAACTTTATGACTTAATTTACAAGTTGGTTATTGAACCTATGTTTTTGTGTATGTGTGAGTCACTTTATTTATCCTCACCCTCTGTCTCCTCCTGACCAACCCCTTCCACTCTTATTTATATCTGTGATGTGGTATGAAGGTCAGAACAGTACATTGACAGCAGTCCTGTTTACAGACCATTTTATGGTTATCTTGAAACTTTAGCTTTGGCGTTGCTTCCAAGCTCATGCTCTGGTGTAGCCATCAAGAGGCACAGAAGATAAACTCTGACCCAGAAGGGGACTGGGTCTGCCACACTGACTTGACAATAAGACTATTGAAGATTTTAGCAAGCTTGCTGCAGTTAAAAAAAAAAATGGTCTAAACTATAACTACTCATTTCACTTCAGCCTCATAATCTCAGGTTAGACATCCTGAAAAGAGTTTCCTTTGTTTTCCGTCTGTCTTTTCTTGGGGCAACAATATAATGGAAAATTGAATTCTCTCGGACCACAATTGCAGAGTTGAAAAATATTGTAAATTTAAAATCTTAAAACAACACAGGAATATTCAAAACCATAGGATTCATAGAGGGTGTACAAATACAATCTATATGCGTTAGGTGTTTAGTGTTTCAAAACATGGCACACTTCCTAATGACTTTTTAAAAGGCGTTTGGAATTTTGTTTTGAGATAAAGTGGAAATAGAATTGAGTTTCCTGTGCTAACTTAGAAATATCCATTACTTCTATAATGCTCATGAAATTTTCCTTTATTTCTGCAGTAGGGATGCAGGTCTGCCAGGAAATCTGACCATCAGCTAAATAGCTGTTTTTGAGAGATAAATTCTCCAAGCTGCAGCTTATTATGCCAGGAATAAGCCTCTGTCCCAAGGCATTGGGTGGGTTCTGCGTGATTTCTTTTTATTGAATTGTAATTGGCTCAGGAAGAGGGGAGAGGGAAGAGCTACTTTGCTTACCCTGGAAGAGATGTACACCATACCCCTGGTACTGCTACCAGGGAGCAGCAAATTAATATGCATTTCTCAGCCTGGGTGGCTTTTTGACACCTGATGATGTGGCAGTACATTTAGATGATAAGGAAAATCCCTGATCACAGCAGGAACATCTGGGTTTTTCTGGCAAGAGAGCAAGTTTCCCACCTTGTGCAGAAGCTTAAGTGGCTGTTTGGTCCTGTCTCTTCTAATTTAAAAGAAGAGTAATTCCTTATGGTATTTTTCTTATATAATCTTTTAGATATAAAGTTGTGGCTTCAATAATTTTTTGCTGTTTGCAAATTTAGTACTTATTAGGGCTTTCTATTGGTCTGTTAGTCTATTTCTACTAATATATTGGTCCTACTGCTAGATTTTTATAAGTCTCAAGAAAAAGATTTCATGTTTTGCTTTAAGTTTACCAATATACAGAATTGAGACATTAATTTGATCATAGAACAAAATAGATTTAAAAGCCCATGCTCCAATTTATTATAAATTCAGTGTGAAAATATCAATGACTAACATTTTGGTTGGTTTATTTTTTTCTTTAGGTTATGGTATATAAGTTTTGCAAATACATTCAGAAAATATTTTTGACTTTTAGGTAGTTAACTATAGTTTGGTCCATGGAAAATGTAGTCTTGCAGAGACATAGTTAAGAGTACCATAATTTTAAAATCATTGACACTGGAAAAAATTTTTTCAAATCGAAAATAGAACACACTGTATACATTTCATTTGAAAATGGTGACTGTCCATGCATATATTTTAGAAAATACAAGTAGAAACACATAGTGTGCTATTTGGTTTAAGATGTGCTTACATCATTGAGTACAAATCACAGCTTAATAGAACCAGAAAGTGTTTGTACTTGATCCAGACTTCAGGCAGGATTTTGAGGAAGAACATTGCTGAAATGCCAGTAGCATGAGATGGTGCAGTTGACAAAATAACAGATAATGTAGGGTAACAATTAGTAATATATTTTAGAAATTCTTCCCTTACCTGGTGATGACTAAGGTGACTGACTGCAACTGGACTTTTAGTAAATACATTAATATATGAGTTTATTACTGACTTTACCATATCAACATTGAATTAGGAAAATTTTTTTTTATGAGGGGTATATTATTTTATATTTCTTACCATTTAAATGCTCAAAGTTGATTCTACTGATAGATCTTTTGATTTTTTTTTTAAGCCCTTATCTGCCTTAATACAATTACTTTGTGGTAGCCTGCTGCATGAATTACATGTCATAATTGACATAAATGGAGAAATGCCACACTACTTTTTAGATGCAGTTGGAAATAATCATATTTTCCACAGACATTGTATACTATAGTACTGTAGGTGTGACGTAAAATTGAAATAGGCATCTAACAGTAGTATGCTGCAGTCCACGGGGTCACAAAGAGTCGAACACGACTTAGTGGCTGATGACAACAATACGTCTTTTAGTATAAATTTAAAAGTAGTCTTTGTATTTCAGTGAAAGTGCATTTCCGCTGAATTTTGTCATGATACCTTTATTAAAGCATTCCATTATCAATTTGATTTTTATTTTTAAAATTTTTTCATTTGTATTTCTTGAGTTGTTTCTGATGTTTTTCAAGATTATTTTATTAATTTCTTATTATGATTATTTGCCGAGCTGTGGCATGTGGGATCCTAGTTCGCTTACCAGAGATAGAACCTGCGCCCCCTGCAGTGGAAGCATGGAGCCCTAGCCACTGGACTTCCAGGGAAGTCCCTCAATTTGATTTTTAAAACAACTGATAGAAATGTTCCTTTAAAATTATGGGATTCTGAAACCTCGTGAAAATAGGAAACATAATAAGTATTCCAGAAAAAGCCATCCACGTAGATGTAGGCCACTGAGCTAAGTGCTAGAGTTTAAAGGTGACTGGTGATCTTCTGCCCAGGTGTCACTGTGATCATAAAAATAGCCATTTTAAAAATTAACTAAATTATAAGTTAGAAATATAATTAGAAGTAAAATTGGAATATAGTGGTAACATAACGTATGACATTATTAGTTCTGGTGAGAATCAGGGAATGCCTCTTACAGAAAGCAGCTTGGGAACTGGGTGTTGAAGAGTGGTGAGCGTTTTTACAGAAGAAGCATTACTGGGAGTCTAGACTAAGGAAGATCCTGGTGGAGATGGGAGGCCTGTGGCACTGAAGATCCCCAGCTCGGCCTCGTGTTTGTTACAGGTGTGACTTGACCTAAAGGGCGTTGTAGAAGAATCCTCTGTGGCAGGTTGTTGGAGAGGATGAGGCTTGAGGAAGCCTCCAGTTTGAGGGCTGGTGTAATCATTCAGATGAGAGGCACATTGATTCTGAACGAGGGTGATGGCCAAAATGTAAGATCTTGGCCATGAACTCTGGATTCACAAGACCTAGCAACTGTGGGGATTAGGCAGGATGGAAAGAGGAGACACAGGTGATGCTGTTTTACAGAAGCATGCCAGAATTGATACAGAAGTTGGGTTTTCATTTTGATCTACTGATTATGAGGTATCTTTGGGACATCCTGTTGGAAATTGACATCATGAATTCAGAAAAAATATTTAGTATTGGTGACCTGTGTGTGGATATTTTCATGGGTTAGGTTTTGAAGGGCTTCCCAGGATGCACCAGTGGTAAAGAGCACGCCTGCCAATGCAGGAGACTTAAGAACCATCCCTGGATGGAGAAGATCACCTGGAGGAGGGCTGGCAACACATTCCAATAATCTTGCCTGGAGAATCCCATGGACAGAGGAGCCTCACAGGCTGAGGTCCATAGGTTTGCAAAGAGTCAGACACAACTGAAGTGACTTAGCATGAGTGCAGATTTTGAAACTGTACATTTTTGAGCTTGTTCAGGGAGACAGTGGTGAGTGGTCCATAGTAAGAGCCCACAAGGGTCATTTAAAAGATGAGGAATCTCCATCATTATGGAGATTCAAAAGGAATCAAAAGTACCAGCAGCTTCTTGGATTCTAGACATCAAGAAGAATGTTTTGTAGCATCTTGTCTCATCATTTTAAAGAAATATTTTCCCCTTTGCAAGTGGTATTTCATCACTTTGCACACACCCTGTTCATTATCAACTTTTCACCTAACGGTTTTAGTATCCATTGATTATCTTTGCCTGAATGAATGATTTCATTAGGGGTTGAAAATGGTGATTTTTCTAATTCTATTAATTATTTTATTATTATGTCCATTACTCTGCATGTTTTCTGAAAGGACAAGCTTTCCTCCTTGACTATTGGTTAGTCTGAAATATCGTTCCTACAGAAAAGGCAGGATATATATTTTTTAATGCTCTCTGATTGTTCATTTTCAAAGTAGAGAGTTGGTACAATAATAATTTCTAATGGTGGGAAATGAATAGCAAAACCAGGTCGCTAGTCAATGGTAGGAGCCCAAGATCCTTGACGTAAATTTGTGCTTCTATTTCTCCACCCTTCCATCTTTCCTCTCTTCATGGATCTTTTAGTTTCTGTCATTAATAAGTTTACTTGCCTTTTATGACTTATTTGAATTTCTGGTCAGTAAGTTTAGGGACTACCATGGGAAACATAGATTTGCTTTGTTCTGAAGTTATTATGATCAAGGAAGGGCTCTTAATATTTTGAGATACAGTGAACTTTAGTTTCTTCATTTGCTTGCTTCTTTTCTTTAGACATTGTCTGTGTCCGCTACTTTGCTTTACCCTTTCCACGATCCTATAAGCGAGGTCAGCACCTCATGGTGGGCCTGGAGCAGCAGCCTCACCTCACCGGCCGTTCCCTGTGCTGTGGCTGTGCCTCCTCACAGCTCTGACCCCTAGTGACCACAAGGATACAGAGTTTCTCTAGTAAAAAGTAGTTGCTGCTCATGGTTAATTCTACTGTTGTGTTTTTAATGTTTACTTTCTGTAGTTTGGTTTTAAAAAGTTACAAAGTTTCACACTACAGTTTATACTGGCAAATATTTATAGATTAAATTTTTTTCCCCATAAGTCACAATATTGGCATAGGTTCAGGATGACCGATTCATTTTTAGGTTTTATCCTCTGATGGAACAGAAAACAGTATCCTGGTCTATTCTAAGGTCTATACAATCAATCCTATTATATTACACTTTTTGTTTCTATGTGTGTGTTTGCTGCTAATGTGGTTTAAATAATGAAGAATAAGAATCAATCATGTGTATGAAGATTTTTACAGCTAGACTACCCTCAACAAAGTTTTTAAGGAAAATATTTGGTTATTTAACGTGGGGCAGTGATGTAAGTTAGCTGAAGTGAGGCTAACACTTTAAATTTGTTTTTTTTAGAAGATACTTAGATTTAGCTATTGAACTGAAATGCTCAATTTTCCTACCTTATCCTAGCCTTCTCATTTCTTTTCAAAACATTGAGGTTAAGTTTACAGCTCTAAAGCCAAAGCAAATTGTTACAAATTATTATTTGAAAGAAATACCGTGGCTGCTCTGGGGTATATTAAATAAATATTTATCAATCAACTAGGTTTTTATGTAAAGCATCTCATCTCAAGCATGCTGGGGTGAACAATTATGTGTCTATTATGTACCATGTGTTGGGATAGGCTAATTTTTTCTTCTCTTACTATTTGAATTAATGTTTACAACTAGCTTATGAAGGAGGTAACTGAAGAGCCCAGAGTCTTCAATCTCTTGCCCAAAGTTGTGAAACTATGAGGATCTAAATAAAGAGCAAATTCATTTATCTTCTCTGTTTTAAATGTTTTTGGTAAATTATAGAAACATCTCACAGCATTATTCTAAAATTGGAAAGAAGAAAAGAGAAATGCCACGGTTGAGTGATGATAAAAGACTGTTATAGAAGTATTTTCCTGCAGAGGTTGATTCTAGAGGAGGGCAGAGTGTGTTGTTCTGTCTACTGTGCTCCTACCTGTGTGGCCACAGCCATCAGACTCCCTTTCCCAGGCAGGTGACTGCATTTCTGAAGTCTAACCTGGAGGAAATGACCTCAGGCAGGTCTTTGGTATAGACTCAGGGAAAACATTTTAAATATGTAGAATCATTTTTTTTCTGCTACTTTAGAAAAACCAGGTGCATCATTAATTTGCAAGGTCTGGTTTTTTACAAGACACCTTTTTGTTTCTTTTTGAATAGAAAGATGAAAACTACAGAAGCCTCCCACGGGACACTAGTAACTGGTCTAACCAATTTCAGAGAGACAATGCTCGCTCATCTCTGAGTGCCAGTCACCCAATGGTGGACAAGTGGCTGGAGAAGCAAGAACAGGTAACATAAACACATCCTTCTACATGCGTTGGTGGTGTAACTTTCTGGCTCACCCCCTAGTTGTTTCCCTCCATCACAGTGATGCTTGGAGATAAGTGGTTCTGCCCAACTGTAGTTAAATGTGAGATTCTGTATCTGAGTGTGTCTAACATAAACGTAGACTGTTTTGGTGGTGGTCCCTGATCAAAGATTTCTCCTAAGCAGTTGCTGTAGATTCTCAAGTATTACCACCATAGAGCTTTTTAGGTTGTGAGGCCCAGATATTTGGCATGAATAATGAGGTTTATAAGTAGACTTCCAAGGCCACCCATGGGGGACTTCCCTGGCAGTCCAGTGGTTAAGACTTCACCTTCCAGTGCAGGGGGTTTGACCGGGTTCGACCCCCGGTTGGGGAGCTGAGATCCCACATGTCTCACAGCCAAAAAACCAAAATATAAAAAAACAGAAGCAATATTATAACAAATTTAATAAAAACTTTAAAAATGGTCTATATAAAAATGTGGGGTTTAAAATCACCCATGGGTTCCCCTCTCTATTGAGAGGTAATAAAGTCAAAAGGTCTGAAGGGACGAAATAAAAATTTCTGTTATCCCTGACTTTACTTTATGGGAGAAATGACATTCTAGTGTTGTTTCAGCAATTGTCAGGTCTGGGGACTTGTCCTTTCACAAAAGACCAGGATCTGTTGTAGGCATCTGTGTTTTCACAGTTGATTAGTTCACTCTGTAGGGTAGCCACCTCCAATTCATAAAATCAAAAATTAGTCACCACTCAGCATACTTAATGGCTTCCTATCTTAGGAAAGGGACTGTTTGGAATTTGTATGAAAACTCAGGGGTTATCTGCTAAGTTTTGATGTATAAAAAAATTCTTGCAGTGTCATTTTTTTTTTAAAAAGTCTTAATTGTTTATTGTTAGTCACAGTGTTTTCTCTATAGTTGGAACCCCAGTGTTTTCTCTGTAGTTTTAATAGTATTGATATTAAAAATCTGTGTATTTGGTTCCCTCATCTCTTATTTTCTTTAAAAAGTTTGTATGGATCACAAACTAGGTGAGTACTCAGTGACAGAATGCTTTGTTGTGTATTTGTTTCAGTAATTTCTAAAATTATTGATAATGTGGTTGCCTAGATACTGGAATAAACTTTTTCAATTTAGATTAATGATATCAGTGGAAGGAAACCCTATTCTACTGAATTCATCTCAGTCTATTTTTTTAGTATAATCTCCTAAAATAGTTCTATGTATGTGGGGTGTTTGAACAATAAAAAAATGATAGTTTGCCTCTGATACCTGCAATGGTATGATTTTTATCCTATAGTAAGGAGCATAAAACTTTGTGTGATGGAAAAATTTTTAAATAATTAAAAAGCCATTGAAGTTCTAGTTGGAAGAACAAGTTATAAAAACAAGTGAAAAACCAGTGGTAATGAAATAGTAATACCTATTAAATTAAAGTCCATGTTGTTTTGAGAAGATTATCACTTTGAAGTAAAGTTTTTTTATTGTTTACTTTTTATTTGAAAAAAAAGTAGTACAATAAATTATAAAGACAGCACAGAGTTCTGATGCACACTTCACATGGCTTAGTGATAACAGCTGACATAAATAACCACATTATCTAAAAAGTTGAAACAACACTATTAACTAAGCTATTATTTGGTTTCTACCAGTTTTTACTCGCATTGTTCTGATGTATGTGTGTTAGTCCCTCAGTCATGTCTGACTCTTTATGACCCCATGGACTATAGCCCACCAGTCTCCTCTGTCTATGGCAACCCACTCGAGTGGGTTGCCATTTCCTTCTCCAGGGGTTTTGAGGTATAGATTTATGAAAAAAAATTTTATTGGAGTGTAGTTGCTTTGCAGTGTTAGTTTCTGCTGGACAGCAAAGTGAATCAGCTATATGTATACATACATCCCCTCTTTTGTGGATTTCCTTCTCATTTAGGTCACCACACAGTATTGAGTAGAGTTCCCTGTGCTATACAGTCAGCTCTCATTGAAGTAACTTTTTAAAATGAAGATGGTTTAGCTGGGCCTGGGAGACTCAGCTACCTGCTGTTCACCTTGTATGGTATTTGGGCGCTTGCTCACCTTGTCGACCACTCAGTTTATTCATGTAGCAGATGAGTTTTATCATCGAACCTGCCTCATCAGTGCTGTAATACCTGCCGAGGGTTTTGAGTCATGCCTGGTACCCAGAAAGACTCACTGCGTCTTAGTGTATTTGTTGGAAAAACATTGGGTGTGAATACAGAACACTCGGATTGCCTGATAAGGAAGCACTCCTTGCTCCTGTAACAAGAAGTCTGGGGGAAGGGCAGAGGGGGCTTCATTTTTGGCCCAGTGGCCTCCCTCAAGGCCTGGGGTCCCCAGCTTTTCTGGGAGTCTCCAGAGTTCTCCACTAGTCTTTTCCTGCCTGATTCAGACCATCACATCCTTGCAGAGGAAGGGGGCCATGCCCTTCTCTTCACTGTGGCTCACTTGAAAGCAGATAAGCTTTTTCTGCCAGCTTGCCTCTTTCCTCACTCACCAGATGCCCTCCGAGTTTTGTTGTTCAGAATCGCATGACTGGCCTGCCCATTTCTAAATCAAAGGCAGTAAAGTACCTGTGTTGGTTTAGACTAATCAAACTTGACCTCCTGCAACTAGTGTGAAAATGGGGGTTTACCTTTCCTGAAACACTGTTGCTCGTCACTAAACACAACCACACACACACACACACACACACACACACACACACACACACACACACACACACACACACAAAATCAGGGCTCCGTTCACTAAAAGTTGCTGAATCTGACTTTTTTTTTTTTTTTTGGCAAGATTCAGAGGAAAAAATTGGCAGCCCACTTTCTAAAATATGATACATTTAATTATTTCTAAAAATATAACTTTGTCTTACTGTTGTGATTGTGGGCCTGTAAAGAAAGTAAAATAGTTTTTCATTGTAATTTTGGAGTTTCTTTTTAAGCAAAAGGGATTCATTGAGAAGCCACCAAACACCTCCCCCTACCCCAAATAAGCCTTACTTTGCTTCTGTTGATGTTATCTAAAGTATTTGTTTATGATAACACATTTTTTTTAAAAAGTACTTTTTTAGTCTGTGTAGCCCACTGTAGACGACATTAGCTAATTGCTAATTGATTCCTGAGCCCACAACATCTTTTTCCTTAGCTTAAGAAATGATGATTCATTCATTAAATTTAGCGGCTTACCATCAGCTGGACAATTAACCAACCTGAAAACTACGTAACTAGACAGAAAGAGCAAAAACGAAATTCTTATTAAAACTTTGGCTTAAAGTAAGCACAGTTGTCTGGATAGGAGAGGACAAACGAGTTATGCTGGACACACTGGAAATCTAGTGCAGCCGCTCTCATTTACTCATGAGTCATCTGACTTTAATGGCCTGATGCCTCCTCTGTGGCTTTTTTTTTTTTTCCCCGCCTTAATTGTTGCCATTAAAAATAAAGTAAAGGAGTGGCATCAGGTATGTAAAAGGATGGTTTGAAAAAGTTCATTTGGTTTCAAAAAAAGTCAGCCCTTGCCTTTAGGATTTGAGATCACAAGGGTGGAACTGATATCTTCTCTTAGTTATGCCATCTGTCCTATAAAGAGGTCGAGAGGGTTCCAGATTTTATATGCCTGCAGTGGTTTTGTTTTTGCTCTATTTCCTACTAGAGTGCTTGCTTCTCATTATCTCTGTTTTTTGAAGGCAATTATACCCACATTAGCCGTGCCAATGGAAATAAACAGTAGGGATGAAAAGGACAAAAGAGGGTGTGAGTGCTGAGCTAGCAGGCACATCTGGAAGTGAGGTGGTTTCCCTTTTGTGGATGGATCCTACATAACAGGGCCACTGAATCTTCCTTCCCTCTGAGTGTTGCTAAGTTACACCTCTGTCACCAGAGGTAGGTGGTATACTGAACTCTGACCCAGGAAGCACTTGGAGTCAAACTTAACATGATTATGGAATCATGACTGACTCACTTGGCTCAGAATAGCCTGTAGCTGCATCCTACATCGAGATCACCTCAGAAGGTAGGTCTGAGCATCCTTCAAAGGCAACCTTTTCTTACCTCAGTCATTTGACTTCCTTCTTCTGAGAGCACTCAGAGGAAGCACAGAGGATTTGAAGACTAAATCAGTTTTTGTTGTGTTGCCTTTAAAAAGTTCTCCTGGAACTTCCCTGGTGGTCCAGTAGCTAGGACTCTGAGCTTTCCCTGCAGGGGGCATTAGTTGGAACCCTGGTGGGGGCACTGAGATCCCACATGCCATGCAGCTAACAAGTTTTATAAAAATAATAAAATTAGGTCTTAAATAAATAAAATGTAAAAAAAAAATTCTCATGCTTTAAAAATTTTGATTCTAAGATCTTAGTAACAAAAAACAAAATGAAGTCCTTAGTTTTGAAGTGTGGCTATGTTTTAAGAAATCTGAATTTCTTTTTATGATTACCACTTCCCTGACTCTGCATGGACTGTAATATTGGCAGATAATAGATCATAAGCTGCCTTTGTTCTTATATCCCCACGGTTTATTGCAGCTAATAAATTCCGCAAGAGAGGAGGCAGGATCTTTACAATATGTGATTGGGAGAATTTGGAACCAGAACTGTAGAGGGACCTTAAGGGAAATTTAAGCTAATTGGGAGCCTGCCATTTTCACTACCTTGTCTGGGTGAACAGGCCTGAAGCCAATTAACAGAAAGAGTGGTGAGGTGGAAGGCATATTCCCCCCACCACTTACGCTGTATTACAGGGGACGACTGCCCTGACCTTTAGAGAAAAGTCCATGCTTTAAGGTTTTTTCCATCAAGCTAAAACTTCATCTAATTGGCAGGTTATACTGAGGGAGGCAGACTCAGGGAAAACCTTAAATGTGTGGTGATGGCAAGATTCAGGCTTGACAATGAATGTGCTGCCCCTTCCCCGCTGGAGCCTATGAGGCTGTGAGTTTTAGAAGCACTGACCTGCCTTTTTCCTTCTTGTTTTGTGTACTTCTGTCACTGTCTCCAGACATGATGCTTTTGCTCCAGATTTTTTCATGTTGACAGGACATTTCTGACTTATGATCACTTCTTCCTTCTGAAATGAAGGTGGCTAATCCAGGGAGGGATAGGTTTGTTTTTATGTCCACCTGTGTTTGTTGAGTCGTAGAGATTATAATGAGAAAATAATTGACTGTTAAATAGAAAACAGATGTAATAAAATAATACCAGAGAATGAATGTTTATCATTGGTCTTATTGGCCAGGAAAAAAAAGAATCCAACATTGTCTGCTTATCCTGATGCTTTTTAAAATTTTGAAAATATTTACGCATTATGACTACTACTCACGTGCTACACGGTGAATATATTCACAAATCATAGAAAAGGTAAGTTACTATGAAAGGTTTTCATTTTTATTTTTCGTTATAATTTGTTTAAGGCCAAATTTTTGAAGATCTAGGGCAGAAGTAAGTTTTAAAAATTAGAGCCTGGGGACTTCCCTGGTGGTCCAGTGTCCACACTCCCAATGCAGGGGGCCTGGCTTCCATTCCTGTTCAGGGAACTAGATCTCACATACTGCATCTAAGAGTCTGAATGCTGCAACTAAGACGCAGTGCAGCCAAATAAATAAATGAATAAATAAGTAAAAATAAGTATTAAAAAAATAAAAGTTAGAGTCTGTTTTGGATGTGAATAAGCAGTGTGTGAATAAACATTTTTAGAATGGATACGTGTATCGGCATGGCTGGGTCCCTTCACTGTTCACCTGAAACTGCCACAACATTGTTAATCGGCTACAAATACAAAATAAAATAAGAAGCTTTATTTAAAAATAAAAGAAAAAAAAAGAGAAGCTTTTAAGCTTATCCAGATTTTTATACAGGGATAGTTTAAAAAATAAGCAAGTCGGTCAGTAATTCCTCATGATCCTAGGTCTTGCCTGTTTCGCCCTGGTGTGATGAATGACAGAGGCCAAGGGTCACGCCATAGGCCCTGTCTGCACACCTCTCTTTGCAGCTGATTTTTCTTCTGTCTACCTGCACAGGGGCAGATCCTCATTCTTTCCCAAGTGCCTAAAAGCCTTTTCTAAACAGGGGAAAAAAAAAAAATCTTCTTTCAGTGACACTTAGAACCATCCAGATGACATACATAAGTTGTCTTCCAGAATATGAACTGATCATACTTTCTTAACGACAAAATTAGGAGGTGGCTTCCTCAGAAACCTGATTGCAACAGCTGCAAACCCATCACTGAAATTACTGCAGGGTCATCCAGTTAGAACCAGGAATCTCAATGGAAATTCTGACCGGGGAACTGGCCGGGCTTCGTGATCTCTGCTGACATTAACGGAACAGGAGGTTAGGGTCTGGTGCTGCCAGATAGTAATTAGAATGTATTTTGCTTGTTATTTCTTTAGCACATAGACACCGAGTAACCAAAAGACTGGATTATCTAGTTAAAAACAATCAAAGGTCCTTGCCTCCCAATTCTCAAATTCTACAGTTTCCTATTAAAAGGTAGGGGGTCTATTAATATTATTTCCTAGTTGGCAAAGTTTGGCAGAACTTGTGCAGAAGCAAGTATAATTGCGTTCTCCTCTAGTAGCAGCAAATGTAGAAACAAGAAACATTGATCATTTTAAAATCAAATTGAGTTTTCATTATAAAATGCCAGAGAGTTTCTTCATAGCAGAAACCGGTCATGTTCACAATAACACCAAAAATAAAACCCAAACAACCTCTGAAGTGAGGTGTCATGTCTCTTGGATATGCCAAGAGCGGATTGTCTTGGACTTTGATAACGGGGTGCCTACCATAATAAGACATGTCTTAACATTAGTTGAGATTTAAAACATGATTTAAAGTGACTTCTGTGTACATGACACATATTATTTCTCATAAACCCTACACATTTTCTACTTGTATTATCAAAGAACTGTGGACTCATAGCATCAAATACAAAATCAGGACTGGAAGGCAAGGGGCTGGTGGACATTTTTCAAAGAAGGGCACATGAGTTTCTTGGGGAGCCTTGCCAAAACACATGCAGGGCCACTTTCATGAGAGTGATAAGCTGCATTTTACCCTTATCTAAACTCATAATTCACTGGTGTGGCCTTGACTGGGTTGTATAAACTCTGAAAACTTCATTTTCACTACAGACAAAATGGGGAAAGTAATGCCCACTCTTGGCATGTGTGCAGATGAAGTGAGGGAACACATACCAAAACTCAGATCCAGCTTTTGGTGCATCGTGGGCACTTGCTCGGTGCTGCTTTCCTGTATTCATTTTGGGGGAGAACAGGCTTAATGGTTACGCCTCATTTAACTCTCTCTCATTTTGAATCACTGAAATGTTATTTTCTCCTAGCATATTGGGCGTACTACTTGGTGTGCTGGGCTGGCTCGTTTTCATCCCTGGTGTATTTTTAATGCCCTCATCATCCTTCCAGAATTGGATTCTTGCTTCCATGGCATCTTATCAGAATTAGAATAAAAGTTAATCATTTTAAATCATCTCTGGTTCTTCTCTGAAGAACCTAGTCTGACATAAGAATGACATTAGTGTTAATCTCTGTGTCTGTGTCCGTGTTTTATTTTCCCTTCTGTTTTTGGCAAACACGTGTGGTTTTGATCTGATTAGACCTAAGGATACCATTTAAGAATGCTAAGTGTCTTATGAGGGCTTCTGCTCGGTCACTTTCTAAGCATCTGGGTCCCTTTGTGAATGGAAGACGCTCCGGAGGCATAGTGCTTCTTGTTGGTTTTTGGAGTGTTGGGTGGGGGTAGTGCAGTTTAATGGGAACTAGTCAATTCTCCTGTTCCTTTATGACTGGCCCTTTTTATTGCTTCTTTGGCCTATGGAGCTAAAAGCCTGGGAGCAGCAGGGAAGTGTGTCTGAAATTCTACTGAGTGAAAAATCTTTGGTGGTGTGTGGATTAACCTTCACGGGGTGTCTGTTGGTAGCTGATGATTTTCTTGCCTGTGAATACAGCTGCTAGAACTCGATGTTTAGAGCTTGTGCTGTAGATAAAAGCACATTTTCTTTTTTTAGCTATGACCCTCAGGTGCCTTTTCATATATTCATTGCAGGCAGTCTTCAAGATTTTTGTTGTGACCTGCACAATTAAATATGACTATGAAAAGAATACAGGTTTTCTCCTCTCTCTTCTACGTTCACTGAGCAGTGAACTGCTCTCTTTTAAAGAAATTTGGTGAAGAAATTGCATTAAAATCTTTAGCTTACAGTATGTTGTCTTCACTGCCCGTGTCCTGCAGCCTGCGCATAGCAAGTGAATCCCTCACAAGCCATTTTAAATCTAGGGGTTTTGTGATCTAGGTAGGTGTAGTTTTTCAAAGTCAGTCACATACAGGCTTTTTCCAGCTACCTTCAACAGGATTCTGGAATGGTCCTGAAAAAAATGGCTATTTTTAAACACTAAAGCATTTTGCTCAGTGGTTGTATGTTCTTTTCTCCCATTGAGGCCTGGGTACATGTGCCCTATAGTATTTTCATTGGGTCTGTGTGTCTGTGAGCTATTTTTTCCTTCAGTTTTTCCCTTATTTCTTCCTTCCTTTCTCTTTCTGCTCTTATGGCTGAAGGAGGTTGTTGATCAGCTTTCTTCAATATCTGAAAAAATTTTAAAGAAGAAAATACTGAAAGTAAACATGTAGTTTCCCTAATATAAAGGGCTTCCCTGTAGCTCAAATGGTAAAGAATCTGCCTGCGATGCAAGAGACCAGGGTTCGATCCTTAGGTTGGGAAGATCCTCTGGAGAAGAAGGGAGTGGCAAGTCACTCCAGTTTTCTTGCCTGGAGAATCCCACGGACAGAGGAGCCTGTTGGGCTACAGTCTGTGGGGTTGCAAATTGTTGGACACGACTAAGAGACTAACACACACATTTCCATAATATAACCTCAACAGCATTGCAAGGGAAGAGGGGTTTGGAGTGGGCTTTTGGGTTTTACTTCATGTTTTTGTAGAAATACATACTCCTTTGCAATAAGAACATATTACTTGTAATATTTTTATCTTTAGCAAATCAAGCTTCATAAGATTGAAAGATGGAGTAATGTTTTCTCTCTTTCTCTTTATTAAGCAAATACTGTAATTACCAAATTATAAAATGGCAATGTGGATGTTTATCAGAATCAAGTTTAAACTTTTGAGAAGCAGAGTGTCTCTTCCTGCCTGCTGTATTCCTGCACTTCTCTGAAGTCATTCTTGTGTTCTCTGGTTCCTCCTGTTCCCAGCACTGTGTTTGCTCACCTACCTTGGCATGTGCTGCCTCCCTCCTCATACCTGGAGAAAATTTCCCTAAGATCAGCAGCCCTCACCTCTGCTTTGTCTGCTGTGCCTTCTCAGTCACATAATATAACGTATATTAACGTGTATGCAACTCTCACCATCATCCATCTCCTGAATTTTTCACCTTCCTAAACTGAAGCTCTGTCCTCATTAAACAGTAAGTCCCACTCCCCACAGCCCTACCCCCACCACCTGGCCCCTGGCATCTCCTGATGTACTTTCTGACCATGAATTTGACTATTCTGGGTGCCTCGTATAAGTGGAATCAAACAGTATTCATCTGTCCCTTCTGTATATTGGAATGCATTTTTAAGGTTAACTTAATATACATCTGTCCTACAAACAGATTGCACCTTCTGCCCCCTGCACCCCCCGCCCCCACTCCGGCCATGTTACACAGTAGGCCCTCACCAGCCATCTGTCTCATATATAACAGTGTACATGCATCAGTCCCAATCTCCCAACCCATCCCACGCCACCCTCCTTGGTGTCCACAGGTTTGTTCTTTCTGTTCTTTATCTTTCCTGTATCCAGCCCCTTGCCTCCCTCACCCCGCCCCTCCCTAATCCTCATGCTTGAAGGAGGGGCACATTCCTGCAGCCTCAGGGTATTGTCTCTTCTTTCATCAGCCTTTTCTTTATTACACTTATGAATTTGAATTTATCTTTGTTTATGTCTGTTTCCATGCACCAAAATGGCACAGGCATCATCCTAGTTACTATTTGTTTGTAGCTCTGACTCATCCCCCATGTGTTTTTGAGTGAATAAGTGTTTTGAGAAATTTGAAGGAGAAAATCTACAATGATTTTACTTTTCCTGATACCATGTGTTGCAGGTTGATTCTTTGTTGGGTGGACTAGATTGGCTGTTTTTATGCCATATGATATGATCCTGTGATTTTTATTAGTTACCAGCTAAAAACTGCAGATTATAGGTAAAGAAAAGAAAACCTGTTAAATATGAAGACATGTACATAAGTCAACCTTATGCACATGGTCATACTCCTGAGTCATCAGTGTTTGGCTGCATCCTTTCTTGTTTTGAAAGGGGTGCAAGTTTTACATCAAAAACCTGGTCTGATGGAGAGCTTGGTCTTCGTCATTTATAGACTTATTTAATCACTTCTTACCTATCCCTGATAATGTCTTGTAACTGAACATGGCGTTAAAAGGTGAGCCCAAGCAGTCTGTTACCAGCAGTGTCTCTGCATCCTTATAATTTTTGCTGTATCACAGGTCACAGTTGCCCTGGGCAAGACACCTTAGGCTTTTCAGGTTTTTAAAGCTTTCTAGAGAACATCATGATCGTAGAAGGTGCAAGCTGCTGGGACTTACTTAAGGGAGGCATTAGTGGGACATAAAAAAAAAAGCCCCCTAAAATGTTGCTCGTGTTCCAACATAGTCATCGATTCTATCAGCTCTAAAGTTTTTCATTACTTGAATATTTAAAATATTTAATTATCAGAAAATGTGAAATTACTCTGTGGTTATAGCTAAAGCGACAGATTAATTTTCCATTTAATTGGAAAACAATATTTGAACAAGTTGTTTGATTATATTTAATATTTTATAAGCAAGTGAGTTGAATGTAATATATTCTCTCCTGAATATATCATATATTTTGTTTGTTTCAGAGCTATTTTCTTGCTGTTTAAAAATTGTTTTTCAGAGAGTTCTGAGGTTTGTATTGTCATTAGAATGAATATGAATTATAATTATTACTCTTGGACCCCAGGCTAGCAAAAATTTTATTTTCTTTTAAGGACAAATTTTCTTATTCTGGGAACATTGGAGTTTCATATTTACATGTTCAGTGTATAACATGTGGATATTTTAAATTCTGAGCTACCATTAACATTTTAGATCTAGTATATAGATTTTTGATATTATTTTCTTCATTCAATTCTGAGTATCATTTCTCTTTTTATACATGGATATTTCATGTAAAATTGAATTTTAGAAATTATTTTCAAAAAGAGATGTGATGTCCTTTATTTCTTATGGAACTGCACAAAAAGTTTTTTAGTAAAATGAACTGATTCTTATAGAAAGATAACCCACACAGTCTGTAGAGAATTTTTAAAAAGAAATTAATACTAATAGCTGTCCCTGTTTATTCCTATCATACTCTGGGCTCATTGGCCATCTAGTGAGATGAGTGATGAGAATTATAGGGTTTTCTCTGTTATCCTGAAAAATACTCGTTGGACTATATGGGAATTAATTTAATAATATTTATTTTTTTAAATAAAAATAGTTAGAATATGTTATTTAAGTTTGGCAAAGGTGATATATTCATAGTCCACAAATCAAACATTACATATGGATATTACAAAATACTGCCTTCCAGTGTCCAGCTCTCCTCCCTTTATGCAATCACTGTTACTGGGTTCTTATGGATCCTTTCACATAGTACCATTCTTTTCTAAGCTAACAAAATATATTCTTTTCTCACATTTTTGCATAAATACTATCCATCATCTTCTGAGCTTTGACTTCTCTACTGAGAATGGCTGGGCAATCTTTTTATGTTGAAACATAAATTGTGTCTGTTTATGAAGCAGTTTAATAATTTTCTTTTGTACAGATGGGACATTGTCTGCTGATGAGCACTCTGCTGTTCACTGGGTTTTGCACCCCAATGAATAACCTTTGTCCTTAAGCTGCTTGGCATTGAATGTCTCATGGATAGATACCTAAAATTGAAATTGTACAGTTGTGGATTTGTACAAGAGTTTATACATATGTAACTTTGATGGATGTTTCCAGACTGACCTCAGTAGATATTGGACCAGCTTATACTCCCATCAGCAATGCCCAGGAGACCCCATGCACTCTGTCATGTTATCTTACAACATGAGATTCTGTGAAATCTGTTCAGCTGATGAGATGTGCCTTTGAAATTCCTCCCTTTCCATGCTCTCTAGAACAAAAGAGTGTTGACTCAGTTGGCAGCACGTGAGCTGAGAGTGGGCTTCCTTTCCTCTTCAGGAGAGCATGTCACTCAATCCCTGTCTTCCTGGAAGGAAAAGGAAGCCTTAGGGGTAGGGGTGGAGGTTCTTGTTATTCCTTCACAGATGAAAGACACAGTAGCATTAGTTTTTTGTTTTTTAATTCTTTCCATTCTATTTTATTTGTTTTTTGGCCATGCCATGTGGCATGTGGGATCTTAGTTGCCTGATCAGGGATCAAACCAACAGCACCTGCATTGGAAGCATGGAGTTAAGACTCCAGGAAGAAGACTGCCAGGGAAGTCCCAGTAGTATTAGTTTTGATGCTAGTGTTTCTGTTGTGGGTGGGTCTTCCTGCTGCTCCTTCATCGACATCCCAGTGCTTTTCCTCTTAGTCCAGCACTGCCAGCTGCCTGGACCTTCTTTGGTCTCCAGATTCATGTTGCTCTTCCATCGCTGGCTTTTTGAACATACTGGTTGACTCTCCTTTCCCCTCTTCCTAACTTCTCTCCTCTGGTCAGAACTAGGAGAGCTCCACCTCTGGAGAGGTCCTGACACCTGCCTCCTGTGGCCCATTATCCTATCCCCTTGCTACTGGCCAAACCAAAAGAAGGTGCACCCAGCAACTGCTGATTCCCTTTCTTCCCAAGACAGCAATTATGTTTAGCATAGCATAGCATCAGGCTTCATTTTAAATGTGTCTTTTTCTTTTAATGAGAGAGAGCATGCCTGTATTTCTTGATCTGGGTTTCTGTTTTTGAGGGAGGCATGCCTTAACTTCTGGTGACATGAAATCTCTTTCACAACCTTTGCATCTAAACACAACTTGCATTGAATGCACTTGTAGTTGTAAAGGGCTACCTATTTGTAATTTTTGTATCAAAACAATTCTTCTCATGAAACGTTTTTGTAGCAAATATTTCAATAAAAAATATACCATTCCTTAGATAGTTTATCTTTCCTTACATTGAATGTTTAAGTTTTCAAGAATCTCTTCTAGATTAAGTTGGGGAAAATTTGAAGGGAGGGCAAGGAAAGTTAGATTATATCAGCAGAAATCTAGGCTTTTGGACTTACTCCTATTTTAAGTCCCTGGAGGAACTAATTTTCCTGAGAACTTTGTATTTTAATCATAAACAGACCTGATTCAGTAATACTTTCATAAACCTTTGGCTGAGAGTTTGGCATTAATGTCCTGAACTCATAGAAAGAGAAACATATTTCTGCGGATTGGCCAAGAAAAATAGGTCTCAATTCAAATAAAAATAATGTTTGTTATTTTAAAAGGATTTTCCCGCTGAGTTATGTGTTAAACTTTCGCTAATTTAGTTGTCTAATATTGGACATGACTTAGGCAGTAATTTGATATACTTTCTGTGGCTCAATATAATGACTATTTGAGTTTTTACAATTTTGCTCTTGAGTAGGAGTTAAGTTGAATTAGGGTATACATAATTATTTAATTAACTTTTATTATTTATTTTGTAGATTTTTATAAAAAGATAAATCCCACATCTTATTTCCTTCAATATATTGGAAACCGTAAAATATGCAGGGAGTTTTATTGATGGTGAACATGTCTTCTTTAAGGTGTGTGTGCATTTTTCCTTCTGTCAGTGGCTGGACTAGCATTTTGGATCTACTGCATCCCTAGGAAGTCTTTCTCTTGGCTTCTATGCCATTCTGTCCGTAAGCACACTCACTGTTTTATTTGCAGAATTCCCTTTCTTTTGCTCTGCCTGAGTGTGTGCAGGTAGGTCATTTTTCTAAATGGAATTTTATGTGCTCTTCTTTGGGATGACCTTTTAGTTTCTCTTCCCATCCCTCCAGCCTTATGTTACCCACAAATACTAGCCAACTACTTCTTTCTAGATGTCTTTTAGCCATTTTTACACTTTCTCCTAAGCAAAGGGGAAGTGGTCCCTAGTCTGAAGGGTAGTGTGAGGTAAAGCCTGAACCTGACCCTCCGTCCACATCCAGTTGTGTGATCCATCGCAGCCTCTGGATGCCAGAATGACCTCACCCCCCGTGAAATGGTCTGCAGTTAATTTCCGAATGTTTCCTAGAGCTAGAAAATTCTATGACTGTCAGTGACTTTCTTATTTTTTGCCATTTTGCCATTGGTCTCCCAGGTTTCAAACTAATTTTGCTTTTTCTCTTCCTTCTACTGCTTCTTGTTTTATCTGTTGCCAGGTGCTACATATTATACCTTTAGTCTGGTGTGTATCTGTGCCTTTCTACTTTCTTTGCACCTGTTCTCACTTCAGCCTCACTCCCGTCGACTGGACTCACATAACATTTGTCTCTTTCCACCATCTGTCCCTTCCTTAGTCAATGTTGCATCTTCCTCTTTGCTTCATCTTTCAAACCACCGTTTGTATTGCATCACCTACAAGTGTAAAGGCATTAAAAAACTCTCTCCTGCACTGATTTAAAATTAACCACATTAGCTGGGTGTTCTGAGAATTCTGCAATCCAGAATTCTAGTTAACTTTTTTTAGACTTTATGTCCTACCGTGACCTCATGCAAATCCTATGCTCTGTTGGACTTCTGTGCCTTCCTTTTCAATGAATATTCTCTTTCTTCTGCCTCTAGTGTCCCCCCACCTTTAGAGTCAGCGTTGTGTCATTAATTACTTAATCCAGTCTCTGGTGTGTTTTGTTTTTGGCTGTGCTGCACCATTTGCGAGATCTTAGTTCCCTGGCCAGGGATTGAACCTGGACCCTCAACAGTGAAAGTGCCGAGTCCTAACCACTGGACCACCAGGGAAGTCACATATGTTTTGGATATTCACTCTGAGACATCACTCTGCTTGAGAACAGAGTGGTTAGAACAGGGAAGAGGTCCAGATTGGGTCCTAGTTCATGCTTCTTACCTGGGGTCCTAAATGAGCTGCTTAATCTCTAGCTTCCCAGGGGCAGGCATAACCTGGATGGAAATGATCACTTAAGGAAAACCAATATTCCAAAAGCCTTTCTGGAGAGCAAGGAGTCTGGTAAAATTTTGAGGAACTCCAAATCATTGATTTCAATTAATGATCTTTCCACAAAGCACCAGTCAGTTTTTATGTCCTGCCATCAGGTGTTATTTTCATTGCTTTTGAGTCAAAGATGTTCTGGTGCCCCTTAAGAGGAGGTGATGTCATGTGCTCATAGCCAAAGGCTCAGACGCGACTTCCGCTTTGAGGGACTTACTAGTCTAACTGCTATGAGTGGCTCTTTCCTTCTCTGAGCAATTAGGGAAATTATTAATACCCTTGTTTCACTAACACAGTTTTTCAGAAGCTTCAATGACCTCATCATAGTGGTTAACAGCTTATGCTCCTAAACCTTGAAAAACCATGGTCCCTTTGATTTGACTCTTTGACTCTTAAAAATTGTTGTATTTGTGGTGGATGGTATTCACTTTGGGTCTTGAAAGATGACAGTGGTACCCCTGGTAGAGCCAGGTTACAGAAACATGAACATAGGGGAATTTTGTTGGTAAACGTCTGATATGCTGGGTTTTAGTGACATGTGTGGACAAGATGGATATTAGAAGTTAAGTTGGGTCCAGATTTGCACAGGTATTCAAATATATATTATGCAAAGGCAACACTGGTGATGGAGAAAGGGGGTCAAATCTGTCACATTGGTTCAAACAACAAATTTCTTTAACCATTAAAGTCCACCGAAAATGGATTTGAGATGAGAACACTCTATTAAGAAGATAAGAAATAATGTCTTAAATCCATGCTGTTGCAGCAGAGATAAAAAAGAATAAATTTGACAGGTACCAGGAGGAAGAATCTGTTGGTTTTGGTAATAATCAAGGTATGATTTTCTCTGGTTGAGATATTAAGAATTGCTGACAATAATTTCAGTAGAACAAAGGGCCAGGCACCAGATTTCTAGGGGGTTGAGGAATAGTGGGTCTTCCGAGGTGGTGCCAGTGGTAAAGAGCCCGCCTGCCAATGCAGGAGACATAAGAGACACAAGTTTGATCCCTAAGTCAGGAAGATCCCTTGGAGGAGGGCACGGTAACCCACTCCAGGATTCTTGCCTGGAGAATCCCATGGACAGAGGAGCCTGGTGGGGCTATAGTCCAGAGGGCTGCAAAGAGTCAGACACACTGAAGTGACTTAGCATGCCTGCACGAGGAATAGTAGAGGGTATAAAACATGAAAAACTAAGAGAAAAAGAGGAAGGCATTTTGTTTTTTTCAATGATGGGGGAGTGGTTTCCTAGTTGCCTGTTGGTATGAAGAAGTCATTGCTCGTTGGGATAGAGCTCTTCACTCAAAATTTAAAGAGAACCTTGATTACCTTGCATTAATAAGCCAGCTTTCATCAGGCTTCATATTTGATTAGTTCCTCCTGGAGTCTTCCAAAGGCCCTCTGATTCTCCTAACCTGAATGGTTTTGTGTTACTAGAATTTACCTTGTTGTCTATTTCTTCCAACAGATTGCTATGGAAATATTAAATAACACTGGGCTTGATTCTTATCTCAAGGGATTCTGACTATTAAAATTTCTGTTCATGCTAAGGAACTTTTTGTTTGGTAGAAAATATGATATGGCTGGTGATTTTGTTTTTTCTTTTTTACTCTCTGAATGCTTTGCTCTACGTAATGAGATGATGGAACTGTTATCATCAAACGTTATAGCTTCTTTCTTCTATTGTTTTTCTACTATTAGGTAAGAGGCTAATGTGTATAAATTAAAATAGTGATTTTTCTTTTTTTACTGTAGTTTAGCAAAAAAATTTAGCAAAAATTTTTTAGTAACCAAGTGGTTATAAGGCAGTGGCCCTAAAGGCAAACTTGTGTACTATAGATTGGAAATTAATCGATGAGTGTATCTGACAATACCTGTCTTTGATTTCAATATTTTATTAATGTGAGTACTGTTTACAGAGAAATGTTTGCTGTTGGATAAGTAAGTTAATTGTTACAGTAGTAAAAAGTGCTAGAAACAGTCTACTGTTGTCCATTTATGGAGGAGTATCTATATCAATTATTTTATTTGTGTACTGAGGGTTACTCTTAGTGCAGCCATTAAAAGAATTGAGGTAAAAGTATTGAAACATTTCCAAGATGTGTCATTGAATGAAAAGAACAAGTTTCACAGAGTATATATTATATGTTTCACTTCACATAAAAATTATACCTGAGTATATGGGCATCTCATACATACGTAAGTATAGAGAGGAAATTGGAGGGACATTTTCCAAATTGCAGGTATGATTCTAAATTGCAATTGTGAATCATTCTAAAGAGGAAACTTGGACTAGGAGTGTAGTGATGACATGGGACTTCCATGTTTTATTCTGTATACTTTAGCACCAGTTAATCTTTTATGAGATGATTTGATGATGGGGAAACACAGCCTATAACATTAAAAGAAATTACTAAGGAGACACACCTCCAACACTGAGGTAGGTTGGTTTCTCCTGCTTCTGATCATGTTTCTTTGTATTACTTCTATTCCATCCTTCCCTCAATATCCAATATCTTCTTCAACGTTTACTTTATGATCTGTTTTAAGTTAATATTTAAAATTTATCCTATTTTTTTATATTCAATTTTATAAATGCATAGTATCTTTCATTAAAAAGTTTAACGCAAGGTTGGAGTCACTTGCCCTGTGAAAAGTGGCACATGACCCGATACACATGCTCATGTTTTGTGCCCTGATGTGAATGTAGTCACTCAGTAAATACTTCAGTTCAGTTCAGTTCAGTTGCTCAGTCATGTCTGACTCTTTGCGACCCCATATACTGCAGCACGCCAGGCCTCCCTGTCCATCACCAACTCCCGGAGTTTATTCAAACTCATGTCCATTGAGTTGGTGATGCCATCCAACCATCTGACCCTCTGGCGTCCCCTTCTCCTCCCGCCTTCAATCTTTCCCAGCATCAGGGTCTTTTCCAATGAGTCAGCTCTTTGCATCAGGTGGCCAGAGTACTGGAGTTTCAGCTTCAACATCAGTCCTTCCAATGAATATTCAGGACTGATTTCCTTTAGGATGGACTGGTTGGATCTCCTTGCAGTCCAAGGAACTCTCAAGAGTCTTCTCCAACACCACAGTTCAAAAGTATCAATCCTTCAGCATTCAGCTTTCTTTATAGTCCAATTCTCACATCCATACATGACTATTGGAAAAACCATAGCTTTGAGTAGATGGACCTTTGTTGGTAAAGTAATGTCTCTGCTTTTTAATATGCTGTCTAGGTTGGTCATAACTTTTCTTCCAAGGAGCAAGTGTCTTTTAATTTCATGGCTGCAGTCACCATCTGCAGTGATTTTTGAAGCCCCCCAAAATAAAGTCTGCCACTGTTTCCATTGTTTCCCCATCTATTTGCCATGAAGTGATGGGACCAGATGCCATGATCTTAGTTTTCGGAATGTTGAGCTTTAAGTCAACTTTTTCACTCTCCTCTTTCACTTTCATCAAGAGGCTCTTTTAGTTCTTCTTCACTTTCTGCCATAAGGGTGGTATCATCTGCATATCTGAGGTTATTGATATTTCCCCCAGCAATCTTGATTCCAGCTTGTGCTTCCTCCAGCCCAGCACTTTTCATGATGCACTCTGCATATAAGTTAAATAAGCAGGGTGACAATATACAGCCTTGATGTACTCCTTTCCTGTTTGGAACCAGTCTGTTGTTCCATGTCCAGTTCTCACTGTTGCTTCCTGACCTGCATACAGATTTCCCAGGAGCCAGGTCAGGTGATCTGGTATTCCTATCTCTTTCAGAATTTTCCACAGTTTATTGTGATCCACGCTGTCAAAGGCTTCGGCATAGTCAATGAAGCAGAAGTAGATGTTTTTCTGGAACTCTCTTGCTTTTTCGATGATCCAACGGATGTTGGCAATTTGATCTCTGGTTCCTCTGCCTTTTCTAAAACCAGCTTGAACATCTGGAAGTTCATGGTTCACGTACTGTTGAAGCCTGTCTTGGAGAATTTTGAGCATTACTTTGGTAGCGTGTGAGATGAGTGCAATTGTGCAGTAGTTTGAGCGTTCTTTGGCATTGCCTTTCTTAGGGATTGTAGTGAAAACTGAGAGAAAACTGACCTTTTCCAGTCCTGTGGCCATTGCTGAGTTTTTCAAATTTGCTGGCATATTGAATGCAACACTTTAACAGCATCATCTTTTAGGGTTTGAAATAGCTCAACTGGAATTCCATCACCTCCACTAGCTTTGTTTGTAGTGATGCTTCCTAAGGCCCACTTGACTTCACATTCCAGGTTCTCTGGCTCTAGGTGAGTGATCACACCATCGTGATTATCTGGGATGTGAAGATCTTTTTTGTATAGTTCTTTTTTGTACAGTAAACACTAGTAAATTAAAGATTTCTAATCAGATTAATTCTGAAGAATTGTAATCATGGATATTTAAATGGACCATGAATTTATTTGCTCTCATTTATGAAACACAAGATTAAGTCTGATATAATAACAGTCACTTCCTATTTCCATCAGGAATGTGGACAGTGTCCAAAATAAAGAATGGATAATCACCAACCATGATTACTGTCTTGAAAAGTTTCATTATAAACTTCTAAAAACTTACTTTTTAAATCTCAAAAATTATCACCCACCATCTTGCATGTAGAACTATGTTTTTTTAGGAATTAGTACATTCAGATCTTTGAAAGTATACAATTATAAATGAATTTGCTTTATAGGCTTAAGAACAACCTTTATAAGCATGCTTTTAGTAAACAGACATTGGATTTATGCTTTAAAATTTTAATTTAGACTTGCCTAACTACTTTCCAACCACATTCTCTGAAATCAAACCTTATCCTTTCTAGTTTGGTCATGGGTCATTTCCCTCTATGAAAACTTTATAAAATCACATTACAATCTGTTAAAACAAGGGTATTTTTAGTTGTACTGTATGGGAAAGCACCTGTGAAATCTTTGACTAAATTTCTAATCTTTTGTAATTTAAGCTTAACTTCTCTCTCTTCCTCTTTCCTTTTCTTTTTTGAGGGAGATAGTTTAAAATATCAGCAAAAGTGAACAGAAGTACATGCATTTGGTAATTGAAAACCATTATTACGTATACTCTTGCCATTTTCTTAGAAAAATTTCTCCAAATTAAAACTGCTGCTGCTGCTAAGTCATTTCAGTCGTGTCCGACTCCTAGCAACCCCATGGACTGCAGCCTACTGTCTCCTCCATCCATGGGATTTTCCAGGCAAGAGGACTGGAGTGGGTTGCCATTGCCTTCTCCCCAAATTAAAACTAAACCTAGTCAATTGCACTCCATTTCTATTTTCGGAAACAATTTATTATCCGCAAGTCACCTTCCAAGTTTAAAAATAAAACATATATGAGATAGACAACAAACGTTTACAGTTAGTGAATTTAGGTGAAGAGTCTGTTGAGTGTATTTATTCAATTTTCTGTAGGTTGGACATTCTCCGCCCCCTCACCTCCCTCCAAATTTTAGGGGAAAGCAAGTTGCCTGTAATCCAAATTTTTGCATTTTCTTTAAAACAGCAGTCAACTCATTCCTATCTGAATGTGGTCATTGTGGCTCAGAAAGTAAAAAGTATTTCAGCCTCAGCTTAAGACCTTGATTTAAGAAATATTGGGCCACACAACTCAGGTTCCATTTCATCTGCAGCTGCCTCTGTTTATAATTTTCCTGTCCCCATTGTCTCCAACAATGGATGAGGATGCAGATCTTGGTAGACTGGGTCAGGTCATGTTTTCATTTTCATGGTGCACTTAATTTGTTACCTTTTTTTTTGCTTTTTTTGAGGACTTTATAGGATCTTTTACAATATGCTGTTTTCTTTCTTTCTTTTTTTAAATGTTTTGGTGTTTTTGGCTGCAAGGCATGTGGGATCTTAGCTCCTCAACAAGGGATCAGACCCACACTCCCTGCATTGGAAAGCAAAGTCTTAACCACTGGTCCAGGAAAGTCCCTAGGTTGTCACTTTAGCAATCCAGAGTGGTCCAGGATTGGCCTCACGGTTAGGACCCTGGAGTCAGGAGCTGAGTTGGATTGTGTGATTTTGTAAAGGTGCCACTTAAGCCCTCTGACCTGGATCAGCAGTAGCTGACTGCTGAATAACAAGGAGGGGTGATTGTGGGTGTTCCTTCCTTCCCTGCCTGTAGGGTCTCTGCATTTCACCTTGTGGTTCTGGGAACCTGTGTTTGGGCCCTGTACAGGTCACCTGCCCTGCTCTGTAGGAGCTTACCTTTCAGTCTGGTAGATTACCATGTGGATTGATGGCTGTATAACGAAGGATGGGTTACTTAATTACTCTGAGCTGCAGTTCTCTGTTTTGTAGAACAGAAACAGTGTATGTATAGGGTCTGGCACATTTGTGGAGATGTTTAATATTATCACAACTCTCAATAAAGTGTTTTCTCTCTTCCTACCCATTTTTATCCTCTGAGGGAAGTACTCTATATATAAGTTCTGTTCAGTGTTTCTCTAAAATATCTATAAGATAAAATAAAAATATCTATAAGATAAAATAAATGATTTGTTCAAAATGTGTGCACTTAAGAGGTATAGTTGTTAAACACTGAAAGTAATGTTATGCTCAAGGCCATGACTTTTTAGTTGCTTTGCTGAAGGGAAGAATTGGGGTGAATTATAACTTGTGTTTTGCACCCCACGTCAGACCGTCCAAGATGATACCTTTCTCTAGGCTCACTTAGGTACCACAGAGGTACCAGATGCACTTCAGTGTCTAATCTCTTTCTAACTGGATTTTTAGGAAATCAAGTTACCATTTCAGATAAGAATTGCCCTTTGCCGTCAGAGTGGTGGTGGTGGTTGTTAGAAATTCATTGGCTGATTGTCCACACGGTTCCCGACTTAGGAATGTTCGGTTTGCATTCATCAGAAACTTATTTCGAATTTTGAATTTGGATCTAGCCATGTACCATCTCATTCTCTCTTATGATGCTGGGCGGTGGCAGTGATTTACAGCTCCCAGTCAGTGTGTGATCAGGAGGGTAAACAATCAGTATACCAACAAACATCTGTTCTTCCCTTTCAATACAGTGTTCAATAAATTACATGAGATAGCCAACACTTTATTATAAAATAGGCTTTGTGTTAGATAATTTTGCCTTTCTGTCAGCTAATGTGTTTGCAGCACATGTAAATCAGGCTTGGCTAAGCTGTGATAGTCAGTAGGTTAGGAGTATTAGATGCATTTTGGACTTAACAATATTTTTGACTTACTATGGGTTTGTTGGGACCTATCTCCATCGTAGGAGATCTGTAATTCATCTGTTAGTTGGTTCAAATGATAAACGTCTGATAGATGAATAGCCCTGTTAGGATATAAAACTAAGCAGTAATATGGCCAAGTATGATTAAGTGTCAAACATGGTGCTGGTATTTTTATATTATTAATATCTGCTATTAATCTGCTAAGAGCTCTTTTTTTTACTCATCCCAGTCCCACTTGGGTAATCATAGCTGGTTCCTACTAGAAGGTCATACATCTTCCAAACTGTTCAGTGACATGATATTGTTGGTTTGCAATCTGCCATGGGGGCAGTATTTGTATTGGCAAACATTACAAGTATGATCTTTTTCCTGTTTAACAGTTTTTTTTTTTTGGAGAGCCAGCTCTAGCACACTCCTAGTCATGTCACATCTTCATGGCACTTTCTAATTTTTTGGTTATCCCTCCAGGTCTCTGCTTTGAGAGCCCATCATTGTATTGAATTTTCCTTTAACTTGGATGATCAGACTTCTGTTTAGCCCAAATGAGTTTCTGTGCATCAGTGTCTGCCCACACCTTCTCTGCTGGAGCCCCCCAAAGAGCTGTGCTTAGGATGGTTCAGGTCCATCTCCTTGTGCTTTCTTAGTGACCTTGCTTTGATGGAATCCTCAGGACTCTGGCCTGAGGAGAGTGAAATTCTCTCAGTCATGTCCGACTCTTTGCAATCCCATGACCTATACAGTCCATGGAATTCTCCAGGCCAGAATACTGGAGTGGGTAGCCTTTCCCTCCTCCAGGGGATCTTCCTAACCCAGGTCTCCTGTATTGAGGGGGGATTCTTCACCAGCTGAGCCACAAGGGAAGCCCAAGAATACTGGAGTGGGTAGTCTATCCCTTCCCTGGCGGATCTTCCCGACCCAGGAATTGAACTGGGGTCTCCTGCATTGCCTGTGGATACTTTACCAACTGAGCTATCAGGGAACCCCATGAGGATGTGATGTGAAACTGACCCTTTCAAACTTGCAGTCCTATCAGAAAAGCCAGGGAGGGTGCAAGTATTCTTTGGGCTGTCACGGACTAAGTGCCTTGAGAAGACACCCGCTCCTTAGACCTGTGCAGGACAGTATATGTGTTTCTATTTTTCTCATCTGTACCTTTCTAGCTCTATTTGTACCTTGATGGTATCTCTTTAGACTGTTAGAAGTGAGCTCTGTGATTGCAGGTCTCTTTCCTCAAGCATATTTCACTCAACTTTCATAGTTTCACTATAATAGTGTCTGTTTAGTGATTCTTTTAAGAAGCTGGAATTTTATTAATTCCTGATTGCTACCCTCAAGAATATGTACAGGCACAAAAACCACCTGCAGTTCTATTTGGACCAAGAATTCTCAGGTGGAGATGATTTTCAAAATGATGGAGAATAGAAACAAAGGCCAGTGTGGCCTGAGGAGGCTGGGTTTCACATTTAATGCCCAAGGGAGAGAGGAAAGACACTTCAGGAAGGAGGGATCTGGCCACTAGGGCTCACAGAGAGGCAAGAATCAGGATGAAAGGGCTGTGAGACTTATTTTAGAAATTGCGGAATGACAGATTCAGGGTTTTGAATAGGAAATAGTATTTGGTATTCTGGATCTAAAGCTAATCTGAATCACAAAGGCTGAGCTGACTTTACAGGGAAAGTGTGGAAGGTTTCTGAAGGTGTTTCCTTTGTATTGTCTCTATCTGAAGATGCTGCAAGATGTGAAATAAGTCCTTGCTCTGGGTGGTGATGCTAAAGATAGCTGTTGAGCTTTTTAAAAATACATGGATTGTCTAATACCTTAAATTTTATTTCAGTTTGTTATCAGTTACAAAGTCTGTTTTCTACTGAATCACAGTACTTGCTGGGTAAAACTTGGTAAGAGAGAAAATTCCCACCACTTAGCAGCCCAATTCAACCTGTCTGTTATCTGGAGAACAAGTAGCAGACAACTTGATCTTCTTTTATCTCAACATTCAGGAGTAAATATTTCAAGAGTCAAACAGTTTCTATCCCCATGAATGACCTAAAATCTTAAATATTTCAAGACTTTTATTTTTGTAACTGAAAGTAACCAGGTTTAATTTGTGCAATCATTTTATACTGAAAATTGTATAAAATGAGCCTCTTGCTCTGAAGACCTCTCTTTCTGGTAAATATTGATAAGACAGTCTTTGATATAAAATGAGCAAGTTTTTTAGGCCATGTGCAAGTCGCAAATTCTGGTTTTAATTATATCTCAAGGGAACAACCTGAGGAAACCAAAAGAACTGACATAATTGGATCAAATTGTGTAATCAAAAGCAAATGATGTGGTTATTAATTCTAATGAAATGATTTCCCAGCATTTAATTCACTTCTCTGATTCCAGAAATTTTAGTATTAAGTGTGTTGAAAGGGATATTCTGGGCAGGTACTCTTCCTAAATAGTCCTTTTCTCCAGACTGTTTTTGGTTGAAATATTTCTGAAGATTAAACCTTAGAACAGAGAGTCTATTCTATATATGAAGTCACATGCTATACATGAAGTTTTAGTCCTATTTTGTTTATGTAGAAGGTAGTATTCCAAGCATTTTATGTTAACTTATCCTCATGGATTGTCAGTAGATAGTATCATATTATTTTTCTCAGTTTATAAAATGAGTCAACTAAGTCAGAGAAGTTACTTCATGTGTCAAAACCATTTTGTATGGAGATTCTGTTTTTAACCACAAGGCTAATGTGCTCAGCTGATAGCTCAGCTGGTAAACAATCTACCTGCAATGCAGGAGACCCTTGTTTGATTCCTGGGTTGGGAAGATCCCCTGGAGAAGGGAAGGCTACCCACCCCAGTATTCTGGCCTGGATAATTCCATGGGGTTGCAAAAAGTCAACACGACTGAGTGACTTTGACTTTCACTAACGTGCCAAAACAACTGTAACACGTTTATTAGTTTAAATTAATGTATTTGTTTAACATATTAATTTTTGTTTGGTATTTGCATCACATTCCAAGCATTACGGCAATACAACAATGCACAGCTAATTAGCTTTATTAATTTTAACCTCTGCATTTATTATAAACTTTTGAACCATGATCTAAAATTGAGCATTCAGACTAGTCATCATTGCCATGTACCTTGTGTTAAACGTATAACAGGTTTTGTTTTGTTTGAGAATATGATCTCTTGCTCCCCAGGAAAGCTACCAACTAGCTTTTTCGTCACTGACTTTAACTAGGAAATTGAGGGATTTTTTTAGGAAAGCTACTTTCTCTAAGCCATTTCAAGTAAGTTAATGACTGTGTTTCATATGTGAATTGTAAGACTGCATTGGAAAGTAATAAACCAGTACAAACTCTAATAGATATTTACATGAGTGGATTTTGTTATGGGACCCATGTGTGGTTCTTTACTTGTTTCTTAACAATTTAAAATAATGAGGTATAGAACTTTGAGGACTGCAAAAATTTTTTAATAAGCCCTTCAAAGTTAATAATGGTGAAATATGTATTTACCATCAAGGAAAAAGGGTTAAATAAATACATGTTAGTCCCCGTTGGAAGCAATTTGAGGTTTTTATGGACCACAAAGCTCAGTGATAAACTTGCCTTGTGGGGCTCTTCCTTACTCTTTTTTTGATTTTTTTTAAAAATTGAAATTTCTTCTAGTTTATTTGGTATGGCATCTTACCAATCTTCTTTTTTAAATTTTTCTACCATTCAGATACTGCACCAAAATGATTAAGAAAAAACAACAACTCTCTGCTGAAACTAATTCAATATGTTATACATTCAGTGTCAATGCCCAGTTCCATCTTTTTACTTCCCTATAATGTTCTAATTTTCTTTCTATATCCTTAATTCTTTGTAGAGTCACTTTTCTAAGGAGTTATAAAGTAGCAATATCATATAATAAAAAGCAATTTATGAAAGTTTTGTAACTTTTTTAAAAATAAAAATACCCTTTATTTCTAAAAGATTTTATGCTCATTGTAAAAATACTTAATGTTATAAAGACACAGTAAAAATCACTGCCATCCAGATGTAATAATTGGTAAGATTTCCTGATGTTCATTGTTTATATGTATTTGTGTGCGCTGTGTGCTCAGTCGTGTCTGACTGTTTGTGACCCCATGGACTATATAAGTCCACCAGGCTCATTTGTCCATGGAATTTTCCAGGCAAGAATATTGGAGTGGGTTGCCATTTCCTTCTCCAGGGAATCTTCCCGACCCAGGGATTAAACCCAGGACTCCTATGTCAGCAGGCAGATTCTTTAATGCTGCCCCACCTGGGAAACA
Organism: Okapia johnstoni; assembly: GCA_024291935.2. Taxonomy (NCBI): domain Eukaryota; kingdom Metazoa; phylum Chordata; class Mammalia; order Artiodactyla; family Giraffidae; genus Okapia; species Okapia johnstoni. The sequence continues at coordinate 11,298,384 of CM044324.1, forward strand.
ATTATTTATATGTTTCTCCTAAAATGATGAGATGGTTGGATGGTATCATTGACTCAATGGACATGAATTTGAACAAACTCCAGGAGATAGTGAAGAACAGGGAAGCCTGGCGTGCTGCAGTTCACGGGGTCAGAGGGAGTTGGACATAACTGAGCTACTGAACAACAGCCTAAAATGAAAATTCATAGACAAAAATATTTTAACAGTAATTCTCACTCTATATGAAAGTACATTTATTATATTTTCAGAGTTTATCATTTGTTACAACATGATTATTATCATATTTTCTCACAGACCCTGGCCCTGACTTACTAGCTGGCGAGGGTCACATCCAGTACTGAATCGTGCTTGGTCCCTCTTCTCTGGGTTATAAAGAACGGAACTGAAGAACCACAGGCCATAAGACCATTCTCAAAATCACAGGGCTGCTGCTGCAGAGAAATGTGCAATCTTTTCTAGGCCTGATTTCTTCATAATAAGAATTCCTGCCTTGTTGTGAGGATTAAATGAAAGATTGTATAGGCAGTTTGTTGCGTGTTATAGATGTTTCATAAAATTAGTTCTTTCTCTTTTTCCTAAGAATTTTGCTTTAATAGGTAGGATGCTTTGCATGTAGTGATAGCCATGAATCTATTTCAGCAAGCTCATGAGATGGAGAATGTTGTATTTCTTTAATTTGGATTAATGTACTGGGTGGACCCATTACATGTCTAGTTATAATTTCATGTAGAGCATTCAGTAAACTTTATTAAAGAATACTTGCATGTCAGCAACACAGCTCTGTTATCCAAGTTATGTTGTGCTCAAAGATTTGTGAACTTATCACATGGCTACATTGCTCAGTTATAATTGAAAAAAGACTAGCAGAAACTTAATTCACAAAAAAGATCCCATCTGGTTTGTTTACTGAAATATATTTAAGGGTTGTATTGTTCATTAAATTGAGGTTGTATTGAGGACTAGAGAAGTGTGTTCTTTAGTAATTGGTACATCAGAAGTCCTCAGTATATACTAGCAATTGTCACTTTTTGTTAACTAAAATTTATAAACTTTAAAATTCCTAAGTGCCTTGCCTTTCGAAGAAGTGATTTGTCCTTATGTGTAGCAAGAAATATTTGTTTAGACTTTTTCTTTCTTACTGATTTAAGTAAAAGTTTATTTAAACTAAAGAGGCTTTTGATGAATGGAAAGATTGATGATGAATGGAAAAACCCTGATGCTGGAAAGATTGATGGCAGGAGGAGAAGGGGACAACAGGGGATGAGATGGTTGGATGGCATCATCAACTCAATGGATATGAGTTTGAGCAAACTCCAGGAGTTATTGAAGGGCAGGAAAGCCTGGTGTGCTACAGTCCATGGGGTTGCAAAGAGTCTGACACAACCGAGCAACTGAACAACAACAAGTTTCTACATTAAGAGACTGATGATTAATTTTGAAATCATTTTTAAGCCAAGGAGAAATTTATTTTTTGAGAGAAAATAGTTATAAATTGTTTTTTAAATATAAATCTAGATATTGACTTACTCGTGTATTGCACCCTGAAGATAAAGCATTTTAAAATGTCACCTCTGTAAGGATTAAATGTTAGTTAGAACAGCAAAATTGGTCAGATCACAAAATCAGTACGTTTCTCCAATCCATAAATTAGAGTATTTTTTTCAGGAATGTTCAAAAGAAACCAATGAGTATTAGTCTGATAAGGAAGCTATACTTGAACCAGATTGATTACGCTGGTTAAAATCATGTCACCTAATGGGTACACTTAGCCTTTGGTGTGTGGTAGGAAATCTGGGCAGTGAGAGCTACTTCCTGAAAAAGAAATGGCTTCCATATTGTTGAAGTGGTGATAGTGGTCAAGTCTTTGGGATAGATATGTTAGGAGTCAGGCAGAGGATGCCAGGTGGGATGCTGGAGTTAGTTATTGAACCCAGTGATACTTAGTAAGGCTTCCTTTATGTGTCTTGGAGCACAGGAAACATGGAGGAAGATTCCTGCATAAGACTGGATGTCAGAAATAAGTATGCCTGATAGGATTCCTCCACCCCCTGAAACTCTAATAATCTGTAAGAAGCAAGCTTAGATTTTGAAACTTAATTTCAGGGTTCCACTGTGCATGTAACAGGTGCAAAGATACATACTATTTGTTGTTCTCTGTGGTTAGATAGCTTCATAAATCAGCACCATCTGTTCTTCTTCTAAAAGACTCTTCTCTTGCCTTGGGTTGTGTGGAGTCATGTTGTGTATGTTTCAAGACAGGAAATGTTTCATTTCTGTGGGAAGTGGAAATTTCATGGACTATGTTCAGGACTGTGTTTGCTATTCTACTTGATCAGTATTAACTTGAGATGAGGGTGTTAGGCATCCTGTTGAGGGCCGGCAACTCACATATAATATTCAACATCACAGGTACTGAATTGTTCTGCATTTAATCCAAAGTTATTTGACATTGAACTCTGGTGTTCTGTGGAGCAAGTTTATATTAAGATGAACTGCACTGCCTTTAAAGGTATAAGAGCTATTATTTTCCCTCTATAATACAAGAAGACAGTTTTATTTTTAAAAGTCTTGCTTATTATCTAGTATTGTCTTTTCTTAACAGCATTTTAATTCTTTTTTTTTTTAAGTGCTTTTACTCTAGTAGAATACAGTGATCTTTAAATAAAATTATATTACACATTTCCTGATTTTATTTCTGTAGAAGTTTGCTTATAGTCTTATCATTTTCAACAGTGAAATCCACCTCCCCCAAATGTTTTCAATTGTTTTCCACATATGATGGGAAATTATTTTTCCCTGGGGATTAGGCTAATTAATCAAATAGTGGCAACCTTAACACAAAAGCCTTCTGGAATCCAATTTGTGATACTCAGGGGACTTGGAAACAGATTCCCCTCAGAATTTATTTTCCACCAAATGTGATCCCCCAAAGTGGTTTAATTCATACTGTCAACATTCAAGTAAATACTTTATCTGGAAGCTATGGCTCACTAAGAATTAATGTGTCTCTCATTAAGTTTGGAAAATTTTGAAATTCCAAAACTCTAAAATGGTGAAAAAGATCATTTAGATGAGCATTTGTGTAGCAGTGTAACTGAACTGGTTAAATTATTTTATATGAAAAATAATAATAAAAACATCTGAGGAAGAATATTATAAATTTGTTTAGCAACATATCATCAGAACTTTTTTTTTCTTGCTTCCTAAACATAAAAATTAAAGATTGGTATGCTGGAAATTTAAGTAAGCAAATATAACTTAAGTTTTTTAAAAAACATTAAAAAATAATTAAATTATTTATTGAAATTGTAGGCTTTTCTTTAAAGTAATAGCTATTCAAAATATTTATATCCTCAGAACTCAAGAGTATGAATGCAGAGATGCAGATGATTGCTTTCTGGGTGAATTTTTATTGTGTTCCATAAAACAGACAATTTTCCTTGTTTTGTAAACAAACCGATTACAAAGTTTATCCTCTTGTATGAATGATGGAAGCAGGATTCAGATTTTAAGTGTTCTAACTACCAATTCTGTACTGTTTTGCAATAGTATCCACTTAAGTTTTTGGATATCATTAATAAAAATCTGTGAATATAGAGAAAATATTTAGTGCCCAAGAAGGAAAAAATACAACTAGATAATTTTTGAAATTAAAAAGATAATTAGGGATTTAGCCTAATTTCATTTCTTCCCCCTCTCCTCTTACTACTTGACTCTTCCATCTTAAAAACATTGCTTAGATCAGTATTATATGGCAGATAAAGGGTTAACAAAAATTATTTCCCCCTATGCACGAGGGTATAAACTTTGGTGAGGTTTTTGGTTTTGTTTTGTTCCCTTTTCCTGGAAACCTGATAAAGGATTCCATGAACAATCTTTGTATGGTAATTAAATTATTGATTGGTAAATTGTATCTGGACTGGAAAAACTGTAAATATCTGACAAGCAGCTGTCCGTTTGGTGATGTCATGAGACATACTGGCTTCTCTGAGGCAGGAGTCTCCTGAGCCAGGGTAGCACTTTGCATCCAGCCCCTATAAGTGTCTTCCTGTGCATCTGAACTGTCATCTGGGGTACCCACAGGAGAAGGTCGTGGGCAGCTTCCAGGAAGGCACCTGCCAGGGACACGAGCACGATACTGCCTTCCTGGAAAGTTGAGTTTCCTATCTTTTATTGTTTGAAGTAAACCTGATGCCAGATTTAAGTTAAAATTAAATACAGCATACTGGAAGGCATTTAATGGAAAAACTAGCACTCTCTGTGTTCCCCCAGCCCCTCTCACTAGAGGCAGAAACTCCCAATTTATGCAGATGTTGGTTGGTTCTGGTATTTACTTCCATGTTTCTGAATAAAATATTCATGTTGTTGCTTTGTGGTTACTACCTATTGACATCTTTTGACTTGTCATTATGGAAGATGGGGTTTTCCCTTTAATGCCACTTTTACCTTCCCGATTCCCCTCCTCTAAGTCTTGTTACATGAAAATTCCAAGTGGAATCAATACCCAGTGTCACATTATATGGCGATGTGAGAACTGCTCATGGCTTAGCCGAGTGGGTTCTCTGATTACATTTCCTTTCCTACGCATTTTCCTTCGGTGTTCTTGGAGCTAATTGCTTTGGCAATTTGACACTTTGGTTTGCTTTCTCTATGTCTTTAATCTGTATCTCCACCCCCACCCCCCCATTCTCTATCAGGTCTTTGAAAATATTTCCCAAATATTAAAAAATATCAGAGTAATTATTATGATTTTTCTCATGGAGATGGACTTCCCAGACCTCTGTGTCCTGCTGCTCTAATCTTCTCTGGACTGTCACCATGTTCTGGACTTACCTTGGGTTCTGTCCATTGTCTCACTGAGTTTTCTGGATTTTACTGGAAGACATCCAAAAATAGTTTTATAGGAAAGGGACCAGGGGAAGTAAAGACTTTGTTTGTCTGGTTGGTTTTTTTTTTTTTTTTCCACTTTTCACACTTGATTTTTGTTTTTGTTTGGTTGGGCATATTGTTCTACATTGAAAAACATGTTTTTCCCTTGATATAGAAGGTATAACTCATGTAGTAGAATTTAATGTTTTATTGTTCAAAAGACATTCTTATCATAGAGCAAGTGTTAATCATGTTCCCAGTTTTAGTTTGCTAGCGATTGCACAAATGCTGTGTGTGTGTGCTCATTTGCTTCAGTCGTGTCCGACTCTTTGCAACCCCATGGACCATAGCCCGCCAGGCTCCTCTGTCCATAGAATACTCCAGGCAAGAATACTGGAGTGGGTTGCCATGCCCTTCCCCAGGGGCCTACAGATGCTACCACTTGGCAATGTTCAGATTAAATTCTGTTATTGGGAGATAATTTTCCATGGTTCTTTTGCATTTCTGTACATCTTGAGAATGAAGGCCTTTGTGCCGCACTCTTCTTTCAATGATGTGTGTATAGCAGACAACCTTGGAAGACAGACATGGTGTCTCCCTCCAAAGCAGTAAGCAGACATGTGAACTGTTTGTGTAAAGGGTTCCAGTTCCCTGGGCTCAGTTTCTCCTGTGTAGACCAGTGTCCCCTGACCCTCTTCATATCACCTTTGAGAATTTTAGCTTAGGAATCAGCACACAAATGGATGATACCCTGCCTAATGCCACTGCTGTAATAAACTGTCCTTTGTCTCTGAGCCAAGTTGTCCTCTGTGACACCCATGAAGCAGGCTAACTTAGAGCTTTCAAGCGTGATGAAATCATAGCCCTGTCACCCGTCTTCACATCTGTTTTCTCTCTGATAATTTCCTCAACGAGCAACCCACGGTGTTTTCTTTTTCCTGACATTTATTGGATTGTAGAATATTCATTGGAAGGACTGTTGTTGAAGCTGAAGCTCTAATACTTTGGCCACCTGATGTGAAGAGCCAAGTCATTAGAAAAGACCCCGATGCTTGGAAAGATTGAAGGCAATAGGAGAAGGGGACAGCAGAGGATGAGATGGTTAGAGAGCATCACTGACTCAATGGACAAAAATTTGAGCAAACTCCAGGAGATAGTAGAGGACAGAGGAGTCTGGCGTGCTAATGGTCCATGGGGGTCACAAAGAGTCAAACACGACTTAGTAAATGAACAACAATAACAATACAGCATTTTGTTGTTTATAATTTTGAAACCCCTTTATGATGAAAGTACTTTGTATATAGCAAAGTGCAAGGAATTATGGGTTTTATGCAACTTTCTAAAATGCATATGATATATTTTATATTTAACTGAGTGCGTAATATGTTTAATATTAAATTTTACTGCAAGGCATAAAGTATGAAACGGTGAATATATACTCTTAAAATATCTTATAGTTGTGTAACATTACCCTAAAACAATTACTGAGGTATGTTTTATATGTCATGTATTGTTTCTCTTTTCAATAGCAGCTAACTTGATTATCAATTACCATGTGTCAGGTACTATGTTATGATTTGTGATGTGGGTTATCTTACTTATTCCTCTCAGTAATCTTAAGAAGAATTAGATGGTTTTATTGTTTCTAGTTTACAGAAGAAGGGATAGAAATACAAAAGGGGTATATAACTTGTTTAAGGATGTAAAATTGGCAGATGGCACACTCACTGTTCACATCCAGGTCTATTTAATTTTTGAAACTGAGCTCTCAACCACTATTCTCTACTGTAAATTAGACGGGATAGGACCAAAAGTACATTGACTCACCTGAAAAATTTTCTTCACACTGTGTAGTTTAAATTAATATTCTAGGCTTTCCATCTTGATTTGACATATTTCGTAACTGAGCTTCATTTACTATGGTTACAATGGAATTCAGTGTATAACTCCTGCTAAAAGTGACTGTGTTCAGTTGCAGCTCTTAAGAGTACAAAACAACAAAATAACGCAGTATAGGAGTTGATGTGTACACATTCAGAGACTGTAGTTCCCACAGCAATTGCAGCCCAGCCTCAGGGCAGTGAAGTTTGCAAAATAACTGAACACCATATGCAGTGACATGAAATAATATTCTCCATGCTCTTGGGGCCCTGATAATGGCCACTGTGGGAACAGTGAATGTGTCAATTATCAGTTGCTGTTTCATCACTATAGTTTGGGGCATTTCATTTATATGGCTATTTCCCAGTGCCACATAGGTGTTTCTGCCAGTTGTATATCGTGGTGGTGTTTCAGCAGTGCTTAAATTATTAATGAATCCTGAAACTAAGTGTCTTTAACCCATAAACTATTGGTATGTTTTCCATCTGATTTATATGTTTCTCTCCTGTCTATCCCAACTCCCAACGGAAAAGCTTAATTTTGGGAGTTTGTTTTTTACATTGTAAGTGTGGCTCTTAGGCAGGTTCAAGATGCTGGTTCACCTTTGAAATGTATTATGTACTGGTGCTTAAAAGAGACAAATGACTAAGAAGGACATAGCAGAGCCCCTCAAAGCACAGGATCATCAATCTTCAAGTAGCTTGGCCTCACACAGTACTCCACCATTGAGGATGCATGGAGTCTATCTAAACTCATAGAAGAACTTGGCACATCCAGCTTCTTGTTTTGCTGGATTCTCAGAGGAAATGTCAATTGGGCATTACCAACTACCTTGCCTTCATAATGCCTTAGTGACTTGAAATATCATTTGATACTCTATCTTGAACTTAGAGCCATTGCTTATCATTTTGTTGGTTGATGTCTCTGTTAATGGCTTATACATTTATACTATGAGTTAAAAATATACAATTTTTCTGTAATGGTAGAGTCTCATTAGGTGGTTTAATAAGTTCATATATAAGCTCACTGTTATCAAGTTTATATAGTAGAAAAAGATAAACCTAACAAATTATGAGTATGTAAATTATACACATAAACCTCCAAGATGTAAATTAAATAAATTTTATTGAGTTGTATTTGGAAGCATGTTACCCCAGAGATTCCTGAGGATGATTTTGTTTTCATTAGCAAATACTTGCATACTACCTGCTGGGTATAAGACACTGTGGAGCCAAAGTAAAGCCCACGTGAGCCTCTTAGCCACTGTGTTTGGAGATTCTGAGTCTTTTCTAAGTATTCCAATTTGGATAATAAAACCGTTGATGTCATCAGACATGTTTATCCTTATTCAGATGATCCTGCAAAGCCAACATCACTGTTAGTGAACTGCTTAGTGCGACGACAGTGGACAAGATGACAGAGAGGTATATTCTTGGATGACATTTCATTTACTCTTATGAACCATCACATTTATTCCACATGTACTTTTTGATGCACTGGCATATTTACTCAATTTCTACAACATGTTGGAATATATATATATATATATATATATATTTTTTTTTTTTTTTTAACAAACTATTGCCTTTCTGAAAGAAAGAGTGCAATGCTGGGAGTTGGTTAGCTTAGTCTTTGTGCCTTTCCCTGCACCTGGTCCTTTGTAACAGAAGTAAACAGAAGTGGTTCTTCGTAGCTAAGATCTTACTGCCTTTACTTCTAAATGATCAGTCAGTGGGCTTAGGATAACCTTATGTGACATTTCACAGAATGAAGTGTTTAAGTCTAGGACTGTACTAACTAAATGTTCATTTCGACAACCTGTGTTAATAGGAACTAGAGAACTGACAATTGGACTGAGATTTTGCTTATCTTTAAGATTTATAATGGTCTCAACTGTTTGGCAATGACACCCCACTCCAGTAGTCTTGCCGGGAAAATCCCATGGACGGAGGAGCCTGGTAGGCTGCAGTCCATGGGGTCGCTAAGAGTCGGGCATGACTGAGCGTCCTTGCTTTCACTTTTCACTTTCATGCATTGGAGAAGGAAATGGCAACCCAACCCAGTGTTCTTGCCTGGAGAATCCCAGGGACGGGGAAGCCTGGAGGGCTGCCATCTATGGGGTCGCACAGAGTTGGACACGACTGAAGCGACTGAGCAGCAGTAGCAGCAACTGTTTGGATTACTAAAATGTTAAATATCTGTCCCCAGTGTAATGCACATTTGTTTGTATATTATAACATTGTAGTAATATATTCAGAGCAGTAGTATGCATGCATACATGTATGCTTAGTCGCTCAGTCATGTCTGACTCTTTGCGACCCTTTGGACTGTAGTCTGCCAGGCTTCTCTGTCCATGGAATTTTTCAGGCAAGAATACTGGAGTGGATTGCCATCTCCTCCTCCAGAGGATCTTCCTGACCCAGAGATTGAATCTGTGTCTCCTGCATTGTAAGCAGATTCCTTACCTGCTGAGCCATCAGGGACACCCAATATATTATATCAACAACCTCAGATTTGCAGATGATACCACTCGAATGGCAGAAATTGAAAAGGAACTAAAGAGCCTCTTGATGAAGGTGAAAAAGGAGAGTGGAAAAGCTGGCTTAAAACTCAACATTCAAAAAGCAAAGATCATGGGATCTGGTCCCATCACTTCATGACAAATAGATGGGGAAAGAATGGAAACAGTGACACACTTTATTTTCTTGGGCTCCAAAATCACTGGGGACAGTAAATGCAGCCACAAAATTAAAAGATGCTTACTCCTTGGGGTAAAAAGCTATGACAAACCTAGACAGTGTATTAAAAAGCAGAGACATCACTTTGCCGACAAATATCCATATAGTCAAAGGTACAGTTTTTCTAGTAGTCATGTACAGATGTGAAAGAAGTCTGTTGTGAATCTAGAACTTTCCCAGCAGTATGAGAACTTCTTTGGTATAGGTGTTCTCCAGTTTGTGAGTCTCCCGCCTGGCGGCTCTATAGTGTAGCTGATGGTCACCTCCTTCAAGAGGACTTAATGCCACACGCTGCGACTCCCAGAACTGCTGTTTCTAGAGCCTCTGTCTCTGCGGCAGGCCACTGTTGGCTCATGCCTCTGCAGGAGACCCTCAGACACTCAAAGGCAGGTCTGCCTCAGTATCTTGTGGGAGTCACTGCTCCTTCCCCTTGGTCTTAGTGCACACAAGGTTTTGTTTGTGCCCTCCAACCATCTCTGGCAGGTATGAGGTTTGATTTTAAATGTGATTGGGTCCCTCTTACCATCTTGTTGCAGCTTCTCCTTTGCCCTTGATTGTAGGGTATCTTTTTTCGGTGGGTTCCAACATTCTCCTGTCGATGGTTGTTCAGTAGCTAGTTACAATTTTGGTATTCTCACAAGAGAAGATGTGTGCATGTCCTTCTGCTCCGCCATGTTGGGTTTGATTTTTACATATTAAATATACCAAAAGGTGAAGTAAAAATTATAAGGAGTTAACATAGGTATAAGCCCTAATGTTTTCTTTCCTTATTGCAGAGGCATCTTGTTCACCCCCTGGGATATACTAACCCAGGAGACTTACTGCTTTAAAATGCAACTTTTCACATGTTCAAACCCATGTTATCATTAAAGGTCATCCTCACTAGACGAGAGATGTACTTAATGTGATCATAATGCCTGTTAGACTCCAGTTTTATCTGGTTTCTTTTCGTTCACTTTCTAAGAATAAACCTGACCCAGGGTGTGCTTCTCTTTGTTTAGGATGAGGATGTCTCAGAGGAAGACAGCAGCCGCCTGGAACCCGTGGGCCACGCCGACACCGGTGTGGAGAACATCCCCAACTTCTCTCTGGAGTAAGTTACTGACAGTTTCAGCTAAGTTTGTAACATCCATGTAGCTTCACTGATGGCAGCAAGTATTCCGAAAGCGTATGGCATGCAGAATGTCTGTGCTTATTTAAAACATGCTTTGCACTGGTTTGTTTTCCGAAGAGCATCTTTCATCTACTGAGTTAATGATCTAATGTAAGAACTATAGCATGGAAATTCACATGTACCTGCTCTGAGTTTCTGCCTTGGCAAATACTATTAAATGATAGTCTAAAGTAGTATTTGATTGAAAATGTTTGTCATGTTCATGGCACTGTCACTGTTTTCAGGTTGCTTTTGTATGTCAGCATTTTGTTTGTTCTTCAACTTTGCCAAATTAAAAAAGATATTGTAGACATACTTTACTTGAAAAACTAGTTGGGTCAGGTAAGCATTAGTCATTTTAGTATATGTTTTTATTGATTTGAAGAAATAGAATCTCTCAAGATATTTGATGGGGACCTTATAAGAGGTTAGGGACCTTGAACATGATTTTAAGTATAAAAGGTCAAAGAAAAACTTTCATATACTGTCACAACTTTGCAATTATCTTAAATAACATCAGATTTGAATGGAGATGTTTTTAAGACTTTGTCTGAGTTGCCTTAGAGCAGTCATTCTAAATTTTTTCTTTGACTTTGGGTAAAAGTTTGGGTGGAGATATTAATAATTAGACTCTTAATTTTGTCTTTTCTTGGTTTTCCAAGAAAAGGCTATAAGAATTTTCTCAGTGAAATTAAACAGGCTCCTAGATCAGATTATGTTTGGATATTCAGCACCCAGTGCTCTCTAAGTAATTACATTTAAGAAATACTTGTACTGTTGTAGTTCTTTTGAGAAAGCCTATGAAATAAATAAATGTATTAAAAATATCATACTATCTGTAGTTGACAAACAGACATTAAATAGATGTTCAAATGCTATTAATGATATCTGAAATAGGATTTTAGGACATTCTATGAAAACATTAAAAAATTAAATATCCATGTAAATAGTATTACTTTAGTAAATATTTTGCAATATGACAAAATTTTAATTTAGCTAATTAGGATATTACCTAATGTCCTAAGTAGTGTACATCATTAAATCTATATATATATTTTCAATTTTGATTTGTTTGTTATTCCTATCTTTAATTTTCTTGAGTCCTTTTTTTACATAACCAGGGCACTTATAGTATATAGGATTAGCTCATGTTTTTATTTAAGAAATACAGTTGAAGTATTGGCATTTTCCAGTGCATAAGAACTGTACTGGGATCCTGATCAAGTCCATTGGTAGTTATGTTTGTCCAGGTTTCCTTAAACTAGATACCTAATATCTAGTTGAAATAGTATTTCCAAATACTGATCATTGGATCACTACTGTTTAGATTTCTATGCCGTGTTCATACCCACAGAAATACCTACAAAGAAAGTGAAATCTCATTGAAATGGTTTAGAAAATTTACATTCTCCAGATTACACCAACTTGCAGTAAATTTGGGCTTATGATATTAATATTAAAGTACTGTAGTTATGTAGTAGAAGTCTACAAATGAAGTCATGTAACTTCATATAATAGCATAAAGACCTTAGAGTTCAATCGCAAACACTCTTAAGGTAATTGTTTGATTTTTCGTGGGTGTCCACTGGGGTTGTGTCACCTGCATGTGCAGTGAGCTTATAGCAGGTTTGATGTTAGGAGTAAGGGTGGTGGCATCCTATCTGGACGGCTACCTCCAGGGGCAGAGCTGTGCCCTTACTGGACTATTGTAAGGATCAATGAGGTGACCTGTGCAGGAGCACTTTGTAACCTATAAAGTGCTGTGCAATGGAAACATCTTTAGCTCGTTAGTCTTCATAATCCTTGATTAGATATTAGGATGGGAAACGTTCAGTGCAAGTCTAGAGATCTGATTACAAAATGTGAACTTGGACTATACAGAAGAGTGTGGTCTGAGAGCAATGTGCTGGGTGATTTTTAATGTAGTTATTTCTGATGATTGCTCCCCTCCCATGCCATCAGACTAGCGTGCAGGTATGTAGTGTTAAATGTGCTTTCATCACCATGCTTCTATTTTAGAATGTGAATGTATATGCGTGTGTGCCCCATGGAATTTTTGTTTTGCCCTCTTTTGTTGTTTACTGTATGTCTGTGCCGTTGCAGTTTTGTGTTTGGTTTGGTTTGGTTTTGGTTTGTGACAGTACATGTTCACGCTCCCTCATTCATCATTGTCTCACAGTGATATGGTAAAGCTCGTACAAGTCCCCAACGATGGAGGGCCTCTGGGAATCCATGTAGTGCCTTTCAGTGCTCGAGGCGGCAGGTAACGTATCTTGCAGGTTTTTAATTGAATCATAATGTACAGTGTTTTATCTTCATTTATGCTCAGATGTAGAGTAGTGTTGACTTAGCATATGCTTAATAGAAGCCTTTTCATTTGGGGACCACTGTGCCTTCCTTCACATGCATCATAATCACAGAGAGCACTTAGGCTGATGAAGAAATCGGGCATTTAAATTAGTCTAATAATTTTATTGTTCATCACATCCATGCAAACATTTTACTACTCTGCAAATTGATGATAGCCTTTATTGCCAGAACTCCAGCTGAATGTGCAAAGGTAAGGAAGTTCCTCAAGCATTTTTCTGGAAAACATGTATCCAGTATAAGTTATCTGGATAACATAGAAAATGATTCACTGAAAATTTGTTTATATCTTTGTTTAGTTCTTTAATTTTTTATGATTTTTATAATTGTGTTACAAAATTTTTAAGTTAGAGAAGCTATAAATTTATTTCCTCCCATGTGATCTGTCTCCTCTTCAATCTGCCCACTCAAATGGCACAATTTTGCAGTTTGTTAGAATGACTTCATTACTTCATAGAACACGTATCCTTAAAAATGTCAAATGTTACATGAGTTTCCTTTACCCTACTGCTTGTTTTCAATGAAAGAATTATTGTTTGTTTTATATATATTTAAATACTAAGAACTGATTTTGCAGCTAATCACATCAATTAATCGAATGTTTGATGAGTCTTTCATCATCCATGAAATACTGCCTGCTCCTGGGGCATGGTGGGGCATGGGGAGAGGCATTAACCTTTGAGGTTTAATCTCATCCTCTCTTATTTACCCATCTAGTTATTACCTGCTGAAACATATTTATGATCTATTTGACTTTTTAGTTTGAACTTCTTTCTTTTATTGTTATCCCTTTATCTGTTTATTTTTGTTTTTATTTATTTATTATTATTTTTTTACATAAATTTATTTATTTTAGTTGGGGGCAAATTACTTTACAATATTGTAGTAGTTTTTGCCACACATTGACATGAATCAGCCATGGGTTCACATGTGCTCCCCCTCCCGAACCCTCCTCCCACCTCCCTCCCCATCCCATCCCTCAGTGTCATCCCAACGCTCCATTCCTGAGCGTCCATCCCATGCATAGAACATGGAATGGTATTCCGCTTCACATATGACAATATACATGTTTCAATGTTATTGTCCCAGAACCTCCCACCCTCACCTTCTCTCTCAGAGTCCACAGGACTGTTCTATGCATCTGTGTCTCTTATTCTGTCTCTCATATAGGGTTACCATTACCATCTTTCAAATTCCATATACATGCATTAGTATACTGTATTGGTGCTTTTCTTTCTGGCTCACTTCACTCTGTATAATGGGCTCCAGTTTCATCCATCTCAATAGAACCGATTCAAATGTATTTTTTTTAATGGCTGAGTAATATTCCATTGTGTATATGTACCACAGCTTCCTTATCCATTCGTCTGCTGATGGACATCTAGGTTGCTTCCATGTCCTGGCTATTGTAAACAGTGCTGCGATGAACACTGGGGTACACGCGTCTCTTTCAATTCTGGTTTCCTCGGTGTGTATGCCCAGCAGTGGGATTGCTGGGTCATATGGCAGTTCTATTCCCAGTTTTTTAAGGAATCTCCACACTGTTCTCCATAGTGGCTGTACTAGTTTGCATTCCCACCAACAGTGTAAGAGGGTTCCCTTTTCTCCACACCCTCTCCAGCATTTATTGCTTGTAGACTTTTGGATAGCAGCCATTCTGACTGGTGTGTAATGGTACCTCATTGTGGTTTTGAGTTGCATTTCTCTAATAATGAGTGATGTTGAGCATCTTTTCATGTGTTTGTTAGCCATCTGTATGTCTTCTTTGGAGAAATGTCTGTTTAGTTCTTTGGCCCATTTTTTGATTGGGTCGTTTGTTTTTCTGGAATTGAGCTGCAGGAGTTGCTTGTATATTTTTGAGATTAATTGTTTGTCTGTTGCTTCGTTTGCTATTATTTTCTCCCATTCTGAAGGCTGTCTTTTCACCTTGCTCATAGTTTCCTTTGTTGTGCAAAAGCTTATAACTTTAATTAGGTCCCATTTGTTTATTTTTGCTTTTATTTCCAATATTCTGGGAGGTGGGTCATGGAGGATCCTGCTGTGATTTATGTCGGAGAGTGTTTTGCCTATGTTTTCCTCTAGGAGTTTTATAGTTTCTGGTCTTACGTTTAGATCTTTAATCCATTTTGAGTTTATTTTTGTGTATGGTGTTAGGAAGTGTTCTAGTTTCATTCTTTTACAAGTGGTTGACCAGTTTTCCCAGCACCACTTGTTAAAGAGATTGTCTTTTCTCCATTGTATACTCTTGCCTCCTTTGTCGAAGATAAGGTGCCCATAGGTGCGTGGGTTTATCTCTGGGCTTTCTATTTTGTTCCATTGATCTATATTTCTATCCTTGTGCCAGTACCACACTGTCTTGATGACTGTGGCTTTGTAGTAGAGCTTGAAGTCAGGCAGGTTGATTCCTCCAGTTCCATTCTTCTTTCTCAAGATTGCTTTGGCTATTCGAGGTTTCTTTTATTTCCATACAAATTGTGAAATGATTTGTTCTAGTTCTGTGAAAAATATCATTGGTAGCTTGATAGGGATTGCATTGAATCTATAGATTGCTTTGGGTAGTATACTCATTTTCACTATATTAATTCTTCCAATCCATGAACACGGTATATTTCTCCATCTGTTTGTGTCCTCTTCGATTTCTTTCATCAGTGTTTTATAGTTTTCTATATATAAGTCTTTTGTTTCTTTAGGTAGAAATATTCCTAAGTATTTTATTCTTTTTGTTGCAGTGGCGAATGGTATTGTTTCCTTAATTTCTCTTTCTGTTTTCTCATTATTGGTGTATAGGAATGCAAGGGATTTCTGTGTGTTAATTTTGTATCCTGCAACTTTACTATATTCATTGATTAGCTCTAGTAGTTTTCTGGTAGAATCTTTAGGGTTTTCTATGTAGAGGATCATGTCATCTGCAAACAGTGAGAGTTTGACTTCTTCTTTTCCTATCTGTATTCCTTTTATTTCTTTTTCCGCTCTGATTGCTGTGGCCAAAACTTCCAAAACTATGTTGAATAGTAGTGGTGAAAGTGGGCACCCTTGCCTTGTTCCTGACTTTAGGGGAAATGCTTTCAGTTTTTCACCATTGAGGATAATGTTTGCTGTGGGTTTGTCATATATAGCTTTTATTATGTTGAGGTATGTTCCTTCTATTCCTGCTTTCTGGAGAGTTTTTATCATAAATGGATGTTGAATTTTGTCAAAGGCTTTTTCTGCATCTATTGAGATAATCATATGGTTTTTATCTTTCAATTTGTTAATGTGGTGAATTACATTGATTGATTTGCGGATGTTAAAGAAACCTTGCATTCCTGGGATAAAGCCTACTTGGTCATGATGTATGATCTTTTTAATATGATGTTGGATTCTGTTTGCTAGAATTTTGTTAAGGATTTTTGCATCTATGTTCATCAGTGATATTGGCCTGTAGTTTTCTTTTTTTGTGACATCTTTGTCTGGTTTTGGAATTAGGGTGATGGTGGCCTCATAGAATGAGTTTTGAAGTTTACCATCTTCTGCAATTTTCTGGAAGAGTTTGAGTAGGATAGGTGTTAGCTCTTCTCTAAATTTTTGGTAGAATTCCGCTATGAAGCCGTCTGGTCCTGGGCTTTTGTTTGCTGGAAGATTTCTGATTACAGTTTCGATTTCCGTGCTTGTGATGGGTCTGTTAAGATCTTCTATTTCTTCCTGGTTCAGTTTTGGAAAGTTATACTTTTCTAAGAATTTGTCCATTTCTTCCAAGTTGTCCATTTTATTGGCATATAGCTGTTGGTAGTAGTCTCTTATGATCCTTTGCATTTCTGTGTAGTCTGTTGTGATCTCTCCATTTTCATTTCTAATTTTGTTGATCTGATTCTTCTCCCTTTGTTTCTTGATGAGTCTGGCTAATGGCTTGTCAATTTTGTTTATCTTCTCGAAAAACCAGCTTTTAGTTTTGTTGATTTTTGCTATGGTCTCTTTTGTTTCTTTTGCATTTATTTCTGCCCTAATTTTTAAGATTTCTTTCCTTCTACTAACCCTGGGGTTCTTCATTTCTTCCTTTTCTAGTTGCTTTAGGTGTAGAGTTAGTTTATTTATTTGATTTTTTTCTTGTTTCTTGAGATACGCCTGTATTGCTATGAACCTTCCCCTTAGCATTGCTTTTACAGTGTCCCATAGGTTTTGGGTTGTTGTGTTTTCATTTTCATTCGTTTCTATGCATATTTTGATTTCTTTTTTGATTTCTTCTGTGATTTGTTGGTTATTCAGAAGCGTGTTGTTTAGCCTCCATATGTTGGAATTTTTAATAGTTTTTTTTTCCTGTAATTGAGACTAATCTTACTGCATTGTGGTCAGAGAAGATGGCTGGGATGATTTCAATTTTTTGGAATTTACCAAGGCTAGATTTATGGCCCAGGATGTGATCTATCCTGGAGAAAGTTCCGTGTGCACTTGAGAAAAAGGTGAAATTGCTTGTTTTGGGGGTGGAAAGTCCTGAAAATATCGATTAAATCTAATTTGTCTATTGTATCATTTAAAGTTTGTGTTTCCTTGTTAATTTTCTGTTTAGTTGATCTATCCATATGTGTGAGTGGAGTATTAAAGTCTCCCACTATTATTGTGTTATTGTTAATCTCCCCTTTCATACTTGTTAGTATTTGCCTTATATATTGTGGTGCTCCTATATTGGGTGCATATATATTTATAATTGTTACATCTTCTTCTTGGATTGATCCTTTGATCATTATGTAGTGTCCTTCTTTGTCCCTTTTCACAGCCTTTATTTTAAATTCTATTTTATCTGAAATGAGTATTGCGACTCCTGCTTTCTTTTGGTCTCCATTTGCATGAAATATATTTTTCCATCCCTTCACTTTCAGTCTGTATGTGTCCCTAGTTTTGAGGTGGGTCTCTTGTAGACAGCATATGTAGGGGTTTTGTTTTTGTATCCTCTCAGCCAGTCTTTGTCTTTTGGTTGGGGCATTCAACCCATTTACATTTAAGGTAATTATTGATAAGTATGGTCCCGTTGCCATTTACTTTGTTGTTTTAAGTTCGTGTTTAAACATCCTTTCTGTGTTTCCTGTTTAGAGAAGATCCTTCAGCATTTGTTGGAGAGCTGGTTTGGTGGTGCTGAATTCCCTCAGTTCTTGCTTGTCTGTAAAGCTTTTGAATTCTCCTTCATATCTGAATGAGATCCTTGCCGGGTACAGTAATCTGGGTTGTAGATTTTTCTCTTTCATTACTTTAAGTATGTCCTGCCATTCCCTTCTAGCCTGAAGAGTTTCTATTGAAAGATCAGCTGTTATCCTTATGGGGATCCCCTTGTGTGTTATTTGTTGTTTTTCCCTTGCTGCTTTTAATATTTGTTCTTTGTGTTTGATCTTTGTTAATTTGATTAATATGTGTCTTGGGGTGTTTCGCCTTGAGTTTATCCTGTTTGGGACTCTCTGGGTTTCTTGGACTTCTGTGACTATTTCCTTCCTCATTTTAGGGAAATTTTCAGCTATTATCTCCTTGAATATCTTTTCATGGCCTTTCCTTTTATCTTCTTCTTCTGGGACTCCTATGATTTGAATGTTGGGGCGTTTCATATTGTCCCAGAGGTCCCTGAGGTTTTCCTCATTTCTTTTGATTCTTTTTTCTTTTTTCCTCTCTGCTTCGTTTATTTCCACCATTCTATCTTCTACCTCACTTATCCTATCTTCTGCCTCCGTTATTCTACTGTTGGTTCCCTCCAGCGTGTCTTTTATCTCCTTTATTTCATTATTCAATATATATTGACTCCTTTCTATTTCTTCTAGGTCCTTGGTAAACATTTCTTGCATCTTCTCAATCCTTGTCCCCAGGCTATTTATCTGTAACTCCATTTTATTTTCAATATTTTGGATCATTTTTACTATCATTATTCTAAATTCCTTTTCAGATAGATTCCCTATCTCCTCCTCTTTTGTTTGGTTTGGTGGGCATTTCTCATTTTCCTTTACTTGCTGAGTATTTCTCTGCCTTTTCATCTTGTTTAGATTGCTGTGTTAGGCGTGCCCTTTCTGTATTCTGGTAGTTTGAAGTTCCTCTTTATTGTGGAGGTTCCTCACTGTGGGTGGGGTTGGATGGGTGGCTTGTCAAGGTTTCCTGGTTGGGGGAGCTTGTGTCGGTGTTCTGGTGGGTGGAGCTGGATTTCTTCTCTCTAGAGTGCAATGGAGTGTCCAGTAATGAGTTTTGAGATGTCTATGGATTTGGTGTGCCTCTGGGCAGCCTGTATATTGATGCTCAGGGCTATGTTCCTGCTTTGCTGGAGAGTTTGCGTGGTATGTCTTGTTCTGGAACTTACTGGCTCTTGGGTGGAGCTTGGTTTCAGTGTATATGTGGAGGCTATTGGAAGATCTCTTATTAATTAATGTTTCCTCTGGCTTTCAGTCTTATTCTTGCAGTAGCTTCAAGACTACTCCATCCATACAGCATCAATAATAAAACTTTTAGGTTAATGGTGAAAAGATTCTCCACAGTGAGGGATACCCAGAGAGGTTCACTGAGTTACATGGAGAGGTGAAGGGGAGGGAGGTTGAGGTGACCAGGAGGTGAAGAGGGGGACTCAAACGTGGGGAGAGCAGTCTAGCCAGTAAGCACTTCCCTCTGTGCTCTCCACAGTCTGGAACCCTCAGAGAGGTTCACAGAGATACATAGAGAGGGGGGAGGAAGGCAATAGAGGTGAGGATGAGTAGAAAGGGAGGAATCAAGAGGGGAGAGAGAGATCTGGGCAGTATTCTGTTCCCGAAGTGTTCTCCGGTACCCAGAACACCCTCAGAGATTCACAGAATTGGGTTGAGAAGAGAAGGAGGAGGGTGGGAGATAGAGGTTCCCTGGGGGAGAAGAAGGAGCGTCAAAAGAGGGAGAGAGTAATCAAGCCAGTAATCACACTCCTGAGTAAAAATGGGTACTAAAGATTGTATTCTTAAATGTACAAAATTGATATCAAATATGTAAAACAAAGATTAAAAATCTAGAGTAGAGGTTAGACTCTTACAAATCATACAATATAAAAAAAGAAAAAAGAAAACAGTATAAAAAGAAAAAAGACAGTAAAACAGTATAGCAGTAAAAAAAAAAAGAAAAACAGGAAAAAAACCGTAAAAAAAGAAAACACAAAAAGTATAAGATATATGTACGCAGTTTGCTTTAAAAATGGGTTTTTTTTTTTTTTGCAAGGTAGTAGTGGGTTATGAAAATGAAAATTAAAGGTGTAATAGAGGTCTTAAAGAAAAAAGAAAGAAAAAAAATTAAAAAAAATTAAAAAAAAAATGATAATAGTAAAAATATATATCCCGGACTTTCTCTGGAGCAGTTGTGAGCCGTGTGGGGTCTGTTCAGTTTTAGATAGATCCTTGTTCCTGCTTATACTTTTCAAGATCTATAGGCCCCTTTCAATGAAGTCGGTATTAACTACAGGGATTTTAATCTGTTGGCCTGTCCCTTCCAACGCGCTTCCCTCTGTTTATTTGGCTTTTTTTTGGAGGTCTCTTCAGTGTCTAATTTCCGCCCTGCCACAAAGGGGCGGAGGTGGTCTCTTTAGGTTCACTTGTTCAGTCCTGCTGTGGGGAGAGAGGACCACTGCAAACCAATATCACTGGCGTGTGTGTGGAGAGCTCGCAGTGTCTCGGCCACACTGGGTTCGCCCCCGCTCACGGCGTGTGTGCTTTCCCCGTCTACCCTGCTCAGGCTTCAGGTTACTCTGCCGGGGGGTGGGCCCTGATATGCGCGCACTTCCCAGGTCTAAACTGCTGAGGTTCAGGTTCCCGGGTACTCCACAAAGGCACAGACTCGGTTGGGCCGTCGGTTTGCGCCGTTCCCGGTCAGAGCAGCTCAGGCAGCCGGGAGTTTGGCGAGCGCACACTCCCCTGTTTGGGCGGTGCGGCTTATCACCTCCCTGGGCCCCGCCTCGGTTCGCGGGCGCGTTTCCCGGGTACTCCACAAAGGCACAGACTCGGTTGGGCCGGCGGTTTGCGCCGTTCCCTGTCGGAACAGCTCAGGCAGCCAGGAGTTTGGCGAGCGCACCCTCCCGTTGGGGCGGTGCGGCTTATCACCTCCCTGGTCCCCGCCTCGGTTTACGGGCCCACCCGGCTCCGGCTCCGGTGTGCTTTGTGTCGGTTCTGGGGAGCTGGTCTCTGGCTGCGACCCTCCCGGCGGCTGTAGACCCTCCGGGATCTCAGGCAGTCTTTGCTTAGAAACTGGGAGCCTGTTTGCAGTTTGGTAGGGGGTGCCCTCTCTGGGGCCGAGTTTGCCCCTTTCCGGTTCTGGCTGGTCCCGCCTGCCCGCTGTGTCTGGCGGGGGATGGGGCAGTCCGCAGCCGGCTAGCTCTTCCCCTGTATCGCTCAGTCCTTTGTTCTGTGAGCGGGCCGGCAGTGCCTTAGATTTGGGCTTTTCGGGGGATAGTTCTCTCTCTCTGGCTGTCCCACAGTTTAGGTTGCTATCTCAGTTAGCTCCCTCAGATTGCCCTCAGGGCATTCGGCCCGGTCCTTACCCTAAGCAGTGCTGCCCGCTCCTCTCCGTTCAGCCCCCACTTGCTGGTGGCAGATGCGGGCGTCTGGGGTTCTTTACTGGAAGTTGCCTTTAGGCACGTAATCAGTGGGTTTTATTTATTGTTTCTCCCGGTTATGTTGCCCTCCGAGATTCGAAATCTTCCCCCAAACCCGCCGGTGAGAGGGTTTCCTGGTGCTTAGAAATTTCTCCTCTTTTACGACTCCCTCCCCGGGACGGGTCTCCGTCCCTAACTCTTTTGTCTCTCTTTTTATCTTTTATAATTTCTCCTACCTCCTTCTGAAGATAATGCTCTGTCTTTATGAATGTCTGACGTCCTCTGCCAGCATTCGGAAGTAGTCTTGTGAAGTTTGCTCAGCGTTCAGATGTTCTTTCGATAAATTTGTGGGGGAGAGAGTGGTCTCTCCATCCTATTCCTCTGCCATCTTCGAAATCAGCTCTCTGTTTATTTTTAAACTTCCTTTATACTGAGAGGAAAAAACAGGGAGCTGGAAAGTCGCCTTAGGCCAGTGAGTGAGAACATAGAACGTTCTTTCAACTCTTGCCAAGGAATTATAAGCATCTAGTATGTTGTAAGAGACATTGGAATGTCAATTACAGGCCTGTGACTGAATTATCTGTTTAATTTTTTAAAATAAGTGTTTGAACAATTGTACTACCTTCCTAATATATGTTCCTGACAGTGCTGTGTCCAGACTTAATGTTTCTGGTAAAGCACGTGCTTTATGGAAGGTCTGGAAGCTGATGCATTGATTTACCTAGAACTCTGCTAGAGTAGGAGGCTTGAAAGTGAGCATTATCTAACAAGATGTGAAATTCTCCTGGAATTGAGAGCGGGGTGTTAAATTCAGACTTATGACCACTTTTACTTTTTTCCTTCTTTTCTTCTTTTTTTAAAACTCTAGAGAAGTATTGAACTTCTGTCAAAGAACTTTCATTTAAATAAGCTCAGTTGTTTTCAAAATGGCCCTTGCCTTTATCTCCTTTAAAAATTGTAATTTTAAATAATCTCAGAAGTTAAATCCCTTTTCCATTTATTTCATGAGTAGAAAAATAAGCTAAGAGGGTAAAATGCACGGATGATAGCTTCCCAATACTAGTGTGCCTTTAACTGCTTGTGAAATGTAACTCATCACAACTGAGACTTAATTGTGTATGGACCAGCTTTGAACCAGTATTTCAAACATATTATTTTCTGTCATTTATTACACATTTTCTACTGCATTGTGAAAGGATATTGGGATAAAATAGATAGGTAAAAAGCCTAAAGCAAAAAAACTGTAAGAGAGAAAAATAAATCTACTGCAGATTAATTCAGTGGAAGGCATTTTTACTGGTTACCATGGCATTTCATTTTGATATACAGAACTCATTCAACTAGACAAGGATCCCTTTGCAGAACTAGAAGGTGTCATTTTTAATCTCTGTTGATTTGGCAATGTAATGAAGAAAATCCTGTACAGCATTCTTGTAAAAGGGACAAAGAGATTAAGACAATGAGATTCTTTATAAACCCTTTTTAGGCATCAGCAATTTTCACACTGGGAAACCGAGCAGAATTCTTTCCCGGTAACACCTGTAATGTGTCTTTGAGCTTCCTCATTGTCTTGACATTCCTGGTTCTCTGGAGTGAGGCCTAAAATGCAGAGAACAACAGGAGGGCTCCTCCAGAATCCTAGACGCCAATCTTCAGGAGCCAGAGACACCCATCTCCCTTGTTCTCAGAAATGCTGACACGTAAATTCTTCCCAGTCTGTCAGAAACCTTCCCAAGCATTTACTGAGTGATGGGTCCTGTGTTAGGTGTTGGGAAACAAGGATGAATGGGACATGGTCTCTCTCCAGGGATTTGCAGTCAAGATGGAGTGATAGCCAGGAACTCACACTATTATAATTATGTGATAAATGCTGACATTGTGAGTTGATAGAGGAGGGGTTGTCTGAATTAGGTAACTGAAGCTGGCTTGTTGTAGAAGATGATTTTAATTGAGATAACACCTTATGAAGGAAGCTACATCAGCTCCACGGTGACTGTGAGGGCAAATTAAGCAATGCAGTATAGCATAAAGGAGTAAATTAAGTGGAACTCGTGAAGAAATTGCATATATTATCCAGTGGGGATATAAGAATACATATTTGTGGGATGTAAGTTGAAATTTCTGAGAATAAGTTTTTGTGTGCAAAATTCCAGTCATACTTGGGCCCCTCTCAGTTTTGGAGATGTAATTAATTGAATAACACTTACTGAATACTTATTTTTCTAAAAGTGACATATACATGTCAGTATTGCTTTCTGATTTCAATTTCAAAGTCAGAAAGTCTTAAGGGACAGTACAGAATGGGAATTACACATCCTAAAGAGAAGAAACTCAATGTGAAACATCTCAAATATCAAACATAATTCAGGGAAATTGGAAAAATGTGAAGTCAATGTTAGAGAAATTTTTAAAGCTACTCAAGTATTCGGTATTATTTTGGCCTGTGGTATAATGAAGTTTTTTGAATAAAGATTCTTAAAAAAAGGCCATTTTCTAGAGTGGGTTGAATGTTCTTTAGTGACAACTGGCTTGTGACTGCCCATCCCCTAGCCACTGCCTTGGGTACTAAAAATGGAGACAAATGGCTGCACAGGAGAGACTGTGTTGATACCCCTTGATGCTCTGTTTTTCTTTAGTTATCATCCTGTATTTTATTCAAAAATATAAAATTAGCTGATCCCTACCCAGAATTCTTTATTCACAGTTTCGCTACCTTGAAATCAATTTTCACTTCACACATATAATTTCATTTCCTCATGATTTAAATGTCAAACATAACCTCCTTATTTAAATCACAAGTGCTACTACTTTCAGGAAGGCTCTGCCAAGTAATTGTCATTTCCTTTGGCAGAAAAACCATGTTTCATGTTAAAATTTTTTATATTTCTAGGACCTAGCCCAACAGTATTGCTCAGCGAACCTTACTGTGACTATCCCTACTAACTCTGCACTGCTATTGATATAAAATACATATAAAAATAAATATCTGATGTACATTAGAAATAAAACAAAGACGTATACTGGCTTGATGTTAATGAGTTTTCCCGAGCCTTTCCAATTACTTAGGAATATGATTATGTCATAATATTAAATATTTAGAAAGCAAGATAAAATGTATATTCTGAAATAGGGCTGGGCTTATGAAGTAATAAGATTTTGTAGTTTTAAGGGACTTAAAGTCTAATTGAGAAATATGTATTATATAAAGAGATCTATACTATGTGTCCAAAGAACTTGATGCATATGTGCGGTAGGATTTAGAGAAAGTGGAGCTGTGAAGCAACGGAACTTGATCTGTTCTTTAAAGGAAATATACGACTTAATGCTAGTGATGTCTGAAAAGATCTTCTTTCCAGGAAGAGGATATACAAAAGGAAGATGTTCCATACAAATGTGTGTGATTTGCTGAGAAATAATGATTTGAAACAGAGTATATTGGAAATGGCTCTTAGAAAGCATTTTATGAATGGCCTGTGAGACTTCATTCCATAAATAATAGAGAAATTGTTGAAGGTTTTTGAGAAATATCATTGTATTATTTTTTAGATTAGCTTTTATTCTTCTATTCGGTCCCAGTCGAACTTATAGAAGACATTCTTAATCTTTTCTCCTGTGGAAACACACATGGCTAAAGCATATTATTCTTTTTTAAATGAAATTTTATTCTTTATTTTATTTTTTAAAGCATATTATTCTTAATAAAGTGCAGCCTGCTTCTCTGTCTCTTTTCTGTAATGGACATAATTGAATAATTTTTGTCTCAAATAAAAACTCAAGTGTTTATTAAGTTTTAACTATTCTGTATAAAAGAGTAGTTAGTAGACATATTTGGAAGGTCTTAAGAAAAATACTCATCTACTTAATAATTCAGTGAAATTCTATGAACTTGGCTCCTCTAATACTTACATGAGTTATAAATAGTGTTAGTTTTAACTCTTAGGTCACTGAACCTTTATTATATTACATTTTGCTGTATAAGACATCAAAAACAGAAAGCTCATCTTCTTTCCAGAATTCCCAGTTACCTGTGCTGTCTTCCCTCTTTGTGGCAGTCAGTGATGGC
Source organism: Okapia johnstoni (assembly GCA_024291935.2). NCBI lineage: Eukaryota > Metazoa > Chordata > Mammalia > Artiodactyla > Giraffidae > Okapia > Okapia johnstoni. The sequence continues at coordinate 11,324,000 of CM044324.1, forward strand.
CTTAACCACACGCTGAGTCTTCATGTTATTGGCCAAGGGCTTGTTAGCAATAGTCCAGGCTAAGAGATGCATTTTGATGGCACCTTTTTTGAGACCACAGATACTTGGGGCAGTTCCTGGCTTTGTCTTTCGAGTAAGTATGACCTGAGCAGGTTTCCTTCACTTAGCCTCAGTCTTCACATCTGAAGGCTGGGACATTCCTGTAACTTTGTATGGTTTAAATAAGAAAATACAGGAACTTACAAAATTCGTGTAAAATTCCTTTAGTGAGGTATTTGGCAGTGGCAGCTAATATAATAAGAATGGTGTTGACATTTCACCTTCCACTTATCTACCTGTGATGCACTTTAAGATTACCTCCAAATGCTGGGTGTTCTGGTTGTCTAGGCGAGTGCTAATGAGACTGTATAATAGTGGAATATGATCTCAAAATGATCTCTTCTATCATGAATGTGAGATGAAAAGTTACTCTTACATCATAAATTTGAGAATTTCAGTACACACTTATTTAGGTAGTTGGTTGTGTTTGTTAATGAAGAATTACAGCCAGTTTGAATTTCATGGAAACAGCTCAGGTGTTAAGAAGAGCTTTATTTGAGGCTTGTATATTTCAGTTCACTTTAGAGTTTTTAAGTTGAATATTCACTTTTAAAAGAATAAATATCCTCTTGCACTTTGAGTACTCTATTTCAATTCATTTTCCAAAAAACACAATTTACTTACTGAATCTGTATCCTTTTGTCTGGAAGATTTCAGTTGTTCATTCTCAGCTGCAGATTCATTTTGTTCGAATCAACGGGACATATTAAATGCGTTTGTTTTAGAGAGAAAAGTTGTATTTTACATTTAGATAAAACTTGCTTCTTTCAATGTAGTAGTATGATGCCTATCCTTTCTGCCCTAATTTTAAGGAATTCTCTATTTCACTTTACCTTGTTTTGGTACATTTTATCTCATCCACTAAAGATTTAAGAAAAATCAAGATTTTTTTATATTAACTTGAAGTTCTGACTGTGGTTCTGAAGGATTGAATGTAGGTCATTGCCAGCCCACTGTCCTGGGCTCAGTGAGGGGAGAGGGTCCTGCTAGCTCGTTCTGCTCATGCCTTCTCTGCTCTTGCTGTAGTTGTGGTGTTTACACTGTGTCAGCTTTTATTAAGATGAATTATGATCATTTCCATACAGCTGGGTGGCAGTTGTGGGAGTTTACATTATCAAAGCAAAACTCAGACTTGCTCAGCCAATTTAGATGTCAATAAAACATTTGTTACTTATTTTCAGTTTTATCATTGGCTGTAATTTATACTTAGGATTGAAAATGTTAGCATGTGTGACTGAGTTTGTTTTAATTAAGTGTATAATTAGGCTAATGAACCTTGTAAAAATGTAGTAGTGAAATCCTTAATATAATCTAAGCAGTTAAATTTCTAATTATGCATCCAAAATCATGTACAGAGATGCTGCCTTTCCACGACTGGCTCTCTGGGGCTGTATTCTCCTTCTTTGCCCCCTTCTGGGGGTAAGAAACATTGTACAAAAGCCATGGCAAAAGACTTCAAAGAAATATATGTGTATTTACATATTTTTTAATGTAGGAAATTCATTCAGAAGTGGGATTTGTACATAGCGGACATAGTGTGTTTTCCCCTAAATTTTTGAAAAGATAGAGGGACCAGGGAAAAGAGGTAGTTTGGGGGATGTTTTCAATTTACCAGAAGAAATCCACTTGCCCAGAAAGCATCTTGCCAAGTCGGGTTCACGTTAGATTCATGCAGGAGGTGAAGAGGTGCTGCCCCATGTAACCCTGAGCCCTGATGCCGTGGCTTCCTGGAGCTGACCTCCCTGCTATGTTTATGATGACCTGCTCGTCCTCCTGCACCTGCCAGCACAGTCAGGCTGGTGCTTTGCCCCTGGTCCTTTCCCCAGGCGACCTCCCCTCCCCTCTGCCTGAGACTCCTCTTCTCCCTCTCCTTGCTCTTCTATCTTTTGCAAAGTGGTTTCTTCTGATGAAAAGTGGTTGCCCCTAATAAGGAATTCTGGTACTGACTGCCAAGAAGGAAAACCACTCTCTACTCTGGCATAGAGTCATGCCAAAACGCTCTGACCTTCACAACCTTGAATTATTCTCTCTAATAAGAGTGTTAAGGGAATCACAACAGCATCGGCACTCACTTCTTTATTCCTTTAGAGGGAATTCTAGTTGCTGGTTGAATTTGCAAAACAGACTCCTAAAATTTGTTTCTAATTGTAAATACTATCTGAGCTGCCTTTTCATGGGCAGTGGGGGAGAGGGGGTGGAGATGTCTCTGCTGGCAGACACAACTTTCCAGGAAGATGAAAATCTCTGTTATTATTTCCCATTGATTCCCTTCAGAGGGTCCTCTTCACTCTCAGTTTGGCTGTTATGTTATCAGTTCAATTTTCTTGTGAAGTTTTTTTGATCATTCATTCCCATTCCTTTTGTAATCATTTTCACCTAGTGAAGCAAATGGGATAATTTTGCAGATTGTTCCATTTTCCTTTTCAATTAATCCATTCTTTTGAAGAGAATGATTCTAATAGTGTGGTCAAGTACTTAGAAATCAGCAGGCTACTAACGTCTCCTTAATTCAGTCTGTTCTGTTGCTTCCCTAATCAATTGCTGTTTCACTCAGGGTGAAATTTTCCCCTTTCTGCTCCTCTATCCCCCACTCTCAACCACCCCGTCATCTCTGTAGTCTCTAGTGCTGAGAAAGAGGATTCTGAGGTTTCTGTGACTACTTTAATAATGTTGGATTCTAAAACCTCATTTAATAAACTTTGGCAATATTTCTTGTAAATATGATAGCATACTTGTTTTTGATTTGTAGCATTTTTACTGTATGTGAGGATTACTCATGCATTTGGTTGTATAAGAGGGCTTGTATAGAAAGACAAGCCACTCCATGAATGAAGCATGTCAGGCCTTTTTACTATATATTATTATTCTGGAATGATTCCCATGGGGGGAAAAGTAGATTTAAGAAAAGAAAAATGATCATCTAGATGAATATAAATCCATGGACCTATTCATCTGAAGAGTATTAATGCCACTTGTAGAATTAAATTACAGATTTCCAAGTTAGATTATTTAAACTGTTACAGATACTGAAAGGTTTTATTGAAGATAAATTTATAAATTTAAACAAATGACTGATACTAGCTACCTGCTAAGTAATTTCCATTAAACTTGGTCTGACTTTCTCCATTTCCCTAAAAATATTCTGTGGGCTATTTCAGAATACACAAAGTATTTCAGAATATATAAAAACATAATAATTTTTAGACACTTGAGATCACAGCAATGTTGTAACTGTATTGAGAAATTGCTCATGATCTCACTGATTAAAAACTAATTAACTGGAGTGACTCTTGGTAGGGCATACTTTTATTCAGGGACTGAACACATGAACTTGAAAGAACTGTTGTTGGTCCTTAGAGTCAGCTTATAGCAACAGAAGTGATACCAAGTCGTGGTTCTGTTAGGATTGCCTGTGGGTGGCTGAGTCATCTTTTCTTTCTGCTATGCTCTCACGTGGATGCTTTGATGGCAAAGTGGCCCCATGTCTTCTCCTGGTTCCACTATTACCAATAACTGTGATTCAATTTGATTTCTCTTGTTATTTTGTCCCATTCAACAGAGACATGGGTATATCTTAATGATGTGATGCCTCTGGATAGAGCATTTTGTTCAGTTGCCCATGCATGTGTGTGCACTCAGTCACTCTTTCACATCTGACTCTGCGGCCTCATGGACTTTATCCTGCCAGTCTCCTCTGTCCCTGGGATTCTCCAGGCAAGAATACTGGAGTGGGTTGCCATTTCCTTCTCCAGGGGATCTTCCCAACTCAGGGATCAAACCCGTGTCTCCTGCATTGGCAGGTGGATTCTTTACCACTGAGCCACCTGGGAAACCCATAGACACAGACAAATCATAAGGAAGCTTAGGAAGGTAGATTGTGGGCTTGATTACATTTTAGGAGTCACTTTACATTTACTGTGCACTTTGGTGATGCACAGTAAGAGATGACTTCCTGCCAAGCAGGTACTCTGACAGCTCTAGTCTCATGCTGCTGGGTCAGTGTACTTTTTCTTACCTTTGAGCTTAGAGGATTTTTATATTGATTTAGTTCCAATATATGATGGCAAGTAACTAACAATGACCCACACCATATTTTTCACTAGTTACCAAGCTTCTTAGATCTTACACTAGTAGATGTTAATCCCCAATTATTAACATGACCAAAAAGCAATTTAAATGTCATCTCTTCTTATTCTTGCAGTAGGTATACTTAACCATAGTAAGACACTGTGCCTCTTCACTATGTTTAATAATAAAAATTAGAATGAAATTAATAGTGAATCAGTAGATATTCATCAAAGAAACAGGGTTAAACTGTAGAATAACACCCAAAAAAACAAAAAGGCCTTCACCTCAGTGAATTTCAGCTCAGTCCTGTATTTGGTGTAAATGGTACCATCATGAAAAAGAGGATCTGATTCTGCATTTTATTTCACTTATTCTATTTTGCAAAAACTTATTAGAGACTTGCTTGCCTCAGATAAACCTAAGCACCCATTCATTCATTTTTCATTTGTCAAGACCTTACTACAAGCTCAGGCCTATGTTCCCCACTTTCCAGGAGCTGACAGGACAACAATAGAGATAAGATGTGTGTATAAGTAACAATGACGGGGCAATGAGATCAACAGCAACAATTACCTCAAAGGTTTAAAAGAAGGATGCTATCTATTGGAGCATCTTTCTATTGGAAAGTACATACTGCAGATTGTACTCTGTTGGAAAATACAGATAGGTGATTGGAAACTTGGTGTCTTCAACTTCAATTTATGCAAGATTCTAAATGCTAGTTTTCGTATGGGCATTTTTTGTATCTCTAAATATTAGGATTATGAAAGAAAATCTAAGCTTGGGACAAGCCGAAAATAAATTCATAAAAATTTTAACATGATCATGATACAGAATAGATGCTAACTGTCAAGTAAATCAGAGCATCAGGACTAGGTGAAGATTCCTGTTACTTATGAAGCTGTGATCATATATAGTGTTTGCTATTTCTATGGGGTATATAGAATGTCCATACTGTCAGTCGAGGAGTTGGTGCTCCAGACCAAGTACATTTGCAATAATCTTTCCCTCCCCTTCATCTTGGTCTCTAAAAGTTCACTCAGGCTTTTCTTTCTACTTGAAGTTTGACTTAACACTGAGAGCAGAATGGTGACTGCCAAGATTGGAACTTGTCCCTGGCTTCCTATTTTCTTCCAAAGGGAATAATGGCAACAAATTACGTGCTTCTGGGAGACCTAACAAGTTTTGAAATTCAGAACATGAGGCAATATCAAATTCAGATGCCAGGAATGGAAACTCTTCTATTTTTGAAATCTTCCCAATTCTCCTTCTCAAATGTGCAATGCACCCGGGTGAGCTTCTCCTCCTTACCTTTCCTTTCATGGAAAGATGGGGTTGCCATCAGCACTGTACCAGCTGGCTTGAAACAGGAAACTGCCAGACTGCTCACAAATCCGTGCTCATTCACTCTGCCCACTGCCTCAGCCACCGAGTGGTTAGGCCAGCTCTGTTGGGAGCATTTGTAAGCATAGAGAGAAATGTACACTTTATTCCAGAGGTGTGACTCTGATACTCTAGAAACAGTTGCTCATATTTATTGAAAAGGTCCCTTTCTATGTACCATTTATACCATTATGATTTTTGTGTTGGTTTTATTTTAAAATGTCTGAATAGCGATTTAATGCACCCCTTTATTAGGCAGTCTTTGTAAATATAATACCAACATTAAAGCAGTAGGGTATTGTGCACAGTGGCAATATTATATGTGTAATGATTTGCATTCTTAATGTTCCAGAACCCTGGGGTTATTAGTAAAACGATTGGAGAAAGGTGGTAAAGCTGAACAAGAAAACCTTTTTCATGAGAATGATTGCATTGTCAGGATTAATGATGGCGACCTTCGAAATAGAAGATTTGAACAGTAAGTGTGGGCTGCCTCATTGCTGCTCTGTTCTGCGTCAGGATGACAGAGTGCACGCAGGCGGTGGAGTGCCTCGACCACTGTGTCTGTGGTCTTTGCCTTCATGCTGGAGAGGGGAATTTTCTGCCATTCTCTAGCTTTTAAAAATTTCATCAAACTCCAGGTAATCACTACCATTAGACTATAGTCTAACGGCACTTCTTCAGATGTTATGGGCCCAGTTTAGGCTTTACAGTTTGGCAAACTTCCTCATCTTCTGGAAAGTTCACCAGGTTGCTAGTTTTTATTATACTTCTGGCTCACGCTACCAACTTTGTCACACATAACATGACAAGTAGGCAGATTTTCCTTACCTTGATTCAAGCCCTTACTCAATTAAAAAGATATATATTCTCCAGTTCTTATCAAATAAGGCAAGAATGAGCAGGAATCATGAGGACCTGGTTTAAGACCTGACTAGGGATCCAGATGAAATGGAAGAGCTTCTTGTACTGGTCTCGGAGTTGCACGGTGACCAACTGCTCTTGGGTCACTGAAGCTGCATTGGCATTCTTGAGGGTTTTTTGCATGTAGAGACTTGGATTAATTTTTCTGATAAATAATAGTCACTTTATATAATTTTCTAAGTGTATTTTTAAGTAGGTTTCTTTAAAAACTCAACTGATCTCCTTGCAAGGAAATACTAAATAATGATTTTTAAAAGTCCTATTGGATAATGTTGTAGAGAGGTTATATTTAATTTCTCTTAATATTGAAATGATAATACCTCTTATGCTTAAAGCTACAGTATAACCGAATGATTGATAGTGCAGGACCCAGCATTTCAACTGTAGTTGTAGATAGTTTTGTCATTTTTAATTCGAGAATGAAAATTTATATTGGGGTTGTTTGTTTTTAGTTTCAACAAAGTCTGTCCATCCTTGTTGCTTAATGCATATACTTAATTAAGTTCATAATACCTTCAAGTCCGCCAGTCTTTTTCTGCTAACTTTCCATTCTTCCTCAAACCCAGAGCACAACATATGTTTCGCCAAGCCATGCGGACATCCATCATTTGGTTCCATGTGGTTCCCGCAGCCAATAAAGAGCAGTACGAACAACTGTCCCAAAGCGAGAGGAACAATTACTACTCGAGCCGCTTCAGCCCGGACAGCCAGCATGTGGATCACAGGGGCGTGACCAGTGCGGGGCCGCAGGCTCTGCCCAGGGCGACCCGGCTGAACCCCCAACCCGAGCACGCGGACCCTCACCCCCGACTCCTACCTCAGAGCGCGCAACCCTCGGGAAAGCCACCTGCCGCTCCGGCCCTGGCAGCACACCACGTGTTCAGTCCCAGCAGTGGTTACAACACCAAAAAAATAGGCAAGAAGCTTAACATCCAGCTCAAGAAAGGTACAACTGATCTTCCCATCAAGTCAGCTTTCTGTCAACTAACCCCAAGCACCTTAAGTCTTATCTCATTATTACAACTGACATGACTTTTAAAGAAAATATTTCAAGTTGTGTTTTTTTATGCTTTTTAGATTCCCTTTGCAGTATACAAATTTACATGTACAAGTTCAGAGGATAAGGCTTTAAACCTGATGTTTCTAGGAAAGAGGTAGTGGTTATGACTGCAGTCCAATTGTTGACAGTGAAGGAAATGGGATTCAGGATGTTACCATCAAGCCCAAAGCAACAGGGAGGCTTTGACTGTTTTGAGTGCCCCATTTGATGTCCAAGAGAACTAGAGGCCCTTCTTCCACTTTGGGTTTGTCTTTTGGTGATGGGAAGGGATTGATTCCTTTGAAGCTATGGGTGATTTCTGGTGAAATGCTGAGAAGTGAGGCCCCTGGCCCCTTGTCTCCTGCTCTTCCGAAATATCCTGTTGCTTCCCTTTCTTAATGTGCCAAGGAGAATTGGAGTGGCCCTGGCTAATACTTCACCTGTGCCTTATGTCAGTGTGTTGTGTAAGGATCTCCACCTGCAGATGAGGAATCCCTGCATGCTGGGGGACGTGTGTGTCTGCTCTGGCCTTCCCCATGACTCAGAGCAAGCAAACTGCTAGGCTCTTTTCTGACTCCCTGTCACTATTCCCTCCAGACACTGCTGTTAATCATCCCTTCTAGCTGAGCATTTTTATGTGTTTTTAAATCATGTCCCTCAAAATGGTGTCATTATAAAGAATGTTTCTCCTTTTATGAGGCCAACCACCTCCCATGGTTAGTTGGAAAGGAACCCAAGAGAGGCTGAGTGATTGCTGCAAGTCATGTGGCCATTGGTGGCAGATTGTTACTAGAACATTTTCCCTATCCTGACACTGAGACCATTCTTCTTTTCATCTGGTGTGGGGGTTCCGATGCTGTAAACTCTGAAATTCCTATTTCCTCCCTAAATCATACTCTTTCATTGGACTTTATGTGAACCACAAAAGCCTTCTTTCTGGTGACTGGCTTTTTTAACCTCTGAATACTTGGTTGACCTGATCAGGAATTGACAGCCTCACTCCACTTTTGAAGCCCCTTGCAAATACAGAATCATATCAGCTTAAACCCTTCTCCTCCTGTTAATATAGGAATATCAGGTAAATGACAGGACTTGGTTTTTAAGCAAAAGCATATCAAGGAACACAAATAGAGTTGTATACAACATAAAATTCTGCTTGGGATCTCACAACAGAGTAAGAATATTTTCCATTGTCATAGAGATGTTAGTTCTTAAGTATCTCTGCCTTTTTAGTCCGATAAAGGCATATTCATTGTTTAATTACAGTTTCCCATATAATTATTATATTACCATCTTATAATCTAGTATGAACTTTTTAAATGAAGTGAAATTTTATTTGCCATTAAAAGAATCACTCTTTTGAATACAGAAATGAATAGTTTATTTTGATAGCATTTAAAAATTTATGATTACATGTATTACAGAAGCTAATTACATATGTTACAGAAGCTAATTTAGAAAGATTATGCTCGATCAACATAAAATAGAAATAATGGTTTTCTTTTAAACATTTTTCTGACCTTGAGTTATATAACTGATATGGAGCCTCATAGATCTGGCTTGATTTTAATTTATTGAATATGAGAATGTATGGCAAAAGGCAGAAACTGCCTGTGCATTCTGCCAGTACTTACAAATATTTTATGAAAAAAATAAACTATGTTCACTCTAAGCAACAGTGACAAAGAATGCTCATTGTCTTTGATTAGTACTGAACATGGATACTTTAATGATTGAAGTTGAACAAGCTTTCATTCTAGTTAACAGATACTATTTTTTTTCTAATTATTATTGTTACATTTAACATTTTTAATGAAGTACATCAAAAACATAGTGTTTGTCAGTGTTAAACTTTAAATTCAGTTCAAAGTTAACTGATACAATTTGAATGAAAGAAGCTCTTCATAAACTGAGGTCAATCCTAAGGAAAGGCTTCATTATAATGATTCTTTGGCATAATTTTGAAACTCTGTCATATAACATGTCAAAAGAGAATAGCCCCTATGTACTTCCTTCCATAATTATGATTTCTTAATATTTATTGTCATTTTGGCATTCTCAAGTACCCTGCTCTTTTGTAGAAATTAGCTGTTTAATAAAGTCAGAGGAGAAGGTCAGTGATCTATTTCAGTCAGTGCAAAATGTTTTGTTGGCTTTGCTAAATGAAAATTGATATCTATTTATCTTTCTTTGAAAGGTCATTGTCTGAACTTTTGGCTTACAGATTTAGGGGTTATTGCTGGTATTTGAATAGTATTGAGGTTCATATAACAATCCGTCTTTGTAGTTCATAGAAATTAATATTACAGAAGGATAGTCATTTAGAATTCTTTCTTAATAAATGTTATTGCAAGTCATTAGAGTTTCATGAAAGCACAGAGACATATGGAAAAGTCCCAGCAGAATCATTAGGAAAATTTCGTATAGACAATATGCCATTCAACTCTTCACAGAAGACTTAAGAAATTAACAGCCCAGGCAGATTAAAGTGATTTCAGACTTGAAGTAAATGAATGTTTTGTTTGAATTTGAGAATATTTACAATGGGTTTTGTTATAAGTGCCATGTTTTTTTTCATTTCTACTTTGTTTGTTCTTTAACCCACATTTTTATTTATATATTTTTTCCCATGGATGTTTGTTTACCTAGAGATTCAAACCCTTAGTTATCATTTTTTACTGAGTGCTACATCCAATTAGTGAATTCTTCCATAAAGATTTTTCACCCGTTTACAAATCTCTTTATTCTTCCTTTATGAACGAGTATTTGTCCTCATGTCATTTTAACTGGTCAGTCAGTCAGTCAGCAGTCGCTCAGTCGTGTCTGACACTTTGCGACTCCATGAACCACAGCCCGTCAGGACTCATTTTAACTGGAATTGAACCCAATGCCTTAAAAAATAGCTCTTTAAGAAACTCTGGTAGAAATTAATCATCATTGGAAGAGATAAAAATTCTGTGAATCATTAGAAATTTGTCATTATCGCCACAGTTTATCCTGACTTATTGTGATTTGCTGTATTGTTGGTTTCATTGATATTGAACTTATTGTATTGAACTTTTCACTGTACTGAACTTATAAGGGTCCCTGCTTAGAAAGCTGCCAAAGAGCCTGGAATTGAAATTATACAAACCAGCATAGTGATGGGTAATTGTCTCACTGGTTTCAGTAGATTTAGGCATTAGATGGTGATCCTCAGACTTGGTAGCGATGATCTCAGATGGGTAATTTGCTTTTTTTTTTTTTTAAAGAAATATACATGGTAAGATTTAGGTGAATTGGCAGAGAACTAGGCAAAGATAATATGGTTCATCCTGTCAGGTTGGCGAGGTCCTGTTATCCATGTCTAGAAACATTTCACTGTTCCTTTTCCATCTGCCTGGGCTTGTTCTCTTCTTTTTCTTTACTGCCTACCCTTCAAATCTGAATACCATTATTGCACAATAACACTTGATATTTGAGATACTATGAATTTTAACAGAGGGTTTGTTTTGTGTATGTGTTTGTGTGTGTATGTAGAGAAATTATTTATTTTCATAATCAAAGATTTAAAAACATTCAGCAGGTGTATTTGTATGTTATTTTCACCTGTCTGAGTATGTTCCCATTTCTTCTTAGACTAATGAATCTTCATATATGTACCATTTAAACATGCTACAATTTAGTCTATTTTGAAAATCTATTAAAATTTTTAAAGTATTAAAAGAAATGGATACCTGTGTGAAAATTACAAAATGTTAAGATGAAATAGAGAATAATAGCAAATCCTTCATGTATATTTATCTGTGAAATCTCACTTTTTTTTTTTTTTTGCCTGTTATGCATTCAGGTACAGAAGGTTTGGGATTCAGCATCACTTCCAGGGATGTAACAATAGGTGGCTCAGCACCAATTTATGTGAAAAACATCCTCCCAAGGGGTGCTGCCATCCAAGATGGCCGACTGAAGGCTGGTGATAGACTCATAGAGGTGAGTGGCTTCTCTGCATCCCAAGTTCCATAATTCTTGAAAAGCTCTCTTTTTAAGGGTCAAGGTTTTCCTAACATTTTCATAAAACATGAAATTAAATTATATATTTTAGAAGTAGTATGCATCCTAAAACAATGTATTTCCGCTTCAGTTATACATTTCTCCTTGTTATTTGATGAGAAATGTCTTTCCTTTAGTTCACTCATAAATTTTTAGTTACTTGGACATTTGGTTTATGAGATAACATAACATTTGTCATTATGTAAGTACAGTGTCTGTTAGGTTATATTTCTGGATGACTTTAAATTTATGTCTGGCAGTATAGAAATGTTATCTCCTCTGGAATCAGAGCAGAGACAAATGAAGTAGATGAAAACAGTGTGTCTTGATGAGAAGAACAAGGAAATTTGGAAATGTCAGCGTGGAGAATGAATTGAGACATAAAAATCAAATGTCAGGGGAAAAAAAACATAGTTTTTCAAAGTTTCCTTTCTGTACCTCGTGGGTTTTGGTTCATTGGTCTTTGAGGCTATGCTTTGACATACATAGGATGGCTAATTTCTGTTTGTATGAGTTTTGTGCGTGTAGAAATTAAGGTGAAAATGAGAAAGAGGGTACTTTATTAGTGGCTTTTCTTAGTGTTTTCCTTAGAAAACAGTCTGCATTTTTAGTGGCAAGTGCTGTGTTTTGTAATTATTAACTAGCATTCAAATACTAATGTTAAATATATGGAAGGGGTAAACAACAAGGTCCTACTGTACAACACAGAGAACTTTATTCAATATCTTATGATTTTGGAAAATGGATAATGGAAGAGTATTTATTTATTTATTTATTTATTTATTTATTTTATTATTTTAAAAAATTTTTCATTGGAGTATAGTTAGTTGCTTTACAGTGTTATGTTAATATCTACTGTATAGCAAAGTGAATCAACTGTACATACCCATATATGCCCTCTTTGGAAAAGAGTATTTTCTTTTTTTGGCTGTGCTGTGCACATATAGGATCTTAGTTCCCCAAACAGGGATTGAACCTGTACCTTCTGCATGGGGAGCATGGAGGTGGAAAAGATTATTTTAAAAAAAATGTGTATATGTGTATAATGAATTCACTTTGCTGTATATCAGAAATTAATACAACATTGTAAATCAACTATACTTAAAAAAAGATACTAATGTTAAGGTAAATGTTTATAATGTTATCCTTTCTTCTTAACTTGTAGTCTCATATGTAGCTTGAATCTCTCCAACTCTAGCTCTCCTCCTAAAGATTTTTTGAAAAGTAATGAAACCAAGGAATAGCTTCCAGATTTTTTCCTGCATATACATTTTAGGCCTAGATTCCTTCAATCTTCCTCTTTCCTCTTTGTCTGTTAGTGTGACACCACATTTTAAAGGGATACAGGTAGAAGCCCAATGAAAAGAAAGGTTTGAGTACAAATTGTGTTTCTGGTATTGTTTGCTCAAAGAGCCTCTTGTCCTCAGGCTATGAGTGGGGGTGGGTATTAGTCCCCATTTGTAGTTGTAGCTTGTTTCATTTAGGAAGTGTCTCATCTGGGACGTGAGCCTAGTTATTTTTTTGCCCCTAAATCAAAAAAAAGTCTGTCTCCCTGTCCCACTTTTCCCCACCTCTCCCTGCATGGCCTCCCGCCTTCTTCCTCGTGGAAGGTAAGCTTTATTTTTGTGTCTCCCTTTCATCGTGTAATCGCTTTACTTGTGACACATTACAGAGGCTTTTGCTATACCTTTTGAGGAACGGAAGGGCCTGTGACCTGTACCTCTTCAGAATTAGGCTTTCTTTTTTCTAGCTGTCCAGCATATTTTAACCTAACTTTTAGTATCCGTAGTTGTATCTACAGAATATCAGCAGTTCCGTGGGCAAAAAGTTTTCTGAGCATCTGGATATTTTCAAGCCTGTATATTTGAAACAGATATCATGTGATTAATTTTTTAAAATGATCTAGAAAATTTTTGCTTTCTTTAAACCTGTTACTACCGAAAGGTTTCAAAACATATTTTAACTACAGGAAAGTTTTGATGTTATTATTTAAGTGATACACTTAATTGCCTTACTCAATGTTATTTCTTTCTGTCTGAAGAGAGTATTATAGGATACTTTTTAAAAGAAATTTCCATTCTCATTTCTACTAGCTATGTTGTGTTGCTGATAATGTTATACTTTCTACAACAATGATGAGATTCCCCAAGAAGTGGTTGTTTAAAATCTATCTCTGTCTTGTTTTTTCCTGGTAGAATTCTCTTAAAACATTGAAAAATCTTGAGATGAAATACTGCTTGCCTTCCAAAAATATTATTTTGTAGATATTCTTCTTCTGTGTTTGCTATTAGTGATAAAAAGTTATTGTCATAATTTTCAGTAACATTTCAATGAAAGCTAAGATGCTTTTACCGAAATATTTTAGTGTGTTTTACTACCCCTGTAAGGGTGGCACTTTTTGATTTTGATATAAGAAAATCAGTGATGAACAAGGGCATCACGGAATCTCAGTTCAAAAATAGGAAGTTTTGCGCCAATGTGGCATTGTAGATATATTTGTATCTCTGGTTACTTGTTAACGTGCTAGTGGCTATGCTTTTGATTTATTGATGAGATCTGAAAGATTGACTGTTTCCTGCCTTGCTTCAAGATAACTGGTATGCCTTTCATTATTAGCCCCAGCAGCCTGGCGGTTACCAGATCAGGGCAGAATGTACCATGCAATGAGTCTTGTTCCATGGCAGACATGGTCAGTTCTAGAATGTGTCTCGTCTCCTGTTAATCTGTTTGCATGGTATTGTCGCTGAAAACCTTTTGTTTGTTTTAGGTTAATGGAGTTGATCTAGCAGGCAAATCCCAGGAGGAAGTTGTTTCCTTGTTGAGAAGCACCAAGATGGAAGGGACTGTGAGCCTTCTGGTCTTTCGCCAAGAAGATGCCTTCCACCCAAGGGAACTGGTGTGTAACTTCAGAGCAGATGAATGGTTTCTGACACACATGAGTCAGGGATCTGGGCTAGCTACCTGCTAGCCAATGTTTATTAAAACATTTTCCAAGCCGTTTCTATATTTTATATATCTTTCAGCCTTAACATAATATAAGTGTTCTTTCCTCACATTTCCTCCGTTTTGGAAATAAATATCCACAATGTTGCATGCAGGAATATTTGAAAATCAAATTGCAGGAATATTTTCTAGGACAGTAAATGTTTATTACTGAACACTTTTAGATGGACTGATTGAATACAGAGATGTCGATTATTCCATAACTGTCACTTCAAAGGCTGTTGTTGAAAGCTTGCCATATTCTCCACTACATATGACAAATTTTTATATTTCAAGTTTTCATGGTACATGTAACTAAGCCAAATAAAGATACTTGCTTACTGTTGTATGAAAAAGAGGGCCTTAATTAAATAGTCTTCCTGAAAGTAAAAAGACCTGAGATGCAAGAAGCCCTGGGGCCATTAATTCCTAATATAGACATTATTTGGAATGACATAAATGAAAAGGGATTTGTTTGCAAACTATTTATTTCACTTTTTATACATATGTCAGTGTATCTAAATATTAGATACTGGTATTTATGCAGTATTGGTGTGAGTGAAATATGTATATTAAATTGACATGGTTCTTGGTAATATAAGTAATCACCTTAGTTTTTTTGTTTTGATGTAGTAGGAAAGTCAATTTACTTCAAAAACAAGTGGTATTTTATATATTTTGAAAGATATTCTAGTTGGGTCATTTTAGGACATTTGACCTGTCTTTCAGATAGCTTTTAGCTTTATCTAAACAATAATTAATCCATATGTACTAGAGTGGATTAGTTTTAGGGATGCAGTTTCAAAATTCTTCTGATTACTGTAATTCTCTTAGGCTAATCCTTCAAATATAGATGTGTCATGGTAGTAAAAATTCCCCTTTATTATAAAACAAATTTTAGTCATGGGAATATCTCATCCCTTGGTGACACACATAATGACAATTTACTGTGATTTCATGGAAATTTCAGATTGTGATAGGGCTGAAAACTGAACACTTGTATTCTTAAATAGATTTTAAGAAATGAAAAAAACTTCTTTATTTCTGTTTAAAAATGTTTAATGCATTATTTCTCAATTTAAATTCAGTTTTCCATTTCCCCCCACTGTTATCCAATTTTGTGCTTAAAATGCCACCTGATCCTAAATCTGGAGTTGTCTCTATTAAATTGTAAATGAGCACTTAAAAAAAAAAAAAGACTGAACTTTCTATGCAATGAAGCTTTAGTCCTTCCTCAGTGTAAGCCTGAGCCTGGGTGATAGTTGGCATTATTAGGTTGCCAAAGCTTAACTGCTGCTCTTACAGCCTTTCCTGAGTTCCTGCCAGCATAGACCAGCTTAAGGTTAATCAGGTTCTCCTGGCCCAAGTTTGATCTTCCAGGCTTCTGTTTTCCCCTTCTGCTGCCTTCTTTTTTTTCTCTTGGTTATTTAATTTATTGCTTGTGAGCTTTTCATTAAGAAGTGAGCCAGTAGGCCGTCAGTTTATTATTCACATTGCAGCTGCTATACAAGATTTAAAAGAAGAAAATTCTGAAAACTTAAAAGGTGGAGGGTGGTGTTTAAAATGATCTTTCAATCCAGTTAACAGAACACTTTTCTTTTCTTTGGGGTGTTTGTATTTAAATTCTGTGTCTAAAGTAAAATTTATCAATAGGTACCTTTTTAGTAAGTCAACCATATAACTATATTAATTAAAGCAACTCTATAGTACATGAAAACCATATCACATTTATAACCTGTGTAATATTATAAAGTATAATGCTTGTGGTTCAGACTGTGGTTCAGACGGTTATTATCTGGCCTAGCTATCGAATTACAATATACTTTATAATTTAGACTTAGTTAGGAAAATTAGAAAACAAAATTAGAAACAGTGCCAGGAATAGAGAAGCAGTTTTGTGGGATTTGTTTTCCTCCCAGTAATAAATTCATGATGTACTCCAAATGAGCAACTAGAAATTTATATCTAGAGAAAAATTTTTAAAGAACCACCCCCCACAACACACACACACAAGATAACATAGCCACATCAATGAAACTTTGCAAGACAGAGTAATATATCAACCATAATTTGATCACCCTCTATATATTTTGTTGATTTTAAGAAAAAACAATTTTTCCTTGAAAGTAAAGCTTTGTCTCCCTGTGTGTTGAAGATGGCTTTGGTCAGTCTGTATTTATGTTTTTCTTCAATTCTTCTAGAATGCAGAGCCAAGCCAGATGCAGATCCCAAAAGAAACGGTAAGAGCTTTGTCTTTTGCAGGATGCAGAGATGTTGGAAAGATAAATTGAACTAACTTCTTACTAGTTAATTATGAAGTTACTTGTCCTCTCTTTTCCTGGCTCATAATAGATCCTACATAGATTTATTAAATCCTAAACTGGTCTTTCCTTAAGTGACTTATTGCTGCTACCCCAAATGAAGAATATTTCACGATTATTTTTGATCAGACAGGGCTAAAAAAGGGACGTTAAAGACGCTCAAATTCACTTGCATAATAAGAGGGACTAAAATTGGCGAGCTTCGTAATTTCATACACACACACACTCACACACATATAAGACACACACATACATATATATGACACATACATATATATATATGACACATACATACATATATATATGTAAAGTATTTTATGAGTTGTGAAGTGCTATATTATAACTGGCTACAAAAATGAAAAAAAGAAGAAAACTCAAGTAAAAAAAAATAGGACTATAAGGCACGATAAAAATGTGTCATAAATAGGAAAACTAAAATATGTTAGCAGTTAAACTAAACATATTGTCATAATAACATATTTAATAATTTTTAAATTTATTATCAGTTATTATGACATTTTATATGGGACTAAAAATTCTCCTAACAGAAGTAAGTTTTCACAGCTTTGATTAAAACGCAAAAATAGGTGTTTAGAAGACAAATCTTAATATGGGCTGAAAATAAAAGAATAAGCAGGCAGTACTAACATAATGAAAGAGAAAGAATTGCTGTATTAGTTTCTAAACTTATCTTTTTTGTGTATGTGGATGCACTACATGGGGAAAAAAGAGAGGTTATTTTATATTGACACATGATATTATCCAGTAGCAAATCGAACAGACAGGATATTTTATACATTAAACATCACAGCACAAAAACATTCTCAAACCCTTGTGAAGAAAATGAAACTTTGCAAAACCATATCTATAGTGGGTGACGCTAGTACGTATTTTCCCAAATTTGGGGTGTTAGACAAATAATGTAAGAATATGATGAATCTGAATGACATAATTAATACTATTAATAGCATAACATAATTTAATTTTCATTGACACGTTTATAGTCAGACAGCTTTGAACCTAATAAACAAGCAAAATTTGTTTCATTTTCAAATATTCCATTGTTAAAAAAAGTGGATGGATACTCAGACCTCAGAGAAAAGTCAGGAAACAACCTGGAGAATATTACCCTTTTATAAGTATAGGTTGTAGGAAATTCATAGCCTCCATTTTTTATACATTAAATCAATAGGTCTGTGATAGTTAATCAAAATCACAATGGTGTGTAGGGGTGTGGGTGTGTGGGTGTAGGTGGGGTAGGTTGAGGGAAAATCAGACAGATTAATTCTAAGGAATCAAGTGGGGCTTAAGAAGGTCTTTTTTATTTCCTATTTTAACAAACAACAATGCTAGCAAAATGTACTATAAAGCTAAGCACTTGAAATAGCATGATGTTGTTCTAGGAATAGACAAGTAGATAATTTAAACACATTGATGATGGAAGCGCTCCAATTGTTTACATGTGTACACAAGTTTGTTAAAGGAGGCATTTCAAAATAGTGGTAAAGAGTGGTTTATTTAGTATTTAGAACAATTTGCCATTGACTTAAAAAAGTTAGATTCCTTTTTATTCACCATGAAAAATAAATCTCAATTGATTATGAAATTAAATCTAAAAACATACCAAAAAATATTGAGGAAATATGTGAAAAGTTTCTCTGTTAAATTTGGCTAGTGAATGGTTGTCCTGGCATGACAAAGTCAAAATGTCCTAAGAGAGCAGATTGATGGGTTTGTTTATATGTATTAAAAAACTTGTATAGCAGTAACTGCACCATGATAGAGTTGCAAGATAGATACTAAAACCAGAAAGTATTTAGCAGTGTGTTCCTTGGGTGAAGAACCATTGTTTGGTGTTTGGAATCTAAATGTCATGGAATGTTTTGGAAAAGTGAATGGCATCGCAAATAAACTATATCTGTTAATGCCTAAGATGATCTGAGATGGAGAATGATGCCATAAGCAGTAAAGATAAGCATGTTCTTTTGAAACATGTAATCAGTCCTGGTGAGCAAATTGAGGATTAGGTCTGAAGTTTTCAATCACAAAGCTGCTGGGAAAAAGCAGCTTTGGCTTTCAAGGTGGTATTCCATGGAGAATGTCCAGGTGCCCTCTATTCTGTGCCTCACCCCAAACCTTTTGTGGTCATGATAGCATGCCAGAGCAAATGCCAGTTCATCCACCTGAACAAAAGAGATGGTATGTGTGTATGTGAATCTGACTTGAGATTGCAAATGGAAATTGTTTCTGATAAGGGTTTTCCAAGATAGGTAAAAAAAGGTAAATTTTTTTGGTCTAAGTGTTTTCTTTTCGGTTTACTGTTCTTTCTTTGGTTGTCTCACACCTGGGTGTCTCTTTCTACTTTTGATAGGCAAAACCATTTTGGGCTGTTAAAGGTTTTATGTTAAAATTGCAGTTTAAAAATTGGCTTTCAGGGTCTCTCTCTACCTTTTGGTGGCAAGTCTTAAATTCATTCACGTGGTGAAATTCTCTGACATTATATTCGTTAAACTTTCAGGCAATTGTAAGCACCTTGAGAATGGAATGCCCTAAAGCCCAATTAGTTGATCACAATGACTCCCAGAACTGATTAGAAATTGTAAAAAAGTCATTTACGTAGATGAGTCAAGCAGTACCAATGGCTGATAGACCTTTTAAATATCTGAGGCATAAGTTTCTTGTACATCTTCTAAATTTTGTTATAATTAGCCAGAGCGGGTAGCTAGAAACCCTACTGAGTTTTAGGTTATCCATTCAAAACTGGACAAAAAGCTGAATTATTTAGCATAGGCTCAAGGTCACTTATTCCATGATTTGAACAAACTCCTTGCCTTTGGAAAGTTTATTCACTTGATAGTTTAGTTTTGTGCTCGTCCAGGTTGGACAAGATAATACATGGATGTATTAGCCAGGATTCTCCAGAGAAACAGGACCAATGGGATGTGTAGAGAGTTATAGCGAGACTTGTTATAAGGAATTGGTTTGTGTGATTATGAAGGCTGGGAAGTCTAAGTCTGCAGTGTGGGCCAGCAGGCAGAGACCTAGGAGAGTCCACAGTGCAGATGAAGTCCAAAGACAGTCTGCTTGAGAATCCCCCTTGCTCAGGCATGCCTGTCATTCTGTTCTGTTCTTTAACCGATTGGATGATGTGGAGGGTAATCTGTTTTATTCAGATTCACAAATTTAAATGTTAATCTTATCCCAACAAACCTTCCAAGTGGACACAAAATTAAGCATCACAATGAAGTAGTGAATTTACCTACAGGCTATCAGGCCTTAACTTACCAAAGTGCCTATTTCTTCCTTGGGCTTCAACTGACAGTGCAAAACTGCGTAGGAAGGCCCCCAAGAACTCTTCGTAAGATCCATGTAAGAATATCATTGTATATAAAAAATTCAGAGCTACTGGATATAAGTAGGGCTTTAGAAAATAATAGTTTTTAGAGATGATGCTAGAGCATATGGATAAGATATGAAACATGCTTAAAGGTCAAAAATTCAACATGCATGGGATCTCCATTTGGGATCCCTTGCAGAGCCAGGAGGATCTCCCTGTAGAAGCTGCAAGGATATACTGAGGAGATTTGGGGATAAGCTAACTGATAGGTTATAATCTTGATCTGGAAAATTAATGAGCTAATCAGTAAGTCAGGCCATAGTCTTATTAATGTAATGGTTGTGGTAGATAAAGTAGAGTGTACCATGTTGACCCCGTTGTAAAATAAGAAAATGATCCCATTTATAATAGGATAAAAGAAAAATACTTAGGAATAAATTTAACCAAGGAGATGAAAGACCTGAACACTGACAGAGATAAGAATGGTGGACTGGAGGATCAGGAGAATGAGGGAAAGGAGATACTGGTCAGAGTATAAACTTCCACTAGTTATATGATGAGTGTGTTCTGGAGGTCTAATGTAGAGCATGGTGATTATAGCTAATAATACTGTGTTATGTACTCAAAAATTGCTAAGACAGTAGATCTTAAATGTTCTCACTACAAAAAAATGTAGTTTTGTGAGGTGATGGAGGTGTGTTAGCTAAACTATGGTGTTGATTGTTTTGCAGTATATAAATGTACCAAATGAACACTTTGTACATCCTAAACTTACACGGTGTTATATGTCAAATATATCTCAAGAAAGCTGGGGACAAAATAGCCCAAAGTAAGACAAAGCACATAGCAAGCCTAATGGGGGGTTGAATTATGGGTTGGCACTTCTTCATTCAAAGCCTTGTATAAATTCTTTGGGATAAACTGATCATCAAACATTTCTGATGATCAAACATGGGCTCTCCTGGCTAACACTGATGGAAGAATACAAAATTCTCTGATTTGAGTTTTTGTTGAAGATTTCTACTATCACACATTAATCATGTTAACCTAATCATATGTTAAACTAATCATAATAGTTTGGCTTTGACCATCAAATATTGCTATTATCACAAAGAATTTTATAAAATATGTGCTATTTCTAGTGCTTTAAGTACTCAAGCTAAAAGTCATGATTCAGTGAAATACTTTTCAATTCAAATGATTCAAACTTACTTTAAAACAATCTTATTCCAAGATTGGGATAGAATGATATTTTCATGATCTTACAAAAATAGTAATGATTTTGTATAATGAATCTGTATCTATTTTTAGGGGATTCATTTGAAATTCCCTACTTTCACTAAAGTAAGTTAAAGATTTCCTATGGTGTATTTTCCCTTGGGAAATATATCTTAGTTATTTTTTATTGTCTTTCTTTAATGGTAGAGTGATAAAAATTATCTTTAAAATTTATTCTATGTGTTTTTTTTTTTGCTATTGAACTCACGTCATCTTAAAGATTATATTGGTAGTAATGTCTGTTTTAAAAATAAGGACTGTTTTAGATATAGCAATACTATTCTGGATTAATTACTATGTGTAATTTTTATTCGAAAACATCATTCTTTCAGAAAAGTTTCAAGAACAGCCTGAGGAGCTCCAGTATATTTGTCTTTTTGTTAATATTTAACCACATTTGATACGTAATTTTCTTCCATTCTTCCCTCTCATTCCCTCTAATATCTCCATCTTTCCTTTCCACTGTATAATTTTTTTCAGAATTGATATAAATTGTAGACATAATTCCCCTTCATCTGTAAACCTTTCAGGGTGTGTATCCTAAAGAATGACATTTTCGTATGTAACCAGGTTATAGTCAACAAAGCCATGAAGTCAACATTGACTTAACAGTGTTGTATTACCTGTTGTCTCAGTTAGTGTCCTTCATGGTATGCAGACGTGAGCAAACGAATGAATACATATGCATCAAATTCTGGTCCAGTTTCCGCTGTACAATCACGCCTGGCATCTAGTTGTCATGTCTCTTTAGTCTTTCTTAACCCAGAGCGTTTCTTCAGTTTATCTTTGGTTTTCATTTTTGAAAAGCAAATTACTTTGAGAATGTCCCTCAATTTGGGTTTGTGGGGATTTCTTTGAGAAATGATTTTTCTGGCTTCACATTACAGATTAACGGTGCAAAACCTTTTTTTTTTTTTTCCCCTCCTCAGTATTTGTAGCATCAAGCAAAACATTTAAAAAATTTTTAAATGTTATTTATTTTAGATTTACTGTTTGAATCAGAAAAGAGCACATAAAGCAGGATGTGACATTTTTAACTTTGCTAATAAGAGTGATTAACCTTAAAATATCAGCACAAATATCATGCATAAACATTCATCTTGCATATGGGATTAAATAAAACCTATAGCTCAAACTGTAGGGTTATTCCTTTATGCAAAAAATATAAACACAGTACCATCTCTTACTTAAATCCTGCTCTTGATTAAAACTGCAAGTGGTTATTATTATTTGTCTGCTATATTGGCATATTATTTAAACCCTAGATGTTGAGTTAGTGTATTCTGTCTTTAACTTGTATGAAAACTCAAGTTAGGCGTGAGAATATGATGCTGTACTTATTTTGTAAGATCCATCATAAAATTTTCAGCCCTACCTGTCTTCCCCATCCTAGCACCAATCTCTGCCCAATGATCATGTTTTGGCCACATAATATAATCAATTTCTACTTCTTTGCTACCAAGTTTGTAAATTAACTGCAGGTTCAGAGTGGCCTGTGGGCCAGCTGTGTCCCCTCAGCTATTGGGACTGTTGTTCGGGGCAGAAAGGAAAACCAGGCTTTAGTGCAGATCACTTGTGGATATTTTTCTGTCTCGCTGCACATATGTGTGCATCTTTTCTGCCATTCTGAGGATTAGTGGGAAAATAAATAGCATTCATACTGCCCATGCCTTATATTTTCTGTTTCTAATATGCTTAGCAAAAATCCTCTTTTTTTCTGGACATTAGAAGGCAAAAATGCCTATGGAGTAATGGCTAAGGGAAAACATGCCAGATTGTATTGATAGAAAAAAATTACATGTGCATATGAGGGACATGATGTGTATTTGAGTGACATTCATGTCCAAATGGCTTAAGGAGCAAATTAAAGGGAAACAAAATATTTATTCTGTTTCTTTAGGAAAAAACTTGACTCAAGAAACAGTTGATACAGTACAGAATCTGTGGATGGAGTAACAATTGAAGATGATAGAAAATTAGCTTCTCCTTGTGTCAGAATGAAGAGATCCCCATACTAGTAAGATTTTTTGGAAAAATTCTCTATAAAGTAGATTTTGAAATAGTTTTTGAAGAGCGTATTTTTTAAAAACATTTTGCTGCCAGAGAATTAAGTTCTAAAAGCTGGCATTAATTTCAGTCTTATGTCAAGAGCGAAATGGATTAATAATACAGTATCAAAGGAAAAGTACAATTTCTCACTTAAATGTTTTTAATGATAATAATGACTTAAGACTCAATAATAAAGCTAGAAAAGAGTATTACTATCATCCTGCAGTTTTCATAAGAAATGAAACTTTTCCATGGAGAGTACAGTCTCCTTTAAAACAGGTTCGGGGCAGGGCAACATGTCAGAAGTGATTTGAACTTGATTAAAATTTCTGTATTCAGTCAGCTCCTTATCTTGATTTTTCGAGTAGAAGAAAAATGAAAAATTTAAGTCTTAGTAGAACATTATAGAAATGTCAATATAAGTAAACATTAAAAAGTCAAACTGAAGCTACGAATCAGTCAGTGACAGTTAAGAACCTTCCAGATTTGAGGCAAAAACATACTGAATGATCAGACTTACAAGTGCGCTAGTAAGGGACTGTCTTTTGTTTCTGTGTCTTTTCAAACGCAATTTTCCAAGGAATATAAGTACTGGTTCTGATTCACAAAGTGAATTTTATCTTTCAGTTTCCCCTGAATTTAAAGTAGGAGGGCTGTATTGTGTTCTGATCATTTTGTATTTCAAACATCAGAACCATTTTATATTAAGGTAGCTATGTTCATTCATGCAAGGTTTTTATTTATGCTCTCCAATTGTTTTGAACCATATGGATGAAAATAAAATTTATAGAGCAAAACAAATATATAAAGATACTTTTGCATAGTAAATATGATGTCAGTATTTTAATATAGAGTATTTAATGTTTATTTTTCCCCAATCCATTGATTTTATTTGAGCTGTAATTATTCTCTGGGAATATTTTAAATGTAAGAAGGCTTTTATAATGCACAAGTATAGGATTTATTTTGATTTTAGTACTTTGTATAGTTAACATACTATCCCTCTGTATCTTTTCAAGTTCTTTTAAAAATATTCTTTATTATATAATTTTCCTATTTTTAATATTAGAGTTGTTTTTTTTTTAAACATACCTTGTCCTGATAACTTTGAGGCTGTCTTTTCAGATGGCACAGAGAATGTTAGCATTGACTATTAGTAAGTTAGAAACAACAAAAAAATCACATTATTGTGGATTTGGATAATGTACCTCTTGTATTATGATAATCTAAGAAAAGACTCTTACTGATAAACTCTGTACTTCCAAAAATTATTTCAGCTGATTGAGATATCTCAGATTGCATGTTAACTTTCCAAATGCCTTTTAAAAATTATTTTATACTATTATGTTAATTTTGATAATTATTAGAAAAATTAAAAAAATTTGCTGAGATGCAAAGAAAAAAGCTGAAGTCTACCCACAGTTCCTCTGCAGTAGGCTTACACATGTGTAATCGAACATTTCTTAAAAGTGTAATCTTCAAAGCATGCCTTGTAGTCCAGCCTCATTAAGTACCATTAGATGTTTAACCATTCTTCAAGCGTATTTTGATAATCTCAGTATTTCGATAATGCTGGAGAAATATTCCAAAAGTGCGAAAAGAGAAGGAGGAAAACTTGTAAGACTAGATGAGGCATTTAATTGTGATTCTAAGAACTTGTGCCTCATGTCTATTTTGTGGTTGGAAATGCTGAACTTGATAAAGAATTTGGGCCTCACCTATTTAGAGATGGCCAGCACAGAGTTGGGAACACTACCAAGGATTGCCGAAGGCAGAGTACGTCCTGTTCCGGTGTCCAACATACTTATATGTCATCACACTGTGTTTCCTCAGGTTATACCTGAAACATTCACTTGCTCCTTGCTTTTTGGGAGGAGCTGGGCAAAAGTTTGTGCATCTCAAATGTGTTGGGTTCTGCAGCAGTCTCCTTATGCACTTGATGTCTACTATTATGAAATCAAGGTCGGCATATACAACTCTTTAATTAAACAGTATTGCTTGAATAATATCCACCAGCTGCAGTATGTATCATAGAGTACTGTGGAAAAAAGAAAATTCTCTAAAGTTGTTTATCTTTACTTTGTCTCACAAATGTTGAAGGTTAAAACTCTCTAGCAGCTCTCTGAAAATGAACCCCTTTTTCTGCTGACTTTGTATCATCAGGGTTTGTTGTTGTTTGAGAATAAAATGATACACCCTTAATGAACATTAAGCTATTAATAACACTGAAAATTCCTAGTGAAAAACAAAGGGATAAATGAGTTATGTTTATTTATTTTGATTTCCTGCTGTTTCTGTTTTTCTCCTGTGGTTTAGAATATATAAACAGATGAAAACCCCCCACGAAAAACAAAAACAAACCAAAACTCTAAGGGTCTACATGTCTTTAGTCCTTCTGCTACATTTTTTCTCCTATATTTCTCAGAACTGGTTTAGGTTTGTTTCAATACTGAAACAAGTGTCACATAAAAATATTAGCAGCTGCTCCAGGAATCATCTGGAGGGGGTGCATATGTGCTGTTATCATGGATCCTGTTGTGGAACTTCCGTGGAAATGCTGTACCTGTTATGATTAAAGAACCACTCATTAGCAGTCCTTCAAAATAACAGAAACCTTGGAATATAACTGTGCAATTTTGTTTCCTGTTAGAAAGCAGAAGATGAGGATACTGTTCTCACACCTGATGGCACCCGGGAATTTCTGACGTTTGAAGTTCCACTGAATGATTCAGGATCTGCCGGTCTTGGCGTCAGTGTCAAAGGTAACCGGTCAAAAGAGAACCACGCAGATTTGGGAATCTTCGTCAAGTCCATTATTAATGGAGGAGCAGCATCGAAAGTAAGCCAATGTCAGTCTTATCAAGCTTGTGCGCATTCACAAAAATGTTTAATTTATAGCCCTATTCCTTGGAAACATTTAAGTGGTTGGGGGTGAAATCGTTCCTCTTCCCTATGTTCGTTTCTGCGGCCTGTGAAGTAAACCGACAAAAAACAGATTAACAGGAGAAAAAGTTTACAAATTTTACTGATGGTAAAATTTCCAATTTTATGTGTATGGGGGCTCCCCAGGAAGAAGTGAAAACCTAAGGAAGCAGTTAGATTTAGAAACTTGTATAACACTTTAGATAAATTGTAGAGTAGGGATTAGACAAGGAAAGATGGTTTGGGCTTCCAGGGGCAGTCAGTTGTGGGATGGTAAACCTCTGAAGGAACCCCATGGAAGCAAAGTCTCCTTTTATAAGGTTTGTTTCTGAAGACTCATCTCAGTAAGTCTCTGTCTCTGGTGTGAGGGTCGCTCTCCACTTCCAGGTTAGAGAGAAGAGAACTGGCACCTTCACAAGGGGGACCTTCTACCTTGAATTCAGCCAGAGGCAGGGAGGACAGAGTCCTCTTTCTGTGTCTGACATTTCTCACTTGCCTTCTGCTGAAAATAATCCCAATGCCAAAGTGGTGTGTTTTGGGGTGGTATATTCTGATCCCCTGTAACACTTAAATGTTTTCTGGCTTTTTGCCTAATACCCCAAATAGGATCAAATAACTAGTGCAATCTCATTGATGTTTCATTTGGGGATGCAAGTCTTATCTTCAGCTCCTTATTTTTGGTCTCAGAGTTCATAGCCCATGTTCATGCTAGTGAAATGAAGATTATCTTTGCAGAGACTTAGCTCAGGTTCTGGCACAGACCTGCCTGACAGGAAAAGTTAATCCCTTCCCCATGTCTCCTCCCCTCTCATGGGTCACTTCTCCTGTTTCCCAGAGGAGAGAAAATGTCCTGGCTGTCTGATGAGGGGGGTGCTACTCTTCTCTGCAATTGTCTAATAGCCTGGAGCTTTTGCACATCTTGGGTTGTAAATAACCTCTCTGGGTGTCTGTGGAAGCAGGAAAGTAATCACTTTGTGTCCTTTGAATTAGTATGCTATTTTGGTAAACAGATTATGATAATGACTTGATTTACAAATGTATAAATGATCGAAGTAGACACAGGCTGCAAGGGCTGCTTACACATTATTATGCTAGTGTTCAATTGGGCATAATCCATTAGTATTAAAGCTCCCCACCCCCCACCCGGCTTTTTTTTGCTTTTTTGCTTTGTTTTCATTTTATTTTTTTAACGAAAGGGAAAGCAGCTTCTTTTATCACAGACTATTTAATGGCACTTATTTTTACCTGCTTCCTTCCCAGGATGGGAGGCTTCGGGTGAATGATCAACTGATAGCAGTGAATGGAGAATCCCTGTTGGGCAAGACAAACCAGGATGCCATGGAAACCCTCCGGAGGTCCATGTCCACTGAAGGGAACAAGCGAGGAATGATCCAGCTCATTGTGGCGAGGAGAATAAGCAAATGCACTGAGGTAAAGAATGAGAAAGACAAAAGGCATCTGAAATGGCCATAGTACCAAGTTCTGTCCTAACATTGGACAAAGAATTACAGGTCCCTGGGCTTTACCTCAAAAGAGTCTCAATTATCTCTGGTGGCTAGAGTTTATTTCATTGTCATTAGATTGTGATTTATTTTCTCAATTCTGTGATCAAAATATTCCTAAGCATGCAGTAATATTTCTATTGCCATCTCAACAGTTAATGCCGGGATCTGGAAGGCACCTTTATTTAGCTGGGTTCACACCTTGAAAACAGAGCCACACATTCCTTCTCAGAGTCCAGTTTCTCTTCTGTTCATCAGTGTTGAACCAGGAGGGAAAAACATCGAAGCAACGATTGCTTGCTCCCTTGCTTATCTAGACTCGGTGCCTCTTGCAAAGTCCCTCAAGGGGGAGAGTCTGCTTCTCTTGTGACATGGTCAGAAGTGAAAGCCTCCCTTCCCACGCCTGGCCTGCTTCGTCCTTTACTGTAGGGCTGGGCGTTTTTCTCTGGAGAACCTGCTTTTCAGTGATACCTGCTGCATGAAACCATGGTGGGTTCTCCACCTGTGCTGTGTCTAACCAGGTGTGAGTGGGAAGGTTTTCTTTCCCGAAGGACATGAGCTTTTGTTTTCCCAAATAGCAAAAACATACCAAGTAGAAACATACTACTTATGTTTCAATAGCAGAGCATTTGAAAATTTAAAGGGAATTAAATATAGATTTGTTAATGAATATTAGAGCCTGAAAAAAAATGTTTTTTTTTAAGACATTTTATAAAGTATGTGCCATCTATAGGAAAGAAGTGGGACCTGCTTGCTGAAAGTATTGTTGTTTTTTTCTTTATTGATGTTCAACTCCCCACACTTTTAAATCAACTGAGAGAAAATGTTTCGCAAATCGCACAAACTGGAAAGTGTACCTAGCCTGCTTAGGTGTTTTTCTTAATGTTAAAATCTGTGTTTAATATATAAAGAAAGCTTTTCAGGTCATGATGATGGCTCACCCAATACGTTAATACAACTGGATTTTGCAACATATCTTTGAGCTCAGGGGGTAGTCAGGGGAGAGGTGACCGATTTTTGAAAAGTTATTGACCATAGTCTTACTTTTACATTTTTGTTTTCCAAATGAAGAATGACTTAATGTTAATTAACTAATTAATTTCCACAACATCAAGAGAAGAGTGTCATCTTAATTAGAAACCTCATAGTGGAAAACTGTGAAAAGTAAAACATTTGCTTTCTTATGATAAATATAAATGCTAGTTCCTTGGACTATGCTACTGGATTGATTTTCTTGATTGATAATTTTTATTGGTTTCCAAATCGTTCACTGATGTTTTTAACATAAGTCCTGTAAAGAGCTATCTTCACAGTTAGTTCACAAGACACATTGTTCTTTATTAGGTCTTTTTCAAAAATAGAAGAATTTCATTTTCCCTAAGACTGTATTCATAGACAGATGCTCATTGAGAAAATGTGTTAGATCCTGGGGGTATAGCAATGAATAAAAACACTGGGGGGCTTCCCTGGTGGTCCAGTGTCTGAGACTCCAATCTCCCAGTGCAGGGGTTCTGGGTTCGATTCCTGCTCAGGAAACTAGATCCTACCTGCTGCAACTAAGACCCAGTGCAAACAAAAAACAAACAAAAAGAACAGATGGGGGTTCCATCCCTGGATGTTCTCCTGGACAATATATCATATTCTTATCAGCTTCTCAAAGTTTTCCTTCAGAGAAAAGCATTGAAATATTATATGGGCACTTAGACTGTACAAAACAGACCCAAGGTCAGCATCCTGAATCTAGACATGCTTTCTTCTGGTTCAGGTGGTTCCCTCTTGTTCCCCAAACAAACCTGTACTAGCCTGAAAATGTTTTGATAAAGGCACTGATTTGATCCCCTGTTGCCCTATGAGATGCATGGAATTGAAATCCCACCGCAATATCTTTGTGTCTCATTCACTTCTGCATATGATTTTACGTGAATGAAAATGATTTAAGTAAGGGAACAGTGGCAGTAGGCAGTAATAGACTTTAATATTCAATATTCTTTACGGTATGATTTTCATACATTGGTGGTTATTACTATTTCTTAGGATAGAGTAAGCTTATAAAGCAATTAGATAAAAAAAAAATCTTATCACGAGTGCTGTGTTCTCTTTGTAATACCAGTGAAAAGCCTTTTGTACTGACAGGATTTAACTAAAGAATTATATGAAGACAGAAGAGCTCGTTTCAGCTTCCCATAAGTCTTAAGACATGATTTTACTGCTGTTGTACTTATATTATATATTACCTTTGGAGAAACATCTCCCTGAATTACTGGGAGGGTATGTGTAAATTATGTTACCATAAATATTGATGTAACCAGAGCATGTCTTGTCATGCGTGAACCTCAAGCCAGAACAATGTGCTAAGTTCCCTCCTTCTGTGTCTATCTGTCAGCTGTGTAGTCCGGCCTTGGGCAGTATCACAGAACTTTATTTCACTGACTCATCTTTAAATCAAGGGTTTGCATACTTAATTTTAAGCTAGAGAAGATGAAAATTTGCAAAAAGCTCATCTTTTATGCTTTGTCACATCTTTCCTTGCCCTCGCTTATATGTGGGAAGTGCTGTATGTTATCTCAATATGTTTTCTTTAAAAATTAGCAGCTCTGGGGAATTCCCTGGGAGTCCTGTGATTAAGATTCAGGGCTTCCAAAGCAGGCGGTGCAGGTTTGATCCCTGGTCAGGGAGCTAAGATCCTACATTTTGTGTGGTATGGCCAAAAATTAAAAAAAAAAAAAAAATTGGCAACTCTTTGCACTAGGTACATCTTCCCCTGCACTTCTCTGTTCTTTGTTTCCATACAGCACATTCGAGACATTTTCTAGAAGATGTTTCTCAGTCTCTTCCTCTTGACTTCTCAGGAGTCTATGGATGCTGCCTCGTTCTTCAGTCCTTTCCTGTCAATTCTGTTTTTCTCCTACTTCAGTCTGGCCCTTCTGTCTCCTCTGTGGTTGCTCTCTTCTGCCTGTTCCTTTATTGGTTAGTATTCTTCAGGGCGTTTCCTAGGCTGTGTCTTCTGCGCACGCTCCCTGGGAGACCTTTTTGTTCCCTGGTGTTCGGGTACTGCGTTGGTTGTGATGAATCCTGTGATCATGTTACCATCTCAGGGCCCTATTCTAGTTCCAGATCCTCCTATTCAGTGGAGACGTCTACTGGTGTGTCTCTGAGGCACCTATACTTTTTCCTCCTTGAGTTCTTCATCTACCGTTGTCCTTCCCCGAAGCAATAGCTCCACTGTTTCTTCAGTTGTAGAAGCTGGAAATCTGGGATGACTCTGACCTCTCAGATGCCTTTTTTGTCTCTGTCACCTCCTCCTCTGGAATCTCTCCTCCCCTACTCTCCTCCGTCCCCTGCAGTTGCCCAGTCACCTAGCAGGGCTCTGGCTGCAGCTCCCTGAAGGATTTCCCCCTCAATCCGTTTTGTCTACAGTGCAGTGAAAACC
This sequence comes from Okapia johnstoni, assembly GCA_024291935.2. Classification (NCBI taxonomy): domain Eukaryota; kingdom Metazoa; phylum Chordata; class Mammalia; order Artiodactyla; family Giraffidae; genus Okapia; species Okapia johnstoni. The sequence continues at coordinate 11,355,363 of CM044324.1, forward strand.
ATCTTCCCACAAAGCAAGCTGATCCTATTCTGTATGTCAAAAACTGTAAAATACTTTGAGATGAATTGAACAATGCAGGTGGTCTCTGTACTCGTAATTCTATAAAACATTGCTGAAGAATTAAGTTAGATCGAAATTAGTGGAGTGATACATGATTAACAGATTCAGTATCACTGATGTATCAGTTCTCTCAAATTGGCCTATAGATTTAATAAGCTCTTGTTAATCATCCCAGCAGGCATTTTTATAGCAATGAATAAACTGATATCAATTGGGATTATTAATTTTTATCCTGTTATTAATATATTATTATTATTATTAGCATTATTTAATTTATATGAAAATCTAGAACTGGGAAAACTAGGATGAAAATATCATTGGTTGCTTTTGAGCAAGTTGGGATTGAGTGGGAAATAATAGGGATGAATTTAATGAGGTAATAGGAATGCTCTTTATCTAAAGAGAGGTGTATGTTACATGGATTTATCAATTTGTCAAAACTCACTGAACTGACCAAGGACTGCTTAAAAATGAATTCTCTCTCTCGGTTTAATCCTCTTAGAATGAGAAAGCTGTATTAGAATAGAAAGGAGCTTAAGGTATCACTTATGATTCTCTTTATGTGTGAAGAAATAAACACAGGGAGGTCAAATGATGTGCTTAATGCCAGCAAGTAATTTAAGTAATTGAGAAGCGAGCCGTCCATCCCTGTTAGGCACGTGAGAGGGTCTGATGGCATGTGCGTTGTTCAGGCAGTTGATACTCTGGCTGTGTTGGGAAGTGTGGACAGTAACCCTGAGTCAGGTAGGCCATCTGAGCTGCGTCTGCCACGTCCAGGCTGACTTTGCACTCTGGTCCTTGCTCTCGACCACACGGAGACATGAAGGACATTAGCAATGGCTCTTTGTAAAAGCAGAACTCAGAACTGCGCCCTGAAACTCTGGTCACTCTTATCCAAAGTTAAACCCCGTCTTTTTATCCATTGGTTTGTGTTAACTTGTCTTTTGGATATTAGTATTGAGTTGGCCAAGAAGTTCGTTTGGGTTTTTCCTTTAGGTGGTATGGAAAACCTGAACGAACTTTTTGACCAAACCAGTACTTTCTACAATGTGTAATTTTTAATCTCAATCAACTTTCTTTTACTTCCAGTGTTGTGCTGTGTCCTCAGCTTTAAGGGCCTGCTTCCACATGGCCTATATGTATGACATCTCTAAACCATTTTAAGGAAACTCTGAGTCATTCACTCAGAAATGAATTTATTCATCCAATTATTCACCCAGTGCCTGCTCTGTGCCAGGAATTGGGGATAAAATAGAATAAGCTTATAAAGACTGAAATATCAGATAATGAGATCGTGCCAATTACTAACTCAGACCCAGTTTTAGGCTTGCTGAAGGGGATTAGGGCAGTATCTGTGCCAGCTTTTCACTGTTTATAGTTGAGATGGTGGGATACATTCTCTTTATGGGAAAGACATGATTTGACCTGCTAATGCACACTTACAACAACATGAGATTTTACAAAGCCCTATAGATATTGTATTCGTTTTTAAAAAGAAACCAATCTTTCATGTTTTCCCAGGAAGAGTAGACCAAGTGTACAATGTAAAGCATATCCATTTGGACAATATCCAGCTTTTTGTGATTAAATAGCACTTATTATTTTCTGATTATAAAAGCCACATATGATCATTTGAATATCTTTTTAAGAGAATGCTGTATTTCCATTGTTTTTAGGTATGGGGTAACTCCCAATGTTTATGCCTTTGTAAATGAAGTTCTGATAAATATTGATTGGCATGAATCTTTGTTATTCACTTAGCTTTTTACTTTGTAGGATAGTAACTGGAAAATGAAATAAATGGACTGGTCAAAGAGTATAGGGTATTTCTTGGCCCGTGACGTGCACTTGTACGTTCCTTTGGGAAAAGACTGTATCACTCCATGTTGGTCTCCAGTGGAGGTCATCTTGTTGCAGCCTAGGGCTGAATTCTCTTTAATGGGTGAAGAGGCCTTCCTATTTTCCTAGCACTGGAGTTAATGGGGTTCCAAACTTCTGCTTCTACTTGGGACTGAATTCTGTTGCATGGAGGAACATTTTTTTTGCAGCTGAAAAGACAAGGTGAAAATTGCGGTCCTTTTATTATGGTGTCCTCTTCAAATTAAGCTTAATTTGATAAGGTTTTCGTATAAGGAAAATATATGGTCTGCAGACCATACTGCATGCAGGAAGGCCACCCACTCTCCTAGGACCGCCTTACTTGGAGTGGCCACTCCCACACTCCCATGTGATACACTCTTCTTTCTTAAACTCTGCTGCTTGCAACAACAAAAAGAATCATTAAAAGATTTAAAACAAAGCTCTGTACTCCAATCTTTTTTTTTTTTTTAAGAAATTAAAAGGCATTGTATCTTCTGTTAAATATTTATGTAGGAGGCCATTGATGTCTTCATTTAAATCTGTCTTTTGAGATGCAAATTAGACACAGTTAGGGAGGTGGGGAGGTGCAGATGCTTTCCCAGGAAAGTGCTCAAGTATGACTTTCCTAATGAAAAGGCATCTTATTGTTTTTCTCTGGAAAGCCTGCATGTACTATTTTTTAAATGGAATTTTTGACTTTCTATAATGCTTAAATAGCCTCTCAGGATATTTAGGGATTTCTCATAAAGGTGATTTATAAAGAGTTTATCATCTAAAAAACTGCAGTTATGTAATTCAGCTAAATGTATTTGTTAAGTAAACTCGAGGATGTGTTGTCTGTCTTATGATAAAATAAATTATTGTGTAGGATGCAGGTTTTCCATGTTGAGACTTGTATAGTGAGTCTCTTTGATATATGTGGCTCATTAAAAATACCCATGCATGTCTATTTTTAAAGATATCAGGTATTTGTTGTGTTTATTTTTGGTTTTACCTCCCCAGAGTCCCTTGGAATTATGGCATCATGTCCTTTCAGAAAATATTCTTTTATTTTTTTATATCTGAGACCTTGAGTATTTAATTTTCTTTTCAGTAAAGCTGTCGGTTGTAATCTGCAATTAAGAAAAAAAAACTAATAAAACAAATCCTCATTTCACAATTTAAACCTTATTGAGTCTAATTCACCAGCACTGCACGTTTATTATTCTCCTGCAGTTTGACGTGCCTCCAGTTGTAATTGTGTTGACCCTTCAATGCATTAAATCTCCCCAGTGCTTATCAAACTGGGCGAGATAAGTCTACAATTCGGAACTTCATTAAATATCTCATTTATATTAAACAGATGATAGCTTCTAACAGAAATAAGAATTTGTTCCAATGGAGAAGCCACAGTTGTGATTTCCTCTGTGTTTGGAATGTGCAGTGTTTGCTTTGCTGTGCTGTACCCCCTGCCTCCACGCTGCCCCCACTACCTAAGTCCTCCCTGCCTCTGGCTGTAGGCCTTTGCCAAAGCATCAGGTGGGGTTAACCTTGGAGCTCCCATTGGGAGGATTTGTATTTATATGTTCTGTTCCCTATTGTTTCATGGCCTTACTAGCATAGATTTCTCTCTCCTATTATTTTTATGAAGTTCATAACTTATAAGGCACAGCTGTTATGCCACTTGGTATTTTAATTCTTGGTGATGGGAATCAATCTATAGTCTCCACTTATCTAGCAGATTGTATATGTTTGTGAAATAGGCATCTTTGCCTGCTTCATTAGAATACTTGATCTTTACTTGTGTACTGTCAATATCCTATTTAGCTTTTTTTTTTTTTTTTTTTTTTTTTTTGGGTTTTTAAGTCTTTATTGAATTTGTGATAGTATTACTTCTGTTTTATGTTTTGGCTTTTTTTGGCCATGAGGCATGTGGGATCTTAGTTCCCCGACCAGGGATTGAACCCACACCCCCTGCATTGGAAGGCAAAATCTTAACCACTGGGCCATCAAGGAGGTCCCTATCCTATATGGTTTATTTTCTCTCATACTTAGGATCACAATGAGAGAATAGGATGTTTGTTTCTAATTTCAGCAGAAAAAACGGAGGCTCAGTGTGTTGTTGAAGACAGCTGAGCTAACGAGCGGCCTTTAGGTCTTAGAGTGTGGGTGTTCATTCTCCCCTGCACACACACCATGGTGTGCTAATGGTTAGCTGTATTTACACACTCTAAGTGTAAAAAGCAGAGTTAAATTTCAGCCTCCATTCTGATAATGATAAAGCATGTGTTGCACAGGGCAGCATGTCATAAAGAATTCTGAATTAAACCATAACTTAAATTGACTTCAACAGATACTTAACCATCAAACTGAAAAAATAAGCAAAAGGATAAGTTTGGAAAAAAGCCTTTAATATACATATTTTTCCTTCAGTGCTTGAAATCTGACAGAACTTCATGGGAGGCACAGTGTAAAGTGGCACAGAAAGTTGGTCATTAGGCAGAGCTGTCATCACAAATTATTTTGGTACAGGGTGAAAAGTTCTAGTTCATTTGGTACTCAGTTGGATGCAGGCCTTGGGCAAGTTGTTATAATTCCCCCATGCTGCTCCTGGGCCTCCACTTCTGACTTTGCCTTTCTCTATCTTTCTCTGCAGCTGAAGTCACCTGGGAGCCCCTCTGGACCCGAGCTGCCCATTGAAACGGTGTTGGATGATAGAGAACGAAGGATTTCCCACTCCCTCTACAGCGGGCTCGAGGGTCTTGATGAATCACCCACAAGAAATGCTGCACTCAGTAGGATAATGGGTGAGTCAGGCACAACCCTGTTGGTCACATCTTACTTTTATGCTTTTACTGGTTCACAGCGAGGTTATTAATGTAATATTAATGTAAGGGAGTCTCATGTTTTCAAGAGAAAAAGGAGCAGGTTCGTTATAATCATTCAGGAAGTGTTAATGCCAAGAGAGTCAATCAATACATTGATTTTGTTAAATGAGGTTTAGATCCTGTAAAACGTGGGAAAGGAGAGAAAGAAGGGGATCACACAGAAGTGCTTTCCAGTGATCAAGATATTCTTAGTGTGTCTGAGATGTTAGATGAAGCTGCGTTTTGGTTTTTTTTTTAAATAAAAATTTAGAGGTTTATGGCAAGATTTCAAAGTCATATTTTTATAATAGCACTGTTTACAGGGAGAGGAAAAAATACGTAGATATGTGTATATGAAATATTCACATTTTGTGGTTGTTATGGACTAAAGTGTTACCCTGTTTTAATTGCATCTCGACTTTTTCAAAGGCTTCATTTGAAAATCCTGAAACTAGTGTTTTGCGTCCTTTGTTTGCATTCAGCACCATACTGTCTGCGTGGCCCCCAGTGGGTAATGAGGTTATTAGCACTTGCTCTGCAGCCGTTCAGCTCTCTGCTAACAGATCCGGTTAATAAAGACTTGCTCTGCCACCAGAGTGGTTGGATTTACTGAGTTGCTCATCTTGGGATTAGCTTGTGAGAGTTGTCAAATTTAAAATGTAAGAAGCTGTTTTGATTAAAATAGCACGTGATCTAAAATGCTTTGATTGCTGGTGTGTTTTGCAAGCCTCTAATATGAAGTACAAGCCAAAATTTAACTCCATTCTCAGCACATTTAATGGAGATTGAATACAATCCATGTCTCCATTAGGAAGCTTCATTGGGACAGGAATTTGTTTCCTTCATCAGTGTATGTTTATGGAAAGCCTGCTGTTGGCAAGACACTGTATTTACTTTTGTTGTAGATGCAAAGAGGAGTGAGAAACAGTCTGCCTTCAAAGAACTTTCTACCAGGCATGATTGGAAAAATATGTGAACATGACTAGTAGAATTTTCTGTTCTTCCTCTAATCCTTCTAGCTTTCTTGTTTGGATATACTGTTAAATTCTCATTTCTTATTTTATTACACATAGAATACAGACATGCCAGCTCTCTGGTTTAATTTTGTCAACATTTTTGTTGGATCTTCTTGATGAAGTGTGAGCAGGGGGAGAATGCCGAAGGTATTGCATACCTGTCAGATGACAGGCATTGTACATGGTGTGTTAGATTAACCTTCACTTATTAATAATCACTCTCCTCACTGCTGTGAGGTTTTCCCTACTTTACCAGTTTTGGTGTGTCACTTGATCTTCATTAAACACTTTTTTTATTGTTGAAAATTCAGACCTCTTAAGAGAGAAAGAGAGTGTATGTGTCCCTGGATCTGTATGCATACAAAGTGATTCGCTGTAATTTCCCCTTTATTATAGGAACATAGGACTTGCCATACTGAATCTGACCACTGGTCCACCAGTTCCTGTAACCTGCATCCTGCCTCCAATCCCTGATGCTTCAGAGGAAGGCGAAAAACTAAAACTAAAAAACAAACCAAAAGCCCCCAATTCACCTAGTGACCTTTGGAAATGCTGTATATATGGGTTGAGGATTCCTTCTTTTTCTTCGGTCTTGTGCCCTGATTTTGTTAGTAATGACCTCATTAGTCCTAAGTTTGCTTTAGAGTTGGCATTGTTTTCCTTTCCCTCTGCTGGAGATGTAATGGACTTTAAAATTCCAGATGCTTCTGCTGGGGTAGTAACCTCCCTTTCAGCTCTGTGCTTTGTAATGTATTGTGGGTTCTGTTTTGGGCTGGGGGTGACAGACTCCTTTTATGGTAGGCCAAACTGATATTGTATGATTTGGATATTTTAAGACTTTTTTTATAAGTTGTACTGGAAACTAGGAGTCTCATATATTTTACTCTGAGAAATGTATGTGCTGAATTTGAGTTTTTATCTTGAGTTTCAAAAATCTGAGAATTCTTCGGTCTCTGTCAGTCCCCATTTCAGCATCATTGACCCTAAGAAACAAACAGTATTCATAATGTCACTTCCCACTTAGAGTTAGAAATCTTGCGAAAAATAGTGTCTTGCAAAAAGATACCAAAGCAAGGTACCAAATATAAGAAATTTAAGCATTGAATTTCAGTTAAGCTAAACCAGTAGCACCATCATTTACTAGTGGGCACAGTATCTGGGTGCATGAGAATTTCTCAGACAGATCTTGTTTGATTAGTGGTTGTCTTCTATCCATTTAACCCCTGTTTGGACACCAGTGGAGGTGGTGGTATCTGCTTCATGATCTGCTATGATTCAGATAGAACTTTGTATTGAAATTCCAGATGATTACATTAAGAAATGATTAATTTCATGTGGACAGGGTAAATTTTCACATAGAATATTCCTGCTGTGGAACTCTAGGTCCAAAAAGAGCTTTGAAGCTGAGTCATTTCTATGGGAACATAACACAGGAGAGAAGCTTCCAAAAAAACAGACCAAAAAAGGGAGAGATTCTAGAGTTGGGAACATGTCAGATGTCACCAGCCACACTTTCCCACTTAACAGATAAAAGAGCTAAGCCCCAAGATCCCATGATGATTTTAGTTTTATTTTGTTCTTGGCTATTTCCTCTTTCTAAAAATAGCCTTCTCTGGGGACTAATGGAATCACACACTAAGTGTTAGTGACATTTAACCTTTATTAACATCCATTTTTAAGTATCCACATTTTCAAGCAACCGGCATTAGACAGTCTACAGAATCTTCCATTCTGGCCACCACTGTGATTTAAATCAAATAAGTTGTTTCAGAGGAAACCACCTTACAAACCATGTGCCCCAGCCTACTTAACATCTGTTCAGGGGAATTTTGGACTAAAGAAATTAAGTGACAGATCTGAAGCTCCAGAATTCCATGTTTCAGAACCAAAATTATGATGTATATTTTTCTGAGTCATGAATCTCGTGTTATTGGAACCTAATTCATCTCCTTAGCTTTTGGTGAGGTCAGCCAGACTTGCAAACAGAGGCAAGAGTTCTCCAGGTATCTTCTGTATTGGCTGACTCTCCACTGTCATGGATTTTCAAGGAGTGATCTTGGACACTCATCAAAGAGAAATCTGTTTGGAGTCTACGTAGGATTTCTTCCTTTTAAAAGCCTTAAAAGTATTTTACAAATCCTGGACTGTCTTAACTACTACTGCTACTAACAATAGCGGTAATAGGTGCAGCTAATTTCACCAACACGTGCACTTCGTAGGACACCATCACAAGCTGACATTTGGGAGCATGGAGCCTTAACATGTTTTCCAACATTTTTTATCTGAAGAATTTTTCTGTTGAAAGCACAACTGACATCTGTTGACTCCATTTTCAAATGTAATTCAGTAGTTTTTATTATTCATGTACTTGTGGTGAGTTTCAAAAATAATTTTGTTCAGAGTAGTTTGAACTTGTTAGAAATTAAACATAGAGAAATGGAACATTAATGTTGTTTTTTATTGTAAGTCACATCACTGGCAAAATTTTCATTGGTTTCTAGTGTCATGCGTGGTGCTGCCTTCTATGTAAAGGTACCAATGAATAAATGTTTGGTAAAGTCATTCAGTATTAAATTGTTTCACTCTGCTACAGTTTAAATCTAAGCTTGTTTTTTAACTAGTTGTGGAAAGAGGAAAGTTCATTCACTGAAAACCAGATCAAAGGCTTCTGAAGTCAGCCCTCGAAGGGTTCACATTCAGGATGTGCCGCATACCTGCAAACTAGGTGGAGTTTGGTAGAATATGTAGTTTGATAACTTATTTATTACCCCCAATATATTCCTGAAGTTGGATCCCAAAACAATATTCCTGACAAGCTTGTTATTGCTGCAAGTGGAAAATTGATGGAAAAATATGTATTCTCAAGTCTTTTGAAATGTTAGCCTCCAGAATCATGGGTGAGAGAAAAAAAGCTGTGTCCTTGTTTTGCTGTTAATAGGGACATTTTGTCCTGTTTGTTTAGGTATAAAATTTTGGATCACTTAAGGAACAATATTTCTACTCACAACAGCATGAAAAAAGACTGTCACATGCAGAACCATTCTGTATTTCATATTGCTTGCTAGACGGCCTCTCAGAATATATTGCATACAAGTTCTCATTTTTATGTTTAGAAATTAGTTCGCTATCATTACACCATAATAGTTTCTTCCAATAAATTTTGCCTGTGTGAGGACATGACATTTAATGCTGTGACATGTCAATGGTGTGCTATTAGGGATAACTTGTGTTTTTTCATTGTCTACATTTTTGGGGGTGGGGAAGTATGTCTTGAGTAGGAAATATTTCTTTGGGTAATAGTGCTGCAATGTCCAACCTTATTTATGAATGATATTTTATTGAATAGATTTCTGTCTTTCTGTACTAATATCCTAAAACTGGAGTGGGCATAAATGAGTCATTTGAATTCAGGAAAAGGAAACAGTGAAGTATTAAATTCGACTTCCATTTTTATTATGAACATTCATAAAAAGTTGCTAGTTTTCACAATTTGTCAAAATGGATGTATTTCAAATCAGAATCGAGTATTTTTCTTGATAATTTGCTGAGGAGAGATTTCAGTGAACATATAGTATTTTTGTAATAGAGTAGTTGGTGCTAAGTAATGAATTCATTGGAAATTTCTAGCAATTGTGCTTTGGGTTGTCCTGAAAAACTCTCTATCAACTTCGTGTTTGCTCCTTTGTTTAAATGTCTAGAACAATAATATATATTTAAAATCCTTCAAGTCTATATGTATGCCATCCTCTAATTTCCAAAATGGTGTTAAAACAAAAATTATTATGTACACACTCTTATGAATGTTTAAAAATGAGATCTTAAGACAGATATTAAAGTGTTGTGAACTGTCTTTACATTGCTGTTGTGCTGTTTTTAAAAGTAATTTATCATAGAGGGCAAAGGCACCCTTTTAAAACAGTGACAGGATTTGGAAAGGGCAGCAGTCCTGCTTATTTGCATAGGACCCAGGAGAGCTGATTTCACAGATGTGGATGTTGGACTTACAACGATGGTGTTTCCATCTTTCTGTAAGGTGACAGGCAGTGTGTCCATTTTCCTTGCTCTGTTGGAAGAGCTAGACCAGCGTGACCACATCACACTGTGATGAATGTTTCTCTGAGGACAGCCTTTCTCAAGATATTCATGTGACCTGAAGCCTCGCCCATGATTTCTTGCTCAGAGGAAATACGGCACAGGGTTTGAGGAGGAAGCCAGAAGAGCTGTAGGTGTCTTGGGGCAGGAAGATGGCAACATTTGGACCCCAGCTTTATCTATAAGGATTCAGGCCCTTGAATTATAATTTCATCCTAAGAAAGATAAACACCTCTCATGCTGACCCATGAACTTGAGCAGATTTTCCTGAAAGAAACTTTTCAATGTGGACAGTTCTGGGTTTTTCTTACCAAGAACACCATATCCTAATTGAATAAATCAGAATTCACAAGCTCCTGTGTCTTGGCCTGAAAGACCTCACGGCAGTGAGATCCTAACCTTTTCTCTTTAGGATCATTCCTGCTGTTTCCCCACAAGGCCCCAATTCTGTGTGCACATGTCTCTGAAGCGTCACCTGAGTGCACTGTGGGTCTTTTCTCCATCATGCATTTAGATGCTGTTGCTGATGTCTGTAATGAATGCCATCATTTCCTCTAGCAGAACAAATCATAGTCATCACTCAAAATCCCTTTTGGATGTTGACTTTTGCTATGATTTCCAGCATCCTCTGCCTTCAGCTACCAACACTAGTGAATGCCAGGGCACTTGCGGGACATCACTCACAGCACCAGTCAATTACCACTGTATCTGGTCTGTCTCCTTCTGCAGGCTGTGAGACATTGAGAGACAGAGATTGTCTTTCTTACAGATCTGCTAGGTGGTAGGTGCCCAGTGAGTGAATGAGTGAATGACTGATGTAAGTCTGCCCGGCTTCCCTCCAAATTTCCTGGTAAAAATTTTCAAACAACTCGAATGACTTAGAATCCATGTGACATTTTCATGTTAGAAGTCATTCTAGAGATCAACTCTGGCCTTAGGAAGCATAAAACCAGAGACATGGAATACCACACCCAGAGCTCCATAGCATCAGAGGAAGGAATAGACCAGAGGTCTCCAACGGACATCCATTTATGAAAAATAAATTTTCTTAATTCTATTTTGTTCTACCAGGTTGAGACATTTTGGAAATTCAGACTTTTTCTGAAGTAGCACAGTATTAACATTAATGCATCTCACCCTTAGATGGATGTCTAGAATGTCTCTTTTGTTTTTCCATTGGACAGGTAAATACCAGCTGTCCCCCACGGTGAATATGCCCCAGGATGACACTGTCATTATTGAGGATGACAGGTTGCCAGTGCTTCCACCACATCTCTCTGACCAGTCATCTTCCAGCTCCCATGATGATGTAGGATTTGTGACGACAGACGCTGGCACGTGGGCCAAGGTTGGCATCAGTGACTCTGCAGACTGGTAAGAACACTCCAGGTCTGGAAATCATTGGGTAGTTGCAATCACACTTGATTTTATGTTTAAATATTCTGTCGTTGAGCTCAGTGAAATGGCTGTCTTTTATAGCTAAGTTCTGTTTTCATGATTTTAATACTCATAATTATCACTCTGAACAAAAGATTTCCCTCAACCTCATAAACCTGCCGAACTGTGTTGGCTTTTCCAGGTCTATGGTTAGGAATTGAACCAAACCAACAAGAAAACTCTCACTAACTCTGAAACCCTACGCATTTTTTAAGTTTCACTTTTAATTATTTAGTACTAAGTCACTTCAGTCGTGTCCGACTCTGTGAGACCCAATGAACCATAGCCTGCCAGGCTCCTCTGTCCATGGGATTTTCCAGGCAAGAATATAGGAGTGGGTTGCCATGCCCTCCTCCAGGGGATCTTCTTGATGCAGGGATTGAACCTGCATCTCTTATGTCTCCTGCATTGGCAGTCAAGTTCTATACCACTAGAGCCTCCTTGGGAAGCCCTTTAATTATTTTAGATCTGTGTTAATTTGATGAATTGTTTTTCTCTTCAATAAATAAATTCTAAGCAAATCCCTAATGGTGACTGAGAATTTATAACAGTTAGATGACTTTGGCTAAATGAATAGTTTTTATGTTTTGGGAGTGGAGAAGAGACTTTTAAAGGTTTTCTTTTTAGAGTATTGTGACTGTTCTAGTCTTTGTACTTACTTCTTTTATTATTATTATTACTTTGGCCTCATGGTGCTGCATGTGGGATCTTAGTTCCTCGGCCAGGATCAAACCTGCGCCTCCTGCATCCAATGGACCACCAGGGAAATCCCTATACTTGTCTAACATCATGACTTATGGGTTGGTCTAAACCTATTTTTTCTCCTCTATCTCTTAAAATAGAAGAAAGTATTTGTTATTATTGAGTCAGTGGGTGGGCACAGAAATGAGGATGTGTCTCTTCATTTGCATACCTAGTAATTGTAAACATCAATAAGCAAAAGGACCATCCCTCCTAGGGATGACCATGGACGGCTGTAGCGATAATTAACACAAACCACGTGAAGTGTTATACCCGAATTTTCTTACTGCCCTTTCTCTGGGGTCTTTTATGAATCTATCAGCAAAATGATATTTCATTGTTGTGGCTTTGAGCTACACTCAAGTCCACGTGATAAAAGCTTATCTTTGAATGAGTTTTTTGGTTCAGCATAGAGAAAGAACTGCCATTTAAAGGAGAAACCCACCACTTGAAATCCTCAGATGCTGTCGCATTTACTGCTGCATTTTATATCTTTTTCTGAATGTGAAAGTGATGACAAAGTGGGGATTAGATATTTGCAATATTCATCATAGGTACAAAAGCCTTTAAGTCGATGCTGTGATGAGGAATTATGAAGGCAGCCATAGGAATAGATCTGTTTGGGCCCTTAAGAAGCTCTGTATTGGTGAAAATAAATGAATAACGAACAGGGCTGGAGCGTGGCATTAATATCCCTAAGGGGATTCATAAAATGGTGAGGACTTGTATGATTTTGCTGTGGGGAATGTGCAAGGGTTGGAAAAGAATATGAATGAAGGGTTATCCAAACAAGAATGGCAGCTGTTCTGAATCACAGCAGAAAATGTAAGCTTTTCCAGCCTGACAATATCTCCCTAATCCTTGATGAAAATGTTATGAAAACAAAAGGGCAATAAGGCAGGATTAATAACTGGAATTTTAATAACTTTGGGGGGGGACCAGGATATGGTTACATTCTTTAAAGAGTCAGCTGTCAGTCCTGTAGACTAAGTCGCCAAGTATGCTAGCGTATTGTTTCTTGAGTCTGAAATTAGTTTAATAGGTATATTGATAGGGCAGAATTAATTATGTCATGGTTTAAGGATACTTAGTTTTTTAAGATGCTCATTAACTCACAAACTCATTTGACATTTTCAGTTGTGTATGTTTACAGTTCGCTGCGCAGTTGTGGAAGGTTAAATACGTCAAATGGCTAAACTTTGCATTTCTTCATTGACAGAATACACTTTTATTCAATCCATGAATTGATTTAGGAAAACATAACAGACAGTGTTTTTAAGGTGAAAAAGGTAAAAACAGCATAGTCTAATCTTAGTGACAATGTAATTTCAGAGGACAGAAAATTAGTTTAAAAAATACAGCAACATGTGGTTTTCAGCAACAACAATTTGCACACCTTTGAAAAACCATTAACCAATAATTTCTATTAAAAATATATTGCAGATTTGCTCTGTCCACAAATTTGATGCCTACTTGGAGTTCAGGTTTAGTGTATTTCACATGATATGGAAAAGGGTTGATGAGCATATGCAAAATGGTTAGATCAACTTCTAGCATTTAAAAGAATTACTCTTAGTAAAAAATATAATATTTAATGTTTGCTGTTGCAAAATTAGATCATAGTTTTCATGATATGGGTTTTAAATTTTCACTTCTAGGGCTGTGTTTTCGAATTGGGGTATATGTACCCTGAAAATTATAAGCATAGTATGGTAAGCTTAGATACTACTTATAGATACAACTATATAAGCCTAATATACACACATATATTTATATAAATAATATATGCAGTCTATATTTATATAAAAGCAGTCTATATTTATATAAATAATATATGCTAGAGCTATGCATACGTATGTGTATACATATACACACACATATGTCCAAGCAGAGTAGGATGTGAAGGGGCACTTGAGGCTTCAAGATGAATATGACCCTGCTTCTTCCTGGAACATCAAATTTACTCAAAGTTTTATAGGAGAAATATGGCACATTAAAAATACAAAGATTTTGTATAGGTTGCAAAAAAATAACATGAATTAGGATATAACAGAAGTTGTTTTTGCTTTGGACTGAACACCTAGTCACTGTGGGATGCTCTTTGTGCGGTCTCTGGGTTAGGAGGAGGGTGGACAAGCTAGGTGCCCAGGGTAGTACTGATGTAAGGTCTCACTCAGATGTGGCCCCTGAACTTGCTGGACCCTGAGATTAGAACTGTCTTATATCCTGAGTTCCAGGCACCTGTCTTGCCTCCTCCTTGGACCCTGCTCTCTATGTGGTGGAAAAGATGAAGAAGGACTTTTCTGTTCCTTTTTAAGGCTTTGGTTGGTTTTTAAAGACCCTATTTCTGTTATCATGATTTGCATTACATCGATAATTTGAGTTAGCAAATATTTGTTGGGTGATAATAACTCATCTTGTATAGCCGTTTGCAGTTGACAGAGGGCTTTCCCCTTGGGTCCTTGAATTCTCTTAGTGGCCCTGACTGGCCCTTACTGGTGAGTGGGGCCATTCTTCTCTTCCTGGAAATGAAGACATAGGGACCCAAAGCATTCAACCCATGTCATCTGATGGAAATCACTGCCTTGGTGTCTTTCTTGTCATAATTTTTGGTTTAGGTCTTTCGTAAGGCCATCTGTCATTTCATGCACCATGAATTGCAGCTAAACTTCTGCTGTGTATCCAAACCAAATCACTACCTTTTTATTAATATGCATGGTCTTTCTCATAGGGCCAATATGGGATTAGAGGAGCTGGTTTCCACAGAGGCATAAGGAGGGCTTGTATAGTGGAAGGTGACATGGTGGAGGGGCCACTACATTCTACTGTGTCCAGTGAGCTGTGGAGGGACGTTCTCTGACCACATATGCAAGGTGGCTCCACCCTCAGATGGGAGAGCTCTCTATTTATTCAATATGCTCAGCATAGACAAAAACCAGTTCATTCTGGCAGCTTGGCTCACAACACCTGGTGGTGTTTCTGAACCTGTTCCCAGGGTTCTATAAGGAGGACCGATTCCCCTGCCACTTACATCACAAAAACACCTGATACTTTATCCTGTCACCACTGATCTGCCCTGTGATTCATCTTCTCTGCTGGAGCTACTGTGTTGGTGTCACATGAATCCAATGCCATCTAGCCTTAATCCTGGAATACCGTTCACTCTCTCTCCTACCTATCCCCAATGTCTGCTTTCTGCTTCTGCTTTGGTATTTTTCTTAGGGAATAGAGATCTTTTCTTATTTATTACCTTGACTTTGGTATAGAGCACAATGTCTCCATCTGAATAGGTTCTAATTATGATTTGTTGACTTGATTTCTTCTTAGCTGATTAAGTGTTGCAGTGAAACTACATCCTCATAAAACAACATGCCATACTCTGTGCTCTACAGTAGGACCTAGTTGTTTATCCAGTCTATAAATAATATTTTGCATCTGCTAATCCCAAACTCCCAGTCTACCCTTCCTCCATCTCCTCTCCCCCTTGGCAACCACAGATCTACAGAACATACCCTTTTTAAAACTTCTATTCAGTTGCAATACATGTAGTCACTTATTTGTTGCCAGTATTTGTATTAATATATGAAGGTTTTCCTCAAATATTCAATCTTTCTCACATGGATAAAGAATTGCTCTAAATGTAAATTAATGTCTTGTTTTTCCATCGCCTCCTACACAACCACAGTTTTTTTGATGGACTATATTTGTACTCTTTAGTTTAAGTATTTCTGAGGAACATCCATATACACACATTCATGTACACAGGTATAGATGAACTTTGCTGAATGGCATGTCTCCTATTTTCAGTAAATGTTTTTGTTTCTCTTTCCTCTTCACACCAGCTCTTTGAGTCCAGACGTCGATCCAGTTCTTGCTTTTCAACGAGAAGGATTTGGACGTCAGAGTATGTCAGAAAAACGCACAAAGCAATTTTCAGATGCCAGTCAATTGGATTTCGTTAAAACGCGAAAATCAAAAAGCATGGATTTAGGTAGTGAGTACAATCTCCATGAATCTTTATCTAAATAAGGTTTAGATGTTTTCGGATGAAAACTGATAGTCCCAAACACATGTCTGTTTACTGTGAGCAATAAAGAAAATAAATGTGAAATGAGGCAATTTGGCAAAAATTAGTTTTTCTCGAAGTTTGAGATAACTACATTTCTCCTAAGTGGCATGTTTACATCATGTGCAATATGTTAATATATATGTTTTCTGATGAGAAAAGAAACAAACACGTGTGCATATCATGCTCTGTTCATGTATCTTTATTTGAAAAAATGAAGTGTTTTAACACTTTAGCTGTTTAAAACCAATTTCATTGGTCTTATGACTTGGTTGGTTGTGGGGATGCTTGAACTAGAAGAAAAAGTTTTGGAGAGAAACCATTATCTCAATCCATGTCTAGAGTTTGGTTACTTCATGATATTTTCCTTCCATCACTGTCCTTTCAAGTTTATTTAATGAAAACTCTTCTGTGTTGATAATTAAGGCCTTTAATTGAAATCATAATTTGAGAGCATATTTATTGTAGAAAGTATTTGGAAGCAAATGAGAGAAGGAAAATAATCCTAGTTGTTCAATCACATACCAATCAGGTAGTGTCTTGTTTTAAATCCAAATCCACCAAAAACCAAAACAAACAAAAAAATTAATTAATTATATCCATGCACTGATTGAATGATTAGAAAACCCTTTCTTAATCAACTGTAACGTATTTACGCTGTTGTCTGGTGGCTGTTTTTACTCTGAGACTAAAAGCATTAATTTATCCCATGCATAAACGAAAATTGGGCGATGACTTGCCTGGCTAATGATGATATGCTAACATATCAGTAACACACGTGTCATGAAATGAGATGACTGGCATTGCATGGAGACACGGCTTTCCCCCCTTTTTTGATTATGTTTGCTTGATGTCGCATATTATTTGCATGAAATACTATTTAAGAATTATCACCTAACTGGAAAGATCTGGGAATGGTTGAAGCATGTTGGGCTGTGGGACTAACTGGGCTAACCATTATACATTTACCTTTTAACAGTAGCTGACGAGACTAAACTCAATACAGTGGATGACCAGAAAGCAGGTAAGAATGGACACTTAGACTGTTGCCATAGAAACTGTGGTCCAAGGAGTTTATCATAATTATAGAGCTGCCAATCATATGGCTGTAAACATAAATATTCCAGGCTGCCATGGATGTTTGTTTTCATTGTAGGAAATCAAATTGTACAAGGAAAGGAAAATTTTCTTCGAGCAGAAATTTATCAGTGTAGTATATACTAAGTGGAAATATAATTTAGTTCTTCAGAAATGCTAACACAGCCCAGATTCTCTTAATTGTATTTGTATAGGAATGTTTTGTCACAGTTAAGAAAATATCAAAATCCTGAAAGCATGATCTCTTAGGGTTGATTCTTTAAGTTTCGAAGTCATCTATCTAATGCTTAGCTTAACATCCAAAAAATGATTGTCAAAAGGTGATTTTGGTTAGGATAACAGCACATATATAAATATTTTCACTGAAGGACAGTGTTCAATATAGCTCTCATTATTCACCCAGAAAACCTTAGTTCTTTTTCTAATGCAGGTTTTAGTTCCTTGTTACATAGCATTGAATTAGGCTATATATTGCATCTGTATCTTAACTTTGTGAACGTGCTTGAAAAGCCTTTTGTTTTTGTTTTTAACTATTTAGAACTTGCTGCTAAAATGCTACCTAAATCCTTCTGTAGAAATAATGGATTATGTTGACCTGGGTTTTACATCATAGATTTTACTTTATATGTTATCTTACTACAGTCATCAGAGGAAAATCTTTATGTGTAATTAAAGTCATGTGCTTTGTACAGTTGAACATTTTGATTTATTATTATAGGTTTGGGATAGAGTTTTAATTATTGTAGATCCAGTATGATGTAGTTACACCACTAAGCACTAATTAGCTTCAATTCACCTTTTTAACCTGCAATAGTAATTAGTTTTAAGCTTCTTGAAAAGGGTGTATCCCATATACATATGTAAAGATAACTGTGAACATGCCTGGAGTTTTCACATTCTGTAAAATAGATTGTAAAAACTGCATCCAATAAATCACTGGATTAACTGTAGTGCAAGGCAATTAACAATAGCCTCAGCCCTTATTAAGTAGTTATTTCTTTTATCAAACATAAAATTCATTGGAATTCTATAGCAGGGCTAAAGAAAAACATTATTTGATAGTTTACATATGTAAATTAGTAATTAGTTTTTGGAGTTAATAGTATTCAGTGCTTTTCCAGAAGTAACCCTTGTCCAATTTAATGTTTATGAAAACCAAATTGAGTTCCTCAGGTTAAAGAACATGATTTTATATAATATGACAATTGGTAAAGTGAAGAAAATAGTTAATTTAACCAAATCACTGTTACCAACAGGAAAAGAGCAATTTATTGTGATTAAGAAATAATAATAATATCCAGATGTCAACTGAAAACATTAAATACCTTTTATGGTGAGTAGGCAGATTTTATCATTTAATTGAATCATCTGCTTTTATAGTGTTTATAATGTTAGTTAGATCCTAGATAAAAAGAGCATTTTAAAAATATTATGTGCAATCTGTTTTACTGAATTAAACTGGAAAAACTTAGGACCAAAATTATGACATAGAGGTAAAAGTATTTGCTGGTCTATTGATTTTAAATCTACAATGAATAAAACATCCCCACGGGATTCTCCCCACCCCCCAGTGTGACAGTGGACAGATTTCATTATTTTCCTTCCTTCACTTCACTTGATTGCTAAGATTATCATGATTTTACACTTTAGTCCAGAGGTTTGTAGTAGAGTCACAGTGGCACTTTAGTGTAGATTGTCTGTCTAGCTATAAGCCTTTCATAATGAAAATTGAATTCCATTTCCCTTTGCCCTTGCAAAAGACATCCTCTTCTTTTTTTCTGGCAAGAGAGGTATCAGAAGATAAGAGTAGAAAAAGAGACCTAAAGAAAATAGTATGATTATGATTTCCCCTTTTATTCTTGGATTTAGTAATCCTGTATGATAGTTTGGGAGTAAATTTATTTTCTACAGGAAAAGAGAGAATGGGAATAAGAGAATTGGGCTTCTAACAATTTAATCTTTGAATATAAAAATAAATGAAGTGTCCTAATGACTTAATAGATTTACATAAAGAGCTTCAAAATATTATTTAAAAATTAAAGACATTGATTTTGTGTGTGTGTAAATAAAACTAATCTTTTGCCTATACCTTGTAAAGGGAAAGACATTTTCAACTTTTATGATAAGTTTATGATGCTGTAAATCTCAGTGACGCTCATTTAGCAATCTTAACAAACTCTTTTGTTAAAGTGTCTTTGATGAATATACCACCTTACATGAATGAAGTCTATGTTTTAGATCAGGAGTCAGCAAGCTCTTTCTGTAAAGAACCAGGGGGTAGATATTGTAGATCTTTCAAACCAGACAGCCTCTGGAACAATTGCTTAATTCTGATGTAATGTG
This sequence comes from Okapia johnstoni, assembly GCA_024291935.2. Classification (NCBI taxonomy): domain Eukaryota; kingdom Metazoa; phylum Chordata; class Mammalia; order Artiodactyla; family Giraffidae; genus Okapia; species Okapia johnstoni. The sequence goes on from CM044324.1 coordinate 11,374,922, forward strand.
AAGGCAGTCATGGAGAATATGGAAACAAATGGACCCATGGCTGTGTTCTAGTGAAAATTTCCAGATTTGACCCATAGTTTGCTGATCCCTGTTATAGACACATAAATAATAAATATTATGAAAATTTTCAACTATGTATAAATAGAGAGACTGTGGTTTCTTAATCTCCGTTATCTCCCTTATACCCAATACTGGAGAAGGCAATGGCACCCCACTCCAGTACTCTTGCCTGGAAAATCCCATGGACGGAGGAGCCTAGTAGGCTGCAGGCCCTGGGGCCGCTAAGGGTCGGATACGACTGAGCAACTTCACTTTCACTTTTCACTTTCATGCATTGGAGAAGGAAATGGCAACCCACTCCAGTGTTCTTGCCTGGAGAATCCCAGGGACGGGGGAGCCTGGTGGACTGCTGTCTATGGGGTCACACAGAGTCGGACATGACTGAAGTGACTTAGCAGCAGCAGCAGCAGCAGCAGCATACCCAATACTCACCCTATTTAATTATCAACATTTTGCCAAAATGTTATACTATGGTGTTAAGAATTAGAGAGTAGTTAGGTAAGCTTCCAATGATTCCTACAATATAATCTATTGCTTGTTTTGTTACAATTTCACTATTTTTTTCATCCTAGATTTGCTTTGTGTTTATATTTCTTCATAAATACACATATACAGATATATATGTATCAATATTTATATGTGTGTAATATGTATATGTACATTTATTTGAATACTCATGCCACTTCTGAAATTAACTGTTAAAGTTTTTAGGGTGCTGAGTATATTAAGTCAAATCTCAGCTAACTTTTTATATATAAATTATGTTTTAATGCTAATCTTTACTGGGAACATATATACATACATATCTTTATTGGCAATATATACATAATGTGTGTATATATATAAACACACACATAATTACACACACATACATACATATGTCCTTTATGAATCCAAGAAAACACCAAATGTTTGCCATATAAATGTTTATAAGACCTAAATGTAGCTAGTAAGTTATGAAAATTAATAGTCATGATTTATTCAGGAAAAGATCTTCCCAATGCTAATTCTTGAAAATATAAAGGTAAATGTCCCTGCCCAGAAATCATCTTTTTCCATTCTCTTTGACTCTTTAATCTCTTATTTTTTCTTTAGCACTTTGGAACAAAATCATTTTCTTTCCTGTGACATGACTTTTATGTATATTTAAAACATGAACTTGTCAAACATTATAGTGCTATCAAGAGAAAAAGTAAGATTGATCATCCTGGCAAGAAATATTCCTTGTGATTTTTTGTCATGAAATAATCAAATATAGACAAACCTGCATGGAGAAAGTTAAATAAATCATCTTTTTCTCTCAAGCACTCTAATTGATGGAATATTTTTTCTTCATTAGAATCATCTGTCTGCCTTTCTGCCTATGTTACATTTTTAACATACTTGTTCTAACTTAAAACTGCTACCCCATTGTGAAGATTATGTGAAAGATGTCATGTAAATGAATCTTAAAAAGATAATTCTTATTTTGACTCTCCCAATTTAATTTTTATTCTGTTTTATACTCTGAGCCATGGAATGACCATGTCAGAACTATTTGTCTTCTATGTGAAAACATATCAAGGTTACTCCTTAATTATTGATCCACATATGGGCTGATGGCCCCATGTAGAGATAAGGTATCCAATCTTGCCTCTCCTACTCCCTGCCTTTTTTATTTCTTTGTACCTGTCTTGTTAACAGTGTAAGTGAAGAACTAGTTCTGTAACCTGGATTGCCCAGCTGGTGGTTGCTGGTATTTATTTCAGTCATCTCGAGGCTAAACTCATCTGAATGCCAGGTCAAGCAATCATCGATGAAGTTGTCTTACCTGGTTAAAGAAATCCATTTAGATTGCCTTCTAAAGCTTGGTTACAATCTTAGTCTTCCTAGATCCTCAAGTCACCAAGCCACAATTGTAGTGCTCTGAATTTTTCTCTACTGAAAATTTCTTGGTAATTGTGATGTCTTCTTCCTTCTGTTCATCACCTGTCTCTCTTTGCTGACCTGGAGGCATAAGTCCTCAGATGCCGTTCTGGAATCTTTCCTCCTTTACTTCTCTCTCTCTTGATAAGTCCTTATGTAGTTTATTTTTATCCACATCTTGTATTGCTCTTCCCAGAGAACCACCATTTGCCAGAAAGAGGTTTCTACCTGGTGCTAGGGTGCCCTGTTGGCGACATGTGGTGTCTTGTGCTTTTCTCACTTGCTGAGTTGCCATGTGAGGCCACTTGATGAAACTTACTGAGATAAAAGTTTCACTTCCATTGTAAATAACTGTAAACTGCTAAAAAATGTTTTCAGCTAAGTTACAAAGTGTACTCTTGGTTGCTTCTCTTAGCCTTTTCATCATCCTGCTTTGCAGAATGATTTTCTGGGTTATTCTGGTTTTTTAGATTATTAACATAACTTGAAGCAAATGATTTGACAAAGGTTTTATCTGTTGAGCTAAAAATGGAAACTAATAGCTTGAAATGTTTCCTAATGAGAATAGAGAAAATAGACCAAGTTTAATACACATTTAGAAAAAGTGAAAATTAGTTACTGTCACTTTACTTTTTATATCTTGCCACCCACATCCCAGAAGTTGACACTAAGCAAATAATTTGTCCCTGATAGTTTCTACAATTCATAGGTACTCAGCCATGTAATTTTCACCACTCATTCTAACATTTTGTTTTTGCCAACTTCCAAGGTTCCCCCAGCAGAGATGTGGGGCCTTCCCTGGGTCTGAAGAAGTCGAGCTCTTTAGAGAGTCTGCAGACAGCAGTTGCCGAGGTGACTTTGAATGGGGACATTCCTTTCCATCGCCCTAGACCACGGATAATCCGAGGAAGGGGATGCAATGAGAGCTTCAGAGCTGCCATTGACAAGTCCTATGATAAACCTGCAGTGGATGATGACGATGAAGGCATGGAGACGTGTAAGTGTACAATGTCTGAAGGAATAGCCATGACAAGCATCTCTATAGTGAAGCAGTTCTTCAAGTGTGCTTCAGGGAACCCTTGGGGACCTCAGCTTCCCTTCAAAGGGATCTAGGAGGTCTAAACTATTTTCATAATATGAAGAAGATGTTATTTACCGTTTTTACTCTTATTTTCTCACAAATGTACAGTTAGTCTTTCTAGAGGCAACATGTCATGTGATATTGCGAGAGACTAAATGCAGAGCAGATAGAAGAATCTTTTCAACTAGATATTAAAGAGATTTTCCATTCTTCTCAATAATTGTTTTTGGAAAATACAGGTTTCTTTTTTTTTTTTAATGTAATTTCTGCTAACATGAAATCTATTATTTTTTAAGAAGTAATTTGTATTTTTAAACTTACTCAGTTTTATTTTAGTTCAGTAAATATTGATAGATAGAATCCACAGAAAAATTTTGAGCCCTTAATAAATTTTAGGAGTATAAAGGTATCCTGAGACCATAATTTGAAAACCACTGTTGTACAGTATATCTGTAATATATCTCAAATGAATATGTGTAATCATCTGTGATTTTGATAACATATTTTTGTTTTGTTTGTATGAATTACTCTTTCCTTAAACTAGGCTAGCAAGATATGTTTATGTATGTGTATTTCCAAATTGCCAAATATTTTAAGCCAAGATTATTGAAAGTTAAAGGTTACTGTGAATGAGCAATGTGTTTTCCATAGTATTGATATAGTGAGAAAAAAGTAACGTTTATAAATACATATAAACGTATGCTTCAGGGAGTTGTTGAAGTTAAACATTTATAAATGAGTTTAAAAATACCCATTCAGTTTAAACATAAGAAGGAATCTCAGCATTGTATTTATTTAGAAGAGAATGAACTTGAGTTCTAATAGAAAACACTGTTGATTATCTTATATTGTTTGTAACTACTGATTCATATTTTAGTTTTTTAACTTAAAGTAACTCTACCCAGCTAACCATTGTAAGAAACACTGTCAGGAAAAGATAGAAGAGGAAAGAAAGAAAGGATAAAGAAAAGCAGGAGGCACCCCTACCCAAAGTTAACGCAGAGATCATTTAGGTGGATTGTAAACGATGACAGTTTAACTTTTGGGGGGCCACTTTCATCACACATGCCTAAGGAAGACTGTGGTGGGGAAGGAGAGTTTCAAATGGAAATCACATTCTGAGGAGATTTAAAGCAAAATTATATAATCTTTGCCTGTCACATATAATGTGTTTGGGAAGATGAATATTTCTGCTATAATGTAACATGCAAAGCAAAACTTAGCAGAGGAGCGCTGCATTCTCCCCCACCCCCCACCTAATTCTTAGTTTAAATCTGGACAGCTTTTCACTCCATCCAGCCAGTGATTTCAAATATATGCAGCTCATTCTTGCCAGATGAAGAACATATTTCCTATTTTTGCTGCCAAGCCTGGTCTCCAAGCTCCTGAGTCATACGAGCTTCCAACCCTCTCGGGTTTTTCCTGGCCTCTCAGGGGCTCCTTGCCAGTCTCACCCAGTGTTACTTGTGTTGCCTTTCTAGGGTGGGGACCCTCTATCACTTAGAGATCTTCCCTCTGTGCTGGGTGCACATTTAATAAGAGATCCAGTGCTCTGGCACCTCAGTATTTGTTTTTTTAACAAATACAGTTTTTGCTCCTGAGCTTTTTTCTTGTCCTGGTTCACATGTTATTTAAATTCCTTCATAGAATGCAATTTTCTCACATATACCACGTATTTCAAATGCAGCAGGGGATGGAATAGCGATCAGTACCAGGCATGTTCTTAATTCTGTAGCCTCCAGAGCTTCCCACTGTGTGAATGTCTAAATTTGTCCCTGACATAAACTTAGCTTCCGGTTTTAACTGGAAATAACTGCTTTAAGTATTTCATATTAAAACTTTTGTACTCAACTATCATCAAGACAAAACCAAGTAAGCAGATGAACTACAAAGTGTGAACCAGAGGGGAAGTTCTAGATAAGAACTGGGGGACACACCCTGAGACATGCACCTGCAACCACAAAGTGCTGGGTTTCCACAGAGTCCTGACTTGATGGTGTTTTCTCCCAGACCAGTCTGGTGAACTCTGGATGTGGCCAGAGAAAGGCAACTGTTGTATATTTCAAATGTCTGCAGTGCAGGTTGTCAAAACTATACAACTAAAGTGATGTGAGCACTGGCCTGGGGTCCCTCCACATCCTTCTCACCCACTTGGAATTTGGGTCAAGTTGCTTAAAATTCGTTTCCTTTAATTCCTTCATTTGTGAAACTGAAGCTTAGGATGCCGAGGCCATTAATGCTCAGATTGTCTCAGTGTCTAGTGAGGAGGGGAGGCTCGGTGGTTTGCGAGAGTTGGAAAACTTGTGGGAGGCTGAGCGGGTGGTCTCTATCAAGGCCACCAGATTCCGCCTGCACCCGCTGTCACTGCAGCTGTCTTGGGCGGGGTGGTTTATTTATTCCCATGAGGCTTGTAGGATCTTAGTTCCCCAGCAGGGACTGAACCTGGGCCCTTGGCAGTGAAAACACCAAGGCCTAGCCACTGGACCACCAGGGGACTCCTAGTGGTGGGGTTTTTAAATCCCTCTTCATACTTTGTGATTCTTTGTCAATTTTAAGTTTAAAAAAGGGCAGTTCACAGTTTGCCAGAGAAAGCTGGAAAAGCTCTGGTTTAGATGGTTCCATTTCTGAGTTCCTTTCCAGTTTTAACTTTCCATGACTCTGTGTCCTCCTCCACTTACCTACCGACCTCAGTCCTACCTTCCTGCTTCTCTTACCATCTGTAAAATCCACGAGGAAAGATGCCACCATGTCTTATTCCTACGTAGCCAGGCTCAGAGCTCGGCCAAGCATCGGAGTCAGTGACTGTCACATCAGTGAATGGGCTCCTACTTGACTAGCACCACTGTGTGTATGAGAGACACACGCCCAGACACAGTGAGCTTCAGCAGCAGCACACGGGGTGGCCTTGACGTTTCACTCCTCCCGCTTGTATTCCACTCTGGACCTGGGTGTCCGAGACCTCCGCACTTCAGCAAATCCTTTGGTCTTCTCTAAGAAAAGATCTGCCAAGGCTTGTGTTACTGCTGGTGGTTATGAGACTGTTGCCTTTCCTTATGACTAGGTACAGGCGTGAGAAAGGAGTCTGTTTGGCTCCCTCCTCTAGTTTCCTAAACTCCACCCTTTTCAGAGTGGATTCTCAAGGCGTGTTCTGCGTACTCACTTTCTCTGTCTGCATTCGTGTCTGTGCTCATGCCGTCACTGCGCATCCCTCACTGTGCATCCCTCACTGTTTAGCCTCGCCCTGCATCCTTGCTGTGTGGGCGCTGTCCCTGGCTACATGTCTGAGCCCTGATGGCCTCGTGCTTTGTGGGACCCTGTGGCTGAGGCCCTTTCTTGTATGGAGGTGGGACTCAGGGGCCTCAGTTATGGCCACCATGTCACTGTTGTGCAGTGCTCTGAAAGAGGACCCTGTCCGAGCTGACGGTCTCTGTTAGACGGCTGTCCTGTGAGGATGCCGTCCGTACACCCTGGAAGCGTGGGGGGTTGGGTGCGGGCATAACCTGTCCCACTCAGCCTATGTCTGTCCCATGCAGTCCTTTCCCTCTTTACAGGCGGAAGTCACACACGTGGAGGGCGAACTTGATTGTTCTTGTCAGCCGGGTCAAGCTCCTCCCCGGTGACGCTCTTTCAGGCTTGGAGCAGGCTTGCCTCTTCCCAGCAGCGCTGCACTCGTGGCATGCACACAACAATGGGGGCCAAGAGACCCGGGCGAGATCCATGTGGTATCTGGTATCTGTCATCTTCTGTAACACTTATGTGCTTCCTGTGGAGATGGCAGAAGTCGGCGTTTTTGTCTCTCATTTAATCCATCTGGCCTCTCCACGTTGTCTGTGTCTGGATCAAGATGGAGCTTTGTATTCTGGGACCCATTATCTCCGAGGCCCTACCTGTGTTTGACAGGTCAGGGCATCTACAATCTGCTCCCTCTTCTATGCAAATCATACTTCCCGCCTGGCTCTCAGCGAGAGGCTCCTACAGCCGCCGTCATAAATCAGCTTCTGTTGAAACCAAGAACATGGATGCTACATAACAATGACTTGTTTTACTTTTGAAAATATAGAGTACACCCCCCACCCCCTTTTTACCCTCTATTAAAAGTCGTCAAGTCGTCAGCCTTGCTCTCAATTCAAGAGCAGCTTTTTGTCGGGGTCAAGGAGGTGATACACAACAAAACCAAAGACTGTCCTATTTATTGTACTCTTGATTTTAAGATCTATCCAGTTTACAATTTTAAATGTAAGAACGGTATTCCTTGAAAACATAGAGACAGATTGCGTTTGAGGAGCTTGCCTGCTTTCTTATAGTACTCTTAACAGGAGATAAGGAAAAAAAAAAGCATTGCTCTAAAGTATATGTAGCTTAGGTTAGCAGTATGAGATTTGAAGAAACTGAATTTATGTTAGGAAGTTAGCTAATCTTAGAACTTCAAGATTAATTTTCATTTATTTTGTTAGCTTCAAAATAGCAGATTACATGAGTATCTCAGAGTTTTCTACTCTTAGCATCCTCTACATTTCTAGTCATATTTTGTCACTACCTATTTGAGCAAAAATTATGTAAGTTAGGTAGTTATCTTAGGAAACTCCATCAGATTACCATAAATCTATAGTGGAAGAATTCAGTATATGGTTTTCAGAGATGAAGTACTTTATAAAGGATCTACCATTTGGTTAATCTATCTTTTTGGATAATTGGATGTTGATCTATTAAAAATATTTATTCTGAAGTGCTGGGAATAAGGATAACTTGTCTAATCCTCTTATGACAATTTGTATACGTAAGTATCACTTGCAGTTTAAGAAAAGGAGCTTTGGATAATTTTAGGACATTTCTGAATGCAATAGAAGTATAACCATGTGACAGAGCCAAAGCTGTCAATTCCTTATATTTCTTTTTTTAGGTGAAAAGTAAGTTAAGCTAAAAGTATGACAAAAAGTCACATCTGAAAGTGTCTGAATTATAGATTCCTCATTTGAAGCATTTTCTGATAAGAAAAAAGTATGTAAATATTTGACTAAGATAGTACTTAGGAATTAAATCAGAATGCATGCCTTGTGATTTGCCGTCCTGTGAGTTTTCTAGAATATTAAACAAACTTCCCAATGGGAAAATCCGTTACGCTAAAACTGCAGTAAAGTATTAATGAGTCATGGGACCTAAAATCTGATATTTAGGCTGTAAGTTCCATAGAGGCTAAGGGTGCTTCAACCCACTGGGCAAACCAACTCTTGGGAAGCAGTGTGGTTAATGGTTAAGGGCCACTTAATGCGCAGGTTACCATGGCACCAAAGCATGGGACACCCACTCAGCCCGCATGGAAGGGGGAGGGAGGGGAGAAGCTTCTCACAAGAGGTATGAGTTGAAATGAGTAATCCTGCTTGAGTGATCTTCATCAGGGTGTGTCTGGAGCTTAGGAAGGGGGGACCATCTCTGGACCACCATTATCCTATTGAGGTTGATGTGTGAGATGAGAGCCTGGTGAGGAGTGAGATGTAAAACATATGCAGAGAACAGCTTGCAGACAGTCTTGTTTAAATAATTTTTGTTTATACAAAGGACGTTAAAGAGCATTTGAAGAGTTTCAAGTGAAAGAATATGACTGTTGGGGCTGTAGAATCGAGGGTGGGTTATTGGGGATGGGCTGATAAATAGCAGTGTTGGTAGCAACATTGGTTCTAGGACAGTAATGCAGTAATCCAGGTGAGTAATGATGCTTGGCAAAGCCAGAGGAAAGGCAGAAACTGCATTTACATGCTTAGCATCTCACACATATAGATGGATGATAGTGACGAGGTTTTTCTCATTAGTACCTCCAGGCACAGAAACTTAGAATTATCATCTCACTGTGTAATCACTCCATTACCAAATTTTCTTAATTTTTCCACATGAGATCTCATAATTTCACGCCTTCTACCCAATCCAGCCCCAATTCTTATTATTTAATATCTGAAGTTACTATTAGGATCTCATAACTGGTATGACTGTCTCTCCATTTGCTGAGTAAGCTCTGGAATCACACTGTCCTCATGGTCCTTCAAGCTCCCGTGCACGTTCTCATCCAGACCATGTGCTGTCCCTGAGGTTTGTCTTCTCCCTACCCTGACTGTCCTCTACCCTCTCCTGTGCATGGGACTTTTGTCTTCTTTATTCAAGACACTTTCCCCCAACCTACCTAGTTTCCCCTTGACTTTCTAAAGCTCTGAGTATGGATGTTCCCCGACTTAATGATGGTTCAACTTAGGATTTTTTGACTTTACAATGGTTTGAAAGTGACACGCTTTTAGTAGAAATTGTACATCTAACTTTCAACTTGGATCTTTTCCCAGCTGGTGATAATGCAGATCTTCTCTGGAGATGATGGGCAGTAGCAGCAGCCTCAGCTCCCTGTCAGCCACATGAACACAAAGGAATCAGCCCCAAACCATTCTGGTTTTCACTTTCAGTACTGTAGTCACTAAATTACATGAGACATTTGACACTTTATTATAACTTAGGCCCTGTGTTAGATGACTGAGCCCAATTGTGGGCTAATGTCAGTGTTCTGAGCACTTTTAAGGTAGATGAGCCTGAAACTGTGATGTTTGTTAGGTTTGGTGTATTCTGCACATTTTTGGCTTCAGTGTTTTCCATTTATGTTGGAGTTTATTGTGCCATAACCCCACTGGAAGTCAAGGAAAATCTGTATACAGTTGTGTATAAGCCTTATTAGTATTTTTATAACCTTGAGAAATTTTTGTGGATCTCTCAATAAGGGTTGCATGGCATGGGAGTTAAGAACACTGACTTTTAGGGGGCAGTCATTTTGACTTCTCGTTAAATAGCAATGCTCACCCTTCACTGTTCCATCACATTTGCACATTCTTATGTTGTTCTTTATTTTTGCTCTTGTTTTTCCACTTAAAAGAGTCAGAGCAGTGACCTGGACTCTCTTTCCTTGACATCATAAATTTTTTGTATATGTTAAAATATACATTTGACACCAGTTCAATCCATGATAAAAATAAAATTCTTAGTGGCAATTCCAACAGTGGGGTTATAAGTGCTACTGTTTCCATTGTGTAGTCAGTCCATTGGGTCTGTTGAAAGGAAAGCCTTCAGCTTCTTTATATGTTGTTCTCTGTGGACAGGAAACAGTACCCATTATAGATCATCATTTGAATGTGAAATTTAATTATACACTGAAAGCAAATTTACAAAGGTTCAGAAACTGGAGGGTTCAACTGCCCTTGTGTTTGTTCTGCTATATTCTCTTGGACTGGGAGCGATAGAGGAGGTGACATTCTACCAGGATCTTCAGGAACATTCTGCCTGTTTGTTTGGAGGGAGGCATTAAAGAAAACTTTAGAATATAAAGTAGAAGAGAAGAATGGTTTTTGGTAATAAGTCTTAATCTCTTTGGAAGTGTGATTTTATTGTTTTTGTTCTCTCCTTACCGCAATGTAAACTAAGTGGTTATATTTTTTAATGAAATAAATCTAATTTTAGAACACTGGATTTTAGGAATCAACTATTGGAACATTCTTCCAGTCACAGAAATCCCTTCTCTAAGACCGCTGATAAATGTCATCTACTTCCTTCGTGCCTTTTTCTCCTTTCAGTCATACTCTCTGCTCTTCATAATATCAGTTATTATTCTCACCCCACATTTTAGTATAAAAGCTGTTTAATTCTTCATGTTTCTTGCCCACTTTGTGTGTGTGTGTGTTTCAAATGTTCTGAAAAGTCTAAATTTTTCCATTGCCAACAGCTCATCATTCTAATGTTAAAAGTCAGGGTCCAGAAAAGCAGATCCTGTTATTCGACACCATCTGTGTCACTAGCTGTTCATTTCCTACATCTTTTATTCCTTTTCCAAAGTCAATATTCTACTAAAATAAGAAACAAAAATCACATATATTTATTAATAATAAAAACTTCTTAAATACTATACAGGACTTTGCAGTACCTGGGAGTTCAGTCCTCATTTACTTTTATTACACTGTATTTTAACTAACATTAGTCAGTAAAAATTGGTAGTGGTCAGTGGATTTACTAAATCTAGTGAAATTTTCCAGTTATTAATGCCTCATTTTAACTCATTCATCTTAAATTTTAAGCAGGTAGATTCTGAAGACTGCGTACTCTTGTGTCCAATTACTACTTTTAATCCTTTGTCTTGCAAAGTAAATTGTAAATTACTCAAGAGTATGTGTTTCTATTATTCGATGTTGCTATTCTAGAGTAGCTCTTTCTAAACAGGGAGCAATAAAGGATGTTTTTCATATGATGGATTATTTGTTCAATCTATTCAACAAATATTTAACAACACTCTTTTGAGCTATGCCCTCAAAGGAGAGTACTTGTTCACTGAGGAGTAAGAAGTAATGTTATCATTTTAATTTGGTATTTCTCTGTTTTTTATTTCTCTAAATGTTTGTACCAACTCATTTCACACTAGTAACAAGTCTGAGCAAATCACTTAATTGTAGTAAAATTGTCAAAGCTGCCTAGAGTGATATTAACTGCTAAATCTTACACTTGTGATAAATAGTACAGTGGATATTCCACAGCTGCTCTGAAGTTTGATTTATGTAATGTACCTATTAAGATGCTTTCAGCTGCATTTAGTAGAAAAATCAGTTCAGACCAGTTCAAACCTTGAGGGAATACACTGTCTTACCTGGTTCTATAGTTGGGCAGCTTCGGGGATTACTTATTCCACAGTGTTATCAAAGCACTGCTATCTTTCTGATCCTTCTGCTGCATCATCCACAAGTCAGTTTATCCAGAAGATAATTGCAGGGCTCAAAATCCTAGTGCTTTCTTGATCACATTCAAGTGAAGGGAGTGAGTCATCTCCCCAAGCATAGAATATGTCCTCTCAGGGTGTTGGGGCCATTCTTGGACTAATAACAGCGGACAGGGACAGGGACCCATAAGCCAGTATAAACCTAGTAGTGAATTCATCCCTCGAAGCTGAATCACATTCCTGAACACAATCAGAGTTCCGTTAGAAAGGAGAGAGGGAGAAATAGATTTAGGATAAGCAGGCAACAGAGATCATTACAGTCCCCAAAGTTGTATTGCTTCTCAATGGAAAAAAATGGTGAATGACCATGTGGCTTAGAGTCAACTCTTGACAGTGAATTGTGTGTGATGACCAGATTGAACAGAGAGTTTATTTATGGCAGAAGTTACAGGACTCTGAGGATCAGTGGACGCCTAAGGTCATTTTCCCAATGACTGTTACTATCTAAGGGCTTAATCTTTTCCAAATTTCTTGACCCAGTCCTAATAGGATAACTTGCAGAACTGAGTAGCTGAATTTGTCACATGGAGTAGAATTTTAATTGCGCTGTATTTGCATCTGTTGAAAACATGGTAATTAGGTATGTCTTAATTGCAGAATGTGCTGCCTGGAAGAGAAATAAGCAGCTTCATGTTATACCTTCTTTAAAAAGAGAAACTTTAGAATATCTGTCTTTACAGATAATCACATGGGAAAGCAACTGATAGTGTAGTGCACAGAGTGAGTTGAAACAGGCAGAAATGTTAGTCAAAAATAGAAATTTCCATTTGTTTGGAAGGAGATAATTGTCTTTCTTTGGGCAGACTATCTGCAAAAGGAAAGCAAACAACATGTAAAGAGTAAAATTAAAGGGAAAAAATGTAAATTTATATAGCATTTAAAATAGTAAGTTACCTAAATGTAGGTTTATGATTAGTTCTTTCATTGTAATTTACTGTATGAACACAATAGATCAAGTCATTTGTGCGTTATATATCACCAGTGCTTTTCTTCCTTGAAAATTATTTATCTGAAATTCTTTTGTGTTTTCTTAAGGGACTAAAATATTTTATTTACCTTATTATAAAGCTGGTATTAATTATACAAAGATTGGTTTTAAAGCTGAAAATAATTTGATTAGTCTATCAATGACCTTGAATATATACATTTAAAAAAAATTAAGCATGTGTAACCAATTTATATAAGCTTTTAAAAACCAGAGTAATTCTGCCTAGGAATGGGGTAAAGTGAGATTCTTATTTTTCTCTATCAAATAATTTTAGTGTTTGAAGCATATATAATGTAATACTCTAAAAGAACATCTTATGTTTATACATAGGAAGCCACATATTGCTAAATATTTTTAATTAGTTGGCATTTGAAAGGATTAGTTACATCCATACACCCCCAGAAGAGTTTCTGTGATAGTGTATTATCTAAATCAGAATGTTCAGAACAAGCATAAAGAATTCTCAAATGCACAAGTATGGTTGTAAAACAGTCCACTTGCTTTGAGCAGGAAAGTGAGCTAGGAGTTTTGATTTTACAAAACGAGATTACAAAACCTGGAGTTAATAAATGATTTAATACTAATTTTCTCTGCTTCACCCACTTTTGAAGATAAGTTGTATTACATACACCAGGAAATTATTGGGAATATGAAAGGAATTGGCAACAAATGTGACTTCAGCATATAGTTAGTTATGAAGGCGCTGCCTTTTTTCTGTGTCAGAGCCAAGAGTAGACATATGCCCCGTGTGCTTCTGCCAAAACTATTAGGCAGAAAACTAGCAGAATCGGTCCTGATCTTCCATTCATGATTTATGGTAATGGTCCAGTGGAAGACGGAGTCATTGATGTTTATTGAGCTCATTTTTCTGTTTATAGTTTCAGACATTGTAGAGGGTCATACGATCCATTAGATGATATGTACAGCATTAACAATAATAGTATAAAACCCTACCAGAAACTGATGAGAGCTTAACCAAGAACAACGACCTCCTTGTGGTTACTGTCACTGGGATGTGGCTGGTGTTGTCAGGCTTAATTAGAGGAACATAGGCATCGTTCTGAAGTCAGAGGATAGTGATATGTGGAGATTGGGCAAAAGTTTGTCTGGTTGGGATAAAGTCATGAGTCAAGTTTACCACTAATCTTCCTGTTAAGCAGTCATTCATAGGCAGCTTCTGTCTGGCCAGTGGTCCTCATTTTAGAAGCTTAGAGAGTGGGAAACAGACCTGTGATTGTATCATATGAGAAGTACAATAATAAAAGTTTGTACAAAGTGCTTTGGATGGGTAGGTAAAATGAGTTTTGCCTGCAGGACTTGTAGAATATTGACTAGCATCCCTTTATCTAACTTGAGTATATGTATCAATAGGTTTTGTAGCTCCTGAATACTTTCGAGAACTGTTTTATCATGATTTGGTCCATTGCCTCCAAGTCGAGGCCACACTCATTTCCCCCAAAGTGTGGAAGCAGTGGTTTGTAACCAGATAGAGCACAGCCAAATTCAAGGATGTTTTCAGACAAGAGGCTGCAACCCTGCTTAAGCTATATTTTACATTCTCTTGGGGAGTGCCGATTGGAAAAGGCTACACAGTGAGACCTCCCTGGGCCAGGACCATTATTCTTTTCCTGCTCTGTGTGTACAACACAACGATTACAGCCTTAACTCAGCATTTATTTGTAAGGCTATGGATTTTCTCTAGCAGTGTCCATCTGAAAGTTGGAACTGGCTTCCTCTAACAAACCTGCTCAATTCCTATTTCCATATGAATTGACAGAGACTAAAATGATCAGCTTTTGAAAATGCTAGCTTGTTCCTTGGAGGGGGAGAGTGGCTCCCAGTTAGTTATCCCAGTGCAGAGGGAAGCCAGCCTTTCTGCTCATCTCTTTGGTTGGAAGCCCATCCTTGGGTCCTGTGCATATTGGTTCGAACTACACGAGAGATTTCATCAGTAGCAGTTACTAGTCACAGCGCTGGACGACCACACAAGACTGGCAGTGGGTTTCTTGAGATATGGTGCTGGCTGCTGGAATGATCACTCCACTCTCTGGGCAGAGAGTGGAGTGACTGGATGATAGATGACCTGCATCCGTGCTGTATGAAGCATGGAATTGAGCAATCAAAAACAGAGTTGATCAAAGAAACATGTGAAGGTCTGGCTGAGGTACAACTGTGCCAGAATATAGTACAGAGAGCTCCACACTGGCAGTGTGCTGGCCCCAAACCTCTGTTTCCTTAGCAAGAAATGGAAGATGCTGGTCTAAGTGACTTCCACAGTACCTTTTGGATTTAGACACAGTGGTATTTTTACCCTTTGGCTGTAGCCTGGGGTGGGATGGGAAACAGGTTGCCTCATGTTTTTTAATCAAATGTGAAAACAAAAAAATTCTACACTTTCTTTGGCTATTAGCTAAATAATTAGCATTAAATTTTTTTTTAACTTGGTTAAGGTTGTACCATCATTTGTTAGTATCTTCTAAGATCTGTGAGAGTTTAATAGCAGAACACTAAGATATTAAGATGTTGTGTTTTTTTGATTTGATTTTTATTTCACATTAGAACATAGTTTATTTGCCATGTTATGTTAGTTTCCAGTGTACAGCAAAGTGATCCAGTGATGTATATACATATATCCATACTTTTTCAGACTTTTTCCCCATATAGGTTATAGAATATTGGGTAGAGTTCCCTTTTTCTATATAGTGGGTCCTTATTGGTTGTATATTTTATGTATAATAGCATGTATATTTTACAAACTCCTAATTTATCCCTCCCCCAACTCTTCCCCTTTTGTAATCCTAAGTTTGTTTTCCAAGGCTGTGAGTGTTTCTGTCTTGTAAATAAGATGATACTGCTGCTGCTGCTGCTAAGTCGCATCAGTCGTGTCCGACTCTGATACTGAGACTGGTCTTATTATACTCGTAATTTTGTGTATTGCTAACTCAAGTTCTGGTGGAGAGGCAAGACTGAATTTCACTTGAAGGTATATTAACTTGATCTAGAGGTCGGTTCTTTGTGAAAGATTTCTGTCTTATATGGTTTCGTGTTAAAAGAAGCTCAAAAACACTGATTCCTACTTTTTTTGTTGATGCAAGGGGTCAGAAATGACCTCAGATTTCAAGGGGTGCCCTGGAGCCCCAATAATTACTACTATATTTGGAAAAACCTTAGGCAGCTAATCTGGAAAAAGATTTATGAGGATGGCTGTGCATGTGTGCATCTATTGCTTCTTAAAATAGAAATGCCTGAAGTTCTTTTGGAGGTGGAAACTTGTCATTCTTTCAAATGCAAAAAGTTGGGGGTATACTCTTGGACCATATGCTGACTAAGTGTTGCTTCAAAGGATGGAATATTGTTATCACTAAAGTAGAGCTTTTATCTGCAAAGTTCAAAGGACTGTGAGGCTGTGGATTTATACATTCAGGCTCCATCCACCTCTGTTCACGTGCCATTGTGTCGACCAAAACGCAACATTATTTCAGATTAGAACATAGAGTAACATTGGCTTGTAATGTTGGCCTCACAATGACAATGTAGTGACAATATAAGGAGAAAGTTAGAGAGGCTGTGAACATCCAGTCTTCTCTATGCAGAAATCACAAACGGGCATATTTGGGAGGCTGAGGAAAGAAGTCCTGTGTTGACATTGGTGTGCTTACTAGTGAGTGGTGCAATTGAACAAATTCATGAAGGGCTGGGGTGGAGCTTCATCACCCTTGCCCAAGAGGAAAGGAAGCTGTTGGTGAGAGGCTGCTTGTTTTCATTTTGCAAATGTGGTACTGAGGACCTTTGGGGTCAGCTGTGTGACGAGGGCTTGCTTATCCCCACAGCAGTACAGGCTCTGTATCAACATGAGGGGATCCATCCGGTCTGAGACTCAAGATTACTATTATTATACTAATAGTATACTATTACTAATAATATGCTGTTACTATTACTAATGCTATACTATTACCATTGCTATTACTGTTACTGTGACTATTACTCTCTTACCATTGGCCCATCATCTTCATGCAGGAATACACACATGCATGGTAGTCATCCACATCACATGTTCCATTCTAATTCTTCTCAGGATAAACAGCATTTGCAAGCCTCACTGGAAATATGGGAAAGAAACCCTCACACGACTTCAACCTCCTTATTTTTATCCCTTTGGTTCCCCATGTTCCTTATCTTTTTTGTGTGTTTGTTTCCTTCTAAGTGGAAGAAGACACGGAAGAAAGTTCGAGATCAGGAAGGGAATCTGTATCCACAGCCAGCGACCAGCCTTCCCACTCTTTGGAGAGACAGATGAATGGAAACCAAGACAGAGGCGAGAAAACAGATCGGAGGAAAGAGAAAATAGGCAAAGAAAAGAAGAAAGACAGAGACAAGGAGAAGGAGAAGATGAAAGCCAAGAAGGGGAAGCTGAGGGGCTTGGGAGACATGTTCAGGTAGGTGCTACCGGGCGGGGCTGGCCCGTCCCCACTGTGAGTGCCAGGCCAGCGCCAGGTTTGAGGACTTGGTCTTTGAGGTCAGCTGAGAGTCCTCTCTAACTCCCAGGTTTCACTGCCGTGTTTTTACTTTCTTAAGGATTTCGCTTGGAGCTATTTCAGACCCTTTTAAAGTGCCTGAAAGATGCTGTCTTGGCAACCATGTAAATAACTGTTGAGAGGAAGGAGGGACAGAGACAAAGGGCCCTCACAGCCCTGTTTATTCTTTTGTGTGTGTGAACAATGGTTCATTGTTGACACTGAACTGGAGCTCAAGTTAGTGGTAGTGCATAAAGCCTCATTAATAACAAGTCTAAAAAAATGTTACAAATAGAGCTTCAATTAAGCTGTGTTGATTAATTTAATACTTATTACTTCTGTCCGTAAAGATTTCATTAAATGCAGTCTCTGGCTGTTTCCTGACAGTTGTTTTTGTGCCCCTAAATTATACTCTAGGATTACTTAACATATGATTTTTTTTACAAATCATGGCTACACAATAAAAGTGACAAGTTGTTCAGAAGTTGCTCTGAAACTCTCCCATAAATGTTCATTGGAGGTGATTTATAATATTCAGGTATTTAATGTTAAATATAAAGATTGCTTGATTGTTCCATAAATTAAAACCCTAAACATATCAAGATGATGGCTTAAAATTGAAAACAGATGGTATCACCACTTAACTCTTCAAAAAGTAGTTATCCTGCATTATGAATCCCTTCCTTTTAGCTTTTTTTAATTGTAAAATGTGAACAAGGGTTTTTATTTTCATAGAATTTCCTGATTTATGGTCTTGAGGTTGACCTCAATAACTCAGGGAGTTACAGATAAGTCAAGACCATGAAGTTGAGGACTCAAGCCCAACCTGCAGGCTACCCACACACCAGATGTGTCCTGTGGATGGACTCAGCCAGAGCTAAGTCAAGTGCATGGAGGAAGTAGACTATAGGCGTTGATAACACAGAGCCTGGCCCATGAGCAGTATCAGCTTTAAATTAAATACGATCACATTTCCATATTCAGTGCTTCAGAACATTAGAATTAGCATCCTTTTATACGGGAGTTTTCTTGTTGATATACCACTCCTCCTGAAGAATTATCAGTCAGGTCATCTTTCATCATTATATTTTCATGTCCAGGAACACTGGCGGATGGAATTTCTCCAACTGCTACTTTATTTCCATTTTGGTGTTAGGCAGAAGGCTTCTTAGCTCATAATCAGGCATCTATACAACAAACAGAAATTAGGCTGTAGCCTAATTGAGGCTGTTGCCTCAATTAACATTGAGGGAATTGGCACCCCTGTCTTTGAATCAGAAACTATGAAATAAGAGGAAACCTCCCCTAAAATGTACATGTCCAGCCTGGAGACCAGTCCTGCTTCTACAACCCCCTCCTGAGTGAAGTCTTCCTGAAGGCTTGTAGGTTTCCTTCATCAGCCAACCGTTATCTGATGGGTTCAGTGCTCTGGTCTCCTCATGGAATACGAAATAAGCAAAATTCTAGTTTGTTTATAAATTATGTTAGAAATCTACACATTATTTTAATTAGACATTATTTTTTTTCTGTAACATGCAACTCCAGAGTAAGAGAGGCTTTATGGTAGAGTTTTCTTTTCGGGGCCAGAGAAATGGTGAGTGTGGGGGCACTTGACAAATTTATTTTCTTTCAAAGGGACCCTGAATGCAATCTTTTTTGAACTAAAAGTTCTATAAAACATGATATGATGTTTTCTCTAGATCAAATTCTGGGCTTCCTTGGTGGCTCGGTGGTAAAGAATCTGCCTGCCAATGCAAGAGACTGGGTTCAATTCCTGGGTCAGGAAGATCCTCTAGAGAAGGAAATGGCAACCCACTCCAGTATTCTTGGCTGGGAAATCCCATGCACAAAGGAGCCTGGTGGGCTACAGTCCACAGGGTTGCAAAGAGTCAGACACAACTTAGTGACTGAGAACATATACACTAGATCAAATGCTATAGATTATACCTCTAACCTGTAGTGAAAGCCAGCTCTGTGACAAAGACGGCTGATTTGCAACTTCAAAGGCCTGAGTGTCCTTGAAAATCATGTTTTTTGCCTAAGTGCAGGGGCTGAAGGTTTTTTCCTAGAAACTAGGTTCATAGCCTCCCAGTGCTTAAGAATGGCTACTGAGAAACACATGGACATTCACACTTTTCTGGGACAGATATGCTGGAATAAGCCCATGTTGACTTGTGAGAGTTGTTGAATTTTTGGAAATTTTGCCAACTGACTGTTAAACCCAGCCATTATTAAAAATTAGATAACTTCTATGACAAAGATAACGAATACTCAAAACTTATCACTTCCTAATCCTTTTGTTATATTTCACTATGATCTCTGATTTTGAGGTGATTATGCCCACTGTATCGGCAGAGTGCTGATGAATCATGCAGGTAGCTTCAAAGTAGCTGTGTCAGGAGTCCTTTTACCCCAGGAAGTGGATGAATTCCACACAACAGAGTTGTTTTTTTTTCTTCCCGGGAGAGCCACACACCACCACATGGAGAATGCAGATATATCCTAACAGGTTGCAGTATCTTGTCTAGTTCCCTAGAACATGGCCTTCTTCCCTCTGTTTTTTTTCAGGGAAATGGTTGAAGCTTGCCGAATACTCCTCTTTGAAAATGAGTTGAGGACCCTTTATTAGAGTAAAATAAACTTTTTCTTTGGTTGTCTATTGGCACTCCTTCATACCATTATGATATGTCCTTAGTATTTGAGAAGACTCTGAAAGCATTGTTAGATATTTCAAAACATTTTTTATACTGCCTCCATACCTACTGAATCTAATTATTTGAGAATAAATAGACTTTTGGGTTGATTCTTTTATGTTTCCTCTTTTTTTTTCTTTTTTTTTTTTTTGTAACAGCAGAGGGGAAGATAGTAAGATTTAAAATGAATCTCTTTCTTCCTTTTTGTTCTTTTGAGGAAAACAGGATGAGATTCCCTTAGTGCTGTTGCTTTAAAATACCTTAATCAAAAAGTGTAGGTGCATTTAATTTCTTAGAACACTTTGTAAGGAGATGTGGAGTGTGTGTGTGTAGTGGGGGATGTTATGATATGTTTCGGTTTTTGGTTAACAGAAAGCAAAGAGTAAGAGTAAGGAGCATTAGATGTTACATGTCTGGCTTTTTAGGCACGTGAACTTTTTCTTTTTAGTCTCTTGAGGGAATAATGATATGCTTCCCTTCAAATTAGGCTCGCAGGCCCCCCCAGTTCCCTCCCCCGCTCCCAAAACACACACACACTCTCTTCCTTCCCCTGTAAGTTGTCTGTGAGTTTTGGTTACATTCAATGAGGGCCAAATAGATATACCATATTTTTAAAAAATTTTATTATTGGAGTATGATTGCTTTACAGTGTTGTGTTTCTGCTGTACAACGGAATCAGCTCTCTGTATACATATATCCCCTTCCTCTTGAGCCTCCCTTCCATCCCACCCCTCTCAGTCATCACAGAGCTCGGAGCTGAGCTCCCTGTGTGATCCAGCAGCTTCCCACTAGCTATCTGTTTTACACATGGTAATATATATATATTTTTAAAACTGTACTGCAGGAATCCATGGCACCTTGAATAGGTATTTTTATTTGTTGGTCTGTACAGATGACATGGTTTTCTACTTTGAGTATTGAATAGTAGTCATAAAAATGGTTTAATTATTGATAAACAGCTCTAGGAAAGAATATTGGGAGTCATATTTATATGTCTGCTTATAAATTATGGGGTATATGAAATGCAAAAGCTGCCTTAATGCAAGTTTTAAATCACAAATTTAAATCTATAAGGAATCAAATGACAAATGTAAAGTGTTCCTTGTTTGTACGAATTTCTCCTTGTATGACATCTTCTCTTGCCCCTAAGGCACTCCCACAGCCTTAATTAAAATGGCTTTGGATCTGAGAAACCCGAGTTTCTCTACGAAACAGATAAACTTGACTTTGTTGATGTGATCATTCTTTGTGAAAGTGCAGGGCAGAGGGAGGGTATGATTTAGAGCTTTCGTTCTTTTTCGAATATCATGGAATTGTCTGCCCTCTGATATATCACAGATTCCTTTGGATATGTCTGGTTCTCGAATGCTTGGCTATTCAGATTTAATACCATAAAATGTTTCCTAGAATTCTGCAATTGTCTGAAATTGCCACCAAAGAGGTAACTTAGTCTATTCTTTAGAAGTAGAGAGATCTGTTGTTTAAAGTTTTAAATGTGTCTGCTTTTCAAAGAAAGCAACAGCATCATTAAGCAATATGTTTTTTGGTGAGTTTCCATCTCCAGAATGAAATAATCAAAAAGATAATAAACTCCCTTATTTGGGAACGTATAATCAGATAGTAAGCACTTAGAATTATGTATTTCCCCCTTTTTCACCCTGGAATAAGTGTAATTTGATGCTACTTTGCCTGAAAAATTAGAATCATTCTCAATATCATAGAATTGTCTGCCGTCTGAAATTGAAGCTTCCTGGACGTGACCCCACTCACGCCTTATAAGGATGCTTCGTTTACTGTTGTGACACGTGACGGCTGAGGGCCTGTCGCCCTCTGGACCATGAAAGCAAAAGCCATGGTGTTTTGTCACCATTAAAATTGAATCCTCCAATTACATTGACAATGATTCCCTGAGTCCCTCCAGCATGGTTTTATTCTGTTCTGTACGAGGTAAAGGATAATTTCGTTTGAAACCTTGTTTGGTTGAAATCAGATATATGGCTGTCGTTCCCTTTTCAGTATATAATTGTCTTCAGAACACAATGAACACGATCAGATCTTAAAACTCGATGTTGTAGTTTGGATCACATCTTGTAGGCTTTTGAGAGAATAGCAAACACGCGTCGTGGTTGTCTCCCTTACCTGTGCTCACTAACCGTGTGTCTGTACCGTGTTTCTTGTTTAGCCTGGCCAAACTGAAGCCTGAGAAGAGATGAGCAACAAGCCAGAGTCCAAATGTCTTGAGAAGCACATATTGCACAGTTGTTTTTTTTTAAACAAACAATAAATTTACTTTTAATGAATTCTTAGTGGCTGTTGACAAATTTTGTTTACGACATCAGCAGTTGTGATGGTTTCATAATGTTTATATTAATTACTTTGGAACTTTTTATTATTTTTTTTTATATTTATTATTTATTTATTTGGCTGAACCGGGTCTTGGCTGAGGCATGTGGGATCTGGTTCCCCAACCAGAGTTTGAACCCTGGTGCCCTGCATTGGGAGCTCAGAGTCTTAGCCACTGGACCACCAGGGAAGTCCTCTGGAACATTTTGTCCTTGATGTCAAGCTCGGGGGCTTACCACTTGGCAGAGAAGTGTTTTTATCCCCTCTTTTCTTGGCCCCTTTTCATAGTGGAAAACCATCGTCCTCGCTGCTGGTGTATTCAGAGCTCACCTAATTATACCCATGGGTTGTGAGGATGGGTGCTTTGGGAGGAGGTGATGTACTGGTTTGGTTTCATTGAGTGACATGATGGCTGGGGACACAGGCAGGCAGAGGAACAGTCTGTGGGTGATGAGGTGTGTAGGTTGGGATAGGCACCCATCCATTGATGGACAAAAGGGCCCGTTTGAAAGGCAATTTTTGGCAAAGGTTCATCCCTTGACGGATTATACAGTTTAGACAAAGAAAAATTGGGGTGGGGGAGCTTCTGAACAAATAAATATCTTTGATCAGGGATGGCTGAACCAGGACGTTCTTACAGTGTGAAAAAGTAGAGCGACGTTGGCAGATAGTGACACCAAGGTTTGCGGGGATCCCAAGGGTGAAGCCACATGTTCTTTTATAAAAACTTCTCTGGACAGAGCTGCCAGCCCAGGTGTTGTCATCACAGGTGTGAAAGCTCTTACAGATGAATCTCAGACTGTCCTTCCTTTAGAGCAGCCGTCCCCAACCTTTTTGCGCCAAGGACTGGTTTCATGGAAGACAATTTTTCTACTGAGTAGGGGTGGGGTGGAGATGGTTTCGGAATAATTCAAGAGCACTACATTTATTGTGCACTTTATTTCTGTTGTTATTACATGAGCTCCATGTCAGATCATCAGACATTAGATCCTGAAGGTTGGGGATCCCTGCTTTAGGGCAAAGCCTTCTTCCACAGCCCCTTCATGCTTCATGGTCCCTTGGGTTTTCAGAAAGACTGCTGAGTTAGCTCTGTTTCCTGAGATGTGTAGAACTGCATCCCACTCAAAGAGAAGTGGGTTGATGAAGAGGAAAGCCATGTCCTAAGTGGTCTTCAGGTATTGGGGTGGGTGCCTGTGAGAAGGAGTCACCTCTGCTCTGACCTGGTAGCAGTTTGCAGCCCTCTGCTCGTCCCCTTGCCCCCTCCCCAGCTGAGCAAGCCCTCTTTGCTGCAGGATGGAGGCACATGCAACGATGTCCATTTGCTCCTGTCTGAAATACCTGGACTTGTGGATTTTTGCCTCAGGCCCAGTTGCCCTGTGGATTAAGGGTAGTGGTTTCTCATTGGTAAAATTGAATGACATCCCTTGCAGCCTGCTGGTGATTCAGGGGACACAGTTAAAATAAACGTGGAGAAAATTAGGCACACTTAATGAAACACAGGAGGAATACTTTGTCATAGGAAAGAAAGAGCTCGAAGAGAGAGATTTTGCATACTTTTATTTGTTTTTCTGTTTGTCATCTGGGCAGAGAATAGGTCCTTTATATAAGTATACCTGTTGGGAGGTTTCCTTGGAATAAGTCCTGAATTCCTTAATCCCATACTTAATATATACTTCTAATTTGAATGGAAACAGAGGTTCCCGTTTTTAACAGTGGAAAGTAAGTGACAGACTGACCTGTTAGCAAAGATGAGTTCTTGGGCAGCTGATAGCATCCTTCTCATTCTCGTTAGAAGCTGAAGCACAGAGCCTCTGACATCTCCAGCTCGGAAACTGACTGCAGAGGGAGCCGAGGGGCGCCGAGCGTGACGGCCGGGCCTCGCTAAGACCTTTTCTGATGTTCTTTAACGCTGCTTTTCCAGAGAACGGCGGCCTGAATACAGAATGCAAGTGTCAAGGATGACACCTGCTTTATAGTCTCTGTAAAGCAAACCTTTTCGTAAAAGAAATTTTTGACAGTTCTGAGATGCTAAGTCAATTTCAATACCAGACTGTGTAGAAAATAGAATCTTTTTTTCTGAGATTGATGTGAAAATTGAAAGCCAGTGACTATTCACTCCTTACTAACATGGGGTAAATAAATACCACACACCATCGAAAAATGCACTAGAAGACAAACTTGGTTAATGACACTTACCATCACAAAGACAGGAAATATTCTTTCTGAATGTTTTTATTTGTTACCATCAGAGAGAGTCTATGAATCTTTTACATTAAATGTACTGGATCAAGTACCTATTATTACTAAATGGATTTTTGTCAAGCCACAGTGTATTATATGAAAGAAACTGTTCAATCCTTTCCAACTGTCTTTTAAAGGAGTCACTGGGGAAGTGACCTCTTACATAATTGAATGTTGGAATTTTTTTTTCTGACCTATGTTTAATAATGCTCAATTTAGAAGCAAAAGAGTAAAATTTGGTTAGATTTCCTATCATACTGAGATAACCTATGGTCTTCTGTTAAACCTTCTACTTACTTTTTTTTTTTCTAGGACCCGTGCTTTAAGCTTGCTTATGTCGGGAAGTTGCTCCAGCAATGCTTGCTTCTCTCTCCTACACCCTGATTCTGGCCCTTCTCTCCTGGAGCATCCACTCTGTCTTCTCCTCCACCTTAGAGAAAATCTGTCTTACCCCACCTCCCCTTCCAGCTACTGCCTCATTTTCTTTTTCCCATTACAGCAAACCGTGGGATCAGTTTCTATCTGCTGCCTCCATTTTCCTGTTTTCTCTTAAACTCCCTTTAATGAAGCCCTTGCACCCCGTGGCTCCATAAGGCCTGTTCTTATCTGGCCAGCAGCGGCCTCTCCCGCTGCACCTTCCTGCTGTATTTGCACGCTTTCCTTGGTCTGCAGGAGCATTCGGCATGTCAGTTCTTGCTCTTCTCTGAGATCATGCTGCTGGGGCCTCCTTCCTCCCTGCTCACCCCGTCACCTCCTTTGCCAGTTCTGGTCCTGCCCGTCCTCCAGATATTGTGGTGCCCAAAGCTCAGGCCTGGTCTCTGTCTCTTCCTCTTTTCTGTAACACAAAATGTTTGCATTCTTAGGAAACAGAACCTTAGGACTTAAAGACAGGCTGTGGGCAGATGATTCCCAACTTTACATCCCTCGCTTGGGCAGCTTCTTTTGACTTCTGGATGGGCAGATGCTATCTCTTCTTCACACACTTGCTTGGATGCCGAGCAGGCATCTGAAACCTAATGTGTGTTCCCCACGCGGCTCAGATGTTTCTCTGGACTATTCCTCTCCATCTACCTTTCTCTTGTAATGGCAGCTTGGTTCTTTCAGTTGCTTAGGTCTGAAAGCTTGGAGTACTCCTTGATTCCTTTTCCCCTTACATTCCACATTTAATCTGTAACGTACAAAAGCAAAAGTCTATTTGATCTGTTTTCAGGACATCTCTGTAATCCTCATACTTTGCAGCATCCTCATCTCTTCCTGGATCTGGGCAGTAGTCTCCCAGCTACACTCCCTACTCCCACCCTTGCTCCTCTGCCACACAGTCTGAACCTTGCAGCTAGAAGTCATGGCACGTCCCTCCTCTCAAACCCCAGCAGCCTTCCAAGTCTCGCAGGGTAAAAGCTGAACGTACCAGATGCTGGCTTGCCCGGATGCCCCAGCTGTGCTGTGCAGAACTGCCGGCAGTGCCCTCAACAATGCCTGCTCAAGCCAGCCTCAACCAATGACCCAAGAAAGCCCAATGACCCAGAATGGCCTTAGGGTTAGAATGCTAAAGTGTTAAGTCTATGCCCTTAGCCTTGAATGTGCACGGCAGGACCTGGGAGCCTAGCAGAAATGCAGCTAGCAGAAACCCCAGACCCCACCCTGACCTACTGACGTCAGAACCTGCGGAGCCCGGGGTAGAGAGGCCTTCCCTCCTCCAGCTCCCAGAGTTTGTCCGTGCATCAACCTTCCTGCTTCCAGACTTGGGAACCATGCTGCCCGGCTGCCTTTCCTTCCTTCTGTCCCATCGCCACTTCCCGACCCGAATTCTTGAGCTTCCATTAGACCACAGCCCTGAAACCTGACTCAGGATCTGCTTCTGGCAAAACCCAGACTAAGAAAATGTGTTTGCTGTGTGAACAGATAAATAAGTCCATGAAATTGCTAGAATAAGTGGTGACAGTGCCCGTGAGGAATTTCTGCCTGGAGTGGTTTTGCAGGTGATGAGCAGTGGCTGTACCAGGGCAGGGCTGTGCTTGTTCCCACCTTTGGAAGCTGAAGTCACTTCCCGAGTCAGCCTGTGACTCAGGAGATGGTCCCCAGGGAGCAAGCCTTTTCATGTTCAAGGAGCTACATCAAGTTCTTTCATTTGCTATGGAAGTGACCATTTTCTCTGCTCTGAGTAGCCATAAATGATTTAAGAATTTTCTATTACATCAGACTTGCAAAAAAGATGATAGGATTTCCGAGTTAGATTTCTCTTCTTGGGCAGACCCTAAGTTTCAGGCTGGGGGTTGTCTGGTTGAGGGGCTCATAGATTCAAACAAGGAGTAAGTGTAAAATTGCCTATGACTGTCTTCCTAAGCCTTAAATGTCAGGCTCCAGGAGATGGTGTAAGATCTTGTTCCTAAAAGAAGTCAGAACCTTGGTTTTACTCTTCACAAGCTGTCTAAACAGCTCTCTGGGTTTTACCCAGAGAGAATGACCTGGTGGCTAGTTTTTCCCCTTCTGGGGCCCACTCCCACCAGATTAGCTTACAGACAGCCCCACCCCTACGTGGCACTCTGGAGCTTTCCCTGTTTCCCTCCCAGCCTCGCAGGGTCTGGAATGGTCCTGACCATTGAGGTGTGGCTTGACCAGGATGGGGAATGATGCTCACCTCCTTCGTCTCTCCTGCCACAGCATCTGTAATGTGCCACCTTTATGGAAAACATCATCTCTCTTTCTCACAATCTATTGCTTTATGTAACAATTCCAGTCCCTAAAAAAGAGAAACTCAAAGAACAACTTTACATTCTCTGTCCACACAAAAGAACAGGGACCTTGAACTGACCCGACACAAGCTAACTGGAAAACATCCCCACTTTCTGTAATAAGCTCTCTCCATTTCTGCTCTTCCAGTTAATTTAGAGGGCTGTCCATCCTCGACAACTTCTTGGTCCATGTTTCTGATCTTGGGGGTGATGGGCTGGTCATTACGACTCTCTCCAAATTAATTCTTAAGGACTCAAGAATTTAACTGTTAATTAAAAATTAACGTCCACATCCCCTTGTTCACAATGGACTCTCAAACTTGTCTATTCCGTGTCTGGAATGCTAGTGATGAAGATTTTATTTTTTAAATTAATTTTTATTGGAGCCTAGTTGCTTTACAACATTTGTGCTAGTTTCACATATACATTATCAATGTTGTGTCAGTTTCACATATACACTATTGATACTGTGTATTAAACAGATGGCTAATGGGAACCCACTGTACCCACTGTACAGCAAAGGGAACTACTCAGTGCTCTGTGGTGACCTGGATGGCGACGATGATAATAAAAAGGCCATCTTTCCTCCTGCTACCCCGTCTCAGGATGGCCCCAGTGTCCTGGGAAGGCTCTGACTTCCGTTCTGTTCTCACACCTCATTCCCCTTCTCTTTCTACACACCTCCCTGCTGGCTCCATCACTGCTGTTTTATTTGTTTATTATTTCTATTAAAATAATTTCAAGGCAGTTCTTCCTTTCCTGAGAATAAGCTCTCAGCCTCTTCTTCCTCTCCTAATCCCCTGGTTTGTCCTTCCCCCTCTCTCGACCCTGCGCCCATATCAGCACCTGCCTGGAGCTTGGAAGTGCCCAGCCCTGGGTTCCCACTCTGGGAGGCTGGTTCCGCATCCAGCTCCCTGGGAGTCTCACCCCTGGCCTTGGCAGATTCCCACTGCTGCTTGCGGGGAACTCATTGACCTAATTCCTGCATTTATAACTGATTTTAGTCCGTAGGAAACCATCTCACCTGTACTTTTGCATTCTGAGAGTTTCAGGTTTCTTTTCTTTCCTTTTGAATTTTGTCGTCTTTTAGAAGATAAAAACATTTTTAACAGAGAAAATGAGAGCATCTACTTACTTTATCTAGTTTTAAGAAAGTAAAATCACTGTTGACAGGCACTGTCACAGGGGAGTGGTTTTCCTTTGGAGTGTGTCTAGGAGCCTGGCTGCAGTCGCCTGGCAGTGTCAGAGCACTGATGACCATCTGTGTTGGGCACTCTCTACTGCACACCTGAGTTGTCCTCAGCACACAGGGGAAAGGTGATTCCCCTAAAATAAATTGGTTTGATGTGTCTCCATGTTCAGGTAAGTATAAATGAGCAGGAAACCTCCTGATGAGCCATCATATTGATGAGTAACTCTATTAAAGATTAACTTTTGGGGCTCCTTTGCACACTGGCAGCTGAGGGCTGTAGATCTGAAGCCAAACAGCCCCATGAAGGGTAGTGTGCTCCCCAGATGGTGCTTTGGGCAGGAAAGGCAGTTACCTGGTGTGGGATGGCCAGGGGCCTCTGCTCCTGATTGCTTTTTTTCTTTTGGTTTCTTTTTTTTTTTAATTAAAAAAATTTTTTTAATTGAAGTATAGTTGTTTTACAGTGTTGTGCCAAACTGCCGTACAGTAAAATGACTCAGTTATACACATACAGATATTTTTTAAAAATATTCTTTTCCACTGATTACTTCTCCAGGAAACTGCCTCCTCCTACTGTATCTAGTCCCGTCTCTGTGTCCCTGTCAGCTGTCACATCACATGACTCAGAAGCATGTGCAGTAGGCTTGAGCAGCCATGCACCACCCACAAACGTCACCTGGGCAGTGAAATGAATTCTGAGAATTTTCACTGCTCACCTGGAAAGATTTGTTTCTGAGCATGAGGGGATGGATCTTTTTCAAGTCTGTTTACGGAGTGTGTATGATTTTCAGTAACTGAGGGGTAAAAGCTTTAATCTACACATTCCACAAATACTGGAGGCTTACTCCAGAGGAGGCTCCACATTAGGTGTGGGGGATGCAGCGGTGGGTGTAAGGAGAGCAGGAGGCAGGGAGCCAGTGGGAGGGGGCCTGTGGAGATTGGGGATCAGAGCAAGTGGGCCAGCCCTGCAGGCAGAGTCGGCCACCCTCCGGAAGATGACCTCAAAACCAAGGACCTAGAGGGGTTGTGAGCTCTGTATCTGATGGGGCTTCAGGGGGAGATGGGCCTTTTGCATCAGAGGGATTCAAACTCTTTTGATATGATCTTCGGCAAGAAACACATTGCACCTGTAACACGTGCGTGCGTGCTCAGTCGCTTCAGTTGTGTCTGACTCTTTGCGACCCCATGGACTGTAGCCCTCCAGCCTCCTTGGTCCAAGGGATTCTTCAGGCAAGAATTCTGAAGTGGGTTGCCATTTCCTCCTCCAGGGGATCTTTCTGATCCAGGGATCAACCCGAGTCTTCTGCACTGCAGGCAGATTCTTTACCGTCTGAGTCACGGGGGAAGCCATATATATGCCAGTAACTCCAGTAAACATTTAAGCAGTGTGATCCTTGTCCTTCCTCCTCATGATGGGCTCTGATGTTGAGAGACAACGGGGTATAGAGGTCGAGGGTCTGGACTTTGAAGATAGATGGCTCAGATCCAAATTCCAGCTGTACCCTCAGCAGCCTTGTGTTTGGGGCAAGTTCATGAACACCCTTGAGCTTTACTTTTCTCAGCTGTAAAGTATGGATCATAACAGTGCCTGCTTCACAGAGATGCCTGGACTCAAGTGAGTTAATGTGTGCTAAGCATTTTAGAACCCCTCCTGGCACAAAGAATGCACTTTGTAAATGCTAGCTATTGTAGCCATTATTACTCTGTAATACGTTAAAAAAAATGCTAGGTGAGTCCCACCAAATCAATTTTACGTCTTTAATGGATTACAACACACAATTTGAAAGATGCTCTTTAGATGGTAGAAGTCCTCTAGGTTTGCAAAGGTGTAGAAGGAGGAGCCTGGAGGCATGTGGGAGGCAGGGTGTCCTGTTGTCAAGGACTCGTGATACAGTTAGGACATTATCCTGAGGACACTAGGAAGCTGTTCAAAAGAATGGCTTGACCATCTCACAAGTGGAAAATATTTTAATACACATTTCTCTGTTGAGTGCGATTGGACACTTTCATGTGTTACTCCTTCTCTGTGAACTACTAATTCATATCTTTTGCTCTTTATTCTACTGGTTTGTTTTTGTCATTTATCTTTGCTTAAAGACCTGATCATTGCCATTCCCCGCCCCGCCCCCCCCAAATTCCCATTGCCTGTCACAGTTTCTGGCACACAGAAAATGCTCAGCAAATACTTGTGACATAAACGGGGAAACCTTGCTCAGTGCCTCATTTTCACTGCAGAGTCAGCACAGAGAATCACATATCCTCTATTTTCCTTTATTTTTTTTAATTAATTTTTACCTTATTTACTTTATACTTTCCTCTTTTAATATGGCTATACTCGATTTCAGTTAGTTAATGTTTAACTTGTCTTTTTTTTCTAACTTTCTATAGTTCAAATTTTACATGTGTCTCTTTAAGAAAAAGGAGAATGGCTTGAAAAAATTTACAAGTTTTAAAGAAAATTGTAATTTTTAATTTTAAAAACTCTGCTAGGCTGCTGTTGTAAAAATCATCACCAGAGATGGTGGTGGTCGAGGGGACAGAGATGCAATATGTAATTCTCAGGCGGAAACTAGGGGACTTGAATCCTTGGTTAGATATAAAAAATGAGAGAGAAAGAACAGTGAGCAACAATTTTGTGCTTCAGCCCGGTCAGCTGGGTGGATAGTCAGGTGCCACAAGAAAACTCTAGAGGATCATATTTAGGGAGACATGACATGTTGAAACTGATGTTTACTTGTCTACAGGTAAAAGTAGAGGTGCTGGGGGCACCTGGGGAGGCCTGGTGATGTGGAGGTTTGGGAGCTGAGGATGGAAAAGGTGACTCAGAGTTTGGGGCAGTGTCAACCAAGTGGCTGCCCAGGAAGTATATGTGGGTCAGAAGGGCAGAGGCTGAGCTCTGAGGACCCTTCAGATGCCCAAGGGCTAAGCGTGGGGACTCAGCTGGCAGAAGGAGAGGCTGGGAACCCAGGAGAGGCCAGTGCAGAGAGAGGAGGAAAATAGAAGTGTGGTTGTCAAAGCCAGGGCAGGGCTGCGTTTCTCTTTTTATATTATTTAATTGTTTTAAATTACAGTGTATGTGCTGTATAGTATTCTATAAGTTACAGGATGTCAATATAGTGATTCACAATTTTTAAACATTCTGCTTCATTTATAGTTATTATAAACCATTGGCTATATTCCCTGTGTTGTATAATAGATCCTTGTAGCCTGTCTTACACCCAATAGTCTGTACCTCTTCATCCCCCACCCCTAAACCCTAAATTGCTTCTCCTATCCTTCCCTCTTCTGCCTAGTAACCGCTAGTTCTCTTTATCTGTGAGTCTGCTTCTTTAAAAAAGTGAAATTTTGCCGTTTGCAACAGCATGGATGGACTTGGAGGGCATTATAGTGACAAGTGAAATAAATCACAGAAAGACAAATACTGTGTGATGTCACTTACATGTGGAATCTAAATCATACAACAGGCTAGGAGTGTGTTTCTTATTCACTAGAAGGACGTGCACAACGGTGCTTCCATCCAGGGGCTACAGGTGCTCGTGGCCTTGGCTGCATGGGAGCTGCTGACGACAGATGTCCCTGGACGCGTGTTGAGTGGTTGCTATTGTTTATTGTTCAGTGTCTCTGTGTGATGCCACCGCAATCTCCTGACACTAATGCTTGTTCCAAGGATATCATGTATTAACTCCCATTTCAAGAAGCAAAGTTCTTCTCCCTCCTGCCCCCACTCTCTACACAAGTACAGAAACCTGTGCCAGATGTCTGTGTTTTTGAGCAATAGAATTGATGTTTTAAGTCACATGTTAATCCCAACTGCAGATTTTTACAAAGGTTTCAATCCCTGGGTTGGAAAGACCCCCTGGAGAAGGGAAAGACTACCCGCCCCAGTATTCTGGCCTGGAGAATTCCATGGACTGTATAGCCCATGGGGTTGCAAAGAGTCAGACACAACTGAGTGACTTTCACTTTTCATAGAAATTAGGATACAAGGAATTAACTTGTTTTTTTAAGTAAGTTATTACCAAAATGTAATTGGAGGAAGGAAGAGTAGAGTGATGGAATGATTTTGCTGACTGTGGGACCTCTTTTTCCTTTAGAGGTGCAAGAACTTATCATTTTCGTCTCTGCCCTGCCCCCTCCTGTTGGCAGTAGTGGGGCTGCCGTGCACAGGACCAGACAGGGTGGACCCTGATGACTCAGATGCTAAGTGACAATAGGCCCGCCTCCAGCTTTCTCTCACGCTCGCAAAACAAGGCCCGGGGTTGGAAAAAATTGCTTGCTTCATCAAAACGCCAACTCTAAAATTACCTTGTGTGAGAGGGTTTTTTTTTAATTTTTATTTTTATTAATATTGTGATATTTAACCATTACGACATATATATCAGGAGTCCTCACTCTACAATGCATACATTTTCAGACTATGTTTTCCCAGAACTGATTCCCCCCATATTTATGAGTTCTGCCTTTCCCGTGGCTTCAAAGAAAATTTAATAAACTGTAATTTGAAGATATCTTTGCTTTTCAAGGCCACACAGCTCATGTTTCATGTTCCATTCAAGAGGGGATGAAGTTTTGGGTATGTTCAAACTATTAATGGTTTGTATAGACCATTGAACTGGTATATAGATGGTGCCTGTGGTTTTATTTAGTTTGTAGACCTTTCCTGAAGGGTCCCTGGCTGTGTCCTGCCTGTATGCATCATTTGTTAAGAACCTTTATGCTATTGTTTACGTGCATTTTTTAATATCAGGAATCAATCTGTGTATTCTGTACTTTATCGCCATTGTTGCATTCAAAAACACTGCAACTAGATTTCTTTCTGGAAATATATTTCCCAGGAAAGTGTAGAATTATGTGTGTATTTCCTGCTGTGACATAATTTTGCCTCCTTTTAAATTTCAGTAATAGGATATTATAGACTAAGTAATTTTTAAGGAGCAGAAAATGTAACTGGTTAGCTACTGTTTGGTCATAGTTAGAAACCATTGTGATGCTTTAAAAGGTTTTTTCAAAGCTTGTAGATCTGTCTTCTCAACTTGAATGAACAAATAGAAATATATATATATAACATTTTTTCCTATGGAACTCATTTTTTTTGAGAGGCCCCATATTTAAATATAGTTTTATCCATATGGGTCTTATTATCTTCACTGTCAGAGTTTTATGCTTTTTCTCTTAGAGTCGACCCCTGCTTGTCTATTTAGTCTGGCAAAACCCCTTTGAACATTATTATTCTTGTGAGGTAGGAGTTATAGAATTTTCATATTATTTCCTAGTATTCTGGGTTTGTAATGGAAAAGGATATTTTCTTCTAGAAGTATCCTCCACTGTCCTGAATACACACAGCTGAGAGGTAGCCGTCTGATTAGAGAGAAGCTCTATTAACAGCCAAATAAAAAGAAGTGTGTGAAGGCATTTTTGCACCCCAACTGGAGAAATGCCGACATAGCCTCAGGAACAATGAAGGGAAATGAAATCATTTCTGACTCAGGGAATGTTGTTTTCTTCTTCTTTATCTGCTGAGAAGTCTTTGTCAGCTGGAATGGCGGTGTTGGCCTGAATCGCAGAGGCTCCAATTGGTGGGTTTTTGGTTCTCTGTTAGTTCTGCTCATTCTCTTTTGGAAGGCTGTTGTCTCCATCCTGCTGTTCCTTGGCGACTGTGGACTGACTGTGAGGGGAGACGTCTTGAGAAAGGTGGTTGCTGGAAACTGTAGGACCGAACCAGCTGAGGTATTGACATGAAGATGGGGTCTTCTACAAAGATCCTCTGTTGGGGAAGCCAAACCCCTGAAAGGAAAATTTTTTTTTTCCTTCTCACCTCCATGATTTTTTCTAGAAGAAATTGTTCTGGTTGTAGTACAGACCCAAGTAACTATGGTTGAAACAAGACACTGCTTATTTTTCTCTAAAAGAAGTCTGAAGATTGACCATCCAAGACTTGTGTGGTGATCCCAGAGTGTCAGCACTGTCAGTACCTCCTTTTTTATTCAGCCATCCTTAGTGTATATTGCTTTATTTCTTAAATTGTGGCAAAGTACGTATAACATTTACCCTCTTAGCCATTTAAAAAAATTTTCACTGAAGTATAGTGAATGTACAATGTTGCATTAATTTCAAGTGTACAGCAAAGTGATTCAGTTATAATATACCTCCCCTCTCCTCATCCCCTTTGGTAACCATAAGCTTGTTTTCTACATCTGTGAGTCTATTTCTGATCAGTTCATTTGTACATTTGTATCATTTATTTTAGATTGCAGATACAAGTATATCATACGGTATTTGTCTTTGTCTGACTTAATGTGCTAATCTCTAGGTTCATCCACTTTGCTACAATTGGCAGTATTCATTCTTTTTATGGATGAATAATATTCCATTGTGCATGCACACACGCACACACACACACACACACACACACACACACACACACACATCTTTATTCATTTATCTGCCCATGGACATTTAGGTTGCTTACATGTCTTGACTCCATCTTAACCATCTTCACGTGGTTGGGCAACCATCACCACCATCCATCTCCAGAAGTCTTTTGATCTTGTAAGATGCAAACTGTGTCCTCTTTAAACAGCAATTTCCCATTCTCCATCCCCCATCCCTAGCAAACACCATTCTACCTTTCTGTCTTTCTGAACTTCGCTACTTGAGATACTTCATGTAAGTAGAATCATACAATGTTATCTTTTTGTGACTGGCTGATTTCACTTAGCATAATGTCCTTAAGTTTCAAACATGTTGTAACACATGCCAGACTATCCATCCTTTTTAAGGTTGAATACCATTCCATTGAGTGTATGGATCCCACTTTCCTCATCCACAGACACTTCGCTTGCATCTACCTTTTGGCTGTTGTGAATAGTGCTGCTGTGAACACATATCTCCCAACATGTGTTTCTGTCCTCACTGTCACTTCATGGTGACAACTCTGGGTGTCTTATGAGAATTCTAAGCAGGAAGAAGCAAGAAGGGGAAGAGGCAGCTGCTAGTGGAGGCAGCTCCCTTTTTAAGGATCTTCCTGGAAGTGCCATCAATTTTTGTAAGCCAGAAATAAAGACTAACAATGATAATAAAATAGTTAATATGCACTGAGTGCTTTTTTGTGCCAACACACAGTGAATGTATAATTCACTTCATTCTCAAAATGAAGCTGTGAGGGTGGTTGCTTTTTAGCCAAGAGATTCAGCAACTTGGCCAAGCGTAGTGAGTCACATAGCTAGTGACAGGCAAAGCTGGGATTCTGACCCAGGAATCTGGCTCCAATGTCATGCTCTTAACTAATGTCTTCTCTTCTTTTTGAAAGAGGCTGGGGAAAATACTTTTATCTCAACTAGGGGTATTTCGTTTCCCTACCAAATTGGAGCTACCCTTCCAAGGAGGAGTGTGTATGTGTGTTGACCTCAATGAAGTGAGGTTTACTAATGTACCATGATTATACTAGTTTAGACCAGACAGATCGAACTTCAACCCAGCAAAAGCAACAAGATAATATCCTGTAACAGCAGCTGTAACTGGGGCAACTTGGGAATTTAAACCAATGTGAGTGGTATTGGCTTCGGTTCCAGAAGCGTTGGTTGGACACACATACGTGTTCTGATGGAGCCCCACTTTTGCTGTGTGCAGAGGGTCCTGGAGCCTCAGACCACACAGCAGGCAGTGCAGACAGACGTGACAGTTCTTAGGAGGTGGGAGTGAGTTGGGATGAGAGGAGTTCCAGGCCAGGGCACAAATCTACAAGTTTTGTATTGGAATGCTTATTGAACTCTTCAGCCAAATACAGGGGAAATGGGGTGGTTGACCAATTGTCGGATTTCACGTTGCCCTTCCCAGGAGGAGCATGTTGTGTGGGGTTGAGTCCCTAAACACGCCTCTTCCTCCTAAGCCCCTGCCTTCAGTTCCTGAACCCATCCCTAGGTTGTGGATCCTAGTTACCAGCTGGGTTTTTGACCACACTGAGTCACAAACAATACTCAGCGCTGTGCGTCCTGACAGAACAAAGCTGCAGCACAGAAGGATAAAGAATCTTTTCTAGCCATTTGCCATTTTTTGGTGTCACGTGATCATCTTCTATATGTGCAGACTTACCAGGACCCAGTAAGAACACTGATTTTAACCAAATATGTGACTTTGATGCTTTGTTCTTTAAGAGGGTGGTGTGAGTCAGGTAGATAGTGGTGTGTGTCAGTAGATGGTGAGTGTGGTCACCAAGGCCTGGGGAGCTGCAGCCTCTGAGGGCACCTGCTTGTTTTTCTTGGCCTAAGAATTAGGTGTGGTCTCCAGCTCCTGGTGGGGATTCCCTCACAGCTCAGTTGGTAAAGAATCTACCTGTAATGCAGGAGACTCGGGTTCGATTCCAGGATCAGAAAGATCCCCTGGAGAAGGAAATGGCCACACACTCCAGTACTGGTGTCTGGGAGATCCCATGGACAGAGGAGCCTGGTGGGCTACAGTCCATGGGGTCACAAGAGTTGGACACAACTTAGCGACTAAACCACAACCACCAGCTCCTGGTAATTTGCCTGCACAGCCCTATTGGGCCTTAAAAGAACATGTCAGCTCCTTAATGTTAAATTTGAATATGCAAATCCACTGAAAGATAAAAAATGAAAATCTCTGTGTCCTAATTTATTCTGCAGAGAGCATTCTCAGAAATGTGAATCAACAGAAACTGTTTCCTATCATCGACAGAAAAAAGTGCTGACTGACACCTTCACTTTATGGATAATGAGCTCTTTGGGGAAGTTTTCATCTTTCAAAGTTTCCGGGAGCTATCCAAAAATCTGTTTCCTTCCTCTCCCTGCCCCCCTACCCAGACTCCAATGACCACATTATCTCTCTGTCTTTGCCTCTCTCATTTGCTCAGTAAACATCAGGATATATTGGAGGGTGCTTAAGCTGGCCCTGTCATTAGGTATCTCTTATCAAGTGTCAAAGCATTGAATTTGAATCGCAATACATATTTAATTGATGGTGAGTATTTCTGACTCAAAAAAGATACCCTGAAGCTGTATGTGTGTGTTTGCATTCCCTTCTAAGCATGTATAACCCGGATACCAGGGAGAGTATCAGATAGGCAGAGGGTAACAGAAATTATTGAGATTATCTATTTTTGTTACTAAATACTCTGGATTCTTGGTCCTAATAGGAAAAAAAAAAAAAAGTGTGCAGTAAAGTATCGTTCTCTCTTACCTTTTCTTCTCTCAAGTGCCCTGTTACATAGATGTATTTTTTGACTTAGGTCTCATTAGCATTTGAGGAATTGCCTTTGGGGCAGTACCACTTACTAAATTGTTCTGATGCTTTAGGAAAAGGAAAACCATGGTAACCAGATGTAGGGTATGATTACTTGCCTCTAACCTGGCAAAGTGTTGGGTTTAACAAAAGAAGCTTAATAGAAATGTTCAAATTGACCCTTCTCATCACTTGGACTGCTTAGGGCTCAATCAATCTCTCATTATTATCAGTGTTATTCGAGCAAAGGCAGCAGTGATAGTGTTTTTCATAATCACTCCTTGAGCCAAATGTAATTTGCAATTTGTAGTATTGTATTATGAAACAATAATGCATTAAAATGAAGCGTGCAAGAATTAACGGCATAGTGGTAAAGAAAGGATTCAGAGAAGTAGTTGGGTGGAAGACTCTCTCAAAATCATGTAAAGTGGACATGGCTGATTTCAGTGCCAAATTAAGCATTTAGAAAAATCAGAATTGTGTCTTGTTTTTACCTTATTTAAGTGTGTGTGTGTGTGTGTGTGTGTGTGTATGTATGTATGTATATATATATAATTCATTATAAAGTCAATGTAGTAGCTAGGAGGGGAAACAAATTACTTTGCATTTGCGTTTTTGGTGTTTTGGGTTAATGTGGTTTGATTGCCTGTGTGGGTATGTTTTGAAAAAAAATGAAGTATATCAAACCTTGTAAAAATCCTGTATGGAGCAGTCATTACTGATTGACCCCTTTTTACAAAGAGGGAGTTTATTTACTACAGAAAATATATTGTGTGGTCCATGAACTGGCTGATGTCAGGGAAGCTTTAACATCATAATTAAGATATACTTTCACCCATCTCCTGTCATTTGACTTGAATGCCTCCACATATAGATTATGAATATTATTTCAGGTTATTTAGGTAGTCATCTTGTGTTTTGAAAGATTACCATGCTTGCTTTTTTTCCCCCCATAAGTCTTTATATCCGGATCCTGCGCTTTCTGCTCTGTGTGTGTGTGTGTGTGTGTGTGTGTAGTTTGGTTTGGTTTTTAAAATCTTTGGAGTTTATAATGATTCTGGTAAAGTCAGAATTGATAATGTGCCAGGTTCAGTTTCTTAATTGCCTTAATATTTCCTTGTCTGTATCCTTCCAGGACTCCTGCTGTGTCGGGTTACTAGGCATATCCGGGCAGCCTTGATTTGATAACACAAGCTCCACAGGGGAAACATGCATTTGTAAGGACACTTAACGGGAGTCCTAAGAAGGGCACGTTGTCCATTAAGGGAGCATCTCATATCTGAAGGCTGTTCTAGCTTGGTTGAGTAAAAGCTATGTTTTCTTAAAAAAAAAAAAAAGTCATCTATTTTTTTCTTGGATGCCAAGCAACACAAATTTCGTTTATTAAATTTAATCAGACTAGCGCTGATGAAAACTGTACACAATCAAATAATGATCCTCAAATTTGTGAATTTCCTTTTAAAGAGAACCCCTGCTATACTGCGCTGGCTTAAAACGGCATCCTATTTGACAAAAGCACTATCAAGTTGTCATGTACACTTTCCAGGGCTGCTTCTCATCATGGTTGATTACCAAGATGTTTTTTGCCTAAATGGGAGCTTTTTCTGCTTTTCCTAATCAGATCTCTCTTCCCTGATTCATCTAGCATCACCACAAACCACTGCTGAGCAAATCAGTACATGATCATGGTAGCAATTTCTTTAAATGTCACTAAAATATGAAAGATCCTGTATGGGAAGGATACGTTGGAAAGTTGGAAAGGGTTTTTTTTTTTTTTCCTCATTGATAAAATGGAGGCTGAGGCAAAAAAAAAAAAAAAAAAAAAATAGGGCCAGAAACCATGAGCCCATTATTATACAGAGAAGTACACCCAGTGACCTCTTGCTATTTTACCCTCGGATTGGGTTTGGGTGATATGACCCGCTTCTGCTGTTGCCTGGCAGGATTTGCATGTGTCATGCAGGTCGCTTTGACTTCTGGAGTGTCACTGCACTTAGAAATATTGGCAATGTCCTAGAGATGGGGATGTGGTCGTTTGTGTGATCCTTTCCAATGGCTAGGGTCAGATCCCCCCTCTTTTTTTTCAACTTTTTGTTTTGTGTTGAAGTATAGCTGATTTACAATGCTGTGATAGTTTTAGGTGGACAGCAAAGGGATTCAGCCTTACATAGTGGTGTATTCATTCTCCCCCAAACTCAAGGATCAGTTCTTGACCTTGAGTCTGGACTCCTGGCCTCCATAGAAAAGTCCATTCGGAAACAATGTCTCCTGCACTTCCTTGCTACCGGCAAAGCAAGATTTATCTCAGTAATTTCAACCAAGATGTTTGAACCAACTGCTTTCAGTATAAAGGCATAGAGTGGCTAGCTGTTTTTGGTTTCTAAAGCTTTGGAGGTGGCTGGGTGTGGTAATAAAAAGAGCTTTAGGCTGGAATCCTGGCTTTGCTGCTTAGTTGCTAGACTGCATGTGTACTCAGTCGTGTCCAACTCTTTGCGAACCCGTGGACTGTAGCCTGCCAGGCTCCTCTGTCCATGGAATTTTCCAGGCAAGAATACTGGAGTGTGTTGACATTTCCTTCTCCGGGGAATCTTCCCAACCCAGGGATCAAACCTGCATCGCTTATATATCCTGCATTGGCAGGCAGGTTCTTGACCACTAGCGCCACCTGGCAAGCCCCAGATTTTCTGTATTCTGTGTGTGTTCAGTCACTGAGTTGTGTTCGACTCTTTGTGACCCCGTGGACTGTAGCCTGCCAGGCTTCTCTGTCCATGGGATTTCCTAGGCAAGAATACTGGAGTGGCTTGCCATTTCTTCCTTCTGGGGATCTTCCTGACCCAGGGATTGAACCCAATCTTCTGCATCTCCTGCACTGGCAGGTGGAGTCTTTACCACTGAGCCACCTGGGCATGGCTCTTAGTTGCTAGATGACCTGTTAAATCACTAAATCCCCCTGTGCTTCCTGAGGTTTTCCCTAAACAGGAAGGCGAGAACATCTATCTAATATGCTGGTTGTGGGGATCAATAAGATCAAGTACATAAAGAAGAATTCAATAAATTCTAGTTAAGTGTAATTAAATGAGCAAAAAAGCCTTCAACAGGTGCTCAATTATATGTCTCATATAGGATTTACAGAGTGAAAATCACTGGTCTGGGGATTTCATTTTCTCTAGAGGGCCCAAGTTCAGAGCCACCAGGGTCTCTTAAACTCAGTGAGGTAACTTGAACTCTGTTCCTTCCTTGCAAGGTGACTTTGGACAGCTCTGAGTGCAGACCTCTTGAGCGTCAATTTCCTTGACTGTCAAATAAAGACATCGGACAAGGTGGACTCATCTCCAGGCTTCTGTCTTCAGATAGATATGCACATAGAGCTGCAGTGCACTGGGACAGGAGTGGGCTAGAACAGTCTGCAGAGACACATGGCTAGATGTTTTTTTTCTTCAGCTAAAGTTTAGAGCAGTTGATTTTTAGGACTTTAAGGCAAATTGAATTGAGGGAAGTCACTGTTCACACCAAGAATGTGGGGAAAGATTGTACCAGAATCAATTGAAAAAGAGCTTCTAGAGAAACTTGGATCTAAAACCATTTATGAAAAGTATGACTCAAAGAGGGTTTCCCTGGTATCTCAGACAGTAAAGAATCCACCTGCAATGCAGGAGACCCAGGTTCAATCCTTGGGTTGGGAAGATCCCCTGGAGAAGGGAATGGCTACCCATTCCATGTTCTTGCTTGGAGAATTCCATGGATAGAGGAGCCTGGCGGGCTACAGTCCAAGGAGTCTCAAAGAGTTGGACATAACTGAGCAACTAACACTCACTTATTTCACATGACTCAAAAGACTACAGAGGAATGAGGTTAAAAGCTGGTGAGGTGATTTTGCTTGTGTGAACATGTGCCCTGCCCAAGGCATGCAGGTTTCTCATGGTGATGCAGGAATGCAGGACAGTCTTCAGTTTTTGCTCTACAGGTTCTTGAACTTGGCCCACTGGGTAGCTGGCATCTCCCAGGGATGCTTAGGGCCCTGGCACATTGTTATAGCAAGCAGTGTTCAAAGACAGTATAGCACAATGGCTCTACCACACAGGTGTCTGCCAGAAACTGGAAATTTCCAGAAAGAGATCCTGAGTTCCTGGAGAAAGGAAGTGATTAAAGCACATAATGGTGCAAGTATGCAGAAATGAAGCGCAGGGGATGGAGTCAGATGGCATGTTGCCCACACCAGTGCAGGAGTTGCTATTGGCTGGGGACAGGGTCGCGTGGGGTGTGGGGACACAAGGCTTCCGGTAGCTGATACTGAATGTCTTCCATTTTCACTTCTCTCCTCAGCCAAGTAGCATCATTTAACCTATACATTTCTTAGGGTAAATAGTAAGACAAGTCCTTATAGCAAAGCCCTCCTTAGACATGAAGACCTCGGTAATTAGCAGTGAGAAATACCATCCAGGTGACATTTCAGTGAGTGTTTTGCAAGAAAATCTTGTTTTAAAAATTATTCCTCAAAACTTACAAGTTAATTGGTTTTGGTTAGTCTGTGTGTTGATTTTTAAATATGGCAGCAGATTTAAGACTTTCTTTTTCCTCTTGTGTTTTCAAGTATGATACTAGGGAAAACCCTTTCATTACAAAACTAGTTTTATTTTCTTTGTAGCAGCTTGTTGTGTGTTATCGTTCAGTCTAGTCCCTCCTAAAGATCTCTGATTTTGAAGCGGATGAAACTAGAGCCTATTGTACTAAGTGAAGTAATTCAGAAAGAGAGAGACAAATATTGTATATTAACGCATGCAGATGGAATCTACAGAGATGGTACTGATAAACCTAT
The DNA here is from genome assembly GCA_024291935.2 of Okapia johnstoni. Taxonomy (NCBI): domain Eukaryota; kingdom Metazoa; phylum Chordata; class Mammalia; order Artiodactyla; family Giraffidae; genus Okapia; species Okapia johnstoni. The sequence continues at coordinate 11,417,509 of CM044324.1, forward strand.
TTGCAGGGTAGCAATGGAGATGCAGACATAGAGAACAGATTGTGGACTCAGTTGGGGAAGGAGGAGGGTGATGAATTGAGAGAATAGTACGGAAACATGTACATTACTATATGTAAATAGAGAGCAAGTGAGAATTGGCTGTGTGAAGGAGCTCAACCCAGTGCTCTGAACCTAGAGGGGTGGGATGGTGAGGGAGATGGGAGGGTTTGGAAGGGTCGGGACGTATGGAAACTTGTGGCTGATTCATGTTGATGTATGGCAGAAACCAACACAATATCGCAGAGCAATTATCATCCAATTAAAAAAAAGTCTCTGATTTTAGTAGCAGTATAAAATATAGGAAGAGTTCAGTGTTGTTCATACCACAGAGAGAATGAGGTTAATTTCCTAAAAACCAAAATGTTGGTTGAAAAGCACAAACCTCTTCCAGTAGTTAATTTCCCACAACAGCTCTTTCTGTAAAAAAAAATCAATAGAATTTGGTTGCAAGCCATTATGACTGTTGGTTTGTGGGTTGTTTTTTTTTTTTTTTCTCTTCCATTCATCAACAAGTGCACATCTTGCCCATCACTCTTTGCAGTAATAATATATACGGCTGATCTGGCAGACAGCCGTGATCTCATTTGTAGTACGTCATGGTGGAACCCATTTAGCAGATTACGTGGAGATTACTTTAGCTGAATGAAAGCATTGCTGTATCCTTTATGAAGAAAGCCATATGTTTAAGCAATGTTGCAATCAATTTCACTCTGATAAGATGGGCTATCCGCTGTATCTTTCTGTGAAGGAGTCTTCAGTGGCTTGTTGGTATTTTTTTCCTTGCACCTTTTGTCTCTATAGGGAAGTACGAATAGAGGAATTTTTCCCTATCAATTGTTTTTCTCAAGCTCTCTATTTGTCTTTTTGTCCCTATTAAAAAACAAATAAAGGTCCTTCTACTGTATTAATATGTCCTAAGATTTAACCAACAAATTCTTCCAGAAGTGGTGGAGCTTTCTCTTTGAACATGTGTATGGGGTAGTCAGAAGGCAGTTCATGACACTGACTCTTTCCCGGGAGTGGGTTTGCTTCCTGGACATATTATTAACATAATATTTTTTTTCAGTTATTCTGTTCCTTGGAAGATGACCTAGTTGAAATTCATTGGTGGCTTTTCAAAGATAATAAAATAAATGTAATTGGTGTCCTCCAAGTTTCTAAGCATCTTGCTATTAAATGATTGTCTTCATAGGTTGATTACTGATTTCAGCTCTGAAACCGACTGTGTGAGTACCAGTGTAGCTGGAATTTCTGGATGACCTCCCCTGTCCCTCTTTCAGGAAGAATTAAGCAACTGCAAATTAAGATGAACACTAGAATAGATGGGCAATTAGAGTGATGAGGATATAGCTATCTGCTTTTTTCTTTCCTTCTTTTTATACTGTAGAATGGTTGGTATATATATTTTTTCATTTGCAGTCTTTATTTCATTCTGTCAAAAAATTACAGCTGAGGGATCCATTTTCACCCCAATTATCAAGTAATGTGCTATGCTTTTATAGTATGCCTTAAAGAAATCACATAATTTATTAACTAAAGCAAGCATGAAGGGCAATGTCCAAAAGCTAACCTATGCACATTTTATCTGTGTTTCCTTCACTTTTTTCCATATTAATTTGAATCTGTAATTTTAAAAAAGAAAGTATAGCAATTTGATAATAAATTTACAAGTAATAAAATAGTATATTCTGATAATTGGCAGCAGCCTGAAAAGTAAAAAAAAAAAGTCTGTCGCTAAGTTGTGTCTGACTATTTGTGACCACATGGACTGTAGCCCACCAGCATTCTCTGTCCATGGGATTTTCCAGGCAAGAATACTGGAGTGGGTAGCCATTTCCTTCTCGAGGGGATCTTCCCAACCCAGGGATCGAACCTGTGTCTCCTGATTAGCAGGCAATTTTTTACCACTGAGCCACCTGAGAAGCCCCAGCAGGCAGCCTAGGAAACTAATATTTTGAAAACAAATACAATTAAAGAAAAATTCAGTTCTTAAATATGAGTTGGGATTCACAGGGTTTTTTTCGTTTTAATTGTGTATTTATGATAAAAAAAGAAACAACTAAAAGTTGGTAGACTGAGTTATAAAACTGAAACTCTCTTAACAAAATTGGACAAAGACCATTTGAAAAAAAATATCTTAACAATAGCTAATTAAACTCAGTGTTAGATTGGGGCTGAAAATAGTTAAACTGCTTTAAAACATGGAGAAGTCAACCTCCTCCCGGATTATTAACTCAAAGGGCAGATTCTTGTAAGATTAAGCTGTACCACCCACTCCAGTATTGTTCAGCTTCCCTTGTGACTGGCTGGTAAAGAATTTGCCTGCACTGTGGGAGGCGTGGGTTCGATCCCTGGGTTGGGAAGATCCCCTGGAGAAAGGAAAATCTACCCACTCCAGTATTGTGGCCTGGAGAATTCCATGTACTGTATGGGGTTGCAAAAAGTTGGACACAACTGTGCAACTTTCACTTTTACTTTGGTTCAGATAGATGATATTGCTGGTGCCATGGTAGTGTTTCTTAAATATGATACAGGATTGAACGTATATAATCCAGAATGAGAACCAGTGCCACAAAAGAAACCCATTAACATGGTGACGATGTAATGTTTGAAGGGTATTTATGAACTGAGAAACTAAATGGTTAAATGATTTACCTTGGAATCCCTGTTATAAGTAAATGGCATGCATTAAGGTGTGAACTTGACATTTTTCTTAAAGTTAGAATTTAATGCCTTTTACATTTTCAGATTCCTCAGTGTTGCAGAATTTTCACAATGGGATTCACATGGGCTTTAAATAACATCTTCATGCTGATTACACACAAATTAATTTGTCCAGCCCTGCGCTCTTCCCTGAACCCCTTGTAGATGTTCAATAAATTTCTGTCAAATGAATGAACATTTTGTTTTAGATGATGGATCCTCCTGAGATGTGTCAGTTGTTTTGGTTTGTTCTTTTGTTAATTCATTCTATAAAGATAATCATTATGAAATTAAAAGACTCTTGCTCCTTGGAAGAAAAGCTATGACAAACTGAGCAGTATATTAAAAAGCAGAGACATCACTTTGCTGACAAACATCCGCACAGTCAAAGCTATGATTTTTCCAGTAGTCATGTATGGATGTGAGTTGGACTATAAGGAAGGTTGAACACCGCAGAATTAATGCTTTCAAATTGTGGTGCTGGAGAAGACTCTTGAGAGTCCCTTGGACAGCAAGGAGATCAAACCAGTCAGTCCTAAAGGAAATCAAGCCTGAATATTCATTGGAAGGGCTGATGTTGAAGCTGAAGCTCCAATACTTTGGCCACCTCATGCAAAAAGTTGACTCATTGGAAAAGACCCTGATGCTGGGAAGGATTGGGGGCAGAAGGAGAAGGGGACAACAGAGGATGAGATGGCTGAATGGCATCACCGACTCGATGGACATGAGTTTGGGTAGACTCTGGGAGTTGGTGATGGACAGGGAGGCCTGGCGTGCTGCGATTCATGGAGTTGCAAAGAGTCGGACACGACTAAGCGACTGAACTGAACTGATGCAAAGAACTGACTCCTTGGAAAAGACCCTGGTGCTGGGAAAGATTGAGGGCAGGAGGAGAAGGGGACAAGAGAGGATGAAATGGTTGAATGGCTTTACCGACTCAATGGACATGAGTTTGAGCAAACTCTGGGAGTTAGTGAAGGACAGGGAAGCCTGGCATGCTGCAGTCCATAGGTTCCCAGTTGGACACAACTTAGCGACTGAACAACAACCACAAATATACTCATTATGTTTACCTCCTAGGCGTTATTGATACATTGACAAAAACAAAGGAAAGAGAAAGTTTTTTATTTTTAAACCTTTGTATTTATTAGTTTTAAAAGCATGCTAGATATTTTCTCTCTTGTAAGAAGTCATTAGTTTCTGGGCTTAGGTTTCTAGGGAGCTTTTCTTTTTGCAACAGAAATGATCTTCTAATTTCTGAATAACATTAAAATTTAGGGATATGTTTGCTTTGTGAAAGTTAATTTCACAGACAGTTTTCAATGCCATTTAATGATACAGATAATTTTAAAGGAATAGTGGTGGTGATGCTTTAACTATTTTCTGTTTTAACCTTTTCAGAATGCTTTCCCTTACTTACTTATAACATAGTGTTACTTTAGTGAACACAGGAGGTATTCCGGTGTACTCAAATCCTGCATATTTGCAATCACATTTATATCAAAAAAGAAAGATGTATGCTCCCAACCATTCTAGTAATTGAGATTTCTGTCTCTTTTTTTGTTTTTAAAGATTTTTTTTTAAGTGAACTAGTTTTTTAAAAGCCTTTATTGAATTTGTTACAATGTTGCTTCTGTTTGATGTTTTGATGTTTTGACCATGAGGCATGTGGGATCTTAGCTCCTCCACCAGGGATGGAAACCATGCCTCCTGCTTCAGAAGTCAGAGTACTAGCCACTGAACTGCCAGCAAAGTCACTTTTTTTTTTCTCTCTCTTTTATATCAGCTTTGATCCTACCCTTTTACTCTTCTCTTTTTTAGTATGATTATCACCATAAGCCAAATTCCTACTTTGTGCTCAATTGAGAAGTCTCAATATACTTTATATACTTGTGAATGTGTAGTTGAATAACTGTCTATAAAAGAGTTGTTTTTTGAAACATCTGGTGACCAATCACTCCAGATGAATGTTATTTCTGGGGATGGAGCACATGCCTTCCAGGCAACATGGTCTGGTCTGGAGAAAAGTGGAAAAAAGCAACAGAGCAGGGAAAAGAGTGGATACCAAGGCTGGGGTTTCTGAGGCATTTCGGATACAGAAGGGAATAATATTAGTGTTTTCTTGGAAAGCCTAGAATTCAGTGCCCATCTGTGGAAATGTGTGTGGACTGTTTTTCAATCACGTGTTTGTTCCTCATGTTTGTTTTTGATCGGATACAGATTCCCAAGTCAAAGATGCCACATTCGGCAATAGCGTTTCATCAGGTTTAGGAACAGTATTTGTTGAGATTGCCTTAAAGCTTTCAGTTTAATAAACCCAAAGTATGGTCAGAGTGTAAATTATCCTTTTTTGCTTTGAACCTTGCAAATATGACCTTGTTTGTCAGGGTTTAAAGTATGACACATGTTGCCAATAAACCTGACTATGAAAATAAAGAATAGTTGTTTATGAAGATATCATTAAAATGATGTTTGTGGATTTGCATTCTGTAGTCCTAAGAGAAACCCACTCTGATGCAGATTTTTATCCTCCAGCACTCAGTTCTATACATTTATGGATTGTGTGTTTAATAAGGATGAGCCATATTTTGTTATTTTTCTGTTGGCTAAAGAAAAACATCTATGGAGGCCATTTCCAAAAATGGTTTTCCTTTGAAAAGTTGCAATTAAAGCAGATTAAAGTAATCTGTCTGAAAATATTAATACTGGGCAGGAGGCATCGGGGCCCTAATTTTGAGGATGCTCACACTTCGTTGAGTGCATAGGTCTTTATCCCAGGAGAATGACAATGCATTTTGTATACATTGACAAGTTAGAATTTTTTGTTATCAACAGGTTTGGCAAACATCGAAAAGATGACAAGATTGAGAAAACGGGTAAAATAAAAATACAGGACTCCCTTACGTCAGAAGAGGAGAGAGTACGGATGAAGCAGGAGCAGGAAAGGTAGATTCCAGTTATCTGGGTGGACCTCATTCAAGGGAGGCGCTTTTGTTCCTTTCTACTCTTTCTTTTTTTAATATAAAGAAATTTATTTATGAAATTTGTATTTTATGCATTTATTTTTATTTTATTTTTCTGTGTCAGTCCAAATACTGATGGTTGGATGAATAGAATGTAAAAACAATTAAAAGAAAAAAAACCTTATCTAACTTTGTGGCATTGAAATGAACTTTATTGGTTTTGGTTAAGATCTTTGCATAGAAGATGGTAGGGCATATGAGCATGGTTATTAAGAGAAAATAAATCAGCATTAATGATCACTGAAAATGGCAAAAATATGTAATATTCTGTCTCATTCACCTATGAGTATGTAGTATATTGTAAAAATTTTAAAGAAATATTCATCTGGAAATAAAACTATTTGAGTTTTTATATCTCATTTAAAATGTTTTGATTTTTAATAAGAATTGAGGAGGCTATTGGTTTTTTACTATATTGTTTTCCTATGAAGTCAGACATGTATTTCTTTTTCCTCCTCCTGTTTTGCTATCATACTTTGTGTGACATTTTTTACTTAAATGTTTCTCCATCTCTTCCTGAAAGATTGTTATCTACTGTTGAATCATTTCATGGTGGGAACCCACAGATCAATGAAATGGATGAAAAGTGACTTTGATCAAGGTTATAAAGCTAAATATCATCCATAGCTAGGGTTGTAACCCAGCATCTCTAAGGCTAAGTTGGCTATTCTTACTATAATTCTAGAGTTGTGGCACCTTTGATCTCATTCTTAACAAGGACAGAAAGAAAAGACAGGCTTTTCTGTCAGAAGTGATTCATGTTTGGATATTTTTCATTCATCTTTCTTATACCCCTAAGGGTTATGTTTTTGTGTTTTTGTGGAATGGTGTGATTCTCTATTTGTACTTTGCAGTTTATAAAATATATAAGTGGGGAAAAAAATCTGCACTTTTAATCTATTTTACAAAATTGAGTCTATTCTTCCAGTTCTTCTCCAATTAAAAAAAAAAGTCATTCTACCTTTCTTTCTGACTTGCTTTTCTGACTCTCTCTAATCCTCACCAATTTAGACATCCCCAAACTTAATGAACTCACTATTTTTAGAACAGGACACGTAGTGTTCTCAGTGTGTGGAGTATGGCATTTAAGTGTTCAGTAGTATAAACATCTACCTTAAAAGACTTTCTTATCCCTTAAGGAAGAGTATATATTGGGTAAATGTATGAACTCAGATTTATCCACAAGCAAATATGTGATTTAGTTAGAGAATAATTGAATGGGTAGGAAGAAACATTATACTTCTCCCTATCTTGATGCCACCTTAGGGGGAGAGTGTCGTTAATCCTACACCATTTTTCATATTCTAAATATTCCCTTTTTTGCAGTTTAAGATGAACTGCTCTGTTTCAATGCGGAATTCTAGCAGCGTTTTCCAAAAGCCTTTGTAATGCATAGTCAAATTTTTACAGCCAAACAATGGTTTTACATAATGGCTTCACTTGTATTGTTAATTTGCCTGAGGCACAGTTCACCTCTCCACTTTGCTTTTAATCCGCATCTCTGTACCTCTAATGATGCAGTACTTCTGGGAACTAGGTTGGTCCTAATGAATTTACAACGTACAAGAGGCCTAGAATAAAGAATCTTTTAGGGTCAGGGAACAAGTGAATGGTCCATTAAAAAAAATCAATTAGCTTCATAATTTAAGAAAATTGTTTGACTGCATGTTTCAATAACAGTTTTTAAGTATGTTTTATTTAAACTCATGGATCCTGTAACTGAGCAGGGGAATATATGAGACTCATTGAATTGCATAAGTGGTACTTGTTTAGTGTGTGTTATTTTGATAAAGCAATTCTGCTTTTGTAAAACCTCTTTCCTATTCTGTCTATTGACATTGACATTGCTCCTTTTGAGAATGAAAACTGCAGCTTCTTTGGGAAGAACCTAACTGGAGGTAACAGAGAAAACTAAATAAGCCACTGCCTATATTCTCATGACAGCTTTTCCTTCACTGCTGATGGGCAGTGAAACATCTCCTGTAATATTATTTACTACTGTAGCTATTTGAGTTCCAAAAATAATTTCAGCTGATTCTATCCAAAAGTAGAAAACCTGATATTCCTTAGTTATTAGTTATGTCAGGTCCACAAACCAAAATATTTTTTTTTTGTCTGTACAAATCCACGAAGCCTGAATATGACTTGATAGAATATTGAAAAATCGAAAGGACAATAAATATAGTTGAAAATGGTTTTTCCTACCATGTTAATATCTATTTAGATAGTGAAAGTAAGTTAGATTCTTCAGAGCAGGGGTCTAAGATGGAATTTGCCTTCATTCTTGCTCACTTCCCTGCCTTTCCTTCCACTCACTGCCGTCACTGGGAGCTGGGGTCTCGGATACATGCTGTCTACTTGGAGAAAAGAAGAAGGATCCTGGTGTGGGTCTGTCTTTGGGCTTTACCAGCTCTCCCCTGTCGGAGCCAAAGCCTCTATGCCTGAGGTCTCCTCTTGAGAAGTAAAACAGCGAGGGTGAAGTTAGCTGATCCTGAGATATGCCATTTTGATTTCCAGCTTTGAGCGCTGAGCCTGGTACCCCACCTGTTCAGTGATGCTGTTGACCACATTTGGTAGCCCCTATTAGCTCATTTGGGCTTCCCTGGTAGCTCAGTTGGTAAAGAATCTGCCTGCAAAGCAGGAGACCCCAGCTCAATCCCTGGGTTGGGAAGATCCCTTGGAGGAGGGTATGGCAACTCACTCCAGTATTCTAGTCTGGAGAATCCCCATGGACAGAGGTGCCTGGCAGGCTACAGTCCATGGGATTGCAAAGGATCAGACATGACTGAGTGACTAAGTACATTTAGGGACTTCCCCAGCAACTGCAATGCAGGAGATGCAAGAGACGCAGATTCAATCCCTGGATCAGGAAGATTCCCTGGAGAAGGGCATGGCCACCCACTCCAGTATTCTTGCCTGGAGAATCCCATGGACAGAGTAGCCTGGTGGGCTACAGTCCGTGTGGTCACAAAGAGTCGGACATGACTGAACAACTGAGCATGCATGCACGCACATTAGCTCATTCCACCTCACAAAAGGATGGGGCTCTGATTCCCAAATAACACAGGTTCAGTTACATGATCTCTGTAACTTTGGGCCCACTGAGCTTCAAGTATAAAGCACATCAATGGATTTTTCTGTTAACTCAGTGTCAGAAGTAATCTTTGGCTTTCTACTGTATTCTTGCTCTGTTGATAGCTTCATTTATATTTTAATGGTATATAAATATTGTGGTGTGGGGTTTCCCAAACAGCATTCATCAGCAGAAAAAGGGCTCCATATGCAAATATATTTGAGAAACACTTGGTTAAAAGCAGCTTATGCATATTTCTTTACTCCATTATTTCTCAACAGCCTAATTCTGTTCATGCACATTTTGAGTCACCAAAATGCGTGTGGGCATGTTTGTGCTAAGTTGCTTCAGTCGTGTCTGACTCTGTGTGACCCTATGGACTGTAGCCCGCCAGGCTCCTCTGTCCATGGGATTCTCCAGGCAATACTGGAGTGGGTTGCCATGCCCTCCTCCAGCCAATCTTCCCGACACAGGGGTTGAATCCATATCTCATACATCAGCAGGCAGGTTCTTTACCACTAGCGCCACCTCAGAAGCCCACAGACTAGAGAATCATCATTTCCTAACTTATTTACTCATAGATATACATCCTTCTTCACTATTTTTTCCCACAAAATACTAGTATCTCTCAGAATTAAGAGTCATTTGGGAAATACTGATGAGAAGTAAAGACCATTGGCTCCTAGTTTAGCCATGTCCAGCTTATTCATCTAACTGGCTATAGAAATCAGAATTGGTTTTTTTTTTTTCTTATGATGACCACAATAAGTTTAGTGAACATTCATCATCTCATATAGATACAACATTCAAGAAATAAAAATTTCTGGCCTTTTGGCCTCCAGTTTCCAATCACTGGCATTTCTCTTTTCAGTTTTACCAACTGTTTCCAATATCTGCTTAGAGTAAGTTCTTGAAATTTTGATAGAAACTTTTTTTGTGGTCTTTCTTAGTTGATAAGATCCTTTTCAGAGATGGCATGTGTTTATTTGTTAGTTTTTGCAGGATTATCATTTAAAAAATATTCTTTAAAGTGCATGAATAAGAATTAGTGAAATTACGGAAGGAATAAGCTATATAGCAACAATAGGTGCATTCCCTGTGCATCTAAAAGAATAAACAATTTTCACTCCTTTTTGGCTTGAAACTTAGGATTCAGATTCCCTGAATTCTGACATCAGAACCCAGATATTCTGGATAATTTTTGCATGCAGGTCACATATTGTCATTCAAATACAACTCAACTTTTAAAGCTTATCCTTTTAATGGAAAAATATATTTTTCTATAATTTAGCAATGTTCTTCATATTTTCTCTGGCCCCTTAAATCCTTCAGAAAAGTCAATTCTAATCAATGAGATTAGTTCATCAGACATATTTTAAGAACTTATTGTGCAGGTAAACAAATTTTTAAAGAATCTATTAACTTCATGGAAGTCCAAAATAGACCAATACTTGGGCAAATTGAAGCAGATTTTATTGACAGTCTGTAACTGGAGTAGAAAAGTCAGTTTTATTTTTGATTAGAGCTTTCTTAGATGTATTTGGCATTATAGCATCTCTTTGAGTTGGAAATAATTGTAGGTGCTTTGACATTTGTGAAAGCTGGAACATAATGTGAGTGAATGAGCAAGTATCTGTGAGAGAGAGTAGTGAGTGTGTGTGTATGTGTGTGTGTGTTTTGGTTAGTCAAATATCATTCTAGTGTTTTATTAGTGTAAAAGAGAAATTCTTCTTGCTCACAATATATTAAATAAATAAAATGATGGTATAAAATTTTTATTCTTATTATAATTGTTCCTCTGTCAAGAATTTCTGACCTTTGTTAAGATGGAGAAAAGATTTAAACCTCATAACATTAAAAAATCAACATAAGACATTATAATCAATTGTGAAAGTTGATGACCACAGAGCTTTAGGAAGGGGAGAGGTTGATGGGGCTGGAGTTAATAAGGAACACTATACAGAGATGATAGTTGGGGTCTAGATCTAGTTCTCAAGAACTCAGCATTTAGCAAAGTGAGTAATTCTATACCCACGCTGAGACAAAGGGCTGCTGATGGGTGTACATTCTTATAACTGCCTAGATTCTGGAAAAATTGTGGTTGTGTTAGTGGATAGTATTGTCTCTGTGAATGCTTTTCTTTGATCTCTTTTTCCACTTTTAACCATTTTGTATTATAAATCTGCTGTTGCCTCATTGTAGCTTTGAGGGATGAAGTCTGACTCCCCCATCCCTAACCTACTATAACCACTGTGGTTTTCAACAGCCTCCTTCTTCCCTTCATTTGGAAATGTATCTTTAAAACAATTGTTCCTATTCAAGAATTTTTTTTTTTAAAGAATCCATTCAGAACGTGGGAGGCTTTTCAAGTCAACTTTTGCCTCAATACTATAAACATATTAAAATCCTACTTCAAATAATAACTCTTCATATTTACTGGGATATTTTCCTTCTTTTGGGAATTCAGCATAGATATTCATTGGCAGCTTACATCTAGGTAGATGGTAGTTGTTTGATTTGCCCAGCAGGGCAAGGTGAAGATTGAAGATTTCTGATGTCTGCTGTTTGCTCACCTGTTTTGAGGGGCAAGTCAGCATTCAGTCAGTTGACCACAAACCTCTCTTTGGTCAAACTGTTTTTTTCCAGTTGCCTTGTTGCTTACGTTTCATTCTGCCATGAAAGTAGGATTCTGTTTGATGAATTTCTCTAATATCGGTTTTTAGAGAGAAAATATTGTTGGGAAAAGATCCAGGAATTTTGTTCCCAGAATCAGGCTTCCGTATGGTAGTACAATAAGTTGGGGGACAAAATGTTACCCAAAAGAGTTGATTTCAAGCTCTTGAACATTGTTTTGAAGATAATTTACACTTATCTAATATGTAGCAATCTGAAATTTATTTTAATTTGTATGTTAAAGTAATATTAGTATACCCTATCTTTGTAGATGTTAAAAGCGGTGTGTTGTTTTTTGTTTTTAATTAAAAACATTAAAGGTCAATTTCTGCTTCTTTGAGTTTTTTAAAACTTATTATTCAGACCATTCCATGTATTGAGGCTTTGTAATGTTGGAGGTGGAAGTATTTTGAATACAGTAGAGTAATTTAAGGAACCATTGATTTTTGTATCTTTAGAAGTTGGTTCCTCAGTAGTAATGCTTATTAAGCCTTGTGTCTTTTCTGGATATGTAAGGACTATACTTTATAGTCATAAAAAAGTTATTTTCATTTTACTCTACTGCAATTAGTGTTAAAAGCCATTTATTATAAAAGCAAAAATTCTAATGAATAGAAATGTTACAAGAACAGAAGTCTTGTATGTTTTATCTTCATCATGCATCATCCATTTTAATTAGAGAAAAGGGTGGTGAACACTGTGACAAGAGTCTGGAATGAAAATCATTAATTGATGTCAAGCCGAAGAGAGACTGTTAGCATGAATTTAGTGACAGCAGGAAAGAAATTAACCTTATTACTTTATTTAGTATATTACATTATTTTGTGTATTATTTTCTATGCAGGTTCAAGGCAATTTCATTATCATAATGGAAAATACTTTTTTTTCCTAACAAAAAGGAAGGTGTGAATATTTATGTTTGAACATACCAAATTGAGATGATAAATTCTTTGTTAACATTTTTAAAGGTCTTACTAAAAAGTTTTAGTAGTTGTTTTCACATTTTTTTCTTAACATTCCAAGAATTGGGAAATAGTGCCTGAATGTGTTGCCCATCCGTCAGAACAGCTGTCTGCCATCATTTAAACCTCAGAATGGTTCTCTTGTTTATGGCTCAGAAGGACATTCTGGGCTGCTTAAATCAATAGACATGTATTTCTTTGGTTAAGTTTTGTGCTAATCAGTTACTTTTGTGATTGCTGAGACTTGGCCCGAGATAAGTTAGATGGACACTGCTAAACAACAACCTGACTGTTCAGAAAAAGGGATGAGTCTTACATCTTAGACATAATTTGTGACCCCAGGGTCACCGTGAAACAGCAGAGGGGGTGTCTTTTTATAGCATTGACCATCTGGAGCTGTTAAGGGCTACACTGCAAGACACCTTCTTTTTGAAAAGTTTCCTTAAACTATGTAATTTTCCTTAAACAAAATTATTTTCCCTCCTGAACCAAAATTTTTTTTTTCTGAAATGAGAAAAATACGACAGTGAAAACAAACATGAAAATATATGACATGAATATATAACTTTTGGTTGTGTTGTAGTCTCTTTTCTCACTTTATAATAAACAAGACATTCAAATGTAAAAGTATAAAATAAAATCATTGTGTGACTTTTATTGGCCGAATTGTCGCTAAAGTGCACCAAAACCACAGGGCATTCCTCGTTCTAAAGCTCTACTTTAAGTGCCATTGGTGCAGTAAGCTTTGTTAGCATCTATTTCTAGGATGAACATTAAAATACACATTGGTTCAGGGTAATAACCAGATTTGTCAGTTCTTTGAGTCCTATCCCACTGTTGGTGGCCACAGGTAAACTGTAGCTTTACATTTTACATTTAAATTTGTGATCCATTTTTAGTTAATCTTTGTATCAGGGATGAAGTTTAAATTCAATGTGGGTTTTGCTCTGTTTGGTTGTGTTTTCATTTTTGCCTATGGATGTCTAATTGCTCCAGCACTATTTGTTGAAAAGACTTATTTCATTGAATTGATTTCGTGTGATTATGAGAAATCAATTGGCCATGCTTGTAAGCTCTTTCTGAGTTTTTTTATCCTGTTCAACTGATCTAAGTGTCTCTCCCCGCATAGAAACCACACCATCAAGTGTGATTCCTCCCACTTTTTTTGTTCTCATCCCAATCCTTTAGCTATTCTATCCTTTGCCTTTTCATATAAATTTAAAAATAATCTTGTTTGTATCTACTAGAGTCTTGCTGGAGTTTTATAGCAATTACATTTAACTGTTTATCAACTTGGTGAGAACTGACTTTACTATGTTGAGTCTTTCATTCATGAAAATCATGTCTCTACAGTTTTTAGATCTTCCTTGATTTCTTTCATCATCATTGTATAATTTTCAGCATATAAGTCCTGTATATATTGTGTTAGGTTTACACCTATGTATTTTATACATATCTATAAGCAAACCTTTCTAATCAGTGTATTTCATTCTTTTAGTGGCTATAAATGACATTGTAGTTTAATTTTGGCATCTGTGTTCATTGCCAACATATAGAAATACAATGGATTTTTGCTTATTAATATTGTATTACTATTCTGTTACCTTGCTGAACTTTCCTTTAGGTTAGGAGATTTTTTGTAGATTCCTTGGAATTTTCTACAAAGACCACCATGCTGTCCACAAATAAGAATGATTTTATTTCTTCCTTTCCAATCTGTATGCCAGTTATTTCCTTTCCTAAGCTGACTTCATTGTCTAGCATTTCACTATGTTGAATTATGGTGGTGGGAGCAGATATCCTTACCTTTTTCCTGACCTTAAGGGAAAGCATTCAGTCTTTCTCCATTATGTTATCAATGGGTTTTTTATAGATGCTTTTTATCAAGTTTAGGAAGTTAGTTCTGCTCTATTTAGTTTTTTTGAGGAATTCTCTCATGATGACTATTGAATTTTGTCACATGCATTTTCTGCATCAGTTGATATAATCTTATAATTTTTCTTCTTTATCTATTAATATGATGTATTACATTGTTTGATTTTTAAAATATTGAACCAGCCTTGCATTCAGGCAATAAACATCACTTTGTCATGGTGTATAATTCTTTTTATATATTACCAAATTCTATTTGTTAATATTTTGGTAAGGAATTTTGTTTCTATATTCATGAGAAATACTGACCTGTAGTTTTCCCTTTTATTAATGGGCTATGTTCATCTGATTTTTTATCTTTTCTGTATTCTTTTAGATACATTTATGTATCATTTATTCTAGCAGTGGTCTACTTTGAATACAAAAAAGTAAATAACTTTGCAATAAAATGTTAAACACAGCCCAAAGTGTTGTTTTTATAAATAAGACTTCACTTTTAAGTAAATATTTAAATTTATAAGTATGTAATAGAAATATTTTTTCCCATTAAAAGTTATCAAAATTCTATCAACGATTGTTGAATTATCTTCAGCTAACTAAGACCAACTTAGCACAATATCAATAGATTGATTTCAGAATTTGGTTGAATACATGTCTTCCTGTCCTTAATCTCAGGATTTTGCCAGCTCTGTATATATCACAAAAAACAAAAGTCAGTATCATTAAACTGAGATCTTTTGCCACTAATAAAGAATAATAGTGTGGATTCATACTTAAGCTTCAGAGTATGTTGAATGTGTATGGTATTACTATAATGTGAAGATCGTACATGTATATCCATACATAAATGTATGCAAATACAGTATATGTGTGTATAAGTTTTTAAAAAGTGACTTTTTGCCTCAAAAAATTTCATGAATAAACACAAGTGGATGCCTAAAACTATTCCTAGTAGATTTTTAGAGTTAGTTAATAAGTGATAATTTAAAATAAGATGTAAATTATGAGTATGTCTTATTGACATGAACAAAGCTATCTGATATGATAATTTTTGAGAATCCATGACATTACCTTGATAATCTAAAATGAATATAACATTGTTTAGCCTATCCACCTTCTTAGAACTGCATGAAAGAATATGTATTTTGCAATGTATTTTGATGAATGTTCTATATCCAGTTCTTAGGAAAAGCATAGTTTTTCTTGCTCCAACTTATTTTAATTTTACAGGATTCAAGCCAAAACTCGAGAATTTAGGGAGCGACAGGCTCGGGAACGTGACTATGCTGAAATCCAAGACTTTCATCGGACATTTGGCTGTGATGATGAGCTGATGTATGGGGGAATTTCTTCCTATGAAGGTTCCATGGCTCTCAGCGCCAGACCCCAGAGCCCAAGAGAAGGGCATATGATGGATGCTTTGTATGCCCAAGTGAAGAAGCCGCGGAATTCCAAACCTTTACCTGCAGACAGGTAGGCTCCAGGAGCAATCAGAGTATTGCTTCCAAATCAGCTATTATATAGTTTGTGACAAGGAAGTAGATTGTTTATCAATTCTCAAGCAAGAACTGCCTTTTATTAATGGCCTTTAAAAAGCTGTTGTGTCTAAGAGCATTGAGTTTATACAAATCAAAGCCTAATGGAAGGAACAGTAGAGATTTTGATAGCTTTTCTCGTGATCCCAGCGTATTTCATCTTGTTCTTAAAATGGTTTCAGATGGGAGTACTAACCTGTGGTTGAAAACTCAGATAAGAAAAAGTTGGAACTGTGGTTCTTCAATTTAAGACATTTTTTTTTTTTTTAATTGTGAGGTGAGCCTCTAGTTATGTTAGTTAAATAGATGAGCAATGACATGATTTGTTCTAATTATGGTTTATTTGGGCCATTTTTTTTTTTTTTTTTTGGTGACATGATTTTCATGTCATGAAAGAATTAGTGAATGAGATGTATAGTATAGCCAGTCTTCAAACTGCTTGTTAACAAACCACAGGTCTGATTGTGTACATTAGTACAGCACAAAGGAGTGCAACACTGACCCTATGCTAATGGTTATATATTTATTTCAAATTTTATCTGAAACAATTTAGAAACATCTTTTTCCATCCCTCCATTTTTCCATTCAGGCACCATATAAAATTTAGTTCATGAAGAAAATAGTACTCATTTCTTTTTATTCGGAACATGTGCATGCTATTGTCATAAACAATATACTCATTCCATCCCATCTTATAATGGTGTCTTATAATCATTGCTCTATAGTGGAGCTATGCTTTGAGCATTAAAAGTAGCAGGTTTCCCTTCAAACTAGTGGCTCTTTAGCATGCATCAGATACCTGGAGGGCTTCTTAAAACACAGATGGATTAACCCTTTTCCAGAATCAAAATTCTGGAGAAATCACAGAAATTTAAATTTTGTGTTTTTGTAATTATTTTTTTCAGAGATAAGCTGTCCATTGAACAATGATATTGCTAATCCAAAAAGTTGGGAATTATGGTACCTGTGAAGTATTTCTTCATCAACCTATAACTGAATATGAATTTGGCTTGGAAATAATGGCTTCACCTGCATTGCCTTTTTCCATCAGAATAAAAGCTGTAAAAAAGTGTTTCTCAGACTAGAGTAGCACAGAGACTCTTCAAAAAACGATCTCTTGATACTGCCGTATAGAATTAAATTGTTTTGATTATAATGTTACTTAAATATGTATAAAAATAAAATAGGGCTGAACTCCTTCTGTTTATAGCCATTATATAACTATAAAACCAAACATCTTTACAAATTAAACACAAACAAAACAGCAAAACCATTACATGCAAATGAACAACATTACTTTAATGTGGCCAATAATAGTGTTTTTTTAAATCTGAAGTCTCGCACAAATCATGAACATGGTAGTGGATGCTCCAGCGGCAGATTTGTTTCACTTTGTCTCACAAGCCAAGGGCTGACTCAGTTCAGCCATCGCTCTTCTCAGTTAGATTCTGCAGTTCTTTTGCATGTCTGTAGCCAGTGATCTTTGACCTGTGCACCCTACTGATGTATCCTAATGCATGAAGTCCAACCTGCTTCTCTATCATTAACTCAAGACATCAGTGAAAGTAGCATTTCTTGATGCCTCTGTATCTATAAACTTAAGTTCAGACAGGGAAATAACATACAAGATGACCTAGAATATGGTTCTATTAACTTTCTAAAAAGTTAAATAATGGAAACATAAAACTTAAAACTCCTCTGGGAGTGTTTATACCCAGTAAAGAATCTCCCATCAACTAACTAAATTTCACCCAAGTTTGCTGTTGGTGTCAGGTGAACTTTACTATTCAAATTTTTGGATTTCATGGGAGCATCGCCAGTCCATTGACAGTGTGAAGTATAGCCTGAATCTGTTCTGGGATTTTTATTGTTCAGTAAGAAAGCTGTATTCTGAATTTCACTGCTTATCATTTTGATTGATCTGATGGAAATGTGGATCTGGTAGCCCCACATGGAAATAACTAGAGATCATTTATTAAGTGCTGTGAATTTAATGTCAGAATGGGACACTTTCTCCATTTCCACCTATTATTTATAAAATATTTTTTCTAGAATAGCTTCATACTCTGTCCGGCAATATGTCTGTGCCTGTTTAATTGACTTGACATGTGTACTATTATCTGACGGTACCCTTTGGTCATAGCATCATTGTTATTACTATTTATTAATGCTCTTGATAACATTCTGTGTTTTCATATTGGGTGGATGCCAGAGAAGCCAGACCTATTATTCTTCTCTTTTCTATGAATAACAAAGCTCAAACTCACAAAAGTTTAGGTATATTTAACTTTTATCCTGCTTGTAACCAGATTCTATTTTCAGTGATTCCTAATCCTATGTCTCTTTGGTGGAATGTATATCCTATTTGATTGCTGTGTCTTCAGAGTGTGATGCAGCTGATCAAAATCAAATCAGAACTCTAATATCAGTTTGTTTAGTAAGGTCTGTTTACAGTGAAGCTGTGAAATAATATATAATTTCCATATTGGCTACGACTTTATCTGGGCATTCATAAATGCCCATTGTTTACCTATGACCGAATCATCATTTTATTCAAAATGTCAGCCTGCAGGTGTGTTATTCATAAACTTTATTCAATGTTTCTTGACACTCAGCAAAAAGTTTCTTTTTGTAAGTTATACAATTTCAATCCAAAAGTTTTGTGTGCTTCAAATACTTAAAAAAAAAAAATTGATGGAATGACAGTCAGTAATGTTTTTTATTTATTTGAGGGCACCAACAATTCGTATTTTTATAGCCAGAATCTGTAGTAAAAAAACTCCACAGAAGGACAGTTCTAATGGACATTTGCTGACTGTCACCATGCAATCATTTGCCACCAAGAGAGCACTGTCCTCAAATATAATTGAAATAAAATAGTTACTGTGCTGCTATAAATCTAAATAGCAGGAAAATAGTAGGCTAGACTCCCCCAGCTTGCTGAGGACACCTTAATGGAAACATAAATACCGTAATCACAAGCTTTTTGCATGCATTTTACGACTAAAGAGAAAATGCCGATTTTAAAAGAAAAGACCTCGGTGAACTTGTTTTCTCCCCCATTAAAAACTGGAATCCAGTTGTGTCAAAAGGAAGTCTGCCAAACACAGAGCAAACTAATTTTCTTAGCTATGGGCCATTATTAGACATGCGCTTTTTTTAAAAGGTTGGGTCATATAACAAAGTTGTATTTGCTATTCAAAAAGTCAAAAACCATTTTATTTACTTACATTTACTTAGTATTTTTTTTTAATCTCTGCTTTTCTTGGGATGTGAGAAAGATATTTCAAATGGAGTCCATCTCATTGTAACATGTGTTTTGCAAGTCGATGCCCTTGCTGATGAATGGGCTCTATGCTGACCCCATCTCAGTGTCCCTACTACCCATCTCTGACCTCGGCCAGCTCCATCCACCTCCTCCATCTGCCTGGACCACCCCTCTCTCCCTGCTTACTGAAGATCCACTTTCCTTATTCTTGGCCAGCCCTGTGAACACTATTCCAGATCCCAATCCTACCCCTGCAAGGAGTCTGCTCCTCGGTCCCCCTTTTAGTCCCTTCTTAGCCTGTGTGTCTCTGCTGCCACTTTCTCATAGCTGGTGAGCTTGCTGATGTCTTGATCATGCTGTTTAAAAAAAAAAAAAATCCTTTTTACCCTCTGGCTATTCTCTGCCCTATTTTCCCTCTTCACTTCTAATCTAAACTTCTTGAAAGATTAATCTACGATTGATAGAGACTGCTGTTTCTTCTTTCCTGCATCTTGTTCTCCCCATGTGGTAGGCAGAATAATAGCCCCTGCAAAGATGCCCTGTCCTAGTCCCTGGAACCTGTAAATAGGCTACTTCATGTAGCTGAAAGGATGCTGCAGATCTGATTACATTATTTTAAAGTGGGGATGTTTCCCTGGATTCTCCAGCTGGGCCCAGTGGATCATAAGTGAAGGAGGCGAGAGAATCAAGGTCAGAGAGAGACTTGAAGATGCAGACTGCTGCCATAAAGGCAGGAAGGAGCCATGAGCCCAGGAGGGCAGTGGATTCTAGAAGCTGCTAAAAGCCAGGAAGCAGGTTCTCCTTGAAAGCCTCCAGAGGAACCAGCTCTGTTAACCCCGTGGTTTAAGTCCAGCAAAACCCGTTTCAGACTTCTGACCTCCAGCACTCAAATGTGATAAACTGGAGTTATCCTAAGGCAGTAGGTTTGTGGGCATTGGGTTACAGCAGCCAGAGTGTGTTAGTTTCCCAATCCTGGACTCCTGGTTCAGTGAACGCTTCTGTTCTTTCCCTCTGGGTCACTCTGGCCTCCTTGAAGCTCTGTTCTTTTAGTTTTTATGTCCAGTACTGCTGTCTCTTGCTTCCTTTCTGACTCTTCCTTCACTGTCTCTTTAGAGATTCTCTTCTATTTGTCTCCTAATTTGGGATTGCCTGAGGAAATAGCTCTGACCACTGATAATTCCTATGTGTTCCTTTTGGTTATACCTTTAACTGCTCTGAAGCTTGCTTATTCTGCACTAGCTCAGTCCTCCATAAACCCTAGATTCTTGGAGCTAACTATCAGCATGTGCTTTCTGTGCCTCCCATCCAAAACCAAGTTCATTGTTTCTCAGTCCATACCTCCTCTACTATCATCAGCCTAATCTCAGAGAATGCTGTCACCACCCACACGTTGACTCTAGACAATGTTTTCTTCTGCAGCCAGCCTCCCTCACCAGACATCAATCAGTGACAAAGGCCTAAAGATTTTACATTCGGAATAATTCCAAACTCCTTCTCTCCTGTTCTTACACACGGATGCTAGCAGTCATCTCCTAGCTCTTCTCCCAGCCTCCAGTCTTGTTCTCTTCAAATTCCCACAATACCTGGAGTTTTCTATCTAAAATTAAAATCTGACATTTCATTCTCTTGCTTAAATTTGTTCTCCAGCTGCTCATTGTCTCCAAGATGCAGTCCAAGCCCTCAGCACGATGTCTATGGGCCCCGAAATCTCTCGTTTTAGCCTCTTCCCTAATTATGTCATATTGGCTCACATCATACTTTTCCTAATAGAGGATCAGCCTCAAAGTATAAATCCAACTTCTTCTAATTCATGGATGAATTAAGTGGCTCTTTGGTGTTACATGTTCTGCAAATGTTACATTTTGGTGAGTAAAAACAAGCCATCACCATTCATTAAGCTATTCTAATAGTTAGAGATGTAGCAATTAAATTAAAGGCTGAGGTGACATGAACAACCCAACAAATGAAATCTTGAAAGTAATGAAGCCATAAATAAGGTCATGGCTAATTTTAAAGACTTCTTGTTTAATTCTTTTTGTTGATTAACGTTGCCTGAAACCATAATTTGTTTGGAGAACTGATGTGTAATGGGGGTTGTTTATATATTTATTTTAGCCTTAGAGAAAGTTTAAATATTCTGCAGAAATACGAGGATAAATGGAAACTATTTTAGACCTTGGTACTTATTTGGCAAACAGTCCTCCAGCAGAGTGTGTTCGTTTTGAAAAGTCTTTCCTTTTGCAAGGCACTGAACTTTGGGGTCTTTGATGATGAGCTGGCCATACTTTTGGAAATTCCCTTTAGCCGCTTGGTGTTTCACTTGATTTTAGCCTTCACACAGAAACTCTAAAATCCCACTTTACATGCAGCTCATCATGATAACTCGTCTTTTTATTTTGACCCAACCACCTGGTTCTTCTGTCCTTCAGACAGTCCAAACTTGTGGATTCAAGTACCAATCTTATTGGTATTTAGTGGTCTTAGGTTGGTGGTTCTTTCCTTCTTGCTTCTGCACCAAGATGGAATACCAATCTGTTCTGAATATAAATTCATGAGGATTTATGTGGAGCCCTATTGTGAGATGCATTTTCAACTTCTTGGGAGACTTATCAAGATCTGAATTCAAAATCCATTTTTAAATTAACTTCTCAGCTTTCTAGAGCTTTTCCTTGGACACTTCCAGCCCTCAGTGTGGATAACTGTTTGATTATTCTCTGTTCAATGCTTTTTCCTTTCTACTTTCTTTAGTGCCCCATTGGTTGATTTTGTGTAACTTAAGCAGTTGATTAGTAATGATGTTTATTTCCTTTTCCAATCCTTAGTCCTTAGAGTCTTCCACTAAAGCAGATAATGGAGATAGGAGTGTGAAAATTCCAAACCTTCTGTATTGTCACAGAACAGAAAATAGATAGATTAGATAATTCATAGATAGATTAGATAATTCATATATTCTGTGGCTTTGTAGTAATTACTTAATATACACTTAAAATTGCATAAAAAGGGCTCAATAAATCTTTGTAGAATGAATGAATGAATATTATTATATACATTTCTGTAAAACTCAAAAAATATTTTTAAAACAATTTTCTCACTTTATACCTTTCATAATTAGTTCTAGCGAATAAACTACACAGGGTTATATTGTTGAATCCTTAGGAATACAGAGTTTTCAAAATATTTGTCTTTCAAATTAAATACCTTGGGGCCAGATAAGCATCTCCAGGGTGGTTCCTTTTGGTAGGATGTCGGAGTAGGTGGGTGGCTCTTTCAGCTTAGCTTTTTTCTGATAACACTTAGAATTCTTACAGAAGGTTGGGAGCAGAGATGGGCAGGATGCCGCAGGAACTGGGGCTTACTGGAGAACGTGGGGTATCCATGGAACAAGTTACAAGGCAGCATGACTCCGGGGAGTTCCGTTGAACTGCCAGCTGTTGTGGACTCAGACAAGGACAGTGAATTCTGGCACCCCGTGTCTTGGGGCATGAGGGTTTTCTCTAGATTTCACAGTCTCCATGTGGCCTATGAAAGAAAGGAAGACCTAGAAATGACTTTGGTTCTATAAAATTCTAATTCTGATGCAGGAGAGTTGTGATTTCAGTTTTGGTTTTACACGCTGTGTTGGCATGGCTTAAAAAAATAAAATCACCTGTTCTGTGACAGAAATTAAAGCTGAGGATAAATACTTATTTCAAATTATTCTCTTTTCCTTCTCTTTCTTTCTTTCCTTTCACGTGGATATTCAAGCTTTGCGAAGTGGTCAAGGGCTTAAACTCTTTGAACAAGCCCTGGATTCTGGTATGGATTCTTCTTCTAGCCTCTGTCCATCCCCCTCCGCAACACTTATTTGGCAGCTACAATGTACAAGGATGTGGGAGGGATCTGGATACAGAAATGAATAAGAGATTCCCCTCCCATTTCCTCTCACTCGGTGCCACGTGACAGACCTTGCCCTGTGTTATACACAGAGTGATATGAATTCAATGGAGGGGGAAGGCAGGATGGGTGACACCAAACTGGTTGCCATTCCAAGTGGATTCTGGGGCCTTGCTGGAGCCTCGGGCCTGTGGAGGAATTATGCAGTTTGCTGCCTAAAAAAAAAGCAAATTACACAGTTTGCTGCCTTAAAAAATAAAAGTTGTTTTTGCATGAGTATGATATTGGAGAATTCTCTGTTTTTTAAAGTTTCTTTTGTGTGTGAAACTTTTAGGTTTCTTGACTTTACATTTTGATGCTACAGTTGATGCCTGTGGCTTTTTACATTCTATACGGATGCTCAAATGTGCCTGGCTGAGGACATTTGATTGATTTCTGTAATTAAGAAGCAACTTAACCTGCAGAAATTTGGTATAGGACTTAAGCTTGAATAGTCACAGATTCATTTCTAAACCAGGGAACTAGGATGACAAGGGTTATGATTTTTAAGACACAAACAAAGATGGTGAGGGCCTGGGGCTGTGGTCAGACCCTCCCTCAGCCTGTGATGTGAAGTGTGGATGAGCTCACCTTTGGAGACACTGGCTTCCCTCTGGAGGTGTGGTTGGAATTTTTTCAAGAGAATATTCAATAGCTCTGTGATATATTTAAATAAAAATGACCACTTAATTACATAATATTGGTATTATAAATGCCTTGTATTCATTATATGATAATTAATTAAAATAAGGTTCACTGTTAATATGTAGTATAGTATTATGGATGTTTTATTTATGGAACACAGGAAATGTCCCTGGTGATTTTATTTTTATTCCCAGTTTAGAAATGATAAATCAAATATAAAAAGGAACTAGATGTTTTTCTTTAATGGTGTGTCTTTTTCTGGCACACACGTCCATGTAACTGGCATCAGCTACATACGTGCCTCACAAAATCAAGTCTGACTGCACCCAAGGATAGCTAAATGCCCATCAAGGAGTCAGTGAATGCGTTTGAGTTGTTTTAATTAGCTAAGTGTGATTTAAAGGTTGCTGAAATCAAAAAGGCTTATTCATTTTTCATCAATAATCACTTACCTTAATATTTCATTAGAACCTGCTGATTTGCAGACCTCCTTCTGGGCTTTGATTCATTATGACTGCAGACATAATTTAACTTTCCCTCTTTTTCCCCTTCTGTGTTGTACTCTTTCATCTGTGAGACACTGTTAAGATGTTTCCAACATTCATGGGGCTCCTAATTGATCCAACTTTTTTTTCTTCTTTAAACTGTACTTAAAGCTGAGGGTTCTAGGCTATGGAAAGCTCTGTGTGTGTGTGTGTATGTGTGTGTGTGCAAAGGCAGTTTTCTTTCATGAATTGAATATCTGGTAATAACCTGCAAATTTTCTATTTCTTATGTTCTGAGAGTAAGGACTGATTTCTCTATGCAGAAGTCAGGAAGTAAATACTTTGGGTGCATTCTTAGACTGTGCCATTAATATGAAAACATCTTGTATGTGGCAGACTCAGCAGATGAGACTATACTTTATGCATATACCTTGTTTTCAAAACAGTTCTCTGGTTGCTTTAGATGCAGACCCGCACTTCATCTCTGCGTACCTTTGTGTCCTCAGGTACTGGCATCATCTCTGGCGTCTGTGACGCCCCCTTGGGGGTGCTGCATGGATGCAGAGAGGCTGAGAGATGATCCTCACATGAATACGGCACATGTGCGGAAGACAGCCATTCCTCTTCTTAAACTGTCCATTGACTATGTGCTTGATCTCAGCCGCAGACAGTCCATGCAAGAGGTGGGGATCTGATTGGAACCTCTTAAAACCCCAAATTTCAATCACCTCTCCTTAAATGTGTAGAAAGTCCTCATTTTTTTAGAAGTCATTCATCTAAAACATGGAAACAGGTTAAATCCCTAACACAAACTGAGATTCTGACAAGCTGATGCTAGCAATGAAAAACAAATACATTAATAGATAGATATTTTTACTTTTCCAGATTAACTATAAATACTCTGTCTGTCTCCTATAACCATGTTAAACAATTTGTATAAATTACATATTATTAATATTCACCACTGTAGCAGTCTTAAGACTGAGTTAAAAATACGTCATGTAAAGAAATAAAAATTGTGTGCTTCAAAATTCGGTAAATATATATTGAATTATAAATATTTTCATTGGACAGGAAGCTTTCTTACCTTTTAAATATTTCCTAGAAAAAGTAGTGCTGACTTTCCTTATGTCCAAGATTTCTGTTACAGAAATATGTCTGAAAAAAATGAATGAACCACCAACAGATATATAGATATCTGCTTATGGAGAATTTAAAGAAGACTTATGCATTTGGAGATATTAGCCACCACTAAAAATTAAAAGTCGTTGTTTGCCCAGAGCTACTCTTTACATCTTGCTTCAGAATGTTTGTTGGAAACCCTTTCCATAAAATAGATTTATTAGAGTCAACATGACTTGCTTTGGGTGAGTATGTAGATTTCAGTAATTCTATTCTTTGCATATGATGCTCTTCATGATTCTGGGAGCAAGTGTGGAGGTACAGTGGACAAGGTCTCTTTGCTAGACTTCTCCTTTACCTCTGTGATCTTCTCAACCGGCCTGTCCTGCTTAACAGTCTTTGTTTCTTCTGCCCTTGAATACAGGTCTGAGGAAGCACAGCAGGTTACATTGTCCACTGAGGTGGTTTTAGATTTAGATCTTGGCTCTGCCATTTACTTGAATGTTTGGCAAGTTATTTAACCTCTGTGAGCCTCGTTAAACTCATCTGTATTTAAAATTTTTTGTCCCATTGTTGGACCATATGTCAGCTGTGTCCTGATTTTTATATTTAGAAAATACATTCTTTATAACTGTCCGTCATGATCCGTGTTAGCGACTGTTGGGGGTAAAAGAGAAATACAGGTCCAGCCTCTGATAGTAATGCTCTTCTGGTCTTTTGGGAGAACAATAGACAGATTTAAATAACACAACCGGTTTTATGGACCATGCTGTTTATTCTAATAGCTAGACCAGAATGGTTTGATTGACTTTTTAAAAATCTGGTATGTTTTTTACCATATGGCCAAAGCCATATCTAGAGTGCCAAGCTAATAAGCCTTCTTTTCTCTGCCAGTGAACCATGAAAGTTGTTAGCAAAATGTTTTATTGTGAATTGATCCGTTTTCCAAGCTCTTGGTGATATAAACACCATCTTAAAGATAAAGTGTAGATTACCAAACGTTAGTCACTGAAAATTTGTTGCACCAAAGGACCATAGGCCACCTGTCTATGAGATGACCCAGAGTGGAAGGTACATATTATGATCAGGGATGCCTGAAAATTACCTTATAAAATTATAAAATTGCCTTATAAAATTACCCTAAATCAGTTGGTTGTGGGTACACAGTACAGGTTATGTTCTTTTGAATGATGTTGTAACATGGCAAGAATGTATAAACGTGTTTAGTAATACTTTGCAATAATTTTTTTTTGAGATAGAGTTTAAAATAGAATGACTTTGTGTTTCCCTCATTTATAACAACTTTTTATAAAAAGGGCTCAATGTGCAAATTCTTCTGAATAATAACCACTAATTCCTGTGTATAGAAATGTAATGATGTAACGGGACTAGTTTGTCCTCCAATCAATTCTTAAAAGAGTTCATGGCATTTCTAGCTTCCTCGTACCATCAGAGTATTTGTATCTTTCATTTTCTCTCCTCCTCATGTTTGTGTCTTCCTTTACAGCCTTCAGCATATATACCATATTTAACTTAGCTTCTAAAAAGGCCTTTTGCCTCTTCCATCCTCACAGCCCTTTCAGGATCTGTTTCTATGGACTGATTTTTTTCCTGGTTCTGGGTTACATTTTCCTCCTTTTTCTTTTTTTGAATTTATTTATTTTTGGCTATGCTAGGTCTTTGTTGCTATGCGGGTTTTTCTCTAATTGCAGTGAGCAGGGGCTACTCTCTCATTGCCGTGTACGGACTTCCCACTGTGGTGGCTTCTCTTGTTGTGGAGCACGGGCTCTAGGGCACCAGGGCTTCAGTAGTTGCAGCACATGGCCTCATAGTTGCAACTCCCAGGCTCTAGAGAACAAGCTAAGTAACTGTGGCACATGGGCTTGGTTGCTCTGCAGCATGTGGGATCTTCCCAGATCAGGGATCAAACCCATGTCTCCTGCTTTGGCAGGGGGATTCTTTACCACTGAACCACTAGGTAAGCCCCCCTCTTTCTTCTTATATTTAATAATTTTTTCATCAGCTGTCAGATATTTTGAAATTTAGGATGTGGAGGATTATATTTTGTTCTCTCTAGACAGAATTACCTCCCTAAAGTTTAGTTTGGGTGGCATCAGTCCTGCCCCAAAAAACCTGACTGCAGAATCAAGTCTAGACTTCTTAGTGTGGCAGTCTCCCTCAGAGAACCATCAAGGGCTGTTTCCCCTCCCAGAATACATCAAGTATTTTTCTACCTCAGTTCCCACTGCACGTACTTTTATTTGTTTATTTTTGATCAGTCTGGAATTGATGCATTCAGCTCCCTTTATCTCTGTTGTTAAAATTCCAGTTCTTCAAATGCCGTCTTTCTGCAGTATAGTACTACTAGTTGCAATGAGTCTGTCCTCTTCCTTGGATTCAAAACAGTCTGTATGTCTACAAACGACTTCCTTAAGTGCTTGGACAGCATAGTTGGAAGTTGTCTGTCTCCCCTCTCCTTTTTGCATGATTTTTTTTTTCCCCACATTTTTCTGGGCATTGTCTCTAGCGATGGTGGGAAATTGTTGTTAAGTCATTCCCGAGAACTGTAGTTAGGACTTGACTGCTGCTAGCAATGGCACCCTACTCCAGTACTCTTGCCTGGAAAATCCCATGGACGGAGGGGCCTGGTGGGCTGCAGTCCAGGGGGTCGCTAAGAGTCGGACACGACTGAGCAACTTCACTTTCACTTTTCACTTTCATGCATTGGAGAAGGAAATGGCAACCCACTCCAGTGTTCTTGCCTGGAGAATCCCAGGGATGGGGGAGCCTGGTGGGCTGCCGTCTGTGGGGTCGCACAGAGTCAGACACGACTGAAGCGACTTAGCAGCAGCAGTAGCTGCTAGAAAGTTATCTCAGACATAGGGTTGTGATCACTCTGTTATTCATGTACACAGGTTACTTCTCCTGTTAGGAGATGAGGACTTATCTATAAGGAAGTAAAGATAAGGATCATGCCTTATTCAGCCTCACACCTTCCAAATGCTTTTGTATATGTTTGGAGAATTTTAAAGTGGGTATGTAGGATGAATGAATGAAAAAAAAAATTGGCTTCAAGTAGTTTAGTGATTCGGTTTATTTAAGAAGAGTCATTTACCTAACATGCGACTTCAACATGTAAGGATAATTCAATTCATAAATGTTAAGTGCCTGTAACTTTCCAGTAACCTATCAATGACATGGAACAGAAGAGATTGCTTTAGAAATCCATTATTATACTATTTTTTTTTTTTTTTTGGCTAGGACCTTTTCTCCCCAAAATAATTGTAATTCAGTGTTAATAAAGTTGCATATATATTTTTTCTTTGTACATTTCTTAAGCCAGCCATAATGGTAATTCTTCTACTGATAAAGCTGGATTCAAGACTGAGAAACAAAGAGCTTAGGTTATTTTGGGATCCTTCAGTATCTCTATCCTGTCTGTTTTCTTCCTGTGCAGCTAGCTACTCAAACACTACTGGGCACTGTTTAACTAGGCACAATATTTTGCTGATTTCCTTTAAGTGTTTCCTGAGTAAGAAACATATAATCCCTTAATCAGCTTCTTTTGAGATGTCTGTTTACACTAAACAAAGTCCTATTCCAGTTAGTTTCAAATTCTAAGCAAAAGTCCTGGTAATTAAACATTGTCTGAAGGAACATCCCATTACTGTACTGCAGCATTGAAATTGAGGTACAGTAGAAACAACATTAAGCTTGTTAGCACATTCATCAGTTTCATTGATCAACTACATTGAAGGACTATATACTGATGTAAAAGAATTTTTTTTCTCTCCAACTTCAACATTATGTGACTTTGGGAAACAACACTTCTCTTTTGTAAGATGAAATAACTATATACAAATAAATAACAATTTTAAATAAATAAATAATAATAACTCTCTTGTAGGGTTGTGTGGGATAAATGAGATAATACAAGTAAATTATTTGGTATAGTAACTGCTGGCAGTATTATAAATACATATATTTAATGGTGGTGGAGGTCATATTTCACGTCAAACTTTGTTATGAGATGCAAACTATTATATATATATATATATATATATCTAAGTAGATCTTGAAAATTCAGTGAGAAGCACAGTCACTTGAATAAGTTCTGTTTTAACATATTATAAAATTTTGGACAACTTCTTGGACTTATTTTTAAATGGAATTTAATCTGTATAAACTGCTAGCCTAACTATGGAATAAAGTGAGATAATCCTTGAATGTGACATAGTTGGCAGTTTACTCAAAATATGTCACATATGTCCGTTGTGTCCTACTCTTTGTGACCCCATTTACTGTAGCCCACCAGACTCCTCTGTCCCTGGAGTTCTCCAGGCAAGAATACTGGAAGTGGGTAGCCGTTCTCTTCCCCAGGGGATCTTCCTGACCCAGG
Source organism: Okapia johnstoni (assembly GCA_024291935.2). Classification (NCBI taxonomy): domain Eukaryota; kingdom Metazoa; phylum Chordata; class Mammalia; order Artiodactyla; family Giraffidae; genus Okapia; species Okapia johnstoni. The sequence goes on from CM044324.1 coordinate 11,447,220, forward strand.
GATTGAACCCAGGTCTCCTGAATTGCAGGCAGATTCTTTACTGTCTGAGCCACCAGGGAAGCCAATCAATGTCACATGTACATGATAACAATTCTGTATTTCTCTAGTGTGTCCTGCATATGGTTCTAAAATGTCGGCATCAGCTGAGATGAGAGTTTTTCAAACCTGGACAGTCGGTAGATGAACCACTGTAATATTAATTGGCAATAGAATTTATTTCATAATGTGTGTAATCTGTTGCAGTGGTAAAATAGGTTATTTTTAGATTCCCATGTAAAATTGTTTTCTCACTAGATAATTATAATTGGCTGTGTGTAGCACAAATTTTAAATATTTTATGTTATTAGCAACACCAGCGTAACATGGGAATTAACAAGATAGAAATGCAAATACATTTTCCCATTTCTTAAACTGTGGCTGCAAACAGAGAATTGGTTCTGTAAATTATTTTTAATGTGCACACTTTTTAACAAGATTCTTAAAGTGGTAATCATTTTTCCGTTTCCAGCATCGAGGGGTAGTGATGGTTTGACAGCCATACTGTTGCTTTCGTGGGTGATGAAATATTGGTTTTCATTAAATTTTATGTTAAAAGCCCTTATTTAGCATCATAGATTTCTACCATTTTAGAGCGTGAAGAAACTTGATTTAAAAGCTTCCTGTTTTACAGAAGTGGGGGTAGAGGGGTGGGGCTGTGGAAGAAGGTGAATGTTTCTTATCCCCATCTTTCCAGTTAAGAAAGTCTTGGTACCATGGCAGGAGTACCTGATGGGGGTCAGGAAACCTGCAGGCTGAGGTGGGGTGGGGGCGCTGTCCTTAAGTAGCGGTGCTGCCTTGGGTGAAATCTTGATCACAAGAGGCCTTTTTACAGATTTCTAAAACAGGAATAATCATTCCTGGTTTGCCAGTTACAGAATAAATATATACTCATCAAATAAAGTATATTTGTGAAAGCATACTTACAAACACAAATATCTACCTGTGTTGTATCATACTGGTATAATTTTGCCTGCCTCTTGACCTCTTCCATGACCTATAGAATTATGTTGAGTGGGTGAATGAATTCAAAGATGGATATGAAAGCAACTTTGAGAAGTTGAGTACATCTCACCATGCCAGCGGTTCATTGGAATACTCCTAGATTTAGATATAAATACATTTTTATAAGTAATAACCAAGTAAGAGTCTAATTGGACTTCACATGAGTTTTTTTTTTAAGAGAACTCAAAATGCACCATCTTGAGAATCATAACCATATTTCCTTCAAAGTTAAATGAAGCAGACACAGCTGTGTGTCTGTGAGTAAACAGTGCATGTGCGATGTGCATGTCTATCATTCCTTTTGTTGAGAACCCGGTAAGCCTGCAACATCCAAGTCCATTTCCACTAAATCCCACCTTGTCATCCTTGCTGCTCCCACTGGCCAGGGAGGTCATGGTGCCTTCGACTGTGTCCGGGGTCATGTACAGTCTGTTACAGGTTCCCACTCAGCATCTGGGTGTCCCTTCACTGCATGTGGGCCGAGGCACATGAACCATTCTGTATCGTGTGCTCGCCCTGCCCCTGCTCCCTCCATCCTTTGCTTGCCTCAGGGTGCTTCCTCCTCTTCAGTTTGGTTCTTTTATTCCTTTCTCCCTGCCCAGGACCCCTCCCTGCAGGCCCTCTCTGGCCGGTCCCTCTTCTGTAATTCCTTGCGTACGTGTATTCCTCTCTCCCAGATGCCCCCCTTATCCACGTGTCTTATTACTCCTAATTCTGCAGGAGCAGAGACCCCACCTGTTGCATCCACCTGTGTGTCTGTAAGTTCTCACATGGTGGCTGGCAAGCAGCAGGTGCTGTCTGCTGTTTGTTTAATGGCTGTACACATGTGCATGCGTTTCATGTATGTATGCATGTACATGGTATGTCTTATGCATGTTTATAATGTGTTTTTATGGGTTTCTCTCTGTGTGCTTGCATGTGTGTTGTTTATGTATTGTGTGTGTTGTGAATGTGTTTGCATGTATGTCTATTTGTATGTATGTTTATATGTTTGTCTGTCTGTCTGTGACATGTGGGCTCCCCACCTCTTGCCTGGTAAGCACTCACCTACTTGCAGAAAATCCTGCTGGATGGGAGCAGGGGTTGACTGACTACTGGCTGTGCCTCTGAGAAAATCATCCCCACCAGGAACAGAGCAACCCTCTCTTTTTAAAAAAATTATTTTATTTTATTTTCTGGCCATGCAACATGTAGGATCTTAGTTCCCTGACCAGGTATTGAACCTGTGCCTGCTGCATTGGGAGCGTGGAGTCTTAACCACTGGACCAGCAGGGAAGTCCCTTAAGCCCCCTCTCTCTTTATGATGGTTCCTGTTTCTGGTTTTCAAAGCATCTCCTTTTCACCAAATCTATAAATCCTACATTATCTCCAGGCAGCTATATGTAAAAGGCTGTTTATCAAAGATTTTGCTTTGATTCTTGCATGCCTTCTAAAAATTCCTCTTCAATAATATGTCATGGAGAGCTTCTAGAAGCTGTTAACATGGAATAACACACAGTAAGGGTTTAATTCCTTTCACTAAACCTAAAAGTTATCTTACTATTAAAGTAGAACTTTTTTGTATAAAACTTAGAAAATACAGAAAAATTAAAGGTCTCACCCCAAGCCAATAATAACCTTTTAAGTATATTCTTAAACACATAGACTGATATCTGCATATGTGTACTCATACAAAACTAAAAATAGAGTTATATACATACCTCTTTAGGAATTTGCCTTTTACTTAATATGTCACAAACATCTTTCCATGCCAGGAAATAGTCTCTTAGAAAACATTTTATAAAATTGCACCAATATTTCATTTCATGGATTTATCTTGCTCAAATTGCTGAACTGCCCAAGCTTTAATCTTCTCATGTGTAAAAAGGAACAATAATATTGCCTTAAACAGTCTCAGGGAATTAAATGAGATAACACACAGGAAGTACTGAGAATAATGCCTGTCACAGAAAGTACTCAATTGATTATTCAGTTCAGTTCAGTTCAGTCGCTCAGTCGTGTCCAGCTCTTTGTGACCCCATGGACTGCAGCATGCCAGGCTTCCCTGTCCATCACCAATTCCCAGAGCCTGCTCAAACTCATGTCAATTGATTATTAGTTTCAGTTTATATTTATCCATTTCCTACTGTCTTTCAACAACTTAACATGTCTTATGGTATGGTCTGTTGTCTACAATTTCTTGCAAATATAAATATGTACTTGCTTTTCATCCATCAAACGTTTCAATTGATTATTAGTTTCAGTTTATATTTATCCATTTCCTACTGTCTTTCAACAACTTAACATGTCTTATGGTCTGTTGTCTACAATTTCTTGCAAATATAAATATGTACTTGCTTTTCATCCATCAAACGTTTTTAAACTCTAAAAATATACGTGTTCTTCATTTTCAAATAGTATAATCAAAAGATGGTAGGACATTTCTACTGAAGGCAAATCCCAAATTTAAAACACTTTGGGATTTGCCCTACAGATTTCCTTCTGAAAGTAGAAGTTCCTCCCACTTCCCTCTGGCTGTTTCATCCTCGGCCTCTGGGCCTCTGTGGCCTCTTCCACTGGATCTTGTGCTACAGGTCAATGGTCCCCTAGGCTGTTCCAGAAAGACATGCTCGAGCGCCCCTGCATTGGGTCTGGACAGCTCCCCTCCTGGTCTTGATTTCTTTTCTCTCAGGGCTCATTGGACTGCTAGCCTCAGAGTGATATTAGATCAAAGAAATTGTCTATTAGAGTTGAGGAACTCACCAGTAATCTTTCAGAGTGCACGTGACCTTAAATAAAAAGTTGTTTGATTTAATTTAGATGTTCTTTTCTCTCATTAGGTGAAGCATGAAAGTAAAAAATTTATTAATGTTGGACTATTTTTACTGTTTTGGATTTTTTTTAAAAAAATACTCATTTCTAATTCTAAGGAAGATCTAGTCCCCTTTTAAAATATGTCAAAAATAAATTCCTATTCTGAAGTTTTGTATATTAAAAAATCTGTATTCATGATCATATAATGCAGTCTTTAGAGTTGGAAAGAAAATCCTGTTTAGGCTTTATTTAGGTTGACACGGTATATCTGTTATTTTTTTTCCTCCATTTCATGAATTAATCTTTCTTATAGGGGGTGGAGAGTGAACATCTCTTGCCTGGACTCCTGTATCCCAAATAGAGAAAATTTAAAGTGTTTGCCACAGCATTGTCTTTTAAAGGCCCTTTTTTTCCGATTTTGAAAATATTAGGTTGGCCAAAAAGTTAGTTTGGGTTTTTCATGGAAACCAAAACGAACTTTTTGGCCAACCCATTATTTTTCTTATTCTTTCTCTAGAAATTACACATCTTCCTCCCCCACCCCCCGCAAACCCCATATTTCTCTTTCTTAGTCTAAACCAAATGTTGGCTGCCAGCTCCTTTGTTCTGGGCCCATATGTGTGGGAGATATCTGAGACTGAGAGAGTTTGTCACCCTCCTGACATCTGTATTGTGGAAGTGGGACCCGCCATTGAGAAATGCTAACACAAAGCTTCTGCCATTCCTTTACCGGCGCATTCGAGAGATCCCTACCACATTTCAAAACCGGGAGAGCCTTGTTGAGTCTGAAACTGTTAGACTCTGAAATGCACCCTGGGTTTTGAGGAAGAAGTGAGCCCATTTATAGCTTTAATTACTCATTTGGGATACTACAGGCTGTTGCCAAAGCCAGTTATCATCAGCTTTGATTAGAAATCAGGAAAGGCAGCTGCTGAAATGCAGAGTGAAAAGAATTGTATTGGATTAGAAAGGCGTTCTTTTGATTCCGAAAGAGAAGGCATGCATCTTTGGGAAACATCTGAATATGCATTTATTTTAATAATTGAGTAGCTAGAGGTATAGTACAGTACATTGTAGCTTGGAGTGGTTTTCATTATTAAATTAAGTGCCTTTGTTCAGTTCATCTAGATTTCCTATTGGCTGCTCTAGTCTTTTTCCTTTTAGCTCCAATTTAATGCAGTGTTACATCCCAATTTGTGGGTTGAAATGTGTCAATATTCATAAAGTAAATTCATGAACCATCTTCCCAATCATTTGGGCTTGATGAAACACCATTTACCAGTGTGAAGCCAAGCCAGGAGGGGCACATAAAAAAGTGCATTCAAAACTAAGCTTAAAAAAAAAGTGTTCTTTATTCTCAACTCTGTGTGCATGAAATACTACTTTGAGTCCTATTATTTTCACAATGTAATTTCAGATCAGAACGTATATCAGAATAATGTCATATACAAATGCTCGTAGGTAAATCAAAACTTTAGAGTTAAATTCACACATATGTGTCCATAGCTTGTAAAATCAAAAGAAGTGTAAGGAAGATAGACTTTCCACCTTTTGAGAGCTGTTTGAGGCTTTACCCTCCTATCTTTAGTTGAACTTTATTCAATGCCAGCATTTCTCCTGTTTCTACAAAAGATGATTACAGTTGCTTAAGGAAATAGATAAACAATAGATATAGAAGTGTGCCTATCTCTTAAATAAATGTGTAATCGCTAAGAATAGTTGTATTTATATTCATATTTGCAGGAGAGTAAACATTTATACAAATACACTAAGAGAAATTATCAAACACTTCTTTTCCCTGTGCTCTGGCTTCAAAGTAAAGCTGAGAATTTTCACCCAATTATTTAACTCTAGGCAGTGTAATGCTTAAACAAAACAAAGATAACATTCTGTACCTACACAATGGATCAAAACAGCTTCCTTCATCCTCACTTTGGACCATCTGTTTAAAAGAAACTAAAAACCCTCAGGAAGCAAGCCTCTAATCTGTGGTTAAGAGTTTAAAGACACAGGCTCTTTCTGACAACCCGGCACTCTGTACAGAGCGCTGTAATAGGTCTCATATTAGCTGTAAAAGGCTGCCTGATTTGACCTCAGCATCTGTCACTTACAGCTTCTCTGCTCTTAGTAGGAATTCTACACTTCTCTTTGTGGAGCATCTCAGTCTACTTTATTTTAACATCCACTATTATAAAGATTGGCAATAATATTTTTCCAGGAGTTCAGTTGTTCTTAAAGTTTCCAAATGCATAATTTTCAGCCGTCCCTCCCCCCTTGCCAATAACATATTTGCATAATGGAAGTCACTCAGACTGACTGGAGAACAGGCTTGATTAGTGCCAAGAGCATTGTGAAAACTGTGATCCCACATTATTCTTTCTTGAATCCCACTAAAACTTTTGAAAGTTTTACCTTGGCTCAGAAATTTGGGCATCTGTTCACATTTTCTGAACTTCAGCATCACAGTGGGTTTAAGGCCCTTCCTTCCCATGAGCTAGGGTTGCAAGACAGTTTTGTATGTACTATACAAGATGATTTGTACATACTATGCAAGATGATTTGTACATACTATAAATGGGAAAACATCAACAGAAAGGCTTCTGCTTTACTAGGGTGGAAGAACATTTTTCATAAATTAGAGCTTTTAATGGCTATTATATACTCATTATAGGAAATGTTACTATTTTTATTCTTTCATTTGACACAATTAAATAAATTTCCTCTTGCTTATTAGAATTGTGGGAAAACTTGAGCAAGGGTGGTATTAGAACTGTACTGGCACTCCCCTGGCAGTCCAGTGGTTGAGACTTCGCCTTCCAATGCAGGGGATGTGGGTTCCATCCCTGGTTGGGGAGCTGAGATCCCACATGGCTCTTGGCCAACAAACCAAAACATAAAAACAGAAGCAATGCTGTAGCAACAAGTTCAATAAAGACTTTAAAAATGGTCCACATTAAAAAAAACAGAAACAAAAATAACAACTATACCTATCAGGCAAGCCTGTAAACAGAGGTGGCTGAGGATGCGGAATAAGAGTGCATTTCAGCATCTGAGAGCTGGCATATAGTGTCTGTTACTTCGTATGGTTTTCTTTGTTTGACATTGTGTCACTGGACAACAGCCTATGCAGACTGTGGACTCGCTCGCTGTTCTTCAGCATCCTAAACCGTAGATGACTCCTGTCATAGCTGATCACAGACCTCAACATTGGCCTTGTACTTTAGTCGGATTGGATCAGGCATAATCCTCAAGGTCTTTTGTGACTCCAATTCTGTGTGTGTGCACGCACTCAGTCGTATCCAACTCTTTGCGGTCCTATGGACTGTAGCCCACCAGACTCCTTTGTCCATGGGGTTTTCCAGGCAAGACACTGGAGTGGGTTGCCATTTCCTACATTAAGAACTCTGTTTCTAACATTTAGGATTTCACCAACTTTGGAACAGATGACACTATCCTACTGGAACCTGGTGGTTGTATAGGATTTTCTTGATAACTTCTGTCTCCATTAATATAAAGACATTTAAAAATGTATGAATGTTTTTATATGGTTTGATTCTTTTAGAGGGGAAAGGTTTCAGCTGGAAAATGCATTGACATGGATATTGTCAGATATTTTCTTAGTGCAAATAAAAATCATTTAATACTATGTCAGATATAAAAAACATGCAAATGCCAAAGCAATGATGGTGACCTTCACTCTTGTAAACCTGCACTGTATTTAGATCAATGAGACCACCAGTGAATATCCTTAATCAGAACTTGGTGAGATCTGGTTTCAGGCCAGTCACATGCACGCACGCACAAGTTTGTTTGTTTATGTCAGTCATTAGACAGCAGTAGCTAAACGGCAGTGGTAGTTAATGTGGCATTTTATAAACACATAAATGAATCAGAAAAAGTAAATTATTCGCAAAGAGTGACCATCTGTAAATAATGTCATGTCCATTGCAAAAATACCTATGAATAGGAAAAAACAGGACAAAGGCCACTATTTGAATGAGACTAAACAAAAAAGTCCAACTGGGAGACTGAAAGAGGGCCTAGAACCTTCCCAGCCCTTGACATCATCTTCAGCCTTGGGACTGACTTTGCAAATCTCTTCTCTGCCTCTTCCCTGTTTCAGTATTATATTTTCAGGATAACTTTTTGTGACATTCCAACCTTTGGAATTAAAAGCATGTTTATACTTCTATAACAAAATAATCTTACTTTTAAAAAAAATGAATGCAGAAAGCACAGCAAAACTTAATAAATTCACATTATGTAGGAGAAAGACCTAACCAAGTTAGTGGCCTGAATTATAGAATCTTAAAAAAAATTTAATAGTAATTTAATTACTTTCAGATTTATGGAGTTCCTTGGAGAAATTGCTTTGGTAAGTAGCTAAGAAAAATTTACAAATAGCACATCAGTGGGTAAATAAAGCAATATTTCTAAAGAATCCACCATGGAATAGGATTTTTAAGTGGTTTTGCTCCCTGAAGTATATGCATGTTATGCATTTGCCTTACAAAAAATGATTCTCTATGAGACATAGGAGAGATAGTCCTGATTTTTAAATTATTTGTCGTATTTGGAAGGCCTTCATTTACTCATTCATTCTTGCATTCACTCACTGAGCAAACACATCTGAAGGTCACTGTGCTGGGGACCCAGTGGTGAGTTCAACATAGCACCCGCTTTCTACATCCTGTGGGTTGGAGTTAAGGAAGTAAGTTTCAATGAATAAATATGTAGTTACCAATTATGCTAAGTACGTAATCAGAGTGTAGAAATACTTTAGGAAGAAAAATATTTCTTTGAGATGATGCCATTTGGGCTGAATCCTGAAGGATAGAGTGAGGTCAGATGTGGAGAACAGAACAATCTGGGCAGAGGAAGCTGCATGAGCTGGTGAGAGGCAGGGAAATGGCCAGTGTGTTCCAGAAACTAGAAGGAAGCCAAGGTGATCTGGGATGAGATTGGAAAGGTGTGTGGAAATTGAATCTATCCAGGCAAGGCTTATGAGATAAGCTTTATTCAGTGTCATGAGGGAGTTATTATAGAGTTTTTAATTATTTTTACTTATGTATTTATTGGTCATGCCACACAATTTGTGGGATCTTAGTTCCCAGACCAGGGGTTGAATGAACCAAGGCCCTCAATGTTGAGAGCGCCAAGTCCTAACCGCTGGGACTCCAAGGAATTGCCTAGTATTTTTACCTTGTGAGCACAATCTGGTTTATAATTTTTAAATACCCCAATGGCTGCTCTGTGCAAAGTAGATTATAAGGTGGGTATATAAATCAGGAAAACAGAAACGATACTAGACTTTTCAAACAATGCAGGGGTCTGATGACACAGGGGGTACAGAGGAAAAAGACAACACAGAAGTTTCTAGAGATAACAAGTGCAGGAACAGCCCTCACAACACCAAGCAGAGTATAAGGTGGCTTTGGAGCAGAGGAAGATAAATACCCAGCAGTGGATGCAGGAGAGCTGCCCAATCCTGAAGGTGAAGCAGTGGGGTTTGGACTAGTTTGTGGGATGGGAAGGGAGTTGATTTGAGAGAGATTTTGGAGCTGGAACCAGTAGGACCTACTGTGATGGTGTGGTTTCACTGAGAAGGAAGTTAAGAGCAACTCCCAAGCTTCAGGCTGATGGATGGAGGTTGGGAAACCAAGAGGGGCAGGTGTGCCGAGGGATGTGAGGATTGATTTTGAACATGTCAAGTTGTTCAGTCGCTCAGTCATGTCCGACTCCTTGTGACCCCCGCAGCACGCCAGGCTTCCCTGTCCTTCAACATCTCCCGGAGCTTGCTCAAACTCATGTCCACTGAGTCGGTGATGCCATCTAACCATCTCATCCTCTGCCATCGCCTTCTCCTCCTGCCTTCAATCTTTCCCAGCATCAGGGTCTTTTCCAATGAGTCGGCTCTTTGTATCAGGTGGCCAAAGTATTGGCGCTTCAGCATCAGTCCTTTCAATGAATATTCAGGGTTGATTTCCTTGTCAAGTTGAGATGTCAAGTAAACTGTTGGGTTCAAGTGAGGTGGTCAGAGGTGAGACAAATATGGGAATCATTGATTTTCAAATAATATTCAAAAACTAGAAATGCGCTATGTCATCTAGAGCAACAGTCTCCAACCATTTGGCACCAGGGACCAGTTTTTTGGAAGACAGTTTTTCCATGGGATGGGATGTGGAGGATGGTTTCGGGATGATTCAAGCACATTACATTTATTGCGCAGTTTATTTCTATTATTATGATGATGTCAGCTTCTCCTCAGATAATCAGGCATTAAATCCTAGAAGTTGTGGATCCCTGATCTAGGGAAAGGATGGAGAGAGGGAAGGGCTAGTTCCGAGCCCTGGGGTTCCCCTGTTGTGAGAGGTCAGCACAGGAGTGGGAGAGAGTGAAGGATGAGGATGGCAAGAGCAGTGGGAGAGAAATCAAGACAGGGTGTTTCTATAGAAACCAAAATCAGAGGGAGGCAGTGGTTCCCTGTTTGTAATGGTGGAATGAGATGCGGACAGAAGGATGGCTTTGGATGTAGCCACATGAAGACAGTTGATGACATACTTGAAAGGGCAGCGATGGAAGATGTCATGAAAGGCTAGGACACTCACTCCTTTCTGACACAAAGTGTCCTGAGGGTACGGAGAGGCCACACTTTCTCCAGCTCAGGGGCCCATGCAGAGCTAGGCACGTATACACAAAGGTTATTCCTGGTTGGCACTGATGTATGGGAGTCCTGATAGTCTCCTTGCGTTTATTCTCTACCTGCCATGAGATGAAGATCCTGCCTAGGCTTCTAGCTTGCTTCTCCACTGTATAATTTGACTGAGTTCCCAGTGTGTACATTTCACAGATCCGTTACTTGATACTGCTCAATAAATGAGGAAAACTCCATTCACAGGTGAAAAATCCTCATTTGGAAAAATCAGAAAAGATGTTGCTGAGACTTGAGAGCTAGTAAAAGACTTGCCTATCCCAAGTGCCAAAGTGAAGTTGTGTTTTTAGCAGGTTTTCTAAACTTGTAGGTCTGTTCTGGGATGCCAGAGAGTGGTGTCACCATAACCTTTTCAAGCTTTGCTGCCTGCCAGTCACAGCCAGGTGAAGCCAGCTTTACCGAATGATCAGGGGGATAAAACTGCCATTGATGGGGTCTTTGGAAACTGACGTTTTGTCAGCTTTCTCAGGTCCCAAATATCCCATCTGGACCAAAAGCATAATTTAGATCTTCCTCTGGGTTTCCCAGGTGGCTCAGTGGTAAGGAATCTGCCTTGCCAATGCAGGAGACAAAAGAGATGTGGGTTCGATCCCTGGGTTGGGAAGATCCCCTGGAGCAGGAAGTGACAACCCACCCCTGTATTCTTGCCTGGGAAATCCCATGGATAAAGGAGCCTCACGGGCTAGTCCATGGGGTCACAAAGAGTCAGACACGACTGAGCATACACATTAATGCACTTGTGTACATATAAGATGTTTTTTCTAGTAACATCTGCCTCTTCTTTTGGACCTGGATTGGGAAGGGCATTGTTCGCTAAATGATCAATTAATATGGATGTCTTTAAAATGCCTGACATAACCTTGAGAGTTTAGACTGTTATCTCATCTTACAGAAGAAGTTATCTTTCAGTTTGCTTTGCTGCCATAACTAGGGGAATAAGAGCAGAAATCCTACCTCTTGGTCAAAGTGCTACTTTTATAGGAGGACAAAACATGCATTGTTTTCCTTCACTTATCAACAGGCCACACTGCTGTTCACTCAGGTGGTGTTTAGTAAGTGTGTTCTCTTGGGCCAAATGTCAAATAAATCCCTAATGAGTTCAATGACATCACTGAGCCTGCTTGTGTTCCCTGCCAATAGTCTGCATTGTTGGAGCAGATCACATTAGCTGGCGTTCAAGCACAGATGCCAAGGTCAGGGCATTAACAGGCAAAAAAAGATGAAGATTTAAAGCAAAAGTCTGTCCATGTTGGAGAACGGCAGGTGGCTGTTTGTGGAGAGTTCTGGAGACTGTCCGGAGGCCACCCTTGCTTCAGACAAGTTTACTATGCGTCTCCGCCTTGTGAAAACCGTGTTTAAGCAATGATGGACGTGAAAGATGATCACTGTTAAGCCACAGCTGCCACTTTGAATGTTGACTTTCAGACCATGCCACAGACAGCCCTGACATCCTAAAATTGATCAAAATTTTATGACCTTCAGAGGTAACTCATATATTTCCAGCTAGTGTGACTTCTGGAAATAATGAAGTTCAGTTAACCAAACAGTTCATGAGTAAGTTCTGTATTTGTCTTTTAAGATTTTAGCACTAAAACTTGTGGCAGATAAAGCAGAGAAAAATCTCATGTTACATACACTTTTTCCTGTTAAGGGTGGAGATGATAATTTCATGCGCACGTACGGATGTGGGGATGTCTAAATCTAACTTGACAAACTGGCATGTTTCCGTGGCTAGAAGAGCCTCGCCTTTGCATGCAGGTGGAGGAACCTAAGAAAGGAAACCAGTGTTAGAGGAGACTTATGTCTTTTAAAGTTATTACTTGTACATTCTCTCCTCTGCTTTCTCAACCTGTTGTCATTTTAGGGAGACTAGGAAAAGGAGCTCTTGTTTTGCAGGTGGCTGGCTTGAGCGATTAAAGTTCAAAAGAGGGCAAGACAGCCTGGTACCGAGTGGATTAAAAGAAACATAACTTCCAGTGTACAGTAAAGTGAATCATTTAAACATATTCATACATACATTCTTTTTCAGATTCTTTCCTCATAGAGGTTATTCCAGAGTCTCTGTCTTCCCTAAGCAAACATAGATATTGGCTATATCCAAGTGCCTTTTTACTATTGCTTTTTGACACATATAAACAAAATGCTTAGCTTTACCAGTGTGAATCTAGAAAGAAGTCTGTCTTCGTAGAGCAAGCTGGGGTAGAGCTAGGGTGAGAATGGAGTGGGGATGGAGAGCTTCTGGTACCAGCTGGTGCTGTGGCCTGGACTGGGCTAAGCTGGGCGTATTTGTCTCCATCCAGGAAATCGGCAGGTTGAGGTTCTCCTGATTTCTGTGGCCAGGGTGGTTTATGTTCTGTTGTGTGTTTCTGTATTGGTTGCTTTCTTTGATTAGTAGTTGTTCCATATGCTAAACAGAGCCCAAGTGCCAAATTGTTTTCTGTGCTCAGGATCTTCTGAAGCTGGGTGAGGAAAGGTTAACCGTATTTGACATGAATGTATTTCACTTTTCTCTCTCACCTCATAGCTGACCAAATGTGTAATTATGAAGTAAAGCTATAGTGTTTTCAAATCACCCAAATGTAGATATGAATTAATATGAGAGCCACATGATAAGTATTAGTGGATAAAGAGTTTGCACTTAAGACTTTTATTATGTGACCCAAAGTATTCAGATGGGCAAATTGAATGAATCATTTATAATGAAAGCAATGTTTCCTTTAGTGCATCTGCCTTCATCCATTCATTCCTTTGGCCGTTTGCTCTTGGATTGCCCAGCAACAAAAATAATAAAGATGGATTAGGCATGTTTAAAGCATCAGAAACAGGATAGAACAGGGTTTGTGATCTTGAGCTTTCAACCTGGTCACACACACACATACTCCTCCAACTACAGAAGAATGACAAAGTGATACATGAATAAGAACAAATTCATACCATTCAAGAGACTTATGTAAGCTTAACAGTTGTGGGATGCGTTTAGAAAGAAAAGCGCTAAGCCACCTTTGGAGAAGCACACACGAACTGCCCAGGGGAGAAGAGGAGACACCCCACAGAGAAAGAGTCCTGGACTGATGCTGAGAAGCTGGGCTTGGGAGCTGCAGCCCAGGCGCTGTGACATGGAGCTAACTGGGTGGCTGAGGCTTAGACCAAAAGGAACAGGGTACCAGTTGCTGGAGGTTTTGAGGCTGAGGAAGATGATAAAGAGACACCACTGGTAACTCTGGGACTTGGGTGATTGGGATATAAAAGGAAGAAAGCACAATCTCAGGCAAAGTAAGGCGACTGCTGAAATGAAAGCAGAGGAGAGAGGCTTCAGAATAGTCCCAGAGTTACCCTCCAGTCACAAAAGCACGTGTTTTCCACAAAGGAGAACGCGACAGAGTTTCCACATGATGGGGGCTATTTATCAACATTATGTTGGGGACATGATGTTCGTTCTTTTATTTTTCTATTCGTTTGTTTAAAAATTTTTATCACACTCCAGACTAATCAACGGTCATGCTGCCCCCAAATCTTTGCTTCCCTATTTTTCACCCTAACCAATAATTTTAATAACTTTATTGAGGTATAATTTACAAACCATAAAATTCACCTGCTTTAAGTGTACAATTCAATTATTTAAAATAAACTGACAGAATTATGAAACCATCATTATAATCCAGTTTTAGAATGTTTACCATCATCCCCAAAAGTCCTCCGTGCCTGCTGGCAAGTAATCTCTCTGCTCATCCCCAACCCTAGGCAACCACTTACCTGCTTTCTGTCTTTATAGATTTGCCTTTTCTGGACATTTCACATTTAATCTAAGTGGAATAATGCATTAAATTTTTTTACATTTGGTGCCTTTAGCTTTGCCTATTGTTTTCATGTTCATCTATATAGATCTGTATGATCTATGTGATTCTTTACCATCTGAGCCGCCAGGGAAGCCCCAGCTATATGGTAGCAGATATTAATAGTTCCTTCCTTCTTATTGCCTCATAATATTCCAGTGTGTGCATATTCTACATTTTATTTGTTCGTTCACCAGTAGATGGATTTTTTTTTCAATGTGAGGGTATTATGAATAATGCTGTTATGAACTTTTGCGTACAGACTTTTCTGTGGACACACATTTTATTTCTCTTTAATCCCACTCCAGGAGAGGGATTAAGGGGTGGGGTTGCTGGGTTATATCATTGGTTTATGTTTAGTTTTTTTAAAAAACCTGCCACGTTGTTTTCTCAAAGTGGCTGTACTACTTTACATTCCTACCAGCAACGTATGAGAGCTTCAGTTATTTACATCCTTGTCAACCCTTGTTCGCCCCACTCCAGTGCTCTTGCCTGGAGAATCCCACGGACGGAGGAGCCTGGTGGGCTGCAGTCCACGGGGTCGCGAAGAGTCGGACACGACTGAGCGACTTCACTTTCACTTTTCCCTTTCATGCATTGGAGAAGGAAATGGCACCCCACTCCAGTGCTCTTGCCTGGAGAATCCCACGGACAGAGGAGCCTGGTAGGCTGCAGTCCACGGGTTCGCGAAGAGTCGGACACGACTGAGCGACTTCACTTTCACTTTTCACTTTCATGCACCGGAGAAGGAAATGGCAACCCACTCCAGTGTTCTTGCCTGGAGAATCCCAGGGACCACGGAGCCTGGTGGGCTGCCGTCTATGGGGTCGCACAGAGTCGGACACGACTGAAGCGACTTAGCAGCAGCAGCAGCAGCAGCAGCCCTTGTTATTGTCTGATTTTTTGATTATGGCCATCCTCATGGGTGTGAAATAGTATTATGATTTTAATATGCATTTTCCTAATAACTAATGACATGGAACATCTTTTCATCTGTTTATTAACCATTTGTATGTCTTTTTTCTGGTAAACTATTCATATCTTTTGCCTATGTTTTAATAAGGCTTGTTGTCTCATAATTGGGTTGTAAGAATCCTTTATATGTTTTGGATGTAAGTACTTGAACAGATAAATGATTTACCAATATTTCTCACAGTTTGTAGCTTGTCAGTTTTCTTAATGATGTCTTTTGAAGTCTTTAATTTTGACTAATCCAATTTATCACTTTTTTCCTTTTCTTGATCATACTTTTGGGGTCATAGCTAAGAACTCTTTCACTAATCCAAGACGAGTTTCTCTTACGCGTTCTTCCAGAATTTTACAAATTAACTCCTACATTCAAGTTTGTGGTCCAGATGACTTTTGTGTGTAATGTGACATTAAGAACTAAAGTAATTTTATTTACATGCGGGTATCCTAACCAACAATTAACTCAAGATAGACAAGGGTCTGCCTGGCAAACCCATTCATTCATTCGTTTATTCATCCTTGAGAACACAGTTGGATAATTAAGTTCTTTCTGATGTATTCAATGTCCTCTCTTCTCCACTTGAATAGAAACGTGCTTCTCCTTTGTATCTTTGTACATTTGCCTACTGTTGAATGTAAACTCCATGTAATCATAATGTGTTCATGTTGTGTCCCCCACTCTTCATCTCCAGAGCCTCAGTGCTGGAAAGCTAGTAGGACCTGAAGTATTTGGGGCTGAATTTGATTAAATATCAACCTCCGCGAGAGTTGAACATCTCTTTCCCTCTTTTTCTCATTTAAAATTTGAAATGTGCTAGCATTTGAACCACCAGCAACAATGAAAATAGTCCAGGGAACCAGCTTGTTCAGGAAAAGGAATAAATCATTCTAGCTGACAGGACCCAGGTTTCTGCGGAGCTACTTTGTAGCTTTGTGAGACAGACATATAAAAAGGGACAGTGATTTGAAGAGACTTGAATAGGGTGATGGATAGCTGCTACAGACCTAATGAAAGAGTATATCTGAGAAAGCCTGGAAACCCTCCGACGACAGCAGTCGTGTGACCAGCTCCACCTCTATTATTATTTACACATGGTCCTCCTGTTCTGAGTTCCACTGAGGGTCCTCCTCATCCCTGTTGATCCAGAGCTGCACATTTTTCCATCTTCCTGTCCTGTACGCTTCCCACTGCGGCCCCTGACACATCGTTTTTCTACTCCACAAGGTGAGACAACAGCCAGCGCCTTAGGGATTTATTTTAAATTTGCTGCAATAAAGGTTTGTTTGTATTTCTTTGTGATCAGGTGAGACAGAATCTAGCTCATTTTCCCCACAGATACTTACTGAGGATTTAGTATGTATTAAGCTCTATGCCCTATGGCAGATACACAAGCATACGCACGCACACACACTCATTTGAGACCTGGCTCTTCCCCCATGGGGGGTTTTCAATATGTTTAAAAAGTTGATGAAAAAAGAAGAAGTAAGGCTGCAATTCCCCTATGTGCCCCTGCAAAATCTGGTGAGATTTTCCCAAATCCGACTGAGAAATAATCTTTCCATATTGACAGTGTAAGCAGGATTTGGTGAACAGTGTATTCTGGATATTGATCTTCTTAACTATGTCTTAGGAAAAGCTTTTAGGTCAATCTCTTAAGGTTTGTTATTTTGAGACGGGAAGGTAAGGGCAGCTACGATCCTAGAATTCTCCCTCCAGAGGCCAACCTGCTCTGGTAGCTGAACATATCAAACAGTAGGGATCAAATACATTCTCACAGTTTAAGAAGGAGCTTTTTAAGATCCACCTTTATGTCCTCACCTTTGCTTTAGTTTAAAACATGCCATGTAGAATAATGATCAGGCTGGGGTTTGGACGGAGATCTGGGTTGGAATCTTGAGGCTGTGTGCCTTTGAGTATGTGACCCGAGGTCTCTGTTTCTTGTTCTATAGCAATGGTGTTCAAACCTGGAGAGGCTGTAAAGATTGACTGAGGAATATGAGAAGGTGTGTTGGATCTAAGCCTGGCACATAATAAGCTCTTATTAAATGACCGCCATTATTAATATTTTTGACAATTTCTGTGCTGACTTGAATTTGTTATACCCAGATGATCTCAACATAGCATTCTATGCCTCACAGAGCATCCCTTGCTTTGATTCTCTTTTTTAATGCTCTAGATTTCTTATGAAAGAAATCATGCATTATGGATATGGTCCAATGCACCTGCCATTCTATTCACCTCCCCTCTTAAACACATGAGCAATGTTCTGAAACTGATATTTGTCCTCTAGCCCATTCTTTAAAACTCATCCCCCATATATTAATATTGACTCCATAGTATCTAATGTGTAATCCACTTTCAGGTTCCCCCAGTTGGTATAGCTGTTTTGATCCAGAATCAGTTCAGTTCCGTGTAGTACATTTGCTTGCACTCTTTCTCAGATTCTTCCCATCTAGAACGTTTTCCCTCACGCATCCCCTTTTCATGTCTGTTTTGACGGTGCCATTTATGCAGTCCAGCTGGTGGTCTTGTATAACATCCCGGGTTGCCCTGAGCCTGTACTCTCCTCATGGCCCAGGAGCCCTGGGCGCTGATGGGAAGTGCGGCCGCAAACTCAGCTGCATCTCCCTGCTCTCTCTGTGACGTCACATGTACCACCCCATCTCTCAGAGCCTGCTTCACATCTCAAATGTGGGATTTGGATCTATTGTGCTGGGATTTGGTGTTCAGAAGGAGCCAGACAGCTGGAGCATTAGAGCAAGAGACTGGGGCAACAATTCCAAAGGGCTGTGAGGGCAGAAAAGCACCCTTTAAGGGTGGAAGTTAGAGAAGGCATTGCTGGTGGCTTCTGTTCCCAGAGCCAAACTTCTGGTCCCATCCTGCTTCTCTAGCAGGCCCTCTCTTACCCCAGGTTTGCTTGCGGACACAGCGTAGCCTGCAGGTAAGTAAGAAGTGCATCCTCTCCCTTCACCACCACCAGGTGGATCCCTCCTTCTCTCCGTGAGTTATTATCCGGTTGTGCCAGAAAGCTGCTGCTCTTCTGCTGCTTCTGTTATTGCATTTATTGCCAGAGCAGTAGGGTGTATGAAGAGTTTCTGAATCTTTAAGGTGTCTCTCCACTTGGAGTCCAGTGCTGGCAGTCCCTCATGGGAGGGGCTCTGCACTCTGTTTTCTGTGGGCAGGCAGCTTCCCGTCCTTGGAGCAAGCCTCAGTTTTTTCCAGGTCATGCTGAGGACAAAGACTTGTGCTCAGACACCTGGCTAGAGGTCAGGGCCAGCTGTGTGCATGGTAAGGCCTAATGCAAAATGGGGCCCCTTATCTGAAATGCAAGGGGGAAAAAATGCTGCAAAAGGCACGAAAATTCAAAGCGCCTTTCTTCTATTTTCTTATTTCTGACTTGTCATGATGTTTTTAATTTGTTATTGGATGTTGTTCCAAATAAAGAAACATTGACATTTTAGCTTCTTAGCATGACTTTTACCGTTCATCTTTATCTTGCGCAATGCCAGACTTTTTATTGTGGTCAAAACCACATAACATAAAATTTACCATCTTAACCATTTTTAAGTGTTCAGCTCAACAGTGCTAAGTACATTCACATTGTACTGATCAATGCCAGTTTTAAATGCAAATGGAAGAGCATTTAACTCATGCATAGAATCACTGAAATTATATAATTTGTTTTTCATAAAGCGTACATGTACGTGGATTGCATTGTTAATAGAGCAATGAAATACTGCACAAAACTAACTCAGCTGTTTATATGTTCCTTTTCTTTTACCAAGATTTTTATAAAATATGGACCATTTTAAAAGTCTTTATGGAATTTGTTACAATATTGCCTCTGTTTTATATTTTGGTTTTTGGCTGCGAGGCATGTGAGATCTTAGCTCCCCAACCAGGGATGGAACCCACACCCCCTCAATAGGAAGGCAACATCTTAACCACTGGATGAATGTGTGTTGTACCCACACTCCCTGCCTTTGACTTACTGAGGGAGTAAGGAAGAATTAAAAGGAAAAGGAACTATGGTTGTGCTATCTTTTCCTTCCCTTACCTCTGTACCTTTTTTATATTGTGTTTCATCAGTTCAGGAATTAACAGAAGAAAGGATACAGGGCTTCCCAGGTGGTGCTAGTGGTAAAGAATCTGTCTGACAATGCAGGAAACATAAGGGGCACGGGTTCAATCCCTGGGTTGGGAAGATCCCCTGGAGCAGGGCAAGGCGGTCCACTCCTGGACAGAATCCCATGGACAGAGAAGTCTGGTGGGCTACAGTCCTTAGGGTCGCAAAGCAACCAAACACGACTGAAGCAACTTAGCATACGCATAAGAAAGGATATAGTAGGGATCCCTGAACATTCCTGTTTCTTAGAACACTGTTACCTCTTTTCTGCCTTTGAAATAAGTTCTAGTTTGAATGGCAAGCATGGTTTCTCCAGATCATCAGCTCCTGTGCTCTGGGAGCATCCAGAACAGGACAAGGAAATGGGGTGAGGAGGACCCTCACTGGACCTGACATTGCTAGGATCTCCTGTCCTCACACACACTCTCCATTGTCCCACGAGACTTCACTTCCACAATATAAGTTCAAAGACAAATGATCAAGGGACTTCCCTGGAGGTCCAGTGGCTAAGACTTTGCCTTTCAATGCAGGAGGTGAGGGTTCAATCCCTAGTCAGGGAACTAAGATCCCACATGCCTTGGGGGCAAAAAACAAACAAACAAAAGATAAGCCAGAAGCAAAATTGTAACAAATTCAATAAAGACTTAAAAAAACAACAACAAAGATAAATGACCAAGACAGTTGAAGCAGAGCCCTTTCGCAACACAGGCCCTGAGTGTCTGCCAGGTCACACACCCATGGAGCTGACCCTGTCCCTGGTAGGTATCTTACACATCATTGTAGGAGGGGAAGATTCTGGGAATCACACTACTCTTGGAAGTTTCTTAATTAAATCAGACCATGCAGAGTATTGAAATCAGTCTTTCAAAGTCTGACCCTGCCCCCACTTTATCCCCTTCCTCACTTCAATAGCTCTTTCCCTGGAATTCCAGATGTCATGTGGCAGCTCTAAGAGATGGGCCTGGATGTGCTTTATTAATCAGAATACATTTAATTAATTCAAACTATCTGTGAATCACAGAACCACAGTTTTCTAAGATGTGTACAGCATGGATTTTCCAATGAATATTTTGTTAAATGTATGCTGGGAAGTGCATACTCGCAACTATGACCTAAGAAGAAACTATCACCAGCCCATTTTACAGATGAGGAAATTGAGGCCCTAGGCAGGTTACATGGCTTTGACATTCCTCATTTGCTGTACAGATCCCCATATTCTGATTTCAGAGCTTTGTCAATAACCCCCTAATGTGAGGGCTGAAAGAAACCTTCCTTCTTAGCCCTGGCTAAGTCACCAGTCCCCTTTAAGCAGTGTTTGAGTATAAAAACATACAGGTAAAATGCACCCTTTAAGCAGTGTTTGAGTATAAAAACATACAGGTAAAATGCACTCTAGGTGTGAGGCACTATGTGGGATCCAAGTGGAGAAAAGCACTCATTAGTTTGAAGGTTGCAAATGGATTTCAAAAGTGGGACTGTGTCTTTCACTTCCTCCTGAAGATGAAAGTGTACAATTTTCACAACATATTTTTTCCAATGGTTATACGAAAAGCTTCATTTAAAAAAAAAATGCAGCGTGCCACTCCCCATCATCTCTGTAGTTCCGCCGTGGTTGAACATTTTAATCAGCTGTTTTTGTGCTTTAAAGATTTTTCATTTGATTTACAACTTGTAGGAGTGGAGTTGCAGTGAGTAATCAGGAAGAATGGCACACAGAGGACAAAAGCAAGGTGAAACACAGCGTTAATAATTTAGTTTCAATAACCTTAAAAGGTTTACTGTTCACTTTTAACCTTGTATCCCAAAAAGCAAGCTACTGCAATGAATCAGAGAAATGTTTCTTTTAATTTGCAAGTCATTTACTTAAGTCTGCTTACAGGGACTGATGTATTCCTTAAACAAAAAGGTGGAGAAGTGACCACAGCTGCTTGTTTCAATTCTGACTGTTTGAGGATGCTTTACCTTTGATAGGAAAGATCTTAAGGTTTAAAGTCTGCAGTGATTTGCTTTCAAAATGTATGGATTATTAGAGTGTCAAATTATTCATTTAATAACATTTTAGTTAGTACCGGGCAAATCAAAAGAGACTCGCAGTGGTCGAGAGGCAGACAGGGAGCAGAAGTAATGGTTGCTGAGGGCAGATTAAAGTTTACAGGTGATATTTAGAATCTACTGTCAAGACTTGGGGCGGGCTGGGGCCACGATTGGTGAGGAAGTTTAAAACACTTGCCAACTAGAATTTTAACATCTCAGGAGGACTGCTAAATTAGCAGAGAGATTTTTCACCCAGATCTCATTACCAGGCCTATTAAAACAATCCCCTTTGCACACTGTACTACGCGTTACCTAGGAAATCATCAGGTGCATAAAGGTGTACCTTGTTTCATAATTAGGGGGAGATGCATAGTCCAGCTACCATGAAAGAGCTGATGACATATTTCTTTGGGGCTTTTCCTCTTCTTTAATTAAAAGTACTTACCATAATAAATGGGACCAGTTCTTCCTAGGATTCTTCTCTTATATCTAGTTTGTCAGTATTTTGTTTCTCAGTTTCTTAAGAAGCATTGTGTTTGTATGATTCACCTTGAAGAAAAAGAGAGGTTGAGATTATTTAGAAATCCAGAAGAAAGGTTACTAGACTTTCATTCTGATTTTAATGTGTTAAATGGACAGACCCAACTGAGAGGGGGAATTAACAATTCCCAATTACTAATTGATTAAAATCCAGTTCCTACCATGAATTTTGATTTTTTAATGCAGACGTCTGAAGCAATCTTTTCCTTCTTCTCTAGGCCTGTGAATGCTATATCTGTAGCTTTGCCTCTGCCCTTTGACCCTCAGTTTGCATTGCTGAAGCTCTCCACATTCCCCATCATTACTTTTTCCTGGGCTCTTTGTCCTGGGCACCAGCCTTGACATGGTCTCTTCCAGTTGGACTCTCAGCCCTTTCACCTGGATTTTTCTTGGAGGCTTCAGCTCTTATGTGAGCTTCCCTTCCAGCTGGCACTTGGCGGGGCTTCCTCACTGTCATGCCGTAGAAAGTATTGGGCTGGTTTAAGTGACGCAGAGGGGCCCTTACTCAATTTTCAAACATAGACCTGATCTTAAAATATCCTCACACTCTGCTGTTTTCAGATACCACTGATCACAGAATGAATCAGTTTTTTTGCCCTTCTCCTTTCTCTTTCTTGCTCTGCATCCATAATCCTCCTTGCCCCCATCTCCCCATCCTCATGACCCCTCTTCCCCATCCTCCAGGCATCTTGTTCCTCATCCTCGATGCCCTCTCCACCCATAAGATGGTATCTCATCACCTGTTTTACTTCTGTTGAAGGTCATTTTAAGGGTAATTGTGATAATGAATTGCCATCTCCAGAGGCTTACCAAAAAGTATGGAGACTTGTACAAACGGAGCCTTTTTACATGTGTGAGAAGTGGTCTGTGCCCTTCCTGTTTTGACAGTTGAAGGACAGCTCGCACCAGCATTGTGAGTGGTATCAGGTCCTTAGCACTGGCCACCATCTCCCAAGTGATGACGTGGAGAGTGTGGAAAGCGCTCAGTGACAGGAGGGCAGTCAGGTGGCCCACCCCATTCTGAGAGGGTGAGGTCTCAGGCAGGGCTAGAGTTCATGATTTCAGGCTCTCATCCTCCTTGCCAGGAATGTTGCCTTCCCCCAACGTACCAACTCTTTATCTCACACACTCTTCTGAGGAAGAAGAGTGATGCTTTGATGGGTAATCACTGGAGGTTTCATAACTAAAGGAGTCATTTGTCCAAAATAGAGTTAGAGAAGAAACAAATCTGTATTTAAAATGAAGAGTTTTCTCAGAAGAATGCCATTGGCTGGTGTGTGGGGATGGAGTTTAAACATGACTAGAGCTCAGAACATGTGAACCAGAGCAATTTCCTCTAAAGTGTGACTGGCTGTGGTATTAATTCCGATGTCCGTGGTCAAGGAAATCACCATGATGGTTTTCACAGGAGAGGGAGGTCAGACATGCCTTGTTTACGTTATTGCCATTTATAAAACATTTACAACAGCCGTTTTGCTGAATAAACATTCAAGAACCTGAAGGATAAGCATATCACTTAAACTTGTTAAGACTAAACTTTCTAAACCATTTCCTGCCAGAGGGACCCAACAGCAAAATTGCAAACTCTGTGCCCTGAGATGAGATAGGCTGAATTAGATTAAGCCGCTTACTGTTGACAAGTCTATTGATCTGGGTTCAGTGCAGTTTCCTGTCCCTGCCAGCAGTCAGATTGCTGTATACAATAACACAGTGGCCTGGTTTATGTGAAATTGGGGACTCCAAGCATCAATTACTCCAGGAAGGCAGTGGCACTGGGAGATAAGGGTAAGCTGCTTGCCGTGTTTAAGACTGCTAAAATCCAAGCCACATATTTGCTGTCTAAAACGTTGCTTATAAATTTGACAGTGTTCCATTTATAACATTTCCAAAGAGATGATCCAGTGTTATTCTCTGCAGGTAGTAGTACAAATAGCGTTATGAATGGTTATTGTTAAAGCAGTGTAACCCACTTACTCAATTTCATGCATGTTTCTTATATATTTGCATAAAGAGATTGAATTGGGTGGCAGGGCAAGGACGTGGTGGCACCATCTTGGACCACACCTCTGCCCACGTGAGAGAACACAGGTAGTGCCAAAAATAAGTGCCAGCAATTTGGTGTGCATTTTTCCCCCCTTTTAAGGGGGCCAACTGAGTAGATTGAATCAACTACCTTCTTTGTATTTCTACTACCTACTCATGTACTTTCAGAGAGCACTTATTTTCCTAAACACTATATCTTTAAGGCCAAAAGCGTGGAGAATACAGAAAAGTACAGTGAAAAACACAAATGTCACCTCCAGTGATAATTATTTTGTGGCTGTGGATAGAGTATTTCAGGTATTATTTATGGATACATCTCTCTCCCACTTCCCCCTGCCTCCTGCTCACGTATACACACACATGCAGACATTTCTTTTCTTCACTAAACACTCATTTAGTTGTGCATATACTTTGTTTTCATTTTCTTTCTTTTTTTCTTTCTGGATAAAGGAAATGTGGCTTTTCTTGCTTCAAACATCATGGGAAGGAGAGTTGTCAAACGTATGTTTATATACTTCTGTAGAAAGTGACAGAAAGGCATTTTTATAATCCATGAGGTTGGGATTCTTCAAAAATTTTCTGTGGGTCAGCTCTTTGAGTCTGTTCACACAAGTTGTTAAGTTTCATACTTAAAATGCAACTCCTTGTTGCTGTAAGAGATGGATGCTCACAGAGCAAATTCCATGCTTTCTAGTAAGACATATGTGCTATGAATTGGATAAAAGGATAAATTTTTTGTAAGTGACATTTCAGTTTGCTTATTGTGACATTTTCTGTATTTTTCAATTTATCTCAGAAATATCTCCCTTACTTTATTACAGGTAGAAACAGTTTCATACAAAAGTTAGGAAATCCCTTAAATATGGTACTGATGAAAACCAGACCTGGAAATCTAACAAGTCTGGACACATTTTACTAACTTAATTGCATTTTCTGTTTTGATCTCCTGAGTCCGCCACTGTCTGCAAGCAGGCTTTGCAACATTCACACCATTCTTTTCCATTTTATGCCCTCTAAGAATGATGCAAATGAATGTACTTCAAGTGTGTTTAGCATTTATTGGTATAGTTTTAGCTTTTATCTTTTAATGGGTTTTTAATTGGTTTTATTGCAGGATTTATACAAGGTGCCTGGAATGCCGATAGGCAAGGGGGACCCAATAAGTCAATGGGCCATTAATGCTAATATGATGTCCATCAGCAAAGCTTGTGTGTTAACTTCCTGACAGGGCTGGTCGCTAAGGGAACCCAAGCCTGATCAGTTGAGGTTTTTCAAAAAGGAGCATAGACTCTTTGACTTGCTGAAAGTTCATCTCGTAGTTTTCCCTTCCTGCAAAGTCCTGACTTTGTCAAGTTTTTAATTATCTTAAAAATGTCATTTTCTGATATTAGATTTCTCCTGAGGAAGAGTTGTTCAAGGCCCCTCCATGTATTCTATTTGCAGGCATTCATTATATGAAACACAATGAAGAGAACCACAGTTCCTTTTTTTTTTAATTTAACTTATTTATTTTAATTGGAGGCTAATTACTTTACAGTATTGTAGTGGTTTTTGCCATGAGAACCACAGTTTCTTCCTGTTTGTGTAATGGTGGTAGCAATGAGAAGGAAGGGCTGGTAGGAGACCCATGGGCTGCTGGTCTCTTGTGTGTACAGACCAGGCACCCCCACCCCACCCCACTTTGCTTGAAACCACAGAGTCCTTTGTGGTCAGTTTAACTTGTCACTGACAATGGGGAAGGGAGAATTGCTGAATTCTTTCATGCAAATTGCACGTGTGGCCATATCAATAACGCCAGTGGCTTCACTATGGCTTCTGAAATCACAAACACCCACCCTGCTCCCAATTTGCAGATCCTGAAGATCTATAAATGAAAGCACGCTACTTAATTAAAAGACTCCAAGTACAGAAACCATCATGAGAAGTTACTGTATAAGAAATCTCAACAAGTTGAAAAATGTGTCACAGAAAAAGTCAGCAATTAGTCATCATCGAATGAAAGGTTCTAGGATGTGGAGCAGCAGTGACTGCTTCCCCTCCCATCCTCTGAGCTGCTGGCTTGTACTTTGCCCTCCTCTGTGTTGTTGACATCCAATCTCCGCCTCTGGATGTGAGTCTTGGAGAGCCTCTCCTGACGTCCCCCCACAACCAGATGAGCAGCAGGTCTGCACTTAGCATCCTCAGTAAACACTTACTTGGTCATTGACTTGAATCAAGTTAGGCCAATTGGTTTTCTCGGTCTGAATGGAGCACAAGAAGTGGGGGTGCAATTATGGTTGGCTTCATCTTATAAAAGACCTGGGGGAGTTTTCTAAAGGCCTGAGGTCATGTGAAGAACAAGGAGAAGCCAGGAAAATTTTAGGTTGATTTAAGATGATTTTAGGGGCAGGATAGAAGAGGAACATTGGAGATGGAAGGGCTTTCAAGAAGAATGTCCCAATGGGTCTGATGAGCCTAAGGGTTGGAACAAGTGTTGATGGGGGTATATCTCTTTCCTGGACTTTTGCAAGTGCTTCCTATCTGATTTATTCATGAGTTTCTGGTCTCTCCAAATCCATCCTGAATGTAGGGTTTGCTGATTCATGAATAGCCTTTCTCACTGCTCCTCCCTCCTGCCGCCCCCCATGCCCTGCATTATCTAAAGGGTCATATCCAGGCATCTCAGCATCTTACAATGAACTGAGGCCCATCCAGGTCCTCTTCTCCCACGGTCGTACCCTGCACCCCCTGTGAATCTTACACCCACCTTCCCATCATTCCCTACTCCATGAGGGCTGAAGACATACAAGATATGTCTTGGTCTTGTTTCCCTTATATATGTATACGTATATATATTTTTTTCCTTCCAGATTTACTGAGATATGAATGACATACAGCACTGTATGAGTTTAAGATGTACAGCATAATGATGTGACTTACATACATCATGAGAGGATTATTACAATAAGTTCAGTAAACATCCCTCATCTCATATGTATGTAAAATAAAAGAAATAGGAAAAAAAAATTTCCTTGCAATGAGAACTCTTAGGATTTCCTCTCTTAACAATTTTCATACATAACATGCAGCAGCATTTAATTGTATTTATCATGTTGCGTCCCTGAGGCTCCCCAGTGGCTCCCCGGTAAAGAACCTGCCTGCCAATGCGGGAGACGCGGGTTTGATCCCTGGGTTGGGAAGATTCCCCTGGAGAAGGAAATGGCAACACACTCCAATATTCGTGGCTGGAAAATCCCATGGAAAGAGGAGCCTGGCAGGCTATAGTCCACAGGGTCACAAAAGAGTCCAATACGACTGAGCAACTAAGCACACACCCACATTGCATCCATAATGCTTATTTATAACTAGAAGTTTTTACCTTTCGAATGGCTCATCCAGTTTCCCCACCCTCAACCCCTGCCTCTGGTAACCATAAATATTATCTTTTTCTATGAGTTTGTTTGTTTTGGAAGTATAATTGACCTGCAACACTGTTAGTTCCTGTTTCACAACATAGTCATCCAAAATTTCTATACATTTCAAAATGATCACCACAGTAAGTCTAGTTACCATCTGTCACCATACAAAGATACTACACAGTTATTGATTGTACTCCCCACACCATACATTCTGTACCTGTGACTCCTTTATTTTGCAGCTGGGAGTTTTTACCTTTTAATCTCCCTCACCTATTTCTTGGCTCCCTCGTATTCAACATTTTATGGTTTCATCTTGGGAGTTATTTCCCTACCTAATTGAGGTCCTTTTCTGAATAACTTTCTAGATCTCACTGCCTAGAAGAATATTCTGACTTTTAATGATGGAAACAAAAAGCTTGGAAAACAGAAGGCAGAGGACAAAATAATGAAGCTAATTTGGGCTAGAAGAGATTGCTGTTGGGTGTCAGGCTAGAACAATGTGGAAGATGCAGGGTCTCATAGGAAAGCAGCCACAAGGTCCAGAGGAATGGGCCTAGATAGCAGGACTTCACATTCTGACATGAGTTCATTAAAGAAGTTTTAAAAATATATATTGGCCAAGTTGTGGGGATCTAGGGAAATAAAAATGTGGGGGGAGAATAATAATTATGAGCATTGGATTCCCCAACATGGCTCATCTGATAGTGCCCTAAATTCAGCTGGGACAAGGGTGATTTGAGCACACTGCAATAAGGAGACATGAAAATGGGAGGAGTGGGCAGAAATCTACATAGAAGCCCTCCAAAAAGTGGTCTAGGGCAACTGTCCCCAACCTTTTTGGCACCAAGAACTGGTTTCATGGAAGACAATTTTTCCACAGACTAAGTGTGGGGGATGGTTTTGGGAAGGTTCAAGTGCATTACAATTATTGTGCATTTTGTTTCACTTTATTGTTACATCAGCTCCACCTCAGATCATCAGGCATGAAATCCTGGAGGTTAGGGATCCTTGGTCTAGGGCACTGACAGATTCTAAAGAAGTAACATCTTATATGCAACACCAAAAAGTTACCTTTGGTAATGATGGAAAGGAGGAAACACAGTCTCCCAGATTCCTGACAGCAGGGGTAGGGAAGGGGCGTTAGGGTAAGTGGTGGGGGGATGCCACTTGATCAGGGGGACTCGTGGGAAAGGAACCCACATCTCTACTCAGTTTTCCAACTGGAACTTTGTTTCCTGCTCTTTATCCTTCTTTCTCCCTCCACCTCCTTTTGCTTTGTCTATTTCTTCACCCCCTCTGCCCCCACCAGATTCTAAGCATTTCTAAGTGTGTAGTCATTTCCCAGTATCAGGGCTCTGATCTTAAAGAGGAAGCATATACTTGAGGAGGTGACTTGGCAGAGAGGAAAGGGTCTGTCCAGACTATGGGGTCAGATGGGCCAAATCTGAGCATAAATCCTCACTCAGTGACTTCCTGTCTTGAGGACTTGAGACATGTTTCTGAATCTATGGGTTGGGGGGTGATTACATTGACGTTATAGAAGGGTAAGTATTAAGGGTCAAGGGCAGAGAAGGAATGTTTACCAGTGCTTATAATGTGCTAGGCGGAGGCCAAAGGGCTATACATATGCTCTCTGTCTCTTTATCTTAATTGAAGTAGGGTTGATTTACAATGCTGTGCTCATTTCTACTGTACAGCAAAGTGATTCATTTATGTGTATATATATATATATGGATATACACACATACATATTCTTTTTTAAATATTCTTTTCCATTATGGCTTATCATAGGATATTAAATAGAGTTCCCTTTGCTACACAGTAGGACCTTGCTGTTTATCCATTCCATATACAATAATTTACATCTGCTAACCCCAACCTTCCACTCCATCCCTTCCCCAACTCCCTCCCCCTTGGCAACCACAGGTTTGTTTTCTATGTCCATGAATTTGTTTCTATTCCATAGAGGGCTCATTTGTATCATATTTTAGATTCCACATATAAGTGATATTATATGGTATTCGTCTTCCTCTTCCTTATAACACTTAGTATGTTAATCTCTAGTTATATTTGTATTGCTGCAAATGGTATTGCTTCATCCTTTTTATGGCTGAGTAATATTCTGTTTTGTGTGTGTGTATGTGCATTTGCACACCACATCTTGTTTATCCATTCACCTGTTGATGGACATTTAGATTGTTTCCATGTCTTGGCTATTGTGGATAGTGCTGGAATGAACATAGGGATGTTCTCAATCCTCCTGACAGCCCCATGGAGCAGGCGTTCAGTGAGATAACACATGTGACCACCATGACACAGCAAGTAGGAAGCAGGACACTGTCACCTTCTCCTGGTGTTGGGGGGAGGGGATCACAGTGGGTCTGGCACTACCCCTCACTTCCTTCCTGTGTTGAAAATCTAGGTCAAGAGGAAATTGTCAGTTTGTGAATGGCCATTGTGCACTGAATTCTAGTTTTCTTGGGAATCAGGGGGTTGGGGTCCTCCCAGACCATCGAAGGCCCTGGGAAAGGAGTCTAGTCTGTGGCTGCTGTGGCACAGAGGTGAGTCACTCCTGCTTCACACTCATGATGTCTTCTCAGGTTGCAAATTTGTGATAATTAATATTTATTCCTTCAGTCACAAGACAAGGATAGGCTATTTACATGTTATACCACTGGCTAGATCTTTCCTCGTTGTGTATGGAGGAACCGTAACAAGTTGAGCTGTGTCAGATGCTGCTGATCCCTGGGCTCCCTTTCTGGTAAGTGGTACCTACCTGAAATACTTTCTGTCTCCTCTGGTCTCATCAGATGCCTCCTCCAACATTCACAAGCAAGACACGTGGGGGCAATCCACCCATGAAAGAGCAGTTTAGATTTATATTAACTTGTCACTGAGGAATTAAACAACCCTCCTAACAGGGTAAAGAAGGAAAAAACCAAATAAATACACTTAATATTGTTCCAGTTTCTCTCCTTTCCACCACCTGCAAACACACACACACACACGCACAACACATATGCACTCATACACACAACCCATCTTTACATTTATCATGGTAACAGAAGTAATGTGTGAGATATTTTCTTATGTTACATGTTGGGAAATCCTTAGTCCTGGTCTTGTATTGACAACGTCTCAGACAAAGTATCATGCAAAGGTTCACAATTTGGTGTGAATCCTATAAAATCTTTCTATCTTTGTAATATGTGCATAATTTTAAAAAGCAACGTATTAAAACTTCAGTGAATCTCATCGCCACTAGGGAGGATTTTTGGTAACTGAGGATGAAGGTTCCATGTGCATGATAATCAAACCCGGTACCTATTTTGGATTTCTGTCCATGAATATCTCACCTAATATAGTTTTATCATTACCACAACTTTGTGATAAAAATAAGGATGTTAATGATAACTAATAATAGCTAACATTTATTAAGTGCTTTCTCATGCAAGAATTTGCATGCATTTTCTCATTTTGTTTTCTGCACCATCTCTGTGAGGTGGGTACTTTTTAAAGCCATTTAACAGTACACAGAAAGATTTAGGGGGGTGACCCAGCCAAGCTCTAGCCACCACTAAACAGTTGAGGCAGCATTTGAATACGGGTCTCTCTGACTCAGGTTTCTTTGCTCTTGGTTAAGAAAACTGAGTTAAGAACTCTTTTCCCTATTTATAAGAGATGTTTACTCCCATGGTGGTTCTTCCCCAATACATTAATGTTAAACATTAATATCAGTTCTCTCACAAAGAACAGAATCAGCCAAGCTTTGCTTCTCCAAACACTTCTCTCCCAGGTCCAGACTCTACTCTTGGCACCAACAACATCTCCATGTAAATTCCACCCCTCCTTCACCTCTAGACTACTTAATAGCATCATATTAAAAGAAGCTAAGTAAGATTGAATCCTTTGGGCTCCCAATAACCAAATAATTCTCCAACTAAATATTCTGCTAGACTTTTGATGAGAAGATGTTTCCTGCAAAATGAAGTTTGTTTCTCATTAAAACAACCAGTGCATTCGTATATTCTTCCTCTCTTGACCCAAGAAATAGAATTTAAAGGAATCAGGGATTCTTAGGTTACCGAAGTAGAAAGGAAATCTGAAGCCATTTCCCCCCACTTCTAGTTAATTTGAAATGACAGGATGAGTTTGCTTTGTTTTACCTCTTTTTCTGGGGGTGGGGGTGTCAAAATATCATATGTGAACATCTAGTTTGCATTAAAATGGTTGTCCTCAAATATTAATTTTCCCCTTTAGTAAAAATATTCAAATATATCAGACAAGTATATTTCTGGAATACAGCTAGTAAAGGACTGATTGCTGAGTACACAGCTCCTGCTCACTACCAAATTGTCCTGAGAGGGGTACCTGGGAACCATCACATCTTGCCGTCTTTGCTGGATCTTCTCTGCTTTGTCTGTTATCTGTTGTTGTTGTTGTTCAGTCACTAAGTCATATCTGACTCTTTGTAATCCCATGGGCTACAGCACGCCAGGCTCCTCTGTCTTCCACTGACTCCCAGAGTTTACTCAAATTCATGTCCATTGAGTCAGTGATGCTATCTAACCATCTCATCCTCTGTGGCCCCGTTCTCCTTTTGCCTTCTATCTTTCCCAGCATCAGGGTCTTTTCCAGTGAGTGGGCTCTTCGAAGCAGGTGGCCAAAGTACTGGAGCTTCAGCTTCAGCATCAGTCCTTCCAGTGGGAAATCAGGGTTGATTTCCTTTAGGATTGACTGGTTTGATCTTGCAGTCCAAGAGACTCTCAAGAGTCTTCTCCAGCACCATAGTTAGAAAGCATCGATTCTTCGGCACTCAGCCTTCTTTATGGACTGACTCATATCCATACATGACTACTGGAAAAACCATAGGTTTGACTATACAGACCTTTGATAGCAAAGTGATGTCTCTGTTTTTTAATATGCTGTCTAGGTTTGTCATAGCTTTCCTTTCAGGGGTAACTTGGTATAAAATGAGACTCACAAGAAATCAGCCATAGGTGAACCTATGCCATGAGGTGTGATATGTTAGTAAAAAGCCTTGTTAAAGATGTACTGAAAGGCCTGGCATCCCCTGGTGGTGTTGGCAAGGATTCTGAAGATGGAAGACAAAAGGAATATTGTTAGTAATGTTAGAAGAGAACTCAGAAATATTACTCTTCTTACCTTGGACAATTGAATAGTCATGTAAAACCTCTGTAAATTGGTTCAGCATCCCACATTCGGGCCACCTGCAGGCAATCTTCCTTACATGTCATCCTTATTGTCAGTTACTTTTTACTAAAATACTTCTTCTTTAACGAACGCTATTATTTGCATTTTAGAGAATGGCTCATTAGTCCTGATTTGACTTGTGTCCGTGACAAAGATCGAATTTTTAAAAAATGACACATACAGAGAAGGAAAAAGAAAGTAAATCTTACATTCATGGCTATGTGTTTCTAAAAAAAAAAAAAAATGCAATTCTGCTGATTTACAGCTAAAATCAGCTCATTAATTAGCAAAGGTACTTACAATTGTTTTACACCATAGAGAATATTCAAGCTTTGAAAAACTGGAGCAGTACATTCTTTGCATAAGAATCCCAGGCATAATTTGTCCAGAGAGAGCTCATTACTTTTTTTCTTTTTTAAAAAGTTAGATCACTGCCTCTTTTGACATCAAATATCTATTTTCTAGAAAAAAGGAGTTTAAAAAAAAAAAATCAGATATTTGAACTTTTCTACTAAATCCTCAGTGTCCACTCTGAAGGGAATTGATATCTTAAAAACTAAGATCATACTGGTTATTTTTATTTAAAGTTGGAATTGAGAAATCTGAAATGAAACCTTTTTGATAAA
Organism: Okapia johnstoni; assembly: GCA_024291935.2. Classification (NCBI taxonomy): domain Eukaryota; kingdom Metazoa; phylum Chordata; class Mammalia; order Artiodactyla; family Giraffidae; genus Okapia; species Okapia johnstoni. The sequence continues at coordinate 11,480,550 of CM044324.1, forward strand.
TATCAATTGGGAATTCCCATAAGGTTTACTGTGTATCTCTAATAGAGTGTGCTTTGGGGGATTTGTAAAAAAAAGGGGGAAGAATCATCTTTTCTTGGTAAAAGAAAAGGTGGAACATGCATTTAACCCTTTGGTGACTCTAGCCTTATTTATGTAATAGCTTTGTCCTGAGAGTGAAACTCAAGCCATGGTGTCTCAGCCTGTCATGACCTCTAACACTCTCTCCCTCTGAGGATGGGGGTAGGGGGAGGGGGGGGGGTTGCTCTCCACCCACTCAGTAAATGCTCTTACCAGGAGTCCCATGGCTGGGGTTTCACTTTTTCTATGTCCTGACTTGTTTACATTAAATTAGCTTGCAGAAAATGGGCTCCACTGCCCAGCAGTTAGTGTGAGGATTACTTATTGAAAACACTCACCGCTCTGCTTATTTTTATTTATTTTATTACTTTTTTTTTTTGCCCAAGAGTTTCAAAACAAACAACTATCTGAATGAGCAATAATCAGAAGACTGAATCTTAATAAAGTATAAATCCCTCTCTAAGATAAAGGGGGAATATATAGGAGCAAATTGCTGATGTGAGCTTCATCAGTCTTGTTCCTCCAGTTAAATTGTAAACAGAGAGAACTTACCTGCCCAAACTCTCCGACACACAGACTAGCAAGCACACCTGCGGGCACTCATACACCACAGCAGATGGTGGCTTCAAACTGGGTGCAGGGCGAGGGAGGGCTAGATGCCTGTTGGTTAATGAATCTGCATAGTCTCCTGCATTGCTCCTCCTGAATTACACAGATATCACAAGTTTTCTCTGATCTCAGGGGAACTTCCTCCAGTAAGGTCCCTGATCTCAGGGGAACTTCCTACAGTATCATAAAAATGGGACAGGCCTGGACCGCCACAGGCTCCCAGTAGCAGAGGGAGAGGCATAACCAGGGAATTAGGGGCTCACTCAAGGAAAATGTCACCTGTCTTCTGCTTTCTGACACTGCTGGATCTGCTAGATCTGTCAGGATCTCTGATGCCAATTGCAAACGCTAGACCAGTTTCACACCCCATGTACTAAGGGCTTCCATTGTGGCTCAGCTGGTAAAGAATCCGCTTGCAATGCAGGAGACCTGGGTCCGATCCCTGGGTTGGCAAGATCCCCTGGAGAAGGGAATAGCTACCCACTCCATTTTTCTGGCCTGGAGAATTTCATGGACCAGTCCATAGGGTCGCAAAGAGGCGGACACGACTGAGCGACTGTCACTTCACTTCCATATGCTAAAGGTCTGCGAGTTACAGCCAGGGGGCGCTAGAGCGCTTGACCAGCCAACCTGCAAGTCCCTCGCTGTCTCTGGGCTGTCGGGTAGGCACACCTCGGTCCTTCTTAGGTTCAGCCACCTCTCACACTTGCTTCTGGACCACCTCCCTACTTCTGTCTCCCAGGAGACTGAAGTGAGTCTCCAGTGAGATGCTGTGTGGGGTTGAAGGTCAAGTTGTGCATCCGTGCACGCATCTCTCCATCATCTTGCCCTCCCTCTCACCCCACCCTCCACCACGACTGCCTCTCCTCCCACGTTCAGCATCAGTCCTCAGCCACCGCCCCCTGGGGTTTGATGACAGCAGCTCACCCAGCCCAAGGGGTGGGAAACTCTATCCAGAGCAAGTGCCCCAGGGTGCTGCCTCCTTCCAGTCCAGGTAGCCACAGCAGAAACCAGGCAGAGAGTCCTTGGGATCTGCTGCTTTTTCTGGACCCCAGATGAGGTTTAAAAAGTGCGGAGCCCCGGAGAACAGTATCAGGAGGTGAGTCCTTGCATTTCTCCAGGACCCAGTCTCTGCTCCCTTCGTAGCTTTACCCTGACTTTGCCGTCTCTGTCTGGTATCCTATTTCCCTGCCTGTCCCCTCTCTTCCTTAGGACTTGGCATCCTTCTCCAAAATCCAGGCCCTTGCATGTGACGCTTCACCAGAGGCCTATGTGATGAATGTTCATGGACTTACTTCTGAAAACTGATCTAGGGAATAGAGTTGGAAGAGTTTTTTCCTTAAAAAAAAAAAGACAGAAAGATTTGAATACACTATTAACTCTTTTCTAATACACTGAAAAGTTTTTCCTCATTTACACCTGGCCTATGAAGCATTTCAAGGGAATTTAGGCCAGCATAGGAATATTTTAAACTTGAGTTCAGATATCAACATAACAGAATAAATACAGTCAGATTAGGCAAGTTCAACACAAAGGTGTTAAAGTTCTTGGCTCCTGCTGATATTCACCTGAAAGTTCCAATGGCTTCAGCGTCAGATGTCTCTTAGTTGAGAAATACAAAGATCAAAGTTTTTTTCCATTGTTAAATATGTAACACAACTAATTGATTTCACTGGAGCCCTGAGGCTGCTGTTGACGAAATGTGCTTATGATGCAAAGGTTTACAGTATGTTGTTTTCCAATTTTTTTGAAGATGATTGTCCCCAGACTCAAATTATGCCTTCCATTTGCCTTAATAAAGCTGGTACAATCATTATGCTTAATTATGGTTGACTGTCTAAAACTACCTTTCCCTTGAGTCATTGGAAGTTTTATTGGAGTTCTTTAAGATAATTGTAAAAATTAACAAACTTGTACCTAGATATAAGAGAAGCAGATCCAAAGTTTGCCAAACAAGCAATTGTTCTATGTATAAAGTTACGTGTTTCTGACTATATGCCAGAAATATAGGTGGCATGAGTTGGAATATTTTATGCTGGCTAAATCCACATCAAGAAAGATAATTTGAAAACTAATCCATATAACTTTTCATTGAAAAGGTAACATATTATTATCATTGAAATCAATACCATCAATAAATGTTGATATACTAAGTTTTACTTTCCGTACTCCTTCCACTTTCTACTTAAGATCTAGGCTTAGTCAATACATTTACTATTCAGAAACCTTTAATCAAGGTATAGAGCTCTAACTGAATATTCTAATTACAATCTAGCTGCCACTGATTTTTAATCATAACATGAGAGATATCTTTGACTCATTCAGAACATTCTTCAAAATAGATTTGACATCTCCCCAAATTCTCTTGCCTATGAACAAAACATTTTCACATCATCCCTATTTCGTAACTTGAGTATATTTTCTACTGTAGCAAAACCAGTCTTTGATAGATCAACAGAACTCAGATTTGTGGATTCCAGGTGGTGATGACTCTGATGGTATTTGGGAGGTTAGCTTCAGAAGCTCTGCTAGGCTAGGAGTCAGGAGGAGTTGTACCAGCCTCAGAATTGCCTTTCGTTTGATCAGAGTGGAGGATCTCTCTGGAGGAGCTGTTGGCGATTAGTCCCTTTTGTCTTTATTCTTCAGGTGCTTGGCTCATACACTAAAGGGTTTTACTCTTCTGTCTCTTGGTAGAGTCAGAAGCAGACAGAGCTCCTTTTTACCCTGTAACCACCCCTCAAATGACCTTCAAAATTAAACTGTCCTGATGTCTTGGCACAGGAGAAATGAAGATGTGTCCCATGGGTTTGCAGATGGCGGAAGGGCCAGGGCAGTGGGGAAGGTGATGTGAGCAATCCCAGGCATGGTTGTCTTCAAGTGCAGACCTGGTTGGATTCCAGCTCTGGCTCCTCAGACATTCTGTTACAGACGGGTCAGGATGGCCACTGTCACTGAGAGGACCCTTTTATTTTTTTCTGGATCTAAGCCACTTGTCTTCTGTATATGTATCACAATAAGAGAAACCGATCCATGTATTGTGGCTTAAATGTTACCAGGAAAGTGACATATTAAACATTATTTAGACCTATTTTCCTTCTTTTCTTCTATCATTAAATTGGAGATAAACTCATAAAAGGAATGATTCTCTGATATAATTGTATTGACACATATAAGGAATGCCACCATATGCAAAAACATCCTTTGAAATAAAAGGAAGAAAAAGTTTGTCTTGTTGAGTTTTCAGATAAGCTGGGAAGGAGTTTTGGTTTCCTGCTGGGGCCCTGGTTCTCCGTCCACTGTGTGAAGTCGCTTAGTTTCTCTGTGCCTCTGTTTTATTCTTCATTTATACAATGTGATGTTTAGACAGAGATGATGCTTTCTCACATCTCATCTGTACAATGGTAAAGGGGTGTGCATTGAATATGCTTGAAAAGTCTTTAAACTACTTTGAAAGCCTTCTAGTCCTTCTCACCAACAGCAGCGAGGCTCTAGGGTGGGGATCCCTGTCCTTCAGCTTCACCTCTCTAGTGAGTACCTGGCACACTCAGCGTGACTGAGCATTTGGGGAGTGTCTGCTAAACAGACCTTACTTCTCCTCTTTGAATTTTTAGGGTGATGGACTCTGGAGCCTGACAGTAGAGTACTTACACAAGTCTCTTGATGGGTTAAAGCTCAGTTTCAAAATGAATTCATTTTACTTTGAAAATGGGTCCATTTTATTTTAAATATATTTTTGGTGTATAAAAATGCATTTTATTTTAAAAATTACTTTAATGAATATTATTTTAAAATTAATTTAAAATATATTTTATCTTTAGTTGGTTTCCTTTTTAAATTTTATTTTTATTTAACCTCTTGACGTGTAAAAAATTAATTTTCTGAGAGTGAGTTGACATTTTTGGTGTACACTCCATGGATTTTAATGCAGAGAACCACAAAAAGTCAATTTTACTCTATGTTGATTTAAAATTTAAAAAACAAAGTCTCCCCTCGTGAAAGAGTCACTGTCAGCACTCTGAAGAGATGAACCAGCAGCTGGAATTTCTCTCTCCAAAATATGTCAGCCTTCTTAATATCTGTGGCTTTTCATTTCTTTCTAATTTTAAGTTTATATTTCTCTTTGGTTTTCTAATAATTTATTTAAAGTTTTACTTATGCTGAGATAAAGATCTTCCTTTGTTATATAAAATATTGTTTTTAAACAATGAGAGAGACTACCTGTTTTCTTCCCAGAAGTTTCTCACAGTGGAAATACAATGTGATTTATCAGCATTTCCTGCACAGCAGCTCCTAACAATAGCTTTAGTGAGTCTCATTCAATGAGTATACTGTGTACATTGTGACTTGACTTCATCCTCAGAGCTCCTTGCAAGTAGGTGAGTGCATCTTTCATTGACAGGTGAGAGATGTAAAGCGTAATCATCTCTGGGGACAGAGACCAGATTGGAACCCAGGTCTCCCTCTGTCTCCAAGCCCACACCTTTCCTGTTCCAGGCTGCCTCCTCATGAGTGACAGGGATTAGATAACTTGGCCGGTGCATGTGTCTGTTGCATACACAGGCACTTAGACATCTATTGGAGGGAGAAAAGTGGAGGTTTGCCAAGAAGCTGCCAAAGAGTTTGTTTGACATCTGCCCTGTTCATGAAATAGTGAAGACTGATGCCAACTAGGCCACACTGGTCCAGGTGCCTGGGCAGGCCTCACAGCCTGCTGAAAATCACTTGCTGTCATAGCCCTGCTGGCGACCTGGGGCCATAGTTCCATATAAGGCAGCAGGAGCCCTAGGGCGGACAGAGGCAGTAGCCTAATAACTAATGCTTTGTCTCTGCCTTCCTGTTGTCACTGCTCGAGGTCTATTGATGCTCAGTCCCCCAGCAAGCCCGTTCTTTATTGCATATCTAGCTGAGCAGTGAACCAACCCCAATGAGCTACTGATGCCTTATTGGAATTTGGTAGGGAGCAAGTCATATGATGGATAGATGGACGGCAGCTAACAGTTTCCTTTTTCTAAGACAGGCTGAGACTCCTCATCTAGACATGAGCAAATAACAGATAGGTCCCATGTACTGACACAAATTCCTTTTCTGATGTGTTTCTTCTCTAAAGTAAAGTTTTAACTCCCTCCATTTTGGGCAAATTTCCACAGAGCTGCAGCTATTTTTTTCTAATTTATCTTATTGAAGTGTGTAAATTTCTACTATACAGCATAGTAATTCAGTTATACATACATATATGTATTCTTTTTCATATTCTTTTCCATTATGGTTTATCACAGAATATTGAATATAGTTCCCTGTGCTCTACAGTAGGAACTTATCCACTCTGAATATAGTAGTTTGCATCTGCTAATCTCAAACTTCCAGTCCATCCCTCCCCAACCTTCCTCCCCCTAGCAACTATAAGTCTGTTCTTTATGTCTGTGAGTTGGTTTCTATTTCGTAGATTTTTGTGTCATATTTTAGATTCCACATATAAGCAATATCGTACGGTATTTCTTTCTCTTTCTTACTTCATTTAGTGTGATAATCTCTGAGTCTGTCCACGTTCAGCAGACATGTTCTTTTAACCTCCCCTCCCAACCAGTGAAAATATCACACATCCCTCAGTAAGTTAACTGTCCACAGGAAATCTATGATTTCCTTTTCCTGTTGTTAAGAGGTTTGAAAGTCAATACTCTCGGGAGCTCACTCTTCCTGACCCTAACTTTGATAGGTGACATGAGACCAGTGACTCAGCCTGTCTAAGCTGTACTCCATGAAAGAAGAATCATGGTTGTCCTGTCTCCTGGGGTTGACTTGGAGATTAAGTGAGACAATGTATAAACTGCTTAACATAGCCAGAGGTCAGTGAATTTTCACTGTTTTCACTATTTGTGACAAAGATCCACATGATCATAGTCTCAAAGATAGTTCTTTTATAAAATTGCACTTTTTTGAGCAGGTCTTTACTTACAAATGCCATTTCATGGCTATCTTGATGATTTCCTTGCCTCAGTGAAATGCAGGATATATGCATGATGTTCAGGAATCACTAGCCCATTTTTCATGGGTGTAATATTTAGCTTTCTGTTGGGCCACAGTGTTGCTGCTCATATTTGAAGGGTGGTCTTTGTGGTTAAAGAACCTAGGAGAATGCCAGGGAAAAAGAACTGGGCTGTAACTAAGAACTCACAGCTTCCTTTTGACCATCTACTGAGTCTCCTGTTCTGTAATCAGGAGAATCTGCTCAAAATAGAAAGGTTGCATCCTCTGTTCTCAACAATAGGAGGGGGGGTGCTATTGATAACCTCTTAGGAAGGTGAAGTTTTAGTACTCTGATTGCTTTATTCTCATGTCCTTAATTTGAGCTTTCTCAACACGACAGGCACCTTTGCTAACAGGTTACTGGAGTTGGGGGCAGCCTTAGTGGCTGGAGATGAAGATTAGATCCCTGGGTTAAGAAGATCCCCTGGAGGAGGAAATGACAACCCACTCCAGTATTCTTGCCTGGAAAATCCCATGGACAGAAGAGCCTGGAGGGCTACAGCCTGTGGAAGTGCAAAGAGTTGGACATGACTGAGCATGCGTGTGCACATCAATGGCTGTCAGCCAAGCAGGCTCCTTGGTCATCAGCTTGAAGCTGTGACTGTGGCCTGGTTAACTCTGGGCTCTGACTGTTAACCAGCCACTGGGGATGGATGTCAGCTTATAGCACTCATGGTTATCTTGTGGTCCTCACATCCGTGCTTCTGGGAAGGTCCTCCCTCAAGGCTACTTGTGGTATGTCTGCAGCTCCATGGAGCCAGCCTCCACGTCTGTGGTTTCTCCAGGCGGGGGCCGGTACTCTGTTTAAACAGCCCCCACCTGGGGAGCAGAGCATCACTCACGTTAGTCTGAACCCACGGCCTAAAGTATTGCCCCAGTATATTCAAGGTCTGGGGTTCAACCTAGCAATTTGTCTTTTCCTTTGTGTTTGCCTATTTTGTGACACCTTTTGAAGAAGTTAACTGCTTGTGACAATTTTGTCACCTGTAAAGGGATATTGGGGAGCATCTGGGGCTCAGTGGACAATCGTAAAACCCAATGACAGTCAGTGAAAACTTCCCACCAAATGGAATAATTTTTAAGAATAAAAGACATTATTCATTATAAAAAATTTAAAATGCAGAAAAGCATAAAGAAAAAAATTAAGGTGATCCCATATCCTAGCAACATCCTTCTAGAATTATCCTTCCAGAAGTGTCTTTATGTGTGTACACATGCCAATCAGTGATTTCAAATGGGCATTCTTCTAGATTTAAAATTAATTTTAGTTAAAATCGATACCTAGGTGGAACATATTGAATATGATAAATCTCCATTGTGTCACTAATTGAATGTTGACTGTGGGCATTCCTTGGAGAAAGCGTGGGTTGGGTTCTGGACCTCTGCAATACAGTGAATATTGCAATAAAGCAACACACCAGAATGTTTTGGTTTCCCAGTGTCTATGAAAGTTATGTTTACACTATATTGTAGTCTATTAAGTATGCAGTACCACTGTGTCTAAAAAATGTACATACCTTTATTAAAAATATTAATACTGTTGCTAAAAATTGCTAACCATCATTGGAGGCTTCAGCAATGGTAGCAGTAACATCAAAGATCCCTGATCACAGATCATCAAACAAATAAAATTATAATGTAAAAGTTTGAAAGAGTATGAAAATTACCAAAATGTGACACAGAGACATAAAGTGAGCAAATGCTGTTGGAAAATGGGTGCCAATACACTTGCTCCACAAAGGGTTGCTGCACACCTTCGATTTGTGAAAAAAAAAGGAAAAAAAAATGCAGTTATTTGTAAGTGCGATAAAATGAGGTCTGTCTCTAGAAGGAAAAAAGACCAAAACGTTAAACTCATAATTACTGAGATAAAAATGATTTTTCTTCTTTTTTATATAGCTGTATTTTCTGAATTTATTATGGTTCTTTGATAATCAAAACGTAATTTTAAATGTAAGTTGGCTAGAAATTTTGCTTATGCTTGGCTTATAGATTTTCCCCCTACAATTTTAATTATTGCACCATCTTCTAAAATCTTGCTGCTATCATCAGTGTTAAAAATTATATTGTGAATGTCAGGGTCTAAGAATTTCTCATTCTTTTCATAAAATAATAACAGATTTACATTCTTCTGTAGCAGGAACTAAGGTTTGTACAGTAAACAATAGTGGAGATTTCAAACTAATAACTAGTTAACTTATGTATAAGAAAGAACATCTCGTATGTATTAACCTGGAGTCCTGAATTTGCTAGTTCTGTATGCACCTGGTTTAAGTAGGAGAGTAGAACAGAGCAATTTTTTTTTGTCTCAAAGGAATTAAATGAAAACTATATTTGCATTGTTGAAGGAATCCACACCAGGAACTTGGCAGTTGGTGGTGGGGTGTTTTTTATGTTTGTTTTTTTTGTTTTAAGTTTGTTAGAGGTGGGCAGGTGGTCTGCATTTTTTCTTAGAGGAAAACAATATATCGTCCTAAGAGTTGTCTGAACAGAGTGCCGATGGGACAAAAAACAGGAGGTTGAAGGGTTCATTCCAGTTCTGGTCCAATCAATTCCTCAGACTGAATAATTAAAACATGAAGACCATCTGTGTATACTCAGAAGCCAACTGAATCCTAAAAGCAAGTGTTTTCCTAAGAATACATACGTGGTGTTTGGTCACTGCAAAGAGTTGTTCAAGATGGTGTGCTAGATGTTTATGCGTCTGTGTGTGTGTGTGTAAGTGTGTACACACACCTCTCATCTATTGAGTACAGGTGGGAAAGGACAAGGTGATGAAGGATGATGACTACCTGTGTCCAGGCACAACCAGCCATTTCCTGAGAGGGACACACAAAGCTTGCACTGCAGAGTTACGTCAGGAACAAAAGAAGGAGCTGAGGGGGGGCCCCTCATGGGATGCCCCATAAATACTGGTTTTAGTTCTGGACTTCCCCTTAAAGCCTTTGGTAATTGGAACAGAAAGTATACAAAGTATTTGTAACTTAAAAGGTAATACAGGTCAAAAATAAGTAACACAAAATGCCACTGTCATGAAAATCTGTGTGACAGAATGAGTTCCAGGCTTCTCTCGTTTCTTGTTTAAAAACTATTTATTTACTATCATTTTTGGCTGCACTGGGTCTTTGTTGCTTCCAGAGGTCTTTCTAGTTGCAGTGACAGGTCTACTCTTCCTTTCGGTGTGTGGGCTTCTCAGTGTGGCAGCTTCTCTTGTGGCTCCCCGGCTCTTGAGCATGGGCTCAGTAGCTCTGGTGCATGGGCTTTGTTGCTCCTCGGCATGTGGGATCTGTCCAGACCAGCGATCAAACCCCTGTCCTCTGCATTGGCAGGTGAATTTTTAACCACTGGACCACCAGGGAAGTCCACTCCCCCTGTTTATTTCACACATTGTTCCGCTTATAATGGGAGGTAGGATTATCCCTATAGTGTGTCAAAAATAGTCACAAACACAGGAACCAGTCCACGATGCACAGACATTCAGAGATCTTAAGAGTAACAGTGATTAAAAAAAAAAAAAGTGACTCTTGCCTTAGGGTGCTCTTTCATGAGATTTGATTGCAGATGGGTGGGTGTGATTGCATCCGTGCCCTCTGTCTACAAGCTGCGTGTCACTCAGCTCAGTCATCCTGTGTAACCAACATCAAACTCTACCTGGGTCACTTGTTTCTAGGAAGTGTAGAACAGAGGCTCCCAGGCCAGCTGCAAGGCTGATGATGAGAGCAAATCAAATGACATGGGAGTGAATAATTGGGCTAAGAGGAGTGAGGTAAGTTTAATGTCAATCAGTTCCGTTAAAGCTAATATTTCTTGAAAGCGTGGTCCATGTATCAGGCACCATGAAAGTGCTTTACATGGATTCAGGTGGCATTGGTACATTTTGCTTTCACAATAGCTCTGTGCGTGACTGCTATGATCCACGGTGACTGGATCGGGAAACTAAGATTTAGAGAGATGGTTATGAGCTTGCCCAAGTTTTCATAGCCAGAGAGTGGCAAGCTTTTCTGTTTGTGAGGGTGTGAGGGTGTGTTTGTGAATACACAGAGCTTGTCCTGTTCTGTTTGCTGACATCACACACCTCTTCCTAAGATTCTGTTTGGGATATTTGTGCCCATATACATGACTCTAAATACATTTCTAAGTGTTGCTTCCTCTGGCACCTTCTGTCCCTTCTCTTTCGCGTGTAGCATATGATGCCTTATATTGTTAGATGTATAAATAGAGCTTGTCTTCCAAACTGGAACTGGTTTCTTGAGGATGGTGAATGTGTCTCCTGCCCCAGTACATAAACACTCCATAAATGTTTGTTTATGATGTGTAAACTTATGATCTGTCTCTTTTAAAGAAATTTTCTCTGACAGGCACCTAGTGTGTACCATCAGTTAATATTCATTTTAGTACTTTGAACTGTGTGTGTGTTTATTTGTCGCAGGCTTTCTGCGAATGTGCATATTATACATTATGTTCACAGAATGCCTGTTCTAAGTGCCAGATATTGCTAGAACAGCTCAGAAAAGAGCAGACACCTTGCTTGGCGTGGTGAAGAAAGTCCACTGTCAGCACTAAGGATACTATTATTTGTCTAAGTCTGAAAATAACATATGAAAAATAAATTTTATTTTAAGGTTGGATTAGATAAGATGAAAATTGAAGGAAGAAGCCACAAACATTGGGTTGTGTTCAGTTTTGCATCTTATTCTATTTGATTGATTATCAATACGCTTTTCCTTAAGAGACATTGTTTGACATTATTTATTTGTAAAATAAAACAACTTGGATTCTCCCATTTACTAAGCATGGAGAAATCACTTTTGGAGCATCTTGAAGTATTTGAAGACAATTCAGGAAGTTGCAAAATCAGTACTAGGAATTATTCTGCTAGTCCAAAAGTAGCAAATCTGTTTTATAAACAAGCATATGCTGACATTTTAACTTAATACATTAAGTTCATCCGATTTTACTTTCCCTAATGTATGTAATCACACCTGCTGTACAATTTAAGTTTACAAAGTTTTCTTAAAGCCCTAAGATAAAAATGGTGTTTCTTTTTTCATGGTACCCTTCAGGGGCTAGGATGAGACCTTAGATCTTTCACTCACAATCTGTCTCCCATCATCCACCTAAAGTCCTGTTTTCCTTGAGAATGGAGGGAGAAAGGCATTAAAAAAAAAAAAAAGAACAGCAACAACATGGCTTTGGCATGTTGCAGGATATTCATAGTGATTTCTTGAATTATTTTAGGAAACTCAGTTCTCGCTCATTTCCAGAGACCACAGCTGACATATAAATTCCCTAATTTGTTTACTTTAGAGAGATCATCTCAAGTGCAGCATCTGTTTTTGCTTTCTCTGCAAGATCTTGGTTTCACATTAGGGGGACTGAGGTAGCGGAATCACATGACCCTCGGAGCCCACACAGGAAGCTGCTGGAGCCTTCTCCAGCCCCTGGGGCCCCGGCCTCCCCGACTGCTCTGTGAAGGCAGCTTCCATCCTGCCTTTTCCACTGTCTTTCAAGAATAAACTCCATCTGCCAGTTAACATTATTTTACACCCAGAAGATTGTCAAAACTCTCATTCTGCTTAGGTACGTCTTCTTTAGGACAGGCAGCTTTCTTTCCCGAAGCTTAGACCAGTAACCAGAATTACTCCCAATATGGAGAGGGGAGCGCCTTCTGGAAGTGCAGTGGCTTTTTATGAAGCTTGGGTGGGAGCACTCCCTGCCATGTTCCAGTGAAATTAGAGAGATAAAATTTTAATGTGGAACGCACTTATATTTTAAGCATGTGCTACCATTTTGCTCCCTCTGCAGCCTTGCAGAAATGGCTGCCTCAGGAAATCTCATCCCAGCGCCCCATCAGATCCCATGCTCAAGGTCACAGGGAGCGGGGCACCCCATATTTATAATGTTAGTGGAAATGCAAGGCATTGAAAGCCAGGGAAGTATCAACAGCTTCCATCTCTGCAAAATAACCAACTTGAATTTTCTTGTGTAAAGAGTGGCCGGAACCGTTCTCCCAGCTTCTAGTAAGGATGGCGGAGTTATTGTGAAGATAAATTTAAGCTCAAGAGAGAGAGGGATGTGGAGAAGAATCCAATTAACTGGAGTGAAAGTCATACAGAATAAATACCCTGAGCTAGTAGAAATAGTTTTTAAATTGGACGAATCTTTAGAGGAGAATTGATAAACTATGTCCTTATTGTCTGAGAGGATGCACTTGGCAAATAATATTTTTGAGGAGACATTATCTGTTGAGGATGTTTCATGTTCTTATTAAGAAGGCGATTAGAAGTTTGGAGACTTTTTCACCGTTCTGATTAACTTGCAGGGGGAAATCTTCCTACAGCAGTAGTCATTAAATGGATCTCTTTGTGTGTACAAATATTAAAAGTAGTCTTGAAAGTACTATAGGCAAGCAAGGAGGAAATGCACTGTTTGTTTCCTCATAGAGTTGCCATTTTTATTTAGGGGGAAAAAAAATCCACGAATTTACAATCTCTCCCTTTCTAGGTTTTTCAACATTTCTTGCAAATTGTATGTAAATGAATGCAAATAAGCAATCCTCACTCGCAAGCTGCTTAGAAGTGTAAAATGCATAAAATTAAGATGCTGAGAGAACCGTGCATCTAATTAAGGTAGCATGTAAAGAAATGTTTAAATTCAAATTAGGTGCTTCAGTGGGAAGAATTACGTGTTTAATTCAAAGGGTTTTGTATAATTCAGGGAACGCTTCTTCTTAGCAGTCTTCCCATTTCCTTAAAAAATCAGTTTTAGGAGATGTCACTGGCTCAGCCAAACTTTTAAATTGAGTTTAACCTAAGAGTGAGAATGCCATCAAAATGCATTCTGCTTATAATGCCTTTCCCCCTAACAGACAAGAGAGTGAGGGTGGAGGTTTGGATATCACTGTTTCTACCCATTTCACATGAAGCTCCCGTGACACTTGTGTGCACTGAGTTCATGGAAAGCCTTGAAACACAAACCACAGCCAGCCAGCTACCCATAGATCCTAAGAAAGGTTTTTTTAAGCAAGACAGGAAGGATGGTAGCCCAAGCCATCCACTCACAGGCATCTTCCAGCCTTGCCAGGGCCAGAAGAAAAGGAGAAGAATTTGATCTCCATTTGGAAACTTTTAAATAAGTGGAAGACTTATTTGCAACACATGAAACAAGCAAATAATTGAAAAATGTAAGATTTGTGTTGAGAAGATATGAACTGTCTTCTAAGATTGATGCTGCTTCCTCCTCAGACACATCTACCCGAGAAGTAGGCAGGAAAGTGGTTGATGCTTGATTTTGAAGCATTCCACAAAGTTCCACTTCCCATGGTGAAGTTCTGCCTTCCTACCAGATTGTGTATTCAGACCAAGTCCTCTGATTGAAATGGAGCCCATGTGTTAGCCCAGAGAATCTGTTTCCTGGCTTCAGAGATAAAAATAGTTCCTTGTTATGAAACAGTTTTGATCACATGTCATGTACGAAACTCTCTTGGACTTAGGTTCCCTCCTCTGGAATACCTTGGTGTCTGCCATGAGGAATTAAAGGGTGATGGTGATGCTGTCGTTGTCCATTTGGGGTGTTGACTCTGTTCCCTCTTTTCAGCAGTCACAGAAACCCTTCTGACTCAATGCCAGCCTCCTTGATCCTTCCTCCCTCTTCTTCCCCAGACCCATCCTCACCCCACCCACCCCTGGGGCTGAAGCTCCTGCTATACTGAGCCTTTGGGATTGTGAGTTGGATAACATCTGATTGGTGATGTCCACTTTTGATCCAACAAGTCAATTTAGGTTTGATCAGAAGGGTCATGATTGTTGATGTTCCCTTCTTGGACCAGGGGATGTTTGTGATATGGAGCTTAGAGTGTGCCTTCCTGTCTCTTTACCTTCCTCTTTCTCTCACTCTGATTCCTTAGTACTTTCAGTGACTGCCTCTCCATCAGTTAGTTGGTTTTAGTGATTGCTACAGTCACAGCCTAGAGTCCATCTAGCCTCCCATCTGGAGTCCCTTTCCTGCAGGTCCCACATTCAACAAAATCAACCTATCCCAATTCAACTTGCTAACTTTGCTCCAAACTGGCCTCTTCCCTACCCGTCCCTCTGGTTAATGATGCTCCATTTGCTCTCCTCTCCCTCCAAATTGTCCATGCCCCTACCTAGGCTGCTTTATTTCTTACCTAAATTTACTGCTATAGCATCCTAACTGCTCTCTCCCACTCTCCTCCTGTGCCCCTTTGTTCTTTTCACGCTGCTGGCCGAACAGATTTATCTTAAAACACAAATCATCTGTCACATCCCTGATGAAAGACTTTCTGGTACCCGTTCTCACCTTTTGGGCATGGAATTCAACCTGTCCTCTCTCTCTATTCTTCCCCACATTCTGTGCTTCACCTCTTTGTTGCAAATTGGTACTTGTAAAATGCCATGTCATTCATATTTTTAAGCCTTTCCATATGCTGTTTTCTCTGCCTGAAATGCTCCTTCCCCAGCAGCATCTTCCATAATCTGCCTGGGAACCTGCTACTCCTCTTCGTGGTCCTTCTGTCACCCGCCTGGGCTGGGCATGTTGTGCTTTCTTTTCTATTTTTAATTTTTTTAAGTAAAAATATTTTTATTGAAGTACAGTTGATTTACAATGTTGTGTTAGTTTCAGATATACAGCAAAGAGAATCAGTTATATATATGTAAATGTGTAGTATACTACATATATATGTAGTATCTATTTTTTTTCAAGTTCTTTTCCATTACAGGTATTTCCATTACAAGATATTGAGTATAATTCCCTGTGCTATATAGTAGATCCTTGTTGATTATCTATTTTATATGTAGTAGTGTGTATATTTTAATCCTAACCTCCTAATTTATCCCCCTTTCCCCTTTGGTAACCATAAGTTTGCTTTCTAGGTTTGTGAGTCTATGTTTGTGAGTTTTGCAAACAAGTCCATTTGTATCTTTTTTTTTTTTAGATTTCATGTATAAGTGGTATCATATGATGTTTGTCTTTCTCTGTCTGACTTAGTTCAGTTAATATGATAATCTCTAGGTCCATCCATGTTGCTGGGAGCGGCATTATTTCATTCTTTTTTGTGTTCTCTTCTGTTGCGTGCTGGGCCTCTGGTCACACGCTCATTGCCTAGTGCTACTGAGACCTTCAAAGGACCTTTTGTTTATCGTGTGGTAAACAGATATTGACATTTGCCATATTTGAAATTTAAACTGAGACATTTATTTGTTTGTTCCTTTAAAATCAACAATAATTCATTATGTGGTATTACAAAGTACATTTTTATTTAAGATAACTATTCTTCAAAATAAAATGTACTAAGAAGATGGACATTGTTTTATATTTTTTCAAAGCTCTTCATGTTTTTAGAATGTCTGGCTTACTAAGAGAAGACAGCTGGATTCTCATAACTGTCTCAACATTCAACCTGGTTCAGTGGGTGGTTTTGTTTAAAGTTTATGAAGACAGTTCACCTGATTGTGGGTAGTTTTCTACACCAAAGCTGACATGAAGTAATTTCTTTCATTCAATTCTAACGTGAAACCTGAAACCACAGGAATGAACTTTCCTCTGTTACCTTGAAACTATTGATCTCTCCTGCTCTCAAAACCCTTTTTTTTTTTTTTTTTTTTCTTTTGAGCCCTGAATGATTTACTTACACCAGGCATTGGTCACTTGGAAAATATGGGTCCACTAAGTTCTAAAGATCTTCCAAATGGTGATAATTTTATTATACAGTAAGAGAAAACAGAATGGAAAGCTGAAAGTATTAGGGAGTTATCAAACTCATGGTGTATTTTCCAAAGTTTGAATTATTGCTAAAAAGCCCAGATTTTATCATTGGCACAAATATTGTCAGTTAATTTTCCTCAAAGTGACAAATATGCACTTTGTTTATTTTCAATAAAGTTTCTTTTAAATAGTTAAGTCTGAATAGCAGATTTTTGCTGTTTTTCATTAAAAATGTTCTTTTTAATTAAAAATGGTGTTTTGTCGGGGAGAGGGGCAAGGCTAGCTCAGCTTGCAACTCAATCCCACAGGTGCTTTTTCTTGAGACAAACATCATACTACAGTCTGTATGTAACACAGAGGCTTTATGCATGCATGCTTTCTCAGGAGAGAAAATTAAAAAGAGGTATACTTGGGGTCAAATTTGCTAACATTAATATTTACCACTTCATCAAGTTTGTGCCTGAGTGAAAATGGCACTCATTTTCCTTCCAGTGCTTGGAGCTGGAGAGCACAACAACCACCACTATTGTTTAGTGCCGAATACTGATTACTGATTTGTGCCAAACCACCAGCTGTTTCACCAGCTCCCTGGTGCACTTTTTTGCACCATCACTGCAAATGTTAATCCAGTACAGAAGGCAAACAATGTCTTAGTATTATTATAAAATAGTTCTGGACCCTTGGAAAGGGTCTTGGAGACCCAGGAGTGCACAGAGTACACTTTGAGTACCATCGGACCAGAGGGTCAGGGTGAGGTCCTTGGCAGGGGTGCAGAGATAGTCAGTGCTGTGCCTGGAAGGACAGGACCGGAGGAGCCACATGGTCAGGTTTGTACTTTAGAGGGACTGTGGTGGCTGCGGGTGGAACATCTTCCAGGGACTTGGGAAATTGGCACTGGGCATCACTGCCAAAATTAGCCATGTTTTTTTGAGTGGCCAAGTGGATGTATGAGTTTGAGTATGATCTTCATTTTTCAAAACTTTGGAGTGTTGTCTACTCAAGTCATATTCAGTTGCACAAATAAATTAGATTGGAGGTACTTCTGGGTGTTCTCGTATGTACTGTGTGGGTGTTACTTGGTGGATGAATCCTATGCATATACACATATATCCATGTGTGTAAGCTTGGATGTTTGGGCACCGTTGACTGATTGGCCTCCTAGCCTGTTACTTTGTGTTTTATCATCAGCAGTACATTCCTTGGATGATATGCATTTATCCTGTATCGTATGTGGAAAATATTTGTTTACCATGGAGACCTCCCACTCAGGGGAAGTGTGGGAGACTCGTTCCTCAGTTAAAAGGTCCAGGTCAATGTATGTGCAGAAGTGATTGCGTCATCTTCTCAGGCCAGGATTCCATTCCATTCTGAAGCTTAGCCTTTCTGTGGATCGCTTTAAAAATACAAAGCAGAAGACAATGCATCTTCAAACTCAGCTGATTCCATTGTGATTGATCTGAGACAATTTTTAAGGCAATTGATGATATTGCCTTAGTTGAGTCTGTTAGTGCAAATAATTATTAATCAATATGCTCTCAGCTCTTACTTCAGAAGATAATTTGAACACATGATTTATTCTGAACATTTCAATTGAGCTACCTTTACAAGAGGAAAATCAATGGGCAAGTGGTCCTGAGCACTTTAATTATCTGCTGCTCCATCCTCCTTTCCCAGCCATACCCACCTGGTGGTTTGCTGTCCTACCCTGGCAAGGGTGACAGGAAGGTTTTCATTGCCATGAGAGAAAGAGAATATATAGTTTATCTTTGACTGACTAGGTTGATTCAAGTGATTTAGTTAAATGCCTTAAAACAAAGCCTGGTGGCTTCACTTTCGAGAGCATAGTTAACACTGCCCTAGAAGAAGGAAGGTATTGCTAATTTCCTTCCAGTTGGAAAGCAGTTTACTATTGTGGGTATTTTAATAAATGTCATGTTAGTTTATCCTGAAAACATGGGGAGACTGGGGTCACAGAAGGAGATTCAGGTGGAAAGCATTTGGGGGGGCTCGGTTTACATAACCCCCCACATGACTGCTAAAACTGAAGATGCTTTGTGACTTCCTTATGCTAAGACTTTCTAATCTGGAATTCATTGCTTTGCCCTTTCAGACAATGTCCTGATGAATTTTGTGATTTGCTACTTTTTTCCGTGAGGTGAGATGCAGAAGAGAATGATCTGCACCAGGGTCGAGCCCGCCTTGGTCCCCGGGAAGAGCTTCCAAGCACCTGTTTGGGTTGTTCTTGTGGAGTGTCCAGGAGTCTATGGGTCTCAGCCAGGAGCTTTCAGACGTGATTCTAACAGATGGGAATTTTCAGCCACAATTCGCTCATTATCCTTGTATTAATAGAAGCATCGAGATGTTCTGTTATAGCTCTTGCTCAGTACCTTGCCTATTGCTGCTGCTATGGTGTCTTTAAATGGCCAGCTGTGAAGGTGTCCAACAGCCTTCAAGGCCAGTCCTTGAAGCCTCCACTCCTGCCTCCCATGACCTCCTGGGACCAAGACTCCACACACCAATAAACTGAAATCCAACCTGTTGGTAGCAGCTGGCACAGGGTCCTATCTCCAGAAGGAAATGTTCTTACACATTGAATAGAGTCCATACTATCAGCTGAACAGTGGGAGAGAGCAAAGGTGGGTTCTGAAAGGACTTGGGATTTTTTAGGAGCTAATTCAGTAGACAGTTTTGGAATGTCTGGCTTGGAGTTAGTATTAAATGGAATACCAAGAAAAATGAAGTCCTACTTCTGGTGCTGCAGGAAGTCACAGTCCTGTTGGGAAGGATTGGAGCAGAGAGAGGAGACATCAAATGTGAAGGATACAGGAGACAGGAGCTGACCCCAGAAGGTCAAGGCTGGTGGGAAGGCAGATGGCTGAACCCTCAATATCCAGCGAAGGAGAGGCAGTGGGTCACGTGGGCCTTTGAGGGGGACAATGCTTACGTGTTTCCCCTTCCCCACTCCCTGCCCGGCTCTCCCACACAGTGTTGCCTGGGGATAGTAACTCACTCTAGGCTGATCAGAGGGAAACTGAGGCATAAAATCTGGGGCCAGCTACGGTCTCTGGGATGACTTCTTCCAGAAAGCCTCTCAGACTCGCCAGTGGAGGCCAGGGGGCCACAGTGAGCAGTGACTGAGGGTCAGACCTCATATTCCAACTTGTATAAGCAGACGCATGTAGGATAAGTCTTTCTGACAGAACTGCTGGTGGGAAGCTGGTGTCTGGGAAAGCTGAAACCCATTTCCTTGAACATCCCTGACCCGCCTTACCTGCATTTCTTCTCTTCTGTGTTCTCTTCCTCCACATCATCAGCTGAGTTAGAGTGTGAGAGGCTGACCCCTCTCTACTGCTCCCTGGAGAACAAGCTCCCAGGTCCAAGTCTGGGACATGCACCTTGACCAGCTCTGTGCTCTTAGGCATGTCACTCACTCCTTGGGGGCAGAGTTTCCCTGTCTGTTGAATGGGTGTAGTACTTGTGGGTTTGTTGTGAGAGTTAAATGAGCACATCATAAAGCACTTGCAAAACTGTCAAAGTCTACCATGGAATATATGACATGTACACATGTGTGTATGTAATATGATAGGTAAGGAGTTGTTTTACTTTTTCAATCCTAACTGTTCCTCTTTTCCTACTCTGAAGCCTGTCAACATTCCCATTAACTTCTGGTTCTGAGATGAAGCCCTGAGTGGGAGTTGTGGCCACTGCTTGCCCTGTCACCTTCTTCCATGGCTGAGTTCCATAGGAAAGTTCAATAAATATCCTGCAAGTGAAGCATTCCTTACAGTGATTCCTTTCTTTCCCTTTGTTCCTGTTTTTAACATACAAGAAGACTCATGTAAATCCTTTTCTCCTTCCTCTAGCATGTCTGGAGACCTCTACGGCAGCATACCCTAAAGTTGTGTTAGAATGACATGATAGAAAAGAGTAGTTTTCAGTACTAAGGAATGGAATTCTCAGAGACCAGTAAAAGCTGCCAAAGGTATTTGAGGATGGAGACCCAGGGTAATGCTTACATAACCTCCCAACTGTTTTCCTAGGTCTAAAGTGAAAATAAAAGAGATAAGGCAGAGAGTACATGTGTAAACATGATATATGAATGGCTCCTCCAATCTACATAGCAAAATAAACCAGGGGTCTAGGCCCTAAAAGCGATGCCATGGCGATGGTGGCCTGCTCCCCTTATTCCCAGAGACGGGCTGCGGCAGGTACAAGCAGCACTTGTTTAAACAGAGCCGAGAGAGACTGCAAAACATTCAAGGGCAGAAAGTGGCAATAAATACTTCCCGTGGTTGGAGTGGCTGTAGACCTTGAGGTGAGCAGAATGTAATCACTCAAAGTGGAATTCGGCGAGGGCCTCCCCAGTCTACCAGGGGACACTGTGAACTTTCCAGAAAACCAAGACCTCCGTCTTATCTCTTCCCAGTGAAGAGAAGGGGAGAGCTGAAATTCCTTTCTGGAGGTGGGATTTGCTCTCCATAATGAGTTCTGATCTTTTTCGCGGGCTTCAAGCCTGAGAACCAAAATAGGAACCTGAGTTCCAAAATAGTTTCCCGAGGAAAAAAAATTAAAAATCCACAAAGGCCTGCTCAGGATGATATGCAGAAGTTGGTGATCTGGGTTGTAAATCCACAACCCACTTCACAGAGGAAGACCTAGATAGGGAGATGTAGTTTTCTTCTAAGACATGAATGAGTGCTCTGGGCAATCTGCCCCTATGGAAAACAGAATAATGCTAGTAATTTGCATTTATATAATACCCCTTGGCTTGTGGATCTACAAGCACTTTGCAAACATTAACTAATTCTCTAAACCCCCTGTGAGCCAGAGGGTGCCTTCAGTAACCAATCACGAAGGAGGGCCAGAGATTCGTGCCAGAGTGAAGATCCAAGTCAGTCCAGCTCTGCGGGTGTGGGAGCCAGGGAGGTTGTATGGAATTTTTAGGAGAAAGAACCACAGAGGTAGAATGTGGATCAGCCTGAGTGGGGAATAAACCTGGATTTTATGACCGGGTTGAGTGAAGGCCTGTCCACTAACAATTCAGCTTCTCTCCTGCGATTCCAGGCGTTTGTCAGGAAGTGTGCTGTGTGATTGTTTCGCCTCTTGCTGTTCCTTCTTCATTATCCAAGCTCTGCTTGTACTTGGTTTCAAACCTAAGAGTAGGGATCTGGGCTCAGCTCACCTTGGCTCAGTATAGGAGGATGGGCAGCAGCTGGACCACACAGGAAGTCAGTGTTTCCCTAGATGTTCTACTTCTTTATGTATTGCCACACTGTGTGGCTTGTGGGATCTTTGTTTCCTGACCAGGGATGGAACCTGGGCCCTTGTACCACCTGGATGGATGGGTGATTTTGAAGTGCTTGAGAGCTGGTTATAGCAGTTGTTTGCTATGATAGATTCCCCCACTGTGTTAGATTTTTTAAAAATACAAGTAATTACACAACAACCCTTCATAGACTGGTGCACAAGCCAACTTCACTCTGGCTCTGGCTTTTCCGGAGTTATAAGAATAAACGGAATATGACTTGCTGAGATTTGTCCTGTGTTCATGCACATGTATGTCTGTACTATGGCAAACCAGATGAAGCAGTTAAATTATTGGAGGGCGGAGTTAAATCATTTTTATGTTACTTTCAGGTTAACTAGTATATAAGGAGAGATCTACTTGTGGGGGGATGTGTATATTTCTTCAAGTACTTTTGAGCTCTAGGACAAAAAAAATGAGGTGATGCTATTACTTCCAAAGTCCTTGCTGAGCTGGCTGCCAGGACAGTGACAGAGGCATGGACTTCAGGAAGAGAGGAGCTCTGTTTGGTGCGTGTAAAAGATCAAACACGCCGGGGCTGGGACTCCTCCCAGCAAGACACACGCTTTCTTTCAGGCTGTTGCCAGCTGGTTTTGCTGTGTGGTGGTGTTAAGCTTTGCAGATTGAAAACATCTGGCTTTTCACCAGCCGTGTGTACTCAGAAGGAGAGCTGCACTGGCCAAAGTAAATTCACCGAATTCTTATCTGACACATTTAGTTGACCCTGATATGATAAGTTGGGGCAATTTCTGAGGATGAATCCTGTTTCCAGCTGTGCGACTTTTCTATCCTTCCCTTGCCTTTGGAAGAATCTGGATTTTAACATTTTCAAATGCAACACCGGCATGTCTGAAAGTACCCATGTTATTTGCATAGAGGTCAAAGACAATGTTTCCTGTAGGGATCTCCTGAATTATGAAGTTGCAGAGCAATCCCATGTAAGCAGATGTCAGCAGGTTCCAGAAAGATGGCTTGTTACCTATGGCCATTAAGACTTCTGGTGTAAACTGATTTGTGAGGGAAAAAAAACAAACTTGTAAACTGGAGAGGTTAGTATGTATCTACTAGACATACTGATAAACAACTACAAATTATGGTGATGGAGTTGCACTGTGAAGAAGGCTGAGCGCCAAAGAACTGATGCTTTTGAACTGTGGTGTTGGAGAAGACTCTTGAGAGTCCCTTGGACTCCAAGGAGATCCAACCAGTCCATCCTAAAGGAGATCAGTCCTGGGTGTTCATTGGAAGGACTGATGCTGAAGCTGAAACTCCAATACTTTGGCCACCTGCTGTGAAGAGTTGACTCATTGGAAAAGACCCTGATGCTGGGAAGGATTAGGGGCAGGAGGAGAAGGGGACGACAGAGAATGAGATGGCTGGATGGCATCACCGACTCGATGGACATGAGTTTGGGTAAACTCCGGGAGTTGGTGATGGACAGGGAGGCCTGGCGTTCATGGGGTCGCAAAGAGTCAGACACGACTGAGCGACTGAACTGAACTGAACTGAACTGACTCTTGGTTGTATTTACCTTCTGAAAGCATCCTTTCTGGTTTGGTGGATCTTTTCTTCTTCAGCACTTTACAGAAATGGTCTGGAGATGTTGAAACTGAAGCTTCCTGTAAATCTGTCTCCGAATTTTGGCCTGTGAATGTGTTTTAACTTGCAAAATGGACATTGTACGGATTCGTATTTTTGAACCGCAATCCACAAACCAAATGTTGGTTAATTGGATCATGGCTTCCCACCACGTTAAGGCTTCAGAGCTGACTGATCCATGTTTATAATTGGTCTGCTCTTGTCATTGGTCTTGGTGCATTAGCTTGAAGTGTCTTGAGAAGTTAATGACTTGTTAAAAGAAAATCCACAAGAGAACCTTCTTAAAAGAGAATGGTCAAGCCAGGAGTACTTATATCATGTCAACAGTAGTTTAGCACACCTATTGTGTGCCAGGCATGTATCTTCATGATAATCCCATCAAGATGGCAGTAATTATCCTCATTTTGCATTGAGGCTCAGAGAGGTGAAGCAGCTGGCCCCAGGTCACCCAGCTAGTAAGTTCCTGTGTTAGTTGCCTCCCTGGTGACCAAAACTACGTTGCAGCTTAGGTAATCATCTTGGGTTACTTAACCTAGCCCCTTCTCCAATTTGAAAGAGCTCAGAGGATGAAAAGGAGCTTAACCCTCTTGAGTATGCATGGTGAGTACCGCGCACTGAACTGAGCACTCATACCCCTGCTAATGAGGCTTTTCTTGTTCAAAAGTACATTTTTTTGTTGCCCCGGGTCCTTTGCACTTCTTCTTTCTTCTGTCTGCAGTCCTATTTCCCCAGATCACCATATACCATAGATATGGTTTTCTCCTTCTTGGAGAGTCCATCGAACCTCACTGCCTCAACAAAACTGCAACTCAGACCCTTCTAGAGATTGCTCTCCTGGTGGATGCTAAGAATTGGCCTCTCCTATTTCTCTGCCTGCTTAGGGTAGTGGTGTACTGTCCTAGCAAGGAGTTTTAGCCACAGGCTGGCCTAAGTATACCTGCCCCCTGCATACATGCTCGTTCTTCTTTTTCACATGTTCCCAAAGGAAGCAGTTGAGAAATTTGCTTTATTAAAAATATAGCATGGTTCTCTTTGATGGATATTGTGATTATTTTTGTTGACTTTGTTTGTTTGTTTTTTACCCTGGACTTCGTTTTCCCCGTTCATAGACCTGAATGTGTGTTTTGTGTAGGTTTGCTGGATGAGAATCAGATAGTAACTGGAAGGTAACTTCATTTAGGACAGATGTAGTCTGACATGTGATATTCAGCATGAGTTATGTGAAGAAAGTCAAGTCACGTTATGAACAAATGAGTTCTGAATTTCTTTTGAGTCTGGGGACATTTATTTATCTTGGATTGTTCCAGAGATTTTCTGCACTATTTTTCTGTAATCACCTTGATTAATCTTTAAGTGGTATGTTTACATTTTGAGTTGATTTATGTGAAGCGTTGCTTTTCCTCCACGGAAACACCCAGGCTTCTCGTGTTACCAAATGATAGAAACCACCTCTCTCGGTTCCACGCCTGCCGCACTCACAGGCTGTCTCCAGCTGAAGGATGCCATGTGTCTTTGAGGACTGTTCCAAGCAGCAGCAGTCACACCGCTGAAATGTTCCACCAGAGGGCTACCCTTCCAATCCCCATGCTATTCATAGATGCCTCCACTCAGGGCCTCTGTGACCTGCAGCAAATTAAAAAATACACTTTCTAACTTGGTGCGTATGTGCGGGTGCTCTGAATGAATCACCCGTGTGCTATATCTGTGTTAGAAGGGCAGGGAGAAATATTGGTATCTTTTTTCCCCCCGCCCTAGTGTATTCCTGGCTTTCCTCTCCCTCAGTTCCCATGCGAGGGGGACCTAGGGGTGGGGGCAGTGTTCTTGCCTGGCTGGCTGGTTGACCTGGCAGAGGCCACCAGTCACTGACAGCTCCAGGACCCTGGTATCCAGTCCTCATTCCAGTGCTTCTTTCATATCACATTCTAACCAAATCATGTATCTTCTTTGAACCTCAACTGCATCATTAGTGAAACAGTTATAATCATCTAACAATTATGAAAGCACTGTGTTAGCTAACCACCACGTAGACTCAGTTCAGTTCAGTTGCTCAGTCATGTCCGACTCTGCGACCCCACGGACTGCAGCACACCATGCAGACTATGGGAAGTGAAAATGATCATATATATCCATGGTCACCAAATTGTTTTTTCCATTCCTTCTATCCCAAAGCGTTCTTCTTTGGAGTTGTGTTCATCCTCTATAAACACCAACCCCTATGCGTCAAGGTCCAGCATTTAATGACGAGTTTAGACGGAGGCAGCTCTGTCCACTTCTACGTGGTAATTTTAAATAATTCCATAGAAGCCACTCAGTAAGGAGGATCCATGAGGATTACTTTCTTATCCCTGATTTTCCTTAGGAGAAATTCTGACACTAAAGGTCAGTGTTTGTGAAGCATTCTTGCTCATGGGTTTCTTTTTTTTCATAGAAACATGAAAACTCATTGTCTTGTCTTAAAAAGAAAAAAATTATGTTTGCACCCACGTCTCTGTGGGGCTTCCTAGGTGGGCTAATGGTAAAGAACCTGCCTGCCAATGCAGGAGACATGAGACATGGGTTCAGTCCCTAGGTAAGGAAGATCCCCTGGCAGAGGAAAACCCACTCCAGTATTCTTGCCTGGAGAATCCCATGGACAGAGGAACCTGGTGGGTTACAGTCCATAGGGTTGCAAAGAGTCAGACAAGACTGAATCGACTTAGCCACATGCATGCGTGTCTCTGTGGTCTGGTGGAAAGTGGGCTGTGGGTTAACCTGTCCCCAGGATGACTTGACTTTCATAATCTTACTTTTTGCTGCTGAAATCTTAGGTTTTTCCATTTTCTGTACTTGGATGTATGAATAAAAGAAACCAACTTTGCTGCAGGTAATTACGTTAGAGGAAAGTTGATTGGTTATTTTGTTAGAAAAATCTCAATCTATTCACGATACACATTTTAACCTCCTTGTCTCTATAAATGTACAATTTACCGAGATCTGCAACCCAAAATATATTGCTCTAATGAAATCACTTTGATCAAACGTAAAAATTTTATATATGTTAGTTTTTATAGCAAAGACAATAGAAGATACTACTACTGCTGCTGCTGCTGCTGCTAAGTTGCTTCAGTCGTGTCCGACTCTGTGTGACCCCACAGATGGAAGCCCACCAGGCTCCCCTGTCCCTGGGATTCTCCAGGCAAGAGTACTGGAGTGGGTTGCCAATTCCTTCTCCAGTGCATGAAAGTGAAAAGTGAAAGTGAAGTCGCTCAGTCGTGTCCGACTCCTAGTGACCCCATGGACTGCAGCCTACCAGGCTCCTCCGTCCATGGGATTTTCCAGGCAAGAGTACTGGAGTGGGGTGCCATTGCCTTCTCTGGAAGATACTCCTACAGAAGTATTTTTCTGTATCCTTAAGGTCAGGGGTCCCCAACCTCTGAGATCTGATGCCTAATGATCTGAAGTGGAGCTGATGTAATAATAATAGAAAGAAATAAAGTGCACAATAAATGTGATGTGCTTGAGTCATCCCAAAACCTCTGGTCCATGGAAGAATTGTCTTCCACGAAACTGGTCTCTGGTGCCGAGAAGGTTGGGGACCACTGCTTTAGGTTATGTGTTATTGCAGTGCATTCTTAGGCCCAGTGATAGTAATTTGCGTAAACAGCTTTATAAGGTCGGAAGCACTTGAAGAAATCAGAGTGGCCAAGGGCTGCGAGTCCCCATTAGGGCAGAGCTGCTGCAGCAGATGAAGAGGCGAGGGCCAGGGAAGCAAGGACTTCCTCTTCCTGGTGTCGTTCTGTTAACTGTGAGGGCGGACGTCGCAGCATCTTGAAAGCGGCTGTGATGTTCCCCAGCCTGGCGCAGGCTTCCTGCCCTTTCAAGGGAACTCCTTGATCAGGCATTCGACTAAACTGCAGCGGCTGGAGAGCAGTTCTTGTGTTCTAATTGCCCAGTGGGTTGAGGTTTGGGGACAATAAGTGGATATCAAGGAAAGGTCAGGCTTGAAAGCTGGCAGCTCAGTGAGCAGACCAAATTGGAGAGAAGAAAGGATGACTTTTTTTAAACTTTATTTTGTCTAAGATAGAGATTTTCTTTCTTAAACATTTTGAAATCTGCTTGATGAATATTTGTCAAATTGATTTGGGAGGTCTTTGTCTTATCTTTTATCTTTTTCCATCAACTCAGAAATGCAAATCTCAGCTCTAAAAGAGGTATAGACCAAGATGCGTCCACAAGAAGAATAGCAGCCCAGGAGCTGTGTAGGGGGTGGGGAGGGCAGT
This sequence comes from Okapia johnstoni, assembly GCA_024291935.2. Classification (NCBI taxonomy): domain Eukaryota; kingdom Metazoa; phylum Chordata; class Mammalia; order Artiodactyla; family Giraffidae; genus Okapia; species Okapia johnstoni. Next base: position 11,508,150 of record CM044324.1, read on the forward strand.
GGGCAGAGCACGGGTCACAGCAGTGGCCAGCACTTGGTTATTTCCTGCTCCCGTTTTTAGCATTTGCTGTACCTGAGTGCAGTGTTCAATATTTGGTATATTTCTAGAAGACTGCATGTCCTTTTGCTACTTTCTTGCCTTCCATGTGTATATATATAATGTCTATATATATGTTGTGTCTTTTTATACATATGAATACACATAATGTCTCTGCGTATATATATCCATACTCACCTTAGATTAGAAGATCAAGACATTTATAATAAAAACAAATAATGGCACAGATTCCTCCGACTGCACTCCTCTTAGGAAGGATTTTTTAATGTTATTTTGTTTTTTAAATTTTATTTTTTCATCCATGCTGTGTGGCATGCGGGATCTTAGTTCCCTGGCTAGGGATCAAACCCGTGCCCACTGCCGTGAAAACGCAGGGTCTTAACCACTGGATCCCCAGAGAAGACCTAGGAAGGATTTTTAAAGAAAAAAACCTTCATTGTGCATAACTGCAAATCACTTCCCACTGACAATTGTCACTGAGAAGCACTGGAAGCACTGAGACTTCAGGCGCTTTTGTTATTTAGGGCTTTATCCTTGGCGCTCTTTCATCCCTATGGCGGGGCTTGCAAGCTTTTTTTTTTTTAATTGTAGTCATTTTCAGATCTGATTGCACCAGCCTTGGCAACACCTAAGTCCCTTAACCAAAGAAGTCCAGGCCTCTTACAAGGTGTGTGATGGTGTAGAGAGTGATTGGCAAGCCTAGGGTGGAGGTGGGGGTGGGGACCAAGGCGGCTGGTACAGGTGGCAGGAGCTGCCCCAGAGACAAAACACGACACCACTGGGGCCATTATTTTAGTTGGAAATACGTAAGAAAACCTTTCCTCAAAGTGGAAACAATAAACAAATTATCCACTTCCACCATCAGCTAATTGAGGCTGTCTCTCAATAAACAAGTGGATTTTCTGCTAACAAGCACTTTTACGAATTTAATCGCCAGCGCTCTGTTGCCTTTCTCCCATTTAATTGATGCTTGCTGAAATTTTTCTTAATAACGTTACACATTAGTGAGACTCACTGTCCCTATTTTTGCATCCTCATGGCTTGAAAGTCTGTGACTGTCATTTAATTGCCAGACACATTTTTTTAATTGGAATTAAAATTAAATTGATTCAATTCTTTTTTTATTTTCTTGAATCTAATAAATCAAGTGCCAGTAGTCCACATGCAGACAAGTGCCAGTCACAGTAGGAGCATGGTGACACCCTCTAGTTTTATAATAAACTCTTATTTTAAAAATCATGTCAAAGAGATAACTTTTAATCCCAAAATCTGAAATAGAATTTTCGAGGGATGTGTTTGTTGAATATTTGAATAAGAGAATTACGTCTTTCTCTACTGATGGGTTGTTTTCAGTCATCCTTGTATGAAGGATGCTCAGTAACAAAAGTCACTATTTGAAAATTATCTTGATACAGCTAGAGGAAAACAGGGGTGGAAGTATGAAAAATGTAGTGTAAGAACTTAAACACCTGTTTTCTGTTTAGCAATATAAGGGGATTGGAATGACCTGACACATGGGGATTTAACACTTAAATTGTTAATATAATTTTACTTTAAAACTCTCAATCATCCCATAAATTTGATTGTTTTAAATTCCCTTTCTTATATCTCCTATATTCGTCACTCTATATTACCTTCTAATACAAAGCAAAGTAGTAGCTTTATTAGGCTTTTTAAAATCCAGAATGTTCATTTATTATAAATTGTCTGATACTTGAACATCTAAATAAAATATCCCATTGCTTGCCCGAGGAATATTTTTCCCCAAGTGGAAATATATTTTGTTTTATGTGATTGTGATGATGAAATTGCTTGGTACACTTTTTGAATCAAAAATTCGTGGAGATAATTTAAATGTGCAAGTTTATGATCGAGTCTCTGGGGCCCCTGCACTGGCATATGGAAGCATATTTAAGTTTATTTTTAATTTCCTTTACGGCTGGCATGGTTTCTTTGGGTTCAGACACATGCACATTTACTCACATGTGTTTGCACATACACACACACACAGGCAGAAAGTATAAACAGGGCTTTTTTAAGTTATCAAGGCAATTTTCTGAATGAGTTGCAAAACTGAAATTAATATCTTTCTTTAGTCATCAAGGACAAAAGCCCATCATCGGCCAGCCCTGCCTGATGCTTAACTTCCCGTGAAGTTAATGTGGATGTTGTATATTTAAGGAAGCAGCAGGCAGTTCTTTTTGACCATGTGCAGTTAAATCCCATAACAGTACATGTTCTGACTTAATTAGTTCTCATCATATCATGGGTTGTGGCCAGATTGATATAATTAATAATATGATGCTGTAATAACTTTGCCATCATAGGTATTAGGACCTCCAAGTGTCAAATGAAACATTTGTATTATTTTTAAATTACAATGAATTTTAAATTAATCTTGAAGTGAATTTGTATTGTAAAGAAAAATACTTGAAGTTAACTAATGTTGTTCCTCCCTGTAATAACTAAAAAAGATGGTTCTCCCTTATCATTTAATCTTTTCTGTTCAATGAAGCTATATAGAAACTCAATACATAGAACTAATCAAAACAGCCTTATTTTATTAGTATGAACTTATTTTTAAGGTTAAATGTATTATACTTGTATACTTTAATACAAGTCCTTGAGAATTTTGAGTCATCTCTATAGCATCTTAGAATTCTGAGGCATTATTTGGAAAGTGTCCACTCTCTGGCTGGCATCCAGACTGATTTGATGGTTCTCTTACTTTCACCACAACCTAAATTCCTACCTGATTTGCCCTTGTTGCACCATTCAGACAGGTGAGCCTCAGGCTTTCAGGACTGCACGCCTTCAATCTGGAACACTTTACCGTTCTCTTTCTTTACTCATTTTTCCTGACTTTTGAGACATAGCTCAGGACCCTCTTTCTTGTAGTTCTTACCATTTCATGACATGAACATCCTTGGCTCTGTAACACAGCTTAACTGCTTACATATGTGTCTGTTGTCTTCCCACCTAGACTGCAACCCTCTGCAGTTAAAAAATAAAAAAATTCAGCACTGTTCAAAAACTCAGTCTAGCATCATGCTGTGCATATTGTTGCTGCTCAACTAACACTTGAAGGGTGAATTTGACATTGTATCTTCGAAAAGTTCATTTTGAACAGTCCTACTCAAATAGATAGCACTATTATTTCTGTTTGGCCCTGTGTACATTGGGGTACATTTTCCTGGAGAGCATCATTAGTTTTCGTGACCCATGCACGGGTCAACCAGCCAACCAGCACATAGGACATCGCATCCATGACCAAGTGGCCAACCATGTCACATGCTGCAAGGTGGAAATGTTTCCTATCCCTGCTTGAGGGTGGTCAGCAGACTGTGTGGCTCCCTTGGTGATAGGGGTTGTGGCCTTGGGGGTCTCAGCTGCAGAAAAACTCAGAGTAGGGATGGGAACCCACAGCTAGGATTCTGGGGCCACACTGGCTGGTTGCCCTTCTTCAATTCCTGGGAGGACCTTCTGTGTTAGTGCAGCCCAGGTGCTCTTCTGTGGAAAAGGAAGGACAGTGACCAGTGGCTCTTTCAGTGGCAGGTTTGCGAGTGGGTTTTTCAGAAGCTGGGATTACTTTGCTCCTGGAGATGCAGTCAGAGGTCATGGTTTGGAAGTTGAGGGGCTTGCTCATCTCTTTGCTCATGTTGCCATTGTGGTGGGATGCTAGGCATGCTTCTTCTCTGCTTTCATTTACCCAGCAGGAGAAAGGTAGCATTCTTCATCTAACAAGGTTCCTCTAAAGCTGCATGTATGAAAAATGGGCCCATTCAACACCAGAGTGGGGAAAGAAGTCACCCATTTTTTAGCAAGCCTCGTGGGTAAAGAGTGAATGTTTTCTCAGAGCATGCGTGTTTCCGTATCCAGCTCCAGCTTCAGCCCCCGCCCTCATCCTCTCCCTCCAGGTGACAAATAGAACCTGCTGTATTGCGTGCTGAGCAGCATGAATTCTGACACTGTAGAAATGGCTATGGCTGTTGGACAGCCATGAAAAATCGCCATCTGAGGTTTACCAGGACCCTGTATGGTTATACAGGCCCTGCGGGTGGTTTCACAGTCAACTGAGAAAGCACATTGAGGGTTCTGGGGAATTCAGGAAGGAAGAAGGCAGTCCTCACCCTCGCAGAGGTTAAAATCTGTATGTGCAAAACCCATGCGTGCAAAAGACTAGCGGATGTCTTACTAATCAGTCATGTGGTAAACACAAAGTGCTTGAATTCCAAACGGGCTGTCTCTCTGATGTCCGGAATGATTTGGGAGATTGTGTGAGAGGATTCCCAGTTGGACTAGGATGTAAAGAGGTAGCAGAGCTGGCAATGCTGAATATTTACTGTTTCTTGTTTGTTTTCTCATTGTTCATGTGTCACAATGAATACATTACCCGTTACTGCTAATCAGTGAATACTGTCGTGTGAATTTCAGAGTAATTATATACCTTTTTAGGATATTTTAATTTTCATTTTGCTTGGATTTTTTTTTTCTTGTCATCAAACACATAGGAATCTCAGGCAGCCCAGAGATCTGTAAACGTGGTATTGAATGACTTACATGACGATCAGCATGAGGACTTGCTGCCCTGGTGGGGTCCACGGACCATCGGCATCAGCGTTACCTGGGAGCTTGCTGTCAGTACAGAACTTCAGGCCCCATCTGAGACCCACTGAATCAGAGTGAATTTTCACGATTCCCAGACAATACACATGCACTTTTCTTGGTTTCATTCTCATCTGACTCTGTGGGAGGTCTTTACAAAATTTTGAAGATGGGTGCTTCTCTGTATATCAGTATATATAATCGCTATATCTATAGTTTTCCTTGAGCATGACGCATTATTGAAGAGAAAGAAGTTGTGGCGTTTTACGGATAACTGATTTCTGGCCATAGTTAAAAGTCAAAGTGAATACCTAAAACCATTTCCCCAGCACTTGAAGTTTTTCAAAACTCAAACCATTCTTTGGAAAACACTGTTTTCCCTTTCATATCGGAATCCATATGAATTCAATTTTTGTGGGAAATTTAAGCCACATGTTTCTGATTCATTTACACTTAACCCTTGAGAAGGTTGTGTTACAGCAGCAATTGCCTGTCCAAAAAAATCTCAGGCTTTGAGTAAATCCTTCATAAGGGCAAAGAGATGGGGAGAAGGAAGTGGGGGGAAGTCATTGGAAAGACCCCAGAGAAGTTGGGGTTTGGGTTCCTTCTTCTCAATCTGGAGGCAGATTTGTGCAGCCTCCCCATGTGGACAGTTTCTGTTTTACACACCTTTGATTGGGGAGGGGGTTGGAGAAGGGTACAGGTTTACGTGCTAAAAAGAAACAGGACATGTGCAGGTCAGGCAGCCTAGCCCAAACCCATATTTCTACTAATCATACATTGACATTCCTCTCCCTTTCTTGTACAAATTGAATTTATATGCCTTTGTGAGATTTCTATGATTTGACCCCCGGCAGAGACCTTATCCATATTTCCTATTAGCGACCTCTTGGCCATGCTGACGAAGTTGACAAAGGCTGTGAAGAAGCCCTAGTGGGTGACGAACCTACAAACGCAACTTTGGTTTACTCTGAGTTTTATAGTTTGAGCTGATATATAACCAGAAAAACTTAAAAAAATGCATTAAAGCTTCTTTTTGCCTCTTGGTAAAGCTTGAGTTCTAGCTTGCCAAATCATATATTCCATGTGACACCCTTTTTTCCCCCCTGCTTGATGGATATCATGCATAAACACATATGTCTACATATGAGAATATGTATCACGAATGAAGAGTGAATGTTTACGGGGGGAGAAATCAGTGATCAGTAAATCATGTTTTCTGTTTATACATCTACCCTTACATTTAGTGAGTTTTGTTTAGATAAGAGGACTTGACTTGAGTACAGTTCTTAGTGGCCACTGATAAACAAAAGGGCATTCAAATTCCATGCCTAACACATTCTTCTTAGGAACCAGCAAATACATATTCATATGACAGATGCTCTAATCAAGGCTGAAGTTCTTACTTAAATATTGTAAAAAGCTCCCTCATCTCTGGAGGGCAGAGAGAATGCCAGTTGAGATTGTAATGGTGATTCTGCCAGATTTCCCCATGCCATAGGCTTTCTCACCATCCTCTTTTGTGATGGCACCTAATGCCTTCCAACATGCCTTGCCCTTTATCTGGGAAGAAACCTTTTCTGCTCTGTGGTCAGCTGCCTGACTCTTTCTCCCAGGATCACTCTGTGTCCGCCTGTCCCTGTACTGGGTCCCCGTACCCTCTGTCTAGGGTCAATGTCTGCCATCTGTGCTTCCCCCACATTCTGAGCTTCCCTCTGTCCTAACATGGGTCACTCTGGTGCATAATTAACTGTTTACATGCCTGTCTTTCCCAGGGTGGTGGTGACTCTCTGTTACTCTGTGTCTACCACCTACACACAGTAAGCATCTGAGTTGCTGGATGGATAAACCTGTGACTTCAATAGTATCTTAAATCAAAGGCTAAACATCTTCTGAGGATGCCAGACTCAAAATCTGAGCAGGTGGACTGAGTTTGTGAAGGATTCTGCAAATGAATCTAATGCTGTGGGTTCATGTCATACAGAAGCTAAATCTTGATTCCCTGCATCCGATCCGGGCTCCCCTGTGCTGGTTACCTTGCAGAAGCTCTCTCTGGGTCAGGAGATGCTACGTGAAGGACCATGGGGGTTCACTCTGACCATCAAGGCTGGAGGAGGAATCCAAGCAGAGGGAGACAAGGAGCCTTTGTTAATCCTTAGAGGTTAATGGTTGTGGTTGCGACTCTGTACACTGCATGCCTCACTGCCCCATTCTGTTGTTGTTGCTGTTACTCAGTCGTGTCCAACTCTTTGTGACCCCACGGACTGTAGCCCATCAGGCTTCTCTGTCCATGGGATTTCCTAGGCAAGAACACTGGAGTGGGTTGCCATTTCCTTCTCCAGGGGATCTTACCAACCCAGGGATCGAACCTGCATCTCCTGCATTGGCAGGCAGATTCTTTCCCACTGAGGCACCTGGGAAGCCTGCTCCATTCTTTAGGTTGTTGAAAATATATCCCAATTTTAAAGGCTTGCACAGAGGACATTTTCACAGTTTCCTTCTCTAACCTCTTCCATTATTTGTTTAATAAAGTCTCACTGTTGGAAATGTATTCTTTTGCTGTAATCTAAATCCCTCAATGCCCATTTTCCTCCATTCAGTCTCCAGGAGAGAGGGGGAAACAGCTGGCCACCTCCAAGGGGTCTTCCTTGGCCACCCCTTGGATCATGTTATCATCTCCTTAGGGTTTCCAAAAGTTTCTCATTATATTTATAAAAACAAACTTGAACTTTCAGCTTCAAGTTTATCACCAGAATATCCAGCTTGCTTTGTCATCTCCACTCCCTATGTGTCTTCCTCCCAGACTGTTTTCCTGTCTCCTTTTGTCACCATCATGGGACACCAGACTTACTCCTGTGCTCTGTTCTGCATCTGATCTTCCCCTACAACTGTAAGCTTCTAGAAAGATTGCACTCCTCTTTGTATTTCCTGCAATGGATAGTAAGTCAAAGTTGGGTTTTCAGCAGCTGTTGCTTTCTTTGATGTGCATAACATCAGTCTGTCTGAAATTAATTATGAAGTATAGCTGGTGAACTTAATTCCTACTCACAGGGAAAAGTCTGTGTAGGGAAGAGGCATTTTAGAAAAAGAAGTTGAGCACCAAAATGTAATGTGTAAAGCGCAGTGTGAAAGAGGGAAGAGTCTGTGGTGTGCATTTCAGAATTCTTTGTCAACAAGGCAGCAGACGTTTCTAGGTAACATTAAAGCATATTCCATGAAGGTATTTCTGTGATGCAATCCAATATAGAAATTGGGTTTGTTGGTATTATGGGTAATTAGAATAACAGTAACACCAATAATTACTCTGGAAGGATTTTGTATGGCATAATTAATGCCCGTAAACTATTAGAAAGCCTTGGATGAAAGGAAATGCAGAAGTGGGAGTTTTGGTGTTGAAAAGACAAAAGCAAACCATGTTTAAAATACATTACCAATGTCATGTTTTATGAGCTCAGATTGGCAAAACACCAGGACACAGCTGTTGATTATAGATGCTCTCTTTAGTAACTACCTCGGAGCCAGTAAACCCTGTACAGGGAGATCCCGTCAGGACAATCAAAGCAAAGCACATCACCCTCTTGACGACTTACCAAATCTTATGCCTGTCCAGGAGATTTCCCTCGATGTTTCAGGAAAGTTCTTGGCTAAATGGAACCATATAGCAGTGTATGGGCTTTGAATATTTAACATCAAAACCAGGCTTTGGCAAGACATGTTGGCATAGCCCGAAAACATGCTCTCAGTTCTCTGGATTAAAGAAAAAAAATAGAAAATTAGAAATTCATTTTAAAATGAGTATTCACTCATACACCTTTTTATGCTAACACATAGTTTTGCAGAAAACACCATTTCAGATAAAAGTGTACATCAAAAGAATTATCTACTAAGCTTTCCTACCAAATACAAAACTATTACTAAATAACTACTTCTGAATCATAGAGTAGAGCCCATCATGCAGTAAATTATTAACATTTCTGTCGGAGGAGGCATTTTTCATAAAATTTTTAAGCTAAGGGTCTCAGAACTCGATTTCAGCAACTGATACTAAAGCTGTAAACTGAGGATAGCTCACATGTTACAGTTCTGTCAGATATTCAGCCTTTTGTCTAAGGAGAAAAGAAGAACTGAACCTGCAACCATTACTAGTGACATGACCTTTGCTCCAAAAGATCCATGTTTCAACATAATACCCTGCACCCCTGGGATCAGTGAAGGCCAGGGGGTGGCCCTTTCTGTTGATGGTGGTACAAGATTTTAGGACAGGGTCAGTGGGTGTTTCAATTAGCACCAAGAGTCTGTTATTGTTCCCAAGGACACACACGCATAGCTATGAAAATAATTACATTAGAAAACAAGTGAGAAATTCATGTCTTATAAAACTATCTTTCATTACTAAAGACACGTTCAAGCATAAACATGTTATTCTGTTTGAAATTGGTAGAATAAGTTTAGACTTTATCACAGATAAATTACCCTTAAGGAAGACATTTTTCTATTTCCCTCAGTTCTGCTCCTATGTGTGCTTTCTAATTTTTTTCATTTCAGAAGATGTTCTTTTTTCCATTTACCTGAATATTGCTTTTTTCCATTTTCTCCTACTAACCAGAGGAGTAATTTCTTGACTTCAGAGGTTTTTTTTTTTTCTTTTTCTTTAGAGAATGAAGAGCTCTTTTCACTTACGGAGCACCCTTTCTTGAAACACACTCAGTACTGTTCGTAGTGTAGAATGTATGATGAAAAGGCTTTCCTGGGAGCCTAACTGTGCATGGCAAGGCACGCCTTCAGGCACTACAGCCCATCACACCAACATGCAAATGCTGGCGGAAGCCAACAATGATGGTAGACCTTCTTAATGACCCTCAGGTGCTCAGTATAATTTGGGCTAAGGATACTCAATCATAGTTTGTCTTTGGGGAAGTAAGATCTGGATGAATAATTGTCAGTCCACAATATTTAATATGCTGCTGTGGATAAGTGGGAAATTTCAGTAGCCAAACTCAGCTACTCCTCTGCCTGAGGTTACTGCCTCAGACAGACACACAGATGCAGCACGCCAGCAGCCGAGGGGAAGGCAGCGGAAAGCTTGAGCTGACGCCGCAGCAGGTGTAAATCTTTCATGGTGCACCAGGTTTATATCATTACTGCCCAGACAAGTTGGCCATGCTTTATTTGTTCTCACAAATCAGTCTCTTAGTTGGCACCATAGTTTTATTTTTTTTATTTTTCTCAAATAGTGGCCCCAACACAGTGCATTGTTTCAGATGGAGTATTCAGAATGTGGATACTGAATAATAGCAGCTGCCTATCCATAGGTCACAAAGAAGGGCAAGGTTTACTTTTAGTTTGTTTTTAAACTTCCAGTTACGAGAAAAATAAGTACTGGGAAGGTAAGCTACAATATGATCTGTAGAAAAGTTCTTTAGGAAGTAAATCCTAAGAGTTCTCATCACAAGGAAAAATCTTTTTTTTTTTTTTTTCTTTCTTTCTTTTCATTATGTCTATAAGAGGAGATGGATGTTTGCCGAATCTACTGTGGTAATCATTTCTTAATAAATATAAATCAAACCATCATGCTGTGTGCCTTAAACTTATACAGTAATGTATGTCAATCATTTCTCAATAAATCTGGGGAAAAAATTAGAAGAAGTGTTTCAGAATTATAGGTTAGGTATTGTGTGTGTGTGCTGTGGAGAGTGTTTACCCGGTGTTTTGTGACCATCCTCTCCTCTAGAGGGGTGAAAGGGCCTCAGACAGCCATGCAGGGGTTCAGAGTCTTTGAGATTTTTATGAGCTCTTTTTAATGCAAGTGAAATTTCTGGTGTTTCCATTTGTCAAGGTCAAAATAGAATTTTCTTTGAGTCTCAGGAGAAGAATTAACATCCACCAGTACTTCTTAAGAAAAAGTATCATCCATACTTTGGGACACACCGTGCTTTATTACTAAATTTAATTTTGTTTTCCAATTAATTTTACTGAACAGAACTATTTTCCATAGTTTATTGTTTTATCAACATTAAAGTAAAATCCCTTATTCCTTCTTTATATCTTTGAGTCCAGCTCATTGAGTTTGAGGGAAAAATTAGGAAGAAAGAAGTGGCTAATTTTAAAGACAAAATGGTGGTCATATTAACCAATATAGGGATGAGAGAAAGAGGGGAAGCTCTAGGTAGAAAAACTTCATTTTTGGTTGGTTGTCCCTCTGTATCCATGGGGGATTGGTTCCAGGATCCCCCACTTACAGATATCAAAATCCACTGCTGTAAAATGGCATAGTGTTTGTATAGAACCTGCATACAACCTCCATGTACTTTAGATCATCTCTAGATGACTGGGTTTGATCCCTGGGTCTGGAAGATCCCCTGGAGAAGGGCATGGCAACCCTCTCCAATATTCTTGCCTGGAGAATCGCATGGACGGAGGAACCTAGCGTGTTACAGTGCATGGAGTCGCAAAAAGCTGGACATGACTGAGTGACTAAGCACGGCACAGCACAGATGACTTATAATACCTAAGACAACACTAATACTATGTAAATAGTTGCCTGTGCGTGACAAATTCAAGTTTTGCTTTTTGGACCTTTCTGGAATTTTTTTTTCCAATTTTTTTCATTTATCCTCAGTTAGTTGAGTTCAAAGATGGAGAACTCACAGATGCAGAGGGCCAACTGTGTATACCAGGTTAGAGATGTCATCAGCATATGCAGGTGAGATACCAGCAGGCAGGCAGGCCATTAGAATAATGGATGTGGGTTTTAGGAGAGAGTTCAGAGCTGCAGTAAAGGAATGTGCCAGCCTAGGGCTACAGCAAAGATAAGAGATGTGTCATAATCTGGGGTACTCCTTAACAAATATGAGGGATTCATGTTTTTGCCAAGGGAAGAAAGGCAGCAGCATCAATTTGTGCTGGAAATGAGCCCCTAAAGAAGTCATTCACTGATGTAGCTATTAGATTGTCCTGTGAGGGTGCAGTAGGTGGAGTCGATGCCCACCTGCTGGGTGCTGAGAAGACAGTGTGAAGTGTAGGCATGGGGGATACAGTGGTTCTCAGGCCACATTGGACATGGAAGGTAGAGATGGAACTGAGCATCTGTAACTCAGCTGAAGAGGAAGGAAAGTCAAGGAAAGCTTATGAAGCTGAATTAAATCAACCAGCGATGAAGGCGGCACTGATGATGTAAGAGAAAAATAACTCAGGTAGGGATATCCTAGTTACTCATCCAGAATGAGCAGGGGTAGAGAGGGCAGTGTGCTGGCAGGTGGGTGGAGGAGAGTATAAAACGAAGACACAAAAGCTAGCATTAGCCTTGGGAAAAATAACATGAACCATTTTTCCTTTTGAGCCGTGATGAGGTTTGTCCCCAAGACAGAGCCTCAGAACATGCTAGGTACTCAGTACGGTTTCAGGAAACACAGACTCTGGCTTCTTACATTCCTTATTTTCCTAACTTTTAATAGAAGAAAGTTCTGGTGTGCTGGAGATGTGATGGAAGGCCAGAGTGAAATTTGATGTCTGCTTATTGAAAGGGCTGCAGAGGACCTGGCGGGCTTCACGGACGGGACTTAAGGGATGGAGGGGAAGCTTCATGTCAAAGCTAGAGAACTGAGATTTACTCAGCTTATGAAAGAGAAAACTGGATGGAGACCTAGTTCTTATTCTCAGAAACACGAAGGGTTTATGAGGCTGAATCTGACCAGTATTTTCCTACTCTTCTGAAAGCTAAAATAAGGGTGAAATGAGTTTAAATTAAAGATTTTCTTTGTGTCTCAGAATTTAAGGAAATGTTAGGGTTAGATTCTGTCAGGGGCTGTAGAGAAAAGCCCCCTCTTTTTAAGGAAAAAGAAAGACTTATCTGTTTTAAATAACTGATACTCAATTGACTGAAGTCAAGGGTCAAGGCCAGGTGATTTCTTGAAAACTTTCCATTTAATGACTTGATAACATCTGTGGATGTTTGTTTGTTTCAGAAATGCTACCATGTGCCTTTAAGAAACAATTAAACAAAGGACTATGAAATTGAAGTACTGTGTGTGTGTGTGTGTGTGTGTGTGTATGTGTGTATGTGTGTGTGTGTATGTGTGTGTGTATGTGTGTGTGTGTATGTGTGTGTATGTGTGTGTGTGTGTGTGTGTGTGTGTGTGTGTGTGTGGTCTATCCAATGAGGAGAGAAACTAGAAGTATTACTTTGTAAATCTTGAAAAAGAACAATTTCTTTTTTAAAAAACCTTTTTATTATTCTATATTGGAGTATAGCTGATTAACAATGCTGTGATAGTTTCTGGTAGACAGTAAAGAAACTCAGTTATACATATACATGTGTCCATTCTCCCTTAAACTCCCCTCCCGTCCAGGCAGGAAAAGAACAGTCAGCTTTTGATTGTTTGCCCATAGTAAAGCTACAAAATGTGTTCAGCAGTGACTATAAAACGTCTGCAAAGCTTGTTGCTGAAATTTACTTAAATGTTTCTCAAAGTTAAAAAAAAAGGTCTGGTCTCCTATTCTCTCTGCTTCAGACTGGGATTCTTTGTCTTGCACTGTCCTATATCTTGGCGAGAATGATTCAGCAGCTGCTATTCCTCATTGAAAGCTTTGCCATGTTCTTTTAGAACATTCCGATATATTACAGAATATATTTATGATAAGTGTAGTCCATGACTTTTCCAGTAATCATGTACGTATGTAAGAGTTGGTCCATGAAAAAAGTTGAATGCTGAAGAATTGATGCTTTTGAATTGTGGTGCTGTAGAAGATTGTTGAGAGACCCTTGGACAGCCAGGAGATCAAACCAGTCGATCCTAGAGGAAAATAACCCTGAATATTCATTGAAAGGACTGATGCTGAAGCTCCAATATTTTGGCAACCTGATGCAAAGAGCCAACTCTTTGGAAAAGACCCTGTTGCTAGGAAAGGCAAAAGGAAAAGGGGCAGCAGAGGATGAGATGGTTAGGTAACCTCACTGACTCTATGGACATGAATTTGAGCAAACTCCAGGAGATAGTGGAGAACAGAGGAGTCTGGCATGCTGCAGTCCATGGGGTCGCAAAGAGTTGGACATGACTTAGCAACTGCAGGACAGCAGTCGTAAGGTATTGAATAACCGGAAGGTATCTCTTTTGGGTTAATTCTTGGAAATTGCAAGCATAATGGCAGTTCACACAGAAGCTGTTTGCATTCGCCAACGACAGCATTAAACCGTGATCGTGCTTCAGCATGTTCCCCAATGTGAACAGCTCAGTGGAAAAATTGCTCATCTGAGATAAATAGGACCTTTCCACTCATCTCTCACAAGTTAGTCAAAAAGAGAAGAAAAGGTTTTTATGGCCGTCTCATCATTTTCTTCATTGTTTGGTAGCCCTTTGTTGGAAATACAAAGCCTTTTATAAGCTTATTCTCTGCTTTAGGGAAAGTCTGTCTCAGTGATTTTTGTTTACTGCTTTCCACAAGTCAGCCAAGGTGTGTGTTTTTTCAGGTAACCATTTTGGGGTCTATGTTTACTCTTTATATATTATTACTATAAAAACTAGGGAAAGTAACAACATGGAGTAATACCCCAGTTGGGTTCCTTTGCTCCTTGTTACCTCTTTCTGTCTGGTATGTATTGCTTGGGGAACCATATGGTATGAATAACAAGAATCCTTACTTCCGAGTGCTGGCATTACTCACTGGACCCCCTCTCATCCAGGTCCTCCTGCATGACACCCCTGATTTGACCTCTGCTGTTCCAGTGCCCCCCTCCCCCCCAACCAGAGCTGTTCTTGAGCAGATCTTCTGTTTCTGAAGTCTTCTAACACAGGGTCAGACCAAGTGTCCCACGAGCCATCTTGGGAGATATCGTCTATTTGTCTATGGTACTTTGTCTCCTGCAAGGGCAGAGCTGAGTGGTTAAAACAAACTGTTTGGCAAAAAATATTTGCTATATGGCCCTTTATAGAAAAACTTTGCTAGGAATTCTCAATCCCACTGTAAACAATTTGTCCCCTGTGTCTTCCCACTTCTATCTTTCACTTTCCTCTCTCATCAGTTGAGTATCATGTGTCTCAGCCTTATTTTTGACTAACATTCATGTTTTAAAAAAAATCCAACCACATCATCATGCCTACATAATCTTTTCCTAGTCTTTTCAAATTCTACTTCTAAGATCCAACATATATGCTACCTCACCTAAGAAGTCTTCTTTGATTCTACCAGCAAGGATTACTCCACTTTCAATCTAACTGTCTGTGCTGCACCTTATGGTACGTCCTAACCCAGCCCATAGAGTGTCCAGGAGCTCAGGTGTCTCCCCCAGGCTTAACTTCTAAGATAAGGGCTCAGCCCTTCCGGGTGTGGCTGCTCTGAGTCCTAGCCTGAGTGCTGGGCTTACATCCCCATCATCCATAGTCTAGTGGGTGACAGTCACTTGTTTATAAAGTCAAACGTAGCATATTTGATCACCTGATAATCACAGAAGCATTTAAATTAGTTTATAGTGATATGAAAAGCTACCCTTCAGGGGCATCAGTAAGAACCTGGGCTTGTTTCAGCTCTGAAGGAGTCTTAGCTGGCTTTTAGCTATATGTGCCCTTATCCCCTTATAACTCAACTTGTCAGTTTGAGGAAGCATCTCCAGCTCTGAAATTACAGGCTTTCAGATTCCCACAAGGGGGTGACCTCCATCCGAACAGCTCACCCCAGGACTAAGGGGACGATTCTGAATTCTCACAGTCCTGTTGGAAGTGTGTGGCTGGGCTTCAGATGCCCATCTGAAGGCACTTTCATCACTGTGGGTCCTTCTAGCCTATCAGGTCAACATTTACTGGAGTATTTGTAATAATCATTTCAACCCATTTCATGAAGTCAGAATTCGGGTGGATTCAGTCCAGGTGTGCCTTGTTTTTCTCCTTCCTGGCATGTAACACAATTCTAGTTAAAAATTTTATGGGTGCAGTTACTCTAAAAGGGCAGGACACTTACCTGTTCTAGGCATCACTTGTGCCCAGCATGTAGCACAACAGACTCTGCCGAGAGGCATGTAATGACCTGAATAGGTCCACACACCCATATGTGTACCTTTCCTGCTCTTGAGACTGTGTCTTATTCATCTTTTTATTTCCTATGGGTATAACACTGTGCCTTTCACTCACCGTACACCATAGAAATGTGGGGAAGAATCTATTCGTTAGCCTCTCGGCATTGAATTTCAGGTGAGTACCACCCCTCAATTCATACTACCTTTATTTTCTTTTATGATGCTTCTCCCTAGTTTGCACAGGCCTAAAAAGGAATGTCATGTGGGGTAATAAGCCTTCTCTATGTGCTCCCTTAGCTGGGCCTGCATCCTAGAAACAGGTCTCAAAGGCACAGCATTTGTTTACCCATGAGCGTTTCAGTCCTTCTGTCCAGCTGACCAGTAACTGCACACGGAAAGGCCAGAGCTTCCATATCTGCAATCTGGGGATTACACACCGTTGTTCTCTTGCTTTCTTCCTCCACTGGAAAACAAGGGTGTGGAACACTGAAGTACGATGACAGAAGATGATGCCTTTGAAAGGCAATCTCTGCACCTCACTCAGTGTGAGAACACAGCCGGCAAGACGGTGTGTGACTAGCACAGCAATTACTCCCCTTGTTAGATCTAATTTCAGAATACCTCCTTGGCCCATTATTTTAGCACATTTTTTCAATGTACCCAACAGCAGTGTTGACACTGCAAGTCTCTTGAAGGCTGTTGTGTAGATGCCTACTGATTGCACTGGACTATAGACTCTCTTTTGAATGTAAGCACTTAGAGGACACTGAATCCAGTCCATTTTGATTTTGTTTGTTTGTTTTAAATATTTATTTATTTATCTAGCTGTTCTGGGCCTTAGTTGCAGCATGTGGGAATCTAGGGGGCGGCCAGGGGGCAAACTGACCAGGGACTCAAGCCCCCTGCATTGGGAGCTTAGAGTCATAGCCACTGGACCACCAGGGAGGTACCTCAGTCCATTTTGTCTATTGAAGTCCTATTAGTTCTGCATAGCTATTTCATATGTCCATGGGTTTCATATGTATAGTGAATCTTTGAATTAACTAAAACATACTGCTTTTCAAAACTAAAACAGTTCCCTGTATTATCTGCAGTACTAAATGGGAATTCTCTTTCAGTAAATGTGGTGACTCCCTAACTTGCCCCAGCAGTTATTCAAATGATAATTGAACCTTACTTAATGATTCTAGGTTATCTATTTGCATTAATTATTGGGTTCCTAAGAAGGAAATGGCACCCCACTCCAGTACTCTTGCCTGGAAAATCCCATGGACGGAGGAACTTGGTATGCTACAGCCCATGGGGTCGCTAAGAGTCGGACACGACTGAGTGACTTCACTTTCACTTTTCACTTTCATGCACTGGAGAAGGAAATGGCAACCCACTCCAGTGTTCTTGCCTGGAGAATCTCAGGGACAGGGGAGCCTGGTGGGCTGCCGTCTATGGGGTCGCACAGAGTCGGACACGACTGAAGCGACTTAGTAGCAGCAGCAGCAAGATATAAAGAACTGATGGCTCCTACATTAAATCACTTCAGATTGTTGAAATATTTTAGTCTGCTTTTATAAGACTTCTTCGAGAGTCATCTACTGTTTCTCACTTCTACTATTGTGCCCTTCATGCAGTTCAGTTACTATCTTATTTTAAATACCAGTTCCTGGGTGAATATATCAAGATGCCTATACTCTGTAAAAAAAAAAAAAAAAACCCACTCCTCATATATAGGGAGTTTTGTATAATGATTTAAAGTGTGCACCCTACATTTTAATCCCTGTTCTGCTATCAGTTAGCTGTTGATCTTGGACAAGTAACTTAATTTTTCCACTCTTTCCTCGGTGTTTCATCCATTGAATGTGCATAATTGTTCTCACTTCCTAGAACTTTGGAAATTAGATGCCTAGGACAGGCCTCCTATGTGGAAAGAGTTGCATGGCTGTGTTAGCTGCTTTTGCTGTGGATACACTCACGAATGACAGAGCACAGAGCCTGGTGGGCTACAGTCCATGGGGTCACAAAGTGTCAGACACAGCTGAGCAACTGAGCACACACATAGCACATAGAACTGATTTTGGCCAGCTGTATTCTAGCTCTGGGCACTGGCTGATAGTGTAGGCTGTAAACTGGGAAAGTTTTATTCAGATTACCCTATGTCCTTTGAATCATATCAGAACTTCTCTCTTGAGATGAAATGAGAGATAGAAAACTCTTAGATTTTAAGCCATGGGTCACTTCCCATTGTCAGTTCATAAAATCATTTTAGTAGGTTAGCATCAAGGGTTTTTAAAGAGAAAGGGCAGGAATAGAGTAGAAAATGTTTTGTTTTGTTTCATAATTTCTATTTCAATTATAGATTTATATATACACATTGTACCAGTTGCTATGTAAAATGTGCTTTTTATTGTGGGTTGTGGTCAAAGTCTGAATAACCCTGAGTTAGAATTGTAGCTAATGCAATAGATAGGATTCTTTTTCTCATTTTCCAATGCCCATGTCTGTAATAGTGTTAGACTTGCTTTGTCAAGGTTTTTGTCATCTTTTTCTGGGTATCACAACCATGAAAAATAAGTGCCTCATTCTGGGGGTGTGTGGTTGGAGTGGGGGACCCTGTCCAGGAAGCACATTGATGGGCTGGAGGCGTGGAAGGGTGTTATCATCATCCCTGGGGCCTTCCCTGGTCCAAGTAGGATCTCCTGCCCCGTGAACCTTCATCATCTGGGTTTGAGAATGCACAGCCATTCCAAGGATTTATAAGTAGCTATAAAAGGAGATTTTAAAATTCAGCTTGAATCTTTTCATATCATAATCACACTTGTGATTCAGCAGAGGGTTTTTTCATGTTGCATTCATACTCAAGGGCTGGGTTTTTTTTTCCCTCCTCCTTTTTTCCACTGAAAGAATGCTAACAAGAATAAATTGAGTGGATGAGCCTTCATTGTCGCCGTTTTTCTTCACCGAGGTATTTATAGTAAGAAGATTAAATGTGCCGAAGCCGTTCTTCCCATTCATGTAAACCAAAAAGACGAGGAGTTTCATGAGTGCCTGGGCGGTGGTTTGGTCTAATGAGAAGAGCATCCCCCGGCAGCCCGGAGACTTGGAGCAGCTGAGCTCAACCCCCTCAGCTCCAGGGGGGCTGCTCCCTCCAGAAGTGGAATTGAGCAGCTATGCTCAATTACGGGCTTCGAGGAAGCAAGACCTCCTCATGCAGAACCTTGACTGCAAGTCACCTGTCCTTCCCGAGTTCTCTTGAGGGAGCACTTGCCTTACACCAGGCTGACCGGCTAGGACCAACTGAAAAATCAGGGCATGGAGTTTGACCCTGAGCACTCTGTTCATGGACAGACTATTTGAAATTGTGGCTTTCCAACAACATCTAGGACTTATAGCTTCTCTATAAAAATAGGAAGTTGAACTGTACAGTGTAATACTGACCCCCTGCCTGTGGACCGTGTGGCTTGTGTCTCCTTCCCCTCTTCTTGCTCAAGGACCGTCAAAGAGGGAGGCAGCTTCCCAGGTCACAGGGTCACAGGGGTGACCTTTGGACTGTGCTGAGCAGCTGAGTGTCGCCCTGCTTGGGCAGAGCATCAAGTTGTACATGGGTGGTGTTGCTTCCGCCTCTTACCTCTGAGCGAGATGGTCCGTGCAGATGGTCCCCACATAGATGCCCCATTTCCAGAGGACCTGTCTGTCCACCAGTGGCCACACTTCTCCACTGAGCTTCCTTTCACCGGCACCACTGCTGCTGCCATGGGAACCAAAAATATTAATATAAATATACATGTTTGTGTGTATACCATGTACACACATGTGTACTCACACACATATCGTTAAAGTGCTTGTGGTTTCTGAGGATGGAGAAAGGGGGAAACTATGTAAATCAAAAATGTCCAAAGGGTCATCTTCTTCCCTGGCCAACCACCCATCTTCAGAGGTTCCTGGGCTTCAATTCTCAAGTCCTTCTGAGGTCCCACAGAACTGACACTTTGCCTCTTGATTTTTCTTCCATGAAGGCTCAGCTTTTCACCTTCTCAGATGTGCTAAGTCCCATCCCTTAGCCTTCCAGCTTCTAAAATCTTATCTTTTATTTATTTACTTCAGTCTCCTCTATTGTTGGGCTTCCCTGGTAGTGCAGACAGTAAAGAATTTGCCTGCAACATGGGCGAAGATCCTCTGGAGAAGGGAACGGCTACCCACTCCAGTGTTCTGGCCCAGAGAATTCCATGGATAGAGGAGCCTGGTGGGATACACTCCATGGGATCACAAAGAGTTGGAGATGGCTGAGCAGCTTCCACTTTCACTTGCCTCTATTGTCAGTCTTTCTATCCTTTTGGTTTTAAGACTTTTTATTCCTCTGTTGTTATTCTGTAGGAGTTTTGGAACAGAGCCAAGCTGCCTGTCCTGTTCAGTTGGTATCTCAGCAGCCTCTCCATAGGAACTTTCAGCATCCAGTCAGGCTCCCCTGAGCCACTTGCTTTTCGATCCTGTATCACCTGTGGTCCATCTCTCTGCTCTTCCTTACTCCAAGCCCATCCCAAATCCAGGGAGCCCATGAAAATGCCCCTGGCTGGGTCTCTGCCTTCCCTTAAGAGTTGGTTGCCTTCTCCTCTTATCGTCATAAAAAAATTATACATTTATTTTCTGACTTAAGACCTCATTTTTTATTATGTTACTTGACTGTTGAGTATGCTGCGCTGTGCTTAGCCACTCAGTCATATACAGCTCTTCACGGTCCCATGGAATGTAGTCCACCAGGCTCCTCTGCCTGTGGAAATTTCCAGGCAAGAATACTGAAGCAAGTTGTCATTTTCTACTCCAGGGAATCTTCCTGATGCATGGATTGAACCTGTGTCTCCTGCATTGGTAGGCGGATTCTCTACCACCATTTTTCACACTTTGGTGTTCTCCACAATTGGCAGGATACCTGGCATCTAATAGATGATTAGTAAATTACAGTGGTGATTGTTGCCATAGATTACAAATTACAGAAATATGTTATAGCAGTTTTATGTCTCAGCTAACCTTCCCGTAGGAACTGGGAAAAACGTTCTCCACCAAAAGCAATGAGGCAGCTACGACCCTGTAGGCATGGTGTTTGGGGGAGGGACGGGGGTGTAAAGAAATGAAACACATGTTCCTGCCACTTCTGTCTCTTGTATTAAAAGGGAGGACCTTTCTACACTGTTGGTGGGAATGTAAACTGCTACAGCCACTGTACCAATTGGAATAGTATGGAGGTTCCTTAAGAAACTAAAAACAGAGCTACCATATGATCCTGCAGTCCCACTCCTCTTTGGACATATGCCAGAGGAAAACACGACCTGAAAGGATGCATGCACCCCAATGTTCATTGCAGCGCTGTTTACAACAGCCAAGACATAGAAACAACCTAAATGTCCATTGACAGAGGGTACATATATATACAGTGGAATATTTCTCAGCCATAAAAAGAATGAAATAATGCCATTTACCGCAACATGAATGAACCTAGAGATTGTCACACTGAGTGAAGTAAGTCAGGCAGAGAAAGAGAAATATTGTATGATAGTGCTTATATGTGGAATCTAAAAATAATTATACAAGTGAACTTATTTACAAAACAGAAACAGACTCACAGACAAGGAATGACCTTATGGTTACCAGGGGGTAAGGGTGAGGAAAGGGGATGGTTAGGGAGTTTGGGATCAACATGTACACACAGCTATGTTTAAAATACATAACCAACAAGATCCTACTGTGTATTATGCTGCTCAGTATTATGTAACAACCTAAATGGGAAAAGAATTTGAAAAAGAATAGATACATGTGTAAGTATAACTGAATCACTCTGCTGTACATCTGAAACTATCATAACGTCATTCATCAACTGTACTCCAGTATAAAATAAAAAATTTAAAAAATAAAAAATTTTTTTTTTAAAAAAAGGAGGGGTGGTGTGTGAAAGACAGGGACGGTGTAGGGAGAGGCACACTCTTGGGAAATGTGCCTTAGTTTTCCTACCCCGTGAGCGTGGCCCAGGCATTCAGCGATTGGAAATCTCTGCGGCTGCTTTTCTGTCTGCGCTCGTTCCTTATTGATGGGGAGAATCAGGTGATGACTGTCTGGGACTGTCTGTGTCGTCCTTTGCTCAGAATCCAGGCGGGCTCAGTTCCAGGCATTCTGAAGTCGGTCCATTGCCAGGAAAGCTGTGGGTGCTGAGAGGATTCACCCTGGCTGTAAAATTTGCAGTATTTCTTTTCATTCACACTGACTGAAGAGAGAGCTTCACTTGTATTTGCCCAACACATAGTATTATCATTTTATGTTTCCTCGGAGAGTTTTCCGCTGAAGCCTCATATTCTGTTTCCTGTCCTGCCACCATCCCCACCACCATACACACTGTCATGTCAGTGGCAAGTCTGTTTGTCAGAAAACTCTAATTGCTTTATGTGTGAGAACATTAAACTACGATAAATTTATGTACGCAGCTGCTCCATTACTGCAGAACAAGTTTTATCTCCTAATAAATTGATGTTTCTTTTTAGTGTCAACTAAAACCAAAATTTACACCCGAGGAAGTGAACCTTAACATTAAATAATTACTTCAATGCCACTCGTGGTAAGAAAGGGCCCGCACTACCCAGCTCTAAAAAGGCTGGAGCCAGGGAAATGGTTTTTTCCTCTGTTAATTGTTTCTTGAAAGCATAATTGCACAATGGCTTTAATTGAAATAGGAATGGAAGCTATGCCCTTTTAAAGCAGATACTGTAAATAGTGTCATCATTTGGTATGAGTTACACCATCAGGGAAAAGACTAAAAGGCTTATTTATGTTGAAGGGTTAGGGGGAAGGAAAGAGATTTGCTTTGGTGGTTTATCTGCAGTTGCATTTAAGATAATGGGATAGATGCTTAAAATTCACTGGACTTTGATTAATATTTAATTCATCTTTTCTACCAGACTTTGAATCCAACTGACTACTAATAAAAGACAGAGCTTGGACAAAGGGCTCCTATAAATTTGACTGACTTTTACAGGATCTGCATTAAAATGGCCAGAGGCTGATGTTCTTCTTATTTTTGTGTTTGTTATACCTCAAATATGGTGCTCTTTAAGAATAATATATATTAAAGACTTTACTTGGTTGAGCCCATGTGGAATAAATAAGGAGTAGTTTTATTTTATTTTTTTTAATTCAACTCTTTATGGTGGCTTTTCTTAAATTGAAATACAGTTGATTTACAATATTAGTTTGATGTGTACAGCAAACCGATTCAGTTATATATATATTATTTTTCAGATTCCTTTTCCTTATAGAAAAAGAATATTATTTTTTTATTATTTTATTATTACACAGAACATTGAGTAGAGTTCCCTGATATACAGTAGGTCTTTGTTGTTTAATATATATGTAGCAGTGTGTATTTGCTAATCCCAACCTCTTTAGGATGGATTTCTGTAGAGGGAAGAAACTGTTAAGACAGGGTTTACAAAGGTTGGGCTGTTCTTTCTATTTTTCTTTATTTAATCCCCACAGTGAACCTGCAAGGATATTCCTACTTCACAGAAGAGGTTTAGACAGTTTGTCATCTGATTCAATTTATACAACTGATCAGAGATGGAGAAACCCTGATGGAACCCTGCTCTCTGCTTTCAAACCCTAGGCTACACTCACCTCTAAAAATCTCCCTTTCCCCTGGATCTGACAGATTGTTTCCAGATCACACTGAGGGCTGCTTCTGCCATAGTCGATGGTGGGTGGTGTGTGGAGGCCTCAATGCCTGAAGGGTGAGAACCCTGTGGCAACATATGTTTGCTTTAAATTCATATTATGATCTGAAAGTTTATTATATATACATGTGTGTGAGAGAGAGAGAGAAAGAGAGAGATCCCCTTTGAGTCTGGCACAGATGAGAAAGCTTTTTCTCCAATTTCTATGCATCAGGAAGACAACAGCAACAACAGAATGTTAAGACATGGGCCAACCTGGCATAGCCCTGGGCTAAGAATCTGTATATTTGCATCATCTTGAATCGCCGTCTCCTAGTTTGTTAATAACCTTGGCAGGCCACTTTATCTCTGGGCTTCAATTTCTTCTTTGATAAAGAGAAGTATCTCAAAGCTACCTTATGATTTGAGTGTTCTTCAGTTCTTCTTTTAAAGTGGTCCTGTGATGGTAGACTAGAATCTGCAGTATAGAATTTATTTGAGTGTTGGCTGTTCATTCCACCCTACGTAAGAAACACTTATGGTTTCCTTTTCATTGCCTTAACCTTCCCAGCCGGTGTGTGAACTAGAAGACAGGAAAGCCAGACAGTCCAAGGACAGCCTGGATGTTGTTCTATGCCAGTTCTACCAATTATCTAGGAAATGATTAATATTCCTTTTTTTAAAGTCGGATTTGTTTTTTAAATGGCATTTGAATAAAATGTTAAATGCCATGATGGAGATCAACACACACCCAAACACTTAATTGGACAATCTGTGTTGTCCTGGCTCTAGCATTTTGGAAGAGTTCTGAAGTTGATGGCTTTATTTTATTTGAAAGTCTCTGTTAGCTACAGGGAAATTTTTTCAAAGTAACTGAAAGATCCTGTGAAAATCACATAGATAGCATGTTGGGTCCATAGGGTACAATTAAAGGATTTAACTAGATATCTTTCTTCATCTTCCAAAACAAAATCTGATCTTGATCCTCTGTAAAGCCATTTTAGGTTTTAAAAAAAAAACAAACTATTACGATATTTAGTTGGCACATTCATTTGGTGCCAAATTTCTAAAAATTTGTTAGTACTATAGATAGATACAGCTATATATATATGTATATTCTCTAGAATTTTGTGTTTTCTTGTATAAGTAATACATAGATCACAGTTAAACTCATTTTATAGTATTTGCAGTCTACTTTTACTATTAAGCTAACTACAAAGATTTAGAATTATTATATCTTTGCTTATATGAGCCATTGTTACTGTATCATGGCCTTGTCTGGCGCCAACTCCTTTGTCAGAAACATAACCTCCAATTATCAGATTGCTCCTATGGGAAAATATGATTCACTTTACGATGTGGTTTTTAGGAACACACTGTGGCAAAAAGTTGAGAATGCTTGCCTTTTTTAAAATGTAAGCTTCTCAACCCTTTATAACATCAGTTACAACTTGGCAAGATGTGATATGACTAGGGTTGGAGGTTATTCATGGATTGAATTTGACTCAAGTCTCAGAGCACGCCCCCCACAAGTGGATACAAAAGGGGTAACAAATGCATATGTCAAACTTAAGCTTTAGTTGGAAAGTTTGGTTTTCCCAGGTGGCTCAGTGGTAAAGAATCCACCTGCCAATGCAGGAGACTCAAGAGATGCGGGTTCAATCCCTGGGTCAGGAAGATCTTCTGGAAGAGGAAATGGCAACCCACTCCAGTATTCTTGCCTGAAAAATTACATGGACAGAGGAGCCTAGGGGGCTACAGTCCATATACACCCATGTTTTGAATGAGAGTTTTGCTTAAAATGTTATCAAATAGAAGATTTCTGTAATGCTAAACATCTTGATCTTCCAAACACAGATTATGGTCATCGTTACTGATAAATCCTGGCTTTTCTCTTAAAAATTCAAAACCTCGTTGTCCTTTTGTGCTCCTTTTGTTCATTAATGAGACTTACACTGTTGGTAAAAATCTTTAAAATGATGTTTTAATTGCTTCTAAAATCCTGAGATCTTAGTTACAAGATTAAAAGTCACAAGGACCAAAAATAAAGCTTATTAATTTTGAGGGTTTTTTTGGGGGGGGAGGGAGTGCTTAAATTAATTGAAGTTGTCCAATCAACTTTTTTTTTTTTTAAGTCTCCTTCATAATAATATCCATTGGGACTTAGAAGTTACACAAACTGAGTAACTCATCTGTAAAGAAATACTGAGAATATAGTGAATGGTAACCTTCATCAGGAGAGGACACATCTTAGACTCTTTCTTGTACTCTTTTCTTGAGAAGAGTTAACCAAACTCTTGGTGGAACATACTTGATAACAGATATTCGCCTAACATCAAGGAAATGAGAAGGTTAGAGACTTGGACCTAGGATACTCAAGACAACAGTATATCAGAGCTGTCATGTTTAGTTCATTCAAACAATATTTGAAGTTACTCTAAAATTTCTTTCAATTAGTGAAACCTTAGCTCTCATGAAAGGAACTAGATTGACAACCCCTGAGGACACTCTTCTTTGTCACCAGCACAGCAGCAGATGCCACCTACCAGCAGTCCAGGGATCACAAGCCCGAGGCCCAGCCTGAAGGGAGCAGAGAGGCTAGTGCTTGCACCCATGGGGATTCCCTGCAATGAGCCTTTAGCAGCAGAGCCTGCCAGGTTACTTAAGGTGCTGCTCAAACTGGGCACATTTTTGTATAATGAGATCCCCCCCTTCATAAGCACAATCCAGCCTTCCTTTTTGCTTCTCTATTGCTGCAAAAAGTAAACCTGCTCCTTTTCTAACAATATTTGTTGGATTTATCATATATATTCATCCCTCTTCTCTTTCAACATGTTCTTTCTGTATCTGATCCACTGTCATGGCTTAAATATGCATGGCATGTGTTGATGGCAGCTGATACTCCCTTCGAAATCCCTTCTTTCCTGAGCTACAGGACCAGATGTATAACCTACTCTGTGCCTCCCTCAGAAGTCATTGTCGTCAGTGTTTATCAAGTGCCTGGGTTACATGCTTTCTTAGACATCATCTCACATTATTTGCATACACATATTATTAGCCAAATGTTATTTCTTTTAGAAGAGTCAAAATAAATAACTACTCAAACTAGGGAAAGAAATTCTAGGCTTTATAGTCCATACTCAATAGAGTGGTCATTGTGGACCTCTACTCACTGTCGTTAGTGAAACAAAATTTATTCTTGTAGGAGAATTGACCACCGAATTTCTAAAAATTACTAGAAGCAGTTCTTCAAAATAGTTATTAAAATGAAGTTTAAAAGGACTCCCAAAAGTAAAAGGTATATTAGAAAATTGAACAAGTAATTTTAATTGGACATTAAGTATATCTCAGAGTTTATTGGTAGCTAAGGCAAAAAGGACAACATGAAAACCATCCTCTATGACAAAAGGAAATGTATGAGTTTATTTGGAGAAATGCTCTCATTAGCACTAAGTTCCAGGAGTCATTTTTAACATACATACATGTAAAAGGGAAATTGCATAACAAAATGACCATTTTCAATGGAAGGGTTGTATGAGATTTATTAATGTTTTTATTATGATCAATTATGCAATAAATGGAAAGATATGAGGTCATATGTAGGAACACCTTCTCCAGTGTTATATGTTAGGAGTAATTTCTCACATATATACTTTCTAAAATTAAAATTGTATGATGAATTGGATTATGTTTGTATAGGGTTTGTAAATATAGGCAGGCGGATTCTTTACCACTGAGCCACCTGGGAAGCCCATACATATATATACATATTCTTTTTCATTGTGGTTTTTTATAGGAAATTGAATACATTTCCCTGTGCTATACAGTAGGGCCTTGTTGTTTATCTATATTATAAATAGTAGTTTGTATCTACTAATTCCAAAGTCTTAATTTATCGCTCCCCTACCTCCTTTCCCCTTTGGTAACCATAAATTTGTTTTGTATGTCTCTGAGTCTGTTTCTGTCTTCTAAATAAGTTCGTTTGTGTCATATTTTAGATTCTACATATAAGTGATATCATGTAATATTTATCTTTCTCTTTCTGACTTGCTTTGCTTAGTATGATAATCTCTAGGTCCATCCATGTTGCTACAAATGGCGATTTAATGATTTCTTAAATTCAGCAAAATATAGTTATAATTATGTACTTCATGCATACTTCTTACATTTTAGTTCAGTTTGCAACACATTAAAAAAAAAACCCAGACTATAGTGATTAAAAGAAAAAAAAAAACTAGATTCTGGCAACAGAAGAGTAGTGGATTGCTTCTCCAAGTTTTTGACATGTTATTGTAAAGATAGAAAATCAACTCCTTAGCTGAATCCATGTTGTAATAAACCCTAGTGACTTGATGGAAACAATTTTGCAAAATTTGCAGTAAGTTTCATATAAATTTGTGTTTATCAAAAGCACCTTCAAATTTATTAAATGTTCTGCAATTTACCTATCTATTCCATGGACTCCATACATCTTCACAAAGTTCTGTGGATAATGTCGTGCCAAGACCATGGAGATGACATTTTGATGTCAAAACAAAATAATGTAACAGAAACCTATAGAAACAATGTTGCAGTGACAAAATGAAATGTCAGCAGAGGTCTATTGTAGCGTAATGTCAAAACAAAATGTCAGCCAAAATCCATGGAGACACTATTGTGATATCAAAATGAAACAATATCAGTGCCAGTCTGTAGAGACATTACAATATGAGAAAAGACAAAACAATATCGTTGAGATCTGTGACTCCTGAGACTCAATGTAGCTTCATGTCAGATTAAGTGGTTTGTGACAAACATGGGTAATATTTTGATATGTATTTTCTAAATCCTTCTTTTGCCACTCAAGAATATATCCCAAACTAGTTCTTTAGCATAAATGACTGTGTTAGACAATTGCTAATGTTTACACCTAAATCTATGTCAAAGTGTATGTCTACGTTGATTCTGGCCTTCTGTTCTACTATACACATAATTAGTTCTGTTTGGTCTTGGCTTAGCTTCTCAGCACACCAGTACTTGGACATCAGTTGAACATAAAAATATGGGACAGGCGGTGTTACAATCTGCTTGTAAGGGACCATACTGGGCTTTAGCAGCTGCTTTGTCCCATTTCTTTCTCCTCTGTCCTCAGGTGTAGCTGGCACTACCGCTGCCTTGAGGAGCCTTCAGGCATCAAGGCTGGTTTTGAAATGTACACCTGAATTCTCATGACCTTTGCCCCTCCCACTCATCATTCAGGAGCACCTTGGCTGGGTAGTTATTCTGTTTTCCAGCTCTTCAATATTAATTGAAAAATAAAAAATTCTGTGTTTATGGCAGAAAAACAAATCTTTATTAAAATCTGTAATCGTGTTAAATTAGGGTTTTTTTTTTTCCCCTAAAGAAAGTTATTTAAATGAGTAGAGTGTCAGGTTAAAGTCTTTGAGTACCATATTAGACATAGACAAGTGAAAATTTCACCATATGAATCACCTTATAAAGGTCGACATTTTAGGAATCAGCTAACTAAAATGGACTGGAATGGGTGAATTTAACTCAGATGACCATTATATCTCCTACGGTGGGCAAGAATCCCTTAGAAGAAATGGAGTAGCCATCATAGTCAACAAAAGAGTCCAAAATGCAGTACTTGGATGCAATCTCAAAAACGACAGAATGATCTGTGTTCATTTCCAAGGCAAACCATTCAATATCAGAGTAATCCAAGTCTACGCCCTGACCAGTAATGCTGAAGAAGCTGAACAGTTCTATGAAGACCTACAAGACTTTCTAGAACTAACACCCAAAAAAGATGTCCTTTTCATTATAGGGGACTAGAATGCAAAAGTAGGAAATCAAGAAACACCTGGAGTAACAGGCAAATTTGGCCTTGGAGTACAGAATGAAGCAGGGCAAAGGCTAATAGAATTTTGCCAAGAGAACACACTGGTCATAGCAAACACCCTCTTCCAACAGCACAAGAGAAGGCTCTACACATGGACATCACCAGATGGTCAACACCGAAATCAGATTGATTATATTCTTTGCAGCCAAAGATGGAGAAGCTCTATACAGTCAGCAAAAACAAGACCAGGAGCTGACTATGGCTCAGATCATGAACTCCTTATTGTCAAATTCAGACTTAAATTGAAGAAAGTAGGGAAAACCACTAGACCATTCAGGTATGACCTAAATCAAATCCCTTACAATTATACAATGGAAGTGAGAAATAGATTTAAGGGACTAGATCTGGTAGAGTGCCTGATGAACTTTGGACAAAGGTTCATGACATTGTACAGGAGACGGGTCAAGACCATCCCCATGGAAAAGAAATGCAAAAAGGCAAAATGGCTGTCTGAGGAGGCCTTACAAATAGCTGTGAAAAGAAGAGAAGCGAAAAGCAAAGGAGAAAAGGAAAGATATGTCCAATTGAATGCAGAGTTCCAAAGAATAGCAAGGAGAGATAAGAAAGTCTTCCTCAGTCATCAATGCAAAGAAACAGAGGAAAACAATAGAATGGGAAAGACTAGAGATCTCTTCAAGAAAATTAAAGATACCAAGGGAACATTTCATGCAAAGATGGGCTCAATAAAGGACAGAAATGGTATGGACCTAACAGAAGCTGAAGATATTAAGAAGAGGTGGCAAGACTACACAGAAGAACTGTACAAAAAAGATCTTCATGACCCGGATAACCACAGTGGTGTGATCACTCACCCAGAGCCAGACATTGTGGAGTGCGAAGTCAAGTGGGCCTTAGGAAGCATCACTACGAACAAAGCTAGTGGAGGTGATGGAATTCCAGTTGAGCTATTTCAAATCCTCAAAGGTGATGCTGTGAAAGTGCTGCACTCAATATGCCAGCAAATTTGGAAAACTCAGCAGTGGCCCCAGGATAGGAAAAGGTCTGTTTTCATTCCAATTCCAAAATGGCAATGCCAAAGAATGCTCAACCTACTGCACAATTGCACTCATCTCAAGGCAATGGCACCCCACTCCAGTACTCTTGCCTGGAAAATCCCATGGACGGAGGAGCCTGGTAGGCTACAGTCCATGGGGTTGCTAAGAGTCGGACACGACTGAGCAATTTCACTTTCACTTTTCTCTTTCATGCACTGGAGAAGGCAATGGCAACCCACTCCAGTATTCTTGCCTGGAGAATCCCGAGGACAGCGGAACCTGGTGGGCTGCCGTCTATGGGGTCGCACAGAGTCAGACACGACTGAAGCGACTTAGCAGCAGCAGCAGCACACGCTAGTAAAGTAATGCTCAAAATTCTCCGAGCCAGGCTTCAGCAATATGTGAACTGTGAACTTTCAGATGTTCAAACTGGTTTTAGAAAAGGCAGAGGAACCAGAGATCAAATTGCCAACATCCACGGGATCATCGAAAAAGCAAGAGAATTCCAGAAAAATATCTATTTCTGCTTTATTGACTATGCCAACGCCTTTGACTGTGTGAATCACAATAAACTGTGGAAAATTCTGAGAGAGATGGGAATATCAGACCACCTGACCTGTCTCTTGAGAAACCTGTATGCAGGTCAGGAAGCAACAGTTAGAACTGGACATGGAACAACGGACTGGTTCCAAATAGGAAAAGGAGTACATCAAGTCTGTATATTGTCACCCTGCTTATTTAACTTGTATGCAGAGTACATCATGAGAAATGCTGGGCTGGATGCAGCACAAGCTGGAATCAAGATTGCTGGGAGAAATATCAGTAACCTCAGATATGCAGATGACACCACCCTTATGGCAGAAAGTGAAGAAGACTTAAAGGCCTCTTGATGAAAGTGAGAGAGGAGAGTGAAAAAGTTCGCTTAAAACTCAACATTCAGAAAACTAAGATCATGGCATCCAGTCCCATCACTTCATGGCAAATAGATGGGGAAACAGTGGAAACAGTGTCAGACTTTATTTTTCTGGGCTCCAAAATCACTGCTGATGGTGACTGCAGCCATGAAATTAAAAGACGCTTACTCCTTCGAAGGAAAGTTATGACCAAGCTAGACAGCATATTAAAAAGCAGAGACATTACTTTGCCAACAAAAGTCCATCTAGTGAAGGCTATGGTTTTCCAGTAGTCATGTATGGATGTGAGAGTTGGACGGTGAAGAAAGCTGAGTGCCGAAGAATTGATGCTTTTGAAACTGTGGTGTTGGTGAAGACTCTTGAGAGTCCCTTGGACTGCAAGGAGATCCAACCAGTCCATCCTAAAGGAGATCAGTCCTGAATATTCCTTGGAAGGACTGATGTTGAAGCTGAAACTCCAATACTTTGGCCACCTGATGCGAAGAGCTGACTCATTGGAAAAGAACCTGATGCTGGGAAAGATTGAAGGCGGGAGAAGAGGATGACAGAGGAAGAGATAGCTGGATGACATCACCAACTCAATAGACATGAGTTTGAGTAAATTCTGGGAGTTGGTGATGGACAGGGAGGCCTGGTGTGTTGTGGTCCTTGGGGTCGCAAAGAGTCAGACACGACTGAGCAACTGAACTGTACTGAACTGATATAGGTCAAAATGTTCTTTTCCACATTTTAAATGATTTGTCTGGAGTTCAATATTATTGATTTTTTTTTTTTTTTGGTAATTTGAAAAATCCCTGAAATTGAGAAAGAAAAAGTCAAATGAAAGAAAAGAAACTCTTCTATGAATACTATGGTAACAAAAGAAATATTTTTTTGTCATTCAGCTACAGTATAATTCTAAAATGTATAAATATTTAAGCAAAGTGATACAACAGAGTTTCCATTAACTAGAACTCAATTAAGCAGATCCACAATTAGCTAATGAGCATGCAAACTGCCCTTTTTAGGAGAAAGAAGTTAAGTACATAAGAAGTGCCATTATGGGGAATTTGTTTAAAAAAAAAGAAAAAAGTTACAAAGGTGAAAAGGCTTTGGGGGTAATACCTATAGTCAATAGAGTAGGTTCAGCTCAATTTCTTCCCTTTTTTCTACTCAGAGTAGTCAGTAATCAGAACTAAAGGCCATGAGAATCTTAAAGCTTTTTAAAAAGTTAAATGATATTCATTTTTCCTTCTTTCGAAGATGGAAGAGACTTTAGTGCTTTCTGTAAGGATTTTTGAACATAAGGATTGAAACATACAAAAGAAGATTTTGATAAACTTTTAGTTAATCAGAGTATCGATTGGTTCTTCTAAGACAATGATTATTTGGGATCTCATGATAGGTTTTTGGGGGGGCTTCCCTGGTTGACTCAGTTTTAAAGAACCCACCTGCCAATGCAGGTTTCGATCCCTGCATTGGGAAGTTCCCCTGGAGAAGGAAATGGCAACCCACTCCAGTATTCTTGCCCAGGAGATCTCATGAACAGAGGAGCCTGGTGGGCTATAGTCCATGGGATCGCAGAAGAGACACTACTTAGTGACTAAACAACAACATTCCACATTTGATTTGCTTGTATTAATTCACATGTAGTAGCCATAAAACTATGCTCGTACCTGGACTTTGATATCAGCTTCGTGGTGGCGTCTGTGGAGTCTGGAGCTGTATTCTAAAAGTATGCTCTGTAGCTGGGGCACAATTGCACAATGGGAAACTCATGACACGTTCTTTGTCATGAGTACCAGTGAAATGCTTTTAAGAGATCCAGATGGGAGCTGGTTACTCTTGGGCAGGACAATTAAGAGTGGATCCCAGAAAATACTGAAGTAGAGGATTAAAATGATAAATCATAACCACCAATGGGAGAAAACCTGTATAATAAACATAAAGCCCAACTGTGAATCTCATCACATGTCAAAGAAAGGAAAATTGTTTTGAATGTTAATGTCAGAACATGTGTTTAGGGGAGAAGGTTTGAGGATTTGGGTAAATCATTAAAGTAGAATTTACTTATATTTGGAACCTTGCAGATTACAAGTGCAATGCTTTAAAAGCTGAGTCTCCAAGTTTATATATATGTGTATATACACATGTTATACATGTGTATGGAGAAGGAAATGGCAACCCACTCCAGTATTCTTTCCTAGAGAATCCTGTGGACAGAGGAGCCTGGCGGGCTGCTGTCCATGGGGTCGCACAGAGTCGGACACGACTGAAGCGACTTAGCCGCAGCAGCAGCAGCAGACATATGTATAACACAAACAAGAATATAAGCATAAAACATAAAAGCATCATTAACGATGTCCGCCATTGATTCCAAATCAATATGGTCGCACAGTTTGTGCTTTTTCATAATAATTCAGTTAAGCATGGAATGAGAAGTTCAATTGATTGACATTTTCGTCTCATTTATTTCCAGGTAAATAATTTGTAAATTAGGGCACGGTCAAATCATGAATAGAAGAAGAGTAAATTATTAACTAATAATTATGAACTTAATTCAGAGCACAAAGAGAAGTAAAAAAAATAATTACCAGTCAGAAAAATATTCTAATGCTCTTTAAAATGTTTGAAAATAATAGATGAAGACTCTCTATTTGGTCCCATCCAACGGTCTGTTTTTTAGAAAATGAATAAATTTATGTTTCTACTTTTATTTTAGGTATCAAAACCTTTTAGAGTCAGGCACTCACGAAACCTGTAGGCATTATATCTTCTGTTACATTATCTTCCACTTTAAGTCATTTCAGAAAAGCCATATAGAATTTAACCATTATTTAGAATTATGAGCATTAAGCACCACATTGCGTTAGAATTTTTATCTTAAAAAAATCTGAGTTCTGTATAGTATTTTGCATTTATGCTGTCATTAAAGACGGAGAATGCAAAAACAAAGACAATATTAGTCTTAAATTCTATGTAATCATTTCATGATTAAAGAATTAAAGTAATGGTTATATATTTAGTTTCTAGCTTGTATGATAAAACCTCTGTAATGTGAAAAAGAACATGATAATCGTTTTATTTTGTCAAAACCCATCAGGTTTTGTAATTTAATTTCCATTGCTTTTTTATTTCAAATTTCCATAATGTATTCCTGATTTTCACTCTACTTTTAGTTCTTCAAGGTTTTCACCTGTAATATTAAAAATCCATTTGCTCTTTGTTCAGACACTCAAATGTATATTTTAGTTTGAAGCATACACTTTAACTGTAGGTCACAACTCACTAACCTTTGTATTCTCAGTGGTTTTATTGAATGAATAGTATAAATCCATAAACTTTCCTCAACTCTGTAACCCATTAGAATAACCTTACATGTCCTTGCCTTTTAATAGACAGTTCAAGAAAATCACACGATTTATGAAAAATAAATGCACTTTGGGCATTAACCCCAAATTATAACTGCTTCTTGCATTGTGCAAAGGAAAATGACATATGTGGTTTCTTATAGGCAGTAACGTTTTATTTTCAAGAGTGCATTTAAATTCATAGGTATGCCTGGAAAACATTTTCTCTCCCATCATTTATTCGTTTAAAGCCACACAGAGTTGCCTGCTAGGAAGACTCATGCCTGCAGGACCCTGCTTCTGTCTACGGCCCAGCACTCTTCCCTCACAGGGGCTTGTGTAGGTTCAATATGAATTTCTCCACCATCCTTGGGGTTTTAGATTCTAACAGTCACCCTCACAGTATTCAAAGACTGTTTAGCAAGATTTATTAGAGTATGATCTCTTTGATAATTTTACATTGATAATTTTTTAAAGCTTGCTAAACAATATTACTTTTGATACGGAGTTTTATCATTTGCCTCACTGGAGGTGTGACTGGAAGACTGAGCAACCCTTCTGGGTAGCAACCAACTTGGATTATTTCTGTGGAATTTACTAGTCAGGAGGAGCCACCTCAGGCTCACAATGGAACGTCTTTTTTCGTGTATTTATTGTTGGGTCCTGAAATTATGTATGTTTATGTGTGTGTGTATTCTTTGCAACCGGAGGAATTCCCCTCGAAAAAAGTAAAGCTAAATTTTTCTCACTCCTGCCTGAACCCAGTGACAGGCTAATAAGGAAGAATGATGATAGTAATAAAAGGGGGCGAGGGGTACATTCCTGAGATTCTGCTGCTGATCAAATGATAGCCCTTTTACCGAATGACCACGGAGGGACTCGCCACAGTCCCAGGTCTTTCTGATGGAGAGAGGCGACCCTCCCTCTGACGCATCACATCAGAAGCAGATGCAGTATTAACAGCTTTGGTGACCACCTTTTCAACCCAGAGAACAGAGCTGTATGTTTTTAATTTGTTATGATTTATTACACTGAAATTGGTGTGAAATGGACAACAAATCATGGCTGTCAGAATCTGAAAATGAATTTTATCAGCTGAGGAAAGTAAGTGCCTTTGGGATTTGCATAAGTTTCTCATAATTCTTTTCATATTACAGATGATGAGTAAAACTGTGAAAATAAACCAAAAATGACACGATATTTCCCAGGTAGCTAATTTCACATGTACACATAGACATATATAAATATAGCCATTTAGTCTCACTGTAGACTTTCCCTGTAATTCAAGGTGATTTGTACCTACTCATAGAAATATTGGTCTAAAATCCTTAGAGTAAACGTGAAGACTGTTTGTTACATCGTATGAATATCTGAGATTATCCACAGAAAAATGCGAACATTATATTATAGCAAGGTATTCACCAACTTTATTTTTTCACTGTACAAACTTGGAAGAGAGAATTTATGCCAGTATGAAAATACTAAGACTGAAGAAAGATCTATCCTCAAATTTCAGATGTTATAAATACCTTTAAGCATCACAAAAAAACTGCCCTTGTTAGAAACTAACTTTGCATGCATAATTAATTTAGCACCACATTCCTACTTCACAACCAGAAGAGAAATTGAATTCAGGTGTTTGGTGAACATATGGAGAATTTACTGTGAATTTATGACCTGTGGTTTGAGTGTAAAACCCCAAGATACTTGCTGATAAAACTTAATGAAGCTTGTGCAGAGGAGCTATTTTTATTTGTAGTTTGGTAATTGATACATTTCTTGGTTTAAC
Organism: Okapia johnstoni; assembly: GCA_024291935.2. Taxonomy (NCBI): domain Eukaryota; kingdom Metazoa; phylum Chordata; class Mammalia; order Artiodactyla; family Giraffidae; genus Okapia; species Okapia johnstoni. Next base: position 11,544,410 of record CM044324.1, read on the forward strand.
CCTCCTACCCTTTCCCCCATTCCTCATAAATCTTCCAGTCTGAGAGGTAAAGCCATAGCAGAAAGCCAGTTTTCTCAGCCAGGTTGCACTAAGGCATGTAGCTAAGCTGAAGTTCAGAGTTGGCTTTGTCATGGCATTTTAGCCTGTTCCTTCCTTCCCTTTTAATTTATCAATTTATGCTTCTTTGCCTACACAGGGGACAGGAGACAGGGCCTTGGGAGGAAGTGTCTCCAGGTTCCTCTAAGACAGGGTCCCCAGCCTCTGAGATCTAATGCCTGATGATCTGAGGTGCAGCTGATGTAATAATAATAGAAATAAACATGTACATTACCATATGTAAAATAGATAGCTAATGGGAAGTTTCTATATAACACTGGGAGCTCAAGCCAGTGTGACAACCTAGAGGGGCAGGATGGAATGGGAGGGAGTTCAAGAGGGAGAGGACATATGATTACTTATGCTTGATTCATATTGTTGTATGGCAGAAGCCAACACAATATTGTAAAGCAATTATCCTCCAACTAAAAATAAATTTAAAAAAGAAAGAAAGGAAGTACACAATAAATGTAATGTGCTTGAATCATCCCAAAACCTTCCCCTATCTGGGTCTGTGGAAAAACTGTCTTCACAAAACTGATCACTGGTGCCGAAAATGTTGGGGTGGGGACCAGTGCTCTGAGAGAAGCAGAAGTTTTCAGAAGGGTGACACCACTTTGCCTTAAAGAAGCAAAGATGAGATGCAATGTAGCTCATTGTTAAAATATAGGCAACGCATTCATTGCCATTTAGAGGTTTTTTTCCCCCTCTAGAATAAACATACCTTCAGGGACAGGAACCTGCCACGCATACCCTACCATCTCTCTCTGCTGCTATGTCTGCCCCTAGGATTTCACAAAGGATGCCAGGAAAGAGAACGCATGGCACGTGCTCCATTTTACCATACGGGGTGTAATGGGTTTAATGAGAAACCTGTGTTTGCTCACTAATTTGCAGCAATTAAGAACTCAGATCTGACATCTGTAGATTATAACTTCTTGTCTGGCGATTACAAGATCAGGAATATTTGATGGAATTGCTAATCAGTATGGAAAAATATCTGAGTGAGAATAGTGCTGTTTACCTGCAGCCTCTGAACAGCATTGGTTCCTGGTCCCTGAGCCAGCATCCCTTATTAGTTCAGTAACATCCCCACCCCCAACATTTTAGTCATCCCTATTCAAGAACTTGTTTATATCCACTTTATCATGCTGACAATCTGTCTGTTTTGAAAGGATTACAACTCTGTACATCCACGCGTGACATCACAGTCAGACATTGCTTAATGATCTGAGACGCTTGTGGTCATCGCTGGCTGCCTGTTTCCATATCTATGTGACAGGTCTGCCCTACATATGTTTTTCCCAATGTCACTTTTGGCCTGCTCCAGTCCTGGTGTCTGATTTCAGTGACATCCTAGAAATAGTTGAATTTTAGACTTGCTGTTGGTAAGAATAAAGGGACTAAAAGATTTTCCTTTCCTAGGATGTTAGAAGAATTAATGGAGCGAGGGAGGGAAATAGGCTTTAATTTTTCTCAAATGAAAATGTTTCCAAAAATAACAAGTAATCTTGCAGGATGGGTTGTTCCCATAAGGTTCTGGATCTTTAGTCTTTCCATCTGTGTAAATACTGAGGAAATCAATAAAAAGATACACTTCCCTTAAATAAGTCGACTAAAACCCAGGAACCTCACATGAAGGCTGAGTTGTTACCTGAAGACATCACCAAGTCTTGGAGAAGACAGATGTCAGCAGAACAGGATCTGAGTGTGAATGAATGGAGTCCTGGAAGCTTTAATTTACTCGCTCCTTTCTAAACGTGCTGTGATGCAGACCATAATGAGGGTTCAGCATCTTAACTGTGGAATCCTGGGATCTGGAGAGGGTAGGTCTTTGAAGTCCCGGCAGGTGGAGGAGAAAGAGTACCTTCAGCAGAAAAGTTGGCAATTTTCCCCTCTGGTGTGCCCATGGAATACCTGTGGGGAGGTGATAGATGTACACCAGGAAAATGCTTTCAATGTGAAGCTGTATTATTTCCACCATCTCAGATATAATTTGTAAATTGGCTTTTGCATTTTTTAATTGAGAAAAAGAATAATATCCTCTTGCATCCCTAGTAATTGGATGCCAAGTACAGGTGTGAAATTCACTAGCATTTAGAATAGAATTTTGTACTTAGGCCAAAAAAGTAAATTGGTAGAGCTGAGAAGTATATAACAAAAATGAAGAGGCTGAAGGTATGAGCTGATATGGTTAACCAAAATTTTTACTATGTACCTATTCTTTTGTAAATCGGGGATTTGAAGGAAATCTGTTACGTAGGGCACACATGCTTGGTTGCTCAGTCGTGTCTATCTCTTTGTGACCCTATAGACTGTAGCCCGCCAGGCTCCTCTGTCCATGGGATTTCCCAGGCATGAATATTGGAGTGGGTTGCCGTTCCCTTCTCCAGGGGATCTTCCCAACTCAGGGATCAAACCCACATCTCCTGCATCTCCTGCATTGGCAGGTGGATTCTTTACTACTGCACCACTTGTAATGTACTGAATCCTTGGCAAAATAAGTAAAACCCATTTTAACCAGGAATATCTCCTTGTGGGTTGTGTGTGATCCACATCGTCGCCGGTTACCAGTCTCTGCCAGAAAGAGAAAACTAGAATGAGTCCTTGAGTTTAGTTTTACCAAACAAGACTGGGGGGATCTGTCCTCACTACACTCTGGGAAAACCCCCGCAATGCTGCTTTGACCTTATGAGGGCTGATTGCAGAGAGCACAGAGTCAGAGTGGGGTGTTTTGGTGAAGTGATGGGGAGTTTGACAAGAGGAGTCACCCTAAGCCATTAGATAGACTTCCATGGGGCGTTTTTGGCTGTAACTGGTGTCGAGAGGAAAGCATGCTCTGTTGGTTGCATGCATTAAGATCTGGCAGTTACCATCTTTCACTGACATCTTGTGCAATTATATTTACTTCGGGCAATTTTTCTCAAAGACCAAAACTTTGGAGTGACTAACTGTATAAATGGTAGCGGTGAAACTCATTCATCAAGTGTTTCCTCGCTCTTCCTCTTTTATCCAACAGGCTTTGCAATAGGCAAAATTTATTAGGTTGCAAGTGTCGGCAAGGCATAGTTCTGTGTGCCCTTCTAGGCCACTTGATGTTTAGTAGTGTGTACAACCCCTTCACATTGTCAAAGGGTGATGTGGTGGTGATGGTGGTGGGGGATATGTGTGTGTGTGGAAGAGAGGAAAGTTTAGGGAATTTATGGGTTATCTTTTGTGGTCACCAGGGGGAGACCCACCATGCAATCGCATTGAAAATCCCTGTTTGCATCACACCCGCTAACATCCTACTGGCCAGATCAAGTCACATGGCCAAGGCCATCATCAATGGGTATCAGTTTTCTTGCTGAAGAGCAAGTTAACACACACTCAGCAGCTTCAAACAACACATGCTTATTGTATCAGTTTTCATGGGTCTGGAGTCTGACAACAGCTTAGCAGAATCCCCTGCTCAGGGTCTCATCCTGATGCAACCAAGATGTCAGCCAGCCTGTGTTCTCACCTAGAGGCTCCTCTTCTAGGGAAGCACCACTTCCCGCTTCTGGAGTTTGGCAGCATTCAGTTCTTGGAAGCTGTAGGATTCATGGTGGCTTTCTTCTTCAGTGCCAGAAAGGAGAGAGATGGACTAGCAAGATGGACCCTGCATTCTTACATAACCACATACATGTAATCATATCTATTTCATGACCTTTGCTATGTTTCTATGGATAGAGGCAAGTTGCGGGCCCTGTCCACACTCACTTGTTTGAGTGTGACTCACTCACAAAGGTGTGAATCCCAGAGACAGGGATTGTGGGACACCTGAAAAGTCTATCCATTATAAATATTTGCTAACAATTTACCTGCCATGGGGATGTGATGTACAAAATATATACATGTCAGAGGACAAGGATTACTGAGGAGTTGAAAGGAAAAACTGAACAGGGGCTGCAGTGTAAGGAAAGGCTTCAAGGAGGTGGAATTTGAATTCTTGGACTTCCTAATAGAAATGGAAAGATGGAAAGAAAAGGAGAGGTTGTCGCAGAAAGAAAGATGAGCAAATTTATCTCCTCTCTTCCTTGGGAGCCTCTTTTCTCTTAGAAACTAGAATCTTCTCCCCTTCCTGAGCCCCTGGATCCATCCTCTCTCTCTGCCTAGCTCCTCTCTTTCCTTTCATGCTCTCCTTCCTTCCATAGGAAGGGAAGTGTGTCCCAAGGTGGCACCTCCTTGTCCAGAACCCTGAGTGGTTTTTCTCCCTGCCATCAGATTCTGGGTCTTAAAGCCATGCCCTCTATTCCAGCTTTCTGGATTTCCTCTGCATAATTAAACATGCAAATGGGAAAGTATTTTTAGTCCATAAAGAATTCATCAGTCATGTTTCAAACGCTTCTATCTCAGCAAATGCTGGTCTGAAAAGACAGGTCAGAACTCAAGCTTGCAGGCCAGTGTGCCATGGGTTAGACAGCTCAGGAGCAGAGGCAAGGCTCCATGGACAACGCTCAGTGGTCTTTTTTTTATTTAATATTTGTTTCTTGGGCCTAGTTACTAGGGATCCAGTAGCCTTATCTTGGTGCAGTGAAAGTAAATAGACTAGCAAGGCAACATATAAAATAAGCAGCATCTGCAGAATATAAAGTAGAGATTACAAGCTAGCAGGCAACAAACATATTTTTTGTCTCACCTAGGACTGAAAAAATAAAACAAGCCAACATTTAAAATTAGGAGGTGGGAAGCCTGTAATTCTGACTTCTCTCTCAAAAAACACTTAGAAGGCAACATCAGACCTGTACTCTTTCAGGACAACAGTCTACTGGAACCAAGTAAGGGCCTCCCTTTGTAGACCAAGCATATTTCCCCCAATTGTCACAGCACAGTGGGTATCCTTCGCTCTTTAGTTAATTGCCCTGCAGGCATTGAAATTTGTCCCAACTATGAAGCCTGCCTTTTCGTACTGTTAACGGGCTTCTCAAGGCAAGAATACTGGAGTGGTTTGCCATTTCCTCCTCTAGCATATTAAAAAGCAAAGACATTGCTTTGCTGACAAAGGTCCATATAGTCAAAGCTATGATTTTTCTAGTAGTCATATGTGGATGTGAGAGTTGGACCATAAAGAAGGCAGAGTGATGAAGAATTGATGCTTTCGAACTGTGGTGCTGGAGAAGACTCTTGAGAGTCCCTTGGACAGCAAGATCAAACCAGTTAATCCTAAAGGAAATCAACCCTGAATAGTCATTGGAAGGACTGATGCTAAAGCTGAAGCTCCAAAACTTTGGTTATCTGACATGAAGAGCCAGCTCATTGGAAAAGACCCTGATGCTGGGAAAGATTGAAGGCAAAAGGAGAAGAGGGTGGTAGAAGAAGACATGGTTGGATAACATCATCGACTCAATGGACTTGAGTTTAAGCAACCTCCGGGAGATAGTGAAGGACGGGGAAGCCTGGCATGCTGCTGTCCATGGAGTCACAGAGTCAGACACGACTTAGTAACTGAACAACAACAAATGAAGCCTGCAGGCGTAGTTTTCAGAGCACTTGCAGTACTTTCAAATGCATGCAGATTCCTGGGCCTGCAGTGGATGGATTGATTGGCTCAGATTATCTCAAGGTGAGTCTTAATCAGCATTTTTAAACAAGCATTCTGGATGATGAGATTCATATACAAGACGTGTGTAGTGGTGAGAGCCACGGTTATGAAGTTTTTTCTCTCATTCAGGGCACCTAGGAAGATGGATGGAGTACACATGTCTGTGCAGCATGGATGGAGGATGGGCTCTGATGCTTATCTACAAATAGGATTGTGGCTGCATTTGGCATGGATTGGTGTTTTCAGCTACTTTCAGCTATTTGTGAAGCACATCACAGGAGTCCAGTCTGAAGGTTTTAAGGCTTAGCACTCTGTGTGATCTACCTCTGATAGGAAAGGGTACATCCCCATGGTAATTGAATGGGAAATATCTGAGTTCCGTCTAAGTCAAGGTTAGGTTGTACATGTGGTTTAGGGATCTCTGTAGTGTCTGATCCAATGTACGCTTTCTTGATTCTGTTAGAATCATTTAGTTTAAAATACTCACATCCACCCCCTCACACACACACATACATACATGTGTGTGTGCACGTGCATAAACACCAACATGCTAAATGCTAGTGTTGAATGTAGACTGTGTGGATTTTTTTGCACAAAAAGCATCTCTGTGATTCCCCTCCTTATGAGGGGGAATCAATTACAACTGATTGACTGACTCCTCATTAAGAGTTTTATTGTTTCACTCACCCATCTGTTTAACTTAGGTGATATCTTTATTATATTCCTCACCAAAAAGTAATAATAATGAGCAACTTTAAGTTGGCTATGAATCCAAATGTAAGTTGATTGGGGTCTGCAGGAACTCATCACTAATGCTAATGAGTATTTTAAATTTCCTTTGGCCTTCTTGGTAGAAGAGGTAACCAAAAACTTTAGAAATCCAAATGTGAGTTATTGACGCTTAGGACCTGACCCAAGAGGCAGAGCTGAGCAGTTGCAGTGTTACATCTCTGGAAGCCAGGGTCTCACCTTCAGGCTGCCAGCTGCTGTCGCCCAAGGCTGCTTAATGGGCTTCCAGTCTTTGGGAACCTCCGTCCATCAGGAAACCACTACAGCCTTCAACGCCCAGGTGCTTTGCTAGTCTTGGGCAGGTCAGTCTGCTTCTTCTAGCACATAAGAAGAAAGGAAGCGAGGAAAAGAGAGTGAAACAGTGGTCTCGCCAGCAGCTCAGATTTGGAAATAAGGTCAGAAATGACTTCCAGGACTTGTCTTATCCTATGAGGAACATGAAGGTCACTAGAATTGAACATTAAGGACACTGGGTCCACTTCCCTTGTTGGGAGATTGTATGTTCAAGTAATCACAAATAGTAAGAAGAGGTCTGTTTTCACCAATGGCTTGGACTTCATGGACTTGATAATTACGGGGTTAAAACTGTGCTACATGAAAATAAATAATAGGAAAATATTTCTACTTGGGCTTGTAAAATACTTCATCAGGCAAGCCTCCTAAATCCCTCTACTAAAAACTGTGAAATAGAATTTCTCTGACAGTACAGGGGATGGGAATCCACCCGCCAATAAATGGGACATGGGTTCGATCCTTAATCCAGGAAGATTCCACATGCTGCAGGCAACTAACGCTCATGTGCCAGAACTTCTGAGCCCACCCTCTAGGGACTGCGAATCGCAACTACTGAGGCCCTGTGCTGCAATTACTGAAGCCATGTGCCTAGAGCCTGTGCTCCACAACAAGAGGAGCCATCAAAATGAAAAGCCTGCACACCGCAGCAAAGAGTAGCCCCCACTGACCACAACTAGAGAAAACCCATGCACAGCATTGAAGACCCAGTACAGTCAAAAAGAAAGAATGAAAGGACAGTAGAGGAACACTTAGGGAATTCTCCGGCAGTCCAGTAGTTAGGACCCCCCCTTTCCATGGCAGGGAAACTGTGTTCAATCACTGTTTGGGGAACTAAGATTCTACAAACTGAGCTACCTGGTCAAAAAAAAAAAAAAGCTGTAAAGCTAGTCAGGAACAAAAGACAGTCACAGCTGGAAAGAGGGAGTGAGATGAATGAATGTTGGCTCTCCTAGCCTTTGTCTGAGGAGTGTACACACACGCCTATACCATCACAGTTTCCCATGGAGAGTGAGGAGTTCTGTGGATTGGGAATTACACTGGGAAAATGTGTCTGCTGGGACGAAATAAGATGCTGTATATGTGACTTAAAAGCCAATAGGAATAACAGCCTGCCAGGCTCAGAAGTGTGAAGGGGAAGTCTGAAGAAGTGGAAGGATGTCTCGTGTGTCAAGTCGCACGTCTTACAGAAGCATTAACTTTCCATGTCCTCCAGCTGATCAATCCCAAAGATTTGTCAGAAGAGAAACAAAGGGAAGATGAGTTTTCATTGATGGGAAAACCATCAAATTGAATGTATCAACCAGCTATTTCAAAAATTCTCATGACATTAATAGAAACTTGAAGGTGGTAGGAACCCACCCAGGAGATGAAGTGATGGGAGAAAATCCTGTCTTCTTAGAAGGTGTTCGTGTTATGGTCCTCAATGTGATCATTTCAATTTGAGATTTTCAAACATTTAGAATCCCTCAAAATTTGTGAACTAATCCAAAGACATATGTTAGTTTGAGAATTTTGTATTCTCTTCTCTGAAACGTTCTCTTTCTAAGCCACCTCTCACAAATGCCGTTACCCCAAGAGCTGTGTGGCCAAGAGAAGTCAGACCCGCTCTAAGTAACCAGGGCAACGTGTGTTCCATGAAGGGACCCTTCTGTTAGCTGACAGCTTCCCATTCTGCCAGCAGCTTGGAGGGTATATGTGATAAATATAAGACTTGGTTCTTGTCCTCAAGAAGTTGAAAGTTTCATTGGAGCACTGTATACCAAGTGTGCTTGAATAGCTGTCCGGATTGGATGTGATTTTGTGCTAGGGAATGGAATCGACCAAAAGCATTGTGAGATTTAAGATTGATTTGTGCATATTCAGTAGCTTCAGTCATGTCCAATTCTTTGCGACCCTATGGACTGTAGGGTCCCAAACAGGCTCCTCTGTCCAAGGGATTCTCCAGGCAAGAATGCTGGACTGGGTTGTCATGCTCCACTGCAGGGGATCATCCTGAGCTGGGCATCGAACCTGGTTCTCCTGCATTGCAGGCAGATTCTTTACTGTCTGAGAGTGGCCAGAAAATTCTGTATTCTAGTCTCACATTTCCCTACTGGCCAGGGAAAGACTAGAGACTTCAAACAAGTTACTTATCTTCTCTGACTGGCAATTTATATCTCTGTGTGTGTGTGAAATACTACCTTCTGCACCTATCTTATAAGGTTTCTGTGAGGATAAAACAGAATTCAAAGTTATCAAAATGAAGCCAACAATATTATTAACTTATTGATTCAATTCAACGACCACCTGAAGTTGTTTTTAAACTGTTTTTTATTTATGCTGTGAGTGTGAGCTTTTGTGTTTAGACCTCTGATAACTCATAAATAAGAACGTCATATAATGGCATTATGTAAATAATACTGCTTGTTTGTGAGGCTATAATGTATGAGGTTATCTCACTTGATTGTTACAACTGTGATATTTAAAGCAGAAAGGATTCTTATGTGCACTTTCTGTATACAAAGATGCCACAGCCCAGAGGCACTGTATCTTATTCCAAGAAGATAGAGGACCTTGGTATTTATGATTTTTCATGCAATGTCCTTTCTAAACTATTGTTGTTGCCAACACCTTACCAGATTACAGAGAGGAAATGAGGCTTTTAAAGAGCTGTGTAAAAAAGGAATGTCTAAAAATACTGCTCACCATCTTGAATATCTGCCTGAAATTACCTCCATAAGTCTTAATCATAAGAACAAAATGAACACATTTGAAATGCCTAGATATGGTCTTAAAATTTCACTTCCTCCCAAACAGTGCCATTTCACAGCAAGCTGCCATTTTTTTCCTAGTAACTGCCATCTACAGATTGTATTTCTGAAGAGTGTTCATTGTTGCCCATTTTGTCTTTCAGCAACAGATCAACTCCTAGCAACCATGATCGGATACAGCGTCTCCGGCAAGAATTTCAGCAAGCGAAACAGGATGAAGACGTGGAGGATCGGCGACGTACCTATAGCTTTGAACAACCCTGGGTGAGTGTCTGGTGCCTCAGCACAGCTGTAGGAAGTCCTACAACTTCCCTGCAGTAAAAGCCATTAATAGCTGTGACCTCAGACCTTTACAAAGCGAGACGAGATGGAGCCAAATTCCTTTGACCTTTAGCATATTGACCTTTTTCCTCATTTCCTTCTGGGTTTCATCATTGCTAATTTCATTTTATATCTTGTTGCACCATCTGTCCATTGCATAATACATTTCATTTGCCTGATGACAAGACAGAGCAGGAATATTCTCACTCTCAACTATGCCTTTTTTAAAGTTTACTAAATATTTTCTATGTACATTTTTCTGAGACTCAGAGCCTGAATAGATCAGTTCTATGTATCTATGGTGTATCTACTCTGTACAAAGTACAGTATTTAGAGATTCTTGATTCTTCCCCACCCCCTATGTGTATTTGTTGAACCCCCACCACGTATCTGCCTATAGCTCAATTCCATTTCTTCCTCCCAACACCTGCAGAGTGATCTTTCTATAGCAAAGCTTTGAATGGGCTTCTCAATGCCCCCAAGGTAAGTCCAGATTCCCCAGTGTGGCAGGCTAATTAATCCTCCCCAATCCAGCCCCAGACTTGAGCTCTGATCTTGTGTTTTGTCTTAGATATGATAGCCCATGTGCAGATGGGAGGTGTTGAAGCAGATTTGGAGGTTCAAAGATGATGGAAATTGTGAAGACTCATTGAAAACTTGAGGGAGAGAGTCAATTAGAAATGAGTAAATAGGCTGCTGGAGGCAGGAAAATCTAGCTGAAGTAATCTATTAGTTAAGTCTAGTCCACATGGTGGTGGAATCATAGCCAACAACACTTTAAGGGCTGGGAATAGAAAAATAATTTTTTTAAATTTATTTTATTGAAGTAGAGTTGATTTATAGTGTTATGTTCATTTCTGCTGTATAGCAAATGATTCAGTTATACTTATACATTCTTTTCACGTTCTTTTCCATTATGGTTTATCACAGGATATTGAATAGAGTTCAATATAGTAGGACCTTATTATTTAGAAAAATAATTTTTTAGATTAATCCCATGATGAGGGATGGCAAAACAGACCTGGCAGAAAGTCAAGGAAGGCGAGACTGGGGAGGATGCTGGTGAAGCACTTCCCCGTCTGGGCAAGTGGTCAGTGCAGCTCAGGGAGGTGTTGCCCTCATAGCCCGGGAGGATGCTGGAGTGGGGGTGGGGTATCAGCAGTCTAGGATTATGAAGCCTAGGATGCTGCGGTCAAAAGAATATGTTTTTGGAGTCTTGGAACATCTGGATGGTGTTGGGATTAAAGGTGTCCCATCCATGCATGTAAATTCTTAAAGCACAGGAGTGATTAGGGTCCCAAAAGTGAATGGGTTCAGTTTACTGTGTCGGGAATATGATTACACTCAACATTTGGGAGAATGAGAAGGGAGAATGAGAAAAGGCTGACATAGAACTGAGTGTGGTCATATAGTAGGGAAGGAGAGACAAACATGGGAAGATGGTAGGATCTTTCCATGCTAGTTGGAAAGTCTGACCATGGGTGGTATCAGAACAGAATGCTGGCGCAGTAGCCAGGTCAGAAAATAATTGTAATTTTTTTCTCCAGGCATCAGTTTTCTTATTTGTAAACCAAGGGGGTTAGAATAGCTGATTGAGTGTCAGTTACTAAACCTTTTGTTAGAATAAACATTTAAAAGGAAGCTGGGTGTGTAAAGCAGATATCAGCAGAGCTCCTCGGGTTGCATACAGAGGTCTCCATGGACCCAGGTGACTGCAGCCATGGTTCAGAGCCTCTCCAAGTGTGGTCCACCTGTGAGAAGCACTGCTCCAGAGTTTAGATCATTGTCCTCTTTGGACCTAAAGTCCAGCATGGTTAGTACACTCCACACAAAGCCAGAAACCCGTAGACATTATGATCTGGAATTTGGTGATCAAGTTGGAGTTTGTGGTTCGTTTTGTAAATGAAAGAAGGGAAAATTGGAGAAGTCATCCCAGCTTGAAGGACCTCACTTTGGTTCAGGTGAGGAAGACGGGGGCCTTGGAAGAGACAATATGAGAACTGCATCCTGGAAGAAATCAATGGTAGCTGACTTTAGGTTATAAAACACGCAAATACCTATGAAAATCTAATTGTCCTCTGCAACAACATCACTATTAATAATATGTAGTTTATTTTCCTAGATGGTAAGTAAAATGAGTCATTCCCATGTAGCAACAGGATGGAATTATGTTCATTTACTTCTATTGTTTGGCTTAATGACTCAACCTAGTCCTGTTAGGCTTCTTAAAGCAGACCTCTTTGTGTTGTGGGATAAACATCCTTAACTATGTATATTTTCACAAAGGTGCTGAAAGGAAGAATGTGGCCAGTGCAACCTGAAGGGATAAGCATATGGGAATGGTTCTCACACTCCCAGCTCTATAGGGCTCCACCCCAGCAGGGGCAGTGTTGTGCCATTTTACTTTACCTGGGTGTGTGAATTTCCAAGCAGCATGTTTTATTCTAAAATTAATGATTAAACTTGTCAAATTTCTTGAGTGTTCATTATGTTCTGTTTATTATTGTGTTTGGCTCGGGAAAACAAAGAAAGCAAGCACTTAGAATCCTAGAATCGAGCTGATACAAAAAAAGGAATGCCACATGCAGTCTTGATAGGGAAAAGCAGGGACGTTTGAACACAAAGGAATCACACCCAAATTGGTTGTGGGTGTGCACAAAAAGCTTGAAAGAACATATCTTTGAAGTTGGAAGATATTTCAAATATATAACGTTGAGAAACAGAGGAACCTATCTTTGGGACCTAAGATTAATTGAAATTATTTCTGGATAGTAACATCGTGTTCGCATGCAAGCTCTACAGGTTTGTTGGAAGCGAAATGAGCATTTCCTACTCCTTAGCTCTAGAAGTTTTGTACTGAGAGATGTGGCAACAATTTAGTATCCATTTGATATCTTTGTAAGTTTTCTTTTTAATGTAGGACGTGAACATTTTGGCATATATTTCTGTGTTATCTATTGAATATGAGCAATCATGTTGGAAATTTGAGACTATCTTATACATTAGGAAACTCAACTACTGAAGTTCATAGGCCAAATTATTGTGTATCAAAAATGCCATAGCAACTTCAGATGGACCACTTGGCTTGTAGGATCTTTTCCTATTGAGCAGGGAATTATTTGGATGACAGGCTGATTACCTTGGGAATGGAATAATTTCCTAAATTGTGGGTCAAAAGTTGACCTTTTCTTTTTATTTATTTATTTTTTCAATTTCAAACAGTTGGGATCTTGCTGGGTACTCCCCATTCTACAGATCATGTAAATGAGCTTCAAGTGACTTTAATTCTATGCAGTGTGTTAATTTTCATACCAATTCTCATTATTGCCTTAGGAAGAGCTGCTCAGTTGTTCAGAATGTAGCTTGGTGTATGGTTTTCATTATCTGTTTTACAAAAAGAGCTTTGAGTATCTTGGACTGTTTATTCTCTTCTCATATATATTCTGACCTTGAAAGATCACTGTATTTGGAAAAGATGAGACCATGATCTCACCTACTGGAACTGTTTGTAATCATTTTAGTGTGAAGGAACCACAAGCACATCTTCAAGCTGTGGGTACAACATAGACCATGTTAGCTGAAATTGTCCTGCTTGTTAGAAATGCCACACATGCAGTGCAGTCAGATGTATCATACAGAAAAATACCCAAGCCAATGACTTCACACACAGAGAGAGATGCTGCAGAAAATTCCTCCAAGTGATCCTTTTTAACTCTTCCATTTTTCAAAATGTTCTCTTGACTCTAGCAGCACAGAATGCACCTGTTCCCGGGCTTTTGTTCAAAATAACGTTTGGGCCTGAGGAAGCTGATTTGTGGCACAAAAGGTCTTTAGATGAGCAGAGGCCTAGAAATTTTCCTTAGCTCCATAATTGAAATGAGTTATCTCCCAAGTTGAGTAAAAAAAGAAGTAGCAGGAAAAGCAACTTCTTCCCCAAGTAGTGCCAGGTGCAGCATAAATAAAGCAGCAAGTTGCTTTAAATCTTTCTTAAGATAATGGAACAATAGCTGAGGTTAGGGTTATTATCATGGAGCTCTGATATGGACAGGACTTAGTGTGTTGCTTTTAAAAGAATTAAATTGCAGACTGCAGACCTAAGTACAGTATGCTGTTAAAACTCTGCAGATACCTGACTGTTGCCCACAAGCAGACTCACTGACTGAGACGGTTGATGGATGGGATAATGGAGCCTTTAATAGCTCTATTGCTAAATCCTTTCCATCCTGGGTGGGTAGGGACTGAAAGTAGTTTAGTCCTTCAGATAGAAAATTGATCCTCCACAATGTGAAAATCCTCTTCTCCCCCAAGCTTTCTTCCTAGCTGTCTGTCCTTAAACAAATAAAACAAAATCTGCTCCTTTCTCTATTTTCCTACTTTGGACTTTTGTTTCTAAAGAAACTTTTATTTTAAGTGTTTATTTATTTATTTGGCCATGCCAGGTCTTAGTTGCGGCGCTTGGGATCTTCTCTGTTGCAGCATGCAAGGTCTTTAGTTGTGGTCTGTGGGATCTAGTTAGGGAGATTGAATCCAGGACCCCTGTATTGGGTGCACAGGGTCTTAGTCAGGGCACCATCAGGGCAGTCCCCACCTTGGACTTTTATCGGCTCCTCTTACCATTTTAACGTCTCACCTGCTTTAATTAGAGGGCTGGTCAGACTGCACAGCCATCCTACACCCCTAGACTGCCTTCCCTGGACCAGGGGAGTTTGAGGAAATGATGGTTCTCTTTTTGTCTTCCTCTTTCTTAAGACTTTAAAGGCATCTGCTGTCATCCCCTCCTAGCAGGCCTCCATGCCTGGACTCAGGAAATGCCTTCTTAGCTGACAGCCTTACTGGGTGGAGTTTGACCCTAGTTCACATTGGGTGGCCATCACCTCCCTTGGAAATCCACCTGGAGGGAGGCATTCTTGCAGCAAAGGGGTGCCCTGGAGTTGTGGAAGGGTGTCCCTATACTGCTGCAGAGCAGCCCTCTTTCTTGCAGTCCCATGACCGGAGGGCTGTTTGACCCAAGGAGCCCTCTGGCGGTGAAGTGCATGAGGCCGCCTGCCTCCCATCAGCGACACTGGAGGGCCGCTCCTTTATTTTCCAACCTGTCTGCTGATCAAGACGGGAAACCGATCCCAGCCCTGGTTGGGAAAGATGAGAAGAAGACAAATAGTGTGTTAAGACCAAAACACATATTTATAAAATCTTGATGAGGGAAATTGGTATGCACTGCCATTTTTCAACCATTACTCACATCATTAGTAGCAATTAAGCTTTTCAACATTCAGAACCCACAGAGTTCAATCGATAGCTGTGTCAGGACAGTGTGTGATGGGTAGAGGGGAGGAGGGCTGGGAGGACAGGATCCAGAGACAAAAGTTAACTTTGTTTGAATTAGAAGTTGGCAATTAAGTCCGCAATAGAAAATCATTTACTAGTGTTAGCAATGACCACTTTTAAACAGAGTCGAAAACTTACACCCTTGACGTGATTCAATGACCTTTTGTTATCAGAACATGGAATTCATACTAGGATCACAGTCTCTTTGAATTGCTAAAATAAGAACTTTAAATCTCAAGAGATATCATTGTTTTGTGTGTTATTATTGTCATCTTCATTGTCATCATCGTCTTCATCACAGGTTTTCATCCAAAGCACACAGACTTTTTGTATTTTATTTTTGCTTTCTCTACATGCCCTGTACATATGTGAAAATTTGAAAAAAAAATTTTAATTGGAGTATAATTGCTTTACAATGTTGTGTTAGTTTCTGCTGTACAACAAACATGAATCAGCTCTATGTATATGTATATCCCCTCCCACCTCCCCACATCTATCCCTTCTAGGTCATTATAGAGCTGAAAATTTTTGTTATTCATAATTTAAGTAGAAAACCCACCCAAAATAATCACTTATAAGACTATTACATATATGTGTATGTGTGAATACACACAAAAGAACACACACATATTCTTACATGCTTTTCCTTATTTATAAGAAGAAAAATTAGTGTATTTAAAAATTATTAAATGCTTTATGTAAATGTTAATAGAACTAATGAATTTTATTCATGAGGCACATTTTTATATGAAGCTCTAAAAGTCTTATAATAGCACCTAGTTCTAATCAGTTCTGAAACTTGTAGGGTGTATATTTATTTTTGTTCTTTCTTTAATATATTAACAGTTTGGGCTTTGTATTTTTATTTTTATGTATTATCCATTTTTAATTTGGAAAAATAAGGATGATTTTACTTAATGGAGAGAAATGCTGAAGCATTTCTTAATTTACTGAAATAGTACACAGAAGAGATTTTCACATTTTGTTCTACGCTAGTAAGTAATACCAAAATTGTACAGCTTTCAAAGTTTTATGTAATTTTTTAATATAATATAAATAGTATCTCTTCATAATCATGATAAACACCAGTACTTTGCAGCTCATTTACAAAAGCAACCTGCATAGTCTTGACTGGTGGTTTTTAAACATAAGCCGTGAAGAGAGTCACGTATTCATGGTTCTCCAGCATATTGTGTAAGCGATAATCATGTATTTACTTCTGTATTACAACCTCTGTCATTATTATGGCTGTGGCAGCCTTGGCTATTTTTTTCCTTAAAAGGTCATTGCTTGTCACCAGTTTCATCACAAACAAGGCCAGGGTTATTTATAATTTGCTCT
This sequence comes from Okapia johnstoni, assembly GCA_024291935.2. Classification (NCBI taxonomy): domain Eukaryota; kingdom Metazoa; phylum Chordata; class Mammalia; order Artiodactyla; family Giraffidae; genus Okapia; species Okapia johnstoni. Next base: position 11,560,889 of record CM044324.1, read on the forward strand.
CTTAAAACAGAGCTGCTGTCTTGTTATCTGGTGAATCTCTAGAATCATTACAATTAGGCTTTGCCTGTATGTTTCCCCATATAGATGCTGCTTTGTCATTGTAGTTGCTGTTACTGTTTTATCTGAAAACATGCCCTTCTCTCTGGGGTTACACATGATCTCTTTCTTCATGTCTGTCTTTATTTTTGTGATTTTGGACACTATATATTTCTATTTCTGCCATTTCATTCTATTTCTGCCATTGGGATGGAAACCACAAAACCCCAGTGTCTTAAAGTCAGGGTTCCTGGTGGTAATACTGTTTCCACAATTCACATTTTTATGAGATCTTCATTGAAGTCATGAATCCAGTTATTTTTGATGCAGCCCAAGTAGAGAACTGGCCAGGACGAACTTCTTTCGCTGTTGCTCCGAGTCCTTCACACACACAATCTCCCTGGAAATCTGTGGCCCAGTCAACTTTCATCCTAAAGATAAGGGTGATTCTTTCTAATAACCTACTCTTCTGCACGCTCTGAAAAGAGAGTAAAATATTAATAGCAAGGCTGGGGTGTGTATTTCATCAGAGTGAAGCAAACAATGAAATCTGTCAGTTTGCTGATTCCAGACTCCTCCCCTCATTCTAAGTTTTCAGATCCTACTCGATGATAATTTCATTTCTGGGATTCATCCAGATGCACTGAGATATGCCATTGATAAGGTTGGAGATGAACAGTGCCAGAAAACACACAGTGGAGGAAACAAAAGCCCTTCAACTTTTTTTCTTCCCTCCATCAGTATCAAATTTTCAGGCCTCTGGGAGAAGCAACTTAAAAATACACCTGAAATTTCTATAAGACCTTGCATTTTCTTTTCACAGCTCCACAAGCAGCGTGTCACAGAACAGCGTGAGCTTGAAAAACTGGTTAGTAAATCTTGCAGCAGAATTCCAGGTCTTTCAAGACTGTTTGACACATGTGTGTAGCTTAGACTGAGTGTAAAGGAAACGAAAATGGGGTTCTTTTTGGAGGCATATTTTCTTGCTTCGCTTTTCCTGTCCACTGGCCCTTCCCCAGGCTCCCCACCAACACCAGATCACCCCAGCACCGTTCTGGGCCAGCCTCGTCCAGGATCACGGAAGAGACTGTTTGTCTCCTTAATGTGGCTGACGGACAATTGCTTCCTGCTTTGTTTGCATAAGCAGAACTCATTCGGCAACATGTTTTCTTTACTGAAGGCACCACGGATGTTATTTGAACTGTGTTGTGGAGTGGGTCTCCGAACAAACATCTGTTCCAATGTGTGTGGTTATAAACATCCACTAGTAGAGACTGGGGTATCGTAAAGTCTAATCTCTTCACATATTATTTTTGTATCGGGATATTTTTAATATGCTCGCTGACGATGCCCATATGCTTTGAAATTTTGTCCTGCATATTGCTTCATTATTGCTTACCAACAAATGGGATATGCTGGCCAGGCAGAAAGGGGACAATAGAGGTTACTGTCTTTCTCTTTGCACAAAAGCCACCAGAGGAACCACTCTTTAAGGAACAAGCCTACGTGTTATCTTTCCAGGCCCCAAATGAGTGCTGAGACTCATATTATTTTAGAAAGTGATTATCAAGTCCAAGTCTACTATTTGCTTTTAGCTCTAAAAAAAAAATAATAACTTGTTTATCACAGAGATTCTTTATTTGGAATAAACCTATTGCACAATGTTGCATAACACAAAGGGGACAGAGGTTGGCGAGTGCCAAAAAGGGTTACTTAAGAGTGCGTTTAATTGATGCTATGATCAGCCTTTGTTGGGTGTTTGTAAAGTTAGAGGCATCGTTGCCTCTTTTGAGTGGAGCTGCTTTCAAAATGCAAGATCATAAAGGTGAGCTCAAAGCCATTGGTTAGAAGCTGAAGCACGCACAGCGGCCCAGCACCATACACTCCCCCAGTATCTGGTTTCGGTCAGCAGCAGCTATCAGCAGACAACCGGCATGCAGTGTTTAGCCAGAAAGATTGACTGTTTCTCTGTAGCATATAATTAACCTGGGTAAAAATGCCATTTCTTAATAATTAAGGCAAAGTGTATTATTTCACAACCAATTCCAGGAGCTATTCGCTTGCAGGTTTATTCTTTGGATAAGCTATTCTGTTCGCATGTGGCTGCCACGGTGGATTAGAAGACCTGTATATGGTGAACTGTGCCTAGTTTCAGCTAATCTCAGTTCAAAATTTAACTGTCGTTCTTTGACAAAAGGAAAATCAGCTACATTGCATCCTACTGCTAGACTAAGATGTGTAACTACTGAAAGCTTCACCAGCATGACCAACCTTCCAGTGTACAGCCTGGGACTTTCCCACCGTTGTGAATTATTGAAGCAAATTTTTATATTTTTGGCACTTTTAAAATTGGGCTATAGTTGCTTTACAATGTTGTATTAGTTTCTGCGGTACAAGGAAGTGAATCAGCTATGTGTATACATATAGCCCCTCCCTCTTGGCTCCCTTCCCCACCTCGTCCTACCCCTCCAGGTCATCACAGAGCATCGAGCTGCACTCCCGGTGCTGTGCAGCAGCTTCCCACAAACCATCCTAGTCTTCTGAGCAGGGTTGTTTGCCTATATTTGCTGTATATACAAGGGATGTAAACTAGTGTCTAATGTCGGTATTTACCAAGTCTCACTAGGCAGACTAGACAGGTGGATCTCTCAATTTTAAACCATTTTAAGGCTGTATTTAAAATTTAGAGTGATAGGGTATTTGGGGCTCACAAGACCAAAAAGATGCCTCCTGAGAAAGCTCCACTTGATTTTTAAAAAACTCACGGAAGTCACATATTGTTTCTACATCAGTCTCTGAGAACTGAAATAATCACTGAGTCCTGTGCCATTCGGAGTTCCTTTCCCGTGACCTGTGTTGTGTTCTCTCCTGCAGCCCAACTCCAGGCCGTCAGCGCAGAGCGGGCGACACTCAGTGTCGGTGGAGGTGCAGATGCAACGGCAGCGGCAGGAGGAGCGCGAGAGCTTCCAGCAGGCCCAGCGCCAGTACAGCTCGCTGCCCCGGTACGAGCCACACCCCGCCCGGTCCCCCAGCCCCGTCCCTGTCCCTTGGGAAATCCCTCCTTCCCAATGCACTGGCTGTTCCACCTCCGAGGAACCGCTCATAGACGATGGGAACCGTGGCTTACTTGGCCAGACCACCGCCTGGCAGGGGGACCAGGCAGGAAGGTGTTTCAGGAGATGCCAGCCTCCCCTGCTGACAGCTCCCTCCTGGGAAGTGAAGTGACCTGCTCCCCACAAGGACGGGGCTTAAGGGTCAGACCTGGGATTTGGTGTTTGTTCTGTGACCTCCCGTGGGGCCGGAGACAGATTCCCCCGCTGAGAAATGGAAAGAGAACTTTTACTTTGCACGGCTCAGGGGTAACTAGCATAAATGGACCTCGTAAATCTAGAGTTCTCCAAAAGGACAGGTGTAACTAGTATAAAAGCTCAAGGGGCTATGGTCTTCTTGGCAAAATGTTTGGCTTCCTGTATTTTAGTTGTGTTTGAGATTAATTTTTAAGGGATGGGGGAGAGCTCACATAAAGTGTGTGAGAAGTGAGAAGAGAAATGTCCAGGACTTGGGAAGCGGAGGAGGAGGAAGGGGGGTGGGAGGGCCTAGCCGGAAGATGGGAGGAGACCTGGGGCTCCATCCTTGGGAAGAGGACAAGAGAGAAGCAAGTACCTCCACTGGGTTTCTCCTGCTTACCTTCCAACGCTGCTCGGTCCTCCAAACCGATCCTTTCATCCTGGCGCACCCCTCTCCATGTCCACTGCTAACCCTCTCCTGCACCCCACCCCATGCCTCCCTCCCACCTCTCCTCTGAAGCACCTGTGAGTCCAGAGACCTGAGGCTTGCTGCTGCGGGACCACTGCTATCAGTCAGTGATTCCCTAAAGAACCAGAACTTGCCCTTTGATCAACTGTAGCTCCCTTCTGGTTAGCCATTTTACTCTGTGTGGCTAGGAGAAAAGTAGAAACCTTAAAAAGGAAGAGTGCTGTGAGTTTAGGCGTGTGGGGCTGGTCAACCTCTACACCCTCTTCACTCCTTTTAGAGAGTACAGGTGTCTGTGTGGGGGGTGGTAATTTGCATATAACTTTACAAAAAGTCCCCTACATACAAATCTTCAAGTTGTGAGCCTTCAAAGATGCAAATATGCGTTCCATCAATGTTAGGCATGAGTGAAATTGCAGCTTGCCCTCCGTCTCATATTGCTGATGACCCCTCAGCTCTACCATCTCCCACCTCCTCTCCCTCCTCCCATCAGTAACTTCTTGCCTGTTCACTCCATGCCAGTTCCTGTATACCAGCAGTTGTACTAAACTACTGTACTTTTCAAGGTATTGTACTATAAGATTAAAAATGATTTCTTTATTTTGTGTGTTTATTTTTTATATATTATTTATGTGAAAAGTATTATAAACCTATTCCAGTACAGCACTACAGGGCCAATTGTGTTTGTTGGGTACCTAGGCTAACTTTGTTGGACTTACGAACAAATTGGACTCATGAACACGCTCTCAGAACGGAACCCATTTGTATGTAGGGGACTTACTGTAGTCGGCCCTCCATATCCGTGGTTCCATCTGTGGCTTCTCTGTATCCTCAGGTTCAACCAACCACAGACATGTTGTCCTGAGGTATTCATTACTGGAAAATATCCACGTATAAGTGTACTCATGCAGCCGAACACACACAGTTCAAGGGTCAACCGTATCGCCCCAATGTGCACCTCTGATTGAGGAAATTAGAAATGCTGGTCTTGCACACAGCTTGGTTCCTTGCAGAGCCACCTCACTCAGCTAGAGGCTGGAGGGAGGTTGAGGGGGGCTGTGACCCACATGAACTGGAAGCAAATCCCAGTTTCTGACATATGATAGTTTTCAAAGACACTTGACCTCTGCTCTTTGGATATGGACAATTGACAGAGTTTGGTCTAAACAAGTCGCCGTGGCATTTGATACCAAAAAGATTTCACACACACACACAGAGTTCAGTTGCAAAGTGGAGCATAAAAGAAAACAAATGGTTAGGACTTGGGATCAGGCACGCTAGGTGAGGTGGTTTGAATTAGAGGGCTGTATACTCGCCAGAGGGGTTTGTAAAGTCTTGCCGTGATTAGGGAAACCTATAGGCTGAATTCAGGTTCCACTGTGAAACGTCAGTGAGAAACACTAGCCAGGCGGTAACATGAGATCAGTGGGGAAAGGAGACCTGAGCGGCGCAACACTCAATTCTTAACTGGAGGCGGATTTTTTTTTTTATTCCTAAATTAGTTTTCTCTTTTCTGTTTTACTCTCTTTTTTAAAAATCCTTTTTAAAATTTCTAGCTTTATTCCTTAGTATCCAAAGTGTTCAAGTGTTAGTCGCTCAGTCATGTCCGACTCTATGTGACCCCATGTACTATATAGCCTGCCAGGCTCCTCTGTCCATGAAATTCTCCAGGTTAAGAATACTGGAGTAGATTGCCACTTCCTTCTCCAGGGGATCTTCCTAACCCAAGGATTGAACCCAGGTCTCCTGCATTGCAGGCAGGTTCTTCACAGTCTGAGCTACCACAGAAGTTCTAGTATCTAAAAGGCAGCTCTAAATCTGAGTAGTAGAAGTAGGTTGCATCATAGTCACTGATAGAAAAGTGTATTCAAGACCCTTTTGGGATGTTTTTCTTTATTCCTTTTTCCCACCATCTGTTTCCTCTCCATCTTTCCTCCTGCCATTGGTGGCTTCTTGCTCATATGCCTTGCTTCCTGGTTGTGTCTCCAAGCCCTGACTCAGTCTTGCCACCATGCCCATTTATTACGTGTCTCCACTGTTTGTCACCTTGTCAGCCCAGGTCTGTCTTCATCCCTCTGTGTCCTCCTCAACGTGATGCCTGACAGCTTTCCTCAGGTGCGGGGCTTTTCTGGGTGTCCTCTATGTGAGGGTGGTCTTCAGACATAATCACTAAGAGGCAATTATTGCCAAACCGGGGTGTGGGCTTTGGGTGGCCTCAGGCACCTCCGGCGAGCTCATTCCAGGATCCAACAAACCTGTGTGTTGGTCATAAAGAGAGTCACTGGAAGGAATGATGCTTTGTTGCCCTTGTGGTTATTGGTGGCCTTTGAGCAACGCTGGGACAGTGGAAGGCTTGCTTCTGTTTCTCACTCTGGGACGTGTTTGTGAGTTGCTTCTCCGAGTGAAGGTTCTCCGGTTTGTCTTTGGTGCCTTTCTTTGTTCCTTGATCTCTACCAACCCTTCCATCCCAAAGGACAAAATGCTAATCTTTTTGTTTATTTTTTTTTCCTTGGTCAGAAAGATTCTCCCCCAAAACTCAGAGCCTAATCATTGGAGGCAAAGTCACTGATTGGTCACCCATGAACTGTATATGCTACACTTTTGTGAGCATTTTACAGATGTGATTTCTTTTATTTCTCCCCGTAACCCTATGAGGTTAGAGATTCTGCCTGTTGCATTGATGAAGCCACCTAAGCCCAGAATAGAGAACCCTCCCAGGCTCACAGCTGCACGTGCAGACCCAGGGCTGGATCTATGTCCTTGGGACACCCAGCCGGTCTCCACTGTGCCTCGTGCCTGCGTGCCACATCTTCCTGTAAGTGGAGGAAACTTACTGTCTGCTGCTTTCTCGTGTTTCTCTACAACCTGCTCATTTCTTGTCCTGTTCTTTAATCAAGAGCTTGCTGATATACTAGCTTCCTTTCCAAGGTAGTGTGTGTATGTATGTACATGTGTCCACGTGTACACATCTGTGTGTATGAACTTTGCCCACATGTCTTACTTCAAACCTCAGGGAGGTTTTCTTCCTTCTTTCTAAACCGCTTAATTGAAGAAAATTTTATCTACAAGAAATTCTTTTTCCCACATTGTCATAATTTCCATCTCAAACAAACTGTTAATGAATTTTCAATGTGTCCTACTACAAAAAGACTCTGTCTTCCTGGACTAATTCAACTTCTGGTCCATGACCATGTGGAGCAAAGCCTCAGGCTTCATGCAGCTAGGGATCAGGATGGACAGGGCTAGTGGATCCCCGTGGACCAAGGTTGAAGAAGCTTATCTAAAGTTATCCTTAAATTGATAGCTAACCCATAAAAGAATCCCATGTTGTTGCTATAACATCAGTAACAAGTTTGTTGTTTTAATTAAAGTTTCATGATTAATATCAAATCCCTTGGTTTCATGCTGGCACTTTCCATCATTCACGGCTCTGAGCAGATTAATTTATGACTCTTTAAGTGGAGATAATCAGTGCTTTAGGCAAATAAACTATTCCGTCAAATCTAGGGATTCTTGCCTGAGCTGATTGTACCCATGGCCTGATTCCCATTACAAGGATGAATATACTTTAGACTGTTTAATTCATCATTAAACAGTCATTGCCAGAGATGATTCTTAACAGTAGTTCATCTTCCTTATTGAGAATACCCTTGACTACATTTTAGGTCATATGGAAAATGGGCAGATTTCATCCCAAACCATATTGATGACACGCCTGAATGTTCAGAAATGCAAATAGCTTCTATGGGAGACCCAATGCTGCATAGACCTTACTTTTCCCCTACCCGAGTCTTTTTGAACACTCCGTCATGTTATGTGTGTTGATGTGAAAGGCTGAACAATACATACTGTCACCAAATCATTTTTTTATTGATAAATGGAGCAATATATTTTGTTTTATGACTCAATTCTCACTCCCTCTCTTCCATTTTCAAGGCGAAAAAATTAGGGCATGTCTGTCTTTCTGGCACAAAACTGTTTTACTTTATCATAGCCAATCTTATTGTAAATTCATAAAAGCATCTAGAGACTTGATAGTAAATTAAAGATGTTTCAAAACAATAATGTTTCCTGAAAATGATGTGTGACTTTATTGCAGAAAGGATAAGAAGTTGAAATTTCTATAGGACTCTGATTTATTTCTCCATCTCGGGGTGACAGAGTATGAGTAAGTTACCCTGGCCTTGGATGAGGATACTGTGGGCAGAAAATAGTGCTTACTCCTCACATACCCAGGTTCTGCAATCTTGATGAGCGTGTATTCCAGAGGTTGTCAGTTGCTGACATATATAACTCGAAAGCCGGGGCTTTAAGGGACTGCCTGTTTCATTTTTAATAATAGAGGAGTCTAGACTTAAATCTTTCAAAACTGAAGTCATATTGTAATCCATTCCATGTACTTCATATTAGCTAGCATCTCTGGCATGAGGGTGGCAGCTGCGTAAAATATTTGTTTGGCTTGTTTAGAACTGAATTGTAATGTTGTAAAGCGAGCAATTATTGCTGGTACAGAAGCTGCCAAATCTCTAATACCCGCATAGAGCATCCTGCCAATGAGTCTAAATTGCAGGATATATTGTTACCCTAAGCAGAACAGATCACACCCGCCCAGACACAGAAGGAAGACCCTGTTTCTGAGTAGCTGTGGAATCTGTTTGCTGTCTCTCCTGTGCAGCCATTATTCATGCAGACTTGTCTCAGACTTGAGCTTGCCAGAGTCAGTCATGTTTTCATCCTTCAGCTCCTATCACAATGTCTGAGAATCTGCTGAAGCCAAATACAGTAAGTCCCCTTACTGGGAACATATGAATGAGTTCCATTCAGCGAGTGCGTTTGAAAGTTCCATTTGTTCCTAAGTCCAACATAGTTAGCCCAGGTACCTGACTAACACAATCAGCTATATAGTACTGTACCGGAATAGGTGTATAATACTTTTCACACAAATAATACACAAACAACAAACACAGAAAATAAAGAAAACATTTTTGCTGTTAGAGTACAGTACCTTGAAAACTGTATTAGTCCAGTACAACAGCTGGCATGCAGGGGCTGGCATGGAATGAACAGGCAAGAAGAGTTACTGACTGGAGGAGGGGGAAGGGGTGGGAGATGGTAGAGCTGAAGGGTCATCAGCAACAGGAGACAGAGGGCAAGCTGCAGTTTCACTCATGCCTGATATTGATGGCACAGGTTCTGGTTCCTTGCTCGATTCAGTTCTATCCACCCTCTTGACAAAACAATCCGGTGACGTCTTCGTACATCCGGGTCTTGGAGTAAAGATACCGTACTACTGTACTCTCTACAGTCCTGCACAGTAAAGTACACAAAAGCACAACCACTTATAGAGGATATATGCACATGACAATGTACGCCAGACACGAGAACTAACTTACGTGATTGGACACACGAATACGCGCTTGCATGTCTGAAAGTTCATGACTTAAGGTTCATATATAGAGGACTTGCTGTGATGTTTGTTGAGATGTAGAAATGCTATTCTGGCTCCCCCACCACCACCCCCTCACTCTTCCCCTTCGTCTCCCTCCCTCCCCTTTTCCCAACACTCACACTCACCTTGGGCTTTGCTTCCTAGGCAAAGCAGGAAGAACGCCAGCTCTGTCTCCCAGGATTCTTGGGAGCAGAACTACCCTCCCGGGGAAGGCTTCCAGAGTGCCAAGGAGAACCCCAGGTACTCAAGCTACCAAGGTTCCCGGAACGGCTATCTGGGTGGGCACGGCTTCAACGCCAGGGTCATGCTGGAGACCCAGGAGCTGCTCCGCCAGGAGCAGAGGCGGAAAGAGCAGCAGATGAAGAAGCAACCTCCGGCCCCTGAGGGGCTCAACAGCTATGATTCATATAAGAAAGTCCAGGACCCCAGTCACATCTCCGCCAAGGGGCCCTTCCGGCAGGACGTGCCCCCTTCGCCTTCTCAGGTCGCCAGGCTGAACAGACTCCAGACTCCCGAGAAAGGGAGGCCCTTCTATTCCTGAGCAGGAGGAGAGCGGATGCTTCGTGTCATGCAATAAAGGACACTTTCCTACGAAGACTTGTATTCGGGAGTTTTTTTCTAACACTCTGGTGGTACTACGGAGTATTTCTGTTGCTGGTATCAGTGCCTTTAAGCAGTGTGGGCAGTTTGATGGAAGGCCTTAATGTCTTTGCCACTGTGTCTCACATGTCTATTTCATGGAAGAATTTCCCGCCATGTGACAATCACCTGTTCAAGGCATCCTACGCTCCTCATCTCTTGGGTACTGGGAACATGGCCCAGCCCGGGAGACACCGTGGCTTTGTGTTACTGCCCTGTGCAGCTTGTGGCAACAGATCATCCTGAAGTCACAGGTGGTGTTGATCCCTCTTTTTTTTTCCCTTTGAGTTTCTCAGACGAGATGATATCTCCATCTCTGGTGGATGAAAGTGGGTGACATACACCAGAAATTGGAGTTCTGTGGTACTTCCCAGCACAGTTATTTTTACCCCTTTGTGACCAGAATGGTTTCCCTTTTCTTTCTCAGCTCTTTGTAATGGGAATTTCCTTCATCTAAAAGAAGCTAAGCCATATTCCAACACTGTCTGGTTATCAGGGAGGTCCTTTTGTAACTGCCTTATAACTCAGTGTTACCAGTGATGTGATCATTCTGTCTGCATTTATAAATACCCTTGTTTAGTCGTGTTCCCTCACGCATGTGTTGAGTCATCACAGCTCTGCGTGGGGAACATGGGAGACAGGCATCAGCCCTGCTGGAGCAGGGGGCTGCTCGCCCACCGGCTCGGTGTGTGTCATGACGTGGAGGGGCGATAGCTAGAGAAAGAATTCTCCCAGGATGAGCGTCTGGCCCAGTATCTTCCAGTCATCCTTTTAATTAGTTTTTATTTGATGAGTTGGCAAGAAGGGCATAGCGTGGGACAAAGATCAGGCAGACACTCATTTTGGGATTCCAAAATCTCACCTGCTGTCTCCGGCCTTTAAAGTCGATTGGAATCGATGTTTGTCTATTCATCCACCTGCCATCTCCCTGCCTGGTGATGCCATCAGGCTTCTAGAGAATTCTGCCATGAAACAGAAAAGGTAAACAAGAGGACAGTCATTCCACATCCCACAGAACGTTCTGGTGTCCCCAAACAGTGATAACAAAAGATTGCCCTTGTGTCACTACATTAACGTACGTGTGGGTCGTGAGGACCTGGCTTGCTCCCACGTTTCCATCTTCTCATCTGTTGGTCTGAACATCCTGTTGTAAACCATGGCTGGATTGCTAAAGTGCCTGCAAATCCCGATGTGAAAAAAGCTTGAGAAGAAAGCTCAGCATATTGTGTGTTAACAAAAAGAAAAAAAAAAGACATGTACTGATACGCCTATTTTTTTTTTTTTTACTGGCACATTGTATTTTTGTGTCCACTTGTTTTTAGAAAATATGTGAGGGGTCCGTCCCCATACCTGAGTCTCTTTTGCATCTCTGTGTAATGGTTCTGTTTGTTCACGGAGCGTGGTGATGTTGAAATGATGTGACCGGTGCAAGCGTGGTGACCTCTGACGACAGTGGCTCTTCCTCACAGCCTCCCCTGTGCTGTGAGGAACAGCTTTCCTGTACATACGAGACTTCTAATAAAAGGCATATTTCTTCCTGTTCTCTGTGTCTCTCTAGTATTCCTGTGAAAACTCTCCTAGCTGGGTTTTTAAAAAGTCTATTAGCAGATGTGATTTTTTTTCCCCCTATATTTAGAGAAAGTTGAACGTTTCCTCATCTCTATCTGTGCAAACATGGAAATGGGTGATTGATTATTTATTTGAACACCTGAGGAGAGAGGGGACTGGGAAGAGAGAAGGACCTAATTAATGAGTCCACTGGAAGGCCCGGGCTGCCCAGAGTAGCTGGGAAATTCTGAATGGAAGGAGCTGATGATACACTAGAATAAATAAAAGAATAATTGTACAGAGAGCAATGTGTTAGTAAGAGTTCCACCATTGTCCTTTGCTCTACAGACCATTTAGACCGGCGGAATGTTCTGACTGAGTCCTAACCATGTGTACCTGAAGCTCAGAGAGAAGTCCAAATTCAAGCCCACTTTCAACTGGTCCAGTTCTTATTTCCCAAATTACACAGTGAGACTTTGCTCTTTCTTCCAGAAGGACACTAGTTAACATTTGTATGGTGCTTTGAAGGCACAAACAGTACTAGATCCCTGGGTGGGTCCCTGCCCAAAAGGCAGGCTTTGCAAAGACCTGTTCAAAATACCCTTCCATGGAGAGCCAAGCATCAGCTGGTCGTCATAGCTACCCTCATCTTGACACTAAATCCAAATTCTGTTACCTCAGGATTAGTGACGAGAGGTGTATAACAAGCCAAGGTGATTGATAACACATCTTTGGTTCTTATATGCCTACAAGGTGTGGGAAAGGAAGAGAGAGAAAGATGGACAGATTTGTTAATTTTCTCACTGACCAGGAGGCCCGCTGCAAACGCCAAAACTCGCAGGTTATTTATCTCAACTGACAGTGAGAAGCAGAGCAGGAGAGGCAGTAGTGAATGTTACGGGGGCCCAAATCACAGAAGATTTGTAGATTAGAACTGACAATTGGAGCTGCACGGAGAAGAGGAGGAGGAATGGATATGGGTCAGCACAGAAATGAGAATATGCCTATGATGCCATCTTGTCTAAAAATGAACTGGCCTCTACTCCAGGCCATCCCACAAGGACTTGCTGGGACCAGTGGAAGAACATGTTCACAAGGAGAAGTCCTGAGTCTTGAATGGGGGTGAGTGTCGACCTCAAGGCACCCACAAACCTGAATATCAAGGTGCAGTCACTCAACAGTTCTTCAAAAAAGGTGGTCCCACTGTTACCACCTATCTAAGCCCATTAAGACTATACAAAGTCTATAAATATGTAGTGTAATTATCCATTATAAAAGCAACATTATGTAATGTATGGATAGTCTGTATAACCTAGTCATCATACCCACCTCCTCTCCCTGGGGTCAGGTAGACCAACAATAGCTCAGTGGTACGTGCACCCCACCACTGTCAGGCTGCCTTACTAAAAGGAAAGAGATATAAACTCAGGCTTCTCAGGTTTTCTGTCAAGGAAGTCAGATCTATCAAGTCTTTTTTTATTTTTAATCATCAATTCTGAGTCAGTAAACCAAGTGAATTTTGTTTGTTGAGTGAGAGCCATTGCTTCTACTGCAAACCCTTTCTGAAAATGAGAAGAAAATAAGCAAAGCTTGCTGACCACCACTTGTCTGAACCATGAGTCACCAGCATAAGTCTGAACAAGAGGCCAGAAGGAAGAGAGGCCAGGCCCCAGAGGCTGTCAGTCCTCGTGACTTATCCCAGAGGGCTCGCATCTCCTGGGCTGCTTCCCTCCTCCCAGAGCTGCCATTAGGAAGTAGAGTGTTCACGTATACACATGAGAGGTACATGCAGCAAGTGTGAAATGCATACGGACTTCTATATTTAGCTGCTTATTTTCATGTGTTGCTTATTTCATCCTTAAAACCCAAGTCTTAATCAACTATACTCTAATATAAAATAAAAAGTGAAAAGAAAAGGAATAAAACTACTGTACGATCCAGAAATCCCATTTCTAGCTATTTAGGTTAAGTTAGGTTAGGTTAGGGTAGGTTAGGGTAAGTCGCTCAGTCGTGTCCGACTCTTGCGACCCCATGGCTCCTCTGTCCATGGGATTCTCCAAGACAAGAGTACTACAGTGGTTTGCCATTTCCTTCTCCAGGGGATCTTCCCGGCCCAGGGATTGAAACTGCGTCTCCTGTAGCTCCTGCTTTGCAGGCAGATTCTTTACCATTTGAGCCACCATGGAAGCCCACTAGCTATTTAGGCAACAGAATTGAAATAAACTGCTATTTCAAAGAAGGAAAAAAAAATAGCCTCAGTAAGTTAAAGTCCCTAACAAATGAAGACAGCAGTTCCTCTGTATAATAACAAGAATGCCAGAGTTTTGTTTTAACATAATGATTGCTGACTCACAACATAGTATATATTTTGTTTTACTGAATTTTAAAGCATAAAGGGGTAACTATAAAAGCAATGGAGCACTAACTTAAAAACGTACTAAAGTTGTTGAATCAGGAAAAAAAAAGTCTTGACTCCAGTTAATACCAACCTAAGCTTAAGCAGACAGCAATTTGTTTCTGGCTTGCTTTGCTGGTCCTAGTGGAGGAAGTGACGGAGGTTCCATCACGTATGTCCCATCGTAAGTGTCCTCCTATGACACCATGGGCCATAAATTTAAATGTCTATTTAACAGTTCTCTCTCTCTTTTTTTTTTTTTAACAAAGATTACTCCGACAATGACATGTCAGGTAAAGAGATAATCTTCTTTTCTTACTTCAGAGACAGGATATCATCTTAATAAGGCAGCTAATAAGAACGTTCGCAGGTCAGAAAGTGAGAGTGATGGAGACACTTTAATGGAAAACCACCTTCAAGTCTGACTAATGATTAGATCACAAAGCTGATTGAATTAAATTGACTTTTATTTTTTTAATGCGTGGAGGATGAGGGTTGTGATTCTGAGCATAAGCTTTTTTATTTTTTTAACAAGAAACTGATATTTTACTTCAGATTTCATGGAGAAAAGGTGGGATTATCATTGCACTCCCCACAGAAGGAACTTATTTTCCCGTTAGAGGGTTATTGTTCCCTCCAAAATTCATCATCTCCCTAGTCAGCATACATCTTCCTCTGCCTCTTTTTTCTTTTCCCTCAGCTTTCATATTCAGCAAAGGAAAAATCAATGGGTGTCCTTTGTCCATCAATTTAGTTTTAGAGGAAACCCTATAGTGGAGAATTTCATTTTTATAAAAGATTTCACTATGAGCCGGATAAGATCAAATGTTTTTGCTAAAGAGGATAATAGTGTTCCTTCATGAGTTTTCTTTTCCTTTCTGAGTTTAAATCCCACTGAGCAATCTTTATTTCCTCATTTTTAATTTTTTAAAGAGAGTTACCTGCGCATCAGCCTGTCACTCCCCAGATGTGTCTATTTCAGTCTGGACTTGGGAGAAAAGTGCCAGAAACAGGGACTAAGGTTTCCCACAGTGAGTTGGAACAACTACTCATCTTTCATCCTTAACACTTATTTCCTCACAGGATCAATTAAATGTGTGAAAAACACGCTTTTTTGAATTGCTCAGCTAGCTGCCGAGTCACCTTGCACTGTTGTTGGCTTAGGAGAGCCATGTGGAGTTTGTTCCCATCTCTACTGTGTCTCCTGTGGAGCTGCATCTCCTCCTGGGGTGCTGTCAGTTCTGGAAGGCGGTGCCCAGGAGGAATCCTTCTCCCTTCTCTGACGGCGAGTCGCTACTTGCTAGGAGACTCCTCCTGAAGCTCAAGTTTGGCTTCCATGTGGGATTTTATGATGCAAATATTTTAAGTACAACTTTGAAGATTTTGCCATTAAAAACAGTCTCACGTGGCTCAGGGCCCAGCCGACTGCAAACTAGAAGGGGGACGTGCCATAAATTGCTGGCAAGTGACAGGAAGGAAACAGCCCCACGTGTCTAAATCAGTCGTGACCTTGGTGACCGATCTGGCTTCAGGGTTCATTCAGTTCCTATCTCTTGCTGTCAGCAGTAACAAACTTACCATGGTTGTTTACCTTGGGATGAAATGGGAGCAAACATCAGCCTGACAGCCCAGAGAGGGCTGGAATGAGGACTCACCCCGGAAGCCAGGTATTTTGGAATAATGTAGACCTTTGAATTTGGCTTGCAGCGCCTCCATGTAAGTTTGTTCTGCACATGCCCTTGACTTGCAACTCCATTTCCTAGCCTCCTTTAATGTTTTCTGTGTGACTGGCCTCCCATCGGAGCCTAAAGAGCTCACCCTCTGGTCCAGGCAACCAAAGTGTTAACACAAAATCTGAAGAGGCCATCAGAGTGCAGAGAGGCCCCCGGCTCCCGCATTACTGGGTGGACTTATGCGTACAGGGCTTTACAATTTGTACAGCATTCGCTTCTTTTGCATCCGCAAACCCTGTGAAGCACGTTAGAGCAACGAGAGTCCAATTTTACGCATGAGGAAACCGGGAGAGTTTGTGACTTGCCGGTTGGCGACCAGCCCAATTGGAAGGTGGAACCCATTGTCCTGAACCTGTGGGGTTATGAGGGTTTTAGCAAAAGGAAGCATTTTTGTTTCGAACCAATTTAAAATTCCTTACTTGATGGTAATTCATCGATTGGCAAACAAACACAATAGTGTGCAGTAAGAGAGAATTAACAACACCCTCAAAATACATTTTATTAATCATAATACTATTTGCATACGCTGGAAAATTACATATGTACATATATTATACACATTGTGTGAGATGAATATAATGGTTCTATAACGGTTTACTTTAGCCCCCAGATGCCTTTTGAAATAGATGACCAGCCAAGCCTCAGTGTGGACCTGCAGACCCCACTGGGTCCCTTGTTGGAAACCACTGTTCCATGCTTTGGATCCATCGCTTCATTATTTAAACCTCTTAGACCTGAAAGTATGCATTTCTCAGCCAGATTTTAATGCTGAGAAAAGAAAGAGTCCTATGAGATTAAAGACAGTGAAATTAAAAAAAAAAATGAGTAGGGTCTGCACCATGTGGAAAGCAGTGTGCATTCGAGGAGAGTGGCCTCAACAGAAAGCCAACCCCAGCAGGCAAGTTTCTGAAGCAGATGCAAAGGAGACCCCCAAATGCTAATACAAAATAGAAAAGATCGCTGGGAGATTGTGCAAAAACACAATAACAATTTGCATTAAATCATCAGCTGTTTTCAGCACAGATGGGTAAAGCCTGTAACAAAATGTTGTAAGACATTTGCGGAGGGTTTCAAGCTGGACAGGCATTAAAAACATTCTTAAGCGTTTCACGTTGGAAGAAAAATGTAAATCATTTTTAGCGAGGCGTTCTTCTTTACCTATCATTTTTCTTTGTGTTTTATTGTATTTTTGGTAAAGAGACGACATACTAATAGCCAAGGGGAAACGATCCATTTACAGAGTTGGATAGATAAAATTTATCTCCAAAGAGGTGGAATATTAATTATGCATAGAAAGGAACTTTTAGCTCTGAGACATTCCCAGCTTATTTCACTCAAGATCCTAATCAAACACAGTCACGGCGTCTGGAGAGAAACATAAGCGGTTACTGGATGTCTTTCCAGGCAATGAGCAGGGTTGGGTGGCTCAGAAGGATGGGACACCTCTTCCATGAGGCTCTCTGGGGTTTGTCTGCTGCTTCACCGCACAGCTGTGCCCATCCTTGGCTCCTTTAAATGGACTGTGGGGTTGTGAGACGGAAGCCAGCAGCTGATGCTATAGGGCCCACTCCGTTCCCCTGATCTGTGCCCCTGAAGGACAGACGCAGACAGCCACAGACTCAGCGTCTGGAAGGACTGGCTGGCCCAAGGAAACGAGTTTCCAATAACTAATCCAGCTGTATGAGGCACTTCCCTGGGCTCCGCTCTCCTTCCTGTAAGCCAGGAAATGCTCTCTCTGTTCTTTAGGGGATGGCTCACCAGGGACTTCTCATTTCTGATTGGCTACTTCATACACTCTACGAGTATCTTCTGCTGCTCATCTTAAGTCCTTTTAGGGTTCCCTCTGGATTAATTGAAAGTCACGGATATCCTGTATGTGTGATCTATTCAAGGTAATTGTAAGCCCATGAAGAGGCCAATATTGATTTTTAAAGAAGGTGCCACTGTATAGGGCCTGAAATGCACAATGTGTAATAGGGAGTCAGTTTAGGAAAAATCATTTATTCCTTCACTCACTCACAAACTCACTCATTCATTTGTAGCTCCTGCTGTGCGCCAAGTGTTGGGTTAGATGCTAAAAACACTCCAGTGAGTAACACAGGTCTTATTCTAACAAGGAATCTCTATAATAGTCAGAGGGTGATGCTAGCATGAGGAAAATGAAGGAAGACTAGGAAATAGAGAAGCAAAGGAAACCAGAGGTCTGCTATTTCAGGGGGAGCAGATGGGGATCACAACTGAGCAGAGGTACAATAATATCTCAAAAGTCCAATAATGAAAGTCACTCAGCCATGTCTGACTCTTCGTGACCCCATGGACTATATAGTCCATGAAATTCACCAGGCCAGAATACTGGAGTGGGTAGCCGTTCCCTTCTCCAGGGGATCTTCCCAACCCAGGGATCGAACCCAGGTCTCCCACATTGCAGGCGGATTCTCAACCAGCTGAGCCACAAAGGAAGCCCAAGAATACTGGAGTGGGTAGTCTATCCGTTCTCCAGCGGACCTACCAGACCCAGGAATCAAACCGGGGTCTCCTGCATTGCAGGTGGATTCTTTACCAACTGAGCTATCAGGGAAGCCCTCAAAAGTTCAATAAATGAGCTTTAAATGTAGCATGTATGTGTAGGAGATTAACTTTTACTCAGGAAGTCACTCCATGCAGATCGTGAAAGCTTTACCACGTGAAGATCACCAATATATTTTACTACATCACTTAGCATGAAGAGTAATAACCCAAATCAGAAATATTGTTGATGTGTAATAATACAAATATGCCACAGTTTAATCAGTTCCTTTTCTTTCCCTGAGGCTCTTACTGTTCCATAATATGTTACAAGAAGCCCACAGAAAGAAGAGGTCTCAAACTGGGTGACTTTTGACAAAACCTTGAGTTTTCTTACTTATGGACTGAGAATAGTGGAGTCTTACGGCCACTATACCTGAAACAGCTCCCCTCATAGGTCCTCAAGTTATTGCCAATTTAAAGTCCTTGAAATGTTCCAATTTCTCTTGCCTCAACTTCCTAACTAGTAACCATCGCATGTTCTCTGGGTAAATGACATTGATCAAAATTATTTTGACTTCTCTTCAAATCTACTTGCTCTGTGGGAATTCATTGGTATTAACCAGTGACTTCAGCTAAAAAAATTTAAGAGAGACTATTTTCCATTGAGCACGTGTGAGAGAGGTTTGTTGTTGTTGTTCAGTCACGAAGTGATGTTCAGCTCTTTGAGACCCAAAGAACTGCAGCATGCCAGGCTTCCCAGTCCTTCACCATCTCCCAGAGTTTGCTCAAACCCATGTCCACTGAGTTGGTGATGCCATCCAACCACCTCATCCTCTGTTGTCCCCATCTCCTCCTGCCCTCAATCTATCCCAGCATCAGGGTCTTTTCCGATGAGTTGGTTCAGGGGTTTGGAAGAGTTTTATTTTTTCCTTATAAAAAAAAAAAAGCTGGGTGCAGTAAAGAGGAGCCTGAGAAGTTTTCTAAACCCTCAGTTTGGTTCAGCAGCAAAAGCCTTACATACCATTTGCCTGTTTTCTTAATCATCGATTCAGTACCTGGAACAAGTTTACATCTCTTACAATGATGAACTCTTGGCCTGGTCTTTTCTGACTGGCCTTTATCAAAACATTTTAAAGTTTAGTAAGAAAAAGCATTGTTTAAAAGCTTTGCTTTTACAAATGCTAGAAGTAAGAGCTGTCACTTAGCTACAGGTTGATCGTTAGGATGGGGAGTCCAATTCTAGTGGGGGAAGAGCATTGGACGTTCTCTACAGAGTGAGGACCTCCCTAGGACCTCTCTCCTCTCAGTTATGGCCCAAATCACAGCTTTTCCAGAATGAATTCAAACAATGACAATTTTTTTTTTTTTGCTAGAACTCAACCTGAGGGTGAGCCAGAGACACAGAGAAGTCAGGTAAGATGCTGGAAAGTTGAGGTACAAGTTTTCCAGCTCATCTTTGGGGGGATGAAGGAGCTGGGATGAGGAGCAGGTGCCTGGCACATAGGCAGGCCCTCAAATCCTGAGATGACAAGATGCAGAGGAGTCTAGAGCCGTCTGATTACTATTTAATAATGTTGGCCATTAGGAGACTGTCAAAGATTCATGCTCTGCTCAGGAGTGCCAACTTTCCTTTTGAAATTTGGAGAGACTGACGAAAATGCTGGCTTTGGCAGATGGGCTCTTGGCATGAGTGGGAGTATTGATCACCCTCACAGGGCAGGAAATGCTACTCTCTCTCTCTGATTAAAAGTTTCTTACCAAGGCAAGCACAAGCCTAAGGTGGTCAGCATGGTTAATAGCCTACATTAAAGAAACCTCTACATTAAGGAGTGTCTGCTGCCAGAGTGTCCATCCCGAATGTTGCCACCATGTAACTTTAATGGCTCTGACAGTCTTCCTTTTCCCTTTCAGATGCTGTGTCTTTCTGACTCAATCATCGTGCATCTTCTCTTTACCCATATTCTTTTAAAATTTTTAATTTAATTTATCTATTTTCTTTTTGGCTGCTCTGGGTCTTTGTTGCTGTTATACAGGCTTTCTCTAGTTGCAGCAAGAGGGGGTTGTTCTCTAGTTGCAGTAGATGGTCTTCTTGTTTAGGTGGCTTCTCTTGTTGCAGAGCACAGACTTTTAGGCATGCAGGCTTCAGCAGTCGTGGTTCCCAGGCTCTAGAGCACAGGCTCAATTGTGCTGCACAGACTTAGTTGCTACATGGCCTGTGGGATTTTCCTGGATCAGGGATTGAACTCGTGTCTGCTGCATTGGCAGATGCATTCTTTACCACTGAGTCACCAGGCAAGCTCTATCCATTTTCTTTATAAACCTTTCTTTGAGAAGATCTATGGTTTTTCCTGTGAAAATAGGACCATCGGTTGGATAAAAAAACCCCACAAATACTAAGATTTTTAGGGACATGCATGCTCAATCCCGTTTTGGTGAATCTGAAGGTAAGATATCACAACACCATGCAAAGTGATCCATCTGCAGGCTGCAGGCCTCAGGTCCATTCAAATCCAGATGAGACTTGTTTAGGTGACTTGTTCATTGTTTTAGAAACAGCTGAAGCCCTTGGAGACCCCAGAGGTGCACCTGAATCCTGGATTTCAGGTAAGCTCCGAGGCCCCGATGCATGCATGCATGCTAAGTCGCTTCAGTTGTGTCTGACTCTGTGTGATTCTATGGACTGTAGCCTGCCAGGCTCCTCTGTCAATGGATTTCTCCAGGCAAGAATACTGGAGAGGGTTGCCATGCCCTCCTCCAGGGGATCTTCCTGACCCAGGGATAGAACCCACGTCTCCTGCACTGCAGGCAGATTCTTTACCAACTGAGCCACCAGGGAAGTCCCTGAGAGGCAATACTGATGCTTAAATCTCCAAATAGTCTTTTCACTGCATAACCACAGGGACTTGTTTAATTCCAGCACTGTATTTCAGGCTTATTTCTGGCTTTGGTTCACATCTCCCCTATGCAAGTCCTTCTTTCGGGGCTCAGCCATCACTGTCCTTTCATTTGACCAAGCTGCTCAGCTGCATCTCTTCAAACATGCTCCAGCCTTGGACCACATTTGCTGTCCCCAGATGGCACCCAGGACACTGCATCCATCACCTCTGATAGGTTAACTTGGTGAAATTAATTGACCATGAAATTAACCTGGCTTCTCCTGACTTCTTTTTTGTAGTAGATACTCAATAAATGTTTGTTGAGTGAATGCTTTGCCGGAAACTTTACTTAAAGGACTTTAAGTTTTGGTGGTAGCATCCTTCTGATTTCCTTCTTTGCATTTATAGCAAGTGTGTAGTGTTTCTGTATACAGTGAGAGAGACAGACAGAAAGAGGCAGAGCAAGGTATGAGAAAAGAGATGTAGGGACTTTCCTGGGGGTCCAGTGGTTAAGACATCACCTTCCAATGCAGGGGGTGCAGGTTTGATTGCTGGTTGGGGAACTGAGATCCCACAGGCTTCATGGCCTACAGACCAGAACATAAACAACATAAGCAATATTATAACAAAATCAATAAAGACTTTAAAAATGCTCCACATAAAAAATACTTTATAAAAAAAAAAAAAAGGAAAGAGATGTAAATACAGTTGAAGTAGAAAAACTTAAAGAAGGCAAATACCCCTAGACTCTTGAGTGACTGTTAGGGAGTTATTCCTACGGAGGGGCTCACTGGTCACTCAGTGTTAAAGACTCCGCCTGCCAGTGCCGGAGGCTCAGGTTTGATCCCTGGGTTGGGAAGATTCCACATGCAGTGGGGCTATTGGAATATTGACCCCCTCTTCATCCCTGAAATGTTGCTATTCCTCTGGGATTTGTACTGGGCCCTTTTCTCTTCTCTTCCCTGTACCCTTCTTGCTCACCCCTTCCACTGTTATGTACACACAGAGGACACTCAGCCACCATGTCCCTGGGAGCCCCATCTTGCCCATGGTCTTCACTCTGCTTTGCTCCTGTCTGCAGCCCCAAGGAGCCACTCCCTCTGATGGTGGTGCCCTCTATGGACTCAACAGTGCCTGTGCCTGAGGCCCTGGTCTCTGGGGACCCTCCACCCGTCACTGGGGCTCGTTGTTCCCCCTACTGCCTCCTGTTCTGCATAGTATTGTCCCAAGCCTTGCTTGTGACACAATTTTGTGCAATATTACATGGCAGGGGCTTGAGTCAACTGGCCTGAGTTTGGATCCTAGCTTTGCCACTTACTGGATAATCTTGCATTTTAACCTCTGGAAGCCTCAGTGTTCTCATCTGTGAAATGGGAACAGTACACCATTTCAGTACCTACCTCACAGAGCTGTTAAGAGGGTTCATCAATAATGCAACTGCTTAGTCCCATGATTAAAACCTAAGTGCCCCCTGCCCCCACCAAATGCTGTTTTTCTTCACAGATTCCTTTGTAAGGGTGTCTCCTTCAGTTTTTCCTGGCAGTCCCCTTCTATCCACACAGCTCAGAAGAGAGTTTTCAGGGACGTTTAGAAAACTGGACCTTAGACAGTCACTGAACTCTTTATCCTCCACCCACTGATCCCTCTCCTGTTCCCTCCTCCCTTCCAGCAGATGCGTTTTATAGAAATTGACTGTTGGAAACTTCGGGCTCTGATTCATCACATGCTCAGAGCTTGTGCATCCAGGCTGGAACCCTCAACAACTTTCCCAGCATTAAGGATTCAACAGTAACCCCAGGAGCAGAGGCCACCCCACTCCTGTCCCCAAAAGAGCCAGCTCACTTGCCCAGCCTGCTGGCGAGTGACAGACCCTTGCTTCCTGAGGGCTGGGGGGATCATCAGGATATTTAACTCCTTTTGGGGGTCTGTTATGCTTCAGAGGGAATTTCCTAACATGTTGATAGGGTAGTCGTTTAAATAACTCTGTAATTTGTTTTTGAAGCTTATTATTTTGCTTAAGTTCCTTAAATGATTACGATGATCTGGTTTCTTGGGAGGTAGTTGTGTTCTAGAGTAATTTTCTACTGCAGGGAACACTTGGATATTGTCTCGGGAAGGGACACACTAAAAAACCCATTAAGTCTATTCATTCTTTTTCCTAATTCTCCTGCTCAGTCTCAGGTAAGAGAATATTTGTCCATTACTCAGCCTGCACAGCTGTTGCAATAATTCTCAAACGGCTCCCTTTGCTTTTGTTTATGTTTTGTTTCTCTTGCAGTAAGAATGGCCCCTCTGGGAACACAGAAGCCTGTAGAAGGAGCATCCAACAGTGAGCGAAGCCGTCCAGTGCAGGTGGACACACCAGGGCGAGGAGCGCAGGGAATAGTCCCTGGTGGTCAGGACCAGGCTGTCCCATGGCCAGAGGGTGACACGCTAGATTATTCGGTGCCATCTGCACTGGGAGCTTCCGGTTGGGGCTATGTCCTGAGGCTAGACCAACCTTCCTTAATCAACATTATCAAGTCACTCTGCAGCTTAAGGGACCCATGGAGCCTCATGTTCTGTAACAAGACATCCAGCTTTCTTAGTTTAACTTCAAGGCTTTCTGTGATCCAGATGCGCCTTTCTGACCCTTTCTCCTCTAGGTTCATCTCTAACTTTCCCTCCTGTCAAACTGCATCCCACCTTCCTGTCTGATTCAGGTCCATGACATTCCCTGGACTGAAAGGTCTCCCTCAGCCCTGCCCTCGCCACCAACCATTCTGCCCGCCTGGATCCTGCTCACCTTTCAACAACCAACTCGATTCCTGTCTCCTTCCTTTAAAACTCTGCCCAGCTGCTCTGTGATTCCCCTCCACATACAGCTCTTAGATTGCATACACCACCCACCGAGCACTCCTCCTGCTTGGCTTCTCATTGTTGGTTATGCTTCTTTGTGCTCCCGTCTTACTGGTCTCCCTGGTCTGTCAGCTTCCCTGGGGCAAAGCCCGTATTCTGTGTTTCTGTGTTTTCTCAGTGGGTCTTCTCTCCTGGAAGCATCCCTGCCACATTTTGGATTCATTGATTAACTTAAAGCAAGTCCAGACTCTTTGGGAAACTGTCAGCTCATCAATCCTGTAATTCCCTGCCTAACAGCGGTGCAGAAAGGTAATATGATGGAATCCATTTCACTCTGATTGAGGGAGGAGAACTAGTTCAAATCAGTCCAGCGGGTGCTATGGGCTGCACCCTGTGCCAGATATTTTTTTTCTTTTTTTGGCTGTGCCACACGGCATTCAAAATCATCTGCAACTGCAGTGGGAGGGAGGATCTTAGCCACTGGACCATGAGGGAAGGCCCAGATATTTTTTAAAAAAGAATATACATTGGCCGAGTATGTGTGTGTGTGTGTGTGTGTGTGTGTATGTATATATATATAAACTAAAGGATGAAATGTCATTTGCAGCAACATGGATGGACCTAGAGATTATCATACTAAGTGAACTAAGCCAGACAGAGAAAGACAAATACCACTTGATATCATTTATATGTGGAATCTAAAAAAAAATGATACAAAGGAATTTATTTACAGAATAGAAATAAACTTGCAGACACAGAAAACAAACTTATGGTTACTAAAAGGGAAAGGGGGAGAAGGAATAAATTAAGAGTTTGGGATTAACATATAGACACTACAATATGTAAACTAGATAACCAACAAGAACCTACTGTGTAGCACAGGAAACTCCACTCAATATCTTGTAATAACCTAAAAGAATCTGAAAAAGAATATACAAGATGATATATTGGGCACAGCTTCTCCCTTCAAACAGCTTGCTGTTTAGGAGACATCATTTCCAATATGAAATTAGGAAACACTTGCCCCAAAATAACAGGTCATATCCATTCAAGTTTATTTAAATTCCCAAGTCCATATGTTGTAGAACAAGTAGTAAGAGGTGTGGGTTCCAAGATGTGGGGGAGCAGAGAAGAGACCTCAGGGAGAAGAGTCAGAAGTTTCAGGGGAGAAGACAGGATGGGGGATGCTTTTGGTCAGAGGGACAACAAATAGCTCAAAGCACAGAGTGAGGAAAAGCAAGTGACTGAGTGCTCCTTACGCATCAGGCATTATGTAGATGCCAACTCACTTATTCCCCGAGTCCCTGCAAGGCTCTCCTTACATTCCGATCACAGAGGAAGAATCACTGCAAGAGGCTGAGTAACTTGCTCAACCCACAGGCAGTACTGGCTGCTCAGTGACCAACACAGCTCCGACCCGCACTCCGGCCTTGAGGGAGGGGCGGAGTCGAGGAAGGAAACGCCCTCGCTGGAGCAGCACCCCTTGTTTAGGACCCGCTCTCTCTTCTCCTCAGATGCAGTTCAGAAGGGAGGAATTGTTCAAATTAGGGAAGAGACCCATTCTCAGCCGCCTCTACAATGGCTCCCCATGATCCCTACCTCCTGCTGTTCTCCCCCTGCATGAAGCGAGCCCCCCGACCCCACACATATGCGGGCTGCCATGTGTCTAGTGCGTCAATTACAGCAAAAGTGGTGGGCTTTTCCATGACTAGGTTATAACAGACGATGACCTCAGTCCTGCTGGCACTTTGTCTCTCTGACTTTCCTCTTATGTTCCCTGTGATAAGACAAGTTGCGGTCCGGAGGGGCCCATGTGGCCAGGAACGGAGGGCCTCCTTGGTCCAGCATGTGAGGAAGGGATGCTGCCAGCATCTGCTCACCCTCACCCTGCCTCTCAGGGGCTCAGGGACCAGCTCCTAAGTACGGTTCTCTCTGTCTTGGTCTCTCCCACTTACCAGGACAGCGTGCTGAGTCCTGGCTTCCAAGTTTCCTGGATTTAGAGCAAGACCTAGGTATCAGACTTCTTTTTTCTTCTGGGCTGGAACAACAGGTGCCTCACCCTGGTTCCTAGAACACAGCCAGGTCCATTTGCTGGAACAAAGAACCAGACACCAGATTTCACCTCCCTCCCCCGGACGCCCTCCCCCTCTCAATGAGTTCCCATCTCCAGCCTTCCAGGGACTGTGAGCTAATGTTCTTAGGATGCAGCCCATATCACGTGTATTAGCATGCAGGAGACACAGTAATTATCTAACCTTGCAGCTGATTTAAGCTTCCAGGTTACACACAAAACGTTGGGAGTTGGAGAAAGGGACTCCACTATCGTTATCTAGAATACTCATTGTGGTGGACTCTTGCGATAAAGGTATAAAGAAAATCATTTTTTCTGCCCTGGACTTTGGCCAGGAGAAATGTGGAGCAATTCTTTTGTGAATAACCATTCACAAATTTCAACAATTGTTCGTTCTTGAGTCTAAAGTCTCTTTGCATGAATGATTTTCTCATCTTTATGCAGAATTTTTCCACATTTTTGTTGACTAAAATATTACTAATCTAATTTCCTATTAAAAAACTCATTTCCAGCATCACAGAGTTGAAAGGTGCTACCAACCATTTAGTCTTCAATTTACATACAACAAATCCTGTAATCTGATGGGGGCTTTTACACAAGGGTGGCTGCAAGCAATTACATAGGCAAAGAAATATTTTAGTCCAGAGCTGTGTGCTGTGTTAATTTCATCTGTTGAACTCCCATTGAGATTTTGCCTTTTGTTAAATTACCTATTGATGTGGATTTAGAGAGGAAACTCCACCGAACACAGCAATTCAAAATTATAATGCTGTTTGTGCTCTAATATTTTTCTTTTAATTATAATTTGGGAAATTGGGGTTTATTAGAAAAAAAGAAGGTATTGGACTGGAACAATTTATTCCATTTTTCTCCACTCAATGCTGTGACAAAATAGAACATTTCCAGGTGAAGTTTGATTTGGAAAGGCCTAGAAAAATTCTTGACATCACAACAGGGCTCTGGGTTGGACTGAATCTCATGATGCCTGACATGGAGGGAGCATGGGTTCTGAGCCTGGGGGCAGACCTGGGCCTGGGGGCACTGTGACTATCAGTAAAGTTTCAAGGGGAGAGTTCAGAAGCTTACTCCAGGTTGTGAGGAATTATAACCTCAAATGTTGCAGACTCAGGTGTGATGAGGCCATTTTGTGTGTAACTTGGAAGCTGCAAGGTAGGTTATTACTGTGCCTCCTGCATGCTACATGGGATGTGGGCTGCATCCATCCATCCATCCAATCACCCATGCATCCATCCATGCATCCATCCACTTGTGCATTCATCCATCCATCCTCCTGTCCATCCATCCATCCATCTATCTATCCATCCATCCACCTGTCCATCCATCCATCCATTCATCCATCCACCTGTCTGTCCATCCATACATCCACCAGTTCATCTACCCATGTATCCATCCATCCTTCCACCCATCTACCTATCCACTCACCCATCCATACATCCATCTAGCCTTCCATCCATCTTTTGTTGAATAGTAAGCGCATATTGTCTTCATTCTTTGGTATCTAGTGTTTTAGAAGATGCAAAGTAAACATTTAAAATTCTTTCATTTAGTCATTCATTCAACAAACATTCACTGAACATAACATTCCTGGTGCCACGGTAGGTGCCAAAGATGCAAAAATGAAAGCTGGAGCCCAACTCTCAGTACCACACAAGATGATCAATCCTTACAAAATACCCTAAAGAGTGCTATCATAGAGGGATGGAAGGGGGGCATGATGTGGGCCTAAACAGAGTGTGGGGGGGGATGGGGAGGGGTGGTAGCCAAGAAACCTTCCCAGAGAAGGTGCTCAATGCTCAAAGGGTAAGGAAGAGGCAGAAGGCTAAAAGACATAGGTGTTTTTAAAACAGCTTTAATGAGGCCTAATTACCATACAATAAACTACACACATTGAAAGGATGTAATGGATAAACTTTGTTCTGTGTTTACACCTGCAAAATCACCATCACAATAAAGATAAGCAATATACTCATCAGCCCCAAATTTTCTCATGCCCTTCTGTAACCTCTTCCTGCTGTCCGCTTCATCCATAGGAAACCACTGATGCTGTTAAGACAGATTAGTATGAATTTCCTAGACTTTTAAATAAGTGAAATTATGTAGTAATTTGGCAGTGTTTGTACCATTTTACACCCCCACCAACAGTGTGGGGGAGTGTAGTTCTTTTGCATCCTCATAAAAGACATATATGGGCTTCCCTGGTGGCTCAGTGGTAGAGAATCTGTCTGACGATGCCGAAGATGCAAGAGGTGTAGGTTTGATCCCTGGGTCGGGAAGATCCCCTGGAGAAGGAAATGGCAACTCACTCCAGTGTCTGTGCCTGGTGAATTCCATGGACAGAGGGGCCTGCTGGGCTACAGTCCAGGACGTTGCAGAGAGTCGGACATGACTGAGCGTGAACGCACGCAAAAAGTGTGTTGTCTGTCACTGAGTGCAAAGGGTCTTGAGGTTTCCAGGCCTGAGCACCTGGGGCTGTCAGTCACAGAAGGCCCTGCCCATCCTCGTCTGGGGCCCATCAGGGAACCACCTGACTTTCCTCTCAGCCTAGAGTAAGAGCAGCCTTGGTGGCTGTGCTAGACGCCCGGCTGAGGGCACTGGCGGCGATGCGGTCACACAAAGTGAAGTCCAGGCTGGCGCTGTTGTTAAACAGCCCTTCCTAGCAAAGCTGGTGAACTCCAGACACTGGTCCATTGTGGTTTTTTCCTCATGAGAGGTTTCAATGCTATCTACCTCTGAGGACCCAAATCCTTCCCAAATGGATGCGAGGGGAATTAGAGAAAACAGCTCCATGACTTCCCAAGGCATCATTCCTGGGGCGGGCGCTGCTCAGCCACCCATCTCGCTCTGTCCTGAAGCTGCTGCATAATCTTGCTCCAGGCCCCACAGGGTGGACAGGCACATAAAGGACTCCTGCTAGGTTCCTTTGACCAGCCTTTACTTCAGAAACCCTTTTAAGCTAACTTTCCCTGACATTTCCAATAGGCCTTTGGAAATGCAGTGACTAAGAGGGCAAATGTGTGCTCCATAACACGCCCCCGAGCAGGGGGCGTTATTACATCTAATCTCCACCTTCTGCCTTGGACTTGAACCTTCCCGGCAGCAAACAGCTAAGAAGATTAAGAAGCAAACGCAGGAAGGCCGGATGTGTATGTGTCCAGAAAATGCGGTGGTCTGATCTGCCAAATGCGTGGGCATGAGTTTTCCGAGCCAGAGCCGGGAGCAGTATCCTTCCTCTTTTCACAACTGCCTGAGGCAGTGCGCATCACTGTCTTTGGCCTCCTCTCCACAGTCCCCTGGCTTCCTTCTTCCTGGGAACTTGGACTCAATGTGTGTTTCTGTGTTTGTACCCCAGGGTCTCTGGGGATTAGGTTTATGGAATTATGCTAACAGAGGAAATCAGAAAATTGAAAGTCGATGTTTGCAATCACATGTTCCCTTGGTGACGTAGCCTTTGGAAATTGTATGTAGGTCTTGCAGCTGAGGTCAGAGATGTTGGTAAAAGTGACTCCAAACATCCCCTGCCTGGAAGCAAGCCTGAGATATGAGAGAAGGGAGGTCTGTGATCCTGGCTCAAGAACAGACAGTCAGGGGTAGCACAGGGAAGCCAAGTAACCAAATAGGCTGATACTGACTGCAGCAGCTGTGGTTTCTAAATTTTGGGGATTTTGTAGGGTCAAATTCCACCAAATCTGCCTATTCAAGGGAGCCTCACCCTCCTCGATAATGTACCTGTATTTTTTCATGTCTAGATGCAATGAGGAGGAGAAGGCATTGGTAAAAATCATGGTGAGAAAACATTAGCTGTGCTGAAAACATTAGCACTGGAAGAGACCTTGGTGACCCTCATCCAAATTCCTCATCAGCTGAAGCCCAGGGAGAGGCTAAGTGATTCTCTCAAGCTGGTTGATTGTCAAACTACGTGTATAAGATGTGGCCATAATGCACTCTGAGGTAAGAGCAAATCCACCAGCAAAAAAAATCATGACACACTAAGGGCTTCCCAACAGACCACACAGCCCTAAAGTGAGGCCCTGAAGATTCAACAGTGTCTTTATAAAAGTATGATGTCCTGAGCAGACTTTGAAAGGCAGCTGCTGTGCTGTCCACCAGTTCTGTACCTTTCAGGTTCTGCTTCAGCACTTGGCTTGCCACTACCCCTACTCCACCTCCCAGCTCCTTTTACCTTATCCGTAAACCTGTGGAGCTCCCGCTGTTCTGGGAAAACATTCTCTTTGCATCTTTTCAGGTACTGTTCTTGCTGTTGGCTTGATTTGATTTCACAGTTCAGAGTTCTGATAAGCATGTCCCATATTTTTTGAGGAGGATGTCACTGACCAACAGAAACACTGGCTTGCCTATGGGTCATTTGTCTGTCAGTGATCCAATATGACCTGTTTGTGAAGAGGGGCTGTGTTGTCTTCAGTGAGGTTGTCAAAGGTGCTGTGGGGGCTTCCCAGGAGGTACTAGTGGTAAAGAACCCACCAGCCAGTGCAGGAGACATAAGAGACATGGGTTAGATCCCTGGATCAGGAAGATTCCCTGGAGGAGAGGATAACAACTCACTCCAGTATTCTTGCCTGGAAAATTGCATGGACAAAGGAACCTGGTGGACTATGTAGGGTCCACAGTGTCACAAAGAGCTGGACACGACTGAAGTGACTTAGCACGCATGCACAAATGCTGTGGACGGGCCAGGCTTTGGAACAGTAATTCCAGCCCCGTCCTGTGTGGGGACGGCAGGACAGTACAGCCAGTGTCTTCTCCAGATTTACAAAATGCCCAACGTGTTTGCGAAGAAATGATCTAGTCACTTCTGGACAGGGGGACCAACCAGAGCCTGGATGTATCCATTGCTGGCTGGCAAAATCTAATGTTTTAATCTGTTGGCTAGCTTCTTTTTGGTTGCTAAACATTGCTCAAATTTTCACTCAATTCTTCCTTTTTTCTCAAGAAACAGTCTTTGCGGTCTTTGGCCACGCTCAGAACCCTAGTCTGCTCTGTCTCTCCTCCCAGACAGACACTCCCGAGTTCATGTCAGGAGAAGGATGGCTCCCAGCTCCCCAGGGGAGGGATTCAAGCCGTGGGAAGAGCTGAGCTCCAAGGACATCGTGTTACACCCACTAAAATGGTGTCAGGAGGCCTGGGAGGGAGGTGGCTCCAGGAACAAAGTACAAGGAGGCCTGGGGCTGTGTGGGAACAATCTGGGCCTTACAGATGCTCTGTGACAGCCCATGTCCTCAGGTCCTTCTGGAACAGGGTCTCCTGAGCCACCCACAGCACCCCTGCCACCCTTTTCCAGCACTGGGGCTGCTGCTCCACCTGGCCTCCAGCCCCTGAGGGGAGCCAGCCACGCCATGGATGGGGAGGAGAAGCCCCATTTGGGGTGGTCACCTTGGACACCTCTTTGCATCCAGGGTGGACCTTGTGTTTGGGGAGAAGTCCCAATTCAGAACTTGGAATTGGGGTTTTGTGCTAATTGGATGCTTTTCTTCTGGTCGTAAGATAATATTGTTTTGGTTGCTAAGAAACCCTCTTTTAATTGAACATGGGGCTGAGTGGTTCCGTATGATGATGCGCCGTGCAGAAGTCGGGAGAACAGCACAGTGCCCTGGTGGCAGTGGACTATTTCTTGGGACAGGCATGTCATACCGCACAAGTGTCTTCCCAGGTTTTCCTCACCAGGTGCCAAGGCGCTCATTTGTGATTGCAAATGCAGGAGTCCCTGCCTAGTTCTGAGGCATGGTCCATCATTGAGCGATCTGTGCCTAGAACCCAACTCAGCTTGCCTTTATCGGCTGATGATAGCTTGCAGGCTTGAAGAAGGAAATGGTAACCCACTCCAGTATTCTGACCTGGGAAATCCCATGGATGGAGGAGACTGGCAGGCTGCAATCTGTGGGATTGCAAAGAGTCGGACATGACTTAGTGACCAAACAACAAACAACATCTTGCAGGCTATTGATCTGAGTGAACCACTCTCCTAATGATAAAATAATTACAATGGTGTACTCATTTGATGCAGGGCAATGAAATACCGTGACCTGCCTCGGGCTGTCTGTCTCCTGTGGACCTGATCTCATAATTCTTGCTTCACGGAAGTCTCGATTTCTTCTGTAGTAAAGAACAGGAACCTGAGAGAAGATCCCTTTGGCAAAAGGTCTTTAGTGTCACTGAAAAAAGCAAAGATTAAAGTTTAATATTCCTAATAGTGATTGCTTTCTGTTTTGTTTTTCACAGCTGAGAGACAGTGTTTGGCTTAATCTCTAGGAGGAGGTGAGAGAAGCAGGTGAATAACCCTAGCTCTGAAAGCCCTGATAAAATTAATGTGTTCTTTGACTTTAGAGCCAGAGGACGGTCATACATTGTTTTGCGGGCACTTTCCTAGCACACGCATATCATAGGCCACAAGGTGGATTTGTATCTGTTTGCTAAGAAATCAGATACACGTACTGGTGGGGTTGAGGGTGCTGATGAGTATGAGGACTTGAGTAGATGCTCTGCTTCTCACCGTGATGGGCTGAGAGTTGTTTTAGTGTTTAAAACATGGCCTGAATAACATCAAAGTAGTTCAAAAGTTGGTTTTTAAATGTCTCTTAGTGGACAGAATTAGAGGTTTTTGTTTTTTTTAAAAGAAGTCACTCCTCCTCCCTGTTCCCCTCCTAGCAGGTGGTATTCCACCTGTGACAGCCAGGGTTCTTCAAATGCAAGCAACAGCAACGCTGCTGCCCTTCATCTGAAAAGGAGTTTATTAAAACGATATTGAGTGGCAAATATATCTTAAAAACCCATTTGAACAGCCAGGGATCAAGAAAAGGCTACCTAAAGGACATTGAAATCAGAACACAGTGTCTTCTACCATTTCCTGTATTTTTATTACTTTGAAATTCAAATGTCAGGAGAGAGTAATTTGTTCAATTGCTCTAAGGGACAGCTCCAGAATTCCTATGTAGGAGGGACTCCAACTCTTGGCGATAAAGTGGAGGTTACCCTGGGTCTTGCAAGAGAGGAAAAGGTATCAGGAGAAAAGAGTGTGTGAACAAATCCATGGGGGCAGGAACCAGCAAAGTGAACATGGGAGCCAGAGATGGGTGCCTGTTGTAATGCAGGTGTGCAAGGGAGGCACCAGGGAGGGACAGACTGGTGTGTAAGGGGCTGGGAGAGCCCTGGCATCGTGGTGCAGTGGAAACAGAGGGAAGGAGGAAGGATTCTAAATAGGGAAATGACCTGAGGGAAGCAAAGTCATCATAAGTCAGGCAGTAGGTCTTTAAAAACCCAGTTCCTAAGTCAGAGCCTGGGGAACGAGATGGTAGAGTGGTACCACTATGTCTTGATGGTGCCCCTGTGGGTCCTGATACAGAGACCTTATAAAGGGTGGCATTTAGGGTTGGGTGTTAGTGAGGAGAAGGAATTTGACCATCACCATGAAATTGGCCCCCTGACAAAGGCTGAGGCTCTCATTACTGAGAGTATTTGAGCCAACCTAGACATCCAGCCCCTCATCCTGGGGATGATCTTGGGAGGAAGGATGAATTTGACTTCAAAGGTCAATTTAACTTCTGTGAATCTATGATTCAATGAAATAAAAAGCCATCCAGATTGTTAAAAAATAAAAGACAACACTATCTGCATGTATATGCATGTAATAAAGATACCCATCCAAAACAATATGCATTTTAGAAGAATATTTATTTTATAAGATTACACATTAAACACAATTATGGTGATGAGGGCAAGACAAGAAGGGGATGACAGAGGACAAGATGATTGGATGGCATCACTGACTCAATGGATATGAGTCTGAGCAAACTCTGGGAGATAGTGAAGGGCAGGGAAGCCTGGCATGCTGCAGTCCATGGGGTCGCAAAGAGTCGGACACAATTTAACGACTGAACAACAAAGAAGTGGTATGTGATGACAAAAGGAATTAATTAATTAATTAGTTGAGATGGGGAAAGATAAAGATGAGATCTGAATATATATTTTGGGTGCTCATATAAAAGACATAAACTAGTGGAATGCCAGTTTCTGATTTAGTTGGTAGAATAAACTCCTTAGTAGTCAGCAATCGGAATCTTATTGTTAAGCTCTCATTATTTTGAAGAATACTGGACTTGGGTTGTAAATGTTTCTTTTATGCTGTGACATTATTATTTATTAAACCAATCAAAAGAGAAACACTTATGATACTGCCAGGTCCCAACCGGCGCTCTACCTGAGAACTCCATAACTTAAATCACCCAGCCACAGTTTGTTTTAGCTTGTTATTTGTGATACTATGAGAGAGAAAATATAGTTGATTTAAAAATTTGTTTTAGTAGATTTTTCTGGGGCAATTTTCTCAAGTGGCTTTTCACAATTACCTATATCATCAGGGAGAGGTGATAATCCTTAAAAGACTGTGCATCAGTATACAATGTATTTGATTTTGTAAAGAGGAGGAAAAGTCTCTCTGTCTGTCTGCAGTGAGATTCACTCTTTCCTGCCACGTATCAAAAGCTGGGTTGCAAAACTGCTTTAATGAGCCACCACAGAGAACTCAGCTTCACTTAATTTAAAAAGAAATGTGAAATTGCTCCCATGTAAAACTTGACATTCAGATTCCTTACCAGTGTGTCCTCAATAAGATCAGTCACTTTCTTGGCTCTGTCTTCTTTCTTGTATCTCAGACAACCCATATGGGATCACTTTCCTTCTGCCTGAAGTGCATTCTTTAAAACTGTGCTACTGAAAGTGTGGTCCCCAGAAAGACTGCCAGTCTTCAAACTGTCAGTTACCACCACAGAGTACAGAAAAGTGAGAATCTAAAACTTGTATAGTGATCTAGCCTTGTTGCACATCCAAGGGAGTATCAATGTGCTTGACTTGTTGAGCAAGGAATAAACCAAAGGTTTTCAAAGAATCTGCTCAGATGGGGAGGAAGGCAGTCAGTCAGTTTATACTAATGAACAAAGTTTCCAAAGTGAGACCCTAAATGGTAAAGCTAAATCACCAGTGGAATTCTCCATTTTCCAGTAGCATAAGATTTGAGCATCCTTGGATGGGTATATGGAAAAACATTGAAAGTATTTTGTTGGGCATTAGGTGGTTTGTTGTTGGGGAACATCTCTCATGAGAGGCTGGACGGGGATATACATGGGTTATCAGAGATCCTGAACCCCCAGACTGTGGACCTGGTACTTTTTCCATGGCCTGTTAGGAACCGGGCTGCACAGAAGGAGGTACGTGGTAGGCGAGCGAGTGAAGCTTCATCTACTTCTCCCCAATGCTCTCCATCACTGGCATTACCGCCTGAACCATCCCCTCCCTGGACTCTTTGTAGAAAAATTGTCTTCCACAAAATGGGTACCTGGTGCCAAAAATATTGAGGATCTCTGGGTTAAGTGGTCCAAGAACCAGTGAACATTCCTCCTCCAGGCTCAGCTCTCTAGCACCACATCCCTCCTCCATCTTGTTGGGAGCCACTTCTGCATAAGGTAGCACCAAGTTCTCACACTTGGTCATCACCTAGAACCTTGCCCCTCAAAGTTGTGATCCAGGGAGCAGCAGCAGCAGCATTTTATGGGGGCTTCTGAGGAATGTGGGTTTTCAGGTCTCACCTCAGACCTCCTGAATCAAAACCTGATTTTTAATAAGATCCCCTGGTAGTTTCACATAGGTATTAATGATTGAGAAATGCGAACCTAGGAAACAGATACACTGTTTTAACTGAAAATGCCCTTCCTTAACCAAGTTTGAGAAACTGACCCTGTGTCCTGGCCAGGAAAGGAGATGGGGCCTCTCGGTAAACTTTCTGAGATAGAAGGACCTCTCAACTGAACCCAAGGTTCTGGATCGTCAGTGTTTATATGGACCCATTTTCATGCTCCAACTTGTGAGTTTAGAGTCGCCTGAGGTTTTTACTTTGATATAATGAGATAAATATATGGTGTTGGATTATCTTACTCTCTCTTCTCTAGACTGTTCCAGAAACAATCATCTGTAAGCCTTAGGGGAGTTGAGATGAAAACTTTTGGTACATGAAATTTTGGTCCAAATGGGATTTTTTTTTTGCTGGTGTTACTAATTAAGATTCTTGTCAAAACTAGGCCAGCTCCATGCCATCCAGTTGGCAGTAGTTTAGAATCCCTCTGTAAACACGCAGCGGCTTGTACAAATAGGGAGGCTTTTCTTTCCCATCATAAGGAGGTCCTGAAATAAATCCCAGACAACTCGAGGAGTTTGTCTTTGCCATAAAAATAGTGGAATTCATTGAAAGCTATTTCACAGCACCCAGACAGAATACGGGTTGGCTGGTTAATTGTCATTGGGAACGACCCGGAGGTGGGTTTCACTCTGATCAGACTGCAGAGGGGAGGCCCCTCTTTCAGCTTTGCTTTCTGGAGTATTGAAACCTTTGCAGTTAGATGATGCTAGTATCCAGGTAGAGTACGAAGTGCCTGATTTTCATTAATGACCCTGTAGAACTCCTCTGTAGTTGCTCTTCATGAAAAAAATTTACTCAGCTGGTAGCTGGTATCACTGTGCTCATCTTTGAGATAGAAATCTCTATATTGGCTGGGATTTCCCTGGTGGCTCAGTGCCTAAGACTCCACACTCCCAACGTAGGGGGTCTGGATTTGATCCCTGCTCAAAGAACTAGATTCCACATGCTGCAACTAAGACCTTATGTAGCCAAAGAAGTAAATATTAAAAAAAAAGAAAAAGAAAAGAAATCATGATTGTCAACTCCTGACTTCTGTATGGTTAGTTGAAAGAAAGGAAGAGTTCCATATTCTTTCCTTCATGGACTGAAGGGGGAGGATCATGGGTGGCCAACACAGCCATCAAGCTAAGTAGCTAAGGAGCTGGGTCTGGAAGAGCCAGAAAGGCACCAGCCATGCCAGCTCAGGGCTTTGAATATTGTATGAGCAAATAAGCAGGTGTGGAGTGAATGAGCAATTGATTCTCCACAGGGACAGAGATTTTATTTATTGTGTTCATCTCTGTATTCTCTGAGGTGAGAACAGTGCCTGATAAGCAGCAGACTCTCGATAAATCTTTGTTGAAAGTGTGAATGGAGTGGACCATTCGCCTCTGGAAGGTAACTCTTGAAACTGAGTCTTTTTGTATCACTTAATTATTTGCATTTCTGCCCATTTCTCAGTGCCTTCAGGGTCCCCATACTTATTTCCCTTGCTTTCTTGTTGAGGGTCCTCCAATACCTGAGCTGATCCAAAAACTATGGCTGGGGCTAATGCAAACTGCTGATTTACTAACGTGGGACATGAAGATGGGGCCTGAAATGCAGTATCCGGTTTACAGACTTCTTAAAGACAACATCTGTAGGAATTTCCCTTTGGAAGTTTGCAAGAGATGATGTGAGGTTTGAGTAGATGTTAATGTCAGATCTAAGTATGTCTCACAAAATTGCCATTTCCCTAGCTAGTGGGCCCTGTTCAGGTGTTATATAAAGACCTGGTGTGTTTAGGCTTTAGAACGGCTTGGATAGAAAAGGCGTGTGAGGGCCAGGCCTTCCGATTCTGTCCCATAACATTTTCTTTGAAGCTGAGGTAGCGAGAGGGCTGACTTCGGGAGTCAGAGAGGTGGCAGCACCACCAAGCATGGGCAGTGGGGACAAGCCTGTCTCCTCCAGGGGCAGCAGGCTGGCAGGCGGGAAGGACTCAGGCTCCCACCGGGTGCTGCGCTGTGATTCCATCAGAGGGGAAGGGGAGAGCTACACCCTCAGTCTCCTCCCCATGTGGGGTGTGACAATGTGTCTTGACAGCCAAGTGACTTTGCTCAATTCCAAGGTGCTCTGACAGGAGAAAGTGTTGCTTTTCAAAAGTAGTCCCTTCATATTTTTCTTCTAGGTCTTTCCTACCAAGAAAGTGGGGCTCGTCCAACTGAGTGAAGGGTACTTTGGAGGCAGGGCTATGTGGCCTCTGCCCAGGGTCAGGAAGAGAAAGTACTAATGACATTTCGAGCTGTGTGTCCTTGAGCAAGAACTTGAGTCTCTCTGAGTCTCAGGTAGACAGGTTCTTACCACTTGTGTGTGCTAGTCGCTCAGTTGTGTCCGACTCTTTGCGACATCATGGACTGTAGCCCCCCAGGCTCCTCTGTCCATGGGGATTCTCCCCGCAAGAATACTGGGTTGCCATTCCCTTCTCCAGGGGATCTTCCCGATCCAGGGATCGAACCCAGATCTCCTGCACTGCAGGCAGATTCTTTACCATCTGAGCCACCAGAGAAGCCACTTACCACTTAGGGGGTAATTATATTTCCCTTGATAAATGCCTTGCTGGCATACAGTAATGATACTCGCTGACATTTATTGAGTACCTGCTATTATTCTGACCTAAACTTTGAGAATTAATCATATAGATTAATAACTCCTTCTGTAGAAGGAGTTATCAGTCTTGTGTGATAATCTGGGTACCGTATCATTAAGAGAAGAGATAGCAAATGCTTCTTTGCACTAACTCACTTCTCTTTTGAAACTTCACTTGTATTATATTAATAGGTACACATAACCACAGGCCAATTCTGTGGTTTAGTATTAGTGTCTCCTTTCTAAAGCTCACTCTGCTTGGATTAGCAGCTAAATTTGGATACTTCTCTATATATGTGTTGTGTGAGTGTGCGTGTGTTTGTGTGTGTTTTGAAAATTTTTGAAACATTTCTGTTATGCTTGTTGGCTTAGAATAACTATTCAGAAAGCTGCACTGCTGTATTAACTTATGCAAAATCTTTGCAGAATTTACCTATCTTATAAGATTCTTTTAAAACATTTTTTTGAAAGAATCTCAGTTTTCAAGTTACAAATACAGCATTTCTTTTTAATGGAAGTGTTTGAGATCAAGTGGCAACCTAATAGTCCATCATTTCTGAATACTTCAGTGTATATTTCTTATAAACAAGAATGTTTTTCTGTCTAAGCACAGAGCAACCATCAAAATTAGGATATTGAAAAGGGTACATTTCAATCCTCTGACTTCATTCTAGTTTCACCCATTGTCCCAATCCTGTATAGCAAAGGGATCCAGTCCAATAACATGCGCTGCTTTTAGTTATCATGACGTTTTAGTCTCTGTCTGGAAATTTTCTCAGTTTCTGCTTGATGATCAGGATGTTGACATTTTTAAAGATTACAGCCTGGTAGCAATGTAGAGCATCACTCAGTCTAGGTTTGTCTGTGAGTCCAGTCCCCAGTGAACCCAACTCTGCATAGATACCCCCTCACCCAGATAGGGTTCCCATCCCTAGTCGCTGACTGAACCTTGTCGCTGACCCTTCTATGCAAATATCCTCCTTATCCTCTATGGCATCTTCAGCCCACTCTGGGCCACTGTGGCCCCCTCCGTCCAGCCCTTGTTCTGCTTTACCTAACAGCTCTAGGACTGGGCAGTTTAGAAAATGGTTGGAATAGAAAGGACCACACCAGGTTTTTATTTGGAATATAAGTCTTTCCTTAGATTGAAAGACCATCCTAGTTAGATTGAATCACCCTGAAACTTGAGCTGGTGTCAAACCCTTCCTTGAGATGGGACAGAAACCCCGCAGCTAAGGTAGGATGTTCTCATCTAGTGCTAGCAGGTGATCCCCTCTCCATGTTCTCTGATAAGATCACTGGGAGCAAAGGTTTCTGTCTCCAGCCTCACATTGTTGGCCAGTTGCATTTCTACTCCTCTTGTTACTGTTCTCAGTTCTTGGCTTATGCTTCCCAAATCCAGCAAACAAACACAACTTTCACGACCACTGATGCCTTCCACTGATGCAGTGGGAAAAGTTTACAAGAGTATGGTCTTAGGTGAGAAAATGAAAAAAAACATACAAAGCAAAACAGAAGTCCTTTGCAATCCAAATGTTACCCCAAAGACTAGGAATTCACTCAACCTCACTTTCATCTTGGAGAAGGCAATGACACCCCACTCCAGTACTCTTGCCTGGAAAATCCCATGGACAGAGGAGCCTGGTGGGCTGCAGTCCAGGGGGTCGCTAGGAGTCGGACACAACTGAATGACTTCACTTTCACTTTCATGCATTGGAGAAGGAAATGGCAACCTATTCCAGTGTTCTTTCCTGGAGAATCCCAGGGACAGTGGAGCCTGGTGGGCTGCCGTCTATGGGGTTGCACAGAGTCGGACACGACTGAAGCGACTTAGCAGCAGCAGCAGCGCTTTCATCTCTGGTGCTTTTGGGGTCTTCCTGCAACCATCCCACCGGAAGGGGACTTCCAGCACCCGTTACCATTCAGATCTTCATCCCTTGGGGATGGATTTCACCCAGGCTAGCACACAGGACTAGAGAGAGGGCAGCTTACTAGGGCCACCACTGTCCCAGGTCACACTTGTGTTTTGCTGTTCGCCAGCTTCCTGTTTCATGGCAACACCATTCATCCATTTCAGAACAGGCTTCCACTTAAAAGGACAGCCTTGGCTACTTGCGTTCGGAAGTGTGAAATCAAAGTAGGTGTTTTGGGAAAAGCTTCCTGAAATAATAGAAACTTTTGACTGCTGTTTTCACATAATTCCTTTCGAAAGCATTCCTGATGTATGGCTAAGTGTTGATGTAGGTAATGCCACTTGAAGTGGGAGGGATGATATTTAAAAAAAATCCCCTTAGCTGTTGACATTAGCTTCCTGGAATTATTTTTCTTCTTTTAAACAAATCTTAATGGAACAAATGACATGACACAATACTCTGAAAGCATCTGCAACACGAGCTCCACCTACACACACCTCCAGATGATCAGCTCGACAAGTCTGAATGCCTGACTTCGGTGGGTGTCTCCGGGGCTGACTCACGGCTCCATGCTCCCAGCTCCCAGCTCCCAGGGTCTCCAAGCTCACCCGCTCCGTACCGGCCTCTCTTTCTTTGATGTAATCAGGCCACGCAGAGCAAATGCCCTCTCAGCTGTTCCGAACCCCTGCACCTTCTCTCAAATGAGTTTGGCTTTTGAATGATGCCTGGAGGGAAGAATTTCCTAGCACTAGATTTACATTATTTTCCTGCTGTGCTTTAGATATCATTTTTAAAATTCCATTCACACGATCAGAGGAAATATTTTCGAGAAAATGAAGAGGTTGAACATCCATCTCCTCTGCGCACCCGTAATTCCCACTCTGCCCCACTGTCAACGAATCAAAGAATCAGGCCTGCGGACATGGGCTAGGACCACCTTCTCCAGAGGTGTCAAAGATGATTTTTTAAAAATAGTGTAGGAAGGGGATGTGGCTCCTTCAAATTGCCTTATTTTTCTACATGGGCAGGAAAGTTGCTTCTTGGAGTGGAGTGGAATGTTGAGAGTGGTGGGCGTGTGGTCTTGGGAGAGAGACTGCTCTGAAAGCCATTGCTCATCAGAGAGAGAAATCTGGGGGACAAAAAGGCATGGTGAGATGAAGTAGGTGACGGTAGCTCAGAGTTCATGTGGAAAAGAGGAGCAGATGTACCCAAATCCTTTCTCAAGCTGGGGAAATGCAAGACATTGAGAACATTGGGACTCAACGCTCCCTTAGAGAAGCTGGGACCTTCATGTCATAATTTTCACCAAGCTAACCTGATAGGATCTATAGATAGCCAAGTGTTTAAATTAAATCCAGCTCAGTCAAATGTATCTAGAGAATCCCTCAAAGAGATGCTGAGAGAAGTGATTGATAAGGCCTGATGGAGATTCTTAACAGAGGTGGTTTTCAGACTGGTGTGGAGAGCAGACCCTGACAGTTGTGAAGTTGGACAGCTCATGATCAAATGTTTGTTCTGTGTGTGAACCAGCTCTCCACAGATGGACAGGGTTGGTCAGCGGGCACAAGTGCCCGAGTGAGCTGGTCCAACAGGAAGGACTTGCCCTGGGCCATGGCACATGCCCACATTGCCAGACTTATAGACTGGAAAATCTGGGGATATTTTCTTGTCACCATGGTCTGAATATTTGATGCACCACCTGGAGACTTATCTATGATGGAAATATCATGTAATGGGAAGACTGGAAAATTAACTTCATATGTTTTGTTCTATTGCTTAAGAATAAACACAGGAACCCACCAAACAGCTGATGGTCATCTGCTGCTGCTGCTGCTAAGTCGCTTCAGTTGTGTCCGACTCTGTGCGACCCCATAGACGGCAGCCCACCAGGCTTCCCCATCCCTGGGATTCTCCAGGCAAGAAGACTGGAGTGGGTTGCCATTTCCTTCTCCAATGCATGAAAGTGAAAAGTGAAAGTGAAGTTGTTCAGTCATGTCCGACTCTTAGTGACCCCATGGACTGTAGCCTACCAGGCTCCTCCATCCATGGGATTTTTCAGGCAAGAGTACTGGAGTGGGGGCCATTGCCTTCTCCGATGGTCATCTACTATCACTAGTTTGGGTTCTGAAATATTTCTTACAAACTGGCCAGCCCTCAAAACTCTACTTTTCTGTCATTAGACAATCCTTCACTGTTAAGATATTGAAGGTGCTAGCTAGGTCATGTAACCAAATCTTGATACTTTACTGATCCTTTAAAGTCAGTCAAAAGTGAACGTGTCAGTTGCTCAGTCATGTGCAACGCTTTGTGACCCCATGGACTGTATGTAGCCTGCCAGGCTCCTGTGTCCATGGGATTTCCCAGGCAAGAATACTGGAGTGGGTGGCCAATCCCTTCTCCAAATCCGGGGATGGAACCTGGGTCTTTTGCATTGCAGGCAGACTCTTTACCATCTGAGCCACAAGGGAAGCCCAAAGCCAGTCAAGGTGGGCCCCAGAACAACAGTACAGGAGACGGTTTTTGGTCTGGGGAAAGGAAGGAAAGGCATATAAGTGGGTCACAGGAAACCAGCCTCCAAGACAGATGTTACAAAATATCGTCATCTCTGGAACAGTTGGCTTCCTGCTGGCCTGCTGTGGGCTGGGCAGCTCCCTAGGTCACCCTGTGGCACAGACTGGAGAAAGCTTGTGGAGTTTACGTACCCCCTTTCCCCTGTCTCCTGCTCCACCCATCTCCCTGAGTTTCTTGGCTTGGGGTATACACTGTGCATTAGTGATAGGTAGATTTTGCCATGAGAGTGCTTTAGAAATGTACATGAACTCGACGCATCGAATCCTGAGCTGGAAATGAGAACTGAGGTGAGGGATGAAAGCTCTTTTGGAAGGAGAGAGTGTTCCCGCAGCCGTCTTAGACCTGCCAAGCCCAGTGTTGTTCTCTGAGCGGAAGGCAGGACTGATCACGGGTGACTCTGCTCAGACCCAATGCCCCACAGGAAAATCTGCTATGGCTCTAAGTATTGGAGTTTGGTAACATTTTGCCCTTGGGGTTTGTGTGAAGTGGAAAGTCACACAAAATCTGTTTTAGCTTTGGCTTCTGTGACTCTATGGAAACAAGGCAGCAGTGCTGAGAATCCAGGGAAAGAAAGAAGAGCTGAGGCAGCGAAGCCTGGGGTGGGGGTGAGGGGAGGGCGGGACGAGGCACGATAAAATT
The DNA here is from genome assembly GCA_024291935.2 of Okapia johnstoni. Lineage (NCBI taxonomy): Eukaryota > Metazoa > Chordata > Mammalia > Artiodactyla > Giraffidae > Okapia > Okapia johnstoni. The sequence goes on from CM044324.1 coordinate 11,604,183, forward strand.
TACTGGGGACTCTGCTCAGCTGTTCACTTTTGTCTCTGAGATCTGAAGTAAGGAACTTTCTCAATGCGCTGCTGACTTGGATCTGAGAGAGAGAGAGTTATTGGTGGTGTTTCGAGAACAGCTTTGAACCAGAAGGAAGAGGGTATGGATGTCCTATTGTGTGAGTGTTTTCAACCTTGTCTTGTTAATAACGCTTTGGCGTTTTCCCGCCCCGTTAGGAACAGTGGAACAATAGGACAACATTTCATTTGAATTGTCCTCTTTATTTTTCGTAATCATAGGATGAGAAAATCTCAAATGCTAAGAACTGCAGCTCTGGGATGGTCTGCATGCTTGAGACTGGGGCAGCGATGCCCGGTGGGTACCCCAACTCCATCTGTGACGCTGCTGTATGGATGAGACATACACTGAATTTGTGGCAGATGGCCAGACTGCTCTCAGGGTACAGAGGGAGTATATGGATATTTACATGTACACAAACATGCCTGGAGCAGCTGTCTGTCCCTGTGTCTCTGGCGAAACCAGAGACAGGGTCCCCAGGTCAGCAGCCCCGGGCCATTGTCACTGCTCCCCTGCAGTTCCTTCTGACAGCACGTTCAAGGTACAAGTCCCACCAGGGCTGTCCCCTGAGGGTCTGGGGAGCTGTCCTTCACTCCTTGATCACACAAAATGGTGCAGTTGGAGAGACAGATAGGAGATAAGGCGAGCTGGTGAGCAAGTATAGTTATTGATCTCAGTGAATTTGAGACTCCAAAAAATGTAACCAGTTGTTCTATCCAGCACCTTGATTTGAACCTAAAAAGACCAGTTGAAATGACCCGGTGTCCCTCCCATTCTTCTGCTTTCTTCCACATCAGTGTAGTTTGATGTTAAATTATCTGATTAAAAAATAATAGGTGACAGGAAACCATGGAGAAAAGGGACTTTTTGTCTAGGATTGAATATAAATGAGACAAATTGACAAGGCTTGTACTCATGAATTTAATATAATCTACATGTAACCTGCTACAGGAAAGATTTTTAAGATGTTTAACAAGTACTTGCTCATCAATGTCCTCATCAAAAATCATTCCGTGGTCTGGGTGCCTCCCCTCTCTGGGATGAACCTGCATGTTACACAGCCACAGTCTCAGCTGGGAATTCACCAAGTAGAAGTGATGGCATGGATACTGGTGGGCATGTCAATATTGGCATACACTGAAATCCATGTTGAACAGTGAACAAAACAGTGTGGAAATGGCGGGAGTTTCCTGGCCAGCTGGTACTAATGTGATAAACACACTTCTCTTTCTCCAAGTTGCCCAGCACAGCTGCTTCTATGCTGAGAATGAGGTAGTTGTTACCTGGAGGAGGGGTTCTGCACTGTCTGGTGGATGCTTCTCTGTTGGGAAGGGGTGGGGGGAGGAGGGGGCTTCCCAGCTTGGATTGTAGATTATGCTCGATGGTTGATACCCTAATGATTGTTGTTGTTGCTTAGTCACTAAGTCGTATCTGACTCTTTGCGACCCCATGACTACTGTAGCCCAGCAGGATCCTCTGTCCATGGGACTTCCCAGGCAACAATACTGGGTGGGTGGCCATTTCCTTCTCCAGGGCATCTTCCTGACCCAGGGACTGAACCCACCTCTCCTGCTTTGGGAGGTGGGTTCTTTATCACTGAGCCACCAGGGAAGCCCCACAACTCATACTGATTAGGCTTCAATATTATGGTCTCCTTAGTTCCTGTTCACGTCCCCAGGTATGTGTTCCAGAACACTGCACTGCCCTAGCCTCGTGGATCTCGAGGGGCCTAGACTAGTCCATCCTATGACCTTCACCCTTGGCTGAGTGCAGGTCACCAGCGCAGACCCCCTTCCCTCATGAACTTCCTATTCGGGCTCCTTGGCTTATTTTCTGCCACAGTACACAGCCAGAGTCCCTAGCCATATTGGCTGGCCTCACCGATTTTCAGAATCCAGAAGCGATTCTGGCCATTGGCCATGCCCCCTCTGCAGAATCCTCCACCAAGGATTCCGGGGAGATGCATTCCTCCAACCTTGAGTGTCTCTTTGGGTTTCCCTTATGCTTGTGGCACCTGCTGGCTCTGCAATTCTTTAACTAAGTAAAGCAACCCAAGTGACTCCTCTCGTGAGAGTGAAGATTAGCTCCAAAGGGCCTAGTTGGCTTCTCTTTCTTGGGCGGAAGCAGTGCTGTGCCTTAGCTTAAACACTCTGCCCTTCTCGGTACCTTGTACTGACCCTAAAGGAGCGAGCAGAGCCTCCCAGCTGAGGAGCAGCATTTGCATTTGGAGTGAGTGGATGTAAGCGTGTTCACTTAGCGCCACCCACGGCGGGCTTCTGGCCCTTATGTGAGCAGGTCCCAGCTGTTCCCGCCCCTCTGCCATCTGTCACAGCCCTGCCCATCTCCAGGGCCCATGTAAATCACGGCCCTCTTTGGGGAACCTTGCTGAAGACTTCCATCTGCCCCTGAACTGGCCGTGGTGCCTCACTGCGCATCCCACCCTCCTCCTTAGCTCTCCACTTGCTCCACACCATGAGTATCTTTCTGTTCTCATCTAGACGCACTGGAATAGAACTTCCTTGAGGATGGACTCTGGTTTGGCTCAGCCACGTGTATCTCTCCAGTGTGTGATTTGATCTAGTGGTTCTCAGACTTAAAGTTTTTTGTTTTTTCCTCTCTTTTGGGTAATGAGAAAAATTCTTTCTCTTTCTCTGCCTAATCTGAGACAAAACTCAACTATCAAATTCTCAATTTCAGCTAATTTATTTTCTTTAAAATTGATGTGTAGTTGTTTTACAGTATTATAGTAGTTTCAGGTGTATGATATAATTCAGTATTTTTATACACAATACTATAAAGTATTATTATAAAATAATGGCTATATTTTCCTGTGCTGTACAGTATATGCTTGTAGCTTACTTATTTTACTCATAGTAGTTTGTATCTCTTAATCCCCTACCCCTATCTTGCCCTCTGCCCTTCCCTCTCCCCACTGGTAACCACTAGTTTGTTTTCTATATCTGTGAGTTTGTTTCTGTTTTGTTATAATTGTTCATTTGTTTTATTTTTTTTCTATTCCACATATAAGGGTTAAAATATAGCAATTGTCTTTCTTTATCTGACTTCTTTCAGTAAGTATAATCATAATACCCTATAAGTCCATCCATGGTGTTTCAAATGGCAGAACTTCATTTTTTTGTGCCTGAGTAATATTCCACTGTATGTGTGTGTGTGTGTGTGTGTGTGTGTGTGTGTGTGTGTGTGTGTGTGTGTGTATGCACATATATACACATACCACATTTTTCTTACTTATTCATCTGTTGATGGATATTTAGTTTGCTTCCATATCTTGGCTATTATAAATAATGCTGCTTTGAACATATATTTTCAAATTAGTGTTTTTGCTTTACTTAGATATTTATCAAGGAGTGGAATTGCTGGATCAGAGTGCTGAAGGATTGGTGGTTTTGAATTATGGTGCTGAAGAAGGCTCTTGAGAGTCCCTTGGACAGCAAGGAGATCAAATCAGTCAATCCAAAAGGAAATCAACCCTGAGTATTCATTGGAAGGACTGATGTCGAAGCTGAAACTCCAATACTTTGGCCACCTGATGTGAAGAGCCAACACATTGGAAAAGACACTGATGCTGAGAAAGATTGAGGGCAGGCGGAGAAGGGGATGACGGAGGATGAAATGGTTGGATGGCATCACTGACTCAATGGACATGAATTTAAACAAACTCAGGAAGATAGTGAAGGACAGGGAAGCCTGGCATGCCTGTGGAGTCTGTGGAGTCACAAAGAGTTGGACACGACTTAGCAACTGAATAACAACGCAACAATGGTAGTTCTTTTTAATTTTTTTGAAGCACTTCCATACTGCTTTCTATAGTGGCTGTACCCATTTGCACTCCCACTACCAGTGTAAAGGGGTCCCTTTTCTCTGCACCCTCCCGGAAGTTTGTTATTTGTAGATGTTTTGATGATAGTCTTTTTGGCAGGTGTGAGATAATATCTCCTTGTAGTTTGATTTGCATTTCTCTGATGATTAGTGGTGTTGAACGTCTTTTCAAGTGCCTGCTAGCCATCTGTATATTTTCTTTGGAAAAACACCTATTCCAGTCTTCTACCCATTTTTCGATTGGGTTTTTTGAGATTAAGTTGTATGAGCATTTATATATTTTGCATATTAACCCCTTATTTGTCATTTCATTTGCAAATATTTCTTGTTCAGTAGATTTTCCTTTCATTTTGTTGATGGTTCCAGACTTTCTGTTCCATAAGAAACTCTTAGAAGGACTTCCCTGGCGTTCCAGTGGCTAAGACTCCACTCTTCCAACCCTGGGGGCCTGAGTGCAACCCCTGTTCAGGTAACTAGATCCCACATGCTGCAACTAAGAGTTTGCATGACAGAACTAAAGAACCAGCATGTTGCAACAGAAAAAACAACAAACAAACAGAAAAACAAAAGCTACATCCCAGAGTTTTCTCAAAGTCATGTCCATTGAGTCAGTCATGCCATCCAACCATCTCATCTTCTGTCCTTCTCCTCCTGCCCTCAGTCTTTCCCAGCATCAGGGTCTTTTCAAATGAGTCAGCCCTTTGCATCAGGTGGCCAGAATATTGGAGTTTCAGCTTCAGTATGTGGCAATGAAGATCCCATGTGCTGAAATTGAGTACAGCCAAAAAAATGAATCAAAATGTATTAAAAAGCAGAGATATTACTTTGCCAACAAAGGTCCATCTAGTCAAAGCTATGGTTTTTCCAGTAGTCATGTATGGATGTGAGAGTTGAACTATAAAGAAAGGTGAGTGCCGAAGAATTGATGCTTTTGAACTGTGGTGTTGGAGAAAACTCTTGAGAATCCCCTGGACTGCAAGGAGATCAAACCAGTCAATCCTAAAGGAAATCAGTCCTGAATATTTATTGAAAGGACTGATGCTGAAGCTGAAACTCCATTACTTTGGCCACTTGATGCGAAGAACTGACTCCTTAGAAAAGCCCCTGATTCTTGGGAAAGAGTGAAGGCAGGAGGAGAAGGGGAAGACAGAGGATGAGATGGTTGGATGGCATCACCAACTTGATGGACACGAGTTTGAGCAAGTTCTGAGAGTTGGTGATGGACAGGGAAGCCTGGTGTGCTGCAATCCATGGGGTTGCAAAGAGTCAGACAAAACTGAGCGACCGAAGAAAATGAATAAATAAATTTTTTTTAAAAAGCTCATATAACATTAAAAGCACAGATCCTTAGCCTCTCCCACCAAAGATCCTGACTTCATAGAATTAGGACCTAGAAAGTTGTAGCTTCAAAGGACATTCCTGTGGACTCTGATACTTGAAGAAATAATCACTTAATAAGTTAGGCCTGTTAGAGATATACTTCAAAAATTCCTTCGTGGTCAAGCATATACATTTTTTAATTCCAAGTGAGTGATTCCCTGATGATGGACTTCTAGGCAAAATGCTCACACACACACACACACACACACACACACACACACACACACACACACACACAGGCACTCACTCACTGGTGCAAAGTTAATGTTTTGAAGTGATGAAGGGCTTTCCTACCTGTCACCACACCATGTGAATAGTGATTCCACTTACATATAATTTTGGAAAGAGCAATGTCAGATGAAAATCAAGCACCCTAAAAATAGCAGAACTATGACTTCCTTTAATTTCAGTTGATGTAAAGCAGAATATAAAGAACCCAAGTCAAGGGCATCTTTCGCAGACCGTGCTCTCCTGGCTGTCAGAAAAATGTCTGGATTGGATGACCAGATAGAAGAAAGAGTTTTCAAAACTATCTGCATTAGGTCCAGAAAAAATAAAGCCAGGGCAAGAATCTTCAATAGACTGCGTCAGTGGCTCCCATTTACTCTTGGAAGAGCTTCCTCTAGGCTTAACAAAGATTCAGGATCTATCTAACATGACCTATCTAAGGATTTTGGGTGTGGGTGCATCTTGAAATACACCGGGTCACTGGGACATTCCTGGGTGGACCACATTGAGGGTGATCTCGCTCAAACTTTTTGGGTCATGTCATCTATCAGAACAGAAAGAAAACCTTAGGGCACTTTTCCAAGGGATGAAATATGATGTGAGAACAGTATTACAGCACCCAGAGACTTTACCAACAGAGTTGGGACCTCAGAGGTGGGGTCTCCAGAGCTGGTTGGAGTCTAGGGCAGACTTCATGGAACCAGGTAAGAGACATTTTTCAGAACTGAGCAATTTTTGGAAAGAGACTCAAAAGCTTAAGGAGCCTAAGGAGACTATTTGAGAGATATGAATATACTTAGACTGGATTAGGATTTACAGATGAGGGATGGAATGAATTATCTCTGAATTCCTTTTTCATACAAAAAGTGATTTGCTGAGATATTTCTTATGCACAATCACTCAGAGTAGTGATGTCATTGGGGAGGAACCAGCCAGCTGGTTGAATGTTTGTAATAAGCATTCAAGTATTATCTTTGTGGAAATATAACTGTATTAATTAGCATCCAGATTGGATTTACTAGTATTTGCCGGTCTATGAATACCTGTGCTCTGGTGATTTGAATATGTTTAAATGCCTATAGGAAAGTATTTGATCAATTTCAAGAATTTTGCATTTTATGTATTTTATGTATATAATACATATATTAATAAAACCCAGTAAACATAAAAGAATCTCTTTGCTGTAGGATATTTTTGAGATATGAATCAGCTGTCCCCCAATCTTTCTTTTTTGTGGGAAAAATATCAGAAATTTTTTATTGAAGTACAATATTTATTGATGTACAATATTATATAAGTTACAAGTGTACAATATAGTGATTCACAATTTTTAAAGTTTACACTCCACTTATAGCTATTATAAAATATTGGCAATATTTCCTGTGCCTCAGTATTTCCTTTTTTATTTTTTTCCTGTTCCCCATTCAAGATCTGGACTGGTCTGTAACTGTTGACTCTTAAAGCGGAAATGAGAGTAGAAAACAGAAAAAAAGAAAGGTCTTCCTGGATCGTTTTTCCTTTTAATGGAAAAGGCAAGGACTCAACCTTGTAGAAATTAGGGAGAAGAAAACCTCATGAGTAAAAACAAGGCTCCCACTTGATCCTTGTTCTCCCTCAGCCCCTGCACCAGGACAGAAGTCCAGGCCCAGGAGTGGGGGCCGATGGAGTAAGAGGATGGAGACCATGGGAAGAGATCAGAGAGACAGGAGAGAACCGGGGTGCAGGTCGCCCTCCCTCCCCAGGGGGAGGCTGAGCCAGCATCCCGCCCAGCTGCTCAGCTGGTGAGGACTGTCTGGATCCTCACCAACACCTTCCGGTCTGATTAACTGTGGGTGGGGAGCTCCCCGAAAATATCTTTGAAAATGTTCAAGAGAAAGACATGGAGGGGACCTCCCTGGTGGTCCAGTGTTTAAGACTTCACCTTCCAACACAGGGGGTGCAGGTTCAATCCGTGGTTGGGGAGTTAAGATCCCCCGTGCCTCGAGGCCAAAAAACCTTAACATAAAACAGAAGCCGTACTGTAACAGATTCCATAAAGACTTTAAAAATGGTCCACATAAAAATGTTCAAAATAAAAAAAGATGTGGGACTCTAAACACCCAGCAGTACAACGGAAAGGAAAAGGACACGTCTCTCTGGGTATGCAGGTGTACTTGGAAACCACCTGGAGCCAGGACAATGTGATACACATCCCTTTACACAGCACACCAGTGGTGCTTTAATTTTCCTTGTCAGGATGACATTTTTGTATCAATACATTGGTAATGGGGGTGAGGAAGGGTCTTGTGGTTCGTTAATAGGTGAAAGTAATCCATTTTATAAAATGCAGATGTAATCAGGTGCTTTCCTGGAGAAGATTGTATTGGGGCCTCCAGGATGTCTCTCAAGCACAGAGGCAATGGTGCTTACAGTCAGACCCTTGCGTCCCTCCAGGCCTCTGCCTCTCCACATCTCTGTACACCCTCCACTGAAGGCACATTGGGTCAGCCAGGCTCCCCAAGAACCTGTGTGTCTTCACCCTTCCCTGCCTTTACTTGTGACTTTCCTTTTCCAGGAACCCTGGTCCATTCTCACTCTCAGCCCCACCCAAGCACATCATGCAACGCGCGATATCAATATTTAGGAAACTCTTAGCCCTTCCTCAGAGCCCAGCGAAACATGGCTTTGTAAATCAACCTCTCTTTGCCTCCATCCACCAGTCCCACCTCAAGGAAGACTCATGCTAGTGAGTGTCACCATACCTGGGTCTCAACACATCTCTATGAATTGTGAACCCTTCTTTCTCCCAAGATAGTTGTGCTGCCTGAAAGCAGACACTGCGTCCTTCTCATTCTGGTCTGGAATATGGCACAGAGGTTTGCCTAGACCAGTCACTTAACGTTTGCTGAGTTTAACAGAAATGATAGGGAAATAATCCTCTGTTGATTACCCACTGATGTGGAGGTCTTCCCCATGGTAAAGAACCTGCCTGCCAATGCAGGAGACATAAGAGACATGGGTTCCATCCCTGGATCGGAAAGAAACCCTGGAGGAGAAAATGGCAACCCACTCCAGCCTCCTTTCCTGGAGAATCCCATGGACAGAGGAGCCTGACAGGCTACGGTCCAGAGGGTCACAAAGAGTTGGACACAACTGAAGTGACTAAGCACGCATGCACACACACATGCAGGGATGTGGACACACGTTACATACCAGATACTGTATTCTTTCCCATGGTTCAAGAGTTCTCTAGTTAATGATCCCAGGACGAATCCTATAAGGATCAGTCTTTTTAGTGATGTTTGAGAATCTATCACAGTTTGTGTTTGGGGACCAAATATTTCAACACCATTTACAGAGTGTCTTCTATGTGCTATTCACGATTACCCCCTATCTCTACTTCCACTGAGACAAGGGAAGGCTGGAATAGAGAAGGGAAAGGGGAAAGTTCAGCTCCGTTCAGTCCCTCACGCTGTCATTCCCACCTGGCTCCCAGTGCCCATCATATTCCAAGGTGAGGTTTGGGATGCTCTCCAGGGAAAGAGGGGAGATACCACAGTGCAGAAATCTGTGACTGCTGGCAAAGCTGTGCCTGGAGCGAGCTGGTGCCTTTGTGCTCCCAAAAGGAAGGTCACTGGAGAGGCTGGAGATTGATGCTGTGTGGAGTGGGACGTGGGCAGAGAGAAAGATGTGAGCTCTTCCATCCCGTGCTTGGCACGTGGCCCCGGCAAGTGACAGGCCTTCCAGGTCTTTCGCTTAAAACCCAGATGAGTCATCTTTGGCGGGAGAAAAGCTTGGTGGCGGGGAGAATTTTGGCAAACTCCTATGCTCCTTTGCCACAGATGGAAGTCATATTTCCATACATAGAGGACAGTCAGGACGGGGAACAAGGCTGAAGCGTTCAGTCCTGATGTCCACGTGTCCACCTTCAAATGCTCTGTTCCAGGACGTAGTTGGCCCCCAGCTCTACACCGTGTGGGAAATCACTCCCCCTGGATACTGTCCTCATCCTTAAAGAGCCTATGTAACCAATGCAGTGGAAAAGGCTGACGTGTAGCAGCCATTAATCAGCCATGACAGTGAATCAAATAAAGTGCCAAAACAAATAGCTCTCCCTTTGGCTTGCAGGATACAGATATCCTCCACTGTTTGAAAGTTCCCTTTCCACCACTTTGCTTTGATGAAAAACTTACATGAGCCTCTATTTTCACCAGTCAAAAGAAATCTAAAGAGGATTTTCACTTTTATGGTAAAAAAGGTCATTTATTCTTCACTGTATGCCATCTCCAATTATGAAAGGCTTTGCAAGGAGCTCTCTTTCCGGACAGTAGGGGAAACCTGTACCCTTAACTGTAGGGCTGGCCCTAAGATGTGTAGAGCCTCAGGGAGTCCTTGATTCCTTAGTGACAGCTAATGTCCTATCTGCCCTGTAGCCATGCCTGCCTTCTAGGGCCACATGGCTGGACACGATCCTGGAGCAATGCCCAGTGGATGGAAGCCATGAGAGAGGGAAGTGGGGAGAAGGTGTCCATGGCCAAGTCTGCAGCTTAGCAACTACATGCCTCATGGGGGCGGAACCTCTCTGGGAACACTGCTTGTGCTTATACCACTGATGTGACAGGAGGGACTGCAAAGGGGAAATGGTTGTGAAATATTTTGATGATGTTTCTCACTCTGCCATGATGCACTCAAACTCCAAGTTCAATCACCTGTGTCTCTTGCAGGTCTGCAGGTGGATGGGTTCCTGCAGTCATAAGCCCGGCAGAGCATCCTTGGCCCATGTGTTCCTGGTTATGTAAAACCCCCGACTGATTCTTCAGGATTCATTCTCACCTTTCTTCCATCTGTCTTGATCTTCACGCTCTTTTCATCAAATTGCCTCCTTCTTCTCCTTTGTTACTCTAGCTCTTCCGAACACCATTTTCCTTCCTACTGCTTTCAAAATTTTTCCAGGACCTGATACTTACACTTGAGAATAGAAAATGAGAGGAAAAGAGATGTATTTTTAATCTATGTAGATGGGTCCCCTAAGCAAGGTTGAGATGATCAGTGGAGCAAAGCCTCGTGGACATTGTTCTTGGTTCTAAACCCTAGGGTCGTGCTCAGGGGTGATGCTCTGGGGTGACAGAGGGAACCTTAGTTCATGGAACAGGTATTTGTAAGCTGAATAGGGAAGTTTTCCCTTTCTGACCTTTTTTTACTCTTCTCTCTATCAGAGGCCAGTGCAGTTCCCAGGGCAGGAGCATCTGCTCCCAGCTACCGTGCCAGCATCTGAGAATTCATTCCCAGTGGGAAGCTCTGGGTGGCATTCACAGCCATGTTACTTTCCTCATCCCCAAATGACTAACCCCCACAGTGGGGCAGTTCCACTGCAGGAGTCAGAGCACAGATTGCGTTGACTGACTCACGTCTACATGAAGGCCACCTGAGTGTTAGAGTTGGGTAAATCCCAGGAACTCAGACAAAGTTGGAGAAGGAAATGGCAACCCACTCCAGTACTCTTGCCTAGGGAATCCCAGGGACAGAGGAGCCTGGTGTGCTGCCATCTACGGGGTCGCACAGAGTCGGACACGACTGAAGTGACTTAGCAGCAGCAGCAGCAGCAGAACCAGGTATGAACTTCCTACATGGTAGTTCTCTCCCTGTAAGTCCTAGGAGATGAAGGCATGATGTGTCAACTGGCTCCTTTCTGACAGTGACACTGAAGGACAGAGGATAGATCCCATGGGGAAGGCCACCATACTTATTGACACAGCAACTGAACAGGCTTTTGCTTCAAGTAGATTACTGGTATTTAGAGAACAGTGGATGTTGGCATCATATTTAATTCCTGAGCTCATTTACTCACTGATTCTGTAAATACCTCCTGAGGGTCTACCACCAAGGAGGTGTCATGCTTTGTGTGGAACTGAGTGCACTCAGCAACGAGTTAGCAACACTGACAGGTAAACAGGGACAGAAGCCAGAACTGGATGGAGGGGGAGAATGTCTCAGCCATGGAGGCTGATGCTAATGGCCCCAGAGTGATGGCCAAGTGGGTAGCAAGCTCAGGGTTAATGGCACAGATCAGCTATACTTTATCTACTACTTATTATGTACCATCCAACTCTTATAACTAAACCATGAGGTAAATATTATCCTCTTTATTTTGAAGATTAAGCTGCTGAAGGTTAGAAAGGATAACTTGCCCAAGACTTTGATGGATGTACGGTTTGCACCCAGGTGTTCTGAATCCAGAGATTCAAACTACAATCCTCACAACACTCTTGAGTGTGGTTAGGTAGGTGTCAGTGATACATGACATCCATCTATCTATTTATTGATTGATCAACCATATGATGGGCTCTGCATGGCCATAGAAGGAAGGCAGGAAAATGGCATTAAGATCTCTTCCCTTCATGGCAGGACCCAGTCAGCCTCAGAGAGGAAGGAAATTTTCAAGAAGGTGACAGGGTGCTAGGATATGGGCTTGAATACCAGTGGTCACTGGTGGCTCCCAGTTTCCCCACAGAGCACAGGGAGCCATCCTCTCTTAGTTAAAGGTCAGAAATTCCCAGGGCAGCTCAGGTCTCATTCAGTGAGCGCCCTGATCCACATTCCCATTAGAAGAAGCGCTTGATGTCTGGGAGGAAGAGCATCTCCCAGAAGAAACAGTGGAGGAGGAAGTGGGCAACCCCCATGGAGGTGCCTTCATGGAACTGGGGTGGTCCCTGAGGACTGGATTCAAGTTTTCTGATTCGTCATCCGGTGCGCTTCCCAAGTTTGTCCTTTGCTTCTGTGGTCTGGCTCTGTTGATTGTTATTTCCGTGTCAGGAACACAGTTGATGTTGGCTGGGTTTGAACTGTCACATTACACATTCAGCAAGGATACACAAGTGTCAGGTCATAATCTTTCTCAGTCTTGCGAACCAGTTAACGCTGCAAACAGGCAGAACCATTAACACGGCAACTTACTTTTCTAACATAATCGTCTTCCGGCAGCCTGAGCTTTACTGATTGATATTCGACCTAATAAAGCTGACCTGGATAAGCTTCCTGGTCTCCAAGGACATGCTTCTCCCTGTGAAGAGTAAAACAAAAAAAAATTTTTTTTGTTAAAGTCAGTTTAATGTCTTTACGGGAATACAATTTACAACCTCCTTGCTGGGTCTGACACATCTGAGCACCTTCTGTGGAAACACAGCCCACAGCCTAAGGACCCTCTCCATCTATCCACTGGATGCAGTCAAGTACAGAGTACAGTCCACCCTGCTTCTGCCTCCCCCAGCCAACCCCCCTCTCTGGAATGGAAAGATTCAGTGGGTTGATTCAAGCGTCCAGGAGGCTAAAAAGGAAAGCAAACAATAAAACGGCAGACAAAAGAAAGGAAGCTAGCAAACAATAAAAAATGGCAGGAAGGTTCCCAGCCCATCTGTAATCCATTAGAAGGCTGCTTACCATTTTCCAGGATATTTTTTTCCGGGGTTGTTTGCAGCTTCTGTGCTTGTTAGGAAGAGCCCTTTTGGGAACAAGGACAGTGGGACTGAGTAAAGGAACCCCTTAGAGGCACGACAGTCGCAGGAAGTTTCTTTGAAGGGGCTTGCTGCTGCTATCAGTAAAATGACAGATAAGAACAACCCACTATTAATGTCTATGTGCCCTTAAACCAACTTCCACAAAACTGATTTTCTAAAGACACAGTGTGTTTAAAATTAAAAACAGAGCTTGCTGATGAACGAGTGAGATCCACTTATTTTTTCCCGTGAAGCTCTCTCATTCTAGTCCTGTTGATAGGCCAAAAGTGCTAAATACACATTTTAGTGAATGGTATGGGAAAAATGTCTTTTAAAGTGGTTTCTCATGTGGAGGATACTTATATTTTGACTTGTAGATCCCATAATTCCTGGCCTAAAAGAAGGGAATTTAATAGACTAGCTGGGAATAGTTCCGAGAATTTTATCCAAGTCCCTTAACTATTATCGAATTCAACTGGAATAATTAAGAAATATTGGATGAAAGAAATTGGATCTAGGAAGTTAAAATAATGTTTTCCAATTTTTAAAAACGGATATATATGATTTCCGTTCTGAAAAAAGTTAAATTTTGGGAAAAGATTAACAAGCAAATTGCTCTTAAGAGGGATGTGAAGAAAGGATTTTATATTCCTGGTTAAAATGTATGTTTCCATTTAAGTATATTTTAAGATACACACCCCATTTAAAGGGATGTGTATGGTAATTTCAAAAATCAAAAGATTTGGGATTACTTTTGAATCTTGCCAAACGTGATACAGGAAGCGTGATATAGGAAGCATGTGTGTGTATCTATGTGTGTTTGTGTGTCTATGTGTGTCTGTGTGTCTATGTGTGTTTGTGCGTCTGAGTATCTCTGTGTGTCTGTTTCAGTGTCTCTGTGTGTATGTGTGTCTGAGCGTTTGTGGCCCTGTGTATATGTTTGTGTACCTGTGTCTACGTATGTTTGAATGTTTGTGTGTCTATGTATCTGTTTGTGTCTGTTTCAGTGTGTGTATGTGTGTGTGTGTGTGTGTGTGTTTCTTCCCAGTGAATTTCAGGCCGAGCTGCTTGCTGGGGGGAGAACACGTCCGTAGGCTGCAGCAGGAGGGGTGCAGGCTCTGGGCTCTGACATCCTTTCCAGACTGCGGCACATTCTTCTACAGCAGTGTGCATTTTTCCTCGCCGTGGGCGAGTCCCTCAGCCACTGGAGACCACTGACTCCTTGCCTGTGAAATGGGAAACCCCAGGATGGTTGGGGTGATAACACAGGGAAAGGCGTACGCATGTTAGGTCTTAAAGAACTTTCAGTGATTGCTGCTGTTACTCAGATCACGACTGTCCCCGTGAGTCAGGACCTCATCTGGATGGGGGGTCTCTGCTGACCCTCGTCTGGGTGGCAGTTCTCAGCCAGGAGTCTTCCTCCTCCCCCACCAGGGTCCAGCCAGCAGCCACTTCCCTGGGCATGTGGAGATTTCAGAGGGATGGCATTGCGTTTGGTTTTCATCTCCACTTCCTGCATCCAACTCCTGTGAGTGGGAACAGCTTCTCCTCCCGCCACCTGTCAGGGGACGGCCTTTGCCAGAGAAAAGGGTCTGTTTCCCGTTCCCCGGCGCACTGCCCAGCAGCTGCTTCTCATTCTCCTCACCTGTGGGGCTTGAGGCCAGACTCTCTGAGGACCCGCAGGGCCAGGCCAGCAGAGATAGAAGAAGAACATCTGGTCGTGGGGGCGTCCGCTGTCTGAGCATCAGGCTCTGTCTTCCCCGTGTGCTGGAGCTCAGCTCCCAGAGCATCTTGGGACCTGCTCCCAGCACGTGGACGCTTGGTCTGTTTCTCTAGCACCATCCTTGCTCTGTGCTGCCATCGAGGATGCTCTTTGCTTGGCCTCTGGGTTTCTTGCCTTGCCCTGACTTTCTGACCTGCCCTTTTGAACACTATTGGCTCATGGGGTCTCAGAGCACATCACTGTCTAGTGCCCGTTTCTCCTTTCTGTGCTCTTTCCCCAGCCCTTTCCCCCCTCAGAGACATCAAGTTCAAGCGAATCAGTGAGAGATGACAAGGATCACATGGAGAGAGAGCTTTGCAACCGTGCAGCCCCGTTTGAATTCTAGTTCAGTTGCTTTCTTGTCCTGGGCACTGGGGGAGCTCCTCAACCTCCCGGAGCCTGATTTCTTTCACAGATAAAGTCACAACAACCGCAGCATCGTCACCAGGGTCACAGGTATCCTTCGCATGCAGTGAGCACTACAACCATGCCTCTCCATCAGGGGACTGGCTCAATTATTGATGAAATGTCATTTGTTGTTTTTCAGTTGCTAGGTTGTGTCTGACTTTGTGACCCCATGGACTGCAGCACATCAGGCTTCCCTGTCCTTCACCTTCTCTTGGAGTTTGCTCACATTCATGTCCGTTGAGTCAGTGATGCCATCCAACCATCTCAAATTCTGTTGTGACCTTCAATTGCAGATTCGGATCTGCAGTGAAAACAGCACTGCGATTTGTCCATATTAAATCAAAATTTGTATCATAGCCATTTGCTGTCCGGATGGAAATGCCATGATTCCCTATGTGTCCCATTCAGTGAAAGAGTCCGTGTCCTGTGTGTACAAAGCCAGCCTGAGGCTATGACCCAGGAGTCTGGGTTGCGTGGCATGGTGGCATCTGTGTGGTGACCACAGGCAAGTGTGGACAGGCCTCCTGGGAGTTTGCCACGAGCCACAGAGCCCAGCAGAAGCAGATGGACGGGGAGGCCAAGCCTCAGGAAGTTGCTGGCCATACTTGGCCTCTCCTTTCCTCCTGAGTTCTTTCTTTAAAGTTGTATCTTGTTTCCTGTAACTTCCTTACAGGTTGTAAATAGGCCAATGGATCTCGAGTGAACATTGTATTCATTTAGATTGCTTCTATAAGAGAGGTTGAGTGAATATGGATGTTTATAAAAATCTCCATTACTTTAGGAGACATTCAGAAAGAAGACCAAAAATTTCAACTTTCTTTCTTTTTCTTTTTATTGGGCTGTAATTGCTTTAACAATATTGTGTTAGTTTCTGTTGTACAACAGGTGAATCAGCTTTATGAATACATATATCCCCTCCCTCTTGAGCCTCCCTCCCACTCCCCCCATCCCACCCCTCTAGGTCATCCCAGAGTACCCAGTTGAGTTCCCTGTGCTGTATAGCAGCTTCCTACTAGTTATCTACTAATATCTTACAAATCATAGTGTATATATGTCAAGGCTACTCTCTCAATTCATCTCACCCTCTCCTTCTTCCTCTGCACCCACAAGTCCATTCTTTATATCTATGTCTCTATTCCAACCCTGCAAATAGGTTCATCAGACTATTTTTATAGATTAAAACCCCAGCTTCTGAAACTAATAGTCCCCCATCACCCACTAGCTGTTTCCATAAATCACAACAGAGTTTCATTAGAGTCCCAGGGTCCCGGGTTCGTGCTGAGCTAATCCAACACCCTCATTCATAGCAGACCTCGCATCCTTCTTTATGCAGTATATGGAGAGTTTGCAGCCCCTTTTTCTCTGCCTCTGTGTGCCCAGAAAGTGGTTTTAGATTATCTCCTCTAGCTGATTAGAAGGAATCCCATTCAGTCAAGCATTTAATATTGAGTTATCACCCAAGCCTGACTCTAAGAAATTGATATTGACCCTACCCCTGAACGTGGCCCAGGAAGAAACAGTAGTATTTTCTGTTCAGAGAAGAGCGGGCAGTGTTCTCCAGTCTCTTGTGCTGTGGTGGCATAGGAGTGGCCTCATCATTAAGCTCCAGGCTGTACCCCTGGCAAGCCTACCTCCCAGTCCTAAGGAATGAAAGATGACATCTTGGAACATACTTTTCATGATAATCTCTTTCAAAATTAACACAGATAAAGGTCTCCAAAAGCTATCAAGGCAACTTATGACAGAGATGAATGTAAGCAATACCCTGTTAAGTATATCCATTAATCACTATTTTTGGAATTTTTACAAGCAAATTTTTGTCTTTTATTTTTTAGTTTTAGTTTGCCTTCCGACAGAGCAATTCAGTCAACTATTTAAGTGAGGTTTGATGCTTTTAACGCTTTCTCCTCCATGGAATTGGCCTAGAGTGTTCAAGGAATTCAAGCCATTGTAGCTACACAGTCTAAAATGGGGGTCCCCATCTCCAGGATCTAACGCCTGATGATCTGAGGTAGAGCTGATGTAATAATAATAGAAATACACGTAATGCACTTGAATCATCCCAGAACCATCCCTCCTCGACCCTGATCCATGGAAAGATTATCATCCATGAAATGGGTCCCTGGGGCCAAAAAGGTTGGGGACTGCTGTTCTAGAAAACTCCGAGTTGATCACATAAGTTTTGGTGTCCCACCAGAATCATGAAAAGGCATTCACTTGGCAGCTGGCCGTGTGCGGTGCTGTCTAGGACACAGCCACATAGGAAGCAGAGGAATATTTGCTCTCTGGGAATGTACGCTTGGTTTTACCACTATCGAAAATTCAGCAGAAGGTGAGGCTTGTACCCGTAAGATTAGTGTTGCCAGATCATGAAGTGCTGGAATACTCTGTTTCTATTTCACTCCACTTGTGTTCTTGTCAAGCTGTGTAGATGAGCTATATTTTGGCTCAGAACACGAGGAAGTAAAATGTGTGTATGTAAAAATGTGCGTGTGTGTGTGTGTGCGTGTGTGTGTGCATGCGCACATGTGTGCGTGTACAGGGACCTACAGGAATATATAAACATATACTAGCAGTTATGCACTTACTGATTCTGGCCTCTGGAAAGGTAGAAAGTAACAGTCATTCTTCTACATTACTTCTTAAGATCTTAGTCAACACGTGGTATGATGAGGAATCTGTAAAGCAGGCCCCTGAATCTGAGAGATGGCTTCATTACAATGGGCTCGAATTGTCCTTGAGCTCTCACATTGTTTCCTTTCTTGGCAGCACATTCTCTCACCGCCCCTTTACACTCTGGGCTATAATTGCCATGGGTTCAGCTCCTGGCCTCATGGGGAGCCTCCCGGAATCTCCTAGCTGACCCAGAGCTCTGCCTCCACAGGCAGAACCACTCAGCATCCTCTGGGTGTTGGTGCCTGAGAGTGATCGTCAGGACTGTCTACTGCCCAGGCTCACGGTTGTGTCCTTTTTTTTTAAAAGTGTTTAATTGGAGGATAATTGCTTTACAATGTTACATTGTTTCTGCCATACAACAACATGATTTAGCTACAGGTAACATATGTCCCCTCCCTCTTGAGTCCCACCCCTCTAGGTTGTCACAGAGCACTGGGTTGAGTTCCCTGTGTTATACAGCAACTTCCCACTAGCTATCTATTTTCCATATGGTAATATATATGTTTCAGTGCTACTCTCTCAATTTGTTCCTTCCTCCTGCTGTGTCCACACATCTGTTCTTTATGTCTATGTCTCTATTCCTGCCCTGCAAATAGGTCCACTAGTACCATTTTTCTAGACTATATATAAATATATGTATACATTAATATACAATATTCGTTTTCTCTTTCTGACTTAACTTCACTCACTAACGGCCATGTCTTAAACTCAGAAAACTCTATGCTCTGGACCGTTTCCTCACTTCATCCCAACATTCACAGAAAGGCTGTAATACACAGTGTTGCCTTTTTGACTGCCGTGCTGTGATGAGACATCCTTTCTCTGCTACTCTGGTTGTGCTCCCTTTTATACTACAGTTAATCTTGTTTTTATGGAGTATCTTTTGCTATGAAAACTTCCTGAGTGGCATGTCCCATTCTTTAGGGTATTGATTCCTTGGAGTATCACTCCAGGCTGAGTGATAGTCCATCTTTCAGGCCCCCTGAGCCTCCCAAGTCCCGTTTCATCATTTACATCCCATCATGTAAATACCTTGGCTATGAGGAAGGACTAAGCAATACAAGGACAGTAAAAGACTGCCAGGGGCAACTCAAATGACTTACCATATCGCTGATGGACACACATGCAAAAATCCTCTGCAAAATATTAGCAAACTGAATTCAATAATACCTTACAAGGATTATACACCATGATCAAGTGGGATTTATTTAAGGGACACAGGATGGTTCAACACCCACAAATCAAGGTGATGTACCACAATAACAATATGAAGGATAAAATCACACACTTATCTCAATAGATGCAGAAAAACCACTCGACAAAATTCAACATCCTTTCATGATAAAAATGCTCAACAAACAGTATTGAAGTAACATACCTCAATGCGATAATGGCCATATATAACAAGTTTCACAGCTAATATCATATAAAAAAATCTTTCTTAGGATCTTCTATAAAAAAAATCTTCTAAGATCAGGTGGACAAGGATGCCCACTATCATCATTTTTCTTCAACATAGTCCTGGAAGTTGTAGCCAGAACAATCAGGCAAGAAAAAGAGAGGATACAAAATCTAAATTGGAAAGGAAAGGAAAAAGTAAAATTTCTGTATTTGCAGATGGCATTATATTATATAGAGAAACCCCCAAATATTCCATCAAAAACTGTTAGAACTAATGAAAAAATTCAGTAAAGTTTCAGAATATAAGATAACATACAACATAGGATTTTTTGTTGTTTAGTTGAGAAGTTGTGTCTGATTTTTTGCGACCCCATGGACTGGGCTCCATGGGATTTCCCAGGCAAGAACACTGGAGTGGGTTTCCATTTCCTTCTCCAGGGGATCTTCCTGCACCCAGGAATCAAACCTGTGTCTCCTGCATAGACCTACAGAAGCTGTGTGTCTCCAGCTCATTGTGTTGTATGGATGTTAATGTTATCTAAGGCATCAATGTCCTCTGTTAAAATGCAAATATACTATCTGAAAGAAAGCCTGCCAGAGTGAGCATCAGCAAAGTTGGACTTCCACTCTACCTAGCTAAGTGACCTTTGTGTGGAAGCACAGAATACTAATCACGGAAGGCATCTTGAAGACATGAAGTGATTCTCCCTACCCAGTGTGTGAAAAAATCCTCCTAAAGCCTCCTCCATGTTTCCAGTGACATGGATGGGTCACAAAGTGAGCAACGTTATGCACTGGCATCTCCTCTTTCTTGAGTCCAGGGCAGTTTTCTAGTGTGGTGCCTGTAATTGCCTCCTTATCCCCCTTCCAGCTGAGTAACCCTTTGTTCTCATGCTGGACTGCCCATCCCCAGTGAGTTTATTTCTGTTAAATGGAAGCCACTGGGATACTCAGGTGCTCATCAGAAGTCATAGGTGCCCTAGGAAGCCTGGAGCAGGGAGCGCCTGTGTTCTCATTAACTCTAGGCGAGCCATGTCATATTTTCATTTCTTTTCAGTTAAAATCAACCAGAGCTTCTAAATCTTTCCTGTTGAATAGTTAAGTCACTTCTCCCCCCTTCCTTTAGGGGAGTGGATTTTTGACCCTGAGGGCAGGATTTAAAATTTATCTCAGATACCTTTATCTTCCTTAATGTTGAACAAGTGGCAGATTTTGTTTGGAATCAGTTTTCTCACCAAAATGATAATAATGTTGCCTGTTCTGTCCACCCACCTCCCTGCTATGTGAATAAAGAGGTGATGTACATGAAAGATGCAGGGTGCCTGCCTCAGTGTCAGCTCTAAGCCATTGGTGGCGGCTTCCTGAAGGGCTGTATAGAGATGATTTCTGGGGATCTAGCTGGAAAGAGACCTGTGGTTGATTTGTGATGTCGGCCATGGTGTCTATGTGTGTTCACGTGCATGCATGTGTTACACTGTTCTTGACACAGGCTTGTCATACTTATACTATACCCATGCAGGAAATAGTATCATTATTAATTCATTAACATTGAACACATATTAATCATCTAACATGCATTAGAAGGCAGGTGCGTTTTGATGAGAAGAGTGTAGCTTGGAGAACTTTTGGCACTGTAGGGGAGATGTTGTAGAGGGCACAATTCATGTACCCCTCAAATTTGATTTGAGGGACAGTCCTGAGCTAGTAACATGGGTCAATGTAGGTTCTATGGATTGCCCTTGCAAGGACTTGAGAGCAGGGGTTGTGGACTCTAATGCCCATAGGGGAGGCACTGGTTACATCAATGAGGCAGTGGACCAGCGAGGGCTGGGGAGTGGGGTGAAGTGAGGTGTACACACTCCATCCAAAGGGAGCAGGCTGGCTCCCACTTTAGTCGTTTTCTCTCAGAAATGAATATGGGCTTGCTGTTGCCAGAACACTCTACTTTTAGAGAAGCTGAAAATCTGGCATTTTACGTAAAATATTCCATTGAAAAATGTTGACTCAATTAAAAAAATAACTGTGGATTCAACAAAACACATCTGTGGGCCAGATTCAGCTTCTAACTGCCAATTTGGGACCTCTGTTCTAGATGCCACTAGAAAAGAAAAAAATTAACTCTTATTAACAAATGCTTACACATGTGCAATGGAATCTCATTAATTCAGGCCAACAGACAATTACTACCCACCCAAAGCTCCTGGGGTAACAGACATGGATTTGGCCTAGAGGAATCTTGGATTGCAGCAGAGGGTGATAATTCCAAGACACAGATGATTATAATTAAGAAAAAAAAAAAACAGTGAGTGTCACAACAGAAGTACAATAGAAATGCTCTGAGCAATTTTTGAAGGACTTGGAAGGGACACATTGATGGAGAGGAGTTGATGGTGGATGTGACGTTGGAGATGGTCCTCATGGAATGGAAGGATTTCCAGAGAGGAGATAAGGTGAGAAACATGGGCTTAATTTGTTGAAAGGTGAACAGTCTCATTTGCTTAAGATTTAGAGAGCAGACAGAGGGACAGTAAACTAGAAAGGTGGGCTATGAAATGTCAAGTTATGGAGGGCTCTGAAGGCCTAGAGGAGAGGCTTGTACTTAATTCAACAGGCAACGGGGAGACATGAAAACTTCTAAGCAGCAGAAACATGAGTGGAGCTGGACCTTCCACCAAAATGTACAGCCTGCTGAAGAGACAGAATGTTAAGACGGCCAGTGAAAGATCTGTTGGCAAAGAGGAAGAATGACCTAAACCAGAATGGTGGGTGTATAATGGAAGGCAGGGAAAGAGTGAGCAAAACTTTAGACATGAGGTAGGTGGGATAGATGCCAGGACCCAAAGTGAGAAATAGGGAAATGAAGGAATAGAGGAGTTGGGAGGTGGAGGGGTGGGGTGTCAGTGCAGAATTCAGGTGGATTGTCTTGAGTTTAAGGTGTTTCCGGTTGATGAAGTTATGGAAGCAAAGTACACGGGTATCATTGTGGTTGTGGTGGGAGTCACAGGAATTTCTGTCAGAGCTGGAGAGGGAGGGATGGGAAGGAAGAGACGGACAGAACCAGAGGGAGAAAAAAGGCTTGGATGAACAGCTGTAGGAGATAAGTTTTGGCCATGGAAGTGATGAAGGTGGAGAATGGGGTTCTTGGGGGTTAGGGAGGGTAGGTAAGAGCAAGGAGGGAGCAGGGCAGTCTCGGGGCTGGACCTTGGGGAGTGCCTGTGCCCAGTGGGCCTGAGCAGGAGGAAAAGGATCCAGGAAATGAACCGTGTGAGATGGAAGAGAAGCCAAAACCCAGATGCCAATGAAAACTTGTAGGAGAAACAGGGGGTGGCTATTGCTAGTCCTGCTGAGAGGTCTGTTGGGTGAGCTTTACAACTGGACCTTTTAATCATCCCTTTACTAAATTGTTCTCAACAAGGCCTCCAGTGACCTCTTTGCCCTTAAACTCAATGGCTGTGATTTGACCTTCATCTCTCGGTAGCACTCAGCACAGTCTCTTTTTCCTTCTCGAACTAGTCTTTTTCTTCATGTTTATGAGAACATACTTACTTAGTTTTCCTTCTACTTCTCCAGGTCTTCCCACTCAGCCTTTTCATTTCTTCATCCCCAAGCACTGTTAAATGTTACTGCTAATTAGGTTTTTGTCCCTGTTCTCGTCTCCTCTTAATTCCCTCTTTCTGCCACTAACGACTTCCATCGCCATTTGTATGTTAATGATTCCCAGATCCCATCTCCAAGTCAGAGCTCATCTGACCCAAGATGGAGACTTTGTCTGGTCTGCAGACTCACACAGTCAGTTGCCAACCAGTCACTTCCAACTGGGTGTTTCACTAGTATCTCAAACTCAATACCACAGAAACTCCACTTACTGTCTCCTTGCGGTCCCCACTCCCCATCCTGTGTTCTCTATCTCAGTGAATGATGCAATTTGCCCAGGTACCCAAGGCAGAACCCATGGTCTCATCCTTGACTTCTCTGTCTGCTCATCCCAAATTCAACCAGTCACTGACTCCTCTAGATGTTACCTCGATATCTGAAAAGACCAACCACTTCTCTCTGTCTCTATAGCAACTGCCCTGGCCTAGGTCACACCACCTTCTCCTAACTGCTCTCCTTGGGCACGTCTTGACCATCTTTCATTAATTATCTACACTACAGTTTCATATCATTGTATCATTTTATTTCTTTATCTTGCATGTGTGTGTGCTCAGTAGCTTCATTTGGGTCTGACTCTTTGCGACCCAATGGACTATAGCCCACGAGGCTCCATGGGATTCTCCAGGCAAGGATACTGGAGTGGGTTGCTGTGTCTTCTTCCAGAGGATCTTCCCGACACAGGGATGAAACCCATATCCCGTGTCTCCTCTATTGCAGGTGGATTCTTTACCACTGAGCCACTTGGAAAGTCCCTATTCCTGTATCTTAGGCTACTTCAGTGGGCTTTGCTATCACTTAGAAGATAAAGTCCAAACTTCTTAATATGGCTCACAAGATCCTGGGTGATCTTACCACTGCTCACGCTTGTTTTTCCGGTTTCCCCTTTCCTCCCTCCCTCCTGCCCTCCTCCTTCCCTCCCTCCCTCCCTCCCTTCCTTCCACCTCTACACCCTTGAACTCCAGTCCAGCTTAAAATTGCTCCCCTAACAACATGCTCTTTCTCACCTCCTCTCTTTCATATGACCAGTTCCTCCCGACTAGAGAATTTGTTGTTGTTTTTTTTCAGGTGCTAAGTCATGTGTGACTCTTTGTGACCCCATGGACTGCAGCACTCCAGGCCTCCTCCCTGTCCCTCACCATCTCCTGGAGTTTGCCCAAGTTAATGTCCATAGACTCGATGATGCTCTCCAACCATCTCATCCTCTGCTATCCTCTTCTCCTTTTGCCTTCAATCTTTCCCAGCATCAGGGTCTTTCCCAATGAGTCAACTCTTCACATCAGATGACCAAAATATTGGAGCATCAGTCCTTCCAAAGAGTATTCATGACTACAGAGTATCCCTTGACAGAACTATCACATCTTGCCAGATGCTACTAAGCCCTCAGATTTCAGCTGGGATCTCTTCCTTCGGGAACCACTCCTGCAGCCAGGAGAGTCTGCAGCTCTTCTCTATCATGTGACTGCCGAGTAATGGCTGCTTGTATAATTCTGCCTACTTCTCCTGAATTGTAACCTAGTTTATATGTTTTTCTTGACTCTACTAGGGAGTACATTGCCTGAAATATAATAGCCCCTTAGTAAATATTTATTGAATTGGCTGTGAATGAGCTGTTATTAATAGATGTGGCAGAGAAAGGATAGGTGGTGACTTGAATAGCCAATTCAATAAGATGATTTGGATGTTTTCCATTTTGTAAGATTTTCAAAAGGTTGTGGGTCTTAGGGAAATAGATCAGTGACTGAAGCCTGAGTTTGCCACTAATTAGCTGGAGTGAAATCCATTTCAGTGATCCAGGCACAGAATCACAGATTATATATATATTTTAATATAATTTGATTTAGAGCACCACATGAAACTGTTATCAAAATGAATAGGGATGTATAATTAAATAATCAATTTGAAACAAAGAGATGTACTTGAAGTGCAGGGGGGAAGAAGAGAGAGAGAGAGAAAAGGAAGCTTTTGCTCATTTTCCCTGAGTTTTGTATGTCAGACTCTGTTAGTTTTTCAACAAACATCTTTTTTTTCTTATACTGTTATACCGTGCAAAGATAAACCTTAGTATAACATTTGATTGCAAATTAATGAATAAGAACCACAGACTATTAAAGCTGAGAAGGAATTTAAAGATCATCTAAGTTAAATGCCTGACTGGGTTGTTGAGTAATGAAGTTTTGGCTCTCCAACAAAATACTTTACATACATATGTTTAATTAACAGATTATTGATTATTTACTATACAAGCTATTGTGTTAAATAAAGTTGGGGAGAGTTATAAAAATGTATGACCTTATCACATTATCTCATTTCCAATGGCTTCTGTGTCAATTAGTTTACCTTCTACTCCGACAGCATGATAAGTTTACATAAACAGACAACTAACTCTACCAGTTAGGGCAAGTACCTAGTGAATGTTCAAGATTAGAGCTTGTGGACAGAAAGAGAGAGACAGGGACTTTGGGCTGGGCTGGTCAGGAAAAGGCTTGAAAACACAAAACATCATTGTAGAGGATGTCAATCCCAGGATCGACCCCTCTTATTTTTTTAAATTAATTTTTATTGGAGTACAGTTGCTTTAGAATATTGTGTTAGTTTCTGCTACACAGCAAAGTGAATTAGCTGTGCATATACATGTATCCCCTCCCTTTTGGATTTCCTTTCCATTTAGGTCACCCCTGAGCACAGTCAATCCTTCTGCTCCTTGTCTGTTTTCCCTGAACATCAAGGAGACAATCTCATGTTCCCAGGAGGGACTGGAGTCATGCTGAGGGAGAATTCAGATGTGACATCGTGAGTCCAGGGGAAGGGCTTGATGAGTGAGATGGTTCAATGTGAAATTCCCCAGGCTGAATCCTTTGTGGAAAGCTTCACTCTGTTAAGGTGTGTGAGCAGCAATCATTAGAATGCTGAGACAGTAAATCATTCTTCTGTTTATAATAGAACTGGGAGAGCTTAATTACATTTCTCATTTTCCTTATTACCCAGGTTTTTTTCTTTTTTTTTAAGTTGATTATATGGATCATCTGACATGTCAGCATCATCTCTTTGGCTGTTGACCTTTTCTCTCCTACTTTCTCCTCTTCAATGAGAGCTAGAAATATGTTCTCAAGGAAAATGGTTTGCAGCATATTCATCAAATCATTGATTCCATTTATAAGTGTATGCGTCTGTCACAGACATACAAAACAAATTTAGGGAGAAAATAACCAAAAAGGAGAGGGAGAGAGAGGAGGGATAAATTAGGCCTATTAATAAGGCAGGAGGAGAAGGGGACGACAGAGGATGAGATGGTTGGATAGTATCACCGACTCAATGGACATGAGTCTGAGCAAGCTCTGGGAGTTGGTGATGGACAGGGAAATGTGGCGTGCTGCAGTCCATAGGGCCGCAAAGAGTTGGACATGACTGAGGGACCGAACTGCAACTGATGAGATTAACAGATACAAAGTAGAATACATAAACAAGGACCTACTGCATGGCGTGGAGCATTATGTTCAACATCTTGTAAAGACTTATAATGGAAAATAATCTGCAAAAGATATATAACTAAGTCACCTTGCTGTACACCTGAAACTAACACAATATTCTAAATCAACTATACTTCAACAATAATATAAAAATGATAGAGGTGTCCATATCTAGACTATTCTGTCGGTGTGGATCTCTTGAGACTTTGTCCTAAAGGTCTGTAGAGAGACACGGATGGACCTAGACACTGTCACACAGAGTGAAGTAAATCAGAAAGAGAAAAACAAACACTGTATATTAACACATATATGTGGGATCTAGAAAACTGGTATAGAAAATCTTATCTGCAATACAGAAATAACTACACAGACGTAGAGAACAAGCATATGGATACTGAGGGGGGCCAAGGATGGGAAGATCAAATTCCTCTTACTTCTTACAGATCGAGATTGAGATTGACACATATACACTGTTGATACTATGTATAAAAGAGATATCTAATGAGAACTTGTGCAGGTGACCTAAATGAAAAAGAAATCCAAAAAAGAGGGGATAAATGTGAACATATAGATGAGTCATTTTTCTGTATGACATAAACTAACACACCATTGTAAAGCAACTGTGCTCTAATAGAAATTAATAATAAAAAAACAAAGGTCTGTGGAATTTGGAAGCCCAGCCTGAGAGCGGTAACTTTAAATGGCCCAGGATTAAGAGATGTAATTGTTTTGTTTGCAATCTTCATTGTAGAAGCTATGAAAAACATCGGGGAGCTTATTTTTATTTGTAGGGCTGAAGAGGGGGTAATCCTTCAGAAAAACTGAGATTTGAAACACTGACTTTCTCAAAGACATACTTAACCACATCTCTCATGCTCAGCTGTCAAATCTCAATCCTGAGTCCTTACAGCCTCTGCTTGATTTCTAACCTTGCCATTGGTGAGTTGTCCCTTACATTTTTAAGAATGGCCTTCTTCCTGTAAGTGTTTATTGGGGAAATGCTTAGTTAGCATCAGGATCCAGTCTAACTTTCTGGATGATTGGTCAGCCAATCATTAAAAAAGATGGTCCCTTTTTATTTTCTCACTTTTCAAACGGAGCTGAGGCTTGTGTTTGTCACATACAACAGCCTGGCTGGAAGGCAGGATCTAAACATATTTATAGAACAGAGTTGAATTCTGAACTGGTGGTGATGCTTACCTGTCAGCTCTTTGATGCTGTTGCTGTTGAAATAATTTGTTTTCCAGGAGCTGAGTCACCAGAATCCTATTTAGAGGTGGTAGTTTATCTTTAATTCATAATGGTGCAAAACTTAAACTGGGAAAAATCTAAGTTACTTGAGAATGTGGTGTTTATTCACAAGTATCCACTGACATGTTGAATAGAAATTGTACTTCACACTGAGAACACAGATCAAAAAAAGAAAGAACCATGTGTCTTAAGACTGTTATACCCTGCAAAGCAGCAGTGCAATTCAGTGATGGAGCAGGGAGGCTGTGTTAGGTTTTGGGGTTGGGGAGGGCCCCCCTGAGGTGAGAGTTTTGTTGACTGTTAAGAATAGCCATAAGAGAGTCTTTCTTTGGGGCTCCTTGTACCTTTTAAGATCATTCATTTTGTTATCCCCTTTGGGGTTATTTATGATTATCCTATTAGATTTTATTTGGGAGACACCACTCTCTCTTCTTAAAACCGTCATACTTCTGGCCCTTATTTCCCAGTTTTCTTTCCTCTGATCTCCTTGACAACATCCAATGAAATTGGATGATTGCCTTGTCCAGAATTCTTGGCTGTCACGATGCTATCATAACCTCATGTCTTCCTTTCCAAGGGTCACACATATTGGGCAAAATTAGCTAGAGAGTTTGCCCTTTGGATTGCTTTTCCAAAAGTACTGATGGGGTTTGGTGAAGTCTTGGTACTAGGTCCCCATGTGACCTGAGATGTTTGCTCGTGAAGCCTCCCTGACCGTGTTTATCATTTCTCCCTCTCCAAAGACAATGTGCCCATATGGGGTTTGACCCTGCCACCCTGACACCATTAGCATTGTTTCTGAAACAACTCAGCTAACCCAGACACAGCTTTCGTGACTTTGTTATGCCAGTTCAACTACCCCAGAGAGGAAATCATTTCCGCTCAATTGCTTGTGAATTGCAACTTCTCTGTCCAGTAAAAGGGCCCTGGTGTCTACTGGGGTCACTGACCTGCCTCCTAGGTCATCCGTAAATGACAACTTTCAGGCTTGGCTTTGCACCTGGTGTCCAGGGGCTGGACTGATAAGAGTTAGGAAGTTTTCTGAAAGGTATCACTTCACCTACTTTTTGATCCAACAATATATTCGTTATTAGGATCAAATTCCTCTTACTTCTTACAGATCGAGTTTATGTCTTTTTATTTGATTCATCCGAGAATGCTTCTGGGTCTTCATATCAAGAACAAGTATGTGTGTGTCTTGTTATATTTGGTGGAATTTAATTCCTTTGTGTAATCATCTTTCTTAACCAGACCATTCATACAAGCTCATTAAGAAAATCATATTTTACAGTTCTCTTGGGAAGGAGTAAAGCATTTTGAATGCTTGTTTTGAGAGAGCAAGCTGTGTGTTTACCCATCCTATCCTCTGGAAAGTTTTCTATGCAAGACACTAATGATCCATTTCAGAATGGAAACCAAAGAGATGGGGGAGAACAAAGGCAGACAACAGGGATGTGGGAGGGGACTTGGTCCTTTCAGAATTTCCAATATGATTTACAAACTGCTAAGGAGCAGGAACAGTCTCTGGTTCAATGTCACGGTGGGAAGGGCCTGCCTGATACTTAAGAGGACTGCGCAGGTAGTTCAGCTCATTTAAAATGCTCTGCTCTGGCACCCATAAAATATAGCTTGAGGAGAGGACAGTTTTAATGCAGAGCTTTGCTTGCCTCGCAAGGACACTAAGTGGCTTCCACTTGGCTGCAGTTAGAAGCCACTTCTGCAGGAAACCCTGAGCCACTCCGAACTTGGGTTTCTTGGTCCCCTGCCTCTTTGGAATGGTCCCTGGGCTCAGTGACGCATCACTCCTGCCACATTATAGATGATCCTGGCACTTCGGCCGAGCCCAGCTGATTTTTCCAGCTGGCTACTTTCTCTTGATCTCTCCCACCGATCAGAATGGCAGCAATATTCTGTTTATCATACACTGTTCTGTGCTGTCCCTTAGAAATACGCACTGCCCCAGTGAATATTGATAAGATACATATGGAATGAGATAAAAACGTGGTAAAGGAAGCTTTCCCATGTGATAAGGAACTTTAGAATTTGTGATAAAATGTGATATAAAGTACAGTCCAATGCTGTTCTTGGGAAGAGCTGTCTGGGGTGTGTCCTGTGCTTGGGGTGTGGGGAACCCGTGGGGGGAGGCTTACTCTTTGAATCTGCTCTTTCTAATGTCTGGGGGCCTTTCATTTGTGTTTCCAAGGGAAAAGCTCTTTGAAGGTCATGTTTGCATTAAAAGCTGTGTTTATATCCATTTTTCCGTGTTATCTATATGACAATTGCATATCAAGTTCGGAAGCTCAGGATCTCCTGAAGGTAGCTACTTTCTAATTCCACTTTTATCTTACCCTCTGGTATAGTATTTGTCTGCGCATGTTTGCATCTGCTAGAGCTGATAAGGTAGAAGTGGCTACCTGACTAACATTATTATAGTTCTCTCCTTCTTCCTCTCCTAGCTAGTTGGAAATGATGATCACCTCTGGACGCTGGTCACCTGATCAAAGATAATGTGGCAGCTGACTGCAGGACCTCCCCCGTCACTTTGAAGTATTGGTGGCTCCACCTATATCAGCCAGTGGGCCACCCTAGTCACTGTCTGAGCAAAAAAGAGAAAGGTCAGCATAGGACTAAAATGGATGGAGTGAGTGCTGGTTTTATAACCAAAAGCCAAGAGCTCACTCCTTGTTCAGATTTCAGAGCAGGCATTTCATCTTTCTCATTTGAGAACATTGCTGTGTGGACCTTGGTGCTGCCGTGGTCACTCCCGGGGTCAAGGGCAGCATCCTCGAACTGACCTTGTTATGGACATATTTTCTCAGTCTACCTCACCTTTTTAATTTAGGAGATAATCATATTAATAAATAACAGCCAATCTTTATTTTAAACCTACCGCTTGACAAGCATTTGAGCTTACTTGACTCTTGAAAACCACCAACAGAGAAGATTCTGGTAAATCCACCATTTTACAGATGTGCGGACACTTGCTTAAAAAGATTAAGTGACCTGCCAAAGGTTGCATAGACATGAGAGGATAGAGGAGCTGAATGCATGTAATCCTTACACTTTTCTCAGTAGAGTATCTCGCTTGGTACCCACCGCATCTAAAAGATACAATGTCACTTCTAAGTGCAGCCCTCCACAGGCATTGGAGGAATGATACCTAGGTTTCCCCCACTGCCCCCACTACATTTATGTAACACTGTAAATTTAAGTTGTACAAGTTGATTTGATACACTTTTATATTATAAAATGGTTACCACCCTAGCTTAGCTAACACCCACATCGCATCTCATGATTATCATTTCTTTTTGTGGTGGGAACATTTAAGATCTACTGTCTTAGCCTCTTTCAAGTGAATAATCGAGTTTTATCATCTGTAATCACCATACTCTACATTACAGTCCCAGAACTTACTCATTTTCTAACTGGAAATTTGTGCCTTGGACTACTGTCGTCTTCTTCCCCTCCCTCCTCTCCCCAGCCCCTGGTTAACCACCATTCTACTCTGCTTCTATAAATTTGGCTTTTTCAGATTCTATATATCAAACAGCATTTGTTTTTTTCTGCCCAAATTCTTTCACTAAACATAGCGCCCTTAAGGCCCATCTATGTTATCTCAAATGACAGTATTTCCCTCTTTCTGATGACTGAATAATATTCCATTGTATAAAAATACCACATCTTTTTATCCACCCATCTATTGATAGATACTTAGGCTGTTTCCATATTTTGGTCTTTGTGAATAATGCTGCAGTGAACATGGGAATACAGTATCTCTTTGACATCCTGTTTTCATTTTCTTTGGATATGTACCCCAAAGTGAGATTTGTGGGTCATATGGTAGTTCTATTTTTAATTTTTTGAGGCGTATCCAAGCTCTTCCATAGTGGCTACACCATTTTACATTCTCACCAACAGTGCACAAGGGTTCACTTTTCTCCACATCCTCATCAACACTTATTATCTCGTGTCTTTTTGACAACAGACATTCTAACAGCTGTGAGCTGTTATCTCACTGTGGTTTTGATTTGCATTTCTCTGAAGATTAATGATATTGAGCATCTTTTCATGTACCTATTGGCCATTTGTGTGTCTTCTTTAGAAAAATATTTGCTGCCCATATCTTAGTTGGATTGTTTGTTTGCTATTGAGTTGTAAGTTCTTTACATGTTTTTTATATTAACCCCTTATCAGATATGTGATTTGCAAGTATGTTTTTCCCATTCCCCAGGTTGCCTTTTCATTTGTTGGCTGTTTCTTTCGCTGGGGAGAAGACTTCCAGAATTTTGAGAACGTAGGGGAAATTCATAATGAGTTCAAGTCCTGACCTGTCTCTATTCTTGTCACCTCCTACCTGATTCTGCAGTAGAATGGTTACGTTTATTTCCCTTTTGAGCTCAGGGATATCAACTGCTCATTTAAACGTGTGGTGAACTAAAAAAATATTTCTGAAACAGACTTGGCTCTTTCTTAATGATCACTGGCTAGAATTAATAAGAAATATGGAATAGTTGCTGAGCACTAGCACTGAAGTGAAAGTCACTCAGTCATGACTCTTTGTGACCGCATGGACTGTAGTCCATGGACTTCTCCAGGCCAGAATACTGGAGTGGGTAGCCTTTCCCTTCTCCAGGGGATCTTCCCAACTCAGGGATTGAACCCAGGTCTCCCACATTGCAGGCAGATTCTTTACCAGCTGAGCCACAAGGGAAGCCCCCACACCCCCCTCATCTAATAGAATTTCCATCTTATAGATGAAAGAATTTAAACCTAAAGAAATTAAGTGACTTACCCAAACCTGGATGTGAGAAATCCGACTCATGTTGGACACAGTGCCTGTCCCAGGGCCTCTGAGCAGTGTCTCTGTCACTGTGGGGTAGGAGGACCAGGGGAACAAAACCAGATGGTGGCTGTGCTTTGTGATGGATGCCGCTGCTAAGTCGCTTCAGTTGTGTCCGACTCTGTGCGACCCCATAGACGGCAGCCCACCAGGCTCCGCCATCCCTGGGATTCTCCAGGCAAGAACACTGGAGTGGGGTGCCATTGCCTTTTCTGGTGATGGCTGCTGGGGGGGTGTAAAGGTGATAGAGTGCTCCAAAACAGCATTGCTTTTTGTCCTGAGAGCTGTTTCTTTTAACATATTTTTCTTTCCCTTGACTATACCTGGAAGAATGGATAAAATTTCTATAATCTTGATGAGAATTTTGAGATTAAAAATAAAACACAGATGCCTGTTTTTTCTTTTCTTAATTAAGCTAGGATTAAGATATTTCCAGAATTTCTAATTGGTGGAGAAAAGTATAGCCACAGTTTATTCTAGTAATAACAGTATGGCTTTGCATGGCAGAGAAAATGCCACCAAAGACTGAGGTATTAGAGCTGCCACTTAGTACAACCAGCAAATGCTGTAGTTTCCAGATCTTGTGTCCATTTTCTGATGAGCTTGGCATGGGTTTACATTACCTCCAGAGGCTTCCCGAAGCCTCAGAGTTGGAGTGGAGGGATTTTTATTTCCCGCCTTTCCATTCTGTCTTTGCGCTCCATTCAGAAACACCAAAGAGAAAAAATGAGATGAGACAAGAAAGGAATGTATTCCTTCCAAAATACACACACATTACTATCTTGGCCCTGTACCCCAAGACTGTCTCACTCTTCGATCCAGTGGAACTATGGAATATAGAAAACCCATGGAGAGACAAATATCTTCAAAGAAAATTCATTTCTCAGAAGAATGTTAAAAGGTGAAGAGTGAGGCAGAAAAAAAAATTCCTTAAATCTTTGTTTTCCTTTTGACTTCTAATTCTTTTTTTTAGAGATGAAAGAGAATCCTGTCTTCTTTTGCCTTTCTTTCTTTGCACTGCAGTTGTTTGCTCATTTGCCTTACATTTTTAGATATAAGGTATTTTGGAAACGCGAGGTATTTGTTGTTAATGTTTATCGTTACTTGCATTTTTAATTTTCAAACATATTCATATTCGAATATCTTGTTTATGTTTTCATCCATTAGCTCACTTCTGCTTTCATGGCAATTTTATTTCACGATTTAAATTTTCTCTAATCTTTACTACTGAATGGGTTACTTTAATGAAAAATGGAAATAATTACTGCTTCTACTCAAGAAAATATCTTTATTTCACTCAGAGCTGTCACTTTTACTTGTAAGATAAGATGATTTTAAATGGAATGAAATTCTGTAAAGCTGACTGCACTGAGAAATACTGACAAGCAGCGACGAAAGGAAACTTCTGCTTCTGATTGAAATCAAAACGTTGGACGTATATTTTACTAGCCTTGTAAATAATTTTAAAAGAATAACATCACAAAACTTCCCATAAAATTCTCATTCTCTCTTCTCCATCCTGGAATTTATGGCATCAATTAAACTGATAACATTTCAGTTCAGTTCAGTCGCTCAGTCGTGTCTGCCTCTTGCGACCCCATGAATCGCAGCACGCCAGGCCTCCCTGTCAATCACCAACTCCCAGAGTCTACCCAAACCCATGTCCATCGAGTCGGTGATGCCATCCAGCCATTTCATCCTCTGTCGTCCCCATC
This sequence comes from Okapia johnstoni, assembly GCA_024291935.2. Lineage (NCBI taxonomy): Eukaryota > Metazoa > Chordata > Mammalia > Artiodactyla > Giraffidae > Okapia > Okapia johnstoni. Next base: position 11,638,337 of record CM044324.1, read on the forward strand.
TCCTCCTGCCCCCAATCCTTCCCAGCCTTAGGGTCTTTTCCAATGAGTCAACTCTTCGCATCAGGTGGCCAAAGTATTGGAGTTTCAGCTTCAACATCAGTCCTTCCAATGAACACCTAGGACCGATCTCCCTTAGGATGGACTGGTTGGATCTCCTTGCAGTCCAAGGGACTCTCAAGAGTCTTCTCCAACACCACAGTTCAAAAGCATCAATTCTTCGGTGCTCAGCTTTCTTCATAGTCCAACTCTCACATCCATACATGACCACTGGAAAAACCATAGCCTTGACTAGATGGACCTTTGTTGGCAAAGTAATGTCTCTGCTTTTAAATATGCTGTCTAGGTTGGTCATAACCTTCCTTTCAAGGAGTAAGCGTCTTTTAATTTCATGGCTGCAATCACCATCTGCAGTGATTTTGGAGCCCCCCAAAACAAAGTCTGACACTGTTTCCACTGTTTCCCCATATATTTGCCATGAAGTGATGGGACCAGATGCCATGATCTTAGTTTTCTGAACGTTGAGCTTTAAGCCAACTTTTTCACTCTCCTCTTTCACTTTCATCAAGAGCCTCTTTAGTTCTTCTTCACTTTCTGCCATAAGGGTCGTGTCATCTGCATATCTGAGGTTATTGATATTTCTCCCAGCAATCTTGATTCCAGCTTGTGTTTCTTCCAGCCCAGCGTTTCTCATGATGTCCTCTGCATATAAGTTAAATAAGCAGGGTGACAATATACAGCCTTGATATACTCCTTTTCCTATTTGGAACCAGTCTGTTGTTCCATGTCCAGTTCTAACTGTTTCTTCCTGACCTGCATACAGGTTTCTCAAGAGACAGGTCAGATGGTCTGGTATTTGTATCTCTTTCAGAATTTTCCACAGTGTATTGTGATCCACACAGTCAAAGGCTTTGTCATAGTCAATAAAGCAGAAGTAGATGTTTTTCTGGAACTCTCTTGCTTTTTCGATGATCCAGCAGATGTTGGCAATTTGATCTCTGGTTCCTCTGCCTTTTCTAAAACCAGCTTGAACATCTGGAAGTTCACAGTTCACGTATTGCTGAACCCTGGCTTGGAGAATTTTGAGCATTACTTTACTAGTGTGTGAGATGAGTGCAATTGTGCGGTAGTTTGAGCATTCTTTGGCATTGCCTTTCTTTGGGACTGGAATGAAAGCTGACCTTTTCCAGTCCTGTGGCCACTGCCAAGTTTTCCAGATTTGCTGGCATATCTAGTGCAGCACTTTCATAGCATCATCTTTCAGGATTTGAAATAGCTCAACTGGAATTCCATCACCTCCACTAGCTTTGTTTGTAGTGATGCTTTCCAAGGCCCACTTGACTTCACATTCCAGGATGTCTGGCTCTAGGTGAGTGATCACACCATCATGATCATCTGGGTCATGAAGATCTTTTTTGTACAGTTCTTCTGTGTATTCTTGCCACCTCTTCTTAATATCTTCTGCTTCTGTTAGGTCCCTACCATTTCTATCCTTTTATCGAGCCCATCTTTGCATGAAATGTTCCGTTGCTATCACTAATTTTCTTGAAGAGATCTCTAGTCTTTCCCATTCTGTTGTTTTCCTCTATTTCTTTGCATTGACCTCTGAGGAAAGCTTTCTTATTTCTCCTTGCTATTCTTTGGAACTCTGCATTCAAATGGGAATATCTTTCGTTTTCTCCTTTGCTTTTCGCTTCTCTTCTTTTCTCAGCTATTTGTAAGGCCTCCTCAGACAGCCATTTTGCTTTTTTGCATATAACATTTACAATACTGAGATAGGTAACACTGAGAATATTTATAGAATGTATCTTATACTCTCAGTAATATAAATAATAAAAAGTATCATTCCAGCCATCTGGAGGATCTGGATCCAGAAGTAACCTACGTTAACAGGTGTTGCTATGATGATTCTGAAACAGTCACTTTCCTAGAATTTGATTTATCTATTTATCACTTAGGCTTTCAAAGTGGTTCAGTGGTAAAGAGTCTGCCTGCCAATGAAGGTGATGTGGGTGCAATCTCTGGGTCAGGAAGATCCCCTGGAGAAGGAAATTGCAACCCACTCCTGTATGGAACATCCCATGGGCAGAGAAGCCTGGCCGGCTACAGTCCATGGGGTCTCAAAAGAGTCAGACGTGACTTAGCAACTAGACAACAACAACGTTTGTTGCTCACACTGTTTACAGCAAGCTCCCAGGCTAGTAGAGTAAGGGAAGAACTTGTAAAATATAACATACAGAGTTTCCAGCTGCACAGAAATGTCATTTAAAATGTTCGTTAACGATTTGCAGTGCAACTTAGGAAATACATTAGAGTGTGCTAATTGTCAAGTACATCCATTCAAACACATTTTGGGGGGGCTGTGACTCTGCTCAGATCATTGTAAGGTGAGCTTGGATAGAAATTGCGCCCACATGATTAAATGCTAACCTCAAGACCTTTAAAAGATCCAGTTGATGAGTACAGTAATGATGTGTAAAATAAAGATTCGTTGATGATTTCAGCATTGGGTGGGGAGATAGGCCAAAGATTTCCTAGATCTTTTGGACATTTAATGGTTAAGTTTGGCATGTTTTATACCTTTAATTATAATGATAATTAAGGAAGATAACCTTTAGTTGCGCAAACGTGTTTCCTTTGGACTTCACTCCTTCACATATCCTGTGTTTTCTTCCACATTAGTTCTAACTGTCCCAACAATTTCTGTTCATGATGGGGGAGGAATAGTAGCCCATTTAGGGGACAGTACATCTAGCTTCAGTCCTGGGTGCTCTGCTAGTCTTTGCCTCCATCCATCTGTGGTCCCTTGTCTCCTTGGTCTGTCCTACAGTCAGTGAACTTTGAGCGTGGGAGAGATTCTCGTTCCCAGAAAAAAAATTTGTCTTCTAGAAGCATTATACAGACAATTTCTTTTTCAGTTTCCACTAAGATGAGATGACCTGGAGAATTTTTGAGATTAATTAATTAATTTGGCTGCACTGGGTCTTAGTTGTGGTATGTGAACTCTTAGTTGTGGCACATGGGATCTAGTTCCCTGACCAGGGATTGAATCCAGGCCCCCTGCCTTGGGATCGTGAAGTTTTAGCCACTGGACCACCAGGGAAGTACCGACCTAGAGCATTTTTAAGAGTAAGGTTGCAGTTGCTGTTATTTTTAACCCTATAGACACCTCCCTTTACTTAATAATAAACACATTCAAATGACTCCATTTTCCTTTGGAGAATACAATGAGAAAAAAAGAAAGAAAACAACCCCTTGTTTGATATATACCCTTAAGTGAGAGTATTATAAATCTCACCTGCACTTTAGTATAACCATTCAAACTTTTACAAGTGATTATTTAAAGTTATTCTTTCCCTAGAGAAAGCGGCTAATAGAAAGATTGAATAACTGGTAAAAATGATAGGAAAGAAAATGCAATAACCAGTTATTATGATGAAAATTATTATTGATTGTAAAACTTCCATTAGGGAGTTTATTAATTTATTCCTTTGACAAATATTTATAAAACACTATTTATAGTGGGGCACTGGGTAGCAAATACAAAGAATCACGTAGTGTGACTCAGGCCTTGGAGTTTGCAGAAATGATGGTCTATTAGGCACAATGTGATCAAATGATATCAGAAAGGTAGACACGGGGAATTCCCTGGTGGTCTGGTGGTTAGGATTCCATGCTTTCACTCCTGAGGGTCCAGGTTCAATTCCTCGTCTGGGAATTAAGATCCCACAAGTTTTGCAGCACAGCCAAAAATGAAACCAGAGAGAGAGAGAGAGAAAGGTAGGCACAAACCCTAATTGGAGTTTAGAGGAGAGATGAATTACTGTCAATGGAGGTGAATTGAATTTACATTAAAGAAGCAAAATTTGAGCTGGATCATTTTTACTGACATATATATCAATTATACTGATAATAGTTTCAGGTGTACTGCCTAATGATTCGATATTTGCATATATTGCAAAATCACCACCACACTAAATCTGGTTAATATCTAACATCATACGTGGTTATAATTACTTTTATCTGGACAAGTAATCTGGTGGATAGTTATTGCTTTTCTTCCTAGTACCCATTTCCCTTCCTCCCTGTGGCATCTCGGGAAATCCAGTCTTTTCCACCCTGCAGGGGAAAAGATTGAGCGCAACTTGGATTCAAGCACCAAATCCCACATCAAAATGGAATTTAAATCTAGTGCTCCATGGTTAGGGACTACCGAAACAAGGCCAGCTGCGAAGGATTAGTTTTACAGGATGAGTATGGAGGTGGGTTCAGCAGGTTGAGTATGGTTGGAGGAGTGTGTACAGTTAATGAATACCCACCCAAAGGTCCAAATGCAAGAGACAGGGGTCTTGTTTTGGATCACCAAATTCTAAATAGATACCCTAAGTCAGTGGGAATGAGGGTGGACCATGGGAGAGCCACTGGAGGAGACATTTTTTCCAAAGTTCCCTCCATCAACAGTTATTGAGTATCTACTTACTATGTAGTAACGATAATAGTAATATGACAGCTACCATCAGGCTTCCCCGATGGCTCAGCGGGTAAGAATCTGCCTGCAATGCAGGAGACACAGGAGGCACAGGCTCAATCCCTGGGTCAGGAAGATCCCCTGGAGCAGGAAATGACAATCCACTCCCGTAATCTTGCCTGGAAAACCCCATGGACAGAGGAGCCTGGTGGGCTACAGTCCAAAGGGTCACAAAGAGTTGGACACGCCTAAGCACGTAGTCACCATCTGTAATGTTACCTGCCATAGACTTGTTACAAACTGTTCACATTATTTAATCCTCCTTGCAGTCCTTGGAGGGAGGACTATTATTATTCCCTTTGATAGATAAGGCTCAAAAGCTTAGATGAGCTAAGCCACGTGCTTAAGGCCGCGTAGCTGGGACCAACCCGGGTCCATGTGACTCCAAGTCATGCTCTGAGTCATCCGATGATGTTGCTCTGCACGAATTAAACAGCCAGGGAACAAAGATGCATATGACAATTTCTCTTTTATAGAAAGTGGTTGAGGATGGACTCTCCACATTAACAACTCATTTCAGAACATTTAGGGATATTTTGAGCAATATTGGCCTTGATGTGCTTAGCCCTTTTAAAGCTATATTCCTTAAGTAATGGCATTCTAAAATATCCTTTTGTCTCTGGTGTTTGAAAATCCAATTCGCTCTCTAGACTGACTATAAACGCACATAGGAGCATTGATTTCCTCATTTCATCACCTCCAGACAACAATTCATAAAGCACGGAAGTTCTAACCAGCCAATCAATAGTCACTACTTAAATCAGAGACTCAAAGAGTAGTTTATTATTATTTAAAAGTGTTCCTCTGAAGATGATGTTAAATGAAAATAAAGGGACCAATCTGGGCTCTGATCTGTATTCAGCTTCAGGAAATAGTCTGGAGGAAAGGGTCCTGTTAACTGTATTTAGAGCTTTTCCTGTTTCTGGTTCCTGCCTGAGGAAAAGTGGGGAAAATCCAATTTCTCAAAAGCCACTTAAGTGATATTAAGCAATTCGTGGAAAGGAGCAGGGCAATGGGCAAGGCTTTCTCCTCACTATGATGTACAAGTCAAATGCTATCTGTCTCATTTTGGCCTGTATTTGACTACAGAATAAATACGGATCTACATGAAATGTTCACTGCGTCTACCAAGACAACCAGACTCATTAATTATTGGAAATGCTATTATCCTACCCATTCTGTAATTCTATTTCTGGAGTTAGTTATGTAATTTCACCCGACATAGAAAAGGAAACTTTGACCTGAATTACATTTAAAATGAGCTTTTCACTAAATCAGGAAGAAAGGTTTTTTTTTTTCCTTAATGAATCATAAATTGGAAGGCTATAAGAGGTGTGAGTGTGAACTTGGGAAAGGATTCCATTCATTATTCCAAGTAGTTCAAAGATTTAAAGCCATACTTTGTCATTCCACATTGTGGTTTTTTATTGGACTATTATTCATTTTTGTCTAATATTGTGTCCTTAAATTCAAGAGGCTTTATTGCTGGTGGGGATTTTTGAAATCAAGCTCTCCATCTGGGTGAAAATTGTAGATCCTAGCCCAGGAAGATGTGGTTTGTTCAAGATCTCACAGCAGGAAGTCCATGATTTGAACTTATAACTTTGGTTCTTAGTCCAAAATTCATTTCATTCTACTCACTTCTTTCTCTGGGAGTGATTAAAAGTGGGGAGTTGATTTGGCAGTCAGGTCAATGGAAATTCTGTCGTTCTTTCTCATGCATAAGATATCTGTAGATAAGGAGACCACAGATGTTGTCTGTATTCTACAATTTCTCCTCTTCCTCAGTTCAGGGAAATTTCCTTCAGATAAACAAAGAAAATGTGTTGAGTGTCTTGCCTTCTGTATTTTGAAAAAGCATGGAGAATAGGAATGCTACATGTATAATCAGATCATGCAACATTCTGCGAAGTGCTATTCTGTAATGTCAAATTGAAATACCTCATCTAATACATACTTATGAGTCATAAGCAAGATTTATGCTTAAAATGGAACCATTTGCTGTTGTGTTTTTCTTCTTCTTCCTTTTTTTTTTTAATAAGAGTAAGGCTCAACATAGACAGAGAAGCATGGAAGACCAAGAAGGGCACTCCTGGAGCAATTCTGAACCAAATAGTTCTTCTCTGGCTGACCATAAGAGCCTGAAATCTCAAATTAAGTGTTACCTTTTTCTGGAGTGTTAACAATTCCTTGTTAGTGCACAAATATCTCTGGAAGAGGTAATTTGAATGTTTTGCTACATTTGCTATAAACACCTTAGTAAGCATGGGTCTAGATTTCCCCACCAGGGGAAATTTCTACCAAAGGGGACAGCACCAGCGATAAGTTTTGCCTATTTAACAATTTTGCCTAGAGCTGAACCTGAGTCTAACTATGAATAATAAGTGAAAATAGCTTAAATTCCATTAGTAATATGATTCTAGCCAATAGATTCTACACTAGGAGGGGATGCTATTATAAATCATTATTATTTTATGTTCAGAAAATGAATCCACCGATGTTTCCAGCAAGGGAAAAATGCAAGCCAGCCTTCACCTTTCCTCCTGAGGAAAGTGATGAACTAGTATGCATTTAGAAAATACTGAACGTCTTCCTAAATCTAACCAACTCTATCCCTCCTAAAACGTCCATATGTGATTTAGGCACTTTGCAGATTTTTTTTTTTAACTCAGCATTTACTGATCTTAAAAAGAATTGCTAGTATAAAAATATACCTTACCTTTGAAAGAAACCTGTTATAAGAAAAGGTGTGAACAAAATGCATTATGTTTGTCTGACATATTGCAAGTAGCTTACTTCATTCAAAGGTATACTTTTTCTCCTTTTTTCTAAAGTTCAAGTGCAGTGCAGTTTAACAGATAGATGACCAATAGCCTTCCGGGGCCCATTTTCTATGACTTCTCTCTCAACATTTCCTTTGCTGAAAGGACTCAGCATTACCTAACCAGATAATGGAGAAAAGAAAAGTTAGTTTTTAGCCATTTGTAGTATGGGAATTTTGTGGAACAAATACCATAGCTTTTCTTCTTACTTTTTTGGTGTCTAGTAGGTGGTAGGTCCTTAATATTTTTGAAATGAATAATTAATCTGATAATTGAATTCTTAAAAATCCAATATGTGATAAATTCCAAAGGTTGTTTTTTTTTTTTTTTTTTAAAGTACATCTGTTAAAATCAGGAAGGAAAAATTTAGTGTCATTTTGCTACTCAATGTAGGTTACAAAGCAACATATCAATCTTCATTGCATATAGAAAACCTATGAGAGAGCTGTGAAATGACATGAGTAAGGTTCTTCTCTGATCCATTTGCCAAAATATACAAAACTTGAAAACCACAGAGCAATTGTCTCTAGGCTAGTGTACCGTGTAAGGGGAGGAAAGTAGCAGCCTACTCTGTCCTTTATTCAGTAAATCAACTTTACCTAGAAAGTCAAGACAGAAATCATAACACAAAGGACCGTTTTGTGAAGTACTTTTTATGTCCTAAATATTTAGGTAGCATATCACTTGTTTTTTCTTCCAAATAATGCTAACAATTTGTCTTTGTTGTGTACATGACTTTGTTAGGCAGACCCTTCCCAAGTGTTGGGTAATAGATGATTAATATATGGTGTTATGTCTCAGTGATTCAACGTAGAAACTCAGGTAAATATTGTATGCAAAGATTTGCTTTTTTTTTTTTTTAATTTAATAGGATGTAAGTGAGGAGTAGACTCGTTAGATGGACCTTTCGGGAGACATTTTTAGCAAAGCCGTAAGTGCACCGATTGCCTTAGAGCAGTGAGAATTAGACGAGGCCACCTTGTCTCATCTCATGTGTTGAAGGCAAGATGTTAGCAAGGGGATGCTAAGAGTGTTTGTAAATCAACAGGCCAGGTAGTCAAATCTGGGAGGCACCAACCAGGAGAGCTGTTGATTCTAGATGCAAATATCTGATAAAGTCAACTAATTTTGTATGTGCCATTTGCACCCAAGAGCCGGCTTCTGTTCTCCCTGTGGATCATCATTATAATCTATCAGATATCAGAACATTTCGTACTTAAGGGACCCAAAAACATGAGTGGAGAAGGATAACATACTCTCTCTTTGCTTTTACTTTTTATTTTATATGGGAGTAGAGTTGATTAACAATGTGGTGTTAGTTTCAGGTGTAGAGCAAAGTGATTCAGTCATACGTATACACGTAGCTTTTCTTTTCCAAATCCTTTCCCCATTTAGGTTGTTAAATAATATTGAGCAGAGTTCCCTGCGCTAAATACTTGGGTATAGCACAGTTTTTCCTGTGCTATACAATGGGTCCTTGCTGGTTACCTATTTTAAATATTTATTAACATTTCTCTATTATGTGGGAATGATTGAAGGCGGGAGGAGAAGGGGACGACAGGATGAGATGGTTGGATGGCTCACCAACTCAATGGGCATGAGTTTGAGTAAGCTCCAGGAGTTGGTGATGGACAGGGAAGCCTGGCGTGCTGCAGTCCATGGGGTTGCAAAGAGTCGGAGATGACTGAGCGACCGAACTGAACTGAACTGAACTGAACTGAAATGAAGCCAAGAAGAGACAGTGTCCTCCTTAAAAGAGATAACATTCTAAATGGAACACGATCGTTGTCTGGAGTGGGAAGGCACAGTCTCTTATGAGAGAAAGAGTTATTCATCTCATGTGAGCTGAGATGGTTGGAAACTGCCTGCCGCTTTAAGCCAGTTTGTAGGAAATGGGTGTGGTTAGTTTTCCAAAAAGCTCAGCCAAAAGACTGGAGGAGTAAAACCCTGGTAACCTGAGGGCAGTTTTGAAAACAAAGACCAGCTATTGACCCAGTTGAAATAGGTGATGTGGCTCTCCTTCCCTCTGCAGGCTCCCTGTCTGTTGGAGGCAGCGCCGGACTGTCGCCTCTAGGGTTGGTCATCTGTCACTCTCCAGGATAACTCTATTTCAGAGGGAGGGAGGCAGCAGGGCCGCCGGCCCCCTGTGGCCTGATGTCTGGGTCTGACAAGACCGCTCCCTCACAACCAGGCATTGACCTGAAGTCCTGGGCTTACAGCCATGACCCAGAGCCAGGATAATCTGCATCTTGTTCTGTCCTATTTCGTATTGAAGCTGTGCTCTGTTAAGCAGACAGAGATCATGTGAGAAGCAGAGAAAGAAGAGAACCAGTCATCACGCAGTTCAAGCGGCACTTAATGTTGAAAAGTAACAGTTCAGTCGTTCAGTCGTATAGGACTCTTTGCGACCCGATGGACTGCAGCACACCAGGCTTCCCTGTCCATCACCAACTCCTGGAGTTTGCTCAAACTCATGTCCATCGAGTTGGTGAGCCATCCAACCATCTCATCCTCTGTCATCCCCTTCTCCTCCCGCCTTCAATCTTTCCCAGCATTAGGGTCTTTTCCAATGAGTCAGTTCTTTGCATCAGGTGGCTGAAGTATTGGAACTTCAGCTTGAGCATCAGCCCTTCCAATGATTGTTCAGGACTGATTTCCTATAGGATTGACTGGTTTGACCTCCTTGCAGTCCAAGGCAAAGGACAAAAATCTGTGTACATTTTCTAGTCCAGTAATTCCAAGTTTTTGTTTGTTTCTAATATTGTTGGCTTCACCTTGCTTTTCAAATCCCTGTTTTTTTCTGCAGGTGCTTTGTGAAACTCATAGTTGTGTGTGTGTGCTCACACACATTTGGGCGTCTGCATGCTAGGTCGCTTTAGTCATGTCTGAGTCTTTGTGACTCCATGGACTGTAGCCCACCAGGCTTCTCCATCTGTGGGATCCTCCAGGCAAGAGTACTGGAGTGGGTAGCCATGTCCTCCTCCAGGGATCTTCTCAACCCAGGGATCAAACCCACGTCTCTTATGTCTCCTGCATTGGCAGGTGGGTTCTTACCACTAGCGCCACCTGGGAAGCCTGCTCACATACATATCTAAACTAAGATTAATTTTGTCCAGAGTAATTAGAGATAATTACAAAATTAGAGTAGAGCCAATGATGTTTTAGTTCATGTATCTCCAAGAAGTTTCCTTGTTGTTTTTGATTGATTGAAGGAATATTTTCTGCCACAAAGTAAATATCAAAGATAGGTTTTTCTCCTCAATGGGGATTTTAAGGCCAAATTAACTTTGACTGGTTTCCTTTAGCTCAAGTACTTGCATTCTATAGCGAATGAAATTTTAATCTATGGGATCTCCCTGGTGTCCATGAGTTTTGCTGACAATGAATTGTTTGGAAAGAGGGGGCAGTGGGTCACTTGAGATGCTGACAACCATTGTAAGTAGACTTGATCGCTTCCTGGGACACAGGACACAAAAATTTGGGTTAAGAAATAAAAGTGTCTACATCAGCTTTTACATAAAAATACCATCTTCCAATGAAGCGAAGGAAAGGAGATAGTTTTTCAGAGTGGAATCACATTAAAGGGGTTGGAGGAGAGAGTCTCTTTGGCTTTAAAAGATAAAATGACATTTGTTTTATTGTAGAAACACAAATTTCATTCCTTCACAATAGGCTCTATCTACACTTTATCAAAATGCATTAAACTGCAACATTATTACAAAGCAAGCCATCACTGGTATGGTAAAGATGGCCCAGATAATAAATTGCAGACTAGCAGAGGGCTCAACACTACTTAGTACAATTTAGATGGGTTGATTTCATTGCTTTTAATCCAATATCAGGAACCAGAAATAAACATAAAAAATAAAATTTCCAGGAAAAAGAAAACTGCCAATTAAACTCCGGGAGATGAAAATGGTCATCATGCAAAACCATCTTCATTTAGGCATCTATTGCATTTCCCAAATGGTCCATGAATTATCACTCCAGACTACTCTGAACTGTATTTTAATCACTGGTTCTGACCCCCAATATTCCTCATTTGCTTAAGCTGCCTTCTGGAACTAGTTAAGCTAGTACATGTTTACTTGGTCTGACTCCCACTAGATCTTAGATACCAGCTCCAAAAACTGGTTGCCTTCTATATTTCATACATGTCTTTCCCAGCTGTTCTCATATACACTCAGCTAGCCAGTGCCTTTAACTAAAGTGTATTTAGGATATTCTTGTGAGTTCAAGAGATGCAATAGGAGTGTGCCCTTTAGCTGTGTCTGTTTGTGCCCTTTAGCTGTGTCTAACAACCTCCATGTTTGGTGAGTGGAGATGCATTGCTAAAGGAGCAAGGGTTAAGGGGTGGAGAGAAAGTTCTAGAACCATCAGCAACAGTGTTAGGATTCCTGGATGTAGGAGGAGGGGAGAAGGAGGTTGAGTGTCAAGAGAAAATGGATGGGCTAGTACATATTTAATTAGGCATTTTCTATCTTAAGCAACACTCACTCAAGATAGATGTGGGCTAGTATGGAAGCCATGGAAATATAGATAGGTCAGGTGCTCTCTTGGGCTTCCCCAGTAGTTAGACGGTAAAGAATCCGCCTGCCATGTGGGAGACCTGGGTTTGATCCCTGGGTTGGGAAGATCTACTGGAGGAGGGCATGACAACCTACTTCAGTATTCTTGCCTGGAGAATCCCCATGAACTACAGTCCTTGGGGTCGCAAAGAGTCGGACACGACTGAGCATAGGTGCTCCCTTAAGATTAGCACAATCTTTTGTCATGATGTGATTTTCTTTTTGTTCCATTCTTATGATATCAACTGACCATTTCTTGCATGTCTAGCCCAAATCCCCATTCTGGTTGGTTCTCTACCTCTGATGCTGTTGGAGAGGGCTACTCATGTCACAAAGCTGCACCCTGGTGCTTTGGGAGGTCTCTACTGGGCAGTCTCAGAGGGCAGGGACTGCTGGTGGAGCATAGCTGTGACTGGCTCCATGAACATCTCAACGCTATCCAGTTCAGCTTGGATGTGCCACGTTTTACAGCAAACAAAGAATGGAGAGAACACAGGTGCTATGGTACTTTTGTCAAAGGAGCAAATGGAAATCTTGGCAATGAAAGAGGTGAGGGATCCTCTAGAGGCTTATTTTGGAAGAAGTAAAGAAGACTGGACAGAATAGTTGAATCACATTCTAGATTAAAGAAAGTGTAGTTGCTCAGTCATGTCCCACTTATTGCGACCCCATGGACTGTAGCCTGCCAGGCTCCTCTGTCCGTGGAATTCTCTAGGTTACGAATACTGGAGTGGATTGCCATTTCCTTCTCCAAGATTAAAGAAAGGGGAGTTTAGACCACACTGGGGAACGGTATTTGAGGTGTGTGTTAGAGGTCAAAAAAAAGAGAGGCACTTAGAGCAGAAAGAGGCTTGGAGACAAGGAACAGAGAAAGAGAAACAGTTTTTCCTCCTCCTCTTTGGAAAAGCCAGTCTACATTCAATTCTCTGCCAGGAGTTCCTACAAGGACAAGTGGTTTGTAGCCCTATAACAATCTTCCACAGAAATATTGGAAAGAAGGTATTTTCCTTTCCAAGCATCTCGAGGGTGTGGGCTGAATTCTACAAAGGAGATTAAGAAAAGATAAGGAGAAATATTCCTGAGTGGACCATTTTGACCATTTTCCTTTGTGTTGCAAATTAGTCATTCCCATGATCTGTGGGGCTCTTCTCTGGGTTGGGGACTTGATTCATATCAACTGCCCTGACTTGCTCTCAAATGAGGAAAAAAATCTAAATGAAGAAACACAAGAGCATTTACAACCCATCAGGTTACTAGAGCCATCACTGCACACAGAGTCATTTTATTAATATAAAAGACTATGATCTTAATATAAAAATGCAAGTTGAACTGAAAAAAAAATGGATGAGTTTAAATAACTATATGCCTTTTTGCCTCTTAAGAATATTCTGGGAATGATATTTTGGTGGAGAAACATAAAAAGATCATCATTAAAAATTTAGTCTGTACATGAAAACTGAATTCTGAGGACAAAATAAGATGTTTCATGGTATGTGATTTACAGGAAGGCATTTTGGCTTCCTCAGACACATGTGAGCTCTACTGAACACTCACTACAGCCATACCTGCAAGTGAATTCTTAATAGATGTTCCCTGGTAGGAACTCTTGCTAAATGTGCAACTACATGTATTGGCTCTCCTTACATTAAAGTGGAGAAGAGGGATAAATTAGGAGCTAAGGATAAACATATACACAATACTACACACAAAATAGGTAACCAACAAGGACCTACTCTAAAGCACAGGGAACTATTTCAATATCTTGTAATAAGTTATAAAGGAAGAGAATGTAAAAAAGAACATATATATGTATAACTGAATTACTTTGCTGTACACCTGAGACTAACACAACATTGTAAATCAACTATATTTCAATAAAAATTGAAAAAATAAAGTGCAGAACTGTAATGTAGGTAAAATTGCTCCTTCCAAGCCAAATGATAAATTGCTTAATATGGTTACACATGTAATCATTTTCTGGGCATCTTAAAGGGAAAGATAGACCATCTGGATGGAACTGCACATGTGTGGGATATAATGTGGGCTGGAATTGGCATCCTTGAATCAATGTGCTTGCATCATTTAATTTTTCTATTTTACATTTAAAAAATTCAGTACAACTGTTAGGAGACCTATTTTTGTCTTCTCGGAAGCCAATTCCATTTTAAGCTGGACCAGTTCAATAAAAATGAATTTGAGAAATATAATCAACACAGAAAGAGGAGGCTAAATGTGCATTCAGTCCCCAAAACTACACATTTCCTTGCTCTGTGGAGAGAGGCTACTGGGTGGGATATTCTTGGCATTTGTTCATTTAAAGATGAGGATAACTCCCTTCCCGCTACCTCCATGAGTGGGATGCAAGGAGAATTTCATCTGAGGCTGTGTAATTCTATAAACGCGTTCTTTGGAGTTATAGAAATTCTTACCCCTCCTCACATCAGCAATGAGTCTCCTCATTTGTCTTGGATGAATGAAGTCGTTTTCTAATTAAGCATATACTTCCCTTTTACAGGAGGAGCAGAAGACAATAAATTGATTTTTTTTTTTTTTGTTTTTGTTGTGGACAGTGCTAGAATCAGTCCTGGCTAATTCTAATGATTGACTTGTGTTCTCATTAAAGCCCAGTTTGATTGATTCTGCTTGTGCCTTTCTGTAGGGAGCACAGAACAACTTCGTACATTGACAGCATGTTGGATTTGTTGATGGCTTCTGATTCCCTGTTATGTTCTGATGTCCACAACCCCCTCCCCCCGCCCAGAAGTCCAGGTTGCTGTGGATATGTCTCTCAGCTCCCACACTGACAGAGCAGCCCATCTTACTTTTCCTTATTCCCTTTGCCGTAATATATTAACATATTCAAATGCAATTACAAAACAGGCTCTTACGGAGTAAATATAATGATGTCAGTTTCCATCATCTTAATAGTTTACATAAGAGAGAAAAATCACTTCCAGAATCCCAGCAAGTCTACGCTGGTTTCCCCCCTTCTTTGCCTTTAGCTTCGAAGGCTTGGGAAGTCCTAAACATTAAATTGGTTTCTTCTAATGCCTACAGATGGCAACGCCTTGTGTCAGGTCCGGCTGTCATTTCCTTCCTTCAAAGAGTAGAGGGGAAAGTAGGATATCATTAGCTCACCTGCAGCACCAACCTTCCAGTAGGAAAGTGAGTACTCGGCAGAGTAAGCAAGGCTGTGAAATGTCCTACATCTGCACAAAAGAAGATCGCCTTCTCTTTTTTGGAAAAAAAAAACAACCAAAAACAGGAGTTTTCATTGTAACTCATCACTGGGGTTCTTCCAAACACACTTTCAATTCTAGGAAAAAACAACAACAGATTTGTATCTCTGCTAAGGAGATCATCATTTGAAAGCTTTCATGTTTGCACAAGGAAGGCAGGATGTTTATAGGGTCACCAGAGTAGATTATCTCCCCAAATTTTACATTAAATATACAAAGAGTCCAGCCATTCTCCAGCCCAAGATAGAATCAACCTGTCTCTGGAGGGTCCGTGCTTTACTCTCAGACTGTGTCATGTCCAGCCAGAGTCCTCTGACCTACCCTAAGTTTATCTCTTTCTACCATAGGGTAAGGTTCTTACCTTGTCTTCTTAGTGTTTGTTAAATGTTTATTAAATAAATGCATTAAACTTTTACAGGTAGATAAAACATGTCACCCACATCATCATAAAATGTGTCTGCTGTCCTGTGTCATTGAACAGGCATTCAGAGAAGTCCTCCATACTGGATTTGACTTCTCATTGTCAAGTTCTAGTAAATTCATGGCTTCAAATATGGTCCAAGGTTGTGCATTTTTCACTAGATAATGCAAATGAGGTGAACAGAGAAATGATCACGCTTCGGCTGGCAGAGGGGAGAGCTGCTCACTTAGCGAGCACCTCCACCAGCAGATTGCTGAGCATTCTTGGAGTTTATTTTGCAGTGTGCGTAGGCCCACTTTGCTGGAGCAAGGCAACAGAGATGCGCTCTGCCAGAAATCTGGAGTAAGGCTTATGTTGGTTCCATAGAGGGAAACTTTATTGTAGGGCATCATGTAAATCTGTCTTGGCTATTTTTCAAGCCTGCATTTATGCTTGGGTCAATAACAGGAAGAAAATCTGTTATTAGTTACTATAATTTGAAAGGAAGTTATGACTGACCTCCAGCAGTCTGGCTTGGCAGCGTAAAGACTTTTACCACTCAGACTTTTGGAACTTGCCTGAGCACAGACATTATCTGCTGACCACAGTGGAAGGTTTTGGTAGAGATATGCCCAGCTCTGGGTAGGCACTGTGTTCCAGGAAAGGTAGTGAGAGAGGACTTTTATTTTTTGTCAGTGGAGTCCAATTTTAGCATGTTTAAGAAATTTTCCTTCTATAAAAGAGTCAGTTTTATGATATAGTAACAATTCACCTGAGTGTAAACTTGGATTTTCAAAAAACAGTTTTACCTGACATGACATGCTTCTGTACTTGAAGATAAATCACCATTTGGTTACAGACACTAGAATTAAGTAATTTCTGGAAATGAATTACCATATTGACCTTGTGTAGACCTGGGAGGGCAGCACTCCAGGATGGGGCCATTGCCAAGTTTCTGTTTCATGTATGTGATTCGGAATGCACCTCTTCCTTTGATTTATGATCAATCTGCTTTGATAAAACAGATTGTCTGTGTCATATTTAATTGAATGCTCATTACTTCAACTTTTCCTTTAAAAATGGGTACCATCAAAAAAATCCAAGGGTCTCCTGAAAGGTGGGGTCGAAAGACATTCATCCTTGAGTGAGGTCATAGACTCAGAGATAGAGAAAACAAACAATTAATGAAGCGCAGAGTAGAGGTTGGATTAGATGGTCCCCAGTTTCCCGTCCTGCCCACTTACTTGTTCTGGAAGAAATGGAAAGCCCGCCACACTCGGGGCTCATCCAGTACATTCACGGGAGCCGAGTGTTCAGTGATGACTCCTGCAGAAGCCATTTTCCCATCAGTGTGGGCAGGGAGATGACCACACAGGTGCCCCAATCTCTTTGTAAAGCTGGCCCACTTAAGTGACCCAACAGGTAGGCATGAGCAGAAACGTGCCTAAGATAACATGATGTTCTCCTCGTCATCCTGCCCTGCCCTGAACAGTCTCGTCATTTTGTTCAGGCCTCCCTTCCAGCATGCCTCAGAGCCTACCCTTCTACCCTTCTCTCCACTGGTCTTTGCACTTTCTTAAGCAGAAGGCAAATCTCAGATATCCCCTTATTCCTCACAGATTCTAGGGCAATTTACCCAGAATAGGTACTCCTGAAACGCCTAAGAGGTTTTGGTTTTGCTAGTATTTCCTTAGTTTTTCTTCACCTATCTTTCTTTAATTGACAAATTTTTATTTTTGGCTGCACTGCGTCCTCCTTGCTGCTCATTGTCTTTCTCTGGTTGTGGCGAGCGAGGGCTACTCTCTAGTTGTGGTACGTGGGCTTCTCACTGCTGTGGCTTCTCTTGTCGCAGAGCATGGGCTCTAGAGCACAGGCTTCATAGTTGTGGCACACAGGATTTGTTGCTCTGTGGCATATGGAAACTTCCCAGACCATGGATCAAACCTGTGTCCCCTGCATTGGCAGGCAGATTCTCAACCACTGGACTACGAGGGAAGTCCCACTTTCTTAAAAATCATTTGAAATATGTTGCATGGTCATCATCATTGAGATTATGAAAAGACAGCATGTCAAGAACACCCACAGATTTAATTTTGTTCATGTAAACCTATTCTGTTTCAACTGCACAGTAGGTCACGATGGCAGATGTTTATAGTCTCCAGAACAATGCATAGTCTGGCACGTGGTAGCTACTCAAGACATATTAGTTGAGTAAGCAAAAGAATTTTGATTGCTCCATGCCAGACATGGTGCGAGGTACAGGAGAGCCACATGAAATGGGTCTTTCCCTAAAGGAATTCAGACTTTACTGGATGATGACAAGGGCATAAACATCTGAGGCTTGTTTAGTTAGAGCTCTACCTTGTATTTGTAGAGAGCTACGAATAAAGGTTGCTTATCAATTACATGGTTTCATTTGATCTCGCAACCACGTGAGCTTGTCAGCATAGTAAGTTATTTTTCCTGTTTGTCAGAATTTTAGCTCTTCTCCCTCTTCTCCTTAAATACAGATGTTTTCCTGTTATTTCCCTGTTTCTTTACCATAAAAAAATACAATAAAAAAGGCAAGATCTATATCTATCTGTGTGTATGCACACACACACACACACGCACACACATGTATATATTCTATATTTTACTTTCAAACCTTTTTCCTGATGTCATCTTTGTTTTTTACATAAACATGGATTAGTACCCACAGAGTTCCAGCCTTCATCAGAGGTCTTGGTGAATATAAAGTCAAATATGGAAGTTTCTGTTCACAAACTTGCAGTCAAGAAAGGGAGTCTAAATTAAATCAACAATGACAATGGAGACCTGTAGAAAAGAAAACAACACTTTTTATAAAACCAGAATGAAAGTGAAGTGAGATTGGGTGAAAACTGGAGGGAAGCCAGATTGAAGGTCAAGAAGAGAGAGAATTTCAAGTGTTGAGAGCGTCAAGATCGACTCCCATCTCACACCATATACAAAAATGAGCTCAAAATGAATCAAAGCCATGAACCTTAGGATAGTGGAACACTGGAATCCCAGATACTGAAGAACCATACACCAGGTTCGTGAAGTATATTATATCAGATAACCATGCCATCAGGAAGGTTGAATAGAAATAGGATGGAGAGCAGCATTGTGAAGCAGGTGCCAAAATGCTCCATGAATGTGTGGGGGAAACTGAAAAATCAGCAGCTAACAGTGACTAAGACGGACAGAATGGCCTTGTTGTTTATGCCATCTGTGTAGCTCATTTTCCTAATACTACAAATGTTTTCCTTGTTGCAATCTACTTTATGTACAGTTATACTTCTGTAACTGATGATTATATCTATGGTTATAACATATTTATGAATCTCTTGCTACATTTCAGTAGCTTCCAATTTTTCAATATTAAACCTATAGTAAATATAATTTAGTCTCTTTAGTTCTGTATGTATTTGCAACCAAAATTGAAGACAGCTTTCAGTTCAAACAATGGTTTTGCCTGTTAATTTAACAACTGTGATCAAATTTCATAAGGTCACTTTGTTGACTGGTTAAACTAATTTTATTCTCACCATTCAAGAAGTTGGCCCTGCGCTGGTTATCATTTCAGATTCCTAGCCCACTAAGAGAATGTAGAAGACAGATAGGTAGAGCATGCTCAGTACTTTAGATGAATAGTTAGATATTTTTCTGGTTTCCAAATTGAGAATAAAGTATTCTGAGTTTCTTCTGACCAGGGAATTTGTCAGATCTGATCTGTGAGGTAATCTAAACTGTAAATTAGAACTTTAGGCACAAATATGTCTGAGAGTGTGATAGCTGTTTGAAGCTATTTGGAGTGGTTAATGACTATGTCTTGATGAGAAATAGAAAGTAAATTTCTGGGTTAATTGTTGGAAAATCTGAAACGGTTCCGAATCCCTAAGAGAGGCATATAAGTCCAGAAATCCCAGTAAATCAACGGAAACCTAGCCTTCAAGGGGGGAAGCAGAAAATGGTGAAAAATGGAAAAATTTGTGTCAGCAGGTAGACTGCTAAGATTCTCAGGAAGAAAGTCTCCACTGGAAGTTGGAGGAGTAGGTCTTTTTGTGGTTTCATATTGGGAGGGAAAAGGGGAAAGGGGAGAGGGTCAGGAGGAGGTTCGCATGTGCTGGGAATAAAAACTGGATACAATTAGAACAGCAAAGGACTAAACCTTCACTGAGAGCCAGGTCTATGCCAGGCATATTAATAAATTACTCTATTTTATCCTCACAATGATTATATAATAGAAGTATTCTCATCAACTAGAATTAGGTTTGGCTGCTGATAAGAGAAAATTCTAAACAAGGCTGGATTAATCAA
This sequence comes from Okapia johnstoni, assembly GCA_024291935.2. Taxonomy (NCBI): domain Eukaryota; kingdom Metazoa; phylum Chordata; class Mammalia; order Artiodactyla; family Giraffidae; genus Okapia; species Okapia johnstoni. Next base: position 11,658,214 of record CM044324.1, read on the forward strand.
ACAATGTTTCTTGGCACAGTTATAAGAAAGTGACTGAGTCAGTCCAGAGCAAATGTGACAGCTCCATGGTATCCCAAGGGACTTGGACACTAGCTTTTTTCCCCCTAATATTCTTAAAGAATGGCTTCATTAAGATCACAATATGACTGCTAGAGCTCCAGCCATCACATCTGAGTTCCAAGTATCAGGAAGGAGGGAATGTGAAAGATTTTTTTCTCAAGTAGTCCTACTTTTATGAAGTCTTCCCGAACATAAACTGGGCCAGCCACTATGGAAAACAGTATGGAGTTTTTTAAAAAATAAAAGTAGAACTACCATGATCCAACAATCCCACTTCTGGATATATATCTGAAGGAAATAAATCATTATCTCAAACAGCTATCTAAGGGTGGGGAGTGGGCAAAATGGGCGAAGGGAGTCAAAATGTACAAACTTCCAGTTATGAAATAAGTCTTGGAAATATAATTTACAGCATGTAACTATAGTTAATAATACTGTATTTCATACTTTAAAGTTGCTGGGAGAGTAAGTCTTATAAGTTCTTATTTCAAGAAAAGAATGCTATATATTGTGACAGATGTTAACTAGGCTTATTGTGCTGATCATTTCATAGTGTGTATGAATATTGAATCATTATGTTGTATACCTGAAACTGACATAATATTGTATGTCACTTATACCTTAATAAAAAAAAGAAAGAAGTAACAAAGAGATAGCTGTTCTCCCAAGTTCATTGCAGCATTACTACATCCAAGACATGAAAACAGCTCAAGTGTACATCCGTAGATGAATGGATGAAGAAAATGACATTCATATTATATTTTTATATTAGACATTATACAAATGTTACAAATGCCATATACACATACATGCAGAAATATTGTTTAGTCATTAAAAGGAAGGAAATCCTGCTGTTTGCAACAACATGAATGGACCTTAAGGGTCTTATGCTAAGTGAAATAAATCAGACAGAGGATGACAAATACTGTAGGATCTCACTTATATGTGGAATCTGAACAAGAAAAACTCATAGAAATAGGGAACAGATTGATGGTTTCCAGGGGTGAGGGGGAAATGGATATTGGTCAAAAGTACAAACTTGAGTTAGAGGATGAATAAGCCCTGGAAAAACGTGTATGGCATGGTGACTACAGTTAATAAGATTGTATCTTATACTTGAAAGTTTCTAAGAGGGTAGATCTTAAATGTTCTCAACACACATACAAAACAAGATAAGTACATGTGATGATGGGTGTGTTAACTAATCTTAATGAGGTGATCATTTTGCAATACATATGTGTATTACATCATCATGTTGTACACCTTAAACTTTCATAATGTTGTATGACAATTATGTCTGTGTAATATATATATGGGCTACCCTGGTGGCTCAGATGGTAAAGAATCCACCTGCAATGTGGGAGACCTGGGTTTGATCCCTGGGTTGGGAAGATCCCCTGGAGGAGGGCATGGGAACCTACTCCAGTATTCTTGCCTGGAGAATCCCCATGGGCCGAGGGTCCAAGGGGTCACAGAGTCAGACACAACTGAGCGACTAAGCACAGCACAGCACAGTACATATATGCATACGATGAAATATTACTCAGCAACAAAACTGAGTCATTTGTGTAAAGTGTATGACCCTAGAGTTTGTCATATAGAGTGAAGAAAGTCAGAAAGAGAAAAACAAATATAGTATATTAACACATGGCACTGATGAACCTATTTGCAGGGCAGGAATAGAGACACAGATATAGAGAACGGACTTGTGGACATCGTGGGGGACGGAGGAGGTGGGACAAGTTGAGAGAGTAGCATTGACATATATACACTACCGTGTGTAAAATAGAGAGGTAGTGGGAAGCTGCTTGCCGTATAGCACAGGGAGCTCAGCTCTGTGCCCTGTGATGACCTGGGTGGTGGGAGTAGGGGTGTTATGGGAGGTGGGAGGGAAGCTCAAAAAGGAGGGAGTATATATATATTATATATATGTATATGATTCACATTGTTGGATAGCATAAACTAACACAACACTGTAAAGAAATTATATTCCAATTTTTTAAAAAAGCTAGGAAAAAAGTCTTTCTAGGAGTTCCACAATTTCCCTCTACATCTTAGGATTAAGTTCTAATACTTAAAGCCACCTCGAGCTACATCTAACTGTCCAGGGAATCTGATTTTGTCATAACTTCACTCAGTACAATATTTCCTCAAATGAGAAACAAGGTTCTGATAGTAAGAAAAAGAAGAGAACAAGTTAGCATTTTTGGACGCTTCTTTCTCTTATCTTCACTGTGTCTTTGGAGAAAGTAGGGCTCAGGGCATTACCCAAGGTCACATGGCTGACTATTGGAGGTGTCAGGATTAGAACACAGGTCTGTCTGGCTCCACGGCTTCCTTTTGTCAAGTGGCACCAACGCTCAACAGAATAGTCTACTCATGGAGTGGAAGATGAACCAAAAAAGTCAGGGTTGTGCTTTGAGGCCGAGAGATAGTTACTTCGTCCTCACCGCCCTAAACAGATGAAGTTAGACTCTGGCCTGCGTATCATTTTTCATCTTCAATATACTCTTGCTTTTTAGTCCTTGAGCCATTCCACTTCTATGAACTTCACATACGGAAATAATTAAATTGGGTGCAAAGATTTATGTGCTAGGATGTTCACTGAAACTTTATTTATAATAGTGGGAAATTAAAAACAACCAAAATACCCAACAAAGGAAATTGGTTAAATTACAGAATGCTGAAACATCCATATGGTAGAACACATTGCAACCATTAGATATCATGTTCTTCAAGAATATTTAAGGACATGCATGATAGAGCTCATAAGTTATGTTAAAAAGATTAAGAATAGTAATCATTATGATCCCAGTTTTGTAATATATGTGAATAGAGGCATAGGAAGAAACCTGGAAGAATAAGCATGTTCACAGTGGTTCTTTTGTAAATGATGGGAGTATTAATTATTTTACTTTTTATTTATGCTTTTCTGAATTTTCCAAATTTCTACCATGAATATGTATTACTTTTGTAATCAGAAAAAGCTCATACGTGTAATTTGGAAATATGCTTCCTCCTTAGAAAAACAGTTTTGTTATTCTCAAGTTGACTGGCTAAGATGTTTAGCATTGTCAAAGTGCTAGCATGAGGAAGGTTGCAGCAGATTGACTCCAATAAATATTTATTGAGCACTGGTGGTATGGGAGCTGCTGTTCCAGGAATTGTGGGAATAACAGAACACACGGTACAAACTACAAAGATGAACAAGCCAAGCTCCCTGCCCTCCAGAGAAGTCTCTCTCTGAGGACCCTTCTTGGGAGGTGATGGTTATAGTGTAGGGCCTCAGGCCATTGTGGGGTGACAACTGAGGCAGAAAGACATGATCTGAGACTGTGCTTTAAGAATGCAGTAAACATGTCATCTCATTATTTTTAATTAATTATTTTTAAAATTTTTTGGCCACACTGCACAGCATGTGGGATCTTAGTTCCCTGACCAGGGATCAAACCTGTGCCCTCTGCATTGGAAGTGCAGACTCTTAAACTAGTGGACCACCTCATCTCATTATTATATGCCCAGTTCCTCTTTCTCTATGTCAGGCGTAGTCCATGCAGACTGAAGTCAGCTTGGGCTACTCATCAGCACAGCTTACTCACCTGGTCTCCCCACAGGTACCCAAGACCCTTGAAGGAGAGAGTCACCCAGTCAATCCTCCTAAGGAAGAGTCCATCTCGCTCCAGACAACAGTAACACAGCAACAATAATCAACAAAAAAGTGAACCCCAGAATAGGATGAGGTTTCTGTGTGGTTTCTATGTAGTTAATAAAGCATCACTACGCAGCAAATGACCTGGTCTGTACTTGAATCCTGGTCCCAGTGTTTATCAGAATTTGGGGGAAAAAATCTAATTTCTTCCTAGTTTCAACTGGTGAGAATGCTGAGCCTCATTTGGGGATGAGAAAGCTTTTAGAATCAGGCAGTATTTCTCTTGCTTTGAACCCAACAAATCTGTTTCTAAGTGGGCCTCTCTGAATTCTGCCTTTGGCCCTAGTATGAGAACTTCTTGTATCAGGGTCCCCAGAACCAGCTGGAAGAGAACCTCACCCTCTGCTTGTGCTCCAGGTTCACCAAGAGGATGAAAATTTAACAAACATATACTAGGGGGCTAGAGAAGGCGATGGCACCCCGCTCCCGTACTCTTGCCTGGAGAATCCCATAGACGGAGGAGCCTGGTGGGCTGCAGTCCATGGGGTCGCAGAAGAGTCGGACACGACTGAGCGACTTCACTTTCACTTTTCACTTTCATGCATTGGAGGAGGAAATGGCAACCAACTCCAGTGTTCTTGCCTGGAGAATCCCAGGGACGGGGGAGCCTGGTGGGCTGCCGTCTATGGGGGGGCACAACTGAAGTGACTTAGCAGCAGCAGCAGCAGCATACTAGGGGGCTTTGCTTCTCCCCCACACTCATCAATCCTGTGTCACAGTGATGTCTACGAATGACCTTTTCTCTACCTGCATGGTCCTGCAGGTTTCTCCTTCTGAGTGTTTTCTAGGTTTTTGCCCATAGCTGTGGTGTTTTTGTGTTGTGCTTTTGGTAATGGGAGGAGTTGGAAATCTCATTGTTTTGGGTGGATAATTAAGTTCCTGGCTAGGTCAGAGTGGAAAGGGCTCTACTCGTGGGGAGAGATGGTCACTTTGTAGACTTTTGTCCTCCATCCTGCCTAGTTGTGTAGCTAGGAATCAAGGCTGCTGGAGGCAAGGAGGTGGTGGCATGGATGGTTAACCTTATCACTTCCAATGTCCAGGGAGTGAAACATTGACCTGCACTTCCTTTTTAGTTTTTTTTTTTTTTTTAAGGTGATCTGGTTTCAGGAAACGTCACATCTGCTTCAGCGCATCTGTCTTTCAAAATTATTCTTGAAAACAATCTAGCCAATGCACTATCCTGTTCAATACCTTTTCCCTCTAAAAATAGAACTCTTTTAGAATCCTTTCCTTCCATTCTTTCTTCCAGAAAATTAGACCATATGTTTTCTTGGCTCAGAGGAGCTCTCCCCAAATTCTCTTTTACAACAAATGAGTGGCTTCTAACTTTCCTTGAAATGCAGGAAAGGTCCAGGCGTTTATAGGAGGCCAAGAGACAGGGAGGCAAGGTGGTGACAGTGTAGGTGCAAATGCTGAGCGTGCTCCTGAGAGTGCTCAGAGGATGTGCTGACTTAGTGCACATGTGCAGCTGCAATGCTTTGGAATCTGCCCTCATGAGCTGCAGGGGAGGGTACCAGGTTTACAGAACGCCCATCTGCATCAAGTACTGGCAAGACACAGGGCATTCAACTGGATGTTGTGCTTATCCTGAGACACTTCTTCCATCCATTATGTGGGGAAAATACCCTACAGTGCTGTCGTGATAGTCCACATAGTGGCACTTAGGAGACCCTGCAGTAAAGAAACAGATTCAGATGCTTTGCTCAAGTCAAGGCAAAAGAAAAGTTTTTTTTTTTTTTTTAAAGTAAAACTCTGCTTTTCAATAGTCCTAAATACGGCAAATTGAATATTCAATGAAATAAATGTCTGACTATTTCATGATTAAAATATGCTATTTTCTTAGGCTGAGGCTTCCCTGGTGGCTCAGTGGGTAAAGAATCCGCTTGTAATGCAGGAGGTGCCAGTCCACAGGTTCGATCCTTGGGTTGGGAAGATCCCCTGGAGAAGGAAATGGCAACCCACTCCAGTATTCTTGTCTGGGAAATCCCATGGACAAGGAAGCCTGGTGGGCTACAGTTAGACACAACTTAGTGACTAAACCATCACCACCACTGTTTTCTTAGGCAAAAGGGAAACCTTGCTGCAAGCTGACCTCAGGAGTCCAAACCACAGAGCAGACACATCTGGGGCTTTGGTGTCGGTTACCCTCAATCTCTGTCCTTCGTTCATCTGTTAGGAGTTTGGGGATCTTGGGTAAGTGAAAGAAACTTAACATCTCTGTTTCTTCCTCAGTAAAAGGTGTTTTCATCATCTCATCTTTTCTCCCCCAGGGGCCTGGGCTGTGCTATAAGCAGACAGTGTCTACACTGAGAATGCAGCTGGGAACATTCACACCATGGGCTACACCTCAGGTGGACCAACAGTCCTCCTGAAAATGAACTGCATCCTGATTATGGCTGATAGTTGGGTGAGTCCTTCTTGAAACACGTAAAATGTAGTCTTGGAGGTTCAAGGATCAAAATAAACAGGTCTCTCTATTTGATCATAATCAATTCGCGTTGTCCTCTCTCCTTGGGTAAAAGATAAAGAGCATTCAATTTTCATGCAATGTGCTCTAAACTAGGGAGTGGGGAGGAAGTGGGAGAGGGGGGCCCTCAGGAGGGAATGTTCCCAGTGAATTCGGGTGGAAAAAGCAGCACATGGCAGCCCAGAGTCCCATGTGGCTCCAATCAGAGCACGGTGGCTGTTAGCACTTTGTTTTTTTAAGCTGAGTTGCCTTTCTGTTTGTGTGGGTAGGTTGGCATGATGCTGCTCCACAGCATTTGTTTGAGACATTTCAAACATAGCAATTTAATGAGTGGCAATAAAAATATCTTTATTCAAGCAGCATCTTTGGTTATGTGTACAGTATAGCCACGCATTCATATTTTGGGGCTTTCTGGGTGTGAAACCATTTGAGTTCTGATTGTAACTGTGGGTACATGCGCTGTGGGGGAGTTGCTGGGCAAAGAGAACAGCCAGTGCTGTAACATTGCCGCAGACGGTTAATGTGTTTGTGTAGAAAGGTTGCATCTTTGAGGCACCGTGGTGCCAGTCCAGACAACTCACCTGTTAGGTTCCCTCATCAGGCAGCAACGGACGTGACTTTTTTCTTCTAACACATCCATTCAACTTGCGTTACAGTTTGTACTATGAATGGATTGCTTTGATATGAGATTTTTTTTAAAAAAAGCAATGTTAAGTGAAGGGCGATAGAGTGTTTTTATTTCTAAAATAAAAAGTTAGGACTTACCTGGTGATCCAATGGCTAAGACTTCGCCTTCCAGAGCAGAGGATGTGAGTTCAATCCCTGGTTGGGGACCTAAGGTCCCACAGGCATTGCAGTCACAAAACCAAAACATTTAACAGAAGCAATATTGCAACAAACTCAGTAAAGATGAAAAATGGTCCATATAATAAAAATTTTCTTTTTTAAAAGTAGGTTGAATTTTGGGAAGCTGTCATGTGGGCAAGGATCACCCTGGAATTATGCCATCATTAAAAAGGCTAATATTTATTATTACCACTTATGTAGTCTTCACGCCTTCATAGACTGGTATCAAGTAGTTAGATAATGCTAGAATCATAGATCACTGAATAAAATGGATGGAGGGTAAATGACTCAGTCCTTCATTTTTAAGTGAGTCTAGTGGTTTGGTGTCAACCAGGGATGCATCAGGAAATCCACAGGGGATTTTTCTTGAGTAATCCTCCTGTATCCACAGTGGGAAGACACAGATGATTTTCCTGATAGCCTGACTTCACAGAACTTGGAGAATTGAGAATTGTCCCTTCTCAGTCTTGGACTGGCCCCAGGGGACATGGGTGCAGGACTTGTCCCAGGCCTGGAGGTGAAGTGATTCCCTGGCAGTAGCTGAGGATCAACGAAGTCCCCATCTCAGGAGTTTGGAACTGAAAGCTAGTTACTTTGAGTAGCCCTTGCCTACAACTGAGGTGATGTAGAGAAAAACAGTGGTGAAATAGTCAGGCAGCATTTTCCAAATTTGTGTTACATGAAGCCTAAGAGATACTGAAGAGGAGAAAAAAGGAAAGGGGTATGTATGTTCATGTAAATTTGGGAAAGACTCTAGGCCAGGTTCTTTCTTTGATGTTCAAAATGAATGAAAAAAAAAAAAGAACGTTAACATATAAGTTTTCTGAGAATCAAATGCAATCAAGAAATCAGTTTTACTTTGCTCAAGATGGTGTTTTCCAAGCTTATTTGATCCAGCAATCTCTTATTTGTATAACCATGTATCAGAATCCTATGGAATGTTCTTTAAAAAGTACTGTACCTTGTATAGCCCATAAAGTCAGGAGCATGACAAGAATATTGGATATCATCTCTGGAACTTTTGGCATTGTAGTAAGTTGGAGAAGGGGTTTGGCAGAGAAGTACAGCCATTGGAAAGGATAAATTAAGTAGTTATTATCTATAGAAACTCCAAGATAATCAATTGGAAAAAAAATTAGATGTAATGTGTTGATGTGCTCAGTCGTGGCTGACTCTTTGCGACCCCATAGACTGTAGCCTGCCAGGTTCCTCTGTCCATGGAATTTTCCAGGCAAGAATACTGGAGCGGGTTGCCATTTCCTTCTCCAATTAGATGTAATTGTGCATACTATTGCAAAGTAATGAGTCACAAAATCATTACCAAAGCTGGAAGTTTTCTTGTATATCAGACAAAGTGGCAATCAGGTGAAAAATACATTTGGAAAAAGGATTCTAATTCATAACAAGAAAACACAACTCCTTACAGTGGGCCTTGCAAGAAGTACATGTGATTTACATGAAGAAGAGAAGGAAATATTGCCAAAGGGAGATAAAGGAGGGTATGAATAAGCAGAAGAGCAAACTATGTTCCTGGTTAGAGGATAAGTATGGTACAAAACCATCCACTGGCCACAAAGCTATTCATGGATTGAACTTAATTAAATCACAGTGGGTTTTGGATTCTGAATTGATCTGAGAAAATCTCACAGATTATCTAATCCCTTAAATATTTTCCATTTCTCCACATCATGTCATCTCTCCTACCATCCAGGCAACCATCATTTCTTGGATTGCCTCTTAAGTAGTCTCCCTTTTCAATCATTGCCCTTGGCAACCTCCATTCTTTATTTTTTCTTAAACAATAATAATAAGGAACGTCTTTGATCTTATAACTCCACTGCTTCAAATCCTTCCATAGCTTCTTGCTGTGCTGTGCTTAGTCGCTAGTTGTGTCGGACTCTTTGCAACCCCATGGACTATAACCCACCCGGCTCCTCTGTCCATGGGGATTCTCCAGGCAAGAATACTGGAGTAGATTCCCATGCCCTCCTCCAGGGGATCTTCCCAACTCCAGGGAAGGTCTCCCACATTGTTGTAGGATTCTTTACCATCTGAGCCACAAGGGAAGCCCAAGAATGCTGGAGTGGGTAGTCTATCCCTTCTCCAGGGGATCTCCCTGATCCAGGAATCAAACTGGGGTCTTTTGAATTCATAGCTTCTTATTGCTGTTCAAACACAAGCTCTGTCCCACTGTGGTCCACAGAGTCCTGCATCACACAGCCCCCTCTGACCTCACCCACTGCATCTTGGCTTTCTGGTCTGACACATGGATGCTCTGGGCATGTAACTTTAGTCTACAAATTGCTAGGATATTTTCATCCCAAGGTCTTTACTATTCCTTCTGTTTGATTCTCTTTCTCTTCCTCTTCCCCTGGTTATGTCTTCCTCTCCTTCAAGAACCAGGTCAACATCATGTATTTCAAGGCAGACTTCAGTTCATCCCCTCTTGTTTCACTGTAGCCCCATACTTCCTCATGTGCATGAAAATTCTAAAAAATAGTTTGTGTAATTAACGGCTTAATGGTTGCATATTCTGCAAGAGTATAAGTCTCGTGTCTGCAGACCCTTTTGTATATTATTCACCTGTGTATTCTTTTGCCTGTCACAATTCCTGGCATTAGCAGTTTTGTGGAATACTGAATGGAAACCAGGAAGAAAAATATTGAAAGAGTAGCAGAGGATCTGTAGTAATGGATAACAGCAAAGCCATAGTGTTTAAAATAAGTATTGCTTGTATTAGAACTAAAAGAAAGATCATTGAAATAGGAAACAATCATCTCTAGGTATCTATGGGAGAATGGTTCTAGGACCCCCAGTGGATACCAAAGTCCACGGGATTACTAGATAAACTAAAACCTATTTAATATATGGTGCTAGAACAATTCACTAACTCTTTGGATTACAGATATAGAACTCTACCTCCTGAATAATAGCATAAATCCCAAGTAGGAGAGAAAATAGCAGTTCCTAAACGTGTTCAAAGGAACATTAACTTGTAGGCTGTTAATAGAATTAACATGAAAACTAGTTCTATGGATGCATAAGTTTTGGAAGTGCCAAATTAAACTAAATTAAGCAGGTTTCTTTACAGCAAAAAACTCTAAAAATGAAGTTAATGTGCATCGTGAATTCAGGAGCTGCATTAGACTGCAGCATTTGGTATAATTACATAGAATTATTTTTATTTTCAAAGTATAATGCCAATTTGGGAAATTTGGATTTAAAATCTAAAAAATAAAAAAAAACTAGAGGGCAATTCCAAGAAACATTTTTATAATTTTGGTGTTTGGAAGGACTTTCTAGACATAATATTGAAGGTAGATCTCCAAAAGGAAAACTGTATTATAAAAGATTTTTGGTTCTAAGCAGCAGGAAACCTCTCTGATGAATTAAGCATAGTCAGTATTATACTAATATTGCTTCCAAATACTCACATTTGTTCACTGGGTAAAGGTTATACCTTTCTGCCTCTATAACATCTGGCTTGGTCACATGACCTGCTCTGATCAATGAAAAGTAAGCAGAAACAATGGTATGCCACTTCTGGTCAGGAAATTTCAGAGAAGTTTAACTTACTATTTCCTTTGCCCCTACTGCCATGGACATATGTATTCATATGAAAATTCTGCCAGTGTGGGTCCTGATTGGCTTTGAAGAGCAGAACTTTCTCGACAGCACAGAACTTGAGTAAGAGATGAACTTGGGTGAGGTTTGTCAGGTTCTTTGTTAAATTACCACAGCATTGCTCTCACACAGGCTAATTCATTAAGGAAAAGGACAATTGTTGGATTACTATCCAGAGCTCACAGAGTAGATGCCTGGAAACAACCAGGCTTGGGAAATGGTAGTTATCCTAAGGGGCTTCCCAGGTGGCCCAGTGGTAAAGAATCTGTCTGCCAATGCAGGAGACGCAGGTTCAATCCCTGGGTCAGGAAGATCCCCTGTAGAAGGAAATGGCAACCCACTCCAGTATTCTTGCCTGGGAAATCCCACGGACAGAGGAGCCTGATGGGTTACAGTCCATGGGGTTGCAAAAGTGTCAGACATGACTTAGTGACTGAGCATGCAGGCAGTTATCCTAAGACCTTTGGAGACTAGGAAATTAAAATTCTAAGAATGATTTTGTAGCAGGAAACAGAGCACTTCAACTGGAGTTGGAAGAACTCAAATCTTTTTCAGTATCTTTTTTTCCCCAGCTAAAACTTTAAATTTCGAAGAAAGCATGCACTAAAGGACTAATTTTTATCATGTATCCATGCTCTGGCGAAGAGAGGTGAAACATCTAATTACAGTGCCCCAGAGCAGGAGTCCTCAACCTCCAGGATCTCATGCCTGACAACCTGAGATGGAGCTAATGTAATAATAATAGAGATACAGTGCACAATAAAAGTAATGCTCTTGAATCATCCTGAAACACTGCCCCCCACCTGGTCCGTGAAGATATTGTCTTCAACGAAACCAGTCTCTGGGGCCAAAAAGGCTGGGGACCGCTGCTCTAGAGGATATCCAAAGGGAGTGCTGTTAAGGAGGATATCCTTTGTCGCTCAGAAGGTAAAGAATCTGCCTGCAAGTTCAATCCCTGGGTTGAGAAGATGCCCTGGAGAAGGGAATGGCTACCCACTCCAATATTCTTGCCTGGAGAATTCCATGGACAGAGGAGCCTGGTGGGCTACAGTCCATGAGGTTTCAAACAAACAGATGTGGCTGAGCGACTAATACTTTCACTTTGACTAAGGAGGATGTGGATACTGGGAAGCCAACACACAAACATTTAGTACCAAAAAACCAGTAGATTTCCCCACTAAAAACTTCAGTACATCAAAAACATCTTTTAATACAATTAAAGAAAAAACAAACAAAAAATATTTGTAACGTGAGAGCGAAAGGCTAATATCTTATATACATAAATGCGCAAATGAAAATACAAGAGGATGACATTAGTAGAGGGAGATCATCCCAACGCAAAGGACAGACGCAAAAATTCCCAAAATACGAACAGTAAACAGCCAGTTCAGTTCAGTTCAGTTCATTCGCTCAGTTGTGTCCCACTCTTTGTGACCCCATGAACCGCAGTACGACAGGCCTCCCTGTCCATCACCAACTCCTGGACTTCACCCAAACCCATGTCCATTGAGTCGGTGATGCCATCCAGCCATCTCATCCTCTGTCGTCCCCTTCTCCTCCTGCCCTCAATCTTTCCCAGCATCAAGGTCTTTTCAAATGAGTCAGCTTTTCATATCAGATGGTCAAAGTACTGGAGTTTCAGCTTCAACATCAGTCCTTCCAATGAACACCCAGGACTGATCACCTTTAGGATGGACTGGTTGGATCTCCTTGCTGTCTGAGGGACTCTCAAGAGTCTTCTCCAACAGCACTGTTCAAAAGCATCAATGCTCCGGCGCTCAGCTTTCTTCACAGTCCAACTCTCACATCCATACATGACTACTGGGAAAACCATAGCCTTGACTAGACGGACCTTTATTGGCAAAGTAATGTCTCCGCTTTCTAATATGCTGTCTAGGTTGGTCATAACTTTCCTTCCAAGGAGTAAGCGTCTTTCAATTTCATGGCTGCAATCACCATCTGCAGTGATTTTGGAGCCCCCCAAAATAAAGTCAGCCACTGTTTCCACTGTTTCCACAACTATTTGCCATGAAGTGATGGGACCGGATGCCATGATCTTTGTTTTCTGAATGTTGAGCTTTAAGCCAACATTTTCACCCTCCTCTTTCACTTTCATCAAGAGGCTCTTTAGTTCTTCTTCATTTTCTGCCACAAGGGTGATGTCCTCTGCATATCTGAGGTTATTTATATTTCTCCCAGCAATCTTGATTCCAGCTTGTGCTTCTTCCAGCCCAGCGTTTCTCATGATGTACTCGGCAAATAAGTTAAATAAGCAAGGTGACAATATACAGCCTTGACGTACTCCTTTTCCTATTTGGAACCAGTCTGTTGTTCCATGTCCAGTTCTAACTGTTGCTTCCTGGCCTGCATACAGATTTCTCAAGAGGCAGATCAGGTGGTCTGGTATTTCCATCTCTTTCAGAATTTTCCACAGTTTATTGTGATCCACACAGTCAAAGGATTTGGTGTAGTCAATGAAGCTGAAGTAGATGTTCTTCTGGGATTCTCTTGCTTTTTCTATGATCCAACAGATAGATGTTGGCAATTTGATCTCTGGTTCCTCTGCCTTTTTAAAACCCAGCTTGAACATCTGGAAGTTCTTGGTTTACGTACTGTTGTAGCCTGGCTTGGAGAATTTTGAGCATTACTTTGCTAGCATGTGAAATGAGTGCAGTTGTGCGGTAGTTTGAACGCTCTTTGGCACTGACTTTCTTTAGGATTGGAATGAGAACTGACCTTTTCCAGTCCTGTGGCCACTGCTGAGTTTTCCAAATTTGCTGGCATATTGAGTGCAGCACTTTCACAGCATCATCTTTTAGGATCTGGAATAGCTCAACTGGAATTCCATCACCTCCACTAGCTTTGTTCATAGTGATGCTTCCTAAAGCCTACTTTACTTCACATTCTAGGATATCTGGCTCTAGGTAAGTGATCACACCATCGTGACTATCTGGGTCACGAAGATCTTTTTTGTATAGTTCTTCAGTATATTCTTGCCACCTCTTTTTCGTATCTTCTGCTTATGTTCAGTCCATACCATTTCTGTCTTTTATTGAGCCCTTCTTTGCCTGCAATGTTCCCTTGGCATCTCTAATTTTCTTGAAGAGATCGCTAGTCTTTCCCATTCTATTGTTTTCCTCTGTTTTTTGCATTGATCCACGTAGGAAGGCTTTCTTATCTTCCTTGCTGTTCTTTGGAACTCTGCAATCAGATGGAACTATATTTCCTTTTCTCCTTTGCCTTTCGCTTCTCTTTTCTCTGCTATCTGTAAGGCCTCCTCAGACAACCATTTTGCCTTTTTGCATTTTTTTCTCCTGGAGTTGGTTTTGTTCACCACCTCCTGTACAATGTTACGAACCTCTGTCCATAGTTCTTCAGACATTCTGTCTATCAGATCTAATCGCTTGAATCTATTTGTCACTTCCACCATATAATTTTAACAGATTTGATTTAGGTCATACCTGAATGGTCTAATGGTTTTCCCTACTTTCTTCAATTTAAATCTGAGTTTTGCTTTGACAGGTACTCTCCAGTAATTAGAAACTGTGGTCTACAGAAATATTTGTCATCCCTGGAAAATTTCTCTGTGAAAATTAAATTTAACAGGTATATGTCAAGTGCTTTTATGTACCTGAGACCATGACATAGGATGGTATAAGATATTCCCTTGAGAAACACACAGCAGGTAGATATGGTCTACAATGCAGAAGAGGATCAACCTCAGATAGGAAAGAAGAGGCATACAAGTTTCACTTGATAGTGTATCAGTGGAGACCTTTAGAATGCCAACTCCCAATGTGGAATTATATTTTACCTTTCATTATCTGTATATATGAGCAGCCAACTTCTCTATGTAAGGTTTATATGAAAGATCTTTAATTCTAGCAATTCTATTTTCAGGTACTCTCTCAGGAAAGTTTTTCTCCGATTTTTAAAAGAAAGATACTGCTTTTAAAAATGATTGGATGTTCATTTTGGTAAGTTGCCTTCTTCTTTGAAGAATACATATAAGCTTGTCATTTATTTCTAGTAGTACAGAATAATTTCTCTGTGGACTCATAGCTAAATTTATTTTCTACCTCTGTTTTTACAGCTAAATGACAATGGATGTTTCTCCAGAGATTTCCTGGTTTTGCTTGTTTTTAGGTCACCACTTCAGTCATCATCAGTAATGCAGAAATACAGGGAAATGTGGCCTGTATTCTCAGTTAGTTATAATATTATGTTTGTTGACATGTGTGCACACACACGTATCATACACCCATGAAATAAAATGCACAACGCTCCAGCTGACAAAGTGTTAAATAAATGACATATCTGATAAGGATTATGAGCATTCTGAGCAGATGGAGAGTAATCAAAAAGAACTTTAAAGACTATTGCTTCATAATATAGAACGATAATTCAGATACGAAATATTATTACAGATTGCTGTTATACTGAGATAATAAGCTATGTAGTAAATCTAAATTTAAATATCTATTCTCAAAAAAATCATTGTTCCATGGCTGGTTCCAGAAGTGAGCTATATTGTCGGGTGGTAGTTTGCTTCAGGCAATAGATGCATTCCTGAAAAGCCAGGTGAAACTGTTATTCACTGAATTAAAATTATTTCCATAACATCTGCAATTTGGAATAATAACTCCAGGGCTGTTCTAGTAATCACATGTGAATTTAAGAAAGAAGCCAATCTATTTTCATCATTAGAACAGAATGAATATAAAAAACCTGATTAAACCTGCTCATTTCTCCTTCACCATCACTGCTGAGGATTGTGAAGGAACCATCCTTGATATTTAGCTAAAGCCAACTGCTCCCTTGGTCCACTAGGTCTTATCCTGTCTCAAAATAGGACATTGTTCTAACAATTTTTTTCTCTCCTACACCATCATTCTCCATTTCCAGTGGACTATTCCCATCAGCACACGAATATGCAATTACATTTCTCATTTGAGAAAAAAATGTAACAAACAAAAAATCTTTCTAGAGAGCACTTCCCCTATTGCTACTACTCTGTTTATCTTTTTATAAAAACTGAAAGTTTCTTACATATGTTCTCTGTAATTTCCCTCTAGTTGTTCTCTCTTACATCCTCTCCATCACACTTTTGCCTCACCACCTCTCCCAACCTCCATCTTCAAGGTCATAAATGACCTTCATGTTGCTAATCCCAGTGGCCAGTTCTTGGTCATTATTTTACCTGACCTATAAGCACACACATACATTTATACATATATATTCATATATTATATATGCATTTATACTATATATATACACACACACCATATCTTCTTTATCCATTCATCTGTCAGTGGACATTTAGATTGCTTCCGTGTCTTGGCTACTTTAAATAGTGCTGCTTTGAACATGGGGGTGCACGTGTCTTTTTAAATTAATTTTCATAATTTCTGGATATATGCCCAGGAGTGGGATTGTTGCATCATATGGTAGTTCTATTTTTAGATTTTTAAGGGACCTCCATACAGTTTTTCATAGTGGCTGCACCAACTCTAATACTCCCACCAACAATGTAGGATGGCTCCTTTTTTTCCACACGTGCTTCAGTATTTATTATTTGTAGACTTTTTGATGATGACCATTGTGACCAGTGTGAGGCGATACCCCCTTGTAGTTTTGACTTACATTTCTCTAATAATTAGCAATGTTGTGTATACTTTTTTTCAACGTGTCTATCACTTGACTATATTCTTCACAAAATCAGAGATGTTAGGTTGCTTGTTCCCATCATCAAGCGATTCATTCATTTATATTGGGATCCCAAAGGTAAATAAGACATAATCCCTGCCTCAAAAAGTTTATAGTCTATTGGGAAAGATAAACAAATACAGAGAAACACAGTCTTAATTCCCTCAGACTATCGTTCATATCAGATCTTTACCTCATAAGCTTTCTGTAATAAAATAGCAGTTGATATTTCTGTGAATGAGTTGACTTGCTATTTTTGTCATTTGAATTGTTTCGTGGAGAATCCGTCTGTAGCATGTAACCATGGTCTAGTTCAATCATAGACTCTCACACCTGGATGAACCCTCAGATATGAACATTTATGTTACTGTTCAGTCGCTAAGTCGTGTCATAGGGCTGAAGAATTTGCTGCCTAGAAATAATGTCTTAGGAGTAATAATGATACAGATCATTTATTGGATGTTATTATGTGCCAGATGCTGTGCTAAATGCTTCACATGCTGTATCGCATGCAATGTTTGCAAGAACCTCCAGAGTCGGTTACTATTATTGTGTCCCTTTTACAGATACAGAAAACTGAGTCTCAGGCAGTAATTTGCTGCAAGTCACACAGATATATGTGGTAGAGTTTCAATTTAAACCAAGGTCTGTTTCATTTATCAATTTCAGACTCTTGTCAAATGAATGTGCGTAAGTGACCAATGGGCATCTGAAATCCTTTTTCTGATTCCTAGCCCAATGCTTTCTCTACATAAAATTATGATTTTTGCTTCCAAAGTGCTTTCTATGATGGTTTTATCTTTTGGGGAGAGAGGAATTGACATGCACAGATACACTAAACCTTAAGCAAACAACTAGGCTAGTAGTTCTACGACTATTGCATCTCATTCGTTTTCCAATGATGTAGGAATAAAAGAGAAAATTGAGATTGAGTCACATCTTTATAACAATGTCAATAGCCTCTTTTGTTTATGTGTCATTAACCCAACATTCTGCAGAAAAGCCAAAGATCTCCAACAGTTCAACAGTCCAAGGGCAATGAAGTAATTCTATCACATCGATGTATGTTGCCCACAACTGTTTACACACAAACACACACTTGTGATCATAGAATAGTTTGCTAGAGTCAGAGAAAATGATCATATAAGTTTTTCCTTCCCTTGCATCACTCAAAAAAATCGTTTACTCTGCTTAATGACAGAACAATCTGTGTATTTTCGCCATCGTTGTAAGTAGCTATAAAAAGCATTGTGATAAACATCAATAGAAGCACAGTATGGTAATGTAAAATTAATGAGTGAGACAGCAGTCTCCTTTCAAGTGAATCGTACTTTACAGCACAGTACACCCTCTCAACCAGTCTGTTCTCGAGAACCCAAGAATATGGATATTGTGATGAAGTTATTATCTGAAGATGTGGAAGGGGCCAAGGAAGAGGGTTGCAGGTGATGGAAACTATACTTTCTCACAGTGGCTGCTTACAAGGTGTGAAGAAACTACACACAATGTGTCTGCATTTACTCTTTTTGAATTGATTTTTTGATTCTCTGTTGCTGGCCAACAACATGATTGAAACTTAACTGACTTGTATTTTAGTATAATAAATAATGAAATAAAGTAAGTAAACAAATAGGTAAGTGCTACTCCGAATTTTCCTGCTTTCCAAAATGGTGTAAGTTCGATGATTACCAGCAAAATGCAGAGAGATCTAGCCTTGCTTATCACAGTAATTAACCAATTTCATCATCAAGGCTGAGATGCAAATTTCTCTGCCTGTGTTGAGATCCAAATCTCTTAATAAATACTGAACTGGAGTTTGAAAGAGAAGGGCTGTAGTGTACTTTCTGACTCACTGTTGGGAGGAGTTGAATTGCAGAAAATCAAAAAGATCAAGAGGAATGTTTAGAAAGTGTTAGATGAACCCTATGAATTGTGTCTCCTCAAAATGATTCATGAGGTCCGATCTGACTGAGGCATACAGAGGAGTGAGATGTGATATTTCATTCAGAAATGATACTGTTTCAAACAAAGAAAACATAGGCTCTGTAGGACTTGTTTTAATTATCATCTAGTTTTCTTCTCTAAATTATGATTTCTTTTAATATTCCTGTGGGTTCTCAGAGAAAGATGTTGAAAATTGTGA
Source organism: Okapia johnstoni (assembly GCA_024291935.2). Taxonomy (NCBI): domain Eukaryota; kingdom Metazoa; phylum Chordata; class Mammalia; order Artiodactyla; family Giraffidae; genus Okapia; species Okapia johnstoni. The sequence continues at coordinate 11,676,769 of CM044324.1, forward strand.
ATGTAGTTAGCTAACTTTAAAGTGTTTTTTGTTTAAAAATTTCTTTATATGCCAATTGTAGGAAATAGACAAAAATTATGTAAATACAATAGAACATTATATTTTATGTTACTGCCCAGAGAAAAGCTTGTTAGTTTGGTATGCAGTCAGCCCCCTGTGTCTGCAGGTTCCACATCCGTGGGTTCAACCAATGGTAAATTGAAAAGTATTCAGGAAAACGAGTCCAAAAAGTTCCAAAATGCTATTAAACTTGAATTTATCACACAGCAGCAACTATTTGCATAGCATTTACATTGTATTAGGTATTATAAGAATCTCTCTCTATTTCCCTAGCAGATGTGGGGGCTACTTCTTTTGTGTCTTTCCATCACATGGAACATGCCTCTGTTAAGCTCCTATGCTATGCTGTGCTATGCTCAGTCGCTTCAGTCGTGTCCACCTCTTTATGACCCCATGGGTTGAAGCCTGCCAGGCTCCTCTATCCATGGGATTCTTCAGGCAAGAATACTGGATGGGTTACCATGATCTCCTCCAGGGGATCTTCCCAACCCAGGAATCAAACCCACATCTCTGACATGTCTTGCATTGGCAGATGGGTTCTTTACCACTAGTGCCACCTGGGAAGCCCCTGTAAAGCTCTCACCTCATGCTAAATGCTAGTTACATGTCAGTTTCTCAGCCTAGGCTGAGAGTTCCTTAAGAGTCATGTCTTATCCATCTTTTTATCCCTAAAACTTAACACAGCACCTGACAATTGTCAACTGCTTGGATGAATAACTAGTGTCAAAGCTATAGACACTAGAAGTGTGCATACTTTGCTGAACACTGCTGGAGGGGAATTACCCACATGGTTGTTTTAAAAACTCAAATCATGTCATTGGTCTCCACATCTTTTTGCGTTTTAAACTTATAGAAACATACTAGTAATTTGAACATAGCAACTCTGATGCCAGACAGATGATTCTTCACTCACAGAGCACAAGCAGCATCTCATAAAATCTCCTTTCAAGTGGATACTATCACAATGGATAGACTTCCATGCTTTTGAGACAGGAAACTAGTCATTTCTGAGCTAGCAATGACCTCCCTTTATCAGTATGCTAGAGCAAAAAGAGGAAATATTTTGAGAATGCTGTAAATTTTACATGAATGTTTATTAGAATTGACTGTGGAGGTCTTGTCTCATTTATATTTTATGAGTTTTTGTATCTATTGTTTTACCTGGACTTAAGTCGGCAGTTTAAACTTAGTGGTCATATACTAATTTTGTTTCAGGGAAGTTGGCCAATTGCATCTAGCTATGATGGAATAGGAGTACCCACATGTACCCCTAGTGATGCTTGATAATTGTGGATTAATTTATCTGAGGAAAACCCTGCTTTCACCCATGCTAAGTACCGTACTTAGAAAAACAAAAACTTGTGCATGCATCATTGATAGTAACTAATTAATTATATTCTCATTCACCTCTCAACTCTATTTTTTTTTTGTATCAACATCTTTTGAAGCCACTTGCCTCCCACAAAAAATATTGAGAGAGCAAAATTTTTAACTGCTTAAGAAAGAATAATCTATTATTAGCAAAGGTGTTGCCAAGGATGACTTATTCATTCATTCATTTAGTTGGCTGATGAAAACTTTTCAAATGCCTACTGCACGTGAGACACTGTATTTAATATTGTGATATTTACATAGAAGTATTAGACATCCAAGAGGTGAACTATGTGGAAAAGCTATGCTAAGTGAAAAAATTAAACACAAATATGGTAATTATAATACTCTGGGCATGAGACACCATCACCTACTTGATATGTAATCTTAGAGAATAAGCAAGACTACATATTTCTGACTGAAATTGGGGGAGAAGCTTAGACAATAAAGATATAGTTGGTTGGGTCTTTAAGAATGCATAGAATTTTAATAGCTAGAAGTAGCAGGAGGTCTTCAACCCTAGAGAGAAGTGGATGGTGGAGAGTTAGAATGAGTGAAATATCCTGGTCATCAGGGACCATGACGAGAAGGTGGAAGATTTGATGGGGAAGTGTAGCTGAAGACATTTGGGAGGGATTTAACCATGAGGCTTAAGACTGGACTCTGTTCAACAGGTAACGAGAAATCATTCACTGAGCACCTCTGAGTAGGAAATTAACACAAACAAATTGATGTTCTGTGACGATTCATTCGGTACTAGGGTATGAAACGGGTAAGGATTTCAGGAGATGGGAAGGTGGTTGCAGATCTTAAAATGAGATAAACAGTCTGGTGAGATGATGAGTGAAAATGAACCTAAGGGAGACTATGAGACTCCCAAGTACAATAGGAGATGTCTTCTTTTTTCTAATGAGAACGGAAATCGAGTCTGGTTAAATATGCAAGAGGGCTTCCCTAGTGGCTCAGTGATAAAGAATCCACCTGCCAATGCAGGAGATGTAGGTTCAATCCCTGGGTTGGGAAGACCCCCTGGAAAAGGGAATGGCAACCCACTCCAGTATTCTTGCCTGGAGAACCCCATGGGAGTCTGGCAGGCTACAGTCCATGAGGCCACAAAGTGGTCACTTAGGCTGAACAACAATGACAGTAATATGTAAGAAGTTTAGGGTAGTAAGTGAAAGCTGGAGACGGGGGCTTTTGGGGAGAGTGGAAGTGAATTTGTGGAATCAGAGCTGGGAGGAAGACTCCATAGACCCAGGGACAGTGTGGAGCCCAGCACCGTCTCTGAGTACAAAGGAGCTGAGTGGGAACCAAGGAGAGGCTGCAGGCCTTGAGTTGTATGTTTTTCTAGTGTGTTGTATTGGAGTACATAGTATAGCTTCTTTTTTTGTCAAAGATGGACTTTCGACTATTGAACTCAGGGAATCCTGAGATAGTACAGTGTATCCAGTAAGAATAATATGGAGCGTTTGAGTGTCCTATGTTATGTTTTTATATGGACACATCCTCATATATTTGATGCTGTTTTAGTGGACTCCATGGTGAAGTGGTGTGAGTTTTGAATGCATTTTTGGGAGAGATGGTTCAAGTCTGTCATAAGTTGTCAGTGTGTGGCCATTGATGATTTCATTTTAATTCATACTGGCCATTTCTCCATATCATAGAATCACTGACCATGAAATTTGGCAGAAATGGCAATTTTGTTCACTGCAGAGCTAGCGCTCCCAGGGTACAGGATATTACAGATCAGCTGTAAAGTGTCTTATCGCTGTTCTCTAGGAAAGTTTACTGGTACTTACGGCTATTTTCTGCAATCTCTAACTGATCTGTAAACTTGATAACCATGGCTAAATCATTGATTTTCTTTTATATGAATAAAGATGCTGTCGAACCACAGACTGAATTTGACTAGGAGGTATAATTTAAGGGGTTCAGAAAAGGAAAAAATTTACCTAAATGACCTCACTATAGAGCCTTGAAATTCACACATTATTTATATTTTTGTGGGGTTAAATTAAGGTATTGGCTTATGAATGAGTTGATCTGATTAGCTGTCTTGGCAGAGAACATTCCCTGCTCACCTCCACCTCGGGGCTGGGGTAAAAGGATATAGATTGGGGACATTTGATGGAAAGAAAGTTTGGGAAAGATCTAGGGTTTGGGATGTTGTGTGGAAGGAATGCTGTAAGCATCAAGGTGATAGTGGGGGACCAGAGGACAGTGAGCACATGGGGCTCCTGGAAAGAGGGTGAACCCCAAAGAGAGAAGGGCACAGGCAGGGTTACTAGGGAAGCACCAAGCATGTTATTTCAACCAACATACTCATCCACTCTTTAGTTTTCCTCTTTCACTCAACTGAATAGGCTTGTCTCCAGTATTAAAAATGCGTTCCAATATGTTAACACATTAGATACGAATACTGTTTGATTCCACTTACAGGAGGTACCTAGAATAGTCAAATTCATAGAGTCAGGAAATATACTGGTAGATGGGGGGAGTCTGGGGGGTGGGAGGGGGAGTGGGGAGAGGGGGAGAAAGGGGGGAGGGAGAGTTCATGTTTAATGGGAAGAGAATTTCAGTTGAGGAAGGTGAAAAATTTGGGAAATGAGGAAAGTTGCAAAACAACGTGAATGTACTTAGTGCCACTGAGCTGTATAGTTAAATATGGTAACAGCAGTATGTTTTATATTATGTGCTTTTTACCACAATGAAAAAAAAATTGAACAGAAAAGAAGGGTCATTACGAGTAGGCTTTTCTGAACCTATAGAACACAACAGTGGGGGCAAGTTTTGGGAGAAGCTAGATCAGGATTCAAAATCCAATCTCCAACACTTTTAAGTTGTAAAAGCTGAGAAGGGTGCTCCATTCTTCGAGTTTCTTTCATTGGTTAAACTGACATACCTTCCTCAGAACGTTGTTACTGGTGTTCGCTGCAAAAGCAGGTATTAAATACAACTGTCCAGTGTCATGTGTGATGCTGATGGATGCTCTTGTCCTCTGGACCCAAACTACTTTCCTACTAACCCAGCAGGATGTGCATGAAGGGAGAACAGTGGCCTCACTCTTCTGTCTCCTGTTCCTTCGGAGACCTCTCCTGGGCGCTTGTTCTAGCCTCTTGGGCTTCCTCTCCAAGAGGCGAGGTGGGTTTCTGCTGCGTGGGACCAGAGCTAAGAAAGAGGCTGGACTTGATTTCATGGTCCACTATTGCCACCTGGAAATCTTGAATCATTTTTGAAATAGGGGTTGATGTTTCATTTGGGTTTGGATCTCATCCTTCACCAGAACATTGCTGCTGCTGCTAAGTCGCTTCAGTCGTGTCCGACTCTGTGCGACCCCATAGATGGCAGCTCACTAGGCTTCTCTGTCCCTGGGATTTTCCAGGCAAGAATATTGGAGTGGGTTGCCATTTCCTTCTCCAACATTACATCCTGATAAAGGATGCTTTCTCGGTGCTTGGCCTGGTCCCGCAGGCACGCATGCGCACTGTTACTCCACGTTCTAAGGCGATGAGCCCCTTTGAGGCAATGACTAGTCAGCTGCCGGATGTGGGGAAATGATGGAGGAGGATGAGAAAGACTCTCCGGAGATCCTTTTTCTGGTGTGAAAGAAAAAAAAAAAGGAATGAAAGAGGCATAATTTCTACTAAGGTTTACTTGGTCAGTGAAAGCTTTGTGGGATGTCAGGGTGAATATTTAAGTATATTTTTTTCTCTCTCTTTTTTTAACGTTACATATTTGGAGCCTTAAAATATACATATTCACATATACTAAAACATAAACCAAATAATACAGCTGCCAAAGGATTTCGATATTTTAGGACACGTTTGTTTCTCTTACATTTTGTTGATGTCTAAACACAGGCCTTTGAAGTGAAAATTCCCTCATCTAGTTTAATTTATTCACATCTTTACATTGACTCCCTGAGCGGTTTTGAGACCGGTTGCGCTGAAGCTTTGTTTTCAACCTCTGAAACCAAAGACCAAAACCTCTCCGAGTAGCTTCACTGAACAGAGGAGACACGGGTGGTTTTCATAAATTTGTCTATTAATTGTGCTGAACCTGGGCCCAGTCTCCCCGGAAACTGCTCCCTGACCGAATGAATGAAGACTAGGAATCACTGTGCTTTGTAGCCCCTTACACTAGCCCAGAATTTGCGAGTCAAGTGGAAGCCCACTTGAAGCGAACTGCCAAGAAGGACCAGAGTCAAAACGAAAACTCATGAACCACTGAACACAGCTAATGTGGGTCACAGTGGCATTGACAGCAAATGTGCTATAAGATATAATGAGATCCTTTGTCAGAGTGTCTCTTTACTTTCTGTCTAGAGAATATTTCAAAGGTCTTGAATAGTCAGAAAAAGGCATCAAGATAAGGATGAGCCCGGGAGCCTTCTCAGTTCAGCCATTGTCCAGGGTGCTCAGTGACATTGCTTTCCATCGAAGACCCAGAGGGGCTGGAAATGGAAGAAGCAAGAAAAATGGGCTTTTCCCTAGCTCACCCATAAAATCAAGCTTCATGTGGGAGGAAGAAAGAAGGAGCAGAGGAAAGATTCTGATTTTCCTCTGGATTTTTGAACAGGCTGAGGATGGGAATGCCAACATTACCATGTGAAAGCCTATCCTCTGGACAGCGTCTCCTAACTCAGAGCAAAATCACCAAAAACAGTACCACCAACCTCTTTACCAAAGTTGAGAGATGTTTCAGCATGGTGTCATAAGCCAAGGAAGAAGTTTAGATGAGCTTCTAAAAGTTGAATTCAGTGAATGAGTTTTGCAAAGTATAAATTGCCATCTAATTGCCTGGTGTTATTATTATTAATTAAAATCTATTCAACTTCTATTTGAGGCTGATGTCCTTTCCTGAGAAATATGCAAATTGTTCTTAGATGTAGTACTTAATTGGAGGATAAGAGCAGTTTTTATCAGGGAAGGAAAACAAACTGGGGCCTAGTGAGAATGAGGGAATCAAGATGACTTTGAAATTCAGAAGAAAAAAAAGTGGTGACAGTTTAAGTCAATTCTCTGAAACTAAAAAACCAAACATTCATTCCTAATTTTAAAAAGGTGGTGGTGGTGGTGGGGGAAGTTTTGCATTGGAATGCTGACAAACCAACAGGAGGCTATCAACTGGTTTGGGAAATGGAGAGAAAAGTTAGTGCCATGTTGCTAGGCAACAGATTCCCAAGCTGAGTTCTCTTCCTTTCTTACAGGACGGGTGCAATGTTTTAGTTCTGTAAATACTAGCCATTTATTTACTTCTTCATTGTAAATTAGAGGGGCTAGTCTCAGAACAAGACTGGCTAAGCCAGAAAGAGTCCAAATGCAGGCAATTAGAATACGATTAGGAAAGCAACATTGTGTATGGAATAAATAAAGCACTTGCTCTGTGGAGTGAAGAATGGCTACCTAATGCTATTCTGACCAAAACTCCGAAGTTTTACATGACTAAGATGATTCCTAATTAGAGCTGCAAGTCTAAGAGAATTATAGTTGCCCAATAAAAATTTATTGCAAAAGATAAAATGACTCACGGAAGACAAATGGCTGAGTGGCTGACAGCAAAGAAAGTGAGAAATTGTCATTTGGAAAAGGATCCCGGATGTGTGTTCAAGGGTCAAGTCCCCCCTGGGGAAGGGGGGAGCTGTCCCTTGCAGGTCATCACTTCACAAACATGCCAGATTGGTTGCTGCTAGTTCTCAGGTGTGGACTCTGACCCCGCAATGGAGGGGCTCCGAGGGGACAGATAAGGCACAGCCTGAAGAGTTTGCTAACCGGGAGATGGAATCTGTGGTCTTGGAGATGAAAGCCCCTCTGGATCTGCCTCACAACAGAACCACTCCATCAACTTTCCTAATATGGACTCAGACTTCAGGCTAGAGGGAGGGAAAGAAAACACTCTTGGAGCTTGAGAAAAAGGGGAGGATTTGATGAATGTACAGATAGGGAGGGAACCCTTTCTCAGGGAAAAGAATCTTTGATCAATGGTATGGAGAAGCATCTTCCAAAGCCCCCTCAGATTCCAGCCACTTTACAAGGAACAAAAAGAAGCTGATTCAGAGCCCAGCTGTTGTTATGAAAACCCAAACCAAAACAAGAAAAGGAAGAGAGAGACTTGGCAAAATATCATCTCAAGTGGATTACCTGAAACAGCCACAAAAGATATTTCTCATCAGAATTCACCTCAAAACCAGAGGGGGAATGTTTGGGCCACGATGTTGGAATAAATACAGGTCTTCTGGGAGTGCGTAGGGGGATTTTGTTATTGGTCTTTTCCCTCTGTTGGTGGATATCCTCTGAAGTAGCAAATTAACCTATCAAAGAAGCCTGAGCACCCAAGAATTGATGCTTTCAAACTGTGGTATTGGAGAAGACTCTGGAGAGTCCCTTGGACAGCAAGGAGATCAAAGCAGTCAATTCTAAAGGAAATCAACCCTGAATGTTCATTAGAAGGACTGATGCTGAAGCTAAAGCTCCAAAACTTGGCCACCTGATGTGAAGAGCTGACACACTGGAAAAGACTCTGATGCTGGGAAAGACTGAAGGCAGGAGGATAAGGGGACAACAGAGGAAGAGATAGTTGGATGGCATCACTGACTCAATGGACATGAGTTTGAGCAAACTCTGGGAGATGGTGAAGGGCAGGGAAGCCTGGTGTGCTGCAGTCCATGGGGTCACAAAAAGTTGAACACCACTTAGCGACTGAACAACAATAACTTATCAAGTCATAGGAAGGAGCCTAGCCTCCATCAGTTGCCTACTGTGTGCAGTACCCCTCATGTGGATTATCTGATTTAAACAATGATTTTCCTCAGAGCATTCATACTGTATGAAATTGCTGACAGAAAATACGGATCCTCTGTGCTTGTATTAACAGCTGATAGGCAGATGCATTGGAAGGAGTGAGTAATCATTTCATCTCCTGTGCTCGATGTGTGAGTTTGTCCAAATGGATCCTTTTGGACTCCAATGTCAGTTTTTGATATCACTTTTTTCTAGGAACCTGTTTTGCCCCTTATTTTCTTTCTGTTTAACAGCCAAGCACGAATTTAAAGGTTTTGGATGTTTGACTCTTTTGTTCCAATCATCTCTATGAAGTATTACACATACATGCAGATTAAACAACAGCAGCAAAAAGCTATTTGTGGTTTGTCTTATGGGCTTCCCACGTGGATTAGTGGTAAAGAACCTGGCTGTCAATGCAGGAGTCATAATAGATGCAGTTTCAATCCCTGGGTGAGTAATATCCCCTGGAGCAGGGAATGGCAATCCACTCCAGTGTTCTTGCCTGGAAAATCCCATGGACAGAAAAGCCTAGTGGGCTATAGTCCGTGGGATCATAAAGAGTTGGACACAACTGAGCAACTAACACTTACTTTTACCCGAGAAGATATAAAAGCACAAATCCAGGAACATATATACCTTCTTTACATGGGCCTAGGTGGGTCATCCGTGCTTGGCTGCTAGAATGTTCCTGATGGCTACTTTTCTCTTACTCTTTGGTCTTTACTAAAGCCCATTGATCTAGCACTGCTACCCTCAAAACGTTTAACGAGTTTCAGAGGTCTCCAGCAAAACTGCAAGATACTTGCAAAGATTTCTCTCTGTGCCATTCAGAAGAAGAAACTGTTTATGCCTTTTTACAGACCTGTCCTATGAAATAAATCTGAGTCTGGTCGGGACTCTGCTATCGCTAATTCTCTGTTGCTACCTGTGCTGCAAGGTGTTCGATCTGCGGGGTGTTTTAGGCTGAGCCCCATCACCCAGGGGGCTGTAGCTGCAATGATGCTTCGATCCTAGCTGTTGGTCAAAGCAAGCTGTAAGAAGTGAGCACAGAGGGGCAAGAGCAGCACCCCCCTAATGAGTGCCCCATGAGCCCACCTTGGGGACAGGCTCCTCAGCTGCTTCAGGAGAGCCCTGTGGCTCACAGACCTGCTTCAGCCAGATGTAGAGTCCAGGTTTTCCACAGGGCAGGATGTGCTGCAACAGGGCTGTGTTCTGTTGGTTTTGAGGTGTGATCCTGGGTCCCTGCTGGTCAACATTTCCCCAAGGACCCTCTGGTCGCCCTCATCTGGTTTTCCACTCTGCTTCCTGGGGTCTGGACTGTCAGTGCACTGCTGAGAGGGCATAAATCAGGGATGCTCTCCGGTCTTTATCTCCGGTGAGCATCTCCACTGTGGGAAGGACTGATGCTTCATAACCAATTTATCGATTGGGGTCTGAGCAAGTCTGGGCCTAATGCTATGCTAAAATGGAGTTTGCCATTATGTGTGGAGCTAAATAGTTCATTTTCTGCCATGAGACAGAAGGAAATCACTCGGAAGCCTTCGAAATGGACGATCCCAATAGCTGCAAAGCTATGGAGAAAAAAAAATTAAGTTTTTCAGAATTGATTGCAATATTTCGAAAGATATTCCTTACCTCTTCACAAAAATCAAACTTTCCATTTGGACTTGTCAGAGTCAGCTTTTAGTGAGACCTATTTTTTTGGTTCTTTTGATTAGTGACAAGGAGCCGTTTTTCTTTTTCTTCACTGTAATAAAAATCAAGCTGTCGGAGGGTGCCCTTCAAAAGAGAAATCAGGAGATGATTTGAACAGAATATTAATACTGCTCTTTTAAACCCCTGTGTTCGTATCCTGGTTTAATAAACTAAATTTGCAGCCCATTTCTTCTCTAGAAGGCAAGCGACATTTTGTGGAAATATGAGCGTTTCCGACAGAACTTGATCACAATCTTTCATACATTCTTTCCTATTTACAGATAGCAGTGAGAAGAAAGGCTGGGTCTCATTCTTTTGTGCTTGAATAGGCCAGACAGAATGTGTGATTAGATGAATTTGGGCATCTCAATCATTGTATTGTAGCTATTGTTATCATTCAGAATTCATGGGGCATAATTTTTAATTCAAGAATACAGAGTGGATTTTTCTCTTGGAAAAAAAAAGATTTCTCAGTTTCCAGTGATAAGGCTCTTTAGAATCAGGCTCGGAGCTAACTGACAACACAGTGGAGTGTACTTTACGATGTATTGCTTTAATTTCACCCCATCATGGCCCGTCTTAAAACTTTTGCCAATGATGATGTCTTCCAGAAACTCTGAGGGCCCCCTCGGAATCTTCAGCAGGCATCAGGTTTATTTTAGTGGTTCTTTTTATCTGAACACCCTCTGTTTTTTCTGCCACCAAATTTGCATCTGACTCATTCACTGAAACAGTATTTCTCAACCTTTTTTCATTAATCTTCTCCTACACCACCCTGCCAAGATTTTTAGACATCTTTTTTCTCAATTGCTCCTTTTCCCCATGACATTTTAATGCTTCAAATATACTGTATACCTGTCAATGTGCTGTGGCCCTCCAGATGACCATTGTTGTTTAGGCGTTAAGTTGTGTCTGACTGTTTTGAGACCCCATGGATTGTAGCCTGCCAGTCCCTTTGTCCATGGGATTTCCCAGGCAAGAATTCTGGAGTGGGTTGCTCTTTCCTCCTCCAGGGGATCTTCCTTACACTGGGGTTGAACTTGGGTCTCCTGCATTGCAAGTGGATTCTTTACCCCTGAGCCACCAGGGGAACCCCCAGATGACCATAAACTACTGTATAATGCTGAGATTCTTTTGCCTCCAAAGAATGGATGTTATCACCTTGGGGCAGTATTCCTACTCCCTACATATACTGAAATATACACACAATACTTCTGTCAAGTCACTCTTACGTTTTGTTTCCTTAAGGCATTGTATGAGCCAATAACCTATTGAAATGATTGCTAATGATTGAAAAGTACTTATTATTTATCTGGCTATGCTGGGTTTCAGTTCGCTGCTTGTGGGATTTTTGTTTGTAGGTCAAGAACTCTTAGTTGTGACACGTGGGCTCTAGTTCCTTGACCAGGGATTGAACCCCCTTTCCCCTGCTTTGGGAATGCAGAGTCTTGGCAACCGAATTACCGGGGAAGTCCTTTGAAAAGTATTTATTACACTTAATGTATACTTGTAGTAAAAGATTATACTCGTTGAGTGAACACATCCTCTAGGTTAATGTCGACACTCCTGCTGCTGGGCCATAAGGGGCAGTGAGGACTCAGCCGAACTTTCAAGCTGGACATCCAAAAACTGGTCTTGGTCTACAGGTGTGTCATCAGAATTCAGCCAAGTCCAATAAGGAAGCGAAAGTGCCTTCAGCCACACCTGGTCAGGATACTACGTATTATATTGTGGGGTTTTCACCGTAGTGTGGCTTCAAGGTAACAAAGTTTATCCCCCTCCAAGCCTCCTCCTAATCTCTTCAGTCTGACCCTGACACCTTCAACCAGGATCAGCTTCGCTTTCTCCACTGTGGTTCTATAATGTTGTGTTTTGATTTCCAAGAGGGTCAAATAGCAGACTAGGAGAGGAAAAGAAAGAGGAACAACAGGAGGAGACATTGGGAAAGGCATTAGAAAGTGTCTGATTGAAGATCTAAATGTAAGACCAGAAACTATAAAACTCCTAGAGGAAAACATAGGCAAAACACTCTCCGACATAAATCACAGCAGGATCCTCCATGACCCACCTCCCAGAATATTGGAAATAAAAGCAAAAATAAACAAATGGGACCTAATTAAAGTTAAAAGCTTTTGCACAACAAAGGAAACTATAAGCAAGGTGAAAAGACAGCCTTCAGAATGGGAGAAAATAATAGCAAACGAAGCAACAGACAAACAATTAATCTCAAAAATATACAAGCAACTCCTGCAGCTGAATTCCAGAAAAATAAACGACCCAATCAAAAATGGGCCAAAGAACTAAACAGATATTTCTCCAAAGAAGACATACAGATGGCTAACAAACACATGAAAAGATGCTCAACATCACTCATTATTAGAGAAATGCAACTCAAAACCACAATGAGGTACCATTACACACCAGTCAGAATGGCTGCTATCCAAAAGTCTACAAGCAATAAATGCTGGAGAGGGTGTGGAGAAAAGGGAACCCTCTTACACTGTTGGTGGGAATGCAAACTAGTACAGCCACTATGGAGAACAGTGTGGAGATTCCTTAAAAAACTGGGAATAGAACTGCCATATGACCCAGCAATCCCACTGCTGGGCATACACACAGAGGAAACCAGAATTGAAAGAGACGCGTGTACCCCAGTGTTCATCGCAGCACTGTTTACAATAGCCAGGACATGGAAGCAACCTAGATGTCCATCAGCAGACGAATGGATAAGGAAGCTGTGGTACATATACACAATGGAATATTACTCAGCCATTAAAAAAAATACATTTGAATCGGTTCTATTGAGATGGATGAAACTGGAGCCCATTATACAGAGTGAAGTAAGCCAGAAAGAACACCACCAATACAGTATACTAATGCATATATATGGAATTTGAAAGATGGTAACGGTAACCCTATATGCGAGACAGAATAAGAGACACAGATGCATAGAACAGTCTTGTGGACTCTGAGGGAGAAGGTGAGGGTGAGATGTTCTGGGACAATAGCATTGAAACATGTATATTATCATATGTGAAGCGGAACACCATTCCATGTTCTATGCATGAGACAAATGCTCAGGGCTGGGGCATTGGGATGACCCAGAGGGATGGGATAGGGAGGGAGGTGGGAGGAGGGTTCAGGATGGGGAACACATGTAAACCCATGGCTGATTCATGTCAATGTATGGCAAAAACTACTACAATATTGTAAAGTAATTAGCCCCCAACTAAAATAAATAAATTTATTAAAAAAAAAAAAAAAAAAGAAAGTGTCTGATTGGGCAGGGAAGGATTACGGAAAGTGGGAATTATTCTAAAAGCTTACAGGCACTCACAGAATCTTCCCAGCAAAGGTTTGCTTATCACCATCCCTTCTACAATGGGTGATATCAATTAGAATGAAGGTATTTACTGAGAAGTTAAGTGACTTGCCCAAGGTTACCCAACTAGTAACCTGCAGAGCCAGGATTTGAACGCAGACAAATGTGTCTTGGGGCTGATCTTATCATCATGTATGCCAAGAACTTGCCCCATTTCCCAGGTGGCTCCCTCTCTCTAGGCCCATTCTCTCTAAATTCTTCACTAATTGGTCTTATAACCTGGAACTATGTTTTTCCATTTATCCTTAGCAGAGCTCTTTGGGTGATGTTATTCAACTTTTACTGTTTCAAAGAGTAGTCCAAGGATCTCATTTAAAACAGAGATGACCATTCTCCACACCTGAAAGAAGAAGATCCAGAGGTTCTAAGTGAAGCCCGAAAAACTCATTCTAATAAGCACTCCCAGTGACTGTCCGTAAGGTGACCCCTATACCCTCTTTCCCTGGGCCTGTGGTTCCACTTCACTCAAATCAACTCCTTGTCATGTCGGATGCATTATTGGGCTTCTATCTAACATTTCCTTCAAGAAGGAAGTTCATCTGCCATTTCTACAGCTTTCTTTGTTTATTAATGGTTTGATGGAACTGCAGCAAAGCCAATTCAGTGGATGTAATCTAGTCAAGGACTAAAATCAGAGAGCCAGGCACTCTGTTCTCCAGTGATCAAGGATGCATTTGCAAGCAGCTAGACCTTAGGGTAAGTTAGTAAGGCCTGTGGGTCAAATGTGATTTTTTTTTTTTGTATTTAGAAGTGGTTGAAAAAAAGATTTTATGGCATGAAAATTATATAAAATTCCAATTTCAGTATCAATAATTAAAACCTTATCAAAACACATAATTCTCATTTAGTCACATATTTTCTATGCCTGCGTTTGTACTACAACAGCAGTTACATAGTTGGAACAGAACATGCTGCTCACAAGATCTGAAATATTTACTAGCTGGGCCTTTACAGAGAAAGCTTGCCCCTGCTTTAGATTATGCAGAAGGGGACGGACTGAATCTCCTTCCGTCTTGTTTTTCTTACCGAGAAAGACAAGGAGTGAAGTTAAAGTCCCTGATGAGTAGGTAGCGGGGCTGCGTGTGTGTGCTCTTTTCCTCCTTTTAAGGTAGGATAGATTTTTTAAAGTTTTTTATTATTTTTTTTGGCTGAACCACGCAGCATGTGGGATCTTCGTTCCCCAACTGGGGACCGAGTCTGCGCCCCCTGCAGTGGCAGTGTGGAGTCTTAGCCACTGGACCACCAGGGAAGTCCCAACACAGATATTTTTAAACAGTCAGTTGAGCTGGGGGTAGAGACGCTGCCCCTCCTCCGAAACTTGAAAAACTGAACACAGGTGTGTGACATGTTAGTGATATAAAACCACCACCATGAGCACATACGTACAGGGGAAGAGAAACAAGCTGTTGAAACAGCAGTATCCTCTGTTACTGAGTTTCCTTGACTATTTGCTATTTGTTCACCCACGTTGTCATCTGCCAGTGTATTGTAACGGCCTTGTGGGGAACAAGCATCAAGGATTTAAGAAAGATATATGTGAGGAAACCCACTCGACAATCATAACTCCATCTTTTTCCTAGCAATTGTCTCTGCCTGACATTGTTGGACACTACTTGTGGAATATTTTGGCCTAGCTTCTGGAGCCCTGTTGTTTTAAGGAAACAGTTTGAGAATGAATAGTCTAAAACACAAGTGAACTCTTAAGTCCTTTATTGCAAGACTGGTGCCTAAAATTTTCCAGGGAGAGACTCTCAAAGTGACTCCATCATCAACCAACAACTATACAATTGTACCTCAATAATGATTTTTATACAATCTGGGCACCTGGATATGTATGTTCCTACAAGTGCATAATGTGAACATCTCTGACAAGGTTGTTTGGGGTTCATTAGTGTAAGCATATGCCAGTCCCCTGAGCACGAGTCCATGAGGTGACAAAATTCCTAGGATGCACTTTTTTTTCTATTGTAGATTAGAAAAGTTGGCTAGGGTACGTGCTCCCTAATCATGTTCCGAAGGTGAAGAGAAGGCTGTCCTGGCTCCAGCTGTCAATCGGTGTCTAGAAATTTCACCAATAATTTGTAGCCTGGGAGCGCTTGACTTGGGGACCCCTGGAGCTAATTGGATTCACTGATTTTCTATAAAATCCCCACCTGTCATCAGCTCAGCAGTAGGTATGATACTGAAGCTCTAATGAACCCAGGGATAGCTTTGAGTCGGTCTGATTTCTTTGGAGTGAATTATCGGGCCCTAAATTTGGATTTTTAGGGAGGAAACTTCTTGTTTTGTCTCTTATAACCTTTCATTAGGATCCAAGCTATTTAAGAAGGTGGTCAGGTTTCATTCTGGAAGACGTGCCATTCTTGCAGAAAGGTTGTTAGAATCTAAGAACTCGTCAGGCGGAGCTTGGTTAGAACCTGCAAGGAAAACGAATCTGGAATTCTTGTTAACTGGGAACTGACCTGTTCCACAACAGCAGCAGAAAAACCCATCCCAGGGCGTGGGGAGCTGGTGACCTGGGCTCTGGGTTGCTGCCTGAGTTGTTTTGCTTTGGTAGCTAGTTTCTTTGGTGCTTCCATGTCAGAGCAGAATTCACTTGCAAACCTGTTTTATCTCGCCCTGGGAGTTCCCTGTCTCTAAAAACAGACACTGTCCTGTCACAGGGTACCGTCCTCTGGGAGGAACAGGAATACATTTGGATGGGCTCCAGAATGCCTGGCTGTTCTTTGATATCACAGATGAAGCAGCAGTCTACTTTTCTTAGCAGAGCACTCACAGGAGCTGTTTGTAGCAAAGGGGACATGGGCTGCACTGTCTGCAGACAGTCACCACTTCCGTTTGGGCTGAAGTGCTGTGGTCTTTGTCAGAATCTTCTCCTGATGTTATCTAGGTCAGAAAAATATGGGTTTACATCTTTATGTTTAGTTAGATGGATGCAACGTAAAATGCCTCCCTTCCCCAAACATACCCCATCAGCCACCTGAAAATCCCACAAGGACCCAAATGTTCTTAAGAAAGGTGGGTGTTTATCGTCAAGAAGCAGTTTGCTTTTATGGCATGGAGAACTTGAGTACCTGCAGAGAAAACACACTTATATATTGCTATACCCTTGGCCCAGACTAGCGATTTAATACCCTGCCCCATCAACCAAGGTCCAATTGATTGCGCCGATTTTGTTCTTGTTCGAGGAGCCCTCAGGCCCTCACTGCATCTCCCACCGAGGGACCAGCATAGACGCACGAGGAAAGACTTGTTAAGTCACGCAGCCCTATCACCCGATGCCTCTGGTGTGTCTCTCTGATGCCTGGACTTGCTTGGATTTGAGTGATGCCAGGAGTAGATCATCAGTGTTTTCCCTTGGGAGTGGGTAATATATTCTCTTCTGGATTCAATCTTTTTTTTTTTTCCCCTGTTTCTTGATTTTTTTTTTTCAGTCATTCCTGGGAAGCTGACTCTCTTTAGGGCTTCCTCTCTCCTCCTCCTCTGGGTATTTTCTGATATTTACCCACCGAGGGGGATGAGAGGTGTCTCAGACCTCCAATTTGTAGTCATCCATGTGCTCCCCTCTGTTTGCTGTGGATTCCTTTGCGACACAAGCTTCCCTCCCCGCTTCACTGTGTCATTGCCGCGTGTCTGCACATTCCCTTCATTTTTTCTCAGCCCCTTCACTCCGTGTACTGTTGATGAGTTGGTATGAGAGGAAAGGGAGCGTGGGAAGAGAGACGCGCGGGGGCCAGGAGGGGCCTTCGCTAGGGACTTCGGGAGCCAATGGTTGGGCTCAGGGCTGACTTGGAGTCAGAGACACCAATGTGGAGAAAAGACTGGAGATGCTGGCGTTCCGAGATCTGAGATGGAAACTGTGAAACTGAAAAACAGGCTCTTGCAATTCCACCACGTGCCATTTTTTTTTGGATTACATTGCTGGCCTGGATTTTCAGCTTGAACTAGTTTTCTTCCAGACCAGTCTCTTACCTTTGTTCTCTGTTCTCTGTGACTGTTCTTTTCCATAACCAGAGATGATGATATGAGGGGTGGGGGGGGACCCTTGAGATCATCCTGTGCAGCCCCCTCTCAATCTGACATGAAGACTCAGGCCCCAGAGTGGTGATAGCATCTTCAAGGTCACATGGAAGCTGATGGAGGAGCCAAGACCAGCAGTCCAGTTCCTAAATCCCATGCCAAAGCTGTCTTCTCTAATGGGTCACTGGTTCAATCTGCGGAATTCAGAAAAGGGGACTTCTGCTGAAGCCACTGCCTCCGAGCATGCTCAGAAAGTAACAGTGTACATCTATTTGTCAGAGAGACATGGCAAAGAAAAGAGCCCACAGCCCTGAGAGAGGAGATATCAGATCAGCCTTCAGTGAGCCTTCATCTTCTATAGGAAAACTGAAATGAACATAGCACGTGACACCAAATAAAGTGATTTGACTTGAATGCTACCGTCATTAACATCTTCTCAGTTTTCTCCGCTTCAAAAATTAAGGTGTTTTCTCTCTTTTTAAACAACAAAGAATCAAATTTTAAGCAAGTGTTTTAGGCATTATTTAATCATCCAAAGTCTCTTTACCTATTATCCTTGAACCAGGTGATACATAAATGGATAATTATAATTTGGAATCTGGAATAAAGTATTTTAAGTAGATACTACAGTAGGCAGCAACATGTATGACTAATAATAAAGCGACATGCCCCGGTTGTAAATTCCGTTGCCTCTGATACTGTTTAAGATTTGCCCTTGAGCTGTCCTGTGGTCTGTTACCCAGTCATTGCTTTTTATTCGTTGACATGTGCATGTGAAAATGGAGCTGTTGAGAATGTGCTATAACCTACATGGAAACTCCTCTCAATCATAAATGAGCTTTTCTAGGGTGTTAATTATATAATCTCCTGATTCTTAACCTTAAAATATTATCCACAAATGGCAACATCTCAAAATAAAGGTGAGAAGAGATACTTATCTTCTATTCTGGTTTGGAATACTTGAAACTAAGAACCTAATTTATTTCTCATGTTATAAGATGTAAAAAAGAAAGGAAATATCAACTAAAAATTTCTCCAAAGATCTTTGTGACTTCACACTCTAGCTTTGTTCGCCAGAATAGGCAGATTTCAGATTGAATGGTGTCTCTGAGGTATCAGAGAACCATAACGCTGATTGAATGAAGCATCCAGACAAGAAATCATCTTGAGGTTTGGAGGGTGGTGGTGAAGAAATGACAGGCAAACTTGGAGATTTAACCCGAGATGAGGACGTTCTTTCTAGAGACTTGGAAGGATCGGACATCAGTAGATACACGTCACTTGTGCCTTTCATGTGTCTCGATGCCTGAATGTGTACTCGTGTACACTTGGTATTTACACCCTTCCTTTAGAACATCTTTGGTTAGAATCACGTCCTTGGCCCTGATCATAGCCTCTGTAAGTACTTTAGGTGTGTGAACAGTGTCGTCATCCCCCTGCAGGGCACAAACCTTGTACATCCTCCTCCATACAGTGGTACAGAGTTTTATGAAACACAGATGTGTAGCATGATGAATCTGGGAATTAGGTATGGGAACTAAGAGCCTTGGCAAGTGGTCTCAGTCTTTTAAAAGTCTATCTCCCTCAGGTTCTCTGTTCTTTGGGTGTATTCCTATTTTGGGTCTTTCTATTTTACCAGGTATGGTGTTTCTGGTTTTCAGGTACCCACACCGGGAGGAGAACAGCTCAACCCTTGCAAGGCTGCCCTGAATAGGCACTCAGATTCCCAATCCTCACAAGGTACATCTTACACTGTCTCACTCTTGTCCCTGAGCAACTCTGATAACATCCCCACTTTACCCCTCTTCATAGGAAGCACCAAGCCACTACTTTCCTGCCTTGACCAACCCCATTTACTGAAAGTTAATCTGAATCCCAGCCATAGGAAGCACCAAGCCACTACTTTCCTGCCTTGACCAACCCCATTTACTGAGAGTTAATCTGAATCCCAGCCTAGGTGACGCCATGGACAGTCATTTGAGGAATGCCTCCTGACTCGCAGTGGTAGAACCACCCCGCCTGGGACTGCCCTCATGAGCAGCCCAGAGACTCAGGCCAGACGCCACTCATGGGCTGCAGTCCATGAGGTCACAAAGTGTCAGACACGACTTAGCAACTGAACAACAACAGGCTGGTCATGGCGCTGGCCCAGGCACCTCCTTAGTGGAAAGGTAGACTCAATAGACTCCTTGAAATTAACCTCCAACTATTTTCTTTTTTTTTCAGTTTTACTTATTAATTTAAAATTTTTTAATTTAGTTTTTAGTTTATACTAGAGTATAGTTATTTACAATGTTGTGTTAGTTCCAGGTGTACGGTAGTAATTCAGTTATATACATATACATATATCCATTCTTTTCTAGCTTCTTTTCCCATACACATTGTTTCATAAAGTTCCCTGCGCTGTACAGTATGTCCTTGTTGAGTATTTTTTATATAGTAGTGCATACATGCGAATTCCAAAATCCTAATTTTTCCTTTCCCCCATATTTCCCCTTTGGTAACCGTAAGTTTGTTTCTGAAGTCTATGGGTCTGTTTTGTAAATAAGTTCATTTGTATTACTTGTTTAGATTCCATATGTAAGTGGTGTAGGATATCTGTCTTTGTCTGACTTACTTCACTCAGTATGATAGAGCCTCTAAGGATTTTTATTCTTTGATGAAGATGACAGACCCAACATCTCCCCTTCCCTAAGGTGTTAGGGTTATATCAAGGATATGGCTGTACTTTGTACCAACCCACACAGTCTGCTCCTCATCCTTCTGAACTTCCTTGCAGAAAGGTTCCATCAAAGAGGGATGTACCAGCAGAGTTGTGCTCAAACGATGCATCCAGGTACTGTCACTTGTGTTCGTGGGGACTGAGGCAGGACAGGCATCGACACAAAGCATTTAATTCTTGGGAAAAATGATGATGAATGTTTCCAAGTCTGTTTCTGGAGATAATTCTTCACTGTTTTGTGTTACCTGTAGTGTGTGTGCCATGTCCAACTCTTTGCGACCTCAGAAACTGTAGCCCTCCAGGCTTCTCTATGGAACTTTCCAGGCAAGAGTACTGGAAAGGGTTGCTATTTCCTACTCCAGGGGATTTCCCTGACCCAAGGATTGAGCCGATGTCTCTTGCATCTCCTGCACTCGCAGGCAGATTCTCTACCACTGTGCCACCTGGGAAATCCACGTAGAATAAACTGCAAACTCCTTTCCAGGAGGCATATATCTCTTTATGACTGTATTACTCCTAAAACGTTGTTCTTTAACATTCCTCTTCCCCTCTTTATGTTACAGATGTATCGAACAAGCACATTAGTCATCAACATTTATTCATTCAACAAGCATCCACTGATGGCACGTGGTAAAGCAGGTCTGTGTTAGAACTGGGGCAAGGACTTCCCTGGTAGTCCAGTGGTTAAGATTAACCTGGGCTTTCACTGCAAGGAGGCACAGGTTTCATCCCTGGTTGTGGAACTAAGATCCTTGCATGCTGTACACTGTGGCCAAAAAAAACTGGAGAAAATCAGTGGACAAATGGGTCCCACTGGTCAGTTCTCTTCAGAGCAGGCTCATCCCTTCTGGATGATCTGTTACTTG
Organism: Okapia johnstoni; assembly: GCA_024291935.2. Lineage (NCBI taxonomy): Eukaryota > Metazoa > Chordata > Mammalia > Artiodactyla > Giraffidae > Okapia > Okapia johnstoni. The sequence goes on from CM044324.1 coordinate 11,697,667, forward strand.
CTCATCCTTCTCTGATAGACAGCATTTCAGAGCCAACTTCGTGATCTCTTCTCTTTCTGCCATAAGGGGTTGGTGTAAGAGTCATCCTGCCATACCATCTGAATGGTTTTGGAGCCTATATTTGCCATGAAGTGATGGGACTTGCCATGATCTTTGTTTTCTGAATGTGGAGCTTTAAGCCAACTTTTTCACTCTCCTTTTTCATTCATCAAGAGGCTTTTTAGTGCTTTCACTTCTGCCAGCATCCAGTGTTATTGATATTTTCTCTGATGATTCCACTTGTGCTTCTTCCAGCCATATATCCTGATGTTAAATAAGTTAAATGAGCAGGGTGACAATATACAGCCTTGACATACTCCTTTTCTTATTTGGAACCAGTCTGTTGTTGCATGTCCAGTTCTAACTGTTGCTTCCTGACCTGCATACAGATTTCTCAAGAGGCAGGTCAGGTGGTCTGGTATTCCCATCTCTTTCAGAATTTTCCACAGTTTATTGTGATCCACACAGTCAAAGGCTTTGGCATAGTCAATGAAGCAGAAATAGATGTTTTTCTGGAACTCTCTTGCTTTTTTGATGATCCAGCGGATATTGGCAATTTGATCTCTGGTTCCTCTGCCTTTTCTAAAACCAGCTTGAACATCTTACAACTTAGTTATTTCTTTTACAACCCACTTGCTCCCAGAGATCTTCTCTGACCCCGAGTTTTAAGTTTCCTCCCTTTGTGCTATTCCACCACGGAAGGTGTGTTTCTGCCATAGCAAGGGTCACCCTTATTTTAGCCATTTGTTTACTCCTGTGACCTGCTTTCTCCAGCCCTTCCTTCAGTTCAACACTCATGTTCAGTGTCTTGCAATGTTAAAACAAGATCTATGTCTTGTTCACATTTTTTATCCTAAGGGCCTTGTATAGCATCTGACACATACTAAACATTCAATAAATATGTTATAGAGTCAGTGAACGATTAATTTACTGAGGCTACTCTGATTTTGTGTTACCCTATGTACAGAAACATAGACTGATAAAACTGGAGGCATGAGGGAATTTATAAGACCATTTCTAATGCACCATGTTATAGATGACACATGTTTTAGTTGCATCACAGGAAGCAATGCAAATACCAAATACGTAGTGTTTGGAGCTACAGAAAATCTGTGAAGAGAAATAATAATAACCAAAGTGGGAGGAGATACTTCCATTCAGTCATTAGCCTAAGTTCTAGTCAGCACAACAGGTAGGACCTTTGTGTCACAATAGATTATGTTGAAATCTGTTGTTTTGTTGAGTTCAAGCTTCAGAGTCAAGGGCCATCAAACTCTAACTCAGCTGTGAGCTTGATGATGAATCATGAGTTACTCATCTGCCATCTTGCAGCCCCACGTGTGCAGAGATGTTCAGCAAATGACTTCAAGGTAAAGGGAGAAGAACCGTTCAAGTTTAGGGTAGAATGCCTGAGATAGATTCAAGAGGAGAGGAGGGGGTGGAAATGGTTTTTATTAGGTGAATGGAGGTGAGACTTGAGTCTGGTGTCTGGAGGAGCTATGAGGCAGGAAGGAAGGGGAGGAGATGGCTTCTCTAGAGGAAATTAATTTTTTTTTATCCTCTGATGTATCCTCTTTTCATTATCTCTTGCTTTTCCTTTTCTTCTCTTCTTGTGTTTCTCCCATAGAAATTGCTATCTGTCTCTGGCAACAGTTCAGTTCTTTAAAATGCAGCCACCTGTGTATGCTGGGGAGCATATGCTTTTCATCTTCTGCTAAGTTGCCTTTAGAGTCGGTTAAGTTCTACCAGCATGGAATATGCCCAAGAAAACGTCCAACAACTTGTGGAATGCGATTAAACTTTGATAAAGACAATTCTTTTATTTTTAGATTGAAGTATAGTCGATGTATATTATGTTATAAATTATACGTGTACAATATAGCGATTCAGAATTTTTAAAGGTTATACTCCATTTATAGCTATTATAAAATGTTGGTTGTGTTTCTGTGTTGTACAATATATCCTTGTAGCTTATTTTAACCCTAATAGCCTGTACCTCTTAATCCCCTACCCCTATAAAATTGCCCCTCCCTTCTTCCCTTGTCCCATTGGTAACCACTAGTTTGTTCTCTGTGAGTCTGCTGCTTTTTTGTTATGTTCACTAGTTTCTTGTATTTTTTTAGATTCCACACGTAGGTGATGTCATGCAGTCTTTTTCTTTGACTTATTTCACTTAGCATGATGCCCTCCAAGTGCATCCAGGCAAATGGCAAATTTTGTTCTTTATGGCTGAGTAGTATTCCATTGTGTATATACACTATATCTTCTTTATCCATCCATCTACTGGTGGATGCTTAGGTTGCTTCTATGTCTTCTCAACTGTAAATAATACTGCTATGAACACTGCAGTGCACGTACCTTTTTGAATTAGTGTTCTGTTTTTGTTTTGTTTTTTTTAAGATATATGCACAGGAGAGAAGTTGCTGGGTCGTGTGATAGTTCTATTTTTAGTTTTTGAGACCCTCTGGAGCGTTTTCTACAGTGGCTGAGCCAGTTCACATTCCGCAACAGTGTACGAGGTTCCCTTTCCTCCACGCCCTCATCAGCATTTGTTATTCGTGTTCTTTCTTGATGACAGCAGTTCTGACAGGTGTGGGGTGATAACTCATTGCTGTTTTGATTCGCATTTCCCTGAGGATTAGCAATGTTGAGCATCTCTCATGAGTGATGAGGGCAATTCTTAAGCTAAAAAGTGACTTTTCTCACTGACAGTTCATGACCAGGCCATTCGGATTTTTGAAGAATGTCCTCCACCTGGTGACACGCTTCTCTAACTGGTGGCTACTGTCCTTATTCAGCCTTTTAGTCCATCAGCTTATAATTGTTAAAACCGGCCAAAACGAGAAAACAAAACATCTTTCTTTTTTTTAATGTCTAATTAAAACTAAAACTGCCTTAATGCATTAGGGTCTTGAACCATGTCCATTAAAAGAAAATTCTTTTCAATATGAAAGTAAGGAGTCAACAAAGCTTTTAATATTTATAAACGCAAAATAATGACTTTAAGTTTAGAGTTTGTATCTTCAAGCAAAATTTGCCAAGAATTACTCACCACTTCAGTATTCTTGGACTTTCCTGGTGGCTCAGTTGGTAAAGAATCTGCCTGCAATGCAGGAGACCCTGGTTCGATTCCTGGGCTGGAAAGGATAGGCTATTCATTCCAGTAATCTTGGGCTTCCCTTGCGGCTCAGGTGGTAAAGCATCCGCTTGCAATGAGGGAGACCTGGGTTCGATCCCTGAATTGGGAAGATCCCCTGGAGAAGGGAAAAGCTACCCACTCCAGTATTCTGGCCTGGAGAATTCCATGGACTGTATAGTCCATGGTCTCAAAGAGTCAGACACGACTGAGTGACTTTCACTTTCACTTACCACCGCCTGGATGTTCTTTCTGTGGGCTATTGGGCTGTTCAGGAGCTGACAACTCCCTTACCCTATTTTATCATGTGTATTTGTTTATGGCCTGTATTCTTCTACAAACTTGGAGGTCAAGTCATGCAAATGAAGGTCATTTTGACAGTTACAGTTCATTACCTAGAAATTTGATAAGTATTTTTATTCTAGTATTTTTATTCCAGTAAAATGTTTTATCCCAGTAAACATGCTCTTTCATTTGTGTACAATTTCAAATGGCTTCTTTTCTCGTTTTCCTGATTCCCTTGTTGTTCAGGCCAACTTATATATTAATAAAAGCCTAATGAATGCTGTGCAACTCCTGGGTCTGAACTTCCGAGAGGAAGAGGAGGGATGGGGAGGAGCTAAGTATCTTCTGTTCAGAAAGGCTGTCATATTTTTTTTCCTCAGCATGTGAAGCTAATGTGCCCAGCAAGGAAAACACCGGAACTCCTTTGTTTCTATATTTCCGACCGCGTTAATCATCATCTGTTTTATCAGAAACTTCTCATTTCCTTGAAATATGCAATTTTAACAGGATTTGATACATTCTTAAGTACCTCTACTCCATCTCTTAGCAAGTATTTTCTCATGAAACCATGTCAAAATTCATAATGGAGTTTGATATAATTTTAAATATTTGATGGATTTTTAATTTTTAATATTTGAATAGCTTATATATGACATAGTAAAATATTCAAAGCCTATAAAGGTTATATATGAAAAGTAAACCTTTCCACATTCCCTGCCTGTGGTTCCCTATTTTTCAGAAGCAAGCACGATTACTCATTTCTTATGTGTCTTCCAAACATACACTTACATATGCAGAGTATTTATACCTGCCCCTCCTTCTTTGGACAAATAGGAGTATGTTACACACTGTTCTGAATTTTGTTTTCCTCGCATATCTACACATCTCAGAAGATGTTCCAAGTTGGTGTTTATTGAAATACCATCTCGTTATTTTTACTGTTTTTATTTAGTCACTAATTGTGTCCAACTCTTCTGCAACCCCGTAGACCGCAACCCGGCAGGCTCTTCTGTCCATGAGATCTCCCAGGCAAGAATACTGGAGCAGGTTGCCATTTCCTTCTCCAGGGGATCTTCCCAACCAAGAGATTGAACCCGTGTCTCCTTCATTGGCAGGCAGATTCTTTACCACTGAGCCACCTCACTGCGCTTTATTCCCGTGTATGGAAATACCATAATTTATTCAACCAGTTCCAACTGATGAACACCTAAGTTGTTTCCAATATTTTGCTATTACCCTTCACTCTGCAATAACCATCCTTGTCCATATGTCTTTGTGCACACTTGTAAAACTATCTGTAGGATGGAGTGTTAGATCTACATTGCTCGGTTGAAGGGAATAGAAGCACATTTCAGTTTCCATAGGTGTTGTCAAATTGCTCTCCAAAGACGTTCCCCCAATTTAGACTCATAATAACGTGGCTTGAGAATATGGGTTTCTTTTCAAAATGTGCACCGTCTATAACCTGCTCAATATTTGCCACTACGTCTTGCAATCAGCAACTAAATGTATCTACCAGACACTACATGTAATTAAGAACCTATTACAGTTACTACTGAAATTAGTCAGTGTGATGCTCCATCTCACCTTCTGCAGCTGATTAAATGCATGCCTAACATCCACGCCTCAACTTGCAATCCTGCCAGCGTTCATGGCTGCACCCAGAGCATTTGACAGCGATGCTCACTGACAGGAGAGAGAGTGTTCTGTGTGTTTTAGACAAATAAAGATCAATGTCTTCAGCCAGATGCTGTTTCTTTAGACAAGTATTTAAACTCTGATCTTATATCTCAAAATTCAGCACAGTATTAACCATGATGGGAAGTTCAGCAGGTGTTTGCTCTCCTTGCTGAAAACTGTCTGCACATTTGATGTTGGCTAATAATCAGATCATTCAGAGTCAGCCTGAAACAATTCTGCTTTTCACATGTCAATAAAAATAGAAATGGTTTCCACCTCCAATTTTAGAATTAGGACTGTTAGTTTTATTACTACTGTTGTTGGAATAAATACTTTATAATGACAATTTCTTGTAAGTAATTACTTTTTCATTTTTGGAAATTCTTAGTTGACAGCAGGAGGTTCCTTTTTTCTCTGTGATGTGTTACAACCAAACCCGTTACCTTGCCTGAATCCTGAGGTGAATCCTCATACCTTGCTTTGTCAGTTTGGCTCAATGCCCTCACGTCTCTGGACATCAGCCTGCCAGCTACATTTGGGATCAGTGTTTTCTTAATAGGATGTAAGCTTATAGCAGCCTGATGGTGCAAATCGTGACTTTTCACTCTTGTAAAGGTAAAGCAACTAGCAAGGAATTCGTTATGAAAGACCTATTCCATTAATACAAGGCTTTAACTTTGCTAATTCTAAAATAAGAAGTTGAAGCCAACTTTACTTTTTATTGATGTGATCAAAGTGGTCAGTATTGGTCAGTGAAATGTCTGTTTCTAAGTGTTAAATAAATGCCTCTCACAAAGGAGAGTAGCAATGATCCATAAAATACTACAAAAAGGCATGCCTGTAATTCTTTTTTTTTTAACCACATCATGCTGAATGCAGGATCTTAGTTTCCCAGCCAGGGATTGAACCCACATCCCCCACAGTGGGAGTGCAGAGTCTTAACCACTGGAACACCAGGGAAGTCCCATGGTCACAGTTCTTATTTTCTTCTATTTCTGTTCTTTATAATCTACTTTCTTTCTATTTCATCCCCTAGCCTTCCCTTTTGATGAGTTTTCACCCCTCACTCCATAAACATCCTGCTTATCCAAGTCAAACTGGATGTATTCCAAACCAAACTCATGTCGCTCCAAACCAGCTCCTCCTCTAGAGTTCCCTGTGTCCGCGAGCAGTGTCACCGTGCATCCATGCCATGTTAACATCTTCTCCTCCCTCCTCTGCCCATCAGTCACCAAATACTGTTGAGTCCTCCTAATACCTCTCAAATCCATCCACTTCTCTCCCTCTTTAGGCTTACTTGGGCACAGCCTCCTAAATGAAATCCCACATTGACTCATTAATTCTAAGTCACTCTTCTACATAGAAGGACATAAGGGTAACATTTGTAATGTAAGCCAAGACAAATTAAAATGGACCAGATTTACCCTTTCACTCGAGAAGCTTAAAGACTAGGAAAGATAGGTGAAACAAAAGTCCTCAGGACATTGGACATCAGGCCACCAGGCAATAAAAGGCAGAGACATGAGACAAGGAAACAAGCCAGGCCGAGCCCCATGAATGACCCCGGGTATGACGTGGAGAATGTTTCCAGGTCATGATGCCAGCTAGAGAAGCTGAACCTCCCCTCAATTGAATGAGAGTCCTGCCAGCAACACAAGAAGCTCAGGGGCACCAGCAGGGGGACTGACTGAGAGACCTGTGATAAACAACCAGGAGAAGAACTCTCTCTCCTCACCAGGAGGCACTGTCAAGGAGGATCCCTCTGCAAAACAGCAACTGGCCAGGGAAGTGCTCTAATTCCCTCCAGGCCTGAGATTTGCATCCTCCACCCAGCGTGGTTGGGTGGCACAAATAAAGGGAACCCACCACAATAAGAACCTGGTCCAGGATGGCTCTTGATCCTCTTGGACAGAGAACCCCTTCCCCCACATAAAGGCACTAGATACTTTGAGAAAACTACATCCTATCATCCCAAGAAGTACCATCGGGGACCAGCGGGTGCCCCAGTGGCACCAAAGAAAACAAGCAGACAAAATAATATCACATGGCCCTGAAAACTAAGTTGCATTGGAACCACGGTCTCAAAATTAGGCCAGGACCTGTGGGCTAAACCCAAATGTGGTGACTGCCTAGTATCATGAAAGAGTCATTAATAAGTAGGATCTAGAGTCTGCTAAGAAAAAAAGTCCAGGAAATAATTTTTAAAAGCCACCTGTACACAAAAAACCAGAATTTTAAAGCAGTGATCAGGAGTTCCCTGGTGGTACAGTGGATAAGAATCTGCCTGCCTATGCAAGGGACATGGGTTCAATCCCTGGTTTAGGAAGATTCCACATGCTGTGGAGCAACTAAGCCAGTATGCCACAACTACTGAGTTGTAACTACTGAAGCCTGTGTACCCAGAGGCCTGTGCTCCTCCGAAACAAGAGAAGCCCCTGCGATGAGAAGCACGTGCACCCCAATGAAGAGTAGCCCCTTCTTGCAATTAGAGAAAGCCTACATGCAGCAGTGAAGACCCATCGCAACCAAAAATAAATTTTAAAAAATTAAAAAAAAATAAAACAGTGATCATGAAAATGCCTCACCAAGGTATTACGAATTCTCTTGAAACAAATGAAAAAAAAAATAGAAAATCTCAGCAAAGAAATTAAAGTGATTTAAGAAAGATCCAAATGGAAATTATACAACTAAATACAGAAATAAGAGAAACAAAACCTAGGTGGATGGCTCAAAGGCAGAGTGAGTATAGCAGAGGAGAGGGGCAGCAAAATTGAGGACAGATCAATAGAATTTACCTAATCTGAACAACAGAGGGAGATAGAAAAAACAAAAAGAATAACGGGGACCTGAGGGACAATATCTGGAGATCTAACATCTGTATCAGTGGAGCCTCGGAAGAAGAAGAGAAAGAAAGTGGGACTGAAAGAGTATTCAAGTAAATACTGGCTGCAACGTTTGACAAAAGACCACACTTTAATAGCAAGGATTTCTTTCAATCTCTTTCTCTAACAGATGAGGGATAAGTGGTCCTTCTCCTGGCTTTTTAGAGCATTACAATGACTATGGAGGACTTAGCACCAATAGACCTGAGTTTTATTCATAGCATTTCCTCAAACTTGTATCCCAGAGGTCTCTGAGCTGGCCCTTCATGCTGCCCCTCCTGAGTCATGGTTTCCAATATTCCTTCAATTCTGTGACTGTATTGGAAATTCCTTTCAGCTAATCTCTTCCCCCCTCCCTTTTTTTTTGCTTTAGTTATTCAGAGTCAGCTTCTGTTGTATATGATCGAAAGAACCTCCACTAATATAGTAAGTATAGGCTGTGCGTTGGATTTGGAGTGCAAAGAAACATAGCATATATGCTTCACAAGAAAATAAGTGCTTCTCCTCCTGGGATGTATCAATTGAAATATTTTCTTAAAAGTTTACACAGCCCCCTGGTGACTCTGAAATATTCCTCTACAACATGACCTTTCCCCTCATCTTTGAGGCTCCTGTCCATCATTCTAACTGACTTCTCCATTTGAATATCTAATAAATGCGTCAAGTTTCGTATGTCCAAAGCAAAACCTAATCTTCCACAGCAAATGGCACTAGCTTTCACGTAGCTGCTCAGATAAAAGCCTGGGAATCACCCCTGATTTCTCTTTTTTTCTCCCCCAAATCTGACCTATTGGTAGGTTCTGCCCATCTTGCCTTAAAAATATAGCTAGAATCCAACCATTTAACATCTAAACTGCTTCATTCTACTCTACACCACCACTCTCTCTCCCTTGGAAAAATGCAACAGCTTCCTAATTGCACTTTCTGCTTCTCCTCTAGGTTTGCCATGCGGTAACCAGAGTTTTTCTTTTAAAATGTAAACCAGATTATGTTTCTTTCATGCTCAAAACCTGTCAGTAGCTTCTCATGACACCGAGAATAAAAGGCAAATACCCTAACATGATCTACAAGATCTTATGTGATCTGAGTCCCGGCTGAACCTCTTATTTCAGCTTCCTCCCATCTTCTCCTTGCACACCCTGCTCCAGTCATCCTGGTCCCCTTTTCTCTCTCCAGCTAGAGGTTACATCTCTAGGGAGTAACAGAGATTTTGTCTGTTTTACTCACTATTATATTTCCAGTGTCTGGAATAATGCCTGTCATCAAGTAGATGAAAATGAATAGCTCTAAAATAAATAAGCAATTTTAAAAATTTGCTGTGCTTAGTCACTCAGTTGTGTCCAACTCTTTGTGACACCGTGTGATGTAGCCAACCAGACTCCTCTGTCCATGGGATTTTCCAAGCAAGAATACTGGAGTGGGTTGCCACGCCCTCCTCCAGAGGATCTTCCCAACCCAGGGATTGAACCCAGGTTTCCCATATTGCAGGTGGATACTTTATTGTCTGAGCCACCAGGGATACTGTATCTTAAAGTCGCTTCCAAGTGGCACAGTGATAAAGAATCCGCCTGCCAATGCAAGAGACACAGGTTGGATCCCTGGGTCGGGAAGATCCCCTGGAGAAGGAAATGGCAACCCATTCCAGTATTCTTGCCCGGAAAATATCATGAACAGAGGAGGCTGGCAGGCTATAGTCCATGGAGTTGCATAGAGTTGGACTTGACTGAATGACTGAGCACACACACACAACAACAATATATCCAAAGGAAAGCAGAGAAAGAAGAAAAAAGAGAGGGAGAAATAGGACAAAAACAAATAAATAGTGAAAAGACAGGTATAATTCAACCATTTAACAAGATATAGATGGGACAAAAAAATAAACATGATTGTGGATATAACTCTATCAGTTCTATAATTACATTAAATCACAATGGCCGAACACTCCAATTAAAAGGCAGAAACTATCAGCCACTGATGGGAACAAAATATTTGCAAATCACATGTCAGCTAAGGAACTTAGAATTCAAAATACAGAAAGAAGTTTTAAGACTCAGTAATAAGGCCTGGCAAGGCCAGGCATGCTGCAGTCCATGGGGTTGCAAAGAGTTGGACACAACTGAGTGACTGAACAGCAACAAATAAGATAAACAGCCAAAACCAAAATGAGCAAATTATTTGAATAGATATTTCATCAAAGAAGACATATGGGTGGCAAATAAACTCACAGAAATATGCTGAACATGCTGTGCTGTGCTTAGTCACTCAGTCATGCCTGACTCTTTGCAATCCCATGGACTGTGGCCCACCAGGCTCCTCTGTCCATGGGGATTCTTTGGGCAAGAAAACTGGAGTGGGTTGCCATTCCCTTCTCCAGGGGACCTTCCCAACCCAGGGATCAAACCCAGGTCTCCTGCATTGCAGGTGGATTCTTTACCAACTGAGCCACCAGGGAAGCCCATGCTGAACATAGGAAAATGCAAATTAAAGCCTCAATTCCATCTTGATGCACACCGATTAGAATGTATAAAATTAGAAACACTGATGATACCAAAGTTGGCAAGGATGTGGAGAAACTGGAACTCTCATATTCTGCAGGTGGGAATGTATATGCACATAATCCCTGTGGAAACAGTGTGTCAGATTCTTAAGAAGTTAAAGATACACTTACTACATGATCCAGCTACTCTGTTCTTAGAAATAAAAATATATGTCCAAAGATTTATACACAAATGTTCTTAGCAGCTTTATGTGTAATAAACCCAAACTGGAAACAACTGTGATGTCCATTAACAGGTTAATGGATAAACAAATTCTGATATCTCTATACAATCAAATACTGCTAAACAATAAAGAGGAATAGATTATCAATATTTTCAAGAATAGGGATGAATCTCAAAATAATTATGCTGAGTGAAAGAAGTCAAACCAAAAAATAATTCCTACTGTGTATTTTTAAATGTAAAAATTTTATATAAAATTCCAAAAAAACCCCCCTAATCTGTAGTGAACAAAGCAGATCTGTGGTTGCCTGGGGATTGGAATGGGGTTGAGGGGAAGGGAGGGACAGGAAAGGGGGATTACAGAGGAACATAGGGAATTTGTCTGGGTGATGGATATGGTCATTATCCTGATTGTGGTGATGATGGGTATACGCATGAATCAAAACTTATCAAATTGCATACTTTAATTATGTACAGTTTATTATATATCATTTATAGCTCAATATATGTTTTTCAAAAAGGAAATAGAAGCTGACCTATTTGAATGTCTCATATGCTGCCATTTGACCTATGAAAAACCAGCTTTTTTTAAAAGGCTGTATCTCTTTGACTACAATGCAATTGTGAATTTCTGATGGTTATGGATCACATTTATAATCTTATAAAATATACAATCAAGAGACTTTAGGGTTTCAGCATTGATTTTTTTAGGTGAAGAAGCTAGCCTGGATGGGGTAAATTGATGTGCCCTGAATCACATAACAATGCAGTGTGTCTAAACTAGCTCACAGAAATGAAAGTTTTGGTTTCCTGCCACCTATAAAGCTAAGTTACTGTGACATTTTAACAAATGGCTAGAATGTCATACTCATGTGGCCTCAAATCTGACTTCCTGATGGTGAAATCTACTGGTTGAAACATTCAAGCAATCTTGTGACTCATTGTTGAATGTAGCACAAAATATCCATGAGTTTCATCTAATCATAAATCCCAATCAAAATATTTTGGTATATTCTATAGACCATATCAGTGGCTTTAAATGGAATGCATTTAATATATTTAGTATTTGCTTCTGTGCAAATTAGAAAAAGGTATACTTTCCTCAGGGTAATTTTGCTTTCTGCTCTCAGAAAATTGTCACAATATGCTCTTTTCAGTTTCTTTATGATCAAAGGAGTTTAATCTCTTTTGCTGGAGAATTGTTGTAATAAATGCATAAATCTATGACTTTTTTCAATGAGAGTGGCACTCACCCGAGTTTGGCAACAATGGAGGCCCTAGATGTATTTTTATCAGAAAAGGGGAATGCAAGGACTTCTCTGGTGGTCCAGCAGTTAAGACTGCATGCTCCCAGTGCAGGAGGCACAAGTTCAATCCTTGGTTGGGAAACTAAGGTTGCACAAGCCATGTGGCATGGTGCAAAAAAGGAATAAGAATAAAATAAATAAAAATAAAGTAAGTTTTTAAAAAATAGAATGCTCCACTAATTTACTAGAAGTATAACTGCTATAATTTCAACCAATACACTTAAGTATTATTAACTCTGAAATTTTAATCTTCCTCAACTAGTAAGCAAAAGTGTATTCTCATACCAGTATTTGTAAGTAACTTTTAAACTAATATTGTTTCTCTTGAAGTTTTCAAGACGTTTGGGAATTAAACAAGACCTTTCTCCATCTTTAGGAAGAAGTGCTTTAAACCCAGTCATTTATGAGTTGAATATATGTAATTTTCACTTTTTTTTCCCCTAAATCACAAAAACTCCTTCCCAAACACAGAACTCATTAACAAATAAGTCTTTGCTGTATGATAAACACAGAGAAAATAAAATGCTCACATTTCACGGTAAGAATTACAGGGTTATAATTTTTTTGTAGTGCTTGCTTGTTTCTGACCCCAGCATCACTTTTGGAGTGGACTCTGCCATCTCCCCTTAACTGGCAAAATGACTTCATAGGGTTGTTGGCACAGGCTCCTGGAGCAACTCATCATGAAGTTCCTCACCTTCCCTCTCATCTTGCCATGGATAACATGCACCATCTTTATCTTGTAGTAGAAGATAGTGTTTCTCATTGCAATGCTCCTTAGAAAAAAAATCTTCCAGGAGAGTCAAAACTAGAAGGTGAATCTTTTAAGAAAATGTCTTGAATAATGTAAATACTGTGATTTGATTCATGAAGTTCAGCATTTTTCAAAAGAAGCTTTCTTCTCCTCCATCTTATTTATCTATGATTATTATTATTAGGACAGCTTTTTAATCTATGAGAAGTCAGTTATTGAATCTCACCTCGCAAGTGGGGAAAGTTGGATCAATTTCAGTAATTGACTCCTGGGGTCCTCATCATCCAGAGGTAGAGCTGAAACTCGGCATTGCCAGGCCATTGCTTTGTCTGTCACTACATTGTCTCTTTGTCCTTTTGAAGAATTTACTTTAGGAAATGAGATTAAAATGAGCAAAGTCCATTGTTCCCTCATTTTAGATCCACTTGTTCAGAGGAGGTGGGTTTCTAAAAAATGATGGATAGAAGCATGACGACCACCTTCCATTCCTGTGAATGAAAGCTGTACATACACAGAGACTGTATGGCTCACAAGCTAAGGGTGCTATAGACAAATGCCTCCATGCCACCTACAAATTTTGGGAGGTGGTTGGAAACAAGATCAGGTAACTGACATGCCTTTATCTCATGGTGAAGGGTCTTTCAAGGGCGGTGGCCGATGACAGCGGTACCCTCCAAATCAAGCATCACCAAGCAAAATCAGTTCTTCCCTGCCACCTTTTCCTGAGTGCTTGTGGTCTTTCCAGCATGAAAAACAAGCCCACACTTATTTTAAGATTATGAGAGTTGGGTAATTAAATTAACCCTCCCACCAACCTCTGCCAGAGGGCTTTGTTGAGTGTACACACCTTGTTCCTTTTTCAGATTTGCTCTGAATGATCTCACTGTGGAAGGAAATCAAACACAAAGTCATATTTTAATGCAGTTAAGACTCGAGGTTTACATTCAGCATGCTACTGTTTCATTTGTGGGTATTTTCTTCCTCAAGAGCTGTCAATTGCACTTGGTTTGATTCTTCTCAAATGCAGCTTGGCAATAATGTTGACCACATCAATTTCATATTCTCTTTTGTCTGACTCGAGGATATCAGACACTGTTTCATCTTAATGAGGTTCTATTCCTCTTACCAGGCAATTTTCCTTTGACGAATCACAGTGTCCTGTGGTGTCACAACACATGTAATGGCAGGCAGGTGAAGAGCAAACCTGCACGCTTGTTTCCTAACTAACTGAGCTATTGCTCAGCAGCAGAGGTGCCCGGTTTCAAGGTCCTGAGCAAATTCCTGTCCTGTGGGTTTCCCTGTGCCATTCCTGGGCTTGCCCCTCACAGATGCTCTGATTTATGGTGTGAAACAAGGTCTCCTTAAGAGGGTACAACATGTGGCTCACTTGAAGGGATTTTTGAAGGGAACACATTATGAAAGCTTTTCTCTTTGGTTTGTAAGAAATACCAAAGCAGGCCCAAATGACAATTTTCCCCCGAAAGGATTGTGTTAAATAAAGTAAAAAGAGAGAGAATTCTAACTTTTCTGCCTAACACAGCCAAGAGAAACTTTTGAGATGAACATTCATGAATTCACTTATTTATACAATATTAACTGGACACCAAACTTGGGAAAGACATTGTTCTATTTGATCTGTGGGATACACAGCTAACAGACTTTGAGTGCTGGATGGGTATAGGGTTTCATTTCTGTAGGGATCAGAGAGGTATTTCCCCTAGAGGAATCAGTGTGAGCATTGGCAAAGAGATGGAAGGGCAGAATCTGTACAGGATAAAAATGCTTGGAAAGACAGGTTGAGATCCAAAGATGATATAGCTGACTTTGTAAGTGAAAGAAAGTAAGACTTTTAAAGTCAGAAGTGTACTTTAGAAATCTAAAACTTATTAATAATTCCATCTGCCCTATTCTAACTCTTCCCAAAGTGTTGAGACTGAAGGATCTTTGAGTTCAGCAATTCCAAGGGAGGTGCAGTGACCCGACTTAGGGCAGGAGCAGAGAGAAAGCAGAGAAGGTTGAGATCAAGGGTTGAGATTTCAGGGAGACCATGAAGATGTTTGCATTTTTAAAGCTCCGCAAGTGAAACGCAGGAGGTGGATTATGAGTCAGTGCTTAACATTGTTCAAAGGCTTGCTTTCAAGATAATTGAAAGGGACAATTGCCTTAAAGATGTGCAATCCATCCATTTTTTTTTATAAATAGACCACATGGTCTTGGATTACCAGACCAGGGTACAGTGGATTCTCTGGAATGTTCTGGAATTCTCTGGACCACATCATGGCATTCTCTGATTGAGCTCTCCTCTGGGGTTGAACCACTGGCATGCATTCAGGGATGTATAGAATCCAAGCCTTTTAAACATCATTATTATATCAAGTAGGAAAGCTGTTGAGAATACAGAGAATTCTTTCTAAACTGACCCGGGTTAAACTCTTCACTTGGGTCTTGGAACCAAAATCAATTATACTTCTCTTGAGCAATTTCTTTCTTTCCTAATAGTTTCAAAAAGAGTGTTTCCTTCTTTGGGCTGGCTGCTAGAAATTGCAGATCCCAATATACAGCAGACTTTTAGTGAAGTGTACTTATAGCGATTATTGTTTCTTTTTTTCCTCATTTTTTTTGGCTTGCTTTTAAAAGTATTGTATGTGCTTATGTAAGTCACAGAAAATCATTTTAAGAGTAAGAAGTGATATAAATAATAGCTAAAATATGAGTTACAGAAAATGTTTAATCTTTCAAATATATTCTAGGCTAAGACTTGAACTTTCTCCTCTTTTTCCCCAAGGGTTGAAGCTATGAGTCATAGCATCATTCATTTACTGGAATCTACAGTAGAAAAACAATATCAGAGAAAACTTCTAGACTTGTGGACGGCCAGACATGTTCCCAATTCATATTGTCTTTTGGCGCTGTCTTATGTGACCAGTTCCCAAATAGTTATTTAAAGAAAGTTCTCAAACATAAATATGAATTAGGAAAGAAAGGATTTGGCAACTTTGGGACTCAGGAGTTCCAAACAAAGGAACTAGGACATGAGGCTAGTCATGAAGTCCTTCAATTTTCTGATGCAGAATTTCTGGTATCAAGAGCTATAAAACAAGATGAATTTGAAAAAAGATGCTTCTCTTTTCTCATGCACAAAGAGACATAGATTATAGCCAGGAGAATCGTTCCACCTTACATATATTTAGACCAATTTTCTTTCAGGCCAATTTGGTCAAAATTTTGCCAACACCATTTCTCCAGGAAAAATATAGGCATTAATCCTAGAGTCAGATACATCTGTAAATAGTTGAAAATCAAACAGTTGTGCCACTTACACTGCCAAAGTGACACCCCATTTAAATTTTTCATAAATGTTTTCCAGATTTGCAAATCCTCTTTGATGTTTTAAATTTAATGAACAAGTAGAAGTGAGGCTTTTGAACCAATAGCTAAAGTGACTATCTCACTCTGATCACCTGGGGACACAATTTCTGGATGGCCAAATGGAATATATCTGTCTGGGAGTCACTGACTTTTTCAGTTAAAAGTATGGTGTGTATTACCATAATTTCTTGTGGAGAGCGACTCAACACCAAACAGCCAATGTGTTGAGCCATATTAGCTTTTTTCAGAGCTAATGTGATTCTCCATTTTCAGAACAGGTGTTCAGACATCTCCAAGGACTTAAAATAGGCCTGGATACAAACCATTGCTTCTGAAGAAGGAGAGAAAAAAAAAAAAAACATCCTGGCCTAAAATATAGGGATTCCTTGAGTTATCTTGAAACGGAGAACACAAAGAAGTGGAACCACAGAATAGCGAGACTTTCCATTAGTTTAGAGAAGGGCTCGAAAAGCTGTGTATATATTTGAACCAAACTTTTCCCTGAGGCAGAGAAATGACACTTAGTGATGAGCCCTGTCTCTGGTTCCTGAGAGTGTGGGCCCCAGTGGACACTCTGTGCATCTCAGGGATGAGCTAGAATAGACTGTTGCACGTGGACACCTCGTTTCCTGTCATAGTCCTGCATAGTAACCAAGCTCCCTTGCAGAAATGTATGTATTAACAGTGCCAGCAGTCTTGGCACCACCTGGGAGTTTGTCAGACATGCAAATGTATTGGCCCCATCCCAGACCTGCCAAAACAGAATCTCTGGGGCTGGAGGCCCTACCCCCTCTTCCCCTTCCCTCCCAGCATGATGACAGGTGATTCTGTGGATGCTGAACCCTGATTAGAGGTACCTTCTGCTCCCTGGGCTCTTTAAGCCTTGGCGTCGGCCTTGCTCTCAGCCATCCTCAACATGGGACCTTCATTCACAGACTGTCCCTGCATGCTCTTCGACTCCTTCCTCCCAGCTGGTGTATCCCGCACCCCCACTGGCCCACCAGCAGGGCAGTGCAGTGTATACTCAATTGTTTCTTTCTAACCCTGTGGCCACTTTATGCTTACCTTCTCCCTATTGTGTGGAAAGAACCCTTGTCTATTCATGGAAGTAGAGAATAAAATCCCCCTGCATGAAAAGAAAATTTTCCTTTTTATATCTTTCTCTCCAATACCATGCAGTTAAGTGGCTTTTTCTTGCTTATCGTGATCTAGCTCATAAAGCTTGAATAACTCACCTTCCCAGAGTTAGAAGACGAGGAGCCTTATCCAGTTTGCAAACAGCATAAGACAATCAAATATTCTTCCACACTCAGCTTGACTGTGCTTGTGACTTGTTTGACAGAGATCAGGAGCACCATTCCTCTGGTACCCATGGCACTCCCCAAGCCAGGGCTGATATGATTCTATTTATGGTCAGATTGGCCGGTGGGCTCCTGGTGACTTCAGCGTATGGATATGGGTACCTGGGCCTTCCCAGATGGCACTAGTGGTAAAGAACCCCCCTGCCAATGCAGGAGATGCAGGGACACGATTCGATCTCCGGGTCATGGAAGATCCCCTGGAGGAGGGCATGGCAATCCACTCCAGTATTCTTGTTTGGAGAATCCCATTGACAGAGAAGCCTAGCAGACTACAATCCATAAGATCGCAACGAAACAGACGCGACTTAGCACGCACTGGGTACGGAGAGTATGCATGTCAGCTAACAAGATGGAAGAAGAAATAGAAAAGCTAGCGATATCATTGTTAGTAAGATTAATTCAAGTTCATGGAGCCTAGCGGTTGAGTCTTCAAAGGTAGACTTTGGGGTTTGGGTAGGATGTGGTTGGCTGCACATTAGGAAGCGAAAGCTGTTTCCTGGTTCTTTCATTAGGACCTCAAGTTCGTCATGGTTACATAGAATGCTTCCAAACTTTTTTTTTTCAAGGATCTTGAAGAATTTAACTTCCCAAAAGAAAGTTTGGACTGAGGTCAGAGACCTAACTGCATTGCCCTTTTTGAATATACAAATTAAAGAATGCATTTCCCCAGAGCTGGCTTTAATTACTAATCATATGGAAGACTCAGGCTCCTAGCTTGGCAATCAGGATATTACGTCGTCTCCCTATCAGACTGTTTTGAGTCTTAACAGACCGATTCAATTAATTGCTCCTTCCCACGTATTGCTGTCTTTTGTGAGCCATTATTCTATCTCTTTTGAACTTCCTTCCTGCTCACCACTCAACCTTCACAATCACACTCAGATACTCTTTTCTGCCCCCTTCCCTTTTATCTTGAACTCTTTTGGTTTAAATAACTTTCCAAACCCTTGAAGAAACACTTGAATTGCATAAGGATGTCACCTGTGTGCTGTGTTTTCTAGAAAAAAAAAGTGTCAGTTCATTGCAAGCCCGAGCATTTTCTCTGACCACAATTAGCTCATCCACTAAGTACAATGAAAACTGTGGCCTTGGTGGCATCACAGAGCAGCTTAGAAGCCAGTTTTACTTCCCTTTCCTTGTAAGCTTTGAAACAGGCTCAGCCCTGTTTATCTATTTCAGTGCAGTCTTCTCATCCAGACTGAAGACAAAAAAGTAACTTGGGTAGCTCCCAACCAATTACCTTTGTCCTGACACCTCTCCCTGAAAGCCTGAGATCTTAACACTGGCATTTCTTCTTCAACCACTGACCTCAGACCCTTTCCTGAGAGACAGGAGGAAGGTGGGAGCTGGAAGCTTGTGTTTCTGAGACAGCTGGTGAGGGAGACGGGAGGCAGCATGGTGACAGAGAGAAAAGAGTGGGGGCCAAGACAAAGGAAGCAATTCACACTTTTGCCCTCTCCATTCCCTGGGCTGAGAAGAGGCAGGGTGGTGGGAGGGATACACACAGCCCAAGGGGGCCTTCGAGCAAAGGTCCCTTGGCCCAGCCATCTCCAACAGTGCAGGAAATGGGGAGCTTCTTAGTTTCCCTGTTGATATATTTTTTAAGGGCGAGTGCTTGCCCACATGCATGCTCAGTCGCTTCAGTCATGTCTGACCCTTTGCTACCCCATGGACTGTAGCCTATCAGGCTCCTTTGTTCATGGGATTCCCCAGGCAAGAATCCTGGAGCGGATTGCCATGACGTCCTCCAGGGGATCTTCCTGACCCAGGGATCGAACCCTCAGCTCTTAAGTCTCATGCACTGGCAGGTGGGTTCTTTACCACTAGTGCCACCTGGGAAGCCCCAAGGGCAGGAGTTGGAATCCCTCATGAGACTAGCTCTCCATGAGTGTCAGTGGACTCGGTGCAAGGGTCTGGGCTGGGCTTCTCTGCCTTTGCTAATTCTCTCATAACTGGAATAGATCATTCCTCTGCTCCCCTCTGTCCTCAGGGAGACTACCTGATGGGCCAGGAAGGCAGAAACATGGGGACCTCATCCTCTCCTCCTTCGTGGCAGTGGGGGAAGGATGGTGACTGAGAGCGATTTTAGATCCCTTAGCTGCCAACTTGTTTGAGAACCACACAAAAGGAAGCAAAAGTTGAAAGATGCCTGGGCTTTGTACAAATTATTTATGAATTCCAATAGCTGGAATACATTTTACCTTACCTCTGGAGGCTGGGTTGAGAAAATGTGGAGACAGACATTCCTGGATTTCACTGTTAGAGTTGGAATGTCCATCTGTCTATTTATTTATTTACATATTGATAGAAGTTAAATTTTGCATATGGTGGCTTCCTTATACAACTCCCATCTCCTAGCAAAGGCCCTCCTTTCTACCTTTATCCACCACCATCACTCCTGTAGCAAAGTTATTTTCTTTTGAAATGAAAGGCTATGATTCTTCCAATTATTAATTCTTAGTCCTGCAGCCAGGGGAACTTGAGTGCAAGTCATTTCAGATGAGATATTCACCATGAAGGTTTAGAAAGGACTGACCTTTGATTCAAAGAGGACTCAGATCTAAGAATTGACATCTTAATAATACTCTATTGGTGGAGTATGGAAAGGGCCTCCCCGATGTCTCAGTGGTAAAAAATCCGCCTGCAATGCAGGACATACTGGAGATGTGGGTTCGATCCCTGGGTTGAGAAGATCCCCTGGAGGAGAAAATGGCAACCCACTCCAGTATTCTTGCCTGGGAAATCCCAAGGACAGAGAAGCCTGATGGGCTACAGTCCATGGGGTCGCAAAGAGTCAAACATAACTCAGTGACTGATCACACACAGAGTATAGAAAATTTTATTGACCAAGCTCAAAAATCACTAGCATGAAGACCATCACATTTTCCATCTACACTGGTGTTACTAAATAGCTCTAAAACCATCCTCAGCTCTTTCAAGTGAGGATGCTGTGGAAATACAAATTGTTAATATTATTACATGTCCCTATTTCTTCTCTGCCCCCGACAATTTTTTGGACAAGTACACTCATATTTTCCACTAACAACTAACTTCTCAAGAAATAAGAAAACAATCGTTTAAAGGAATAACTATTGTCTATAAACTTCACTGCTATAACATGTTGCTAGTTTCAGGAGGGAATAAACAAACAAACCAAATTATTTACAACAGTTGATGACCTGAAACATTGTTCTCAATGAGAGACTCCAAAGATTGGACATCCTATGTAATAAGCCACTTTTGGCAAGCAGGATGCTCAGATTCTCAAATTCAGAAATACCTACTATTTCAGAAGAATGCCATATGTCTATTTGATTACATGATTTATTGAACAGAGCAGTAGTCTTGGTACTTTAAAAAGTATTCTTGGATTTTGTGAGTGGTTGTTATCGTTCATTAGTGCAAGTTATGTTCTGTGATATAATTACATCATGTTATGCCTATTTTATTAAATAATTTCTAGATGGCAGGAATGGTTTCAATTTAAGTTTTTTCAGAGCACCTGCTTCCTTGTGTCTCTTGTATTTTCCAGCCTTTATTTGTATCTGAATTTCATTGATTCCATTTTTGCCGTAAGGGAGGGGGCTAATGAATATATATTCATATTTTCTCCCTTTCTCATTCATTTTAGAAACTGATACTTAGGAGGTGAGTAGCACCTTGCCAGTCACCCTGGGATCTTACCTTATGCAGACCCCATCCCTTCCCCCCACAACACACACCCATCCCCATTTCTGGCTCTTAGCTCATGTCTCTCCTGCAGGCCTGTGTCTTCAAGGCCAGACTTGGACATCTGGTTGTCCCCTCATTGAAACATCTAGGATAGGTTCCTCGTGTCCCTCTTTGGTGACACAGCCATCCTGGTCACTTGGGCTGTGAACCTCAGAGTAACTGCAGGTCCTTCCTCACTCCTCAAGTCCAACTCATATCCGAGTCTTTGATGCATCCTTTGTGCCCTACTTTCAGCCCCACTTTCACCAGTGACTCAGACCTTCACCTCCCTTGAAGATGAGTGCCCCAGCCTCCCAGATACTGTCTGCTTTGCTCTTCTGCCTCCAACCCACTTGCGTGGTCAGATTCATCTTCCTTGAGAATACAGCTCTGATTATGACAATCTTCTGCTCAGAAGCCAAAAGAGGCTCCCCTTTGTCTGCAGAAGAGTCTACCTACTTCCACACGGAAATCAGACTAGCCAACCAGAGACCTTCCAGCTGCCTTCCTGGTGTTGCGCCTCCCCCGTCCCGTGGTGCCCTCTCACCTTTGCTGCTACTATTTCTTCTTCTTGTAAGAAGACAAGGGACCACACAAGTCAGGTACCTCTGCATGATGAGTCCTTATTCTGCCTCTTCTTCAAAATCTTGCACAAGGCTTGCCTCTTTGTACAGCTCTTCTCAACTTTCTTGTAACCCAGCATATGGAATAAGCTGAATCTATTTGAAACACTATTATTTGCTGGAGATCTAGTAACATGGTATTGTTTTCAAACCAGCATGCCCTAGCTTTGTCTAAAATACAGACTTTACTTCTCATTTCCCTCCCATCTCTCTCAACAGGCTGATTTTGACCAGGACAGGTGTCATCCTTTAGTTCCCTCCACTGGGCCACAGAGATGATGTTCGCTTTGTCATGATTACCCACGACATCATGGCAATGTGCTTTCACTGTCATTATGAAGCAGGGACGAGGCGACCATGGCCTGGCACACTGCCGGGAGCCTCATGTGCAGAGCAGACCTTGGGGCTAGGCAGGGAAGGAGGGGGTTGGAGTGAGCCAGAGGAGGCAGAATCAGGAGGAAGTTGTGTCTGTGAGACTTTTAAGTAGAAGTTAAAAGGGAGAGCCAGACAGGGACCGCACAAGTCAGGTGTCACTAGATAGATGTCTTCTGGGCAAATGAGCTTTGTGGTTCTGTTGACTGAAACAAGTCCCCCGCCTTAATGGGATGACTCAGATTTCCCCTCCCAGTTCCACTCAGGGGCTTGGAGACCACATCTAGAGAAAGGAGATTCTCGGCTCTTTAACAAGGAGCGTAATTGCAGTATGCATGTCTCCGCATATCAGTTAATCATAAGTAATGAGGTAAGATACATCTTGAAGGGACTGATTCCGGTGCTCTGAAAGATACTCTGGTCATCAGGAACAGTGATCATCTTCTGTAAGTGAGCCGCGTGAGGAAACATCCAGAGTGTCTTGGTCACCCAATGATTGACAGAGATCAAGAAAAATACCTGAGAATTACGGATTTAATCCTAGCAACAATAGGTAAAAATGAAATGGTGAATGTCGTCTTTTGTTTTTGAATAGTAACTTGAACTAAGTAAGTTGGCCAAAGAAAGTCACAGTTGCTGTGCTTGTAAAAGGGCCACCAAGATTTCCTTAAGGATTGTTTATTTCTATAAAACTGTTCTTTCAATTTCTCTCAGCCCTCCTTAAATGAAATACTTCAGTAACTTCTACAGTTGTTAAGATTGTGTTTTTCACAGGTCTTCCAAGTGGCAGCATTCTCTTCTTGGGCTTCTTAGCATCCCAGGGGCAACTCATCTGTTACAAAAACTTCTCGATACATTTAGATATTGGCTCTAAAAAAAACTTATTTAAAAATGGTAGCTTTCTGGTGAGGAAGCCAAGTGGTCCACTTTTATATGAGTGTAACTGGACTAAGTTCTCTTTAAAAAAAATGGAGTAAGCTTTGGGGCACTTCAAACCTCATCAAGTGCATTTGATCTTAGGTGTTATCTAGCCTTAGCTAGCATAGGAAAATGCCAAAGGCTCTAGTACTGAGACTCCAAAAGCATTTTCCCTCATCAGGAAGCTGATGAAGCTTATTATTTGTTGTCCAAAAAAAAAAAAAAAAAGCTTCAGGTGCTTACTGACCTGGACCAAACTTGAAAACAGTCAAAAGAGAAAAGGAATGTTTTCGTAATTGAAAGCCTCAAGGAAACTGCAAAGTAGAGATGGTCCACAAAGCGTAGATGGTCACTTCTTGGTGCAGGTTGGGGAGCTGAGGTTTTCTTTGCCAAGAGTCTGCAGCCTGAGAAGGTGCATTTCCCATCACCTCCTGAGACCTGTGACATCCAACACCACGTTTACAGAAGCTCAGCCATGTTTTCACACCTGGTTAAGTGTCCATATTTCCTGGCATCCAAACAAGAAGTGAGTTTTATACATATCTTTTCACTCAAGTGTTTGAACTCTCAGGAGAACCATCCAGCAGCCTCGTTCTAGAGTTGCTCAGCCCCAAATGTTGGATTTATTCAGTACCCACAAAGGGTCCCGGTGCCTGCCAAGAAAAACAGGCCAGCAGCTGCATCCTTGCTTTCGCAGGGCAGGCTTTAAAACATTAATCTAAAGTCCCTGCTTTGGGGAAGATAAAGAAACTTTAGCCATATTGGCATTTTAAAGGGCTGGTTAGTGAAAATATACCCCCCCCCCCCAAATTATCACTTTTGTCTTCCATTTTGTTCCACTGGCTATGGTTCTCTCAATTGATTAAAAAGCACCCAAACTTTCTTTTACATGGATTACTTCAATTTTCCTACAGAATTTACAAAGATCCCGTCTTTACCAGGAAAAATGTCTATGAAAGAATTATTTGAAAGTCACTTCTGGGATAAATTACGCTGTTATTTTTATTACTTTATTCACAATTGGATATTGATGGTGAAAACGACCTCACTGTTGTGACTGGGCAAAATTTTAAAATTTGGGCTTTATTATAAAAAGGCAGAGAATGTATCCTGAATGGTCTGAGGCTGGTATAAAGTCTCTCTTTTCAGCCTTACTAATGTCTGTCTGCAGGGAGTATGGTCTGGGGAGGCAACAGAGAGTGGGGGAACATTTGAAGAACATGTATGACTTAATCTTCCTATGAAGTATTCGATGAATCAAAACGTATTTATTTTATTCTGAAGGGTGAGGTTTCTTATCTCTTCTGCGAATTCAGTATTTTTCAACCCAAGAAAAGTTTGGAGATGACATGTGAAATTTTAGCAGCCAAGATAAACAATCTTCTATTCTAAACCAAAATATTTTGTGGGACTGGCAAACCTCCTGAACTCACTGGGAGGTTTCCTGAGGGAGGGTGGGAGTGGAGAGTTAATTCAACCAGGGGTGTCTAACTTGAGGTATTGCCAGCATTTCTTTGTATTAAACAGTTAACAATTCAGGAGCTTTCAGCCAGACAACAGTATTGTTATTAAAGCCATACTCACATGCTTGCAAGATTCACTGTGTGTCTTTGCCTAGGTTGCTCTTGCACTGTGGTCTCAGATAGAAAGTTGCCAAACAATTACCCTTCGCTCATATCACCTGCAGGTGCTGTTACTTTTGATATTTCCTCGCATTTTTTTCCCCTCTGCTCTTTCACTCCAGAGTTGAAAGCTCTCGCAAAAACCAAGAAGTTTCAGTGCATGAAGGTCTTTTTGGGGGCACTCCCATCTCTGTTGTATATACATAAATAAGTAAGCTGGAGAATCCCAAGGGCATGAGAAATATTCAAAAGAGCAGAGATCTCATTCGCAACCACAATTCCAATTCTCAGAAGGAAGACCTTGCGGTACTTAGGGAGAGAAAACGGAAAGACCCAGGAAAGGAAATGGACGCTTTCTTCAGAAATCTGAGTCTCCGTATTCAAGGTCAATGGGGAAGGGTTGCCAATAATTCATATCCCAGGCAAAGAAAGGATTTTGGCTTGACTCAGTGAACGACTCCAGGTTAGGAAGGAGGAAAAATACCCCACTATTTCTCCCTTTGTGTCAATCTGGGGCAAAGGTGAGGTCTTCGCAGACCTTGGAGCAACCTGCCTTCTGTGTCTTCTCTATGAGCTCAGGTCAGAGAATACACCCCTCTGACTTGGATATACGCAGTTTCCCTTCACTGCTTGTACGTGGAATTGTGGGATGTGTTCCGAGAAGCCATTGTTTGTTCTTGCTTCCGTGATTATTTTCCGCTCCACACGAAGCCTTTTTTCTGAGGAGCTCAGGGCCACATGCCGCAATTAAAGGACTTAATTTGAAGTTCAATTATGCCTTGCTGGGCCAGTGATCTGTGAGCCAAATTATCGAGATCCTGCTGATGACCTGGCAAGGAGAAAGCCAACCAGGGCAATTGGAACCAGGAAGAGGTGAAGGAAATGTGGAAACATGAAGATGGGTTTGTGAGAGAAAGACTTGCCAGGAGCCAGAGGGTTCACAGCGAGGTCATGGTGTAGTCAGGGGCCAATCAGAAAGTGACTGGAAGAAAGGAGCCCAGAAAGTTTGGGGAAAGCCAATGAAAAGGTGTGATCAAGTTGAGAGGGAGAAGAAAGAGCTATTCAGAGTCAGGCAAAAAACATGTGAAATAGTCCAGGTTCTGAGTTCTCACCGATAACACTTCTTTTTTAAACTACCTTTTATTCACAGTGGCCAGAGGACATGAGCAACAGTTATTAACAGAAATATTAATGGATAACCTTATTATCATTGATAATAATGACAATAGTAAAATTGTCCTTATTCAACATCGAGGTGGACTGAACACGTGTAGTTCAATAAGAACAATATGCAATGGGAAAACCAGAAAGAGCTTTTAGAAATTAATAATAGTAAAAAAAATTTAACAGAGAGGGGAAAAATTAAAAATTGTTCAAAAAGTAGAAGAATGAAGATGACTTTTATCCTCATCAAAGGGGAAAAAGAAGAAAAGTACAGTAAGTAATACATAAGTATTTTACTTAAAATCCAGTAAGTAAAATATCTAATCAATAAGAATTCCAGAAAGAGAAACAGCGAAAAAAGAAGGGAGAAAATTATCAAAGATATAATCCAAGAAAAAATTTCAAAACTGAAGGACCTGAGTTTCTACACTGATTCCAAAATACTCAAAACAAAAAAATACAAAGAAAAGCACCCGAAACTCATTATTATGAAATTCCAGAGCAACAGAAATAAAGAAAACACCTGAGAAGCTTCTACAGATTAAAAAAAAAATACAAACCAAGCACACACATACACACGCACAGGCGCGCACACACACACACACACAGGATTGAGTTTTAGGATTGTACCAGACTTAGTGACAACAGTGGAAGCTGGAAAAACAGTATTACAATGCCCTTAAAATTGTAAATCGATTGTTTTCCAACCTGAAATTCTTGAGCAAATCAAATTAGCAAATGAAAGTGAAGATTTTTTAAACGCATATTAAAATCTTAAAACAGTGAGCATCCCTAGGTCTTGTCTATGGAAGCCACTAGAACGTTGCTCTAGGAAGACAAAGGAGTAAAGAGAAAGATAGGAGACCAGGAAACTGGATTTGGTGCGAAAGGGAGGAAAAAAAAAATGTTCCCAGGTTGATGGTGAAGAGAAGGCACAGAACTGCAGCCATTCATTGGGAACAGAACAGACTAGAGCAAGAGACAGAAGGCTCCAGAAACACGAATCAAAAAAAGGGTCAGGATTTATGACGCATGTGGGCATATTAGGAGGCCTCATCCCTCTCAAAGAATGATTGAGTGATGGGGCATACAGAACCAATCAAATCAGCCAACCAAACTGAGGCAATTGTGAACTGAAAAAAAATTTATTTGAAGAAGGAAACGTCACAGTTCACTCTGTGATTCAGCTGGAAACAATAATTGCACAGGGTAACAAATTTGTTATATAATACTATGGGAGGATAATGGGTAACAGAGACGTGGGGTGTGTGTGTGTGTGTGTGTGTGTGTGTGTGTGTGTGTATTTATTAGCATGAGAGTTAAATCCTCCCCTATTTTAACAGAGAATTGATATATTCGGTCTGAATTTAATTACAATATTTAGCAACATGAAAGCAAACATTGAAAGAATCAGCTAAAAAGCTGAAGCTCTTGTCACTGAGCCGTCGGACTTTGGTGGAAAGAGGTGTGGGGAAGAGAATGACTCCAGTTATCCATGATAAACTTTGTAGTACATTTTACTCTGTAAATTATGCACGGATATTGATTTCATAAAAACAGACCATCTAACACTCTGCTATGCATTAGGCGTTCTTTTTCATTAACTTTATGTGAGTCACTATGGTATCTCCTTCCAAGACGTATTTATGCAATGGTTAGGTAGCTTGAAATTGTATTCTTTAGCATATCAATGTTTCATAAAAGCATGATTCTAGTGAGCATAGTAAAAATGTTTAATGGCAAGGCTAAAGAATTTCAGAAGAGAAACAATGGGAATATGATTCCCCCTTCTCTTTCTCCCTTTATTTTCTCTCTCTTTTTAAATTGGAGGATAACTTCTTTACAATATAGTGCTGATTTCTGTGTGTAATAATGTGAATCAGCTCTAAGTATATGTATATCCCTTTCCTCTTGAACCTCCCTCTCACCCCACCCCCTAGCCCACCTCTCTAGATCATCACAGAGGGCCAAGCTGAGCTCCCTATGCTATACAGCAGCTTCCCACTAGCTATTTTACACGTGGTAGTGTATATATGTCAATGCTCTATGGTTTTAAAGGAAACAAAAATAAAGCAAGTCAAAAGGACTCCTCACCGAAGATTCACCTGACACCACTGGGTCAGGAGGGGCTGGAACTGGGGCCCTGAACCAGGTCCTAGGATCCGAAATGAAGTGTTTGCCCATGTCACACCATCACTCATCTGGGTCACCTGCCAAGCAGAGAGCTAGAAATAAGCACTTCTCTGATTTTGTCATTCAGACTGTTGGGTGAATCTCAGAAAATAATGTGACTTCTTTGAAGTCAGGACCATGAAATTGCCATAGAAATCATTCTATGCCTCAGTGGATGATTTTGAATAATTATGAATAAAATAAGTGAAAAGCAGAGTGCTAATGCTAAGCATGTTTTAAGTGCAGAGTCAGAATGAATACCGGATTTATTTATATCAGCAGATACTTCTAGAGAGGGGTTGATCACTGTGCAGGGTCAGAATTAATACCTTGTTTACTTGCTTATATCACAGATCTTTTTTTGAGGGGGATGGTCATTAGTGAGGCTACATTTTTAAATTTCAGTCGCATGTACTTAACCTGATTTTTGAGCCAAAAAGGAAGACAATTGCCTTGATATTGCACAATGTTTGCTGTCAGGACAGCGTGAAGGGGCTGCACATAGAAATCTGCCCTGCTTTTGATTTCATAAGAACATTTAGCAAGATCCCACAGATCCAAAGTGTTGGAGGCCAGGCAGTTGCCACACGCCTGCCTCTCTGTCCATCTTCCTAGCGCCCAGGGTTATCTCTGTCAAACCAGCCCTGATTTCGATATTGAATTTTTCAGGCTTACCGCCTAAGTAATTACCAGTATCAACTTTTTAACCCCTGGGCTTTGAGCAGGTCTAGACTTGGCCCTCACAACCCATGTTTTCCATTCTGCCTTCTCAGCAGGATGAGAATTTACACAGCAAGGATCGTGTTGTAGAAATCAGATTATAAAACTTTATATACTGTCGGTGCCTTGGACTCTATAAAAATCGGTTTTCATGCCCCTTTTGGGTTTGGCATCAGACTAAGAAAAGCTGAACTCCAGGTCCTGAAGAATCCTCTGTGCCATCTTGACCACAAACTCCTGTCCGCTGGAAGCTTAGAAGTAGCCACAAGCAGTCTGATTGTGATACCTGCCAACACTTGCCTTAAGCAAGCCCCTGACTGCTTTCATAATTCACTTTCAAAAGCTGCACGGTCCGTGTTAAGTCGATGAAACTGAACGTTGTCAGCTGCTGCCTTTAGAGTCGTTTCTCTGATGTGGACCTAATATTTCTGTGTTCTCACCTCCTTCTCCTGGAGGCATGAGCTCACAGAATTAAGCTATTAGTTCCACCCAAGACTGTAGTCTAAGGCAGACCAAAGACAAATGATGGATGCCGGAGACAGATGTTTCTGAAACTACAGTCAAAAGTTTTATTAGACTATGTCAAACACCTCCTAAAAGGGTTATTATTCTGTCTCACTTATACATTCAGCATTTGGGTTCAGGTGGGGTGTGAGATGGCCTTCCCTGGTGGCTCAATGGTAAAGAATTCGCCTGTAATGCTGGAGCCATAGGAGATGTGGGTTCAATCCCTGGACTGGGAGCATCCCCCGGGGGAGGGATTGGCAACCCACTCCAGTATTCTTGCCTGAAGAATTCCATGGATGGAGGATCCTGGTGGGCTACAGCCCATAGAGTCACAAAGAGTCAGTCATGATGGAAGTGACTTAGCAGGCAGGCATGCATGGGGTATGAGACACAGACAAGTTACTTGCCTGTGGAAAACAGAATATTCTGGCTTCCCTCTCCCCCTTGCATCTTTCTGTTTTTGCTTATTACTTCATTTCTCTTTTCTTCTCCCGGGAAGAGAGAATAGCTCAAAACTGGGATGCTTCTGTTGTGAAAGATTTTCTCTTTTTTTTTCAAGAGTTCACTCATGAGCTCATCTTTTAGATTTGTATTTTAAATTGCTTTTCTTTTAATCTGGATCTCGGCTTCATTCAACAAATGAATTAAATCGTAGCATTTGAATAGTAACTCAATTCACATTTAGTTTTTTTTTTTTCCCAAACAAGAATCTAATGCAAAGACACTTCTCCCTACTCCATAAAATCATGTGTTGGTTAAAGCTTCCTTTCACTCAAATTAATTTCTAGATCTTCATAATGGCTTTTGTTAGTTTCAACCTCTGAATATTCTTTCCAATGTACTAACAGAGCTTTAAGAGAAAATTTCTGAGTACAGGAGAAAG
The DNA here is from genome assembly GCA_024291935.2 of Okapia johnstoni. Classification (NCBI taxonomy): domain Eukaryota; kingdom Metazoa; phylum Chordata; class Mammalia; order Artiodactyla; family Giraffidae; genus Okapia; species Okapia johnstoni. Next base: position 11,727,892 of record CM044324.1, read on the forward strand.
AGATTTCTGTTTTCTTTTGAATAAGGGTTCAAATTGTTTGGGTCAGACTCAGCATAGAAGACAAAGTTTTGGGTCAGTCATTCTTTGGTAAATCCTCTTCATCTTGACTCCTTGCTTTCCCCACAGCAACGTATGAAGGCGTAGTAAAGTTGAGAACATCGAAACCCAGCCATGGGCAGCTGTGGGGAGAAGGTAGTGGCCTGTTAGAAAATGTCTGCAGTTACGTTAAACGGAGATTTTCCACAAGGGTTGATGCTTTCAACAACAGCGTTGTTTACAAACCTGGATGAAGGAGGGTTGCTTTCATTTTTAAAAAAACCTTTTTATTCTGTATCAGAGTATTGCATATTAGCAAACAATGTTGTGATAGCTTCAGGTGAACAGTAAATGGACTAGCCATTCATATACCTGTATCCATTTCTCCCCCAAAGTCTCCCTCCCATCCAGGCTTGCTACCTAACATTGAGCAGAGTTTCCTCTGATATACAGTAGGTCCTTGTCGATTATCCACTTAAAATATAGCAGTGTGTGATGGCTTTAAATCCTCCCCAATACAGTTTGTTTTCTATGTGGCTACTGCCAAAGATAAAAAACCTCTGTTATCTAGGGGTTCTTTTCCTCTCACTTATCTCTCACTTCCTCTACGTAGGGAAAGCTCACTTCTTATTAGTACAAGTGTATTTACTTAAACAGAAGAGAAATGTGTGGTTTTTAAAGGTCCACCTTCCTGACCTGTTACCACGAGATGTTTCCATTAAATCTTCCCGCCAATGTCTGTCCTCGTTTTCCAGTTTCTCAGGGTGAGCTGCATAAATACACCTGAAGACAAAGCTCAGCCTTTCCTTTGTGATAGATCTGCTCCTCCCTGCTGCATGCACTCAGACGCTTAGGACATCAAGACTCTCTAAGGAAGCCAGAGAGGAGATTCACACTCCGAGGCCATGGTCGTGTGACCTGGAGGACCGGATATGTGTCACCCTATGGTGGGTGAGCACCAGTGTCAGAGAGAGAATGAAACCAACCATTTGTTTTCTAGTGAGATCAGCTAAAATGAGCATCTGAAGTAGCCTTAGGTAGAGCAAGAAGGCACACCAGGCAGCCTGGAGAGCTTTGGTGCAAAGGATGGAGGGCTGTGTCTTTCTCCCTGGGTGAAGCCGTGTGCATTTCTATTAGCTCATGTGAGAAAGGGGAGCTGGACCTGCCCATCCTAAACAACGCGGATGTTTCCACCTCATCTTTTTTCCCTGGTGGTGAATTGTGTAGAGTGTAGACAGAAGGGGAAGGGTGGAGGGATAAACAGGGCACTAACACCTGAGTGGGGAGGGGTGTGGATCTGGAATGGCTCCTGACACCTCTCAGCTTATTCCCACAGCCTCCAGCACTTCTGCTGCTCCCATTAGGTTGTCACCATCCACCCAACTCTATTATCCCAGGGTGAAGTTCAACCACCTTAACAGTACACACATAAACCCTTTCTGATCTGTCCACTTCAGTTCTCCAGTTTGATCACGCAGCTAAGCTTGAGCTGCTCCCAAGAACCAGGCACTCCCATCCAGTTCTCAGCTCTCCCTCCAATGAGCTTGTCTCACCTGCAGCCTCCTAGACATCCTTTATCCTTCTCCTCCCAGAACCCAGTGTTGGACCCTAGCTTCCACTTCTCCTGGGGAAATTTGAACAGACAATCCTCTTCTCGAGATTTTGATTCCAAAGATCCAGAGAGAGACATCCGGGCTTGAGCAGTCTCAAAGGCTCCCCTGGAAATTCTGGGAGTTTGGGAGCCAAGTGTGGACCCACTTCTCTGGGAATCTTCCTTTCCAAGGTGAACTACAGTGTCTTTGATTGTGTGTCTCTGATAAATATCCACTTCATGAGGGCAGGGACAGGCTTAGAGGTGTCCAAAAATAACCACAGAACTGAATCAAAACTGGGGTGTGTTGCCTTTATTCCTCTCTGCTCTTGCTAAAACAAAAACAAACTTCTTTTTGGCTAGTTTTTGTTGTTTTTTTTAGAAAAGCAGGACTTAAAAAAGAAGACGGTAGGCACATTACAAATCTGCAACAACAAAGGTCTTACAAACGCTGGTGATACTGGTCCTTGGTTGGTGTTTAAATGTGAATGATGCCGCGCTCATACTTACTTCAACTTTTTTTTTTAAGATTGACTCCAGTGAAATCCCTTTCCTCATTTCTTCAGTCTTTCAAACATGATGTGGAAGATGTCATGTTTTCTCCGGAAGAAAACTTACATACTTGGTTTGTTTTCACCCTCCTCTACCTCTCTCTCTTTCACGCACATGCACCTATGTAATTCCCCATAGATTCTGCCAGGATTGAAACACACAAGTTGAATCTTGGATTCTCAAATTTGCAAAATTCCATCATCTTCCCCTGCTCCCCCACTGTCCAGTTTTCAGCACACCCTCGCATCTACAAATCTCCTAAAAGTTTTAGTTCCTCAGTCGGGTCCGTCGCAACCCCATGAATGGTAGTCCACCAGACTCCACTGTCCGTGGGATTCTCCAGGCAAGAATACTGGAGTGGGTTGCCATGCCTCCTCCAAGGGAACCTTCCAAATCAGGGATCAAACCCGGGTCTCCTGCATTGCAGGCATATACTTTACAGTCTGAGCCACCAAGGAAGTCCACAACTCTCCTGAGGTAAATTTATTTCGTGGATGCTGAGAAGAGCAATACCTGACTCTTGATTCTCTCTGCAGGTCTAGAAGACCTGATTTTGTGCTATTAACTGTTATTTTTGTGGATACGGATGCAGTTATCTGATTTAAACATTGAAGGGATTATTTTATTTTGTTTGTGCCCTGGAGACTTTAGGGGGAAAAAAAGGAAAGAAAAAAGCCAGCACCATTTTGTAAAGGAAAGCATCCAATAATTTAATATACTTTCCCACAGAGCTGAGGAACAGATGTTCCATCTTCTCCTGGAGTGGGAGGGTGTGGACTCAGACAGGCTTGGACCCAGAGCATGTTTCATAATCTTAAAAAGTCAAGGGGTTTGAGGAAGGTCCCTAAACATGGGAGGTCTGGTTGGGGTAAATTTTTACTTGTGCAGCAACACAAAAGGGAATTTACCACAGCTTTTGGCAATCATGTATTGTTTGAATTTTTTTTGCTGAACTCTCGAGATGAGAAAGATTTTTATCACCACAAATTAATAGGGTTTTTGAAATTGAGGTAAAAAAAAAAAAGAGAAACTTTTAGACTTGGCTAAGACAGTTTTACTGAATAAATTGTTATAGTCATTTCCTTAACAGCCTACCCAGCAGAAGGAAACTCAGGCCATGTGAGAAGTGAAGCCAACTTTGGAGGAAAAATGGTTAACAAAATAGATGAAAAGGAAGGAAAATTATTTTTATTCTATTTTCTGTGAAATGATTCTGAAGCAGAGAATCACCTGAGGAAACTTTCAAACACACTCTCGCCTTATCACCCCTCCCCCACCCACTCTCTCAGCCTCTCCACAAGGACATATTTATTTCTTAATTTTTATTTCATTTTTTCCCCAGGTTTCTCCATTTATTTGGGATATAGAATATATAATTATCATCATTACAAGTAATGATAAGTTGAATAGCTAAACCAGAGTGCATATTTCAAACTATTTTGTTGGAACAAACTCCATAAAATGGAATCATTTGCTTATAGAAAGTTTCAAAGTTCTTGATATATTGCCATATTGGAGTCCAAAACAGTATGCATTGATTTATATTGCATGTATTCCTTTTTCAACAATCCTTGAAGAGTTTGAGCAGGAAGAGACTATTTCCCCGTAGTCTAATTATTTTATTTTCTTTGATTACTAAGTGAAAGTAAACATTTTTTAGTCCGTTGTATGAAAGGACATGTAATTGAGAAAGACTCCTGAGTTAATTCTACTAGGGTGTCTCTGCCTTACGCTCTCCCTCAATTTTAGAACCAGTGCTACAAAAAGAAATTCTTGAAGGGTGTCCGACAGTTTGTGACCCCAGAGACTGTAGCCTGCCAGGCTCCTCTGTCCATGGGATTCTTCTCCAGGCAAGAATACTAGAGTGGGTTGCCATGCCCTCCTACAGGGGATCTTCCCGACCCAGAAATTGAACCTGGGTCTCCTGCATTGCAGGCAGATTCTTAACCATCAGAGCCACCAGGGAAGCCCTAAATTCTTGAAGAAAGAATAGTTACTTAAGACTGTTTTAGATGGAGAATGACTTGATTTTTCTGATCGCCTGTCCTGTGGCCACCCTCTGAAATGGCTCCATGGCCCTGGTCCTTCCCGTTTGGACAAATCGGCCTCTGAAGATGAAACCACCATTCCTGATTTTCTGAGACACTTGCTTCAAAGTGGAGTCTTGGCTGCTCTTTTTGCGTGCTGTGGCCATAATTAAATTCCTTCTGTATCATTTATAATGTTATTCTTTTCTGATCTCTCTTTCACTGAACTAGAAATATCTGCATATCTGAAATCTTCTGCAAGTGAAATAAATCTCCAAAGTTATACAATTTTTAGAGTTGGAAGGAGCACGAGAGAGTGTCTCCCACAATTTCACAGAAATTCATTTTATAGTATTCTAGGTGGTTGCTGCTTGTATATTTGCAAAAATTAGGCACCTGTGACTTCATGTGGAAATGTGTTTTATTTTGGGAGAATTCTGTATTGAGCCAAAAGAAAGGCACTTCTCTTAAGCTTTTCCTGTTGTATGAATCACTCATGGAAAGAGATGGCATGTCCTTCTTCAGTAACCTCTGAACCCAAATCAAGCTGTCAGTCGGCTTAGGAGTGGAATACACTCCCATTTGTTAATCTCAGACGTCATGCCCTCTGCTGAATTTGATTTCTCAGCAGATCCACAATGCTCCTGGTAACTGAGCCATCCTCTTGGTGAGGAGAGCTCCTTGGAGTCTCCTGGGAAGGGAGCTGGTAAGGGGACCCTAGCTCTCCTCTGACTGCATCCTGGCAGCAGGAGAGTCTGAGATACACAAAAGTGGCATCATTGGAAGCCCTCAACATTCAGTATTTATCAAGTGTCTGCTCTGTGCCAGGCATGATGCTCACTGCCAAGGATACAGCGATGAAATCAGATGTGGTCCCTCCCTGAAGGAATGCAGTCAGATAAGGGCGTTAGGCTCCCATCAGCGTGAACAGCGCACACAAGCAGGATGCCAGGGCTCCTGGGGCAGCATAGAGAAGGGGCATCCAACCCAAAGAGAAGCCTCACTTTCCAGAAACAGAAATGACTTCAGAACAACGTGGCATAATTGAATCCACTTTACAGATCGTCTCAGCAGAGAGGATTTTGACGTGAGATAAAAAGCTCAGTTATGTAGATTGGAAAGAAAGACCAGTTATCCAGGGTGTAGTCAGGAGTCTCTTGCTGCCTTTGTTTTGGAAATGAGCAAAAGATGTCCATCAATCTTTTGAACTTCCAGGTTTAATCTAATGATCTGCTTTTGCTGTGCCAAGGGAGCTGTGATCATTTGCAGGTAGCATGGTGAAGAATGGAATCTATTCCTCCATTATCATGTAAATCCCATATTTGAATATTCCAGCATCACTGTGCTTTTTTCCTCCTAAGTTTCTTTCCTTTCAGATCTGTGGGAGTGAGTAGGTTCTGATATTATCAATTGATTTTTTTTAAAATGCAGGGTAATGAATCTAGAGTTTGCAGAAAGCTGCATGTGGAGAGTCTGTCATTATTTGTGAGCTGACGGAAGGTGAGAATTTTAGAGCAGCTGCTGAGGCTGCTGACAGGGCAACCCCAGCAGAGGGGATCCTGGAGGAGACCGAGACAGCAACACACGTGCTCAGAGACAGACCGCTTCCGCGAGTTGGTTTGTGTTTCAAATTGCCCTATTATGGGTTGAGAGATGGCCGAGCCAAGGAAGACTGGGGACTGGAGAATGAATAACTGCTGTTCTCGACAGAAATAATTCCTGGAAGTGGGGGCAGATGAATAGTTAGGTGGAGAAATGGATGACTCAGTGTGTATTTCCCAAAATGGATTGGTGGCCCTATGTCTTTATTAATGTCTAATGGGCTAGTTGTCTTTGTTAGAATTTTATGAGAGAGTGAGTTCAGGTAGGAAAGGGATAAAGACCAAGAGTTCGTTTCAACAACTAAAGGCCCAGACTCTTAAAGTGAACCTTTCTTCTTTGAAGAGGTGCACAGCCTGAGTCTGATGTCAAGAGCTTTGGGGAGGTTTTATGAAGCACTTGGCTGATATGGAAACCAGCAGGCGTCTGTGCTGGCCTTGGCAGGACAGACTTCCATTGGGGTTCAAAGAAAGCACACAGAGAAAGTGTTGGTCTCTGAGACTCTGCTGTAAGACAGGCCGTGTAAACACAGGAATTTCTCAGAAGTCCGGGAAATTTTCGAGGTTAAACTGGGGTGACAAGCAACTTCTAAATCTCAGCAGTGTGAAAAAACAGGGTATACTTTCTGTCTGTGCACTTGTCCATTTTCTGCCTTGTCCCATCCCTGGGATCTAGTCTGATAGAACATCAGCTCAAAAATTGTCAGTCAACTCAACGGAGAGGAAAAAGAATGCGAGTCACACACAGGCTTTTCAAGCGTGCCTTGGAAGGGAGTGTGTCACTCCTATTCCTTTCCTTGCCAGAGCTGATCACAGGCCCATACTTGTCAAGGAGGGAAAGGAATTGCAATCCTACTATGTGCTGAGAAGAAAATTCAGGAAGATGTCCTGGACAGCTCTGATGATGTTCACAGCTATAAACACTGCACGTTGCATGCAAGCCAACTCCAGATAGCCAGTTGGGGGATGCAAAACTCCAGAGAGCCCTTCCTAACTTCCAGTGAATGCGTGTGTGCATGCGTGTCTGTATGCATGCAAAAGCGAAGAACTAAGATTGACTATAAACAACCTTATAGAAACACAAATAATACCCGCCCTAGCCCCAGCCCCTGTAAATCTCTTATGCATCCAGGTGTTTAACTACAGTAGAATTGCTTCATTTGTGCTCTAAGAACCCCTGTCTACAGTAGACAGGACACAGAAGCAACCTAAATGTCCATCGACAGAGGAATGGATAAAGAAGATATGACGCATACATATACAATGAAATATTATTCAGTCATAAAAATAAATGAAATTAGGTCACTTGTAGAGACATGGATGGACCTAGAGACTGTATACAAGGTGAAGTAAGTAAGAAAGAGAAAAATATTGTATATTAATGCGTATGTGTGGAATCTAGAAAAATGGTATAGATGATTTTATTTGCAAAGCAGAGATAGAGACACAGATGCAGACAGCAAATGCATGGACACCAAGAGGGAAAGGGAGGAGGTGGGAGGAATTGGAAGATTGTGATCAATATATATACACTATTGATACTATGTATAAAATAGATAACTAATGAGAACCTACTGTACAGCTTAGGGAACTCCACTCAATGCTTCCTGGTGACCTAAATGGGGAGGAAATCCAAAAAAGAGAGAATATATGTTGATGGGTAGCTGATTCACTTTGCTGTACAGTAGAAAATAAGACCACATTGTAAAACAATTATATTCCAATAAAAATTAATAACGGTAATAAGGAACCCCTGTCTGCTGAGCTAGAAACAGGCTGGGACAGCCGAATATGGTTGAAGAGCATCTCTGCCCCAGAGAGGAGAGAGGAATCGAACTGTCTCAAACAGGAGGCCGAAAGCCAGCCATCCGCTCAGGACACCAGCAGGAAGGCTGGTGGTTTGGAGAGAAAAAGAAAGGCTTTTCTGGTAGGGAAGCAATTCCCACCCTCTGGGTTTCTAATCTTGTGTAATGATTTTATCTATCACAGAAGAAATCTTTCCTTCCTTCTTCACCCGGAGGGTAATCCTTAAAAAGAGGGTGAGGTGATCTTTTTTGATCATCATATACATGAATCAACCCCACCTGATTCCCCCACTAATTAGAAAAATGTTTCAGAGTTCCTGGCTGTAACTTAAGTTGTCCAGACTGATGGAACCTTCAAGACAATTTTATATGGTTATGTTCACAAATTTATCAGTGAATTCAGAATTTTTTCTTGATAGTGGACATGCTGAGCTGGGTAGAAGGCACTGCTGTAAGGAGGTCTTTAGGGCTGTGATGGTGAGGTTGGGTGGTGGTTGGTGGGGGGTGGTGTGTGTGCTGGGGTCCTAGGAAGAGGTCTCGGTTTTGTTGAGCCTGTGACTCTGGACCATGAACTTCAAACATGCTTCTTGGCCCCACAGTCTGTCCCTTAGATAGCACAGGATAGTGGGCTGGAGTTGGGTATTTCCCCTCCTGCTGGTCAGTGGGGTCTGATGAAACCCCAGCAGGTTAGGCTGAGGTTAACTCGTCTCTCCTTAGGGCAAGCCTTGGTTAATAGAACGGAGTGTCTAGAGTATTTCACGATGGTTGCTTTTCCCTCCCGGACTGAAACACTCAGAGAGTTTTCTCTGCTCTTCCCTCTTAGAACCAGATAGATCTCCAGGAGGCAAAAACTCACCCAAGGCTAGGAATGCCCTCCCTTGTCCCCTCCACTGTGACTGGGCCTCCCTGGAGTTTTTAACTCTCAGACTTGTCCACGCTGAGGCTCCAGGAATTCAGTTCAAGTTCAGTCCATGACAGTTGAGGTTTCCCTGCCCCGGCACTGGTTCCCAGGAGGATTGTGGCTTGTGGGTTTCTGCTCCAGTAAGTCATGACTTTCTGTATTTGCCTCTCAGTGTCTCCAATTTGGGAAGCAGCAGTTTGTTCTGTGACCTCACCTCTGCTGCTGCTGCTGCTGCTAAGTCACTTCAGTCGTGTCCAGCCCTGTGTGACCCCATAGACAGCAGCCCACCATGCTCCCCCATCCCTGGGATTCTCCAGGCAAGAGTACTGGAGTGGGGTGCCATTGCCTTCTCCGGACCTCACCTCTAGGCTGGCTCAAAGGACCATTCTGGATTTTCAGTTTGTTGAGGTTTTACTTGCTGTTAGGATGAGGCGATGACTTCTAAGCTCTTAATATGCTAGACTGGAAACCATAAGTTTGTCTACAAATTTGAAATCATGTTTATATGCCTGTCTTGCATGGTACAGACGTGCATGCTCAGTGGATTCAGTCATGTCCAACCCTTTGCGACCTCATGGACTGTAGCCTGCCAGTCTCCTTTGTTCATGGGATTTCTCAGGCAAGAATACTGGAGTGGGTTGCCATGCTCTCCTCCATGGGATCTTCCTGACTAGGAGACTGAACCTGTGTCTCCTGCATTCCAGGCAGATTCTTTACTACTGAGCTACCAGGGAAGCCAGTCCTGCAATGTTGACTCATGTTAAAATCCACATCTATAAACAATCACAGTTCTTGATGACTTTTCCTCCATGAGATCCATAGTACTTAGCACTCTGCCCAGTGTCAAACAGTTGTTGAATCAACATTTGTTGATAGACCAGCTGGCAGATCTGAAAGAATGACTTCCCAGCAAGAGATTCTGGCCAGAGGAGCAGGTGATGTTGGAAATAGCCATCCAGCAACTGGTGACTCTGGAGAAGGAAATGGCAACCCACTCCAGAATTCTTGCCTGGAAAATCCTATGGACAGAGGAGTCTGGTGGGCTACAGTCCATGGGGTCACAAGAGTCGGACACGACTCAGTGACTAAACCAACCAAACCAACTGGTGACTCTAGGAGGAAAGGAAAAGCAGAGAATGGGAAAAGGAGAGAGAACTATGGACAAAATGAAAAAAAGAGGAAAAGGAGAAGCAAGATAGAAAGGAATCTAATATCCCAGCAAGGTTCCCATCTCCACTGCCACAGGTGGCCTGGGGGCAACACTCCCAGCACTGCGCCCCCACCCTTCAGCCTCACGAAGGACTTAGCACTCAGGCCCCCAGGCTCTGAACCCCCAACTGGCACATCATTGTCCTCCACATTCCACTATTCTATTCTCATTTTTCCACTTCCCACAACTAAGATTGTGATATCAGCATTGCTAACAGTGTGGGCGTGGAGTCTATCAGCTTAGCTGAGTTACCTTTGAGAGTGTAAGGGGCACTGTTAATAATTACTTAATTATTACATCAGGGCAACTGGGACTTCCTGGAAATCCTGGGAGGTAAGGTGACCCTACTAACAGCCCATTCCTCTTGTTGTTGTTCAGTTGCTAAGTCATGTCCTACTCTTTGTGACCTCATGGACTGCAGCACGCCAGGTTTCCCTGTTCTCCACTATCTCCCGGAGTTTGCTCAGACTCATGTCCATTCAGTCAGTGATGCCATCCAACCATCTCATCCTCTGTTGCCCCTTTCTCCTCCTGCCCACGATATTTCCCAGCATCAGGGTCTTTTCCAATGAGTCGGCTCTTCTCATCAGGTGGCTAAAGTATTAGAGCTTCAGCTTCAGCATCAGTCCTTCCAATGAATATTCAGGGTTGATTTCATTTAGGATTGACTGGTTTGATCTCCTTGCAGTCTGGGGGACTCTCAAGAGTCTTCTCCAACACCACAATTTGCAAGCATCAACTCTTCAGTGCTCAGCCTTCTTTATGATCCAACTTTCATATTCATACATGACTACTGGAAAAACCATAGCTTTGAATATGTGGACCTTTGTTGGCAAAGTGATATCTCTGCTTTTTAATATGCTATCTAGTTTTGTCATAGCTTTCCTTCCCATGCTGCCTACTGGTAATATCTCTTTTTTGGCTTGGAATATAGGTATACCTATTGGTATTCTATTAGGACTGATAAATGTGTGTGTCATATAAAATGAAAAATTTGAATGGTTAAATCTTTGATTTTTTTCCTTCTAGTACTTGAGAACCCATATAAATACTCCACACACACCTTTCTTAACACTCCAGAGTTTGAAACACCCTCTCTCTTCTTTGTTTGCTTTCTTTTTCCCTCCCATTTTTTATTAGAATTATACCTGCACCCATCTCTCTTCCCCACTAGATATAATTGCTGTTTGGGGGCAAAATCCACATTTCTTTTAAAAAAATCTTTAAAGTTATTGGAAGTACTAATGAAGATTGGATTTTGATAAACATAAAAAGCAAAAAGACATATCTAAGGAAATCATGATTTAGGAATGAGAAATCTTATTTACACTGAACTTAAGGGGTGGAGGGGAGACATTTTGAAATGCCTTCTTTTCTGATGAACCTTTGAAAGTCAATTTTGTTTAAATGAGTTTACATCTAAATTTTCATTCTGTTGACAGTTAATGCCAGGATCTTTTATCTATGCTTAATGTCACTAGCTATATCCTGCCATCGATCTAGGGGAAGAACTCCCTATTGCAATCAATGGGGAGTTCTATGTAAAAATCAATGGCAGGATATGGCTTGTAAGAATGGTGGTTACTACAAGCTTTCAGCTGGGAGGCCTCCATCAATGGTGCTGCAGGGTAGCCCTTCTGATCATTTTCAAAAACACCAGTGAAAAACCCTGCTATTCTTTAGAAGGGGGAGAAAATGGCAGGAAGGAAGTGGCACATATTTGTACTGGATGATCTACATGTTCCCAGTTTAACAGCAGCTTTGTATTGTCTTTTCAAGATTCTCAAAGAAAAATCCATAAAGACAAATGCTTGAAAAAAAGTCTGTGTTCCTTGAATGGGAAGCAAGCCATGTCACCGTATGTAATAGCACACATCAGCCCATATGAGTGGAACCAACTGCCCAGCCCCCTCGTTCGTACAGCAGCCCCTGGCTCACCTCTTACCCTCAGCTTCAAAGGCTGGGCTGGCTGATTGAAGGAATCTCTTTTATTTATTTGGTTGTGCCAGGTCTTAGTTGCAGCACTCTAGGATTCCCCAACCTTCCCTGTGCCGTGTGGACTCTTGGTTGCAACATGTGGGATCCATCTCCCTGACTAGGGATCGAACACGGGTCCCCAGCACTGGGAGTGAGACATCCTAGCCACTGGACCACCAGGGAAGTGTGTGTCCTAGTTATTTAAACTGGCCTTCTCATAACAAAACCATGAAACCTTGTCAATTTCTCTCCACCATCTACAGTTTGTCTCCCTCCCCCAATTCATATCTTTGAGTTGAGTAGCATTTCAATGGTCAGGGAGGGGTTGGCTGAAACAGGGGAAAATATTAGCCATTTATACTTTTTACATGAGAACAGTCACTAAGAGCCCCAAAATTAGACAGCTGTGGACAGAAAGAAGGACCAAATCTCCCATTTCATTCTAATTTTTCTCCTAATTCTACCATACTCATCCATTCTGCAACAATTTGAACATTTGCTATGTCCTGGCCATCATAGTAGGCACTGAGATTACAGAGAAGCAAGGTCACCATTAACCCCAAGGGGCCTATCACCCACATACAAGCAAGAAAACCAGGCCAGATTATCCCTTGTGAAACAAGGATGGGAAGAAGCACCTGAGGCAGTCTTTGGAGGAAAGGTCCCAGGGAAGAGTTCCTGGAGGAGCAGGAGCAATTTTCCTTGAAGGGAAATTTTGCCGGCAAACAAGACTTAGTCGGATATAGAAATGCCATGTTAAACAGCCATTGAAGAGATAGAAGTAGCTAGACAGAGTGACCATGGGGACATGACAATGAAGGAAAAGAAGGGGTCTAGGGTAATTCAGATGCAAACTCTAAGAAAGCCTCAAGGATGTGAAAAAGCATGGTGTGTCCAAGGAAGGATAAGTAGTTTCTGGGTTTCTGTAACTTAGCATTTGGTGAGAAAGAAGGCTGCATTACATGATGAAAAAGCCTTGAATGAAAGTGGTCTGCCTTGAAATACTTGAATCCTGGGAAGTAAGCAGGAGTGAAATGATGAAAGGCCTTGAATGCCCATGGAAAAGCAACAGGAGTCATGTGACCCAACTTCCACTGCTCATCTTACTATTGTTTGGGAGATGAAGGGACACTTTCAAGAGGTAATTCAGGAGAAATCTTTTGAAAGAGACTGATGTAGTCAAACACTGTAATTGATTCAATGGGAGGCTGTGCAAGTGAGGATCTTGACAGGCTGGTTTCTGGCTGGGGCAGCTGGATGAGGTGTTGTTAAGGCAACCAGCGCCCTGAGGAGGCAGGAGAGGGTGCCAGCCCAAAGCTCCATGCAGGCACCTAGGAAGAGAGTATGCACTGTGATAAATATATTTCCAGGATGTGAGATGTTCAGGGATTTGTGCCTGGTGGCTAGATTCCTCTGTCATTGACAGGGCTGAGCCAAGAGCTAAGGGTGAAGGGGCAGATGGAGCTGCAGATGCTCTAAGTGTGGGGGCAGGATGAGGGATAGAGAGGGAAGGAGAAGGATGCTTGGACCAACTCCACTTGACCAGGTGGAGGCCTGGGGAGGGTCTACACTGACTTTTTCAGGAAGGCACCCCCTCACGGTGGCCCCAAGGCACCTGTTCTAACCTCATTGGATTGCAATGGATGTTTTTCTCCTCTTTTCTCCGCTGGATGGTGTGATCCCTGAAGGTGGGCACAGTCATCTTTCATCTCTCTTGCCTCCTGCCCGGAATTAGATCCTTAAGGTTTTGCTGAATGATTGACTAGATTAATATGAAGGAATTTAGAGAGACAACAGTAAGATTAGGAAGTGGTTTAGCACTGAGCTGTTCTTTGTGGTTATTAAAAAGGCTGGATTTTCGGTGATGACTGTGAGCTTCCAAAGTGTCATAGAGGTTAAGTTCAAGTGCCCTTGAGGCTTATATCTGTAGTCATCTGCTCAGCATTTCCTGAGGGCTGGAGTGGCATGGGGTGGAGAGGCAGGCTGGAAACCTGACCTCACCATCTTGATGCAAGCAAGTTATATTTACTGAACACATCACATAAAAATATGTACTCACTATATCAAAGCACAGGACTATGCTGCATGTTTTAACCTCCATGAGGAGAATTACAGTGTAAGGTTCTGTCCTTGTTCTCAATTAACTGACAGTCTCTCTGGGCAGCAAACTGAGACCCATGTTGTGAGTGAAAGAAGTTTATACTTTGGTCACCAAGAGTCAGCATGGTGGTCATCAGATTATCCTCCTTTGTCATTGATTGGATTGACCTTCAGGTGTGGCCATACCCCAAGGTCTATATGCCAGGGCCTTGAACTGTAAGCCCATAATTTTAATTTTTAAAATTTCTTAAAAGGATTTTTTTTTAATGTGGACCATTTTTAAAGTCTTTATTGAATTTGTTACAATATTGCTTCTGTTTCATGTTTTGGTTTTTTGGCCATGAGTCATGTGAGATCTTTTCTCCCCAACCAGGGATCAAACCCACACCCCCTGCCTTGGAAGGCAAAGTCTTAACCACTGGACCACCACAAAAGTCCCCAAGCCCATAATTTTAGTGTTTTAGTTTTACTCACAGACAAATAAAGAAAATGATAAAACTCTGACCATAAGCTTCATTTCACTAATACTCTTTGTACTGAGGATGAGAAGCCATGTGAAATAAGGGTAAGAATTAAACATGAGATAAGAATGTGGGGACAGGCTTCCTTGAGGCATGGCGGTAAAGAATCCTCCTGCCAATGCAGGTGACGTGAACTCAGTCCCTGGGTTGAGAAGATCCTGTGGAGAAGGAAATGGCAACCCATTTCAGTATTCTTACCTGGGAAATCCCATGGACAGAGGAGACTGGCAGGCTACAGTTCATGGGGTCGCAAAAGAGTTGGACACGACTTAGTGACTAAACAATAACAATACCAAGAGTCCGGGGACAGGGTAGACAGTGTGGAGGTTCTAGGCAGGGCCTTTGGGACCCAGCAGACAGGACTCTGCTGTCCTACTTGCCGTCTGAGGTCTCTGGGCTCCCATTCCTTCCACTGTAAGGCAAGCACACTAACTAACACCTTTCTCATGGACTTATGGTGAAGCCCAAGGAGGTCATTTTGTGTCTGGCGTGTAGAGAGATGTGCACTCTGAAGACAGCTACAAACACGTGAGCCTGGATGGAGCCCTACGGAATCTTGGTGAGGCAGCCATGGTGCAGTTTCACATTCGCGGGAATGTTTCTATCTACTGGCCTGAGAAAATGCATCCTTTACCGAGTGCTGCTGGACTACTACAGGCCAGAATTGAATGCTTGCACCATTTATAAACTAACCCCTCTCCTTACTTTTAATTTGTTATTAATAAAATACAGTGATGACCATGAAGATCTAGTGATGAGAAGTACCCAACCCAAACTGTATATTTTGTGTCTTTAAAGCAAACGGTAACTCTCAGCTAGAGATGGTGGCTGTCACTCTCGTGGTCACTGTTTATTATTTGATGAGCTCCACTTTTGGCTGTATTATGTGACTGATGTGAAGAGATGAAGCCTCCATCCGGGTGTGATGTAATGTGTGTTCTTTCTTTCCTTTATTTTGGCTTCAATACACAGCTTGAGATCTCAGGTCCCCTACTAGGGACTGAACCCGGGTCCCAGTGCTGCAAGCACTGAGTCTCAAGCACTGGGCCCCCAGGGAATTCCCTTGTATGTTCTTTCTTTTTTTCATTTAAGGACCCACTGAATTTTTGCTCTGGTCACATTTGACCAGAGTGGTGTGGGAATAACTTTAGCTTTAGGAAGTTTGTTGTTTAAATTGTGTGTTAGTGTCAGACACGAAGAAAAATACAAATGGGTTTGCAGATTAATTTTATAATAATGATGAGCATTCTCATCTGGTTAAAATGATTGCATACATGCTGGCATTTTAAGATACATTTGTAGGTTTGATTTTATGCCTAATACTTTGTTATTAATTTCATTTATTACCGAAATTAGTGGTGTTGTGTTTATGTAGGCCCAGAACTCCTCTTCAAACACTGTTTTTGTAAGGCGTGTGTTGGAGGGTTTTTAGAGCAAATTATAACCTAAAGCTGTCTTTGTGATGTTGCCATCTTGAACCCTCGGGGGTGGTACGTAGGGCATACATAAGTACATGAATACATGCTGTCAAACATCCAAATAGAAATATGAAATATTCAACTTGAAAAGGAGTATTTTATCTACACACAGCCAGATTTTTTGGCTGTCTTTGAATATGGGTGGGAGTGGAGAGTCAAAGAGACAGAGCCTGAGTTGGCTCGGTATCTCTCTCTTTTATCTGGATTTGGAAAATTGTCCAGAGCTGTGTCCTGCAAACAAGCAGCACCCTTGACTATGGAAGTAACTGCACCCCCATGTGTTCTTCTGCCTGGTAATTTTTCTCTGCTCCGGGGCGCCCAGGAAATTGTCTCCCGGAAATTGACTCTTTTGCCTCCAAACAGCAGGAGAACTCCCTGGAGGCACAGACGTTCTCACTTATCTCTTGTGACTGGTTTGGTGGTAAGCTAAGCCTCTGATGACTTTTCTCTGACAGTGGATACAGGCAAATGTCACTTGCATTTCACACTAAAACTTTTAAATACACACAAATAGATTCAGGATCTCTGATTTCTTTAAGAAAAGGAAGAGTTTGGGTAACAGTTATGAAATCAAAACATGGTCTAAATTTAAATCATCCAGTGAGGGTTTTCTGCAACTTGCTTTTTGTGTGCATTATTTTTTTTATACGGTTTTTCCTAAGAGATAATGACTAGTAGTAACCCCAATTTATGATGATAAAACTGAGACTCAGAGAGGTTAAATAACTTGTTCAAGATCACAGAGCTAGAAGATGGTAGAGCCAAGGATCCGTCTGATTGCAAGTCTGCTTTTATTGCTATTTTCTGATAGAATCTCAACACATTTGCACATATGACCTGTAGTCAGACTAGAGGTTAATCTACATGTGGTAGTTTGTGACGTGTTCCTTTTATAACCCATGCTCCATGTTGCTTTGAAAAATGAAAGCACTGTCCCCTTACTCTCCTTCCTGTAAGGGTCCCAATCTGTTTCCTGAAGGGGAACATCCCACCTGCCTGAAAGTCACCTGACTATCAGCCCAGGGAAGATCTTGTCAACCTTTGCTTTCTTCAGATTATGTTGCTAAAAATTGTTTCTCCCTAATATAAAAGGCTATTTTATAGCTTTTTGCAATGACACATAATTCCCCATCCCACAAAGAATTCTGATCACCCTCTCGTGAACTCAGAGACCTCATCCTTATCTACTCATAATTCGTAACTCTCAAGACACATTGGCTTAAAACTGATGTATGAAGTGTATCATTGAAACTATGAGAAAAAATTAATATAACATAAAAGTTTCTTCTCCTTCACATGAGCACTGCATACAGAAGATGTTGATTGAGCCAGCCACCCAAATTTCACAGTGACGAAGGGAATGGAGATCAGTGAGTTAGCATCTAACAGCCCTGCTAGGAAAGCAAACTGTGTGTTCCTTTTATGGTGAGTCTATGACTAAAGGGAAGCACCTATACCATGTCACTTGAAGGACAACAGGCTCTCCATACAGCTCCAGGGAACACCACTCAATTTGTTGTGCAGTGCAGAACATATACAACTGTACACAGCAACCCTGCTTGCACTAATATTAACTCCAGCTTAGTTCTCTGAGAGGATCTGAGCTTCTGTTTTTCATGATGAAGATATTGTGTCTTATCATAGAAAATATATTTTTTAGTTTGGCTTCAGCCCCGGATTCCTGGGACAGAGGTTTTAAAACCCTTGTAATTTCCTAAGTGATAAGAGCACCAGGATCATCCTTTGTTCTAACGTTTGGTCCTTGACACCTGTTCCTGACACTGAGCTCCTAAATCCCTGGGGATTTCCTGGGTGACAGGAGTGTTTTTTGTTCCACTGAGGCTATTCTAGGTAGACTCCTGACTCAGAGGTCAGTCACCAAAAAGACCAAATCATGATGAGAGGCTTGGAGTTTTTAGCCCTATCCCCATCCTCCAGAGGGGAGAGAAGCTGGAGAGGGTGAGCATATTGATCTGTATGTGATGAAACCTCCACAAAATCCCAGTGGTGTGGAGTTCTGGGAGTATGTAGGCTGATGAACACATCCACGGACCAGGAGGTGATACACCCCAACTCCACGGGACAGAAGAGCCTGCCCTCAGGACCCTCCCAGAGCTGCCCTATGAATCTGCTCATCTGGCTATTCTTCTGCATCCTTTACTATACCATTTTTGTTGTTGTTTTGTCACTAAGTCATGTCCGACTCTGTGACCCCATGGGTTGTAGCCCACCAGCCTCCCCTGTCCATGGGATTTCCCAGGCAAGAATACTGGACTGGGTTGCCATTTCCTTCTCCAGGGGATATTCCCTCCCCAGGGATCGAACTTGTATCTCCTGCATTGGCAGGAGGATTCTTTACCACTGAGCCACCAGGGAAGCCCACTCTATCCTTTAATAAACTGTGAATATAAGTTCTGTTTCCCTGAGTTCTGTGACCTACTCTAGCAAGTTAATAGAACCCAAGGAGGACATTGTGGGAACCTCTGAATTGTAGCCAAGTCAGATGGAAGCTGCAAGTAATCTGGGGACCTACTATTTGCGACTGGCATCCCAAGTGGGACTGAGCCCTTAACCTGTGAGACATGGTGCTACCTCCAGGTAAATAGTGTCATAATTGCGTTAAATTGTAAAGAATCCACCTGCCAATGCAGGAGACACAGGAGATGCGGGTTTGATCCCTGGGTTGGGAAGATCTCCTGGAGGAGGAAATGGCAATCCACTCCAGTATTCTTGCCTGGAGAACCCCACAGACAGAAGAGCCTGGCAGGCTGCAGTCCATGGGGTGCAAAGAGTTGGACACAAACAAGCCTGGAGCACATATTGAATTAAATTCTAGGACACATTGCTGGTGTCACAGAGTTGCCTGATGTGTGGAAAACACCCACACATGCTGTCCGGAGTATTCCTTTCTGTCAGGAGACAAGTCTTAAAAATATTTGAAACTAATTTGTCTCAGAAATGAACATTTGTGTATTAGCAGAAAGGACTAGAATTTTCATTAGATCCCAAATAGAGATGGAGTGCTGTGTTTTGATTTGCAGGACTAAAGTTAACTCTGCTAGTAAACAATTAGTTTGAAAACTTAGTATAGCTTATCCCTCACAAACTTGGATCACAACTGAATTCATAAAACACTCATGGTTACAGTCGTGTTTGACTCTTTGCGACCCCATGGACTATACAGTCCATGGGATTCTCCAGGCCAGAATACTGGAGTGAGTAGCCTTTCCCTTCTCCAGGGGATCTTCTCAACCCAGGGATCGAACCCAGGTCTCCTGCATTGCAGGTGGATTCTTTACCAGCTGAACTACAAGGGAAGTCCAAGAATACTGGAGTGGGTAGCTTATCCCTTCTCCAGCAGATCTTCCTGACCCAGGAATCAAACTGGGGTTGCCTGCTTTGCAGGTGGATTCTTTACCAACTGAGCTACCAAGGAAGCCATGGCTACAGCAGAGTTTATTAAATAATTTGACATATCTCACCAGGTCACTTCACTGGTTCCTGAGATGCTAATACAGTAGCAGACGACAGAGGCAGCCCACACATATTTAGGGGCTCCTGCCCTGTCCTCTTCCAAGGGATTCAAGGGATTTTAGCAAAAGGTAAAGAGCAAGCCTTAGGAAGAGATGGGCATCTTGGTTTCCTGGAAACTAGTCACAAGGCAGTATAATCTTCTTCAATTCCATGACAATAATTTTTAGAACATTTTTCTGTTTTTTAGATTGAGTTAAAATGATAGTTCAAATTCAATTCTTTCCTGTAATAATAAGACTGTTATTTCAAAGTGAAGCCAAGATGGTTAGACTAGTTCCAGAGTCATTGATTGCTATTTCCATTAAAGAAATAGTACAACTAAAATAATTATTATTTTTCCATTAAAATGAAAATTGGTTACCTATAAGAAAAGAGACTGATCTTTCAACTCTGAAACCTATTACAAGGGGTTGGTACAAAACACATGTAAAGAACTTGGTCACTGATAGTCTTAAACTGAGCAGAAATGTATAAGGTAGATAACAAAATTGATCAGAAGACTTTAATTCATAAGAAAAATATAAAAAATTATGATGATGTGTTGGAATGGTGTGATTGCAGTATTATTTGGAAGAGGCGAGCCAGCTCCAACAGGCATGCTAAAATTATTTTACCAAAATGATTTTAAAATCTTCCATGTATTTTAAATGGCCTAAGTTTTATTAACTTCGTTCACAAATATAATAAAGACAATACAAACAATGTTAAGAGCCGTTACGTGGCAAGAAATGATATAATACAGATAAGGAAAATGAAATTATGGTCTTGTAAGATTCGATCCCTGGTACCTCAGAGAATTGGCACTCGGACTGGTTATCAGGCCTAAGAAAGGATGAAATTGCTCTTAAGGGGTTGTACTGCATGGAAACCAAAATGACATCAAGCTTCCCTAATTCAATTCTAGGGAAGGCTGAGTGGGATGGCTTTGTTTCCAACAGGGCGCAAGAGACTTCTGGTCAGTGTCTTAATTGCTGTTTTAGAGTAATGAAGAGAGCTAAAACATTTCTCCTCCTATTTGTCCAAAAAAAGCGAAGTTGAATGTAAGTATTTGACAGCTGACACAAAGATGCTTTGTTTGGGAAAAACATCAGAACGTAGGCTATTAAGAGCTGGAATAATACCAAAGGGCTTCAGAGAAAGAGAAAGCATGAGAAATAAATAGGCAGAACTGAACTGAGACCAGATAGTGCCAAGGTGTGCCAGACACAATGGTCCTTTTCTTCCTCTGGGACATTTGAGATTCTAATGAGAACAAGTCCATCCGGCTCATAGCACAGCTCAGTCAGGAACATGACAGCCAGGGAGAACGTGCAATGGTAGGAAATCTTCCACAAAGAAGTTGCCTGGGCAGTGCCTTCCATGCTGCTGAGATTCCCAAGATCCACAGGAAGGTCTGCTTCTGAGCAGGAAAACCTCAGCTCCTGTTTGTAACCTCTAATGCTCCCTCTCCCAATGACTCCAGTAGACCGAGGGGAAGACAGTAAGTCTTGAAGCATGTTTCCCAAAGCCTCAGGCATTGTCTCCCCCATTAAAGACATCTGGAGTGGTTCGATTTTTAGACTGAATTTGACTACACTGTTAAAATGTCAAGCAGATACAGCTCCATTGTGACCTTGGAAACAGGGCATCTTCTGAGCCCAGGCTTTAACCCTCTGTCTGGGATTAAAGGGGTTGTGGGGTGAAGGAGGTGTGGAGTGGGGAGACTGTTCTGATCAGCAGCTGTTTCTTGAGCTCAGGCCATGTATTCGGTTCCATAGCACAGACAACATAGAGATATGATACTTATTTTCAAGAAGTTTGTCAATGGGTAGAATTAGCCTTGCTTTATTGTTCCGGAAAGTGTGTTGCTGGCCAAATGGTTGAAATGTTCATGTCAGAAATTTAACGGCAAGATCCACCACCCCTTCAATGGAAAGTATCAACGGATGGTTGATGTCCTAACATTCTTTGAATCCTTGGTCTGAAAACCCTCACCTCACTCTTCTCGTTCATCTGAACTGTCGTTGTGTGATCTTAACTCAATTTGAATAAGGGCTCAGCTTTTGAAAAACTTACCTTTGAACTAAGCTTAAAATCCTCAGTAGGATCCAATCTTCTCTTTTTCTTCCCAAGATGCTTCCAGAACTGTTTGGAAGTGGTACTGTCCACCAAGGCAGTAAGTATTAAACTCATTTTTGTCTCATAAGATGTGTTGGCAACTGGATAGACTCACAAATAAATGGCAGATAGGCGGTAGGACCAGAATTTCACACCAGTGTTATCTGATTTGAACACTCATTCCCTTAACAGCTACACATGGTGCTTCTTCTGAGTGGGGCTGGGACTCAGATTTCTCTGGGATGGATTTGAACAGAAAGGAAACTTTGGGACCAAAAAGCAAACGGAAACCCCCAAGAGGCAAACCAACACCTGAAAGTTATTCCACCCAGGCAATTTTCTGTTGCATTAGACACAAGTCTGTGTGATTATATAACAGAAAATTGACTCTGCAAAATAACTGTAATTGTACCATCTGACAAGTAAACTACATGAGAGAATAGCAAATTCCTTTTAAATGAATACCTTGTCAAGGAATAGAGGGAAGAACTATGTCCATATAGGCCCCACTTCTGTCTTTTTTTTTTGCTGACACATACCCTTGGTCGATATTCTCTGACCAGCTCTTCATTTTACAAGGCATTGCTGTTCTCTTTGTTTGTGTCCTGTTTGCCGTCTGGTACAATTACAGAGTAAATTAAGTTGGGTACCACAATATGCATTATGCGCTTCACTCTAGTGGAAGCTGTAGTTAGGTTTGTAAGAAATTTCTATTGTAACCCCAAGTTTCAGTCCATTGAAACTTTCCAAAACATCATCCTTTGGGGTTAAATTCTTCCTTGCTTCTTTTTTTAGGCCATTTTTTTTTTTCTTTTCTTTTTGGAACATAAGAGAAAAATTGCCTGCAGCTGCTTCTGAGTTATTGGTGAATTAAATCAAAATGGCTATTTCCATTGTAAAATACTTTGTTTTATAATCTCTGCAAAACTAAACAAAGAAAGTTATCCAAACAGAAATCCCCATAACACTCTAAGAGTTATGTAAAAGGCAGATTTATTACTATTTGTTGGTCAGTCTGATTTCCAGGTTAAAAAAAGCAAAACAATCCTACCTCAGTAGGATAATAAAGCGAATGAATAATTCAGTGAATTCAAACACTTGGCTTATGTTAAAAAGGCAGCATTCTTCCCTTATTGACAAATATTAACTAAGTGCCTCCTTTGCACTAAATGCATTTAATTTCTCCAATAACCCCTATGGGGCAGATACTGTTTTGCAGCTGAAAATACAGAAGCATAGAATGATATAAATTAAAAAAAACAAGATAAAATGAACATTTAGTAGATTAATGGAAGTTAATTAATGTTATTCATTCAATGAGCATTGAAAAGGTGCTCACTGGCACTGCAAAGGTGCGAAGACAGACATGGTTCCTGCCCTCATAGACCTTGTCCCGCATAGTGTTTTTAATTCTTGGGCTTGTTAAGAGAATTCCATAAAGCAAAGGACATTTAAAAAAAAAAACATTTGATCTGTAGGGGGTCAAATATCTATAAACTGAAAAACATATAATGTATCTAGTTCTATGCTTGGTTCTATGGAAGATACAGTTTTACTAGGGCAACTCAGGGAATGGACACCTTATATGATACAGTGAAAGAACAACTAACATCGTGACGGGAACAGTAATTATAATCTGCACCAAAATTCAGATTCCAAATATCTTGAAACAGTTATGTTGGAGAGACATGATCCTGATAGGGCTGAGACTTACCTTGGAATCAATGATGTTAATTTTAGAGCTAGGCATGATTGCACATGTAGATAATCTAGTCTTTTCATTTTCAAACTCTACTTCTAGATGTTCATATAGACCCTTTCCAAAGTCCCACATGATGGGAAAGAGTGTAGACAGAGGAAAGGAAAGCAGGGGCAAGATGGAAGAAGGTTCTGTACTCTGTTTCAATAAGAACAATTCTATGATCTTTTTATATATGAATTTATAATACTGTTGGAAGAAAGGACACTATTGCCAAAAAAAAAAAAAAGAGGATGCGATTTTAAAATCACTTAACTGATCTAAATACCTCCCAGACAAGTCCTTCTAACTACTCTATCATTTCCTTCTGTTTTAGGTTGACGACAAAAATGAGAATAATTAGATTAGTGAACGGTCAAGACAAGAATTTCAGATGTGATCATAATTAATGCAAATTGTCCTCCTACAGATCTTACTCAAGAATTCATTTCAATATTGAAGAAGCCAAGAGGATCATACAGTTCAAGAGCCGAAGGTTTATTCACGTCATTCACAAGGAATTTCAAATTAGAGATGGATCTGTAAGATAAAACTTCATTTAGGGAATGCCTGGGAAGAAAAACTCCCTACTACAAAGGAGGGTCTCCCACACATGCGAATCACTGGACCCAGGATAATCATCTGTCTTGTTCAAAAACATCAAAGGAAACCAACCAGATCACCTTTCTCCATTTTTCAGAGAAAATCATCCACCCATTCTGGTTCAGAAGCCCCTCTGCTGGCAGATAAAAAGATGTTATCAAACCTGCGTATAAAATAACAAAGACCAAGGGACAATTTATCAAGATTAGGAATGTTCTTTAATCATCCAAACCCAGATGCTTAGAAGAATCCACACTCTTCAAGAGACACCAGCCCTTCTGGTAACAGAGGAAAGAGTACTTTCTGTAGCACTCTTTGCAGCTCTGGAAATGACCACTAACTCTTTATCAACTTCATCCATGCTTACTGTTACCTAGTGCAAGCCCATAGTACTTACCACATAACAGGCTGATAAATTGAGAGATGAGGAGTTTGGGCAAGGAATAGTGACTTTATTTGAAAAGCCAGCAGACAGAGAAAATGGTGGACTAGTGTCACAAATTACTATTTTACCTGAGCTAGAGTTAGGGCTTCTTTTATAGTCAAAGGGGAGGGGCTGTGGCTGGTTCTTGCAAACTTCTCAGTGCTAGAATCCTTTGTTTTTGCACCTGTCTAGATAGATCTGGTCACATGTTTCTGTAAACCTCCAAGAAGGCAATAGTTATTCTCTGTTCTGCAATTTTTAAATTTCTATATGAATGGAAAAATGTTGTACCTTTAAAGGCCAGAACCTTGAGGATGGGCTTTCCTGGTTGTAGGCAACATTCTTTTAGGCAAGGTGCAGGGCCAGCATGGCTAAGCTCAGGCAACAGAGCACAGAGTTAGAGCTAAAGGAATACATCCAATATGGAGTCAGGTTTGTTCTTCACTGTTGCACTATGACTAGAAGAGACCCATTGAGCTGGTTCTGGGTAACATGCTCTATGTCTGATCTGTACCAATCAAGGCGATCAGGAGTAAGAAAGAGATAAGAACCCTTGGGAAATCTATGTCTTCCTCACTGTCTGTGATGCTGAACACATAGCAGAAAATAAATATTTATTAATGAATCAGTGAACACATAGGAGTATTACAGACCCAGGAAGTTTGATACAAAAGATGAAGGCTGTTGTGGAGAAGGACAGAACAGATACGGGAACAGAAAGCAAGAAACTGGAAGATGAGACAAAGTTCATCTCCTTTGGGCAGTTATACTATATAGTGTGGAGCAGGGGTGCGAGGAGCCTTAACAGGCTTCCCTGATCTTAGCCAATCCAGGCCAGAGGATTCAGAGGCTGTCTTGATGCAGCAGTTCCCTGCATTACCAAATTATCCCAACCATGAAATAAATCCCCTGTTTGGGGCCACTGAATTAACTTAAACTCTCACTCTAATCTAGTGATGATTTATAAAGTTGTTTTTTATCTGGGATACTATCTAAGTCATGTAGTTAAGAGTCATGGGTTAAGAGACTGTACTTGGATTTGGTAAAGCAATATAAAAAAGACTGAGCAACACTTGGAAGAAATATGGTCTTGAAGTTAGCCAGATGGACAGATGATGGGAATAGAGGTTGACTAGAAGGACACCTTTATAAAACAATCTCTCCCCTATCTTTTGTCACATATTCTGAAAGTTCATACCTAAGCAGTGTGGTGAAGTGGCATGAGCACTGGATTTGGCACTCAACCTACCTGATTCCAAATCCTGGATTTGCCACTGATGAGAGGTTGGCATTGGACAAATTCTTTACCTCTCCAAGCCTTCATTTGAAACAGCTGAGAATAATTCCTCTTCAGTAGGGTTATTATGAAGTTTAAGCAACAGCGTGTGTGAAGCCCCTGACCCATGGTAGAAACTCCAGACATATTGATACTGTTGTTATTAATTCATTGCCTTGAATTATGATGACAATTTGGTCCATAAAGGCCAAAGTTGAAGAGAGATCAGTGCTTGAAACTTGGTTGGCACCTTGGCCAGGGTTAGTCTTTAGTAACTAGGAAGAAGATGCATCATGGAACCAGAAGTGGGGAGGAGCTAAGAAAGACATTTCTCTTTGCTGTTCATGGGTTTCCTCTATTATTTTCCTCCACTTTGCAGGAGCCAGCCCCTTCTCTAGGCAAATTTGCATCCTTCAAGGCAGCAAGTAATTGCACAGATTACTTGAGAAGCCACTGCCTCTGGCTCTCAAGCTGCCCTTCCTTCTGCTTGGTGTATTCCTGTAAAAATGTGGCCACCAGGGTTTGTGCACATCTCAGGGGCTGCAGTTCTATTCATGGGAATCTCTTAAACATGACTGGATCCCCCAGACCCGAATGGACTTCACTTCCATTTCAGCATTTACAAAACTTAACAGAAATTCTTAACAATCTCCTAGTTTTTCTAGGGGAATTAGAGTGTACAAAAGCCCTGCTAATAACATGGGATAAATAAAAATAGAATGATCATATGTTTCCATTGTGTGAATCACAGGAAAAGCCTGTTTTACTCTTTATTCCCCTAATACCAATATCTTATCAAGACTTCCTCTTCTGTAAGTTTGGGATACGAACTCTGTAAACCACCTCAGGAGTCATGCCAGTTCTTTAAGACTGTAAACATGCTCTGAGAGTACGTTTCCTGACAGTGTTACTCTGTAGAAATCCTACTAGATAGGACTCCTGAAATGCCGGTCAGAAAGCTTCTAGAGTTTTCATGTGAGGTAGCTGCCATCTCAGATGCAAACTCAGGCATCTTCTATGACTAATTAAATACAGAATGAGTCAAGTACTACAAACAGTGATTTTGCTTACCTGTTCTACATCAGA
Source organism: Okapia johnstoni (assembly GCA_024291935.2). Taxonomy (NCBI): domain Eukaryota; kingdom Metazoa; phylum Chordata; class Mammalia; order Artiodactyla; family Giraffidae; genus Okapia; species Okapia johnstoni. The sequence continues at coordinate 11,754,446 of CM044324.1, forward strand.
AAAAAAAAGTTCCATAATGAAATAAATATTAATTTTCATGTATGGACTCTGTCCAAAGAATTTTGACTCTGTTTGGAGAAATGTTTGAAGTATGATCCGATCATTATGCTTAAGGAGAAGCTGAAATCTTACCTCAGGGCCCTAAATGTAATTTATAGCCTTATCTTATGTAAAAATAATGTAAAATAGGATAATCTTAGAGTACAAATGTTCTGAATAGCTATTAGAGGATGGAATTGGAGGGACAATATCTAAGTAATATCTAAGATAAGCCATATCTTTTCTGAGTTTTTGAATTTATAAAAGTAAATGACATTTACAAAATTCCATAGGAATGATATACCAAAAATAGATAGCTTATCCTTTAATTAAACTATGGAAGTGTTAGAAATGAACATTACTTTAATAAGGCAGATCTCTGGACATTTTTCAGCTGCTGGTTCGATATTTGCATGTGTACTTTTATCATGCATTGTGTGCCATGCGAGACTATGAATAAATTTATGAATATCTTCATTTTAATAGCTTTTATATCTGTATTTTCACCTGAGAATTGCTTTACCAAGAATGACTGTGATTAATTGAGACTGGAAGTAAAAAATGACTACGTGGTTGTCTATATTCTGTTTCATCATTGCATTGTATAAATGTTCGTTATTTCATTATAGGCTTACCAAGAATAATGATGTATCATTTTATTGTGTGGATTTTTAAAATTTATATCTGTTTGACTTCAGAAATGATCTTTTCCACAAGGCTATTCTTTGAGCAGGTGTTCATTTAAGTGGGCTTCATTGTTTTTTGTTTTTTGGTTTTTTCTGCATAAAATTAAACTGCCAAAGCAATAGACTCTAAAAATGTTTGGCCTCAACATCCCAACTATTTTTAATTATACCTTTTAAATAGGTTTAGATGTAGTTAGCTCACATTTGACCAAAACAAATATTTAAAGAATAAACATTAACCCAAACTCTGAAAGTCCCCATACCAATTTCTACTGGAAATTAAAATCCTCTCAAAGCACAAATAAGATGCCTGTTTGCTTAGTCACTCAGTCGTGCCTGACTCTTTGCAACCCCATGGACTGTAGCCCACCAGGCTCCTCTGTCCATGGAATGTTTCAGGCAAGAATATTGGAGTGGGTTGCCATTTCCTCCTCCAGGGCATTTTCCTGACCCAGGGATCGAACCCGCATCCATTGCATCTCCTGCATTGGCAGGTGGATTATTTACCCACTGAGCCATTGGGGAAGAGGCCTTGTGTGTGAATAAAGAAATAACATTTCCTACTATTTATGGAGAGAAAGTGATTTCTTTTAAAAAGTAATGCCTATTGTCTTCTTATCTGGAGAGCTTACTGATTTGATGTTTTCCTAAATTTATTTTAAAAGGACTTTGAAAAGGATTTTTTGTTTGGTCTTTGAATCAAAATTTTATATTCACAGAGTCTAACTGCAGTGTATCTTGAACCATATCACAATGATATCTTTATAACATTTACAGTAAAATAAGAAGTTCAGAATGTTTGATTAATCCTTGAGGACTATCATAATCCACTTTCTGTATGTGCTTCCTGAGCCTGCAAATCCTTTAATCTATTCATCAAACTTGCCTATAAATGTGAAAGTTGGGTCTCAGTGAGGTCTGATTATTCTAGAAGGTAATTGGGTATTTGCCTCTTGACCTGAGAAACAAACTTGCTTTTTGTGGTGGGTGACCTGTAGCTCCTTCGTCTCAGGCTAGAGTGCCTTCCAGGAATTTGATTGACCTGTTTTTGAGAAATGATCCAACTTAAGAGATGATCTCTATCTCATACAGGTAAGAGAATCAGAGGGTTTATTGAAATGATATTTGTCACATTATAAACATTCCCCTGAACTTCTATGATGAACATGAAGAGTAAGCAGGCAGGTGGTAGTCCCTTAGAGCCCAATGCTGGACTTTACCAGAATATCTGAAGGAGTGTTCTACTATCACTAGATAGAGCAATGAGGGGGTTAGAACCAGATCCTTGCTAAATCACAATGTCACCAAAGTTGCAAAAGTAAGTAAGTCTCATCTGTGCTGAGAAAGAAATTAGCATGATGCAATTGGTATGTATTTAGTCTAGAAATCCGTGGTTCACATGGAAAAAAGAATGTGGAAGGGGCTATCTTTAGCTTTTAGGAAGGAAGTTTCCAGACTATCTTGGTGGTTGCCACTTATTTTGATTCTCATTTTTTTTAGGCAGGTGTTTGGCCCCTTCTTGCCAGGCAGCCTGGCATTTTATCTTTTTTCCCCTTTTTATTGAGAAACACATTTTAACATCTGCAAGTCATTTGTAACCAAGTGATCAGCATCAGGTTTTCATGTATCTTCTGCCATTCTTTAACCCATGACAAATACATTGATTTACCGTGACAAACTTCCAAAAAAGTTTCTCCCTTTGGCAATGATTTACAACAAGTTCAACTAACAAAATGCATTCTTGCTGCTCTCAGCTTGAGAGGGGAAACAAAAAGTTCTTCTCCATCTTTCTGTCCCAGGGAATACAGTTCAAGGAGGGACCTAAAAAGTTATTTTACCAGGAATAAATACTAAACATTTTGCCAAATTAGAAAGATTCCTTTTCAATGGTCTTCAGTTAATGGTTTATTATGTTCTTACTTATATCTTTCACCACTTTGTTTAAAAAAACACAAAAAATTGTGTTTTTTTTTTCATTCTAATAACTTAAAATTTTCTCTTAAGTGTATGTCTAAACTAATCAAATCAGGTAAAATGGTAGAAACCGGAGGCTTTTCAAAACAATCCTTTGGGAAGAGCAAGCCTGGAGGTTGAAGGTTTTGCTACACGGGCAATTTTCTTTGAAGCAATTCTCTTCACACAACCTGTATCCAAGTGCATCATGATTTCCAATGTAGTTCTAGAGTTAAAGATCCCAGCAGATGAGAAAAAACATGGAAAATATGCACTACTATATGTATTCAGTCCAGTTCAGTTCAGTCGCTCAATCGTGTTTGACTCTTTGCGACCCCATGGACTGCAGCAGCACGCCAGGCCTCCCTGTCCATCACCCACTCCTGGCGTTTACTTAAACTCATGTCCATTGAGTCAGTGATGCCATCCAACCATCTCATCCTCTGTCATCCCCTTCTCCTCCTGCCTTCAATCTTGCCCAGCATCAGGGTCTTTTCCAATGAGTCAGTTCTCTACATCAGGTGACCAAAGTATTGGAGTTTCAGCTTCAACATCATTCCTTCCAATGAATATTCAGGATTGATTTCCTTTACAATGGACTGGTTGGATCTCTTTGCTGTCTGAGGGACTTTCGAGAGTCTTCTCCAACACCACAGTTCAAAAGCATCAATTCTTCGGTGCTCAGCTTTCTTTATAGTCCAACTCTCACATACATACGTGACTACTGGAAAAACCATCGCTTTGACTAGACAGACCTTTGTTGCAAAGTAGTGTCTCTGCTTTTTAATATGCTGTCTAGGTTGGTCATAACTTTTCTTTCAAGGAGCAAGCATCTTTTAATTTTATGGCCGCAATCACCATCTGCAGTGATTTTGGAGCCCAGAAAAATAAAGTTTGACACTGTTTCCATTGTTTCCTCATCTATTTGCCATGAAGTGATGGGACCAGATGCCATGATCTTAGTTTTCTGAATGTTGAGCTTTAAGCCAACTTTTTCACTCTTCTCTTTCACTTTCATCAAGAGGCTCTTTAGTTCTTCTTCACTTTCTGTCATAAGGGTGGTGTCATTTTCATATCTGAGGTTATTGATATTTTTCCTAGCAGTCTTGATTCCAGCTTGTGCTTCATCCAGCCCAGCATTTCTCATGACGTACTCTGCATATATGTTAAATAAGCAGGGTGACAATATACAGCCTTGATGTATTCCTTTTCTGATTTGGAGCCAGTCTGTTGTTCCATGTCCAATTCTAACTGTTGCTTCCTGACCTGCATAAAGATTTCTCAAGAGGCATGTCAGGTGGTCTGGTATTCCACCTCTTTAAGAATTTTCCACAGCTTGTGGTGATCCACACAATCAAAAGCTTTGGCATTTTAGGAATCAGCGAACTAAAGTGGACTGGAATGGATGAATTTAACTCAGATGACCATTATATCTATTACCGTGGGCAAGAATCCCTTAGAGGAAATGGAGTAGCCATCACAGTCAAGAAAAGAGTCCAAAATGTAGTACTTGGATGCAATCTAAAAAATGACAGAATGATCTATATTTGTTTCCAAGGCAAATCATTCAATATCACAGTAATCCAAGTCTATGCCCTGACCAGTAATGCTGAAGAAGCTGAAGCTTAATGGTTCTATGAAGACTTAGAAGATCTTCTAGAACTAACACCCAAAAAACATGTTTTTTTCATCATAGAGAACTGGAATCCAAAAGTAGGAAGTCAAGAAATACCTGGAGTAACAGGCAAATTTGGCCTTGGAGTACAGAATGAAGCAGGGCAAAGGCTAATAGAGTTTTACCAAGAGAATACACTGGTCATAGCAAACACCCTCTTCCAACAACACAAGAGAAGACGCTACACATGGACATCACCAGATGGTCAATAATGAAATCAGATTGATTATATTCTTTGCAGCCAAAGATGGAGAAGCTCTATACTATATGTATAGAATAGATAACTAATAAAAACATACTTATAGCACAAGGAACGCTATTCAGTACCCTGTATTGACCTAATGGGAAAGAATCTGAAAAAGAATGCATATATGTATGTGAAAGTGAAAGTGTTAGTTTCTCAGTCATGTCCAACACTTTGCAACCCCATGGACTGTAGCTGTGGCCCACAAGGCTTCTCTGTCCATGGAATTTTTCAGACAAGAATACTGGAGTGGTTAGCCATTCCCTTCTCCAGGGGTCTTCCAGACCCAAGGGTTAAACTCAGGTCTCCTGCATTTCAGGCAGATTCTTTACCATCTGAGCCACCATATGTATGACTGATTTGCTCTGCTGTACATCTGAAACTTACTCAACACTGGAAATCAACTATACTTCAGTAAAATTTTTTTTTTAATGGAAAATAGATAACAGAGAAGGAAAACACCAACAAGTAAATAATTAGAGTTGAAGCTGAGCAAAAAAGGCAACAAAAGAACTGTGAAGTTAGTTGCAAGGGAGTGAACTAAGAAAGTTCAAGTACTGGAGGTGATACATCTTTTTATACAGGGTTTTGAAAAGGCCAAGCATTAATTGGTGAGAAAAACAAAAAAGGGAGACACTTAAATCAGAGATGAAGTTTGGTCAAAATAAATCAATGGTTAATGCCCAGAATAATGAGAAAGATTCATCAAACTTTGAATGTGAGGAGGGAGGGGACCTCGTGTTGGGTGGGATGGTGAGGCATCTAAGCTGTCACACGGGAACCAGGTGGTCCAAACCTGGAGGCAACAGGAAGCTGGGGATCTACATGGGGGTTTAGATGGGAATGTAAACCAGAGGCCCCAGTTCTTAGTCATATTATATATCTAAGTAGCACCTCTGATGTGCCCCCAAAGACTCTGCTTTTTGCTGAACAATTCATCCATTGCTCTCAGGACCTCTAAAGTGGATTAATGTTCTTAACTTCCTTCATCTCCCTTTTCCATTTGGCTTCAGACAGAGGAAAATTAAGCCAGGGCAGTAAAAGGAGGGGTTCCAAATGCAGATCATGAGTATCTTTTGAAGCTGCCCATAATAAAGAACATATTTAGGCCTACAACTAGCCGGTTTCATCTCTTGAATGTTTGAATACATTATAAGTGAATTTGCCCTGTGATTAATATCTCACCTCAATTTTCTTGGTCATCCCAACTACAAATAAACTACAAATAAACAGAGTCCCACTGCTGATAGTAAATTTAGAGGCCTTTATTGGAGGATTGTAAATACACTATTTTTCAAGTGCCCTGAACTAAACTAGAATTTTGCAAATATTTACATTGAGAAACTGTCATTTTTAACTACTCCAAGAATATGATGGCTAAAAGTATAATCCTTTGTATGAAAAATCAAAACTCATGAATTAAATTATAAAAATGTTTTCTGTTCTCTCTCACTATGTCAACATATATATATGTATATATATCAGTATCTATGTATATGTAAACCAAGTTTTTTCTCCAGTTGATTGGACCACACCAGTAGTATAAAAAATTACAGCCAAGAAATAGTCACAGCATTTTTGTTAATAATTCCAAATGTTCTTGCCCAAAGGAGGGAAGAATGCTTTCCAGTCATAAATCTTTCTATTATACAGTGAAGCTGAAATTGTTCCTTTTGTCATGATAGTACCAAATGCAAGGAGTCTGATTTCATCTATCTTGACAAAGTAAAGGTGCTACATCTACTTCTTTTATGTTTTTTGAGGTAATCTATTTCAGTTGGTCAGTGCTGTCTATAGGGGTGTGAAAAAAATCATGCAGTGGTGCCATGATTTCTAATGGTCTCACATACTATTGCAAATGTGTGGACCACCCCCCTACCCCACGCTCTTAGAATGAGCAAGGGCTCTTTAGATATGTCACTGACATTTATTGCTTCTCTGTGGTCTCTAAAAGAGAGGAAGTGTGAGGATTAGAGAGGATTTGTAAACTATATATTACAGGAACCCACTTGGAATCTCCTATCTAAACTTGATAGAACTAATGTAACATTTTTCTATGGGTCAGATTTTTGTACATTAAACCTTATACATCAAGAATTATTCTGACTGTCTCTGATATGTCAGTTCATTTCCAATGTCTCTATGTAGGTACAAGGCAAGATAGCAAGTGGTGTTCACATGTCGTGTGTGAAAATTTCTGCAACCAAAACAGTCAAGACTCACCTTCTGTCCATTCCATCAAACGATCATTAACCAAATTTCCTTCTTATCTGAGCCAGAATTTGCTGATCTTTGCTTATGATTCCCGCCAAACTGAAACCTGGATTGTTGTGCTGCCCAGTCTCATCAGAAGCCAAAGTTAAATTCCAATTCTTGCCACTGGTTGTTGATTGAATAAGTAGACATGAATTCACCTCAGCTAAGACACAGGGGGATGAAAAGAGGAGGAGAGCATAGGAGGAAAAGTAGAAGAGGAAGTGATTATGAAACTTCTTTTCAATGCTAAGTCATCTACATCTTGCCATCAGGCCAGTTATTTTGTAAACCGCCTCTCAGTGTGTGTTTATGTGATGTTTCCTTGTGAATAGATTCAAGTTATGAATTTTTGGTAATAATATTACAAAAATGAAGCCGTATCCTTCTTAGTGCATCACATGGGGAGACATGTGTATCCGTGGTCCCATGCTTGGTGATGTTAACTTGAGTTAATTAGTCATGAAGATGGCTGCCCGGTCTCTACTTGTTTCCTAATGGTCTTAATTACCTAATATAAAATTTAAAGATATAGCCAAGGAAATTGACATCAAACAGGATTGAAACTTTACATGAAAAAAAATTAAATTGTTGCATAATGGTTCCATGTCTCTTTGATTCTTTAGTGCAAATACTAATCTAACTTTATAATAAAAACATCCTGATCTTCCATGGTTGCTTTATAATGACTTTTCAAACATTTACTTAAACAAAATGTACAGTTGGTATTGCCATTTTATTTGAGAAAAATGATGAGTTGGTAGGAATTGTTCCAAGGAGTTTGATGTTTAAGTTTATTCAACTGTGGTTTCCTTTGGCCAGATTGTACTCATGCATGCTTCGGTAATAATGTGTGTGCCACCACCTGAGGGAGTTTCCCAGTGGAGGAATGAAGGGGGCCCTTCCAGACAAGGTTTTTTTTCTTTTAGGTTAATATGTGAGTATTTTAAATCATTCCAAGATTTCTAGGGATGGAAAGCACTCAAGAGGTCTGAAGCTTGTTGCCACATTTTAGGTAAAGATTATACTCAAATCAGCTGAGGAAGATCCCAACTTATCCTTAAAATAAAAAGTATAGAGCAATTTAGAATTACTCACCATCCCTTTGCTGCTCAGCTCTTGTTGCTCACCAAGTAAACAAGAACTGGATTCCTTCTTCAGACTTCTCTCTGGCCAAGGGCAGCCACGGGCAGGGACACAGAGCTGGACTAGGCCTTGGCAACTCACTGATGGGGGAAAGATTCTCTGAAACACATCTTTTCTATAGGGAGACATTTGCTGAGACCATCCAGGGGATTCTAGAGCTCACGCAATATAGAGCAGTATTTGATTTTATAATCTGAATTCTACCTCTCTTCATGGGCATATTGGCCCTTGCCTGTTGATCTGGATATTCTTGGTGGACCGGTCAAGTAAACACTTGAATGTCCTTGACCTGATATTTGTGAATATTGATTGGTGGCCTGAAATAGAGAGATTTCTCTATTTTGTGGGGGAAGGAAAAGAGAAAGTATTGAATATCTACTCTGTACCAGGAACAGTCATCTCATTTAATTCTTAACCCAAGCCTGTAAAGTAGATTTCTTAAATTCCTTCATTCATCCATTAATTGAAGTGTTTAGTGAGTACTTACTATGTGCTGGGCATTGTGAAAAGTGCTGGAACTCAGTATTCCTTCCCTTCTAGGACCTTCTAGTATTGTGTATTTCTTCATTTATATGACTTGAATCAATTTTTAATTTAACTTGGTGATTAAAATATTTTTTAAATAATTAATATATAGGAAGATAATAAAAACATGTAGCAAGTAGGGTGGAAAAAGAAGAGCAAATGATCTGTTTTCTCCACATTTTTATATGACAAAGGAAGGGAATGTGAACAAAAGAACAAAAACCCACTTCCCTGATTTATCTTTAAAATTTCACTCATTTTCTGAAACAAAATACATTTCACATATATAGCAACTTCTCTGACTTTTTAACTGCTCACAGTAGGCCTTGCAGTCACCTCTGTTACCTGATAATCCTTGGCTTCTGAGATTTTCCCTTAATCATACTCCAATGAACTTTATTTCAAGAGCAGCCTATCTGTTTCACAGGACTGATCTCCTTCCAGACTTCAGATGGGAAATGTCAGCCCTCCTGTCAACATCCCTAAGGTTTAAATTCCTGGGATACCAGAGATACTCAGAGAGAACAGTCCAGTGTCCGCTGTGGGCACACACCACTCTCCCTAATGCCACTGGTAAGAGCCGAGGAGAGGTCTTCTCAACTGTTTTTTTTAATAGCAAAATAGGCCAATAAAAAGATTCTACAAACCTAGAACCACTGATTAGGGGAGAGATTCTTTGGAACACATCATTTCTATATAATGAGGCATTTGCTGGACCATCCAGGGAGAGGGGGGCAGTTCTAGAGCTGAGGCAATCGGGGAAATTATCTGGTTTTATAATCTGAGTTCCACCTCTCCTCATGGGCATATTGGGCCTTGTCTACTGACCAGGATATTCTTGGTGGACCAGTTGAGTAATGATCTGAATGTCCTTGACCTGCTATTTGTGAAACTGAATGGTGGTTTCCTTGCTGAAAAGTTTAGTGGGCATATATAAAACAGAAAGAAGCAAGGTTGATAATTCATTTGATAATTTTTTATTGATAACTTATCAACATTGATAAAATATTTATAGAAACAGTCATTTGACTGTTTTTCAATCCAAAAGCTTAAGGAAGACATCTCTGCGGTCACAGATGGGAGGGACTGACCAGGCATTCTGGGCTTCTTCATCAAAAAGACATCAAATTTACTTCTAGGACACGTTTGCCTGAGTGGGGGTGTTCTGAGATGGACTAAGCTCCAAAGAACCATTTCCACAGAAGCGCGTCCTTCAGCCTGGCCTATGGGGCAGCTCGCATACGAGCCTGACTTTCATATCGAATGATCCTCCCCATCATTAGGTTTGAACGTGTGAATTTGCCCTGTGATTTTGCATGCCTGAGCACCCCACAGCTGACTCAGAAGAAATTCTCGAGGTTGTTTGCTGTGTCTGAAGAATTATCCCCATTCTGGCCAGCAACCAGATGCTTTGATCTGATGACAGGACTTGCTGTAATTGGTGGAGCACTAAAATTAAGCCTGGCAGCCACCTACAGGGGCAGCAGGATATGTCTCGTGGACCAAGGAGCTGCCCAGAGACACACTGACAGGCAGGAAGCAGGTGAAGCGGAACTTGGGCAAAGATGCCATCTCAGAATAGATATGAAAAATGGGCAAGATGAGCTTGTGAAGAATTCGGGGGGCGGGAGGATGGTGGTGATCTGAGGGTGTGGTATTATGAGAAGGCTCAGAGAGGAGGGAATTGTTTTCCCTGGAGACTGAGATCTGAAGAGACTGCTGAAGAGATGGTGTATTTGTCACAGCGAGAATAATCAGGACGTTGGCATTTGGACTCTGGTGACAGGGATGAAAATGAGATTCTGTGAAAGATGTATCAGAGTCAACAGGCAGGGGCTTGGCAGTGGCAGGAGGGATGAAGCCACCGAATGGAGACAATTTGCTGCAGAAAGTGAGATGGTCATAATTGTCTCAATCCGAATGGACACCCGCGGTGGGAGCGTGGGGTGCTCAGCAGAAAGCAGGGTGAGCTCTGAGCACCTGGCCAGGCTCCTGGGGAGAACAGTGGGGCACTGGGTGATGGTCACTGCCCAGAGGGAGACAGTGACACTGGGGTGTGTGTGGCCATTGACCCCCACACCAGGCTCAGTTTTTGTTGTGTACCTTAACATGGCTCAGTGTGACCTCCTTCCTCTATTCAGTTATTACGTGTGACCCAGACGAACCACGGGTGAGGAGGCTTGTACTCAGTGCCTTATTTCAGCACAGCTCTATTAACTAAAAATAGAGCGCGAGCCGTGGTTTACCCGAGGCCAGCCAGTGTGTGAGTCCTAGATTCCTATTTATCAACAGGCTGTGCCTCGGTGCATCGCAAACAATTCAGATCCATTCTGATGGCGTGTCAGCCAAAAAAATGCCCATCTTACATGGGACCATCGGTAAGTGTGGTACCCATCATTCTTCCAGCCCCTAGGCAAGGACACCGAAGAGCTCCAAAAGCATCATGTCACTGCCCGCACGAGGCTCTCACAAGGTGGGGAGGGGAACTAGTTTGGTTCCCTCTGTTCTCTGGAGGGGTGAAGACAGAGGCTCAGTGCATCGCCCAGGATCAAGCAGGAATGACGGCTTGCCTCCATCCCACCTATCGCAAAACTGGACTTTCTCAGCCCTGATTTTATTTTCTGTATGAATAATGTGCACTGAAACCTGTACACTGAGACCGCCTGCTCAATCCAGTCTCAGGGAGCTTCTAACAGGCACTAAATGGGAATAGAACCTTTGCAAGGGGGCAGAAACATCACTTCTTAGCAGAAAATAAATCCTTAATGGGAAATGCAGCCTGAGGCCACTGGGGTCTGGGGAATAAAGGGTCCCTGGGGGCTGCTAGGATTAGTACACACAGACACCTTTCTTCAAAAATGTTTAAAAGATCACACAGAGCTCTCAGAGCTGGCAGCCATGAGGAGAGCCTGGGGTTCTGATTTTATGAGCTACCTTCAAGATCATTTGAGAGTCAATTAAAAAAACCCTGCCATAGGACAGGGCATGTTCGTGGAGTAAGAAGAGAAAAGTGGAAAGCCTATCACCAGACAGACATGTGAACGTGGAATGTGTGAGAGAAAAGATGGCCGAGTGCCAGTACTTAAAAGAACAAATGATGCCTCTTAGGCCACAGAAGCCTAGGGCAGAGCTGATGGGTTATGGGAAGGCCACGTTGCTAGTAGGCTGTGGTCAAAATTGGGTTCAGTTTTGCAGTAACACAGTAACTAAATGCTGTGGTCGTTTTTGAGCATAAACTTTACATACAAAGACGAGATCATTATCTGCAAACCTCCTTAGAAAAAAGTGCTGCCTGATGAGAAAGGAAGATAGCGTTTCCATCCTTCTAAAATTGTTTTCAGATACTGTTTAGGCTTTTCTCTTTAAATAGCTTCCTTTCAGCCTTCTTAGCTCCTGCCCTGCCTACAATTCTACACAAACAACAGATGCTGAGACCTGTCTGAAGGGACTACACGTTTGACTCATCTCAGAAGGCCTGTCAAAGACACTCAGAGGCAAAGTTACTTGTTTGAGGTGACAGTAGCTCATTTTTCTATGAAAATAGATCCATGGTTTAAAAAACAAAAAAAAGAAAGAAAACAACATCGCCTAATACAGCTGGTATTTCCAAGCCTCATTTTCTCCCTGGGGAGAAAATCTCTTGTTGATTATTGCAAAAATGTGCCAGAGATAACAGAAATCCTGCGTGTATTTGGTTCCAAGAGAGAAAGCTTGAAGCTGTTCCTAAGTTTTTGTGTGTTTTCGATCCCTTTTGTTGCTGCTGTTGCTGTTTCAGTCTGTTTATGACAAATAGAGATTCTATCACCTCGAAATGCCAGAGTGGAAGAAAAGTGAAAACTTCCAGGTTTCCACATTTTGACCTGGTATATGATGCAGCACAGATGTGAGTCATTCGCATTAACTTCTGATTTTACACCTCTGTCCCCACCCCCAATGGAATAGATGCTCTTCTGCAGAAAGGCAGGGCTGTAAGACCTCCAGGATGACTTGGTCCAAGTGTGCCACTCAGATCTCAAGAAGATAAGGATGCAACTGTCTGGGTTTATATCTCGATGACCCTGGACAACTTAGTCTTCCTGTATCTGGGTGTCGCCATCCATAAAATAAAATAAATAAATAAATAAATAAAAGTAAAAGAAAAAAAAATCGGGGTGATATGAGTGCCCACCTCCTGTGGGTGTTGTTGGGAGAGTTCACGGGTTAACAAGTGCACTAATGTAGAGGTCGGAGACGGCTGCTCTCACTGCCATCATTTGAAGTAAATTAGTGTCTCACTTAACTTTCCTATTTATGGCATCTCTTCCTGTAGCTTTCTGGAGCTTTATTTTCCTTGAAGTTGAACGGTTCTATGAAGACCTACAAGACCATTTAGAACTAACACCCCCAAAAGATGTCCTTTTCATTGTAGGGGACTGGAATGCAAAAGTAGGAAGTCAAGAAACACCTGGCGTAACAGGCAAATTTGGCCTTGGAGTACAGAATGAAGCAGGGCAAAGGCTAACAGAGTTTTGCCAAGATAACACACTGGTCATAGCAAACACCCTCTTCCAACAGCACAACAGAAGACTCTACGCATGGACATCATCAGATGGTCGACACCAAAACCAGATTGATTATATTCTTTGCAGCCAAAGATGGAGAAGCTCTATGAAGTCAGCAAAAACGAGACCAGGAGCTGACTGTGGCTCAGATCATGAACTGCTTATTGCCAAATTCAGACTTAAATTGAAGAAAGTAGGGAAAACCACTAGATCATTCAGGTATGACCTAGATCAAATCCCTTATGAGTATACAGTAGAAGTGACAAATAGATTTAAGGGACTAGATCTGATAGACAGAGTGCCTGATGAACTATGGACGGAGGTTCATGACATTGTACAGGAGACAGGAATCAAGACCATCCCCATGGAAAAGAAATGCAAAACAGCAAAATGGCTGTCTGAGGAGGCCTTACAAATAGCTGAGAAAAGAAGAGAAGCAAAAAACAAAGGAGAAAAGGAAAGATATTACCATTTGAATGCAGAGTTCCAAAGAATAGCAAGGAGAGATAACAAAGCCTTCTGCGGAGATCAATGCAAACAAACAGAGGAAAACAACAGATTGGGAAAGACTAGAGATCTCTTCAAGAAAATGAGAGATAGCAACGGAACATTTCATGCAAAGATGGGCTCGATAAAGGACAGAAATGGTATGGACCTAACAGAAGCAGAAGATATTAAGAAGAGGTGGCAAGAATACACAGAAGAACTGTACAAAAAAGATCTCCGTGACCCAGATAATCACAATGGTGTGATCACTCACCTAGAGCCAGACATTCTGGAATGCGAAGTCAAGTGGGCCTTAGGAAGCATCACTACGAACAAAGCTAGTGGAGGTGATGGAATTCCAGATGAGCTATTTCAAATCCTCAAAGATGATGCTGTGAAAGTGCTGCACTCAATATGCCAGCAAATCTGAAAAACTCAGCAGTGGCCACAGGACTGGAAAAGGTCAGTTTTCATTCCAGTCCCAAAGAAAGGCAATGCCAAAGAATGCTCAGACTACCACACAATTGCGCTCATCTCACACGCTAGTAAAGTAATGCTCAAAATTCTCCAAGCCAGGCTTCAGCAATATGTGAACCGTGAACTTCCAGATGTTCAAGCTGGTTTTAGAAAAGGCAGAGGAACCAGAGATCAAATTGCCAACATCCTCTGGATCATCGAAAAAGCAAGAGAGTTCCAGAAAAACATCTATTTCTGCCTTATTGACTATGCCAAAGCCTTTGACTGTGTGGATCACAATAAACTGTGGAAAATCCTGAAAGAGATGGAAATAGCAGACCACCTGACCTGCCTTTTGAGAAACCTGTATGCAGGTCAGGAAGCAACAGTTAGAACCCGGCATGGAACAACAGACTGGTTCCAACTAGGAAAAGGAGTACGTCAAGGCTGTATATTGTCACCCAGCTTGTTTAACTTATATGCAGAGTACATCATGAGAAACGTTGGGCTGGAAGAAGCACAAGCTGGAATTAAGATTGCCGGGAGAAATATCAATAACCTCAGATAGGCAGATGACACCACCCTTATGACAAAAAGTGAAGAAGAACTAGAGAGCCTCTTGATGAAACTGAAAGTGGAGAGTGAAAAAGTTGGCTTAAAGCTCCACATTCAGAAAACTAAGATCATGGCATCTGGTCCCATCCCTTCATGGGAAATAGATGGGGAAACAGTGGAACAGTGTCAGACTTTATTTTTGTGGGCTCCAAAATCACTGAAGATGGTGATTGCAGCCACGAAATTAAAAGACGCTTGCTCCTTGAAAGGAAAGTTATGATCAACCTAGATAGCATATTGCAAAGCAGAGACATTACTTTGCCAACAAAGGTCCGTCTAGTCAAGGATATGGTTTTCCAGTAGTCATATATGGATGTGAGAGTTGGACTGTGAAGAAAGCTGAGCGCCGAAGAACTGATGCTTTTGAACTGTGGTGTTGGAGAAGACACTTGAGAGTCCCTTGGACTGCAAGGAGATCCAACCAGTCCATCCTAAAGGAGATCAGTCCTGGGTGTTCATTGGAAGGACTGATGTTGAAGCTGAAACTCCAATACTTTGGCCACCTCATGAGAGGAGTTGACTCATTAGAAAAGACCCTGATGCTGGGAAGGATTGGGGGCAGGAGGAGAAGGGGACGACAGAGGATGAGATGGCTGGATGGCATCACCGACTTGATGGACATGAGTTTGGGTAAACTCCAGGAATTGGTGATAGACAGGGAGGTCTGGCATGCTGCAATTCATGGGGTTGCAAAGAGTCGGACACCACTGAGTGACTGAACTG
The DNA here is from genome assembly GCA_024291935.2 of Okapia johnstoni. Classification (NCBI taxonomy): domain Eukaryota; kingdom Metazoa; phylum Chordata; class Mammalia; order Artiodactyla; family Giraffidae; genus Okapia; species Okapia johnstoni. The sequence goes on from CM044324.1 coordinate 11,769,788, forward strand.
AACTTCCTGTAGTTTTCTGGAGCTCTGAGCACTTTTTGGGCTATGGCTCTTTTTATTTTCCTTGGGAGTGTGTGTTGTACAGAATGTAAGTGCTGCTATGGAAATAAAAGAGAATTTCAGAGTCTAAAAACGGCTGCTCTTTTGTTTAATACGTAGCATCAACCGTTTCAACAAATAATCACAGTTCCCCCATCCAGGCCAAACTTTGCTCTTTAGTATCATGAATGAGGATTTCACAGATAAACCACGGCTAAGTCAGAACGTGGATATTTGCATAAACACACTTGGCCCCACTAGTATGTAAAGATGGCTTCTGAGTGCCGCAAGAGCGTCTACGTAAACTTTCTAGAGCACATGGACCACAGCCACTGTGAGAACATCTGTGTCTTCCCATCTCAGGCCTCATGCAGGCGCTGTGGAAACCAAGTTCATTCTTTCTTGGCCACGAAACAGCTTTATGTAGAGTGGATTAGAACGGCCCAGGTCCTGAAAGTCAACACAGTCAAGTCAGAGTGCTGGGGACCGGAGCATCCTTGAAGGCAGTTCTGGGAGTGTCTGGAAAGTAGAGGGCTTGCTCTGGCCTCTCAGGACCCTGAATCAGCTTCTTTGGCTCTCCTTCTGTGCTGCTTGGTGCCCTACCTGATGGCCACCCAGCAAATGCCCAGGCTCTGCATCTGCTCTGATCTCATTTTCCATCTAAACAGATTTCCTTTCTTGCCTGCCTTCTTAGGACTCTGCACTTGGCTAGGAATAACCTAACAAACTCAATCTAGTTGCCATGAACTGCCTGAGCACGTGTGTGTGTGTGTGTGTGCACATGTGTTTTTTTCTGTGTCCGTTTGCTTCTGGGTGTGTCCATGTATGGGTGTGTGTGTGTATGCATAGAAGCACAAGTGCAGGCTTGCAAAAGATGTTAGTGGTTGAGCTTGTTTAACTCTCAGATTCAGTTTAAATTTTAGCAAACATTGGTGATGCACTAATGCCAAAAACAGAGTCCTGGGAAGGGGCACAGAGTCCGGACCAGTAGGGAAAGTTGTCCAAGAAAGTCATTTCCTCTGTCTCTCAGGTCCTGCTATGAGTAGCCTGAATATTATGTTGGCTTTGAAAATAATATTAGAGATAAAATGATACAGAGGCCGAATCCAAAGGTCCTTATGCTTCACGACTAGCGATTTAAAATTCTTCATGTTTATTGTTGGAAGAGGACTTTAAGATGTCAGGGAGACCCATAGTGGCAGAGTTTTGAAAGCTTTCACTCTTGCTTTGTATGTTAACATTACTGAAGAAGAGCCTAGTGGCTACAGTGACTGAGCTGGCTTGCCCCTCTGACCCCCGGGACATCTTGCTAGGTGGGTAGCTTGAAAAGATACTAGGTCTTCTGCCAGCTTCTCCATCTCTAGTTAAGAACCGACCCACACCTAAACCAGAGGGTGTTGATTCCTAGTTCTGCCACTCACCAGCTGAGGGAGTTTGGATAGGTTACTGAACCTTTCTAGTTTCCTGAATTTATAAGACAGGGACAATACTATCTAATTCACAGTGTCACTGAGATGAGTCGACATAACACAGGTAAATGGCCAGATGCATTGCAGGCTTACCTACAATGTTCATTTCACTTCCTGAATGGTCAATTTCCTCATGGCAGAAATGAGGCTTCGATTTAATCCAGATTTACTCCAGATCAGCACTGACAGAATATTATCAATGATGGCTGACTGACAAAGTTAATCCTCAACAAACTCCATTTATCATCCCTACTTTTTCTGGAAAGGCAGAGAGGGCAGGATTCACAGTATCAGGGTAGATGTGAGCTTTCAGGCCATCAAGTTGTAACAAATTATGTCCAACACAAGTATGGTAATTTTGTGACAACTGTTACTCTGTGGGAAGTTGAGATGAGATGACCAAATATATAATTTTTGTGTTTCAACTTTTCTGTACCACCTTATTATCTTTAAATAGAAAATAATGTACAAACAAAATGGTTAGTACTCTTTTTTTTTGTTTCCTCTCTTTTTCTGTGAGGTCTCTTCAAAACCTCTCAGTCTTCAAGCTGTCTACAAAGTGCTGCTTTCAAATATTAAGGGCCAAAGTTTCAATTGGACTTCTTTCTCTCGCCTCCTGTTATTTACAGGTGCTGATTCTAAATGCAAAAGTCCCAATTTACTAGTATAATTACCCAATTTATATGCATAAAGGTGGGTGCCACTCACAAAAATTAATGCAGCCCAAAATACCACAGGTAAGGCCAATTCAAATGTGATTATCACTTAACATATTCAGACTGGGCGGGGAACTCCACTGACTAGATTATTTTAGTTATGCCACATCTCCTACTGGGCTTCCCCAGTAGCTCAGAGGTAAAAAATCTGCCTGCCAATGCAGGAGACTCAGGTTCAATCCCTGGATCAGGAAGATCCCTTGGAAGAGGAAATGGCAATCCACTCCAGTATTCTTGCCTAGAGAATCCCATGGACAGAGGAGCCTGCTGGGCTACAGTCCATAGGGTTGCAAAGAGTCGGACATGACTGAGCAGCTTAGCACATCTCCTAATTTTGCACCAGTGCCATAATGGGGTTCCATTCTGAGTGCCCAGTGAGGAATCCAGATTGAGTCTTGGTGAGGAGCTTCGGTGGATTCTTCAGGAAAGTGATATAATGAAACTGAAATTTTTGCAAAATGAATCCGTTCACCTCTGCACGGTGATTGGCAGATCCTGAGATCTGGAGACATAGGAGAAGACCATCACCAGTGATGCCAGGTGGGCTGGGAACCATGACCTGGGGTGTGGGAAACACATCTGATGGGTGGAGGGTGGATAAAGAAGGTTGGCGATGGCTTTATATTCTCACCAACTGAGATGACTCAGAGTCTCAAGTTGCTCAAGAAAATAATAAATGTCTTTGACTGGAAGGGGAGGTGATTTGGGAATTCCTGCTAGAAAACAGATAGCAAGCTTGATACGGACATGGTCTTTGATGGCAGGGACCTCATCTCCATTCCCATGATCTCTGTAGTATTTATACAGTGTTATGACCTGAGTGCATAGATGCTCAATTAAAAACTCTGATGAATAATTGACTGAGTGACCTGCGAACATTTGAATAACACAGTCACAAGACAAAACAGGTCCAGGATGGCTGTTCTACTGAAGTTTACACAACTGACAATTTTCACTGGATAAGATGTCCAGTTAACAGAAGATATGCTAAAACAGCTTGTTCCAGAAATCTGGTAGATTTTTATCTCTCTGGCTTCCTTAATCTGCCGTCTGTATGTGTTAGGTTGAGGGCTTTCCCTCACCATGCTGTTAGGCAAACAGCAAAAGTAGAACTCAGGGTCCCTAAACCTGGTTTGGTACAGCTGTGTTAGGAGGCAGGGGGAACCCGTGTCATCTGGGAACCACATGGATTGGAAGTTGTAAAGTCACACTCATGAATCCCCATTAAAGCAGAAGCGTTGTGTCCCCTGAACACCATTCAGCATCTGGACTGTACATGTTGGTGCCCAGTGATGACAGGAGCCCTGGCAACTCATCAGATGACAAGCAAGTGGACGCCATAAGCCCTGAAGTTATGCAACACTCGTATCTGCGCTGAGTTCACATCTATTAAAAGCTGCCTGATACTAGAGTAAGCTCTATCTTTGGACCTGGGAAGCTTTTTCAAACTTTTAAAACAACTTGCCATTTAGGAAGGCAAGAGTCCAACGACTGGGACTTGAAATGACCATGAAAATTGGGTTTGCTTTTTCAGTCGCCTGCAAAGAACACATTTTTTATTTCTTCGCTCTCCTTTCTCTCGTCTCCCTCTTTTCTTTCTTTTTCCTTTTGGCTCACCACCATGTGGGCCTACTGCCGCTCATTTATTCAACAATCTGTATAATTTTAACATAAAATGATTAATGATTTCCCTGCCAAATTTAAGGAGACAATTGCACTCAAACCCCTCTGATGTCAATGGCGTATTTAAAAGTCTAATTTAACAGTAACATACTTGGCGTTTTGATTCCTTTTGATTTGCCTTATCTTTTTTCATCAACTTAGGAGATTTTTCAGCTACAGTCTTTTGGGATCCTTTTTAACTCTCAGGGTATGTGAGTGCCCTGGGCTCCTTCATTCATTTTTTTTTTTTTAAGATTTTATAAAATTGAAGTATAGGTGATTTACAATGTTATGTTAGTTTCAGGTGTACAGAAAAGTGATTCAGTTATATATATATATATATGTATGAAATTCTTCATATATACATACACACATATATTTATTCTTTTTCAGAATCTTTTCCCTTATAGCTTATTATAAAATATTAAGTATAGTTCCCTGTGCTATACAGTAGGTCCTTGTTGCTTATCTATTATATTTATAGCAGTGTGTATCTGTTAACTCCCCAGTGGCTTCCAGGTGGCGCTGGGGGTAAAGAACCTGCCTGCCAACTCAGGAAATGCAGGTTCAATCCCTGGGTCAGGAAGATCCCCTGGAGCAGGACATTGCAACTGACTCCAGTATTCCTGTCTGGAGAATCCCCATGGAGAGAGGAGCCTGGAGGGCTGCAGTCCAGTGGGTCGCAAGGAGTCGGACATGACTGAAGCGACTTAGCATGCACGCACACACGTTAACCCCCAAATCCTAACTTGTCCCTCTGACTCCCTTTTCACTTTGGTAGCTATAAGTTTCTTGTCTATATCTGTGAGTCTATTTCTGTTTTGTAAGTTTATTTGCAGCATTTTTTTAAAATTTCACATACGAGTGACATCATATGATATTTGTCTTTCTCTGTCTGCCTTACTTCAGTTAGTGATATAATCTAGGTCCATCCATGTTGCTGCAAAAGGCGTTATTTCATTCTTTTTCAAGGCTGAGTCCCTGGGCTCCTTCAGAAGGGAACATGGTAGGGAGAAGGTCAGAACATGCCCTTTCTGCTCTGGCAAGACAAAGATGTTCGCATGACTGGTGTTGCTGAAAGCAGGCTCCTCAACTGGCCTGTTTATCTTCACGGGTCACGTTTGAGGAATTCTTTCTATCCCAGTCTCCTGATAGGCAAAGTGAATTCCAGACCCGAGGCCAATACTTTGAAAGGTTATGGGAAAAATAAATACTTTAGTGTCTGCAAATAATCCCTTCTTGCTACAAGAAAAATATATCTATTAATAAAAAAAATTGTTGGGCAAATATTTCTTCAAAGAAACGCAATAAAAATGACAAGGTGCTTTACACAAAGGCCTCCAGCCCATGGTAAATGTCCTGAGTTGCTACAAATGCTGTCTTAACCCCAGAGTAAAGTGCTTGTTGGACATGAGACCATCAGTTGTAGCTCCAGGAAGCAGGGCTTGAGTGGAGGGGCTCCCAGAGAATCAAGCCCAACTAGAAACGAGTTTTCTCAGTACATTTGCTTGATGCCTAGCTCCTTTGCTTCTGAAAGGTCCGAGTGAGAAGGGAATGGAATAAAACCATTGGAGGATCCTGGTTGCACCTAGTAGGTAAATAAAATTCAGGGCTGTCAGTACCTCTGGCATCGTTTTAGGTTCCAACAACCAGAAAGCTTATTTAAAGATCTATAAGTGAGAAAATATGAGATAGTAAACATCTTCTCTCTCTCTCTCTTTTTTGTATCTGGACCATTTTTAGTCTTTCTTGAATTGCTTACAATATTGTTTCTGTTATGTTTTCATTTTTTGGCCCCGAGGCACGTGGGTTCTTAGTTCCCCAACCAGGGATTGAACCTGCACCCTTTGCACTGGAAGGAAGTCTTAATCACTGGAGAGTCAGGGAAATCCCCTAAATATCTACTTTTCATTAAAAAAAATTTTTTTCCCCTTACCCCCCACCCATCTCCTTCAGGTAGAGGAATATTTGAAACTGCTAAATATTTCAAAGACCATATCAAGGGATTAATAAACTGGAATTTCAAAGTCCATAGGTCTAGAAAGCCTTTAGAAAGACTTAGGGTGGTTTGACACAACTGGGTTAGCACTTCTTAAAATAATACAATTAGGAATCCAGTAAATGTCTTCAGGAGATTCTGAATGATAAAGACAAATTTCAACTGTAAACCTAAGGATTTTAAATACATATTTATTTTCTAACTAATATATGTTTATGGTAGAAATGGGAAATACAGAGAATATAAAGAGCCTTTCAATAGAACTATTCATAATCCTACCACCTTTAAATACTTTGGGAGTCTGGCAGGGAAACACACTCCTATACACACAAAGTGACTACTTTGGCATCATATTAAATATACAGTTACATGCCCACCTCTTTCCATGTAACATTTTTTAATCTTCAACACTTACTATACCATTAACTATACATCAGACATGTGGTTTTTGAAGACCGAACTGATTACTATGGATACTCCAAATTAATACTACTTCATTGTATGCCACTTAGAATTTCTAATTTTTGGTTTTTATAAAGGTTTACCTCAGTGGACAATTGCGTATCTGTTTGTGTGTAAATAGCTGGATAAATAGATCATTTTCTTAGAATAAGTCCTAATAGAAGACTGACTAGGTCAAAGATTATGAGCATTTTAGCAATCTAAGTTTGGATCCCAGGTCAGCTTTTCAAAGTCATCCGTGCCAGGAACTGCTGATTTGGGGCCAGTTTCCTTTGGCGAGGAGTGGACCATCCTAATGGACAGTTCTAATTTATCATGGGTATCATCCCAGTTGGCAGACTCAAGCTTCCATGAGCTTGGCAGCAATGGGTTCCATCCAAGGCCGATTGTTACCTCCACCTGCCCAGAGTTCATTATGGACCCTGGAGGAAGGCCCATCCATCCACAATGAGGTCCTCATGGGCAGAGAGAACAATGGTGGCCATTGAGATGCTGGCGGGAGATGTCAATTTTGTGCAGACAGCTGCATCTCCCCTTCAGCTCACCAGCCGCCTCTGGAGAGCTACGTGAACCGCTCCCCCCTCAAACGTCCTTCCTCTCTGTATGAGGGAGAAGGATAACGAATGTCTACTACATGAAGCAATTAATCTTTAGAAAAAATAAGAACTAACATGGGAAGAGCATCTGTAGAAGACGCTGTATTCTATTTTTGGCAAAACGTGAGCATCTATAGATAAATTGCTCTGTCTACAGCACATTCAGATTTTACCACCTGTGAATTTAATTGAGTCAGTACCTAAGTACCAATTTAAGTAATATGCTCACTTATAATGTTGGTGCCTGTGAGGTATCCTTACAACAAAGAGGAGTTGGTTTTCTTTGGATTTTCAAAGTTAAAAACATGGCTATCTTACCCTAGGTTAGCTTAAAGTTTAAAGAAGGGCAGTGACCCAGGGTCATCGGTCACTTTGTGCAAACATCTGTTTTCCTCTGGGTCACAAAGACACATAGCCTCCCTGTTTTCAATTATTGCATCATTCTCAGGGCTTCAGGGAGTCCCTGTCCAGCCACTGTGGGTTCCCCAGGCTGCCCTCAAACAGCAGCTCTGAAATGGCAGCCAGTGCAGAATCTGGGTTTATTGGCAATACATGGACAAGGGAAGGGATGTGTTTGGGAGTGAAGCAGTTGATGGCACCTGTATAAAGAATGTGTGGGTATTTGATAATTATGATCACCCTCAGAATGCTCCCGGGAGGCATCTATACTGTGCAGGCAGCGCAGCTTTGCCTCAGCAAGTCAGTCTCTCTGTGGTTTGAACTGGAAGCTGATGGATTCTGAATGTGCATTCTTTGCAAGGAGAGATGGCCAAAGTGTCCTCCATGTCCATTTTCAGAGCCCAGCACTTGGTTGAGCCCACATTGTGGCAGGGAAAGGGCCTTAACATAATAGATATTTCTCATGGCATTCAGATTCGCTTTAGGGATAAAACCTGGGAAGAGATGTCTCCACTGATCCCGCGGCCAATATTGTCTCCTCTAGTGAGTATATATGTATTGAAATTAATACAAGAACATATTTTATAAATATATACCTCTTTCTGGTACTTCCCTGGTGTTCCAGTGGTTAAGACTTCACCTTCCAATGTAGGGGCCTCAGGTTCAATCCCTGGCCAGGGAGCAAAGACCCCACAGGTCTCATGAGCGAAAAACCAAACTTAGAAACAATATTGCAACAAATTCAATAAAGACTTTAAAGCTGGTACACATAAAAAAAAAAACCTTAAAAAAAATATGCCCATTCTAGGTAATCTTCCTGTCGAACATCACGCAGAATCCTTTTACTCATCTTCATTGAATCAATGAGTTGCTGTGGACATTGAGAGATCTTCTTTCTGACTTTCCGTCTTTCAGTAAGTGAATGACCAAGTCACCCAGGGCAGACCAGGCTTACACTTTATTTTTAAAGGACCCCATAATGATACCAACTGTTGGCAAGTGTGGGAGGAAATGTGTTCTCTATACACTGCTGCCTGTAAGTTGATACTTTGAACAGCTTAAATATCTATAATAAGGGAATAAACTCTTTAGATCCATATCATGGGATACTTTGCAAAAGGTGGCTCAGTATATACTGACATGGAAAGATAAGCAAGATGAATATTTTTGAAATGAAAAATATAGAATAATATATGTAGTAGGATAGTATCTATCATGTGTGAATAGAATACTCCCTACAAGAATATGTGCTGGGTGTGTGCGTGTGCGTGCATGTAAGACAAAGATCTGGAAAAAGGACAGAGAAGATTACCTATTGCATAACACACATTTTGAAACAGAAATCAGGTCTGGGGAAGAGCATGGTCCAGGAGAAGCTCAGCTTTATTTGCAATGTTTATAATTTGTATAACTAGTGTTTATTACTAATGTATTTTATTCATATATTTATTACTTTACTCTTGATATTACACTATTGCTGCATTGTAGGATTTACATATTATATATTTATTTATTAAGTATTATTTTATTTATTTTTAATATTTATTTTTAATTTATTGATGATTGCTTTACAATATTGGTTTGATTTCTGTCATTCATCAAAATGAATTAACCATAGGTGGACACAAATCCCCTCCTTCTTAAATCTCCCTCCCACTTCCCACCCATACCTACCCCTTATTTTTTAAAAAGTAGAAGAAAACTCCTGAGAGCAAGATAGTTGGTGGTCATGCGTGCATGCATGCTGAGTCACTTGAGTTGTGTATGACTCTGCTACCCTATGGACTAGCTAGTGTAGCTTACCAGGCTTCTCTCTCTGTGGGGATTCTTCAGGCAAGAGTACTGGAGTGGGTTGCCATGCTCTTTTCCAGGGGATCTTCCTGACCCAGGGATTAAAACTGCATCTCTAAAGTTTCCTACATTGGCAGGTGGATTTTTTACCACTAGCATCACCTGGGAAGCTCCCGTGTTGTCCTAGAGATCGCCAAATGCGGTATGCCATTTAAGCATCTCATATCCTGGATCACAGACCTTCTTCCTTCTGGTAGGTTGAGATCTTCCCCTTTTTGATTGAGCTGATGCTTATTTTTCTGGGTTTCCCTTCCTATTGGGCATTTTGAAAATTCAGAGAATGCAGTCAGCACTTTCTGCCTGTTACAAGCCCTCCAACTGGCCTGCCTTCAACTAAGCCAGCTTCCCCGTCTCCCTGGAGGGGGACAGTTCTCAGCTCCACTCTCAGGGCTGCTGGACAGCCGCTCTTCTCACTGACTGTGCTGGCTTGAACACGAGCACAGACACCTGTGAGGTCTCAGCCTCAGGATTCCTGGACCAGGTCTGTCCACATCTTATTAACAGCACACAGGAAAGGTCCCTGTTGGTTGAGAGGAAAACGTTAAGATTTATTTTTCTTTTTGAAGGTGATTGACCCCAGGAAAGAGTGCTTGTTTGGAACATGAGCTGTCAGACTATGCTGTGGACAATTAGTTCTCTGCCGCTCGCTGCATATCAATACATATGTGCAAATTCAGAGATTTCACAACTCAAGCCAAACATAGTTATCTACACACAGTGGGGAAAAACGTTCACAGAAGATTATGTGAACTGTCGATTTAAGTTCTTCTCAACACATGAAAACAGCTGTCTTACTTTCCTCACAAGTCAGCAGCCTGTAGAATTCTATTACCTGAGTCAAATTTAACACAATTTTCCTTTTTTTTAAGTGATGAGCTTTATGATGAGAGACAAATAGAAAATTCCATCTTTGGTTGGTGGCAAGAGGTCAAGGGCAGCAGATTGAATCTATGGGAAATGGTACAACCATTCACAGAGAAGGTGGGGTGCCCCAGCCTTTAATTTCACTCCTTGGACCTATTAGATTTCTCACATCAAATAATGATGTTGGTCTCACCCCATCCTTGCCAACTGAACCCCATGGTGATGTTAAAGTGAAAGCCAGTACTGACAAATTCTAGAGGCTTTCCCTTCTTCAGTAGTTTCTGAATATTTTTTTAAAATGTCCTTCATAGGTGGTTTCCATCCACACAAATTGATGAAAAGCATATGCTGAACAGAACACAGCATCAGAGAATACAGATCTTGTGAATAAAGCATCAATCATTTGGTCCTCCTGCCTCTGAAATTCTGGATGGACTTCTAGCCTGTCTACCAGCCTCTTGAGTCTCCACGGGAGCTCTACCCCTTGAGTGTAGTGAGAGCAGGGCCACATGCAGCTTGGGATCTGCCATCATTCCTTCTTTTTCAGGTCCCAACAGAGGGATTCCTAAATGGAATTGGCTCCTTCTCTCTCATGCCTGGTGGTTCAGCTAGTAAAGAGCCTGCCTGCAGCACGGGAGACCTGAGTTCAATCCCTGGGTTGGGAAGATCCCCTGGAGAAGGGAACAGCTATCCACTCCAGTATTTTGGACTGGAGAATCCCATGGACTCTATAGTCCATGGGGTCGCAAAAAGTCGGACACGGCTGAGCGAATTTCGCTTTCACTCACGTGTCTTCCTCCATCCCAAGGGAGTCTTGAGAAGACATGTGCCCACCTCTTCCCAAGTCAGGGTCATCTGAACACTGAAGGACTCCTGCCTGTGAGTTTTTCAGGGTCGTAGAGTTACTTACAAGTAAATTCCTCCCCCTAACAGTAGGAAATATCCCTGTTATTTTGTCTGTGTCTTTCAGATACTGCACTATAAACATGCAGCCAATTGTAGATTTGATGTGGCAGGAACAATCTGTTAGGTCCAAGCCCTGGACCTTGGCTGTGTGTGGAATGTCCTGTTCACAGAGCAGGCAAACAGAAGGGGTTTGTGGCTTCTCCTCCCCTCTTCATGCTGGGCCACTGCTCCTGCCACATTTCCACTGTCTGAGCTTCCGCAATGGCCTCTGTCTAGGTCTCCAGGAGTCTCCTCTCTTGTTGTGTCTCCCATGTCTTTCCTTGATTCCCTTGTGTTGCCTACTGAATAATATTAAAACTATATGTAAATATCCAGATCATTTTATCCCCCATCCTTGCCATATCCGTATTTCTGCTTTCTATGTCTGCATCTCTATTCCTGCCCTGCAAATAGGTTCATCTGCTCATTTTCCTAGATTCTACATAATATATCTTAATATATGATATTTGTTTTTCTCTTTCTGATATTTCATTTTGTAGGACAGTCTCTAGGTCCATCCATGTCTCTACAAATGACTCCATTCCATTCCTTTTAATAGCTGAGTAATACATATAGCTGATTCACTTCACTGTACAGCAGAAATCAACACAATATGGTAAAGCAACTATACTCCAGTGAAAAAGCATTATACCTAATTTTAGTATACAGAAGCCCTTGAGTACGACATACCTTGCCATCTATTGTGGGCTGAACTGTGTGCCACAGTGAGATTCAGATCCTATTTTTGATACTTGTGAATGTGACTCTTTTTGGAAACAGGGTCTTTGCAGATAGTTAGTTCAAATGAAGCCACCGACAAAAGTCCATCTAGTCAAAGCTATGTTTTTTCCAGTAGTCATGTATGGATGTGAGAGGTGGACCATAAAGAAAGCTGAGTGCTGAAGAATTGATGCTTTTGAACTGTGATGTTGGGGAAAACTCTTGAGAGTCCCTTGGACTGCAAGGAGATCCAACCAGTCCATCCTAAAGGAAATAAGTCCTGAATATTCACTGGAAGGACTGATGCTGAGGTGCTGAAGCTGAAGCTCCAATACTTTGGCCACCTGATGCGAAGATCTGACTCACTGGAAAAGACCCTGATGCTGGGAAAGATTGAAGGCAGGAGGAGAAGGGGATGACAGAAGATGAAATGGTTGGATGGCATCACCGATTCAGTGGACGTGAGTTTGATTAAGCTCTGGGAGTTGGTGATGGACAGAGAAGCCTGGCATGCTGCGATTCATGGGGTTGCAAAGAGTCAGACATGACTGCGCGACTGAACTGAACTGAACTGACTGAGGTCATCCTGGATAGTAGGGTGGATCTCTAATCAAACATGGCTCATATGAAGATGGAAAAAAAGACAGGGATATTCATGCAGACAGAGGAAAACCATGTGACTACAGAGACATGTGATAAAACCACAAGGCAAGGGGAGCTAGCAGAGCTAAGAGAGGAGCATGGAACAGACTCTTCCTCAGAGCCTCCAGAAGAGCCAGTCCTGTCAGCACCGTGATTTGGACTTCTGATTTCCAGAACCATGAAACAATACATTCCTGTTGTTTTACATCACCCAGTTTGTAGTAATTTCTTAGAGCAGCCCTAGGAAACTAACACATCACCTCACCTCCCTCCCTATGAATGAATGCAGGGGAATCAGAGGGTATGCGTGTAATAAGACTGGGAGCCCCGGAGGAAAGACATCCTCAGAGGAAGCCTATCCCTGGTCAGGTTACCTAGGAGTGGACTCGCTGACACCCCAGCTGCAGGAAACCCTCACAATAGATAAACTGCTCATGGCTCTGCCGTGTGCAGCAGACCAAGTCTATGGTCAAACATGGCTCTAACCTTGAAGGTCAGACTCTACTAGCTGCAAGGAAACTATAGGAGATGTGAATACATTTCCCTTTCTTTTAATTTCTTTCTTTTGCTCTCTTTATCCATAGATACTTTCTCTGACTTCAGTTCAAGGACATGCTGTGAAGTTTAAGTCTTTTCCCCCCATCACCGTTGTAGTGCAAGCGGCACTGAGGATGTAACAGAAGAACAAATCTGAGAGAACAGACTTCCATATTGAATGTATTCCTTTAGCTCTAACCCTGTGCTCTATTGTCTGAGCTTAGCCATGCTGGCTCTGCACCTTTTGTAAAAAGACTGTTGCCTATACCCTGAAATACATAGTAGAGCCCATTCTCAAGGCTCTGCCATTTAAAGGTATAAGATTTTCCTATTCGCATAGACATAAAAAGTTGCAGAACAGAGAATAGCAATTGTCTTGTTGCAGGTTTACAGAAACATTGTGATCAGACCTAATTGGACAGCTGTAAGAACAAAGGATTCCAGCATCAAGAAGTTTGAAATAACCAGCCACAGGCCCTCCCTTTTAGTATAAAAGAAGTCTGAATTCTAACTCTGGTAAGATTGTTCTTTAGGACACTAGTCCACCATCTTCTCTATCTGCTGACTTTCCAAATAGTAGTACTATTCCTTTCCTCAACACCCTATCTCTTGATTTATCAGCTGTCATGAGATAAGCAGTATGAGCTTGAACTTGGTAGCAAGGAGACATCTGTAGACTTACAGAGATGGAAAGAGCTAATGTACAATTGAATGAATGAAAAAGTGAACAGAAGTCTCTCAAACCATAAATTGCCATGCTGAAGCTTCTCAACCTGGTATCTTTTGCAGGGTGAAGGAGCAGGAGGGAAGATGCTTGGGCTGGTGGTGCTTCCCTAGAGAGCAGGTATGCTCTCTGGGATCTGAGAGGAACAGCATTGCTCCCTCACTCAGCAAGAACAGCTGGTCCATCTTCCCCTGCTTGGTTAGGCAGAAATTCTTTTCAGAAATCATGAAGGGTTTATCTTTATTAAATTACGGATTTTTTCACATTTGCATTTTTTTTTAAACTCAAGACTATATCCATGGGATTTGTGGGACTAATTGGAAACAAAATTTCTGATATTTAATCCAGTCAGCCTTTCCCCACATACTTGCTTCTTCAGAGGGACTAGAGCTTTCTCCAGCTTGTGGACAGTGCAAACTGCAACTTCACTTTAAAATCAGAACTGAATACAGGGTTCCAATTGGCTCTGTCAGTCCCAGACAAAACTGAGTACACTGCCTCTGCATCCACCTTTTTAAGACTGTTCCTTAGCTATTTCTGAACTATGTGGAAACAACTGCCAGCATGTATACACACATGCGCATATGCTACATGCACAGACACACACACAGAGGTGTGCACAAACCACCGCGCTGGTTTCCTATAAGGAAATCATTTACTCCCCTTCATGGAATGAGGCTTAATCCAGAAGTGAACAAGCTGAACCCCGTTTCAGCACCAGGCAGCAGGCAAGGCTGCACAACTGAGCAGCCCAAGTATTTACTGTTGCATTTGTTGTTGATTTAGAAAACAAACAAATGTGTATTGACGTAAAGTGATCTAAAAATTCAATTCAGGCATACCGACTTTTTCACACTTAGGCATCAGAGAGTAGCTGAGAAATGAGAGATTCAATCAGTGATGGATGTGTGCCAGCCCTTGGTTGTAAAGCACATTTGAAGGCTTCTCATCTCAAGCATCTATCACAGTATTTAGTACAAAACGAACACTCTGGTTGGTGCTTTGTATGTCTTAAGGGGAGTGAATGAGCACAAATGCTCGTGGTTTTTTTTTTTTTTTCCTTCTTCAACCCCTTCACTCTATCAGGATAGACACAGAGGGATCTCTACAAAAAATCCATCCTCTCCACCTCTGTGCTTCATCAGACCCTCTCAGAGACAAGTGAGCTACTACCTCCCTTGGCCCTAAAGTATAGCCCATAATTCAGGGTAAATTGGAAATGGCGGGAAATCTGAGAAGCCGCTGTTTGGTGCAGATTTCCCAAATACAAATGATGCTCCTTATTGAAAGAAAAGTTTTGATGTGGACCATTTTAAAAGTCTTTACTGAATTTGTTACAATATTGCTTCTGTTTTAGGTTTTGGTTTACTGGCTGTTGAGGAATGTGGGATTTTAGCTCCCCAACCAGGGATCCACCCCACAGCCCCTGCCTTGGGAGGCAAAGTCTTAACCACTGGACTGCTAGGGAAGTCTTGATGCTCCTTTTCTGATAGATGAATTATCCTGGGAATTCCCAAAATTTGGGTAACTACCACACTTTGTCACTGGGGTTCTGCTGTCCTTATCTTCTAAAAACATATATTTTAGACCCATGAG
Source organism: Okapia johnstoni (assembly GCA_024291935.2). Lineage (NCBI taxonomy): Eukaryota > Metazoa > Chordata > Mammalia > Artiodactyla > Giraffidae > Okapia > Okapia johnstoni. Next base: position 11,785,006 of record CM044324.1, read on the forward strand.
CTAGGGTGTCAGGAAAATTAAAATTATTGTTATCTCTTGAGGTAGTTTATAAAAGGGTGTTACATTTGATAACATAATATAACAGAATGTTCTGTTACATTCACTGTAATCGTCCCATCCTGGGACCACATCAAGGTAGCCAAGTGCTGTCATCTTTTAGTGCAGGAAGACCTTTGTTGCTGTTGTCGCTCAGTCGTGTTCGACTCTTTGCGATCCCATGGACTGTAGCCCTCCAGGCTTCTCCGTCCATGGGATTCTCCAGGCAAGAATGCTGGAGTGGGTTGCCATTTTCTTCTCCAGGGTATCGTCCTGACCCAGGAGTCGAACCCACGTCTCCTGTGTCTCCTGCATGGCAGGCAGATTCTTTACCACTGAGCCACCAAGAGCTGCCATTCTGTAAAATGGGGTATCATTTGACACAAGCGTTTCTTTACACAAACAGAGAGCACGGTCCCCAAATTATAAGCAAACCTTATTTTGTGCACTGAGTACACGGAGTAATTACAGGTTCTGAAGAGACAGGGATTGTGGATTGAAGCTGTCTGCTTTCTTTTTGTGAAAGTGTTTTAATTATGTCTTTAATGGCTTCGAATTCACAAGAAACTGAAAAGGCAATACACTGATACTCTTCTCGGGTGTGTATCGGCTGACTGTATTTGTTTTGTTAAGTGATACAAGGAAATGGTGAAAAGGCTATAAATTCTTGAAGGAGATGCTTATCTCCCTCTGAAACTGGCAGATTTCTAACCTCAGGATGAACCCTGATGGGTAGCATTTTAGGTTGTTTATAGAGAGGGGCACAGTACCCTTTTTCAGTTTTCAGGGTCTAAAACATGGATTTCTCACTTTGGTCTTCTCACAAATATCAATTGCAGTCATCTTGCATAGCTTTAGTAAGTCTAAGCTATAAAATATAACAAGGAGGTTTGTACTGTTGGCATTTTCATAATGAGAAATAGTTGAAAAGCATTATCTTTTACCCAGATTGAACTTTTAAAAAGAAGCTTAGAAGAAGTTTTTAAAAAGTTTAGAAGGATATCATGTTCCTTTAAAGGTTATAAACATGTTCCTTATTTCTTGAGCCATATGGATTGCATGATTAAACGAACTGAGAAAACATATAACATTGCCTACAAAATTATTTTTATTGTATTTGATGCATTAAAAAAGAAAGGATATTTTAAAATGGAGACTGGTGATGACTTCCTTCTGGAGTCTCCCGTTAGTGTGTTTATCAAATGCCAACCAACCAAGGCAATCTATGAATCAGTCTTGTTGGTGGGAAAAAGTGACTCAAAGCAATTACTTGGCCCTATATAGCTAAAAGGGTTGGTTAAATGCCTAATTTTTTTTTGCTGGCCAATAGGTTGGTATGATATCTTGTAGTTATCATCTAAATTAGTTTTGGAGGCAGAGAACTGAACTGAGACAAAAGATTGGAAAGACTATCTGATTAGCTCCTTTGCTTTTTTGATGTTTAGTATTACTATATTTTACTTGCTCTTCTCTTTGTTGTAGACAATGTGATTCTCCCAAACTTCGGAGGGACGAGCTACTTCCTGACATTCTCCCATAGTCTCATCCATGACAAGAGAACAGAGGAAAAAGTGAAATTATTCCTCTTTACAGATTCATGGATTCTCTTTTTACTTGCAGTAGAATCATCTAACACCTGCTAGACTTTCTTGCTGGAGATTTGGTATTGGTTTATATAAAAGTGAAATTCAAGGGTGTATGGAAATACTGTTCTGTTCAATTTGTAGCACTGTGACATGGGGCCCAGTTTGGTGCCAGTGACCTGAGGGTGCTGTTGTCACTCTGCTAGGTGTCTAGTTGCGTGATGATGGGGAATCCTCCTGGGGAAGGTCTTGGCCTGAGTATGTATTGAGACACGTGGAAGAACATGATTAAGGGCACTGTAACATCTGTCTCTCTAATATCTTTCACCCAAACCTCCAAGGACTCAAACAGCAGCCCTAGGAAGAGGAAGTAATAACAAAGACCTCAATGTCACAGACCAGCGCTGTTTCCCTAAGAGCCTTGTATCGCATGTGAGGAACCACGGCATCCTGGCCAGCACGAGACCACAGCGCCAGTGTGGACGGAGGGAATGCTCTCCCTTCCAGCTTGTTTCTCGGACGTGACACAGCTCCAGCAAGGGCCTTTGCCCCAGTAGCCACACAGGTATTTCTGGGTTGGTGCATTTCCATAAGCATTGCAGGCTCTGGTATCACATCGGAAGTACCACGGTGGCCCTGGACACTTAAGGTGCTAGTGGAAGGATCAGGCCGCTGGGATCACTGTGAACAAGTTGAGTATCAGTAGCAACTGGAGGCATCTCAGCAAGCAGCCAGATCGAAGGGCCATGGAAGGGGCCACAGAGTACCTGAGAGGCCTCAGGCATAAAGGAGTAACCTCCAGAGTCCCCTGGGAGAGAGCATGAGGATTAGAGGGGCAGGCCGTTCTGCCCGTGCGTGGCCAGAGGTGAGTGAGACAGAGAAGTACCGTTTTGTCACAATGCTAAGGACCTTACTGCTGTTCTTAGGCTGGAGTGGTCTCACCAAACACCAGCCATGTTTCAATGGCTCAGACTATGTTGCTCAGAAAGGCTACGGACTTCTCCTATCCCAACCTCTGGGCGAGAAGAGCCTCTTGAAAACTGGAAGAGAAATGCTTTTAGTGCAGAGTTCCAGTCAAAACTATGTTATCTTGTCAACCAGGGTGTCAGTTAAACTGGGCTTGAAGAAGCATGTTTGAAGCTCCTCATCAAGTATGGACTCTCGGAATTTTAGGCGGCAATCCTCCACATAGAGTACACGCAGCATTTCTGTCATAATGTGAGAATGAGAATCATATGCTCTGCTTTCCTGAGGGGGAGAAAAGTATTCTCTAATGTTTTCCAGAAATGACACTGTTTCTCATTATCTGGTGCATTTTGTGTCTGTCGTTCAGCTTGGAACGTTGGATTCGCATCACAGTGGTTGCTTCCAGGGGCTGTGCTGGGGTACCAGCGTTTTCCTCGGCTATGAGTTAGTCAAGTATATATTCATTTCTCTTGAGAAAACAAGACTGAATTCCTCTTCCCTGTCTCTCCTCCTTACCCTCCGCCACCTCATTTAGGCTATGACAAGTGTGTTAGCTCTATCTTGAAAACATATCCCCAGAAATACAAAATCGACATCGAAATAATGGACACGGCTCAGACATCACGAGAATTTTCTTTGCCATAATTTACTGTTTAAACATAGTTCTTGAAGAGATTTTCACAAAATATAATTCTGTATGTTTCAAGACAGAAGGGGGCCATATGGTCTATCCAAACCCATCCACCTGTGTGTCTAATATTTATACCATGGAACTTTCTTCATCCTTGTCCGGCTCTTCTTCGAATACACTCACAGTGCATGTCTCATTGTTGCCTTAGGTGAACAGCTCTGCATAGTAATTATTCTCTGTGTAAAGAAGGTAGGTACCTTTTTTTATTCTTCCTAAAAGCTGAAGGGGAAAAGGCTGACCACACCAAACTGGAATCGTATACTAGCAGGTGGGCATTTAATTGGGAAATGAAAGCAACCTAACACTAATTTGCAGGCGTGTTCAGATTTCATGAGTAACTGCCATGGAGAAGGTAACCTGGGGGCAGGCTCAGTGGAGCTGAACAACAGACACATCTAAATATGGCTGTGGCATTTGTGACATATGCTCTTCGCCTAGAGGTGTGAGCAAAAGAGAAGGGTTGTTCCCGGAGGTAAATTTTGAATCAGGAGATAAAGGATATTTTTCAAAGGGAAGTAGAAGCAAAGGGGCTGCGGGTCATCGCTGGAGTCAGGTGTCCTCTCTGAGGGGCTGGGTGCTGTATCACAGAGCTGGATTGATGCAGGTGCTGTTGCCTGAGGCTGAATCTCTCCCGCCAAAGTCATGAGAAAGCCTGTGCCTGCAATCTTGAGGGGAGAGTCTGCATTTTACCATCAAATAGCCTATGCAAGACCTATGAACATGGCTTGCACCTAACACATGCTCAACAAACAGGTTTGGTGGAAATATGGAAGTTGTGGGGGCTTGCCTGATAGCTCAGTTGGTAAAGAATCCACCTGCAACGCAGGAGACCCCGGTTCGATTCCTGAGTTGGGAAGATCCACTGGAGAAGGGAAAGGCTACCCATTCCAATATTTAGTCCTGGAAAATTCCATGGACTCTATAGTCCATGGGGCTGCAAAGAGTCGGACAGGACTGAGCGACTTTCACTTTCACTTTCATGGAAGCTGTTGGCTTTGAACACCGTCTTGAAGGCAGTGTCCAGATGGAAACTTTGAGGGACCTGGTGTTCTAATCCAGCACTGGATGCCTTGATGAATGGTAAACAATGTATTCACTTTTGAATTCATTTCCCCCTACATCTCTATCCCCTTTACTGTCAACATTTCACCACAGTTTGTGTTTCATTTAAATTATAGTTGATTTATAGTATCATGTTAGTTTCAAGGTGTACACCAAAATGATTCAGTCATATATATATATATTTATTCATATACATTCAGCCATATATATTTGTATAAGAATATATATATATTCTTTTTCAGATTCTTTTCCCTTATAGGTTATTACTAAATTTGAGTATAATTCTTTGTGCTATACAGTAGGCATTTGATATTTATTTTATATTTAGTAATGTGTATGTTAATCTCCCTAATTTATACCCCACTCCACCTTTCTCCTTTGCTAACCATGAGTTTGCTTTCTATGTCTGTGTGTCTATTTCTGTTTTATAAAGAAGCTCATTTGTATCTTTTTTTTTAAGATTCCACATATAAGTAATATCATACGATATTTGTCTTTCTCAGTCTGACTTACTTCACTTAGTATGATAATCTCTAGGTCCACCCAGGTTGCTGCAAATGGTATTATTTCATTCTTTTTTGATGGCTGGGTAATATTCCATTGTACATATTTACCACATCTTTATCTATTCATCTGTCAATGAACACTTAGGTTGCTTCCATGTCTTGGCTATTGTAAACAGTGCTGCTATGAACATTGGGATGCATGTATCTTTTTGAATTAGAGTTTTCTCTGGATATATGCCTAGAGTGGGATTACTGGATCATATGGCAGTCCATGGGCTCACAAAGAGTTGGACACGACTGAACAACTGAACAACAACACACAGTAACTCTATGGAGAACGATATGGAGGCTCCTTCCACACCAATTTGAATCCTGGATATTTGAGGGCTCTCACCCAAAATGAAACTTCATCTTTGACTTGTTCTTGAGGTAACCATGAACCAGAAGGAATTTTACTGAATTCTTGGCCAAAAGCTGCCTCCTGTATAAGAGAGCTTAAAAAATAAGCTCAAAGATCTGGGATTATAGCCCTGGGATGGGACTCCTTTAGAAGGAATATCTACTTGAACACAATTTGGACCAGGAGCCCACAGTTTGGGGGCTCACATGGTCAGATGGCCCAGAGGCGTGTCTTATATCCACAGACATGTCCCTGGGGATGGAGAGATGGAGTTTTTAACTGACTGAGCCCTAAACACAACTGTTGTGTTTGGCTGGTGTTACAACCTCGAATGCTGTCACATAGGGTCAGAGGCTCCTGACCAAGTCACAGCCGAGAGAGGGGACATAGCAGCCTCAAGGAAGAGTTTCTCTTTCATGAGTCAGGAAGGTGGTCACTAAGACCACAGAATGTGTGCAGACTGTGGCAATTTACTTTAATGGGAGTATTTAAGTCATATGGGGAAGCATTTAGAAGAATCACAATTTTACTCCTGGCTCCCCAAGTCCCTAAGAAAAAAAGATTCAGGAAAGGTTTCTTTACCATTTGTGAATTGTGAAATAAACGCATCTCCAGGGGGGTGCGTGGGTGTATGTACATATTAATATTCCAGGGGTGTGGGCAATATTGACACTGATGATTTTCTAAGTTATTTGCGATTCCTCCCTGACAGATTCATCTGAAATTGGTGCGTTGCAGATCTTTAAGGCTGCCAGATTCCTTTGGAAAGGAACTGTTTATTCCCATTACCTTTCAAATCAGCTCTCCTGGGTTTAGCCAAGTGCTGTATTCCAGCATGGAAAGAAGAGGAAGAGGAAGTCTGCCTCTTGGAGAGGAGGAGCGGGGAGGCCAGGAGAGTAACTGCAGCCACACTGGAGAGGAAATGTGCCTGATGACTTTGCTGGGGCCCTTGTATCCCCACCATTTACCAACAATTTGCTAAATGCCTTCATTAAACTGTATCTTCTTCTGCTCCCATTGTTCTACGGAACTGAAACGAGCCAGCATAGCATTGTCATCTGTGTCAATAATGGTCACAAAATGGCTTTTTCTCCTTCTACAGCAGACTGCCTGCAAAACATAAAAGAGTGTAGTGATGCACCCGAGTAAATTACCCTCCCAAGCTCATTTAAATAACGTTTTCCCCTCATATATGCAAAATTCAGATGAATATTTACAACATCCAGGAATAGGTACCACAGGAAGAAAAAAAAAGAACGACAACACACTACCAACCCACCCCAACCCTCAAGTGCAATCATTCTCAAAATGCTCCCCAAACAAATTGTTCTGGCTTCTGTTGCCCGGCAACAATCCCACGGCAGTGTTCAGCCCAAGCACATGTAAAGCGGGCATCCTCTCTGCTCAGAGCGTGTACAGTCAGGATATCAGCAGAGATGGAAAGTGAGATGTGAGGTGGGTCAAAATCAGGGTCAGAAGTGCAGATGGCCATGACCCTAAAATCAATTTGAAACACTATTTGTGGCATTTTTTTCCCTGTGTTCCAGCACTTGATGTTCGTCTTGCAATGAACCAGCTAATCAGACTTCGGAAACCATGGGACCTTGGGGTTTTTGTAGTGTCAGGTCAATTTCTACCCATCAGTGTATTGCCCCTCAATGAGGCAGACCATTATCTTGACTTTGGAGAATCTCAAAGCTGTAAAGATCTGAGTGGAGAGAGGAGGACCCAGCAGAGCTCATCCAGGGCTTTGGCTGGAACCAGAGCAATCCGCTCATGGAGGGAAGCCCCTTTAGACTAAGTCTGCCCTATGTGCAGGGCATTTTTCCTAAGGCATTCTTCCAAAGGTACAAGAATATGCTTTTATTCTTCTTTCTAACAGATGCACATGTACAGAAGTAAAAGGGAGGGATCGTGTAAAATAAGCTATCACCATATGGCACTAATCATTAGTCTTAGGAGAGTTATGGATGTATGTAAGGATAGGCTATAGCGAACTCAGGCCAAACCAGGCTTCGACCTAAAGACTGGGGTGATTCCAAATATCGTTGGACTTTTCATTCTATTTCTAAATATTTCTTAGGTGGTATGATAGAGCTAAGCAATAGATGACTTTATTTATAATTGAGATTTTCCCTTTTTATCATTATTAATTTTGGATAAAATTAAGGCATTTTATTCAGTAAACACAATCATTTGGGGAAGCAATTAATTCTGAGCAAAATATTGACAGTTCATCTGAAAACTACCACATAAATATTTCCCCAATACCTCTTTGGTTAGGAAGACTCTCCTGCTCAAAGTTCTTTAGTGAATCCTCATTCCTTAGAATAACATTTAAAACCCCTACTTTAGTATCTTTCCAGCATCACTTGGACTTATCTTGCTAAACCTGATCTCCTACATTTTTCCTTTGGCGAAACTGGGTTCCATTAACACAAGGTGCAGGCTGACAGAGCAGAGACAGCATAGCAGGAAGTCCAGGATCTAAGTTCTGGTCTTGGCTCCCTCCTAACTGGCTGTATGATTAACAAGTGCTTTAATTTTCCTTGGTCTTTGTTTCCTTATAAGAGCACTGCAGGCATAAGGTCACAGGATCCGAAGACCCCACACACTCAGACCCTTACTCCCTCAGAACATTTGACACTGTTGTCTACACTCTCACTGTACATAGGTCCTTCTTTTGTCTTTCACGATACCACTCCCTCCTTGTTTTTCTTTCTTTTTTTCTTTATGTTTCTCGTGAAATGCTTCCCCTGTTCCACTCTGGAATATTGCAGGGACCTGTCCTGAGCAAGCCCCTCCTTCAGTTTCCTGAATGGGCTCAACTCTGATCACGACTTCCTTTAATGCCCCCACCCCGACCTCTGCTGCCTCCATCACCAGCCCAGAAGACCCCCTGAGTTTCAGTTCCATGTTTCCATCTCTATCAGACTCTGCATGGGGGAGAGTCTGCACCCCTCCCTACAATTCCATTCTCAAGGAACTTATCATCTTCCTCCACAAGTCAGTTGCTTCTTGACTTTGCACATAATACTCAAATTTGAAGACTTTCTTCTTTCCTTCCCTAAGTCTTTTTCAATCATCCTAACCTCAAAAATCAAGTCCATTTTCAGTTCAGTTCAGTTCATTTCAGTTGCTCAGTCGTGTCCCACTCTTTGTGACCCCATGAATCACAGCACGCCAAGGCCTCCCTGTCCATCACCAACTCCCAGAGTCTACCCAAACCCATGTCCATCGAGTCGGTGATGCCATCCAACCATCTCATCCTCTGTCATCCCCTTCTCTTCCTGCCCTCAATCTTTCCCAGCATCAGGGTCTTTTCAAATGAGTCAGCTCTTCGCATCAGGTGGTCAAAGTATTGGAGTTTCAGCTTCAACATCCGTCCTTCCAATGAACACCCAGGACTGATCTCCTTTAGGATGGACTGGATGGATCTCCTTGCAGTCCAAGGGACTCTCAAGAGTCTTCTCCAACACCACAGTTCAAAAGCATCAATTCTTCGATGCTCAGCTTTCTTTATAGTCCAACTCTCACATCCATACATGACCACTGGAAAAACCATAGCCTTGACTAGATGGACCTTTGTTGGCAAAGTAATGTCTCTGCTTTTTAATATGCTGTCTAGGTGGGTCATAACTTTCCTTCCAAGGAGCAAGTGTCTTTTAATTTCATGGCTGCAATCATCATCTGCAGTGATTTTGGAGCCCACAAAAATGAAGTCAGCCATTGTTTCCACTGTTTCCCCATCTATTTGCCATGAAGTGATGAGACCAGATGCCAAGATCTTAGTTTTCTGAATGTTGAGTTTTAAGCCAACTTTTTCACTCTCATCAGGAAGCTCTTTAGTTCTTCTTCACTTTCTGCCATAAGGGTGGTGTCATCTGCATATCTGAGGTTATTGGTATTTCTCCCGGCAATCTTGATTCCAGCTTGTGCTTCCTCCAGCCCAGCGTTTCTCATGATGTCCTCTGCATATAAGTTAAATAAGCAGAGTGACAATATACAGCCTTGACGTACTCCTTTAGAACTTATTATACCTTATTTCTTTTATAAAGTGCCTCATGTTCTTATCTCTTACTCTGCAGGTAAGTTATTAGAAGGACTTACTTTTTAGTTTTTATTTTATTTTGGAGTCTAGTTGATTGACAATGTTGTGCTAGTTTCAGGTGTACAGCAATGTGTTTCAGTTATACATATACATGCACTTATTTTATATTGTTTGCAATTATTTGCCAAGCAAGTATGATAAGGCTGTATATTGTCACCCTGTTTATTTAACTTACATGCAGAGTACACCATGCAAAATGCCAGGCTGGATGAGTCACAGGCTGGAGTCTCAGATACGCCGATGATACCACCCTTATGGCAGAAAGTGAAGTGGAACTAATGAGTCTCTTGATGAGGGTGAGAGAGGAGAGTGAAAAAGCTGGCATAAAACTCAACATTAAAAAAGCTAAGATCATGGCATCAGGTCCCATCACTTCATGGCAAATAGAAGGGGAAAAAGTAGAAGAAGTGACAGGTTTTCTTGGACTCCAAAATCACTGCAGATGGTGACTGCAGCCATAAAATTAGACGATGCTTGCTTCTTGGAAGGAAAGCTATGACAAACCTAGACAGCATATTAAAAAGCAAAGACATCACTTTGCCAACAAAGGTTATTATAGGCAAAGCTATGGTTTTTCCAGTAGTCATGTATGGATGTGAGAGTTGGACCATAAAAAAGGCTGAGAGCTGAAGAACTGATGCGTTCAAATTGTGGTGCTGGAGAAGACTCTTGAGAGTCCCTTGGACTGCAAGGAGATCAAACCAGTCAATCCTAAAGGAAATCAACCCTGAATATTCATTGGAAGGATTGATGCTAAAGCTGAAACTCCAATACTTTGGCCACCTGATGTGAAGAGCTGATTCACTGAAAAAGACCCTGATGCTGGGAAAGATAGAAGGCAAGAGAGGAAAAGGGCAGTAGACAATGAGATGTTTAGATAGCATTACCAACTCAATCGACATGAGTTTGAGCAAACTCCAGGAGATAGTGAAGGACAGGGAAGTCTGGCATGATGCAGACCATGGGGTTGCAAAGAGTCAGACAAGGCTTAACAACTGAAAAACAACAAATTTGCCAAACACTGGTCTTTAGAAAGCATTTCTCTCTTTATTGATTATTGCTAATAATCTTCTTATTAATGCCAAAGTTGTCTCTTTGTTTTTTCTAGTGCAACTTTTATCCAACTGGAGAGAAGTGAGAACTCTTAATCCTTCATTCCTTTATGTTTGTGATAAGGAATGGGGTTGACATAATTTTGTTTCTTTTACTGCAAGTCTTCCTCCCTTATTTGTTTTTTCATATTTAAAGAAATAAAGCAAGATGTCAGACTGACATTATAGCAAAATGTTGTCATGACAAGCATTTATAGTGAAGAAATTCTAGCTTTGTTTGTGCTTCCACAACATGTCCGTTTTAATTAATCTTGCAAGAGAAACTCATTTTGTTCTCAAAGAAACAATATGAAAAGACAGGCTCCAAATGCCTTGGAATGGTTTTGGAAAGTTTGTAGGGGAGATTTATTATTAAGATGAATGGGTTACTTAAGAGCTGTTATAATTCAAGATTCTGCTTCACATGTCTAATATTTTCTGCAGAGGCTCAAGCAAAGATTATTGTTGCATTTCTGTGGTCAGTGGAAAAGCCCGGTGTGAAACCCAAAACTAGGAACAAATGAATCTTTTTAAAAAACAAGGTTTGGGTTGGGATAAATATCCTACAGTAGGCAGGAAATGTCATAGAACTTCCCTAATCTGCTCTCAGAAGACTTTCAGAACTTCCTGCCACTTTTCAAATACCAAGAGAATGGATTTTCTGGGGATATTTCTGTGCTTCACTTAGGACTCTGATAGAAAGAAAAAGTTGTGCAAATGAAAAATTGTTCATCAGTTTCCTTTGGGCCAGGACAGAGTCTGGACTGAACTTTAGGGTATGCTGTTTGTTTAGCACTTAAATTTATAGAACAAAATCTTAGTCCTCAATGAAAATTATAATTATAGAAACCTACTGAAATGAAAATAGTTGCTTATCATTTTAAGAATTAACCATTTCTCTAAATGCTTGTAGCATGGTGAGAAATTATTTTTTAAGGAAAACATTTTCTCCCTGGGTCAGTGAACCCTGAAGCAAATTACTAATACCATTAGATTTTGATGGCCAATATCATGTTTTCTGGAGGCATAATTTGTTCTCATATGGTAAAATTTGGGAGGTCGTGGGCTTTTTAAAAAATTTTTCATTGCGTTACAGTTGCTTTACAATGTTATGTTAGTTTCTGCTGGACAGCAAATTGAATCAGCTATGTGTATACATATATCCCTCTTTTTTGGATTTCCTTCCCATTTAGGTCACCACAGAGTGTTGCATAGAGTTCCCTGTGCTATATACAGTCGGTTCTCATTAGGTATCTGTTTTATATATAGTGGTAGATATATGTCAATCCCAATCTCCCAATTCATGCCACGCTCCTTACCCCCTTGGTATTCATACATTTGTTCTCTACATTTGTGTTTCTATCTCTGTTTTGCAAGTAAATTCATTTGTACCATTTTCTAAATTCCACATATAAGCAATTTCATATGATACTAATATTTGTTTTTCTCTTTCTGACTTATTTCACTCTGTGTGACAGTCTCTAGGTCTATCCACATCTCTGTTAATGGCACAATTTCCTTCCTTTTTATGACTGAGTAATAGTTCATCGTATATATGTACCACACCTTTATCCAGGCCTCTGCTGATGAACATTTAGGTTGTTTCTATGCCCTGGCTATTAGAACTAGAGCTACAATGGGCATTGGGGTGCCTGTGTCTTTTTAGATTATGTTTTCTTTGGATATATAGCCAGGAGTGGTATTGCTGGGTGACTCGATAGACATGGGTTTGGGTAGACTCGGGGGGTTGGTGATGGACAGAGAGGCCTGGCGTGCTGCAATTCATGGGGTCGCAAAGAGTCGGACACGACTGAGCGACTGAACTGAACTGAACTGAACTGATGGTAGCTCCATTCTTAGTTTTTTAAGTAACCTCCATACTGCGCTCTATACTGTTCTTCACAGTAAACTGTACCAATTTACTACATCAGCCTTAACTTTTAATTGAAGAAGATCCAATTGGTCAAACACATTAAGTCATCACTCTCAAAATTACCTTTTAGTCTCTGACACCTCAGGCTAAGAAAATTTACTGGAACTGTTCAAAGGACATATTGGAAGACATTGAACAGAAGATGTGATAGAAACAGATTTAGCCAAAAAAACACACTGCATTCTGATTTCTTGGGCTTTTGATATGTATGAACTTGGTTCAGGAAAACTGGACCTTGGAACTAAATTTTTTAAGCAAAATATATCTAACTTTGCTTTCACTATGTTAAATAAGTAAAATTAATAAAAGCCTCACATACTTCTCTGGGCTGACAGGGATAGGGAACTGAATCCAAAAGCTGCAGCAGTGGATGACGATTTGAGGAAACCAGACTCATGATGGGCTGTGAAGTCACGATTGCTGTTCCTGCATGGACCACTTCCTCATGCTGACACTGAGACGGGCTGGACCCACCCACCCCCAAGGGCCAACACAGAGCTTGGTCTGAACCTTCCAAAATAAAACACTCAAATCAAGTAATTTTCCCCAATTTTGTCAGTGTGTGGCTCTAGGAGATCTCTCCTGCCAACGAGATGTTGCATTTGATCACGACTGCCTCAACAAGTCCTGGGACAGGTCTAGCCACTATGGCGTGGAAGGCCCTGGCCAAGCCCCAGGTAATCCCATGTTGTAGGTGGGGTTTAGCTGTCCTGTGACAGGCACCAGGGTCACTCATCCCTTGAAATCCATCAGATTTGAAGTTCTATTTAAGATGTTCCTTGTTAAATGTCCTTTCATATAGCAAAACCATCAGTGCTATGATATGCCAAGCCACCACACAAAGTTCCTGTGACATGCACCTGTAAAATGGAATGTTACGTCATAAAGTCCCAGACCAAAGGAACAACAACAGAAAAAAGAAACCCTTAAATTTTACCTAGGTATCTGGCCAGCCTCCTCCATCACAATTATCTTCTCTTGACTGTTGGCAGGGAGCCCAGGGTTCCCCTGGCAACAAAGCTCTCCTCCTCACTCCCAGTCTCCCAATTGACTCCATGCTATGTTTTCCATGTCATTTAGTCCGTTCCTTCACTTTGAGTTGCTTTGTTTCACTCTATTGTACTACAAAAAATGTTTCTTTCTATATCCAACTTTGCATATTTGCTTTCTTTCCAGTTTCAGCTCACTTAGTTCTGGCTACACTGATTCTTAGAGTCATCTAGCTGCATTTCTGAAGTGTTGAAACTTCTTTTGGTTGCACTTCATAGAAACCACCTCTGAGGAAATCAAGAGAAGGAATTCATTGAAAGGATATAATAGAATTCCAGGAAAAAATGAACAAAAAAAATCCAGAAGGGAAGAAAGAAGGGCAGCTCTAGTGACTTCAGGGACCAAATAGCATAAACTTTCTCTCTTGAGTATCAATGGCAACATTATTCAGCTGCAAGGACTCCTACCCAGGAGACGCTTAATGGGAAATTCTGACTTCCCACAGAGAAGAATCTGATAGAGCCAGTTTAGCTTTGTTTGCCCAATGATCCAGTCCTGCATGAAGGGCTTAGAGCCAAGAGGATGGGTGTTTTGTAGAGACATATCTTCTTTCTCTGGAGAAAGATCTGGACATCAGAAAGAGGAATCCTTGTAAACTAAGAAGATGTCCCAAGCATAATAAGTTCTCTGTAGAGTGAGATCTCAGTCACATTTTTTTGGTATCTCCTTTGTGTAGTATCACTGTGTGTGTGAATGCTCACTCATGTCCAACTCTTTGTGACCCTGTGGACTATAGCCTGCCAGGCTCCTCTATCCATGGGATTTTCCAGGCAAAAATACTGGAGTGGGTTGCCATTTCCTTCTCCAGGAGATATTCCTAACCCAGGGATCAAAACTGCCTCTCCCGCATTGCCAGGCAGATTCCAAAATATGTTTTTTTCCCTGAGCCAGACTGTTAAGCCCTTGGTTGGGGAAATGGGCTGTGTCCTTGCTCTAGTTTCGATTAACTGGCAAGCTTCCAGTGAAGGCTTGACTGGCCAAGTCAGCTACCGTGATGCCAATTCTTGAAGGGTAGGTTTCACGTGGCTGATGTTCCTTTCTAAACCTGATACTAATAAACAGCCACCACACCAAGATACCTTTGGCAGGGGGTGGGTGGGGAGTGGAGGGAGGGGAAGGGGAGGAGGAATGGGGACTTAGAGTTTAATGGACCCAGAGTTCCCTTTTAGGAAAGTGAAAAATTCAGGAGATGGATGATGGTGAGAGTTTCACAAGAATGTGAATGTACTTAGTGACACTGAAATATACAGTTAAAAGTGGTTCAAAGAGTATATTTTATATTATGTGACTTTTCCCACAATTTTTTTAAAAAAGTAAATAAAAAATAAAGATAAATTAGATATGACCTCTGTTGTTAAGACAGATAATCTAATAGATTTTCTGTATGATTAATTTTAGGAGGGAATTGAATCAACAAATACTTAAAAAAAATCATTACCAGACACATTTGGAGGGTGCTCAGACACTGGGCAGGGCTCCCCAGGTAGCTCAGTGGTAAAGAAATCTGCCTGCCAATGCAGGAGACAAAGGAGATGTGGGTTCAATTCTTGAATCAGGAACATCTTCTGGAGAAGGAAGAGGCAACCCACTCCAGTGTACCTGCCTGGGAAAATCCCATGGACAGAGGAGCATGGTGGGTTACAGCCCATGGGGTCACAAAGAGTCAGACACATCTGAGCACACACACACACACACACACACAGAGCTGGGCAGTTTCTACTTGGGTTATCACGTGGATTCCACTTTGGGCAAACGTTCAGGGAATTGCCATCAAGGACAGGATTCCAATGGACTGTTTTTTCCAGCTTCCAACCTCAACATAGTGTTTTTGTTATCATTCACCAAACCTGCCATTTGGAGCCTATATCTATATCTAGAGATATGTATATCTATATCTATCTATCTATCTATCTATCTATCTATCTATCTATCTATCTATCTATCTATCTATCAATGTGCTTCCCTAGTGGCTCAGATGGTTAAGGATCTGCCTGAAATTCAGGAGACCCAGGTTCGATTTCAGGGTTAGGAAGATCCCCTGCAGAAGAGAATGGCAACCCACTCCAGTATTCTTGCCTGGAGAATCCCATGGACTGAGAAGTCTGGCGGGCTACAGTCCACAGGATCGCAACGAGTCAGACACAATGGGATTCTCCAGGCAAGAATACTGGAGCAGGTTGCCATGCCTTCCTCCTGGGATCTTCCCTACTCAGAGATCAAATCCATGTTTCTTTCATCTAACCTGCATTGGCAGGTGGGTTCTTTACCACTAGCTCCACCTGGGAAGCCTATATATAAAATAATTTTAAAAAAGGGGGTTTTCCCCCTCTAACTATCTAAGATGGAGAAGGCAATGGCACCCCACTCCAGTACTCTTGCCTGGAAAATCATCTGGACAGAGGAGCCTGGTAGGATGCAGTCCATGGGGTCGCTGAGTCGGACATGACTGAGCGACTTCACTTTCACTTTTCACTCTCATGCATTGGAGAAGGAAATGGCAACCCACTCCAGTGTTCTTGCCTGGAGAATCCCAGGGACGGCGGAGCCTGGTGGGCTGCCATCTATGGGGTCGCACAGAGTCGGACACGACTGAGGTGACTTAGCAGCAGCAGCAGTAACTATCTAAGATAATGGTTGGAAGACTATGTGTATTTCTCCACTTTATTATTTGCATTTTCACACTGTACTTATTCGGGCTATTTTAGAGTTGTTATGCTGCTTCTTTATTATGTATATAAGTGTACTTTTATGACTCAGAGATCTTACTGAGTTTACATGAAAACTGTTGAAGTAGAAAGAGACTCCAGAGGAAGCCAGACTTAGGTTGAAAGCCTGGTTTCATAGCTTTGTAGCTCTCTGAACTTGGGTCAAGCTACTTTCGGATCCTTGGTCATTTCATCTACATAATGGGGTAATAATACCTAGTTCACACACTTGTGGGAAATAAATGAGATAATTTGTGTGAAAGTGCTCAGTTATGTCTGACTCCTTGCAACCCAATGGACTATACAGTTCATGGAATTCTCCAGGCCAGAATAATGGAGTGGGTAGCTGTCCCCTTCTCGAGGGGATCTTCCCAACCCAGGGATTGAACCCAGGTGTCCCGCATTGCAGGCGGATTCTTTACCACCTGAGCCACAAGGGAAGCCCAATTTGTGTGGAGGGGCCTGACAAATAGAGGAAAATCAGTGTGCATTTTCTCACCTCCCACAAAGTGAAACCATGAGCTTTCTTCTCTGGGCTTGCTTTCTACCACAGTAGCTGCCTTCTGTGATTCCTAGCCTGCAATGACCAGCAGCCCAAGGTGGGGTGGCCAGGTGGGCTTCTGTTACTCCCAGGAGTAAATCAAGTCCAGCTTGATTTCTGAGGGTATATTGCCACAGGTAGTCAAACTCTGACTATCCAAATCAAAAGGCTAAAACTGCAGAACAATCTCCCTGTCACTGCTGGCACAGTTTTGCATGTTCTATAGAGGCTTACTGTTACTAAACTCAGGTCTGTCCACCTTCTCGCTGCTCAAAACTCAACACAAAGAGAGGCAAGTGTATGTAGCAAGGAAAGTTGCTTTTGATCAGAAAGCTGTCAATATAGGGAGGAGGTGGACTCATGTCCCCCAAAACCAGCTCCGAAGATTCTTCTCAGCCATGATAGTTGTTAAAGAGAAAGAGGGATGTACTCACAGTTAGTTACTCATTGAGATAGGGAGTCAGCATTGTCAGCATCCCCTACTGTGTACAAGTTTGTCAGCTTCTTGTGATCTAACTTCAGATGTTATCTTGTTCACACAGTTCACTTAGTTCATGAGATGACTGAAGAGGAAGCTAGGGAAGAGATCTGGTCCTCTGTTAAACAGTTATTCTTCATTTCTACTTCTTTGATCTACGGAAAGAGCCAACAGGTTAGGCAAGGTATTGTGCGATCAAAGAATAGAAAAATGTGCTAGGGCCAGAGCTTGGGGGTGCCTTATTTAAAAGTTAGTTACAATGTACCTTCGCTAAGTTGACAAGAAAAGGGGTTTCTGGCTGAGGGCAGTTTCCTGCAAAAAAAAAGAAAAGTTTTCATTATTGTGTATTTTGTTTCAATATGGAGATAAAGATGCTAATATAAAAAACTGGCACAGGCTTCCCAGGTGGCAGTAGTGGTGAAGAACCTGCCTGTCCATGCAGGAGATGTAAGAGATAAGGGTTCGATCCTTGGGTTGGGAAGATCCCCTGGAGGAGGGCATGGCAACCCACTCCAGTACTCTTGCCTGGAGAATCCCCGTGGAAAGAGGAGCCTGGAGGGCTACAGTCAATGGGTTCACAAAGAGTTGGACACGACTAAAGCAACTTAGCATGCAATCAGTTGATGGCTCACCTAGTGGTTTTTGCTTCCTGAAACAAGTGGATGAATGAACATATTGGCCTTGGGATGCCATTCAGCTCAAAGTTGGTGGTGATCACAAATGGCTTTAATAAATGAAAGAGGTATTTTGGCAGCACCCATTGAGGCAAACAAAGATTAAGGTCCTTGCCAACATCACAGAGTATATTAGATCCTCTACTTTAATTGCATCTTATGAATGGAAAGGATGCAGGAAATGGAATTTTAATTTGTACATCTAAGTTATGTTATTGAAGGAGAAGGTCTTTGTGACCTTATGGATTTGAGAGAGAAAAGAACTTTGTAGGGCACAGCCGGAACTAGCATCAAAGTTATGTCTCATGGCTGACACTGCTGTGGTTCGATGCTTGCTGCTAAATTGTAGAAAAGCAGGACATGAATCCCTGATTGATTTTTCTGGACATGCATTTGCAACAAACGAGGCTGAGTCTGGCTGGAACCGTGTGATGTTCAGAAACAGTAGAGACACAGTCAGTTTGTGTCCTGTCCCCCCATCGAGTTCTCGGGCTGGTGGTGGCTTTAATTGTTTTTATATCTCTTGCTTGATAATCAGACACAAGCTACACATTTCTGTGGACAGACTAATATATTCTATGTCAACACCTGGGGCTTCCAACATGAATGAAGAAAGCCCTGGAATGGCATTGGCATTCATTTTCAGAAAAGCAGGGAGAAGGCATGAAGAGCAAGGCTGGGTTGCAGGCTGGGGTAACTTTCATTTTGGCCCTGTTGTCATTTCCACAGCCCTTTGTTTCCTGCCATGCCCTCAAGTGTGTTCTTTGATGACATAGACTCATCTTCATTTGACTCTAGGTGTTCATGACTTATTCTGTGAATGGCCTCAGCTCATCAGTCCCCCTGAACCACAGCTGTGGTGCACTCACATCTCTGCCTTTGCTCACATAATTCTCAGACCATCTTGGCTACCCAAAGATAAGCAGCTTGATTTGAGTTATCAGGCAATCTAATCTTCTCTGCTTGCATCCCTAATTTCCCCAAATGAGTTCATTCCTCACAGTATATAAATAGATATTTGATACATATCTGACATGTGCCTGAAAAATCCGATACACACAGCCACATGAGAAGCCACATGGTACAATGAAAAAAAAAAAACATTACTCAAAAGAGAAAGCCAAAAGACAAAGGACTTTGCTTCTAACTAATTATGTGATCTTGAATAAATAAATAATGTATTCTCGTCGAACCTCTCGTTTCTCATCACTGGAATTCGCTAACAAGATATTATAAAAATCAAATGAGATAATCTATAAAAGTGTTTGAAAACTATTAAAATTTGCATAAATGGGAGGCAATATTTTACTACATACTTTAACCCCAGCACATTGATAGTCATTAGGAAAGATCAAGAAATGAAAAGAGGTGGATGAACCTACAGCCTGTTATACAGAGTGAAGTAAATCAGAAAGCAAAAAACAAATATCATACATTAATGGATATATATGAAATCTAGAAATTGGTATCGATGAACCTAGTTGCAGGAAGGAACAGAGACGCAGATACAGAGAACAGACTTGTGGACACAGTGGGGGAAGGAAAGAGTGGGATGAACGGAGAAAGTAGCATCAATATATATACACTACCACGTGTAAAATAGATGGCTGGAAAAAAGTTACTACATAAAACAGGGGGCCCAGCTTGACACTCTGTGATGACCTAGAGGGCTGGGTTGGGAGAATGGGAGGGAGGTGATATATGGATAATTATGGCTGATTTGCATTGCTGTAAGGCAGAGGCCAACACAACATTGTAGAGCAATTTTCCTCCAATTAAAAAATAAATTTAAAAATCAGCTAATAAATAAATGAAAAGCATACGACCTGCCTTTGTGGAATTTACAACCTACTCAGGAAGATCACACATATACATGTGTAAAATAATTAGTCTCATAAGTCATTATAAACTGATATATATATATATATATATATATATATATATATATATATAATGTAGACAGATGGCATACCACATGATAATAGTTTTAAACGAAATACTATGCATATAAAATTAGTGCACAAGCATCATGCTATTATTAATAATGAGCATAATCATTATCTTTACCACTTTCTCATCATGCAGATTACTTTAGGGATTGTCTCTGTCTTTCTTTACATCCTAGTTTAGGTTTGAGATGAGTTTATGTTTATATATACTATTTATTTAGTGCCTTTCTATATCTCATTCACCAATATATCCCAACACCTAAGACAATATCTCAATAAAAGCCATTGAATGAATGGATGAATCAGTTAATCAATGTAGGAGAAAAGAAGCCGCTTTCCATTTGGATCCACACATGGTATTTTCTAATTCTGGATAAAGAATAAAAACTTTGGAAAACAGACTGGCCTGTGAACACATGTGCACACACATGCACACACACTCACATACACTAGCTTAACCTTATGGAAACACATCAGAATTGAAGAGAGCAAGCGTGAGGTTGGTGGACAGACTGAAAAAGTCACCCAGACAGCTCTGTCCATCTCTCCCATCTACTGAGAACCGCTTTCTAACATTTTTAGGGCTCTATCTCTTTAACATGGGGTTCCAACAAAATGGGAACCTTTCTTGGACAGTCTACTGCCTTTTTTCTAATCCTTTCAGCTGTTCAGAACCTCATGTTATTAAAACGTTTCCTTAATGTTAGTATGTGAATTCAAGTCTGATTGGATAATCAATTCTTGTAACCTGGATGATATTCTGAGCATAGTTGGAGGTACATAAAGCAAGCTCTTAACCCATTGATGTTTACCTATTGCGGGTAATGATCTGTTCAGATGGAGCTGTTTTCCATGAAGATAAACTACTCTAATCAGTTTCAGTGTAATAGTTAACCCCTCAGGCCAGAGCATATGGTTGTCATTGTGCAGCTGTGCTGATAGAATAGCTTGGCCCTTCCAAATGTTTGTTCCATTTTTATATAATTGCTGACCACCCATTATCTGTAGAGGATAATCATTTTTCTTCTTTCCTTCTCAGTTTCTAAGGAACAAAAGCTTCCCTCCCTTTCTTATTGTAAACAGTTTGAGGAAAAGCAAAAGGTGAAGTAAATAAGAATGTCTCATTGTCCCATGCCTACCCCAGTGCTGAGCTCCCTGCCCTGGACTGTTTTCAAGTATTTCTGCAAAAAACAAAAGGCATTTTCCTAAACCAAGATGTTTCACATGGAAGCCAAACAAATCCTAGCCTTCACGGATAAGGCACTATAAAATGGCTCACGTTTCCAAATGAGAAGAGACATGGTTGGAAATTACAATGATCTTCTTATTTTAAATGGAAATACCAGCAGATGTCACAAGAAACATATAGAACTAGGCACAGACAAATATAAAACTCTTTGTGGGTGTGGGGTAGAGAAGAGGGAGCATCCACCTTGGAATGTGGAGGAGGGGGACAGTGGACCAGGAGTTCAGCAAGGAGTTTGCTGAGTCTGAACAGTATTAACCATCTTAGAAATTTAAACATTTCTTGTCAGGCACTTTTAAGACACTATCCATAATTATATTTATTTCACAATAGATTGATCCCAGACATCTTTTCAAATGTACTCACCATTGAATTTGCACGTTGTTATAGGTTCCCTCTTTGAGTTTCAGAGTGAAACAAAAGAGACAGGCAGCAAGCAAAATTGGGACAGGGAGACGGTGTCTATCAGCAGATCCCCCTGCAGAGGTCTCCTAACCCTGTGCCAGCTTGTTAATTTCTTGCTCTTGCCTGTCTGTCAAAAGAACGGAGAAGGTATTTGACAGCCCACACATTTTTTTTTAAGCTGAATTTTTATACATTTCCCTGATTTCCAAAAATATGACCGATGTTATTCTGGCAGAGGTGTTTTTCTCCCCTAGAATGCAGTAACAGAGTAAATGTTCTCTCACTCATGTGCTACATTGAATCGTGCTATCATGAGGTACAGAGAAGACAATCACAAGTCATCTTTCCTTAAATGATATTTATCCTTCCCAAATAGAAGGATAAATCTTCCCCAGTAGCTCAGACGGTAAAGTGTCCGCCTGCAATGTGGGAGACCTGGGTTTGATTCCTGGGTTGGGTAGATCTCCTAGAGAAGGGAATGGCAACTCATTCCAGTATTCTGGCCTGGAGAATCCCATGGACAGAGGAGCTTGGCGGGCTGTAGTCCATAGCGTCACAAAGAGTCAGACATGACTGAGCAACTACCACACACACACACACACACACACACACACACACACACATACACACACACACACACATCTTTCCCAAATAGTTCACTGTGGGGGTTGCAATAGGAATAAAAGGGTTTCTAAACTCACAAGTTTTGTTTCTAAGGATGAAAGAGCCCTGAAACACTGACTGACATTCAAGTTGGAAGTACTGTGAATCTGTGGAAAAATAGGATTTTACACACTGACACCACCAATAAGAGTTCTAAAAGGCATGCTTGTCATGAAAGAGTTCCGTTTGGAACAGCCCAGATTGTGGACTAAAACGGTCTCCATGTGGCAGACGATGTTTGTGAATGAAGTGCCTTTCAATGAGGAGAAATCGATTTTAACAGCTCATTTATTGATGAAACCAAGTCTAGTCTCAGCAGTTAGAGAGCTTTCTTGGAACAAGGACTCGAGGATTCATCTGTCTCACCTGAACGGATCAAAGAGAAAGCTTCTCATAAAAGATGTTTATGGTCCCTCTGCTCCTGGAGTTTGGATGAGCTAGTATTTGATAATGAGTTACTAGGGAATTGAGGCGACTAGAATGCCTACTAACATTTCCCATTCCTGTTGGACTCTGTGGAGTTAAGATTATTCAAATACACCTAAAGATGAACCCTCCAATGGCTGAATCGTGGATTCATTTAATGTCTTAATTCCACTAAGCTTCCTTAGCACTACCCTTTGCTTTGGGCTATGCTGGTTCATTTCCTGTTCCAACATGGTGCCTGTCATTTCTCCATCTCTAAGTCTGACCTTACACAGCCAGGTGGGGTCAGAATCCTTTCTTTCTGCAGCTGTCCACTGTAGGTCAGGTCATGATGTTCCTGTAAGACACATGCAAACCAGAAGATCTAAGGTGAATCTCTTGAAAATACAGGCACAACCACTTTGGTGACATTATGGTGACTGCTAACTTCTAGGCGCTCCTGAAAAAACCATAGTTGGACTTCATATCACTAAGTGGGAGCCTCTTTGGGTTTGAGAGGTAGTATATACAATGTCTGCATGCCTCACTCTAATCCATTTATTAATACAAGGTTGGGGGGAAGCTACAGAAAAATGTTGATCACTGGTCAGTGCAAGGTGAGGATGAGCCATTTATTCAATTCTCCTGGCCTAGCAGAATTCTGGTGCTTTAAGTGTCTTAAAAAATAAAAATGCCCACATGAAACACTGAATGAAACATGAAAGCATATAATGGGATATCACCAGAATTTTGGAGCAAAACATATTTTGGAGAACATATTCTTCTTTTGAAAGAAAGCTTTTCTATACCCGGCTTTGGTATCAAAAACTCCAAGCCACCATGTGACTCACTTCGCCCATGATGGAGTAAGGATTATCTGATTCCTGTTGCCAGAAAATCAGACATCCCCAGAGGGCCTTCATCACATGGAAACAATGTCTATGAGGCAGGAATCAGCAGGTTGTGAGGACACGAGTCAGTTATATAAGCACACGGCTCACATTCCCAGGGTAACTGCCCCCCTCATCTGCCACACCCTCCTGAATCTGCCCTGCACCCTCCTAGGAGGTCCCATGAAAAGATGGCTACAGAGGCATCATTTTTAAGCCTGGTTTCCAGATGGCTCTGCTGAGTGCAAGCGTGCTGGTCCCACTGGGAAGGGACTGCTGTGTTATTACAGCTGCATTTATCACAGGTGGTCCTGAAGGGAGGGGAGAAAGGAGATTTTTCCAGCACAAATGACTGAATAGAAATATCTCAGAGACACACTGTCAGAAAGGAGAGAGAGCCTGAGATCAGAATCTGTACCAGCTTATGCTCTGGGGATAGTTAATGATGTGGATCTATAGTTGGATACATGGAGGAAAGAGATTGAAGAACTCACCAGACAATGAGGGAGGGAGGGTGTCATGTAGATGGACCTACTGGAATGGGTCCAGACTGAGATATTCTTGATTCACACAAATGCTCACCAAAAGGATTCCATGACAGAAGTATGTCTTGGCTGTTAGGTTTTCAAGATGAGTTATCTCTATGGATGGGGGCTTCCCAGGTGGCTCAAAGGTAGAGAATCTGCCTGCCAAGGCAGGAGATGTGGGTTTGATCTCAAGTTGGGAAGATCCCCTGGAGAAGAAAATGGCAACCAACTCCAGTATTCTTGTCTGGAAAATCCCATAAACAGAGGAGACTGATGGGCTACAGTCCCTGGGTTCACGAAGAGTCAGACACAATTGAGCGACTAAATAACAACAACAATCCTTGTGGCTATTAGCCAACCTCATCGTCCAGCTATTTTAGGCTCCTCCATGGGTGTATGACCAAAGTGACCATGGTGGCAGGGGTGAGACTCAGCATAGCTTCAACAACTTGGACATTTTGTCAGTAGAGTTTATCTGACACTACCCTCCCTAAGAGAATTATTAGCATCACTAAGTAGCCTTGAAACCCTGATATAGTATATTCCTAGGGTGAGGGTATGGGTAGACAGTAGTAATCCAGTGGCAGACTTTCCATCTTGGAAAGGAAAGTATCATTAAGCTCTAATGCACAGTGTTGCTTCTGATCCAGGAATTCACCTATATACAAAATAAAAGCCTGGTGTTCCTTGCAGTCTCTAATATGTAACCTTATTGCTGCAGGCACCTGGGTTTGTAGGATGAAATGTCATCTCCTTGGAGAGATTTCACTGACTACCCAAGTAACTGACTACTCAATAAGATACCCAAGTATCTCATTCCTCTGTTTTATCTTCATCCCCCTATGTATTTCTATCCAGTTTTAAACATCAGTTTCCCATTAGAAATTAAACTAGATGCAATTGAACTGGTTCATTTTTTCATTACCATATCTGTAGCACCTAGAACAGTCCTAGGAGCAAAGCCAATGTTTAATAAATATTTGTTTAATGAGTATATGAATAAATTATTTATTAGAATGCATAGTTAAGATCCAAGACATATTTGATTAACCATTAAGAACTTAAGGCCCAAATTACTTAATAAAGAGGTAAGGACACAATTTCCATTTTAATTGGCTGATTTGATTCCTGGTCAGGAATCTTATAATTACAGAAAGTTTAATGCTTGGGAAAAAATTCAAGGATAAATCAAATCTATGTTCATTCTCTGAGAGTCCACAACTTGCAAGCCATTATGCTAGATCATAGGGAACATACTGATGGATGTAACATGACCCTATACTCAAGGAGTTTAAAATTGGAAAAACACATAGAAAATAATAAATAACAGACAGAAGTAGGACACTTGAGGAACTCTGTGTGTATATTTGTATATGTGTGTGTGTGTTTGTATGTGTGTTTGAATGTGTTTGTGTGCACACATGCGTGCATGCACATGAAGAGGAAGTAGCCATTTATTCAGCTGAGCTGGAATAATCAGAAAGGTTTTGTGGCAGCAGTAACCTAAGAGCTGGGCTTCCCCAATGGGCCAGCGGTAAAGAATCTGCCTGCCAATGCAGGAGACATAGGTTCAATCCCTGGTTCAGGAAGATCCCTTGGACAAGGAAATGGCAACCCACTCCAGTATTCTTGCCTGGGAAATCCATGGACAGAGGAGTCTGGTAGGCTATAACCCATGGGGTTGCAAAAGAGTCAGATTCAACTTAGCGACTGAAAAACAAGAATAACCTATGAGCTAGGACTTGAAAAATCAGCAGGAGTTCAACAGGTAAATCTGGAGGAAAAGGTACAGGTTTGGAGAACAAGGGATCCAGAAATCATAGAGGGCTAAATGGAGGTTTGGGTGGATCCTTCCAAGATCCTGGATGCCATATTCAGGTGGTGGCCTTTACTGTGTAGCAGTGTGGAGAGATCAACAAAGGTTTGTGAGAAAAAGTCAAACACCTTCTGATCTGTGATTTTGGCTACACGTTGAAGGATAGATTAGCGAGGGAACAGACTGGAGACACCAATCAGGAGCTTCATCTGATGGTCCAGGGGTGAAAAGAAGCTAGTGGACTTGAAACAGGCCCACAGCAGAGGGAATTAAGTGAATGGGGTGGATGCAGAGATATTAAGAGAGGATTTGTAACAGGATTTGACCAGATGTTTTATGTTGATGGGTTGAAAGGAAGCATAGCCTAAAATAACTTCTGTAGTTCCTGTCTGGGTGATTTGGAGGATGGAGGTGATGTCAAGTGATGGGAAGACAGAATAAATCAGGGAGCTTTTGGAAGAGAAATTTGGCTCTGTCCAGTCTGAAGATCAATTGTATATCTATCTTCATATGCCAAACTTGCATTTGAAGATCAATGGTATATCTATCTTCATGTGCCGAGTTTGCATTTGAAAATTTAGGACAAAAGCTCAGGATGGAAGTCCAGTACAGTGATGTAGTTTTGAAGTGATATTTAAATATTGCAAAGAAGTTAAAGAGAGAAGACTGTCAACACTTAACAACAAACAGGAAATGAAAAGGTAGATAAAGAAAATGAAGGTTTTCTCCAAACAGCATGACAAAGTAGAAATATGTATCACTGAGGCTCCAAGTCCTGTTTTCCACCTTTTTCCCCATGATTCTTCATCCTTTTTTCTTTTTTAAAATAAATTTTCTTTCCTTTTTCAAATTTATCTTTGTTTTATTTTATGGGCTGTGCTGGGTCTTCATTACAGTGTACAAGCATCTCTAATTACAGTGTGTGGGCTTTCTCTCTAGTTGTGGTGTGTGAACTTCTTTAGTTGTGGCACTCGGGCTGTTATGGAATCTTAGTTCCCCAATCAGGGATTGAACCCAGGTCCCCTGCACTGAAACGTGAATTCTTTACCACCGGACTGTCAGGGAAGTCTCCCTCTTTTTTCCTTTCCCTTTCAATTATAGCTGTCTTATCTTTCCTATGGGGAGAAAAGAAACTCACCATGACAACTTGAACTTACAACTTTGATTAATGTAGTTTTCTACTCAAAAACCATTCACGGTTCATGGTTTCTCCTACACCAATGTCCTGACTCTTTCTGTAGTGTTTGGAGTTTCCCCCATTGTGGCCACCCTCTTACCTTACCCCCAGGACAGTCAGATACGCCTAAGCTCCTTGTCGATTTTCCTACTTCGGGATCTCTGCTCCAGCTGGTCCCTGAATCCAGCATTTCCTTCTTTTCCTTCTCCACATACATGTCAAGCCTTTGAAACCTGCCCGTTTTTATCTCACTCAAAATTCTCTCACTTTATCGACTCTTACAGAAATCTCCCTTCACTTTGGTTGTAGCCTTTGCCTCAGTGTCCTTTGCTGTTTCCACGTCTTAGTCCCTTGGTAGCCTGCAGCTGCAGAAGATTGCAACTTACTCCCTTTGTGCTTTATACTGGCTTTCTTTGAGACTCAGCACAGCAGTGATTGGATAGATGTTTTGAAATGAGAGAGGAGAGAAAAATAATTGCAGCAAAGCCCATTCCTGCTCTGTGTGTCCGCTTCCTTAGCCTGGCTGATTTGATGCGATGATAGAAGACATCACTGAACTCTCATAAACAGGTGTAAAGGTCTCTGGTATTGCCTCATTCTCTGGGCTGATTACTTTCAGAGAGAGAAAGAAAGAAAGAAACCCACAAAATGTATGAGGTCTGGGACTGGAGGGGACTTCATTATTTTTAATGTCTCAGTAAAACATCTTTTTTCTCTCTCTCTACATTTAGCAGACTAATCCCAATAATGTCTTTTAAACAATTAATTCTAGTTTCAAAAGCATTCTACTCTGCAGTTTGTCCAGAATTAAGTGACCATTAGAAGGCATTAGCTTAGAAATGAGTGCCCTAATTACTTCTGAAGTTAGCCATAAAAGACAGGAAAAAAAGTCCAGATTTCAGAGACATCAGCATCCTTGCAGTGCTGGCTGCTTCCTGTGGACCCTTCTGTTTTCCCACCACGCAAAGTGTCGGGCAGAGGAAAGCACTGGAGCATTTTGGCACCTGCCGATTTAATTCTGTATTAGCAAACATTTATCTTTCCCTGATTCTGGAAAATAATATGTATGGAAAGACATTAAGATGTGGACCATTTTTCTCTAGATGAACTTTCGGGAATGCCAGAAAGCGTGATGGTGTTGATGTGTACAGATGATGTGTGTCCAACTGTGCAGCCATGGAGTTTGTTACCACTTAAGAGTAACGCATATATATGGAATCTAGAAAAATGGTACTGATGAACCTATTTGCAGGACAGGAATAGAGGCACTGACATAGAGAATGGACTTGTGGACACAATGGGGGAAGAAGGGAGGGTGAATTGAGAGGGTAGCATTGATTTATACACACTTCCATGTGTAAAATTAGATAGCAAGTGGGAATCTGCTGCATAACACAGGGAGCTCAGCTCGGTGCTCTGTGAGGACCAAGAGGGGTGGGGTGGGAAGGTGGGAGGGGAGTTTTAGAGGGAGGGGATATATGTATACATAAGGCTGATTCACAATGTTGTACAGTAGAAGCTAACACAATGTTGCAAAGCAATTATAATTTTAAATAGCTTAAAAACAGAGTGTCATAGGCACAGTAGTTCCCTGTTCTAAGTGTGCTTAGCAGCAACATCAATTTACTGCATGGGTTTAGACTTCACAGCTGTTTGCAGAGGCCTAGTGGATATTCTGTCCCATATCTAGGTGTAGGAAAGGTGCTAAGTTTCTAGAACAGTCTATTTTCGAGGTGGGGGTGGTTTTCACCATGAAGCCTGGTCAAGAATCCACCTGCCAATGCAGGAGACTCGAGTTCCATCCCTGGGTCAGGAAGGTCCCCTGGAGAAGGAAATGGGAACCCACTCCAGTGTTCTTGCCTGGGAAATCCCATGGACAGAGGAGCCTGGGTGGCTACAGTCCATGGGACTGCAAAAAGCTGGACATGACTGAGTGACTAAACACACACACACACATACACACACACACACTCAGGGGAGCTGTGCCGGCTGTGCTTGCATGGCTCAGGAGACAGAGTTCTCCCAGTGGGTAGGTCCATGCATCCTATGTATGACCAGTCAGCTCACACTGGA
This sequence comes from Okapia johnstoni, assembly GCA_024291935.2. Taxonomy (NCBI): domain Eukaryota; kingdom Metazoa; phylum Chordata; class Mammalia; order Artiodactyla; family Giraffidae; genus Okapia; species Okapia johnstoni. Next base: position 11,813,984 of record CM044324.1, read on the forward strand.
CAGGCATGTTGGCAGTGCTCACAACCTTGATGTCCACTTTATAGGTGATTACTTTCAGCTTGCATGTCTGCCCAGGGAAAGCAAGTGTTCTCAAAGAGGGTTCTTGTGCTGTGGGAGTGGAAGCTTCTTGTATTTACTGCTTCTCCCTTTCCCTCTGCTGGAGTGTAAGATCTTCACTGCTGTAACCCTTGCGTGCTCAGTTGCTAAGTCGTGTCTGACTCTCTTGTGACCCCATGGCCCACCAGGCTCCTCTGTCCATGGTATTTCCCAGGCAAGAATACTGGAGTGGGTTGCCATTTCTTCCTCCAGGGGATCTCTTCAACCCAGGGATCAAACCTGTGTTTCTTGCATTGGCAGACAGATTCTTTACCACTGAGCCACCAGGGAAGCCCATAGTAACCCTTAGGGGACCAGGATAGGATTACGAGGGCTTCCCTGGTGGCTCAGCGGATAAAATATCCTCTAGCTATTCAGGAGATCCAGGTTCGATCCCTGGGTTGGGGAGATCCCCTGGAGGAGGGCATGACTACCCTCTCCAGTATTCTTGCCTGGAGAATCCCATGGCCAGAGGAGCCTGGTGGGCTACAGTCCATAGGGCTGCAAAGAGTTGTACATGACTGAAGTGATTGAGAAGAGCACAGCACAGTACATGATATGAATGCTTTAGGAAGGCAGAGTAGTTCTTGAGCTCATTTGGATTTCTTTGCAGTGATTATGAGGTTTATGAACAGATAGAATCAGATGGGTGATTTTTTTTTTCCCTTAGCTTTGGCTCCAAAATAAGAGTGGCCTCCAGTCAGGCTCACCTGCCTTTTCCACAACTCCTCACTGATTAGGGGCCTTTTGAGAAAACCCTTGAATGAATTCACAGGCCAGTCTGCTCTGGGTTTTTCCTTTCCCCTCCCCGAGTGGAAAGTAGGAAGTTGAAATAGGGAAGCAGTCTAGGTAAGTGGGGCCCCCTGGGGGCTCTGGCTGTGCACCTTCCTTGCTGTGAGATGTTAGACACCTTCCTTACCTGTAAAACACATCTCACACTCTCAGTGGGAAGATTGCATGAGCTAACATGGCTGGAGTATTTGACACAGCGCTGAGTGTGTAAGTCAACAAATGTTGGCTGTCATCAAACTAACACCAACAACAACAATGGGAATTTTGTGGTCCAGCTACCCATAGCTTCACAAAGGACAGATGTCCATCCAAAGAAAGGAGTACAGAGGGGCAACATTGCTGTCTCCATATCGCTGTTTCGTCAGGAATCTGGACTTTTATCAAATGAAAGCATATTAGCTTCAGAGCCTCACTGTAGTCAGATGCTAGGGACTGTACCTGCTGGCCTAATGAAGGCTTTGATGTGGCTTGTCCAGGTTGTATAGGTACTCTACCTTTAATCATGGGAAACCAATGACAGATAGCAACTCACAAGACTTCCTTTCATCTCAGAGTATTCTTACAGCATGATTTCAGAAGTAAATATCTAGGCATATTATTTTTGTCTTTATCCCAAATTAGAATCAGGTGAGAGGATGCTATTTTGTGGCCTTTGCCACAAGAAGATGAGCTGCCCCGGGTTGGGGTGGGGGTGCGGGGCTGGAACACTGGTTCTTCAAAATTTATGTATTTCTCTGAACCCCAGTGTTTTATGAAAGAACTCAGGGCTAGGAAATCTGAAAGTTGTGGAAACTACAGGTAGGCTTTGCATCCTGGAAACTGGTTCCCACTCGTTCCAGAAATGTCGTCAAAGGCAAGAAGGCTATGAATTCATCATTCATTAATCATTTAGCCCCACCAGGGGGTTTTCTATTCCTTGCCTTATCTGTCATTGAAAAAAAATTCACAAGACCCACATTATTCCATTTATTTCATGGTTATAAATAATCAAGTACAATTTGCAACTCTGTGGTTTGTAATGCATTCAGATGGGCTGAGGACGTGATGGAAAAGAACAGGCTTGGTTTGTGCAGGAGGTTTGCTGAGGTCTTACTTCCCTGGGGAGTTCCCTCTCTTTGCAGAGAAGGGCTCAGTTATGTTGGAGGGACCTCTCCAGAAGCCAGGGCAAGGAAGGTCTCTGCTCCCAAGGCATGTCTCAGGGAGCACCCCTAGGTGACACTCTGCAGAGCTGCAGTCTGGGAGAAGAAGGATCACGATTTCCTGTTGGAAATCTTTTGAGTCATCTTGGCTGGAGATTTCTTTGGATCTCCAAATCCTTCCATGCAAAAAAGAAAAAGAGGGTGAGAATTTGAAACTGAAGATTGTTGCTGTGAATTGCTAGTGACAACAATATGGTCACGGTCTGTTTTTCACAGTTCGGTTCACACTTATTTCAGGGCTGGGGGGAAGGGGGAAATGTGTTCTTGAAATAAATCGGAATTCATTCAGAGATTGTGAGCAGGAGATCTTAATGGAGATTTTTTTTTCTTTCTTTCAAAATCATGAGCTTTATTCAGAGTCCAGCCTCCCCGCCTGCCTGCTGAAGATCCTCCAGTGAACTAAAAGTGGATGCTTATTCTCTCTGGCTTTTCCAAGATCAACTTCCAAACATCGTCCCACCTGCCCTGTTGGCTGGAGTGCCTGATTCTGATTAAGTCATCGCACTCTCCGGCTGTCTCCTCTGGTGACAGAGCTATGCCTAGGGAGATTTCTGAGCCTATGGCAGTGTGTTCCTGAGGCCCCATCCCTGGCACCAGGCGACTCTGCTCCTGGCATCCTGCCCCTGCTGTGAGCCCACGGGCTTTTTCAGATGGTGTTCACATGAGCAGGTGAGCCATCCAAGGAAACTGTCACCTTCATTAAAGCATCACTAAAGTTTAAGGTCCCCACACTTGACCTCTATTGGGGTGTAGATACAGCTTCTAAATCTTTGCTCTGATAGGTACTGGCTACCCTCCCTGGTCAGACAAATAAGGTCAAGATTAGAGCGGGTCTTCTGAGTCTGCTGATCTTGCTCCAGGGGAGAAGAGAGCCTTGGCCCCTGTATCCTTTATTTGGCCACAATCCTTGAACTGGTTGAGCTCCTTAATCCCTTATGCTTTGATTAGACACCATGAGTGTCCTGTCCCAAGAGACGTGGGGCCGTAGAGTCCACCTCAAATCTCTCTGCATCAATATCTGAAGGATTGATCTTCATCTATACTGGGGAGATAAGGCTCAGTTATCTTCAGAAATTCCTCCTCTCTGCTTTTTCTTGTCCCTTGTCGCAATCTGGGTCTTGAAATCCAGCACTGCGATCATCTAACCCAAATGCCCCAGGCCTCACCAGCTTGTGGAGACAAAGAAGGAATGGAAATGCGATATTTAAATATTCTTGCCCTCCTCCTTCGGAGAAGGCAATGGCATCCCACTCCAGTACCCTTGCCTGGAAAATCCCATGGACGGAGGAGCCTGGTAGGCTTCAGTCCGTGGGCTCGCGAAGAGTCAGACACGACTGAGCGACTTCACTTTCACTTTTCACTTAAATGTATTGGAGAAGTAAATGGCAACCCACTCCAGTGTTCTTGCCTGGAGAATCTCAGGGACGGAGGAGCCTGGTAGGCTGCCGTCTCTGGGGTTGCACAGAGTCGGACATGACTAAAGCAACTTAGCAGCAGCAGCCCTCCTCCTTGTGAAGCCAATCTCTCTTCCACCTCCCTCACCTGATGCTCCCTCTGCACCTGTCCATCCAGCCCTGCTGGCAGGAGCCTAACTGAAGAGGTGTGATGTTCTAGGCTGCCACTTTTCAGATCTGCCTATACCAGGAATGATGGGCTCTAAGCTCCCTTCAGCTTCTGTCGCTAACTTTCCTGCAGAGGGATCCAAGCCCTGCACCCCCTGCACCCCCACCCCCGCCCCCCGCCCCCCGCCCCGTGAAGTGTGCCTTGGGGCGGAATTAACTGCCCTGTTCTCAGGTTGTTGTTTAGTCACCCAGTCATGACCAACTCTGTGCAACCCCATGGACTATAGCCTGCCAATCTCCTCTGTCCATGGAATTCTCCAGGCAAGAATACTGGAGTGGGTTGCCATTTCCTACTCCATGTTCTCAGGTGGTTCCATTCAAATTAATAAAACAGCAACGACATTAACAAAAACATCTCTCCTTCCATTTAAAAGCACAGCACCCTCCTGCAGGGTGACTTACATTTACGAATACTGACTGGTCAGGAGTCCTCCTATTCTGGAATCAGTCAAAATAGAAGCCCCATGGGCTTGGCTAGGACTCTCTGTAACAGACAACGTCCACAGCACAGGGCAGAGATCACCTGACTTCTTAAAAAGACTCAGTCAGCTCTGTCCTTTTTCTGGGCATCTGTTATGAACTGAACTGAAAGCATTAGTGTTAGTGGCTCAGTCATGTCTGGCTCTTTGCGATGCCATGAACTGTGGGCTACCATTCCTTTCTCTAGGGGGTCTCCCCTACCCAGGGATCAAACCCAGGTCTCCTGCATTGCAGGCAGATTCTTTACCATCTGAGCCACCAGGGAAGACTTGGGCTCCCCTAAAATCCAGGTTTGAAGACCTAAGCCCTAATGTGACTATCCTCAGTGATGGGCCCATTGAGGGGATAATTAAGGCTCCGTGAGGTTGTAAGGGTAGGGCCCTGAATGAATAGGACTGGTGTCCTCATGAGGAGAGGAAGAGATGCCAAAGATTGCTCTCCTGTTTGCACACAAGCTGTGTGGGTGGAGAGGGCAGCCGTCCTCAAGCCAGGAGGAGAGGCTTCATCAGACCCAACCCTGCTGACACCTTGACCTTGAACTCCAACTGTCCAGAGCCATGAGAAAGTAGGTCTGTGCTGTGTAAGCCTCTCTGCTATGGTATCTTGAAAGGGACCCTCAAGCCTTGCTGCTCATGTGGTGACTGGTGGGGGGCGACGGCAGGCTGAGCCCCCTGGCAAGGGTGTGCACCTCCTCATGACCGGCTTGTGGCACCAGGACTAGAGGAACCATAACCCCGTGCCGTTGTCCTCTGAGTCGTCCCTCTCAGACGGCTTTCATGCGTGACGTTTCATTTGGGTCTCATAATACCTTTATGATTCTTTGCAGGTGTCAAAGTGTTTTACTGCTGTTTTACAGCTGGTGAAACTGAGGTATTAAACAGGCTGTGCAATTTATGTAATGTGTCTGAAATTGCCCTGAGAGTTGGTGCTCCAGGCTTGCTGCAGGCTGATTCAGTATTCTCGCTATGCAGGGCATCTCCAAGTGGGCGAGGCCGAAGGACCCCTGCTAGGCTGGGGACAATTTCAGTTCTTTTGCTTCGTAGTTTTCAGCATCTATAGGATGGCCAAGGACCCCAGTAGCTGGGGAGTAGCTGTGACGGAACCCAGTGGGGGCCTTTTTATGAGACAGACAACAAGCTGGGAACTGCAGGAACTGACAACCCTGATGCCGAAAGACAAGCCTGGGGCCACGAAGGGGAGGCCGGTCTGGGAAGCATGAGCAGGCTAAGCATTGGGATGAGCTGGGGACGTCTTGCTTAAGTGTATGCTGAATATACTTAATATATTTAGTATACACTCGATGAAGCTAGAACTCACCCACTGAGAGATAGATGCCTCATGTTCTTCACTTCTTGAGGCTGGTAGCTCTACAACTAAGTTGGCCTCTTCTTCTAAGTTGGCCACTAGCATCCTCACCCCTCAACTAGAAGGCAAGCTTCTTGACAGCCAGAATCTCCTGGGGCTTGTGTGCTAATGGGTCTCCTGTACTAAGAATAAAGGAGCAGCTCTTTTTAATTGACTGGGCTTCCCAAGTGACTCAGTGGTATAGAATCCACCTGCCAGTTCAGGAAATGTGAGTTCAATCCCCTGGTGAGGAAGATCCCCTGGACAAGGAAAGGCAAAGCACTACAGTATTCTTGCCTGGAGAATCCCATGGACAGAGGAGCATGGTAGACTACAGTCCTTGGGGTCACAAAAGGGTCGGGCAGAACTTGGCAACTAAACAACACTGTTAATTGATTATCTATCAGCCACCACACTTTCTTCCTTGCCAACACAATCCTTAATTTTCACTGCTTCAGAAAAGCTAGTCCTCAGACTGGCCCAGAGGATGCGCTTTAATCATTTTAAGTCAATCTTAGGTTTTCCTATTCTTGTTGCTAGTGATTGGTTTAGAAATGGACCTGTTCTATGTTTTTGTGACTGTTATCTTTGCCCTTGAAAAGGGCAATGTGGTGCCTGGATCTGTGGCAACCATCTTGGCATCATGAGGGGACCCAACTCGAGAACACAAGCTAAGATCCACTGGTGGCAGAGTGGGAAGGAGAGAGACTCTGGGACTTGAACAACATTGTCAAGCTACTACCAATTAACCAAACTTGGAACCAGCCCACCTTCAGATTTCTTATGTGAGATAAGGCGTATCTGTGGTTGCTTAAGCCACTCCTAACTAGGTCTTGATCTTCCTTGACTGAAAACATCCAGACCCAAGAAGCATGCCATAAATGTTTGTTCACTTGCTGACAGATGAAACCTGCCTTAATTCATGTCATATTGGTGAACTAAAGCTCTAAATGTTGACCAGTAGAGGCAGAAAATTATGGTATAAAAAATATTATTAAAGCAATCAGGAAAGCATTTTTTTATGTTGTTTCAGGGCTTGAATTTCATGGTGAGGTTGATGGATGAGTAGATTCTAAACCTTGGGAAAATCATATTAAAAGAAAATTTCAAAAAACTTTTTATTTTCACTTTTTAGTTGAATTATAGATTTAAATTGGCCAGTGCGCAAAACACTGCACTTACTAAGGTGACCCTGGAAGGTGAGTTTACTCTGGCTGGTCTTGAGGCGGGAAGTGGACTCAAGTGCCATTTTGTGGTGGGGAGCTGCTCCCCTGGTACCTCCAGGGTCGCCACCCATGGAACTCTGTGGCACGTACCATTTGTGTGGACATATTCCATCAGGTACCTTTGGGACCACTTGCAGCCCAGAGAATCAGCCCATTTTTATTCTCTTTCCATACCATCAGAGATTCCTTTCCTGCCTGCATAATCTGTGGGAGCTTAGAAGATCACAGCACTGCTCCAAGAAGGAAAAGCAGGACCAGATAGAAGGCAGAGACTTTGCTTCAGTCTGTTCCGCTCAACAGAAGGACTTTTGGTGGCTGGTCAGTTGGATGTTCTTCCTCCTCACCTGAAATACTACAGGGACCTCATGTCTATCGGACTATCTTTTTGTTGTTGTTGTGTAGTTGTTAAGTCATGTCTGACTCTTTTGTGACCCTATGGACTGTAGCCCGCCATGCTCCTCTTTCCACGGGATTTCTCAGGCAAGAATACTGGAATGGGTTGCCATTTCCTTCTCCAGGGGATCTTCCTCACCCAGAAATCAAATCCTTGTCTCCTGCATGGGCATGGACAGAGGAGCCTGGAAGGCTACGGTCCATGGGTTCGCAAAAGAGTCGAACATAACCTAGTGACTAAATTAACAGCACCCTAACTTTCTAGTTTTGCCTGATTCCAGCTCATACCCTACACTGGTCCCCAGAGCTGATGGTGTCGTTTCTTCTCTGCTTACAGTCCTTTAGTGGCACCGCATTGTCTACAGACCAATGTGAGTTCCTTGGTCTGTCACGCGAGGTGAGGCTCTGGACTCTGCCCTCTTCTCCAGCCTCTTCTCTTCCTTTCATCTCCCACAGACAAAAACCTACCTGCATCCAACTCCTGGTAGCTTCTAAAGCCCACACGTTCCTGGCACCTCCTTAATGCCCTTCCCCACACTCTCGTCTCTGGATGCCTTTTCACCTTGCCTCTCTGCACCTTGCACCTCCCTTTATGAGACATGTCTCTGATGTCCACTAGGAAGCCTTCCCAGATCCCCTTGTGCAGAGTTAGAATCATCTTTTCCTCTGTACTTCCTCCTCCTCATCACCGCTTCACACCCAACACGCAATCATTGGCTGGTTTCTTCATCTGCCCCTCCCACTACATTCTGAGCATCTTGTGGTCAGGACTTGGTCCTGCCCACCTTTGTATCACTGTGTCCAGCATAGAACTTAGCACACACTAAGTGCATACCAGTCACTTTTTGGTTCTAACTAAAGTAAATCAAACTGAAAAAAAAAAAAAAGAGTAGGAAGAAACACCTGCAGCAATTTCTGAGGCAAACAGGTTTGTTGTAGGCGTCTTCTTTTTGTCAGGATCCTGGGAACTCAGAAAATGCACCAAACATTAACTCCTTTGCCGGTTAGTGCCTAGGAGTAGATACTGAACAGACAGAAAACTGGGGAGGTTGAGGAAGCAGCTAACAGGGAAACACTGTGGATGGACCCTAAATACCCCCTGCCCTGTCACTCTCATTCTTTGTCCTCACTCAGTTTTAAAATAGTTCCTCTAATTTACAGTTACTCATGGAGTCTTCGACGGGTTAATTCTTTTCATTTCATCCTCTCTTTAGTTCAGAAATTAGTGGCAGATCTATGGGGCAATGAAATTGCACAAGCTCCTGAAAATTCTGAGTCCTCGACTCTGGAAGGCCAAAATATTTGTTATTCCTTTACATAGGGTTTCCTCCATCCCCAACTTGGAAATTACCAACTGCTTCTGTGAGCTCTCCCCAGCTTCCTCTGTGAACAAAAGGACAAATCTTTGACTCAATAGTTTTAGCAATATCTACCTCCCTTGTTGATGAGTAAATCTTTTTCTGCTTTCTTCAGGGAATTCTGTATCTCCTTTGGTCCCCTGTCATTCAACGCACGTTCCTGGCCTTCTAGGAACTTTCTCAGGACTGTTGTTCGGGTTTATCTTGGACAGAGAGGTTGACCTAGAGTCTGGAAAGGTGGTCTCTGAGGGATCCTCTGGATCAGATCCTTCCCTTGTATTTTTCCCAGTGGATCAACAGAATCCTCCTCAATCCTCTGTCACTACTGTAAGCAGAAAATGTTATTCCTTTGTGGGGAATGGGAAACACCCAGTGGCTGAGAACTTCAAATGAGATATATTTGTTTTCATTCCTTTCTTCATGGCAACTGATTCTGTTCACTTCTGCAGTTTTTGTAAGCTGGAAGAATAGAGGTACCTGATAGTAATTTTATTTTCCTAACCTATAGGTTTTGAGAAAAGTCTACATTTCCTTTTTCTGGGTTACTATGGCTAAAAGTGTAATTAGAAAGACAATAAAATGATATTTTATTCGTAAATATTTGTATTAGTGCATAATAAAAGAATGTACAGATAATAGAAGACATGACAGATAATTATGTTTTTGCTTTAACTGCATGAAAGAAAGTAGAAGTGTTAGTTGCTCAGTCATGTCCATCTCTTTGCGACCCCATGGACTGTAGCTCGCCAGTTCCTCTCTCCATGGAATTCTCCAGGCAAGAATACTAGAGTGGGTAGCCATTCCCTTCTCCAGGGGATCTTCCTGACCAGGGGATCAAACCCAGGTCTTCTTCACTGCAGGCAGCAGATTCTTTACAGTCTGAACCACCAGGAGCTACATGGGATATAGTTTATATCTGAAAGGACGAGGCACATATACAGCTGCCTGGCATGGATACAATTAGAAAGCTCTATGGAATGTCCAGGATCTCTGAGCCCTTCAGCATCTTTAGGAAAGCTACACCCACACGCTTCAGTTTCTTTAATGTTTTACAAGAGACTTTTACTAGTTTCCTTTGGTGAATTGGTTTCCAAATAGTAGGGGAAAAAATAAAAGAAAGAAACGGGGATGACGAACGGTTGTCATGTGCTTTAGCTCTCAGGCATGAAATTGGGGCTCAAGCCAGCAGGGTGAGTTTTCTTTGGGTCCAGGCCAGCAAAATGAAACCCCAAGAACCCAGGCTTTGGATATGTCATTATCTAACAAGCCAAAGGAAATGGATGACATGATGCTGATTGAAAGAGATGATGAATTCTGGTCTGTAATTTATGTGAACATCCACTCACAGTTAAAAATACTGATTAGTATCAGTATCAAATTGTCCAATCTCAGTATCAAATGAGAACAGAGACGCAAAGCACACAGACCCTGCACGGTAATAAGGAGTTTGGTCTAGGTATCCCGGCAATGATCATTAATTTCCCTATGTTTTGATTTAGTGTTTGTGTTAATGTATTCTAGTATGTCTGAGAATATGAAAGTAGCACCTGGTGTGCTCTGTGCAAATGCTTCTCTGCTTTAGGAGGGAAGCCAGAGGGGACACGCAGCTGAACCCGAAGCATCGTTATAAATAGGCTCCAGGGAATCGACTCCTCAGATTTCTGAGAATAAAACAAAGTCAGAGAAAATATACAAATATGGGAGACTTCCTTGTATGCAAGATATACCTTTAAGGAAATACTATGCTCAGAAGTTTGTTTTGGGGCAGTTTGTAAGCCAAACTATGTTTTCACAGCATAGCTTTGCATGCAATGCCATTACACATGCACCCACCCACACCCACACCCACACCCACACACACACTCTTCACAGGCAGAGGCAATGAGGCCAGTTTAAAAAATGTTCATGTCCAGAGGTTTAATTTTGCTGATATGTCAACACTGTCAAAAGGTGGTTATTCCTTCTAGACTATTTCTGCCAGCGTTGGGCACACTGTTGACTTCATCTTCCTTGAGGCAATTACTCCAGTTCTCAATGCCTCTGAGATCAGCGTTCGTTTCTCTTGTGTAATTGAGAGCTGGCAACTCACACGTTTAGCTTATTATATAAAGAGTCTCCAAGAAGAACTGACAAGGCAAGAAGCAGTTCTTGCCTGGGAAGACCTAGAAGCACAGCATCTTTGCAGAGAGAAAAGCTACTATTATTACTTAAAATGTATGATATTTCCTATATCTGCACAAATCTAATAAAGGAAGATAAATTGACTTTTTGGATTTTCTTGTACTAAAATATCAAAAATCCATTTCATCCTTTTATTCCATTTTTTACTTAAAACCTAACAGATGAGTTTCATTCAAATCTAGCTAGCTCCTGCCACCCCTGTTCAAATTCATCATGAAGGAGAGGATAAACTAATCACATTGTCCCATTTTCATGGCTATGTTCATCTTACACCCTTATTGGCAATTCGGCTGAACATGTCTGAGGTGTAATATGAGTAAGAGCCAAGCCACCATTTTTCTCCCAACGTCTAGAGGAGCAAATGGTTCCCATTTGCCACAATCCCAGGGCTAGGAGGTCCCACTAGCAATCTCTGCCTTCACCTGGAAGGGAAAGGTGAGAATAGGCAATCCATGAATTCAATACACCCTGAAAAGATATTTTTGGCTCAACAAGAGTGCTGAGTATTCAGCTGGAGTTCTCAGGTGCAGTAGGGAAAATGCAGTGGTCTGTTGAGCTCCCATTTTGGCTGATTGATACACTGCTAAATGCTCTTTGGAGCTCTGCCAGGAGAAATATAAACAGCAAAAGAACTTACTCTATAAGTATCTGCCTTTTTGCCAAATCGTATGAGGAAAATGTGTTTAAGGAAAAAAAAAAAAGAGGAGGATGTATTTTTACTACATGTATACTCATCAGACACCAGTTCTGTAAAACCCATTAAAAACAACATGAGGTATTTAAAATCAGCAGCGATCACCTTCATTGGTTACTAAGTTACAAGATTAAGAACATTTGGATCAGAAGGTGAAAGTACATTAATAAACACAGATTTCTGAAAGAATCCTTGGTGATTAATTGCCGATCTATTTAGAGAGAGGGCTCCACCTCTCAAGGAAAAATGTCAGCACGCAAGTGAGGAGAAGGCATTGATACTTGACAATGACACTGGGAAGTGGAGAGGGTTGTTGCAGAGCCTTGAAAACTATTAGTATTTTTTTTAATTTACTTCTTTTTAATTGGAGGATAACTTATTTACAGTATTGTGTTGGCTTCTGCTATACATCAACATGAATCAGCCATAGGTATATATATGTCCCCTGTCTCTTGGACCTTCCTCCCACCCCATTCCACCCCTCTAGGTTGTCACAGAGCACGAGGTTTGAGCTCCCTGAGTCATATAGCAAATTCTCACTGGCTATCTATTTTACATATGGTAATATATATGTTTCAATGCTACTCTCTCAGTTCACCCCACCCTCTCCTTCCCCCAGTGTCCACAAGTCTCTTCTTTATGTCTGCATGCATTACTGCAGGGGCACAAGTTTTCAAGCTAAATATGTGTCACAGGGCTTTCCCAGTGTTAGGGAAAACGTTCCCTTTATTCCAGGCCTGTTTGGTTTTGTAACTCAGCTCCTGGAACCCAGGAAATTTTCCGCACCAATACAGGGTGTGGACACCACCAACACCCATACCCACACCCAATGCTTACTCTGAGCCCCACTCCATTCTGCACATTTACAGATGCAAACACATTTAACCTTCCCAACAATCTCAGCTAGACCTTCTCATTATCCCCAGTGGCTAGAGGAGGAAGCCGAGGCTAGGAAAGGTCTAATAGCTCGTGGAAGATGTTCTCACAGCCAGTCCATGGTGGAGACAAGACACAAACCCAGTTGGCTGGCTTTCAAAACCAGCATCTGAGAGTGGGGAGCAGGCACCTAAGGGCTGTTTTAACATATCAGAATCTTGTCCTTTGAGGAGCTCAACTTGACAGTTTCTCCTGTCATTTGTCCTCTCTCCAAATCAATAATTTTGGAAGGAAAAAAATCTCAAACCCACCAGACCTTTTAAATCTATGTTTTAAGTGAGATAATATGGTGGCTGCATAGTAAATATATGTAAACAAGGAAAGTGGAAAAATAGCAGATGGCAAGTTGTGGTCAGCACTGAGGACTAGATGTCTGATTATAGCCATGTTTATGTGTGTGAGGCTCACCAGGGTCTTGGCATTAGCAGATGTTTAAATGCTTCATTTGCGAATGTGACTAGAGGGTAGATAAAGGCAAGGGAGTCGTGAAGACAGGAACGAAACCAACAACAGCTGCACTTCCATCCATTTTTATGCCCCAGAGTCCCTGCAGGGTGAGGCCTCTTCCTCAGTGATTGCTACATGGCTCCCTGTGGTACATGATGGCAGGAATGTCTATTTGATGGAACTTTCATAGGCAACTATGCTCCTTGCTCTGAAGGGTCCTCAGACTTTTAAGGGTTACAAATCATGTGAACTCTTTCTAATGCTTCAACACCACTGCACCCAGGTGGGCCTGCCCTGACCCAAGGGGAGAAGATCATGGAATCTTCCACAAGGCTGAGCTGAAGAGCGAAGGCTGGGGCACATCCCCAGAGTACATTCCACTCCTACCTTTTGGATGCCATCCAGACATTTGCAAACCAATATATAAGAAAGTGTTAGACTTTCCTTTTGTGCCTTAGTTTCTTTTAGTTTGGCTTTCTAAGTAGGTCCATTTCCAAATACAACTTGTCAGACAAAGAAAAACTGCTTTGCAAATCGAGGCCCTCTGTCAATGAGGCGTCCCAACAGCCCCTGAGGTCTTGGTAAAGCCTCCTGGTTTCTGTGCTCCAGTGACTCAGGTGTCTCATCCAGATGCCACTCTGTCCCCATGACAACCACTTTCACTCCTGCCTTGGGTCCTGCAGTTTCGCAACTGAACTTGCCTTGAACAGCCACTGCAGAGCCCTTCTGGGTGGTCCGGTGGGCTTTCTGGCACAGCTTCCTCTTGGATGCTGTCTCTGGCTCAACCCTGACACCTACCCACTGATTCCCCCAGGCCTTGGGACCCCAGTCCAGCAGCTGCTGCTCTGAGAGGGAAGTTGAAAAAATGCACAGGGGTCTCCAGACCCTTCACATGGGTCCCCTCCTGGCTTTTCTTCTGAAGAGTCACTTTTTCTGTTGCAGAACGTAGAGTCAGTTTTTTGTCCATGTGGTACTGTTTCTTCCAGGTCACCAGAGACAAGACACAGTCCAGAAGGAAATCTCACTCCTTGACTCCTGGGGTTTGGGCCCCCAGAGTTCGGGCTTAGTTAAAGTCCTGGGTTTTGAAGTACAATATTTCTTCATAGATGCCATCTGGCCTTTTAAACTTGATTTTGTCCAAACAAGAAAATTACATCAAAATGGAAAATGTTTGCTTTTGGCATTCTCAAGTGACAAAATGAAACTTCCAATTTCTAAAAATTGCCCAAATTAAAATTTGAATAAAAAGTCAAAGTACTTATGACAAGGCTTTCGTGAACCCAATCCTCCCTATTTTGCCTACATTTCAATATTCTGGCATTGCCTTAAGTTCCTTTTTACCTTCAGATAGCATGTTTAAGAAATGACTCTTCTTAATTTTTCTGTAAGTTAACTCACATCAAAAAAATGTGATTTGATGGGTAATTTTTCTATCCAATATCCAACTTGCTCCTCATGGTTTGGAAAAGGCTGTCACGATTCCCAAGTGTGAATGCTAAACCAGCCATAAAGAGAGGCACATGCCTAGAGCTACAGCAAGCTAAACTAATGACAGCTAAGATCAGGCTGAAAAGGAAATATACACACAAGTTAGCACATGGGCACATACACCCATGTGGGCATACACATACCTTCACACACATATGTGCTAATAGAATAGATATATCTGAAAAAAATCTTTTTATTCCCATGCTTTAATTTTTTCTTTTTGATGAGTTTTAGTGGAACTCTAAATTGAAAGCAAGTTGGTACAATTTCTGTATTAAGCAAGTGAAATGTCTTAAATGTTTAAAAACCTCTGATGGAAGACTGGCTTCTTAAATTTTAAGGAGTAGCTGTATTCTTCTAGAAGTTACTGGACTGGAAATAAAGAAGCTGGGTCCCTGACCAGGTTCTGTGAAACATCTAGGCTCAATGGCTTGGGAGGACTGGGCTTGTTTCCTTACATGGGAAGTGAAAAGTGGTGGTCTTTAACAAAATCTCTAGCTCTAAAAATTTTGCATGTGTGTGTGCTAAGTTGCTTCAGTTGTGTCCGACTCTTTGCAACCCTATGGACTGTAGCCCACTAAGCTCCTCTGTCCATGGGATTCTCCAAGCAAGAATACTGGAGTGGGTTGCCACGCCCTCCTCCAGGGGATCTTCCTGACCTAGGGATTGAACCCGAGTCTCTTATGTCTCCTGTATTGGCAGGCAGGCTCTTTACCACTAAAAATTTTGAGTCTGTAATTAATAAAAATACACTGAATGTGAATTTTCCTACTGCTGCTGTTCATGGCTGTGACTGGTCCTTTTGGATGTTGGAGGGGCCGTGTTCACTCATGAGACATTTATTTCCTGTGTCCCGACAGCTGTGGCTTGGGGCATGAGGCTGTGGGTGGCGATTTTGGCTGGTGGATGATGCCATCAGGGTCTGAGCCCGGGAATCCAGCATCCCTGCCTCCCACGCCATTGAAGTATTTCTGCCGTGAGGTCATTCGCTCACTACTTAACATGTTAACATTCCATACATCTACGTGGAAAATTGCAAACACTAAGACCCGAAACAAAGTGCATCATTCAGGACAGCAACAAGGAACAGATGGCTCACTGGAATTAGGACATTTCAAAGGTTGATTCACAAAGAGGCCCTTTATGAAAATGTGGGGAAGCACAAAGCAATATGGTAGTAACCTGGGGTTAATAGCAGCAGAGAAGTCAGCACGACTAGAACTGGGGAGACAACAGTAGGGAGGGGGCCAGCGGTGTCTGGAATTCTTAAGCCACTAATAGAGGAGACCTTCCGGAGAGGGGCAGGAACGTTTGCTGGAGCAATGCAAATAGGCCACGGGAATATCTCAGAAAGGGGCCAAGGATAGTAAATAACCCGGGCTCCTCCCTGCCCTCCCTGCCTTCCGCCGAGCCTGGAGTCAGGGAGTCCATTGATGGAATCCATATCCACCAGCCTTCTGGGGCAGGAAGGAGGGTGGAGAAGACAGAGTGTAGATCTGGAAGATCAAAGAGCAGGCATCAGCACCCAAAGAAAACAAATAAACACACCCCAGGGACAAAATGGCTTCAGAGGCTTTCAGGAGGTAACTTTAACCTTTAATCACTAGCTGCATTGAAGCAATCACATATTTGTTTTAGCCTTTTTGTTATAGGCTACTTGGGAGGCAGTCCCTGAGAAGCGGAAGGAAAAAGATTACCCTGTGAGCATCAAACGATGCTATCGACATCTAAAGGTAAAAAGGGACCAGATGACTTCCTGGTCAGCAGGACTAGGACGTAACCAGTGAGCCCATGTGCATCTATGAAGCAATGTGCTAGTCAGCATCCCGTGTGGGTGGGTCTGGGAGGCAAGATTTTGGTGATGCTTATTTCAGCATTGGGAGAGAGTGCTCAGGCCGGAGGAAGGAACCAGTCTGACCCAGCATGGACCCTCAGCCTGTTGCAGAGAGGGACGTACCTGGGGTCACCTCCTCCACCCACGAAATCCCTTTTCTGGAGCGCACGATGGCTTGGCTGTGGTCAGTACCCCACTCTGCCCTCCTGCTGCAGGGTGTGTCTGCCTCTCATGCAGCCCATCAGGTTTCAAGTCTACAAAGCGGACTTGGATGTGGATGTGGACACTCCCAAGACTCTGGGGGAGCCCAGCTGCCATTACCCTTGAACCTTTGAGAATGTCCACCAGCTTCCTGTCTAATGTCACTTCCACAAGCACCCTCTCCTGCGCTCTTCATGACAGCCCTCTTAGCGTGAGTGTATTGTTCTTTTTCAGTGAAGACAAACAGAAGATCCTAGAAGGGAAGCACATAGACGAAGTTTTCATAACCAGTGGGCTGCAGAGCAAAAATTTCATGTCACTAATCGTGACTGCTTAAATGTGTTAAGAAATGAGTCGCAAAAGAGTCAGACATGACTTAGTACGTAAACAACAGCAAATGCACTAAACCTTTTTCTAAGTTTTTTGTGAACATTAACTCATCTATTTCTTAACGTGAATGAGGCTGTTTTCATCCCCATTTAGCATGTGAGGAGAATATAGCCAGAGTATTAAGTAGCTGGCCCAAGGTCATCCAGCTACTCAGGTGAGTTTTCAACTCCAGGCAGTCTGAGTCCAAAGACCAGCTCTTAAACACTTGTGCATGGAGCTCAAGGGGCCAGACATAGGGAAGGGAGGGGCAAGTGAATTCAGGTCAAGACAACTGTTAAGGGTGTAAGGAAAGCGAAAATGTTAGTCGCTCAGTCATGTCTATGCCCGTGGACCTTGGGCTGGAGAGGCTGGGGTGAATGCACAGGCTGTCCTATCCTATCTCCTGCCTCCATGCAGTGGCCCCTACTTGTGAAGGTCTGGATTGCTTCCAAGGGCCCACGAGGCGCTGGTCTACTCTCTCTTCCCTCTTCCATTTTTCAATGCTCTGCAATACGAATTTTCTAGGCAAGAATACTGGAGTGGGTTCCCATGCCCTCCTCCAAGGGATCTTCCTGACCCAGGGAACAAACTCAGGTCTCCTGCATTCCAGGCAGATTCTTTACCATCTGAACCACCAAGGGTTTAAAGAGCTCAGATGTTAATTACAGATCTTAACTAATCCTTTACTTTTTAACTCTCAGAATTAAATGTTGCTTCCGTGCTTTTCAGATTATCTGGGGATCCAAGTCCAGCCCTTGTTATCCACTGGAATAAACAACAAGGAGGTTCAAAAGGTTAAGTTACTAAAAACAAAAACCTTGGTGCTTTGCTTTGTTTGGTTTGGGGATCCCGAAATGTCCATGTCCAGTATTTATGGAACCAGGAAGTGCTAATGTCACAGGAATGTGACAGGCAGAGTCATTTGATACCAAAGAAATCAGGAAGTGCTGGAAACTTGAAAAAAGGTGGCTGTTGCAACATTTCAACTTGACTTTTTCCCCCAGTCCAAATCAAGTGTTGGTGTGTTAGAGGTTTTTGTCAATGATGAAGCTAGTGGTTCATTTAATTTTTACCCAGGCTGTGGCTCAGCCGAATGGCAGAGTCTTCTAGCTCATGTTGAGGTCAGGGACTATATTTCACAGCCCTTCTTTCTGAAGCAACTCCACAAAAGGGCACTATTAATTTTTTTTTTTTCATTTCAGAACTAAGAACTCACTTTTACTTGAGTGAGGCTGAAAGATACTGCAGAATTTTGCTGGTTTTCACTCAGTCATGTCCCACTCTTTGTGACCCCAGGGACTGCAGTACATCAGGCTCCTCTGTCTTTCACTGTCTCCTGGAGCTTGCTCAGACTCATGCCCATTGAGTCAATGATGCCATCCAACCATCTCATCCGCTGCCGCTCTCTTCTCTTCTTGCCCTCAATCTTTCCAGACATCAGGGTCTTTTCCAATGAGTCAGCTCTTCACATCAGGTGGCCAAATTATTGGCGCTTCAGTTTCAGCATTAGCCCTTGAAATGAATATTCAGAGTTAATTAGGATTGACAGGTTTGATCTCCTTGCAGTCTAAGCGACTCTTAAGAGTCTTCTCCAGTACCACGATCCGAAGGCATCAATTCTTTGGCACTCAGCCTTTTTTAACATCCAACTCTCATGCAGAATAGAATACGCCTTTAATGGGATTATTGTGTAGTACCACTGACCACATATGACAATTTAAACAAAGTGGTTAAAATTAAATACAGCAAGAATTCATTTCATCGGTTGCACAAGCCACCTTTGGAATGCTCAGTGGCTCCTTGGCTGTTGACTGGTGCCTGCTGCATTGGACAGGACCGTGCAGAACATTCTTCTTGTCCCAGAAGCCACTGCTGGAGGGCCACGCAGGACCTGATCTCAAATGGGAAAAAGAGGCCAGACGTTAAAAGGGGGCTGTGAGGAGTCTTCCCTGAAAGGGGCCCTCTTTACTGGACTCAGGACTGGAATGGCAAGGCGTCTATAAGTCTCAGGGGGCTAGCTGGCTCAGGTGGACTCCAGAAGCTGTGCTTTGGAAAGCAGCCTATGCTGCTCCCATGCTCTATTTCTGCTGCTCTTCTCTTGTTCTCGGCAAAGTGACTGATGTTAGAGCCTTTATCAACTGCACAACAGGAGCCAAGGAAAAGGCTATGCGGAACAGCTGATCCAACATTTAGAGGTGATGCTGATGGTGATAGGGCTTCCCAGGTGGCTCAGTGGTAAAAAATCTGCCTGCCAAGCAGGAGACCTGGTTCTCCAGGGGAAGATCCCCTGGAGAAGGGAATGGCAACCCACTCCAGTATTCTTGCCTGGAGAATTTCATGGACAGAGGAGCCTGGCGGGCTACAGTCCATGGTATCACAAAGAGTCAGACATGACTTAGCAACAAAATGACAACAACGACAAGCTGATGGTGATGGTGATGGTGGTGGTGATGTTAGTCAAAGAGATCCCTAAAGGGAAATGTCACTGGGGGAAGGGCATGGAGGGCCCTCAGTCTATGTTTTTCACCAAAGAATCATGACCTGATGCACCAAGCCTCACCTGTGGGCACTGTAATCTGGAGGTGTCGGACTTGAAGAGTTCTAACCCACCTCACATCGCGCACTTTGTGCTAAAGATGGTACTAAGCATGAATGTGGAGATGATGGACCTTTGATGATAGAGCTGTGGACCCAGTAAGCACTTAAGGATAAGGAAACCTTTTCTCCTTTCATACTTCCAGGCGTCGAGCGATGCTTCTCTGTGTGTTGCAGGCATATATTAGTGCCAGATGGATGACTGTGAACTTTAGTCTTATTCATATTGATGAGCCTATTTCACACGTGGAATGAGAGGTCTTATCATAGGGCAGTGAGATGCAAGGCTTCCCCCGGACACCCAACCTGCTCATTGTCTGCCTCCCCTGTCCTGCATGACTGGAAGAGTCTGAGTGGCCACGCAACATACAGGATAGGGCTTGGGAATAGAACCCAGGATGCTGCACATGGGTTGAACTTGGCCACGATGCACCCTGGGGCTCCCAATAGGTGTCTTCCATCATCAGACTGGCTCAAGTTCTAGATACAGCTGAGCCTTCCAGTTGAAAGCAGCAGAACTCAAAACTGCTTTAGGAATGACCCAGGAGACCAAGACCCTCACCTCTATCTGCTGCATGAACTTGGGTGCCAAAAGTGTCTTTGTACATCAGTTTTCTTATCTTTAAAATAAGTTTCTGGAGTCGTGTGATTTTAAGGTCCTTTCCAAATATAAAACCATGTGAAAGAACACTTTCTTTGGAAAGCAATCTTTGTTATTGCTCATTGCCCTGTTCTTTCCAAGGTGCTTGACAGATAGATTTTGTGATTATTTTTTTCTGCTTTTCTCTAACTTCCTACGTAGAGAAGTTAGAAGTCCAGGCTTTTTTGGGGTCATTTTCTTTCTCCATTTTGAAGAGGAATCTGAATTGTTCCATCCTTGCTTTGGTCAAAAGAAAAAAAAATCTTTAAAAGGATAGCTAATGATGCTGAAATTACTCTGGGCATGTTCTTAAGTGTTTGTAGTCACAAGACACAAGCTGTCAGGGACTGCAATGGATTTTAACTGTTTCTCTTATTTTGCTACATTTTTCTTTCTTCTATTCCCAGGTTTCTCTGTGTCTAGACTAAAATAGAATAGCTTGACTTTGGGGAAATTTGCCAGCAATTTTCCCCATCCTTTCATCAGAGGTTCTTAGTGCATGGTCCTCTGACCAGCAGCATCTGCATTATGTGGGCACTTGGAAGAAATGCAAAGTGTCAGGCAATCTGACCACAGAATAATCAGTCCATGTTTTAGTCTTTTTTTTGGCTGCACCATGTAGCGGGCATGTGGAATCTTAGTTCCCGTTGGTGGTGGTTTAGTTTCTAAGTTGTGTCAAACTCTTTGCAACCCCATGGACTATACTCCACCTGACTCCTCTGTCCATGGGACTCTCCAGGTAAGAATACCAGAGTGGGTTCCCATTTTCTTCTCCAGGGATCTTCCTGACCCAGGGGTCAAACCCATTCCCCAGCATTAAAAGCTCAGAGTCTTAACACTGGACCACCAGGCAAGTCCAGTCCAAGTTTTGAACAGCCTTAAGGTGATTCTGATGTGTGTTAGCTCTGAGAATTTAAGAACTCTTGCTAATAAAAGGCATCATTTTCTCTTACCCTTCTCATTCTTAATGTATTTCTCTACTTTCTTATATAATACAATAAAAGACTGAGATTGTTTTTCTAAATCTTTTGAAAATACGTTTCTATTTTTTACATGGGCTTTTCTTATTTTGGCTGTAAAAGACCTATTAATTTCTCTTCTTTATTGAATGGCTTAGTTTCCTCTTTATCGGGCTTTGGCGAAGAACAAGTTTATCTTCTGGCATGAATTAAATGAAATGCGACCAAATTGGTGGTTGATGAATTTTTTTTATAAAACTCTAGAGTCTTGTTGCTCCAAGCTGATTGATTCTGAAAAATCTGTCTCCACCCCAGCTCCGCTGAATCAGATTCTGTATTCTACTAAGATCTCCAGGTCGTTTGTTTACAAATTAAAGTTTGTGATGCATGGCTCTGAAAGACTATATTAGACCTTCAATGGGATGATTGTTTCAGAAGTTGGAGTAAAGTCACATGAAAATTTTAGCCAAGCAGTCAGATTTTATCTCCAAGGTAATTCAATTGGTCCTCTATATCTGTGGGTTCTGAATCTGGATATTCAAGCCACCACAGATAGAAAATACTGATAGAATATTTTCTGAAAATATTCAGAAAAATTAATTCCAGAAAGTTCCCCAAAGCAAAACTTGAATTTGCCACATGCTGGCAACTATTTACATAGCACTTACATTTTATTAGATATTATAAGTCATCTAGAGATGGTTTAAAGTATATTATAGTATGTACATTGGTTATATGGAAATACTATGCCATTTTATGGGCTTCCTAGGTGGTGCTAGTGGTAAATATCTCACCTGCCAAAGCAGGAGATGTAAGATATGTGGTTCAATCCCTGGGTCGAGAAGATCCCCTGGAAGAGGACATGGGAATCCACTCCAGTATTCTTGCCTGGAGAATCTCATGGCCAGAATAGCCTGGAGGGCTAGGGAGTCCACAGGATCTCAAGAGTCAGATGTGACTGAAGTGACAGTGCACATGCATGTATACACACACACGCCATTTTATATGAGACTTGAGCATCCCTGGATTTTTGTATCCACGAATCTCCCATGAATACCAAAGGATAGTTGACAACCTGAGCTTCATGATGACAAAAGAGAAAAGGTATAGTTAATCTGCAATAAATAGATTGCACACATAATAATCAATTAAAAAAAGGTTTTCATTCTTCTATGTAGGATTGCACTAACCTAAGGATGGAATCACAGAGAACAACATGCATGTATATGCAAGGGAAGACCAATTAGAAAAAATATGCTGGTATTATGATATACCATAATTTGGGTAGACTCCAGGAGTTGGTGATGGACAGAGGGGCCTGGCGTGCTGCAATTCATGGGGTTGCAAAGAGTTGAACACGACTGAGCGACTGAACTGAACTGAACTGATGATATACCAGACAACACAGCCAAGGAAATGACATAGATAAAGTCTCTGTAAAGAGATTACACAGTAGGTCTAGAGGCAAATATGGCTCCATGTAAGTGCAATATAGTGATAACATTAGTCCTGCCATGTATTTGCTCTGGTGGTGGTGGTTTAGTCGCTAAGTCACATCAGACTGTTTGCTGAGCAGATCCTAAATGTTTGGCATGCTGCTTATTACCAAGCACTTGACCAGTGTTATCTCACACAGAGCCCATAGCAAGCACTGAGATAGTACAGTTACCATCCGTCTTTTATAAGGGAGAAACTTGAAGATGGAAGATTAAAATTAAATATAGACTTTCATTCCAGGTACGTTTAATTGCTCTGCTGTTTCAATGAAGGTAACATTGGTGGAAGTAGTGGGTAAAATCTCAACTCTCAACGGTTTATGAAAAATTCATTCTTACTTATGTTCAGAAAGGTGTTCCTAAATAACGGGAGACTTTTCTCAAACACAGCTTTAGTAGCCCAGCTTCCTTTATCTTTTTAGCTCTGCCACATTCCACATTTGGCTTCCAGGACCTGCCTGAATCTGCATCACACCAGTGGAAGAAGAAAGTACGTGGATTGGGTAAATGGGATTTTTTTTAATGGGTTGTACTAGAATGGAGTGAATTGCTTCCACTCACATTCCACTGGCTTGAACTTCAAGGGAAGCTGGGAAGTGTATTCAGTCCCAGAAAGAAGCCACTTGCCCAAGTTCACACGAGGAGCTTATCCTTGCCAACTTCTATGTCCCCACTGGTAAAGGAGAATAATTATATGAGCATTCTCAGGTGGTTGCTAGAATGAAATTACCTAACCATTGTTATTACTGCAATGTAGGGGCTCATAAAGCTTTGCTTTTCCTAGCTGATAACTCTCTGGTCCAGAAGATATGGTCTACTTAAGACTTGTCCTGATCTTATTGAGGATGAAGATAGAATGGAGATGTTGGAATGAAGTGAAAGTCTCACCCAGGAGTCCAAATGAGCAAAGAAATTAAATATGCAGCAGTTAGGCATAAACATGGGATTTTAGGAAAGCAGATTTCAAAGACTTCAAAGGAAATATGTTATAGCCTCCTGGTTATAGACCATAAATGCGAATGTGGTTCATTAAAGAGGGAAGGATCTAAGGGAAAAGCAAACTCTGACAGCATAATCATTCATGATTACATTGAGGAAGAAAAAGGGATTCAGAGGCCAGAGGAAACTTTACTGCTGTTCACAGTGTTCTCTTATAAAAGGGTATGTACAAGATAAGGCATACACTTCATGAAATTATCAAGGAGTTTCACGTGTAGGAAAAGCTGGAACCCGAGGCAACAGAAACAACTTCTCCTTCTGTTGAGAGAACAGGCAGAAAGGAACCAGATCCTTACCGGAACAATAGTGTGAAGTTCACGGCTGTCAGAGGGAAGAGAGCCTCCCAGCCCTGCTTTGTTTTCTTGCTCTTCTTCAAGAATTGGAAAGGGTGGACATCTAGCTGGGCAAGGAGGTCATCTAACCTTTAAAATGGGTCCAGACCTCTAGGCTTCAGTGAAGTTTACCCCAGGGCTTCTGAGAATTTATAGATTAAGAATCAGGATCCTAGAGATGGGCAAACATTCTGATCTTCAAAAAGCTGAGAAAAGGGGGTGATGGCAACCCCAGTTTGATAAGCTTAATAGAGACCCACAGGAACCCCTGAAATAGATAATTTATGTGAGAGCTTGCACATACTTTGAAAATAAGAGAAATGTCTGGGAAATAGTGGGCTTCCCTGGTGGCAAATTGGTAAAGAATCCACCTGCAATACAGGAGACATGGGCTCGAGAAGATCCCCTGGAGAAGGAAATGGCAACCCACTCCAGTATTTTTGCCTAGGAAATCTCATGGACAGAGGAGCCTGGTGGATTACAGTCCAGGGGGTCGCAAACAATTGGACACAACAGAGATACTAAACAACAACAGCTGGGAAACAGCATGGTTTCACCACATCAAAACCATCTCCCTCCCGCTTGGAGGAAGAAATGTGAAACAGTCTTAATTTTAACATAAATTGATTTCAGCAAAGAATTTAACAACGTTAGTATGGCACTTAGCACAGAACAGGTACTCAACTAATCTTGGTGAATTAACACATAAGCAAGATCCTCAGGAAGAGAAAGAAACAGTGATTTGGATTCCGAAGTTAGGTGGACTTGTGCAGTTTGAACAATGGATCTATATTTACATGGAGGAAGGTCTTTATCAGGGTTTCTGTCTGATCTCTGTATGGCCTGGACTTGGCCTTGGAATGGGCATGAAATGAAGACACAGAATATAAATATGTCAAATCTAGGAAGGATGTGCCCAATGTAAGGAAGTGATAGCTGCATGGTTCCCTGGAGAGGTTAATTCAGCTGCAGTATTGAATCAAAGCCTGGAAATCACATGACAAGGAATAAACTATAAAGTGTCCAAGTAGGCAAGAGTGAAGATGAGAAGATAGAAATCGGGCCATAGAAGAAATGATAAGAGGGATGAGGGTTTTTTAGTCTGGATGGAGAAGATTGGAGGTTGGGCATGGACATATGCTACTTTCTATAAGTTCTAAAGATGGAGGAGGGCAGGACCATGATGGCCACAGCTATCATAGGGATTCCAGTCTTATTTCAATACGGAAAGAACTCATAAAAAGATGAGGAAGGACTTCCCTGGAGGTCCAGTGGTTAAGACTTCACCTTCCAATGCAGAGGGTGCAGGTTCAATCCCTGGTTGGGGAGTTAAGATCCCACATGCCTCATGGCTAAAACACCAAAACATAAACAACCAAAGCAATATTTCAGCAGATTCATTAAAAGACTTCAAAGATGGAAAGAATGAGTAATTGCCCCAAGGTAGTGATCTCCCTCTACTCAGAACGTCCATCTTTCAATGATGTTTAATAGATGATATTGTTTAGTCACTCAGTCGTGTCCAACTCTTTGTGACCACATGGACCGCAGCACATCAGGCTTCCCTGTCCTTCACTATTTCCCAGAGCTTGCTCAAACTCGTCCACTGAATCTGTGATGCCATCCAGCCATCTCATCCTCTGTCTTCCCCTTCTCCTCCTGCCTTCAATCTTTCCCAGCATCAGGGTCTTTTCCAGTGAGTCAGCTTTTCGCATCAGGTGGTCAAAGTATTGGAGCTTCAGCTTCAGCATCAATGAATATTCAGGGTTGATTTCCTTTAGGATGGACCCTAAAACTTCTCAAACCCAAAGCCAAGATGGCTGTAGGCCCCTCTCTGGCTCTTTGTCCTCCTTCCTGATGGAGAGCTGAGGTGCTCCGTGTGCAGCAATAGGAGGCACTAGGAAGCCAGGACTGCCGGCCCGAAGCTCTGCCTGCCTTGGCTGCCAGGCTGGGAGGAGCAGCACGCATGTGTCACTTCCATAAGGCATGCCGCCCCTAGGGGAGAGACACCCCTGACAGCTGGCCAGCGAAGAGCCCTGATGTCAACTGTCAAAGCACTCAGTAGTCTATGCTTGCGAGCAGGGGGAGGGAATGAGATTTCATTGCAGCAATAAGAGAGCAGACAATATGTTCGACGCTAAACCAACCTTAAGTGAGTCCCTTAAATTTATTTGATACTGAGAGTTCTCCTGGGCAAGCTGATATAATTATCGTTAAGGTGATACTTACAACGGATGGCACATCATTAGTATAGCGATGAATACTGTAATCTTTGTGTTTGGTTTAAACACTCAGGGGATATCCTACTCTTCTATTTATTTCTCTCTAACCACACACACACACAAATAACCTTCCTCATTCATCACTATCTCCTATTGCTAAAACGTTTTTATAGGGGGCCAAAATCAGAAAATTTGGGAACTGGGGAGCTCTGAATGAGTGTTTCTAGAACAAAATGTCAATATAGATTTCACAGATTTCTCACACAGAGGCCCAACATTGAGCCTGAAGCTGATGCAAATAATGTAGTGATATGAGATTCTTGCTGGTACTGTGGATCAGAATCTATCTCAGCATACCATTAAAAGGAAACAGTGAAACATTTCAGGACCATTGCACTGCACTCTCCATGTAATCAAGAGACAGTTGGGAGTTTGGGATGGACATGTACACACTGTTATGTTTAAAATGGATAACCAACAAGGTCCTACTGTTTAGCACAGGGAACTCTGCTCAATGTTATTCGGCAGCCTAGATGGGAGGGCAGTGGATACATATGTATGTATGGCTAGTCCCTTCTCTGTTCACCTGGAACTATCACTATTGTTAATTGGCTATACTCCAATATAAAATTAAAAAGTTTCTTTAAAAAAGCATTTTGATTCTCCTTCTTTACAGGTTTTTCTTTTATACTTTTAACTCTGTTACTCACTTCAAGCCATTGACCATAACGAGAGATCCTAGAGGGTAAGGATGAATTTTTAGTCATTCTTCTATCCCCTACATGGCCTAGCACAGTACCTAGCTCATAGGCATTTAATTATTTATTGAATACGTGGACAAATGAGTGGATAAATGACATTTTATTCAAACAAATTGAACTATAAGCAATCTCCAAAAGAATTAGAGAAACTCAGTGGCTAAATGTTAAAGACTTTGTTTTTTTAACCCCCTCTGCACCATCTCTACCAAACACTTTTCTTTTGAGATACTCACTGCCACTGTCAGCACTTAGTTCCAGCTTTGGTTGGAATGGATGATTTTGTGTTAAACTCTTCTTTATGTTGGTTCCATGTGGTTCCCTGGGGTTTCACCAGTGGCTCAGTGGTAAAGAATCTACCTGCAGTGCTGGAGCCGCAGGAGATTCGGGTCTGATCCGTGGTTTGGAGAGATCCCCTGGAGGAGGGTAAGGCAACCCACTCCAATGTTCTTGCCTGGAGAATCCCCATGGACAGAGGAGCCTGGTGGGCTACAGTCCATAGGGTCGCAAAGAGTCGGACACAACTGAAGCCACTTAGCATGCATGCACGTCTAGGGCTCCCTTGAGTTTTCACTCAGAGTGTTCATGGCCCCATCCTTGGATCTGGGCATGAGGATTCTCATCCACTGTGACTTTACTTCCTTCCATAAAATTGAAAGCAGTTTTTATGAAACCCATAAGCTTCCATTTTCCGAGTAAATGTCCCAGGTTCTCCATCCATTCCTCATAAGAGATCTTTCACAAGTACCCTCTAGACCAGGGATCCCCAACCTCTGAGATCTTTTAACTAATGCATGATCTAATGCCTGATAATTTGAGGTGCAGCTGATGTAATAATAATAGAAATAAAGTGCACTAATCCATTTTAATCATCCCAAAACCACCCCCTGCCCTGATTCATGAAAAAATTGTCTTCCACAAAACTGGTCCCTGGTGCCAGAAATGTTGGGGATCACTGGTCTAGACCATGAGGGATGCTTCAGTTGGTCTTGAAGAGAAATGGCCAGAATGAACTCCCAGATACCAGAGAGCAGAGGGGGACCTCCAAAACACCATCTAGTTTTTATTCTGGCTACTTCCTTTCTCTTAATGTGACCTCAGACCACGTTCTTTCTCAAGGCAACCTCCATGGCTCTTGGTTTATGCGAAGCTCACTCTCAACATCTAAGCCTTTTATCCTGTTCCTGGTTAGTTAAGTCACATCTTCATACCATATCGTTCAGGTTTATTCATTTTTTGACACAGATGGAACATTTTGCATGTATCTCTGTTATATTTCATCTTGTGAGATTTGGTTTATTGTATCATTCTGAAGAACACTTATTGAGCTGGTTCCATAATCCCACTTTTTCTATCCCTCTAAACCTTGTGTGAGCTGCAGAGCAAATAAAGCCACCTTCCATGTCTTCATCTAAGTTTACCATAAAGGACATGACAGTGGTTTTTGAGTCTCTTTTCCCCTTTAAAAGCATTTGGCTGGAATATATGAAGGCATCTTTATTTTTATTCTGTACTTACCTTCCTTGCCAGCTGTTATTTTGTATGTTCCAGTTATTTGTAGATGTAGTGACCTGAAACAATCACTGCTTTAGTGATGCTTGCAGATGATGGCTCAGGAATTTGGACAGGGCACAGCAGGGTGGTGTGTCTCTGCTCAGTGATGTTTGGAGTCTCAGCTGGGAATATGTGAATGGCCGCCGGTGACTCAAAAAGCTGGGAGCCAGAATCATCTGGAGGCTTTTTCACTCACACGCCAGGCACACGAGCTAAGCTAGGGCTGTCCCCTGAGCACTGACATGTGGCATCTCTACATGGCTCAGGCTTCTCACAGCATGGGACTGGGTCCAAGAAGAAGCATCTGGAGAGAGTGCCCCGAGAGAGCCAGAGGAGAAGCTGTCTAGTCTTCACTGACCTAGTCTCACAAGTCACAAAGCATCTTTCATTGTGTTAGTTGAAGCAGTTACCAGCCTGTTGAGATGTAAGGAAAGAGGCCCCTGCACCCCATCTATCAGTGGAATAATGTCAAAGAAGTTGAAGTCATATTTAAAAAAACCACATCTAACTGGCATCTGATTAACAACTTACCAAATCTATCAAATCTTATAAAATGAGAATACAGTTTTGTTAAGGCTTTCTTCAGAGAGAGAAAGGAAGGATGAGCCCATAAAAAGGCTACGCATTTGTAATGCTTGACTCATATGGAGCTTCTGTTTGTTTTCATGTGTCAGCTTTGGAGACATGTCTAAAGATCAGCAGAATACTTAAAAGCATTGCATTTGCTGGTGGTTCAGAAGGTAAAAAAATCTGCCTGCAATGCCAGAGACCTGGGTTCTATTCCTGGGTCAGGGAGATCCCCTGGAGAAGGGAAAGGCAACCCAATGAAGTATTCTTGTCTGGAGAATTCTATGGACAAAGGAGCCTGACGGGCTATAGTCCATGGGGTCGCAAAGAATCAGACATGACTGCACAACTAACACACACTTGGTGGGTTGAGTACATTACAGTGGCGTGTGATAATCAAGGTTCTAATGAATTATGCATATAATTTCTGCAGTTCATCAATGCCGTCTTCATAAGAGGTCTGATGCTCAATCCTAAACATGGCCACTGGTGCCAAGCTGCTGTTGAAGCTAGGAACTCCAGCTCACCACAGGTGGGGGTGTCCTGTCTGTCCCAGGAGAGCTGACAGCTCATGGCACCAGCCCTTCCTGAAACACTCACAACCCTCTGAATTAAATTCTGTGGGAAGGAAACCCTCAAGAGCAATAGGTATTGTTTTTTGTGTTTTTTTTTTTTTCCACTTCACAAGTAGCTCGTGATAAGTCGACCAGAAAAGGAAAATACTAGGGAAAAAGATGAAGAGTGAAGGAGGTTTCCATACAATTCTTAGAGGGAACAGTAGCATTGGTAAAGTAACATGATAAAGACATTGGAAACAGATTTAAACTAAATTTTAACCTAACTGGTCTAAGCCAGGTTTCATGGTTTTTTTTAATCATTACATGAGGGCTTCTCTGGTAGCTCAGATGGTAAAAAATAACCTTACAATGCAGCAGGCACAGGTTCAATTCCTGGGTCTGTAAGATCCCCTGGAAAAGATATGGCAACCCACTCCAGTATTCTTGCCTGGAAAAATCCCAGAGGACCCTGGTGGGCTACAGTTCATGGGGTCCCAAAAGTCAGGCATTTAGCTGACTTAGCTACTAAACCATCACCACCACCAGATTTCATGTTTTTAATCATTACATGAAAGTACCATTCAGGAACCTTCTCAAGGGAGTCTGTGAACATCAGCGACAGCTGGACAGTTTTAGAAGACAACTTCCAAGAGGCCACAGGATCTGCCTGCTGGGACAGTGAACAGACAGCCTCATCTTCTATTTACCTCTTCTTTGAGATTGAACGAGGATCATGATGAATTGTGTGTTGGCCAGCTCGACCAGCCAGACCTCAGAAATGTGCCTGCTTGAATGCCAGGATGTAAAAATCATTGTTATTTTCCCCCTACAGTTTGTTATTTGTCGATCCTCAGTGCCACCTAGTCGCTTCTAGACAAACATTCCCCTTGGAGCATATATTTGAAGGGGAAGGCGTATGTTCCTGAAGAGTTCTGTGATGAAAATGTCATTTAAGATTCCAAGTGCTCCTTTTAAGAGATTCAAGCTTTAGCGGATCATTTTAATTAAAGTTCTCTAGACAGGAGGCAGAAAAACAAGATTGACTGAAATGAATATAACCTGCATGGAGCGGTGGAAAAAAAAAAGCCCATGTGGAGAGGTAGAGTTCTACTACATATTTTCAGAAGGAAATCAATATGGAGTCCACAAGCAAAGCATGGGTGTCCAAAGATAAAGTTAAAAATATCACATCAAGTGGCTGGAGGCATAGGTTTGTTTGAAGAAATGCATCTTTATTGCCTTACAAATTCACTTTAAACAAGAGATTCGTTTTTTATTTCCCCACTGAAGGACATGCTGATTATTGTCCTGCGGTTTTTCAATTAATAAGTTCACAGTTAACAGTTTTTAAGTACACTGAATCATGCAAATTTCTGTATCTCAGCAGCTAATTTATTTGTTTATTGTGGTAGAGCGGTCACCGCATGAATCTGGTTTTGAAATCAATTCCAAGCAAAGTGGATGATTTTAGCAGGGCAGATGATATGAAATGAAGACCCTCAAACTTCACGGCCCAAGCCACTGCATCCCGGAGTGGGATTCAAGTTGCCATCATGACCTGAACGGGGAAAGAATCTTGCGGTCATAACCCCACTGATAGAGCGGGAACATTGAGAGTTTCTATGTGACTGCCTGTGATTCACTTCTATCTTTTATTTATGCTTACACAATTTTTGCTTTGAGAGCTCTTAATGTATTCACAGACACACAAACACAAGGATCATTAAGTTACAAGCTGGGTTTATTTACCATTTACAGCAAGCTCAGATTGTATGGCTCCACTGAGCAGCATTTGAAATTTAAGATTATATTAATATGCCAGCATTTCGAGGTCTCCTGTACCCTGTCCTAGACCCAGGCATGCACAGGGGATCCTCTCCTGACTTTAGGAAGCTGATTCTTCATAGAATGCTTTAGGATTAAGAAGGATCCTTTTTAAAGACCAGATGTTGCAAAAGTTTCTCAGAGAAGTGATAGGAAATGACTTAGTGGGGAAGTGATGGAGATAAAGAGAGGGAAGGGTTAGAAAGAGGGAAAGTAAATGGAGAGCAAAGACTGATGCCGGAAAAGATTGAAGGCAAAAGGAGAAAAGGGCGGCAGAGGATGAGATGGTTAGATAGCATCACTGATTCAATAGACATGAATTTGAGCAAACTCCAGGAGAGTGGAAGACAGAGGAGCTTGGTGTGCTGTGGTTCATGGGGTCACAAAGAACCAGCTAGGACTTAGCGACTGAACAACAGCAACGAAATGGAGAGAAGACACAGAAAGGAATTTTAGAAAGTTCTGACACTCTTCTTTAAAAAAAAATCTCATAATGATGATCTGTTCCTTTGCAAGGAATTAATGTGTGAGCACTTCAATCAGTAGAATGCACAGACCTTGAAGAAAAAGTGACACAAAAGCACTGAGAGATAAAATTGAGTAAAACGTCCTCAGTTAATTTGAAAAATTCCAATACACCCTTGAGATTGCTGGCAACTGAAAGAAACCTCACAGCCATGCAAATTGGAATTTTCTTTTCCTGTGAGTTCATGAGGCTGGTGGAATTGCATATCTGAACGTATATGCTGGTGTTTATACTGGCCTTGAATGTGTTGATCTTGGAGACTATTCTTACATAACTTATTAATGTTAACATTTTCTCCCAGTGCAATATGAGCTACCATAAGCATTTGAGTCCTAAAGCAGCTTGATTCCTTTATATTTAGTGTTCCATGAACATCGTGAGGAGAGCCCATTTCTGTCCTTCCCCAGAGCTGTCATTTAAAGCAGCCCCACCTTACACATGTTTGCCCCATCTGTCTCCCTTCAAGTCTGCCTTTGTTTTGCAGCAGAAAAAAAAAAAAATGGGCAAAATGGAGATGAAAAACACAGAAACCACCATAGATTGAGAAATATTTGAATCATGCCCTTAAAAGTGGTTTAATTTGGGATTCTTGGAAAAATAAAATTCAGATGCAATTAAGCTAAGCACGAGTGGATCTGGTTTCAAGACAGGGACTAGTTTTTTCCAGAAAGCTGGACACACTCTGTGTTGCTCCCAACCCTTGGGTATGTGATGCAGTAGAGTTAATGCCTCTTAGTAAATCAGGCCTGGGGAGTTGGCCATTCTTCCTGCAGGCCATAAGGCGCCAGGACACGAAGTTAACCATCATGGTTTGCATATTAGAGCACCCCATTCTGATTTTGAAGCAGAGATGATAAAATCTGCAGTAGAACTAAGTATTTATTCAATTAAAATATACCTGAACCAACAGGAAACCAGTCCTAGCACTCTTCAGTTGTCTTCACCCCAAGTTCCTGCTATCTTTGTAGAAAAAAGACTGAACAGAATGATTTGGCTCAATGGACCTATACTGGCAAGGAATTTGGGAGGCAAAAGAAATGCCTATCGGATTCTTTTGAACTCTAGTGTTCTAGAAGTGGAAATTCACTGAGACTGTGGGTATTGGCTGTTCTTGATCCACTTGGCACAGGTGCACTGCTAACATGTGAATCACGACACAGCAGCCTCCTTGTGTTGACCAGTGAGGGAGGCCACTTCACCCATGCTCCTGCCGATTTGCTCTGTGCATTCCATCCTGAGAGTTCCTACAAGGGTGTCCACTGTGGAGGTGGGGGGTACTTATACCACCTGCCAACTAGATCCTTCACACAGGTTACCAACTCACATTACATCAGCCAAGACCCAGCTGCCTATAGGCAAGGTGTTGGTGGGTCAAAATCCATCTGGATGATGTCAAATTCAAATCTAGGATGCCCCACTCCATGTGTGTTAAGAGACCCACCAATCTGTTCTAAGCAAACATTTTTGATGTGAAATTTCAAATTCTTTTGTCTTATGTTATTGAATAGATGACTTAACCATCTAGAGGAGATTCTTTTTTAAAAACATTTATTTATTTTATTTGGCTGGGTCAGGTCCTAGTTGTGGCACATGGGCTCTAGAACACACGGCTTCAGTAGTTGCAGCATGTAGACTTAATTGTTCCATAGCATGTGGCACGCGGATTCTTAACCACTGAACCATCCGGGTAGTCCCTAGAGGAGATTCTTAATCAAGATTTGGAGTATTTTCACAGGTATACTTTTTTAAAAAATAATTTTCTTCACAATTTTTATTAAATATATATATTTTTAATTTTAATTATTTATTTTTGGCTGTGCTGGGTTCTAATTGCTATTTGGGCTTTTCCCCAGTTGTGGCAAGCGGCGGCTGCTCTCCAGTTGTGGTTCATGGGCTTCTCATCACAGTGGTTTCTCTTGTTGTGGAACATAGGCTCTAGGAATGCAGGCCTCAGTAGTTGTGGCTCATGGGCTTAGTTGCTCTGTGGCATATGGGATCTTCCCAGACCAGGGATGGTAGTCATGTCCTCTGCACTGGCAGGCTGATTCTTCTGCAATATGTCACCAGGGAAGTTCTGGGGCATACTTTTCAATGCCATCATTTGCTGGTTGGTGAGTGACTATATTGTTAGTGACCTTGTTAAGGTAGAGATTGATGGAGTTGAATAAGCACTTCCCAATAACTCAACTTGCCCACATCAAATTGCCAACATCTGTTGTATCATAGAAAAAGCTAGAGAATTTCAGGCAAACATTCACTTCTACATCATAAATATGCTAAAGCCTTTGACTGTGTAGATCACAACAAACTGTGAAAAATCTTTCAAGAGATGGGAATACCAGAACATCTTATCTGCCTCCTGAGAAACCTGTATGCAGATCAAGAAGCAACAATTAGAACTGGACATGGAACAACGGATTGGTTGCAAATTGGGAAAGGAGTACATCAAGGCTGTGTGTTGTCACCCTGCTTATTTAACTTATATGCAGAGTACATCATGCGAAATGCCAGGCTGGGTGAAGCACAAGCTGGAATCAAGATTGTCAGGAGAGATATCAATAACCTCAGGTATACAGATGACACCACCCTTATGGCAGAAAGCAAAGAGAAACTAAAGAGCCTCTTGATGAAAGTGAAAGAGGAGAGTGAAAAAGCTGACTTAAATCTCAACATTCAAAAAGATCATGGAACTGGTGCCATCACTTCATGACAAATAGACAGGGAAGCAATGAAAACAGTGACTGACTTTATTTTCTTGGGCTCCAAAATCACCATGGACAGTGACTGCAGCCATGAAATTAAAAGACGCTTTCTCCTTAGAAGGAAAGAAATGACAAACCTAGACAGCATATTAAAAAGCAGAGATATTACTTTGCTGACAAAGGTCCTTATAGTCAAAGATATGGTTTTCTAGTAGTCATGTACGGATGTGAGAGCTGGACAATAAAAAAGCCTGAGACCTGAAGAAATGATTTCTTCAAACTGTGGCTGGAGAAGACTTTTGAGAATTCTTTGTACTGTTCCTTTTACAGAAAGGAGATCAAACCAGTCAATCCTAAAATTAATCAACCCTAAATATTCATTGGAAGGATTGTTGCTGAAACTGAAACTCCAATACTTTGTCCGTCTGATGCTAAGAGCCAACTCATTGGAAAAGACCTGATGCTGGGAAAGAGTGAAGGCAGGAGGAGAAGGGTATGACAGAGAATGAGATGGTTTAATGGCATCACTGACTTAATGGACATGAATTTCGGCAAACTCTGGGAGATGGTGAAGGACTGCGAAGCCTGGTATGCTGCAGTCTATGGGGTTGCAAACAGTCGGACACGACTCAGCAACTGAACAACAAATAACTCAATATTGATGTGCAGATAGGGTAGAAAAGGGTGCTCCTATGAGTATACAAGAAAGTGAAGTCTCTCAGTGGTGTCCTCTTTGCGACCCCATGGACTGTAGCCTACCAGGCTCCTCCATCCATAGGATTTTCCAGGCAAGAACACTGGAGTGGGTTGCCATTTCCTTCTCCGGGAGATCTTCCTGACCCAGGGATTGAACCTGGGTCTCCCACATTGTAGGCAGACACTTTACCGTCTAAGCCACCAGGGAAGTCCATTGGCAGGTCGGTATAAACCCCTGACAGGGTTTCTGCCATAAGCCATATAAGGTCACTGTGGAACTGCAGAGCAGGGCTCCTCACTTGCTTTGCACAGGGCATGTCATTCATTCACAAACGCATACTGTAACTTCAGAATAAAGAAGTGGTTTCTGCCACATACTGGGTGAGATTAATGGGAATAAATGAATTTAGTATTTTTAGATGGACAAAAGAACCTCTCAGAGTCTTGTGGGCTTAAGGAATCAGGATTAGGTGTCCATTGGTAGTCAGGGGGATGAAGACTGAGGCAAACACTCCAAGAGATATAGAATCCAAGCTATAACTGGTAGGTTGATTCAAGAAGTCTAGAAAAAGTGGGAGTCAGATAGGCTTATTCTTAGATAACAGGCACTGCCAGGTTCACGACTCAGTCTAGCCTGTATGGTCTTGAAAAAGCTCTCCATTCTGAGAGTCTAGGATTACAAAATAGGTAACAAAATAGGGATTAAAAATTACTTAACAAAGAAAAGTTTACAAAATTGCTGTGAGGATTAAATTTGATGAGTGTGAAGTGCATCACCCAGTGCTTGACACAAAATAAGTGTGAATATTGTTATTGTTAGAGGATTGTTAATAAGACAAAGTGAAAGTTAGTCACTCAGCCGTGTCCAATTCTTTGTGACCTATGGACTGTAGCCCACTAGGCTTCTCTGTCCATGGAATTCTCCAGGCAAGAATACTGGAGTGGGTTGCCATTTCTTTTTCCAGGGACTCTTCCCAACCCAGGGATTGAACCCAGGTCTCCCACATTGCAGATAATTCTTTACCAGCTGAGCCACAAGGGAAGCCCAAGAATACTGGAGTAGGTTACTATCCCTTCTCCAGCAGATCTTCCCAACCCAGGAATCAAACCAGGGTCTCCTGCATTGCAGGCTGATTCTTTACCAACTGAGCTAATATTATCTAATACATAAAACATATTATAATATATAGATATAATTATTTTATTACTACAATAGTTTTTTACAAGGAAAGAGAATTACAGTCTCTAGGGGGTCTTGGGAGCATTTCTGACTAAGCAATTTTTTTTTTTTTACAAATGATAGTCACAGGGAAGACTTCCTAGTTACCCTCCGGCTGGACGCTTCTACTCAGCCCTTGCTGTTCTCCACTATGGTGAGATTTTGCTCTGAGTCTTGAGTGTCTCAGAGAGGAGAAGGAGCCAAATGAGGCTTTTGGACACGTCTGAGAGCCTCAGGGAACCTGACTCATACCGTCTATGGCAAGATGCCTGGTCCGCGGACATTTCCAGGTCGTTTGGAGGCTCCATGTGGGAAAGGAGTCAGTTCTCCTTCCCACAGTGTTTAAAACTCCTTCCGTCTCCCAGCTGTGCCTAAAGTGATAGGCCCTGGGATACCCACCGAATACATCAGCTGGCTGCATCCTCCTCTCCTAGGATTTCTTTTCTCCACAGGTGGGGAAGGGAAAAGCCTATAGGTGGCCCTATAGAAATACTCAGTATCAAAACTGAGTAGGGAAACATCCTCCCCAGAATAAAGACCACCTTCCTGAAAGCCGGTAGTGCTTCTCTAGTGCTGAGAACAAAGGCATCCCAGTATATATCCTTTACTCCATCAAGTAACCACAGCTTGTTCATAGCCCACGACATGATGTTATAGAAGAATCTAGGGTGCTGAGAATGGGGTTGGCATTGTGGCTGGATGGTAGAGTGGATGTGTTACAGGGGATGCAAATAGTAAATAGTCATAATTCCTGCCCCCAATAAAATTTCAATCTAGGTATCCTCTGTAGCTGCAATGCTCCCTGAAAGCCCTAAAGCTTTGTTTTATCCTAATTGATTCTGCAATGTTAGGTGCTAAATTGATATCTTCTGTTGAACTTACTTGGATTTAAAGTCCCCATGTTCAAGTTTAAAGGCATCTCATGTTGTAATCAGTTACCTCCCTAAGATGGGATCCCCTGTCTGTTCATCATGAAGGAAAAACCAGAAACATCTTTAATTCCTCTTCCTTTCTTCACCTAAGTTCAGGCACCTGCCAAGTCTGGAGGTGTCTAGTTTCAATATCTCTTTGTCTACTTCCAGTTTCATTATCCTACTTATTACTTTTATTCAAACTTCTCTCTCCATCTTCCTCTTTGATTTGATCCAATTTTATCTACCTCCAAGTGCTAGATTAATCTTTATAAGGAATTGACTAAATATGCTCAAAAAGGAAAAGTCACTCTGCTGAAAGTGGACAATTTACTGGTATGAAAAACACACTTTTATAAAGTTGGCTTCATTTGTTGTTGTTGAGTAAGTAAGTTGTGTGTGACTCTTTGTGACCCCATGCACTGCAGCACACCACACTTCCCTGTCCTTCATTATCTCCTAGAGTTTGCTCAAATTCATGTCCATTAAGTCAATGATGCTGTCTAACCATTTCATCCTCTGCCGCTGCCTTCTCCTTTTGCTTGCAATCCAATCAACTCATCAATGTTTTGCCACCATCAGATGGATGCATATAGCTGAGTTTCTGAACCCTTAATGTTTGACATATATGGTAACCCCAGTGAGGTGCAATGGCCTCAGTCTGGGACACCAGTTCCTGATATTGCCAATTTGAGAGAAATAAGCATTTTGATCACAGCACTAAACATGTAAACATTTACCAAAGATTGTGGTCTGGGGACCAAAATAGAATTAATTCCAAACTCTATTTACGCTATTTACAAACTTCAGGCCTTGGGAAAATCATTTGGCCTTGATGAGCTTGAGCAATTGTTTCTATTTTTCTGTTTTAATTTGTAAAATAGGAATAGTCATGCCTACTTAATGACTTGTGTGCATATACACATGCATATACATAGATATATAGATAAGCTAGTGTACCTAGTACATAGTGGCTACTTTAATAATAATTATCCTTACAAATATTGCAGTTACCTTTGGGATCACCTTGCTGTTTGTATCTTAACCCTGAAACTGTAATATTCACTGGGCTTCTCCCCAAATATTTTTCTTCCCATGTCAATTTTAAATGTCAGTTTCCTTTTCTGCCTCTGATCCAAAAACAAGTAGAATTGCTGCAGAAATCTCATTCAAAGTAGAGGAGAAGAGGCTGTCCGTTGCTGACCTTGGAGTCACCATTGGCATTTTCTTTTCACTAGAGCAAATAAAGGGAAATACTGAGCCACTTTCCTGCAGAATTTGTTTGGACTTGCTCCTCTGTCACCTCTTTCTTCCTACTAATAATCACCCTTTTCCTCTCTAGAGAAATAGTTCTCTCTAAGTGCTTGAAAATGCATTAGGAAAAAGAAAAATCCAGCTCCCTTCTCTTGAGCAAAGGACACCAGCTGCAGTGAAAACCCAGGTCAGTACCAAGGCAAGAGGAGAGCATCCTTTTTCCTGAGGGTGCCTCCCCTCTGAAGTCACCTTGCATTCTGGTGAGAGCTTCTCCTGATGAGCTCCAATAGGCTGGAAGAAGTGGAGAAGCAGGAGTGATGCAGGAGAAGCTTCTAGGCTAGTAGCGTGTGGAGACCTTGAGCTCAAGGCTCTAGTCCCTGATCTCTCTAGGCTGGAGGAGCCCCGGGGCTGGGAGCTGTGCCCAAGCAGTGAAAGATGTGCCTTAAGTCAGCAAGGACCTTCACCAGGGTCCTCATCCTCTTCTGGGCAATTAGGACATGTCCTTGACTTGGCTTCCTTTCAGTTTACTGATGTCAGCGCCGCCTTGTCTTCTGTCCAAACCCCATCCTGCCATCCCACTGAGTCACTATAATTTAAGAGGATGTGGGGGTGGAGAGTTAAGCCGAGGAAGCAGGAGGCCAATGTTCTGTTTTATGCTACGCTCCTCCACCGACCTTCCATGGGACCTTGGACCCAATACTTAGCCCCAAACCATTCTTGTCTCTTCATCTGCTGCAACAGAGGTCATAGCAAGTAACTCACCCAACCAGGAGGGTCTCTGTGAAAAGCAGATGCGCTCATGCAAGCGAAGGTATAGCGTGATGTGCAAGGGGGAGGCATTTTTATGATGTGCTTTTACTGAAAATCTTTCCTTTGCTCTCAGATGGGACTAATAATATGAGCACTCTTCAGGGGGGTGTGCTTCAACTAATAAACACATGATTCACCCCTTAATGAATAGAATAGGAAGTGTGTGTAGCAATCAGAACCAAGCAAGCACAGTTGCTAGTTGCCACAGTTTAGAAAACAACAACTGGAATTGAGACACTGCAGACCTCTTTAATAAATATTGTCTTAATTTTCTGAACAATTGAAAACCTTAGGCAGAGGAAGAAGCCTGTGGACCAAAGTCAAAGGGGAGCGATGGTCAGGCAGCTGAGTTCCCGAAGACACATCTCTATTTAGCATCTTTTTCTAACAGCCAAGTTATAGACACCCAGAGCACATGTTAAGAATCGTGAGAGCTGGTCCAAGAAGCAGGAGTGGAACCCTAGCTCCACCACGTGTAGGCCACCTCCCTTCCTCAATGGGAAGGGAGATGATTGAAAAGCTGAAAATCGAAATAAAAGAATACCATTATTAGTATCCAAAACATGTAATACTTAGAGACAAATTTAACAAAATATACTTATTACCTGTAGACTAAATAGCCTATGACAAACCTGAGAGAAAGGAAGCAAACTGTAAACAAATGAAGAAATATATTCTTTTCATGAATTGGCAGATTTAATCTTATTAAAATGACAGTTCTCCCTTTGTTGGTCAACAGAATCAGTGCTATCATAATACAAATCCCAGTAAGCAAGTGGGTTCTGTTGATATTATAAAAGCAAGGGGCTTAAAGAAAAAACAAAGCAGTTTTGAGAAAAGGAGAAGAGAACTAGAATAAAGCTGAAAGACCTACGTTACAAGATTTCAAACATTACTATAAAGCTACAGTAATCAGGAAAGTTGAATACTGGCATAAAAATAACATGTGTATCAATGGAAAATAGAGAATCCAGAAATACTCTTGCTCTCATATGGCTCACTGATTTTGAAAGAGGTGCCAAGGTAATTCAATGTGGAAAGGAGTTTCTTTTAAAATGTATGTATGTATGTTGCTGTTTAGTCACTAAATCATGTCCAACTCTTTTGTAACCCCATGGACTGTATCCCACCAGGGCTCCTCTGTCCCTGGGATTTGGCAGGCAAGAATACTGGAGTGGGAAGCCATTTGCTTCTCCAGGAGATTTCCCTGACCCTGTGATTGAAACTGCGTCTCCTGTATTGCAGATTCTTTACCACCGAACCACCAGGGAAGCCCTTTTGTATGTATGTGTTTGTGAATTTATGTAAGTAGGTATCTATTTATTTATCAGCTTTATTGAGGTGATATTCACAAATACAATTTTGTATATTTAAAGTGTACCATGATTGACATAGGTGTACTGTGTGAAATGATTGCCACAATCAAATTAATAAACGTATCTATAGCCTCATGTTGTTACTATTTCTGTGATATATTCTGAGGGTTTTAGGAATTCAGAGAACTGGAAAAGCATCCTCAGTTGGGTAGTCAGATAAATTTTTATGAAGGAGATGAAATTTAAGTAAGCTTGGAGCAAACTTCATCCCCGGTAAACATTCTTTCTGGGACCATTAGTCTATCCCTTGGGTCATTTCAGGCTCTTTCCTCCAGAACCCACAGGAAAAATGGGGTTATTTCATAACAAAGCTGGTGGTGTGAGGGTACACCTGAGAGACTTTAGTGGAGAAATATGCAAAATGGGCATCTCTCCGGATCACAGCTGCAAGATTTTGAAGGGATCTAGAGAACTGGGCTTTGTACTTTGGAGTTTTTGCCATCCTACATTCTTATTGCTTGCTCTGCTTCTCAGTATGCCACAGGAATATCAAGATCCTGGAAGTTATAAAAACAAGTTCTCAGGAGGCAAGCTTTCTTGCTAGATCTGGTAGAAAGAGAAGGAGTCCTGTGTACCAG
The DNA here is from genome assembly GCA_024291935.2 of Okapia johnstoni. Lineage (NCBI taxonomy): Eukaryota > Metazoa > Chordata > Mammalia > Artiodactyla > Giraffidae > Okapia > Okapia johnstoni. Next base: position 11,855,219 of record CM044324.1, read on the forward strand.
GAAAGATGGCAAAATCTATAAGAAGGCATCATCCGTAAAGAATATGCTAGAAACACAGCATGCTCTGTCACCTCCTACCCATCGGTTTCATCAGGCTTTCGTCTGTAACAGTCAAAGGGGAAGAGCTCTAAACTGAAACTGGGCAAATATACTTTGCCCATTAATATCTGCTTTGCAAGTGTATCAAAGCTTTCCAAAGCTAATATTTCTCTTCCTACTAATCATTATCAAATCTGTTGTTGGTTTCTCTAACTTGGAAGAGGTATTTACAGCAAAATGGGTGTATCTTCCATTAATATATGATAGGCATAAACACACCTCATCTTCAGTCAGTTTTGGACCATTTAGAGTAGCTGAAAATAATTACTGTTGTTCTTGGGAAGGCTTGCCTTGGACAATAAGATAATTTCAAATTTCCACAGAATATAGATGATCACATCTCCCAAATGACCTACTCTAGTATTCTTGCGAAGCCCCAAAACCTTATTAGTAAATTCAAGAGATGTTTATAGGACCTGAATTTAGTTCTAAATATACTACATAGAAGAAAATAACATATTAGTCTTCTCTTAAATTCATCAGAACAGCTAATTTGTCTGATGGAGAGATGGCACCTGAGAGAAAAGATGAGGGATGCTGACTCCAGCCCTGTGTCTTTACACCAACAATACCCACAAGTGGACCAGATTACCAGGAGCTAGAACACTGAGCCTCATGTACCATAATTCAATTTGAGAAAATTGCTTAAGGCCCTTACTCCACGGTGATGGTGATAGTAGTGGCAATTATTGTTCTTTGGCTCCTCTTCTTCCCCCTCCTCCTCCTCTCCCTTTCTTCCTTCTCCTCCTCTTCCTCCTGTTCTTCCTCCTCTTCTCTTTCTCCTTCTTCTTCTTTTTGTTCCTCTTAGTTATTTCCTATTCTTCTATATTTTCACTCTTTGGCTCTGATCTTAATACCACATTTATCCCTTGAGATTAACAACAGTTGTTCATTTCCCTGAGTTTCTCCTTTTTAACTTTGTAAAGGACAAGATTAGATTCCATTTGGACTCTCCCTACCTTGAATTTTTGGGACATGGATTTTAAACTATTATAGTTCTGGTTCTAAGCACCAAAGCTTGGGGTCAGTTACTTTTCTGGCTTCTTTCTAGATTGGAGGGCAAGGAGCTGAAGACACAAAACAGATAGATTCAGAAGTTTTAGAAAGCACTGAAGAGATCAAGCAGAAACCTCCATGTGGAAGCAAGAACTTCAGGCCCAAGAGAAGGTAGGAGACAGACGTGATCTGGGATGCCATGTGGGTTAGGGTTCTGATTTGGAATCTGAGCTTTATCACTCAGAAAAGAAAGAGTTCAGTTTTGTCTTTCAAATTTCCCCAGTGGCGCAATAAGTAGCTTTCAGAAGTGAAAACATAAGCAGATGGACATATAGCAAATGAAACTATAAAAACAATACCATGTAACGAGTAAGGTATTTCTTAGATGTAGGAGATAAGCATGATTAACCCTACTCTCTATTTCCTCATCTGTGAACTGTGTATCATAATAACTATGCAAGCTACTTTATGGGGCAACAGAGACCAGTGGACTAACCTAGAATCTCAACTTCAGAAACAGGTACCTGGGGATCCTCTAGTATTTGATGAAATTCAGCAAAATGAAAGAGAAGCAATACCATCAACAAATGGAAGAATTTCCATGAAGACTACAGAATCAATGGAATAATCAAAAGAGAACTTAAAAAACAGACTAGCATCAGGCTTTACCACCAACTAGATTAAAACAAATTTTGAGCAGTTTCTTGTATGGAAAAGAAATAATTATAAATCTGTGTGGCCAACACTGTTGGTTTTCTATATAGTATCTATTTTATTCTCATCTCTTGCTGACTAGCAAAATTCTAGCGTTACTTAGAACAGCAACGTATGCACTTAAAAATATTCTCTTCCCCAAACTTCCTCAGGACTAGGATTGGCCATGTGACACAGAAATAGAAGCAGAAAGTTATTTGGGCTGTGGTTCCTGGAAATAAGTTATTTTCCCAATAGAAAGAACAAAATTGCCTTGCACATGTTTTCCTTATCCTTTTCCTTTTTTCTTCCTGGAACATAGACTTAATGATTATTGATATGTGAACCATTTATGACACTGAGAACTAAGACCACATGGTGAGGGTTGCAGATTTGTAAAGTAGAAGAAGCTTTTGATGACTTCTCTGAGCAATTGCAATAGCATAAGACTTCCAATCTCCAATTTCTTACTACATTAAAAAGATCTCTATTTTGACAAGTCTCCAAAACCAGCCTCATTGATCACATGGCTATTCATGTAGCCGGATGCAATTCCTAACTTACAGAAGCTAGTCTTCTCTACCTAGCTAAACTATCATTTAAAGACAGAGTACAATAAAAAAAAATATTTTCAGGGAAATAACGAGAAGCAATGGAGAAAGCAGTTGCATTACTTGCATAATGTTAAAAACGTTATAATAATACAAAATGATAGTAAATGCAAGGTGATTCATAGTTTTACTTGTCAAACTTGATCACTAAACCTTTAAATGATTTTTCAATTATATATACCATGAGAGCGAAATTTTATAATTAAAAATCATGTGATCTCATACAGTCATATATTGGTTCAAAATATTTAATACATTCTATCTTACCAGGAAATAAGTTAAGGAGAGATACAGATGGAAAAAGAGAGAGAGGAAGAGGAAGAGGGAGGGAGAGAGAGAAAGAGAAGAAAACTCTGTATTTGCTAAACCCTGAGCTACTCCCCCAACTCTGTATACTTACTCATCAAAGACCCTAGAGATGTTTGAAAGGCTATAATAAAATTTAACATTCATTCATCCTTGACAGCATACTCAGAAAACAAAATGTGACCTATCAGATCAGTGCTTGGAGAAGATAATAAAGATGATGAGGAGAAGGAGCAAGAGAAGAGGAGATAGAGGATAGAAAGTATGACGAGAGTGGTTACAACATGCTTATACATGCCAGGCTCTTTGCTCTGTGCTTTACAAGCATTGTCTTCTTTACCTGCTCGGAACCTCTCTGTGCTTTGCAGTTGAGGATTTGGATCATTCACATGTCAAAGAAAGAGGCAGGTGAATTCAACAATTCAGCAACAGATTTAAGCAAGGATGAGAAACTCTGCAACAATTTCTTTGCTGGGAAAATTTGCAAGATGAGGAGACTCCCAATTCCTGGGGTCATGTATCGGAACACTTTTACTCCTCTGCTTCCCATTTGCTTTTATGCTGGATGATAAATGGGTCTCTTTAAAACTCTGCCTCATGGAGATCATTAACATGTAGATTCTGTTGACTCTGGCTGACTGGGGAAGAAGAATATGGGCAAACAGGAATAATAGAACAAAGATGAGTAAAGTTGAGTTCTAAAGTCTAGCTAGAGGAATATTTCTCTCTGGACTTATGCCCTCCAAAAATGCCTACCAAATTAACTTGCTATATATATCCTTCTATATAAAACCCAGATGGAAAAAAGGCATGCAATACAGCAGAGGAAAATGCAGAGAGCAGAGTAAAGATACAAGAAAACATTTGTTCACTCTCCTTTGCTATTTCTATAGCATGATACTCCCTTGATGTTCCTCCTGGAAGATTAATTAAAACTTTATCAGAGCTTTGTTTCCCTTTCTTCCCCTACATTGTCACCACCCACCTTTGGACAGGATGTGGGGACGTACCTATGCTGTTTTCTCTAAGTGGACTTTACCTAGGTTGCCAGTCATCAGCAATGTTGGCAATTTCACACCTGGATGTTAAGGAACCTCCTTGACTGATGGGTAAGTGATCCTGTACATTACTCAGAAGAGTCTTGCCACAAGGTTATAGACTCTACTTTTCCTAGAGTAAAATTTAAGTTGGATTTAGTGATTTCATAGAGTAATTTTTCCCTAAGATTTTCAAGTCTACTCCGTATTAACCTAATTCTGTCTCTGTTCAGCTATTCAAGTTGGTCTTATCTCCTGGTTGCCTGCATTCTTATGTCCTTCCCCAGCTAGGATACTCTTTCCTTGCTGTCTGGCATTAAGCCTGAATTTCTAGCTGCCTGTCCAGTCCAGATGGCTTGAGCTTTGAGCCCTGATTGACGATTTGGAATTGAGATGCTTCTCTCTGTCCACAGAGAGCTCTCCTAGACTTTCATTCTTTTTTTGCTTCTGTAAAATTAACGTGGTGGGGTAGCTCAGATGGTAAAGAATCTACCTACACTGCGGGAGACCAGGTTCAATCCCTGGGTCAGGAAGATCCCCTGGAGAAAGAAATGGCAACCTACTCCAGTATTCTTGCCTGGAGAATTCCATGGACAGAGGAGCTGGGTGGGCTACTGTCCACTGGGTCACAAGAGTCAGACACAACTGAGCAACTAACACTAACACATAGGAGAAACATTGGGTTCTGAGGACATCTAGATTTGAAACATGCTTCCGTATGAGTGCTGTTGTTTTTTTTTTTTAATTTATTAGGATATAGTTGTTTTACACTTTTGTGTTAGTTTTTGCTATACAATGAAGTGAATCTGCTGTATGCATACATGTATCCCCTCCCTCTTAGACCTCTCTTCCATCCCTCATTCCATCCCTCTAGGTTATCACAGAGTACCCAGTTGAGATTCCAATGTTATACAGCAGCTTCCCACTAGCTATCTCTTTTATACATGGTATTATATATATGTAAATCCCAACCTCCCAATTAATCCCCCCCACCCAGTGTCCACATGTCCATTTTCTATGTCTGCATCTCCATTCCTGCCCAGCAAACAAGTACCATTTTCTAGATTCCACACATATATGTTAATATGAGCTTTGAAAAGTCACTTCAACAATCTGGGCAAAGCACTTTTCAGATAAATGATGGATTTGGCCTGGATGGGTGGTGTTGAAGATGCCTCAAGCTACAGCATCCCTGTAGACTTGTGACTGGTCTTTCCTTAACTTTACTTAGTCAAGTAGCTTCCATATAAAGTGGTTATGCAATTAACGTTGTTTCAGAAAGGATGCATCCTCAAACCTACTTTGGTTGGAGAAGTGAAAGTGAAAGTGTTAATCACTCAGTTATATCCGTTTCTTTATGAACCCATGGACTGTAGCTTGCCAGTCTCCTCTGTCCATGGGATTCTCCAGGCAAGAATACTGCAGTGTGTAGCCATTCCCTTCTCTAGGACATCTTCCCTACCCAGGGATCAAACCTGTGCCTCCCACATTGCAGGCAGATTCTTTACCATCTGAGCCACCAGGGAAGCCCTTAGTTGGAGCAGGGTATGTGTAAATAGGTTTATAAACATAGAGATAATTCAGAAGTCTTCCTTGAAGAAACAATACAGTTTTTAAAATATTTGGCATATTGTTAAAGCTAAGGAAAAATAAGGGGAGATTTCACCTCTTCTCTGCACTGAACAGCTCAGTCCAGAAGAGACCTTCTATAAACTGGCCTCTGACATCGGCATTATTTTTAACCCCAATACCCACTGCACCTTGAATTCTGTTCCATCTTTTTGTTCTCTTGGTCAAGCCACAACAGATGTTTTGTTGCTGTTTTTATGTTAAAAGCAGACAGAAAGAATGGAACCTTTGTAAGGCTCAGTGGTGACAACAGAGTCTGCAATTGATGGTTTGCCTGAGAGCCACTTAGGCAAGTTCCAGGGTCCCCTCTGATGGATGGACAAGCTGTGTAAGCAGCATCCCACAGCGGGTGCTCAGACCCAGGCCCCTCTGGGGTCACAGGCACTCATTCTGCCCAAGAGAACTTTGCCCTGGTAGAGAAATTCCTGCCAGCCTGCCTCGGTGAGGAGTCTCGCTTATCACAGAGCTTAATGGGTCTGCTAACTAGTGTTGACACCGTGTTATTTTTCAGGAGGTGGTGTTCTTTTCTGGACAGCATGTTTGCAGCAGAGGACATTGCAGCCTTGGCAGGAACACAAACGTAGTGGAAGTCCCATCAGGTTCTTCCAGCCTAATGATGGTGGATGCTGGAGGCTGGGAGACCTGGGGAGTGGGTGGCCATCGCTCTCCCTCCACCAAGCCCTGTGCTCAGGTATTTCCACTGTCTGGGGAATCTGAGAGCTGGGAAAAACCGCAGAGAATGGCCAGTCTAGACACAGGATGGGGAAATGCACATGAGACAAGGTCTGGTCCTCCTGATTTTCAGTCCAGCACCCCTCACACTTGACTGTGTCATCACAAGAGAGAAGAGCATCAGAAGTGAATTTATCAATTAGTTCTCTCCAGAGGAACCAATAGAAGGTGTGTGTGTGTGCACGTATATGTGTGTGTGGGTTTGCGTGTGTGTGTATGAGATACTTTAAGGAATTTGCTCATGTGACTGTGGGGAGTAACAAGCTAACAGTCTGAATAGATAGGAATTGATGCTGCCAGATTGAGGCAGAATTTTTTTTTCCCAGGAAACCTCCATATTTGCTCTTAGAGACTTCTCCTAATTGGGTGAGGCCCACCCACACTGTTGAGGGTAATCTCCCTTACTTATTTAACTAATTGCAGTTGTTAATCACATCGACAAAGTATCTTCACAGCAGCATTTAGACTACTATTTGGTTAAATACCTGAGTAACCTAGTTGGCATATAAAATTAACCACCACAGCAAAGAAATGAGCCATCACATGGGTATAAAACCTGGTATAATAATATCTTGTGTGATAATAGCAAACACTGTATACGGGGCTTACCATGTGCCAGGAAAAATCCTTAGTTCTTAAATGATTGATCCATAATCCATTGATTGTGGATTCTATATATGTAAATTCATCTGCACACTAAAAACTATTTATAACCTCCAAATAAATTAACGTGGTCACTTCATGGTCCTTTGTAGACACAGATGAGAGATTGTTGTCACCACACATGCATATTTACTTCTGAGGCTAAGCAGAGCAACATTCTGCCTGCTTGTTTCAGCTCCAACTGTAAATAGTCATCCTTTCTACTGTCTATTTAGTGCCGTGGCTTTGCATTTTTGTGTGTTTTGGTGGTGGCTTTGCTGTTTAAAGTCGCTCACTGACATGTGCTGAAGTGTCCTAAGACAAGAAGGCTGAGAGGTGCTTTACGAAGAAAATGTGGGTGTCGGATAAGCTTCATTCAGTCATGAACTATATACAGTGCTATTGGCTGTGAATGTGAGTTCAGTGTTAATGAATTAACAATGTATATTAAATAAAGTGGATTTAAAGAAACACATATAACTGGGCATTTACCCAGAAAAAAGGGAAACTCTAACTTGAAAAGTTACATGCACCCCAGTGTTCACAGCAACACTATTTACAACAGCCAAGACATGGAAGAAACCTAAAGTCCATTGACAGATGAATGGAAAAAGATGTAGCATGCACACACACACACGCACACACAAATGAACTATCTCTCGGTCATAGAAAAGAATGAAATAATGCCATTTGTAGCAACATGGATAGACCTAGAGATTTTCACACCAAGTGAAGTAAGACATATAGAGAAAGACAAAGATCATATGATATTGCTTTAGATGTGCAAATCTAAAGAAAGTGATACAAGTGAAATTATTTACAAATCATAAATAGACTAATAGCCGTAGAAAACAAACTTGTGGTTACCAGGGGAAAAGGGGGTGGTATATAAATGAGGAGTCTGGGATTAACAGATAAACACTACTATATATAAAATAGATTAACAACAAGGATCTGCTTTATAATTCAGGGAATTATATATTCAGTATCTTCTAACAACCTTCATTGGAAAAGAATCTGAAAAAGAATGTATAAAACCGAATCAGCTTGCTGTACTCCTGAAACTAACACAGCATTGTAAATCAACTATACTTCAGTTAAAAAGTCTCATAAACACACACACACACACACACACGCACACAGGTTATATATTGGTCAACTGACAAAAATGTTGGGACCAGAGACTCAGGGAAGCTAAGCCCATGTTTCTTCCAGAGTCATGGTTCGGTATTCACTAATTCAGAGTTCTTGACAACTTGATAAAACATAAATACTGCACATAACTGCAGATAATACGATTCAACTGTATGTTAATGTGTTTAATCCTAGAACGACCCTATTATTTCCATTTCGAAGGTGAGAACTCTGAGGCACAGAGAAGGTAAATAGGTGTTAGAGCTCTGATTCAGTCTGTAGGGTTCGGGGTCCAGTGCTCCTCACTGCAGTCCTGTAGTGTGTCCCTGTCAGGACTCTGCTAATATTACAGTTCCATCTATGCATTTTATCTTTGCTGACCCCTTTACATATTATATCTTATCCCAGTTTCCTGAATTTTAATGTTCTGTGGGCCTTCACTTATGATTTTTTCTTTGGGTATTATAATGCTGTTAAAAATGGCAGTAAGCAGAATAATGGGAAAAGATCAAACTGAAAGAAATATGGAAACTTGTTATTGCCTCTCTGGAACATTCTGAGCATGGGGGCCTCAAGGACACGCCAGTACAGAGAACAGTGATGAAGGGAGACAGACCCTGACTGAGCTGCGGATGTTCAGTCAGGTGCAAGAGAAGACAGGTTAAAATTGGTTTGCATAGATTCCCACGAGGCATTTTTAATTGTGTGTCACTTAAAATGTAACGTGTGATCTCTCCCTCTTCTTAACCGTTGTCTTTCTGGAAAATGTAAGCGAGGCAAAACACAGCAAGGCAGGCTGCTTTCTGAAGACTTCCGTTTACCTGTGCGGGGAGGCGCCATGCAGCGTGCCCACCTTCAAGGATTTTATTGTGTTTGAGGAAATAGACCAAAAGCAATACTTTCAACGCAGTAGTGGAGGTCTCAAGCAGGGGAATCTGTGAACAAAGATAGAAGAAGCAGGAACGTGTCCGACTTGTTTCAGAAAAGGCAGGTCATCCAATGCGATTAGAGCAGGAAGGTGTGACGGGCGAGGCCACCACTCTGTGCGATTCCAAAGGAGTCACTGCACCACCTCCCAGGTGAGTAGAGTCTTCTGTTGTTGTCTAGTGCACGACCTGAGAAGTTGGACAGGGAGGACCTGGGTAAGCTTGGGAAGGGGGGCCCCTTCTCTCCTTTTCTCTTGTTATGTAGGGAAAGATTTGAAGGGAAAAAAAACATCAGGTTTTGCCATTAAAATTTTTCTTTTAGTTTTGATTTATGTTTGGATGTGCTGGGTCTTCGTCGCTGCGTGAGGGCTTTATCTACTTGCAGAGGTCAGGGGCTAACCTAGTTGCAGTGCGTGGCTTCTTGCTGCAGCGGCTTCTCTTGTTGTGGAGCCTGGGTTCTAGAGCGAGGGCTCGGAAGGCACATGGGCTTAGCTGTCCTGTGGCATGCAGAATCTTCCCAGACCAGATATCGAACCCATGTCCCCTGCATTGACGGGCGAATTCTTAATGACTGGACTACCAGGGAAGTCCAGATGTTCCCATTTTCAAAAGGACAAAAAGCTTTGAATTTTCCTGGATCAGCAAAACTGTCAGCTAGAGTTAAGGTGTTTGTGACTAATTCCCGGAGTACATGCTTGAAATATTACTATCAGTGGTAAAGTAAAAATGCTGAGTTATAGGCTCTCCATGGATGATCAGTGCTGTAACCTAAGTTGTCAAGAACTCAGTCAGAAAAATAGCCTTTCCAAGTGTTGAAGACTTTTCAGAATGAAACGCATTAGCCCCCAGAATATGCGTAGGCTCTGAGAAAGCTGGATGAACTTTTACAGAAATTCCAGTCTCCTTTACAGATCAGGCCAAATATCTTTGCAAATTCAATCTTAGGCAACAACAGAATAAGAGGTGGAGCTCGGGTCCTTGGCTTTAATACGGTGAGCTTTCCTGTCCACCAACCTGCCACTAAAATAAACAACAATAATAAACTTTCACGGTCTTTTAGCTGGGATGCGGGGGCCAGGCCAAGTTTTTCCTCAACAATGTTTCTCTTGCATTTTCCATTGCCTCAACTTAATCTCAGGTTTGTACTGGAACTGAGTCCAAACAGGATAAAATACCATGAGAAGCTTTGCTGGGATCGCTACAAGCTGGCCAGAGACAGGAAATAGTAGAAACCATGAGAGAGCCTGTTCTGACGAGAATTCCAGCAGAGCTTGGTTCCATTCAAGCAAGTTCCAAAACAAAGGAAAAATCCCTTACATGGTCCGCCAACATTTTGAAGGTGCTCCTCCAACACAAACAGAAATTTACATCTTTAGAGTCCCCAAGTCTAGAGCCAGTCCACTGCCCACGGTGCCCTGGCAGCCCCTCCCCCTGGGTCAGAAGAGGAAAGTCAGGGGTGTGGACCTTTGGTGAGGCTGCTGCTTGTCACAAGCCTCGTGGGTAACTCTGACAGCAAGTGCTTTCCTGAGGCTGGGACATAGAAAACTATTGAGTTTCATTTTTCTTGTGCCAACACTAATTGATATGATGCTGTCGTTCTCTCACCCTGTAAAAGAAAATCACTATAAGTTCATGGCTTCATCTCTGCTCATAGGAGACGTAATAAAAGCTCCAGCTCCCCCAAAAGAGAGGTGAGCACTGTTAATCACTCTGTCAGTGTGGAAAGATTCCTTTCTGCTGCACAGTTGTTCCCTGACCTAAGACGAATTGGAAGAATAGGTCCAATGCTCGTCTATGCTCCAGAGGCCATCTTGTTTTGCAGATGGTGGAATAAATAAAATATTTCCTGAAGAGTGAACACGTGCGGGAAGGAGCAGAGTGTGAGGGTATGATGCAGGAAACTGGGCTAGCCAGATGTGAGTGCTGACCCCCACTCGCTGGAATCTGATTGACACTGGGGTTGGATTTCTCCAGCTGTTTGGAAGAGCTACATGGGAAGTCAACTCTTTCCCAAGACTGAAGGGGGCCACCTGCACAATATCCCTTTTGTTGCCACTGGGATTTCCATTGTGTGTATTTCTGGGACCTCGAATCTCTATTTTTCAATGTACAGAAATGTTAGAAAAGGGATTACAGATTTATCAGCAATCAGATCTCTGAACGAGAGCTCTGTGTTATTTCCACCATGCTATGTGCTCAGGGCGTTAGCTGAACCCTACACGTCCATGTTTAATATTTAGCTGCAGGATGATTTGAACTGTGGATGGTACATACTCGAAGCCAACAAACTAACAGAAAGCGCACACGTGTATTGTGTGTGTTTATGAAAGTAGATGTGTGCTGTGAACAAGTTCCTGCAAATGGATACCATCTATAAAGCTGCCCACTGGAGCCAATGGAATGCTCACTAATTAGAATCATTTCTGGAAACTAATGTTTCAGGAAAGGGGTAGTTCCAGGAAGCCTTGTAGATTTTATTTATGTATGTATTTATTTATGCAGATTTTTTTTTATAACTGCAGCCTTCGCTAAAATTAGCATCACAAAGCAAAGACAGCAAAACTGCATGTTTTAAATGTGCCTTAAAACTGAGCACCCGTCATAATAAAACATCAGAAACCCCAGGTTTAAAAAATCAGCAACTCTGGTAAAAGCCACAGAAATTTGGACCTCATATGTGGATTAGTTTGCTGAAATTTACCTTTGCATGAGCTACAAAATAAAGTGTCTGGGAGTAAACTGCAAATGAAAATTAAATGGCAGGCCAAGGTTTAAAGAGAACAACTGGTTTCAAACAGAACCTTGAGCATCTCAGAAGCAGCTATTTACATATAAGCAATTACTGCCTGAACTACAAATCATTCTTATCAGTTCATTAAAACAAGCTCCCCAAGGACCTCTGCTAAACTTTAAAAAAATATTGAGATCTATAAATTGTATACACTTGAAAAAAGGAACACATTCCACAGTTCACCCTCTGCTAATTCAGATTGTCCTTTTTGACAGTCTGAGGGAGAATGGTTTCCGCTTGCTCTTGGAACAAGAACAGCTCTTAGTGATAATGCTGACATTGATCTCTGATGTCTGGGGGATGTAGAAAGGACCTCCTCGGAGTGTAAGAGCATGTCACACTTACATGTGACAGAAGAGCCATTTACATGCTGTAATTTAAGGGGCCCCTCTTGCCCCCCGAATAGGTCCCCACTTGAGTCTCTGGTATTTAACATTTCTACGATTGAATTCACTTGGATGAAGGCAAATAGCTTTTTCAAGGTGCCCCTGTTTAAATGAACATCTCTTCCGAGTAGAGGGCAATCCACAAGCCTGGATGGGTTCACGAACATCAAGGCAGCCAGGGTTCAGGGCCGGCGGCTCAGACAGAGAACATGGTGGTGGAGGGGAGGTGTGAACCTCGGGCCTTCATTCTCAATAAATCTCAAGAGCTTAACGGTATCAGGTGGATGGGGAAGATGAAGGAAAGAAGTATTCAGAACAAACTTGTAATAATGCTGAGGGCCAGTCTTGGCTCCAACATGCTGGTTTAGCTTTATTGTCTCTGGGAAGTGATTTCTAAACTCCCAGGATTTTGCTATCTCAAGGCTGAAGCCCCAGGCCAATCCCTTCTGTAGGGCTGCTTCTGATTCCTAGCAAGTCCTTTAAAATCCTGCGAGTTTGTCTGAAACATCTGTATGTTCTCTGGAGAGGAGCTTTATCACCCCTGATCAAGTATGGTTCTCACTTCTGCATAAATCTCCACACTTCTGTGAGAAAGCTTTCCAAAATTAAAATTCAAGCCCAGGCAAAGTAGTTCTGGATATCGTGAAATACAGTCAGCAACCCTAACATTTCACATGCTGAGAAGTCAAATACATAAAAAATCCATGCATTTATATGACCTACTGAACATTTACACATTGTCCAAAGATTTTCTTTTAAATGTTATTTTAGCCCGAGGGGATGTATCTACTAAAAACCATATGAAAATACATCCAAGTGGATGTTTTAAAGCATAGTTGCCTATTCACCAGTCATTTTTTTTTTCCATTTAAAAGAAAAAATTAGAACTTCTTTTAAAGGAAATGCCATTTTTCCTTGGAGGAGGTAAATGAGACTCTTGTCTTTTCTTCCATCACAGGGGTTATTGTTCAATTCTGGAAGAGGCCTCTGTCCCACCAAGCCAATGACAAGTAACTCACTGCCTTCTTGCCTAACTGGACCATTTCTATGAATGACCAGTCCCTACAAATTGTTCACTATTTAAATGACGACCTCTTTTGTTTCCATTTACTTTTCCATAAGCGGAGTTTTTAAATTTTATTCCTAGGAGGTTTCTGCTAGCTGCTTGAAGATCTGTGACTATTTTAAGGGTCATGTTTGAAATGTGGGTAGGGGAAGGTAACCTTTATTCGAGAACTCTGGTGTATCAATGCAGATTTTTTAATGCATAAAATCCTATGCTCTCCATGCATCCCGCAGAGAAATGGTAAAAGGAATTTGGGGACTGCTAATCAGGTCCTCAGGGCTTCCCTGGTGGGACAGGGGTAAACAATCCACCTGCCAATGCAGCAGAGGTAGGTTCGATCCTTAGGTCAGGAAGATCCTCTGGAGAATAAAATGGCAACCCACTCCAATATTCTTGCCTGGGAAATCCCACGGACAAAGGAGTCTGGCGGGCTACAGCTCATGGGGTCACAAAAGAGTCAGACATGACTTAGCAAGTCAGTTCAGTTCAGTTCAGTTGCTCAGTCGTGTCCGACACTTTGCGACCCCATGAACTGCAGCATGCCAGGCCTCCCTGTCCATCACCAACTCCCTGAGTCCACCCAAACCCATGTCCATCGAGTCGATGATGTCATCCAGCCATCTCATCCTCCGTTGTCCCCTTCTCCTCCTGCCCTCAATCTTTCCCAGCATTAGGGTCTTTTCCAGTGAGTCACCTCTTGGCATCAAGTGGCCAAAGTATTGGAGTTTCAGCTTTAACATCAGTCCTTCCAATGAACACCCAGGACTGATCTCCGTTAGGATGGGCTGGTTGGATCTCCTTGCAGTCCAAGGGACTCTCAAGGGTCTTCTCCAACACCACAGTTCAAAAGCATCAATTCTTTGGTGCTCAGGTTTCTTTATAGTCCAGCTCTCACATCTATACATGACCACTGGAAAAACCATAGCCTTGACTAGACAGACCTTTGTTGGCAAAGTAACGTCTCTGCTTTTTAATATGCTATCTAGGCTGATTATAACTTTCCTTTCAAGGAGCAAGCGTCTTTTAATTTCATGGCTGCAATCACCATCTGCAGTGATTTGGGAGTCCAGAAAAATAAAGTCAGCCACTGTTTCCACTGTTTCTCCATCTATCTGCCATGAAGTGATGGGGCCGGATGCCATGATCTTAGTTTTCTGAATGTTGAGCTTTAAGCCAACTTTTTCACTCTCCACTTTCAGTTTCATCAAGAGGCTCTTTAGTTCTTCTTCACTTTCTGCCATAAAGGGGGTGTCATCTGCATATCTGAGGTTATTGATATTTCTCCCAGCAATCTTGATTCCAGCCTGTGTTTCTTCCAGCCCAGCATTTCTCATGATGTACTCTGCAAGTAAGTTAAACAAGCAGGGTAACAATATACAGCCTTGATGTACTCCTTTTCCTATTTGGAACCAGTCTGTAGTTCCATGTCGGGTTCTAACTGTTGCTTCCTGACCTGCATACAAGTTTCTCAAGAGGCAGGTCAGGTGGTCTGGTATTCCCATCTCTTTCAGGATTTTCCAGTTTATTGTGATCCACACAATCAAAGGCTTTGGCATAGTCAATAAAGCAGAAATAGATGTTTTTCTGGAACTCTCTTGCTTTTTCGATGATCCAGCTGATGTTGGCAATTTGATCTCTGGTTCCTCTGCCTTTTCTAAAACCAGCTTGAACATCTGGAAGTTCATGGTTCACATATTGCTGAAGCCTGGCTTGGAAAATTTTGAGCATTACTTTACTAGCGTGTGAGATGAGTGCAACTGTGCGGTAGTTTGAGCATTCTTTGGCATTGCCTTTCTTTGGGATTGGAACGAAAATTGACCTTTTCCAGTCCTGTGGCCACTGCTGAGTTTTCCATATTTGCTGGCATATCAAGTGCAGCACTTTCATAGCATCATCTTTCAGGATTTGAAATAGCTCAACTGGAATTCCATCACTTCCACTAGCTTTGTTCGTAGTGATGCTTCCTAAGGCCCACTTGACTTCACATTCCAGGATGTCTGGCTCTAGGTGAGTGGTCACACCATTGTGATTGTCTGGGTCGTGAAGAACTTTTTTGTACAGTTCTTCTGTGTATTCTTGCCACCTCTTCTTAATATCTTCTGCTTCTTTTAGGTCCCTACCATTTCTATCCTTCATTGAGCCCATCTTTGCATGAAATGTTCCCTTGGTATCTCTAATTTGCTTGAAAAGATCTCTAGTCTTTCCCATCCTATTGTTTTCCTCTATTTCTTTGCATTGATCGCTGAGAAGGGCTTTCTTATCTCTCCTTGCTATTCTTTGGAACTCTTCATTCAAATGGGTATATCTTTCCTTTTCTCCTTTGCTTTTCGCTTCCCGTCTTTTCACAGCTATTTGTAAGGCCTCCTCAGACAGCCATTTCACTTTTTTGCATTTCTTTTTCTTGGGGATGGTCTTGATTCCTGTCTCCCGTACAATGTCATGAACCTCCATCCATAGTTCATCAGGTATTCTGTCTATCAGATCTAGTCCTCTAAATCTATTTCTCACTTCTACTGTATAGTCATAAGGGATTTGATTTAGGTCATACCTGAATGGTCTAGTGGTTTTCTCCATTTTCTTCAATTTCATTCTGAATTTGGCAATAAGGAGTTCATGATCTGAGCCACAGTCAGCTCCCAGTTTTGTTTTTGCTGACTGTATAGAGCTTCTCCATCTTTAGCTGCAAAGAATATAATCAATCTGATTTCGGTGTTGACCATCTGGTGATGTCCATGTGTAGAGTCTTCTCTTGTGTTGTTGGAAGAGGGTGCTTGCTATGACCAGTGCGTTCTCTTGGCAGAACTCTGTTAGCCTTTGCCCTGTTTCATTCTGTACTCCAAGGCCAAATTTGTCTGTTATTCCAGGTGTTTCTTGACTTCCTACTTTTGCATTCCAGTCCCCTATAATGAAAAGGACATCTTTTTTCGGTGTTAGTTTTAGAAGTTCTTGTAGGTCTTCATAGAACTGTTCAACTTCAGCTTCTTTGGTGTTACTGGTCGGGGCATAGACTTGAATTACCATGATATGGAATGGTTTGCCTTGGAAACGAACAGAGATCATTCTGTCATTTTTGAAATTGCATCCAAGTACTGCATTGCAGACTCTTTTGTTGACCATGATGGCTACTCCATTTCTTTTAAGGGATTCCTGCCCACAGTAGTAGATATAATGGTCATATGAGTTAAATTCACCCACTCCAGTCCATCTTAGTTCACTGATTCCTAGAATGTTGATATTCACTCTTGTCATCTCCTGTTTGATCACTTCCAATTTAGCAAGTAAACAACAATAATCAAGTCCTAAGGACACGCAGGTAAGACACTTCAGAAAGAAAAAGACAAATACCATATGATATCACTTATATGTGTTGGAAAGATTGAGGGCAGGAGGAGAAAGGGGTGACAGAGGATGAGATGGTTGGATGGTATCACTGACTCAATGGACATGAGTTTGAGCAAGCTCCAGGAGATGGTGAAGGACAGGGAGGCCTGGTGTGCTGCAGTCCATGGGGTAGTAAAGAGTCGGACACGACTTAGTGACTGAACAACAGCAACAACATCACTTATATGTGGAATCTAAAATATGGCACAAATGAACCTACCTATCAAACAGAAAGGGGTGTCCCTCATAGTTCAGTTGGTAAGAGCTCAGAATCTGCCTGCAATGCAGGAGACCTGGGTTCAGTTCCTGGGTCAGGAAGATCGTCTGGAGAAGAAAATGGCAACCCACTCCAGAATTCTTGCCTGGAGAATCCTATGGACAGAGGAGCCTGACAGGCTACAATCCATGGGATTGCATGAGTCGGACATGACTTAGCAACTAAACCACCACCACCATGAAACAGAAACAGACTCAAAGACACAGAGAACAGGCTGGTAGCTGCCAAGGGAGAGGAGATTGGGAGAGGGAAGGAGTGGGAGGTTGGTGTTAGCAAATCTAAACTTTTACATAAATAGATACACAATAATGTCCTATTGTATAGCACAGAGAACTATATCCAATATCTTATGATGAACCACAATGGAAAAGAATATTAGAAAAAAAAATGTGTGTGTATATATATGTATGCGCTTCCCAGGTGGCTCAGTGGTAAAGAATCTGCCTGCCAATGCAGGAGACACAGTTTCAATCAATCCTTCAGTCAAGAAGATCCCCTGGAGTAGGAAATGGCAACCCACTCCAGTATTCTTGCCTGGGAAATCCCATGGATAGAGGAGCCTGGCGAGCTACAGTCCACGGCATTGCAAAGAGTCAGACCCGACTGAGCACGTGTGTGTGTGTGTGTGTGTGTGTGTGTGTAACCGAATCACTTTGCTGTACAGCAGTAATTAACACAATATTATAAATCAACTATGCTATTTTAAAAAAGACTCTGAAGACTCTGGAACAAAGAGAGAAGCACAGAAGGTCCAACTGGACTAAGTCCTCAGAAAGCCGAGTGTGTGATCTGCACAGAGAGATTGGAGTGTCCCCTATTCATGACATTAGCAGGTGATGAGAGGGGAAACTTTCACGGCTGATCCAGGATGATGCCAGACATGGCAGAGGTATCTGCCAGGTGAACAGGGGTACAGAGACAACCACTTGGGAGACAAAGCAACCTCAGCCTCCCTTGGTAGAGAGATGTGGAATTCAGTGACGAAGCAGTGGGGGACCCCAGTACCAAATACTACTGGGATTGTCACCTAAGCCCTGGATGATCCCCCGGCAGACAGAGTCTGGGAAGGCAGGAGTTAGGTGTCGTACCACGTCATCTAAATTCAAACATAAACAGAACACATTTGACTTCAGCTACACGTTACATTATGGAAGATCTCGCCACCTGTTCCTCTTGATCCCCTAAATCAGGCAGACCCAGAGGGGCAGTGGGAAACAAAATTCCACCATCCATAAGCAGAACTCTGCTTTTCACTGTCCTCTTGATACTTTAAAGTGGGCTTTATAGTTCATCACTTAACGCACCCACCGCTCTCAGGACCAAGAAACTGCTACTCCGATTTGATTTCTCCTGGATAGGTGCTGACATCAGAAGGTCAAGTCCAGCTCAACTCACTGGCGTAAAACATGCCTTTACACTCCTGCGGAGCTTGATCTCGCCAACGGCTTCTGCCTTTCACCTCATGAGCCAAAGCAAACGTGGACACTGAAATTCAGTCTGAAATGTCGATGACCGCCCCAGCTCAGCAGCATCCCCTCCCCACACATCGTCTGTTGCTCTGACCCTCCCTCGGAACAGTATCTGACTCTCAGATTCTGAGGAGATCTTAAAGAAGCCTGGTCATTAGAGCAATTGCTCCATTGACTTTAGGAATGAAATTTTAATGTTAAGATCAAAAACTGTATTTTTCCAGTTGCTGAAATTTTCAACCTGCCCCCAACCACGCCCACCAAAGAGAGAAGATAAATGGTGAAAGCAGAACAAAAATACAAATGTGCTAATTTTAGCCAGAGATTCACTGAAGAGTCGTTAAAGCCGGTGACATATGCGTTTTGAAAGGAGCATCGTTTTCAGCCAAAATCTTCTTCAAATGTTTCGTAGCAGAATGTTTTCCCTTGTCCTCCTCCATCTTTTCCCTAGAAACTCCTGGTGTTTAAGCGATGTCACTTAGCTCTCAAGGAGTTTTTATGCTAGAAATTATCCTATGTTTAGTTGGAAGGATGTCTTCATTTGATTCTGGGAAAAGTCCAGAGATAATCGTGAAGAAAATATCTTGATTTAAAGACACTTCTGCAAGATTTCTCAGAAATTTCACAAGTCAGTGATTAAGGCAGCCTGATCACAAATTGGCAAGTCAGTCATGTCTCCTTGAAGCGGATATGGTAGAAGAAACAGCAGGGTCATGAGTTCACAACAGCCAACACTTTAGAGAAGGCAATAAACACTCTATGGGTGTCAGCATCTAACCAGGAATTAGACTGGCCCTGCGTGATGCTGTACGGAAATGTTTAAAGACAGTGTCTTCAGCCAATGTGGCTCGACCTTTGTTGTCAGCCTACCACACGTAAATAGCAGAAAAAAAAAAAATAAGACCCGGGTCTGGCTCCCATTCCATGAGGTGCTGAGGACATGCCAACCTGAGAGAAAAACCATTGGGCCAGGGCATAAAATAGTGTGTTTATCTGTCAGTGTGGTCATGGTTTTATTGAGGAAATAGATTATCCAGAGAAATGTGTACTGTTTATAGTTCTGTCAGATAGAAGGGTTGTTTCTAGGTCACATAACTTCTTTATTTTCAGAAGATGCTCAGCCCCAACAGTCTCCCCAAGAAGATGGCCTGGCTCCCAAAGCCCAGGCTCAACTCCATCACTCATCATCGGCCGTTGACCAAGACCAGATATGTGCCAGGACATATTAAAGTCTGATTATACAAGCAGAAAACCAAATAAAGCCTTTCCTCATTGTCTGGCTGAGGATACAGACACAAAGAGGGAGAACTGTTCATTTGAACCATATGAAATGCCCGTTTTTATGTCCAAAATGATGGCTATTGACCATTTCATATAGTGTAACCTTTCAGATGCAATTTGTTGCTCAATGATAGAAACACGCATGGTTGTTGTTTGTTTGTTGTTTGCATTTAGCATAAGAAAGGGCTTGAACAGCCCTTTCTGAGGGAGCATGGATTAGGAAGGGGCAGAGGTGACTGGGTGCACTTGCCGGGGATTCCTGGTCACAAAAGAGGAAGGTGTGGACTGTGCACATGAGAAGAACTTTCTTGAACAGACTGCCTTTAGGAAGTTATCTTGATGAGCCAATTATTTGTTTAATCAGGGAAGTTGCTCCAAAAGAGCATATTAGAACTGAAGGGCTATGACCTAGGGAGCTGACAGAGAGGCCAGCAAGTGTCTGAATGACCCTTAATTTCTTTGCTCTTACTGACCCAGAGAGTCCCACACCCTCTATCTGCCCGCCTCCCATCACAGTCCTAGGAGTGGGCTTCCTGACCAGTAATCCCTGTAAAAGATGATACCCTGGTATTAGACCTTGAGCATCCTACTGATTCACAGTCATCTCATATGTAGAGACCTCCTGCTTCCCAAGGATGGTGTCATCCAGCCAAGGATTTCTGACTCTTGCTTTGAGAAACAGTCCTCAAGCTCAGTGTCTGGATTCTAAGCCCAGCTCCTCTGATTCAAGGTGAGCGACTCCAGGCCCATGCATACTGACCTTGGCTGGGTTTATGATTGTTCTCACCCTTGCAAAATTTCTTGGTTTTCATTTCCTGAATTTCAAAATGTCCACTCCTGCTCCATCGGACTCCTGCCATATATGAAGTGGGTCACCTTCTCTGGTTCTGCTTTTGATTCTGAGCGAGCAGCCTCAGATCCTGAAAACCCGGTGTTTTGAAGTTCTAACACAAGAGCACGGGAACTGAAGCGTACTGAGCATATTGAGTTAGACTCCAATAAACCTTTGTAGCAACTTGGGGTTCTCCAAAAGTTCACTGAAAGTGTGTTACCACATCCCTGTCTGGGAGACTCCAGATGGTACAGCCTGCCAATGGTTTCACTTTACGCTCTGTGGCTTACCACACAGACAGGGTTATGGGGAGAGGAACAAGCTTGCAGCCTAATAATTCATTAGAACTGGAAAGCATGCGGCTCATGAAGATAAAAGTTTGTACACAGACACATGTTTCTGGATCTGCATCGCTGCTGAATGATGAGGCCGGAAATATGACAGTTCAGAGGAATGACATCCCTCGGGGTAGCTATGGCTGCTCCCCGTGCTCCAGAGGGGCTAGACTTAACTGAGCTTAAGGCCTCTTAAGGTTACATCTGATTCCATGATACTGTGACTTGCAAAAGCCGTTTTTTTCCTCCCCCAAAACATGAAATAGGACCTTTCGTTACCTAACAACACTATGGTCATAAGAAAAATGGGTGCTATTACTGCAAGTTCTCTGAAGCATGGGCAGAATTTCCGGGGACGTTTTAACTCATGTACTCCCTCCAGCTTTTCATCATTCCAGGAAAGGCCTGTGACCCATTGACAAGAGCAGCAGAGTCTGCTTGTAGAAAGTGGCCCAGAGCCCTGGATGCTGACGAGCTTTGGCACACAGTTGGCCACGACATCTGGGGCCACTCTTCTTGTATTTCTTTCCTGCAGTCAAGGAATAATCCATTTCTGGATGGGCAGACACATTCTGATACCTCATCTGTACCTTTTTTTAGTAAAGCCTACTAGGAACTTGTTTTCTGTGATGACAAGATGCATCGCAAATTACTCTAAAGATGATATTGATTTTCCTGCAAATAATAAGTCCAGCCTCAGGAGAACCATAAAACTTCAAGTTGTTGCTTCAGTGAGTATTACCGTGTAATGTCAGTAGCTTTGGTTTTTATTTAATTTTGTGATTAAAGTTTTTATTGATTTCCCTGCAGGGTAGAATATATCAATACCTTTGGTTTCAAAGGAGCATTCAGGAACAAGAAAACATAAAAGGACTCAACTACAGAAAACTGGGGCTTTATTTTAAAGTTTAGAAACTGCCACTGGAAATCTCCAAGGTATGTCTTTGGAACTAATTTTGGATGTGGCCGCTCAGCCTTGTGCCGGGAGCTAATCCCTCAGGGTCACCTGTGAAGTTTAGTTGAGAAATTCTTAGCTGGTAGTTACCACAGCTAATACTCTTTTGCAGAATCTGATACACCAGGAAGTGAATCACACCCCCACTTTACCATAAATCATGCATCTCCTTCCTCTTCACCAGAAAGGAGTGGCCTGATGGGGCCCATGTAATGAGGCCCTGTGGGCAGCTATGTATGTATAAGAGAGCTGGTCCTTTGCAGAAATGCTGCATCCTTGAGAAACAGAGACTGCCTCTCTGACTCAGGATGGACCCCACCTTGACTCTGCAGGGTCTACAAAACTATACAGGAAGTGCATGGTTTCCTTTAGTGTTAGAAAGGGCCACACAACCCTCTGAGCTATCCAGTTTCCTACATGATTTTTTCCTCCCCTTCAGACTGGGGGCCAGACAGGGTGCCTTCCCTTTTGTGGGATGGGCATAATAGACATTCTCTTGAGACCAAACTACTTCCCATTACACAGATCAACAGGTTATGTATCCTTGTCGTCGTCGTCATGTTCATTTGTGTCCGACTCTTGCAATCCTATGGACTGTAACCCACCAGGTTCCCCTGTCCATGGGACTCTCCAGGTAAGAAAACTGGAGTGGGTTGTCATGCCCTCCTTCTGAGGGTCTTCCTGACCCAGGGTTCGAACCCACATCTCTTGCATCTCCTGCATTGTCAGACAGATTCTTTACCAGAACCACCAGGGAATTCCCTTTATGTATCCTTAACACTCACAACTAAGATGCATATTTCACCAATGACATTTTTTCTTATCCTCCCTACAGCTCCAGTGTTCTGAGCTTTTTCCCACTGAGTAGCAGACTAGGACCTGGAGGGATGCGAAAGGCGTGTTTCGTGACCTACAGTTGGCGTAGTGGCAGAGCTAAAAATTACACATAGCTCTCTTGGTTACTGACCCATTCCACCACTGGAAGATGACTTCAGTCAACTTACTTCTTGCCTGTTGACACTAGTGGATTGGTTTGATGTTTTTTTCTGTCTGAGTTGACTGGTCATTCTGGTGTAGAAGAACCAGGGGGGCCTGGTCTGCCCTGCACACTGGTCCACATGCAGCCTCTTTATTTCCAGCAACTGGGGGTGCCATACCTTGGAGTAGGGCCTTTTGGCAGAGACTCAGGGCATCCTTTGGAACTGGAGAAATGAACCCAGGCACAAAGGCATCAGCCTGGTAGATTTTGCAAACTCACCAAACAGTCACCTGTCTGCAGCCAGAAAGACAGAGCAGTCTTCCCCCTCTTTTCTTCCTCCTTAAAAACACATTCCCCTTTGTTTGAAGTTCCAACCAATTTCTAAAAGAATAAGGCAGAATGATCTCTGTAGCAGACAACCCTGAGAGTATAATTGACTGCACTGCAACCATGGAGAGCGCCAGGAAATGGGGTAAGATGGCTATTCATCAATAAAAACAGTATTAGAAAGAAGGCCCTGTCCTCTGGCCAGTTCCTCCCCTTATCCTGCTTCATCCTGCTTTGAGAAAAGCAAAGAGAAGCGAAAACCTCAGTGTAAGTCAAAGAGGAAGGAAGTTCACTTTTGATTCTCAACTGCTAGCAATCCAATCCATATTGAGATTCTCATGGGATCTGTTGCTTTGAACATTCATGTTCCCAGGGTAAGGTCCACGGTGAGTGGAAGAGACCTGAGTAGCTTCAGGGCTTTGCCTCCAAGAATACTCCCCTCTCAGGGCTGAGGTCAGAGCCGCTCTCATGGAGAGGCGTGGCCTAGTGGTTTAGAGGGAAAGGAAAGAGGCCAAAAACACAGCAACTTGAGAAATGGGGTGACTGAGAATATTTGTCCACTCTGTGGGGTTGAAGTTCCCATAGGAAGGACCCCTTTGGATTAAGATGTTGTTGATACTACAGGAAAATGTTAAATTGTTGAGATACCACCTGAGGTTACCATTGTCCATCGACTTGGAATGCCTGTTTAATGAACTGATCACATCAGGTCTTTATTTTCCCCAGAAAGTCCCCAAGGAATTGACACAAGGCAAGTAAAAGAGAAATGGTTTGGAACCTCTGCTTGTAATTAGGGGTCCTCTGCTGACAGAAATCAGGGGCAAGGGGAGAGGACGTGCCAAAGGGAGCCAGGCAAGGGGTCCAAGGTCCAAGGCGAACAGTTACAGTTTGGATCCAGCAAACCCTCTGTTGGGTAAATTTGGATTTCCCTAACTGGGTTAAACTGGTCTTGTTACTTGTAGCTGTTGCAAAACCCTTGGGCTTTTCTCAAAATACCCTAAGAATGAGCCAAAGAAAGGGCAGAGGTTGGTGTTGCTGGGATAACTGCCAAGACAAAGACACTTTCAGATTTCTGAAGACAAGAGGCCATGTGAAAGGAATTTTCCCTTTATACACACACACTCACACATGCACTCACATATACTGAAATGCCCATGGAGGGTGGTGCGGCTGGCAGAAATTTGATTAATTCGCTGAGCAGCATCAACTTTAAAACAATTTCAAATGTAGCAGGAGAAAACATAGATGGGACACAATCTTAAAATGAGCACAGGAATTAGAGGCAGAGCCATTTGGAAAAGTGAATCCAGACCATCTGGAGCTGAAGACAGGAAATCAATGGAGCTGCAAGCGTCTGGGATGCCGAGTATCCTTCTAGGGGAGGGGGTGCAGGGCTGGAAGGGGACCCGTCCACAGGTCTGGGGGCAGGGCCAGTGGCCTTCTACCAGGTGGCAGCACCCAGGGCTGGGAGGCCAGCATAATAGCCTGTAGGTTCCCCAAGGACAATGAGGAGATACCGGCCCTGAGGTTGCTGGCTCCTCCATCTGCTTCTGACCCACAGATTGGATGCCAAGGCTCCCTGGACAGGAAATGAGTGAGACTCCACGGAGGATAGTTCAGGGATTTGAGAGGAAGCCATGGATCCTGGCAACAATAGGAAGATGGGAGGGTGGGAGTAGAGAGGAAAGGTTTGTTTGCTGAATGTTGATCTTCTAAAGGTCACTGAGAAATATTTGCAAAGTCCTTTGCATACAAGGAACTTCAGAGGACAAGGAGCTGGGAATGCTCAGAGCTGAAAGGACCCCTAGATCCCGGCCTCCCCAGTACACCCCTGACCCTCCCTTCTCCTAGTCAGCCTCTGCCCTATATTAGATGATGCTTAGCATCGCTTTGTAATTCAGGGACAGTCTATGATTTCTTAGCTCAGGCTGGGCAGCAAGAAATTGAGTCCCAATTTTCCCCAAAGCCTCTGAATGATGCCCTGGACTAGTTACCTCTGTGTCCTCATCTGCAAATTCGACACAGCTTGTTTATAGAACATTTAAATCATTTAGCACCTTACTCGACACTTAACAACTGCCCTCAATCAGTGTAGCCATTCTGTTTCATTACTAGTATTACTATGTATTCCAATCATTTCCATTTTCCTTTGTTATGAATAACACTGCAGTGAATGTCTTCATATGTAAACTCCTGTCTGGATCTCTGATTATTTCTCTAGTGTAAATTTCTAAAAGCAGTAGATGAAGTCAAAGGATAGAAACTTTTTCGAGGTGTTTGATAACATGTTTCAGATGATTTCCCATCCTGATTGTACCCACATCTCTCCCCACTGTCCTGGAGCAGGAATGCAGGTAGAACAACCTGGATGATCCCACGTCATGTCATTTAAGTCCACTCCATCAGCACTTATTCACTGTGTGTTGTGTATGCTTCTGGGCCCTTGAGATAATAGCCACGAACAACAACAGAGTTTCCTGTCTTCAAGGCACTCAGATCCTGTGGGAAGATGGACAAAAATAAATAAATACATTCACAGTATATTATTGGTGTAACCATTAGTCCTATGAAGAAAGTAAAGCAGGGTAAGGGCTTGCTGGTTGATGCTATTTAAAATTTTTATTTTTATTTATTTTTTGGCTGCACCATAAGGCATGCGGGATCTTAGTTCCCTGACCAGGGATTGACCCTGTGCTCCCAGCAATGGAAGTGCAGATTCTTAACCACTGGACTGCCAGGGAAGTCCCAGGCCGACTTTATTTTGGACTGGATCTATCTATCTAATTTATATAGGAAATGACACCTGAACCTGGAACAGGATGAAAAGAAGTCTTGTGAAGATGCAAGGAAACAACATCCAGGCAGCAGGGGACCAGGTACAAGGGCCCTGAGGTTGTCCTTGCCCTCCATCAATCTGAGGGCTTGTAAGGTAGCTGGTGTGAGCAGGGCAGTGAGAGGGGCTGGGGGAAGTGTTTGCTTGGAGCTCCAGATGGTGGGCAGCAGGTGATAGACTGCTGTTCCTAGTGGGAAGGGAGCCTGGAAATTTCTAAGCAGAGGAGAGACTCCAGGCTGGTGAGGCTCACTCATCCTATCCTGCTAGATGTATCTTAGATGAGACTAAAGGGTCCCCAGTTAAGGCATCATCTGTATGTGCGTGCTAAGTCTCTTTAGTCGTGCCCAACTTTTTGCAAACCTATGGACTGTAGCCTGCCAGGCTCCTCTGTCCATGGGATTCTCCAGGCAAGGATACTAGAGTGGGTTGCCATGCCTTCCTCCAGGGGATCTTCCACCACCTAGGGATCACATCCACATCTCTTACATCTCTTGCACTGGCAGGCGGGTTCTATATCACTGGCACCACCTGGGAAACCCAACCTACTTGGTGCTAATTTGATAGATGAGAAAATATTTCTTCTTTTAATCTGCATAACTTGTGAGGCTGCCTTTTCTACATTCCTTTTGAGCATCTACATTTAGCTTTCTTGAACTTCACCCTCCTGAAGGACCACTCTTGCTGGGCCATCCGGGATGCTTCAGCTCCCGCCTTTGACGGGGACTTCAAGACAGCACCCAGAAATCTCCACCCGGTTTCGAGGGTGTGTAAGTCTCCATGTTGGAGGCATTTGGAAGAGTTTTGTGGTTCTGCTTCTGGCTTCTCTCACTGTTTTCTAACAGCCTACACTTTAAAATATGTCCTTTATTAAGCTGTGATTGCGCAGATGGGGGGATGGGATGAGTTTGGATGTATTAAGCCAAAAATTCGGGCTGGATAAATATTACATTGGGATTTACTCTTTTATTAGGTTTTTAATCATTCTGTGAATGCTTTTTCAAGAACTGCTGGCATCTCAGCAGAATCTTTCAGCATCATGCTCTTTAACTGCTAAAAACTACTAGATAATCGGAATCTTCAAAATAACTAAACGGAAACGTGCATTTGTTATGCGACATCACACAACTGCTCCGTCGGCACACCTTCCTAATGGCTTCTTTATGCAAACATTATCGTCTTTGTGTTATTTTCTACTTCTGCTGTTTCCAGTACATTTATTTCAATGAGGGTGGCTGAAAAGCCTCTAAAGGAATTGGAGAGGCTGGCCTTTTTCCTCATGCTTCAGGATGTGTATTTACTTGGCGAACTTGCTTAAATGACCAGCTGAAACCATGAAGGGGTCCCACCATGCTTAAAGCATGCACTTCATACATTGGCAGAAAGTGTCAAGCGTATGCAATCCATTTAGGAGCTTCAGATTCTTACAGAACTGTTTCATTAAAGACACTGAACTGAGGTTTAGATTAAATCTGGTCTTGGGAAGAGCTTACCTTCAGGTCCATGTATAGATTTAGTAAGGTGGTCAGGGGTAAGGATGCTTGATGGGTGTACCTCCAGAGTGAAGGCTGAAGAATTTTCCCCCTCTGGATTCTGTCTTCTGTTTCCTCTGTGATGATGAGCTTAAGGAAGACTGAGTAGAAGTGTCCCTTTGGGACTCCTCACACTCAGACCCTTTTCATTTTGTTTAGAGTTCACCAGGTTCACCAGGTGCTTCATAAAATCTTGTACATTATAGACCTTCAGCCTTGGTGTATCTTGCTTCAGTATCTTTACTGGAGTCTGACACTGGAAAAGGCATCGAGCATGGTCCTTGTGCTGCTTTAATGTGTTCTTTCTGCACCATGTACATGAAGACATGGCCACTAGGACTGTGTGGTGTGACAAGAGAGCCATTGGACCTGATGGTGCTGACACTGAGCCTTTGGAAGAAACCCAAGCCCCTGGAAATTCAACCCATTATCACGATGCACAGAAGTTGATTGCCTTAGTGTAGAAGCTCTAATGACGTTTTTTTTCATGTCTAACACCATTTACCCGAACAGCAAATTCCCACTAATAGCATCTCTCACTTCTGGGAGGCAGGATGACAAAGAGGTTAGGAGCCAGGGCCCTGCCAGCCTGGAGATGAAGATGCAGAGGACTGTTCAGATGCTCAAACTCTAATCGACTAAGTATTGTCCTGTAAGCAACATTTTTACAGAGATCTAAAGAGATTAGAGAGATAGAATATCCTAGTTACACATACTCTATAATAATGTATAACAGACATACTTTTAATTTATGTTGTAAATATTAGCTGAAATTCCTTCTATATCATAAATATGCTAAATCATAAATAAAACATGAATAAATCTGAATGTTAAAAGAATATTATATATCCTTATATATTGACATATATATTTCCGTAACATTCAGAATTAGCCATACTTTATTGCTTGTACTTTTTTTGTTATGGTTGTCTTTACCTACGAGGTTGTTTAGATAAAGCATCTACCTCTGTCAAAGAATGAAAATCCCCTAATCTTTCCTGTAAAAGGTGAGATTTCTCACATTCCAAAATTCTTATATAATGCAAACTGTCTCCATTAATCCCATGGTTAATAGAGGTGTACTAAGGACTGATGCTGAAGCTGAAGCTCCAATACTTTGGCCACCTGATACAAAGAGCCAACTCACTGGAAAAGACCCTGATGCTGGGAAAGATTGAGGGCAAGAGGCGAAGGGGGCAACAGAGGATGAGACGGTTAGATGGCATCACTGACTCAATAGACATGAGTCTGAGCAAACTCTGGGAGATAGTGAAGGACAGGGAAGCCTGGAATGCTGCAGTCCATGGGGTTGCAGAAAAGTCAGACACAACTTAGTGACTAAACAACTCTTACAAGCAGTAAGTTGACTTTGGATATGGAATGGTAAACAGATTTTACTCCTGAATTCAATAACAAGTTTTTCTTACTGAACCTCAGTGGACTTTGATTTCTAGTGAGACCCTTATGCTTGGAATAATGGTTTTGAGTAAGTATGGAAGGAGTTAAATGCCACTTGCTGATAATGAATGTTGTAACTTTTTTTTAAGTTTTAGAAACACACAGACAACATCAGTCTAAACCAGGGCTTGGCACACTGTGCCCCCACTACTTGTTTCTGTAAATAAAGTTTTATCAGAACACAGCTACACCCTTCAGTTACATAAATAACGCCCTCAAAGACTAAAAATATTTACTAACAGATCCTTTAGGAAAAACATTTGCTGACACCTGGGCTAAATTACACTGGGTAAAATAAGATCAAGGTCAACCACAAAAATAAAAAGTAAATAAATCACTTTTATTTTGGGACTTGGAAAGGAAATGGAGTTTAAAAGCTATAGTCTCCACCACATTCAGAATTCTGCCCACAATTGTGGGACAACTGTTCCCCTTTTAAAATTCGTATTCAACATGCCTGCATGAGCCAGCCCACATTCATCATTTCACTTCCCTTAGAACCCCTTGAAGTCATCTGTGCAGACTGGAGAGGGTACGTAGCCGGCTGGACCCCAGTGTGGGTGGGACAGGTCACCAGGAACCAAGAACATGGAACCCTGTGGGTTCTCTGCTGGAGGCAGAATCATGAAGTCTTTCCTATTTCTATTTCCCAAATCTCAATTACCTCCCAGCAGGGCACCTCTTGTGTTTCCTGAAAACTGCTGCCTTTACTTGCAGCCTAAAGAACTGCTCCATTTTGAAAAATTGGAAGAACTGAAGTTTAAAGTGTTCTTTAGCCGGTGGAGTTTGGACTTCAGCACACCATGCTCTCCCATGGGAACCATCTCTAGATAAAAATCGACTTTGATTGACAGTGAGGAAATCCTGGCATTGTGACAAAAGGGGGAGTTGAAACACTGGGGCAAATGCTCCATTATGGGTTGGCTTTGTGAGTCTGAATTGGTCACTGTTGAACCTCTGTTTGCTCATTTCTCCCTGTTTCTTAACCTAGAATAGTCATGCCTAATTTATCTACCTCACTCAAATCATTGCCAGGGTAAAATGAGATGGTAATCATAATTTTTTGTGCAATAAGTGGAATTACACAAAAGCCCAGGGACCAAACATATTTGATCTGAGGAACCATATAGAAAAGCCTTGTTTAATATTAATTTGGGATGATTCAAGATACTACATATGCTGGGACCTCTAGGGACCACCTACATGGGGCAGGAATAAACATGGGTAAGCAGTGACAGGGGCTGGAAAGTCAGCCCAGATGCAGGCTGGACCCTCCAGAGAAGTCAGTCTCATGCTCCATGAACACAGGTCATTCTCAGTGGGTCAGTGTCTGGATGGGAGCAGAACCATCCCCTCCCAGAGGAGCCCAGTGTTGAGAGCTGAGAACTCTGCCTTCAGAGTCAGGGTGAGGCTCAGTATCAAACCAAAGTGAAGTGAACAATTCTGATGGAGGTTCCTTCCTCCAGGCAATGGAAGAGGAGGGACCAACATGGCAGAAAGCAGGGGAAACAGGGAAACTAGTTAGTGAGTCATCCTGGTGCCCAGGACTGTACCACAGCAAAACCAGTTTCAAATCCCATCCCCTGGTGATCAGAGGCAACTGACAGTTTCCTGCTTTGACTGAAGGGTCCTGAGCTGTCTCGCCTGAGAGGCCTGAGCTGAAATCTCACCCAAATACGATTCCAGTACTGGCTAACCCTCGTATGGAATATTTCAACATTTTTAGTCTTTTTTTTTTTTGGTCAGAAAACTTTGACTAAAGATAAATCTCCTGGGAGAGAGCACATTAAACTATTAATAGCCATTCTTATTTTTACTGATTTTACCTCATTGTGTTCATTCCTGCCGTGGCTGTAACCGTGAGGATACGAAAGAAAGAATTTCGTTGTTTAGTCGCTTCAGCCATGTCTGACTCTTTTGCGACCCCATGGACTATAGCCCGCCAGGCTCCTCTGTCCATGGGATTTCCCAGGTGAGAATACCGGAGTGGGTTACCATTTCTTTCTCCAGAAGATGTCCCCTACCCAGGTGAGATTGAACCCACGTCTCCTGCCTTGCAGGCAGATTCTTTACCACTGAACCACTGGGGAAGCCAAAATAAAGGATAGGGAGCTTACAAAACACTGATGACAAACCATCTATTTACATCTCATGACTTGTCTTATGGGAAAGGCCACCGGGAACAGGTGTGTCCCACACAAGCCATCAGTAGACAGGAAATGGCTGGCTACCAGTGACCATAATACACAAAAGAGGGTACTTCCCAGAGGGGCAGCTAATTGCAAATGCTCTACCTGGAGGTGACATCTTTTTCTAAACCTCCCGAAGGCATCCTACGAGCTTGATAATAGCCATGAAGCAAGATGGTCACTGGCTCTATTGAATGGCTCAGTCCAGCTGCTTTGACTGCAAGGTCAGAAAACTTGGAGGAATTCTGGTTCTTCCAGGGTCCCTCTGCAGACAGTCAGAATTAGCAGAGGAGATTTTTTATCTTTCTCTGCCTGGATTTCTTGAGGAAAGGATGCTAAGGCTGTCAGAGGTGAGATCAGTCAGAATTGGCCAGCCACTTTGAAAAATCATCTTGCTTTCTCTGAAAGTCTTCAAGTGATAATAAGCATCTCTCAGGACTGAGACTTTGAGAATGAATTTGCAGCTCCCCAGTGATGGATAAAACACCATCAGAAAGTGTGACCATGCCCTGCACGTCCAACTCTGTCAGAGGGAAATGGATCACACTCACACAGAAGAAAAAAAATCACAGAGCAGACACCCTGGCATGTACTGCACTCGTAACCCAGGAACACCCTCCACCAAATTTTGGTTATCTGCAAACAGTGCACAGGGATAATTTTCTGCTGAAAGGCAGCATGCCTGTACTAAACTGGCATGAGTTTATTAACTCAATTGGAAAAAATGATTTTGCAATTTGCATGGGGCTTAAGAGTGTAATTAATACAATTCATAAAATGCCAATGGCACTTTGCAGACATTAGCCCCACAGGGGATTGTGCAGTAGTTTGCTTTGGAGAGAGTCCTTAGGTCTGCAATTCCAAGGACCAACATAGCCCTGCCTTTTTGCTGGGCCACTCTGATCTTTCTCCCCATTCAACTAGATTTGTCTCTCCTGGGTCATCCTGCTCTCCAGAAGTAGATGCTTTTGTTTGGATGGAAATAAAAAAATGATTTAAAATTGGTGTTTAGGGGTAGAGGCAGGAAGAAGTGATAACTCCATGCACTGCATTTATCATCCAGTTTCCTTGTTGTGTGTCCATGTCTTAGGAGTTAATTTGAGGGGAGGGGCTAGGTTCTCCTTGCCCACAGAGAACCTGGCTTTTAAACAGTGTGGGTTCAATCAGGGGCTGCCTGGAATTTGGGGAAAAGGAAGGCTGGGTGGTAAAGAATTGGTCTGCCAATGCAGGAGACATGGGACACCCAGGTTCGATTCCTGGGTCAGGAAGATACCCTGGAGAAGGAAACGGCAACCCACTCCAGTTTTCTTGCCTGGGAAATCCCGTGGACAGAGGAGCCTGGTGGGCTACAGTTCATGAGGTCCCAAAGAGTCGGACATGACTGAGTGACTAAACAACGGCAAAGGAGCAGTTAGACGGAGACTTTGGGGTCTGAAATGAAAGGGGACGGATGTGATGGCTGCTGGTAGGTGAGGAGAGGGGAAGTTTGTGCGGGGATCTTTTTGTTGAGAAGTCTCACTTTGATGAGAAGAAAATGGAAATCTGTTTCTATCCTTAAAAAAAAAATACATTGTGTGAAATTCTGGAACTGAGAGCACGATATAACCTCCAAGGTGAGGAGAGGGTGGACAAAGATGGCGTTGACAGGCAGAGGGTCATGTGAAAGGGAACACAGACTTCAAGCGCAACAATGGGCCCGGAAGAATTGTAAGCAGACGGCGTCCTAATCGAGTGCAAGTTACCTGAAGACCTCTCTGGAAGCCTGAATTCGAGCAGTTGAAAGAGAGAAAAGTACGACTGGGCAAGGTGATTAGGCAGGAGAGCCGGCAGGATTGGCATGGGGAAGATTTAGAGCAGGAAAAGAGTGGAGATTGACGTCCAGGTTCCTGGATTGAGAACTGGATTGGCGATGATGATCGTTACTGAGATAAAGTTCAAAGGAGAGTGAGGTTCCCAGTTGGGAGGGAGATTTGGGAGTCAAAGTCTTGGCCTAGGGAAGGCTAATCGCAGGGTTGGGCAGTGGAGACAGTGGAGACAGTTCTTTCAGGAACTTCATAGTCTCTCTCTTTGGACGCTGCCACAGTTCCAACAATTTTTGTATTATTTCTTCTGAGGGATTACAACACCAACATGCACGTTAAAATAGAAACACTCTTTTGGAAGGAGACCTGCTTTGCCATGACCAGCCTTAAATAAGTTAGTTTCAACTAGATTATCAGCTTGGACCCTCTGGCAAAAGGAACCTTTGGCATTGGAAGGAAGGTGGGTGATATCCAGAGGTCATGGGTCTTGCTGGTAAAGGC
Organism: Okapia johnstoni; assembly: GCA_024291935.2. Classification (NCBI taxonomy): domain Eukaryota; kingdom Metazoa; phylum Chordata; class Mammalia; order Artiodactyla; family Giraffidae; genus Okapia; species Okapia johnstoni. The sequence continues at coordinate 11,888,415 of CM044324.1, forward strand.
AGGTGAGAACACATTAGGAGGCTAAGGGAGTATTAGAGAGGCATGACTGGGAGAACCTGACAAGCAAGAGCTTGAAGGAAAACATCCCCTAAACACTGAATGCTTTATTTCTCTCCTGCTCAGCCTGTGGAAGAGGACAGGGCCCTGAGCTGAGTGTTATCAGTGCAGAGATTTAAAAAATAGCCACTCTCACAGTTTAAAGCATCCTCTGGCAAAGTTGCTCTAACTTGTGATAAGAGGAAAAACAAGAAACAATGCATGCAGAGTGGGCTTTCCCTATGAAGAGTGTGAGAATACGTCACCCCCAAATTTACCACTTTGAGGTAAGGATGGTTTTGACCTGAAGAAGTAGCAAGCACTCTGCTCTCTGACCTCTGCTTAAAAGTGGGACATAAAGTTCTCTTTGCGAAGGTCTCCTTCCCTTCAATCCCCCACCCCACACTAGGAGGAGAAAAAACTGCCATTGTCACAAGGGATATAAAGTCAGCACATAGATGGGTCTACATCAAAGAACCATATTAACAAAATCCTTATCTTCCATTAGTTTCCAATATATTTACTTTACTACAACTTACTGCTCCTAGAATCCAATCCCCTTTTCCTTTCCCGTGTCACTTCTCCATGGATTTATTGCCCTTTGTGAAGTCTAACTCCTTCCTTAGAGCTTCACTTCTTTTTTATGATGGTTTCCATGCATGTGACATTAAAATATTAATATCAAATAAGATTTTTATGCCTTTCCTCCTGTGACTCTATCTTTTGTAAGTTTAATTTGTGGGCCCTAGGCATTCAATGTAAGAGAATGAAAGGAAAGTTTTTTCCCTCCCCTACACTTATAAGATCTACACATTGTTGGGCTAAAGAACATTGTAGTAAAGAACCCTTCTGTCAGTGAAGGAGACGTAAGAGATGCGGTTCAATCCCTGTGTTGGGAAGATCCCCTGGAGGAGGACATGGCAACCCACTCCAGTACTCTTGCCTGGAGAATCCCATGGACAGAGGAGCCTGGTGGCCTATGGTCCGTAGGGTCACAAAGACTCGGACATGACTGAAGTGACTGAGCACCCACGCAAAGGGCATTTCAACAGGAGAAATACCTTATTTTCTTCATGTTTCTATGTACTGACTTTTTAAAAAGCCTTCTCTTTTTTATTTCAAATTTAATAATTTGCTTTGAGTTGAAAGAAAAATAAAAGTAACTCTTAAGGCTCTAACAGTTTATTATTAGTACTATGATTTATCACAGGATTATAAAGTGTCTGGAACCTGAAGAAAACAGAAACTTAAACCTGAGTTTATTTTTGTGGTTGAGTAGGTAATAATTAGCCACACCACTAAATCATGAATGATTACTCATCTTCTTTTCTCTAACATTTTTCTAGCATCTTCTAGAACTTTTCTAGAACAAATCCATTTGCTCGAGTGCTCCTGGTTCTTCTGGCTCTATGACTCACATGCTCACAAGTTCACCTCTGATTTTAGCCGCCTGGATGGACAGGCAGTAAGGCTTTCACTCACTTCCTGCCAGCAACCTTCACTTCAAGCATAAGCTACCTTCCTCCTTTCTGTCCACTGGGCTCCTCCAACGCCTGCTGGGAGTCTCTGCTGGTACATACCTACAGCCTGGGGTTCACATCCCCTGCCATTGTCCTCAACCAAAGATGAATGGGCAGTGACAGATGTATGCTGCTGCCTCCAGGCCTTTGGCACTTCCCTGATAGTTCAGTTGGTAAAGAATCCCCTGCAATGCAGGACACCCCAGTTCAATTCCTGGGTTGGGAAGATCCACTGGAGAAGGGATAGGCTACCCACTCTGGCCTGGAGAATTCCATGGACTATATAGTCCATGGGGCCGCAAAAAGTTGGACAGGACTGAGCAACTTTCACTTCACTTCACTGGCCCTTTGGGTGGATGATTCTGGAAGATGAGTTCTCAAGGATTCAACACCGCTGCAGAAGTGGATGAAAAATGTTGCCCACTGTATCAGGAAACAAAAGCTGCTGTGGTCATCAAGCCATCAGATGCTGTAGCCACCCCTGACTGTGCACCCTGAGGGGATTCAGGATGGAAAAAAGGAAGATGCTGAACCTAGACAGCTAAGGTGTCTATCAAAGGAATGATTTCAATGAGCCCAGACTCTTGCATCTTCCTATATACAGGAAAGTGCTAACAGTATTGAGATTTCTTTTTTTTTTTTTAATTAACAGTAATCTTTTGATTGCGGGCTTCCCTGGTGGCTCAGATGGTAAAGAATCTGTCTGCAATGCAGGAGGCCCAGGTTCCATCCTTGGTTTGGGAAGATCCCCTGGAGAAGGAAATGGCAACCCATTCCAGTATTCTTGCCTGGAGAATTCCATGGACAGAGGAGCCTGGTGGGCTACAGTCCATGGTGTTTACCGGTTTTTGTTGCAAAAACTCCTACTTTGCCTCTTCAGAGCAGTCCCTCAGAGCAGTCTTGAGTTCTCAGAAAATCCACTAAATAAAACATAACTCTCAACTTGTAGCATGTGCATTTTCTTTTTTTTCACTCCCTACTTCTGTAGCTTTCCTCCTGCTCCTTGATAACCTCCCAAATAAACTGTCTGGACAAAGTCCTTGTCTTAGGCTCTGCTCTCAAGAGAATCAAGCTGAATCACACTGTGAAAAGTGTACAAGACTCATTCATATTCAGCACACTTAGGGTCTAGCTGCTCCGTAACTATCACAAGAAAGTCACTTAACCCCACGGAGCTCTTGTTTCCATGTCTGTAAAATGAAGGCTTCAGACTAATCGCTTTGGTCCTCATTCTTTCACCGATTCCGTTATTCAGTCATTTCTCAGTCACACAGTCACGTCTTCTTTCACTCACTCATTTTTATTCTTCCTTCATCTATCATTCACTCACTTTTATTAATCCACTCATCCATTTTTTTCATTCATTTCCTTCTATTCTTCTTATATATTTCTTTAATCACTTACTCATTCATCCATTGATTTTAAAGCATCACTATTTTATTCCTCTATTCATTTTCATCCATCCATTAATTTTTTAATCCATTTATTCATCTAGTGCTTCATGCATTGATTCTTTAGGCTGTAACTTTATCTTAAAGTTTATTTTACTCTCCTACCCTTCTATCTTTCCTTCCTTCTTTATCTCTTTCTTCTTCTTTCTCCCTTCTTTCTTCAACTACTGGTTACTGAGAATCTACTAGAGAACCAGTCAGTAATCTATCATTTAAAATAACTCCTCATGTAATTGCTTCTGTGATACATTACAAGAGGTATGTGAGGGTATATACAGGGTGGTTCCCACACACTATAAATGGGTAAAATAAATGTTCTGTATTTGAGTAACATCATGTCTTTCTAATAGAGATCCACTCTGTTTAATCATTTTGTTATTTATGAAACTCATAAGAAGTTTCATGTTAGCCAATGAGGAAATGAAATTATTTCTGGTGGTTCCTAAGCCGTATAAAAATAATTCAACAGCTTTATGGGAAATTATATTCATATCATCTAAATGTTTATAAATTCAAAAGCCAGATGAGTACCCAACAGAAAATGCAAAGTAGAATGTAATTGGACTCATGCTTTCTCCCAGGAGAAAGGCTCATTATCAAAAGTACCTATTTACTAAGCTTCATGCAAAAAGTATGAACCCCTAAATATTTTTGTGGGCATGTATTTACAATTAAATACATGTTGATATATATAATACGGTGCTGAAAACAAATTTCTTCAGAGCTGAGATTTTAATCAACAGGCTTATATCATAAAGTTTATTCAAGTTATTGAATTGGTAAATTAGCAACTGAAGGTTTGAAATACACGTGCACCAACACACAATCTCCACATTGCATTACACGCCTACAGACACAATCCACAAACTTTAAAGAATCAGGTATGATGTCTGTGTGAGTCTGTGATTTTCTAAGCTTTTAAAATTAAATTGTAAAAATCTAATTTATTGTCAGCAATTAGAGAAAGCCTAAAATAAGTAGACACAAAGGATTCATGTATTAAAAATTAATATTACAGACTTATATTCTTCCCAAAATTGTTCTATAGTGTAATATAACTCTAGTTGAAATATCAATAGTTTTTTTCTCTTTTTTTGTGGAATTTATGTAGAAAAGCAAAGGCAAACAGGTATAGTCAAGGTATTCTTGAAGACGATGATGATGAAGGAGGAGGAGAAAGAGGACTTGCTGTATCAGGGCTCCTTGGAAACTCAAGCAAAGATAAGAATATAAATTAGTGGAATAGAATAGAAAATCCAGAGATAGCCCCTTATACACAGAGAGACTTGTATAGCAGAGGTGACCCTGCACAGTCATGGAGAAAGGATTCAGTTCAGTTCAGTTCAGTTGCTCAGTTGGGTCCGACTTTTTGTGACCACATAGACTGCAGCTTGCCAGACCTCCCTGTCCATCACCAACACCCAAAGTTTATTCAAACTCATGTCTATTGAGTCAGTGATGCCATCCAACCATCTCATCCTCTGTCGTCCCCTTCTCCTCCTGCCCTCAATCTTTCCCAGCATCAGGGCATTTTCAAATGAGTCAGTTCTTTGCATCAGGTGGCCAAAGTATTGGAGTTTCAGCTTCAGCAACAGTCCTTCCAATGAACACCCAGGATTGATTTCCTTTAGGATGGGCTGGTTGGATCTCCTTGCAGTCCAAGAGATTCTCAAGAGTCTTCTCCAACACTACAGTTCAAAAGCATTGATTCTTCGGTGCTCAGCTTTCTTTATAGCCCTACTCTCACATCCATACATGGCTACTGGAAAAGCCATAACTTTGACTAGATGGACCTTTGTTGGCAAAGTAATGTCTCTGCTATTTAATATGCTATCTAGGTTGGTCATAACTTTTCCTCCAAGGAGCAAGTGTCTTTTCATTTCATGGCTGCAGTCACCATCTGCAGTGATTTTGCAGTCCAGAAAAATAAAGTCTGTCACTGTTTCCATTGCTTCCACATCTATTTGCCATGAAATGATGGGACCAGATGCCATGATCTTAGTTTTCTGAATGTTGAGTTTTAAGCCAACTTTTTCACTCTCCTCTTTCACTTTTAAGAGGTTCTTTAGCTCTTCTACACTTTCTACCATAAGGGTGGTATCATCAGCATATCTGAGGTTATTGATATTTCTCCTGGAAATCTTGATTCCAGCTTGTGCTTCATCCAGCCCAGCATTTCTCATGATGTACTCTGCATATAAGTTAAATAAGCAGGGTGACAATATACAGCTTTGAGGTACTCCTTTCCTAATTTGGAACCAGTCTGTTGTTCTATGTCCAGTTCTAACTGTTGCTTCTTGACCTGCATACAGATTTCTCAGGAGGCAGGTCAGGTGAACTGGTATTCCCATCTCTTTAAGAATTTCCCACAGTTTGTTGTGATCCACATCAAAGGCTTTGGAAGTCAATAAAGCAGAAGTGGGTGTTTTTCTGGAACTCTCTTGCTTTTTCAATGATCAAACAGATGTTAGCGATTTGATCTCTGAAGAAAGGGTAGTCTTCTTAATTAAAAACTCTGAAAGAAACAAATATCTCTATTGGGAAAAAATCAGTCTCAAGTGGAGTCTCGACCAAAGTGTAAAAGCCAGAAGAGTAGAATTTTTAGAAGCTATCTTGGGAGGTTATATGGAAGTATATTTTTATGACCTTAAGGTATGAAATTATTTTTCGAATAATACAGGAAAAGCACTAATTTGATAGAAAAAGATTAATAAATTACTCATCAAAGGGCACATTTAAGAGTGTGAAAAGCACACAAAACAGGAAAAATTGTAACTAGTTTGATTGTAAATCTTTCTGAAAACCATAACAGTTTTTCTTGTGTTTTTTAAAGTAAATGTCCTGGATAAAATATTTCAGCCCTCTATGAAAGTAGGATTTCTTGGTAATTAATATACTTCTAAGATTTCCCTAAGTATTTTCTGGGAGTGATTTCCTGCTTGGAAGATTCTAGAAGCTGCAAGTCATGCCTCAATCTATATTTTCTTCCTTTTTTCGATTTATCTCTTTCATATTTTCTTACAGAGCAGAATGGCAGAGGACTTTCAAGTTCTTCGGCAGCTGTGTACCTCCTTAGGGAGGCACTGACGTGCACACAGTCTTTGGAGTTCAACAAAGAATCTGCCATATATATATATATTGTTTTCTCTTCTCATCAAGGTTGAAAGGTTGAAAGGTCTGGGGTGAGTTAGTCAGAAGAAGGGAAATTTACTGACTGTTCCTTTGATGATGTAATTTTTATGAAAGCTAATACACCTGATAGCTCATCAGATGCCCAGAGCCCTGTGTTCACAAATGGGTGACTGGATGATATGCCTTCACTGTAATTTTGTTTTTATAAAACCAGACTGCAGAGCCACCATCTTTTGTTTCTGCACATCTGCACATGATAAATTATTTCTATTCCCTTTAATTCATTTTTTATTATTCTTCAAAAATATCTCATGCTTTTTGTCCCTGACGTTGTTGGAAATAAATCCCGGCCAAGACTCAGCTCCGTTGTCGGGAAGCCAGTATCTCACAGCATGGCCGTTTCCTCGAGTTAATGAATTAGTAAATTAGCAAGTGGTGAGTTGAAATTAGATAATTGCCTTAACTTAAAAATCTCCATATCCATGAAGCCCATTAACTGAAAAAAAAATATTTATTGTCACTGACATCTTCACACACTGGGTGTTTCTGGGCTTTTCTGCTGACCTCTTAAAGGGAAACAGCAGAGGGGCTGGGATGTCTGATTCTCTGCTTATACCAGCTCTGAGTGTATCAGCAGCAGCCCCCTTTAGGGGCTTCAGATAACCTTCCACTTGCAGCTAATAGCTTTATTTCATCTCCAAACTTGTGGTTATTATAGCAAAGACTGGGCTAATTCTTTGCTTTCTGATAGCCAGGTTTTTACTCAAATACCTTGAGGAATGAAATGGATGTTTGTCATTTTTGCCCATGATGGAGAGGAAATTCTTAAACTGCATGACAAATAAATAATAATATCGATGCTGATACAGAACTTCTCTAGTCACTCTCTAAGCCTTAATGAATTAAACCTCACAAACATCCTGTCACCTTGGAAGTTCAGTTCAGTTCAGTCACTCAGTCATATCTGACTCTTTGCGACTCCATTGACTGCAGCATGCCAGGCTTCCCTGTCCATCACCAATTCCTGGGGCTTGCTCAAACTCATGTCCATCAAGTCAGTGATGCCATCCGACCATCTCATCCTCTGTCGTCCCCTTTTCCTCCCACCTTCACTCTTTCCCAGGGTCTTTTCTAATGAGTCAGTTCTTTGCATCAAGTGGCCAAAGTATTGGAGCTTCAGCATCAGTCTTTCCAATGAATATTCAGGACTGATTTCCTTTAGGATGGACTGGTTGGATCTCCTTGCAATCCAAAGAACTCTCAAGAGTCTTCTCCAACACCACAGTTCAAAACATCAATTTTTTGGCACTCAGCTTTCTTTATGGTCCAACTCTCACATCCATTCATGACTACTAGAAAAACCATAGCTTTGACTAGATGGACCTTTGTTCACAAAGTAATGTCTCTGCTTTTTAATGTGCTGTCTAGGTTGGTCATAGCTTTTCTTCCAAGGAGCAAGTGTCTTTTAAGTTCATGGCTGCAATCACCATCTGCAGTGATTTTGGAGCCCAAGAAAAGAAATCTGTCACTGTTTTCATTGTTTCCCCATCTATTTGTCATGAAGTAATGGGACTGGATGCCATGATCTTAGTTTTCTGAGTGTTGAGTTTTTAAGCCAGCTTTTTCACTCTCCTCTTTCACTTTCATCAAGAGGCTCCTGGGACATGCACTTGTAATTACTGGAAAGTTGAGGAAAGATCATTAGGATAAGAGAGAAACAATGGAGTGCATTTTCAAAATGGTCAGAAGATGGAAAATGTTCAACTTTGTGATCTACGAGATTGATGGTGACTATCTGGGAAAACTGGATGCTTCTCTGAGGACACCATTCTCTCCAAAATAGATCTGTCCTTCTGTCTAGAACAGCATTCTCTTGAAGCCACGAGGCATTAATAGTTGTCCTCAAACTTCAGTGAGTGAATAAATCCCCTGGAAACGTTCTATACATCCAGATTCTGGAGCTCTACCTTTAGACAATTTGGGGAGCTGAGGCTTGAGCCTGAGATGTTGCATTTTTTTGAAACAAACACCCTGATAAGTCTAATACAAGTGATCCAGAAACTAAGCAAATGTGATTGTCACTTTGAAGTTTTGAGCTGGTATCTCTGATCTTTCACCTTTGCGATGAAGAGCCAGAGCTTTCATCCTGTAGTAGGTCTGAGGTTGATCAAAATGTCCCCTTTTGTCCCCTAAGCTGATCCTCTGGAAGATGCTGTCCAGTGCTTTGGAAAAGGTCTGCCATCAGCAGCAATTTCAATTTAGCTGAAATGATATTAGGTGACTGTCTTCGGTTCACCAAGAATGAAATTTCAGACTGCAGACCTGATCGGAGCTCAGCTCACTGGGTGGTGATTGCCATGCGCCTGGCATGTTCTGACATGCAGACTTAATCCACGCTCAGAGCTGATAGGCTGCCTGGTGACACAGAAGATACCTGTTTGATAAAAGACAAAGGGGGCATTTAAGGAATGGAGAAGTAAGAGAGTGTATGACCTGGGTCCTAAAGGCCCCTTCTGCCCCTTGCTTGGCAGAGACTCATGTACAAAGCAAAGTAAAAAACAAAATAGCCAATCAAATCTGAGTTGCTTTTCACAGCCCTCTTGTGAATGTTTATTTATGGGATAGACCAGATTAGATGGTTCAAGTCCATTTGGATATGAAAACACCCAAGGTGATGCTGGGTGCATTGCATCATTGAATGTGTGTGTGTATCTTTGTGTATGCATGTATTTGTATGTGTGTCATGTGTGTGTCTATCTGTGTGTGTGTATGTGTGTACATTGTGTTTGTGTATGTGTGTACATGTATCTTTATGTGTGTGTATATGTGTCTACATGTATTGTGTATACTGTATGTGTATATGTGTGTGTAACTATATGTATCTGTGTGTGTACATTGTATATGCATTTATATGTTTCTGTATGTACATGTGCATCATGTATATGGATATATGTGTGTGTACATGTGTGTGTACATGTGTCTGTATGTTTGTGTGTATTGGGGATGGGACTTCAAGTGCTCTGTGTATAACAAACACATAACTAAATTTACTTGACTCATGTTTGATCCAAGAATTTTCTTCTGTAAATTGGCATTGAATTATATAACCTGCTTGTTTTTTCAGTTTCAGTGGTATTATTAATCTTAAAAGGATACCAGTGAAGATAAAAATAGACAAGTGAATATGTGTACATACACAGTACACTGTCTCACAGAGATCATGAGGCTTATATTGCTCTGCTTATTCTTCTGCGGGCATTTATTGATATTCTTTATTTCAACATTCAAGTAGTATTTTCTATATGGCTTGTTGCAGGGTAATCATCCCCTAATTTTAAAAAAAATCCGTGTTGATTTGGTAAATTACAGTAAGTTCTCTTTTGCAGAATAAAATTGTTATAGTCAGCTATTTTGAAATTATAGGCTTTTTATTTTTAGCAAATTCTTGACATGTTCCCGTGTATTCAGTTAATAAACTGTAGAATCACTTTAACTAGAATTCTCAGATTTACCTCTCAGGTCCTCTGTATTTCTTTCTCAGTCTGTATTAGTTTTTTTTAAAAATCCTCAAGAAAGGTAGGCTTGAATTATGTCATAGGTAAAAGATTCTCTAGCTGTCGTAGCTAGAGACACCAGAAAAACTTCCGTGGAGCAGGAAGCACCCCCAGGGCTACCACCCAGTGGATCTTTCCCTTTCACACTTCTCCAGTCCTTCTCCACCCACTCTGGGCCTGTGCATCAGGCTTTGACCCAACAGGTGTAAACCGTTTCCCAAGCATGCCAGGGAAATGTGTCTTCACCGACCTATGCCATGGTTCCCACCACTCCCTTCACCTATGATAGCTTTCTTTCTCATCCCACATGGCTGCTTGTCATTCAGATTCAGTGCAAGAGTCCTGACGGATGCAGGAATGAATGATTCAAAAGTGAGGTATGAATGAGGAAGCCAAAGCTATGCTTGTTTTCTACAGTCCAAAAAGGGCAGCACCATGAAATCCGATCATCTCATGTTATTTCTATGAAGAGTGGCTATGTACTAAGTTACTAAGCTCTACCTTCAGCTACATGGTGAACTGGGTTAACTGCATTTTACAGCAGACCCATTTTAAAGGTGGGTAACTGAGGTGGGAAGACAGGTGGTGGTGGTTTAGTTGCTAAGTCATGTCCGATTCTTGTGACCTCATGGACCGTAGCCCACCAGGCTTCTCTGTCCATAGGATTTTCCAGGCAAGAATACTGGAGTGGGTTGCCATTATATCCAATTCCCAGCTACCTTTGCCATACCCCACAAAGTCTAAGTGATACACAGTTCTTCCTTGAGTTTTTTCTAGACTTTGGATTTCTGTACTTTTGGGTCTTGCACATTGTAAATAGTTAATGCATATTTGTCGGAGAATAAATGAGTGGATGGATGGATGCATGCATGGATGCATGCATGAATAGATGAAGGCCCTGATGTTGTCATGCATCTCTCAGGAGGAACTTGATTCTATTTTCCAAACATGGGCACTTGTTTTATAGTAACAACTTTGGAATTAAATTAAGATCTCTCCATTATTTGCATCTTTCCTAGGGTCGACTGAGTGCATCATGTTCAGGTTTTTTAAAAGATGGATTTTTTATACCAGGGCTTCTTCCATTGGCTCACCCCAGATGTATCTTCATGTTTACAATCTACATTCTCCTGGGGAAAAGGTAGTAGTGGGGACTACTTTTTTTTTCTTTTTACTTTGAATGTTCTTAGGCAGAAAGCAGAGATGTGAGTTTAAGGGCACATTATTTATTCCTGCTTCTCAGGGGAAGGAGGACAGTGGTGTGTTTGGGAATGTAATAAAAAGCAATGAAATCTTGATCCCCTCCTTCATTTTAGACTTCTTCTAATTAAAGAAATGTTTTGATTACAAATCCTATCCTAGTGTCATGCAAAAGTCTTTTCCATATATTCTTTTAATTTTTTGGTGAGCTCAGAGTTGAAGTTGTTGAATGCAAAAGCTTTTTATAAAAATTTTTCAGGTCCTGCAATTACTGAATCCATCCCTCCATGGTCTCTTTTTTTTAATCATTTGAGTATAGTTGATTTACAACATTGTGTTAGTTTATTCTGTACAGCAAAGAGAATGTTATATATAGATATATCTCCATTTTTTTTTTTAGATTCTTTTCCCGTATAGGCCATTACAGAGTATTGAGTAGAGTTCCCTGTGCTACACAGTAGGTCCTTACCAGTTATATTTTATATATTGTTGTTGTGCAGTTGCTGAGTCATGTCTGACTCTTTGCAATCCCATGGGCTGCACCATACCAGGTTCCTCTGTGCTCCACTATCTCCCAGAGTTCGCTCAAGTTCATGTCCATTGAGTTGGTGATGCTATCTAACCATCTAATTCTCTGCCACCCTCTTCTTTTCCCTTCAGTCTTTCCCAGCACCAGGGTCTTTTCCAATGAGTCAGCTCTTTGCATCAGGTGGACAAAGTACTGGAGCTTCAGATTTAGCATCAGTCCTTCCAATGAATATTCAGGACTGATTTTATATATAGTAGTGTATATATGTTAATATCAATCTCCCAATTTATCCATCCCTTTCCTTCCTCCCCTTGTGACCATAAGCCTGTGTTCTACATCTGTGACTCTATTTCTGTTTTGTAAATAAGGTCATTTGTGCCAAGTGTTTAGATTCTACACATAAGCAGTATCATATGAAAGAAGAGCAAACAGAACCCAAAGTTAGTAGAAGGAGGCAGGAATCAGTGTGGCTTTAAGTTAGTCTTAAGCTGTCTCTTGTTCTCCTCCTTAGCCTCTAGCTCTTCTAATCAGTCCGCTTCAGACCACAGAGTGCAATGCTTAAGGAAATGGATTCCCTTGGGAAATTTCCTAAACTTTCATGCCTCAGTCTTCTCATCAATGGATGACGGGTTCAATGCTTTCCTGCCTCCAAGTGTTGTTATCAAGATGCAATGGGTCAAAACAGGCGACCTCAGCACAGCGCTTGTGGGCACAGTCAGACCCTAAGTGCTGCTCCTTGTGCCCTTATGACTGAGAACTCTCTTCTCTCTTTTTTGACCTGCTCCCTGATTCATGGTGTTCCCCAGAGTCCTATCTGTATCCACTGTATTTTACTTTATTTTATTTTATATTTATCAGACCATGAAACTTGCAGGATCTTAGTTTCCCAACAAGGGGAGCCCTTGGCAGTGGAAGTGGGGAGTCCTAGCCATTGGACTGCCAGGGAAGTTCCCTCTGTTCAATATTTTTAAATATCGCTGGGGATGACGTAAACTATATAAGGTGTGTTAACACGCACTGTGCCCTCCCTATATAGATGGTGCTATACTTGATGTCATCAAATTCACAGACCCTCCCAGAGGCTCCGTATTGGGCAGCTCAGCTCCCCTAGTCCCGATTTCCTTCTCTGTAACAGGAGGATGATATTAGTACCTAGCTGAGAAAGGCTTTTTGTATAAATTCAATGACCTAATACAAAAAGCCCCTTATCATATGGGTACCAGAATTATCCCCAAGTGGTCTAAGAAGCAATGAAGCACAGGAAGGTGAAGTCTCTTCCCACGGTTACAGAATGGGAAAACAAGGGCTTTCGGATCCAGCCAGGCTGAGTCCACGTTCACATCAGCAGCAACGAATAACTTGGGTAGCATCTAGTTTGCAGAGGCAGGAAAAAAATCAAGAAGTGGTAAATAGATGAGCTTTTGAAATAAGCCCCATGATGTCCTCAAATGCTAATAAAAACATTATCCTGGCCCTAACTGATGAGCGCTCAGGCTGCAGCCAGCGATGTCTGCTCGATCCACACTGGCGGGAAATCAAACTGGGCAGCCCTTGACAGACAGCAAGACCATTCCATCATTTTCTAACCCAGAGAAATGTGAAGAAGCAGCAAACAGACTAGATATTCTTCAGGCATCCCTCTCCCCTCTGGGCATTGGGTTCACACTGACTTCAAAGGAAGCAACTGCTGAACTGGAGTGAAGGGAAACCGGACCCAGAAGAATTGGGCTGGAAGAGCATAAATAATGACAAGGCGCGGAGTCTGGGGAAATTGGCTTGAATAATCTGCAGTGCATTTCAGCAATATATATGATTAAGTTTTCCTTGTAAAGTGAGATTTTCTTTTATCTCACAAGTATCTCCTTAAACAATGTTTTTAATTAGAACCCTTGTTTTCTTCTTACTTCTTTATTAGGGAAGTTCTACACTTAGCCTGACATTCGAATGTTCTCAGAAATAAACAGTTTCCATAAAAGCAAAATTTCTTCATAAGATCATTACTATTATGTTGTATGGGAAATGGAATAGCCCCTCTGGGAATCGGATGCTGTCAAGAGTCTATTTTGGTAACATGTGATGCTCTCCAGTCAGTTCACCATGTCTCCATTTGATGCTCCATTGCAGGAAACCAGAGGAGACCATCCAATCCTGCCGATGATTAAAATCAAAGGCATCTTCTTGCATGAACAGATGCATTATCTTTAAAAAAAAAAATGGAGCCTTTTTTGAACATTAGAATCTTCTGGTGCTTGTTGGTTGAACCCGTTGGTCAAAATCAGCCGTCACGGTGGAGGGAAGAGATATCATTCCCAAAACAAAAAACCTCCCACTCTTTTTTAAAAAAAATGATTTTATGTATTTATTTATTTTTGGCTATGTTGGGTCTTTGTTGGTTTGTGGGCTTTCTCCTCTATTTGTGGAGAGCAGGAGCTACCCTCTTGTTGGAGGTGTGTGGGTGTCTCATTGCCATGGCTTCTCTTGTTGCAGAGCATGGACTCTAGGGTGCGTGGGTTTCAGTGGTTGCAGCACACAGTCTCAGTATTTGTGGCACACCGGTTTAGTTGCCCCGAGGCATGTGGGATCTTGCTGGATCAGGGGTTGAACCCATGTCTCCTGCATTGGCAGGTGGATTCTCTACCAATGAGCCACCAGGAAATCTCCCTCTCACTCTTTAAAATGGGATTCCAACTTTTCTTTTTCTTTTTGCTTTCTTTTGAGGATTTGGAAGAATGAGGAGAGAATCTATCAAGGTGAGATAGACGCCCTTTCCATCTCACAGAATTTCAGATCTCAGTGGTGTCATGTAGAAGCTCTTCATTCCCAGTGGTTCCCCAAAACCCTGACTCTCTGCAAAGGCCATGCTAGGCCTCCAGGTTGACCCACTTGCCACCCCCCTCAATGATTCATGTGTAATATAACATCCAAGTGTGAATGTAAGCATTTTCATATGAAAAGGATTGATTTTTGCCACTGACATGGGATTCTAATGATTGGAAACAATATATTGATTTTTTTTTTAATTAAAGCTATCTTCCCACTCATAATGGAAGGTCTTACCCTTTGTGAAATTTATATCCATAGTCCTTGGGTGATGTCTGCAATTACAAGTCCCAGTGGCTAGCACCACATTTGTGAAGGAGGGAGGATAATAGAAGGGAAATTATTCTCACTCCCTGCTTGGTAACCGGCTTTTAGTGTTGGTCAAAGGTGGCTGATGGAAGGCTGGATGGATGTTGAAGTGTCTTGGCCCCAAGGCACAGCCCCAGACAGACAAATTCCCCAGGGCTTCAGGGCTGCTCCTAATTTATGAGCTTAGAATTCTCTTAATCCTTGTCCTGCTCCTGAAGGCATCTAGAAGCGGCCAATAAAGACACTCCACTTTGAGAAAATGGTTTAAATTTAGTCCCATTTGGTCAAAGTGTCCTTTCTCATCAGAGATACCACTCAAGCACAGTCACTGGGATCCCATCCACAGGTGGCAAAGACCAGCATCTAGCTCTGACAAGGCTGCTTCAAGACAGGCCATGAAATGAGGAGTTGGTGTAGACAAACCTGGGGCCCATGTCACCACCCTGCACTGCTCTCAGCCCTCACCTCCCTCCCTCTCACCTCATTCATGCATCCAGGTCACAACTGCTCAAGACCTCCCAGGACATTGGAGGAGATCTAAGTCCTTTGTTTCATACCTGAGGACACAAGGTGGTTAAATCACCTGTGCTTGTTTCTGGCAGAGCCTGGCCAGTGGGAGTTCTTTTCTGCTCAGTCCAGCGCCCTCTTTCTGATACGGCCTCCCTCCAAGCCCCAAATACCACAAGTTTCTCCCCAGTTCTCTTGGTGACTTACACAGTGGTCCATAGTGGTTCTTTCATGGGGCTCCTTATGCTGACCACTGTTGCTTCCCATCCCTGGCTCAGCTTCTCTTGTTCTCCCTCCCCATCCCCCACCTGCAGGTTCAGACCTATGCATCCTCCTGCCTACCCCCCACCACTCTCTTAGCATCCTGGCTAGTAGTTTTCCCCTCCCCAATAGATCCTCTCACTTCTTCTTCTTTCCTTCCACATTTGTCTACACTTAGCTGTACGTAACGTACATGGAAGGGCGTATAAGACCTGGTGCCAACCCTGGCTGCCACATTCTAACTTTAATACCCTTTGCGTATGACATTTTTCACCAGCAATGGGGAAATCATTTACACTTATCTCTTGGGTTATAGGGAAGATCACCTCAAATAATATTTATGAAAATATATGGAAACTAAGAGATACCTGAAGCATAGCCTGGCCAGCTAATGTGAGAACCTAAGGCAAGATAATAGGTGTGAGTGGATCAGGTTTTACTCTCCTGACTGACAAGTTTGCCCTGGAAGCATCGTCTGAAGGAAAGTGCCTGCTCAGTGGGTGACTCTAACTGAGGTATGGCAGGCATTGGTGCAGGACTTGAGGAGATAATGTTCCATGCAATAATTCTAAGCTCTAGAAAGTTGCATTTTGAGCCCTTTTATTCTACCATACTTAGAATTGTTGCCACAAGAAACAAAAAGTGACAAAGACATTAGCTTGAAGATTCACATTCCAGAGGAGGAGAGAATTTTTGTAAAGTAAAAATGTGACCACTGCAAAGGACAGAGGTGGAGCCATAATCGGCCATGTGACCCACAAGGTGTGGGGCCAGGTACCCTTTTCATCTCCAGGCTTAGCAATTACAGGTGACTAAAAATTCTGTTGCTCTAAGTATTGGCTCAAAGACAGCTCCCTCACTAGCCAAGAACATGACCAGTGTATAAAGAGGCTCTTACAATCTCAGAAAATACATCTGAGAGTTAAATCACTTGTAAGGTTTTTATTCTCTGGTGCAGCTGGGTTTGCTATTTTATTTCCTTACTTGGTTAGATTATGAGAGATAGGTTGATAGAGCAAAGAGTCTTGGTTCAAAACCAAGATGGGGCAGGGGATTAAAAGGTATAAACTACTATGTATAAAATAAATAAGGTATAAGGATATACTTACAACACAGGGAATACAGACATGTTTTTATAATAACTATGTTATTATTATTGCTTAGTCACTAAGTCATGTCTAACTCTTTTGAGACCCCATGAACTGTAGCCGGCCAGTCTCCCCTGTGCATGGGATTACCAAGGCAAGAATGCTGGAGTGGGTTGCAATTTCCTTCTCCAGGGAATCTTCCCAAGCCAGGTATTAAACTCAGTTTTTTGCATTGTAGGTGGATTCTTTACCACTGAGCCACCAGGGAAGCCTGTAATAACTATAAATAAAGTATAATTTTTAAATATTGTGACCCACTGTGTTTTACACCAATAAGATAAAATATCATACATCAATCATACTTCAATTAAAAAAAAACAAACAAGGATGATTCCTGTTGCTGATGCCCTCTCATGCAAGGCAAGCTCCAAGCCTTTGTGGAGGAAAGTGGTTAGTCGCTCAGTCATTAGTCGCTCTTTGCAACCTCATGGACTATAGCCCATAAGGCCCCTCTGTCCATGGAATTCTCCAGGCAAGAATATTGGAGTGGGTTGCCATGCCCTTCTCCAGGGGATCTTCCCGATCAAACCTGGGGTCTCCCGCATTGCAGGCAGCTTCTTTACCATCTGAGCCATCTGGGAAGCCCTCTATGGAGAGGAGAAACAATTAGCCAGATTAAAGGCTGCCTTCTCTGGCTCTTCAGCATCTCCAGCCAGCTCTGGAGGCCTCCTGGAAATGAGGTTTGCTGTGCCCCATTCAGTGGGCATCAGACAGATAATGGAGTAATTGAGGGTCTTCAAAGCTTTGGTTTATTTGTGGAAATGGCCAGCATGCCTTCAAGGACCCCTGAAAAGGTAGCAAGTCAAAGTGTCTCCAAACACACAGGCTCAGTGAGTCCTGGGGTCCACTGTTGACACCCATCCATGTATCATCGCTCCATGCCACTGTATCAAACCCCACTCTAGTTCTCTTCGAAAAATGCCCACTTTACAAATTCTTGTGTCTCTGCCAAGACCCTGACAAAAATCTAGTTTTTTACTTATTCAATAAATTCTTTTTCTACTAACAAAGCGAAAAATGCCCAAACTGAAGAGAGTTTTCCTTGTTGTACAATGTATCTTTGTAGCTTATTTTATACATGGTAGTTTTGTTTGGTTTTACTTTTTTTTTAATTGTAAATTTATTTATTTTTAAATTGAAGGATAATGGGCTTCTCAGGTGGCACTGGTGGTAAAGAAACTCCCTGCCAATGTAGTAGATGCTGGGGATTCAGGTTTGATCCCTGGTCGGGAAGATCCCCTGGAGGAGGAAATGGCAACCCACTCCAGTACTCTTGCTTGGAAAATTCCATGGACAGAGGGGCCTGGATTAGCTTTTAAAGGAGAATCTTTAGATTGTTCTGAGTTTTAAACTGATAGGCAAATCAAGTGGAAACTTGAAATTCCCTTGAACTACTTACTGCCAAATGTGACACAAGGTAGAGAGTGGTGATGGCTTTGTGGGAAGCTGAGACAAATGTCTCTTATAAGTGTTAGAAAAACAACACACATTATCACTCTCTTTGAACACATAATGACTCCATTGTTTCCCCATTTATTTGCCACAAAGTGATGGGACCGGAAGCGAGGCGGCTGCGACGGCTCTGCACAGAAGCGTGGCCGAGAGGAGCTAGGCCGGGCCGGGGGCCGGGGGCGGGGGCGGCAGCCGAGAGGAGCTAGGCCCGACCAGGGGCCGGGGGCTGCAGCGAAAGGAGTTATCCCAAGCCCAAGGAGCGGCGGCTGCGTGGGCACAGGAGGGCCGAGGGGAGTTACTCCACATTCAAGGTCAGGAGGGGCCGTCATGAGTAGATACCCCTTGTCCAAGGTAAGGAGCAATGGCTGCACTTTGCTGGAGCAGCCGTGAAGAAATACCCCACGTCCAAGGTAAGAGAAATCCGAGGAAGATGTTAGGCGTTGCAAGAGGTCATCAGAGGGCAGACACACTGAAACTAAAATTACAGAAAACTAGCTAATCTGATCACACGGACCACAGCCTTGTCTATCTCAATGAAACTAAGCCATGCCGTGTGGGGCCGCCCAAGACGGATGGGTCATGGTGGAGAGGTCTGACAGAATGTGGTCCACTGGAGAAGGGCATGGTGAACCACTTCAGTATTCTTGCCTTGAGAACCCCATGAACAGTATGAAAAGGCAAAAAGATAGAACACTGAAAGATGAACTCCCCAGGTTAGTAAGTGCTCAATATGCTACTGGAGATCGGTGGAGAAATAACTCCAGAAAGAATGATGGGATGGAGCCGAAGCAAAAACAATACCCAGCTGTGGATGTGACTGGTGATAGAAGCAAAGTCCGATGCTGTAAAGAGCAACATTGCATAGGAACCTTGAATGTTAAGTCCATGAATCAAGGCAAATTGGAAGTGGTCAAACAGGAGATGGCAAGAGTGAACGTCGACATTCTAGGAATCAGCGAACTAAGATGGACTGGAATGGGTGAATTTAACTCACTTGACCATTATATCTACTACTGTGGTCAAGAATCCCTTAGAAGAAATGGAGTAGCCATCATGGTCAACAAAAGAGTCCGAAAGGCAGTACTTGGATGCAATCTCAAAAATGATAGAATGATCTCTGTTCATTTCCAAGGCAAACCATTCAATATCACAGTAATCCAAGTCTATGCCCTGACCAGTAATGCTGAAGAAGCTGAAGTTGAATGGTTCTATGGAGACCTACAAGACCTTCTAGAACTAACACCCAAAAAAGATGTCCTTTTCATAATAGGGGACTGGAATGCAAAAGTAGGAAGTCAGGAAACACCTGGCGTAACAGGCAAATTTGGTCTTGGAGTACAGAATGAAGCAGGGCAAAGGCTAATCGAGTTTTGCCAAGAGAATGACTGGTCATAGCAAACACCCTCTTCCAACGACACAAGAGAAGACTCTACACATGGACATCACCAGATGGTCAACACCAAAATCAGATTGATTATATTCTTTGCAGCCAAAGATGGAGAAGCTCTATACAGTCAGCAAAAACAAGACCGGGAGCAGACAGTGGCTCAGATCATGAACTGCTTATTGCCAAATTCAGACTTAAATTGAAGAAAGTAGGGAAAACCACTAGTCCATTCAGGTATGACCTAGATCAAATCCCTTATGAGTATACAGCAGAAGTGACAAATAGATTTAAGGGACTAGATCTGATAGACAGAGTGCCTGATGAACTATGGACAGAGGTTCGTGACATTGTACAGGAGACAGGGATCAAGACAATCCCCATGGAAAAGAAATGCAAAAAAAGGAAAATGGCTGTCTGAGGAGGCCTTACAGATAACTGGGAAGAGAAGAGAAGAGAAAAGCAAAGGATAAAAGGAAAGATATGTCCATTTGAATGCAGAGTTCCAAAGAATAGCATGGAGAGATAAGAAAGCCTTCCTCAGTGATCAATGCAAAGAAATAGAGGTAAGCAACAGATTGGGAAAGACTAGAGATCTCTTCAGGAAAATTAGAGATACCAAAGGAATATTTCATGCAAAGATAGGCTCGATAAAGGACAGAAATGGTATGGACCTAAGAGAAGCAGAAGATATTAAGAAGAGGTGGCAAGAATACACAGAAAACTATACAAAAAAGATCTTCATGATCCAGATAATCACGATGGTGTGATCACTCACCTAGAGCCAGACAACCTGGAATGTGAAGTCAAGTGGGCCTTGGAAAGCATCACTACGAACAAAGCTAGTGGAGGTGATGGAATTCCAGTTGAGCTATTTCAAATTCTGAAAGATGATGCTATGAAAGTGCTGCACTCGATATGCCTGCAAATTTGGAAAACTCAACAGTGGCCACAGGACTGGAAAAGGTCAGTTTTCATTCCAATCCCAAAGAAAGGCAATGCCAAAGAATGCTCAAACTACCGCACAATTGCACTCATCTCACACACTAGTAAAGTAATGCTCAAAATTCTCCAAGCCAGGCTTCAGCAATACGTGAACCGTGAACTTCCAGATGTTCAAGCTGGTTTTAGAAAAGGCAGAGGAACCAGAGATCAAATTGCCAACATCTGATGGATCATAGAAAAAGCAAGAGAGTTCCAGAAAAACATCTATTTCTGCTTTATTGACTATGCCAAAGCCTTTGACTGTGTGGATCACAACAAACTGTGTTAAATTCTGAAAGAGATGGGAATACCAGACCATCTGACCTGTCTCTTGAGAAACCTGTATGCAGGTCAGGAAGCAACAGTTAGAACTGGACAAGGAACAACAGACTGATTCCAAATAGGAAAAGGAGTACGTCAAGGCTGTATATTGTCACCCTCCTTATTTAACTTATATGCAGAGTACATCATGAGAAACGCTGGGCTGAAAGAAACACAAGCTGGAATCAAGATTGCCAGGAGAAATATCAATAGCCTCAGATATGCAGATGACACCACCCCTATGGCAGAAAGTGAAGAAGAACTAAAGAGCCTCTTGATGAAAGTGAAAAAGGAGAGTGGAAAAGTTGGCTTAAAGCTCAACGTTCAGAAAACTAAGATCATGGCATCTGGTCTCATCACTTCCTGGGAAATAGATGAGGAAACCGTGGAAACAGTGTCAGACTGTATTTTTTGGGCTCCAAAATTACTGCAGATGGCCTGAAATGGACATGGGTTTGGGTAGACTCCAGGAGTTGGTGATGGACAGAGAGGCCTGGTGTGCTGCAATTCATGGGGTCACAAAGAGTCAGACATGACTGAGCGACTGAACTGAACTGATGGGACCGGATGCCATGATCTTAGTTTTTTGAATGTTGAATTTTAAGCCAACATTTTTACTCTCCTCTTTCACTTTCATCAAAAGGCTCTTTAGTTTGTCTTCACTTTCTGCTATAAGAGTGGTGTCATCTGCATATCTGAGGTTATTGATATTTCTCCTGGCAATCTTGATTCCAGCTTGTGCTTCATCCAGTATGGCATTTTGCATGATGTACTCTGCATATAAGTTAAATAAGCAAGGTAACAATACACAGCCTTGATGCACTCCTTTCCCAATTTGGAACCAGTCCGTTGTTTCAAGTCTTGTTCTAACTATTGCCTCTTGGCCTGCATACAGATTTCTCAGGAGGCAGATAAGGTGATCTGGTACTCCCATCTCTTTAAGAATTTCACACAGTTTGTTGTGATCCACACAGTCAAAGTCTTTAGTGTAGTCAATGAAGCAGATGTTTTTCTGGAGTTCTCTTGCTTTTTCTATGATCCAATGGCTGTTGGCAATCCAATCTCTAGTTCCTCTGCCTTTTCTAAATCCAACTTGAACATGAAATTAAAATACACTTGCTCCTTGGAAGAAAAGCTATGACAAACCTAGACAGCATATTAAAAATCAGAGACATTACCGACAAACATCCATATAGTCAGAACTAAGGTTTTTTCAGTAGTCATGTATGGTTGAGAGTCCCTTGAACTGCAAGGATATCCAACTAGTCAATCCTAAAGGAAATCAGTCCTGAATATTCATTGGAGGGATTGATGCTGAAGCTGAAGCTCCAATGCTTTGTCCACCTGATGCGAAGAACTGACTCATTGAAAAAGACCCTGATGCTGGGAAAGATTGAAGTCAGAAGGAGAAGGGGACAACATCACCTTGGATGGCATCACCAACTCGATGGACATGAGTTTGAGCAAGCTCTGGGAGTTAGCAATGGACAGGGAAGCCTGAAGTGCTGCTACCCGTGGGGTTGTATGACTAAGAGACTGAACTGAACTGAGATGAATGTTTCTTATAGGTGTTAGAAAGACAACCCACATTACCACTCTCCCTCTCTCTTTCAACACACAATGACTCCTTAGGTTGCCCCTGAGTCCCGTGGATCTAGACATGCTTTTCTACACACTCATGTCTTGGTACAATCATGATAGACAAAAGTGGGAAAACTGGACATGTTGAAGAATGGAGAGTAATATTTTTGCTTGGGCATCATTCTAAAGATTGTACATAATGAGAAATTTGGATTCGGATCCTACATTCACATGAAAAAAAAAAAACGTGTTCATGCAAAGAAGGAATTTTGAATAATTTTTCTAAGCATGAAAACTGAAGCTGAGAACCACAGGAGCTCAGTGGTGGGCAAAAGTTAGTAACCGTGGGAGGGGAGACCACTCCTGTACCTTCTGATCCTGGTGACCTCCGCAGAAAGTGAGTCACTTCTGGAGAGCAGCAGAGGCCATCTGTTAGTGTCTACTGTGTTCCTGCTAAAGGCTGACAGGAACGAAGTGAGCTTCTGATGTTTAATTCAAGCCCCATGTAGCGCGATTCTGTGCTTATCTGAAAATGGTATCTGGTGGTGATTTAAAAGAGCTGCACAGGTGAGCGACTTTGCACATACGAGTGATAGATGCCCTATGTTAAAGGAGAATGACTTAGAGTAAAGCTGGAACTGGAAGAAAAGTCCCTTTGATTAGGTTTTCAAATTACTGAGGTGATCTGTTAGTTAAATTCTGACTCTCTTCCTTATAGAAACCTGAGTTGATGAATGGAAATAATGCTCCCAGGAGTCAGGCTATGATAAACTGATTGCAGCAAAAACAAAACAAAACAAAACAATCTTGCTTCTGTGTGAATGGACTAGAAGAAATGAACAAAAGGAAGTTGTTTCTGGAGGAAGGCAGCTCTGTTTTAGGGGTAGTGTTTTCTGAGCCTTTCAGAACACGTGGTAACACATCAAATCATTCTGCCAGGGCTTTTTCCACAGGCAGAACCTAGTTTAGGGAGGAGATTTCAGAGAATAAAGCATCGACATCTCAAAGACCTAGATTCTAAACCTTGTATTAGATACTAGGATCTCAGTTTTCTAATCTGAAAAGGGAAAAATTGGACTAGATCATTCCAGTGCAAATGGGCATATGTTTCTCTCAGTGATGAGAATGAAGGCGGCATGATTTGGAACTTGTAAGGATCTTTCACCACACCTTCAAAATCATGCTAAAGAGCAAAGAACCATTTGCTTAGAAATAGCAAAAGAGTTTAGCTGCTGTACCATTCTTTTGGCAAAGAAACAAGCCAAGAAAGGGAATGGTGTTTATGAAAATGGACAAAATAATGGAATCTGAGGTTTTACTTCTTCATTCAGTGTGTTTGTATTATAACCATTCTAAAATTAGGTTTCTCCCCAAAGGTGGTTTCCTACAGAAGGCATCTTCTTTGAATGGAAGATTGCATTGAATAATAATGAAGTGGTGAGATTTTGGCAGTGGTTTCTCTTCAGCTTCTGGTGGGCTAATCTTCAAGTGAGAATTTCCCCCATCTGCTGTGCTGAGTAGAAGAAATAAAGACAAGAAATTAGGAAAAACCTCCCAAGTCAAGCAAAACCATTCTGGGCACACCTACTTGCAATGTCACTAGGGAAAATGTGGACAGGTTCTCAGAAAGAGGAAGAATGACAGTCATCCTTGCAGGCATATGGTGTCTCAACAGGTATTTCTTCTGCAAAAAGATTCCAAGAATATTAAAAAGCAATGGACTCAGAAATTCTGTTTTCTCATTCTTCATTTCAGTGTAATCAGCTCAGGCAGTTTGGTAAAAATGATACATGTTTGGAGGAGTGCAGAGTGAATGCAACCAATACAGCTCAGTCAGTCTACTGATGCTCGTGGCTTAGATGTAGATGCATTCTTGCCGAGCAGAGCTAGAATCTAAGCTGACAAGTCAGAACACTGGAGATGAGTAAGAAAATCATTCTCAAGGTCTTTCTTGGAAGCTTGCATATAAGCTGGGATTAATGAATTAAATGGAAAATGAATTAACAACATGATTCTTCTCTCTTGCCTTTGAGCTGGTACTACAGCTGTATGCCAGGCTCATCTCTATTAATTTCACAATTCTCTTCTGGAATTTTTGACCATTTATATGAATGCTAGGGCTTCCCTGGTAGGCTCAGATAGTAAAGAGTAGGACTAATGTAGTATAGGAGACCCAGGTTCAATCCTACATTGCAGTAAAGAGTAGGCCATGTGCCTCTCATCATCCATCAAGCTAGCCTAGGCACTTAAACCTGGAAGAGGCAGCACCCCAAGGGTAGCTACAGGGCAAGCCCAATGTGCAAGGACTTTTCTAGAGGTTGTGTGTGTCAGCTTCATTGCTGTTCCACCGGTACAAGCAAGTCACACAGCCCAGCCCAACCCATTGTCAGAAGAGGCTACCCAGAGTTGTAGGTCCTGTCGATTTCTACTTACTGGACTCAGAAAATATTCAGAAAGAAGGAGTCTGGCAGCAGCAAGAGGGACCATTACTGGAAAAATCAACCCAAGCTACATATGCTATACACATGGTATTAAACAAAGAAGCAAAAATGTAGGAGACCCAGGTTCGATCCCTGGGTTGGAAAGATCCCCTGGAGAAAGGAATGGCTACCCATTTCAGTATTCTTATCTGGAGAATCCCATAGACAGAGAAGCCTGGCAGGCTACAATCCATGGGGTCACAAAGAGTCGGACACAACTGAGCAACTAAGCACATACACACATGTGAATGCCTAGTCCTTACTTCTAGTCAAGACTTTAAATGTCTTGAGGAAAATTGCTGTCTTCGTTTCCTCTCACTCCTGCGAGCACAGAGATGGTGTTCTCATTCACACTCAATACACACTTAATAACTACTCATCAGCAAAGTCTGCCTTATCCTATTATCTTTCTCTAGCCCAATGACTCTGGGATGTCAGTCACCTGACTGGGGATGCCTCATTCCTACTCTGGTATTGAAATGTCCTTTCTTTTATCAAAATAATCGGAATGGTCTATGGTAACCACCTGTGTGTTACTTAATATTCTTTTTCCACAAAATAAGAGTCTCAACAATCCTATGCTTCACTTCCATGTCAAATAACTAACTTTTATTTGTCCGTGAAACTCAAAAGCCTGGGAAGCCCTGCTTTAGAGGTCAGGACTCCTGATTTTTGCTTCTTTGTTTAAAACCATGTGTATATCATATGTAGCTTGGGTTGATTTTTCCAGTAATGGTCCCTCTTGCTGCTGCCAGACTCCTTCTTTCTGAGTATTATCTGAGTCCAGTAAGTAGACATCGACAGGACCTACAACTCTGGGTAGCCCCTTCTGACAATGGGTTGGGCTGGGCTGTGCGATTTGCTTGTACTGGTGGAACAGCAATGAAGCTGACACACACAATCTCTAGAAAAAGTCCTTGCACATTGGGCTTGCCCTGTAGCTACCCTTGGGGTCCTGCCTCTTCCAGTTAAGGTGCCTAGGCTAGCTTGATGGATGATGAGAGGCACGTGGCCTAGTGTCCACCATTGTCTATATCCAGCCAACTGCCAGCTGTGTGAATGAGGCTAGTGGGATGAGCCAACACAGACATGTGACAGAGCCCAGCAGAGACCACCAGGGCCCGGCGAGAACGGCTCAGCAGAACACTGAGCTAATTAAGGGGTGAATTGCTGTTTAAGCCACTGTGTTTGGGGGCAGTTTATTACATGGCAGTAGATAACTGACACAAGGATGCAGTGTCAAGTCTTTAAAACATTGTGAAAGACAACTGAGATTATCTTGGATGTATAGGATATGACAACATCTTTTGGCTAAAAGTGAATTTGGACTCTCAGATCTGTGTTCTTCAAGAGGTACACATCTCTTTCTTTCTCTCTCTCTCTCTGTCTCTCAATAAGATCTCCAGAACAGAAGCCCGGGCAATGCCTGGATTTTAGGATCAACATCTTCTGAACAAATTCAACGCCTGGGATCCAGTCCAGCCTAGCAGCAGGAATGACCCAGAGTGCGATTTGGAGTGTTGAGGGGTTGCAGGTATGGGGGCTGCCTCTCTCGACACATCTCCTTGATAAATGCTTGAAATCTCAACCTCAGCAATTGGTTCTCTGGGCTGAAGTTGTACTCCCCATGAGGCCTTTTTAAGAATAAACATTTCTGGTTTGGTTAGCATACTGTCATCTCCTTCCCTGGAATGCACTTATCAGATAACTTGGTCACCAAGGGGTCAAAGTCAGAGTGAAAGTAAACAGCATAAAGGAGGAATAATGCTGAAAGAGGGGACAAGCCCCCAGTGACCAACAGGGTGATGAGTCAGCTATGCTTCCTGAGGAGACCCCCAGCCAAGAGTGGAATGGCTCCACCAAGGAGAGGAGCGATGGAATCTGCCTGGCTTTGGACTGCTTGCCCTGGGGGCGGGGTGGTTGGATGCAAGGACAGATCCATCACCTCCTAGTACATTCCCTCAAAAGGCCTCTGCTTCTTTGTACCTTGAAGCAGCTTTTTTTTTTATTTGATACCCTCATGGGGTGCACATCAACCCTACTCTTGTCTACACTTTCCATCATCACACCCTGGATGTCTCTCTCTACTTTCCTTAGACTCTTTGAATGTCAAATGATTTTGCCAACACACAGAACTCCAGTGACAAAAGGGGACAGGCCGTTTGGATGCCTGGCTGGCTGCCGCCAGATTTCTTCTTTCTGAGCATTATCCGAGTTTAATGAGTTGAAACTCACCAGTATAATTAGCACGAGGCTTAAGATACTACTTTCTGTATGTAATTGAATTTAATTTACAGCTTGAACAATTGCATTTACATGTTCAACCAAATGTTTTTGTCTTTGTTGGTAAAAGTCTCCATCCATATTTATCTAAGAAAGCTTAGCAAGGCCAAGGAGCCTTTGTAAAGAGCTGGGGGTAATAGGGCTTCTCTTTGAATGAACTGCAAAGTGCATTTGTAAAATACAATCCTTGGAAATTACCTAAAAGACTTTAGGCTTTCTGATGTGAGACACTTACTAGCTTTCTAAATGTATAGCCTTAAGCCTTAAAAGAATGCTGCTCTATTGCTTAATACAGCAACCTGAAGCCTCCTGGGGTGAAAACTACTTAGCATAATTAAACTGCTGACTATTCTTGGAGAGGGAAGGTGGGTTTTGTTTTAAGATTACAAGTGGCATTTCCAAGCACTTCGAATGGAGGCCATCTTGATAGTCTAGGGTATCCTACACTCTGCCATCCTTGAATTGCCAGCATAGCAAATGAAAAGTGCTTGTAAGAGACAGTATAATTCCATACACATGTTCCCCAGGGTACCCCCAGACATAGATGAAAGTATCTCTTCCCTCCCTCCTCCCATCCCTTATTTTTAAGCGAAAGCAGAGCGTGAACAAGACAGTGTTTGCAAAACTGAGTTCTTTCCCAGGGACTTGCAGTGAAGATTGAAGACCTATGATCTCATCCTCAAGCTTCCCAGGCAAACATGGAGGACCTGCAAGGCTTGGCCCAGCGTAACTGTCATTGGACTTCAGCCGAGACTTCCGTACCATTGAGCTTTCTTTTTTTTTGTCACTTGTTTCTCACAATCATGTACAGAGAGACTCTCTTTCCACAAAAATAATCTGTAGATTTCAGTGTTCCTTTATAACGTTACTTAAATAGTAAAACACTTTGCTTTGAAAAAAATCTACAAACAAAATAGAAGCAAACCTATAAAGTCAGTGACATCCCGATGGCCAGCTTTAATTCAAAGGGATGACTGATCTTGTTCTGCAGAAACCACATCAGCTATGTCTCGGTAGGAAGCACAGCTGCCATGTTCTGCTCATGCATCCAAAGCTACAAAGGGAGCACGTGATGACACAGTCCTTGCCTCGCTTTACTGAACTGGAATCAAAGTGAATTTTTAATTTGTTAGCACTCTGAGCCATTGGTCTTTCATGAAGTGAGTGTCTGTTTATGTATGACATCTGCCTCTGTTCTTCCTGCGCTGGCCCATGACAGTTAATATGATGCTCCAGCAGAGAATGAGATCAGGGGAGGGAGACGCTTTTGGTTGCCAAGGCCAGGGACAACTCCCCAGGAAGGTAGCCCTGCCTGAGTGAACATGCTGAGAGCTTTGGGGTCTGGGGGCTCCTTGGTATCTTCAGAAGGGTGAGGGGTTTGGAGGGAGTGATGGTAGACTTGCTCCCTCTTGGTCAGGGCAGCAGTCACAAGCGTAGAACTGACAACAGCCCATTGTATTGGTGGAGCCCCATCTATTCCCCGTGACAGCAGAAGGCAGATGGCGCTATCAGAGTAGCTTCTCTGCTCCAGATGACACCTGGTTTACTCCTGAAGATCGTTAGGGCCTATGGTCCCCGTAAAAGAATGATGCCCACTGACCCATGGTAACTCCGTGATCCACAGTCTTGGAAGATGGAATTATCATCCTTCTGGAAGCCCAGTACCACTTCCAACACTGCTCTGGTCCTCTCCCCTACAGCTTGGGTCCTCTCCTCTCCCTCATCTATGCCCACACTCAACACTCAACATTTACCCGCTCCTTGGGGCTGAGTCTCTCAGTCACATACTTCAGAATTCCCATCAACATCTCTAATCCACTCAGAATTTTTTATTATTTCATTTGTGCTGCTGGTTCAGCAACCAGACCTTGAAGCTCTCTGACTCCCTCAGCATCAATGGTCTTTATCATTCCCTCACATTAGCCACCTGCTCAGGTGTCTGCTGTTTGCTTTGCCATCACTCAGAACTCTTTTGCCTCTGAAAGTTTAACTTTCTATATCTTACTCTCTAGTTGTAAACTTTTACCTTAACTCTCATCCTGATCTTTGACCACATGCACACATCTCTGATTGCTTTAATTTATTCATGCTAATGCTTTATCTTATCTTTCCATCCTTCCAGACTAGACTACTTGGACCATTGCTTTAAGCAATTGGTTGCCAAAATTCTCAGTTTCTTTGATCTATTATTCTTCACAGACACATGCTCCATAAAATTCCAACTCCAAGTTAGCTTAACTGTTTGACTTCTATGTTTCCTTGTATCAAAAACCTCTCAGACTGGTAATGCTGATTTATAACCTCGATTAGACTCAAAGGTGCCCAGTAATCTTTATCTATCTTTCTTATTCCCCACAGTGCTTATTTCAAACCTAATCTCTTCTCAAATCTTCTACATCTGCATGTCTTCTCATACTTTTAGAGGGAGCTATGGTCCTATTTCACTCACAAAATGGAATAATTTTCTAGAAACCCCCCCACCATTTTCTGCTACCCTACCTAAAACTGAGCTGCTCAGGCATCCCATTCTTTCCTTCTTGTTTCCTGATTTAATAGAAGAAGAATTTACCCAGTAGCCTATGGCTGATTTCTCCACGTCTGCCCTGGATCAGCTCTCTCGTTGCCTCTCAAGAGATGTTGATGTTTGTCAGTTACCCCTTGTCTATGGTCCCAACACTTTTCTTTCTATTGGCCTCCTTCCATTAGCATTCAGGCACATTCAAGTTATTCCTATATTTAAATTAAAAAAAAAATCTTTGACTCAATCTTACATCCCTTTTTAGCTTTCACCTGACCTTTCTCCTCCTCTTTACAACTAGATCAATTGGAAGAACTGTGTACTCACCCTGTCTTCACTTGATCAATCACCTCCCATTTACTCCTTAACCCATGTCCTTCTGGCTTCTACACCCATCCTTGTACCAAAACACTGCTTGCACCTTGTCTCTCTGTCCTTAAATCTAAGGCAGTCTTCATTCCCTAACGGTCCGTCTGTGGCATGAGACCACTTTCACCTATTCAACACTCAACCTTAGCTTCTGCGGCTCTGCTCTCTCCTGGTTTCCTTCCTACTTCTCTGGCTGGTACTTCTCAGTCTAATTTAACTTCTATTTCTTTAACTTTGGAGGTTCCTGGGATTCTCTCTTGGGCCCTCTTCTCATCTTACTTTAATATATTACACAAGGCAGATCTCAACAATAACCATGGTTTCAAGTTGCTGAAGAACTTTGGAAGTAGCGAAGATGGACTTGAATTCTAGCCAGGGGATGCCATTCAGAAGTGAGTGATTTCAGCTCTGAGAACATTCTCAGACTCTGGGCCCAGACAGAGGGTTATACTTCAGTGACCCACTCAGAGGCACTCTCCTAAAGGAGAGAGAAACTAGGGAGGCTTTTGGTGATTATGAAAGGTTAAAATTACATATTAGAGACTTAGGGGGTCTAAAATTGAGGTCTGTTTGTCTCATAGGACATTTGTTTAGTTCTGGGATAGCATGAGCGAGGTGACACAGCTTCTTAGACATTTCTGCAATTGATCACAGGCTCTATGTCCCCTACTCTTGAATCTGGGCAAGCTAAGTGACTGCTTTGACAAGTAAAATGCTGCAGAAATGATGCTGTAACAAACCCTAAATCCAGGTTTTAAGAGATTTGCAGTTTCCATTTCCTGCCTGTTAGAACCTAGACTCCATGCTGTGAGAATATCCAAACAGCTCCATGGAGAGGTCCATGTGGAAAGGAATCTCAGCCAATAGCTCCAGCTAAGCTCCCAGCTGACAGATATTACCAAATAGCCAGACGTGTGTTAAGTTATCATGGAACCAGATCCTTTCAAACACAGGATCAAATTGTTCCAGGTGAGACACTCCTGCAGATGCTCTATGAAACAGAGATGAGGCATCCCTATCAGGACTTACCCAAATGGTAGATTCACAATCAAAAGAAATGATTGTTGTTCTTTTAAGCAACTACCTTTGGGACTGGTTTGCAAAGCAGCAGTAGATAGTTGGAATGAGATAGATGGTTTGAAAACAGTGCCAAGTGCTTCTCAAAAACACAGTGAAATTTTCCATAGTGTTAGGAGGTTTAGGGAAGAAAGTTCTACTAGAGAGAGATGGTCTGCCTCAAACACCCTGATTGTCCCCATCTCAAGATATGTACTGATGTACAAGATTTCAGAGCCATTGGGAAGAGTTGGAGAAGAGTTGAAGGATGTTGGAGAAGAAAATAAGAGATATAATAACCAAGTCTAATACTTTTGAAGTACAAAATTTAATTCCCTGCAGTCTTCCAGAACTGAGTAGACAGATATCTGGCAGGCTCTTAATCAGAAATCTCAGAAGGGCCATTCCTCTCTTCTTCCTCAAAAAAAAAAGGCTGGATAAAAAATGAAGTTAGTTACATTAAGACTACTAACCACTTCTGTGTGAGCTCAATCTATAAGTGGATCACAGTGATTACCCCATTACCTTAGCTACCTGACAGGAAAACAGAGTAAATACTTACTGGAAAAAGATGTCTTCTGGAGTTTTTATGACTTTTTAAATGGATACTGTCCAGAATATTATCAAAACTTACTAGACTAGAGATTAGCAAAAATATGTGACCTATTGTTGTTCAGCCACTCAATCGTGTCCGACTTTGAGACCTCATAGGTTGCATCACACCAGGCTTCCCTGTCCTTCACTATCTTTCTGAGTTTGTTCAAACTCATGTCCATTGAGTTGGTGATGCCATCCAACCATCTCATCCTCTGTCATCCCCTTCTCCTCCTGCCTTCAATCTTTCCCAGCATCAGGGTCTTTTCCAATGAGTTGGCTCTCCATATCAGGTGGCCAAAGTATTGGAGCTTCAGCATCAGTCCTTCCAACGAATAGTCAGGACTAATTTCCTTTAGGATTGACTGGCTTTATCTCTTTGAAGTCCAAGGGACTCTCTAGACTCTTCTCCAGCACCACAGTTCAAAAGCATCAATTATTTGGCGCTCAGCCTTTTTTATTGTCCAGCTCTCACATCCATACATGACTACTGGAAAAACCATAGCTTTGACTATATGGACCTTTGTAGGTACGTCACCTATACTCAGGAGAAAATAAGAGGCAGTAGGAGACCCATAGACATGAACACGATCTCAGGTGGCCTCGGCCTACAATGGCTTGAAGTGAGGCTTAGGTTTCCAGCCAGAAATTGGACTGGGTCACGGTGGTGAAAGCACCAGATCTTAGACACTAGACAAGTGGTCAGTGACAAGGGCATTGGTCTTTCAGGTTTGTAGAAAAGAAATCCCACAAAGACGGAAAGTAGTGTAGCAAGTAAAGTATTTATTAGGAGGAAAAAGAGTACAGTATGTGTAGATAGACACACAGGCAGACTCAGAGGGAGAGTTCCTGAGTTGCTGAGTCATGCCCTTAAGGTAGTTTGAATCACTTTTATGGGGCATTTCTTCTGGGTTTCCTTTGGGCAATCATTTCGATTTGTTTGGTTCACAGTCCATATTTGATATATCTCAGGATCCTCCCATGTGTGCACATGCATCTCTTAGCCAAGATGGATTCTACTGCAAAGGCCTATGGGTAGAACATCCCTTGATATGATGCCCCTTTGGCTTCCAAAGAGCCTTTTCTGCACACGTATGGTCAAGGAGGTCTCCTGACTTCAGGAACAAGAAATATGTGATTTGTGCAGGATCCAGCCTTCTCCCTTAATTGCCCTGCTATTCTTATCTTGGAGTTTTGGTCAATAGAGAATGAATCTCCAATTGTTTTACCCTAGGGGGCCCATCTGCCTCCTGACTCAAACATAGAGATAAGGGCTTTAAAGTCATTATTAATATGTTAAAGAAAATATAGCAAAAGATGTACAAAAAAGGATAACAATGAAGAATATCAACAGGGGATTGTAATCCAGAGAAAAGAATCAAATGGATGGTTTAGAAATGGAAAATACAGTATTAAAAATTAAGATCTCTTTGGATGTTAAAACTAAGACAATAAAACACAGATTAATGAACTCAAAGATGGATCAATAAGAAACAAAGTGAAACACACATTTCAGGGGAGTGGGAGAGAATGGAGGAAACAGATAAAACACAAGAGAAATGTGAGGCTCAATAAAAGGTCTAACATATGTGTGAATGGAATCCCAAGAGGAGATAGAGAAGAGGTTCAAGGAAATATTTGAAGTGATAATTGCTGATCTTTTCAAACTGATTGAGGACACAAACGGATAGATTCACAAAACTCAGTGAGCCTTAAGTAGAATAAATACAGAGAAACCACCCCTATGTATATCACAGTCAAACTTCTATAAACCAAAAACAAAGGAAAAAATCTTTAGCCTGAGGAAAAAACACATTACATTTAAATGAGGGACAATAAAATTGATAGCTGACATTTCAACAGGAATCATGAAAGCCAGAAGACAATAGAATGACACCTGTAAAATGCTAAAGTAATAGAAAAAAAAGTAAAATTCTATGAGAAAATGGCAGCAAAATGGAGATCAAAACTGAAGGCAAAAACAAAGGCATTTTCAGACAAGCAAGAGTTGAGAAAAATTTTCTCTAGGAATTCTCTTAGAAATATTGAAGAAATTTCTTCAAGCTGAAGGAAAATGACTCCAGAAGGAAGCACAAAACTGGAGGAAGAATGAAGAACAACAATAGTATCTGTGGGTTAACAACACATGGATGTAAACTATACTACGTAAATGATGGGGCTGGGCTTGTACTTCCGAGGGTGCGCCACACAGAATCTTTCCTTCATCCCAACCTAAGGGAGAAAATCATGCCAATTCCTTCCTTCTTGGCTGTCAGGGTGCCTCTGGGCTAATTTTTGTTTTGTGCCCTGGGACTTGATTCATACACACAGGGATAGTCCCCTTTGGGATTTCCTCACCAATTTAGCGATTATCATCCATGAACACCTTCATTTAAGTGAGTTTATCAAAATTAATTTTAGTCTCCTAATGGGCTGCAACTCAGAGACGGTCAGCTTTTGTAGAAAAACAGTGAGAACTTAAAGGGATGATGTAAGATGATGTTTCTCAGATCAAGGGAGAAATCTGTAGTAGAGGCATCCAATGGTTTTCCAGTGATTTTGTGTAAGACAATGTTGAGCCACTGAGTGCAAGCTGGTCTCTTTGATTCTCTTTCAATCTTTTTACTTAAAGATAATTTCTCATTTTAGTTCTGGAAAGTTCTTAACACCTTTGTCACCTGTGTGAATCTTCCACTGAAGCCAAGAAATTTGTCTTAGACTCTGGGCTTGGTGTTATCAAAGTATTATCAATACTCCATTTTTCATACTTATTATTGTTGTCACCACAGATTAGTGGCCATTGGTACTAGTTTTTCACTTATTCATTTAACTGAAGTAGAATATCACTTTATGCCAGAAATGCTATTTTGAGAAATTTGAATTTTCTCCTGGAGAAACCACCATGAGATTTTAAACAGAGGAATCATGTGATCAGACATCCTCTTAAAAATGACTGTTTTTCTATGAACTTTGCATTTAAAAAGTAAAAACAAACAAATCTATCAAAGTGTTCTAAAACTAGTGAGAACCAAAAAAAAGTTTTTGTTTTTCATACCCTTCTGCTACCCTCTAACATTTCGCTCTTAAAGAGTGTGCCAAAAAAGATGGTCCAGACAATGAAAAGTCATAGTTGCTTGCCTGCATCAAACAGACTGCCCCAAGGTGGTAGAGCCCAGGCTCAAGCAGATATATTCTCCTTTTGGTTGCTCCTTCCATGATACCACAGGACCACTACAGAGAAACTAATTCTTATCCACCTGGGCTTCTGAGCTTTGTGGGTTCTTTCCACAGTGCTCCGTGACCGCGATCTCGCCCCCTTTGGGGACATCACCTATTGGCCTCCCTTAACGACTGTACTTTATCCTTCCACTCCTCATCCACATTAAAGAATAACTTTCATTTCACATTTACACTTCAAATGAGTCTTGACAGTGATTAACTAAAATACCCACGTGCACTAACACAGAGCAATAATTTCTGCTTCCTGGCCTTTATTCGAAGATGATGGTTGGCATTAGTTTAACATTTGCTGTCTTCTCTCCTCTGTTTGACCTGGCTGGGAGCAGTGGAAGGAATTTTCCATGGTTCTTTCTCTTAATTGCCAAAACCTTAAAATTCTCCTCTGATAAAGAACCAGACAGCAACTTTGAGCATGCACTATTTTAAGGGAAAACTTGGAGGAGAAAGGATTGAATAATATGATGCAAAGGGGAACCAATCCAGGGAACTAGAATTTATTATTCCAAGGCCTGGGAGCAGAGGAGTAAAGTCATACAGGAAAATGGAAGCACTTTGCATGTGCCTGGGGGTTGCCTGGCAGGGAAGGGAGTGGGGAAAGGGACAAGGCCAGCAAGAAGCAGTGCATACCTCTAGGGAGAGGAGACCCAGTGTGCATGGTCCTGCTGTCCTGCTCTTGGTCACTTTTGCTGGGTAGGAGACTCTTGGCTGCTGCTTTTGTTTAAGATCTATAAGCTCATGTGTGCTCAATCATGTCCGACTCTTTGCAACCCTATGGACTGTAGTCCACCAGGTTCCTCTGTCCATGGAATTTTCCAGGCAAGAATACTAGAGTGGGTTGCCATTTCCTCCTCCAGGGGATCTTCCTGACCTGGAGATAAAACCCACGTCCCCTGGGTCTCCTGCATTGCAGGTGAATTCTTTACCATTTGTGCCACCAGGGAAGATCTATAAGCCAGAGAAAACTAATGAGCAGAAAGTGAAGCTTATATCAGCCTCTGATTGAACAAAGGAGGTAGTGATGGGTATCTCACCCTGCTATTGGCTCCGGAGGTCCAAGAACAGCTGCAAAACAGGATGTGGTCTTGACGGGTAAACCACATGTCTCATGGCTGAGTCACATGTCAAAAGACTAGCCAATGACAATGAGTGACTAGGAGTCTCAAACAGGACACCCCCATCCCAACTGTCCCAGGGCCCTCTGCACCATCAGAGAACACTCAGAGGGAGGCAGAGAGTCTCTCCTCCATTTGGAGACATCAGAGGAAAATCAAAGAAATGACTTCTAATCTGATCCTTACCACTGAACTCTCCACTGATGAGGATAATCGAGGGACAAACACATTAGTCTCCACGTAAAATGACTTTTGGGAAAATTAAGATTGAATTCACTGAGCCTGATGATCATGATAATCTGTAATCAGTGAAACCAAACTTCACAGATAATAGGACTTTGCTTGTCCTCATCCAGTTCAGGGGAGCCCTGTGTGGATGTGGTGTGGAAGGAAGGAGAAACATTCTAGCCTGTAGAAATGTTCCATCTCATTCTGTGCAGCCTCAAGGACATCTGGATTTTGTTTCTTGGACATTGTTCGCATTGGTGGTCCTACTAGTCGGGATGAGCTGGTTGGTGGAATGTGGGCAGCAGTTTTTGGCTTCCAGCTCAAGTCAGGACCCTGGGATCTGGCCACTGTTTAGAGAAGGTCTCTGAGTGGTTCTGTTATCAAGGTGAACACAGGTAAGCACCATATACCAATAAAATGCAGATGAGGGCAGTGGCCATGATCAGATTATTCTCTAGGGTTAATTTATACCAAATTCAGTGCTACTAAATCCCAGTGCTGAATATCTAAAGAGCCCTATGGGATCTGTCCAAAAGAAAGAATGGATGGTTTAGTAAGCTGTCAGAGGCAAGAAAGGAATTTATCTTTATGAGAATTAACTATACAGTTTTAGGACTCTCAACTTTGGCTTCTTAAAGACATAGCATTATTTCTCTCTAAATCTCTAAACTTTGGTAAATTACAAAAGTTTTCAACTGAAACAAAAGGAATGTTTCCTATTTTTCAGTAGAATTTCCTTGCTTTTGATATTTTTTTTATAATCTTAAAAATATTTATTTATTAGTTTGTGTCGATCTTGCGGCACACATGATCTTCATTGCATTGTGGCACACAGACTCACTAGTTGTGGCTCACGACCTCAGTAGCTGTGGAGCAAAGGCTTAACTGATTGCTTTGCGGCATGTGGAATCTTAGCTTCCCGACCAGGGATCAAACCTGCATCCCCGGCATTGCAAGGCAGGCTTCTTAACCACTGGACTACCAGGGAAGTCCCTGCTTTTGATTTCTAAATGTTGGCATCTAGCATAAAAATCAGAGCATCCACAGTACAGGGGGCAGAAGAGCAAGCTTACCACTTTGTGGGCAAGCAGATGCGTGCCCACCTCCTGCCCCGAGTGAGTCACCTTGAGAGAATCAACCTTAATAAACGTTTTGGATAATAGCAGGTCCCACCTTTGAGGGTGACTTTCAGGCAAGAGGCCCCCACCATGGTCCACAGTGGCCTCCAGCCCACCTTTGACAGCTCTAATCTTTACGAAGCTTTTCTTTTGGTTAGGCCCTCATCAACTTTCCTATGCCTCCCACCTCTTCACAAAGGAGACATGAATTTTAAAATGTCTTTGCCCCGGAGCAAAAAACCACTCAGATATAAATACTGCATTTGCCAAAGTCAGATAAAAGGTGGATGTGTATTCTTGAGTGGCAGTAAACCAGTGTGTCCCATATATGCAGACTCATATGAACACAGCTGGAGTCAACTTCAGCATTCTATTAAGTGGAACCATATGAAATTGCTAATTTTGCAGGTAGCAAATGATGAACAATTGGCATCATTGTACAGTTCAGCCTGATAATGTGATGGTTAAAACTGCGGACTTCTGAGGGCTTCAATGTAAACTTTTGACATTATCTCCAAATAAAGGTAAACGTGCAGTCATACAGATACACTGACAAGGTTTATGAACTACTATTAATTCATAGTAAGTTATTAATTCTTAACATTGTTTTTATTATAATATTTAGGGGCTAGTTTTGGCATATCTTCATTTTTAATAAACTTGAACCTCACAAAAACATACAATTGGCTTGAATTTCTTAATCTCTGAGAAGCTTTAGAGAAGGTTAATAGCTAAAAGGCATTAACCCCTCTGTATTTCTCATGTGAAAATACTAAAAGAGAATATTGCTCAAAGGGTTAAGCTAACACAGTCCTTTCTTGTTAGAACCCTTGACTTCCACCCAGAGTAGAATGTTTGGGACGGGGGTTGGTGGCACCATAGAATAGTTTATATTGCTGCTCATGCCAAGAAATGCAACCTTGAGCTCATTGCCAATGTTTGTTAAATGTTCTGTTTAGATAAATAATATTTCAGAAAAAATAATTGAAGATTACAGAGTGCAGAGTACCCTCAGATACTCTGAAATCTCACCATGAATTAAGACAACTCAGTAAAGAACTGCTTATTTAAAATATTTTAAGGACTGTCTCCCCAATTGCTTCACTGAGTTGCCTGTAAAATGGGGTCAATGTGAGAAACAGTACAGTGAAATTCACTGCTGATTGTATTATAATAATATTGTTCTGATTTAAAATGGTGTCTGCTTTATAATAGGGGAATTCCTATTTGGACTTAAATCCAAGAACAGTGACTTTTGTAAATAATTAGATTACCATTTTCAGGATGGCAGTGAGAAATCTTAGAACCAAATCCATGGTCCTTTAATGAATAAGCGTCATTTTTCTTAATCTTATTCCACCTGTACTTTATGTCCCTGCACTTTATATTTGTTTTCTCTTAATTTTTAAAATCAACCTTATTGAGCTATGGTTTATGTGCAGTGAAATTCGCCAATGATAAGTGTAAAAGTCAATGAATTTTGACAAACATGCAGAGTTCTATAACTACCACTACCCTGATGGTATAAAGAACAACCCCGTCACCCAAATAATGTTCCCTAGTGCTCATTTTCCATCAATCTCCATTTACCATCTCCAGGTTCTAGAAGCCACTGATCTTTTTGAAACTATAGAAGCCACTATAGTTTTGCCTTTTCTAGAATTTTATATAAATAGAATCATACAGTTTTTTATACCTGGCCTTTTCCACTTAGAGTGGTCCTTTTGAGATTTATCCATGTTGTTGTGTGTATCAGCAGAGCATTCCTTTCTATTGCTAAATAGTAATTTCATTATGTGAATATGTGAATATTTTAAGATATAGATGGATTCCAATTTGGGGCTGTTATAAATAAAGCTGCAATGAACTTTAATTTACAACTATTTGTGTGGACATATATTTTTCATTATCTTGGGTAAATATTAATACATAAACATGGAGTTATTGGATCATATGTTAAGTGCCTGTTTAACTGTACAACAAACTGCCAAAGTGGTGTCTAAATTGCTTGTACCATTTTCATTTTACAAGCAATATATGAGCATTCCAGTGTTTGCATATCCTTAGCAACGCATGGCATTGTCAGTCTTTTTCATCTTGTATATTCTAGTGCATATGTAGTGGTATATTATTGTGGCTTTAATTTGCACTTTTCCAATAGTTTTTTATGTTAGACATATCTTTATGTTATTTGTCATATAGATATAGATATAAATATGGATATATATATATCTTCTTTTGTGAAGCATCTGGCCAAAAGTTTTGGCTCTCCTATCTTTTTTAAATTGAGCTGTTTCTCTTATTACTGGGTTATAAGAGCTCTTTACATGCTTTGCTTATATATTCTGGATACAGATCTTCCTTAACTTATCATGAGGTTATCTCCCAATAAATCCATTGTAATTTGAAAATATTGTATATCGACCCATTGTAAGTTGGTGGCCATCTGTGTATTTTTGAAAACTTTTTCTTCCAGTATGTTTCTAGCTTTTTATTTTCTTAATAATGTATTTTCAAAAGCAAAAACTTTTAATTATGATAAATTCTAATTTATAAATTTTTTATTTTATAGTTCTTGATTTTCATGTCCTAAGAAATGTTTGCCTAAATAAGAATTATAAATATTATCTTATTATATTTTCTTCTAGAGGTTTTGGGTTTTGATTTTACATTTACATCTGTGAGCTATTTCAAGTTAATTTTGATATGTGGTGTGAGGTAAGGGTCCAAGTTCATTTTTTTTCATGTCAATATTCAACTTTTCCAGGATCATTTATTGAAAGAATATCATTTCTTCATTACCTTTGTACCTTAAAAAAACCCAATAGACCATATATGCTTGCATTTATTTCTAGATTCTATGCTGTTTCATTGATTTAGATGTATGTGTGGTTGTGCAGCTTTATAGTTAGTCTTGAAATTAGGTGATGTGTGTTTTCAAGTTTTGTTATTTTTTTATCCAAATTATTGTAGGTATTCCTTTTCATTTCCATGTACCTTTTAGAACTAGCTCATCACCTTGTGGGAAAAAAATACTAATGGGATTTTGATTGAAATTATATGGAATCCATGTGGCAGACATGAAAATGTGTCTTATAGACCTCCTGCTGTATTTATTTACAAAACAGAGATAGACTCACAGATATAGAAAACAAACTTACGGTTATCAAAAGGGAAAGTGGTGGGGGAGAAGGATAAATTAGGCATTTGGAATTAGCAGATATACATGACTATATATAAAATAGATAACCAACTAGGACCTACAATATAGCAGAGGAAACTATATTAGTATCTTGTAATAACCCTGTAATGGAAAAGAATCTGAAAAAGTTACATATATATAAATTGAATCATTTTGCTATACACCTAAAACTAAGACAATATTGTAAATCAACTATACTTCAATAAATATATTTAAATAATTTTAAAAGGAGTTGATAAGAAATGTTGGTTGTGTGGCAATAAAGATAGATGACAGGATTCAAGTTTAAATAAATACCTAAAAGGTCAACAGTGTATTAAGATAAAGGCTAAATTTCTTTGAAGGAACCTCAGGCCTGCCCTTTTACGTTTTAATCACCAATAGTTCTCCCTGATTACCCTGAGTCAGTGAATCCTTTGATAAAATTGTAAAATAGCTTTGATTTTTGCTTTTGATTTAAAAGAAAGAAACTACTATAAAGGTCCAACCAACTGAATATTTCCTGGATCTACTGCTGTGACCAGCAAAATGTGCAAGTCCAGGAAGTTTACATTCAAAGATAGCCTTCATCCATGTACACCTTTTACATCCGTACAAAACAAGTCATTGGCACAAGATAGTTTATGGAAAAACTATTGCTTTTAACCATGTATGTACAATTCCCAGGAAACATGCATGAGATGTACTAGGTAATGTACAGGACATACCATACAGTATGTGTGTATTTATCTCACCAGTCAATTTTTTCCCCAAGATGTTAATTATCTGCCATGAATGCCTACCCTTTGGCATCAAATGTCAATTTTAATTTAAAACTAATGATTTCAAACCTTCAACAAAAGCAGATACCTCTCACAGACAGCCATGTATACAGTGGATTTTTCAGGAGTGTTTTGTTAGATGCATGCAGAAAACATCCATTTTGAACAGAATTTCTAAGCTGAGAAAAGGAGAACAAAGATAAAGATAAGAATCTGCCTCCTCATCCCCATCAGTTGTCTGTGACCACAGTTTGGAAACTGGGGATAAACATGATGAAAGGAAGGGCGGGAGGCAGACAAGAATATTGGCTGAAGGAAGGCCACTTTTTGTAAATTTACTTCTAAAAGAGTATCAGCTTTCCTGGGTTGGCCAATGGGATACTTATTCATCAATAACTATAACATGAAGTTGCCTAAACGCAAAAATGTTTACAACCCCTAAAGTACAGAATGCAACTATTCACTCTGCATGTGTTGACGTCATAGAAGAACATGGTCTCTCCAAATGTTACCAAATAGAAGTTCATGTACCTGACCTACATTGAGTCCATACAAAACTGAAATATCAACGTTGGGAGCAGAGATTTATTGCAGGGCCGTGAAAAAGAATGGGTGGTCCATACCCCTCAAAACCTTGAACTCCTTGAAGGCTTTCAGCAAAACATTTTTAAAGGCAAGGTGAGGGAGGGGGTGTGGTTAGTTGTTGCAGACTTCTTGGTATTGGAATCCTTCATTCGTGCAGCTGTCCGTGGAGGTCACGTCATGATGTTCCTGTAAACCTCCAACAGGACAAGTGTTATTCTCTGTTCTTCAACTTTTTATCTTTACAGGAAGGGAAAAGTGTTATACCTTTAAAGGTCAGAGGCTTGAAAATGGGCTGTTCTGTCCATTTGAGGTGATAGGCAATAGCAATAGAATTAGGCAATAGCAATGGAAGCAAAAGCAATAGAATACAAAGGTTAAAGAGACAGATTCAATATGGAGTCAGATTTGTTCTTCCCTATGGCAAAATCTCATGGAAAAATCAGCTTCACATTGTGTTAGAGAAAGGAGATAGTGGACAGAAATGGCCAAGTTGCAGTCAATCAAGGTCCTATCACACATGTGTGGATTTATCCAGCTGGCCACTTGTACTGTTTCTCCACCATGATTCTTCCATTTGGAAGTTATGAAAGAGGAATTTATGATTCAACTTTGGGTTAAGGCTGCATGAATTTTAAGGTCTCTTCCTAATCCAAGGGTTCTATGAAGCCATAAAAATGCTGCATGTGGCCAGATTTTTTGCTGTCACGTCCCTTTATACCACCCTTACCTTTTCATGAGGGGGAAAAAATGTTTTATCAAAGACTTACATGGCTTTATTTTTTCTATGAACATTTTTATATGCAAATTATTTGACATTGACTAGTTTGGTGTTCTTCAGCCAGGACTGTGATTTCCAAACCTGAAGAAGCAGATCAAGACAGGTGCTCTGCATGGTGATATCAGCAGGACAGCATATTTGAAGTTTCAACACGCGGCTCAGAAATGTCTGAGATCTCTTCCTCTGCCCTCTCTCTTTTCATTGCTCTTCTTATCATCTCCTTCTTCCATCCCTGTTTCCATAATCATCCTCCAATTTGTTCTGATTTCAATCAAACACAGACACACATTCATTATACTACACTTTGTTATCTATTTTCTTTCCTTTCAAATTTTGCTCATTTCCCCACCTTTCCTCCATTTTATTTCTCCTCCTTCTGCTCCTCATTTTTCAGACTCAGGTCTTAGAGCCAGGCTCTGAGGACTCATTAAGGATGGAAAGGACAGCTTTTGTTGTTCTCCAAATTGGAGACCATTTCTAATGCTCCCTTTGGGGAAGAGAGGAAACTGAAAAGTCAACAACGTTAGTAAATTTTTAGTTCCCAGGAATTAAATTGAAAACTAATTCTTGATACTTAAGACCTTAGAGACTAGGCCTTAGGACATAGCATCAGTGGACACAGAATTTCAACAGATTTATTTATTAGTAAGTTTTATTCACTGATGTCATTCTGGATAGTATAACATTGTTGGAA
This sequence comes from Okapia johnstoni, assembly GCA_024291935.2. Lineage (NCBI taxonomy): Eukaryota > Metazoa > Chordata > Mammalia > Artiodactyla > Giraffidae > Okapia > Okapia johnstoni. The sequence continues at coordinate 11,931,622 of CM044324.1, forward strand.
GAAAGTTTGTTAGTTTTTTAAAGTAAAAATTATATTGAGTGTATTTTGGTGTTTCTGAAGTAGAATTTTTCCCTTTTCTGAGTACCCAACATTTTGCCTTTTTAACAACACTCTGATTTTTTTTTTTTGGAGACTTTTCCTCTTTACCATGAGGCACAACCTTGGTGGAACAGATCAGGAGCATGCCTTCCAGTCAGGAAGACATCTGTGTCCCTGGAGACTCCTTCTCCCAACTCCTTCTGCACCCATCACTGCAGAGCCAAGGACCAAGCACATATTCTGGGCTCAGCTAACTGCAAGATTATTCTGGTGATTCAGTGGGGTGACGATGCAAAACTGAAGATTAACTGGTTTCAGTTCATCCATTCAGTGGAACTGACTGACATTCAAGTAGTTCCTGTCCTGTTTCCACCACTGCCATGTAGGATCTGCTGCTGCTAAGTCACTTCTGTCGTGTCCAACTCTTTGTGACTCTATGGACTGTAGCCCACCAGGCTCCTCTGTCCATGGGATTCTCCAGGCAAGAATACTAGAGGGGGTAGCCATGTCCTACTCCAGGGGATCTTCCTGACCCAGGGATCAAACCCATGTCTCCTGCATTGGCAGGTGGATTCTTTAACACTAGAGCTACTTGGGAAGCCCAGTGTTGGATCTGGTAAGGATTAAATCATGTTAAGTGGCTATAGTAACTAGCATATCACTTTCCCTTAGTAATTGTTCAATAAATGTTGGGCATCACACTGATTATGAAGAAGATATATTCTATGCTGGTTAATGAAGTTTTCTTTTGAAAATACAGTAAAATAAATGATATAGTTCAATTTTTATCTTCATAATATCTGTGTTTGAGTGTCTGATTTATGCTTCAGGATCTTCATTCAGACTGAAGCCTTGTCTCTCTGAAAACCAAGTGGATACAGTGTAGAAAACTTAGCATAACTAGAAACAGCTGTTGGTAAACTGACTGTGCACAGAGACTGCTTAGTATCCTTATAGATTATAGCACCTAGCGCCTGTTAACAATTTGATAGCTATGCTTAATTATTTAATGTTCTTGTTCTGAATATCCTGTTAGGTCTTAGGGTTAACCTCTTTGACTTAAATCTTTATGTTCTTTGAATGGAGCATTTCAGGGGGCAGGGTAATCACACAATCTGTTTATATGTAGGCTTCTATATAAATGTATTTTGTCCAAATTCTCTCAGAGTAATCATCTAGACCGTTACCTTTCTTTTTCCTAAAGTATTCATTGTAGGGGGCAGGGAAAGTTGGTGAAGAAGATCAAGGGTCGTAGATAGAGGATGAAGAGAATAAATGGGCCCAGGACAAGAAGAAAGCCCCTGATAATTTTTTAAGTGAAACGTCTTATTGTTTCATGAATGCTATTGTAGATTTATTTATTTTATTTATTTTTGTCTGTGCTGGGTCTTTGTTGCTGCGTGCGTCTGTCTCTAGTTGAGGGGAGTGGGGGCTGCTCTATAGTTGCAGTGCAAGGCCTCTCACTGGGGTGGCTTCTCTGTCCCGGAGTATAAGCTCTTGAGTGTGTGGGCACCAGTAGTTGTGGCACCCAGGCTTAGTTACTCCACAGCATGTGGAATATTCCCAGACCAGGAATCTAACCCACGTCCCCTGCATTTACAGGCAGATTCTTAACCAATGGACCACCAGAGCAGTCCTGCCCATGATTCTTAGAGTTTATGGGAGTCTGTGACAGCCCATGACCTGGTTCCTATATCCTGACCCACTCAAGAACCCCACCTAAGGCCAGGGCTGTTCACACAAGGTATCACATCCTCTGGACCTGCTGGTCTACCAGGCCTGGCCTCCGTCATCCGAAGGAGAGTTGAGGATAACCTCCAGACAGGCCAGAGGAAGGGTCGGAGCTGCAGCAGGCCACTGGGGGACCTTGGGGAAAGCTGGCAGCCCGGGGACTCCTCAAAGCTCCTGCTGTCAAGAGACTGCTTGTGAACTAAAGGCTGGCTCTAAAAGTTTAGGAAATAAAACACCCAAAGAGAACAGAATGAAATAAAATCCTTTGCTGAAGCTATGACTCTGCCACTTACTCTTTGGTAGAAACATGATGATAAAATCACAAGCTGCACCTCATATCTCTAAACACCTCATTTCTGAGAAAAAATATCAAATATTTGGGGACTGCAGTCTTAGCTTCAGTCCAAATTGAAGGAAATGCCAGGGTTTTTTGCAATGAGGCAGTCCAGCTTTAGCAACATGGTGACTTAGTGAGAGCATCTTTGGGCAGCCAGAGGATGCATGTTAGTTGCTCAGTTGTGTCCGACTCTTTGGGACCCCATGGACTGCAGCCCTCCAGGCTCCTCTGTCCATGGGATTTTCCAGGCAAGAATGCTGGAGTGGGGTGCCATTTCCTTCCCCAGGGCATCTTTCCAACCCAGAGGTAAAACCTGGGTCTCTTGCATTGCAGGCAATTTCTTTACCATCTGAGCCACCAGGGAAGCCGAGAGGCTTGATTATTTCACCAGAGGCTCCTACTACCTTCCTTGGGGCTGTAGTGCTCCCAGACATGACCCCTTGTACTCTTTCTATAGTTAATTCTATATGGATTTGGACATATTTCTCTCCCCATTAGAAGCAAAAGTTTTTACAGATTCTTTAGAAGACAGTAAAGAACATAGTTGGGAGCTTCCCTTAGGAAACTGATGAAGACTCTAAAATACCTAAAACAAAGTTTCCCAAAAGAGTAACTGCTAACATGTAGAAATCAATGTTCTGCATACCAGGTTCATTACAATCAGATGGCACATTGGCTATGCAGGAATATTCCCCATCCCTTCCTCAACCCCCTCTGCCCACTCAGCAGGCTCAAATGCTGACCTCAGGTATCTAAAGTCCAAGCCTCAAGAGGATAAAATGGTCCTAGTGGACTTTCATTTCCTCTTGGAACCTTCCTCCTGATCTCTGTAGCTTTACCTCCAGGTGATCTCCTATGGATCTTTAGTGTGCAATATGTTTAGGTTGCCTGGTCACAATGAGTTCAGCTCTGATTCTTGACTTCTGAATCAGGTCCGGGAAATTCCTTTTCTTAGTTAGAAGTTGTCTGCATGGATCTTCAAGCCATCCGTATATCACAGGTTTCCTCCATAACCTGTACTCTCGGCTGACCTATTGCATACTGACCTGGTTAAGTAGTCTAAATCAGAAGCCCTCCTGGAGGGCTTGTTTAAAAATCACAGGTTTCTGGACCCCACCCCTAGAGTTTTGGATTCAGTAGATCTTAACGAGCGGCCAAAAGTCTGCATTACTATTAAGTTCCCAAAAGATGCTAAAGCTGCTGGTCAGAGATTACTCTGTGCAATCTATCGGTCCACAGTCTTGACATTTAAAATGTAGCTCTTGGACCACCTGCATAGGGACAACCTGGGAGTTCTTTAGATACGCAGTATCTGGGATCCCATCCTGGATGTACGGAATGTGAATCTTAATCAGGTTTCCAAGTGCTTCCTGCAGGTCAAAAGCACCTCCACTTCAGTGCTTATTAAATTGAAGCATGTACACCCTGTAGTGTGCCAGCCACACACAAATGACAATTTAAAACTTTATTTTTATATTAAAATCAACACTAGTATATGAAGGGGTAGAAAGCACAATTCACAGAACTTTTTAAAGTGAAAATAAGAAATTATAAATAAATTTCTGATTTATAGAAGGTAATTTTAGGTGCCACCTCTCAAGGATCTTTGGCAGGTACAATATTTACCATCTTCTCTTATGAATAATTACGTTAGAATTTTTGAGAAGCTGTACTGCCTCACCAGTTTCTGAGAGCACAGGGGCCTGATTCTATTCATCATGATGTGGCTTTTTTTCCCTTAATAATGTGGTTTTAATAGCGGTTGTGTCTTCCCTAGGGCACAGCACATGCATTTTTCTTGTCATAACTAGCAGAAGACTTCTCATTTAGTTGGAGGTTTGATAATCTTGTTGGACTGCTTCCTGTTCCCTATTTCTAGCCTGACTTTCCAGTTACAGCTTCTTCTGTGCAGAGAGAAAAATTGTAGTTTAGTAGAAACTATAATATACACTTGTGGATATTAGATTCTAGTTGTTAGCTTTTTTTTTTTTTTGAGGTTTTGTTTTCTATCTGTAAACTGAACAAGAAACTGAATTGTTCTCAGCTCCTCCAATATTTGGCAGCAACTCTCCGAACTAAAGTTTCCAGTTTTTCTCTCACTCTTCTGACTCAGAATCATTGAGAACTAAAGTGGTTTTTTTTTTTTCTCAAAGCCACATAACGTTACATTGGACAACTTGATATCAGTTTTGAAGAGATCACTACAGTAGCCCACATATGGACAACCTTCATGCCTCTTGCTGTGTGACCACTGGGAACGACCATACAAGACCTTCAGTTCACAAACCAGGAAAATCTGTTAGACTGCCACTGCTGGTCTTACTCCATCTGAAGATACTTCCAGACTGACATAGAGATAATTTTCTGGACTGACTGCCTTCAAAACTCAGAAACTGGGATTATGGTTTGCTCGGACCATTAACCATTGCTTTTCTTTTGTTTTCACAGAAATGTCTCTTATTAAAAACCTGGTGGACAGACTTCCCTGGTGGTCCAGAGGCTAAGACTCTGTGCTCCCAATGCAGGGGGCCCAGGTTCAATCCCTGGCCAGGGAACTAGATCCCACATGCCAAAAGTAAATGTTCTCATGCCACAGCTAAAGATCTAGGGTGCTGCAACTAAGACCTGGTATGGCCAAGTAAGTAAATTAATTAATTTTTTTAAACCTGGTGGAAATACTCACACCATGTAGGACTAACTTTGGGATCCCACCTACCACATCTACTAAATGAGACACAGTTGTTTAACTAAACTGACTTACTTCCAAGACTGGGAGACTAGTTCAATAGAGCAATCTATGAATTCAGTTTCAAAAGCAGAGCTGAAGAGGGCAAAATAAGCCACCCCAAAAGTACAAGTGCAAGACGGACACTTTGTCCCTATTAAAGCAGGAAATAAGTTTCACATGCAGAGGTCTGCTCCCTATACCATGAGGATAAAAGGCATCCTTATCACCAGAAATAGGGAATTCAGTGCCAAGAAGGCTGCATAAACAAACCTTGTTACTTTCTTCACAAATTTACTACCCCAAGATCAACCCTTCCGCTTTGTCAATTCTTCACAAATGTATTGTTTCCTTGTCCAAAAGATATTAAAGTTTCCTGCTTGGGCCACATTGGGAAATCACATTTTATAGGTGCCCTAGTGTATACAATTAAATTTGTTTTTCTCTGGTTAATCTGCTCTTGTGTCAATTTAATTATGAGAGCAGCGAAAGAACCTCGAAGAAGGGGAAGGTTTTCCTCCCCAACATCTGTAAGTTCTGATGAGACGTTTCCTCCCTCCTCCCCTTCTTCACTCCCCTCCCACCAGAGAACTAACTTTTTTCAAAATCCTATTTTACTCAGAGTTACAATGCTGAGTATTTTAATGCATGCAGTCATAAGAGCAAACTCTGCTAGGAGAAAGGCTGCCATCCATTCCTGCAGTAACTCTAACGTGTCTCCTTAGAGAATTCTGTTGATTCTGCTTTGTTGAACATCTAAAGAGACTGAAACTAGGAGGGAGGCCTTAGAGATGAAGCTGGAAGAGAGCGGCTTATCAATTCCTTAGGAGACAATAAAGGATGTGGAGAGAAAATTGTGGGGTTTTATATTTAGAGAAGGAGGTAAATGTGTAGGAAATGCGAAAAGTTGTATTTGAACTTTGATGGTGAAATCATACCCAATAAAATCCCTTGCCGACCACCACCATTACTTTTGAAATTCTGGTTCCACAGATGGAGGAGAGAAGAAAGACTCCTTTTGCTATGTTGGTCTTCTGGCACACGGATAAGATAACAACCTTATGATTACTTCTTTTACAGATTAAGAATGCTACTGAGGACTGTATAAGAACTTCTTCCGAATGTAGTCATGAAGTCATGAAGTAGGGTCACAATAAAATAATCACAAGGGACTCTGGCTGAAAACGCTGTACTTGTTCATTTTATTTGGTCTTGATACAAAACAGCTCAAGTGGTAAAAGCTTTGCTCAGTCATCAAGGAATAGTAGCTGTGGATAAGTAGCTGTGATTTTTTTTTTTTAATTTATTTGACAGTGCCATGTCTTAGTTGAAACGTGCAGGGTCTAGTTCCCTGACTAGAGATTGAACCCTGCATTGGGATCCCGAGTCTTAACCACTGGACTGCTAGGGAAGTCCTGTAGCTGGTAATTTGAGAAGGAAATGCTTTGTAAAGAGCAAAGTTTCTCAGGGTGCTCTGTATGATACCGTCTTGGGCCTAACTTAGTAATCCAGGCTCCAAGGGAGGCACTTACAAGCCAGTCTAAACAGCACTGTACAGAAAGGGCTAGAATGCTAACTTTCCATCCTTGTCATCATACCTATCAACCTCATGCTGGGCTTCCCCAATGGCTGAGCTGTAAAGAATCCACCTGCCAATGCAAGAGACGTAAGAGATGTGGGTTCATCCCTGGGTCAGGAAGATCCTCTGGAAGTGGAAATGGCAACCCACTCCAGTATTCTCACCTGGGAAATCCCCACGGACAGAGGAGCCTGATGGGCTATCATCCATGGGGTTGCAAAGAGTTGGACATACCTGAGCACACGTACATACTACCTCATGCCTCTTAAAAACTTCCAGCACTTTTATTCTGATGTATATGAATTAAATTGAAATTTTACAATAACTTACAAGATAGTTTACAAATTAAAAATTGTTGGGGAAACAGATGGTGCTAATTTATAAGGAACAAAGTGGAAATATATACTGATGGAATTTGCTCTAGAAATTGCCCTGAAGAGGGTGATGGTTTTCTAAGTTTCTGAATTTTTCTCCATGAGAGCAACATTGGCTGGATTCCAAAACTCAAGACATGCTCACCCCACGTGATGCTTGTTTTACAGCAAATAAGTTTGATACAGTCTTTCCCTTTGCATCTTGCTAAGCAGCTTTGAAACTGTTTTACTGGCACCCCTTTTCAAAGTAGGGTGTGATTCCACAGAAAGAATCATGCCCGGGCCAATAATAGAGGCATAAAATCTGACATCCTTGGGATTTTCACATGACTGTCAGAAGGCAAAATATAGAAGATGATGTAAGTTCAGTGGTTATGAATTTGTAGTCAAATTTCAATGCCCTCATTAGTACATCAACAGTGATAACTTCATTATATTCTGCGCTTAGTATTTAGTAACAAAGAAGCAGAGAAAAGCTCTTAGAGGGGGAACTATTTCTTTTGAATAATGAGTTACAGCTCAAAGGAAGCAACTGTGTTTCTTCTCTGCTCACAAGTGCTCTTGAGGGGACCAAGTCTTTGCAGGAGGTGAAGCTGGGTGACCCTGGGCTCAGAAGTCACCTGGGGCCTGGAGGCTCAGAGGTCCTCTCATGGAGGGGGGTTTATAAAGTGTCATCAGAGAGCTTTGGGTACCATCAATTTATTAAAATAGGTGGCGTCAGGGTCCCCATGTTTCTTGTGGAAAGCCAAGAGGTCACACCCGGGGGGTCCTCCAGAGGAAATGAGAGCAATATAAAACTTGCTGCCCTCTGGCCCCCTGCATGGGTGGTTTGCGCTGTCTCTTCTCTCAGGAAGTCTTGGATCAAAAGTGCTAAGTGCAGACAAAAGGACAGCCCAGCTTCCTGGCAGCTCTCGGGTCTTTGTCTTTCTTTACTTGAATAAAAAGATGGGTACTTTTCGGAGAGTACACTTAGGTGAAGGACAGACTCCTTTTCAAACGCCCAGAAAAGAATCTGTAAGTCTTATGAAGAGTCAGGTTTTTATCATATATCTAAAAAGGTAACCAAATAATATTATATTACATCTAGGCTGACTGTATCCTAGAGACACTAACAACAATAGTATTTGACTGAGAAAACAGATGAAAAAAATACATGTGTCATGTGAAACCCAGGCCACAGTCAGTCCTTCTGATCTAATTAAAAATCTTTCAGCCTAGCTCCATGGGTTTGGCTTTTCCATGCTTTCTGCAGGGTATTTCCACCAGGATGCTGGAGTGCTGGGAAGTGCTGGAGTGCTGCCACTGAGTCCAATGTGCTCTGCAACACAGAGCTGGATATGTGGTCCCAGAACCAGTATGACCATTTTCTCCTTGCTGCTGCTACTCGAACACACACACCACTCAGCAACCTCGGGATGTTATTGTTTAGTCACTCAGTCGCGTCCAGCTCTTAGCAGTCCCATGCACTCTACCCCACCAGGCTGCTCTGTCCATGGGGTTTCCCAGACAAGAACACTGGAGTGGGTTGCCGCTTCCTTCTCCAAGGGATCTTCCTGAACCAGGGGTTGAACCCACATCTCTTGCATTGGCAGGTGGGTTCTTTACCACTGAGCCACCTGGGAAGCCCCAGCATCCTTGGGATAGATCTTCGTTAAAAGTCATTTCATAGTCCCCAAAGTGCAACTGTAACTCATGTGACTGTTATGAGATGGTGCATGACAATCATGTATTTGACAGAGGCCTTAGATTTCATTTGTGAATACTTTTTCATTAAAAATGAGTCATTAAAATGTGAGAAAGATATTGAAAAATGCCATAATCATGTCATCCTAACACAATGGCTACCACTTCTTTATTGTGCATGTTTTACATAGTGACAATCATAGTATTGTTTTTAATTCTGATTTTAAAAATAACTTTATTGGCATGTAGTTGATTTACAATGTTGTTAGTTTCAGGTATACAGCAAAGTTAGTCAGTTACACATATACATATATCCACTCTTTTTTATATTGTTTTCCCTTATAGGCCATTAGAGAGTATTCAGTAGAGTTCCCTGTGCTATACAGTAGTATCTTATTTTTTTTTAAATGTTTCACCACATTTTTCACACTGTTCATATATTCTTCTTAAGCTATTTCTCTAGGTGACTGCATGTTAATTCATTGTATACTGTACCCATATGATCCTATGGCTGGACATTTAGAGTGTGTCCTTTCCCCTTCTTGTTGATAATGTTTTAGAGAATACTCTTCATAGAGCTTTTGTTCTACTAAATTATTTTCTTAAGGTAAAGTCTTAGGAAAGAAATCACTAAGTCAAACTGTATGACAACCTTCTTTGTTGCCTTATTCTGTGTCAAATTACTTTCCCCAAAAAGTTTATACCAATTTACAATGCCAACTCTTATCCTTATCCTTTAGAGGGCAAACAGAATGCAAACCACAACCACATAAAACTAATCAAACTCATCACATGGACAACAGCTTTGTCTAACTCAATGAAACTATGAGCCACGCCATGTAGGGCCACCTAAGATGGATGAATCATGGTGGAGAGTTCTGACAAAATGTGGTCCACTGGAGAAGGGAATGGCAAACCACATTAGTATTCTTGCCATGAGAACCCCATGAACAGTATGAAAAGGCAAAAAGATATGACACTTAAAAATGAACTTGCCAGGTCGGTAGGTGCCCAATATGTTACTGGAGAAGAGTGGAAAAAAAAAACTCTAGAAAGAATGAAGAGACAGAGCCAAAGCAAAAACAGTGCCCAATTGTGGATGTGACTGGTGATGGAAGTAAAATCTGATGCTGTAAAGAACAATACTGCATAGGAACCTGGAATGTTAGGTTCATGAATTAAGGTAAATTGGAAGTGGTCAAACAGGAGATGGCAAGAGTGAACATCGACATTTTAGGAATCAGTGAACTAAAATGGAATTGGAATGGGCGAATTTAATTCAGATGACCATTATATCTACTACTGTGGGCAAGAATCCCTTAGAAGAAATGGAGTAGCCCTCATAGTCAACAAAAGAGTCCTAAATGCAGTACTTGGGTGCAATCTCAAAAACGACAGAATGATCTCTGTTCGTTTTCAAGGCAAACCATTTAATATCAAGGTAATCTAAGTCTGTGCCCCAACCAGTAACGCTGAAGAAGCTGAAGTTGAACGGTTCTATGAAGACCTTCTAGAACTAACACCCCAAAAAGATGTTTGTTTCATCATAGGGGACTGGAATGCAAAAGTAGGAAGTCAAGAGATTCCTGGGGTAATAGGCAAATTTGTCCTTGGAGTACAGAATGAAGCAGGGCAAAGGCTAACAGAGTTTTGCCAAAAGAATGCACTGGTCATAGCAAACACCCTCTTCCAATAACACAAGAGAAGACTCTACACATGGACATCACCAGATGGTCAATACCGAAATCAGATTGACTATATTCTTTGCAGCCAAAGATGGAGAAGCTCTATACAGTCTGCAAAAATAAGGCCAGGAGCTGACTGTGGCTCAGACCATGAACTCCTTACTGCAAAATTCAGACTTAAACTGAAGAAAGCAGGGAAAAACCATTAGACCATTCAGGTATGACTTAAATCCCTTATGATTATACAGTGGAAGTGACAAATAGATTCAAGGGATTAGATCTGATATAGTGCCTGGAAAACTATGGATAGAGATTTGTGACATTGTATAGGAGGCAGTGTTAAAGACCATCCCCAAGAAAAATAAATGCAAAAAGACAAAATGGTTGTCTGAGGAGGCCTTACAAATAGCTGAGAAGAGAAGCTAAAGGCAAAGAAGCAAATGAAAGATATATTCATTTGAATGCAGAGTTCCAAAGAACAGCAAGGAGAGATAAGAAAGCCTTCCTCAGTGATCAATGCAAAGAAACAATAGAATCGGAAAGACTAGAGATCTCTTCAAGAAAATTAGAGCTACCAAGGGAACATTTTATGCAAAGGTAGGCATGATAAAGGACAGAAATAGTGTGGCCCTAATAGAAGCAGAAGATATTAGAAGAGGTGGCAAGAATACACAGAAGAACTGTACAAAAAAGATCTTCATGACCCAGATAACCATGATGGTGTGATCACTCACCTAGAGACAGACATCCTAGAATACGAAGTCAAGTGGGCCTTAGGAAGCATCACTACAAACAAAGCTAGTAGAGGTGATGGAATTCCAGTTGAGGTATTTCAAATCCTAAAAGATGATGCTGTGAAAGGGCTGCACTCAATATGTGAGCAAATCTGAAAAACTCATCAGTGGCCACAGGACTGGAAAAGGTCAGTTTTCATTACAATCCCAAAGAAAGGCAATGCCAAAGAATGTTCAAACTACTGCACAATTGCACTCATCTCATACACGAGGAAAGTAATACTCAAAATTCCTCAAGCCAGGCTTCTGCAGTACATGAACCATGAACTTCCAGATGTTCAAGCTGGATTTAGAAAAGGCAGAGGAACCAGAGATCAAATTGCCAACATCCGTTGGATCATTGAAAAAGCAAGAGAGTTTCAAAAAAACATCTACTTCTGCTTTATTGACTACAACAAAGGCTTTGACTGTGTGGATCATAACAAACTGTGTTAAATTCTTAAAGAGATGGGAATACCAGACCAACTTACCTGCCTCCTGAGAAACCTGTATGCAGGTCAGGAAGCAACAGTTAGAACCCGACACGGAACAACAGACTGGTTCCAAATAGGGAAAGGAGTGCATCAAGGCTGTTTATTGTCACCCTGCTTATTTAACTTATATGCAGAATACATCATGAGAAATGCTGGACTGGATGACGCAGGAGCTGGAATCAAGATTTCTGGGAGTAATATCAACAACCTCAGATATGCAGATGATACCACCCTTATGGCAGAAAGTGAAGAAGAACTAAAGAGCCTCTTGATGAAAGTGAAAGAGGAAAAGTTATCTTAAAACGCAACATTCAAAAAACGAAGATCATGGCATCCGGTCCCATCACTTCATGGCAAATAGATGGGGAAACAGTGGAAACAGTGACAGACTTGATTTTTGGGGGCTCCGAAATCACTGCAGATGGCGACTGCAGCAATGAAATTAAAAGATGATTGTTCCTTGGAAGGAAAACTATGACCACCCTAAAGAGGATATTAAAAAGCAGAGACATCACTTCGCTGACAAAGGTCCATCTAGTCAAAGCTATGGTTTTTCCAGTGGTCATATATGGATGTGAGAGTTGGACTATAAAGAAAGCTGAGCACCAAAGAATTGATGCTTTTGTACTGTGGTGTTGGAGAAGATTCTTGAGAGTCCCTTGGACTGCAAGGAGATCAAACCAGTCAACCCTAAAGGAAATCAGTCCTGGGTGTTGATTGGAAGGACTGACGCTGAAGCTGATACTCCAATACTTTGGCCATCTGATGTGAAGAACAGACTCATTGGAAAAGACCCTGACTCTGGGAAAGATTGAAGGCAGGAGGAGAAGGGGATGACAGAGGATGAGATGGTTGGATAGCATCACTAACTCGAGGGACATGAGTTTTAGCAAGTTCTGGAAGTTGTTGATGGGCAGGGAAGCCTGGCATGCTGCAGTTCATGGGGTTGCTAACAGTCAGACACAACTGATCAATTGAACTGTACTGAACAATGCCAACAGTAAACAAACTGCAGTAAATGTATAAGATCATTCTTTTCATAAAGTTTGGATAGAAGTGTGTTTTTTTGCTAATTCAGAAGCAAACGATTTCCCAAACTTGCTTTGGTATGCACTTCTTTGGTTATACTTGTGAAAATATAAATTATTTCCCTGTGTTTCTTATTTGCATGTCCTCTTGTACCAATTATTGGAGTGACATATTTGTAATTTCTCCTATGTGCTGGATCCATCAATTTTATAACAGGGGCTATAAAACCTGCACAGCAATGAAGTCTTCATAATCTATCTGTTTCTTTCATTATCTTGAGGAATGTCTTCGTAATGATGTTTTTGACTCACAGATATGACTAAACAAATATTCAGGCCAACACTTGATTGAGCTAGAGTCCAGATTTCATCCTAGGGTAGAAAAAAGTGGTCAGTAATAATAGCCTCAAACCAGTGATTCTAAGGAATCACTAAGGAATCACCAGTGATTCTAAGGAATAAAGGTTTTTTTAATTTCTTATTCTAATGAATAAAAACAGTTTTATCAGGGAGGCAGAGCTATAGAAACGTTGAGCTATTAAGGTGCATATCTAAGCAGGAGACACTATCTTACCCAGCACAGGAGAGGATCTTATTTAAAGATCTATTTATTTGGATGGTCTCTCTAGACAGCCAGTGTTTCTTTCCCCTGGACAAGGGAAAAAAAAAAACCTGTCATCTCTCCCAAGCTCAGTCATATCCTGAGCGCCCAGCACAATTCACAGCATGTAGCATGTGTTTAATAATTATGTGTTAAATAAAGAAATGAAATCATGTGACCACAGCCTAGGCTGCCTGAAAAACAATGGTGGTATTACTTTCCTAAGATGCCTGACTTCAAAATGCCATCGTATATATGTTTAGTTCTATTGCTGTTCTCTTTAACAAAACAAATAAAAAACGAAAAACCGAAAAACAAATAGGACAAGGAAAAATCCTTCTGGAACCATCTTTGCTGAACTCAAGCTGCTTGGTTGACATCTCCTGAGTCTGTGCGGAGGAGGACCACTGGAGTGAACCGCGTGTTGGCCGAAGAGGCTCCCTAGGAACTGTCCTCCTCTGGGTTGAGTCCTCCCCAGGGAGTGGGGAGGGGCCTGTTTCACTGGCAGCCATTGAGTAAGTCAACCATGTTCTCTGTTTGACTCTCAAGAGAGGCACGTGCGCTTTGAACCTTAGAGAGAGCCTCTGGATTGACAGTGAAGCCAGGGTTCAGGAGAAAGCTTCAGAATAAACTTCTACCAGATGAAATACGAGCAATCGACCTAGATGGTTGCCAAACACCAACCCCAGGAGGCCGGGGGCGGGCTAGCTAGTCACTGATGGCAGAAGGGGTACTGTTCCCTGAGTAAAGCTAGGAAAAGGGAGGCCGGTCCTGGGAATCCGAGAGGGAGGGGCCGCCCCCCGGAGGCTGCACTTCACTTCCTGGGAGCACACCTCTCCTTGCATAATTTCCCCCGCGAACCCGCACAATAGGCAAGATGCGTGCTCAAGAGGCTTTCCTTTGCCTAAATAGCATTTTTTGCACACATTATTGGCAGAGCCCTCTCCTCTCAGCCCGAGTCTATGATTGGCCTTGATTACTCGACAACGGGAGGTCAGGGATGGGTTACCCGGCTCCCCACGGCCTCCTCTCCCATCCAGGGATAATCATCAAGATTCTCAAATTCTAAATTCGCTAAGGGCTGATTCGCCACACTTGCCACTTATCCAACCAATTTAGCAGCAAGGCACTCTTGGGGCCTAATTTTCGGTTTGCATCGTGTTCATCTGCATCTTAGAATAAATGAAGACTGATCTGATGGGAATGCAGGGGTTTCGTTGTTGGGGGGCTGGTTAAATCCCGGGTGCAGGATGGATGCGGTGGTGGCAGAGAGAGATGCTGAAGTTCGGTGGTGTCCATGACCCTTCTCCACCTTCATTCCCCTGGAGTGAGTGCCTGCCAGACCTCAGAGATAAACAGGGAACCAACCGGCAATGCGATGACTCGCAGCGGATACAGAGCTGCAGGAGGCCGGCCGGCGGCTGCTCCTGCTTTGCAGATAAGGGAGGAAGCTGGGACTCTGAGCGCTGAGTGTCCTTTACAGACTAGAAGGGTCTCAATGCCCCGTTGCTGTTCTCACACCAGAAGTCACGCGGTCTGAATTCTGGGGCCTCTCTATTAGGAGCCCTGACATTGGGTCCATCAGGATTTCACACTTACCTTCTTTAGCCGCTTGTTGTCCATCTTACACCCTCTCTCCTTTCTCAGGTTCTCTACCTTGAACACTTGGTGCTGTGTCATCCACCACCTACACAAACTATTCATCAATGTTTCCTAAAAGCCTCTTAGCCCACAAGAGAATCATTACTTTTACTCCCTGGCAAACTATTTCTTCAGTATTTACCTGCCTCAACTCAAAGTGCCCTAGTGGACATTGATCTATCTGACTGACCCTGACCAGACGGTTCATTCCTCTGCCTCAATTCTTTCCTGAATCTGCTTCTTACACTGAAATCTACCTCCTCTGTATCCTATCCCATCAACCTACCTGTTCCCAGTCAGCCAACTGTCTGGTTCAATGCAATGCAGTAAGATATCTAGAGACAATAAACAACAGCATAGGCCTGCTTTAATTGGTGACGTGAGACCTTAATCCAAAACAGGGACTGCAATACCAGGAATTTGAGACTCTCAGGAGGACAGTGGGTGGATAGATCCAAATACACCAGGTCAGTCTTTTCAGAGCCCCTCAGCTCCCACTTGCTCCCTCAGTGCCGCCGACCCAGACCAGCCGTAGGGTGACTTAGTCATCCCTCACGTGCACTTTTGTTCCAAACCTATATGTAGGGCAGCTCTTCAGAGTGGTCATGTTTTCCAGTCAGAAATTAAGATACATGAGCTAAGAAAATGGACTTCTTAGTTGTAAACTTATTGGTAGAACAAAGAGAAATCTACCAAAACACATTGTTAGAACAAAAAGAATTCTCATTAAAAAGCAAGAAATTATAGGCAATTGGACATTTCTCAGGGTATCGCAGGTACATGTCTGTATGGTTGCCATGTCAGGTCATAGTATTGCAGAGCTATAACAAAATGAGAGCCTCGGGTCTGAAAACCTTTGCTGCCATCACAGCAGTGCCAGTAACGTGGTGAGACACAGACCCAGTCCTTCAGTACCTGCAGAGATCCTCATCTCGTGCTCCAAGGAAGAGAGACTCGTAGAGTAAGAGGGCACAGCCTAGTCTGTGGCATCTGACAGACCTCTGTGTTCATCCTGGCTCTGCATGTTTCAAGCAGTGTAACCCTAAGGAGGTAACTTGCTCCGTTTCAGAGTTGCAGTTTCCTCGTAAGAAATACAGAGATAACGACAGTACTCAGCTCACTGGAGTACACGTATTATGTTTCAGTGAATGGTAGCTATAATTATAAAATTAATACTATAGTGTGATTAGATTCATTGAATAGAGTGCTCCTTTCTAGTCAATCTATGTATCAAGAGAGAAAGATGAAACAAAGGGGAAAGTTTACAAGTTATGACCATACTCTTACTTTTCCCTCCATTTTTCTCAAGTAATTGAGAAGCAGCCTAATACAACTTCCATATCTGGATGACTCAGCCAGTCTCCTTCCCACCCGTAGCCAAAAACATTTCCGGGGAAGAAGTAGGCTGTACACTTTAAATGTAATCCCTCCATTTCGTTTCCCCGATGAGCTCTGTCAGGATCCAGAATCTCCTTCTCTAATAATGACCTTCCCAGTGAAAATTAAAGACTCATTCATCTAGAGATGGCCGAATGTACAATTGTGCTTGTAAACTAACACCAGCTAAATCATCATCCTTCAACTTTGTGGCAAATAGGAAGCTTTTAACCTCAGAACACTTAAGAATTTGGGTTTTAAGAAGCCATAACCCAGAAGTAATACATGAATCTTTTGCAAAGAAACTTCCTGACATGCTCTTTTGCTGTGGTTTTCTTCCCAGCCACCTAAACCTCATGAAAGTAAAAATAATGATCAATCACCCTGAGTGGTACTTGTCTAAAATAACTGAAGTGCGATAGAAGATGAGTGCTAAGAATGCACAGCAGCAGACACTGGCTATCAAGCCAGGAGATTACTCACTAATATTTGGCCCAGATTGATAGGGGGTCATCCCCAGAGCCCCTGCACTGTTTCCTGGCAGCATGGTGTCCACTTATGCTCTTCAACAGCCGCATCAGCTTGAGTAGACCATTTGTCCGTGTGAGCTGGAAGATTTAGACAGCAAAGATGGTGAACCATTTCTGTGCTCATGAGCCCAAAGAAATCAGGGTAGTGAGCCTTAGATAAAGTTAGTTCATATTTTTTATTAATCATTTTAACTTTTTTCTTTAAGCATTTTAGAAAAAAAATTCACATGTACCCTCCCAACTCCCTTTTGTAATCATCTTTCAAGCTTGTTGGTTTAAGGATGATGCTTTTGTAGTCTAAAAATAGGACAAAGTGGGGATAACCTTGAGGGTGAGAGATTCATTTGAGCCACTTTGATTCTGGCAAATATGGTCATCCAATGGGCGCTGATGAGTCAAGCAGGACATGCAATCCAGGAATGTGCTGAGTTCACCTTCCTCTCCTCTCTAGGCTGCTTTGATGAATTCATTGGACTTACTGACTCATTTGAAAATTATTTTTCATCCAGGTGCTAGATGCCTGAAGTAGAAAGATAAGAGATTACCGTCCTTGCCTTCAAGTAACTCATAGTCTCCTGGGAGAGGGAAAAGGGAACATAAAGATTTATACTCTCTCAGTAGGGTGACCCTTAAGGAAGCCAGGGGAGCCCCAGGAAGGACAACTAGCTTGGAGAAGGACACAGACTCCTCAAAGAAGTGACATCCAAGACCAAAGAGAAAAATATTCCAGAGTGGAAGGGGCTGGTATTTATGAAGCAGAAATCCAGATTGGACTATTTAATAATTTCAAGCGATCGTTTGCAAAATCCATTTACTTCCAGAAGTCTAATCTCTGAAGTTTAGTCAGGGATGGAAGAGATGATGTTTGTGCCAAATGAGTGATGGTGCTGGTCCTCCTGGGAAAAGGAGACTACATCCCTGTTGGTTTTCTGGGCTGATGTGGAAGTGGGTTTCTCTACTGTGTCATTGATGTTGAGCACGCCTGGCAAGTAGGTTCTTTCTGTGGGAGGCAGTAACCAGGACGGGGGGCAAGAGTGAGGCCAAACTGGAGTTGAAAAGGGGAAGATGATGCTAGATCATTCACCGTCTCTCTAAGGGAGTCATGATCCAGAAAGGGCTTCCCCGGAAGACTGTGGCCATGAGCAGGGGAGACCTAGTCCTAGCCCTTCCTCCACCAACCCCCACCTTGGTTCTCAGCTTACCCAACTGCTTGGGAAACCAAAATACTGAGGCTGAGACTTACTCAGGCTGCTGAAGGGGGCTCCAGTCCTCCTCCAGAAAGAGCCAAGTACATGGACACAATTTGTCATCATTTGCTAAGTTACACCATCCATAAGCACAATGCCCAGCTTTTTGTAGCGTGATGCTCTTAACCCCCAGTTATGTGTAGAATCTCATGTTACCCACCTCACTGGGTAGTTGTGAGGATTAAGTGAAACTGCTCTCTCTATAAACTGTACAGCACCATATAAACACAGATTATCCCTGTTATTTTATTATCATCAATCCACACAGAAAATCTCAAGAGGCCGGGAGGCAGGCATTATTAACTCACATTTTTGAGTTGAGGGAACACAGAGGAAAGGGAAGAATATGCAGTTCACGGACTCGGAAAAGCTGTGGCTGCTAACTGTTCCAGAAGAAAGGAAATAAAACAGTAGATTTTACAACTCTTTTCTCATACAACAATTTCAAGTTTAAATAATATAGTTTGATTTCATTTTACTTCTTCTAAGTCTCTAAGAGTTCCTCTGGGAGAATAGTCAGAAAGAGGTGTTTCTCCTTTCAATCTTCACTTTACAAACAGCAAATTTGGTATGGCTACCCTTGAGAACAAAGAAGAGCTGAATCAAATGGCTGGGTTTTTATTTTTCCAGCGGAGATCATCTTAAAAAAAAAAATGGGACATGTGTTCAGGATAGGCAGGTGGCCAGGAGTGGCAACTTCTGAGAACAAAATGTTGACTCGCTTTTCTCCGGTGGGCAGGGCAGTGTCTGAGCACCCGAGCATCTTTGTTCCTGCCCACGCTCAAGTGGCTCTGCTCACACCGCCATCGATCCCCCCTGCAAAGTGTCTTTGTCATTTGCAGCTCTAAGTGCTGCAGCGGCTGCAGGCTGATGGAGTGGGGCTGGCGTGTTTGGGCGGCCAGAAGTGAGATGAGGGCTAGAATTCCCTGCTGGAGAGGGCCTTATCTTGATGAAAGGAGCCAGCAGCCAGACACCACAAAGGGGCTTTGCACTTTGCATTAGCTACCAGAGCCTGGTGGCATTAGAGCTTGGGGCCTGCCCACTCTCCAGGGTGGCTGGGCTTGCTTAGGTTGGGGTCCAGGGGAAAGGGATGACGAGTGGCTGGATCTCCATCAGGCACATCTGAACCAGGAGAAGGGATGTCACGCTGGAAGTAAGCAAAGGCGGGAGCTACCGAAAGCTTCAGGCAAGACCTCTGCTGGGGAAGTAGGACATGATTTTCTTGAGGATGACCTAAGTCTGGGGCTGTCCTAGCTCCTGCTTTTGTCCTAGTGTGATTATAAACAGCACTGCTTCTCACTCTCCCAAGTGACCCTCTCATCTTAGGTGTGTGCCTACGATGTAACCCAAGTGCCCAAGGACACAGTGCAGGCTGACATTTACCCAGTACTTGTCATGTGCCAGTGGGTTGCCAGTTCCTTCTTCAGGGAATATTCCCAACCCAGGGACCAAAGCCGGGTCTCCCACACTGCAGGCAGATTCTTTACTATCTGAGCCAACATGGTAGTGTATGTATGTCAATGCTACTCTCCCAATTTGTCCCACCCTCCCCTTCCTCCCCATGTCCAGATGTCCTTTCTCTACGTCTGCTCAGGGCTCTGATTGTACTTTAATCTTCCCATGAGCCCTTCTCCCCAGGACACGGCTGAGGACATGGGCTTAGAGTGACTCTCTCACTGCCCTAGAGCCACCCAGAGGGGAAGAGGCAATGTCAGAACCCCAACCCAGCTCCACCCCGAGGGGCTGCCTGGGCCCGGGGCCTGTTATAGCTCTTCTTTAGTGCAAGACAGAATCTGAGTACACTGTCCTTCTCAGATTGTTGGCTCCCAGAAACAAGTTTCCCAGGGTTTTCAGGCATAGGATGAACCTTAAGGTCTGTTTTCCTGCCTAGTTTGAAAAGGGAATACAATAAGCAGAAATCACTTGCCTTCAAGTGGGATGCTGGGCTGGATAACAAAGTGCAAATTTCTCCAACTCTGAATGGGAAAGGTATCAAGTGACACTTGTACTTATAAACTCTTATTTCTCACAGTGCCACAGAAGTATACCTTTGCAGAGTAGGGACCCAGTGTGTGTGATGAAGAGTGAGTTTTTAACAGGACCAGAGAATTTTAAAATAATACTAACAACACCTTGGGGTGCCCATTTCTTGCCAGTTCTAAGCAACTATCATGTAAATGGGTCTTTAATCACATCCTGGAAGAAGATATCAAGACTTGAAGATGGCAATATTTTTGATTAAGTGTTAGCCATTGAATCTGACCTCAGTAAGGATATTTGTTGCCAATAGAGGTTGGTGTGCGGGGTGCTTTCACCCGCATCAGAAACTCTTCACTTAGAGGGTTCCATCTTACAGCCCTTTGTCCTCTGGGAGGTGTTGGCTCTTTCAACCCGGGTTTGTAAACATGAATCCGCATCTGCCCCAAAGGGGTCCCTGCCACTTTGGAGGTATGCATTCCCTTCCTGGAATTTAAATGTGAATAAACTCAGAGAGGCGAGTGACTGAAGCAAAAAAACCCAGAGTGGCCTTGAAATCAGCTTGCATCTTTCACCATTTGAAACCATCCTGAAAGGCTTCAAAGCCCAAGGGCAGGGAGATGGTTCATCATTTTCAAGGTCTCCATGCAGGGAGACTGACCTTCCACAGAGCTTACAGCAGATCCAGGGTGGAGGTCGTGAGTGGTTTCTCAAGAAAACTACTCTGGCCTCCAAAATGGTGGCAAGAAGCCACTGGGTTTTGAGGGGCCGGATCTTCCCATCTGGTGCATGAGGCAGGGAAGGGACTGACACAGAAGAGACTGGAATGGGAGCTCAGTGAGGACAAAGAGCTACACTTCTTTGGATTTTTGATGACTACTATTTAAGGAGAGAGGAATATTCATCTATCACAATACAATAATTGATGTTTTATACCAAGAAATTGTGTAAGGATACATTTTGAGCAGAATTAAAACATGATTTTAATGGCTATTGCTGTTTAGTCACTCAGTCATGTCCAACTCTTTGTGACCCCATAAATTGTAGCACACCAGGCTCCTCTGTCCATGGGATTCTCCAGGCAAGAACACTGGAAGGGGTTGCCATGGAAATGGTTAATAATTCTGTCTAAAAAAAAAAAAGACAGCTTCCTTTACTTGGTATCAAGATGGTGGGTTAACTTACCTGTTAATGCTAAAAACCTCTCTGGATTCTTTTAAAGTCTATGTCAAGGGCCTGATCCTTCAAGTCTTTATTCCAAACTCCTCAAAGGTTAGGAGGTTTTCTTTGGTGGTGGTGGTGGTGGATTAGTCACTTAGTCGTGTCCAACTCTTTGTGACCCCGTGGATTGTAGTCTGCCAGTCCCCTCTGTCCATGGAATTTTCCAGGCAAGAATACTGGAGTGGGTTGCCATTTCCTTCTCCCTCTTCCAGACCCAGGGATCGAAACTAGGTCTCCTAGCATTGCAGATGGATTCTTTACAAACTGAGCCACCAGGGAAGCCCTGGGAGCTTTTCTTTAAGACTTTATTATTTCACCTGCCATCAGAACTATAGTTGGTGTATGTGTGTGTGTGTGTGTGTGTGTGTGTGTGTGTGTGTGTGTGTGTGTGTGTGTGTGTTGGCTGTGTCTGGTCTTGGCTGCATCACTCAGAATCTTCATTGTGTCACATGGGCTCATGGCCTCAGTAGTTATGGAGCATGGGCTTAGCTGCCCCACAGCATGTGGGATCTTAGTTCCTTGACCAGGGATTGAACCCAGGTTCCCTGCATTGGAAGGCAGATTCTTAACCCCTGGACCCCCAGGGAAATCCCAATGTGGATGGTATTTAAAATCTCCTAAGGTGTCTTGTACGTTTATATTTCTCAGGTTGAATGTTTCTTTCTTTTCCCCTTCAAGTCTCTGAAATCAGAACATAAACTGGTGGCCCTCACAGGAATCTCCTGTGTTTCTGACTCAAGCAAGATCTTTTGGATGCTCTGACTGTGGGACAATTCGATTCCATAAAACAAGGAGAGAAAAGATAGCATATTCATTCCCTCTCCTCCAGCTTAACAAGAAGGTCCTTGCACTGCAATTCTTTATCCAACCTCTGTTTCTTTATTTCAAGATTACAAAATTTAAAGGACTATCTTAAACAACAACAAAACCCTCTACCTACATTAGCAATTATCATTAACTCCCTTTTACAATCATTCCATTTTCCCTCCTGCTGTTCTAGGAAAATCTGAATTAAAAAGCCTGGTGCTGCTCAAGGGTAATTAATAGCACGGAGATGACAAAAGATCTTGGAACAGCTGACAAAGTGGCCCTGGGAGGGAACTGGGCCCTAGCTCAAAGTCGCGGTGGGGAGCGTGTACCCCGTGCAGCCTGAGCTTTTATGCGTGAAGAATGAAAGGATTTTCATCACTCAGGATAATGCAATTAAAAAGTACACCACCAGAACCCACCCTATGCCAACTTGTTCAAAATTGGGCCTCAGACTCAGGGGCCTGGAATGAAATAGAAAGCTTAAATATCTCCATCAGCAGGGAGGGAGGGGCAGGCCTTGGTCTGCTTCCTTGTGCAGACAGGTACCTGTTAGAACAGGAGGGACATATGTTCATCGCCCGTGGTAAGAGATGATTACAGGACCTAGGACGGGTGGACAGAGGGAGACCTGACTAATGTCAGAGAAGAAGCTAATTAAAGTGTGATCACAGGTCTCTTTCTCCCCTTTCTGTGCAGTGTTTCTGCCTTACAATGTATGCACACAATTTAACGTCCTTGGTGAGAGGAAAGCCACCATCTCTAATTGCCTGAAAATGACATTGTGTTTGTTGTCCTGAATGCGGAGCTGCCCAGGTGGAAATTGTTTTTCTGATTGGCATGCTTGCACAGACACTGCAAGGTCCAGTGTGCAGTTGGGAATTTTTTTCTAACCTCACAGAGATGAGCACAATTTAGGCTGCTGATTACTGACAGACCAGAGCAATCGGTATTGGCAATCGCTCTGACCCTGGATTAGCAAGAGCCTTGATGAGATGGAAAGGCATCTCCCTACCCAGAGACCCTGAGATAAGCCCGGGCCAGGTTAGGGAGGCCCGCTTTCTGTCATCTGGCTGTAAGGGCCCCAGCAACAATCTTGAAGCTGTTTGCTCCTGCCTAGTGCTCACTCCACAATATTCACACTTCTTACTCTGACTCCTAGTGTGGTTCCTGTCCCCAAGGTTACTCCTAACAGCACACACTTTCCAGGAGGGAGTCACGCTGCTGTTGGCTGTGAAAGACCCACATTGGCTTGTTCCCCTGAGACTTCCATGCAAAGGGGCAAGTTCACAGCACTCTTCTGTCCAATCAGAAAACTTCCCTATGAAATCAGTGCTGGGAAAAAGTGAAAGGACATGAAGCAACTGGGGGAAATAATCCACAGAGGCAAAAAAGAAGGCAGACCGAGAGGTTTTGGCTACCTAAGAACGACAGTTGGAAATGGTCTTCCTGGGTGGCGCAGTGCATTAAGAATTGCTTGCAATGCAAGGGATGCAAGAGACACAGCTTTGATCCCTGGGTCCGGAAGATCCCCTGAAGAAGGAAATAGCAACCCAGTATTCTTGCCTGGGAAATCCCATGGACAGAGGAACCCAGCAGGCTATAGTCAATGGGGTAGCAAAGAGTCAGACACAAATGAGTAACTGAGCATACACACACAAGGATGATGGTAAAGTGGGCCAGGCACTACTTCTGTAGCAGGGACTGTACTGTCTTCACTTGCATGCTCTTTTATAGCATTGATACTAAATCTTAAATAGGCAAGGTCTTTTACGGTGCCTATTTTACAGATGAGAAAGCTGAGGCTTAAAGAGGTTAAAGACACATAGAAAGTGGCAGGGCCAGAATTCAAACTCATTAGTCTGGCTTCAGACTTGGCCCAAACTCCTGAACAAGCTGAGTGTCCAACTAACACAGAGAGATTCCGAGATTCTCAAGGACAGACACATTTCCAGTTAACAAAACTAGATGAAACATAGCAATTTGTTATGAATGAGTTGTCTAGCCCAAACAGATAATGGGCAACTCCAATCATCTCCTTCATGATGATCTTCTATGGAACAGCTCCTATGGGGCCTCTGGGCTGACAAGGGTTCACATTTGGAGTTTCTTGGGAAAGACAGAATTACAGCTGCCCCAGGCCTAAGGCACAGGATGGTACTTGTTTCCAGGATGCGCAGTTCAAAGGGTACTTAGGAAAGTGGAGAGGCCAGGGAGGGGATGACATGGGATGGTGGAGAAAATGTTTTTTAGAAGATGCAATTCCTTTGGGAAGAATTTACATATCCACCACATGAATGAACGGTAGTCAGGTGTAGAAAGCAAGGCCAATCTAAAAGCTAAAACCTCACTCTCCTCGGAATGAATAGTCTTCTGGGCTGTGCTCTATTGGCAATTAATGATACACCATTCTGTTACATCTCTCTTACTACTGTCTTGTGTTATTGGCTTCAACCTTTATTGTTTACTTCCTCATATATTATTGACCTGTCTCCCTGCTTGATGATAAGCTCCTGGAAAGGAGAAAATGAAAGTTTTAAAATTATTTTTAACCCCTGTTGTACCTAACAGAACATCTAGTACATATCAATCAGCTGATAAAAGAAGATGCTCGAACTCATTTTTTTCTCCTAGTTTGAAGTAACGAAAGGAATTTAATCTAAGACATACTGGAGGGACTCAGAGGAGAACAGTAGGAAGAGCTTTTTCATTGCACCTCCAGATGCTTCATTCATGCATCTATCCATCCATTCATCTGGTAATCCATTTATTCCATGTTCATAGAATTATACCAAAGAGTGAGGAACAAAGAGGAATAAGCATGTGGGCACGTCCTTCAGGACCTCACAGCACCACAGGCAGGAAGAAAGGGCCATGGCTGCTAATATTTAGGGACGTGGGGCTACCTGAGGGTCTCAGGTTGCTGGTAAACCTATCCTCACACCCTTGTCTATTAACTCACTCATTCACCCAATAAATATTTCTTGAATCTTTACTGGAAACTGGGATATATGTGTGAAAAAGGTAGATAAACACATTATACTCATGAATCTCATAGTCTAGTGAATGAGACAGACATTTACAAACTAATACCAATGATTATTTAATTATAAATGCAATGAAAAAGAAGCATGAGTTTATGTGGAAGTATACAATGGGTGCGTGGGGAAGGGGCTAACCTCAGTTTGGCCCAAAGTAGTGGTGGTCCAAAAAGTATTTCCCATAGAAGTTTCACTGAAGCTGAAACTTACAGGCTGAGGAGGGGTTCACTGAAGGAGAAGGTACGAAATGGTGAAACATCCCAGTTGGGTGGCTTGGAGGTGATAAAGAGCTTGGCACAAAAGAGGAAATGAAATAACATTAGTCAGTGGAGCATGGGTGTGAGGGTGTTGGGGGTGCCAGATGAAGCTAATGTGTAAAGTACGGCTCGGTCAGGCAGGAGGTCTGAACTGTTTTAGTTTCAGTGTCACCATCTAGCATGCACCCACTCTTTCATTGGCGGGCATCTCCCACTCTCCATGACATCAGTTGTATCCACAGCTATAGTCTCCTGCTATGGAGAATGAAGCAGAGAGACCTTTCACCTCCCAATTCCTGGCATCCAAGGCATAGTCACAGGACCTGTGTTTGTCCGCTCACACACCCTGGATCACCCTGGTCTCTGGATCTGGGCAGGAGTTGCAAAGTCAAAGGAAGAATGTGGCATTTATTCATGGCACTGGCATCTGTGGCATCCAGCAATGGCAGCAGAGCTATCCAGGGGCTCGTCCTTCCATTTGGCCTCTAGAGTCCCCTCCATTCTTCTCGTTTCCCAAGCCAAACAGGGATTCTGTGAGGCTGCTACCATCTTCACAAAACCTCCCTAAGTCCATCAGAACTCATTTCAGTCACCTAGAACCTAGAACCTTGATCAGTGAACAGTGATCAGGAGGTTGGTTTCTAACTTAAGGACAACAGAAGCCTTAAAAGATTCCATTGAAGGTGTAACAAGAATGAAGTTGATTATAAAAATCTCCGAAAATCCTTTAGTTTTCAAACTACTTTCACATGACTTACTTGTTTTTATAGAAACCAGAGATAGTTACTATCATCTCTCCATTTGGCACCAAAATAAGAATGTCGTTGGAAGAATCCAAAGTGAAACTGTTAATTACAGAACAAATGTCAGAGATCAGGTCTTCTGACTACTTGTACATTGCATCTTCTGTTTCATGGCTTCCGTGTCAGAAGCAGTAGTGAATCATTTAAGCTTGGTACCTAAACTCACCTATAGAAACTTTTGTACACTCCATGCTCATCCCCACCTCTATTTATATTAGATACTAAATCCACATAAGAAAGTCGGTAGCAGTCCAAGAACAGAGTCTGTCTGGAAATAATTCTAAAGCACAAAAGGACAGTTAAGAATTTACAGGCTCACAATTTTGTATAGCTACCAAGTCACACACTCTCACAAAAGAAAAGTTGAAAGCTTGGAATCACAAGATGCCAAACAACAACAAAAAAAGTTGTATTAGTAAAAGGATCAAGCAGGGTGTCAGGGAGGCTGCTGGGAAGCAGAAAAGATCGAGAGTCCAATCATAAGCTTTGACTTGAGACGTGGAGACAATAACTATCTTGTAGGACTGTTGCAAGGATTAAACAAAGTAGCCTGTGAAATATTCTTAGCATAAACTTCAATATAGAGAAAATACTCTATTAGAGCTTCATTACCTTCCTTTGCTTCCAGAGACATTAGAGGACTAGTAGGAATTTATCCCCCAGAACTCTGGTCCCCAACTTTTTGGCTCCAGGGACCGATTTTGTGGAAGACAATTTTTCCATGGACCAGGGGTAGTGGGGATGGTTTTAGGACAATTCAAGTGCATTACATTTGTCATGCACTTTATTTCTAATCTAACGCTGCTGATGATCTGATGGGAGATACCAGTCCGAGGCCCAGAGGTTAGCCCTGGGTTGATACAATGAATCACAGAGGCTCATTAGCACAGAGAGCCATGGTCAGATCCAAGTTTATCGGGGAGGTGGGAGTGAGGGAGCCATGGAGAGAGACTGGAGGGGCACCCAGAGGGACAGCAGCCGTCTCTCCCCTCCTTCTCCAGGCCAACCGGAGAAGCTTGTTGGGCTTTGCTTTCCAATAAGTTCTGTGGAGTTTAGATGACCTCTTCAACCTTCAGGGATGTTAGAAGAAAGAAATCGGCATGTCGCCTGAAATAAAACACACAGACATTAATTCAACTTTCTTATATTTTTTTCTAAAAACCAATTGATAAGCAAAGTTCTTTTCTTTTTGCGGGGGGGGGGGGGGCTGGGAAGAAACAAAAGAATCTTTTGATAAATAAAGAGTATTTTCTTTTCTATGAAAACCAAATATTTTTCTACAAGCAAATTTTATTTTCCCAAATATTTGACAAGAGCAAGCTGTAAAATTCTGAAGGAGTTTAGTCAGCTGTGCAGATTGACTTTTGAAGTGTAAAATAAACCTTTACTTAACAGATGTCAGGACTGTGACTTTGAGAGATAATGACAGTTTTTATAGTAGGTTGGTGACAGAATTTCCAAGGAAAATGAATAAAGTTTTGGTGCCAAGTCTGGGAAAAAATGACAACATGATTATTAACAATTGACTGAATTGAGGAAAGCAAAAATAAGTGTTCTAATTTGTTTGATTAGACAGCACAAATCGTTCCATAAATACCAGTAAAATACATTTAACAAAAGGATAGGCTGTACCTCCAGGTAAAAATGAGAGTGACTCAAAGGCCCTACCTCCCTCCAAAATCGATGGAAAATCATTTCAAAGGCTTCAGACAAGAGATCAAACAGCCACCGGAGATGTTTTAATAGCTATATTCAGATTCTACCCCTGAAGCAGCAAATAGGAAGTCTGCAAAGCTGTCAAACACTTTTCAGGTCAGCAACCACTGAAATATTTAGTAAAACAGAAATCTTGGGCAAAATGAAATACTTCTAGGCCCCATTCCAGCACCCTGCCATCTTCCCTTCATTCCAAGCTGTTTGCCACTGAGCAACTTCTGGATGCAACTTAAGTCCTATTGTTGTTTAGTTGAGAAGTCATATCCAACTCTTTGTGATTCCATGGACTGTAGTCTGCCAGACTCCATCATCCATGGGATTCACCAGGCAAGAATACTGGAGTGGGTTGCCATTTCTTTCTCTAGGGGATCTTACTGGACCAGGGATCAAACCTGAGTCTCCTGTATTGCAGGCAGATTCTTTACCTCTGAGCCACTGGAGAAGGCCCAACTCAAGTCCTACTGCTCTGCAAAGCCCTCTTGGACTCCTCTGTTATACAGGCAGCTCTCTTCCTGGATCAAGAGGCCTCTGATATAATCTTCACCGCACCATTGAGCACTGACCCACAAGAGTCTGGTCCAGCTGGAATCCCCAAACCTTGAATTCCACTCTAGGTAACTCTCACTGCACTTGGCAGTGTTTCCCAGGAGATGGCATTCAGGGACCCCAGCTTCACATAGGGATCCAGTTCTTTTCTGGAAAGGTGAGCTTGGGGAATAAAATAGGTAACTCTAAAAAATTTTACCTGAAGATTGAAGCACGAATCTGGTCTGAACATCCAGTTCCTCCCTTCACACTTAGTGATTTTTTGAAATGGTTGGGTTAAAATCAACTATCTTGCTGTCTGATTTCTATTTGTTCCATTTGTTCTTTGTTTATTCTCCTTCTTTTTCTGACTTGTCTAGGTTTAATTAAGCAATTATAATTCAATTTCATCTCCTCTATTGAATTATTTAACTTCTTTAAGATAATTGCTAATGGTTGTCTTAAGATTTACAATATAATTTTTCTATAATTTGTGTTCAATTTCAAATAAATTTTATTGCTTCTTGTTGGGGAAGCACCTTGTTATGGTGTATTTCCAATTCCTCATTCCAATTCTTTGCAGTATTGTCATAAACTTTACTTCTGCATATTCTGTGAACATTTAAGACATTTTCACTATTTATGCTTTAAACAGCTATTTTTTAAAGCAGTTAATGAGAAATAATGTGCTTTACTGCTGTTCATCCCATCTTTAATGCTCTTCTTTTCTTTGTGTAGATCTAAGTCTCTGATCTAAAGAAGCTCTGCTACCAGTGCATTTAATCCCTCAGTTTTTGTTTGTTTGAAAAAGTCTTTTTGTTTTTTTGAGTTTATTCTGAAGCCTATTTTCTCTGGATATAGAATTCTGGGTTGAAAGTCTCCTTCAGTACTAAACTGGCCAGACCACTGTCTTCTTATTTGCTTGTCTTTTGAAAAGAAGCATGCTGTACTCTCAGTGCTTGGTCTCTGTTGAAAAGTCCTTAAAAGGTATCATCCTGACATTCAGAAGAATCACATGTAAAAGTCTGCTATATTCAAAATCGATAACCAACAAGGACCTATTAATAGCACAGGGAACTCTCGCTCAATGTTATGTGGCAGGCTGGATGGGAGGGGAGTCAGAGGGAGGATGGATACACGTTATATATATGGCTGAGTCCCTTCACTGTTCACCTGAAACTACCACAACATTGTTCATTGACTATGTTGTTTCCAGTCACTCAGTCATGTTCGATTCTTTGTGATCTCATGGACTGCAGCTCTCCAGGCCTCTCTGTCCCTCATCATCTCCTGGAGTTTGCCCAAGTTCATGTTCATTGCATCGGTGATGCTGTCCAGCTATCTCATCTTCTGATGCCCTCTTTAGTTCCTCTTCACTTTCTGCCATTTCATTGGCTATACTCCAATATAAAATAAAACATAAAAATAAAAGTCATATAAGCTACAGTGAAACTTTCCTTGTTCATACAACATTTGACCTCCCTGGATTTTCTGATTCCAAATTCAGTGTTGTCGTTGTTTTCTCTTTAGACCAAGGCAACTCATCTCTACTCTTGTGTTTTTTTCAAGATCTATAAAATTCTTTTTGCTTTAAAATTCCATGATTATTGACTGATGGAATATAAAAGTTAGGGCTTTTTTTTTTTTTAAACAGACACAGACTATTATTTTCTGCCCAATTTTTGGATGTTTTCATTAGCAAAGTAAGCTGTACCAATTTTGAGACAATTATTGTGCACACATGGAGATAAGGAAAAGGATGAATGATTTCTTTTAACTGCTTTAACCCCCTGTGTGAACAAGAGGCTGAGATGAGTGGGTTCAGGGGGTGCACAGAGTAGTATTTCCAGCTTCCTCCCCACATATGATGCATGAAAAGGAAAACAGACTCACATTGGCATTTGGGAATTAATTCATGGCTACAGAGGAATGCAAGGTAGAGGAAACCCCAGCCCCCTACCTCTGCAGTTAATAAATTTGTGTGCAGATGAGAGAGAAGGCCAGGCTCTAAGGCCAAACCCACAAAAGCTGTTTCTGATTGTTACCAGGTTAATTTCTTCTCAGTTTCATGATCATGAAGCATTTTCTAACAACTCTATCTCATGATTCTCTTCTAAAGGAACTCATTGTGTGAAGGGGGCATGGACTGCCTTGCAGGTACAAGGGCAGTAAATGTCTTTCATGATTCCATCTCCACTCACTGCAGTGCTTGGGCCTGAGACCATGTAAGCTACAGCAGATATTAGGTATGATGATGACAATTTTTTTAAAGTTCTTTTCCATGGTAGCTCAGACAGTAAAGAATCCACCTGCAATGCAGGACATCTGGGATCGATCCTTGAGTCAGGAAGATCCCCTGGAGAAGGGAATGGTAACCAACTCCAATATTGTTGCCTGGAAAATTCCATGGATAGAGGAGCCTGGAGGGCTACAGTCCATGGGGTCGCAAAGAGTCGGACACGACTGAAGGGCTAACACTTTCACTTTCACAAAGATTCTCTACCATGATCCTTTCAGTGGCTTTAGAATCGAAGTGATGAGCAGGAATATTGGCTTTGTCACTGATGCAACGTTCCTCTAAAATGAAATACACAATTGGAGGTCAGGCATGTGTGGTTGATACTGATTTTACTCTCTCAATTGACAGTATTGTCAATAACTAATGACCTAATTTGCATTGCAGAGGATCAGAATGGAGGTAATAGAGAAATAGCCTTTTTCAGTTCTGTATTTCATGAAAAGCATAAAACTGTTAGTGAAATATGTGACTCTTTTAGACTCTGGTTCTAACATACACAAACCCATTGCAAATGTTCCAATTCAATCAGACCAGTTATTAGATGTCATGAAAATAATGAAAGCAAAAAGATGAGCTGGTTTAAATCACAAATAATGAAAGGAAAAATATTGGCTGGCTTAAAATTCTTTTTCTTAACTAGTTTGTGTAATTAGAAGCAGACATGGTCTCTCCCTCCACCAGCTTTTTCAAAAGTCAGAATGTTCTGCATCTTCTATAGCTTCCCATTTTTTGCATTCTGAGGAGCAGAAAAATGTATGCAATTTCAACTTTTTATTGGTCAAATAAAGACAGAAAAGCCATTTAGTAAAATATACACATTGATTAAAATATGAAGTTAAGGATTAACTCTGATTTGATAATTGTGAGTTAACTGCCCCTTTGTCAGAGACTTTTTTTTTTAAACCATCTTTATTGTGGAAATATACCATTAGATCCTAGGAAGAATGTATTTGACATGTCAAATAGATAGGTATTGCTCCAACTTTCTAGGAATTTTCTTTTACTTGGAGAAATATGGAAATGAGAATGTAAATTGTGGGCTTATGTGAGAGACAGGAGGACCAAAACAAAAATAAAAAAAGAGATTAAAAGTAAATACAGGGCTAAAAAGTATTCAGTGCTCAAGTATAAAAAAGACTCCCGGTTAGTTACAGGAAAAAAAAAACTACTCAGTTTTTTACACCAGAATTATATTACATCATGCAATATTTTATGATTAACAGCAGCAACAGAAAAGCCTTTTGGGGTGTTATGTTTGTCAAGTGGGAGATTAAAGCCTACTCAGAAATAAACATGAAATAAACAAGAAGCTCCATGCAATCCAGTCCCAGTGCTCTGGCCTTCGAAAGAAAGGGTAAATTAGCAATGTTTTCTGTAGCTTCTAGCCTTGCAAATGGTTAAAAATATTTGTGAAGGAAAAACACCCAGCAGAAGCAACAGGGTCACCAGCCCGCGGCACCGTCTCAGCTCCCCCACCCTCCCCCAACCATCATGGCCGGCGCGTTTCCCCCGCTCTTTCACCTTCACAAATGAGCACCATGTTCTCCAACCCCCAGTACATCTGTTGTACAAGCTTCAGATCAGAGCGCGGAAGCAGGGGCTAGTGCCACCCACTCCGGGGCACTTGCTGCTCCACCAACTGTCAGCGATCATGTGGTGTATTTTCTCCTCTCCCCGTCTCCCAGTTGATGCATTTCTGGAAGTTAGCTGACAGGTAGAGAATGAAATTCACCCAAAAATGAAATTCGCTAATATTCACCTCCCACAGTGCAAGAGGCTCTTTGCCATTCTTTAGAAATGAACAGAGAACCTAAAGAAAAATATCGGAATAGGAAAAGTGTATCATAGCACTAGAAAACCTGAAAATGGAACCCGCGGCCACCTTATCAGTTCAGACTGAACATCAGACATTCATTCACTCATTCAACAGATACTTACAGGCTTGACTGTGCAGAGCTGATGTTTAAATAGATAGGTCTCAATAGAAATAATGAATATTAAAGTACAGTTGAATAGGCAGCAATAAATGGCAAGTTTCATTATATTACCATATTGTACTTAAGGGCTGAAATCAAGTCTTATTTTTGCAGATTTGATCTTTTCCTCGTTCTCAATGATGAGTATTTCAGCATGAATAAGAAATAATGTCATGCATCACTATCTGATGACATAGGGGGCGAAAGGTGAAATGGGAATAGGAAAGAAAGGTCACGTTTCTAAGACCATAGCACCTAAGTGGGATGAAGCACAGCAATGGGTAGGCTGAGATGAGGAGAGATCATTGGCAGAAGGAAAGACGCAGCCTTGGAGAAAGTAGACTTGCCCATATCTGTTTGTGAGGTCATTAAAGTGGCCCATTTCAGGGAGAGATGAAGCCCCTAGGAGGTCCCTGAGGAAGCACTAGAGACTTCCTAGCTGGTACCTGGAGTGGATAGTGACTATGCATGGTTCAGGACCTATTTGACTGTTAACATCGATTTTGATGATCTGCACTAGAGTTGAGTTTGGACTGACCTGCATACAGAGCAGCAGAAATGGAAGAGAACTTAGGCCTTCTTGATATGCAATCTGTTTATTGTAAGTATGACACCTGGGGAAATGGGATATCTTGCCCATGGTCACAGAGCAGATGAGGAATAGCTGATATTTAGAATGCAGATTTCTCACAGACTAGTCTGTTTTTCCAAAAGTCTCCTTCACAAGGGTCTTCTGACTAAGTGACTCAACACCCCCTGCCAATTTGGGATTAAGTTTGGCAAAAATGTAAGCATTTAGTTGTGTCATTTAAGAAATAATTGTCTGGGAGTTCCAATATATGTAGACCACCCTTTTGCTTATTCCTTAGCCTAGGGCACATCTGGAAGTGTGCTGGAGCTGTTTGTTCCTACTCGCTAGAGCCGATTGTTGAATTTCCAGCAGCTGCGCAAGTCAGATGATGTCATATCAGAAGCTTGATATCTGCCCACCCTGAGGGGAGGGTCTTCACCAAGGTCTACACCATGACATCCATGCTGAGAAGCTGGTTGTCAAGCACTTGCCAGCGCATCACTGGTTACATCAGTTGCTGAATCTATAATTGGATAAAATATGTGCTACATCAATTTCAAACATTCACTCGATAGACCAACTCTCTCCAGCAACAGCATAATAGTCTGAACATAATTACCACACTTAATAAACATTAAATAATATGAGCCATCGTATTCTTTTCTCCCTGTGAGTCACTTCGAGCATCCTGTGACCTTCCCACGTGCATCATAAAAAGCTACAAGTTCAAGTCAGCATTATCTGGAAGTCTTGGTCTTTAAAAACTTACGTGCCTACTCAGTTTCTAAATGCTATAAACTGCTAGAATTAGGATGTTTACAGTCATAAATCTTCATCTCAAAGCTCGTCCCTTCCCTTCCTGAAAATCTGAACCTACAGACCATGCCAGAATTGAAACAAGCTCCTTAAGGGAAGGAAAGACCACAAACTGCTGCCCACACACACCTGCCCCAGTACAGGGAAATAACCCACTCATGATAGGTTCACGCCCTGTTTACACAGAAGGTCTAGTTTTACCTGCTTTCTTAAAATTGCTATGTGGTGTAATTTTTGGTTTATGATTGTATATGCTGAGTGATCTTGAATCACTACATCTGCTAAATCAGATGATCTGGTCTTTTTCATAGAAGGAACAATTTGAATTCACCATAAAATAGTAGCTCAAAGGCAAGTAGTAGGTAGTGGTGGGTGGCTTTTTAAGTCTAAATGTCTTTTCCTATTTGATTTACTTAATTGAGCTAATGGATTCTATGATCAGCTGAAGAGTCCGGTAGCTAAAGTCATCATTAGCTATTTTCTTGGCTAACCCAATAATGACCCTTAAATTGTCTCCAGTATTTCCAATTACCTTTGAAAAACATGTGGAATGTCAGAAGCCCTAATAGGAAACATATATGATATGATGTTTATTGGAAATCTACTAGGAAAACTTGCCATTTTCACAAAGTCCTTTTAAGTGTCAAGCGGAAATGATGAAGCAAATTATGAAACAAAACCAGATAAGGATCTGAAGAGAGGATTTTGTTTTTAGAAATACCGGAATCAGCAGGTACTGGAATGATTTAGAAATCCTGTAGCCCAATCATTTCATTTTATGGTTGAGAAAACGAAGGCTGGAGATGATAATTACCTTATAAAGATAACATAGCTAACGAGTGGCAGCAAAATTAGAGCCCATTTTTTTTCCCATTGAAAAGTGTATTTTTTGTACGTGTCTATTAAAAATATTCTTTGCTTAAGAGGCACTTAAACTTCAAATTCCAAGTGGCTTAAGCCTCTCTTTCTTCCTTTTCTGTCTGTCTCTCTCTCTCTCTTTCTTCCTCTCTCACTCTCCTCTTTCACGTAAACATAAATTGCAATTCATTTGCAGTATCATTTTCAAAGCACTGAACTAGCTGCTGAGGATGAGGTGGAGTGATAGAATATCAGCATGACGGAAACTCAGTTCCTACCCTCACTTTGCATCCTGGTGAGGATGGTGTGTTGTCTGACAGATGGTAAAAGGTAGTAAACAAGAAGAATTAGGAGTTGGAGTAAAATTGCTGAGTGTGGGTTGAGTATGAAAGTAACTTTAGGTTCTAAGGTGGATCATTAGTGTTGTGACGTAGGCTGAAATCTCACATGTAGGCAATTCCTCATTGGAATAGTCAGTTCGGGCTCCCATCTTGGGGTTTTATAATTTTTTTTCTTGGTGTAGTAAAATTCAAGGAAAATTATTTTTGTCAAGCAAATTCAGAAGAGAATGACTGACTGCACCTAAACTTATCTTGTTAAATCACAGTGTGGAAAATCATTGCCACAGGGTCTGGAATACCTGTCAGCTGGCCATCACACTCTCTACCCTGCAGCAAAATCTGTGAGCTTCTTGGAGCACTGCATATGCATTATTTATCTTCGGATGCCCAGCACCGAGTGTGATGTTTGTCACAGTGATGGTGCTCAAAAAATGTATAGTGAATGAACAAATATGAGCTAACTACCAGAAGGCTGCTTGTTGAGCATAAATCCAGCAAAAGGAGTTGGATGGTTCTAAGCTCACAATTATAAGTGTACAAAGAGACCAAAGGATCTTCACTACATCATCTGCATCCAGTCATCTCAGAGACAATGATCAGATCTCTGACTCCAAACATGTGAGGGTCCATATTTTGAACCATGATGTATGATTCCCCCACTCTCAGAGAGAGTGTAGTGCTCCCTTTTAGGCTCCTAGAGACAGAACTAGAGGTCTTTTTCTGGAGCTTTCTGTGTCTGGTCATGAGGCTCACTTCTAGATTTCAGGCTGCATTGGGTTTAGGTCAGACAATACGACAAAGGATGGAGAAAACAGTGAACTCTCCACTAGTTCAGTGGTATTTCAATTTTAGATATATTTTCCAATCTGTCAGCTACTAAATGGCAACCCGTTCCTGTATTCTTGCCTGGGAAATCCTATGGACAGAGGAGCCTGGTGGGCTAGGGTCCACGGGGATGCAAAGAATTTGACACAACTTGGCAACAACAACAACAAATTGACTTTTCAGAGTCCTCAAACAGCTGCTCTGTGCATCCTGCCACATTCCACATGGCACGTGGAATCTTTGTTCCCTGACCAGGGATCAAAACCTCAACCCCGGCACTGGAAGTGCAGAGTTTTAACCACTGGACCACCAGGGAAGTCCCCAGACTTCCTAATTTGTTTACATTTTGTCGCATCTGCTATATTATTGTCTCTCTTTTCTTCTCTCTCTCTAGATAGTTTTCTTTCCTGAATCATTAAAAACTAAGTTAACATCATGTTTGTTTTATAACTACTTCATTATGTTTCTTACAAATGGAGACCATTCTACATAACCATAGTACAATTATCAAAGTCAAGTAATTTAATATTGACATTATGCCATTGTCTATTCCAATCCATATTCAAATCTTTGATTCAAGATTATGCATTTCCTGTATTTTTTTGTGTCTCTTTAATATCTTTCATTGGTAACAGCTCCTTGGTCCTTTCTTTGTTGCCCTTGACTGTCACCATTTGAACAAGGCAAGTCCATTATTTTGAACATCCTCCAAAGTGGGTTTACTGATATTTCCTCATGCTTGGATTCTGCTTGTGAATTCTTGGCATGAATACCACAAAAGTAATGTTCTGTCCTTCTCAAGGAACCATATCAAGAATCTCTTGATGTCAGTTTTTCCAAATACTGTTTGTTTGTTTTTTTTATAACTAGATTATGGTTGCATCCACCAGACTTACCCATGCAAAACTAATAGAGCCTCTGCCCAAGAACAAGTTTGGGGAAATCAGAAGCTGCTTACTCTTGTGAAACTTCTTTCCCTTGCTTTGTTTAGGTTGGTGATTGTTTTGACCTAACATCTAGGGAATGCATTATTTGCCTTCTGCCTGGAATCAAAACAAGCCCAAGTTATTCTTTTGCTGCTTGCTTACTATTCCGGGCTGAGAGCTGTGTCAATGCCTGGGTGGCAGTTGGCCTCTCCCAGCCACCGTCTGGGCAACCACCATTATTGTGCATGCCTGTGGTACCCAAATGAGTGGAGGTTGACCAGCTCTGTGGGTGGGAAGGAAAAGATTTGCAAGACGACAAGGTCCTAATTTTCATGGGAAAAATGTCTATCCTAAGCCTTACTTCTGGTTCTTGAAATAGTCTACCGAAAAAGTGCTTTTTGAAAATGAATTTCAGCCAATGAGCCATTCAAGAGAGTTCAGTTCCTGAAAGCCCTGGCAAACCCCCATCCCCTCAGTTTCCACAGCTCTGCAGTGTGTGATACCGCACAAGTCGTAGATGAGTTGAGACATGTCATCAATATTTCATTTCTATATTTATAACTCCACTGAAATGCAAGTCTAACAAAGCAAATGCCCATTAAGGAAAAAGAAATAAAAAGAGAAAAAAATTTGCACCAGGAGGTGTCCTGGATATATTCACACTGATGAATAGAGGCCATAACCTCAAAGAGTTTGTTATATTCAGGTGGGTCCTAGTGAATATTTCCATCTCACTGCAAACTCAGCCATTATCACCTTAATTTCAAAGTTACTAGAGGGAGACGAGGAAGCAAATATAGACCTGAGCCCCTGCCAGGTGAAGAACTGTGGTCTCCACTTTCTTTGGTCCAGCAATTTAAGCCATTTAGAGGATAAATTATGGATTCATCCTTCATCGTGATTCATTAGTCTCAATATTTTGATGCACACTTTTCAGAGACTTGAGTGCTTCAACTCAGCACTGTGAGAGTAAGAGCCTTGAGTAGCTTACATTCTTGGAATTTTTAGGTTTCTGTCTCCATAGAATCCAGATATTTCCCCCCAAATTATGCACTTGACAAGTGGAGTGGAGAATAGCCCTGGGCTACAGAGGAAATTCTGCAGTTCTTGTTGTTCCAGTGGCCAGAAGTTCCTCAGGACAATAGAAAAAGCCTATGCAGACAAAACCATGGGGAGATATATATATATATATATATTGAGTTAGTGATTTCATTTTCTTTGAGCAAATACCCAGGAGTGTAATTACTAGATTATGCAGTGGTTCTGTTTTTTTTTTTTTTTTTTTTTTTTTTTGAGGAAACACCATAATGTTCTCCATAGTAGCTGCACCAATTCCTACCAACAGTAAATGAAGCTTCCCTTTTCTCCACATCTTCACAAACACTAGTTATTTCTTGTCTTTTTTATAATAGCCATTCTGATGGATGTGAGGTAATACTTTATGGGACTTTGAGTTTCATTTTCCTGATAATTAGTGATGATGAGCATCTTTTCACAGATCAGATAGCCATCAGTATGTCTTCTTTGGAAAAGCGGGTGGTATGTTAGATACTCTACCCATTTTTAATAGAATTGTTTGGTCAGTTGTTACTGAGTTGCATATTTTGGATATTAGCTCCTCATCAAATATATGATTTGTAAGTATTTTCTCCCTCTTTCAGTAGGTTGCATTTTCATTTTGTCGATGATTTCCTTTGCTGTGCAAAAGTTTCTTAGTTTGATGTAGTACCACTTATTTATTTTTGCTTTGTTTTTGTTTTGATATCAAATCCAAAAAAATCATCGCTGAACCGATGTCAAGCCATTTACTGCCTGTTTTCATCTAAGAGTTTTGTGGTTTCAGGTCTTCTATTCAAGTCTTTAATCTACTTTGAGTGAGTTTTTCTCTGTGGTGTAAGACTGTGGTCCAGTTTCTTCTAGCTGTTGAGTTTTCCGAGCACCATTTATTGAAGAAACTGTCCTTTCCCCATT
Source organism: Okapia johnstoni (assembly GCA_024291935.2). NCBI lineage: Eukaryota > Metazoa > Chordata > Mammalia > Artiodactyla > Giraffidae > Okapia > Okapia johnstoni. The sequence continues at coordinate 11,970,396 of CM044324.1, forward strand.
GTATATTCTAGGCTGCTTTGTCATAAATTAATTGACTACACATGTATGGGTTTATTTCTGAGCTCTCCACTCTGTTCCATTAATCTACCTGTCTATTTCTATGCCAACACTATACTGTTTTGATTACTATGGCTTTGTAACATCATTTGGAATCAAGAAGCATGATGATGCCAGCTTTGCTCTTCTTTCTCAAGATTGCTTTGGCTGTTTAAGGTCTTTTATGGGACCAAACAAAATTAGGATTGTTTATTCTACTTCTGTGAAAACTTGTAAGTTTCTTGAGAGCTAGACATATTTTATGTATTTTTTAGTTATTATTTCTTACCAGGTCTCATAGTAATCTCTCTCACATGGTGGATACACAATAAATATTCATTGGTAGATTAATGGATTCCTATCACCTTGCCCCCAAGATACCCTCTCCTTTATGAGAGGAGACAAATGTACCATGGGTTGAATATTAGGTTGCCTCTTTATAGCTAATGGAATGTCCTTGAGTAATAGCACACTAAGTGAAGGACGTAGTCCTTGCCTTTGGTCACCTGCAAACTCACACTGCCACAGCTAGGGCTTAAGAGGACACCACTTCCTTTGCATATTGGTTTCCCTGTTTGCATGAGGAAATGCAAAAACTTGTGTTCATGATGATGAACTCACCCTTTCCCTCTTGGGACACAAAACCATTTCCCATTTACCTGTGGGCTATCTCAGAGATCTATCCCTCAGGACTGGAGATGCCCTGTTAAGCCATCCGGGCTGTCCTGCGGAGGGGCTGACTGGTCCCCACTGTGCATTTTCCAGACCTTCATCCTTTTCACTCTAAGCCCTTCACACTGAATTTACAAATGGGTTTTAAACTGGATCACCTCAAGATGAATTTCTATGCTCAGTCAGATGCTAGCAGTGTATTATTTGGTTTGTGGGAAATGGGAGTTTAGTGAGGTTAATTTCTCCCTCCTCCCCACCTTAGGCTAATTATTGAAGAAACTGTTTGCAGACCTGGAGCTTCTCATAATTCATCCTGCCTTCTGTTTCTTTAGAGTCGGGGCTCATAAATCTCTGTTTGTGATGACATAATCGGTTACGAGAGGAATGAGGTGGTACTGCCAGCCAAGAATTACAGCTACAGACAGACTCTAAGCAAACCAAGAGAGACTCATCCAGAGAGATACTCCCCCGCCCTTTTCTTCCCTGACTTGCAAGAGTTGATGTGTTGAAACACTCTCATGAACAAGGGGAGCCACAACATATTAAACTAAGAGAATTTGATGCCTATTTGAAACATAGACTCCCAAAACCTGATGAAGAGAACAGAAAATAAACATACCCTAAGTGGAGCCAGTCGCTTCAGAATTTATTGTCTACCAGCAAGTACAACATTAAAAAATATCAAATCAACATCTTTCTCTCTAGAGATCACTTAGTTTTGAAATATAGTCAAATAGAATGTAATCTTCTATTTTTAATTTCTATTTCTCTCCTCTCTTTATACTGTCTGATTTTACATCTCTTTTGACAAACGTATATATTATGCATTCAAAAAATTATATAAAGAAAGTGAGAACTGTGGTACATTAGAACTCTAAGAACATTTAAAAGATTTAGTCCAACTCTTAATTTTAGAGATGAAGATGCATGTCTGAGAACTATTTACTGAAAGCAGGGTTAGTGTCATAGATGGTGTGGGGCCTTGGTTCCCACCCTCAGCCCAACATTTTGGGGGCTACACTGCCCATTAGTGAGATGTCAGATGGACACACATTTCCATTCATCTTGGCATAATGCCATTAGTGGTTATGATAATTCTATTATTAGGAAAAATAACTAATATAAGTATTCTTATTTCAAACTCAGAAGATGGAAATGAAACTGAGAAGTACTGAAGTTCATTCCATAGAGCACTGAAATCGTTCTGCCAGCCCTACACTCATTTTTATAGATACAGTTTTTTTTTTCCACACTGCACAGGTTGTAAGATCTTAGTTTCCCAACCAGGGATTGAGCATATGTTCTCAGCAGTAAAAGTGCATAATCCTAACCACTGGACCATCAGGGAATTCCTTGTCTTCATCTGTAAAATGACTGGGTTGAGTAGCTCAACTGGGTTGAGATCCTTGCATTCTTCTGCAACTGAAATACTCAAGAATTCTAAACCTTGCTGAATATTCTCTGTGATGTTCGCCTTTTTCCTCTCCTGAAATACAACAATCCTAAACCTACAATTTCCTCAAATGCAAAGCAGAGCTAATCATATTTACCAGGGCAGTGGTGACAGTAAACAAGATGATACACATAAAGCACATTTAATTCCTTGAATGAAAAGCAATGAACAGTAAACCACTTAGAGCTGCTCAAAAATAGCAGTAACTGTAGAACATAATCATTTCTGGATGAAGCATGTATAGATTATTATTTGTTTGGTGGATTATTTTTAGCAAATGTTCCATTTCAGGTTGACTCCCCTGCTACTCAGGATGTATCAGGACTAGTCGAGATGAACTCAAGGAAACACTAGCCACTTTTAATATTTAATAAAAACCATCTATTATTAGAAAGGTAATTTGCTATTGCTTTGAAAATGTAAATTCCAATGCACTCCAGAACTAGGGTTTAATGGCATTTTGCTTGCCATTTGAGATTATTTATATATATTTCCTCCATTAGGAGAGCTATGTGAGGGCCAATTTTAATGCCTTTTATAAATTTAGAACATTTTTTCATGTATTATAATTATATTCTCCTTTATCATCTCACTTGCAAGGGTATCTGCCAAGATACTTAAAACTGATTCATGCTCTTGAATGAACCGGCCATGGCTTGATCTTGGTATCCATTGCATAGAGAGGACTGCTGCCTTTGTGGACGTGGCTTGAGCAGAGTAATCTAAAACTGACTCAACATAGACCTGAGTCAGCTGATTATTTGTTTAGAATGTGTAAAGCCTTCTGCATATAGCTAATGGCAGAGTATGCAGATGACACCACCCTTATGGCAGAAAGTGAAGAAGAACTAAAAAGTCTCTTGATGAAAGTGAAAGAGGAGAATGAAAAAGTTGGCTTAAAGCTCAACATTCAGAAAACAGATCATGGCATCCGGTCCCATCACTTCATGGTAGATAGATGGGGAAACAGTGGAAACAGTGTCAGACTTTATTTTTCTGGACTCCAAAATCACTTCAGATGGTGACTGCAGCCATGAGATTAAAAGACGCTTACTCCTTGGAAGGAAAGTTATGACCAACCTAGACAGCATATTAAAAAGCAGAGACATTACTTTGCCAACAAAGGTCTGTCTAGTCAAGGCTATGGTTTTTCCAGTGGTCATGTATGGATGTGAGAGCTGGACTGTAAAGAAAGCTGAGCACCAAAGAATTGATGCTTTTCAACTGTGGTGTTGGAGAAGACTCTTGAGAGTCCCTTGGACTGCAAGGAGATTCAATCAATCCATCCTAAAAGAGATCAGTCCTGGGTGTTCATTGGAAGGACTGATGTTGAAGCTGAAACTCCAATACTTTGGCCACCTGATGAGAAGAGCTGACTCATGGGAAAAGACCCTGATGCTTGGAAGGATTGGGGGCAGGAGAAGAAGGGGATGACAGAGGATGATATAGCTGGATGGCATCACCGACTCAATGGACGTGGGTTTGGGTGGACTCTGGGAGTTGGTGACGGACAGGGAAGCCTGGCGTGCTGTGGTTCATGGGGTCACAAAGAGTCAGACACGACTGAGCAACTGAACTGAACTGAACTGATGGTGGAGGAAGATTGGACTTGATGACCCTCAAGGGTGCTTCCATCTCAGAGACACTATAATTTTAACAGAGTATCTTTGGCTAAATGACTGTTTAGCTCTCATGTTTGTTCACCTATAAAATGAAAGATTGTCTCAATCACTAGCTCAGTGATTGTCATTCATTTTTTTTCAGAATGGTATTCAATCTTCTATTTTCCCTTAATGGAAATCTTGTTTAGAACTCCAATGTGAAAAAAGTAGAGGGAAGTTTCTGTCTTTGGAAAAAGGGACTGAAAATCTGGGTCTCTGGCCCTCGGCCTTCCCATCTCCTCCACCTCTGCCTCCCCATGAGCAGCCACTGAGCACTTCTGAGCAATCTGGAAACTAGTTTGAAAACCACAAGATTAAGTACTTTCTAATAGTCCTAGCACTGCTACAATTTTATGATCATCATATAATTCTACAACTACTCTTTAACTAGATTAATAAACACTAAAATTTATTTTTCAAACTGCTTCAGGCTTGAGGCTTAGAGAAGGGAAACTGTGCAGCTGAGTGGTTAAAAAGATCTACTCCAGGGTCAGAAAAGTTTGGGTACAAATCTCAGCTCTGTATCTCATTCTTTCTGTGACACTGGGTGAATCACTTTGCCTCTCCAAGACTCAGGTGGTGAATATAGACAAAAGACCCATTGATGGAATTTTGGAGAGGATTAAAAGGATTGTTTCTGAAAAGCTCATGTTATGTTTGAAATATGAAATAAATGTTCAAGTAGGTGGCTGCTTAATTAATGAAAAGACCAGATTAGACTGAGCAAAATGCTTCCTGAAGCATTCTTGCAGCTGTCTGCCTGTCTATGGCACCTTCTACTTCAGCTTACATGGCACCTCTTCTGGGGCTCCAAGCTCCAGCACTAACTCTCTTGCTTTCCCCCATATCCCTGAAGCCTCCCATCCTCAATGTTTGGAGGAAATGGTCTAACAGGAGAATACAGTTAATACACTTAATTCTTCCCTTTCTTACCTGTCATTTAGGGAGAGTTGATGTTTTCCATAATCTTAACAAGTTTAAGATTCAAAACCAATAGAGCATTGGTAAGTAACGGATAGTTAGGGAGTTTGGGGTCAACATGTACACACTGCTATATTTAAAATGGGTAACCAACAAGGACCTTCTGTATAGCAGAGAACTCTGCTTAGTGTTATGTGCCAGCCTGGATGGGAGGGGGTTTGGGGGGGAGAATGGATACATGAATATTAATGGCTGAGTCCCTTTGCTGTCCACCTGAAACTATCACAACATTGTTAATCAGCCACACTCCAATGTAAAATAAAAAGTCAAAAACTAAAAAAGAAAGTTTTTAAAAATGTAAGATTCAATCTTTAGTTGATGGGATTCATGAAAAAGATATTTTCTGCAGCTTTCTATTCTGAAATTTCATTGATCTTTGTTCTAAATTATGGAACCACATATCAACCCTAGCTGATTTAAAAGGTATATAGAGAAAGGCACCTGTAAATGAAAAAGAACACATAGTAAACACTGTTTCATAACTTAACATACAAGCAACACAGAAAACCAAATCAAGGGCAAATAAAGATTTGTGGGGAAATTCTCCCTGGGTAAGTGGGCTTTGTTTGGGTTTGGAAGGAGAGAGTAGGCATATGCATACTTGATTACATTTCTTCTACCTTCTTGGAAGTTTTCAAAGAAGGATAAGATCACAAATATAGATCACAACCGTCTGTCTAAGGATGATACCAAAGGTAAGTGTGCTTTGGGGTTTAACATACGTGCTGGAGGCTCTTTACTGACGGGTTACTAGGAGACAGCATGATTCATTCCTTCCTTCTCCTCTGCAGCCAACCTCCCATCATTTATCACCCAGCACATTGGATCAAGACTGATAGAATCTTTAGAAAAAATTATGGAGTGCTCTGTTCTAGTAAGGAGGCACTAAACTGTGGAAAGAAAATGATCCCTGAAGCTGAGGTCTACTCAGAAAGCATCCCCACATGTACCCTGTATGCATTGACTGTTTAGGAATTTACTCCTGGTGGAGAGATAAACACAAGATAAAACAGAAACAATATCGTTTTTAAAAAGGCCCACACATGGCAACATTGACCCCTGAACCCAATATGGACAGTAAATACTCTATCTTCCTTAGAGATTTTCTGCCCAACTTTCTGAATAAATATGCTTAATTGTAACCCAGTGTTCCTAATTTCCATGAAATGAGACACTTAAATATTCCTTTAATAATTTTTCTAAAGAGTTGAATAACTGGAGTAATGAAGAGCGTGAATTCCAAACAGTCAGATCTTCCGAGATAATTATAAATTAAAATACAAATTATAAGACATATTAAGAAGTATGGAGGATATGAATTGACATAGAAAAAGTTGGTCATCTATACACTTCCCACTACCTCACGGGCATCAGCTTTAATGTACAATTTGTTGGGAATTTTATTTATTTAAGATTTTTTTGATGTGGACAATTTTTAAAGTCTTCACTGAACTTGTTACAACATTGGCTCTGTTTTATAATTCTTGGTTTTTTGGCCACAAGGCATGTGGGATCTTATCTCCCCGACCAGGGATCAAACTCTCACCCCTGCATTGGAAGGTGAAGTCTTACCCACTGGACCACGGGGGAAGTCCCTGTTGGGATGGACTCTATGGGAGAGGGCGAGGGTGGGATGATATGGGAGAATGGCATTGAAGCATGTAAATTATCATATGTGATACGAATCGCCAGTTCAGGTTCAACGTGTGATACAGGGTGCTCGGGGCTGGAGCACCAGGATGACCCGGAGGGATTGGATGGGGAGGGAGGTGGAAGGGGGGTTCTGGAAGGGGAAAACATGTACACCCATGGTGGATTCATGTCAATGTATGGCAAAACAAATACAATATTGTAAGGTTAAAAAATAGAAAATAAACTGAAAAAAAAAAAAGAAACATTTAAAACATTTTCATAAGAGCATCTTTTATTGTCAGAGACAAAGCCTAGGCAATATAAGTTTTACCTTATAGGAGAAGAAAGTGCTATTAAAGATCAAAAAAATGGGGAACTATGCCTGTGTGGGAAAGATTGTGCCAGGCGAGAGCGAGGACCAGCAGTGAGGCCAACGCCACGGGTGTGAAGGGGGATACAACAGATGCTTATTTTGCAGTATTTGTTGACGTTTTCACTCTATATTCTGCCCTTACCTTCTTTACTTGTTCAAGCAGATATCAAGATTCGTGCCTGCTGGGGATTTTCAGCAGGGATGAAAGCAAAAATTGTCAAAATTCTCCGGCCGTTGAGAAGAGCGATGAGACAGGAGAGAGTGTCTGTGTGCATCTTCTGGGGAGAGAAAGAGGGGGTGGGAGGACGGGGGAAGCGGGGTAGCTGATCTCCCCAGTTCAGGCCCGTGAGGACCTGCTCCCTGCTCTGTGAACCACCTTGAGGCTGATGCGGGGCCTCTGGGGAGGTGGATGGGGGAAACTCTAAGATGCTCTTACCACCCCAAGCTTCCCTGGGAAGCTGCAGAGCAGAGTTCACCACGTGACCTGGGGCCACGTGACTCCAGGAACATGGAGGAACCGCAGCCACCCCAGATGTCACCATCAGATCCCCAGACCCCACTCAGACCTTCTGAAGGTGGTGATGAGGAAGCCGAAACAGTGACTGAATCTTTCTCTCCTCCAGCCCAGGGGCAAAAAGGACTTAGCGATGATGTGAACTTGATCAATAGACAGGAAACCACCTTGACTTTATAGACTCAGATTTATACCTGCTACCAAAATATAAATCTTTTTTTCTGGGCATCCCAGTGAGCATGAGCTCTGAGAAAGATTGCTGGGCTCTGACCCCAGCTCCACCACTAAGTAGTGGTGTGTGACCTTGGCAAGTCTCTTAACCTCGCTGACCTCAGTTTCTTCATCTGTAAACCTGGGCTGAGCAGGAGTTCCAGTTTCACATGGCTGCTGCAAGCACAAAGCCAAAGCATCTGAAGCTCTGACGCAGAGTGAAGTCTCAATAATTATCAGCTATTATAATCATCATGAATGATAATATCTAGTTTTCTTCTAGAACTGCCCCAGCTGTTACCTAAATGTGAAGGAGAGATTTATACCTTTAAAAAGTGTTTCAATTGATACCCTAGTTATTTGTGGGTTTTCTTTCATCATAGGCTTAACAAATACACAAAAATCTCTCTTTCCCCTTTTAGCCCCCTGGAGACTACTAAATCATACACTAAAAAAAAAAGAAAAGAACTTCAGGGAAAGAGTTCCTGGGAGAAAGAGATCTTTCCTAGATCTTAAATAGTTTCTTGAAGCCTGTCTAGGGGCAGTGCCTCCTGACAGCCAAATGGGAGTGCCAGCTCTGAAGGTAGGAAGTCGAGCCAACTCTATTCTTCCATCCAATGGGAATGAGACTTCTGATACCCAAGGATTCAACAGGCTCCTTAGGGTCTTGGAACACATGCAAGATAGGGGAGGGAAAAGGAGAATTCTTTCTTATTAATGACATATACTGGAGCTCTGAGATGAGCTGGATTAATTCTGTGGGAATTAGTGTTCAGATAGATGCAGCAGTCTGTGAACTGACTTACACTGGAAGGACTGCTTTTGAATGAGCCTGTATTGAATTGTTGCAACAAGAGGCAATGGTTGTGAGTGAAATAATCATGTGATTTGCTTACAAATTACAGAATTGCCTGAGTGGGACTGAGGGCCCTGCAGACAGCTCCCAGGACACCACAGACCAGCTTCAGCCCCTGACCTCTAAATAAGTAGAAAGCTAACCTGCTCTATACCTGGTGGCATGAACTTCCTGGGTAGGTGTGATGCAGGGGGACAGAGGTGGGCAAGTGTGTGCCAACCCCATCTGTAACAGCATGTGTGTTCACTGATGTCTATTTATTCATGGATTTTGGGGCCTCATTTCTCTGGGTGGCCCATTCTGATGATACAAACTACAGGCTCCCCAACTCTGCACACACGGTCAGACTCTCTTAGTGCAGCCCACCTCCCTCCAGTCCTTTACCTTCCCCATAGGTCTCAACCCTTAGGATCTCCTACTTGGTGCCTGTTGAAAGCACTAAATCTGATGCCTTGAGTTTTGACCTACAGAGCTGCCCAAGGTCTCCCTTTCTCATCACATAAAATGCTCCACACTCCAGGCCTGGGGAACAGAGGGTCAGCCCACCTGCCTCTGCACAGTTCTCCTGCTCTTCGGTCAAGGAAAATGTACTCAAAGCAATCCTGTCCCTCAAGGTGTGAAGCTGATCTGGGTCCCTTGGAGGATACAAAGGCTTTTTCTTCCTCCTTGGAGTTAGATGGCTACAGGAAGATGGCTACAGGAAGATGGCTACAGGACAGGGCGTCTCTGTGGCAAATGGCACAGAAGGGTTAAAAGAGATCCAGGTTATTGGAGGCAGGTGTGGGTGGAGAGCTCCCAGGTAGGAGCCTCAAGGAAGACTCTGGGACCTGGAAAGGGAAGGAGAACTGTGGCTATGTGAGTCGGGTTAACAGGGTGAGGTGAGGCTTGGGATGATAAAGTGAGTATTTGGGAGGCTTTGAATCTGGGTCTGAGGTTCTCCCAGAAAACTAGCTGGGAGACAGCAGCTGAGTGGGAGTGAAGATATTTTACTTTTTTGCATACTTTGGAAACAGAGTGTTCTCTAGAAATAGCTCAGTAATGATCCTTGAAGAATAGTCAATTAAAAAAATTTTTAAAAAGAATAGTCATGGAGCATGGTGGGGTGTGGGCTCAAAGAGCAGAAGCCCCAAATCCACTGGGACTTGAATCCGTCTCCTGACGCTGCTGTAACAATTTACCATGAAGAGGGAAGCCTGAAACGAAAGAAATATATTCTCTGACAATCTTGAGGTTCCAAAGTCCAAAGTTGGTATCCAACTTTGAAATCCAGCTTTCTCCTGAGGTTTAGGGGTGAACGGGTGCTTTGTTCCTTCAGCTTCTAGAGGCTTTGGGACTCTTGGGCTTATGGTTGCATCACAGCAATCTCTGCCACGTGGTCTCATCGCTTTCTCTCTGTGTGTGTGTGTGTGTGTGTGTGTGTGTGTGTGTGTGTGTGTGTGTAGACCCTCCCTCTGCCTCCCTCTTACAAGGAAACGTTGACTACATCTAGGGCACACTGGGCAATCCAGAATAAGCTCTCCATCTCAATATCCCTAAATTAACCACAACTTCAAAGACTATTTTTTGCCATAGCAGGTAACATTCGCAGGTTCCAGGGACTAAGGTGTAGATATTTGGGGGAGCTAGTTTCCAGCCCATCACAGGACTCATTTTTATACAGCCTGTCCTGAATTTCTCAGCAGTTACTCAGTCGTGCTTTGCTGACCCAAAGCAGTTCGACCCTTCCCCGAGTGCCCCTGTCCCATTCAGACCTCTGGCCTAAATCTAAAAACTGATGCAGACCCCACTTGGCAAAGTTCTTTTCTCAAATAAAACCTTTCCAGGTCTTACCAACTTCATTGAGAAATGCAGAGAAACAGATCAGAAGCTCTTTGTAGACAATTGGGTCTCATTGTGCATAAGAAAGTGGAGAAGCTCTGTAAAGGGATGAGCTTTTGGAAATGCCTTTAGGAATCTAAATACAAAAGCTTAAAATGACCTAGGGCTTCCCAGGTGGCATTAGTGGTAAAGAACCTGCCTGCCAATGCAGGAGATATAAGAGACCAGGGTTTGATCCCTGGGTCAGGAAGATATCCTGGAGTAGGAAATGGCAACCTGCTCCAGTATTCTTGCCTGGAAAAGCCTGGTGGGCTACAGTCCATGTGGCTGCAAAGAGTTGGACACGACTGAGAAAATAAAATAAAAAAAGAGTAGTATTATGGTTTGACATTGATTTCTTACCCCTGTCTACCAATTTTCACCTATGCCTTTGTTCCTTGCTTTCTTTATTTTAATGTATTCTGTTGCACAATTGTAAAAAGGAGCCCAAGCTGTGCATTTCAGGATCATGATTGCAAGTCTTTAGGAAGCTAAAGCCCCCATCTCTGACCGTATGCTTTCTAATACCACCCAAGGTGTGCCCAAATTGCCCACAAATACACAGTCTGTCAGATCTTATGGCTCAAATGAAACCCACTTCCACAGTAGGATGAGGACGAAGGGGAGCTCTCCTGCTATTTGCATCAGCACTTGTCCTCAGGAAATGCTGAAACTTGACACTGAAAGGAAGTGTAAAAATGATAAATTTGTCACCAATATGGACCATTGCACTCACAGGACTGCAACTCCTTACATTAATGGAGATTAGGATATAGCTTTTTTAATTTGGAGCCTCATTACACAGTATAAATAAAAACAGAGCCCCAACTATATCATCTTTAATTGCCCCTGGACAGAATGCTGATTGTCTACTGAAGTCTTGGCCATGTGTTTCCAGGGAGCCAGCAGACTTTGTGACTTGCTTTGAAAGCAAAGGCTGAAAAGATGTGTGGGCATAATTAAGAGAGGGCAGAGCGGGATGCCTATGGTTCTTCCAACAAACATCACAGTTGAACAAAACGTGTGAACAAAAACATGGCAATATGCAAAGTGATGACTTTCCATGTGTGAGGTTGGGAGAAGGCTGTCCATTCACCCTCTCTGAGTGTAAGGAGCCATCCAACCACTTCTATTGGGTTGGACAAAATATTTGTTTGGGTTTTCCGTAAGATGTTCCAAGAGTTTGAAAGTAGCCACAGTTTTCACTCTTGGCCTGGCAGAGACCCAAAGAGAGATGCTGGTCCTCAAGCTGTGATAGCTGTCTTTTAGCATCCCTCAATACAACTGATTAAAGCGATTGATCAATACCAAAGTTGGAGAAAAACTAGTGTGGATATGTTACAGACGACATCCCATGAATCAATAACTCAGATAATGGCATTTGTCTTACTATTAAGCTCATCCATAATTTAACAAGAATAATACCCATTAAAAGAACACCTAGATTGATCTCTGCCAAAATAAAGAGTTAATTGGTCTCTATCTTCTGGGAAGTCTGTCAAACAAGATAGGGAAGGGCAAGTGGCTACCTACTAACATAATAATAAATGTGAAATAGCACTATACCATACCCTCATCTGCTGGAGACTTTTCTTCAATAGCACTTCAAGTAGCATCTTTGGGATCCAAATTCTATAAGTCAACAGAAGCTTTTAGAAAGGTCTTTTTTCTTCCAAGTAGGGATCAAATCTATATCACAGAAAATATAAATAAATATTTATATTTACTTAATACGGCACCCCACTCCAGTACTCTTGCCTGGAAAATCCCATGGATGGAGGAGCCTGGTAGGCTACAGTACATGGGGTCGCTAAGAGTCAGACGTGACTGAGCGACTTCACTTTCACTTTTCACTTTCATGCATTGGAGAAGGAAATGACAACTCACTCCAGTGTTCTTGCCTGGAGAATCCCAGGGACGGGGGAACCTGGTGGGCTGCCGTCTATAGGGTCGCACAGAGTTGGACACGACTGAAACGGCTTAGCAGCAGCAGCAGCAGCAGCAGCTTTAAATAAATTAATTCATGGAGCACTGGGTATAAAGAGTATAAATAAGTTTCTCCTGGGATTGAAATGTTTCTGTAATATAAATGAAACACTACACGAGTCACTTCTTTCCATTCTGGCTGGTACAGTCTTCAGTTACAAATAGCTAATGGTGTCTCATTCAGGTGACTCCAAGACTTAGGGGTGGTCGAAAAAGCAAGAGAAATCAGGACCCAATCTGGGGTGAGAGTAGTGACAAGATGATTCCCCCAAAGGCCAGCAGATAGAAACAGTGTGACCAAGAGCCAAACTATCTATTGAAAATATGGTTCCTGCTTCACAGCTGAAGAAATTAGGCTATCTGATCGAGTTGAGAGTCCAGTCAGCAAGTTTATACTGACTTGATGGCTTCTAAATTTTGATGCTAGTCATAGACCAGGTTGTGAAGCTTGATTATTACAGGAGAAAAAAAGGATGACATCTTTGTCAGAGTGTTGATGGGCATCAGCTTTTGGGTCACCAGTTGACCTGTCATTGGGTTTCTTTGAGCCCTTTAGAGTCACATGGATAAGGTTAGAGTGTGTAAAGATTGCCGTTGAAACTTATCATCTCCAAAGACTTATTGGGGGAAAAACCTTGTCTTTCAAATAATGGCCATGCTTATACTGACTCAGTAATTGCTGTATAAAATAAACTTGAGTATGTTCCTAATGTCCTCTAGAGATGCTGTAAGTACCGTTTGCAAGTATTTATGGTCTGCAATCAAACAGGAGTCGAGGCCATAAATCATTACCCTGAATATAATATTTTTGTTTCATGAAAGTCTGAGCTTTCAACCCCAAAGCAACAAATCAGTCCACTTCTTATTGAGCCTGTCACAGCCCTATCCTTGAGTGCAGCCACATTTATTACCGTTGTCAACTGCCTCATGTAGAGGAACAGGAGAGGAGGGGAGGGGAATATCAATATAAACTGACAGGCAGTGCTTGGGGGAGGGGTGGCCTGGCTGAGAGGAGAGGTAACGTGACATGGCGGCTTCACCTCAGGGTCACATTTTTGATGGCCTGTGTGCTGATGTGGTGATCAAGTTTCCATGTCACCAAGAATCTGGCTGTTAACTGTCACCATAGATGAGAGGCTTGACATGAGGGCAAAGTGGTCACAGGAGTTGGAGGCTGAAGTTTCAGCCTTTGGACTGACCCCTGAAGCACTCTGGGCTCCTCTGAGGACAAGCTGGCTTCTTAAGGAACTACATTCTTTCGTCTTCCAAGGGAAGTTGGAGGGACCAGAGAAGCGTAGGTATTAGTTTGTTTGTGGAAGAAGGATTTCACCACTAGGGATTTATCTTTGACAGATTTGATGAAACCTTAAAAATGTTTCTTCTAAAATAAGAAACATGCTTTCACTCTAGTGGGGAGATCATGGTGTGGGCAGCGACTTTCAGGGGGTCAGTTAGTTCAGTCGCTCAGTCATGTCTGACTCTTTGTGACCCCATGGACTGCAGCATGCCAGGCTTCATTGTCCATCACCAGCTCCTGGAGCTTGCTCAAACTCATGTCCATCGAGTCAGTGATGTCATCCAACCATCTCATCCTCTGCTGTCCCTTCTTCTCCTGACTTCAATCCTTCCAAGAATCCTGGTCTTTTCCCATGAGTCAGTTCTTTGCATCAGGTGGCCAGTGTATTGGAGCTTCAGCCTCAGCATCAGTCCTTCCAATGAATATTCAGGAAGGATTTCCTTTAGGATTGACTGGTTGGGTCTCCTTGCAGTCCAAGGGACTCTCAAGAGTCTTCTCCAAAACCACAGTTCAAAAGCATCAATTCTTTGGTGCTCAGGTTTCTTTATAGTCCAACTCTCACATCCATACATGACTACTGGAAAAACCATAGCTTTGACTAGATGTACCTTTGTTGGCAAAGTAATGTCTCTGCTTTTTAACATGCTGTCTAGGTTGGACATAGCTTTTCTTCCAAGGAGCAAGTGACTTTTAATTTCATGGCTTTTTAACATGCTGTCTAGGTTGGACATAGCTTTTCTTCCAAGGAGCAAGTGACTTTTAATTTCATGGCTGCAGTCACCATCTGCAGTGATTTTGGAACCCCTCAAAATAAAGTCTGTCACTGTTTCCATTGTTTCTCTATCTATTTGCCATGAAGTGATGGGACAAGATGCCATGATCTTAGTTTTCTGAATGTTGCATTTTAAGCCAAATTTTTCACTCTCCTCTTTCACTTTCATCAAGAGGCTCTTTAGTTCTTCTTCGCTTTCTGCCATAAGGGTGGTGTCATCTACATATCTGAGGTTATTGATATTTCTCCCAGAAATCTTGATTCCAGCTTGTGCGTCGTCCAGCCCAGCATTTCACATGATGAACTCTGCATATAAGTTAAATAAGCAGGTGACAATATACAACACTGACGTACCCCTTTCCCAATTTGGAACCTGAACTGTTGGTTCTTGACCTGCATACAGATTTCGCAGAAGGCAGGTAATGTGGTCTGGTATTCCAATCTCTTTAATAATTCAACACAGTTTGTTGTGATACACACAGTCAAAGGCTTTGGCGTAGTTAATAAAAGAAGAGTAGATGTTTTCCTGGAGCTCTCTTGCTTTTTCAATGATCCAACTGATGTTGGTAATTTGATCTCTGGTTCCTCTGCTTTTTCTTAATCCAGCTTGAACATCTGGAAGTTCATGGTTCACGTACTGTTGAAGCCTGGCTTGGAGAATTTTGAGCATTACTTTGCTAGCACATGAGATGAGTGCAATTGTGGGGTAGTTCGAACATTCTTTGGCATTGCCTTTCTTTGAGATTGGAATGAAAACTGACCTTTTCCAGTCCTGTGGCCACTGCTGAGTTTCCAGATTTGCT
The DNA here is from genome assembly GCA_024291935.2 of Okapia johnstoni. Lineage (NCBI taxonomy): Eukaryota > Metazoa > Chordata > Mammalia > Artiodactyla > Giraffidae > Okapia > Okapia johnstoni. The sequence continues at coordinate 11,985,499 of CM044324.1, forward strand.
GGCATATCGAGTGCAGCACTTTCACAGCATCATCTTTTAGGATTTGAAATAGCTCAACTGGAATTCCATCACCTCCACTAGCTTTGTTCGTAGTGATGCTTCCTAAGGCCCACTTGACTTTATATTCCAGGATGTCTGTCTCTAGGTGAGTGATCACACCATCGTGGTTATCTGGGTCATGAAGATTTTTTTGTGTAGTTCTTCTGTGTATTCTTGCCACCTCTTCTTAATATCTTCTGCTTCTGTTAGGTCCATACCATTTCTGCCCTTTATTGAGCCCATCTTTGCATGAAATGTTCCCTTGGTATCTCTAATTTTCTTGAAGAAATCTCTAGTCTTTCCCATTCTATTGTTTTCCTCTATTTCTGTGCATTGATCACTGTAGACGGCTTTCTTATATCTCCTTGCTATTCTTTGGAACTCTGCATTCAAATGGATATATCTTTCCTTTTCTCCTTTGCCTTTAGCTTCTCTTCTTTCTTCAGCTATTTATAAGGCCTCCTCAGACAACCATTTTGCCTCTTGGCATTTCTGTTTCTTGGGGATGGTCTTGATCCCTGTCACTCCAGGTTTCTCTTGACTTCCTACTTTTGCATTCCAGTCCCCTGTAATGAAAAAGACATCCTTTTTGGGTGTTAGTTCTAGAAGGTCTTGTAAGTCTTCACAGAACTGTCCAACTTTAGCTTCTTCAGCATTACTGGTCGGGACATAGACTTGGATTACTGTGATATTGAATGTTTTGCTTTAGAAGTGAACAGAGATCATTCTGTCGTTTTTGAGATTGCATCCAAGAACTGCATTTCAGACTCTTCTGTTGACTATTAGAGCTATTCCATATCTTCTAAGGGATTCTTGCCCACAGCAGTGTATATAAGTGTCATCTGAATTAAATCTGCCCATTCCAGTCCATTTTAGTTCACTGATTCCTAAAATGTTGATGTTCACTCTTGCCATTTCAGGGGGTAATGCCACCAAAAGAGAGGAAAAGCCAGATTCCGAAAGGCAGAAGTTAAGATGGAAATCAGCAACCACCCAGAAGGTGCTAAACAATATTTACAAAGACTTGTTGCCAGAAACACAGAAGAAACCTGGTCACAATCTGAAACTTTCCTCTGGAGTCTCAATGAAACCAGCATCCTTTGGGGTGGTTTTTCATATGTATAATATTCAATAGAGTGAGAAAAAGCCAGGCTTCTGCCAGTGTCTCAGGTGCAGACACAATGATATACCTTTGATTTCCATCCTCATTCAAAACAAACTCTAACTTGAACTTAGGGTTTTACTAGGGAAATTATCACATGAGAGGACGTTATATATACACCAACACATACAAAACTGGAACACGGAAGATAGACACTATGTGATTAAGGAATTGCATTCAGATGCTTCAGAATTCTTTGCCTTACATTTAGCCTTCTTTATTCCACCTAAACGGTCCCCAATATAACACGACTAATGGAATTAATTTTCCTTTATCCTGTTTCCAATTGTCTTGATGATATTGGTTTAAAAGTCTCCAAGGAACCAGAAAATACTCTTCACCAAAAAACTTGAACTGAGTAGTTATACTTGCAAAATACCAAGTGAACTTTATTTCTACTTCAACGTGGTTCTAATCATGACACTTACAGCATGATGCCCCAGGTCGATCTACCTCTAATGACACAAAAGTTCAAACATCATTGATGCACTTATAAAACAAAAAGCCAATGTCTTAGTCTAATCTTACAAAGAGCGTGTTGCTGTCCTTTCCTTAAGAGAGCAAGTAAAGACAGAGCATTGGTGTTCAATGAACATTAGGTTGGAGGAAGGAAGACTGAGTTCCTGCTGGGTCCACGTGATGTCAGAGTGAAGCATCTCTTTTCTATGTGTCTCTGCTCCTTATTGATAGCATATATAAAATAGATAACTAATGAAAACCTACTGTATAGCACAAGGAACTCTACTCAGTGCTCTGTGGTGACTTAAACTGGAAGGAAATTAAAAAACAAAGAAGGGAATACACATATATAGATAGCTGATTCACTTTGCTGTACAGTAGAAACTAACACAGCATTGTAAAGCAACTATATTCCAATAAAAATTAATTTAAAAAAGAAAACTAATAGGGGGCAGCTCTTCCAGGGGATGTATTGGGCATTAGAACACTGATACTGCACACAAGAAACCCACGCTTGTTCCTGTCTTTAACTCAGCTTCAGACAGGCCTGGGTTAAGGAGCTGTTTTCCATTTGGAACTGAACTAAAATGAATCATGGAGAATTTGGACATGATTCAGAAAGAACAGTGAAGATAATTTGATGCCTCCGAAATGAGCTCCATGAGAAAACCAAAGAAACTCCAGTATTTGGGGAATAGAAAGATGATTCTGAAATTTAAGGCACACAGCACTCACACGTAGTAAAATGTGAGCCATAGAAATTCAACACACACAAATGCTCATTTATAAAGCTTTCTTCAGAAATGGTCAGTGTATCATAACCGATTACAGGTGAACAAACAAAGGTTTGGATAGACTGAAATAACATTTCCATGTTCGTGCTGCTAGTTCAATGGCATGGCTAAGATTTGGAGCAAGTTCTGTTTGACCCCCAAATCCATGCTCTATGAGAAATCATAAGGTAGAATACATCAGTCACTTGCCCTGAGGGCTGGCACACAGTTAGTAACCTACACCAGGTATATATTAACTTTCTGAGTCTGTGCCACTATTTTTGCTGGATACCCATCCACATTGCCACCCTTCCTGTGCTTCCATCAAACTAGTAATCACAAAAGTCAACAAATTAGACACAGGAATGGAATGGCCAAAGACACTGCCTCTAGAATATTGGGGAGACAGTTTGTCACAAGACCTTTCAAACTTCTGTTGTTCTGTTCAGGGGTTGCCATTCCCCTCCGCTTCCTTTCCCTGTTCCCTTTACTTCTTTGAGATAGTGTGCCAAATGCAGTAGGTTTTTGAGTATTTTAATACCATGCTGTTAATATCATTGTGTTGTAAGACAATTTGCACTTTTTATTTATATAGGTAATTTTTTAAAGATTGTTGTGTGTGTGTGTGTATACATGTGTGTATGCACGTATACATGTATGTTTGACATTTCCTGGAATATTTCTCAGGAATCATAGATTAGAGTACTCTAATTACAAATTACAAAACAAACAAACGAAATACGAGATCTTCAGAGGGCCGGGCCCCTGCACGTGCGCCCTGCATGTTCTGTCATTCCAAACATGTTTAACACTGGATGAGATTTTAGGGATTTAGCAGATGAAATCAGACAGCGAGAGTAATTGTTCTCAACTTGAACACTATTTAGTAAGTGAAGAGAAGACAGTTTCTTCTTTAACCAAGATCCACACAACTAAGAGTCTTCCAGATTCAAACTGCAATACCCAGCCAGCCTGAGTGCCAAAGAGAAGATGCTGAAAGATCATAAGACAGTCTGTTATTCCAAGACTGCCAGCGACAAAGACGTCTACAGGGGCCTGCCGGGGAGGGTTGAATGTGATCCTCTTAAGCTCAACACTTCCACAAATCCATTCTAAGTCCACTATAGTGAATTTCATTCTGTTGAGAACTGCCAATACCCCAAAATATACCAGCGACAAATATGAAGAATTGCAGAGAATAACACAACATTTAACTGTGTTATTTTTTCATTTGTTTTATTAAAGTATAATTGATACATCCAAAGTTTTAAGATCTCTATTTTTCTCCATCAGAATTGTCATTCCTGTTTCTGTCATGAATCATAAGTTTTAAGGTGGACATGAAGTGAAATTTGAATATTATTTGAAGATAGGTAGATAGATAGATATAAGTAGAGCCATGAAGATTATCTAGGAGTATGCTCACAAATACATCTTTATACTGGAAATGCTTCTAGAATGGGTAGCATATGGTTCTAGAAGGTATTTCACCAATGCCTTGTGTTTGCTGGATTTCTTTGTTGATGGAGGTACTTTTGAACACTCAGCTACTTTAAATCACCTCCTGTTTCATATACCAACTACCCACAACAAATTCCCCATTTCCAGATCTGTGCTGCATCTAGAAGGTGACAACACAACAGGTCAACTTGCCGGATCCACTTAGTCAATCAGGTTTTGAGTTCAGCGAGAACTGATACATTGATTAAATTCACCTGGAAATTAAGTGAAAATGTTCAAACATGTATATACCTTCTGTTGAGGCTGAGTCTCTTAATAGTTTAATGCCAAGGCTGGATTCCAATTTTAATTCACTTCTAAATGAAGGTTGGTGCTCTTGGAACATTAAAGGATAATAATTATTGAGATTGCTGTAATTACAATTCACACAGTGTAAAAGTTAGGAGAATTATTTTATTTGCTAAATGGTGTTGTTTTATTCTGCATGTTAACAGTTCCTAAACAGATAGAAAGAGCTTTGATGGTACCTGTTCTCTCTTGGGACCACTGTGGAAAATAAGGTGCTGTGTCTCATAAGACATTCTTGGCAAATGCTGCACGTAACGCCGCCCCCTCCCCCCAAAAACATCCATATGGTGCACAACATCTCTCAAATGAAAAGTAAGTCTTCCCAAGGAAGGAGTCTTGGGGGATTCTGAAGTCAAATTGCAAGGAACAAATGTGCTATTTTAATTTTGGCCTTAAAACTTCCTCTCCTGGAATGGTCTCAATCTCACAATCTCTGTTCAACAGCACACTTGAAAGGAGAGACTCGTTGTTTTCTGGTTTGCTTCTCTTCAGGAAAAAAAAAAAACATCAGAACTCTGGATGAGATTTGCAACCCCTCCTACACCAATCTTAGAAGCCCAAGAAGATTCTATAACTTAATCCCCAAACAGGCTGCAAAAAGAGGGAATTCTCCAGGGGGAAAAAATGACTTTCTTTTCTTTCCTTCTTCCTCCTTTGTTTGAATTTCTGAGATGTCTTCCTGGGCTTCCCACTGTTCACATGGGTTTTGCCCCTTCCTCTTCCCATCACTGAGAGGCTGCCCGCACCGTGGAGGTGGCCCTGGTGCAGCTGCTCACTCTGGACCTGGGAACGTGCATCTCCTTCCAATGATGCTCCTCAGTGTGACTAAGGCTGTAAGGGGAGACACTGAAGGGCTACATGCAGCTAAGACAATTTGTCCGTCTTCATTATCACAAGCTGTGTGGCAGCACCGCTGGAGTGAGGGGTCAGTGTGGCTTCCAATTAAAACTCCCTATTGAAGATGGATTTATGTTTGGTCTATTTCAAAACACATTGGGCTGCAACTTATCATTTAAGTTGTCAAGCTGGAAGCACTTTCCTTTTTTAGTGCAAAGGGTTTAAAAGCCATTAATTCATTTTGTTTAAGATGTAAAGACATAAACGAATGAGGTTTTTTTTTGTTTTTCTCCTGAAGAGGGGAAAAAAAAACCTTTGGCCCAAATGTTTTCTGGATACACTGAAGCATTTAGAATGTGAGTCAAATTTGCAGAGTTTTTGTCCTATTTATTGGGCATTTCTGCTTTTAATGTGTTTACTCTTGAAATGTTCTGTTGAAACAAAGAAAAAAGAACAGCCTCTTTCCGATGATCCTCGAAATCATATGCTGGGAATTTCAAACAGAGTCCAACTCTTTTTAGGGGTGAGTTCCATTTTTAAAGGAGAAACAGGATTTCCTGTTTTTAAGGATATGCATTTTTAATAATCCTAAACATGAAGCCAAATTCATGTTGTGACATTTTGATGATGTCAGCACAAGTAGATCAATTACTTTTCAGGAATAAAGATTCTATTAGATACTGTGATTTAAAAAATTAAAGAGAAGGGGAAAAATGGAAATGGGTGAAATGTTTTCAGGGTACATCTTGGCAAATCAGTTCCAAATGAGGTCGAGGGATGATCTCTGTTTTTGATAAATGAGAGCTGAAAGGGGAAGAAGACAATAGCAAGATGGGAGCATGTCTCTTGCCAAGAAAGACCCAAGCGTTTCAAACCCAATATGTCTCCACTCATTTATCTTTGGAAAGAGACATCCCTTGACCTTCGTCTAATCTTGTTTCATTGTTTTCTTAGAGGGGGTCCTCACTGTGGTTTTCTTTAGTGAACAATGCAAATCTTTAGATCTGTCTTTTCTTTTTTAAAAAGAAATTATTTTATTGAAGTGTAGTTGATTTACAGTGTTGTGTTAATTTCTACTGTACAGTAAAGTGATTCAGTTATGCATAGATATGCATTCTTTTTCATGTTCTTTTCCATTATAATTTATCACACGAAACTGAATATCACTTCCTATGCTCTACAGTAGGACCTTGTAGTTTATCCACCCTATACATAAGAGGTTGCCTCATCTCTTTTTGATAGCCTTACGCCTACCCTTCTCCAGAACCCATTCTCACCCCTCCCCCTCTATAACTTGGGCAAAATCAATTAAGCTCACTCACTCCATCTACTTAGCTATATCCATTAACCATGAAACCCAGAGTTCTGACATTCTCAATCCCCATCGGGCAACCTTGGGATGGAAGCAGGTTAATGGAACTGATGATGCTGTCATCTTCTGGCACTACTTTGCAGCTGGGGGAACCCTCAGCAGGTCAAAAAAAAGCCCAGAAACACAAGAATCAGAGGGTGTGCAGAGCCTATGCCTGCTCCCTCATCTCAACTCAAACTCTTGACATCACCCAGGTGGATTCTGCATCATAAAATAATAAAGAACCCCAGTTTCTACCCTCTAGTTACACTGGTGTCAGAGGGAATCTGAAAAGGATCTCCTTTGTGTGAGGAGAAATGGGAGATCTTCCCAAAACCTCAGAGAAACAACCTTAAATGTCATAATGAGAATTATGGAGATGTTTCCTTTTTTAAAATCTGATTGAATCTGGGAAATGCTGCTGAGTTGTATAGCATCCTGTCAAGATTAAAGACATAGAGTGATAATAAAATGATAATCCTAGCTCCTATTTATTGATCCATACTTACCCCTTGCCACACACAGGATGCTAAGAATTCAACAGACTTGATCTCACCTAATCCTCACAGCAGGGATGATTTTATAATTATTTTTAAAATGAAGTAACTAAGGTTTTGAGAGGTTAAGTAATTTGCCCCCTAGACATAAAATAGCGAAGCTGGGATTTGAAGGCTGAAGTCTGCCTCCTGAATCTTCAGGCTTAATTCTACCCTGAAGTGTGGCAGACAGAAGCCTGGTTATCCCAAATGTGTCCATTGAGTTAACATTTCAGCCCCCAGTGGTTATCTCTGGTTGAGTTTTCCCATCCCCAAAGGATGTCATCCACTCTGACTCAAGTAAAAATGACTTACTGCCAATTGTTAAAGGAAGAGAGAGCATTATGTGTGGGTGACTGGCATGCAAGTTTACAGGGTGGAGAGTCCATTTAGCAAGGAGGAAAAGCCATTGAAAGAGACACTTGAGATCAATTTTGTGTCACAGTTAAGGCCAATGTATGAAATCACAGCCAGAAAAGTGTAACTGGTTCAGAGCTCCCCATATGCCAGAAGTGACCGCTGAGACCTTCCGGTAACTGGGCAGCTGGGTGACTCAGAGGCAGAACACCTCCCAGCTAAAGTTTGGGATGGGGTAGGTCCTGTTTCTCTCTACAGAATTCTGCTCAGCTTTTCTATCTTCTTTGCCAAATGTGTCAGTATTGTCAAGCAAAGTTTGCTCATAAATATTGAATAAAATGGATTTGTCTATGTTCTGTCATGGATGGACCACCTGGGCCTCTCCCCCAGGGCTCTGTTTGTGCCTGAAGAGCCATAGGGCAGAGGAAGAAGCAGGAGATCTCGGTTGAGGGTTACATTTGTTCGTTTGTTTTTATTTCCAAATGATTTTGATTCCTTTTTACATCTAAGGCATTGAATTAGCCAAAGCACTGACATGAAACTCAAACTGGACCTAGAACTAGTAGTTAAAGAACTTTATCTGAGAACAGGTTTGGGGGTTTGTCCCCAGAGCTTCTCAGAATCTGGAGAATGGCTGGCTTCTTTGGCTGTGAAGGTCAAGGCTTTGTCCAAGGAGTCCTTGTTTCTTCTCTGGGTAGAGGAAATGAGTCAGACCGGCAGAGGTGCCAGAATGGGGTGGGTGTGTTGTTCAGTCTCCCTTGCAAGATACAAGGGCCCAAGAAAGCAATTGCCTTTCTGTCTTATCAGTCCCCAAACTGTTCATCCATCCAGGCTTTCTTCAGACACACACACGTGCACACACACACACATACACACACACACACACACACACACACACACACACACACACACACACACAGGCTTTCTTAGGAATCCAGTGGAAAAATGGCAGGATTCGAGCTGTCACCCAGCTTCCCTCCCTTTCTTTGCCCTTCCTCCAACCCCAGTTATGGGAGTAAGGAAAGACAGCCCTTTTGAAAAAGCAGCTGCCTCAGGGGGCTGGAGAAAGGCTTTTCCTTCCGGAGGTGCATGTTTGGTGCACGTTCACTTCCTCCCATGATTCAGAACCTGCCTGTGTTTGCTGTCACCTGAGTGGGTTGTTCAGAAGGTAAACAGTCACTTGGCCAACTACAGCGTGATTTTTAATGTCTTCAATCAATGCCTAGGAACTGCTGGGATCTCTCATCCAAGACACCAAAAGACAAGTCCCATCTGTGGTCCATGTGTCTATCACAAACAAATGTTTGGATGGATGGGATGGAACCTCTGACTAGGAGGCTCAATCCCCAGAATGGGAGAGGTCCATCAATATCCAGATCATTTGGCCAAGCTTCTCAGATCCTGAAATCAGGATGGAACCTTTGTAGAATTCTGTGGGAAAAGACATTTGAAATACATTTTGAATTATCCTTATTTTAATCAGGCTAAAAATACCCAAACATAGCCTTTCAGTATTCTATCATTGGTCTCTGTCTCCTCTGTCAGCACGGGCACATCAACAATAAGGAAGAATTAATCTCCCTCTAAATATCTGGCCTCTTACACATATATCATGGCTTGGACTTGGGTTGGCTCCAGTTTGGGAGAAAGATCCAGATTAATGATTTAGTTACTTTGATCCAAACCAGATTTCTCTAGTTGGAATTTGATTTTCTAAGATTTATATTTGCCAGGGAGAATCTTAGAGACATTTCTTTCTATAATTCCAAGTTGGACAAACACAGTTCAGGAGATTACACTGCAGGAAAAGTGCAATGAAAGACGGTTAACAAAAGTTAGAGATGTGATCTCAACAGTGCTGATTGTTAGGGGGTTAACAAATATTCTGCCTGCATATAGACTACTGTATAGGTTTCTAATCTACTCGGAAGCCCTTATCCCATTAACTTTGAAATACTACAAATCTTTACAGTAATAAATAAGCAGAGTGCAAATGAATGCCAACTTATGTTTGAAATCAGTGTGTAATTATTCTTAGGGTTTTTGTTTGGTTGATTTTTGTTTTTAGATAGGGCAGTTATTCCCAAACCTAGATGCACATCAGAACCAGCCAGGGATTTAAGTGCCAATAGGTAGATTCCTTCCCAGTAAACTCTGATATCATTGGTCTGATATGAGGTACTGGTATCAGGTAATGAAAGTGGGATTAAAAGTTCGACAGAGCTGGGTTCAAATCCCAGATCTACTCCTTACTCATCTTAAACGCTAGAAAAGTAATGCTCAAAATTCTCCAAGCTAGGCTTCAACAGTATGTGAACTGAGAACTTCCAGATGTTCAAGCTGGGTTTAGAAAGGCAGATCAAACTGCCAACATGCATTGGATCATAGAAAAAGCTAGAGAATTATAGAAAGCATCTGCTTCTGTTTCACTGACTACACTAAAGCCTTTGTCTGTGTGACTCACAACAAACTGTGGAAAATTCTTAAAGAAATGGAAATACTGGACCACCTTACCTGCCTCCTGAGAAATCTGTATGCAGGTCAAGAAGCAACAGAATGGACATAGAACTACAGACTGGTTCCAAATTGGGAAAGGAGTATGTTAAGGCTATATATTGTCACCCTGCTTACTTAACTTGTATGCAAAGTATGTCATGAGAAATGCTGGGCTGGATGAATCACAAGCTGGAATCAAGATTTCCAGGAGAAATATCAATAGCCTCAGATATGCAGATAACACCACCCTTATGGCAGAAAGCAGAGAGGAATTAAAGAGCCTCTTGATGAAAGTGAAAGAGGAGAGTGAAAAAGTTGGCTTAAAACTCAACATTCAAAAAACTAAGATCATAGCACCTGCTCCCATCACTTCATAGCAAATAGATGGGGAAACAATGGAAACAGAGACAGACTGTATTTTCTTGGGCTCCAAGATCACTGCAGATGGTGACAGCAGCCATGAAATTAAAAGTCACTTGCTCCTTGGAAGAAAAGTTATGACCAACCTAGACAGCATATTAAAAAGCAGAGACATTACTTTGCCAACAAAGGTCTGTCTAGTCAAAGCTATGGCTTTCCCAATAGTCATGTATGGATGTGAAAGTTGGACTGTAAAGAAAGCTGAGCGCCGAAGAATTGATGCTTTTGAAATCGTGTTGGAGAAGACTCTTGAGAGTCCCTTGGACTGCAAGGAGACCCAACCAGTCCATCCTAAAGGAGATCAGTCCTGAATATTCATTGGAAGGACTGATGTTGAAGCTGAAACTCCAATACTTTGGCCACCTGATGCGAAGAACTAACTCACTGATAAAGACCCTGATGCTGGGCAAGATTGAAGGCAGGAAGAGGAGAGGGTGACAGAGGATGAAATGGTTGGAGGGCATCACTGACTCAATGGACATGAGTTTGAGTAAACTCTGGGAGCTGGTGGCAGACAGGGAAGCCTGGAGTGCTGCAGTCCTTGGGGTCACGAAGAGTCGGACATGACTGAGTGACTGAACTGACTCCTTACTAGTATAAGACTTTGGCCAAATACTAAACTCTTCAAGCATTGCACCAGTTTCCTAGCCTATAAAATGACAGTGTAATAGTGCTATGCAAGACTGCCATGAAACTATATGTGCAAATATCTTAGAAGAGTGTCAGGAACACCAAGTGTTCTAGAACTCTCTCTGAATGAGTAAACAGAAGACCTCAAAAACGCCTGACCACTCTGTGCTTAGTTACTATATCAGATACCTCCCCTAGTAATACTTCAGAGCTCATCTTCATCTGTCTTGTTCCAGGCATCAAATAGAGGATCATTTTTTCTGCACAGTTTTGGGCTATTTTGCACAACCTTGATGCCACCTTCCCTCATTCCCCTGCCATTGCCTCTCATCCTCCATCCAAGGAGACCCTGCCCAGAGTCCACACAAGCACAGCCTAAAGAATGTGCTTAGCACCCTGGGCAGAGCTTTGAGTAGTGCCAGATGGATGTACTGACCAGATACAGCCTATGCAGCATCGTGAAGGATGGACCCAGCAATCAGTCTGTAGAGACCTTTGTATGTTCATTGTATGCTGGCCCTCTTTCTCTGCTTCTCTCCCTTTTTCTCCCTTTGCAATTTGGTATTGCATCTCTTAATGAAGAAATCAGGCTCTGATTTATGACAAACTGATTTCTGATAAAGATGTTAGAAATACCCTGTTCCGTGAACCTCAGAAGGAGCAGAAGAAACCCAACAGCAAAACTTAACGTGCTGATATGGATGATGTACTTTAAGATTATGGATGCCTTATAGCCAAACTTTCCAGATGGCCATAAAGGTCGCTGAAAATTGGAAATCCTGCAATAATGTATTCTGAGCATTCATAATTGTATATATATTTTATTTATATATAAATATATATATTCTATATTTACACATAACAGTGACATTGTACAACCTAAATATATACCATTTTCTTTGCCAGTTATACCTCAAGAAAGCTAGAGGGAAAATGAGCAAATAACAGGAAGGGGGGTCTACATAAGGCAATGGTTGTTGTTGCTATTCAGTCACTATGCAGGCTCTCCTGTCCTCCACTGTCTCCTGGAGTTTGCTCAAATTCACGTCCATTGAGTCAGTGACACCATCCAACCATCTTATCCTCTGTCACCCACTTCTCCTCTTGCCCTCAGTCTTTCCCAGCACTGGGGTCTTTTTCAATGATTCGGGTTTTCACATCAAGTATTGGAGCTTCAGTGTCAGCATCAGTCCTTCCAATGAATATTCAGGGTTGATTTCCTTTAGGACTGACTGGTTTGATATCCTAGGAGATCATCACAAATATCTTTGCCCAGTAGAGCCACTTAAATATTCCCTTGTATCCACTTCATCATCAGCCTTTATTATCAGCCCTTATCCTGGGCTAGATTTGCAACCAGAATGACTCCTGCCCCAGAAAAATCCATACAAAGGGTCTGCACCAGAGGCAGTGTTGCAAGGCTTGCTGCACGTGCCTCAGGAATGTAGATGTTAACAGGTTTCTGATCCTAAAGCCTGGGTGTGGGACTCCTGAATTTTTTCCCCTAGCTGCTGAGCCTTACTGTACCATAACTGCTATCCGTCATTCTGACTCCTGACTTCTCACCTGTGAAGATTCTACCGCTTTCTAAAGGCCCAGATTCTGCAGGTTTCACGTTATAACTTCCTCCCTGGTCTGTGAGGCATCAAAGGTACCTGACAAAAATGGCAAAGAGAACTCTACTTAATTGCCTGGGAGCCAGAGTCTGCTCCTGTGACGTCACTGGGAGGGAACAAATGGAGATTCTTTTTATTATTTTTGGTATTTTTTTCCCCCAGGAGGATGAACTTCATGTTGTCCTTAGCTGAGATTTAGTAAATGTTTTCTTTCACCTACTTCCTAAGTTAACCAGACTCTGAGAAAATGGGGGTCATGAAGCAAGATATAGTGTTTCCCAAAAGTATAGAAAGATTTCTTAATTGATTACCCAGAACTGCTACCAATAGACTGAAACTTGGGAGATTCTTGAAGCTTTAAGAGAATGATTATATACCTGGTTCAGGAATCCCAAGATTAGTCAAAATGGATAGGGATTAGATAATTAAGACTTAGAAAAATAGGTAAGTATAGTTAAGGCCATGGGCTCACAAAGAGTCGGACATGACTGGGTGACTGAACAACAACATAGTTAAGGCTGCATAAACTGGAGAATAGAAGGTAGAGAATTGTTATGTTAAGAAATGGGTGGGCTTCCCACTTATGCTGCTCCCTAATCCTGGAAACTCCATTATCACAGCAGAAAGTCATAGAGAAATAGCCTGTCTATACACATTTCTACACTGAACCTTGAAAATGCCCAACATCACTGGTAGAAACCATTGCATGAGCAGATAAATGCACGTGAAACAAAGTATAGATATTTACCAGGCTGCATTTACTGAGTCAAGAAAAATATTTTTGAGGTAACAATAAATTAATAAGTCAGTGAAGATTGCCATGGTGACCTTGGGTCATAACATCTATTTTTCCTTCTAGTAACAATACTGATGGCATAAATACCTTGATTGTTTATACTTCAGTAATAATTTTCGTGACCACCCTGAGCTCTATGACTCTAATTTGGTCTTAGACAAATGATCTATCTTCTTCTTCTTCAAAAAATGACATTGAATGTGTCGTGAGCCAAGACTGGAGAGCAGCATTGCAAATAAATACATTAAAAATAAGTTGGTCCTTGCAAAGGAGCGGTGGCTCAGAAGCCGGCATTTTGGTTCTTGTTTTGGCCTTGGTGCTTACACCAGACCTCAATGACTCCTTTCTAAAGCACAGTGATGCTTGTGTATTTGAACTCAAATTCTCTAGATCACATTCTAAACTGTATGTTTTAAGGTACAAGGCTAGAGTGGTCCATGTTGTATGTGGCTGGACCTGCCAAGCGTCCAAGTATCCAGGATACAGTTACTGCTCATTCCAAAGAGTCTTGTATCCAGGCGATGACTTTAGGGAACAGTGTCTTGCAAGCCTCAGGTTTTTGTTTCTTATGGAGTTCTTTTGACCCTCTCAACTGGGTTTCCCTTGTGGCTCAGCTGGTAAAGAATCGCCTGCAATGCAGGAGACGAGGGTTCGATCCCCGGATTGGGAAGATCCCCTGGAAAAAGGAAAGGCTACCCACTCCAGTATTCTGGCCTGGAGAATTCCATGCACTGTATAGTCCACAGGGTCACAAAGAGTCGGACATGACTGAGAGACTTTCACTTCACAGCTGAAATGTCAACAGCCAATGCACAGACCAGCATTATTCTCATGTAGCTATGGTTCTCTTTGAGAAGGGCTCTGTGTCAATTACCCTGATGGCTTATAGACTAGTTGTATGCTCTTTCTCTAATGAAAATATATGGGCCACTGTTTTCTTGAGCCCGTGTGTTTCCCTGGGAGTCCAAGTGACACAGCTGCCCTGACACTAGACAAAAGACATGCTACCTCTCCTCCTAGTCCCTGCCATGTCAGCTTGAATCTAACATAGCTTGGGAAGTGGAAAGATGAGGAGTAGGCTTCCATTGGTTATCATTCCCCACCCTTCCAAAATCTTGCAGTCATTAGACTTCAGTAAATATGCCTAACAAACCATTTTATGATACAGGGTCTTGGGCTCACAAGTAGCAGAGCAGCATCTAATTCTCATTTAGATTAAACAATGAGAATGAGTCTGTTGGCGGCTTTGTTAGAAGTAGAATCACTCAAGCATGGCATGAAGCTTGGGTCCAAAATGAGCTGTCTCCAATAGTGGCTCACACTAACATGGTAAACAATGACCACTCGCTGTTCTCTCGGATGCAACCAGAGGATAAGGAGCATTTTATTATTTTAACTAGCATCTAGCTACCCTAGTAGACATCAATCACCAAATTTACGCGTTGTAGTGATATCTAGGAGATGAGACCACAGTATCTCTAAGAATCCCTTTCGTAAAATAAGAAGTCAAATTGAACTTTAATCTTTAGAGCAGAGAAAAGTACATCCTTCTCCCTAGGGAATTAAAAAAAAAATGTGAGCAAATTGCAAGTGACTTTTAAAATATACAATAAGCCTGCCAGCCTTCCTGGTGTTTCTCATCTTTGTGAGAAAAGCTGAAAACCTAAGCAAAAAGATTTCCACCCTCTATAGGAGAGGGGTGTTGCATAAAGCTTGCCAGTGCAATGTGTTGTTGATTGTGTATGGAAGGGAGGTTAGCTATCTCAGAGACAAATATTTTGCTATTTCTTGGCAGAAGCACTGGGAGTGGGCGTTTGAAGTTAAAACCCCAAGTCCTGCTTCTAAACGTTTCCATGTCCTTCTTCTAGCAGTCACATGACATTGAAATCTCCAGCAAATTAACCTAATGAGTAAAACATGTAGCACAGTGAGATGAAGGCAAGCTTAATGTATTAGTACTTCTATGCATGAAAACTATCATGAGGTAATATACATATGAGCCACTCCAGAAGTTATTTCATGAAATCTGTCTTTAGAAATCTTCATAAACACCTGAAGCTTACATCTATCCCAACTATTAAGTTACAAGATATACACCACTTGTGTTTGTTCGTTTTCTGAGAACACACATTTTCAACACATCTCTCTTTACTTTGGCTCAGACATTATGTGTGACTGGAGCTGTTACAGTACTCTCAGGGATCACTTACCCCATCAGGAAGGGTTAAGAAAGAGACCACCGCTGAGCAGGGAGCATGGGGCTGTCCCCTACCCACAAATACCATTCAGAGCAAGTGGAAGTCCTGATGACCACCTCCTGCTGACCCAGCAGAGGCTATGTCCTCAGCAACCCCATCTCCTGCAGGCTCCCCTGTGTCTCCACTTCAGAAAACTACTGTGAACTGGTCAGCACGGTCTGGACCCTGGATCAACAGTCCAGAGACAATCCCTTCCCGTGACCTTGAGCTCTAGGCTAAGAACTGGGCTTCTGTCTTGTCCAATTCATGTTTATTCCAAGGCTGCTTCCTGGCTCTCACTTCTAAGATAGTGTGGAAGTGAAAGTGTTAGTCGCTCAGTCATGTCCGACTCTTTGCGACCTTGTGGACTGTAGTCAGCCAGGTGCTTCTGTCCATGAGATTTCCCAGGCAAGAATACTGGAGTGGGTTGCTAATCCCTTCTCCAGGGGAACTTCCCAACCTAGGGACTGAATCAGTGTCTCCTGCATTGCAGGCAGATTCTTTACCGTCGGAGGCTCCAGGGAAGCCCTTCTAAGGGAGGAGCTTGCTTTAGGCTTGTGCTGCAGGACCTGGAGCTCAGCTGGAAGTGAGGGTTTAGGAACACACTCCCAAAACTCCCTGAACTGTCTGCCCGCTTCCTCATGGTGCCTGGGTTCCTCTGACCCTCTTGCTTGGGGTCTTAGATGCCCCTTAGTCCTGTGGACTCCATGGGCGGTGATCAACAGTGCCTTTGCTGCTGGGACTCTGGTAGTCCTGGATCACAGGACTGTGCTCAGGTGCCCAGTCTGGTTACCTGTATTTCCTGTAATTCAGTTGGTCCCCAAGCTCCTGTCCCATTCCAGTTTGTGTGTGTTTCCACTTCTGGCATGTTATTTTCAAACTACTTGGTGACCAGACCAGCTTCTCTTCTCTGGCACCTGACACCGGACCCACAGCAGCCAGAGGTCTACTCCACGACCCTGTGCCTCCCTTCCTGCCTGCACACACGGCCCGCCTCCCTCGCAACTGGTGACCCCACCCAAACCGGACCCATCCCACTCTGTCCATGGGATTTGGAAGGGAGAGACAGAGACAGAGATCTGCTGACTGACCACACCAGTTCTAGATCCTCCCTCACACTCAGCTGTGGGAGTGACCTCTCTGGGTCTATGAGGTATTTATCATCATCATCATTGCTTTGCTTGATCTCATCCTCATCCAGGTGGAGTTCTTTCCTTTGCAACTAGGACAGCCCTAACTCACGCAGTTCCCCCAAGATCTAAGGGTCTGATAATTTTTCTCAGGAAAACTGCATGAGGCTGGGGAGCAGAGCCTGGTGGGTGGGGGAGGCTGTCCTCTACCCCCTCTGACTTCAATCCAGCACCTCTGTTTTATATGTTTCATATATCATATGTCATACATTATTTTACTCAAAATGTGGTCTGTTGACTTACTGTTGCTAAAAAATGAAAACCACTCCCTGAGGACCCGGGGCGACGAGGTTCCTCAGCTTCACATCTCACCTCATCTCTGACTGGGAGAATGGCCTGGTCTAGGTAATTCCTGAGGTCACAGAAGACATTGAGATGCTGTGACCGATGGAGCCCAAATGCACATTTTCTCA
The DNA here is from genome assembly GCA_024291935.2 of Okapia johnstoni. NCBI lineage: Eukaryota > Metazoa > Chordata > Mammalia > Artiodactyla > Giraffidae > Okapia > Okapia johnstoni. The sequence continues at coordinate 12,002,620 of CM044324.1, forward strand.
TTTTTAATCTCCCTCTTCTGCCTCAGATCTGCATAAACCTATGCCATTTCAAGAGTCTGGACCCAAGTGTTATATCTAGGTAATACCATCTCTTCTTACAATTGCTCAGACCCTCCCAGGAAATATCACATGACTACCATCACCAATTATCTCCTATAAAGCAGTTTGTTAAGAATGATTTTTAAGGCAACACATGATTTTGTTCTGATAATAACCTTGAGATTTTAAAAAGGAATAATCTATTGCCTGTTTTAGAAAGTAATTTCATATATATATATATATATATATATATATATATATATATATATATATATATATATATATATATATATAAAGGTTTCTGTATGGAAATTGCTTTTTAAAAAAATTATTGGGCAAGTAAGAAATAGCCTCCAATGTTGTTCTGGAAGATGAGAAAGAACCCTGATTTTGTTTACCTGCTGTTATCCTTGAAAAAGTCTGGGACTAAATTGACATTCACAGAATGCCGCCTGAATCCTACAATCTCATTTACTGCTTTTGGAGCTTTCCCATTAGCCTCAGAATTTGGAAAAGTTCATTATAATTGGGGTTGGAGGGTTAGTTCATGCACTTCATTAACTCCTGTGCCAAAAACTCTCTTCACATTAATGATATCTCCACCCAAGTTATTACATTTTTCTCTGAAAATTATTGGGCAATAAATGTTTGAACATAACTCACGTGATACAATAATGGAATTAATGTAAGTAGAGATGTAATGGCTTCTTTGATTAATGGATTCTTGGACAACACGGCTGACTGAGAATATAATACCTTTTAATTAGAAGTGAGAACAATTTTCTCTTTCAAATATTGGTACTGCTTACATGGTTTATACCTAACCACAGGTGAGAATTATTTATAATCTAAATGAAAATACTTATCTGGCAAACTGAAAGCTGGGTTGTGATCCATTCCCCTGATACACAGCATAATTTGCCTGCTTTTTCTTGTCTATTTAAAAAAAAGCTCCCACACTCATCCCTAGGCCCTAAGTCCTCAGCTCTCTGTACCCAAAACAGAAAACTCCATCTCTGACTTTTTAGATGCCCCACTCCCACCTTTTCTAATCTTTTCTTCACATTTTTGTCATTACTAGACCACGATTTTTATCCTGATAAAGTTTTTACACTCCTCATGGAATCTGGCTGATTTTAAAGTCACTTATTTCCTTTTCTCAACTTGACAAGAGATATTTTTGTAAATGCTTTCAGATTTTTATCTTTCTTATTTTCCAGACCATTTCATTGAAGAAAATTGGCATTTTGATCTTGGTTTTGTGGAAGTGGAATCAGAGGAACACAGAATTAATAATCTTATCCAAGGAACATAGGGCTCAATTGCAAAGAATTAATTAAAACTATCATGTCTTTTCCTTAGTCATTCAGCTGCGAATGTGTTTAACGACCTGGTATCTGCTATTGGCCACCGTCCTGGAAATGCATTCAGAGAACAGGAATATTCTCAGTGTCAGGCTATGAGCCAGAGTGTTTGGAGAGACCAGGAGGCAGTGCTGGGTGGCAGTGAACTGGGAATTGTTAAGGTTTTCCTGCATGGATGTTGTTTCTGGGCAAGAAGTATGGGTGAATCTTAATTAATTGAACCCTACAGCAAAAGCAGACAAGACCTCTGGTTGGGAACTCAGTAGCCGATGCACACACATGGATGACAGAGACCACTTGGGCTCATTTCTCCAAGTCTAACACTGACTTGGTATGATCACCCTCATATGTGCCATAGACCTTCTTCTCTGCCCTGGGACTGAGGGACAGGGAAGAGCCTAGTCTACTGTACCCAAGAGATCCAGCAAGCTCCCACAAGGACATTCCAAAGTCTAATGGCTTTTTTCATTGATTACCCTGAAATTAAAATTCCATAGGTCTTAGTAATAGCAGTGATAACAGTCATTGAAGATTCTCTGTTACAACCTTGAATAATTTAACTGGTGGTGGTGGTGTAGCATCTCAGGGAAAGTGACTCCTTGGCATGGAGGCCATTCCAAGGACAGCGGCCTTGAATTATTCTTTATCCTGCCTTTTAGGTAAGTTGTGGAAATCCAGTACACAAATCAAAGCCAGCTGAAAATTTTTTTAAAAAGTCATTTTTCATGCTATTTGAGGTCTTTTCATGGGCATGTGAAAAAAATTAGGAAAGCAGAAACAGGGAGATGATAAGTATCCAACTTAAGTAAACTGGAATATAAGAACTCAGCTTCATTCTGCTCATTTTTTTCTGAACCAGGTCACCTTTGCCTAATTATGACTGAAAGCTACTCAAGCATAGAATTATCACAGCATTTAAAGACTGCTGTGTTTAGAGGCTGCCATTGTCCTTTAAAAATCTGCATGGAGAATTGAGCGCAAAGCCAGGCATATTTGACCTCTGCTGTACCAAGGGTTCCATTTGCAACCTCCCAGTAGCCCAGTGGCTATGCCTGATTTGCATGGGTATTTACATAAATCTACATATGCATGGCTTGCAGGTTTGGACCATGAGTTGATTATGTCTTGTTTGCTCTAAAAGTTTAGAATTGAAAGCAAAGGTGAAGGGGATAGCTATCCAAGAGAAAAACATTTGTTGTCCCGGAAATCTTTTTTAGGAGTCTCTTCCTGAATATCTAAATATGTCTTTTGCAAATGAGGACATAACTAAAACTCAAGTTCTTTGGGATCTGGAAAGCATTTTAAATGGAATTGTGGTCAATCCTCTGACTTCCATTTCCATGGAGCCATAATGAAACTTCTCATCTATCAATTAAATGTTAAGTATTCTTCAATAAATATTATTAGAGACTGTATTCTCATCTTGAAAGTGATGCAGGCCACATGTTAAATGATTAGAGGGAAATATCACAGGAACCTCTGGATTACAGGCCATCTCTTACTGGGAAATCCAAAGTTGGGCCGTCCTAACTGAGGTCACCCCTCCAGATTCTTATATCTCAACCCCATCAGTTTCCCACCCCATCCCACCTCACCTGACCATCAGGTGGCCAGTTTTAAGCCTCCATTTATGAGGGAGATTTACATGTACTTTGTTCTTTGATACAAGAGCATTCCTCTGCCTTATACCATTGTGTAGAACACAGGGATTAAGAATAAGAGCTCTGAAATCATGTAAGTATAGGCTTGAATGCTGACACTGTCAATTATGCCCTGTGTGATTCTTGGTAAGTTGCTTCGATTCTCTATGCATCAATTTCCTGCTCTGTAAAATAACTTAGTGATACCTACCTCAAACAGGAGTTCTCAGAATTAGATGAGATAATGTACATGATGTTGATCCATAAAGAGAACCCACTCAATCAAAGATGAATATTACCATTATTTACCTTTACTATTCTTATTTTGTCTTTTAGGCAATTCAGTACTTTTGCAGAATTGATCACTTTTCTCCCAATTCTGAGATTGCCATCTCCCACTACTCATCATATCTCTTACCAACAATTGCAACAGCTTGATTGGCCTCTGAACAATACTCTTAATATATTAGAGATCATTTCTAAAGGATTTAGGCTAAACATTCATAGAGATGGACCAAGGAAATTCCTATGGCATGATCTCACTTTTCCTGCACTAACACCACTTCCTCCCTGCCATTTCTCCATGACTTAAAGTGGAAACCATTCCAACTGGCTGTCTCTGGGATCAGAGCTAGGACCAATCATCTTACTGTAGTACAAGGGCAAGTTCAATGCGGGTTTTTTTTCTCTATTTTTTAAATTAAAAAAAAAATTTTTTTTTAATGTTGTGCAGATTTCTGCCATACAACAATGTATGCCATACAAAAAGAATACTAGAGTGGGTTGCCATTCCCTTCTCCAGGGGATCTCCCCAACCCAGGGATCAAACCTAGGTCTCCTGCATTGCAGGCAGATTCTTTACCATCAGAGCCACCAAGGAAACCCTACAACAATGCAAATCAGCCATAATTATACATGCATTCCCTTCCTCCCTAGCCTTCCCTCCCTCCTCCCCATCCCATCCCTCCTGGTCATCACAGAGCACCAGACTGAACTCCCAGTGCTACACAGCAACTTCTCACCAGCTATGCATCTTACACTTCAGTGCAGTTTTTATCGAATTACTGTACTCAAACATCGCATACTGAACAACACTTTTTCCCCTAGATTTTTTGTACAACTTTACCAGGAACCAAGGAAAAACTGTGAAAATAAAGTTTAAACTCATTTTTCACTGGTCAAAATGATTTTATATGTAAATTGAAGGAAAAAAAAGGTGTGCCATGATATTGTAGAATTCCTAGGGTGAGTGTATTCAAATTAGACCCTTTTGGGATCCATAGTTACATTCTATGATACAGACTTTAAGTACAGTAGATCATTGGGATTTGCCAGAGATAAAAGCTGAGACACTTGAAGATTCCAAATTTCATGTTCTGAAGTTCCTGCATGACAGACAGGCTAAGAATAACAGAATTTCATTAACTTGAAGATGCTCAGCGACAGATTACTTTCCCATACTGGTCAGTGTAATTTGTTCCTGTATGTCATGATTCCAACGCCCAATGGAAGTATTAATAAGAAGAACTGGAATCTCTTGCAAGAGTTGAAAGTACAAATGGTATAGTATCTGTAAATTTCAAAAGTCTGCTTTATGGGAAAGGTTTGTAAAAGGTGAAAATCAACAGCAGTATTTGAACTACGGCATTGAAATAAGTTAGGGCTTGAAAATGGAAGAAAAGGGAAGAGTACATGGAATAGTATATCCAGGGATAGAAAGAAATAAGGGACTGGGAGAGAGAAGAGACTGAAATGGACCTCAGAGGAATAGAGTTTACTTTTTAAAGCTCTAATTAGTGTCAACAGTTGTTTTATTCTTCAGAAGTTTTAGTTATAACTAGCCAGAAATTCTCATCATGAAGTTTTGATTCACTCTTTTTTTTAAAAAAGATTTTTTTTGATGTGGACCATTTTCAAAGTCTTTACTGAATTTGTTACAATATTGCTTCTGTTTTAGTTTTTGGCCACAAGACATGTGGGGTCTTACCTCGCTGACCAGGGATCGAACCCACACCCCCTGCATTGGAAGGTAAAGTCTTAACCACTGGACCAGGGAATGTCCCTTGATGGACAGGGAAGTCCCTTGATCCATTCTTGTGTTCATTGTGAAGCTAGGTCAGCATCCTTGCAGCAAAGATGAGAAGACGTTCAATTATACAACATTGATACGTATTGGTCAGCAACCTCTATGTAAGTTGTTATGTTGGTAAATTGCTATGGAATTATCTTTTGGCTTCTGTCTTTCAAAGTTAAGCTCTTCAATAGTTTTTGATCTTTTTTCCCTTGGGTTTCATTTTCTACTTCCTTAATTATTTGACTCCACAAACAGTAAATCTTCGCATGACTAGAAGTAGAAAGGATATGATAATATACTGCTTCTAGAGGATAAATGAGGTGTGTGCGTGCATGTGTATATGTGACATATATGCTGCTTTACAACTTCTTTTTCTTTTGGCAAATACACATTTTTTCCTTTTGTTCCACTTTCCCTGCCAGGGAAATTCATTCCTCTGCTAAGTGAAACAACATGAAAGAAAAGAAAGGATGCAGTGACTTACAGACCCATGTTAAGTGACCAGACTAGAGAAGCCTGAGAAGTGGATGAGGAGGTGGATGTGGTTCTAGGCTTGATCTGGTCTTCATGGAATTGAGAGCAATACTTCTTGCCTCTCTGTGTTCCATTTTCCTACTTAGAGAAAGGAGACGAAACGCCAATGAGATTATATCTGATGGACTGAGTGTTAGTTGCTCAGTGGTGTCCGACACTTTGCGACCCCATGGACTGTAGCCTGCCAGGCTCCTCCGTCCAAGCAAGAATACTGGAGTGGGTTGCCATTTCCTTCTCCAGGGGATTTTTTCCAACCCAGGGATCAAACCTGGGTGTCCTGCATTGCAGGCAGACTCTTTACCATCTGAGCCACCAGGGACCATGGGGACTGAACTCTGCCTTTAAAAGAAGAGCACTCTGTAGGTCATATGTCTGTCTATCCCCAATTTCCTTCAAAGGTTTCGAATTAAACAAAACTGTTCCTTTGTCTACAGAAAGCCAAGAACATTTCCTGGCAATTCCAACATTTGAATATTCAAGATGTATTTCCTGCACTGCCAAACATGCACAGAAATCCTACAAAAATCCTTTTCTTTGGCCATACTCTTTAGATTTTGGGCATCAAAATGTAATAAATCAGTATCCAGTTCAACAGAGGATTTTATTTTGTGTGCAGAGTAGTTTATTTTGTGTGTGTTTCTTGTCCTCAGACATCTCCATCTTTACTGGAAGCGTTGAGCATTTGTTGGTGTGTCCAAATCACCACATCACGGTTTTCCTCCTTGCGCACAGTTAGCCTTCTTTGCTGAAACAACAATCCCCTTTGCTATCATGTATCTTCATTTGTCTCACATCATTTTCCTCTTTTTCTTCATTTTGGGAGCTTCCATAAATATCCTTTCAATTTAACTAGGCTTGTTGTTGTTTAGTTCAGTCGCCAAGTCGTGTCCGACTCTTTGTGACCCCACGGACTGCAGCATGCCAGGTTCCCCTATCCTTCACTATCTCCCAGAGTTTGCTCAAACTCTTGTCCATTGAGTCGGTGATGCCATCCAACTAGCTCATTCTCTGTCGCCCCCTTCTCCTTCTGCCCTCAATCTTTCCCACCGTCAGGGTCTTTTCCAATGAGTCAGCTGTTTGCGTCAGGTGGCCAAAGTATTGGAGCTTCAGCTTCCCTAACTAGGCTTAGGGAGAAGGGAAAATGAGTTTGACACTCAACTGTAGGAGACATGGTTGCAGAATGCTTTGTTCAGAATTCTTATTTCTGAGATCGAGAAGGTATGACTCTGAGACAGAGCTCATGAAAAAATACCCATGCCAAACAAACCCACAGGAAGATTTCTTTCTTTTTTTTTTTTTTTTTTTTTAGGAAGATTTCTAATGACGTTACTCTTTGGCGCTTTGATATTGTCACCATTATTTTTCGCTTGCCTGGGCTGCCGAAAAAGCCTCCTAGCCAACTCCCAGCTTCCTCTTTTTCCCCATGAAATAGCCAAAGTGATCTTTTGAAGTAAAAAAAAATCAGATTGCATTACTCACCATTAAAGTCTTTCTATTACATTTAAGATGAAGTTTAGACTTCAACTTGGCTTCACTGGGGCCCTGTCCTTTTCAGCTCCCAGCGCCACACCCACCTCCTCCCCTGCTTTTCAGCACCTTCTAATCCTCCGCCTCCACTGGTCTTTTATGCCTGACATTTCTCTGAATGTCATTCAGGTCTGCACATGGATGTTACCACTCAGACAAATGCACCTCTGTACCCTCTGCTTTCCCCTGCTTTTCTTTTCTTCATAGAATCACCTGTAATTACTTTAAACTCTTAATTTGTGTTTTTAATGTTCTCTTTTGAGAGCAGAGACCTTTTTGGAATTATTCACTTTTGTCTCCCCAAAAACTAGAACCACTTCAGGCGCATAATAAGGCTTAATAAACATTTGCCCAATAAATGAATGTATTATTATATACACATTATACAAGCTTCTTATACCCCATTGTTACTATTCTTCAGAGGGGGAGAAGTAAATGTTAATCTCATTTGTATGATTGAACTCTTTTTGGAAGATAAATTTTGTTATCGGTTTATATGAAAGCTGTTCATTCACTTCACAGGAAGCCTCTACATTATCTTCTGCCCAGTGAAGCTGAGGATCCTCAAGGCTGAAAATGCAAGAGTTCATCATTCACCTGGCAATTCTTCACTAACTTTTGACTCAACAAGAGGAACTAAGATACAGATGACGACTGCTTGGGTACATGGAAACAAGAGAGGAAAGGAGCAAAGGCGGTAGTAGCATATAAATAGATCACCTTTGTCCCTCCTCCATCTGGCCCTAGAAGAAATATCAAGAGGCTGGCAGAACTCCTAGTAATCGAACCTTAGACTGCAAAAGCTATGACTGGACATAGTTGAGGGGAAAAGAGGTAGCTTTCCTCCTTTGATCACATGTTTATTTATTACAAAATAGATGTAATATTTTCCACTTGGAGAGCTTATTGAAAGATACTGACAGAAAAATCTAAACTCGAACTTTCTTAGCAATGACCTTTAAGAGGAGGGGGGTGCTCTATAGTTATACAAAGTATTCTAAGAAGAATCAAAGGGGAAACAAGGCTGTTCTCATTTGCAATGAACTTAGAGAATATTTTTCTCCAGACATGGTTTTGCTGGCACTTGATGAGACTTTACCATACTAAGAATTCACAGAACTGCAGGATCAATCTGAATTGTTACAGAGAATAGTCTTGATTTTTTAAGGAATTTATAATTATCCAATAGAATTATGCTATGGAACAAGTCGCTAATGGAACCAACCAATCCAACTTACAGCATTTTTACAAAGGATCAAAATCCACCACAAAGATATTTGCAAGCTCTCTATACTCACGTGTTGTTGGGACATTAGATTTTTTATTTTCCCAGTACTTCATTAATTGGTAACTTTATTTGATAAACATTTAGAAAACACCTACCAGCACCAGGGACCCCATCAGGTCAGGAGATGCCAACATATATTCCTTTTCTTGTGTAGTTTAGAATCTAATTTATTTTGAACTTTCCTATCATACAGCATAAAGTTTGTCTGGGAAAAAAAAAATAAGAATTTTCCTCATGGAGAGAAGACAGAACATTTAGAACTCTTGGTGGAAATCAAATGGAAAATGGCAGCTGAGAGACAGAATGAGATATTTTAGATTACATTTTGATCTCATTGTAGTATGGCTCGAACAAGACTAAGCAATGGACCCAAGCTTTAAGTTCATCAGTTAGCTTTTTTTTCCAAAGTTGCATATTTCACCTCTGAATTCAAGCCAGAGGTTTTCCAAATGATTTTGTACTCAGGAGGGAGGCAATGTGCAAAAAGGAAAAGTTGTACCCAAATATTGCATTGTTATTAACAATCACACACAACAAAGGCACCAGAAGCCCTTCTTTTAATTTGGTAAATTGTTAATTCCGTAATATTATAAGTGTTGAGTATATTTATTAGACTTCTTGAGTGTCAGCCTTTCCCCGAGTTGGGAATCTGTATTTACTTCTTCCTACTGCAAAGTAAAAGGGCACAGCATCCTCTGGCAAGGAGTGGACAGGGCCTGGGATTCCCAGACATCAGAGGTGTAGAATTTCTGACTTGCAAACGCCTGAGGGTAATTGCTAACTCTCACCAAGGGGACCAGAGTGTATGGATTTTTGTCTCTTTATAGAACAGAGTTGAGAAACTGTTGCCATGCACACTGCTTGAAATTTTTATACAATCATATACTTTACTAATGTAATTCCCATGAATTAGTCTATTTTTGCATGTACACTCTAATCACTGAGTGTCCAGAGGAAAAACTGTCTTTGGCCTGTAAAGATGTATGCATTGCATTCTGAAATACATACACCCAAAGCTGAGTTTTCCCTTAATGCTGGTATTTCATTCTGTCCACTTAAACCCAGAACATTTGAACTGGAAGGTTTTTTTTTTTTAATAATGTATCTGTTTATTTATTTCTGGTTGTGCTGGGTCTTGGCTGCTGTCTGGGATTTTCTCTAGTTGCAGGGAGTAGGGGCTACTCTTCATTGTGCTGCACAGGCTTTTCATTGTGGTGGTTTCTCTTGTTGTGGAGCAGGGGCTCTAGGGTGCTAGGGCTTCAATAGTTGCGGCTCCTGGGCTCTAGAGCACAGGCTCAGTAGTTGTGGCACAAGGGCTTAGTCGCTCCAAGGCATGTGGGATCTTCCTGGATCAGGGACTGAACCCATGTCTCATGCATTGGCAGACAGATTCTTTACCACTGAGCCACCAAGGAAGCCCTGGAAGGATCTTTAAAAGAGACAGTTTAACCCAACTCCTCCAAGTGCTCCAAGGCCACACAGTGAATGAGCAGCAGGGCTGAGGCTAGAACTCAGAGCACTTGAGTTCCAAACCAACACTTACTTTAGGATGGGGCCTGGTTAACATGATCTTGGTGCCCCTCTAAACACCCATTAACAGACCATCATGGACCTAAAAAATTCACATACAGTCTTTATTTTCTGCAGCTCATCTGAAGTCTTGGAAAAAGGTTTTCATTACCTTGAGTCATGGTGGAATCTAGTACTTTAATTTGCTTAAGTCCCAGGAAGTTCAAAGGTTACAAGTGGAAGAGGGATGAAAGGTTAGAGGGACCTCTTTTCTCAATCCTTTTAAGTCCGCAGAGTTTACACAGGGAAGACACACAGTGATGATCAATGGCACCAAGCCTTCACTCACCAGCTCTGACACTTTGTTAGGAATCTGTGCCCAGGACAAGCCAAAAAAAAGTGTTGGGAACCAAGATTGAAGATTTCCTTTCAAGATGAGATAAATCTTTACATTTGGAGTATTTAATGTATTGAACTAGAAGATGTAAGCTTCCAATACCAACTGAGGTCTTCTAAGAGCAAATGGGTTATTTTGCATTTGACAGGTTCCTTGACAATAAGATGAGGGAACTCTGCCCCTATAGGTACCCAAGAAGCCAGGGACAATGGTTTTCAGTTATTTGGGATTCTGGAATATATTTTATGTCTACTTTTTCAGTTTAAAAAATAAAAAGGGAAGCATGGCTGGGGTCTCTGAGTTTCTGAGGTGGATACTGGTACTTGATCTGATAAAGAAGATTTAATAGTTCATGGCAAAGCTTGTGTCCATCTGGGTCCAGGCTCACACTGAGTAACAAGGGCGGGTCAAGTTCAAACATGTGGGTCTGGGCAGGAGTGAAGATGAGGTATCCTCCCCAGGTCTTTATGTGAGAAAGGAATGAGTCTAGAAGGCTTTTTTTCTCCTGACACTTCTGATCTGTCTCCTCTTTCATCCATATCTTTTTTATTCCTGTATCAGAGAAAGAGATATCCATTTTTTTTTTTTTGCCAAGGTCAACTCACTCAGCCTCCTGGCAAACTTAATATGATCCTACCTATGAAACCCAGTTCTATCAATTAATTCTCTTCTCCCAGCATCATTTCCCCAGCTCATTAATCCCTTCTTTTCTGACTACATTCACATTTAAGCCTGATTTGAAAGGTCAGGGAGGGCTAGAGTTAGGTAAACCACATCTGAATCCTCTGTCATTTGGCAGTTGTGTATCCTTGAACAAATCATTCTCTCTTAGTTTCCTCATTGTAAAAAGAGAATAATAATAGAATCTACGCTTTCAGAGTTTTTTAAAAAGATAAATGAAAATGTATGCATAGTATACCTGCCACAAAATACAGGGGCTTCCCGGGTGACACAGTGGTAAAGACTGCATCTGTCAGTGCAGTAGACAAGAGAGATGTGGGTTTGATTCCTGGATCAGAAAGATCCCCTGAAGAAGGAAATGTCAACCCACTCCAGTATTCTTACCTGGAAAATCCCATGGACAGAGAACCTGACGGGCTACAGTCCACAGGGTCTCAAAGAGTTGGACACAATTGAGCGACTGAGCGCATGGCACATAATATAGACTTAATAAACAGTAGTAATTGGGGGTTTTGCTATTTTATATAACTAATATAATAGTACACTAATGTTATTAAATCTCATCTCCTGCTACACAAAAATTCTCCTTTAATATATGGGAGCATTTCTTCTTCACTACTTGAGAGAATCTGTCATAATGTTGTGATGTAACATATCTTCACTAAGTGTTCATTGAGTAAATGCAACCAACAATTTGCTACCATGATTTGGGAAGTGCAGTTTGGTCTAGATGTCCAAGACTATAGCCATTTGTCCTTTTTGTGGTTTTTAAAATTTGTTTCTTAATTGAGTAAGGCTTAACCTACTGAATGCAACTTGCCAGTGTCTCAGAAGTCTCAGTGGCATAAAAAACTGTGATCCAGGGCACTTATAAAATGTATAATTTTTGGTGCTCATGGAAACTAAAAAAAGTGGGGCTAGTAAGATATCATTGGAGAGAACAATAGGAGTTTAACACATACACAGATTCCAATTTTTGCTCTTGAAAGAAGAGTGAGGCTGAGCTTTTCATTGTCTTGACTTGAATTACATTAGATAGCACCACGTGGGATCTGGAGCGCACCCTGTAGATCATCTGGCCAGGGTTTCTCAAAGTGCTTCCAAGTATGCTAATTGTTATGCAAAAAAAAAAAAAAAAAAAAAAAAAACCCAGAAGAAGTCTGTGGCCAAAGCATTTGGGGGAATTTTGGCAAAAACAAAAATTAGCAAGTTCCTTTACCACGGGATTGTGAACATCTTACAGGGGACACAATGTATAGTGATTTCCAAATTCATTTGCCCAGGGAACATTGTTTTTCAGAATATATCTCAGGATTATTGTCAGGAGTGATCTGCTTCTGGCCTCTTTATTTAATAGATGTGAAAATCAATTTCCAGAAAATTAATTTGCCAAAGATTGCTCAGCAGTAGTGCACAAAGAATCTAGATATCCTTATTCTTATCTGAAATTAGCTTTACTGTTTATTTTTGCTTTCTGGGGGAAACAGTAAAGTTCACATATGAATTATATCATTCTGCCTGTATTTTCTAAACAAGCTTACAATAAAAATATTACAACTAATTTTTGAGAACTAAACACATTAATAATAATGAAATGATTTTCCCATAAAATGAAGCCTACAATTACTTCCAAAGTCCTGTTAGGGAAATCGGTGGCTTTTTTATTTTTTAAAGTAGACTTCCCCAAACAAATTTATTTGATATTTTACTCATTATTTTTATAATTAGGCATAAAACAATTCATGCTTTATCCATAATTTAGCAGATCCTTTTGGTTCTTTCCAAATAAGATTAGTCTTTCTGCATATTATAGATAAGCAGTCAGTCATTTGTAACATAAAGCTGTTCCTAAAAATAATTAAGTTTGCAATGTGAAATTTAGAATTCCTCAAACTGATAGGAAGAAATAATCAAAAAGTCATAAGAAATGTAAAAATCTGCTCTCAATGTGATGAAACTAAGAGTGTGAAAATCAAGCTATAGTATTTCACTCGCTGCAAGACTAATTCTCTAGCTGCATGATTTTCAGTCTTTTAACCAAGAATTGCTAATGTCCACTAGTTTTCCATTAGATTAAAAAAAACACAGTTTAGATTTTTTTAAAAAGACAGTTTAGAATCTTTAAAGAAAATAATTGCGCATTGTCATCATTGATGTTCTAAGTGTATTGATCACAGGCCACTGGAGCAGGTGAAAAGTATCTTCACATGTATTAGTTTCCCCACACATAAAAACCAGTGACTGGAAAATCATCAGTGGAACTGGCAAATGATAAAGGCTACTTTGGGCCTTTGTTACTGCAACAGGAAGTAGACTTTCATTACCTTTTCCTCTTTTGATTATGAAAGACAATCTTCATCCATTGTTGGAAGCACATAGGTCACCTTTCCAAGCACTGATGCTAATGACCACAGCCTGGAGGGGCCAGTGGTTCCTTCAGACACGGTGCAGGGAATGGACACTCAGTTACCCAAGAAAGCTTTTGTCCTTCCCTGGAAAGCTGTACCATTACTTGTAAATGAGTGATGCCCAGCTACCTAAGCTAAAAAGTATCTCTTAAATTTTCAAACAAACATTTGACAGCCAGAGGAAAGCTGTTACATCTGCGCTGTTGGCTGGGGAAAATGACTTAGACATTCTTGGGTTTCTGAGAGTGTTTAGAATTCGTATTTGTTTAGAGATTTTTTTGAAGTAAATGTGCCAGAAAAATGTGTGTCGAAGAACAGAACTTGAGATCTGAGGTATGAGAAGGTTATGAGCCTTATGACTTAATATGCTGGCCAGTGACCAACAAATTACTTCATCTATCTTTAAGTCATCTTCTGAATGTGTACCCGAGTGGGCCAGGTGGATGTTTTTCATAAGGGAATCCTGGTTAGGCTGTTCCTGAATCTCCAAATGAACTAGTGGCAGCACCCCATGCAGGTCCTGCACTTCTCAGCATCTCTGTTTGCTATGGTATTGGGTGCCTTGTACAGTCTCAAAAAATGCTTGTTAATTGGTTGATTGATTAGCTTCTGAATTCACCCTTTAGCCTCAGCAGCTAAGCTGCTCTCTCAAGCCTCAGGACTCTCTCTAAACTCTATATTTTCCTTGTATTTAGTATTCATCTAGTGTCCCTTCAAACCATTCTGTTATTTCAGATACCTCTGTAGCAGAATTTCTAAGTGCCAAAGACTTTTTTTTTAACAACATAGAAGGGAGATTGAGAATCATAAGTATGCTGCCAGCCCTGGAACATTTGCCTAGTGACCTAATTTCATGGGAATTTGCCAGGCCAGCTCCGTGGAAGAAATCCAGTCCTATTCCTCCAGTCTCCATGGGTTATTCAGCTGACACACTCCACAGCCAACTTCTTCACATTGTTGTGACCTTCAAGATATTCTCCCCTGTGAATACTGCTCTATTTTAATTGTGCTACATTAAAAAAAATGATAAGAAATGAAGGTGTATTCATTTCTGTGGCTTAGACAAATCCACACAATGTAAGGAGCTTAACCCAAATGGTATTTCTTACACTGAATTATGGCAGGCACTTGTTTCCTATTACCCTAGACTTCTGTCACATGTATTTTGGATAATTCCAGAGGTTTATCTGTGTAATTTATCTGGTATGTTACCTAGACCTGTTCTGTAGGTGTTAAGTTACTGATAGTCCAACACAGAACTCCATGTACCTTGTTTTCTCTGTTTTGCTCACTAGCTCCTTCTAAAGCCAGATGTAAGCCTATTTTAGACATCATAGTCCATTTGACATGGTAATATATTGATCTGACATTCTCTTCAGAAAACTAATACCAAAGCACTGTGTGTTAGCACATTAAGAAGTGTACGCTAATTCTGTTCTGTCTACAAATTTACAACCTTTTCTGAAGAACACTCTGTACCTGTTTTGTTCTCCATCTGGAAGTACTGCAATGGCCTTTGGCCAAAAGCAATGAAGTTGTGACTTTCTTATCTATAGTCTGCCCAGGGACATTAATGAAAGAAAAGTAAACCTATTCCATTATCCCAAATGGCTTTTTAAACAATTAGGCGATTTTAATAATAGTGTCCCACTGATGCTCTCAGCTTCCCCGCAGGCACTGCAGCCTTTCTGAGGTGAATAAGATGCTTCAGGAGAGAAGACCTCAGTCTCACTACCCATGACCTTCAATTCATACAAATGCTGAAAACAGCACTGGGCATCTCATTACTGAAATGGATTATCTGGCATCAATGCTTGCAATTTTGGAGTCTAATACCATTTTGTGGTGATATCTTTCAGAAAAGAAGTGATTCAAATTTTTAAAGAGGCAGAGATTTTTGAGAAGGTTGGATCTTTGACATTTTGATTTTTTCCAAGCTGATCCCCAAAATCAACATCCTTAAAAAGTACAAACTCATAACCAGCAACTCCACTACTAAAAGTTTATCCTCAGTAATTAGAATCAATAATACATGCATATATTTAAATACAAGGAGAATCACTGCAGTGTTCTTTATAATACTGACATTTTGGAAGGAAATATCCAGCAATATGATAATAGTTAAACAATGGAACACACTATAGTTATTATACATATATATATGTATAAGTGTATACATATATAAGTGATCTATATACACTTAGTTCCCTGACCAGGGATCCAACCTGGACCGTTGGCAGTGAAAGTCCAGAGTTGTAACCACTAGCCTGCCAGGAAATTCCCTCCTCTTTTTTTTATTTCCTCTTCTCTTTCTTTTAAAGAAGACTTTGAAGGGGAGTGAAATGCAATTGTCATAAAAGTGGATAAACAAACCCTGATCAGCCCCTGGCACTCTAACATGAAGGAAAGGGGAAAGAGGGGTTGCTTTGAGGAGGAAAGGGGGGCAAGTTAGCAACCTCTGTTTGAATGAAGAAGTGCAGCACTTCAGTGCATCTGTTCATACCCAACCCCAGTGGGGGGTGGGTGATTTTTGGAGATATCATAGGATGGGAAAGAGCCAACAGGTTCTAAATACTATAGCGGAGAACATTTTCAAGGTGTTGGCTTCTAGAAGGAATATCACACCCTACCTTCTTTCCAGTAGTCATGTATGAATGTAAGAGTTGGACCATAAAGAAATCTGAGCACCGAAGAACTGATGCTTTTGAACTGTGGTGTTGGAGAAGACTCTTGAGAGTCCCTTGGACTGCAAGGAGATCCAACCAGTCAATCCTGAAGGAAATTAGTCCTGAATATTCACTGTAAGGACTGATGCTGAAGCTCCAATACTTTGGCCACTCGATGGGAAGAACTGACTCATTAGAAAAGACCCTGATGCTGGGAGAGATTAAAGGCAGGAGGAGAAGGTGATGACAGAGGATGAGATAATTGGACGGCATCACTGACTCAATGGACATGATTGTGAGCAAGATCTGGTAGTTGGTGATGGACAGGGAAGCCTGGTGTGCTGCAGTCCATGGGGTCGCAAAGAGTTGGACATGATTGAGCAGCTGAACTGTCTTCTCAAGAAGACATGTACACACACATAGGTGACAGCATTTCAATTTCTCCTTCCTAGAGATGGGAATTTTACCCATTTACTTCTTCACCTGCTCTTTTGTCCTTTTGTACAAAAGAATGGGTTTCCTTTTCAAGAACAATCCATTCCTCTCTGGCCTCTACCTTGACACCTTCCACCTCCTCAAGAACCTTATTCTTTAGACCATTTCCGTCCTTAAGCAATAAACTGCTTGGGACTTGTGAACATTCTAGTACTTACAGACATGTTCATCTCCAGATAAAAACAACCTGAATTCAAAATACAAATAATTAAAATCAACTGTAATAAATAACAGAATGTACATAAAATGTAACATGATGTCACCGTTGTAAACTTAATATTCATGACCATTTCACTCCACTTGGAAACAATTTGTGAGTTGGATGTTCTCCATTTTCCAAAATCCTGACTATGCACACTGAGTGTTGATCAAAGAGACTGAATTATAAATTAGGCTGTCAAAAGCCAACTCATTTTTTAAAGCAAAATTATAAACATCCTTTAATTACTTCTTTGTGAAAAATGTACTTAACGTGAGCAGCAGGTGCATTTTATTATGTTTTATGTGAATTGGGAAGGACCTCCACATTCAGCTGCTGGCAGGATAGGAATCAGCCTGCCAATGCAGGGGACACCGATTTCAGTCCCTGGTCTGGGAAGATCCCACATGCCATGGAGCAGCTAAGTCCATGTCCTGCAACTACTGAAGCCCGTAAGCCTAGAGCCTGTGCTCCACAAAAGGAGAAGCCACTGCAATGAGAAGCCCAGGCACCACATCCAAGAGTGCCCCTGCTCGCCGTAACTAGGGAAAGACTACACATAGCAATGAAGACCCGGTACAGCCAAAAAAAACGATACTGAGGCTACTAGTCCCACTGCTCCACGAGCTACGTGCTCATCATTCTGTACCTTTGTGCTCACTTTCTCCTGGCTCCTTTCTTGAAGCAGTTAGATGCACTTTCACACTGTAAAATTGCCATCTATCTACGCCCGTCACCTCTCATCCATTACCCTATCCTCTTCTCCTCTTTCCAGTTTCTCCAATGTGGTCTACACAGATGGTCCATATTTTCTCCCTTCCCATTCACTCTTTAGCTCACAGAAACATTGTTTCTATCATAACCATTTAATGGAAATGGAATGTCCTCACCAAAGACACCAACTTTGTTCTTCAATACAATTCATAAATTTCAGTTCCTTGTTTACCCAATTTCTCTTCCTTTTTCTCCAAGGAGCCACAGGTGCCTTGGCTTCTGTGGTGTTTTTTTCTCTTGGTTTTCTTCTTACTTCTCTGGATGCTGCTTGATCTTTCTTCAGGATTTTTCTTTGTCCCTTGGACGATGATGTTCCAGGCTTTTATCAAAGGCTCTCTCTCCCCTCCCTCAACATAGTCTCCCTGGGCAAGTCCTCTGGTTGATCTACCACCTATGTGGCAATGATTCCCAAACCTATACCCCCAGTCTATATCTCTCTCCTATAGTTCAGACCAATATAGCTGCTGTTTACCAGTCATCACCAATAGAATTCAGACCACAGTACAAAATGAAATTTATATTCCTCATCCCCTAGTCCTATCTCTTCTCCCTTGTGCTCCTGATATCAACAAATGGCACCAACATCAAATGCATCAGAAACTGGGCGCCAGCTTTGAAGCCTCAGCCTCCCCCGACTGCCATATTCAACAATCTAGAATTCCTAACTCTTGTATGTTCTGTAAATTCACTCCCTCTTCTTCATTCCCAGTGCTGATTTCTTATCTAGGCCACCACCATCATTATGTGTCTGAATTACTACAGCAGCCTCTGCCATCAATCATTTTCCCACTCTGCTCCACAAGTGATATTTTTTAAACTATGAAACCAATTATGACATGTCATGGCTTAAATCCTTCAATGTTTTCTTCAGTGCTCTTGGGGAAAAGGTCCCAAGTCCTTAACATGGTTTACAAAATTAGCAAAACCTGCTTCTAATATATCCACAGCCATATATCCTTTCCCTTTTCCTACCCTTTCCTGTGAGAATAAAAATCTTGTCCTCCCAAGCACTCCACATTCTTGCTTCCAGGCTTTCATGCACACCGTTGCCTTGGCTTGCAACACTCTGACCCCATGTAGCTGAACCCAACCTGCTTTTCAGATTTCAGTTTAGAAGTTTTACTGCACTATGCCGCCCCTGATGCACCAAACCAAAAACAGATGACTCTCCTAAGTGTCACCAGAATATTCTTTATTTCAGTGGGGATTTTGCAGTGTTTATAATGGCTTGGCTACTTGGCTATCTCATATTCTCACCAGGCTGTAAACTCTAGGAGGGCAAGGTTTAAGTCTGTACTGTCTAATATAATAGTATAATAAATTTTTTATAAATATTGGTTGAACACATACATGAACAGGCACCAGGCACACATCTGATTGGCTGCCAATTGTGCTGACTTCGGTAGGAGATTCTCTGAGTTAGATTTCTCATCTTAACAGCTTTGTTCTTAATCTTTGTTATCATGCTTTCCAAACCATTCAGAAAGTGCCCTAATGTTTACCAAGCACTTTAAAATAGCGAGATAAATGCTCCTGGTGAAGGTGGCCTCTTTAAAGAAAGACCCGGCTCTGACTGCACAGCACAAATTGGGCTGCCTTTACTGCAGTGATGTCATTCAAGGTTATTGGTTGCAAGCATCGAAATTTACTGCTGGTGGGAAGGAAGCCACCGAGCACATCCAGAGCCAAATTCAGACAAGAGCTTGCTGTGTTCACAGCAATCAGGGAAGCCTCTGTTCCACACGCTTTATTCTCAGTAACGGGGGGCCCAGTTGTTGCCACATTTAGGAAAGTAAACAAAGAGATTACCTGATTTTCTTCCTAGTTATAACATACAGTCATGATTGAATAGGTTAGCAAATATTCTTTGCTGATAATTAAGCAGTACTATTTTTGAAATTTTGCACCAGGGCTGCAGCAATATTGGCTTTTCACCTGTGATTGCTAGATTCATTCATAAAAGAGGCAGCAAAAATGACAGACATTCCAGATTATTGTGTGCTTAGTCTCTCAGTTGTGTCCGACTGTTTGCAACCCCATGGACTGTAGCCTGCCAGACTCTTCTGTCCATGGGGATTCTCCAGGTAAGAATACTGGAGTGAATTGCAATGCCCTCCTCCAGGGCATCTTCCCAACCCAGGGGTCAAATCCAGGTCTCCTGCATTGCAGGAGAATTCTTTACTGTCTGAGCCACCAGAGAAGCCCAAGGATGCTGGCATGGGTAGCCTATCCCTTCTCCAGGGAAAATTCCGAACCCAGCAGTTGAACCAGGGTCTCCTACATTACAGGCAGATTTTATACCAGCTGAGATACCTGGGAAGCCCTCCAGATTATTAGGGTGAGTAATTTGAAGGCAAGGGATATGAAATTTAGGCTTC
Organism: Okapia johnstoni; assembly: GCA_024291935.2. Taxonomy (NCBI): domain Eukaryota; kingdom Metazoa; phylum Chordata; class Mammalia; order Artiodactyla; family Giraffidae; genus Okapia; species Okapia johnstoni. The sequence goes on from CM044324.1 coordinate 12,022,593, forward strand.
ACCAATAAAGGGACTTTGGGTAGAGTTTGATCAGGCATGCAGATAGTCTCCATTCCTTATTGTGAAAATGGTCTGAGTCCAAAGGATCAAGAAGGGCCTGCAGCTAGACATTCCTGTACTGACATAACTGTGACTGGGCATCTGTAATCTTATATTGGCATGAGCACCAGGAAAAGTTTCTTTAAAATATGAGGTTACTACTACCTAGACATTACTCAAGATTTGTAGGTTAGTTCTTTAGATAGAGGGAATATCAGTGCCTAAAAAGAAATCCCAGCCCTTTAAAGTAACAGCATTTATATACACATCCTTGCAAAAGAAGATAACTAGAATTTATGATTTTGCTGAAGTCCTCTGGTATATGTATGACCTCAAATACCTACATAACTGGACACATAACTGGAGCAGGTTCTAGGTGTAATTCCCACACTTTTGCTTCAAGCTAATTAACTATAAACTTCTTTTTTTTTTTCTTTACATCTCATTTTAAAAATGGTGCAGTGATATTTTCTTGAGGACTGGAGGGCTCACTAATTAATGTTTGCCAAGCACTTTGAAGATGAAAGGGTCTACATTAAATCCAGAATTATAACTATTATTATAACAAAGCTCAGATTAGCTCAGAAATTTAGGAATGATTACTCAGGAGCCCATATTCCAGATTCGAATGAGATTATGTCTGAAAATAGTGAAACCAATTCCTGTAATGATTCAGATGTGAAAGGATTTATGGGGTTCAGCAAGACTGTATCCCATGACAACATGCATGACAACAAAAACGAGGCCGCATTCCGACTGATAATTTAGGAAACAATTTATTAAAGGAATCCCAAGGAGATTTGTGTTTGTGCTGTCTTTGAGGCCAAACCCATGCACCGTTAGCCAGAAGAGACAGCAACCAGCCAGCCAAGTGAAGGGTGGTACAGGCTGAAGGTGGTGAATGCAGACTGGAGGCAGAAATTGCCAACTGCCCCAGACAAAGCATTTCATAAGTCACAGTGCTAGAAAATAGGGACAAATCCATGTCAGGCAAAAATCCTCAGCCCTCCTTTCTCAAAGACCCTTCCCTGGGCACCATTGCTCAAACTGATCTCTCATTAATTTTTAAAACATTTTTGGAAGAAAATGTTATCTGCAGGTAAATTTCCCTTAATTTGGTTGAGGAAGTCCCATTTTGCTCCTAGTCTGCTGAAAAGTGTTTTTGTTTGTTTTCTAACCAAGGATGGTTGCTGGATTTTTGTCAAGTCTTTTTCTGTGTCCATTGAGATGATTATTTGTTTTATCTTTATATTAACATTATTATATGTTATAATTATGGTATTATTATAATATAAACATATTAACATTAGCTTGTTAATATGATGAACCACGTTGATTTTTTTTCAAATGTTAAATCAGCTTTCCTGAGATAAGCCCAATTTGGGGGGCTTGATTTGCTAAAATTCTACTTGGAATTTTGCACACATGTTTTTAAGGATATCATGCTTATACTTATCTTGTTCTGGTAATGTCTTTGTTTCTGGTGTTAGCGCAATGCTGGCTTCATATAATAGGTTAGGAAGTATTCACTCTATCCCTGAAAGATTTTGTGTAGACTTGATATTACTTCTTCCTTAAATATTTGGTAGAATTCACAAATGAAAGAATCTGAGCCTGGAGCTTTCTTTATGGGAAGAAAAGAATTTGTTTTTAACAACAAATCCAATTTATTTAATATTATATATTCTTATTTCCAACAATCAATTTTCCAAGCATCTCTTTCTTACTGCTTTCTAATTTCTTTGACTGGTGGTCAGAGAGCATACATAATGTTACTTGGATCCTTTTAAATTGAGTATTGAGGCTTTATAATGATAGACTATATCTAGGTAAATACCATGGATACTTGAAAAGATGGTTTATGCAAAGTTGTTGGCTTAAGCTTCCTGTAGATGTCAGTTAGATCCAGGGGTTGTAGTATTGTTCAAATCTTCTATATCCTAACTGATTTCCTGTCTGCTTATTCTACCAATTATTAACAGAAGAGTATAAAAATCTCTTATTATAAATGTAGACTTATCTATTTCTCCTTGAATCTCTGTCAGTTTTTGCTTCATGAATTTTAAAGCTCTTTTATTACATGCATAAATGTTTAAAATTATTGTGTCCTCTTGATTAATTGATCCTTTAATCATTATGACCTTTTTCTATCCTTATTAATATTCTTTGCCTTGAGATCTACTTTGTCTAATGCTAATATAGCCACTCTAAATTTTAAAAATTGGTTTTTGCATTGTATATTTTTGTGATTCTTTCACTTTTAAACTATTTTTGCCTTTATATTTAAAATGTGCTTCTTTCATATAGTGTCTAGTTGGGTCTTACTTTTTTGTAATTTAAGGACCTCTGCCTTTCAGAATATCTAAACCATTTACATTTAATACAATTATCATTGTAGATAAATATAAATTTATTATCTTTCTGTTTGTTTTCTATTTGTCCTACTATTCTTTATTTCTTTTTCTCTCTTTATCTGCTATGTTTTTAATCAACTGTATATTTCTTTATGGTTCCATTACATATCTTTTAATCATCTCAAACATTTTTTTTCTTCCTGTCTTCAAGTAGTCTCCTCACATGTACACATGTACAACATGTACCACATGTACAATATGGCCCATATTCAGGTAGAAACCTCTGCACACCAATAGAGCTTGCTGTCTCTCCTCCTCTCTCTGTCTCCTTCTCTTTCTCTCTCTCTCTCTGCAGATATTTCCTAAGTGTATGGTATCCTGTGAATTCTAGCTGCATTGGTCCCCTTGACTCTTAGTCCTTCGCCACAAGGTGGTGAGAACACTAGACTCTACCTGGGTTCCCCTTCTCTACGCAGTGGCTTAGAGGTGGCTGAGGCGACAGCTGGGACAATAGTTGAACTTACCTCATTAGTCTGCCCTCCCTCAGAGATCACTGTCCTTTGTTGTCTAATGTCCAATGTTTTGAAAACTGTTATTTCACATGCTTTTGTCTATTTGGGGGTTTTGTTTTTGTTTTCTGTTGTTTCAGGCAAAAGGATAGGTCCAGTTCCTTTTACTTTATCTTTTAGCCTGAACTGATTCTGGATGAAAGGTGAGATACTATTGATGCAAATTGGACAGATTTTGAAATATAAGTCTGATTTTCTGAAACTTTTCATTGAATGTCTGAGAATATTTAAGAAAACTGGTTGGAGCTATTTCTTACGTTAATTAGCTCCAAAATTTATAGTGTCATTAAAATATTAAAGCAAAGTAACCCAGAAAAAAACAGCTAATTCTTACTCCAGTTTAACAACCTCTGCAAACACTAATGTAACCACTCTCTCAAGGGCTTAGTTAAAAGGAATGCCTGTTAGATTTATTTCATTTTCAGGAAAGAGAGAGGTTAACAATTACCCAGTTCTCTCCTTGATTTAATCTATAAACACAGGCCTACATTTTGAAGACTATTATGCTGAGTGAAAAAAACTTATTATTGATATTGGTGATTAAATGTTTACTCCAATGCCCAGAAGATACATACACAAAGCTAATTTACCACCAAGTGTGACTATCTGAAAATATATGTTTTCCATGTGGTGTAGCCTAAAAATATTTCCTCAGTACTCTGAAAAACAAAATAGTTTTTTAGAAAAAAAATGAATAAAACCATGCAAATACTTGTAAATTTTCCATATGTTAATTTTTTAAAGGGCAATTTTTTTTCTTCATTGTATTTTTCTCTGATTCTATGGTATCTTTATCATATATAAGCTATTTTCCCTTATTCTTTTCCAAACACTTCAGTTTTCAAGAGCACTTAATATGAGCAATACCAATGCCCTAGGTTTCTTGAATTTCTGTGTTAAGAATTCTTCATCTAATATATAGTATATCAAATATTTCAAAAGGATATATATATATATATTCAGTTTCAAGAGTATATATACACATATGTTTATGTATTACATATGTATTTTATATTTATTTTCATTTTTGCCTGGAGTTAATTTCCTTGATCTTAAGAAGAGTTTAAGAAGAGGAAAAATAACAATATTCTTAAGTTTGAAGGAACAAAGAACTATCCTGGGAGGAAGGGAAACACAGGTCTTTGACAGGTTGAATTCTTTCTGCGTTCCACCGCTTTGAGCTGAAACAGGTGATGTCATATTACTTGACATAACACTGACCCTCCGTCCTCTCCTTCTTGCAAACCTGAACAGAATACAGTCCTCCACTTTAGACCCGCACACTTCAATTTACAAAACCCTAACTGACCTCAGGACTCCTACAGTGCCTCTCTGACCCTGGAACGTTCTCAAGTTTGGCTGCCCTAGTCTCTGAACTGGCTTCCGCCATGCTTCGCGTCCACTTTCAGCTTCTGAGGATTTGTTTTGAGTCTGACCTTCCCATGTATGTTGACGCTGGGAGGGGCAAATCACCGTCGCGACAATTTGTCCCCCAGTTTCTTGAATTCCTTCACCTCATTTACTTTCAGTTTGCCATTTCCTATTTGTACTGGGCATCACTGGCACACCCAGTGTGTCTTTTTTTTCTGCGTATCCCCCACCCTTTCTTAAGAGACGCAGCGTTGAATGAACCCAAGCCACAGCCGAGGTGGTGGGGAGGCTTAGAGGTGAGAAAACCAGGACCACTTCTAGGTAGAAGCTGTTCCTTCACCTGTCTGGCCTCTACAGTGACTCTCTGCTATTAAATGGGATGAGAGAGGGCTGTGAGGAGACCGAAACAGGTGTGGAAACTGGATTGGAGTAGGAATTAGGAGAAGCAAAAGAATAGATTCTAAAATTTAGTGGAGGAATGGTAGAAGATTGAAAATTGAGTCAATTGAAGGAGAGACGTGAGGAAGGTGAGGAAGGAGAGATGGATACATCGTGCAGGGAGTTGGATGTGACTGGATTTGTTTTTTTTTCAAGTAAAGAATCATGTTTGGCTGGGACTAGATTTTTTCCATGTTAGGGATATTTCCACACTGCATTCTGTGAAACACTGGGAGGTACTTTCCTTTTTCTTTTTTGGTATAATTGTTTCTGTAGATATGCAGGTTTGCTCTAAACTGCTTTCACCATGTAAAAGATATTTCCTGTAAAACTTTTCAAGGTACCACATTTCCAAACTCTTCATTTGAGAAAATGGTCCATATGAGGACATTGTTAGAGGATATTTTAATTGAGCAGAGAGAAGTAGCTGAGACAGGTGCCGGAAGTCAGGCATAGATGATGCCCACATTTGATGTCAGGCAGAGTCTAAATGTAACATCTTTCACAGTGTCGGGTGCCAGCGAAAGGCAGATTCATATACTGATGATCGTAAGAAATCACACATATCAGGCGTGATCTTACAGTCCATATGTATGCAAAACACCAATCAGAATGATGGGAATTTGCTTGTGTAGACTTGGCAATACCGTATACGATTGATATTTATTTACCTCTGTAGCTGCCTCACAAATAGGACACATTATAAAGTCAGTTGTGGATTCCTAGAGCATTTTCTCTGACTTCCTAAGTTTAATCTTCCACTGTCTCCTCTACTTTGCCAGCCCATCTATGAGAAAACGGGTGAGCTCTGTTTATGTCATTTCAAGGTACCTTTGTTATTTACTTGTAGTGTTTATTTAGGAATCAGTCAGCTAAACTGTCAAGTATTTATGAATTCACACCATCTATCTATATTAAGTTCAAGTTCCTTTGTAAAAAAAGACACATCTTCCATTTCTCTACCTCTACTGGGACAGTAATAGAGCTGCTCACCCTTTTTTTCTCAGAAATAATGAACTAATTCTCTTCTGCTAGGAGGAAGAGGGTCAAAGAGAAAGGGGGCAGTTTACTGGCCATTAGCAAGGTCACACATCAGGTAGTTAAATCCTAAAGAAAGTTGCATAGCCCTTTAACTATTTCTCTGTTGTAGACTTGCAGTTCCCAACCTTTTCGGCAACAGGGGCTGGGTTTTTGGAAGATAATGGTCCACAGACCAGGGTGACGGGGGATAGTTTGGGATAATTCAAGTTCATTACATTTATTGTGTGCTTTATTTCTATTATTATTACATCAGCTCCACCTCATATCTTCAGGCATTAGATCCTAGAGGTTGAGGACCTGTGTAGATACAATAGGGAAAAAGGCAAATATAGTCAGTGATAATTGCCTCTTTTCATGCCATCTACCATCACTGACTCAGCCGACCTCAAATGTGTAGGAGACAACAAGATTCAGAGACAGGAGTGCTGAGTGGGAAGGGAATCAGGGAAAAGAGCTAAGTCTTACTGGTTTTAAAAGGCTCTGTCTGAGGACAGGATGTGTACACACTGTTAGCTGTACTAAGTGATTACAACTTTTGAGCATATTTTAAATAAAGGTCTCTGGAACATTCTCTCCTCTGTACACTTACTTTCACAAGTATTTAAAGCAGAGATGAAGACTTTCTGTACCTTTTATAGCATATCCAAAGCTCTTTGAAAGCTAGTTGCAATTTGTTCTGAAGTAGGTCCAATTAATTAGAATAGGTTATTGACACGTGGGTTTCCCCAGTGGCTCAGAGGTAAAGAACCCACCTGCCAATGTGGGAGATGTGGGTTCAATCCCTGGTTTGGAAAGATCCCCTGGAGAAGGAAATGGTAGCCCATTACATCTTTCTTGCCTGGGAAATCCCATGGACAGAGGAGCCTGTCCATGGGGTCGTAAAAGAATAGAACACACTTAGTGATTAAACAACAACAAATTGGACCTTTAGTTCCTAATTTCATAGATAGCTTTTTGGTGGCATGTCCGACGGCTCATCAGGTAAAGAGTCAGCCTACAATGCAAGAGCCACAGGAGACACAGGTTGATATTTGGGTCAGGAAGATCCCCTGGAGAAGGAAATGGCAACCCACTTCAGTATTCCTGCCAGAAAAGTCCCATGGACAGAGGAGCCTGGGGGCTATAGTCCAAAGAGTCACGAAGAGTCAGACATGACTGAGCATAGCACATGTAGTCATGCACAGACATACACATTTTCCATTGGCAGAATAGTGAATTACAATAAATTTAAGTTAAGTGTCACGAAGCATGAACACGAGGCCAGGCTTTGACATCAGCATGTAGCCTTGAGCCATCACTGAACTTCTCTGGGCATCAGTCTCCTGGGTTGTACAACGGTGGTAGAGAGAAGCCTGGCAAGGAGCAGTGGTTAGTAGTGTAGGGCCAAATGAGATCATTCCCTTCAAGATCCTTTACAGGAAACTTGTTTATAAACCCATCTAAGTTCTCTCACTTTGTAGCATTCCATGACAGAAAGGCTACCTCCAGGAGAATCATTTGGTTTTTATTTGTACCTATTATCCCATGAAATGTTTGCCCAGGTCCCAAACATAAATTGCCTCCAGTCAGAATTAAAATAACACATTATTTGCTAAACAATGAGACCAGACCCTGCAGAAAAAAAAATAATTTTTAAAAAATATTTATTTATTTATTTGGCTGTGTTAGGTCTTAGTTGCAGCATGCTAGATCCTTATTTGTGGGATGTGAGATTTTTTTAAGTTACAGCATACAAATCCTTAGTTGTGGCATGTGGAATCTAGTTCCCTGACCTGGGCTTGAACACGGCCCCCCTGCATTTGGAGTGCAGAGTCTTAGCCACTGGACCACCAGGAAAGTCTCAAAAAAAAATTAATTTCTAAATTTCATAAAATTATGTTTTCTGAGACATCTGTCTTTCAAATGGAACATAAGTTTTTTTTTCAGTGTTTGATGATTGACAAAAAGAATTCAAATGTATTTTGTTTTATTTTGTCTTGATCTCATTGCCTCTGTCTTAAGCCCAAATGCAAATTAATTTGCACACCAATTTCAAGTACTAAAACTAACTGCACATTTTAAAACACCCTATCTGGGGAACACTGACTGCTTACCTGGAACTGTGTTGTTGACACAGTGTCTCTCATTTTTCACTTTCTATGGCGTAGTGTCTTTAGTGGAGTTTGTATTTATCTCTGTATGAAGCTGGATTTCACTTTACTTTCTCTTTATGGTCTTATCACATCGTTTACAAACACTTTATCTCTGTTACAGAAAATAAATGGAATTCCAGGCTTTCGATGAAATGTCATGTTGAAATGGATGGTCCAAAAATCTATATTTAGATGACTGACTCCTGTTTGAGGAAGACATGATGAATGTTTCATGCACATACACTGAAGGATGATGGATTTAATGACCATCCCCTAACTGGGGAATGCTATTTTGGAATAATTAAATGTTCCATCATTTGCAAGTCTAAATAGTCCATTGTTAGTTCCTGTTTTTGTCTGTCAACAGATCCTTCCATTTTCTAAAGGAAATTTATCATTAAAACAATTGAACTGATAGCAACATCCCACTAGTGTGTGTTAGCAATAGCACATTTCATGGAACTCTGATTCATGGCTACAGTTTGGGAAAACTTAATTTATGTATAAGTCTGGTTCATAAATGACAAACATGACAAGCATTGTTTAAAGGCTACTGGTAGATATTTATCTTCAGGTATTGAAGTGATCTTCTGCTCAAAGAGGTGGCTAATCCTTTTGTCAGATTAAAAAATCTCCTGGAATAAAAGAGCATTCATGAAGTATTTTGTAATTAAATCATAATAATTTTACAATCTATTTTCTTGCTGATCCTTCTATTCTAGAGGTTTTTACATGCTACATTCCTTTTTAATTCTTGACTATTACTGAGGCATTTGAAGTAATTGTATCTAATTATATAGGAGGGCATGGCAGCCCACTCCAGTATTTTTGCCTGGAGAATCCCCATGGACAGAGGAGCCTGGTGGGCTACAGTCCATGAGAAAGAGTAGGACACGACTGAGCAACTAAGCACAGCACAGCATATATACATATATGTTAATATAAATTTTGACATTTAATTCTAGGTCTTGGTCTTTCAGGCTGCAAAGGGCAGTAGATAAAAGGAGTGGGGCTAGGGAAAATTTATTTATATCTGAATAATATATGATTTATTTATGTTTATATCTGAATAAGCATAGGTTATTCTCATGAAACTTCTTTCTTATTTATAAAACAAAGATGTAAAAAAGTGTCCCCCAACTCTATCAAAATGTCTGTCCTTATGTTCACTATCTTTATATACCTCTCCAGGTAGATAGATAGATTCATAGATAGATAGAACACCTATATAAGGGGAATGACATAGTTAACACATTAGTAATACATATAAATAACAAAGTACCTAATTGTTGAGTTAATGCTCCTCACCCTTATTACTGGCACAGTTATGCTCATATGAATTATGTCCACAAAGCTGCATTGTATGAATATTTTTGAGAACCTAGTAAAGACTTCACTATTTCTGTGACTAGGTCCTAGAAATCAAAACAACTAGGCTCATTTTGAGGAAAGCCTGGCCTCATTGCTAACCAACTTGGATCATGGAATTATTGATTCAGTTGCTACCCAATTAATTATTAAGATGGCTGAAAATACCAGACAGATCATCCCATGACTAACAGATTTTGATTGCCTTGTCTGTGCACTGTGGTCCATATGTGGAAGCCAGAACATTTGTAGATAGTAGGACTGGCTATAAGCATGGCCAGATGGGTTTGGCCCAAGTTGGGAAAATCATGGAACCCATTCAGAACTTACAATGTATCAATCCAATGGAGAGACATGTTGGTGAAATTGATGATGGAATTGATTCAAGCAGAAGCAGTCATGGGCAACTAATTCATTAGACGCTATGGTCTGCTTTTAAGAACACTATATTGAAGCTTTCCAACTCTACTTGGACAAAGTGTATTGTAATCCTGGTTAATTATTTTACTTAATTCAAGCATAACCAGCTGCCTTATGATTTTAAATGGCCTAAAACAGTTCCCGACACTTGAACAAAACTGTTGGAAGATGCAAAAGTTTCTGTGTCGAGACTGTAATGAAACACAGTGATCCAAGCTCATCAAATCTGACTTGATCAATTTGGTATTTTCAGACTCTCTAATGACCAAATGTACGGCAGTCCTCAAAACTATTCTTGGAAATTTTAAGCCCACTTTATAAGTGATTTCTATCATTAAAGATATACTGATACTAAATCATTTGCTATTTAGAATTCATGAGAAGTACCAATGATTCAACAGTGTGCCCTCCAAAAGGTAGTCTTATACTGAAAATAAGTTTGTATCAGTGAACATAAATGGATTTTTATGGGTTTCCATGAGAGAAAAAAATCTTTAAGGCATGTTTCAGTAAACATTTTGAAAATAATTTAAGGAAGAGGAAAGAAATGCTTAATCATTAGAAATCAGAAAGGAAGGGTTAAACTAAGGAAGGGTTGATTTTTTATTTGTTATGACTTCTCTTTTAAGTAGTTTTCAAAATATTTTATTAATTAAAGTGGTATTATAGACATTAAAAAGTTCAGTTCAATTCAGTCACTCAGTCATGTCCGACTCTTTGCAACCCCATGGACTGTAGCACACCAGGCTTCCCTGTCCATCACCAACTCCTGGAGCCTACTCAAACTCATGTCCATCGAGTCAGTGATTCCATCCAACCATCTCATGCTCTGTCATCCTCTTTTCCTCTCACCTTCAATCTTTCCCAGCATCAGGGTCTTTTCCAATGAGTCAGTTCTTCACATTAGGTGGCCAAAGTATCAGAGTTTCAGCTTCAGTATCAGTCCCTCCAATGAATATTCAGGGTTGATTTCCTTTAGGATGGACTGGTTGGATCTCCTTGCAGTCCAAGAGACTCTCAAGAGTCTTCTCTAATACCATAGTTCAAAAGCATCAATTCTTTGGTGCTCAGCTTTCTTTATAGTCCAACTCTCACATCCATACATGGCTACTGGAAAAGCCATAGCTTTGACTAGACAGACCTTTGTTGGCAAAGTAATGTCTCTGCTTTTTAATATGCTGTCTAGGTTGGTCATAGCTTTTCTTCCAAGGAGCAAGAATCTTTCAATTTCATGGCTGCAGTAACCATCTGTGGATCTTCCCTGTAGCTCAGATGGTAAAGAATCTGCCTGCAAGGCAGGAGACCCAGGTCCCATCCCTGGGTCGGGAAGATCCTCTGGAGAAGGGAATGGCAACCCACTCCAGTATTCTTGCCTGGAGAATCACATGGACAGAGGAGCCTGGTGGGCCACAGTCCGTGGAGTTACAAAGAGTTGGACACAACTGAGCGACCAATACACTATATACTATAGTCACCATCTGCAGAGATTTTGGAGCCCAAGAAAATAAAGTCTGTCACTGTTTCCATTGTTTTCCCATCTGTTTTCCATGAAGTAATGGGACCAGATGCCATGATCTTAGTTTTCTGAATGTTGAGTTTCAAGCCAACTTTTTCACTCTCCTCTTTCACTCTCATCAAGAGGCTCTTTAGTTCTTCTTCCCTTTCTGCCATATGGGTTGTGTCAACTGTATATCTGAGGTTATTGATATTTGTCTCAGCAATCTTGATTCCAGCTGTGCTTCATCCAGCCTGGCATTTCCATATGATGTACTCTGCGTATAAGTTAAATAAGCATTAAAATGTTGGTAAAGGTATAAATACAAAAATCATGCTTTGACTCAAAATAATATTCTAAAGAAAAATTCAATCCAGTGTTATCAGTGACTCACATGGATTTATTGCACTACTTGTTTGATTAACCAGAAGTTGATTATTAGAGAAGGAACAGAAGTAAAATGTAGCCTCAAAATTTTTGATTTAGTGAATCAGTATAGACGTGGCTTTTTCAGAGATTAATCTCACTTTAATCATAATCCTAACAATAAATGAACATTAAACCATAATTCAAATTTACGGGAAGCTCACAGAGAAAATTGATTTAAAGAGGAATGGTAAGACATGGTTGCCTTCATGCAGCAAACCTTTGGTTTAGATTGTAAGAAATATGGTGCAAGCTAATATGAGTTCCTGGAGGAGAGAAAGCATGTCTCATTCATCTTTTTATGAGCAAGAGGCAGTGTGGCAGTGAGAGGCAAACAGAAGGAGATGTGTTTGGCACATGTTCTGGTAGCAGAGTTAATAGATCTTGTGATGGATTCAAAACAGGGTGTAGGGAAATAAAAGAAGTCAAGAATGACACCCTAGTTTCTCAACTTGGGTGACATATAGATACTGGAATATTTTGCTGGCAAGGGCAGACTGGGAATGTGTTTGTGGTAAGAAATCAGGGATTCTGTTTTGAACATCAAATTGAGAGCCTCTGAGTCTTTTAAGTGTAGAAGTTGAATATCCAGAGAAGATCAAGACAGAAGTAATAGATTGGGACCTCATTGTCATATAGATGATAGCTGTAGCAATGGGACTTGATAAGATTACCTGGGAAAGAAGCAAAGATACAGAAGAGGAGGCTGGGATTATGACTTTGATATTGAGCACACACAGGAAGTCAAGAGTGTGACTAAGTTAAAAAAAAATGAGGAAAAGAAAAAAAAAAACAGTAGCAAGTGAAATTTTCACAAAATCAAATGGAAGTAATAAAATGGTTGGTTTTCTTAGATTAAGTTTCTTACATATATCTTAGTGATTTATTGAAGAATTTTTATATGTTTTGCAAAAGAGCTGGAAAACTATGCAACCAATCAGATTTAAGCACCTGTTCATTATTTTTTATTGCTACTAAAACGACGAAGGTGATTTTTAGTTGTATATATAAATAACTAGTAATATGACTATATTCTTGTAATTTAAAAATTATTGCATGTCAATAAAACTATTAAATTATCATTTTAAGCCATGAAAATGAATAATTTAAAGGCTATGAGGAAAGCTTTCATTTTAATAAGTTCACAAGGTGTCAAACTTCACAATTTATTATAAATTCTTAGCTAATTTGCTATAATTAATGTGAATGAAAAATATTTCATTGCCTAAACATTCTGTTTACATATTCCTTTCTAATGATGTAACAAAAGAACTAATTTGTTAAAGATGTTCTTTAATTGATTCCAAAGGGAATACTTAAAATATAATTTGCTGACTGGTTCTGTGCAATTCCTGATTCCTATCGCACAATGACATCTACAATTTTGTAATGACAAAACAGTATAATTGTATAGAAATGGGATTACCAAGCACTAAAGTCCCCAATTAATTTTCACTATCAATTGTGTGACTTAACATAAAGAACACTGGTGGTAAGACCCATGTACTCTAGGACTTTCTCTACTATTAAGCAGTTGTGCAATCTTGGTTTTTTAACTCAGTTGAAAACAAATTTTTTTTTTAAGGTGGAGATAAACACAGGTTTGTCTGGTGAGTTAGGACCTTTCAACCAAGAATAGAGACCTTGGAGTAAGTAGGCAGATAACTGGCTGGTTAGATGTACTGCCTTTTACTGCCAGACACTAGCCAGGCTGGGGAGAAAGGAAGGTCCTTTCTCAAGGCTTCAAGGTTTATAGGTCTGTTCACTCAACTCCAACCGTGGTGGCCGCCATTAGGTATTAAAAGGACAGGATTTCACCACCTAAGAGGAAGGTGGTGGCTTTGTCTGATCAGAGGAAAAGTACCAGTTCTGCCTAGCACCTTCTTTTAGGGTCGTGGCTGAGCAGCATCTTGGTCTTAACAACAGTGGCAAGAGACCCACCGAATGAGCTGCACAGGCCCCCAGACAACTCACCAGTCCTCTCCGCCACACCCTAATCATTCAGATATTGAAGCTGGGCCTAAATTTTAGCTACTACACTACAACTTCCTTACATGTTCTTATTAGTGATTTAGGGTATAAACGCTTTGACAAGCTAGGGGATAATCTAGAGGCAGAGTGTTTGCTTGAAGAGGCAGGTCACATGAGGGTTTGTTTGATTTCAATTAGATTTTTAAGCATTCGTCATTTAGGATTTACTTATGTAAATAAATGACCATGTTCTGCACCTCAGTTTGTTCAATGGCAAATCATGATAGAATTAAAAATGACTCAACATGCACAGTAGGATGTCAGTGAGACCCTCGAAGGTGCCTGTGAAAGTTCTTAGGTAAGTTTGTGCCACTTACCCAACAGAACGCTGCTTTACTTTCCATGTTCTAACATTAAAATTGTAATCACATTGGATATTTGTTACAATATAGCCACTGCGAAGAGTAATAACTCCTCAGTTCTATGACCCTGAAGAAGAGTGTAGTAATCTGTTCATACAGCCAAAACTTCTCTTAGCTCTAGAAGTCATGATGGGCAGAACAAATGTGGGCCCGTGACATGGTCCTGACATTAGAAAGTAAACATCACGTGATGTCATGTGCTTGGAATATGAAATATGAAAGCCAAGTCATTCTTTAACCCCATCTGTCATACGTAAGGCCCTTTATTAATGGGCTCTGCCAAGATGGGGTCTTTACTACTAAAGAGACATAGAGAATTTGGACTAGATCCAGAGGAGAACATGACAATTATTAATGACTTAGAAAAAGGACCTATAAAGAAAGGTCAGAGAAACTCAGAACTTTTCAGAGAGGAGTTAAGTATCTTCACAGTTTGAAAGTGGGTAATTAGCCATCAGGGAACACAAAATCAAGAAGAGTAGTCTGGCTGTTCAAGTTGTTGAACGTTATTAGAGGAAGATTCTGAGAAACAATATGAAATCTTATCTAGAGGCGATTACAGGTTTTGTGGTCTTTGGCTTGGAGGGTTTCAATCTCCTGTTATCTCAAGTCATGGGCTTCAACTCATGGAACTCTTGAGGCCATTTGGAAATGGGTGGTGAGGCTTATCTGAAGGGAGATGTCTGTTCTCTGTGTCTGACTTAGAGCTGAAAGCAAATGGATAGAAACTGAGACTGCATTTTAACTCTGGTAGCCAAATTGTCATGCCCATGATGTAATTTGTTGAAGCAAAAATCCACCCAGTCTTGCCTCTAAATATTTGATAGAAATAGCACAGGGAATTCTAGTCAATGCACTGTGGTGACCTGAATGAGAAGGAGGGGTTATCAATATGTGTACGACTGACTCACTTCGCTGTCCAGTAGAAACTAACACAACATAGTAAAGCAACTATTAATATGTTGTTGTTGTTTAGTCACTGAGTTGTGTCTGACTCTTTTGTGACTGAAGTCTGCCAGGCTCCTCTGTCCCTGGGCTTTCCCAGGCAAGAATCCTGGAGTGGGTTGCCATTTTCTTCTCCAGAGGGTCTTCCCAACCCAGGGATCTAACATGTGTCTCCTGCATTGGCATGCAGATTCTTTACTGCTAAGCCACCAGGGAAGCCCAAAGTAACTATATTCCAATAAAAATTAATTTTAAAAAAATTAATAAATTCAGTCCATAATAAAAAAGTCCACCCAGTTCATAAAAAATAATTTGAACATTTTATTTGGTTTTAGTTCTTTCCAAGAGGCACTCTATTTAATGTCCCACATGTGCTTCCTGAAGACACCCTGAATTCACCCCATACTTTCTTATATCTGAACATTTTATTATACTTTCCTCCAGGAATGCTTTTGCTCACCCCTTCCATCTGTTAAAATACTACTATTTTATTTCCAATTTCTCAAGGCCAATTCAAGTGGCATTTCCTCCAAGTAAATGTCTTAGTTCTCTTCTTCCACTCTGTTGGAACTAATCTCTCCCATATGTACATATGGAAGTATAGCTTCTATAGCATTTGGTACCTTTATTTTACTTGAGCTTTTGAAAATAGATGCTCAATTATTTATCCACTTCTCTTCTAGAGACAAAGTATCTTGAGGACAAGAAAAATTATTCATTCTGCTACTCTCCATTTTGCAGTGCATAAAATAAAGAAAAACATTTCTCAGGAAATAGTCTCTGCAATGATGGATGCTGCGAGTCCTTATATGTTCTTTTCTTCATGACAGGGATATGCTTTCTTATTCTAAGAAAAGTTGTCCAGTTTTCTCCTTCAGAACTCTGCATGGGACTTATATTCTCAATTATGAGTTTTGAAACTAATCCCCCTGAGACATTGGTTCATATTATTCTAGACTCTAGACCAAAATCTGTATTAGTTACCTATTGTCACATAATAAATTACCCCCAATTTTAGTGGCTTAAAATTTTTATTATCTCCCAGTTTTTGCAGGTCAGGAATGGAGATACAACCCAGCTTGTCTTCTGCTTCTTGTCTCTTATTGTTGTCATTTTTGTTCAGTCACTCATTCTTGTCCAACTCTTTGTAACCCCATGAACTGCAGCACGCCAGGCTTCCCTGTTCTTCACTATCTCCCAGAGTTCTCTCAAACTCTTGTCCATCGAGTCGGTGATGCCATCCAACCATCTCATCCTCTGTTGACTCCTCCTCCCACCCTCAATCTTTCCCAGCATCAGGGTCTTTTCCAATGAGTCAGCTCTTGGCATCAAGTGGCCAAAGTATTGGAGCTTCAGCTTCAGCATCAGTCTTTCCAATGAATATTCAGGGTTGATTTCATTAGGATGGACTGGTTTGATCTTCCTGTCTCTCCCAGGTTGCAGTTGAGGGTCCAGGATTTGCAGCATCATCTAAAGCATAGACTGGGGAAGGATCCCCTAAGTGACTATTGGCAGGATTCAGTCTCTAAAGGTCTGTGGGCTTGATATCCCTCACTGGCTGTTGGAGAAAGTTGCTTTCAGTGTTTTGCTACACAGGTCTCTCTAATATAGCCACTTGCATCATCAAAACCAGCAAGAGAGAGTCTCTAGAACGTAGAGCTTTTGCCATCCCACTCCCATGCTATATGTTTATTGGTTCTCTACCCACCTTAGACCACACAAGCTAATCAAGGCTGAAAAAAGAAAGAAAAAAAAAATCAGTCCTTCTCCTTCTGTGACTCCTGCTGGTGCCTCACAGTACAAAAAGGCATGTTTGATAAAAGGGATTCCTTGACACAAGTAGAGTAAGTTTGAAAAATGCAACAAACAATATAGGGACTTCCCTGGCAGTCCAATGGTTTAAAACTTCACCGTCTAATGCAGAGGTGTGGGTTTAATCCCTGGTTGGGAAGCTAAAATCCCACTTGCCTCAGGGCCAAAAAATCAAAACATAAAACAGAAACAATATTGTAGCAAATCCAATACTTTTAAAATGGCCCACATTAAAAAAAATACATATATATATGACTCTCCAGACATTTCACAAAACAAATAAATCTATCAAAAGCTCTATAGTATGTAAAATTTCCATGGTAAACAAAATGGTTTAACTCTATTTTTTCCAGGGTTTCCCAAATTTGTTTGGCAAGGGATCCATTTAACAACCTACAAAACTAATGCTCTGCTGAATGCACTTGTAAAATTATGGTGCTATTAATTAATATAATGAGAAGTAATCACTTATGAGAATGTATCCAAAACACGGAGAAACTGAAAGCACTTAAGAGGCTTTTTATTTCCTATAACCTACCCAGGAGAGTGGGACAGAAAGCTGAGTGGTATAGTTAGAAGCAGGCGGGATTGGGCAAATTCAGTGAAGGAGTTCGATAAACAGTGGTTGGATGAGTTCAGCACACAGGAGTATACAGGCAGGTACTCATCCAGTCAAGCCAACTGACGGGTCTTGCTCGTGAAACCTACTTCAAATCGGTAAATTATTAACTTGTCCCTTGCAAACCTGGGACACAGCCTCATCACCCTCCTGCCCCTCCAACCCACCCTCCTCCATGTTTCCTGTCTTAAGAAGGCCACGGGCATTGAGGGAAAGGATTGGAAAGCTGGAGAGGTCACATGGTAGTTCGTTACTATCACTTGGGCTGTCATTTATAGACAATTGAAAATCAGGGCTCTGTTTTCCTGATGTAAACAATGCCCAGATAAAATGGGAGTGCGCTGGAGGGAAATTGTGCTGAGAGGATGGAAGCGTTTTCCAGACAGCGGGGAATCTGCTGAGCCGTGACCCACTGCTCAACCACGGCTGATTTTATCCTCTAGTGAGACTTCACCTTTTATTCCTCCAAAGTATGGTATTAATAAACTGTTCTGGAAAACATCAAAGTTATTTGAAAAGGTCCATTATGGCATATTATTTCTTTATGCAAAATGGCTGTTTAATAAGATTGCCTCCTTGAACTTTTCACATGAGTAGGAGAGCCAATCTCATTTGCTAATGGAGGCTTTACAGCAGATCTCTTCCCTGCCCTTGTCTCTCTTTACCATTATTTTATGGATAATAATTTACAATTTGTGTAAGCTGTGGGGGAAAATACCGGGAGCATAGGGTGATGTTCTCGTGCTGCCATATGGCATGAACATCCCTGAGGTCCATTTTAAGGAGGTCAGCCTTGTCTTGGTTGGCAGCTTGATAAGAAGTGAGGAAGGGCAACACTGGCTACTAAGGTGAGATCAGGACTCACTTAAAAGATCCTAGTCTCTGCTCAGAAATTCTATGCCTGAGATGCTGTCTGCATCGGTAATCAAGAAGGTGATGAATTCATAAGGAAGGGACTGTACCCCTCTTACCTATGGTTCAGGCGCAGAGAGGATGGTGTGGATAGTGAGGTTTCTGCTGCTGCTAGTGATTATTCAAGTGACTAAGGGGACAGACAGGAGTGAACAGTGGGAATATCTTAGCAAAAACCATGTACTGGATGAAGGGCTTACATAGCATCCAGATTCCTCAGTGACCGCCCACCTAAGTTTGGGCACTGGTCAAAAATTGACTGTTCTTTCTTGAGCTTGTCATCTGCAGAAACTACTCCCTTGACATAACAGGAGATGTTTATGTTCTCCATTTTGGGAATTCCTGAGTAATTTCATGTTAAATGAATGAATTCCCTCGGAGTAGCAAGCAAAGATGTTTTCAATTGCTTTTCAGAAGGGGAAAGACAGGCAGTTGTAGAAGGCAATCGAGGTTCCCTGGATGGGAGGGGGTGGGGAAAGAAGGCTGAATTAACTGTGAGGAGTATAATAAGACAGAAAGAGTAGGAACAGGAATTCAAGGAGCTAATGGAGTTTAATTTTTTTCAGAGATGATGTTAGGCATATTTAAATGACCTTTGGGAGTAATTTGGGGGAAAGTGTATAACACAAAAGTTAAGTAATTTAGGTTTTATTTTGTTTTTGGCTCTTCAAGTCATGAGTACAGAGTAACTGAAAACAACATTTAGAGAAGGAGGGAGGAAGGATTTGGAAAATTACTAGTATGTCAAGATTTTTCATTAGGATGAGAAAGAATGATTAATACTGTTACAATATGATCTTTATTCATGCATGAGCAGAAACTACCAAAAAAAAAAACACTGGTAAGTTTATTGACTTTGATTTTGCTCATTTTATGACCATTGTTATTTAACCTCTTTGATAGTCAGTTTCTTTGACTCAATGTGAAATATACAGTCCTAGTCAAGAGGCCACCTTGATAATGTAAGGAATAGCAGCCATTCTGAAACTGTGGGCCTTGGGAAGGTGCCAAAGAGAGGGGAAATGTTCCTTTACTGCAATTTATTTGAGAGGATTTGGTACTTCTTTAAGATTAGCATGGTGTAAGGATGCCAAATTGAAAACTCAAAGAGCAAAATCTGTCTTTCCTTCTATAATCAACCTTTATCCTGTGTAGAATTCCTTGAATTAAGAGTTAAAATTGAAAATGGTCAAGCTTGAGAAATTTTCAGTCGTGTGTGTGCATATGTTTAGCCAAAATATCTTTTCTAGCCAACATGGGATTGGGAAGTGCACCCTGAGAGGACTAGAGATGAAAAAAATCCAGTGCTTAATGCTGATGCCAAACCTCCATCAAAATGCCCATGAATGTCAGGCACCACCAGGTAGATGATGAAGTTAATCACAAATCTGCATAAAAAAGGCCATGTGATTAATCAGACAGATGAATACTTAGCAAAATAGCAAAATCACCAGGTCATCATATAATTTTTTACATTGTGTTTATATACTGCTATAATCAAGAAGCACCAATCACCCATCATATTGGTTAATGCCATGGTTCAAGTTAATTCAAATACTTATTTGGTACCCCCTGTGTGTAGGGCTTCCCTGGTGGCTCAGATGGTAAAGAATCTGCCTGCAATGCAGGAGATCTGGGTTCTATCCTTGGGTTGGGAAGATTCCCTGAAGAAGGGATTGGCAACTCACTGCAGTATTCTTGCTTGGAGAATTCCACAGACAGAGGAGCCTGGTGGGCTACAGTCCACGGGCTCACAAAGAGTTGAACACGACTGAAGCAACTAACACAACACACTCGTAAATGTACAGCTTTGTATTAATAGTAACCACTGTGGAGAATTCAAAAAATTGAGTGAGACATAAATCTTGCTCCTAGTTAATAAAAATATATGGATATTCCTTTCAGATGAGAACCTTGTAGTATTATTCCCATGGTGGGGGATAGCACCTTGAATTATATAATAGGGGTAACCCTGAAGACTTAGTATGTAAATATTCACAAACAGGATTATATTGTAAATGCTCAAGGGAATTTGGCTAATTTCAGAAAATCATGAATTATCTTATATGAGGTAGAGAAAAGGAAAAGCAGAGAAAGAAGGAAAAAGAAGAAAAACTTTTGTTAGTTCCAATAGTCTGTATTACTCATAATTTTTGAATTTGAAACTTATTTTTAAAAGGGCACATCTGTTATCTTGCCATGAAATTCTGTTTTTTAAACAAACAGCATAATGTATCCAACCTTTCTTTTTAAAAAAAAAAAAAGCATGTAACATAAACATTGTCTTTTCACAAATGGCAAAAATGGATTCTTACAGTGTTTGCTACAGACACCTCATAAGGAGCAAAAAGGTTCCTTTCACGTGAAAGACAATTTGTAGCGCATGGCATCATAAGGAAAATTTCCACTACTTTGCCCATTTAAAGAAAATGTCTTTTGTTCATCATTTCCCACAGTACTTTTATCCTGTACTGTTAACAAGATAAAGGTATCAGCACACGTTTAGAATCCTGTCTTAAAAAAGGATTCTTGTTTTTAAAATAATATTTTTTCTTTCTTAAATGAATGTGGAAACAGTAAAAACATAATTTAAATGACCTCTCTTTGCAGTAATCTATTTCCTAACATAATGTTAATTTATACTACCACAGGTTAAAAAAAGGAAAAAACAAGCAAACACTTGCTGGTTGCAGTTTGATATATATATATATATATATATATATATATATATATATATATATATATATATATATATTCAGTCTACACATCTGAAGGCTCCTGTAGAAGTTTTAATGTGAAAAAATATTAGAATGCTCTCTTTTCATTTATTCTGATGGGCTGTGAGGGTCAGGAAGGATCAATCCACAGAGGCCAGTAAAGTTAGGCGTAATTTAATTAGGCTTGTCTAGATCTGAAATATCATCTAATCCACTTATTGCTAGTGGGGAAATATGTGTATCTATATTTGTCAAAAGTGATTATGTACTTTTATAACCTGCAAAGAATTATACCACAAACTCCATGCAGAAGACAAACCTATAGAAAAAAAAAAGTAACTGGCAATATTTAATGTCACGCTCAATTTTTTTAAGTACATTGACATATTTTTCCTTTCTATATGAAAACTCTGCATCATAACAACAGTCAATGGTCAGTTAAGAAGTTTTTGTACCCAGTCCCTTGCCACCTAAAGGAAGCCAGCTTGTCACACTTATAAGGATGATATCGCATGATCTCAGGAACCCTCCAGCAATTTACATTTCAATGTCATGTTGCTTGCTGATGTCATAGAACCCACCATGTTCGAGAGAGGCCAACAGGATCCATCAGCCTGCCCAGGGAAGTTCAAGAGATAAGACTTTTCCATCACCAGACGAATGGATAAAGAAAACATGATACACCACACACAATGGAATACTGCTCAGCCATAAAGAAGAACAAACTTCTGCCATTTGTGGTAGCATGGATGGACTTGGAGGGCATTATGCTAAGGGAAATAAGTCAGACAGAGAAAGATAAGTACTACATGATATCACATATACACGGAATTTTAAAAATACAAAAAACTAGTGAATATATCAGAAAAGAAGCTAGCTCACAGATACAAAGAATAAACCAGTAGTTACCCATAGAGGGGAGAGGAGGTTCAAGATAAGGGTAGGGGATTAAGAGGCACAAACTATTAGGTTTAAAATAAGATTGTTTACTCTTGTTTAGTCACCAAGTTCTGTCTGATTCTTTGTGACCCCATGGACCATAGCCTGTCAGACTCTTCTGTCCATGGGATTTCCCAGGCAAGATACTAGAGTGGTATGTCATTTCCTTTTCCAGGGGATCTTCCCAGCCCAGGAATCAAACTCGTGTCTTCTGCATTGCAGGTGAATTATTTACCACTGAGCCACCAGGGAAGCCCATAAAATAAGCTACAAGTATATATCGTACAACATGGGGAATATAACCAATATTTTATACTAACTGTAAGTGGAGAATAACATTTAAAGATTGCAAAGCACTACTTTGTATAATATTGTACATTGGTCATGAGTGTGTGTGTGTGCGCTTAGTCATTCAGTCATGTCTGACTCTGCCACCCCATGGACTGTAGCCTGCCATTCTCCTCTGTCCATGGGATTCTCCAGGCAAGAATACCAGAGTGGGTTGCCGTTTCCTCCTCCAGGGGATCTTCCGAACCCAGGGCTCAAACCCACGTCTCCAGCATTGGCAGGCAGATTCTTTACTGTCTGAGTCATCAGGGAAGCCCTGTACATTATACTTCAGTTTAAAAAAAAGCAAAGAAACCGAAAAAAGAGAGACAGGGCTTTTGGATGAGATGTAATAGCCTATGAGGCAGAATGAAGACCCTGGGGCTCCAGGAAAGCATTCAGCTGTCCTAGAATCCTCCTTTATCATTTCCATGGGACCCACGAGTGGGTGGCAGCTCCAGAGTCCTATGTGATTCACATGGGTCGGGGCGGGGCATCCCCACCAGGAGGTGCTCAGCAAGGATGAGGACAAAACACATCTGCTCTGTTTCTCCACCTGAATCTCCTGAATGCCACTGCAAACAGCACTGTTACCTGGTGGGACGTTTGTTCCCTTATAAACTTTTCCCCTCAGTCTGTCTTTGTAAACACCGAATCCACTGAGAAGCTGGTAAGAGAAATTATAATTAACAATTAATAATAAAAGTCCTCAGCAAGAAAAGTCCCTTATTCCCCAAGGGACTAATTGCATACGCAATTCTGTCACCTGTGACCTTGCATTAAGACCTCTCATTATGAAGAAGGCTCCACGAAGTTAGTCCATCTGTTCCAAGAATATGTAGTTGATATAAACGTCAGTCCTGCCTGTAAGAGTTTTCAAAGTTGCATGCATATGTGTTGCCTAGGGGGCTTCCTTGACGGCTCAGTACTTGAGTTGGGAAGATCCCGTGGAGGAGGAAATGGCAACCCACTCCAGTATTTTTGCCTAAAAAATGCCAAGGACAGAGGAGGCTGGAGGGCTACAGTCCATGGGATCACAAAGAGTCAGGCACGAATAAGCACAAATACAATCTTACGTTGCCTGGAATTCAGCTCCAAAGAGGCTTGAAGTTTTTATTAAATTTTCCAAGTTTCATAGGGCGTTTCCCTCAGCTCTGCATACCTCTAGGTGGATATAATGTTGGCCCGACTTTTTTGTACAGGCCTGTGTGGGGAGGGAGAATGAGTTTGGGTTTATTGGATCACAACCCTCTGATAGAGACATTGCACCCCTAGCACTATAATGGGATGGTCTAACATCTTCAGATTTTCATCTCTCTTGTAGCCCTGAGACCTAAACAAGATTTGTCAAGGCTTAGATCTTTTTTTTTTTTTTTAATGAACCAAGAAGACAGCATTTAAATGGCAAGGAATGAGGGAAGCTTTTTCCATGCTTGGCTTCCAGTGGAGCGATGAGAGAAGGACAGAACTTGAGGGGTTCCTATGAGTTCCAGATTGCCATATGGGTTCAGATGAAAGTGAAAGTCAATGAGCTGGCTTCTTTTCAAATCAGATACATGAAAATTTGGTAGGAACCCAGAGGTAGATTTAAAAAACAGACTTTAATTAAAGATCACACGTTTGCATAACTTTTTCTGAATTTAGGGTTGGCAAGTCCACAGTAATGACCCTGGGCAGAAAGAAAAATACTTGCTTCTCATGTTTTAATAACACCTTTTATAGACTTCTCCCCATGGCACTTTTGTATTGATGGTAAAAGATCTTGAGACGTGGCTCCAAACAGACTTGGTTTTGAATCCCAGACCTGCTTACTTACTTACTAATAAGATGTTTAACTTCTAAATGTCCCTAGTGTTCTGGTTACCAGAGGCAACAGAACAAACTACCCCAAAAGTTAGGGATAAGACAACGATTTTATTATGCTCACAGAGTCTGTAGATCAGGATTTCAAGTCAAGATTAGAAGAGGATGGCTTATCTCTGCTTCAGAGTCTGGGACCTCAGCTGAGAAGATGGAATCTACTACAGGAATCACCTGCAGTTTTGACCTCTCATGTACCTAGCACCTAATTTGCTGGCATTGCTACTAGGAGCACCTACACATGCCCTGGGCTTCCTCACAACATGCCAGCCCCAGGGTATCCAATCTCTAACATGATGGCTCCAGGCTCAAAGGGCGATTGTTCCAAAATCCAGGTCAGTAGGTGTGTCTCCTTTTAAGACACCTTGGAAGTCACATAATGTCATCTATGCTGTGTTCTACTAGTGAATACAGCCACAAGCCTGCCAAGATTCAAAGGGAGCAGTCACAGACTGCGCCTCTCAAAGAGAGTGTCAAAGAAATTGGGGCCATGGTTTAACCACCTACGTGACAGCCTTATAGGAATGCCGTGAGACTTCAGAAAGAAAGTGTATTTAATATGTTGTTGTAGGCCAGGACATTAGCAGGTGATTAATAAATGGAGTTCTGTTTAGTATCCTACTATGGTTATCAAGGTAGGAATCTTACCTGCCCAGCTGTGAGCTCCCATAAGACAAAACAGGTGGGGCTTCCATGGGGTTACCCTGTGCTCATGCAGTGCCCTGGAACATTCTACATGCACTTAGCTAAACATTCAGGGGTCTGTTCTTGATTACAGGCCTGAGATGATGAATTACTTAATGCACTTTTTGGAAACTTGTAGGAGGCAATAACACCCAAAGTAGTTTGTTAAGGAATATTGTTTATTCCCCAGAGCACTTAAAGAAGGTGCTTTGGAATTATTGACAAATTATAATTGATATTGATAAATCGTGCCAGAACAACAGTTTAATTTCATGAATGTAAACCGCATACTTCTTTTTGAAAGCACCAGGACGCCTTATTATCACATATCTAAAGGGTTTACTTATTTACTTAGAGTCTTCAGAACACAACTTTCCCTTAAGTTTTTTTTTTTTTTAATTCCCACTCCTGAGATTGCACAAACCAAAACCAATGAAAGGCGAGGTTAGGAGAATTTCGCTGGCCAAAATGAGTTTGCACAGCTGTGAGCAATAAAATACAGGAGCCATGGCAACCCTCTCCAGTGTCCTGATAACACATCTGAAATGAGGTTATTAGAATTATTAATTCACATTAGTGGCTATTAAAATTACTACCTGCAGGTCTGCAGCCTGAAAAATCCTTTTGTGTGTGTGTGTCAGAAGAACGCTTTGTTTCCAAAGGGATCTGGATACTTAAATAGATGCAATCTATTGTGTGTGAGGCGTTAGAGGAAGACCCGCGGATAATAAAACTCGCAATGAGATGGGGAAAGCCTCTTTGCAAGGCAAGGAAAGCAGAGGTAATGCTTTGTTCTTCCGAAGACAGCAAAGGACCAAGCAGGCAGGACTGATAACCAGAAGCTTGCTGATTCCCCCCTACAAGGTATTACTTACAATCCAACCCAGTGTGGGCTGTTTCATGAACTTCTGCCTAGCATATAAAATATTCCACCTAGGTGAGGCATGAACAACTTCAGAAGAAATCAGCTGAAAACGGAAGCCATTTGTGAGGGGGTTTGGGGGATTCTCGGAGAGTCCGTGGAGACTGTTCCTGCTCCCTTCCATTTCCCGTTAACTCAACCCAAAAAGCAGAAGCCTGCTGTTTTAAGTGAAAGAAGAAACACCATTACAGAAAGACCATGGAAGAAGTTCATCAAGGGAAGCAGCCATACAGCTGAGAAAGAACATTTTATCTATGGAGATGAGCAGAAAAACACACACACACAAGAGAAAGAAGACATACAGGTGGAGGGAAGTCGCTGTGATGGGGAGACCAGAGCCACATTGCCTCCCTCTGGCTCACATGGACCACACAGCTTGGGGTGACTGAGCACCTTCAGGAGCATCTTCCTGGTAACGACAGCATCCCCAGCACCTGGAGCAGGAAGAAACCCTCTTCGGCCCCATGCAGGGTCAAAGACAGGAGGCACAAATTCAAATTCCTTTTTAAAAATAATATTCATTATTTACTTGTTTGTTTATTATTAATTTATTTATTTGGCTGTCTAGGTGTTGTAGCATGAGGGATCATCTGTCTTCTTTACAGCATGTGGGATCCAGCTCCCTGGCCAGGGATTGAACCCAGGCCCTCTGCAGTGGGATCACAGAGTCTTAGGCACTGGACTACCACAGAAGTCCCTCCCTGCAGAATTCTGTTCACAGAAATAAAAAGAAGTTTCTTTTAACTTCTGACTTTCTGATCCAACCCCACTGAGTCCTCCACCCTCTCAAAGGCCACTGGGTCAGACATAGAGGTCATTAGGCCTCCTCCCTCTGCCGAAAGAGGGGGTTATATCACTCTGCATAAAGCACCCATGTCCAGGGCTAGGGCTCTGTCTAACCCTGTTCTGAGTCTACGGAGGCAGGTGAGGGAGCTAGGAGACCAAGGTGGGGCGTTGACATTCAATATGTGGCTCCAGCCGCCATGTTTTCCAACCAGAACTTCAATCACAGGACCCCACAGAGGTCTTCGTGGTGTTTCCAAATTCTCAGAGCCATCTGAGTCAGACACAGTTCAGAATTCAGAAATGCTGAAACTGCTGGGACATTCCTATGGTTTGTGGGATGGTTTGATGATAGGTTTCAAATCGAGTCTGGCCTAGAAAACCAGAAGATATGTTTGCTTGGAGGTCACACACGGAGAGTTTCCTGAAGAGGAGTCTGTCATGGAGACTGGCCTCAAAGAACCATTAACTTCCCCCAAACAGAAGAGCCTCCATGAGATTTTCTAGTAACAGAGATCAGACCTTAACTGCTGTGTAGAGTACATACCTGCAAAAATCAACTCAACTCTCTTCCAAGTTCCACTTCTATCCAATAAGTATCTATCGACTACATTAAAAATAAATGGTAATTGTTCTTCATGTTTTGAAATCACATTGCCTTAAAGTTCTTACCTGCTGGCAAAAATGCCCTACCACTTATGGAACAACATGAAAAAAGATTTTTTCAAGGATTAACTGCTTACATATTAGGGCATATTAAGATGGTTTAATCCTTCATTTGGCTTGATTTTCAAAGTTAACTGGTTTCCTTAATGATAAAAAATAAATACAGTTTTTATGATTACCAACTAA
Source organism: Okapia johnstoni (assembly GCA_024291935.2). NCBI lineage: Eukaryota > Metazoa > Chordata > Mammalia > Artiodactyla > Giraffidae > Okapia > Okapia johnstoni. Next base: position 12,050,011 of record CM044324.1, read on the forward strand.
TTCAAATTTAAAATAATGCAAAACACGAAAGTAGAAAAATGGATACTATTCAAAAAAAAAAAAAGAAAGAAAAATGGATACTATTCAAGACATCACTACCTAAAGCTACCCACCTTCTAGCATTTTTCTGTGTGTGTGTGTGTGTGTGTGTGTGTGTGTGTGTTGTTCTTTAAAACTTCTCTATCTCTTGACTTGATCCATGGCATCTAGTTGGATTCCAGGTTTCCTAAGCCCTCATCATGAGTCCCATATGGTTCTTTTCTTCACTTTTAAAAATTTGGATGCAGCCTCAGTAATAGCTTGATACATCTCTGGCTCTTCAAGCCATATATTGTGTTCACCTCTAGGTTATTGATAATTTCATCTGTCAGTTCCCTGCCCATCTTAACCTCTAAACCTAGTTCACAAATTAACATCAGAAACTTGCCTTCTTGTGGGATCTTCACACATTAATTCTGCCTTTAACTGCTGAAAAGAATAGGGTGGGAGCTGCCTCTGTTTCTCTAGGGAAAGGACAGGTGGCCCTGGCCATCTGAGTTCGTTTATCCCAAGCATTTGCCTCTGATTCCCTAGACATTCCTCCCAATTTCTTCCAGAACGCTTTCCTTTTCCTCTGTCCCTTACCCCCGACTCGCCTTCCATTGCTTCATATCCTTTCCCCTGTCACACTGTTTCTGCTACTTCCTCTGCACTTTCAAAATCATCTTCTGTTCATCTTGTCAAAATCTTATCTACCCTCTAGTCTGCCTTCCTTCTGGTTATTTATAAAATTCCATTCACTGTGATTCATAAGAATTCTGACTTCTGTCGTTTGCTTTATTCAAGAGCTCTCCCCATTCCCCCTCCCAAATCCTCTCTTTACCTTAACCACCAAAAGTTCATTCTTTCCATCTATAAAAAAGCAGATTTCACAAGCTTCATGATTCAAACAAAAGCACGGAAAGATATACAAGTGTAGATGCACAGAAAACAATAAAGTCAGGACCATCTCATAAACCCCCAGCAACCGTGCTCACATTCTCTGTGTCTTCACCTCCTGCTGAATTCAGCCCTTAAGACGGTTCTTCTCCATGTGTGGAGTAAGTGGATTCGTCCCCTGGGTGTTTCCATCCCCTTTGCCCTCTGTTTCCTAGACACATCCTCCCTCAAGTCTTGACTTTTGAATCTTTCTCCTCATACATCAAACAACCAACCTAAAAATGAACCCTGTTTGTTTCCTTTTCAAGACACCCTGGTCCCCTTCTTGACTGTCAATAACACCTCTTCGCCTCCCAAGCTCCGGGGTCTCGAATCATCTATTATTCCTCCATTTCCTCCTCGGCCACACTCACTCCCTGGGGACCCCAGCTCCACTTCCTGAGCAGAAATCTTACAAATTGAGTGCTTTCTTTCTCACTTCCACTCTGACTTTAGTTTAGACTGAAATAATTTCCTGCTCCACCTGTATACAACCCCGACTTCCTACCCTCTCTGCTTATCTCTTCTCATTCCTAGGAATCTAAAATCTTACTGTGAAAATATTTCCTCAGTCCCCTCCCTAACTCTTTCTCTCCCTCTGACGGACTCCATTCATGTTTTGTTTTTTCTTTTCTCTCTCTCTTAGATTTTTCTTAGATTGACTTTTCATTTTCCAGAACAAAAGTCAGTATCTCATGGTGTTTGTATGACCTTCCTTTTTATCTTTTCTTCTGCCATTCACTGCAGCACCCTTTAATGTCCAGATTTATTTGTTTTAACATATTGGGCTTAATGCTTAAGCTCTGGGCTGTACATAGTCTAAATACTGTTTCCCCTTCCAGAAACGTTTGGTTACAAAGAGCAAGGAGGCATTCTATTTTGTTACTACATAGCAAAGGATTTCTAAATACTTCTTGTTTTGAATCACAACAAACAGTGCCGCAAGGCTTCATTGTTACTATTCCTTTAAGAACATGACCTTGTACAGGAAATGGGAAGTGGACAGCCCTAGAATAGCCTTGAGGAAATGTTGTGTTATGGAAACTGCTGTGGGGCTAGCAGGGCACGTTTCCTAAGACCCAGGTTAAAGCAGAAGCAGGAGAAAGACTGTCTCAGCTGCTTCCCAGGGAGTTTTCATGCACTGAAAACCATGACAGTGTCTGCATGGCTCGCTTCATGGAAAAGGTCCGTGGGACAAATTTGCCTAACTTGGGTGTGGTTGGATGGGTGCCTCATATAAGCACAAGGACAGTGGCTCCAGCAGCCTGCTTTCTGCAATCTTTTCATTGGGCCTAGACACCTCTTCTGTGGTGTTCAACTGGAAGATCCTTTTGAATCTTAAAGCTGTGAAGACCCGTATTTCCTCCAGTCCAATTTAAACCCATTCATCCATTATAAGCAATACGACGCATTCACTTTCTTCCTTTGACTGGGAACACTTATATATCACCTTCAGAGTCCTTCAATACACAAATGGACCAAAATGACTGAGGCTGTACAATGGTCACAAGTTAAAACTTGGTTTAAATAGTACTTCCAGGAAAACTTAGTTATTATTCTAATATTGCCCCAAACTTGTCCCCTGTGACCACTCCTGGAAACTCTATCACAGTTGCTTGTGCTGTTTTACCTCTTCGATTTTAATACTTATCAGCAAAAACTAAATGAGATTTTTCATGGAGGTAATTTCAATTCCTTCCTGGAGATCGGCAGAGAAAGCAGCATGCCACTCTGGTAGCTGCAGCTTTAGCACTTTGATGGAAGGATGCAAGCTCACTCTTTATCTCTTTATGGATCACAAAGGCCTGAACTAATTAGATCTTATTAGAAAGCCAATTAGAAATACATTTTATTTCTCCGTGTGGTGTAAATAGAATATACCAAGGTGGATTGTGGCTGAGATACCCTCTACAGCACTGAAACCTAGATGCAGACACCGGGTCTGCAGACAGAATCGGTGGGGGTGCAGGGGGGCGTGTGGAAATCCATAGATCTGGGAGCAAGACAGTCTCCTTCTCTTCCTCAGATGTTGTGTGGATCCAGTGCAATGCAAATGCTGGGTCTACTGCTAGGATCCATATGCTTTGGGTAATGGATAACCTTCCCCAGTTTTGGTCTAACGTTCTAGCATTCCAATGGGCCCCTCTTCTATAGCATTTCCTTTTCATTCTCATTTTCTTCATGCTCAACCTTGCACATCCTGGATTTTGTTTAATTGACTTTAAACACCAACAGTTAAACATACAAATCATCTGTTTTTGAGAACCTTCCATCTTCTTCTCTGACGATCCTCTTATTCAGTTATTGTACCCAAAGCTGCACAGTCAGGGTTGGTGTATCTCCCCTGCTCCCTTTAACCAATCTATCCTGGACTGACCTACATGTGCCCCCAATATTTCTCTAAGTGATCTTCACCAATTAGCCAGCTAATGAATCCAAAGGATTTAGAGTTATATTCTTCCACGAATTTCCCATTCAGTCAGTTATTAAAATGTTAATGACTGTTTATTTTTTTCTCATATATACAAACTTTAATAGCAACTTATATGGCTTGGGCTTCCCTAGTGGCTCAGACGGTAAAGCATCTGCCTGCAATGTGGGAGACCTGGGTTTGATCCCTGGGTCAGGAAGATACCCTGGAGAAGCAAATGGCAACCCACTCCAGTACTCTTGCCTGGAAAATTCCATGGACAGAGGAGCCTGGTAGGCTACAGGCCATGGGATCACAAAGAGTCAGACACGACTGAGCAACTTCACTCGTATGACTTGGGAGTTTGGAAGGGGGATGAATTTTCCTATCATAGGCTTCTTTTTATTTAGTAAGTAAGCTATTTCTGACCCTCCATTGGGACCTGGATCTGTATGCAATTAGGTTAAGTGTCACCTCATTAGACTAAATGTTTCTTACTGGCCAGCACCAAGTCCATTTAGAAATGGATGTCATAAGCTCAGGAACCTCCGTGCAGACAAAGGGTATTTGCTAGTCCTCAGAAGTACTTGCTTAGGACCTCAGTTCTGTCCCACTGCCACTGTGGAGCTGACCAAGCTGCCAACCTGCTTTCTTTGCCTGTACACTTTGGGGCCTCCTGTGTGTCGTTCTGAAAGCTGCCACTGCTGCTCCCTAAATTGCTTTCCGAAGCTCATATTCTTTATTGCCTTTGTCTTATTTTAGAATCTTACATTATTTTCATTCTTCACCAGCCTTTGAACTTAAACAAAATTGGTCCAGTTGTATGGGTCACACTTTATAGTTATTCAGAGTGAAATGAAAGCTTTAGAGGAACAGGGAAGACTAGCATGCTGCAGTCCATGGGGTTGCAAAGAATCATACACAACTTAGCGACTGAAACAACAACAACCTAGCGAATGAACAACAACAATCTATTTTATCCAGTAATATAAATGCTTTTTGGGAGGCTGGGATGGTAGGGACAGATTTTCAAGGTTTGTTATTCTAAACAAAAATGCTCAAGAAGTCCCATTACCCATGAAGTACAAAATAAACAGAAATCCACAGAAGGCACTTCCTTCAGTTCAGTTCAGTTCAGTCACTCAGTCATGTCCAACTCTTTGTGACCCCATGAATCGCAGCACACCAGGCCTCCCGGTCCATCACCAACTCCCAGAGTCTACCCAAACCCCTGTCCATTGAGTCGGTGATGCCATCCAACCATCTCATCCTCTGTCGTCCCCTTCTCCTCCTTCCCTCAGTCTTTCCCAGCATCAGGGTCTTTTCAAATGAGTCAGCTCTTTGCATCAGGTGGCCAAAGTATTGGAGTTTCAGCTTTAACATCAGTCCTTCCAATGAACACCCAGGACTGATCTCCTTTAGGATGGACTGGTTGGCTCTCCTTGCAGTCCAAGGGACTCTCAAGAGTCTTCTCCAACACCACAGTTCAAAAGCATCAATTCTTTGATGCTCAGCTTTCTTCACCATCCAACTCTCACATCCATACATGACTACTGGAAAAACCATAGCCTTGACTAGGCTGACTTTGTTGGCAAAGTAATGTCTCTGCTTTTTAATATGCTATTTAGGTCGGTCATAACTTTCCCTCCAAGGAGTAAGTGTCTTTTAATTTCATGGCTGCAATCACCATCTGCAGTGATTCTGGAGCCCCCAAAAATTAAGTCAGCCACTGTTTCCACTGTTTCCCCATCCATTTCCCATGAAGTGATGGGACCGGATGCCATGATCTTAGTTTTCTGAATGTTGAGCTTTAAGCCAAACTTTTCACTCTCCTCTTTCACTTTCATCAAGAGGCTTTTAGTTCCTCTTCACTTTCTGCCATAAGGGTGGTGTCATCTGCCTATCTGAGGTTATTGATATTTATCCCGGCAATCTTGATTCCAGCTTGTGCTTCTTCCAGCCCAGCATTTCTCATGATGTACTCTGCATATAAGTTAAATAAGCAGGGTGACAATATACAGCCTTGACGTACTCATTTTCCTATTTGTTGTTCCATGTCCAGTTCTAACAGTTGCTTCCTGGCACTTCCTTATACCCTCGATATTGCCTTTGGGGCACTGGCTGCTTGGCTGACATTTACACTGGTATTTTCTTCTAGTTTTTCCATGAGATTTGCTTCCTCCCCTCTTATGGGCATTCCCCTTTGTATCAATTTGTTACAAGGAGAAATCAGGCACACGTTTCTTCTTATGAAGTGAAAGTCGCTCAGTCGTGTCCAACTCTTTGAGACCCCATGAGCTATACAGTCCATGGAGTTCTCCAGGCCAGAATACTGGAGTGGGTAGCCATTCCCTTCTCCAGGGGATGTCCCTAACCCAGGGATCGAACCCAGGTCTGCCACATTGCAGGCAGACTCTTTACCATTTGAGCCACCAAGGAAGCCCTGTTTCTTCTAATATCAGGTGCCAAATAATATATGGAACTTCATCTGTCCCTAAAATCAATCTTTCCTTTTCATTCCAGGGCATTCCAATGTGCTTTTTTTATCCCCACTCCTCTAGCCTCATTTAAAACAATCAAAGTTTTGCACCCATCTCATGTCAATTCCGGAGATGGCACTGGAAACCTACTCCAGTACTCTTGCCTGGAAAATCCCATGGACAAAGGAGCCTGGTAGGCTGCGGTCCATGGGGTCACTAAGAGTCGGACACGACTGAGTGACTTCACTTTCACTTTTCACTTTCATGCATTGGAGTAGGAAATGGCAACCCACTCCAGTGTTCTTGCCTGGAGAATCCCAGGGATGGGGGAGCCTGGTGGGCTGCCGTCTATGGGGTCGCACAGAGTCGGACACGACTGAGGTGACTTAGCAGCAGCACAGCATGTCAATTCATGAGCACAATTAATGATTTTTGAACAAAAAGCCTAGGACTCGATTTTCAGTCATTCCTGACCCAGGGATGTTTCCATCATTCCCTGATCCTCAAAGCCCTCTTGAATGTGAAGATGTTTTCAGGGTTCACCTGCCACAAATTAGAAGTGTAATTCTTTCTGTCTTCAAAGACTGTTAGACATTGGATCATTGGAATCTCAAGGAGGTCCCCAACTGTACAAAAAAATTTCATATCATCTTTCTGTATTACATATTATTCATTCTTTTTTATTTTTCTCCCAGCCACGTTCCTTGTTGTTGTATAGTCCACTGATGCTATATTTTCTACACATATCTCCAGCCCTAGCCCAGCTTCTCTCCGCTTGATCCTTCAAGCTTCAAGAATGATCTGTAAACGTAGTGCCTTTTCCTTCCTCACTTTCTTCTGCTGGGTGATGGAAAGGGTATTCCTGGTTTGTCACACAGCTTTCCCTTATCCTCCTGGACCACTCAGATTGAAGCCACTTCTGCTATGGGAATCAGAGTTAGATCGTGAAATAAATATAACCCTTAGATTCACGGTTTTTCTGAAACAGGGGTGGATGGTCAAAGTAAGGGTGGCTTACCTGATCTCCGCTGAAGTAGCACTGCTGGCGTCCTCTCATTTTCTGAGGAACTAAAAGTGCATTTTTGTTGTTTATCAGGACACGATTAAACTACAGCTGATCTTCAGTTATAGTTTTGATATCTAGAAATCATGCATACTCGGTCATACCTTTTCTTGAGATTGAGTTGAATTTATAAATTGACTTGGGAAAACATTACATTCTTATGATATTGAATCATGCCGTCAACAAAGAGAGGAGTTAAAAAATACAGTGGAAACTAACATAACATTGTAAAGCAATTATACTCCAAAAAAAATAAATGTATGGTAATCCATATGGAAATAGAACCTGAAAAAGAATGAATACGTGTACATGTACAGGCAGGAGAAACATCAACAACCTCAGATATGTGGATGATACCACTCTAATGGCAGAAAGCCTCTTGATGAGGGTGAAGGAAGAGAGTGAAAGAGCTGGCTTAAAACTAAATATCAAAAAAAAACTAAGATCATGACATCTGGCCCCATTACTTCATGCCAAATAGAGGGGGCGAAGGTGGAAGTAGTGACAGATTTCTTCTGGGGCTCTAAAATCACTGTGGGTGGTGACTGCAGCCATGAAATCAGAATATGTTTGCTTCTTGACAAGAAAGCTAAGACAAACCTAGACAGTGTGTTGAAAAGCAGAGACATTACTCTGCCAACAAAGGCCCATATAGTCCAGGCTATGGTCTTCCCAGTGGTCACATAAGGTTGTGAGGTAGCGTGCCAAAGAATTGATGCCTTCAAAATGGTGCTGGAGAGGACCCCTGAGAGTCCCTTGGACAACAAAGAGATCAAACCAGTCAATCTTAAGGGAAATAAATCAACCTTGAATACTCATTGGAAGGACTAATGCTGAAGCTGAAACTCCAGGTTTCCCTGCCATGTGAGGTCACAAACCACCACTTCCAAAGGGCCTGGGCTCATATGTGAGTCTGAGAAAATTATAATATTAATAATAAAATGGTCTCTGGAGCTACACAGCCCCTATAGATATTTATCTTTTCCAGAGAAGGGATTTCAGTGCAAAGCACCGCTCCCTCTTCCCTTTGGCTGCTCTCCTCCAATTCCACCTCATATCAGATAAGGCATCTATGACAGACCCTTGTTTCTGTCCATCCTAGCAAATGCCATCCAGTAACACATTAACAACTTTCTCCTTGGTCTGCGTGTCAGTATGGCTGCCAAGTCAATGCTATCTTATTCTCCAGAATAAATCAGAAGCTGCTCCGTGTCTAAAACTTACTTTATATTCTAAACTCTCTCAATTCTGGAATTTGAATCACAACTGAAATGTAAGTGAGTCACAGCCAGAGTTTGAACAATGAAAGTTCCCAGGACGGATGCCCCAGGGTGGACAGTCACTGACTTCTCCTTCCAACCTCGTCCAGATGATGAATCAGCTTTTGGCTGTCTCGTGCTTTGCCCTCTTCCTCCTGGTTGCCCCTTCTACTCTCCTCTGTCAGCCAGTTTTCTCCCTCTGAAGCTTTAGAAGAATTAACTGAATAACTCTACTCACACTGGAAACATCTGCTTCTTAAACTGAGCATTTCCCATCCTTATTACTTCTCCTTCTTTTTCCTTCAAGCAGCAAATTCGCTCAAGAGGTCATATGTACATCTCTTCCTCTATTTTTCTAGCTGCCCATTCTGTGGGTGTCTGCCACCTCCCAGGACGTTCCTTTAAGCCTTGGTCTTCTCTGAAGCTCTCCCATCATCGTCTCCCTCCCTACCCCATCACCCTCTGTGTTTTCTGTAGAAGCCGTCCCTCCCACCTTGCATCATCCAGGTTGAGCTCATGCATCTCTCAGATTTTCAGGAATTTGCACAGAAGTATAAAACCTCAACCGCATGACTGGACTTTGGGGGGAAATATTTCTCATCCCTCCAAAATGATCACTTCCAGAATGGACAGAGAAACTTAAAAAAAAGAAAAAAAAATACTAAATTTGGGTGACAAAAATATTCAGAACAAAACCCCTAAATCTTATAATCGTGTTTTAAATGACCATGAGAGGCAGAGTAGCAGTTTGGGCTGACGGGCCAACAGGCACTGTGGTCAGCTTCTTCCCTTCACACTTCCAGACACTTAGAATCTCTGCAGTAAAAAGCCATGGGCTGATGGAATCCCTGGCCTAACCTCCTTTCTTTCCTGATCCATTTTTGCCTCACTAATTCTTTAAGGGAGGGTGGGTGGGAATTTCTGCCTCTCCAGAGCATTAGGAAACACGCTACAGACATGAGGAGAAGGCAGCGAAGGAACAACCAGCCTGGCTTTCTGAGTCCCTACACCAACACAGTGGGCCAGTTTTCCATGACAGATGAACATCAGTCTCATGGACATCACCCAAAACTCAGTAAATCAAAAACCGTATCTCCTTTCCCAGAAAGCTGGCTCATTCGCTCACTTTCCCATTCCCCCACCCCGTGGTACCAGCACTCTTCACTTTGCTAATAACTTTATCTCCTTTCCTCAGCCTGATATCCATCTGCCACTGCCTCTTAGATCCTCCTCTTCCTCTTCTTTTTTTTTTTTTAATCATTTCTCCTCTTGCTCTTCACTTCTTAGATCAGAGTCTCATCAACTCACTCCCAAATCACCACACCTACGTGGTGGATGAGGACCTCTGCCCCTCACGTTTCCTGATTCCTGTCTGTAGTATTTCTTGGGTCATCACCTTAACCACTCCAAATCCTGCTCTCTTGCCAAAGGATGCAGTATGGCTTTATTGTATCTATTACACCAAAATCAAACACTCTTTCTGAATTCCCAGTTGCACCACTATTTTGTCCCTGCACACCTCCATCCCACCTAATTTCCATCACTCTTCGCTTTTTATCTTTCAAGGCTTTTTTGTTAGGTGAATGCAGGTGCATCATTGCTCTGACTTCTTTGTTTTTTTAAGTTTTATATAATCCTGTTCTGGCTTCCATTAATTTTTCTCCCTTAAATTCTGTCTGATTAATATTACCAAACCAAATTTCTTTTGGCAAATATTTGTATAGTGTTTCTTTTTATTTCTCTTGATCTTTAACCTTTTGGTTGTCTCTTTCAAGCAGTATACACATAGATTTTTGTTATATTATCCAATCTAATAATCACTTTCTTTCAGTACAAGTCACCATAAAATAAGACTGGGGAAACTCTGGCATTCACATAAGGTGATACTTTATTATCAGGTGTTGGACTCCGAAATGAGATACTTTTGCCAGTTGGATGAGCTGTGTGGCAACCCCTTTTCCAGTGTTAATATTAAATTCTCTATCTCTGTGTGCCCCCCTCCACTTCCCTGGTCCCCTAGGTCTGATGGCTTGACAGTTTCGGATAACGCAAAACAATAGTAGTTCTCCATCTTTGCCTGATTTGTGATTAGTTTTTCTTGGCTGTTTTTGTACTTTAGCATTTCATCTGCCTCCAGAGACTTTGATGCTGGGCACATATTTTATTTATCTGAACTTTAAAATGCTACACTCCTTTGTGAGAAAAGATAAGTAAGAATTCTTTTTCTGGTCCCCCTGTGGAGCTGTTCTTTGTTTTATCAGTAATGCATGTGCTGGAGAACAACTTTAACGGAATCTGTCCTGAGCGTCTGAAGGACATATTCGAATTGGAATTCATTCCTTCAGAGACAATGTTACCATCCTCACTGTGTCCATGTGTTAGCCTGTGCACACTGTGGTAGGTTTGTATCTTTTTGAGAGCAGGATTTTTTATTTGTGGATTGCAGATACTTAGAACAGAACTAGGCTATGGAAATTAAATGATGCTTGTGCCTTGGAAGGAAATTTATGACAAAACAGAGACATCACTTTGCTGACAAAGGTCCGCATAGTCAAAGCTATGGTTTTTCCAGTAGTCATGTGAGAGTTGGACCCTAAAGAAGGCTGAGTGCTGAAGAATTGATGCTTTTGAACTGTGGTGTTGGAGAAAACTCTTGAGAGTCCCTTGGACAGCAAGCAGATCAAACCTGTCAATCCTAAAGGAAATCCACCCTGAATATTCACTGAAAGGACTGATGCTGAAGCTAAAGTTCCAATAATTTGGCCACCTGATGGGAAAAGTTGACTCATTGGAAAAGACCCTGATGCTGGGAAAGATTGAAGACAAAAGGAGAAGGGGGTGGCAGAGAATGAAATGGTTAGATAGCAACACCAACTCAACGGACTTGAATTTGAATAAGCTCCGGGAGATAGTGGAGGACAGAAGGTCCTGGTGTGCTGCAGTTCATGGGGTTGCAAACAATCGGACATGACTTAGCAACTGAACAAAAACAACAATAAGACTATGGAAGGAGCTTGATGAAATCATGCCGGATGCAAAGACAGATCCTCCTGAGTTATCCAGTCCTAGGTATGCACCTTTTCCTAATCTTTCTCACCCTGATATTGTCATTATGCCACCAACAGGGCTTGCCACACATCTGCCCAATGTGGACAGACACCTCTTAGAGCACCATCCTGCTCCAGATCCTTGGATCCATTCCAGGATGGGCTCCCAGGAACAAATGCTTGATAGAGCCAACAAGCCCAGAATTTCCAAAATGGAAGTTATTTACCTGGAAAAACAACACAGAATAATCCCCTGGGCTCACTGAACCACTTGGCAAATTGCAAGCTAGAATCTGGTCTTTAATTGATGTCAGATGTTTGAATTACTTAACCCTGTTTTCCCTTTAATCAATGAATCATTTACCCAAAAAAGGTAGAATAATACAAATGATTATTTATTTATTGCTTCGAATCCCTTCTTCAAGCACTTTCTAGACTAGTCCATATTTCAGTGCATGTCAACTCTTTTTAATCATTTCTTCTTGACACAAGTTGATTTCTAAATTTGATACTTGTTGCAGCCTACTGAATATATTGTTCTGTGGATTTTTTTTCTTCCTGATAGCATTAAAAATTTTTATTCTTCAGTGCACATTTATTATTTTTGTTTAATTAAATTGCAATATCCTATAGAATTCTTTTGGTTATAATCTATGCTAGGGATAAAATCTGTATAAATGCATTTCATTGTAAGTTTGTTGGAGAAGGTGGAGGAATTTTTCCTCTATGCTTTCCAGTAAGGGTCTTCAATAATTCTTCTCATTTCTTTAAATTAACTACTAACCTAAGCTTGATCTTATTTTCGTTTAGAAAATTTGTATAAATATTGATCCAGAGACATAAAATATATGTCCACCATCTTGAACTCGTTGGATAAAAGATGCAAATAGGAAATATAAGACATAGTTCTCAGGAAACGCCCGAGGAGATGAAGAGCATCAGATGCTGAAAGGTGGTACTTTCTAAGTGAGAAACTTTTGCCAGTTTTCAGTCAAACACAGACAACTATATGACAATCTTATGTTCCTTACTTGCCATGTCACCTGAGTGCTTAGCCAACAGTTTCCTTCACAGATGCACAAATAACAAGCTTTATTTGGGCCTCAAATCAGATTTTTTGCTTCAACACAAGTCCCATAATAGTGAATTGCCCTTCAGCAGCTGTATGCAACACAAGATACTAGGAAACATCCGGTGGCAGGATCAGTGCCATTTGTTTCAACAATAAAATTACTTACTTTAAGTGATCTAAACAGAATGTTTGGTGCCTTAATAGGACTTTTGACTCTTTTCCATGGAAAATCTCTTTAGTGAAAACACAAGGTAAATTTTAGACTATTTTCTGGTTAAGCAAATGCACAAGAGGCTAGGAGCACACACAAAAAAGCTAGAATATAAAGATCAAATTAGAAAATGGGCAAAAGACATAAACAGACACTTCACTGAAGAGGATATACAGATGGCAAATAAGCACATGAAAAAAACATATTTCACATTAGTAGCCATTAGGGAAATGCAAATTACAACCACAGTAAGACATCACTACACAATTATTAAAATGGCTAAAATTAAAAAATACCAAATGCTTGCAAGGATGCTGAGAAACTGGATTCTTCACGCATTACTGGTAGGAAGATAAAATGGTATAGCCACTCTAGAAAAGAGTATGACTGTTTCTGATAAAACTAAACACATGCTTACCATAAGACCCAGAAATTGCACTACTAGAAGTTCATTACAGAGAAATCAAAACTTATGTTCACATAAAAATCTATACATGAATATCTGTGGCAGCTTTATTCCAAATAGCCAAAACCTGAAAACAACCCAAATGTCTTTCTGTGGGTGAATGGGTAAATAAACCATGGTACATCTGTACTACAGAATACCACTTGGCAATAAAAAGGAACTTGGAACAAGTTATACACAGATCTCAAGGAAATTATGCAAATGTTAAAGTCCATATCAAAAGGCTATATACTATATGATTCCATTTATATAACGTTCTTGAATAAAAAATCATAGAAATGAGGAACATATTAGTAGTTGCTGGAGACCAAGGAGCAGGAAAGAGAGGGAAGTAGCCAGGATATAAATGGTAACTGGGGGATTTCCCTGGTGGTAAAGTGGTAAAGAATCTGCCTTGCAATGAAAGGACTCCAGTTCAATCCCTGGTCAGGGAACTAAGATCCCAAATGCCTGGGAGCAACTAAGCCCCTATGTTACAACCACAGAGTCCCTGCATCACATTGAAAGATCCCTCATGGCACGACTGAGACCTGATGCAGCTGAATTAATTAACTAGTTAAGTAACTGGGGTAAACTTGTGATGTAGCTGTTCTGTATCTTGACTGTGGTCAAGATCACACAAATCTATACATGGGATGTTGTTGTTGTTGTTTAGTCACTCAGTCGTGTCCAATTCTTTGTGACCCCAGGGACTGTAGTCCCCCAGGCTCCTCCATTTATGGGATTTCCCAGGCAAGAATACTGGAGTGGGTTGCCATTTCTTTCTCCAGGGGATCTTCCCAACCCTGGCATCAAACACGCATCCCCTGCATCGATTGGCAGCCAAGTTCCTTACCACTGAGCCACCCAGGAAGCCCTAACATGAGAGAAAACAGTATAAAACTAAATACATACACAGATAAGTAAATGTGTGTAAAACTGGTGAAATCTGAACATGGTTAGTGGAGAGCATCAGTGTGTTACCATGAGGAGGACACTGAATGAAAAGTACACAGGAGCTCTGTGTTATTTCTTACAATTGCTGATGAATCTAAAATTATCTCACAATAAAAAGCTTTAAAATTGTTAACATTAGAAGAATACTTGTAGGCTATTGGTTGATAGGACTGAGGTTTTAGGTTGATGAATTGCTCCTGTAAACGGTGATCACCTTAGGGCAATGTGGCAGATGAGTACAAAGTTGGAGTATTAACTCAGGTACCAAGGAAATGGATAACAGACCTGGACATCATTCCCACTTTTTCCTTTTCTTCATCTTCTTCCACAGGAAGTCATCAAGTCCTGCTTCTTACGCATGCTTTAAATCTTATCTCCTCCTTTGCTTCCACTACCATCATCTTGGCCATCAACCCTCCTTAAATGGACTATTCCAATAACTCTTGACTACCCTCTGCTCTTCCCTGAAGTCATTTATTATCAAAAGTGCCATAAGCTAGGCACCTTTCTTTTTCTGTGGAAAATTTTTACATAGAATTTATTTTAACATTTTTATTTTTTATTTCATTAAAGTTTTTATATTATATTGGAGTAGAACCAGTTAACAATGCTGTGCTAGTTTCAGGTGGACAGCAAAGGGACTCAGCCTTACATAGACATGTATCCATTCTCCCCCAAATTCCCTTCCCATCCAAGCTGCCACATAACATCGAGCAGAGTTCCCTGTGCTAATAAGAGGGCTTGCATTTTCATTGTGTACTGGGTCCTGCAGTTTATCCCTAAAACATCCCCTTCACTGTAGTATCTCCATCTCCCTTAGGGTAATCTAGCAAAATGCAAATCTGTAAAAAGCTTTGGCCTCTCAGGGAAGGACACCTGACCGCCTCCATCACCATCCCTCCCTATCTCTCTCCGGCATCCTTCTTGTGTGCCTTTGCTCATGCTGAACCCTGATGAGAAACTCCAGTTCCTTCCCCAGCGCCAGCCTACCTACCTGAATCCTGCGTGTCCCCCCAGGGCCCGGTTAAACGGTTAAATGCCCTCTGTGATGTCTCATGACTTCCCAGGGGATGAGCACTCTCTGAATTCCTACATCACTCTCATGCACTGGGCTATTTTACTGCCTTCTGTTTCCAGTTATTTGTTATACATTTGTTTCTTTTCATTCTAAGGAGATTTTCAACCCCTTGAGGGAAGTGCCTGGGTCTTAAAATTCTGAATTCCATACATTTCAAGCTGAGCAGAGGCTCTCACACAGCCAGGCTACAGTAATTCTGTTGTGAGGATGCACACAGAGGTGTGTGGAACAGGCAATCTGGGCTGAGCAACCGCCTCTGCAAAGGCAGGGAGGTGGGAAGGGGAATAAGGAACCGAAGGAGGGTGCTGGGAAGGGTGTGGAAGCTTGAGGAGGTGACTTCCTGACATGAGCTGGGGCTTCTGGGAGAGAAATGGCAGCCTTACAGAAAAGTCACATTTCACCATATCTAACAACCGTGTCAGAAGGATTCTTGAATCCTCAGCACAATTTTGCATTCCCACCACAGCCGCCCCAGGTGCTGTTTTCCTACACTGATCTCCCTAATTGTATCTCACTGCTCATTTGAAATGTGATTTGCAAATCCAGCCCACTGCTTCAGAGCCCAAGCCTGCCACCCATCCAGACGCTCTGCCCCTTCCTTGCCCAAGTCTGCCGCAGGACCTGTCTCTCCGGAGGAGACTTTGTGCCACTCCTTTACAATCATATTTTGGGTAAAATGTTCAGTTTCCTTTTTGTGATTCTAGTCAGACAGAGAAGATCTGAGCTCAGTGTGCAAGAAAGGGCAGAAGATCTGTAATTTTCCTTAAAACGGTTCTTGGCCAGAGCCCTGGTCTAATTTGTATGATGCATCACTCGACAATGTTACGAAACACCATGCTGGCCTGCAAGGCTAATTTATGGAAATTACAAACATGCATGGATTGGATTCCTTTTTTATGTTATAAAATGGTTTGACTGTTTGAATCTTTGTTGGCTTTTGAGTCTCCAGGGATGAGTGAGCCCAGAACTTCCTAACGCTCTCCCTGTACATCAGAATCTTGCTGATCTGATGGTGGTCTGTGAGTCCAAAGGCAGAAAAGCTTTTGAAAATGCCTCCCGCATTCTCTTCAGTGTTGCATTTCAAAGTCTCTCTGAGATGATTTTATTTTTGTGAGACCTTCAGAATACTGTTTGTGAGCTGGCTGTTTTGTTCACCTTGCTTGATATTTCACTAACATCTCAACAGACAGAATTTCAGCCAAAAGAACTTTAGCTTGTACATCAACAAAATCTTTAATGAAAGTACATTTAAATCAGCTTCAGGGTCTGACTTAAATCAGTAGGGACACATTTACACTGTAAAAAAATTTTAATTGAAAGGATTTTCCTTTTTCCAAAAATATATGTAGTCATCTGATCCTGAGTATGTTCAACACCATCAAATCCAAGGTTATCCTTGTAGGTGTGTTTTCAGTCACTCAGTTGTGTCCCACTGTTTTCGACCCCATGGACTGTAGCCTGCCAGGCACCTCTGTCTATGGGATTTCCCAGGCAAGAATCCTGTAGCAGGTTGCCCTTACCTCCTCTAGGGCATCTTCCCGACTCGGGGATTGAACTTGTATCTCCTGCATATCCGGCATTAGCAGGGAGATTCTTTGCCACTGAGCCACCTGAGAATTCCAAAGCTTATCCTTATAATGTAGCAAATAGCTGCCGATTTGTTTGTTTAGCTTTGATGATGAATTCCATTTTTTCTAGGTACAATATAAACTATCAAGGATTTGTCTATTAGGAACTAAGGATGTTGGAGTGGGTTTGTCTCAATTTAATATGTAATAGCTGTTTGAGATATTGTTTTAATGGGTCATTGATATTCCTTTTATCCCAAGAAAGGTAGCTTATCATCAGTTTTTGTCTAAATGAAGAAGGTTAGTTACTAAATAATAAAAATAGAATTTTTACCTCTTTAATCCCTCCTTCAATCCTATGGACTGAAACAAGAGCAAAACTGTTTCTTAAAGTCATAAATTGCTCTCTTATCTTCTTAAAAACTTCACTCAGTCTCTTTCTGAGAATCTGCCTATAGTTAAGGTGTGGAATATCTTACTTTTTATTCATTCATTCTTACAACAGACATTTTCCCTAAGAATTCTCATTTCTCCATTCCAATTTTGACTTTGCAAGCAAGCCTGCTATTTATTTCTGGGACTGATCGATTCTCTCAGTTTAATCCTCAAATAATTATATTCAAACACCCAAAGAGCACAAGTGTGGCAGCCTAACTCCTTAACTCAAATTCTAAATCACTAGTTATTCATGTTAATGGTTATAATGAGTCTTTCAAGCATATATTACCATGATTTAACATGTCAGAAAAGGAATTTAGTCTTTCTTTCCTTTGCTAAATTTCAAAAATCTCTAGGATTAAAACCATACCAAACCCTTTTGGTTGACTCGTGGGTATCACAGGGCAGCTGTCATCCCTCCCCACACATTTTTACCTCCTTTGGTGACCAAGTCCAAGCTCATACTGCTAGCCACACAACAGGTTGATGAGTTAGTTGAGAGATGAGGTGTTGGGACAAGGAATAGTGATGTTATTCAGAAAGCTAGCATATTGAGAAGATGGTCGACTAGTGTCCCAAAGAACCATCTTACCCAAGTTAGAACTCAGGCTTCATTTATACTAAAAGGGGAGAGGATGTGGCTGGTTGTTGCAAACATCTTGCTGCCTGAATCCTTTGTTCTTGCAGCTGTCCACATAGGTCTGGTCACAATGTTCCTGTTAACCGCCAGCAAGACAAAGGATATTCTCTACTCTGCAATAAGCAACATTCTTTTACAAAAGGGGCAGGGCCAGCATGACTAAGCTCAGGCAACAGAGCACCCGGTTAGAGCTAAAGGAATAGGTCTAATATGAGGTCAGGTTTGTTCTCTGTTAGACTTTCTCCTTCAATAAGTCAAGAGGGAACAGCAACAGAGGAACAAATGGACTATACCTTTTCCATTTTTTTTTCACATGTCATCCACACACAATAAACATGATGGTCATTTTCTGAGAGGAAAGCTTGTGACACCATAGGTGACCTCCATGTTCTCTCTCTCTCTCTCCCTCTCACACACACACACACACACATACACAGGCTCACATACACAGGCACTATTACTGCTCCCTAATCTCAAACCCTTGGGAAAATGCTGCAGCTGTTTGCACCGGAAAACTGGGCATAACTGAATTTACTCAGCATCAAGTCAACTCGTTCAGACAATGAGAGCCTGCAAGTTGGGGCTTCATGTTTGGCTTTATACTCCTCCCCTACTGAAGGCAAATGCCAGTGCTGTTACCCAGCACTGTACCCTCCCCTACTGTTCTCTCCCACTTTCCCTGCGTCATCCAGGTCACTGTCAAATCAAGCCGTCAGGATGGAGTAGAAAAGCCATAGACACTGGGGGATGGGCTCAGATCAGTAGGAGAGGGGCAGGGGCAGAGAGCACAGGTCTCCATTCCAGAAGGACTCCATGCCTTGACACTGTTCTCTCCTTTCTCTCCTGTTTCCAGCCACACAGCCTGCTAGGGCAAAACTCCTGGTTTTCTTTAACCTCTCTTACTCAAGCCTTCCTCTCCCTGCCATCTATCCCCACCTGCTACTCCACGAATCCCTGTCACTTCCTTTCCAGAAGAAAGCCTGGAATATTCTGTCAAAGTCTACCCTGCAGATTCACCCCAGTTCAGCATCCTCTCCTGAACTGTTGGTCTGCAGGGTAGTAACTATACCTGTGACTCTGGAAAGAATCTTGTCAAGTGGACCATCAACTCTCAGTTGTAAACAATAGCAGTGGAAGGTTTGATGGTCCGTAGATGGGCATTTGTAAGGATCATCTCACCATGATGCTTTTATCTCAATTATCTGGCCTCATGGATGTCCCCTGCTGTCTTACTGTAGCCCAACACTGGACATAATTCAAAAAAACAATCTTCTTGATACTGATGCTTCCATCAAAGGCTGCCTGGGTCTTAATCAGATCAGGCTTTCCTTTTCACTTAGGTGTCTTCCAAAACTAAGCCAGACATGACAAATGCAATTTCTACTCCTTCAAAAGTAGCTGCCCTGTACTCCCTGGTGGGGTAGTGGATAAGAATCCGCCTGCCAATGCAGGGGACACGGATTCCACCTCTGGTCTGGGAAGATTCCACAGCAACGAAGCCCGCGTGCCACAACTACTGAGTCTGAGTGCTGCAACCCAGCTTGGACTGAAGCCCAAGCACCTAGAGCCTGTGCTCCATCCACAATAAAAGAAGCCACTGCAAAGAGAAGCTTGTGCAGCACAACAAAGAGTAGTCCCCACTTGCCACAACTAGAGAAGAGCAATGAAGATCAAGGGCAGCCAAAAATAAATAAATAAATAAATAAATGGAAGTAGCTGCCCTGCCCACCTGCCTGATCACAAGTGACACCACGGGACGTTCTCTCCATCACATCAGAACATCTTCAGAATGTTCTGCCAGCTGTTTCCAATGTTAGTCCAGAAAGCATTCTGCCATCGCTGTAATAGAGGTCTGCTTTGGTATTCAATAGCACAAAGACTTCTCTTCCCTTCCTGTCAACCTTAGGCAAAGGACAAGAAAATTCAGTAAGTGCCAAGACTAAATGAATCAGCCCCCCAAAGCCAAGAGGAGATTATGTGGGAAAAATCAGGCCAAGAACACCCAGCGCAAAACAATGGTCATTTTAAGTGTAAATTTCATGGCCTTTGTGTCCCAGAGGAAACAAACAAATTAGTCACGATCTTAGCCTCAAAGAAATTAGTTTGGAATTCAGAAAGAAATTGTGACAAATAAATTTAAGGATTTTACGAGAAATTGGCATTTTTTATCCAAAGCACAAGTCTTGTATTTCATCAAACTTCTCCTCAGGAGATCATAAAATGCTACATTATGAATGCACTGGAAACTTGATGAACTATTGTTTTTGGCTTGTTTGCAAGAAAGCAATAAAGTGGCCTTTTCTTGGCTGTTACTAGATTGTTGTCATTATCCAGGACATCACATGAACCTATGTTATCTTTAATTTTGTTTTTGCAAACTTAACAGTCACAAGAAAATCTCCTCTTTCCTTCTTGGTGAGTTTGTTTATTTTCAGTCTCTCCTTTGTTCTGATCTCAGCTCAGAGGGAAAAGAAGTGGAGAAACTTGTAGAAGATCTAGGTCGGCAGATAGAGGCATGATAAAGCCCTGGTGAATCTAGACACATTTTGGTTAAGTATCTTAAGCACCATTGTCATGCACAATTGGTCCCGATATAATGCTAGTCATGAAAGAATTTCAAAATGTCAGACAGTTCAGTGGATATTTCCCTTCCTCTGGCTGCCCAGCGCTGCAGGGCAGCCAGGCTTTGTAGGCTGAGTTATTTCTCTGACTGATGAGTGAGTGCAAGTCTGTCCTATGGAGAGAAAGTTTTGGGTAAGTGCCTAAATTTATCCTCATGAAGATGGAAACCTAGATTATGAGGCAACCTGCCAGTGTCAAATGTTGACCTTGGAGTCCCCAAGCCAGCCTCTCCAGAGACTTGATTTACTGCTCAAGGGATGTCATTCACAGAACAAGATGGCGGATCATGATGGCCCCTAAAAGAAAAACTTAATTATTAAAAACACTTCAAGGACTTCCCTGGTGGTCCAGTGGATAACAATCTGCCTGGCAATGCAAGGGACACGGGTCCAATCCCTGGTCCGGGAAGAGCCCACACATGGAGGAGCAACTAAGCCCCTGAGCCCATGCACCCAAACGACTGAGCCCACGCACCAGAGCCGGGAAACCACAACTACTGAAGCCCGTGTGCACCGTGCTCCACAAGAAGGGAAGCCACCAAAATGAGAAGCCTGTGTGCCGCAGCTAGAGAGTAGCTCCCGGTCTCCACAAATAGAGAAAGTCCGCTCACAGCAACAAAGACCCAGTGCAACAAAAAAAGTAAAAGAAAGAAATAAAAACATTTCAGGAGCTCTAATCCCTTGCAAAACTGGAATGTGAAGCAAGCAAAAGGAGAAAGCGTCAAGCTTTCTCTGTTTGTCTGTCAAAGACATCCCAATCTAGAAGAACCATGGAACACTTAACAAGTTAAGGCGAAAAACAAGCAGGGCTGGTAATGTTTCCAGTCAAGGAAGGAGAGGGGAAAAAAATGTGGGCAAACATTAACAGCATATAGAGAGTGACCTATGCGCTCCAGATTTTCCAGATGTGCTCCCCACACCCCATCATCCCTCTGTCTGTTGGACACCTCTTTCTTTAAACAGCTTATTTCATTGAAATGTTAAAACATCTACAAAGAACTGACCAACCAACCCCTAGTGAGAAAGGCCACCACAAACAAGACCCCAGTCCTTCAGGTCTGGGAGGCTACTTAGGGAAGGAATGGGAGGAACCTGGTAAGAGATCCCAGTACTGGGGGAGACAGGAAAGCTTTCCAGAAATCACCCAGTTGGCTCTAATCTTACAAATAAGGAGGGACTGAGATTTGTCCAGGATCAAGGTCACCAGTGGGACCCATATCTCCTGACTTCCCCCATTACATAGCACTAACCCGCCAGGACTCAGATTTCCGAGGAATAATGAGGCTAATGGAATTAGATAACTCATAACCCAATTTCTCCTTTCTCAGTGAGACCAGGAAGGGAAATATGCAGTCAGGATGTGACAGCAAGATAGGGCAGCTCAGAGGAGACCACGGGCAGGCAGGGGGCTTGCACTGATATTATCAGGGAGGAGACTCCTGTCCAGGGTCTGGGACATGCGAAACAGTCAGCAGAAAGTGCTGAGAATCACAGTCCTTCTGTAACACAGACAGACAGAATGCCCATCTCCCTGTTTCTCCCAGGTGTGCAGGGATAACCACAGAGGTCAACAGCAGCCAGTGAGACCAACCTGTTCAGAAGTGGTCCTGAGGGACTTCCCTGGCAGCCCGATGGTTAAGACTCCAATTAGAGGGGTGCGGGTTCAATCCCTGGTCCGGAAGCTAAGATCTCATATGCCTCATGGCCAGAAAGAAACCAAACATAAAACAGAAACAATATTGTAACAAATTAAATTTTAAAAAAAACTTTTAATATGGTCCACATTAAAAAAAAAAAAAAAAACCCTTAAAAAAACCCAAACAAAAAGAAGTGGTGCTGAGGATAGATTATTTACTCTTGCCAGGTCAAAAGCTCTTCCTCTCCCTGGTGTGTGGGGTCACATAAAAGATTATCCCAGAGATAGTCGGGGTTTCACAGGTCCTGATAAATGCTGCTAACAGCAAACACTTGGCATGGGCTTCTCTGAATGAGGATTTGACAAATCTAGCTGACTTCACCTGAATATCCAATAAATGAACTTTCATTATTGAGAAGAATGTATGTGTATATTTAGCTGGGTAACAAAGCTAACTAGAGCTGTTTTTCACCCTAAAAAGGGAAAATTTACTAGCAGTACACCAGCCACCCTGTGGTACACCCATGGTCAGGAAAGCTGCAGGCTTCAGTGAGAAACTGGTAATTACTAGAACTCTCCACTTGGCAAGCTTGCCCGGCTCTACAGACTGCTTCTCTCTTCTCTCCACATTCTGACTCCTCTGCCTAACCGTCCAGGCTAGGTAGGAGTGGCCACCTAAAAGTTCCCAAATCCACAGGTCACAGCACAGCCAAAAGCAGACTCTGGCTGGCAGGTGCCCAGCCTAAAGCCAAATACCTAGAGAAGAGAATCGGGTCATCAGAACTAGACCCCGGATCCATCCCTGGACTGATGGCTACATCTGGGGAAGGGGATATAGCAAAGTGAGAAGTACCTAGCGGCTAAGCACAAGTTTCCCAGAGAAAGAAGTGGTGGTAGGGCCCTGTGGCATCTACCATGGATTCATTTATGGAATTTAAGGCTGGGGACCTTGGATAACTTCCTGGCCAAACCAGTCACTTTATAAATAAAGAATCAGAGGCTCCAAGATATGAAAGTGAAAGAAACTGAAAATCACTCAGTCGTGTCCGACTCATTGTGACCCCATGGACTATACAGTCCATGGAATTCTCCAGGCCAGAATATTGGAGTGGGTAGCCTTTCCCTTCTCCAGGGGATCTTCCCAACCCAGAGATCGAACCCAGGTCTCCCACATTGCAGGTGGATTCTTTACCAGCTGAGCCACAAGGGAAGCCCTCCAAGATATGATGCTTGCCCAAATTTGCAACTTATCAATTCCAAGTCAGCATTAATCTGATTCCATCATTCATTTATTCAACTCATGTCAACTTACTACATGTCTGGCTCTTCTTGACCTGGGACTGTTGATAAGACTGTGTACAAACCAGACAGGATCTCTAGCTTCCTGGAGAGTACAGACCTGGGGAGAAAAGATCACACAGATAAATAACATTAAAATCCTGATCTGTGCTAAGAAAGCTAGACAGTGCCAGCTCCCATTTGTTTTGCTGTGTGGGTCATCAGCCAGGTCAAAAGAGCAGGTCTCAGCATTGGAACTCAGAAGAGGAGTTGCATCTAAAATATACTTTGACAGGAGTGACATCACCAAGATGGTGACACAGGGGGCTCCTGACCTTTTGCTCCCAGAGCAGAGTCACTGAATATACAGCTGCACGTGGATTGCTCCTTCTGGAAGAGATCCAGAAGGAGTTGAGTGACTCCTACACCCTGGATGACACAGAAATCATCTGCATCAAAACGAATAGGAAAGGCTGAGACATGCCCTTGCCATGAACTACACCCCAGTCTCAGTGACATACAATCCAAGGAAACCCCCAAATTCCAGCTTCTCCCTGAGGAGCAAGAGGGCTTGGACCACACGTACAGCACTCCAGCTGTAAAGCATCCAACCAAGGGGGGAATCCCCCATATCAGCTACTTTGATAGCCTACAGGGCTTGAATTCAACAAGTCCCACAGGACTATTCATAGCACCAAGGGAGCAGGCAAAAATGCCCATCTCAGTTTCTCCCTGGAAGAGATTTTACTCCAAACTTTTCCAGCTGCTGCCTGAGAGTCCAGCTGCTACTCAGCCTGCATGGAGGTGCTAACTGGGATCGTCCCATCAGTCCAAAAAGACCTGCCCTAGCTTCTCCTTGTGGACTTTCCAGGTGACGCTAGTGGTAAAGGACTCGCCTGCCAATGCAGGAGACATAAGAGACACAGGTTTGATCCCTGGGTCAGGAAGATCCCCTGGAGGAGGGCCTGGCAGCTCACTCCAGTATTCATGCCTGGAGAATCCCATGGACCAGGGGCCCGGTGGGCTACACACAGTTCATAGGGATGCAAAGAGCTGGACATGACTGAAGTGACTTAGCACGCACACACCTTCCCTCTGCAGCTCACTCCAACAATAAAAGCAACTCTTCAGCTTCTCTCTGGAAGGAGCTTGTCCTCATATCTAGCACTCCATCTTTTGTGGCCTCCACCTAAGGGATGGGTCCTCAAATCACTTAGTAATGATAACCAATAGGGGAGGCCTTTACAGAACTGTATTAAACAACAAAAAAAGCAGTTTTCAAACAGCTATGAAAACACTTACCAAAGCTATGCCTCCCTGGGTTCAGTGCAAGTCTCAAACAGAAATAAAGAAAACAATCTTACTTACCATAGCATCAAAAGAATAAAAATTAAGAATAAATTTAACCAAGGAGATGAAAGATATGCACACTGAAAACTCTAAAACACTGTTTCTCTACTGGGAGCAGGAAAATGGGGAGAGGTTGGTTAAATGGTACAAGCCTTTGGTTATAAGATAAATAAGATCTGGGCATCTCACGTATAACATGGTGACTGTGGTTGGTAATATGGTATTTTATAACTGAAATTTTCCAAGAGAGTAGAACTTAAGAGTCTTCACCAAAAATAAAAAGGTAAATACATGAGGTGATGGATGAGGTAATTAATTCAATTGTTAGAATTCTTTTACAATGTATATGCATATCTAGTCATTAATTTTACACTTTAAATATCTTACAACCTTACTTGTCAATTACACTTCAATAAAACTAAAGAAATAAATACGCTAAATCTTGACACTTTGCAACTTTGTCAATCACTGTTGCTCATATAGACACCGTATGCCATTTTTGAACCTTGAGAAGTGGTTTAAAAGTCCCTGTAACTGTGGCACAATCAAACTGTGTAATCACATTTTCTCGAAAGATCTTTATTTTGCTTAATTGATACTTGCTGAACGTTTGAACACAATGGAGATATTTTGTCAACTCAAAATATACTGTCTTTTTCAAAGATTCTACAGTACGACCATCCTAAATATTTCTTTCTCAGACATTTGTGACTCCTTTACTAAGATGTTGTCATCAAAAATGTAAAAGCCTACGAAAAATTAAAATGACTTTGGCTTGGCTAAGGCCCTCAGCTGGAAAATTACCATCACGTGTCTTCACTTCTCTTGTATGTATGAAATTGTACTTGGAGGGGGAGGATTCTTTTCTTTTCCTTTTTAACTAAAACCAAGTCAATTTCAAAGTCACTAGCTGCCTTTCTTCTTAAGGAAGTACTCTTGATTTTCCTGTATCATTGTTCTGTCCTATTGTAATGCAGCTGGTTCCATTCTCTAAACAAGCGATATGACATCCCTCATCTTTTCTTCCATTCCATAAAACACAAACTGAGGAGGGAAAAAAGAACTCCAAAATAGCATCCTTCTATATTTGCAGTTTTATATGATTATAGCGTGCTAGAAATGTCACTATAATTATAGCAACAAATTATCTCAACAATCCTCACAAGTGATGCTATTTATAGACAATCAGAAGAGTATATAGAGGATGCAACCATTCTAGCTGGAGAGCTGGTAATGGCTGTGCTTGAGCCTCAGGCTGGGACCACCTGGCACCAGGTGACTGGAGGTGTCCTATGAAAACAAGAGGTTCTATTCAAATGCAGAACATGAGCAATGGCATAAATAAAATAGCACATTTAAATGACTATAGCTTGGCACTTACTCTGCGTTCCTAGTACCTTAGGTACTATTTTAAAAATTACAATCACTGCTTAACCCTCTTTCAAGATGTAAAACATCTCTTTATCAGAGAGACCTCAAGTTCAGAAGAGGTGAATGACAAGAACTCAATGCAAAAACAAAAACAACTACCATGCCAAAAAAAAACTGGATATCACATTCATTATCTGTTCTCATTTATAGACTATTAAAGCTGGAAAAAAAAACAAATAGTTATTATGTGCCACGCTTACTTTCTTCATTTCATCTTGAGCAGGGGAAAAGAGTTGGCTGGAATTGCTTGTTTGTTATTGGTTTTTCCTGTTTTATTTTTATTCTCTTTCGTTTTATGGTTTTTATATAGTTTTGCTTAACAAAGCTGTAAATTCAGGGACGAAATAAATTTCACAGTGGCTCTTTAACCTCCGCTGCTACAGAAGCCTCCATCTAGCTCAGAGATTCGGCTTGGGTTGGGGTTTGAGGAGGGAAAATCCTTTAACCAAAATTAATCCTTCAGTTCAGTTCAGTCGCTCAGTCATGTCCGACTCTTTGCGACCCCATGAATTGCAGCACGCCAGGCCTCTCTGTCCATCACCAACTCCCGGAGTCTACCCAAACCCATGTCCATCGAGTCAGTGATGCCATCCAACCATCTCATTCTCTGTCGTCCCCTTCTCCTCCTGCCCCCAATCCTTCCCAGCATTAGAGTCTTTTCCAATGAATCAACTCTTTGCATGAGGTGGCCAAAGTATTGGAGTTTCAGCTTCAGCATCAGTCCTTCCAATGAACACCCAGGATTGAGCTCCTTTAGGATGGATTGATTGGATCTCCTTGCAGTCCAAGGGACTCTCAAGAGTCTTCTCCAACACCACAGTTCAAAAGCATCAATTCTACGGCGCTCAGCTTTCTTCACCGTCCAACTCTCACACCCATTCATGACCACTGGAAAAACCATAGCCTTGACTAGATGGACTTTTGTTGGCAAAATAATGCTCTGCTTTTAAATATGCTATCTAGGTTGGCCATAATCTTCCTTCCAAGGAGTAAGCGTCTTTTAATTTCATGGCTGCAATCACCATCAGCAGTGATTTTGGAGCCCCCCAAAATCAAGTCTGACACTGTTTCCACTGTTTCCCCATCTAATTAATCCCTCAGTAAATCACAATTTGCTCCAAATTATCTGTGTTTTTGCATACTGAGTGACACAGTTCTCTCCCTGGGGCACTGAGGAGAGCTGAGGGTGATGGGAAAGGAGCTTTCTATCAGCTCAGCTCAGTTCAGTTCAGCTGCTCAGTCGTGTCCAACTCTCTGCCACCCCATAGACTGCAGCACACCAGGCCTCCCTGTCCGTCACCAACTCCCGGAGTTTATTCAAACTCATGTCCATTGAGTCGGTGATGCCATCCAACCATCTCATCCTCTATCGTCCCCTTCTCCTCCCGGCTTCAATCTTTCCCAGCATCAGGGTCTTTTCATTTTTTTTTTTTAATTTTTTTTTATTTATTTTAGTTGGGGGCTAATTACTTTACAATATTGTAGTAGTTTTTGCCATACATCGACATGAATCAACCATGGGTTCACATGTGCTCCCCCTCCCAAACCCTCCTCCCACCTCCCTCCCCTTCCCATCCCTCTGTGTCATCCCAACGCTCCATCCCTGAGCATCCGTCCCATGCATAAAACATGGAATGGTGTTCCGCTTCACATATGACAATATACATGTTTCAATGTTATTGTCCCAGAACGTCCCACCCTCACCTTCTCCCTCAGAGTCCACAGGACTGTTCTATGCATCTGTGTCTCTTATTCTGTCTCACATATAGGGTTACCATTACCATCTTTCAAATTCCATATACATGCATTAGTATACTGTATTGGTGCTTTTCTTTCTGACTTACTTCACTCTGTATAATAGCCTCCAGTTTCATCCACCTCAAAAGAACTGATTCAAATGCATTCTTTTTAATGGCTGAGTAATATTCCATTGTGTATATGTACCACGGCTTCCTTATCCATTCGTCTGCCGATGGACATCTAGGTTGCTTCCATGTCCTGGCCATCGTAAACAGTGCTGTGATGAACATTGGGGTACACGCATCTCTTTCAATTCTGGTTTCCTCGGTGTGTATGTCTAGCAGTGGGATTGCTGGGTCATATGGCAGTTCTATTCCCAGTTTTTTAAGAAATCTCCACACTTTTCTCCGTAGTGGCTGTACTAGTTTGCATTCCCACCAACAGTGTAAGAGGGTTCCCTTTACTCCACACCCTCTCCAGCATTTATTGCTTGTAGACTTTTGGATAGCAGCCATTCTGACTGGTGTGTAATGGTACCTCATTGTGGTTTTGATTTGCATTTCTCTAATAATGAGTGACGTTGAGCATCTTTTCATGTGTTTGTTAGCCATCTGTATGTCTTCTTTGGAGAAATGTCTGTTTAGTTCTTTGGCCCATTTTTTGATTGGGTCGTTTATTTTTCTGGAATTCAGCTGCAGGAATTGCTTGTATATTTTTGAGATTAATTGTTTGTCTGTTGCTTCGTTTGCTATTATTTTCTCCCATTCTGAAGGCTGTATTTTCACCTTGCTCCTAGTTTCCTTTGTTGTGCAAAAGCTTTTAATTTTAATTAGGTCCCATTTGTTTATTTTTGCTTTTATTTCCAATATTCTGGGGGGTGGGTCATGGAGGATCCTGCTGTGATTTATGTCGGAGAGTGTTTTGCCTATGTTTTCCTCTAGGAGTTTTATAGTTTCTGGTCTTACATTTAGATCTTTAATCCATTTTGAGTTTATTTTTGTGTATGGTGTTAGGAAGTGTTCTAGTTTCATTCTTTTACAAGTGGTTGACCAGTTTTCCCAGCACCACTTGTTAAAGAGATTGTCTTTTCTCCATTGTATACTCTTGCCTCCTTTGTCGAAGATAAGGTGCCCATAGGTGCGTGGGTTTATCTCTGGGCTTTCTATTTTGTTCCATTGATCTATACTTCTATCCTTGTGCCAGTACCACACTGTCTTGATGACTGTGGCTTTGTAGTAGAGCTTGAAGTCAGGCAGGTTGATTCCTCCAGTTCCATTCTTCTTTCTCAAGATTGCTTTGGCTATTCGAGGTTTCTTATACTTCCATACAAATTGTGAAATGATTTGTTCTAGTTCTGTGAAAAATATCATTGGTAGCTTGATAGGGATTGCATTGAATCTATAGATTGCTTTGGGTAGTATACTCATCAGGGTCTTTTCAAATGAGTCAGTTCTTTGCATCAGGTGGCCAAAGTATTGGAGTTCCAGCTTCAGCATCAGTCCTTCTAATGAATATTTAGGACTGATTTCCTTTAGGAAGGACTGGTTGGACCTCTTTGCTGTCCAAGGGACTCTCAAGAGTCTTTTCCAGCACCATAGTTCAAAAGCATCAATTCTTCAGTGCTCAGCTTTCTTTATAGTCCAACTCTCACATCCATACATGACTACTGAGCTTCCTATCTCTCCCCTTAAATCTGACCTTGGGTCTGGCATGTCTCCTGCAAAAGTAAGTACCAGTAGCAGTAGTTGATAATGACCATCCTGTGTTTGACATCTTTTAGCTGACAAAAACAATGTCCTTAATTTTCCTAGCCTCTTTGTGAATGTTCACCTACTGTATTTCAGTCTCTATCAAAGGTTGCTTTTTCCCCATCTGTGCGTCTCTGCTGCTCATTACTGCCTAGAGACTGTGAGGGTAAATTTGCCATGAGTTGGCTATCATCTCATTGTGAAAGCACACATCCAGAGTAAACTTAAAGCAAGAATCTGAACCTCAGTGACTCCTGCAGGGTACCCAGAAGGTGATCTTGGGGTGAAACTTACAGTTAAGTAGCAAAAGTAGAAGGTGCCTCAAAGACAGAGGACAAAGATTTCCAGAGTCAATTGCTGGTGGTTTCTTCTGATCCATGGGAGGAACCGACCCAGGGAGGAAAAATAATAACAACAACAGCAAAAACCCAGTAACATGTATGCAACGGGGCTTATAGCCCTAGCTGCATTTGGAATGAATAAACATGTGTTAATCATTAGAGTTTGAAACTGATCCCAGAGTATGTTGCATTATAGCTACAGACATGAAAAAGAATGAATTTTTGCACCGACAATAGCCATGCAGGCTTAGATGGCAACCGAGCTGCCCCTCAGAGTGTGGAGCTCAGGACGGGGTGGAAGCTGATGTCTATGTGATATCACTGAGTCACACTTAGGGAAGCAGGAGATGAATCTTCCTCAGAAGCAGCAGGGTGTCCTCTGGCATGCAACCTACCGGGTTTGTAACAGAGCTCCAGATGGATGCTGAGTGTAAGATACCAAACACAGTGGCACCATGCTAGTTGGACAGCTACCTGACAGCATTGGAAGGAGCCTTCAGAAAGGGTCCCTTCATTAAGCTAATAATACACCGGCTTATGTGGTTAACTGAAGCCAAGGGCTGGGGATAATTATACAAAAAGGAAAAAAATTTAGCTGCCATGGTAACCTGGACAATGACAGATCTTCTGAATGTGGGAAGATTCCAGTCTGAGTTACACAAAGTCACCATAAGCCCAGAAAGCAAAATGGATTTAATTAGTTGGTTAAATCTGCAGCACAGGAAGAATGGCAACACTTGTCCTTTATTTTCTTTCCAAACCAACAATGCGTCACTAGTATGTACGTTCCTAGCAAAGGAGAATTTTTAGCTAAGCACATGATGGCAGAATGATGCTTCACATGGGAAATCCCCAAATTTAAATTCCTTCAAGCCTCCAGATTCAAATTAGCCATGACCACTTGAAGGATACTCAGAGAACAGGCTTCTTGATATGTCATTTCTAAACATGGAGTCTTCAATGGCACTTCCTGTAGCCGCAGATGCCAAGATTACCACTTTCTAATTTTAAGTTTATTAAGATAACTTTATTACAGACACCTTCATTTTATTAATCAAAATACATCTGGTAAGTATATATGACATTGTACTGAGCATCAGATAAAGCAATTTTCAACAGAGGAGATTCCTAAGAACTCAGATTTTACTTTGTGAAATAACACCCATGTTACCAAAGACAGATCTGTGGAGGGATATTAAAGGACACTGAAAACTTTTCTAAAATGGAATGATTTATGGGACATGGCAACCCACTCCAGTACTCTTGCCTGGAAAATCCCGTGGATGGAGGAGCCTGGTAGGCTGCAGTCCATGGGGTCATCAAGAGTCAGACACGACCAAGTGACTTCACTTTCACTTTTCACTTTCATGCATTGGAGAAGGAAATGGCAACCCACTCCAGTGTTCTTGCCAGGAGAATCCCAGGGACGGGGGAGCCTGGTGGGCTGCCGTCTATGGGGTCGCACAGAGTCGGACACGACTGAAGCGACTTAGCAGCAGCAGCAGCATGGGACTGTTATGCCTTTCTATAATCTGCATTTCCTTGCTGTCTTGGCTGTATATCATAGAATGTTGCCATTAAACTATTAATTACTGTTACTTCTGTTAGCAGTAATTACTATTACTATTATATTTGCTTTTTAAAATGTTCTCCTTTTTTTCCATGACCCTCATCTCTGTCCACTCTTGGTCCCATCCAGAGCCTTCTTCTCACCTCTCTCATGTTAATGAAGGACCTGATCTCCCCTTTCTCAGATGTACCATTTAATGTTTATATGTTTCCCAAAGTCTCCTTATGTATCTAAACCTGAAGTCTTTTTGTCATTGTTGTTCAGTCACTCAGTTGTGTCTGACTCTTTGTGACCCCATGGACTGCAGCATGCCAGGCTTCCCTGTCCTTCACTATGTCCCAGAGTTTACGCAAATTCATGTCCATGGAGTTGGTGATGTCATCCAACCATCTTATCCTCTGTCACCCCCTTCTCCTCCTGCCCTCAATCTTGCCTAGCAACAGGGTCTTTTCCAATGAGTTGCCTCTTTGCATCAGGTGGCCAAAGTATTGGAGCTTCAGCTTCAGCATCAGTCCTTCCGTGAATATTCAGGGTTGATTTCCTTTAGGATTGACTGGTTTGATCTCCTTGCTTGGTCTTCAGGGATGCAAATCAACTAGGAGTCTAGGAGTTTGAAATTAGCAGATGTAAACTCATATATATGATGGATAAACAACGAGGGCCTACTGTGTAGCACAGAGAATTCAATTCAATATCCTGTGATAAAATAGAATGGAAAAGAATAGCTTTAAAATGTCTTTATGTGTTTAAATTAGTCACTCTGCTGTACAGCAGAGATTGGCACATTATAAATCAACTACTCTTCATTATAAATCAACCATACTTCAATAAAAATTAAATTGAAAGAATGAAAAACAGTACTTTTGCAACATCTCATTAAAAGTAAAATAAAATTGAATTCTTCTCCCCTTTTCCTTTATTTCTCTCATTTTATATCAATATTGTCGTCATTCTTCCAGAACTTCAGAACTGGTAATCGGCATGTCCCATGTATAATCATTCACCGAGTCCTGCAGGTGCTCCCTCCAGATTTTCCTTCAACGCACATATCTTAGACTTGAAATAGCAAGTGAATTAGAGCTCTGTAAGCAGACCAGCTGATGCAGTGGTAAAGAATCCACCTGCCAACGTAGGAGATGCGTGTTTGATTCCTGGGCTGGGAAGATCCCCTGGAGAAGAAAATGGCAACCCCCTCCAGTATTCCTGCCTGTGAAATCACATACACAGAGGAGCCTGGCAGATTATAGACCATAGAGTCTCAAAGAGACGGACAAAACTGAGCAATTGAGCGCACACACACACACATATACACACATGTATGCACACACAAGCAAACCAGGGTGTCTCAAGTCTGCATGCCTTGGAGCACATGCTTTAAGCAAAGGCCATTAGGCAGTTAAAATAGAAGCAGAGTTGTTCACCATGCGGGGATCTTGACTGTGAAGATGCAGAAGAAACCTTACTCCACTTGAGGTAGTAAGCAAACTGGAACTTGCAGACCTGGGGCTGAGGACAGAAAGGTGCTGGGAACCAAGACAGCATTTCTCTCCACCCAAGCGGGGTTCCATTCCCTCATGGCTGAAGCCCACTCTCTGTTTATTCATCCACATGCAAAATGACTACCAGGCAACAAGACCTACCAGCTCCCCTTTCTGTCACCACCTTGCAACATGCCTGGGTTTCTTAGGTCAAATGTAAAGGGAAATAATACATTGGACCAAATGAGCTATTTAACCAAGACCACACATCTTTGGTTGCTGGGCCAAGAGGAGGTTTCCTGTGTATCCAGTACCAGGTACCCACCCCTTAAACAAGCAGTCCTGGCTCAAAGAGTGGGAGGAGTAAACACCTCCGCTATTCTGAGAACCCGAGGGTGGGGGACGGTCTTTGCAGGGGCCATGGGGAGAACAGGCAATGAAACAACTCTTGTTAAAAGCACTGGTTCCTGTAATACCGTTTCCCCACCCACCCATTCAGAACACTCCTCCTCCTTCTTTGAAACCTAGGAAGGGTCACTCTTTTGTTCCACCTTTCACTCATTTTGTGCAGAGCTCCAAGCAGAAACAATCACACCCTGGTTTTCTTGAGCTTGTATCTATTTCTGCGCATAATTCACTAAACTGTAATTATCTGTTTGCATGATTGGGTCTGCTCCTGGACAGGGCATCTCTCAAGGATAATTTTAGAATTGTTTTTGTCTCAGTATTCCCAATTTGGAGCACAGTGGCTGGTAGTAAGCGCCCAACAAATGTTTTGTTGACTGAATTTCTTTTAATATGCTAATTAATTAATTAATATTTATGAATGAATGTTGTCTCTCAAGTCTGCCCTTGCTTTAGGAAATTAATTGTATGAAATTGAA
Organism: Okapia johnstoni; assembly: GCA_024291935.2. Taxonomy (NCBI): domain Eukaryota; kingdom Metazoa; phylum Chordata; class Mammalia; order Artiodactyla; family Giraffidae; genus Okapia; species Okapia johnstoni. The sequence continues at coordinate 12,083,713 of CM044324.1, forward strand.
AGGGCAGAAGTTGCAGTTAGCAGCAAAGAATTAGAAGCATCCATAGAAATATGGATGAATCTTAAAAATTAAAGTTTTTAGTGAAAAGAAGGAAGGGGAGCTATATAATTAATATCATTTCCATAAATTAAAAATATAGGCACACGAAATAACACTGCTCATTTTTCAAGAATACAAAAAAATATACATCAAACACACTGAAATTTTTGATTATAGAAATAGAGTAACAGAAACAGGGTATGGGAATTTTTAAGAGACGAAAATAAAATAAGAATGAGGCTTTGCCCAGATTGAAGAGGATGATGTACTTTGAATTTAGGAGAAGGGTTAACTTAACCGTCTGCTTTGACTCCAAAATAACCAATAACAAATGGGATCAGCTTTAAAAAGGCTTAGGTTCCTATTCTAGCTCTTATTTGTTAGTGAGTTGATATGGGGAAGTTACTTAAATCTCCCTGAACCTTAGTCTCCCTATTTATAAAATTGGAATATTATTATCGACTTTGAAAGGTTGCCTTAAAAATGTATATAGAACATTCGTCACAGAGCAATGCCAGAAATATTCATATAAATGGATTCCTACACAGTCTCCCTGTCTGCATTTGCCTATGAGTTTTTCCAGTTCAAATCTACCTACTACCAAATCTGTCTTGCAAAGACATCATGCCCTTGCTCAAAACCTTTCTCTTATTCCCTGCTTCCTGTATTACCTCTGTTCTAATTTACTGGGGACAGATGGTGGTGGTAAAGTCGAGTTGTTAGAAATGACTTAACTCTTGTTATCTGGTGCTTGCAGCCACAAAATTAAAAGATGCTTGCTCCTTGGAAGAAAAGCTATGACAAACCTAGACAGAGTATTAAAAAGCAGAGACATCACTTTGATGGTAAAAGTCTGTATAACCAAAGCCACGGTTTTTCCAGTAGTTATGTAAGGATGTGAGAGTTGGACCATAAAGAAGGCTGAGTGCTAAAGAATTGATGCTTTTGAATTGTGGTGCTGGAGAAGACTCTTGAGAATCCCTTGGACAGCAAAAAGATCAAACCAGTTAATCCTAAAGGAAATCAACCCTGAATATTCATTGGAAGGACTGATGCTGAAGCTGAAGCTCCAACACATTGGCCACCTGATGGAAAGAGCTGACTGGGAAAAAATCCTGATACTGGGGGAGATTGAGGGCAAGAGGAGAAGTGAGTGACAGAGGATGAGATGGTTGGATGGCATCATCGATTCAATGGGCATGAGTTTGAGCAAGCTCTGAGAGATAGTGAAGGACAGGGAAGCCTGATGTGCTACAGTTCATGAGGTTGCAAAGAGTAACACACGATTTAGCAACTGAAAACAACAAAAACAACCTGTGAGTTTGATACAGCAAGTGATGAGGTGGCTGGCAGAGATGGTATGAGTGGACAGTAGAGGACTGACCCCCATCCATGGAGTTGCCACTGGACACCCATCTCTCTTCTGTAAGTTAATGGGTGGCCTCAGTTTTCACCCACCAACCCACAACTCAATACTTAGCAACTCAAGCCTGTTCTACCAATTTCCTTTCATACCTTCAGCTCTTGACAAACTGATTTCGTTCACCATCTTCACTGCAGGAACTATGAGATTTCCTAGATCTCTAACTTTACTGAAGATATCCCACACTTGAACTGTCTTATCTTCTGTCCCTTATTTCAATATTATCCATTCTTTAAGGACAAGATAAAAACCCAACTTCTGTAAAAAAAAAAAAAAACCTTCCCTAGATGTTTGAGTAACTTTTTAAAGTTACTCATTTTTTGAGTAACTTCTTCTTTCGTGATTGTCACACTTATTTGGCACTATCTTCTACCTTTTCACAAGTTTGTCATCTACTCAATCTGAATTATAGCTATATTGAGCATAGAGACATTTATTTTTATGGTATCTTTCATTGTGCCTAGTATATAATAAACCATCAAAAACTACTGTTTAATGAAGAAGCCACTTCAATACTTTAAAATGATGTCATGTTCAGGTGAGTTAACTAGGGATTAAAACTGCAACTTAGTCAATCACTCAGGGGAAGGTTATCAGAGAAAATAACCATCAAATTTATGAGTCAATGGGAAAATCTGTGGGTTTTTTTTAAATTTTGAATTTCCCTCTTTTTTTCCTTATCCATAGAGGTTTATGGAGATATTATTTCCAGATAAGTCACCACTATAATGGGCCTTGGTTTGGCTGTTTGTAAAATGAAAATGTCTGATTAGAACTTTCTTCATTGAATTCTTACATGGAAATGCAATCAATAACACACTGAAAAGACGTAACTGCCATGACTGAAGTTGGGGAGGGGCTTGAACTCCCATTTTCTTGTCCTTGATCCACTCCACAGTCTCTTTGAAGATGAGTTTGAAAACCCCAGGATGAAACCATCCCAAAGAGACTCAGACACCTACCAGTTGCTGACTTCATGAATGGGGAAACTGAACACATTCTTGCTTCTTTCTTGCCACTTCCCATGATGCTGGTTTTCAAGTGATATAAATTACTTAGACTGTTCAAACTGGTAGCAGCCTCACTGCCTTCCCAAGGTCCTATGTAGACTGAAAGAAATAACACAGGTCAAAGTGTTTGTCTTAGCATAAAGGTAGAGTGACATTATTAAAATTTAGGTGGCAATTGTTTTTACTATCTTTACTATTTTGCAACATTAGAGATAGTTGAATTAGTTTTACTTAAAGGAGAGGAAATGGAAGCTTAAAAATGTTCAATAAGTACCGCACATCAGGCTAATCATACATGATAGAACAGTGATTCTATTTTCAGGCTTTTTTTACACCACAATTCATGATATTTTCACAGTGCCATGTTGTCTCGAGCTGAATTAAGAAAGGCTTCCTGAAAGGACAGATGACTTTAGAAAAAAGTGTTTAAAAATAACACAACCTATGGTGTCCTCTCTAATAGCAACCTTGACTAACATCTTTGAAAAGCTTGGGGTCCATCTTATTGGACCCTTGATATACCCTAGGACACAGTCAGTGTTGGGGGTGAGGGGCTACAAGTCTTCCATGAGCTTGGGATGCAATAAAAGATGTCAGAGGAGAGCAAAGACCAACAGGTGGAATCTTCCAGGAGCTAGGAGGACTACAGCTCCTATCATGAGTACCAGGACTCCTGGGCTATTTTTCTGGTTCCTTCAATATTGGTCACCTCTTGGTTCTCAGATACTTAGTCGTATCTGACTCTTTGCAACCTCATGGACTGTAGTCCATCAGGCTCCTCTGTCCATGGGATTCTCCAGGCAAGAAATACTGGAGTGGGTAGCCATGCCCTCCTCCAGGGGATCTTCTTGACCCAGGGATTGAACTTGAGTCTCCTGCACTATAGGTGAATCCTTTACCACTGAGCCATGGGGGAGCCCTGGGCCTCCTCTTAGGTTTCCACATAGTTCAGTAACTTTACTTCCAGGAATGAGAATTTACTTTCAGGAACTGGCACAAGAATTCAAACCCAGGATAGAATGTTTGAAGCCTCTTTTTATTAACCTCTGCTCTACAGTGGCAGTATCTGTGTCTTCCACCCACGGGTTCATTCTTGGCCTCAATATTTCAAAAATGGACATGTATTAAAATATAATGCACAAAAGCCAGTTATATTTGGTAAACTATTAGTAAAAACCAAGTAGCTAAGCCAAAACAGTTCAACAAAATTTGAACCTAATATCAGGTGATTTCCATTGAAAGTGAAAGTCGCTCAGTCGTGTCCAGCTCTTTGGGACCTCATAGACTGCAGTCCATATAATTCTCCAGGCCGGGATACTGGAGTAGGGATCTTCCCAACCCAGGGATCAAACCCAGGTCTCTCGCATCGCAGGCAGATTCTTTACCAACTGAGCCACAAGGGAAGCCCAAGAATATTGGAGTAGGTAGCCTATTCCTTCTCCAGCGGATCTTCCTGACCCAGGAATCGAACTGGGGTCTCCTTCATTGCAGGCGGATTCTTTACCAACTGAGCTATCAGGGAAGCCCTAGAATTTCCATTAAATGTTCTGATTTAGTCTAAAATTAGTACAAAGTATACTTATAATTCACCAGGTCTTGAATCTTGTGTTTCAGTGAAGTAGGAGAAATAGGGAATGAAGAAATTAAATTATTGCAGTCCTAAATCTCTAAAAATTTTCAACACTAGTTTTTTTTAAAACTTGGTTTTCATCTCATTCAAATTAGGGTAGGCACTGCAAATAAAATTTTAGAATGTAGACAGAAGGTCTGTGAAGCATAAATTATAGGTGTTTTCCCAACTGGTTTGTGTGAAGGATTTGCTAAGACATAAAAATTTAATTCACTAAAACTCAATTCTTCTGAAAAATAAACTAACTTGGCTTAAAAAACCACATTCATTCACTTAAGGAATTTATACTGGGTGCCTAGTATATGCCAACCATGTGCTTAGCACCAGAGGAGACACAGAGTTATATGTAAGTGTATATATATATATATACATATATATATATATATATATATGTATATATATATATATATACACACACACACATACACACACACACATACACACACACACACACGTATGGTGTGTGGTGCATGTGTATAAAATAATCTCTAACAATAATTGGTACGCAATCTAGAAGTCTGGCTGGAATTGTTCAAAAAAGAGGAGAAGGGCAGAAAGCATATCTATTATACTGGAAATGTCTGTAAACCCAGTTGTAAACATTGAATTTCCTCTGCCCCACACTGGTTGCATATATTTTGCTGACAAAACAAGTATCCGGTATTTAAGGACTAGTAAAATACAGTGATGAATAATCTGTAATCCCTGCCCTCAAGAAGTTGACAGTCTTGTAATTATTTTGACAACCAGTTGGGTTTAAAGAAAAGGGGGAGATATCTCTGTCTTCTTTGCCAAGCAAGAATAGAAAGCTCTGAAGAGTGAAATTAGGGGACCAAAGAACCAGGCATCCTCTTTCTACATCCTCTTGTAGAAAGAGGATGATGTTTTGTTTTGATTTTTTTTTTAAAGGCCATTGACTTTTGAGAGACAAGCTCAAATAGAAGAAAAATAGACTTCAGGGAGCCAATTCCAGTACCTGGTCAAGAACTGACTGTGCCTTGGACAGATGATCTGAGCCAGGAGAATGTGTAAGAATGGCCTCCTAATCTGGACAAAGCTAGATACTTATCTATACTCTATGGCTACATGTTCTTATCAACAAGAAACTTGTACTCCTATCTGGTTACAAAAACTGCTGAGTCCAGCCTCCCTCAAAAGAGGTTGAGAGATGGAAGACTGAACCTCAGAACATCCTGCCTCCCCAAGCCTGCTGTCCCCACCTCAAGCAGAGCCCAGCAGCCCTAGCCCCCTTCTCAGCAGCCAGAGGCAAAGCTAGGTCACTGAGAGGACTGTCATCATCGGCAGTAACCGCAACAACCAATTTAGCCTCTTAATGACTGTCCTCCTGCACTTTTTCCCTCTGCAGAATAAAGATGGAATAACAAGCACATCGGAGATGAGATAAGTGAGAAATTGACGTCGTAAACTTGGACTTTAAGACTGTACTTTGTATAACATTTAAGCTTTGGCATTAGAGATTGTCTATCTATTCATAATGTAAAAATAGGACACAAGTAAACCTTTTAAAAATCTGGATCAGAAACTGTTTCGTAAATAGGACACAAGTAAACCTTTTAAAAATCTGGATCAGAAACTGTTTCGTGAATTGGCAGATTTGAAATAGAATCTACGACAAAGGGCTTTTCTAAAAACCCATGAATCACATAGAAAAGAATCTCATAGAACCATGCAAACTCAAGGTATGGATAATCCTGAACACTCACAGTATTGGTGATTCTTCCCTGAGGCTAAGGGTTATTCATTCTTCAGTATTCCCCCAACATCATCCTTGACAATATCTGCTTGTGTAAGAGGTTTAATTTGCAAATGGGATTCTATGCTTGCCTCCAAGAGACAGGATAGGGTAATATTAACCAAGAAAAAAATTTTAATTTGAACAAGGAAACACATGAGAGAATCTAGCTATTCAAAACAGAAAAACAAATGATAGTAAAGGAAGCTTCTCTTCTTCCTCACTTTTCTCAAAAACTTGAACTTCTGGCATGATCGTAGGCATTCCTTTCGATTCTCAACCCCCACATTCTCTGTTCCCAGCTTTTCCTTTTCCCCTTAATGTCCTGTTCTCCTCATTTAAAGCCAAATGTAGAATGAGCCTCCAAAATCATATTTTTTAAGAGAAATAAAATATGGAGGGTACATTCCAAAAAAACCCTACATTTTTAAAATTATACATCTGAGGTATAAGAAATTTAGTACTTGCTTGAAGTCATATAGTGAACAAATCAGAAAACCTAGGGCCTTTCTAGGAAGATTATAATCAGGTAGACCTCAACTATGGGGGCAGAATAATAATGAGATGAGGTTTCTCTAGTAAATACATAATAAAAATCATCATCACATTTCCATCCTCAGAGATCTCAGGGTGGTAAGTGCTATGGGGAAAATAATAAGATGAGAAAGGAGACTGCTGAACCAAGGAGGGTGCCTCTTTTCAGAGGGGGCAATCTTGATTAAGTCACAGTATATCTGCCTCCTGAACCTAGACACAGCCCCCTTTCATCTTTGCTTTTTTTTCCTCCTGGCCGCCCCACACAGCATGTGGGATCTTAGTTTCCCAACCATGGATTGAACCCATGCCCCCTGCAGTGGAAGCTCAGAGTCTTAACCACTGGATTGCTAGGGAAGTCCTGGCTCTCTGCCTTAAGACCGTTTGTGGTCTTATATCTTTGACCTCCTCTGCTTCTCTGATAACCAAACTTTGAACATCCATCAACATCAAAAATAGCAGCTGTGCACTCAGTAAAGTATCCATGAATGCCATGGGTACAAAAAAATTCCTTCAGCAGACTGTGTAGAATTTAGCTTGATTTTTTGTCAAATATAAAAAAGAATGTGTGCAGGCTTTGTGCTTATACAAAAGTAGTAAGCACTGGCCTACTCATATTCTCTCAAGAGTCCATCACAGGTGATTCTCCAAAACTAATATGAAAAGAGAATTACAGCTGGGTATTCAGATAACTTACTGAGAATGTCTATAGTAGTTGACATCTGTTAAACTAATTCACCTGTAGGATAAAACTAAAATGTCTCCTGGGCATCTACCATCTTTAAAAGAAAAAAAAAACCTTAATTTCCTTTTTTAAACTGCAGAGTAAATGTTTTCTTTAGTACAGCCTGCAAAAGGCCTTTGTGATTTGGTCCTAGCTGTGTCACCAAGTACTCCCACACTCTCCCTTTGGCACTTCCTCCAGCCATACCGACCCCTTTGTGGCTCCTACCTGGGCTTTTGCACATGCTGCCTCTCTGGTTGGACCCCTCTCCCCTCTCACCCACCCAGGCTATAGCCTCCTGCACAGGTTCTATTGTCAGCTCATCAGAGAAACTCATGCTGACTTCCACATCTGAAAGAACCACCCTATCACTCTCTATGGATCCCCTACCACCTGCCTTCTTTTTCTTAGTACCTTTTATCACCAATGCATTGGACTGTTTCCATAATGGTCCACAGTGAGTCGCAGTTCCCGGTACCCATCCCATATGGATCTGTCTCTCTGACCTTGGCTCTGAGCCCATGGAACATGAGCATTTATGATGCACAGGATAAATGCTTGTTCTTGGGGTCTTGTTCCCCTGGAATCCTAAGACCCCATGGATGGAAGGGTCAGGCCAGCCCAGCTCGGCCAACCGAGTCCCAACAGATCCTTCAGTTCAAAGCAGTCCCACGAGAGCACCCAGGGGAGGTCAGCAGGAGAACCCGAAGCTCACCCACAGAATTGTGGGGATAATAAACCATTATGGTTTTAAGTCACTCAGTTCAGGGTGTTTGTTAAAAATTTTTATTTTATATTGAAGCATAGTTGATTAACAATGTTGTGTTAGTTTCAGGCGTACAGCAAAGTGATTCAGTTATACATATAGATGGATCTATTCTTTTTCAAATATTTTCCCCATTTAGGTTATGACAGAATATTAAGCCAAGTTTCCTGTGCCATACAGTAGGTCCTTGTTGGTTATCTATTTTAAATATAGCAGAGTGTACATGGCTAACTATCCCTAACTATCCCTCCCCGCCCCATCCTTTCCCTCTGGTAACCAGAAGTTGGTTCTCTAAGTTTGTGAGTCTGTTTCTGTTTTGTAAATAAGTTCATTTGTGTCAGGTTTTTTTAGAATCCAGTTTTTTATACATCGAAATATAACCAGTACAGCTCCGATGGGATATTCTTTCTCCTAGTGGGATCTTCCCACTGGGATGTACCCTCCCTGCCCAGGGAAGAGACAGAGCAAGCTGTGGTGGAGAAGCACCAGTGAGGACAGGAGTGGCATCTGAGAAGGTGACCGCGCCAGAATGGGCAGGTCAGAAATGTCTTGTGACGTTTCAGTTCGTTCACAAGTCCACAACCAAGACCCAAAGCACCAGTGTCTTCACAGCCTATCTTCCCACTGGATCAGAATCCCCTCGAGTCAAAAGCTTGGCTCACTGCACCACTGATTTCAAAACAGAGCCATTGACCAGCTTCTACACCCAAGTACAAAGAACAATACACCTTTTCAGAAGCAGCTATCATCTGTGGGGTATAATTATAGCTATAAACCCACCATTCCTCCCACCACATTTGAAAGACAACTTCTCTGCACCCTGACAGCCTCAAGTTCAGTCTATTGAGAATGGGGACGTAGATTAAGAGGCCAGGACTAACACCCTGTCCCTTGCTGGGAGACCATGATTGGGGGAACCAACAGGCTAGGCTGGTTTGAGGTTTTAAGTAGAGGGTTAAATTGGGCCTGCAAGTGAGCAGAATCAGAGCAGACAAGGGACGGAGGACGTCACATGTTTTCTGGGCTGCTACCCACAGGGACAGCCTGGTGTCAAGGAAGGCAGATCTGAGCATGGGGCTGGGCTAGCTTGGGAGCTCCAAGGAGACTGACCCACAGGTTGCACACCCTGGAGTAAGTTCATCCAGCTGTCTGGATGGCAGTTTCCTTACCTGCAACCTGAGGAAATTGTTCTAGATGAGCTCTTAGGCCTTTTTAAGCTTTGACTGCTGGGGGTATAAATCAGTAACACAGATGTATGCCCTTCTATCCCACCCGAAGAGGTGAACCATGAAATCACTATTTTTACCAATTGTTATGCACAAATTAATAGTCCTATGTAGCAAAATTGTCTTTATGAAACTGCTTCCTAAAGGTTATATTATGTTGATTCTAAAGCAAACATCATGCATTGATTCATCCTGCTCATATGCACTGAACACTATGGGTGTCAGTGTATGCAGGCACCTGGGCTGGGTGGGAAGGAAGAAGAGCCCCTCTATGAAGCAGTGGCCATGTAATAAAGGATGTTGAATTCCTGATGGCTTCAAAGTAGGAAGTTGCCCCTCAGTGTGGTTCAGAGGATCATTCTGGGGTCATGGCTACTGGAAGGGGAAGAAGCAGGTGGAGAGATGTCAGAAGAGGGCGACTACAATAGTGCGAATGAAGGAAGAGAAGATCACCATCTGTAATGCAAGCTGATGGCTGTAACAAAGTGACCAGGTCACAGCTCAATGCTAGAAACATTGCTCCAGGCAGTGGGTCAGTTCCATACAGTCATTCAGAGACCCATGTTCAGCATCTGTGGCTCCTCAATCCCACGGACCTCACCGTCAGCAGCATTCAGACAGCAGACAATGAAGACCTCAAAGGGTCTTAGTGACCAAGCCTGGAAGGTATGTGTGCCATTTCTGTTCTCTGTCCATTTTTGTGGACATGCCTGGAGCGTAAGAAATGTATGTGTTTCTTGAAGTGCCCAAGGAGAAGAAAACAATGGATTTTGGAGAACTGTTGGAAGTTTCTGCTAAAAGAGCTGTGAAGGTAACAAAGAAGATAAATATGGGGGGATGGGATTAGGAGACATTCTGGAGGAATCATCACTGAGTGTGGTGTCAGTTTGGAAGGAAGCTTAGAAATGAAAGAAAGAAGTTGGATGGTGATCCTGATGTTCTAGCTTGGAACAGTGAAATTTAAAGTACTGGCAATAAAAATATTGGCAATTTAAAAAGCTGGCAATCTTAGAGAATAGAATGGTAGTTGCCAGGGTCTGGATGGAAAAGGAAGTTATGATTTTTCAATGAGGATAAGGTTTCTGCTATGCCAGATGAAGATCTTGAGATCTGCAGGACAGTATCTGATGTACAACTGTGTGTAGGCAACACAGCAACTATAGTTAGTGATGTGGAATTGTATTTTTTAGTATATTTTTTATTTGGCTGTGCCTTGAGGCTTGCAGGATCTCAGTTCCCTGATCAAGGATTGAATGTGGGACACTACAGTGGAAGCACAGAATCCTAACTGTTAGACCACCAGGGAATTCCCTGGAATTACAATATTTTTTAATGTTAAGAGGACAGATCACAAGTGTTCTTACCAAACACACACAAAGATATACAAAAAAGAACACAAGGGAAATTTGAAGGTAATAGGTATGTTTTGTTGTTGCTGTTCAATCACTAATTGCATCCAACTCTTTGAACTGCAGCACGCCAGGTTACTCTGTCCTTCACTATCTCTCTGAGTTTGTTTAAACTCATATCCATTGAGTCAGTGATGCCATCCAACCATCTCATCCTCTGTTATCCCCTTCTGCTCTTGCCCTCTATCTTTCCCAGCATTAGGGTCTTTTTCAATGAGTCAGCTCTTCACATCAGGTGGCCAAAGTATTGGAGCTCCAGCTTCAGCATCAGCCCTTCCAAAGAATACTCAGTGTTGATTTCCTTTAGGATTGACAGGTTTGATATCCTTGCTATCCAAGAGACTTGCGAGAATCCTCCTCAGCACCACAGTTTGAAAGTGTCAGTTCTTCAGCATTCAGCCTTCTTTATCGTCCAGCTCTCACATCCATGCATGACTACTGGAAAAACCATAATTTTGACTATACAGACCTTTGTCAGCAAAACTACCTAAATGTCCATCCATAAGATGCACTATAATACATTATAACACAGCCCTGTAAATGACAACTGTTAAAACTTGCAAGATTGACCTAGTATGTGGATTGACATGAAAAGGTGTCTGAATTGTATTGTCACCTTCAAGAAGCAAGTTGCAGAATGATATCTAAATCTGTGTTTTGGAATAAAAATATATGTATGCATATTCATTGAAGAAAAATTCCAAAAGAATATAGAAGTTTAAGGCAGTAAGTGACTATTTTGAGAGTTATATATTATTTAAATTCCTTTCTACACAGTGTCTTGTCTTCACTTGGGTAATCAAAAAAAAATATGATTTGAGAAGTTTTATTACTTATTTATGTGTTTATTTCTTAGACTCTATAAACCATGCCTGTTTAGGATTAGAGGAAGGGCAGGATGTGAGTGTGTGCATGTGTGGACATGTGTGGACTTTGTAACATCAGCAGGTTTCCCATTTTAGAAACAGAAGGCAGGCTCAGGGAAACACATGTGCTTCCCCAAGGTCACAAACATCTGAAGGATCTTTACTTGGGTTTCACTGAAACCACAGGGAGGCCTTCTGCCAACCTTCCCCTGGGGACACGTGTCACAGAGAGATGCAGGGGTCATGGTGGGACACGAAGGTGCAGACTGAGCAGGGCGAGAGTGGCCAAGAGCAAACAAGGAGGGCCACGTCTTTCCCCAAGGCCATGGGGTGAACTGAAGTGAAAGTCACTCAGTCGTGTCCGACTCTTTGCAACCCCATGGACTATGCAGTCCATGGAATTCTCTAGCCCAGAATATTCCCAACCCAAGGATAAACCCAGGTCTCCCGCACTGCAGGCAGACTCTTTATCAGCTGAACCACAAGGGAAGCCCAGGCCATGTGGAGTGTCAGCTAAAACAACTCCTTTGTGTGTTTTCACTTTGCCCAGTTCCTCTTGTCTCCCTTCCAGCACTTCTTGTTCCTTCCTTCTCTTTCGATTCTCCTTTTTTTTCTTCCTCTGCCTTCCAACAGAAGAAATGAGACTTATCATCAGATGACAGAGAGGAGACATCAGTCAGTCAGTTCAGTCACTCCGAAAAAAACAAAACAAAAAAAGTCGTGTCTGACTCTTTGTGACCCCATGGACCGCAGCACACCAGGCCTCCCTGTCCACCACCAACTCCCGGAGTTTACTTAAACTCATTGAGTCAGTGATGCCATCCAACCATCTCATCTTCTGTCGTCCCCTTCTCCTCCTGCCTTCAATCTTTCCCAGCATAAGGGTCTTTTCCAATGAATCAGTTCTTCGCATTGGGTAGCCAAAGTATTGGAGTTTCAGCTTCAGCATCAGTCCTTCCAATGAATATTCAGAATTGATTTCCTTTAGGATGGACTGGTTGGATCTTCTGGCAGTCCAAGGAACTCTCAAGAGTCTTTTCCAACACCACAGTTCAAAAACATGAATTCTTCGGTGCTCAGCTTTCTTTGTAGTCCAACTTTCACATCCATACATGACTATTGGAAAAACCATAGCTTTGACTAGAAGGACTTTTGTTGGTAAAGTAACAACTCTGCTTTTTAATATGCTGTCTAGAATGGTCATAGCTTTTCTTCCAAGGAGTAAGCGTCTTTTAATTTCATGGCTGCAATCACCATCTGCAGTGATTTTGGAGTCCCCCAAAAAGTAAAGTCTGACACTGTTTCCATTGTTTCCCCATCTATTTGCCAGGAAGTGATGGGACCAGATGCCATGATCTTAGTTTTCTGAATGTTGAGTTTTAAGCCAACTTTTTCACTCTCCTCTTTCGCTTTCATCAAGAGGCTATTTAGTTCTTCCCTTTCTGCCATAAGGGTGGTATCATCTGTGTATCTGAGGTTATTGATATTTCTCCTGGCAATCTTGATTCCAGCTTGTGCTTCATCCAGCCTGGCATTTTGCATGATGTACTCTGCATATAAGTTAAATAAGCAGGGTGACAATATACAGCCTTGACATAAAAATCAGCAAAATTTTCCTCCATTTTGGTAATTTGCAAATGTTTCTGTAGGATTTTTTTTGTTTTGGTTTGGTTTGTTTCTGTTTCTAGTCATAAGCCCTTGAGAGACACAAGTGATGCAATTTTGAGTATTTGGTATCCCACCCCCTCCCACTGGGACATAATCAGGCCCATCCAACTCTACTATGAAGCTCTTGATCACAGGATATTTGAGAAATAAGTGGCAATGGTTGAGTTTTTTAATTATATGTTAGCACTACCAATTAATTTATGGCTTTCTGTCCTTTTATATCAATCCAATCATCTTTCTCAAATGTGCTGAGTGAAATGAATAACAAGGGTATGTGTTTGTTATAAATATTTGATCTTGTTTTTGGTGAGTCATAAAAGGGTCCCTATTTAAGAATATAAAATGCATTTTATGTATTAAGATATTTCATACAGAGTGAACCTAAAACATAAAGTATCACATATATTTGTTTAAGCTCACAGAAGCCTGTTATTTGCATGTAATAAGACATTCCACGAGCTACCCCTGGAAGCTGTTTCTTAGCTTTATAGTTACTACAGAGAGAGAGAGGGAGAGAGATTTGGCTTAGCAAATAACCAGTAATGTTGCAACTTTGTCCCTGTTGCTTTACTTCTAAAAAACAAATTTAAATATATATTTAAGTAAGTAAGAGGGTGCTTTTTTACATTTAATGAACAACAATTGGTACAAAAAAGATCTTCACGATCCAGATAATCACGATGGTGTGATCACTCACCTAGAGCCAGACATCCTAGAATGTGAAGTCAAGTGGGCCTTAGAAAGCATCACTACGAACAAAGATAGTGGAGGTAATGGAATTCCAGTTGAGCTATTTCAAATCCTCAAAGATGATGCTGTGAAAGTGATGCACTCAATATGCCAGCAAATTTGGAAAACTCAGCAGTGGCCACAGGACTGGAAAAGATCAGTTTTTGTTCCAATCCCAAAGAAAGGCAATGCCAAAGAATGCTCAAACTACCGCACAATTGCACTCATCTCACATGCTAGTAAAGTAATGCTCAAAATTCTCCAAGCCAGGCTTCAGCAATACGTGAACCGTGAACTTCCAGATGTTCAAGCTGGTTTTAGAAAAGGCAGAGGAACCAGAGATCAAATTGCCAATATCCGCTGGATCATCGGAAAAGCAAGAGAGTTCCAGAAAAACATCTATTTCTGCTTTATTGACTATGCCAAAGCCTTTGACTGTGTGGATCACAATAAACTGTGGAAAATTCTGAAAGAGATGGGAATACCAGACCATCTGACCTGTCTCTTGAGAAACCTGTATGCAGGTCAGGAAGCAACAGTTAGAACTGGACATGGAACAACAGACTGGTTCCAAACAGGAAGGGAGTACGTCAAGGCTGTATATTGTCACCCTGCTTATTTAACTTATATGCAGAGTACATCATGAGAAACGCTGGGCTGGAAGAAACACAAGCTGGAATCAAGATTGCCAGGAGAAATATCAATAACCTCAGATATTCAGATGACACCACCCTTAAGGCAGAAAGTGAAGAACTAAAGAGTCTCTTGATGAAAGTGAAAGAGGAGAGTGAAAAAGTTGGCTTAAAGCTCAACGTTCAGAAAACTAAGATCATGGCATCTGGTCCCATCACTTCATAGGAAATGGATGGGGAAACAGTGGAAACAGTGTCAGACTTGATTTTTTTGGGCTCCAAAATCACTGCTGATGGCGATTGCAGCCATGAAATTAAAAGACGCTTACTCCTTGGAAGGAAGGTTATGGCCAACCTAGATAGCATATTTAAAAACAGAGACATTACTTTGCCAACAAAAGTCAGTCTAGTCAAGGCTATGGTTTTTCCAGTGGTTATGTATGGGTGTGAGAGTTGGACGGTGAAGAAAGCTGAGCGCCGTAGAATTGATGCTTTTGAACTGTGGTGTTGGAGAAGACTCTTGAGAGTCTCTTGAACTGCAAGGAGATCCAATCAATCCATCCTAAAGGAGATCAATCCTGGGTGTTCATTGGAAGGACTGATGTTGAAGCTGAAACTCCAATACTTTGGCCACCTCATGCGAAGTGTTGACTCATTGGAAAAGACCCTGATGTTGGGTAGGATTGGGGGCGGGAGGAGAAAGGGACGACGGAGGATGAGATGGTTGGATGGCATCACCGACTCGATGGACATGAGTTTGGGTAGACTCCGGGAGTTGGTGATGGACAGAGAGGCCTGGCGTGCTGCAATTCATGGGGTCGCAAAGAGTCAGACACGACTGAGTGACTGGACTGAACCGAATTTGTTATAAAGATAAACATTAGCATGCAGATGGTGAGATTTTGCTTCTATATAAAGTTGGCAATAATTACTGAAGATGGTTTATTAGGTTCTTTTTTAGCAAAAGAAAATACTAAGGTTCAGTGTGTATAGGATGTGTCTGCATCATGCAGGTTTACTTAAAGCGTAGGAATGCACACTGCTTCAAAGTTATTGCAGCGTGTTTGATAAGAAGAAAGAAAGTATAATTGATAAGAAAGAAGGTACAATAGTTTAATCTGTAATCCATATAATAGGCTGTGAAAAAAATATTATCATGTGTGAATACCTTAAATGGCTATCATTTCTAGGAATCTTCTTCAGCTTTCTCTGTCCTCAAGAAAATCAAATAAATTAGACTAGACCAACCATTAATTGGTTGCCAAGATTCATTTTTGTAAAAACCACTTTAGAGTTGTAGGCATTCATGAAAAGACTAATTGCAACATGGTTTAAATTCTTATTGTTATGATTTAATTGTTCAAAAACAATTTTCCCTTAGGAGTATTTTTTCCAAGTCATTTATTTCACTTTACCAAATGACCTTTTAAGAAGTTCTATAATCAAGCCAAGATAAAGAACATACAGATACATTGGCACTCCTAGCTCTCTTTTCTTCTATCTCTTCCTTTCTTTATGAAAATCATGCATCTCATTATTAAAATACTTCAAATAACATAGAAACCTATGAAGTTACAAACAAACGCTCCCCTTTAATTCCATCAGGCAAGTTTAGAAAAGCAAAACAACATTTTAAAATAGCATACTGAATATTTAATATGAAAAATAATATGAAAAGATTTTTTAATCTGTTATATAATTTAATATATAATCTAAATAATATGCAATACATAACTATAATAAGTATATATATGTATATATGTTTCTTTTGCACACATCTTAACTTCCAATGAAGCATGGCATTTTGATTTATAGTCTCCCTTATGGGGAATCTCTGAAAGGCCTGAAAGATGCTCCTTTCCACAGAGTACAATATAGTAACATTTCTTCTCTGTGAGCTGACTGATGGTACCCTGGTTTTCAATCATCAAAATATACACAGAAAAAGAAATTCTGCTCAGTTATATTTGCATTTGCCTAGTGTGAACAGTTGTATTACTTGGCATCTGAGTCTCTAAGACAGAGATGAGGATTGGAGACTGACAGTCGGGCTCGTAGCCTCCTCTTTATGTATCCACACTTCAGGAAAAGGATGCATGGAGTCCAGAGCATGATGTGGACCATCTGATCTTCCAATCTCATGAAGAAGCTGAGACAAGTAATAAAGGCAGGAAACAATGCCATTCATCTACAAGTGCTCAAACCCCACATTCTTTAGTGGCTAAAAGCTGGGTGTATTTAAAATAAAATTTACTTTCAATAATAGTTTGGGAAGTTCTCCTAATCAAGCAATCATAAGCAAGAAAAACAGATTTTTCAGGATTGTCTTTTAAATCAAGTCTTATCTTGATCTCTGGACTTTACATGATGGAAGAAGAGGGTAGTGGCCAGTGTCACATATGTACAAAAGGAATCTTCTATCAAAGAAATAGAAATAAAGATATCAGCAGGTGTAGTATGTATTATGGGGGCTTCCCTGGTGGCTCAGAGGTTAAAATGTCTGCCTGCAATGTGGGAGACCAGGGTTCAGTCTCTCTCCAGGGAAGATCCCCTGGAGAAGGAAATGGCAACCCACTCCAGGATTCTTGCCTGGAGAATCCCATGGACCAAGGAGCCTGGTGGGCTATAGTCCATGGGGTCACAAAGACTCGGACACAACTGAGCGACTTCACTTTCACTCACTTTCACTTTCAGTATATATTAACTACTCTTTAAAAATATGTGGCCAGGAATGTGGAGGAAAAACAGAAGGTGAGATGTATGCAGGGACTTCCCTGGTGGTCCAGTGGTTAGAATCCACCTTCCAATCAAACCCTTCCATGGTTTTGATCCCTGTTGCGGAACTAAGATCCCACATGCCGCAGGGCAACTAAGCCTGAGAGCCACCACTAGAGAAGCCTATCTGCTGTAACTAGCGAAAGTCTCACACTGCAACCAGCACAGCCAAAGACCAAAAAAGAAAGAAATTGTATACAGATAAGGAGATTTTGTAATAGAAGAAATTGTGTTCCCCATCTCTCCCCTCCTAAATTCATGTGTCAAAGCCCTAACTCCCAATGTGACTCTATTTGGAGAAAAGAACTTTAAGGAGGTAGTTAAGGTGATTCCAATATGATGACGTCCTTCTGTGGGAAGGAAGAGACACCAGAGATCTCTCCCCCCATCTCTGCTAGTGCACAGAGGAAAGGCCGTGTGAGGACACAGCAAGAAGGGGGCAACGTGTGAGCCCAGAAGAGAAGTCTCACTGGAAACCAACCCTGATAGCCCCCTGATCTTGAACTTCCAGCCTCCAGAACCATGAGAAAATAAATCTCTTATTGTTAAGCCACTCAGCCTGTGGTATCGTCACAGCAACCCAGAATACAGGTTTAAAACAAACATGCTTCTATTCCTAAACTAATGGCGGGTGTGTACATGTGTGTGTTAGTTGCTCAGTCATGTCCGACCCTCTGCTACCCCGTGGACTATAGCCTGCCAGGCTCCTCTTTCCATGGTATTCGCCAAGCAAGAATATGGGAGTGGGTTGCTACTCCTTTCTCCGGAGTATCTTCTCCACCCAAGGATCGAACCCAGGTTTCCTGTATTGCAGGCAGGTTCTTTACCATCTGAGCCACCAGGGAAGCCTAATGGTGGGTGAGTGGAAAGGAAAAGATGGTGGACATGGGAGAGGAATAACCACTGATGGGGCAGGTCCCAGAAGAGATCAGAAGTGACAAAATCCAGAACACAGATCACAGATCACAGGAGACTTTCATCCCATAGACCAATTGTTCCAGAATCTTGAGTTGGTACTAGGAACACTTAACAAGTGTTCTGACTTTTGATATGTACAGAAATTTTTTTAATGTTTAAAGTCATACCTTTTCCCCCTTTTATCTCAGGAAAAGAAATCCCTTCTCTTCTAAAATCACAGCTTCCATTTAT
The DNA here is from genome assembly GCA_024291935.2 of Okapia johnstoni. Lineage (NCBI taxonomy): Eukaryota > Metazoa > Chordata > Mammalia > Artiodactyla > Giraffidae > Okapia > Okapia johnstoni. The sequence continues at coordinate 12,102,046 of CM044324.1, forward strand.
GTTTAGGATTTTCAAACTTCCCACACCAAAGATTACTCAACTTTCTCTTCATTACCTTCTTGGCTGTGCATCTCTCTCTCCACCAGCATCTGGACCTACACATTCTGTGCCTAGTATGAATTTTCCAACTTCTTGTATATCTGAACCCTTTATATGATAATCTTCCAAATCATCTTCCTTAAAAGTTTTTCATGGTATAAAATGAATCAATTTTAAGTTTAAAAGTTTTCTATTATTTTTAGATCAGTGTATTATTAGAAATCACATTATAAAATTCATTAAATATAGTCTTCTATAATATTAATTTCATGCATAAAATAATTTAGCTTTTTCAGATTTATTACATGACACATAGTATTTGATTTACTTAAATTATATATGAAAAAAGGATGGTTTATAACAAGTTTCAAAATGATCTTGTATGTGATTTCTGGACTGATGTATATTAAAATGCAGATTAAAATTTAATTATATGTTACATCATCAAGATTTAACTACTTTAGAAGTTGATGTTTAGAATTCCTGAATCTTACAGCTTAAAAATCAAACTGGGTTATTTTTATAATTGTTAAGTTCTAATGATGGTATGAAAGGAGTTTGCAGGCTGTTATTTGCAAGTACTTGCCAAATAACACATTTTTATTAGATAAAAAACAAATTAGATACGATAACCGCTAGATATTTTCTGTGTTCCTCTTTATTTTTTAAGCATTATGAGCCTTATAAGAATGTTGATATTTGCCTTATGGATCTGGTGAAGGTCACCTTGGGGCAAATTTGCAGTAATATTATTATCATGTGCTTCTCAATAACATATATTCTAACATCAATATTTTTTACTTTATGCCTTAAGCTAAAGTCCCCTTTTTTCAGCCCCAATATACGGATGAAAAAAAAAATCAATTAAGAACTATATAATGGTGTTCAGTGGTAACAGTGGTGTTCAGTCAAAGCACAATCGTGTTTATTCTAATTCCTACTAACTGCTATCTTACCTGTTGGTTGTATACGGGACCCCTGAACTGTGCTATCATTGCTACCACCTGAATCTCCTGAACACCTTTGTGAATCTCTGGTATTCACATATCACCAATCAGAACACAGTGCTCGAGACCCATTGGTTTCAAACTTTAAAGTTCTCAAACTTTAGTAAGCATCAGAATCTGCCAGAGATTAAATGATGAAAATGTAGACTTGTGTATCTCCCTTGCCCCCAGATTTTTCTGATTCAGTCAATCTAGGAGGTCCAAGAACTTGCATCTCTAAAAAGTTCTCTGGTCATACTGATGCTACTCGTTCTAGAACAAGGACCACATGGGAGAACCATCGTTGCATGGGTCTGGACTGTTTGTGTCCATTGGCTTCCCCAGCCCTGTACCTTTCTCTTTCCTGGAATGCCTCCCCCACCTCCTTGCACTCCCCAGCCCACCCTCTGAGCTCTCCCTGTTAAAACTCTACCTGTCAAGGCAGAATTCTCTGCTATTTCCTCAGGTCAACTTTTTCCAGTTCTCCCCAAGCTCCTGTGTTTGCTTCTGTGAGACAATTAGGTGGTTGCCCACTCAACATGCACACATGGAGCACAAAGTAGGCACTAGGCTTGGGGAAGATGCCCAGGACTCCAAGATGTAAGAGCTGTAGCTCTTCTCTCTGAGGACACCCCATTCATGTATCTCACTCTCAAGTGCTGAGTTGAAGCCTCCTTAATTGTGAAAACTATGTCTCATTAATCTCTACATCCTCTAATGAGCCTAGTGCACATTTAGACATTTAATAAGGTTATTTATAACTTTAATTGACTCATGAAAATATTATTTGCTTATTCAACAAATACTTATTGGATGTGCCATGATGAATGAGGCGGCCCTCATAACAGTGATGACAATCATAATGATTTATTGAGTGCTTATTATCTGCCAGACACGACACTCTGTGTTTTCTGTTTATTAACTCATTTAAGCTTCAAAACAAGTCTATATGGATGCTGCTGTAGTTACTTTAACTTTGAGAAAGTCTAAGTAATCTGCTCAAGGTCAAACAGCCAGGAAGAAAAGGAACCAGGATTTAGAACCCAGGCCATCTGGCCTCAGAGCTCATGACACTTTGGCTGATGAAACATGTTCTAGCAAGGGAGGTGGCAATAAAGATGAATAATTAAATATAGTTTTAATATGTACTACAAACGGGAAGTACAGGATGCTATGTGTTATATGGCGGGTGGGGTAAATCCAGTCTTGAGGGGTGATCAGGAAAACTGACCCTGAGAAAACGGCTTCTAAGCCAAGACTTGAAAGATGAACAGGAATTAAGAAGGCAAAGGGAAAAAGTAAAGTGGTGTCACATGTCAGGAAAAGGCATATGCTTAATTGGAAAGGGTATCAAATGGTCAAGGAACTAAAGAATGTTTAAGTATGGAAAGGTGCAGCTGAAGAGAAACGTTGAAGTCAGATCATTCAGGGACTTAAGAGATCTTGTTAATAATTCTGAAAGGCATCCTAAGAGCAATGGGAAACCACTGAAGTGTCTACGTAAGGCAGCTGTGTGATTAGATATGCACAGATTGTAAGGGAACAAGTACAAATGTGGATAATGGCTGGTGGGCTACTGCTGTAGTCCAGGCAAGAGGGGAAGGTGGCTTATATGAGGATGATGGCAGTGGAAAAGGACAGAAATGAATGGGCTTTACCAGATAGCAGAGAGAAAATAAAACTCATTGATTAACTGGATACAAAGGCTAAGAGGAAAAGGCCAAAAAGGACTAGGATTTATGTCACACAGAAGGATGTGACAGAGAGGGACTGGAGGGTGACTTTTAAACTGAAGCCTGAGTGATAAAGAAGGACCTGATATGTAAAGATGTAGGAGGAGAAATTGCAAGCAGAGGTAAGGTGTGGATGATTGGTTGAAACAAGGACGGAAGGGAGGTCAGTGGATTTGAGATGCTGATAACACTGAAGAATCGCTGGTGTGATTTACCAGAGGGATAGGTTATAGTGTCTCAAAAAAGAGGTGTTCAAAATCGAGATAGTTTCTCTTCCATTTCAGGTCTTAGTAATTCAAAGCCCGTTTGGCCAGATGCATTCACTACTCAGTTTTTCAAATTTTACAAAGCTAATATGATACACATGTCACACCCCGATGGGGTCCATACAGTGATGTCCTGGAATCAAACACAGTAATATTTATGTAGAAAAATGGTGAATAGTCACATGAAGTAAGACAAATAAAGATCATTAAGAGACTGACAATAAGTCAAATCAGGTGAGTTGTCCAAGTTGGTCAGTTTTGGCCTCCAGATGAGTAGCAACAAGTAAATAAATTAGTAAACAAAGGCATCAGAGCTGTTTGGTTTGGGATTTCAAATAAGAAATTGTAAATATAACAATCCTCTGTGCCTCAAGTCCTTTGAATTTTTCTCTTTTTTCTCTAAGAGATGTAACACACTCTTGGAAGAAGACAGTCATAATGCTCAAGCAATAGGGTAATACTGATGTTCTGTTTCTCTGAATGTTACACAAGTTTACACCATTGATCATCTAGAGGAGTAAAATTTTACACATGAAAAACTTAACCTCCTATAAAAATATGTGAACAAAAGTAGACTCACTTTGGTGGGGTTGGGGAAGGTTGTGGGAATTTATCCCAAGTATGCCAGTTCTGAGGTCAGATTTAGGGGGAATCCACCCCACAGCTGTGCTTCATCTTTAGAGACACGGTCTCCCACCCCATTCCCTGAGTTGGTGAATCGTAATCAAACCATTCAGTATCACGGTAATCCAAGTCTATGCCCCGACCAGTAACGCCGAAGAAGCTGAAGTTGAACGGTTCTATGAAGACCTACAAGACCTTCTAGAACTAACACCCCAAAAAGATGTCCTTTTCATTATAGGGGACTGGAATGCGAAAGTAGGAAGTCAAGAAACACCTGGCGTAACAGGAAAGTTTGGCCTTGGAGTACAGAATGAAGCAGGGCAAAGGCTAATAGAGTTTTGCCACGAGAACGCACTGGTCATAGCAAACACCCTATTCCAACAACACAAGAGAAGACTCTACACGTGGACATCACCAGATGGTCAACACCGAAATCAGATTGATTATATTCTTTGCAGCCAAAGATGGAGAAGCTCTATACAGTCAGCAAAAACAAGACCGGGAGCAGACTGTGGCTCAGATCATGAATTCCTTATTGCCAAATTCAGACTTAAATTGAAGAAAGTAGGGAAAACCACTAGTCCACTCAGGTATGACCTAGATCAAATCCCTTATGAGTATACAGTGGAAGTGACAAATAGATTTAAGGGACTAGACCTGATAGACAGAGTGCCTGATGAACTATGGACAGAGGTTCGTGACATTGTACAGGAGACAGGGATCAAGACAATCCCCATGGAAAAGAAATGCAAAAAAGCAAAATGGCTGTCCGAGGAGGCCTTACAGATAGCTGGGAAGAGAAGAGAAGCGAAAAGCAAAGGAGAAAAGGAAAGATATTCCCATCTGAATGCAGAGTTCCAAAGAATAGCAAGGAGAGATAAGAAAGCCTTCCTCAGCAATCAGTGCAAAGAAATAGAGGAAAACAACAGATTGGGAAAGACTAGAGATCTCTTCAAGAAAATTAGAGATATCAAAGGAACATTTCATGCAAAGATAGGCTCGATAAAGGACAGAAATGGTATGGACCTAACAGAAGCAGAAGATATCAAGAAGAGGTGGTGAGAATACACAGAAGAACTGTACAAAAAAGATCTTCACGACCCAGATAATCACGATGGTGTGATCACACACCTAGAGCCAGATATCCTGGAATGTGAAGTCAAGTGGGCCTTAGAAAGCATCACTACGAACAAAGATAGTGGAGGTGATGGAATTCCAGTGGAGCTACTTCAAATCCTCAAAAGTGATGCTATGAAAGTGCTGCACTCGATATGCCAGCAAATTTGGAAAACTCAGCAGTGGCCACAGGACTGGAAAAGGTCAGTTTTTGTTCCAATCCCAAAGAAAGGCAATGCCAAAGAATGCTCAAACTACTGCACAATTGCACTCATCTCACATGCTAGTAAAGTAATGCTCAAAATTCTCCAAGCCAGGCTTCAGCAATACGTGAACCGTGAACTTCCAGATGTTCAAGCTGGTTTTAGAAAAGGCAGAGGAACCAGAGATCAAATTGCCAATATCCACTGGATCATCGAAAAAGCAAGAGAGTTCCAGAAAAACATCTATTTCTGCTTTATTGACTATGCCAAAGCCTTTGACTGTGTGGATCACAATAAACTGTGGAAAATTCTGAAAGAGATGGGAATACCAGACCATCTGACCTGTCTCTTGAGAAACCTGTATGCAGGTCAGGAAGCAACAGTTAGAACTGGTCATGGAACAACAGACTGGTTCCAAATAGGAAAAGGAGTACTTCAAGGCTGTATATTGTCACCCTGCTTATTTAACTTATATGCAGAGTACATCATGAGAAACGCTGGGCTAGAAGAAACACAAGCTGGAATCAAGATTGCTGGGAGAAATATCAATAACCTCAGATATGCGGATGACACCACCCTTATGGCAGAAAGTGAAGAAGAACCAAAGAGCCTCTTGATGAAGGTGAAAGAGGAGAGTGAAAAAGTTGGCTTAAAGCTCAACGTTCAGAAAACTAAGATCATGGCATCTGGTCCCATCACTTCATGGGAAATAGATGGGGAAACAGTGGAAACAGTGTCAGACTTTTTTTGGGCTCCAGAATCACTGCTGATGGTGATTGCAGCCATGAAATTAAAAGATGCTTACTCCTTGGAAGGAAGGTTATGGCCAACCTAGATAGCATATTTAAAAACAGAGACATTACTTTGCCAACAAAAGTCCGTCTAGTCAAGGCTATGGTTTTTCCAGTGGTCACGTATGGATGTGAGAGTTGGACGGTGAAGAAGACTGAGCGCCGTAGAATTGATGCTTTTGAACTGTGGTGTTGGTGAAGACTCTTGAGAGTCCCTTGGACTGCAAGGAGATCCAATCAATCCATCCTAAAGGAGATCAATCCTGGGTGTTCGTTGGAAGGTCTGATGTTGAAGCTGAAACTCCAATACTTTGGCCACCTCATGCGAAGGGTTGACTCATTGGAAAAGACCCTAATGCTGGGTAGGACTGGGGGCGGGAGGAGAAGGGGACGACGGAGGATGAGATGGTTGGATGGCATCACCGACTCGATGGACATGGGTTTGGGTAGACTCCGGGAGTTGGTGATGGACAGAGAGGCCTGGCGTGCTGCAATTCATGGGTTCGCAAAGAGTCGGACACGACTGAGCGACTGAACTGAGCTGAACTGAACTGAATCAGAAAACAGAGTTGAAAGTGCTAGGAAATATACATTATGCTCCATTGTGTAACTGTGTAATTATTGTACTATACATGCTGGACCAGAGAGTGACTGAAAACTGGAGAATGAAACAAAATCTGGCTAATTCTGGACCAAATCCAGCAGGCAGATAAACAGGGCCATCCTTATCTTCTGCCAAGGCCGGGGCTATAGATAACTGTACTGGGCATGGGGTATGTGAAAAAATAAGTTGAGGGAAAGTTTAGATTAGGAGACTGACAGATGTGGTAAGTTTGTTCAGAATGGGTTGTTAAAAAATAACAACAACAAAAAAAAACAGTATAGCACAGGGAGCTCAGCTCTGTGATGACCTAGGTGGGTAGGATGCAGGTGGGAGGGAGGCTCAAGAGGAAGGGGATATATGTATACATATAGCTGATCCACGTCATTGTACAGTAGAAACTAACACAACATTATGAAGCAATTATCTTCCAATTAAAAAATAAATTAAAAAGACAACTTTCTATGTCCTTAAGTTTCAATCATCTTTCCCCGCTTCAAGCAATGTTTCTGGCAATGTTCCATCATGTTGATGGAGTACCAATCTTCTTAGTCTCTTTTGTCATTACTAAAGCGGATCTGTTTTCCTTTTGAGTGATTTTTTTTCTAACAGGACATTCCTGAATTGCCACAGAGTGTGCAATGGTAGCCCATTAAGAGCTTCTTTATTCCAAAAGCTTAGGAAAGCCATATATTTAATTAGGATAAGGCTAAGTAAGCTCATTAGCTTTGTGAGTGTCTTTCTGACAAAGTACATACCAGGTGGAAAGAAGAGTGAGAATGAAGAATGAACAAAAGTTGAAAGGCTGAAGAATGCATAAATCCATGGACTTCATTCCAACAGGACAGAGTGTGTAGGTAGACTTCATGGCAGTGAAGAGTGGAAATGATTGTCGCCACCCAGTTTCTTGGCTCCTAACACTAGGCTGCAGAATTGGAATTTAGTGCATTTGTCTGCAAAAACAATGACATTGAAAGGGTTTGGGATAAGAAAATGTCATTATCATATTCATATGGCTTTTCCCCTAGAACTCAAACCACTTTGCCTTCTTCTGAGTCATTTAATGTGTCTATGGCTTTAGGGGAACTCAAGTTAATTTGAGTCCTTGTCCTAGTTTTTACTGACTTCCAAGACCTGAAATCTATAAATTAGAGTCTGCCGGTGACTCAAACTCTCTGAACTTCATTTTACTTATATGTAAGTAGGGATTGTCATACTAATTTTATCACATCCCTGTGAGGATCAAGTGAGCAAAGATGGAAATCACATTGCCTAGCGCACGGCACAAAATAGATGCTCATCACGAGTTGGTTCTCCTCCCAGGCCTCCCATGGCTTCTGATAATTAGGATGCTAACATCAGAAAGAAAATATCCCCCATGTCAACCTTTGTATTATTTCTCTATTCAATTTATCAGACTTTTATATGGCACATTGTGAGGCCCTGGGAAAAAGATGAATAAAATAGAATCCCTCTTCTTGAGGATCCTATAGTCTAAGAAAGGAGGTGAAGACCACATCAGTAACCAGAACACACCACATACGGAGAATTAACAAAATACCAAGAACAAAGAAGGTAGGGTATCTTGGAGCCAGTGGTTCTGGGAAGACTTCATAAGAGAGCTGATACTTTATGTCAGCTTTGAAGAATGAGGAGGTCAATGGATGAGCAAATCACATCAAAGTAGGATTTCTTAAAGCAAGAGGGTGAATAGGGTCAACCAGCAGAACATGATTCCAGGAAGAATATGAGACCAAGTTATAATGGAATATATCTATCCTACTATGAGTGTGAATTTTATCCTGTACATACAAGAGACCATAAAAGGTGTTCAAGTAGATTTGATATTTTTGAGAGTAGTATAACAGGGTAGAATGGAACGCCACAGCAGGGAGACCTCCAAGAGCCACAGAGACTTCCAAGCTCCAAACTTTGGTATCTTGATGGATGATATAACCAAGACGAAGAGTCTAAGAGAAAAGTTGGGGGAAGTGGGTTGAGGAAGGAGACAATATTATTTGAGACCCTTTGGATTTGAATTGACTCTGGCGCATCCACGTGGAAATCTGTGTTTGAAGTACAGTAGAGAGATCATGATGGATTCGAGGAATCACAGATTATATGTGAGAGTTAAAGCCAAGAATGGGCTTCCCAGGGGGCTTAATGGTAAAAAAAAATCCACCTGACAAGCAGGAGATGTGGGTTCCATCCCTGGGTCAGGAAGATCCCCTGGAGAAGAAAATGGCAACCCACTCCAGTATTCTTGCCTGGAGAATCCCATAGACAGAGAAGCCTGGAAGGCTACAGTTCATGGGGTTGTAAACTGTTGAAAAAGACCTAAAGACTAAACAACAATAAAATCATGAATGGAACCAGCTTCAGCTAGGAACAATTTGAATATGAAGAAAAGAGGGCTAAGGGTAGAATGATAGGGATGATAGTGTGGGTCATAGTGTGAAAAAGAAAAAAAGAGAGAGAGGAACAATATCAAAGATACAAATGGGAAAAGAACCAGGAAAAAGAACATCTAGGAAGTCAATGGAGAAAGCCAAAAAAGGCTAATCATGCTTAAAGCAGAAAGAAATCAAAACATATTTAGAGATATATATGTATACAATATAAGTAAAACATATTTAAGGACATATATATATTCCTGTATAGTCATTTAAAAACCAAGTGAAATACTTATCTGAATTTGTCCTTCTCCTTGTCTTATTACAGAATGGCTACAAATAGAAGCAATTTCCTGAAGAGATTATTAGTTCTCTTCATTCTTAGATGATCTCTGTTAGATGATTTTCGTTCTTTGATGGCACTGTTTGATCGTCCTGTGTCCACTCACTTTACAGTACGATTAATCCCATTTAACGACATAAGACATATTTTCCTGAGGTTCTACCAAACACGCTCCTTTCCTATCCAATGAGCTTTCCTCACTCCTAACCGCTTACAGAATCAAGTATAGAATCCTTTTCTTTGGCATTAGATACCTTTCCCATGCAAGTAACACCCTCATGGTCTGTTAGTGTCTGACGTTTGTCTTCTCCCCCTTGTCTACTCACTGTCCTCTGACAAATCTCACACATTTATGCCTCAAATGGTGTTTCAACACCTGACATAATTCCCTCTACCCTCCACTCAGAGGGGAACAGGGATGCCATGTCATTCCTACACATCCTTGAAGGCTCAGCTCAAGTTCCTCTCCTACTAAAGTTCACTTTGCTTTTCTAAACTTCTATAGTTTTTATTTGGTATTTATCAGGCCCGAGAGCCGCAGACCTGAGCTGGGCCCCTAAATGACTGTGTGATGTTTGGGAACATCTCTGATTCTCTGTTTTCTCCCTTATAAAATGAGATCATTTTTAAGGTTCTTAAGCTCCAAAATCACAAGATCGCATATGCTGCAGTGTGTGTGTAGCTAAAGGGATAGAAGTTTCTAAAACAGAAGAGAAGAAATCGAAACCATGATACTGGGCATGTGCACACCACATGTACACAAGGGTGCAGGTGCACGCATGCACACACACACTCATCCAGTAAGGAATGAGTATCTTCCAAGCAATGGGGCTTCCCTGGTGGCTCAGCTGGTAAAGAATCTTCCTGCAGTGTGGGAGACTTGAGTTCAATCCCTGGGTTGGGACGATCCCCTGGAGAAGGGAATGGCTACCCACTCCAGTATTCTGGCCTGCTGAATTCCATGGACTGTATAGGGGGTTGCAAAGAGTAGGACGCAACTGAGCAACTCTCACTTTCCAAGCAATGAATATACTAACACTAGGACTTCACCAATGAACTAGGTTTGGGGACAAAGCATATATATATAGAACGGGATGATGGTGACATAGTCATGGACTGTGTCAAGCATGTCACAGAATTGGAAGCTAAGTCCAGAAGAAATGTCAGCTTTTGAAACACTGTCAACAAAGTGGAGTGAAGACCCTTATTACCTGACTTGGATGACTCACCTCATGCTCTCCTCTCATGAATATTGCTCCATCTTCTAAAAACCCTCTGAGTATACTAGTCATAATTTCTGAGTACTTTTTTAGTTCTTTTTCCCTCCCTGAATTATTTCTCTTTCCTTTGGGGTTGGTTTTCTTTTCTGGTGTTTTACTTTTGTGCTGTAAATCCAATGCTTGTTGACCTATGATTGGCCCTTCAGACTTAAGAATGAGAGAGTAATAAAGTTATTTATATGTCTGCCTTTCTTACTGGACAGTAAAATCTTTGAGGGAAAGCCTTATGTTTTGTTCACCTGTTTTGCTACAGTTTTTTTGCAAACTTGGGATGCAATGTTACAAGGATAGTATTTAGAAAATAGTAATTCACCCTTTCTTTTCTATTCATACTTACTTGGAGTAAGGGTGACATTAATAATCAACAAGAAAGACTGAGTCAGCTATGTAACTGTATTCTGTGATCAACAGTTGAATCATTACACCATTAATCACACAAATGAGAAGTTTCATCTGGAAACAAGCAGCCAGAAGGAAGACGACATGAGGCATTAAAGGTACAATGAAACATCTGAATGACTTTTGAACAAATACCATTTCATATGATGGGCACTTACCCATATCAGCTACTATTCTGAAAATTCAACATGAAGATCTCTCAAGCCTATCTTTCCCCCATTTACAGACATAAAATCAAAAGGCAAAAGCATAAATTAATATTGCCAAGGCCACATGGTTAATAAATGGCAAAGCCAAATTTTGTCTCCCAGCCAACCATTTCTAAACTAGTCATTAAACCTCTAACTATCATAAATTAAAGGCTTTAGAATCTGGATGTGGGTGAAATTTGTTAGCGATTGGACTTGCCCACTGATGAACTGATAGGATCAAAGGCAGGGAAGTCAAGAGGAGATATTTGCAGTGCTCAGTAAGTTAGATCTTCAAGATCTACACCAAAGTCAGGAGGCTTTTGATGGCAGTCTTATGGACATAAACGTGTCTATTCTCCCCAAGTGAAATGCAAGGTCCTGAGGGGTATGGATAGCATCATGTTCTTCTCTCCATATTGTTCTATTAACATAAATATTCGTCAGTTAATTTTGAAATGCTTTCCACCACCTCGCCTTTCAGATCAGGCTCAGTTATCTCTTCTCTGTGATGTTTAGCAGGAAAGCAAAGGCACAGATAGATGACTTCTAAAGCTCCCTTCCAGGGCTATGCTATGGTAGGGGACAAAAATAGATAGGAAAAAGCACCAACATCCTTATGGCCTTCTGTGGCACAGTTGGAGAGAGCTATGCCAGGGTTTCTGATTTTTAAAGATTGTTTTTTTAAAAAAAATTTTTTTAAAGATAAAATGGAGTTCTGAGCAATTCTCAAAGCGGCTTATTGATCATGTCACCCAGGTTTTCTAAACGCCACCCTGGATACATAAGAAATAGCAAATTGGTGCTAGGAAAAGGAGCTAGTTTTTCTGATGGCCTCAAGGATATGTCAGATATAAGGGCAAGCTGTCTAAATATTTCTAGACTACAACATTAACGAGAAGAAGAGCAGTCTAAAGCTTTTAAAAAACAATCTTCAGTCATAAGAATACATCTGAAAACTTGTAACAGGATTGAGGATAATATTTCTTAAATGCCACTCTAGATTGTTGAAGCCATTTTGAAGTTATCTTTTTGCCTCCAAACAATGGCAATTTAATATTAAAAATAGTACAATACAGCAATTTTGAAGCAAAAGCTACCAGAGTCACTCTGTAATTGACTCTATCCTTGGATACATCATTCTATTTTTCAAAGGCTAAATGCAAGTGCAAAAAATATTATTGAGTCATAAAAGGAAGAAAAAAGGATAATGATAAGAATGTTCCAAATCTACTCTTGAAAATTTAAAAATAGTGCATCGTATATAACCATTTTCACTGAATAGCAAAAACATACAGGCATGATTCAAGCAAAGATAATTAGATGGCCTTGCTTTAAGACAAGAGTCCCTCAAATCTTTGAAAGCATCAATTGATTCTATTATCCAGTAAGTTCCCTATATATGAATCTTCAAGGTGCAGACTTGCAAAGATGTGAACATGCATTGAAGACCTGCTGGAATTGGAGGCCCAGAGAAAGGACAAAGAAAGACAAAAGGGAGAAGTAACTGAAGAACGGAAGAGATTCACGACACAGGAAACAGCAAAGGATTTTCTTTATTTGAGGAGACAGTGTTAATTTTTGAGACACAGGACCTGAACATAGATCAGTACACGAAGATTGCAACAGCTGTTCAGAATGCAATCCAATGCTCTGGAGTCATCTATGACAAGAAAGAAAGAGCTACGACCCAGACATGGGGCTTTCCCAGGTGGCTCAGTGGTAAAGATGCTGCCTGCCAATGCAGGAGCCACAAGAGATGAGGGTTCAATCCCTGGGTCAGGAAGATCCCACTGGAAATGGCAAACCGCTCCAGTATTCTTACTTGAAAGATCCCATGTACAGAGGAGCCTGGAGGGCTACAGTCCATGGGGTTGCAAAGAGTTGGACATAACTGAGCAAATGAGCACATATACACATCCAGACATCACTGGATCCTTTTTTCAAGAGAGTAGATAGAATTGAATCCAGCAAGGAACCAGAACCTGGGCCATCAACGGCAGGTGTGAGTGAAATTGCAGTTTGCCCTCCATCTCCTATTGCTGATGATCCTTCAGCTCTACCATCTTCCGCCACCTCTCCCTTCCCCAGTCAGTAATGCTTCTTGCCTGTTCACTGGATACCAGCCCCTGTAATGCCAGCTGCTGTGCCACACTTTTCAATGTACCATATTTTTCAAGGCACTGTAAGATTAAAAATGTTCTCTTTATGGTTTGTGTTTGTTGGCTTTTTATGTATTATTTGTGTGTAAAGTATTATAAATCTATTTCAGCACAGTATTATGTAGTTGATTTTGCTAGCTGGGTACCGAGGCTAACTTTGTTGGATTTAAATTGAACTTACAAACGTGTTCTTGGAACAGAACTTGTTGGTATATAGGGGACTTACTGTCATGAATACAGTTGATTTTAAAGATAAAAACACATCGACTAAGACAGTTCCTAACTTCCAAATAAGCTATTTATCAATAGACACAATCTGCTCACCTGCTGCTCCACCCCAGGTGATGAAGCCATCTCTGACCTCACTGAGAACACCCATTCCTTCTGACCTTCTTCTTTAAGCTGATGTCCTCAGTTGTGAGGGCTCTCCTTCCTGGAGCTTTGAATCTGTAGGGTGTAGTTCGGGCTGAAGCAGAAAAGGAAAGACAACCTCAACGGAAGTAGGTTACCTTTATTCAGGCAAGGATGGTCGACAGTTGGCCTAACGACCAGGCTGAGCACCGAGAGGGATCAGGGAGGCTCCATATTTATAGGGGGTTTGTGGAAGGTTTCTGGACAGGGGGTGATAAGTCTTCTGGGCAGGTGTATGGGGTGGAAGGTTTCTAGACAGAGGGTGAGAAGTTTTCTGGGCAGATGTAGGGGTAGAAGGTTTTTGGTCAGGCGGTGATAAGTCTCAGATAGATGCAACCAGCCTGGAGCATCAGGGTGGGACCTAAAGTTCTGTTTTGTTTTTTCCAAAGTTAGATGATTCAGCAAGGGCCTTTGAGACTGTTGTTTTCTTTTTTAGGACCAAAAGACTCCTTCAGAATCCAGTTAGGACCCCAAGAAACCACAATATAAGGAGCCTGTGCATGCTCAGTCACTTCAGTCGTGTCCAACTTTTTGTGACCCCATGGACTGTAGCCCGCTAAGGTCTTCTGTCCATGGGATTCTCCAGGCAAGAATACTGGAGTGGATTGCCATGCCCTCCTCCAGATGATCTTCCCAACCCAGGGATTGAACCTGCGTCTCTTGCAGCTCCTGCCTTGTAGGCAGATTCTTTACCCACTGAGCCACCTGGGAAGCCCATTATGAGCCTACTACAAAGAAATTCCCCTTGTAATCCCAAGAGAGGAGCCCTGTTACCTCTTGCTTGCCTATCCTTATTAGTACCCTATTGACTTAGTGCCCTGAACCCTCTTAAAAATGACCAGGCCCTATGTTATCAAGGGCTCCACAGCTTAGAGCCACCAAGAATGGAAGTTCAGCTATGTGTGAGTTTAAAATGTCTTGGTGGACTGGCCTGTGGTTTATCTTTTATGACACTGTTTCCATGGGGAACCATGTAGGACTCCAACCAACTAATTTTGAAACACATATCTAGAGCATAACCCATATCTAGGCTAGGGACCACGCATAATAATAACAATGACCCAAGATAAGCGGCAGGAGCTGAAATTACAGAATTGAAAATATTCCACTAGGGAAAGAAGAGGAACTGAGATATTGAGAATGTATATTTAATAGTTGTAGTCATAGAAAGAGAAAGCAAATTGGACAAAAAAAGAGAAGAAGGAAATTACGAAGGGGTTTTAGGTGAAGCTGTTAGATAATAATTCTGTCATGGGAATGCCTATAAAATGCTTACGCTGCAGTCTAACAGATCCCAGAATCCACCAATAGTTTAGGAAATCAAGCTGTTGAAAGTACAGTGGCTTTGTGTTTAGAATGTCCTCCCTGCTTTAGGCTAAGAAGTGTGTCAACCCTAGATGTTAACAATAACCAAAGAGAAAAGAAAGCAAGTAAACACCAAAATATCACTCTCTTGGTTCCTCTTTTAAAAGAAAGGCACTAGAAGAAACAGAAAAAGGACAAGGCCATGGCACTAATCCAGGCATAACTGAGAGGTCATAGTTGTGTAGATGGAACAAGGATAACACCAACAGGGTGTGGAGTCGTTCAGGTGTGATTTAAAATTGTGAAGGCATTTGTATTTAATTATGAAGTCCTTGGGGGCTCTTCCTTTTCCCCTTCAAATGAAGGGAGTCATCAGGAATGGAAATTACTCAATTGTGAGATTAAGAAGACAATGTCCTAGATTCCAATCAGGGCCACCACGGTTCTGACAAATTGCACCTGGACCTCTCTTTCAGGGCGGCAGGATACCACTCCGGGGGATTTTTCCATCAGCCAGAGTACACCTACCTGGATCTTTGTAGGTGTGACCTTCAATTAAAGTAATGATTTCCTCATTACCCACAGGCTGATTTTACAGAGAAAGTCCCAGGGAGCACGAAATGGGAAAACTCAGAAGGAACAAGACAGAGGATTTTAAAGTCAGGAACGTCATTACAGCCTCAAGGGAACAGGTGGAATCTTCTGGGGCTTCTATAAAACTTTATTGTATTTATATTGTTTTCCGAGGACAGCTTTTATGAAGGGATATGGTTATTAAAACCACAGCCAAGGCAGGCTTTAATAGACGGATGGAGGAGTTCCTCTCTGATTCCCTCATGCTTTTTGGGCCAACACATTACTGAGGAATATTTTCATGTTAGCAACAGACCCAACATCCTGGATTTCATGATACTGAAAACATTTGCTGCAACTAGCTAGCCAGTAGGAGCCCACCCAAGATCTCTACGAAGACCCCCAAGTTGGCCCAGAAACCTTCTCGGTCAAAAGCAGAGTATGTGGTTGGCAGAGTTTTCAACCTCAAAAGCAGATACGTAATTAAGCTCAAGGTTGGTATGAAAAATACTCTAAAAATAATACATTCCTGGTATAGAAGCTGAAGGCAATATAAAAGGAGACCTACAACCAAAATGTGTTATCATTTGTCTTCAGCTTGACCTGGCACTAGGGAAGCTCCATCACTACTCCTGATTGGAACTGGAAATAGAGAGCAGAAACACAGTTTGAGGAACTTCCCTGGTGGTCCAGTGGTTAAGAATCTGCCTTGCAATGCAGGGGATGTGAGTTTCATCCCTCTTCAGGGAACTAAGATCCCACATGCCCCAGGGCAACTAAGCCTGAGCACCACAACTAGTGAGTCCGTGTGCTGCAAGGAAGGCTACCTCTTTCCACTGACAAGGGTGTCTATTAGAGCAGACACTTTCCAGCAGAAAAACAGCACATGCTCAGAGAAAGCTAAAGAAGAAAAGCCATGCTTTAACCTGTATTTTCTCAATAAATCTTTTTCTTAATTTTTATATTTAGTTCACACACAAATATTATTATGAAATAAGCACTCCTGATCCCTGCTGAATAGAACTATTGACTTGCCTTATACTTATGGGAGATCAGGCAGAGAAATTTTAATGAGGGATGTCTGGATCTGTGTGTTTTTGTTTCTTTGCTTAACTTCCTCATGGTTTTGATCATCCCCTACCAAGCCTCTGATAGTATTTTATTATCAGATTTGTCATGCGAGCTGACAGTATATATAGACAGATAGACACAGAACAGGCTCTCCATGTCACTGTCCATGTTAGGAACACAAACAATTCAGAAAGAAACTATACTGAGAAGGTTTCAAATATCATACGTGCAAAGCCCCGTAGATGTGTTACTCCTGTGATGTCCTGGTACAGCCCTCCCCCACATTCAAGGTCTCATGTGACCTTGGATGATGACCTGTCCACTCTAATATCTTTTAAAAAACTGACCACAAGACAGTAGAATCACTCAGTTTCGCAACACCTGCCAATGCAGAAGACGCAGGTTTGATCCCCGGGTCGGGAAGATTGCCTGGAGAAGCAAATGTCAACCCACTCCAGTATTCTTGCCTGGGAAATCCCATGGACAGAAGAGTCTAGAGGGCTACAGTCCATGGGGTTGCAAAGAGTCAGACATGACTTAGCAACTAAACAGCAACAAGGTCCTAAAAGATGAGTTAATTCAGTTTCTGTCTTTTACAGATGTAAACCTTAGCAACCCAGCAGGATGAAACAGGGTGTTCAGAATTGCAAGGTCATGGCGGAGCTGGGACTGTACTCCTACTCTCTTCAACTAAGTTATGTTTCCTGTCAGGCGCTCTCATCGGTGAGGCTGTCCCTGCCATTGTTCTCATCCGATTTAAACCTGTATCCTTTAAGAAGTTTTAAAGGGTAACATTTTGTGAAAGAAAAGAAACCAGCACTACAGGAGCTTGTTTCCAATACATCTCAGTATAGTCACCTGGTTTTTTGGTTTGGTTTGGTTTTGGCTTTATTTTGGCCACGACCCCGAACTTGTAGGAACTTAGTTCCTCAAGCAGGGATCCAACAGGTGTCCTCTGCAGTGAAAGTGCAGACTCCTCACCACGGAACTGCCAAGGAATTCCCCAGTCACCAGGCTTTGATGCTTCATTTTGCTACTGTTTGGTGTATCATAGTGATCAATTTGCAGATATTGAAAAATGCTTGCATCCCCTGGATAAATCGCACTTGATCGTGGAGCATGATTCTTTTGATGTATTGTTAGATTCAGTTAGGTAATGTTTTGTTGAGAATTTTTACATTTATGGTCATCAGTGATACTGGTCTGTCATTTTCTTATTTTGTGGTAACTTCATCTGATTTTAGTAACAGGGTGATGCTGGCCTCGTAGAATGAATGCAATTTGGGGGATAATCTGAGAAGGACTGATGTAAACTCTTCCCTAAATGTCTGATAGAATTCATCTGTGAAGCCATCTGGTCCTGGACTTTTGTTTGCTGGGAGTTTTTCTTTTATTATGGATTCATTATTGCTAATTGGTCTGTTCAAATTCTTTCTTCGTTTTCTGTGGAGCTTAACATACCTCAAGAAAACATATCACACAAGAAAAATATACAGTCCCAAGCCTTTATGATGCAACTGCTGTTTATTGCAAAATTTAAAGTTAACCAATCATGTTACTGTAAAAACTTTTCATTTGTTGAAGAAAACATTATTTTGTCAGTAAGTCTTAGGCCATGTCTTCACGGCAATCTCTTCACAGTAAGTATATCCTCATTTCCCCCTGAATGGCAACTTAGAATTTCTGAACCTCGGTGATATACACTGACACCAGCATGCATGGTGCCTTATTTAGTATCCTTATGAGTGTATTCTGGAAGTTTCCTCACTTCTAAAATCTTCTCTGAAATCTCACCATTCTGTGTGTTATGCATTGTGCTCTTAAAGTGATTTATTTCTTTCAAGGTCTTTGTGAGGAACAGGGAAGAGAGAATAAAATACAGGAACTTCACTCCAAAAAGAAGATGGAGTTAAAGATGAACTCCTTCACCTGCTTTATAATTTTGACTGACAGTCAACCCTGAATGAAGTACTACCTTCAGATTGTATAATAAAATCCATGGACTCATGTTATCTGCTATGAGTACATATTTAGGTGAAAAGCTAAAAACAAAGCAAAACACAACACAACACAATAGCATCAACCCTAATCAGAACAAACAACTACAAGTTTTCATACACTCTCATTCAAAACAACTAAGTAACAAAGAGAAGAGTCTTCTGAAGAGCAGACAACTGTTGACTTCTGTAGTCTAGCATTCCTTTCCCTTTTTTCAAAGAATCCAGAGATCCTCTTTTTCTTTAGGAGAATTCCTCTCTGCATTTTGTCTATCACATGGCCTCATGGCCACAGGTAGGGCGGGCAAGTGATCCAGGCCAGTTAACAAGAGTAATCCATTTCCCTTGGGCATATCATCCAAGTGGAGCCAACCAGAATTTTATTAAAGATAATTACATCTTCTGGGGGAGAAAGCACCTGCCCCCACATCCTTCCTCTGTGATCACAACCTGGAAAGAAGGCTCGCTTAAGTCTGGAACAACCATGACTGCCTGATAACTCTGCCTGGAAAGCTCTCACCTGAGAAGGAAGCCGACTCAGATGAAACACAGAAAATGCCCTGCTGATTGGCACCAACTGAATCTTTGGCTCTACCTCTGCCTGAAGCCAGGTCCACTCCTTCACTTCCCAGATATGACAATTAAAAATTGCTCTTTTGTTTTATTAATCCATTTCTGGCTGTGCAATGGACAACCCTGAGTACCACACACTCATATATCCTGTAATTGACAAGGAAGTTCCTCTTACATATAACAGGAAAAGTTGTGATCTTATATCTACATAATAAAAGACGTTCACTTGACATGATCAAGACTAACATCAGCTTCATAGATAACAGAGTTTGTCTGTCTAGGATAGATAACTGTGTGAAAACCCAAGGCAGACATTTTCAAACCAAAGCCCAAAGAACCTTAAAAATCAATGAGACAGGAGTCTGCTTTGGCAGAGAACATTGAATCTGAGTATGTTTGAGTCAATTTGCTGCTGCTGCTGCTAAGTTGCTTTAGTCGCGTCTGACTCTGTGTGACCCCATAGACGGCAGCCCGCCAGGCTCCCCTGTCCCTGAGATTCTCCAGGCAAGAACACTGGAGTGGGTTGCCATTTCCTTCTCCAATGCATGAAACTGAAAAGTGAAAGTGAAGTCGCTCAGTTGTGTCTGACTCTTAGTGACCCCATGGACTGCAGCCTACCAGGCTCCTCCATCCATGGGATTTTCCAGGCGAGAGTACTGGAGTGGGGTACCATTGCCTTCTCAATTTGAGTATGAGCTAAAATTTGAGTACTGTCTAAAACATCTAGTTTATCCTTAAATATAACCCCAAAGTCTCTAAAATCACAAAGAGGTTTGAAAAGACAACACTGTGCCTTTGTACACCTGACTGGAGACAACAGCACAGTATGAATTTAAGAAGACATTTGGTATCGTAAAACACAAGCTACTGAATATACACTGAATTTTCAAAAGAATGAACCAACTGTGTTAACTATTTTACTATAAAGCCTTACTTCCAACTTCTGTAAGATAAAACCTAAGTTCAACATCAATTTCTCATATTTTATCCCATCACAGAATTGCTGCATAATCTTGTGAAATTTGAACATACCACCTATCCTGGTTTTTCCATCCACGGTATGAGAGAGAGAAGCAGTGCCATTAGAGGCTGGTAAGACCCAGGTCCATTCTGAACTCTGTTAATGCAAATATATGCAATATAATTAGACAGACCCAATGCCACTTGCTTTTTTGCCTTGTATTTCAAAAGGCAAACTTATACATATATTTTCTTATCCCATCACATTATAATTTTGCTGTCTAAACTTTTATGGTTCTATTATTTCCAGTTCCTACAACTAAAACTTACACTGAAAAAAATCAAGAAGAGAAGGTTGCAGGAGTGTCTCTTAACAAATATTTGTCCTTCCTGTCTACACTGCTATTTATTGTCCCTGCTGGGGTGTTTACAGCATTCGAGTAGGAGGAAAGCATGCCTGCAAAAGGTAACCTGCTGCACTAATTGGCTGAAAATTTTTTTAAATATAAAACTTCCAAGAAAACCTGCTTTGTTCTGCATGGCTTTCTCACCTCATACAAGCTTTTATATGGTATTAGGGCAAGTCTATCCAGGCAGTGAATTTTGTAGCTGAAAATCACCAAGTATTAACGTATCACTTCCTACATAGGAGGCAAAGCACTAACAATCTGATGGTTTGACGTACTACATTGAAGAAAGATGCCCATTGACAAACAGTCTACACAATATGTTTGTCTGAACTATCAAGGCAGGAAGTGTGAATGAAAATCACTTAGTCATGTCCGACCCTTTGTGACCGCATAAACTATACAGTCCATGGAATTCTCCAGGCCAGAGTACTGGAGTGGGTAGCCTATCCCTTCTCCAGAAGATTTTCCCCACCAAGGAATCAAACCAGGTCTCCTGCATTGCAGGTAGATACTTTACCAGCTGAGCTACCAGGGAAGCCCAAGGCAGAAATTATGTAACAATTCAAAGCAAGCGAAAGAATCACATAAATATCTGTGAAAAACTTATGCAACACTGATGGTGACTCTGAAACTGACAAAACTAAAAGAAATGCTTTGGTTGTATTTCACATTAATTGTCTAAATAAGTCAGTCTGTGGATGTCTGGCATAGGGTGTAAAACAAATTCTAAAACCTTCTTTGGCCATCTCTAGAAGATTAACGGACAAAGATGAGCATGAGTAGGGGACAGACATTACTGAAAATAGATATTTGGAGTAATACTTCCCGTACATCAAAAGACATAGTTATTAATTTGTTATAAATAATGCTTAGAAAAATTCCCATTTCTTAAAGCGTTTATTGAGGATCTACTATGAATCACTAAAGTTGAGATAATACCTTTCATATGCTATTATTATTTCAGTAGGATATTTTTGTGATTAGCATATTTTTGTGAATTTTATGAAAGCCTAGCCAATTTTTCTAGGAAAATGTTTTCTTAGCTCAAATTCTCAAACTATTTTAATCAAAAATTTTCAAAACCATAGCAATAGCAATAACAGCTTCTCTAGTCAGTTTGGTCTTCACTCCAATTTCACTGCTCTTTGTAGACTTTAAGTACCCCTCTGTGTCTTGTTATAGGAGACAGGAGATAATGAAAGAGAAAATACTGTCCACTTATTCTACAGAATGACAAACCTGCTTGCAATTATACTCATCAGCTCCTCTTTCTCTATAGTTTTAACAAAGGAGCTGTCCCTCATTCAATCTAGAGTAAATCATCTTTCTGCAATCCAGATTATATCCCCTCCTGCCTTGTCAGGCGATTTATACCTTCATTATCTTTTCTGTGCCTTATTTTCAACATCTCCCTGGATACTAGAGTCCACCCACCAGCAAAATGTTTAAGAATGTTCAAAACCCAAACCAGACAAAGATTGCCACAGGCCAATATCCTTGATGAGCACAGATACAAAAATTCTCCATAAAATATTATTAAAACTGAAGTCGACAGTACATTAAAAGAACATACACCATGATCAAATGGGATTTACTTGGGATGCAAGGTTGGTTCAACATCTGCAAATTAGTCGGTGTGATACACTACATTAACAAAATGAAGGATAAAAATCATATCATCATTTCAATAGATCCAGAAAAAGCATCTGACAAAAATTCAACATCTATTTATGGTATATAAACACTCAACAAATAGGGTAGAGAGGGTACATATCTCAATATAACAAAGCCATATATGACAAATCTAGTGTTAAGATCATACTTAACATGGAAAAGCTAAAAGGTTTTCCTCTAGAATCAGGAACAAGACAAGGATGCCCACTCTTTCCACTTTTATTCAATATCATATTGCAAGGCCTAGTCAGAACAATTAAGCAAGGAAAAATAAATAAAAGACATCCAAATAGAAAAGAAGTAAAACTGTCACTATTTGCAGATGACATGATAGAAAACCTTAAGGACTCCATCAAAAAACTGTTCAGTTCAGTTCAGTTCAGTTCAGTCATGTCCAGCTCTTTGCGACCCCATGAATTGCAGCACGCCAGGCCTCCCTGTCCATCACCAACTCCCGGAGTTTACTCAAACTCATGTCCATTGAGTTGGTGATGCCATCCAACCATCTTATCCTCTGTCGTCTCCTTCTCCTCTCGCCTTCAATCTTTCCCAGAATCAGGGTCTTTTCAAATGAGTCGGTTCTTCGCATCAGGTGGCCAAAGTATTGGAGTTTCAGCTTCAGAATTAAGCTGTAAACTACAAAATCAATACACAAAAATCTGTTGTGTTTGTGTACACTAACAATAAACTATCAGAAAGAGAAGTTAAGAAAATAATTCCATTTATAACTGAATCATTCTCATGTAAATAGCTAGAGCCATCTGCTAAGAATACAAAATGAAATAATATTCTGTTAGGATAAATTCTATAGTTCTTAACGGTGAGATGTTTTTTGGAGGGCTTTTCTGAGCTTTGGCTGATAGTTTTAAAATTATTTTTTTTTAATTTTCAAAATTCTCTAGAATTATTTTTGGCCTTTGGTTGATAGTTTTAATTTAGGTTTTACTAATTTTTAAAATTCTTCAGAATTTTAGTTCACTATGATTAACTTTTAAGAAATAGCCTTCCCTTGTTTGATGTTCAAATAATGCTTTATAGATTGTTCTACTTAAAAATAGTCCTTTTGAAATGTTGAATATGTTCTCTCTAATGATGTCTTTAGTGATTTGATGAGTATTTCTATGGATTATTATTATCTAATTTTTATAATGAAAAAGTAATTCAATGAAGGCAGAATAATCTAAGATTATCCTTTCAGACAAAAAATAGTTTTCAAATTCTAGCCCTAATATCTGAGACCAACAAATGCTTTGAATCTACTCACGATTCAAAATTTAGCAGTGTCTTCCTGCATTTGTACACACTGTATTACAGACACTTTATATTGTAAACTTTGTTTTAAAACTTTGATGGTAGTCTTTTCTCCAATATTTGAAGAATTTTCAAGATTTTTAAAAGGCTCAAAATAAAGAATCAGAAGGTAAAAGTTCATTAGTTTATTTTCTTCTTTCCTCTGTTAATCCAAATGGAGACAGCTCTACATGAGGTCCAAAAGGGCACCCCTTGAATGACAGTCATTTAACAACGTGCCATTTTTAATGTAATTATTGTAAATAGCGGGCACTTAATCTAAATTCCAATTTTTAAGCTTTTCTGTTTCATGTCTTTCATTCTTACATTTCAAATGTAGGTTAGCTCCTACTAAAACTATGTTTCATGGTTGCTTTTCTGAAATAAGTTGATGTGACTGCTTTAAAAAACTTGACTAGACTTTGTGTACCTGTGTACTAAGTAAGATGGTTGGATGGCATCACCGACTTGATGAACATGGGTTTGGGTAAACTCCGGGAGTTGGCGATGGACAGGGAGGCCTGGCGTGCTGCAATTCATGGGGTCGCAAAGAGTCGGACACAACTGAGCGACTGAACTGAACTGAACTGTACTAAGTACCTTCAGGCATGTCCGACCCTGTGGACTGTAGCCCTCCGGGCTCCTCTGTCTATGGGGTTCTCCAAGCAAGAATACTGAAGTGGGTTGCCATGCCCTCCTGAAGCAACTAGATGTGATGCAGTTCTGAAATACCAATCTCCATTTGCACCAACCTGAAATACCCTGAGGACATTAGTGGCTCAAATGGCCTTCTGGGAGCAATGGATCTCACCTACTTATGACAAATTGATGAGAGCTTGATGAAAGAAATCATACATTTACCACCCAGTCTATTCTTAAATGATGGACCTCTGTTTCAGCCTGGCTCAGGAGGCAGAAGTGAAGGGCTTTCTTCCTGCAGTAACCCCTTCATAGGAGTCCCTGAAGCTGGGTATTGTCCATCCAGGGCCTCTGCCTTGCACTCAGGGAGTGTGGTGGTGGATCTTCCCTTCAGTCGAATCGGGTCCTACATAGTCTGAGGACTTGTGATGTCTGAAAGAGTGATGTGTGTTCGTGAGGCAAAATAGAATCAGCCTAGGAATACTGCCAAATTCTTCCTGTCTATCACTTACCTCACGTAAAGGTCGGTCTGTCTCCTTGCAGAGGGAACACAGAAATCTAAAACTGACCCTCTTTGACACTTAGTGGACTCCACCAGCAGAGGAAAGAGGTTGTTAGCAAGGACAATTTGCTCCGTACCTACCCACTAGCAGCCAATGATCAATCAGTGCGGTAGGGCTCCCATTACCCAGAACTGCATGTGGAAACTCCGGAGTTAGAGAAAACTCTCAGATCAGATGAGACCAGAAAAATCAGAGACAGAACTTAAACATGATATTTCCCCCAGAGTACCTACTGCATGTCTTATTAGTTGGTTGGAGAAAGGCTGGTAAAAATGCTCAGCTGGAGAGCAAGAAAGGCGTTTTCTGCGTGCGACCCTTCCCCGGGAAAGGCAGATGGGAGGAAGAGGGCGAAGTGGCAGGGCGGGGGCAGTGCCTCTCGCAGCGCAGGATCTGATGGCTTTGTTAGCTTGGTGGGTTCAGACTAGGAAATGCACATTCAGCAGGGAAAAGGGAAGAGAGATTGGCGGCAGTTTTCTAAAAACAACACGGCTCAAGTCTCCGCGAGTGCCCCCTCGCTCACCCCGCGGAGGCACAGACAGTTCAACCCGATCCCGAGAGCGAGCGGGACCGCGCGGTTCCCACTAGGAAAGAGGCGGGCAGCCCTGACTCCAGGACGCCCCTGCGCTGCGCCGCGCGGTTCCACTTCTCTGTCAACCTGCCAGTTTCGGAGAGGCGCCTCTCCCTTCGAACCTCGGGCTGAGGTCGCCCGGGGTCACCCCAAATCTGACGATGGCGCTCGCCCCGAGCAGCCGGGGATTGCCACTGCCAGGGGTGCGCCGAAAGCGGGGAGGAGGCGTCGCGCGCCCGCGGTAGCCAAGCGCCCGTGCTTCCCTCCGCGGAGATGGCTCCCCGGGGTCTGCGCGGGCGCGTCTGGCGCCCGGTCTCGCCCCGCTGCTGCCTCTTCCGCCCCACCCAGGCGTTTGACTCTCTGCTTCACAGTGCCACTTTCCCACCGAAGAGTCCGGGGTGGGATAGCGGAGAAGTAGGAAACCAGCGAGGGCGAAAAGGCGCTCGGGCCGGAGGCGGGGGGGTGGGGGTGGGGTGGGGGGGGTAACGGTGGGGATGACGACTCGTGCGCCCAGGAGGCCGGTCTCCAGCTTGGAGGCGGGGACTCCCCGGGCGCTGGCCCGCAAGCCCGAGGTGCAGCTTTGCACAGCGCGCGGGGCTCGCCTGTACCCCAGCTTGCACGCGTCACCGCGCCCAGCCGCCACCCGCTAGCGCGGAGCCCTTGCCGGGGCCCGCGCGCGCTGGGCCTCCTCTCTCGCGTCCCGCCCCTAGTTCTTCCGCCAAAACCTTTGACCAGAGTCTTCCTGCCAACATTCCTAAATCTCTTTTGCCAGCTCTTTGCGCCAGGTAGGAATAAGGTTCTGCTTTCGGGTGTGTGAAGAAACGCCGTTCCCAGAAGGCGGCTGACCTTTTCACCTTCCCCACGAACTCCTTAGGAGGGGGCCCTCGGCATTTACCTCTCTCTCTCAAGGGCCTGATCCAGCAGCCAAAACCTGTTTGCTCCTGAAATGTCCTTGCTATTACTATCCGCAGAGGCTTTCTGCAGCAGTTCCCGGAAAACCCTCGGGGACCGAACTGGGGGGCATCCAGCGCCCACTGAGGACGCGCCGCCGTGGGAGGCGGGGGTGGGCCTGTGTGACAATGGCCTGTAGCCGGAGCCGGCACCGTGAGAGCCCGGCCAAGAGCAACACCCCGCCCCCGCCACTGTTCCTGCTCCCCAGTGATGCACAGGAGCCCCGACCGCTGGACCCCTCATTTCCAAACCCCGAGCACCTGGGCTCCGAATCTGGTGGCTGGGCGGGGTCGGGTGACGACTGCCCCCTAGCTGGAAGGCTCACCACCTCCCACCCTACGGCGTCCCCTCTGGCCGGGAGGAGAGGACACCGGATCTCCGGCAACAATGGAGCCCGCGGCGCGCGGCAGACACCCGGGCTCGCCAGGCGCCCAGCCGCGCACCCCGATAGCGGGCAGGGAGGCCGGGCGGGGCTGCAGCACAGCCTCGTCCGCGTGAGTCTACTGACTCGGCTCTACGTGGCAGCGACACGCCGACCCTCGCCCGGCTCCGGGGTGCGTCCCCAAGCCCTCCCCCTTTCCTCGGCCCCTTCGGGCCTGACCCGCAACGTCCAGGGGCGCCCTGCTGCTCCTGCCCCAGGTCACTACCCGGGCGCCTCGGGCGCCTCCCCGGGGTTTCGGAGTTGGGAGAAGCAGCCGCCACCTCCCGGGCACGCCGCCTGTGTCCGGCTGCCAACCCCCCAAAATCCTAGGGGAGCTGCCTTGCTCTCTTCCGGGGGCCCGAGCGAGCATGCCGAGGTGGGCTAGCACGCCCCTGGCGCTGCCACCGACCTCGACGTCCGGTGCCCCCCAAACACATCCGCCAGCCCGCTCTGGGCACGGAGTCCCGGCGCCTCCCTGCCGGGGAAGATCCCAGCAGGGCCTGCGGGAGAGACGGACAGACGGACGGGGAACGTTCAAGGAGAGAAACTTGTTCCTCCCCGTCTCTTGTCAGGCAGTCGCTGGCGAGCCTGTGCGGGAAGAGGGGCGGGGGAAGCGAGGGAAGGGCTCCAGAAGGGGAGGGGAGGAGGCGGTGGGGGAGGCGGGGGTGCAGTTGGTGAAACTCCTCCGTCTCCCGCTCATCTTTTCATTGCTTGCTCCTCTTCTTCACGCAGACACCCCGACCTCCCTTGGGCGCCAGCTCCCCGGCTCCAACGGGTCCAGAATCAAGCCGGATTTTTTTTCTTTCTGGAAATTGGCGTTGGTGTGTGTTTCTCTACGTCCCTCCTTCTCCTCCTCCCACACTCCCCCCCCCTTTTTTTTTGAGACATGGCCCGGGCAGCGGCTCCTGGAAGAGGAACAAGTGTGGGAAAAGAGAGAGGAAACCGGAGCTAAATGACAGGATGCAGGCGACTTGAGACACAAAAAGAGGAGCGTTTCTCTCGGATCAAGGCACTGCCTCGCTGCTTTTCTTTCTCCAAGACGGTCTGAGGATTTTACGGCTCCGGGAGGAGTGGAAGCGCTCCGGATCGTGGAGATCGCCCCGGGGCTCTCTTTTCCCCGCACGTTCGGTTCTCCCGCGTTCGCCCCGAGGACCCGGCGAAGGGAGGATGGAGAAGGGGCTGCAGCTCCTGTGCGCCGCGCTAGCCCTGGTCCTCAGCGCGGCCGGCGCTTTTCGCAACGGTAAGTGACAGGCGGAGGCGCGCGGCCGCGGGGGTGAACCCGGTTCCCGGCTGCCCGCGCCCAGCTGCCGGGACCCACCGGGGAGAGCCGCCTTCCGGGTGAAGGAAACTTTTAGCCAGACGGAGAAATAAAGAAAGAAGATCAGTTGTTGTAGGTAGGGCAGGGAGATTTCATGTCTTCTGACTCCCTCCTGAAGTTGGTTGTTTGGCCATGGGGTTTTTCCCACCTCTGCTACAAGGCAGAGCGCCCTACCTTCCCAGATCAGCGCACCAATTATCTTAATAATGTTTCCTCCCCAAGGCAATTAGAGGAGACTCCCTTTCAAAAATATGATGCCTGTTGAAAGTTAATGAACACTTTACCGGGAGCACTTCCTGATTCTCCGACAGCTCCCCCGAACTGATTCCTCTGATGGGTGCCCGCAGGAGATAGCGGTTTGCGGGTGGGTGTTAGTCCCTCCTCCGCTTTTTCAAACCAGCCCTGCTCCGTCTGGAGTATGAATGAAAGTTACATCGTGTCAATAAAGGAATCTGATACACACGCTGCAAGGCACCAGGATATGTGAAAATCCCCTAACCTAGTTGCAGCTTCCACTTAGCTTTTAAAACCACTCAGTGTTAAGTAAATGGAAGACCGTGCTGGGTTAGAAGCAGTATCCTGTAACGTAAATAATGTGTTTTAAAATGGGATCTGGTTGTAGGCATGTTCGACTTACACTGTAAAGTAGGTGGAAGCAAGGGGGCGGGTGGCATTATCTTTACAGTAAGTCTTCAGCAATTATTATTAGCTAATTATCAAATATTTACTTTAGCCTGACTTAGATTTCAATCAGAGTAATCAGAACGGGAGCCCATCCGCTACTTACTGGTGGTATATTGTTTTAATAAGAGACCACAAGTGGAGGGGTTCATACTGAGAGAAATTTAAATCGCATCTTTATGATAGGAGTTAATCTCTCTAATATTCTTTTTAGAGGTTTCATGATTGAAGCAATAGATTTCCCCAGCAGCTACCAAGCAATGTTCTAAAAGATATGCTTGGAAGCAAAACACACACAATTGTGAATGTAGAGTTCAATTTATTAATGAACCTCAGATGATGGCATCCTTCTCTAGTCTGGCAGGGAATGAAATAACACTCACCTCCAATTGAAAGAGCTCCAGTGGTTAGACTTTGGAAATTACAGTAACCCAACATCTGCTTCCACGGTGGCGAGTGTTCATAGGATGGATTTGAAATCCAATGCCAATAGCTTTCAGACTTTAGGTTGTGAACTCCGTATGTATGTCTGTGTGTGTGTGTATGTGTGTGTATGTACATACATGAGAGATATACATGCTTCCCAATTTTCTTAGCAGAAATCTGGGGAATGCTGAGACCCTGAGCTGCAATCAGTGACTTGACTGGTTAAACCTATGTTGCTATACTTAACAGTGACCAAAGCCAGTTAATGCCTCTAGCTCAGCAGACCTTTTCCAGCCATGTCCACTTCCTCGGAGTACCAGTGTCTGCTAAATTAATTCATTAACCTTATTTAGGACTAATGGTCCAGAATCATTAGAAACTGCTCGTTCTTAATCAAGTGTTAGAGAGATTTAACAGAGCCAGGGAGTCTAGGAGTCCACATTATCTTATTACACTGTCACTTTCTCAGAAGTCACAGATTAAAGAGCTCTGGTGTGGTACCGAGTCCACCTAAATGTCTTCTGAAGTGACTCTGTCGAGTGGCTACAAGCAGTGCTGTTTTATTTCACTCCTTAACAGATGCCAGACACTGCCATGATGTTTGTACAGAGCTGGAGGAGACTTAATGAGATGGGGTTGCTTTCCAAGTTTTCTGCACATTTAAAATAATGCAAGAGCCTCTGCAGAATAACATAACAGAGTCCAGTATGATCATTAGCTGAGATTCTAAACTCCAGTTACAACACCATTTCTTCTTGGCAAACCTTAAGCTTCTAAAAGCTAAGGAAAAGGAAACCCGTATAAGGCTACCCCCGCCACACACACACAGTCTAAGAAACAAAGTCAAAAACATCTAACAACTGAGAAAAACAAAGTAATTTATATTGTCTTCTCTTTTAATTTATGGGAAATGATTTCTGTAATGCATGTAGCTTTATGCATTTTTGATGTGCACTTCATCTTTCATTTCCATTTGACCTGGTTTTCCTGTAATAAAATTCTGTAGATTTATAAATTCATGCTGAGAGCAAAGAATGCCATTCTTTTTCCACTGGGAATCTATTAGATGCAATATTAAAATCTATATATACCATTACTGAAAATTTGTGATTGATAGGCTTATATGTTTCACTGCTTTCATACCTGTTCCTCTTACATAGCTTATGCACCGAGTTTTTATTGCTCAAAATTAAGCATCAATAAATGTGGCAGCCTTTCAGGCTGAGACTCTCTAATATGAAATCCATCATAAAAAGGGACAGTGAGGGTCCATACTGAACAATAAAGCTGCCCAAAGACTGGTTTCTTTGGCTCTCAGTGAATCACTTCAGGTTTGGGGTTTTTTTTGAAAGGAAGGTCAAAAGTAGTTAGCTCACCTTTTCTAAAATATGAGGGTGTAGCTCACCATCTGTGATACCCAGACCTCCATGTCGGGGAGTTTTTTACAATATGTAGGTAATTAGAATTAATCTGTGTAGCTATTCATTTTTCTTTCTGCCCAGTTACTTTGATCTGGTCTCCAAAACTGAGCAACTTTCCTCGGAGCAGTAGAGCTGAATTATTTCTGCTTCACCACATCTACTTTGTTCCCTGATGCTCTGGATCTCAAAGACCAGAGATAACTCAAAATCACTTACATTTACAGGCAGATAAGACAACAACAAAAAGGGTTTGGCTTTAAGCCAGTTGAAGTCCTGGATGACAATCTCCACTGATCAATGACACAGACCAGGCTTATCATCAAACAGCAACACAAGGGGTCGAATAGCATCTTTTAGTCGCCTTCACTTAGAACTTGCTACTTAATGTGATTACACTTCTGGGGGTATAATTAAGTCTAGCAGAAGCTCCCTGGGGACCATGTTAACATCCATTGAGGACTTAATGTTTTTAATGCTGGAAGACCTTTTTCTTGGGAGGGAACTTTGTGGGAGGTGGGGATGGAGCCCTTTCAGCTCTAAGTCCTCCTGAACCAACTTCCTGAGATCAAAGAGCCTTCTTTGGAGATGTGTTGCTATCAGGGCCACCTGAAGGACCTGCTGGCACCTCTTGGAGCTCCCCTTAAAAACTTATGGAATGTTTAATAACCTGTCATTGATACGTAAAACTAGAATACCTAACTGGTTGTACAGGGAACCATCTAGTACTAAAATGTTCATTTTATTGCAGATAAGTGTGGCGATACTATAAAAATTGAAAGCCCTGGGTACCTTACATCTCCTGGTTATCCTCACTCTTACCACCCGAGTGAAAAATGTGAATGGCTGATTCAGGCTCCGGATCCATACCAGAGAATTATGATTAACTTCAACCCTCACTTCGATTTGGAAGACAGAGACTGCAAGTAAGTGAAAATGTTTGAACAGGGCACCACAGCACCATCTAGTGGGCATGGGTGTTATGGGGGGAAAGTCTGTGAACCATCTAAGATGTAAATGGATCCAGGAGGAATTCCTATCTAGGCCAGATCATGTGTCAATGGTATGGAAATTAAATTATGTTAAGTGATTTCTGAGTTCCCTAAACCAGGGAGATTATATTTAAATGTGTAATCTCTCATAGTCTTTTTCTTGTTAGCACTTTTGGTTTGGGGAACTTGTATTAAGAAAAGTGTATTTAGGTTTTTTTCCTGGAAAGGCGAAGAATTAGAATCCCAACCTCTTGCTTTTTAT
This sequence comes from Okapia johnstoni, assembly GCA_024291935.2. Taxonomy (NCBI): domain Eukaryota; kingdom Metazoa; phylum Chordata; class Mammalia; order Artiodactyla; family Giraffidae; genus Okapia; species Okapia johnstoni. The sequence goes on from CM044324.1 coordinate 12,133,673, forward strand.
TAAATATTGTGGGTCTCTAACATGCAGTGCATTGGCAGATGGTGAGGTTGGGTTTTTTTTTTAACAAATCTGGGGCATATTTTGTGATCGAAGAACTGTGTTTATCTTACTGAGTTTGACATCACCAAAGCAAATTGTCATTGGGGGAAAAAAAAAGGCATATAGGGTAAGTCTAATAAAGGACTTTTACAGTAGGTTAATGATCGCAAGTCTCTTATGAAAAATGCTAAAAAATTGTTAATTCACAATAATATAATGTTTGTTCATGTGCTTTAGCCTTCCTATGGTTAAGCCTTCAATGGTTAAGTTACTAATAATCAATTTACGGCAGGTTTCATTATTATAAAAACATTCTCAGTAGAGAGACAGACTAAATTATAAATCCTCACTTTGTATGAAAGCATTGTGTGTAAGTTTTGCTTTCCACAGTTGGAAAGTATGTTTTAACAATGCAGGCAGCAGTCCACTCGGGTCCAAATTTGCTTTTCTCACTGGACATCCAGCAGGCCACCTGGCTCTGTCTTGTCCACCTCATCCGGTTCTACCATGCTGTGTATTCTCCAGAGACCTGAGCCTGAATATCAACCTCTAATGATGTTTAGACGTTTTAATCTTACTTCTAAAGTGTTTCTTAAGGACTGATAGGTTTTCCCAAGTTTTAAAATGAGTCTGTTTGATATAACTATACACAGTGTAGGCTACTATTTCCATTGGATAACATTATAATGTAGGCAGATTCATTATTTAAAAGATTTTCTTTGCAAACACATAATAACCCTTGTAGAGAAGAACAAAATAGTATGAAAATATTCCCACCTGTCGGAAGTCCTCCAGAACCTGTTGGATTCTGGGGGTAAACTAGTTTTTCATGGCCAGGGAAATGACATCATCTGGTTAATTCAACATCTGGTGCCTGGAGAATTAGCATACATTCATGTGCTGTTGATCAATTTCCAAATAATCAGCAGACAATACAGTAAAATGATGCCAATTTCAATTTAATCTTTGTTCTGTGATTCAGAAGTGCTTCAGGGCATTATATTGACTTTTCAATCTTGTGTGAAAGCTGCCATTAATAAAGTGTTCCAGTAACTTCTTGGAAACGGGAAATTCATTCTCTCCTTTTTTAAGCCAGTATTCTGTATGGTGGTTTTTACAATGTCCATCGCTGAGACAACCTGAAGACTTATTTTCCACTTCATTTATTTTGTTTTGTGTTATGTTTTTGCATCCTGACAATACTTAAACTGCTATAGGGGCTTCCCTGGTGGTTCAGTGTTAAAGAATCCGTCTGCCAATACAGGAGACTTGGGTTTGATCCCTGGGTTGGGATGATCCCCTGGAGAAGGAAATGGTAACCCACTCCAGTATTCTTGGCCTGGGAAATCCCATGGACAGAGGAGCCTGGTGGGCTATAGAATCGGAAATGACTTAGTGAGTAAGCAACAACAAGGAGCTGCTATAGGAGATATTTTTAAGAAACTCTGGTAAAACACAGTTAAGTAATAGCATTATTCCTCAAAATAAGGTGCTATTAGATTCCAGTAAACTCATGTTTGCTAATTTCTGATCTGGGAGTCTTGACCATGTATGTGTGTCATATACTAAAGAATTCAGAATAGTTATTCGAAGTTGTGTGCTGGTCAATGTTAGCAACTGGATTTGAGGAGGGGATGGGTCAAGTCTGGATCTGTGGTATTTGCCAATTTCTGTAGTGAAAATTTTCTCTCCATGGCCAATTTCAAACCACCCAGTGATGTCACTATGCACAGACTTGCAAAGAGATGTGGACATTTGATTCTCATGAGCTGGTGTGAGCTGGCTCCAACACCCAACTGCATAGGAGTGTAAGAAGGGGAAGCCAGTTGCATGAATTAATGTCTGGAAAGTGTTTATAAGCATCTGGCACATGTGTGCATGCTAAGTCGCTTCAGTCATATCTGACTCTGTGTGACTCCATGGACTAGAGCCCACCAGGCTCCTCTGTCCATGGGATTCTCCAGGCAAGAACACTGGAGTGGGTTGCCATGCCCTCCTCCAGGGGAATCTTCCCCTCCAGGGAATCTGGCACATAGCAGACCTTAAATAATTATCTGCCATATCATGATGTGAGGTCGAGCGTGGTGGGAGCAGGGGGCAGCTTTTTGTTAGTTTTGTTTTTTAAAGATAATAAGAAAAGGGGATCACTATAACTCAGAGTAAAGGACCACTCTAATGATATCAGCAAGAAACTGGCCAAGAAGACTGTTTCTGTAATTATGATGGTGACTTTTGTGTTTTAATGCTTCAGAGTAAGGTGGTTTCTTAATTGTAGTAAGTGAGGATTTGTTCTCTGTGAAGGAGCCATCTCCTGGCCAGTCTTGAAGGCTGATGTATTTAGCCTGCTGTAGTCAGTGGAGGTTGTGGTCCTGGAGAATATATTTGTGTTGCTGCCTGACATTTTATCAATAGAAATTCCCCAAATGATATAGGAAGACCAACTTAGGACATTTGCCATCACTATGTTCCCTGACTGGTCCACATGACTCCTGGTTATTGTTGAAGTTTGCAGTTGAAAATTCAACAAACAGCACAATTCTTTTCTCCTTTGGTAAAGATTGTGAGAAGAAGCCACAGCTTTAAAATCTATAGGGGATTATAATTCTCTAGAGGAATGGAAAGCACCAGAAACTCCTATCAGAAGGAATTCATAGACTTCCAAAGTTTATGTGGGATGTGCAAAAATACAGATTTGGGGGTTTTGATGGATTGTGGGCTTGTTTTATTTATAGTAAGTGACAGAGTTTTGGTGGATTGTGGAATTCTTTTGTTTACAATAAGCGACTTCCAAAAATGCGTTTGAGATGACACATCATGTTCAGAGAACTGGTAAGCTCTTAGTGATCGTGTCTGTTAAGAACAAGTTGTTTGTATTATTTGAGACCCTTAACGTCTTTCCCTGTTTCAGCTGTATCTAACAGCAGTCAGGAGGACTTGCTGTACCATGTTCTTGTAAGATAAAATAAGGTAGTGGATATGAAAGCCCTTTGAAAAGTGAAACTTTCACTTTAGAAACTCCCCTAGGAAGCAGTTATTATATTATTAGGATATCTTTAAGAACTTGGTGATTATTAGAACATTCAGATTTAGGAAGCTAGGCAAACTAAATATACTGATCCAGTAGTGGGATCATCTACACATGATACACTCTGCGTTTCCCTTGAATAGTATTTGAATAGTCAACTTTCACAATGGGAAAGCTCGAGAAATCAATTCCTTCACACATCTGCTTGTGGCAAAAACATCCTGGAGACCCAAGTAGACAGCTGTTTCTTAGCGCATAGGGATAAATAAGTAATTAAATAGACAAGTTCTGGTAGGAAAAATATTTTTATTTGTTTATTTTTTTGTTTCCTTTATCGTGAAAATATCCTCTCATAATTTTAACCACGCAGCGAAATGCACACAACTTTTCTTGTGAAGAATGCCAAGTCTGGCCCAGTACATAATTAACTTGTGCTAACTTTGCAAAAAGGTTTTTTACAGTGGATGTCAAGGGGGGGATAGTTTCTTTAGGAAAATGAATGTCCAAGTTGTGTTTGGTAGCTTTAAAAATAAACCGTCTATGTGTAGGCCACCCCTGAATCAGGTTTCACTGCAAATAAGCATCAAAAATATAATATCGGAACTCCCTGAATTCTTTCACTGAACAAGGTGTGGTATCAGTGCATCCATGGAGCCAGAGAGCGTCTGTCTTGGGGCTAACCTTGTGCTGGGATTTCTAGCCAAGTAGACTGCCTGGTTTTACTGTAATGTTGATACCAGAGGAGGCTAGAGAATATTCTGAGTGGAGAAGAAGACATTGAGGGAAAAAGAGGAATCCGATTTCTCTCTTTTGCACCAGCAAACTCCTCCATGCTTGTGAAGTGTCAAAGTGGAGCTAAAAGCAGAGAAGAAAGAAAAAGTCACCTGCTGAGTGTTTATCAGAAAGCAGTGTTCATTGTGCACTGAAATGGTGTTCAGTATTCACGTTGAGCTGGTTGGGTCTTACTCCACTGGGGTTTCCTTCAGTGGTAAAGCGGACATCTTGACTCTCATAAAACTTTATATCTGCGTAATAAACAAGAATCTCATTGATACAGTAGTTAGAATTTATGACGTTTTTCCGGTTTCCCAGCAATGCAAACTATCAGCATGATAATTTATAATGGTTTGTGACAAACACTGCTGAGCAAAGAGGTGTGTGGTTACATTCAGATCAGATGTCGTCATCTGGGGAGCAATAAAAATTTCACAGACATTGGGTTAAAAACATTAAGAAAATGAATGTGAAGTTCCAGAAAGAGAGCCTGAAAAAGTGGCGGTGATGAGCGAGAAGTGAGGTCTTCTGAGTGACAAGTTCATGACTTCACTGCCTGATTTGTCAGGGCTGTTTTGTAGGGTTGCATCAAGACACCAGACTAATTACACATAGAAGCTTTTCTATCTACAATTTAGATTTGTAGTCTCTCTCTTCTGTAGTCAATAATTCAATGTCTTTTTCTTAATTCAACACAGTCAAAGGAAGATTTCACTCTAGTAACTTCATATGAAATTTAGACACAGTAGAACTTAATTAAATAGTGATAATGTTCAAGTTTGGGGATTTGTTGGAATAAATCACACATTGTATCTTTGACACTACTTTTAAAAATTTCCTATGTTGTTATAAACTTTGAAACACCATTTATTTTCATAGAATATATACTCACTGAAGGAAAATTAATCTGCCCTTAGTTCCTCAAATCTGGTTATTCCTGACAATGTAATTATACAGTGGTCACTTTTTAGTTTATAGGGAACTCTAAGTTCCATTTTTGGTTTCCCTAAGTAATATTTTTTGCTTGATATTTGCTTTGTTTGGCATAGATTTTTGCATTAATTTTCATTTTTTAGAATTGCATTAAAGTATTATTTATACTGATTAGGGAGTTTTTGTATCTGAGGCATGGATGTTCCCCCTAGTCCTAGTCTTGGGTTTTTGAGCATCACTTAGACCAAATCAAACAAAGACCTTATTTTTATGGAAAACAGTGGGTATTTTCTGCCAAAGTACTTCTCTTTTTTTCTATGTGAAATATAAAAGTCTACTAAATTATAATCTCTAGAAAAATATACAAAGTAACATTTGATGCAATTTTACAATGGGAGCACATTCATATAAACCGAATCAGAGCAAACATTTTCAGCTTCTTAGTAAGAGGCCGCCTTCTGTCCACTTTCAGTCTCTGACCTTTGGCATCAAGGGCAACTGCCATCCTGACTTGTGTGATTCCATTTTTATAAATTTCAAAATCAGACAAAACTCAACAATAATCTTGAAGTCTGTATATACCATCCTTTGAAAACAGTCAAATCTTTGGAATGGGGATAGAAAAAAAAATGTGTACTGTTCTAATCAGAAAGTACAACTGAAGCATTTTTCTTTTATTTTTTTAAGACAATTGTAGAAATATATTTATTGTTTTGCTATGGTTATGTTAAAAGAAACACAAAACTGTTGGTCTGGAGCCTGATTTTTATGCAAGGGAAATTCAGAATGATCTCTCTTTGCTCTATTTTTCCTCATCTTTTCATTGTCAATTTTGGTCTCAAGTAACTTCGCAATATGGGCAATATGAGAGGCACCACCACCAAACTAAATTCAATTAAAATACTATCGAGTGGGTAAAAATGAACTCTTCTCAGAACAGTGGAGGTCAGTGTTGTTGCTACCACCTGCAGCATCCTTGTTTGCTGCACAGGCAGATAATTATCTACTTTCTGCCTTTTGATTTCTGTCTTCATTAGCACTGATTTAATTTGAACAGAACGCCACGTGTTTAATAAAATTAATTTCCTTTATTATTTCTTCCTATGAGCAATCACATTGGATCATGATGAATTTTGAGTATTACTAGGTTGTTGTGGGGGGGCATTTCTGTAATTTGAAAGAAGCAACCTTTATGAGAAGCTAAAAGAGAAGATTAGTTGAAATCTTATCAAATTGAATCAACATGTGCATGACATTTCCAACCAGATCTCACTTTGGGGAGGAGGCACTTCAGAATCTATCCAAGGGAGACATATGCCTTCAACCAGCATGCGTATTCTCAGCTCCTTCCCTTCCAGCGTAAAACTTGATACTTGCATGCATGCTGACATCCTTCAGCAGAAGCACACACACAAACATATGCGTGTGTGTGCTTGCGAGGAAGGCTATAAAATGAACTTAACTAATGGCCGTTGTAGGATTCATCAAGGCTGATCATTAAGCCTAAGGAAAAATAAGAGACAAGATTAGTGTTCAGATCAGGTTCCAAATGCATCTTAATTGGCTGTTTGTAATCAATCCCGATTGTAGGAGTCAGTAAGTTGGCAGAACATAGCACCTCCAAAGAAAATTTTTCCTGCTCTTCTCTGGTTAATTGAACTGTGTCTAGTATCCAGGTCAGTTAGGATGACAAGAGGTCGAGGTAACTCTCAGACTGGCTGTGAAGCACGCCAAACACATTATGATGGCTTATGGTGAAATCATTTAGTATTTACAGATAGCTTAGAAAATGAACTGCTTTCATTCAGAATTCTACTCAATTTTGCAGCAGCACAGAGAGAATAAAAAACAAACAAAAAACTGGCTTCTGGCCATTCCATTGCTTCTAAAATAGTTTTTCTCCTCATCAAGCCCAGGTCTGTATTGTACACATCTTGTATCATATTTATGTGCAACATGTTTTTTTCTCCTTTAATTTAAATAATCAGTAGAGTGTTTACAAAGGAGTCATCATGTTCTTGTTGTTGGGTCTTCTGTGGCTGCCATAAGCTTTCTAAACACCCTAGGCTTCATCTCACTTAATCTTTTTTTTAAGACTTTTTTTTTTTTTGATGTGTACCATTTTTAAAATCTTTATTGAGTTTGTTACAATATTATTTCTGTTTTGGTTTTTTGTCTAGGAGGCATGTGGGATCTTAGCTCCCCTACCAGGGATCAAACCCACACCCCATGCATTGGAAAGTAAAGTCTTAACTATTGGACCACCAGGGAAGTCCCTATCTCAATCTTTGCATGCCCATTTTGCAGATGATAGTACTGGCCCTTAGAGAAATTAGATTAACTGAGCCCAGATGCTCAGCTGCTGCCTCAAATACCTTTCCGTCTTTGTGATCAAAGGGGCTTGGGATATACTTTTAGAATGAGAAAATTCACATGAAAATTACTAGATTGTTTTTTACTTAGCTGCCATTTTCTTCCATGAAACACCCTAAAGTTTAAATACAAACCAGTTAATTCGGAAGAAGGACTTAATTTTTAAACTCTTAGTTCAGATTAAGTGAAGCCTTGTGCACAGAAGCTTCCAACCAGTTGACAATTTTTCCACTGAGTCAAAACTTGTCTTAACTTAGCAATAAAATTCACAGTGGAGTGGGGAAGGGGGAATATCTAAATTCTGGGTCCTTTGGTTGGTGGAATTCAAAAACACAAAACACACATAAATATAACATTTATTTGAAGCCTGGAAACCAGGCAGCGTAAACTTTCCATTTATACAATTGGTTCAAGGGACATAGGATATACCAGCTGTATACCAGATCCCTACAAGCCCAGGAGGAAGAAGCCTGGGTTCTCTTTCAAACTCTCCTCATTTGCTTCATCTCAAGTGAATAGTGGGAAAGTTTTGCTTTCCCAAAGCTTCCCTATTTTCAGATTTCAATACTTGTGTTGGCCACAGTGATACTGAAAGGGTTAAAGAGAGAATGTTTGCTCAAGGCACTGGGTTTCTCTGAGAAACAGAAGAGTGTTTTTTGAGAAGAAACAGACGCTCCAGAGTATTTTGTTTTTATCTGTTCAGATACTTGTACAAGCAGCCGGCCAGGTTGGAGGTGATGGCTTGTTGCTTCTGTGATAGATTGACGTGTCATGGAGAGCTCGACCTGTCCCATCTGGAAGAGGATGCTAAATGTCTCTCCATTCAAGTTCTTATGTTTCTTTAGAATAGCCAGAGCAGGCGAAGGCAAGTCAGTGCAGTCATGATTCCAACTTCCCATCTGACTCTCCAGCCACTAGATGCTGTGAGCTGGTCAGCTGTTGTGTATGATAGTTAGTGAAATGGCACGATAAAACCTAAGATGTGGTCAAAATCTTAGTCTTGGCTAGACGGCTTTAGAAAATTACAAGTACTAAATTTCCAAATTTAAAGACAAAAGAACACACTCTTGACTCAAAGAAAATGAAGAACACGGAACCCCAGAAAACCTTGGTGGCACTAGGTTGACTTGGTCTGATTCAGGATTATGCTGTTTTTTAGGTATAGTGACACCTACAAAGGGTAGCCCATAATTTGATTTTTCAGCAATGGTTGTTGACACTAAGCTACGGGAAATGGGGGGTGGGGTTAGCACTGATTAGAATTTTCCTTTTGTTCCCCTCAAGGAAAAAATTCTGCATTTTCCTTACTTTTTATTCCAGTGCCAATTTCTTTGTCCCTGGCTAGGGTCACTGCTGAGTAACCATTAGGCTATATTGGGTCAGTCCTGCAAGACACCTCCTCACCTCCCTCTGTAGCTGTGTTACCATCATACCTTGTGTGTGTTAGTTCATTAACACGAGCTGGGGATTTCTGATTGTCAGGGGACCATGTTAGCAGCTCCCTGTGAAAAAGTGTTCTGGTGAAAATTAGAGACATGGGTTATAATTGCCCCTCTGCCATGCATTCCCATCTGTGAGACAGGACACAGGTCCTATGGGCTGGGTTGCAATCTATTAATGGCTTGGTTATACCACCATTAATACAATGGTTTTGACAGTGTTAATCACTATGGCTCAGGAAGACAGAACGACATCATTGTCTGTGTGGACCTAGACACAGCTTCAACTACTCTTTTTCTTTCTTTTTCTGAAGAAAACAAAATGCTTTCCTTCCTCTACCAAACTCAGTAACACAGCATGGATGAGATAATGTAGGTGGAAATATCTTAGGAATACAAGAGAGATATGTTAAATAAAGCCTAGGTATTACTCTAACGGGAAGTGCATCCGCAGGTTTTGTTCCTTAAAATAAGTTCAGACTGTAAACAATAAAGTCTGCATCCTTGGGAGGAGACACATAAATATTTCAAGAGCACGGCACATCTCCACAGTAGAGATGGTATCTCACGCTCAGCGTGTATTCAGCCAACAAGAATTTCTGAATGTTCTTACAGTGAGTTAGCTGGTTAAATGTGTCATTATTGCAGTCTTCTAAAAATCTACACTACTGTGGATAAAATAGATAATAAGGACCTACTGTATAGCACAGGGTACTCTTCTCAATACTCTGTACTGATCTATGTTGGAAAAAAATTTTTAAAAGAGTAGATATACATACACATATAAATAATCACTTTACTGTACAGCAGAAACTTAGAACATTTTAAATCAACTGTACTCCAATAAATTTTTTTAAAAAAATTAAAAGTGAAAATAAAAATCTATGTGGTTTCTGGGGAATTCAAGGAAGATGCTCATTGTCACAAACTAGATAAAAGCTTTCATAGCCTTGAAAGAGTTATTATTTGCCCAGGTGTGCCTTTGGAAAACTTACAAACATTGGGTTGGCCAAAACGTTCATTTGGAGTTTTCCCATAAGCTGTTACTCAAATGAACTTTTTAGTGACCCCCAGTATGTTCAATACAATCCAATGAGAAATCAGCCTTTCCTTTAAGACAAGAGCCAATGTCATGGTGATTCTTACAACAGGGCTGTCCCTTCTTCCCAATCAAAGAAAACAAACAGTGCCCTTTTGGTTGGGTCCAAGAGTAGGAAACTACGTGGATGTTGTATTATAAATTCATACAGAAAAGCAGCAGGGAAAATCATGCTTTAAAGTTGATGGTCCCTCCCACCATCCCCACTTTCCCTCAGTTTCTAGCAGCCTCCACCCTTTGCATCTTGCCATCTCCTCCCACCATGTCGGATTAAGACAGATTTCTCAAAAGTGAGAGAGTTCTCAGTAGCCTCGAGAAAAAGCCCGTCCACAGGAAGGTCCTTAGGATAGCGGCTGAGAAGAGATGACTGTGTTGGTCTCTTCTGCCCACTCCACCCTCAAGAATGCTCATATAGGATAAAAGGGCATCTGCAGGCTCTCTGGGTCCCCAGCACTGTTTTCCTGTGAAATGACCACAGCTGGCTTTGGCTGGGAGTCCAACAGAAGGGCTTTGCTTCCTGTCTTGTGGGACCATGTAGACCTCCTGGGTCCAATAGATTCTGTAGGACTTTCTATTCATGAGTAAAAGAAACCCTCCTTGAACTTGTTACCCTTCAAACAAAACTTTCGCCTTTCTTTCGTATGACTGCCAAGGGCTTTGAACATGGTGTCTACACCCCAGAACTCCACTTTCTCCTTTAACCCTTTCCAGCCTAATTCCTCTCCTCTCCATTTGACAGAATTTTTTGCTCAAGTCTTAGATCCCAGTGACTAGTCTCATGCTGCAAACCACCGGCCTTTTCTTGGTCCAGATTTCTTCACCCTTTGCACAACATGATCCAGAACCTCCGAGCTTTCTTCTCTCCTGAGTCTCATGGCCCTGTGCCATCTTGGTTTCATCTCCACTTCTCTGGCCACTTTTTTTTGTGGCTAGTTTCTCTTTCTCCTCCAACATGTGAATACAGGCCTTTGCCAAGGTTTGGACTTGACCCCAAATATCTTCTTCCTGAGTTGCCTTTTTGAGCCACTCAGCTTGGATTATACCAAGATTTCTGTCCACCTCAATTTGGCCTAAAGTATTGTGTGTGTGTGTGCTGTGTGCTCATTTGTGTCCGACTCTTTTTGAGTCCATGAACTGTAGTCTGCCAGGCTCCTCTGTCCATGGACTTTTCCAGCCAAGAATACTGGAGTGGGTTGCCATTTCCTACTCCAGGGGAACTTCCCGACCCAGGGATAGAACCTGCGTCTCCTGCGATTCCTGCCTTGGCAAGTGGGTTCTTTACCACGTACTACTTGGGAAGCCCTCAAGGATTGAACTTAGACTTTCAAACTGTTTCTGGGTGATGCTGACTGCCTGGATGATAGACTGTTGCCCCAAATGAACCATCAAAGTGGACCCCTTCCCTGAGGAGTAACTCTCTGCTGCCTTTTCCTACTTATCCACCCTTGAGACTCTGGGACATCTCCTAATTTCTAGTTGTCCCCCAAATCAGTTTAAAGCCTCTAAATCACATATCTGCAATATCCATCACATCTATCTTTTCTGTTGTGTTCCTCTGGTTAGCTCTCAAATCCTAACACTGGTTAACCTCTCCCTGGTGCCGATGGGTTAGCCTCAGGAGCAGACTTCCCTTCTTCTCCCCTCTGTTTAGAAACATCAAGAGTTTCCCATTCTCTTCTTGCTTCATCTGTGCTTCTCAGCCTTGAATTGAGAGTTCAATTCAACTAGAAATGAAACCCTGTCACTTTCAACCACCCCTTGGGCCTTTCTCCTCTGGTTCCCTTTTACCTTCCACCGAAGTAGCCACTTTGGAGTTCTTCAGACTCACCCCTGCCTTCCTACCCCAAGCATCTTCATGGGCTGTTTCCTTCCCAGACGGGTGAGGGGTCAATGCCCTACACAGACCTCCATCTCCCTGTCAACATGTGGCTCATCCTCTGGCTCCATCACAGTGAGGATTCTTTCTGAAAGCTACTTCTGATTAAATGTGGTCTCTTTCTCTGTCCTCAGCACCCCCAAGAGCTATGTCTATGCATTTACTCATGTTCCTTCCAATTTCTATATTTGGTCATAATCGTTGGTATTCAGCTTCCCTGGTAACTCAGTCAGTAAAGAATCTCCCTGCAGGGCAGGAGACCCACGTTCGATCCCTGGGTTGGGAATCCCTGGGTTCGATCCCCTGGAGAAGGAAATGGCAAACCACTCCAGTATTCTTGCCTGGAGAATCCCATGGACAGAGGAGCCTGGTGGGCTGCAGTCCATGGGTCGCAAAGAGTCAGGCATGACTGAGCAAATAACACCTCATTGGTATTCTGCTACTATTCACCCAGCTAGTTCAGAAAATGTTCCGGAGGGGAGACTGAGAGTGGCACCTCTCTGGCAGCACCTCGCATGGTGCTTTGCCTGTAGCAGCTGCTCAATTAATATTTACCAAATTGTACTGGCCAATGGACATCCTTCTCCGAATGTTCACCTAGTGCCGAAGAACTGAGTCAGCTGCCCGGGAAAAGCTCTAACTTAATCAGATACATGCACACTTACACTTCTCCTTGAGACAGTAAACCCTTCATTTTCCTGGGTAGTGGTATCAAACTTACATTTTTCCTCTAAAAACCACTACTTTGAAAAGCCTAGAATTTCTACACATGAGTAGCTTTAGCTACATCTCAAAAAATATGCAGAGGTACTGCTTGACCGAAAACTCTTCTTTCTGTCTCACAGCCATCTCCACCATTTGCTTTAGAGTTAGAGGCATCCAACGTCTGAACCTTGCAGGCATAGTCCAGATTGCTAGTATGTTCTGACATCCCCACAACTCTTGGAATGTTGTGTCATAACTCTGTAAACTTTGTCTATTATATATTCATATCTGGGCTCACATCCAAACCACCTTTACATAAATTTCACACAAATAATTTAGAGCCTTCTTTCATTCCAGCTGGCAACCCCAATAAATGCACATGCTAACTTCACAGCAGGCTTGCTGGGGGAGATGTAGAACTTGAACTTCTCCATGAGGGAGGGCAGTACGGGATGCGTCCCATGCAGAGTGGTGTAGATATGTTTGTCCACGTCACCAGGTAAACAGCAAGCGCTGTGCCTTTGAGCAGCCACGTAAAGATGTGATCCTGGAGAGAAGACAGACCAAGGCAGCCCAAGGTGTTTACTGAAGCAGACAGGGAGGGGTTTTAGCGGCTCCCCTGGCTCTCACCATAACAGTGCTCCCTAAGCATTTCTTAAAGCTGTGTGTCACCATGAGTGAGTATCAGAGGGAAGGGACAGAGAGGTAGCAGGTGCATGAACACCCCTAGGACAGCAAACACGCCAGCCACCATGACTGGTTTCACATTCCTTCTGGCTCCTGATGCCCTGACCTTCCATGAGTTCTCTGGGGTGTGTTTCTGGATGTTTCTGTTACACCCGTGGTCAGGAAAGCCATAGCACCCCCTCACTCTCACATCTCCGGTTCCTCTGCATCCAGAGAACAGAACTTCCCAGGGTGGGCGGGGGAATGATGAGCTTGGGCCGAGCAAGCAGGATCAGCTGATAGTGCCCTCAGCTTGTTCTCTTTTGGGCCCATCCTGTGTCATCACGCTCACAGTTCCGTATGATGACTGACTCAGTGGACGGCATGTCCTCTGCATGTGGTACCTCTGGGAACCCACAGTGATCCTGAGTTCCAAAAGTGACAGCCTCCAAGTACCTGTGGGCTGGTGTGCTTCATCTTTCTGCACCCACAGTTCCTCATCTGTGAGGTGGGAAGGGTGGGCCTTGGACTCTGAGCTCCTCTTGTCTCCACTATAAGGTTGGCCCAAAAGTTCATCGGCTTCCCCATAAGCTGTTCTAGGAATAACAGGCCCACCCGATATAACAGGACTCAGCTTGTGCAGGGGAATTCTGGTGCCACAAGAGTCAATTCCAGAGGTTTTTTCTGACTGCTCAGCCTGGCCCTGATCCCTGAGCCTTTCTTTGGCTTTTGACACAACCCCCCACCGCCCCCCAACATCTTTCTTCTTTCTTAGATCTAAGCCACCCCAGCTCAACCCAGACCCTCCTTGCCTTTTACAGCACAGCTTCTGCCTACTCTTTTTCCCTCCCAGACACTGATTTTATGTCTGTTTTCTACCCCCAAATTGTATCTGACATTTAAAACTCTACTTTGGCAACATTTATTCCAAGGAATCATTCACTTTTTCACTTAGACTTTAATCTTACCTAAGAACAGGCCTATTTTAGCGAATGAGTTCTTTTTTACTTTTTTTCTTTAAAGATTTTTTTTTGATGTGGACCGTTTTTAATGTTGTTATTGAATTTGTTACAATATTGCTTTGGTTTTTGGCCATGAGGCATGTGGGATCTTAGCTTTCTGACCAGGGATCGAACCCTCACCCCCTACATTGGAAGGCAAAGCCTTAAACACTGGACTGCCAGGGAAGTCCCACGAATGAGTTACTTAAAAGATCTAGGAATGTGGTCTCAGAAATATTCACGTATTGTTCTGCCATTGCTGAATATAACATTTGCAGGCTGTGGAAATTCTGTGTAGGAATGAGTTGTTTGTTCTTGAAACTAGATGAGCCATAGGCCAAGTTCGAAGTGTAATTTAACTGCAGTTGATAACCTGAGTATTAACCTAAGCTCAGATTTGATCACTAATGCAAAAGTAGCTTTTACCTTATCTTTGCATTCAGTATAGCTTGTTAAAGTTAGATTGTAAAGAATATAGAAATTACATTGGCAGAAGTGCAAAGGAGTGACAACAGTGATTTTGTTCATGAATCCCACCTCACTCACTATGTCTCCACGGCAGTGTAAGCTATGCAATGAACTATGAGTCTATTTGTAAAACAGTCTTGAATTAAGGTGCTTACTCAGATGCCATTGTAAAAATAATTTTCTGAAATTGTGGTCTATCAACAGGAGATAAGATGGCACTTTGTTGTCGCCTGCTGAGGCCCATTATAAATATTTTATTTCAGAAGCAAATCACACTGTAAATACAATGTTCAGATTCCTTTATTCCCACAATAGCATTTTTGCAAAGGTGTAATTTCATAATTTGACTTAGCATTGATAGCACATCATTATCTTGAAGCTCTTTGTAACCACTGGTTAATTCACACATCCTTGGGAAATTGTTTATTTGTAGTTTATTTGTACCAGACCCATTTTAGAATGAAATCACCCAAATGTGTAAAGGCTAAGCAGCTTGCCAAAGGCTGAACAGGGAGAGATATGTGCTTGAAACTTGCTGTCCTTCTGTGTGTGTCCTTTCCTTAGCCTATCTGACCAGACACTTCCCAAGACTTTAAACACAGATGTGCTACCAGTAAAGATGAATGTTAACGATTCTATTATGGGCAGGAGATTTGGTTTAAAAAAATAAGCCCAAGTCGTTCAACATGCAAATGTAAACAGAACCTAAAATGAATGAACATGTTAATTGTACTTTTCTCCTCTATTTGTTCCTCCTGAGCCAAAGTTTTGTTCAAGCAAATGATCAATGGTGGACTGACATCTAGAGTTATTTAGCTAATTCCCAGCATTAATTGAAAAATGTCTAGTATTTCTAAACACCATCCTAAAAAAAGAACTTGAACTGTCAACCCCCATTACTTTTGTCATTTTTGTCATTACATCTTTCCTAGGCTTGACCTTGAGAATTTAAACTATTCGTGTTTCTTACCAATGTTGTTTGAGGGTTTGGTTTCTGCATTGATTGCACAGGCCCTGAGATTGATGGTGAACATGAGTTCACTGTTAAACATTTATCATGACATAGACCTAGAAAAAAAATACACATGGTAATAAATTCAGAACTCACAAACTTGAAAGTTGGGATAGATTCAGGCACTTTGTAAAACATTGTTTATTTGGACACCAAAATTCTTCCTCTAATACCTCAACTGTTGTCTGCTGCCTCAGTCATTCATCATTCATTCATTCACTACATATTTATTGACTACCCTAGTATGTGCCAGTCACTGTTTGGGCATAGAGCATGGTGCCGTGCCTTCAGGGTACTTGTGTTCCAGGAAGACAGTGATAAACAAGGAGAGCTGCTATGACAGGAGTATCCTCTGTACACTCTGTGCCCTTCCAGCCTCATTATTTTCCCCTGCAGTTCTAAGGCTAGCCCCCTGGGGACCTGGCTCTGGCTCCAAACAAGATGCATATAGAAAAATGTCTGGCTGAGGCAACTGTTGGCTGAGCATCAAGTTTATTGCCGGTTGTGATGCTCTTGACTTGAACCGTCTGCTGGGGCTCCAGACCCTCTGTGACTCAGCTCTTGGCTGGGGTACCCTTGTTTCCCAAGTTCACATCATCTCTAGCCCTGAATACTTGACCAGTGATGTCTATTCTCCATGCCTGGCACTGACTGGCTATTCTAACTTTAGGTGGTGTCTTGAGCAACAGGCTTCAGGAAACACTGGGTGTGGATGGAGTGAGCCTGGGACCTCCAGAGCTTCCCCAGATGGTTTGGGGTCACTTCAACGTATGAAAGCCAGCTCAGAGGGGCTGCTGGGGATATGGACTCTTGGTGATTCTTATACAGAAATCTCAGCGGGGACTGGACACAGTCAGCCAGGACTTTTTGGAGTTGGTTTATAGCCCAAGCAGCCATTTTACTGGCTCTTCAAGTGGAATAAATTCAACAGAAAGGGAAGAAAGAAACTGTAGGAGATCTTTTCTTCCTCATGTCCCTAGGCAAGTTATAAAAATAATAATTCTTTGATAAAAACATTAGTGACTAAGTAAACGGGTAGATGCTTCATCTTACCATTCCATCTTCATCTCTGCCCAAGAAAGGTCCATCATTCCCTGAACATAAGTACTGGCGGTGGAAATAGAAAGAAAAAGGTATCATCAAGGAGATGTGGACAGAACTTAACCAGTGATAGGATCTGAAGGGAGTAAGACTGGGACATTACAGATTAAATGTCTCCATCCTCAGGTCTGAAAATACTGTAGTTCCAGTAAGTCAATAGTCAAAGAAATGAGACAGTAGGTCCCATTTCAGACATTTTGAGCTGCTTTTGAAATAGACACACAGCATTTTATTGCTTTTGAAGTAAGATGGTCAAATTCAATGCTGATAAAAATGGGTTTGACCGTTTAGTCTTAAGGGAAGGAGGACACTAAGAATTAACTTGCCAGACCTGTTACATCACCATGTGGGCGGTGCCAGGTATGTATGCTATCACTGGATGCCTCTGGTTGATTAGTAGTTGCCATTTGGAGCACATGCGAGAAAAAAGTAGCAGAATGGACTGCATTGCCTGCCTGTGAGCATGAGGAAGCAGTGTACCCAAATGTTACCAATCTGCTATCTTTAATTCATATGCAGAAGCAGCCTCTTTGGCCAATAGGCTAAGCACAGAATGGCAGAGAAGAGTTCTATTTGGAACAAACATTTTTGCTAATTGAGTAAAAAGGCATGCATATTTATTTTTCTTGAGCACAGAGTTATCAGAAATAAATTTTAAACTCTAATTGTTACATAAGCCCACTGACAATTTTTGGATTAATTTCTCTGTTTTAAGTGAAGTCTAATGTATGTGTTCCATAGACTCACGTTTTGAAACTCAAGGTTTGAAGTTTCTCTTTTTTTTAAAAAAAAATACCATATTTATAGTTCTAAGTGGAACTGTTCTGTGTGGCTTGGCAAACCCCATATTCTGTTTTGCACAATAGGCCTTTTCTGGAGACATGTACACACACTGAGTTTGCATATGTATGAGGAAGCCATGCTGCATATTTTTCCCTTAAATAAATATTTGAAAAACACAAGAAAATAAGTCACCCGTAATCCTAACACTCAAAGACAACACTGTCTATATTTTCATATGCCTTTTTTCAGCCTTTTTTCTTTGCATTTGGAAATACACATATGTTAAAAAAAAAGAGATGATTCTTTACAGACACCTTTTATACTATCATTTTCCCTAAAAATTACATTTTAAGCATTTTATGTTAGGCCTTTAACTAGTTTTTAAAACATCATTTATAAATCACATGGTCTTTGCAAAATAATAATTTTAATTCAAACTGCTTAGGATATTTAGAGTGCTTTCAATTAGTCAGAATTATAAGTAAATGTGAATGATGCTGAGATGTACATATGTATACATGTCTTTATGTATTTTTAAGAATTTCTGTAGAAGAAATTTCTAGAAGTATGATTCCTGAACTGAGCAATAAAGGCAGTAATAAAACTCTTGATACAAATTACCAGCTCACTTGAGAGGGTTATTCTCAGGGATAAAGGAGATTGATAATGTTGATTTTTAAGTTACATCTACATTTTTAAAGAAATTGCTATTTTTATGACATAAATTGATACTTAGAATCAGGGATTGGCACATTTTCTGCCAAGAACCAGGTAGTAAATATTTTAGGCTTCTCTGGCAAGACAACATCAATATCAATGACTTAACTCCACCATCATAATGAGAAAGCAGCCACAGACTGTAGGTAAGTGAATGGGATTGTCTGTGTTCCAATAAAACTTTATTTACAAAAACAGGCAGGGTTGGTCAGACAGATTGGCAGGTCATAGTTTGCCAACCCCTGTCTCAATTAAACTTTCGGCTGTTCTGTGAAAACATCTGAATTTGTGGCTCGCAAAGACTGGAAGCCATGTTTGCAGAGTTTCCTTTCTGAAGATTTGAGCTTGTAGGACTGTGAATCCCTCCAGTTACAGACCAAGGAGGGGAGTCAATCTGTTTTCACTGCAAGGCAGTTTGGAATCTAAGCAAGGAAGCTATGAATCAGCCTGTTGTTTCAACATATGTGAAGTATGGCGGGGTCTATAAAGTTAAGCTTCTGTTTGCCTCTGTCAGGCAGCTGTGGTTCTTTCTGCCCTGCATCTTCTCTTAGTGCTCTTTCTTAAGAAATTCACTGACTCCCAGACTAAGACTCATATCTATGTATACCAATGAATTGCACTCAATATTGATTCAATCAAGGCCTCCATCACTCATTAATTCTAGCATTACTGCACAGTTCCTAGGAAAACAAAGCTGAAGCCGGAAGGGAAAAATCTGAGAAATAACTTTGTTCTCATGGAACCTACCCAACAGGCAATATTTTTCCCAGATGTTAAGCATACAATTGCTTTTCCTTAGGTGATCCTTTGTAGAGCAGCTAAAAGACCTCATTGACTACCTTTAGAAAGGTGTAAAGCAAATATAAAAGGAAATAAACCAAGTGTAACCTCATAAGTAATGCTACTATGACAGAGATAATTAGCAATTATCTGTCAAAGAAACTTGTGAATTGACCAGGGCGATAAGATGTGTTTATCATGTTATCTCAGCGGTTTTCTACCTCCCTTCTGAAGGTGCTTTGAAATCAGAATCTTTCTGGCACAATGAGGATAAAGGGAGCTGCTTTCGGAGGCTGTTGGTTTTTACATAGATGCACACACTCGCACGCACACAGACACCCTTCTGACCCCAAGAATGCAAAAGCAGCTGCCTTCATAAACACCACATCTGAGTCCAGCAGTGGTTATATGCTCATTGTTTCTGTCTCTTTTATTTATCCTGGAGAAACAATGTGAGCTTGATGTACACAGCCCTCTGCCAATAATAGAAGTGTGTGCCCAGTCAGCCCAAGCAAGTCACAAAGAGATGAGGAATAAATGGATTTGACCTAGCAGATTAGTATAAACAATAACTTTCCTGCACGCGCGCGCGCGCACACACACACACACACACACACACACACACACACACACCCCATATATGTTTAACAGCTGCAAGTTAAAATTTTGGTTAGAAAGACTTTTTCACTAAAAAAACCCCAAATTGTGTTGGCATCATAAGCATCTAGTCATAGTGCACATATTTTAAAATGTGTAGAAAGTTTATAAACACACATCTACTGCTTGGCAGCTAGCCAAGAAGATAACCCTGGGTTTACATTCTGATCCTTCTTTTTGATGGATGAAAAAATGGGCATTTCAACAGTGGGTGACTTGCCCAGTGGGTGGGTCCCTGGTGCCAACTTCGTTCTCCTGATCCCCAGGAAAGTGGTCCCCTCACCTGTCCACCCTTCCTCTTCAGCTCTGGTGCTTTTCCTCTCTGTGGTTTGTTGCAAGCTGTGCATAATCATGATTTGGTGCTCTGGGATGCATGCGTTTAGATTTTATTTTTTGTCATCTTGAAGGATAGAACAGGGACCAATGGATAGAAGGGCTTTCCAGGTGGCACTAGTGGTAAAGAATCCACCTGTCAATACAAGACAGGACACTCAAGAAATGTGGGTTCTATCCCTGGGTTGGGAAGATTCCCTGGAGAAGGAAATGGCTATACCACAACAAACTTACTAACTTGTAAAATAGAATTTCTCAGGGATGTCTAAGTTTTAGTTCAGTTCAGTCACTCAGCCGTGTCTGACTCTTTGCGACCCCATGGACTGCAGAACACCAGGCTTCCCTGTCCATCACCAATCCCCGGAACTTGCTCAAACTCGTCTATTGAGTTAGTGATGCCATCCAGCCATCTCACCCTCTGTCATCCCCTTCTCCTCCTGTTTAATCCAACTTTAATCTTGAGTTATTTTAGCTTAAGAGTGTCACACATGTTAAAAAATGGTCTTAGTACATTACATATGTTTGTAGAAATGCAGTTCAGCACATTAGAACAGTTGTTACACACCTAAATATGTGACAGCATACTTTAGAAGGGAGTTGCCAGTGAAGTCACCCAAACCATTGATTCCTGCTACTGTCCCCCCTGAGCTGCATATCGGGCCATTGTAATTGTCACAGGTGCTCATTTGTGGCCTGACAGGACACACCATCATGGTGCCCATGGTTTTATAGCAGATCACACTGCAGTTACAAAGAACTGATTCTATTGTTTCCATTTCCTCAAATCAGCCTGGTTGCATGAATGCTTCTGCTTTTGGGGGTTTCATTGCTTGGACTTAAGACATGGTTTTCTACTCTCTTTCTACCCTGGTGAGGGACCATTTCATAAAGCAGTGAGCTTCTCGTTCCCCAGAAGCTTTCAAGAAGTGGCCCGATGCCATCTTCCGGGGGGAGTGGCATGCATATTTGTAAAGATTCAGACCTAGACCAAATGGGTTCACACGTGAAAGGGGATGAGCAGATTGAATGCCAATCACATGGCCATTGGTTGAGATGGAGTCATTTTATTTTGCTTCCCAGAGCACATAATGAAAGACACAGCTTATCTGGAAGCTAAGTTTGAACTGGATCCTGTCATTAGAATGGTTGCTAGGGGACAGTCGTCTGCACTAGCCTTCTGGTACCCTGGGTGCTGAGGAGCAAAGGGACCAGTGAGGCAATAATTTGGGCCAAAATTGGAGTTTGGAATTAACATATACACACTGCTTTATATAAAATAGGTAAACAAAGACCTACTGTATAGCACAGAGAACTATACTCAATATCTTGTAATAACCTATAATGGAAAAGAATCTGAAAAAGAATATATATGGGTACAAACGATCCTTTGCTGTACACCTGAAAGAAACACAGCCTTGTGAATTAACTATACTTCACTAAAAAATAAAATTAAAATAATTGAGGGCTTGTGGAGCAGGACAGGGATGTCTGACTAGAACCTCTGGGGGAAAATAAATGCTACTGAGGTCTCTTACACAGAGCTTGGGTTCTTCCCCATTCTCTTAGCTTTCTCAAGTTTTTGAAGGGATGATACAGTACTTCTGAGGGTAGGGATTCCATGCTAATAAGGGAAAGGAAATCAGTGAAAGAAGAGGGAATGGAGGCCAAAAATGGAAAGTACTTGGGTCACCTCCTAAACTAATTATTATAATGTGTTTCAGTTCTTTTCAACTGTTTGGCCTTTGTTTGTGTGTTACCCAATTTCATCTAGCTATTTCCCAAGAACAGCTAAGTATTGAACAGGAAATGCTTGTTTCCTCATGTGATTTGGTTAAATTCCCCCATTTATATCTTGACAGGAAAATACGTTCTCAAAATTTGAAAAAAAAAAAACCCAGAATTTTCATTTCTTCTTTTTCATCACTATGCCAATATTATCTGACCTCATTCAGTAAAAAAAAAAACAATGGGTGGTATAAATATCATATGCTAGTAGCATTAGTGGATACGGGACACAGAAAGATCAAGAATGCTTTGTTTGTTGTTCTTGAAGGGGTTACAGTAAATGGGGGAGACAGGACTTGTAAACAGATATTTTGTAGCTTAGGATGTAAGTGCTGTGGCTGAAGGGAAAGTGGGATGTTTTCTAAGTCGCTACGCAGTTTGGTTGGTTTCACTTTCCACTCGTCACCTCCATTGCATTTAGCATTTACTTTCTTCTTATTAACCATCAACTTCTGACATAGAGGTTAAAACTAAAATCTGACTTAGAGATTGTGAAACCTTTCCACATCGACAAAATTTGACCTTATCACATCATTTCCATATTATATTGTCAGTTGGAAAGAAATTAGGTAGAGTTTAAATGTGAAGTTGTTCCTGATCTATTAGTACCAATGGAACATGGAAGGGAGAGACAAACAATTGTGCTACTCACCATGGGGTTACAAAGAGTCGGTCACAATTTAGCAACTGAACAACAACAATCTATTTCAGAAGGTAGAGATTATCCAAATAAGGATTAACTGGGCAGTCTGTAAGTGCCAGCCAGAGTCACAGAGAAGTACGTGAGAAGAATTCAAAGCATTCCTTTTCCTTGTTAGATAATTAAAAAGAACGGCTCTAATAGACTCATACAGGAAAGCCTGTCTTTTAAGAATGTTTGTTTGTTTGTTTTGGTTCAGACTTTGATCTGTTTACCCATCTTAGAAAGAAGATAACCAATGATTTCATAGCTTCCTCTCTTACTTCACTCTTACATACTGAGGTCCACAACCAGATATGATCAACTAGAAAGGAATGCCAAGTATGGTGACTGATGAGGGACAGATTTTGCCTGAATTTAATAGATTCTTTTGGGATGATGGGGTAGGCAGGGGAGGGGAGATGAGCTGCATTGGATAAAGATGTTCTCAACTTTGAAAAGCAAAACTGTGGCTATAAAGTAATAAAGTCAACCCTAAAACAAACATGGTAGTTTAGTCAATAAGTCATGTCCAACTCTTGCGACCCCATGGGCTGTAGCCTGCCAGGCTCCTCTGTCCATGGGATTTTCCAGGCAAGAATACTGGAGTGGTTTGCCAGGTCCTTCTCCAGGGGATCTTCCTAACCCAAGGATCAAACATGGGTCTCTTGCACTGCATGCAGATTCTTTACCAACTGAGCTACCAGGGAAGCTCTTAAAACAAACATACCCAGAGTTTTTACTGATACATGGAAAGATGTCTCCAACTAATATCATCAGCCATGCTTCCATTTCTCAAACACAGTTTGGGGGATAAAAGCACCCTTTTAGTGTAGAGTCATTATTTCCAAACTCTGGGGTCCCCAAGGTTGCCAGAGCACCTCATGCAGCTCCCCTGTCCCCCTTTCCTGCTCTGAAGTCTGGTCAGCTTGTCTTCCCTGGATGTTTATCAGGCAGGGCCACGGCTCGGAGGAATCTTTGTATTTCTATAGCTCCTACGTCCTCATTAACAGACAAAGCAGCTGCCGCTGATTCCTCCTGCAGTTTCTGTGTGGCCCCTGGACTCTTGACAGGAGGCCTGGCACCTCTGCCACGGATGGCTAGTCATGTGCCGTTCAAGAGAACATCTGATCTCAAAGTGCTAATGGCTGAAAATTTGGGGCAAGTCCTTATCCAAGGGCCATCTTTTGATCAAGGAGGGGCCCTCCGCCTCAGAGGAAATCTTTCCTGTTTACAGACTGCTGCAGCTTTGAAAGCCCTGGCAAGCTGTGGGCCAGGCTCCTTAGCTTTTATGCAAAGGGGCCAAACAGGATGAGACCAGGATGGAAACCTAATATCATAGGAACCCAGAAGGGCAGGAAGTAACAACATAAGAAGGAATTCTTGATTAAAAGTATAATTGGAAAGGTTTGTGCTGGGAGGGTCAGAGATAATGGTATTAAAATATGTTGGACTGTGTACGTGTATATAGTTAAGAAAGCCATTAGCCCACCTTTTCTTCAGTTCTGTTTCCCTTGTCACGTTATTCTCCACTTTGGAGCAATGTGAAATATCTTTTCTACCTGAGGACTCTGCTAAGTGTGTTTGGGAAGGGAAAAACAACCAAACTTCATTCTTTTTGATAGTATTTTCTATGTGGACTAGAACCTGGGAAAGACCATATTATTCTTTGTAGAATTAATTATTCTAGGACTAATCATTAAGAGATTGAAAACAGTGTGTAAAGGTTAACGTTGCTATTCACAAAGATTTTTCCACACTCTGATATAGATGTTTGTGAACCTTTAAGAAAGTGCCTCAAAAATCAAGCATTACTATGCAGTGCTTCCAAAACTGTGTGTGGTGGTGGTGGCTGGTGATATCTCCCTTGTGAAATCAAGACCCCCACCAAATGCCCAGCTCATTTTCCAGTCCGGCTCCTGGCACCAGCCAGTCCCCAAGTGACCCCTGAGCCCCACCCACCAGCTTCATCGCCACAACCTGGATGAGCCACCCACAATCCCCAATTCCAGACAGAAGTCTTAGGAACAGGTTTTTATCATTGTCGTCCTGTGCGAACCGGAGAATAAACCGTCCTTACCAGATGCTCCGCGTTACAGAAAATGTGCTTGTGCAGAATTCCTCATCGGTCTCCTTGCCTCGCAAGGAGCGACTGTTTACAAATCACTCGCATATGGCATTCTAAGGAGGTTTGTAACTTTTATATGCTGTCATCCAGTTTATTTTATGCAAACCTCCTAAAGGTCAGCCCTCTTCTGCCTGCCTACGTAACTTCAGGCTGAAGGAAAGATCCTCAACGTAACCTCAAGACAGAGAAACTAAGCAAACTGGCTCTCCACGTGTGGGGCTCCCGCGCATGAGTCCTTGAGCCCCTCAACAGGCGGCTGGAGGCGGAACGCGGTGGGAACCGGGTAGCGACTCTTCCTCCGCCAGGGATGCTGCAGTCATGCTCCTTTTAGGGGAAACGTCTGCCCGCTTCGGACTTGGCTCAGCTCGCATGGAGGAGAGAGGAGCCAGCAGTCCTGGGGAGGACGTGTGCTCAGCATGGGAGGTCAAGCCAGGGCACATCCCTGCCTGAAACCGCTCGCAGCATCCCTGCTCCGGCCTCCGTGGGTCTAGGCCATCAGGTAGCAGCACTTGCGACAGCCTCTCCCCGCCACCGTCCAGAGTGGGGCGTCGGGGCTCTGGCGCCCGGAGGCCATGGCAGACCTGTCCCCGAGAACATTTCGGACTTCACAGATCTCCTGCCAGGTGGACTTGCAAAATGTGTAGAGGTTTTGCTGCTGTCAGAGGCCAGTAAAAACAGGAGGCAGGTGTCTTCTTGTCCTTTTGAAAACCAAGATAAAGGAGTGACATTACTGGGTCATTGGAAATATTTCACTAGTACTGGGTGTGTGTGTGTGTGTTTCTGATTCTTGTTTTTGTTTTGTTTTTGGCTGCTCCACATCTTAGTTGCCATATGTGGGATCTAATTTCCTGATCACGGATGGAACCTGGGCCCCCTGGGTGGGGAGCCTGGAGTCTTAGCCACTGGACCTCTAGGGAAGTCCCGTCACTAGCTGCTAGTTTGAATAGAAGTCTAGACCGATTCCTTTGGCTGTGAAGAGGGTGTGGGCACGCAGGCATCTGGGTACTGTGACCACGGCAGTTTGCTTGGAAGGAGAGGGTAGGAAGCTCAGAGAGTGAATTTCTTTCAAAAGTGACTTTTCCAGGTCACACAGGTCATCTTTTTCGGTTTCCACAGATGCTCTTTATGTAAATAGAGAGCAATTAACAATCCGGAGTTCAGGCAGGAAACTGACAGGAGGCCCAGGGGTCCCCCCAAAGTTCTGCAGCTGCTCTCAAGGCAGTCAGGACGATTCTCAACCCAGCACATCCCTCAGAATCAACTACCTGCAGCAAATTTTACAAAATACTCAAAATTGGTCCCTGCCTCAGACAGGGATGGCGCTCTGCAAGGACCAGAGATAGTTCTGTGAATAGAACAGACTGAGGCCCCAGTCTCTGCATCCAGGCCTCTGATCCAAAGGCTGCCATGCTGAGCAAGTCTGCAGGCCTGGTGGACTTCTGCTCAGAGAGCTAGTGACCAGAAGAAAGGGTGGTCCCAGTGGGGAAAGGCGGGGCTTCTGTGGTGGGGCTGAGACAGAGTTGACATCCTGGTAGAAGGAATAAGATGTGGCTTCCACAGCCCTATCCTGGGATTACCACTTACTCTATGACCTTGGGTATACCCAGTGGAACCTCATTAAGCCTCCTTGCTCTCAACTATGAAGTGGACCTACAAATAGTACCTTGTGGTGTTATTGGTTATAAAATGAGATTGTGGAGGAAAATTATATAGTTAATTTCCTGGTACAAGTCTGTGTTCATGAGGAGTAGGCAGTAGAAGTTACAGTGGTGGTAGTGGTAGTGGTGAAGTTAGTGGGAAGAATATGGAGCCTACATTCTAGCATCATGCCAGCTTAGCTTAGAATGGTAACAGCTACAATTCATATTGTGTCTCTGTGTGCCTGGGGGTGGGTGTGTATGATGTTTAATCCTCACAAGCACCCCACAAGACATTCTCATACTCATTTTACTAAAGAGGAAGCCAAGCATAGAAAGGTTATAAGATCCACCTAGGGACTTCCCTGGTGGTCCAGTGGTTAAGACTTTGCCTTCCAACACAGGGGGATGCGAGTTCCATCCCTGGCTGGGGAACTAAGATCCCACATGCCTCACGGCCAAAAAACCAAAACATAAAACAGAAGCAATCTTGTAACAAATTCAATAAAGTCTCTAAAAAAAAAAAGTGCAGAACTTTCTTTCTGTTCTAAGAGTACAGAACTCGAGGTGGCAGATGAGTTTGAAGCCAGATCCTTCTAAGGCCAAAACCACAGCCTGTATGAAGCCCGACCAGATGCTTGGTTGGGGGATGTCGTGTTCCCCAGCCAGCCAATCGGAGGATATACAGTCTCTGTTGGCATGACTAGTTATGAGTGTGGTTATTTCCTGAGCGGTAACTGAAAAGCACTTGGGATCTTGGGAATTCAGATTAGATCGTGAAATGGTCCCTTCGACTGTGAGGCTGAAAATTCACGAGGTGTTTGTCAGGGTCAAGAGTGGCTGTGAACGCACAGAAGCAGCTCTCTCAGATCCTTGAGGCAGTCAGCCTGTGTGGTCAGGGCCCACCTGCATTTCTGAGTGCACAGCAGGTGAGTTCTGGTCACCTGGGGTGGAGATAAACTGACCGTAACTTTCACAAGCCACTCCTGGGACCAGTGCTGCAAATCAGCTCTCTTGCAAGTTCCCTTTCACCAACTGAAAAAATCTCTTCAGGGGATCCCAAGATCTTGAAAGTCCTTGCTTGGCTCCATAAAAACATGTGTATTTTATGCCTGCCAAAATGAATGTGATTAACAGAAAAAGGAATTTCAACTGTGAACTGAAGTTGATAAGTGTATTATTAACAGGAAAATATTGTACTTATTTTCAAGAATAATTTAACACTTAGGCATTTTTTCTTAGAGGGACATCTGATAGTCTGATTTTCTAGCACTACAAGGCCAGGCCTCTGTACTGTAGGATCTCAGTGAGTCAACGCCAGGGTGGATCTCTGTTTTCCCCTCCCCTCCCAGTACCCTCAGAGTCTGTCTAATTTAGGACAGATAATCCTACATTTAAGCCCCAAGTGTCTGAAGGCAGAGGAGTTTCCTGAGGACAAGATGTACTTTGACTCCATGAGATGTAAGGGAGGAAGTAAAATTTTCAGAGGCCCCAGCAATATGGCAGAATCCTTATTTATATTCTATCTAAATCTAAAGAAACTGAGAAATTCATAGCAAACGGCTCCTAAAAACAGCCTTGGGAAGAAACTTGTTTAACTTAGATTTACAGATGAACTAGTCTCCCCTTAAAAGTGTGCTGCTGATTATAAGAAGACACACAGTCAGCTCATGGCGTTAAGTAAATTTGCCATAAATTTAATTATATGGCATCACTAGAGATGACAATGTTTAGTGTTTGTTTTTGTGTTACAGTTTGTGTCAACCTTCAATTTGTCATTTGTAATTAGTTTGTAGAGTATTTGCATTTGTGCAGGAAATACAGAAGTTGTGCTGAATGAAAGACTTTATTTAAATTGGATTATTAGGTATGAAAGTGAAAGTTGCTCAGTCATGTCCAACTCTTTGGGACCTCATGGACTATACAGTTCATGGAATTCTCCAGGCCAGAATACTGGAGTGGATAGCCTTTCCCTTCTCCAGGGGATCTTCCCAACCCAGGGATCGAACCCAGGTCTCCCACATTGCAGGCGGATTCTTTACCAGCTGAGCCACCAGGGATTATTAGGACTGAGATGCTAATCCCATCTGGGCTCTGGTGATGCCATCCCTTTCAGGGAGCCCACTGCCTGGCCTGAACCAGCATTGGCTAGACAGCCTTGGGCCTGTTCCCATTCTACCCCACTAGCTCTAGAGTAAGGGCAGCCCCTCGTCCCTCCCCTGGGTCAGGCGGCAATTACTGCTGGAGATCAACCCTCCCCAGCTCTCTCGTTCATATCCAGGCCTTCTCTGGGGGTCCAGAGACGTCTCTGCCTTCTCCCCCAAGGACAAGGCAGTTTGGAGATTTCCAGTTGGCTCGGGGCTGGCTTCGGTATAAGGAGTAGGATTAAGATGAAAAGAGCCTTTTTTCATGAGTCCACTTAGAGCCACTAAGGGGAAAAGGAGACTGAGAGTTCCAGAACAATCAAACTTAGTAAGAGGTCAGTGGGCCAGGAAGGCAGCCTGGCTTCAAACAGACCTTCCTGTCTGACTGTGGGTTCCTGCCTGAGGATACAACTGAAAGAAAAGAAAAGTGTTTCCAAAATTTAAGAATCTACTGATCCCTTTTACAGAAAAGCATGTCCACAGACCTTCTGCATTGAAAACTATTTTATTATAACCTTACTTATTCTACATATCCTCCAGATTTATCCATCTTTTATTTATGTTTAATGTCCTCATAGAATAGAGCAATGAAAGTTTACATGTTTGTCCCAACAAAACCACAAAACGTGAACACTCAGATAACAACCTCAATTTGATGTAATGAATGATGGCATTTGGTAGAAACAAAATCCCTTTTATTGGGTAATATAATAATGGTAGGATGTGTTTGCGATTTTATGCTTTACTTGTTATTAACTTAATTTCCTCGAGTTTCAGCATGATGGAAAACCCTTTTAGCCATTTTCATGGTCTTTGCTGGTTTTTAAATTTTTTTATTGTTTAATTTGTTTTACCCACTGATAGCTCAAATTAATGGTCTATTACTCGTGAATTAATTTAATGGTGTACCCCCAGAATATCATGTTGGAAAGAACTCTTTTAATGAAAGAGTTCTTTAAATGGAAAGTTCTACACTGCCTATTTATGTCTAGCGTTACTGTGGATTAACTATGGCTTATTGATTTCCCAATGAGAGGCACCATAGTGTGTGTCAATCCCTCAGTCACGTCCGACTCTTTGTGACCCCGTGGACTGTAGCCCGCCAGGCTCTTCTGTCCATGGAATTCTCCAGGCAAGAATACTCGAGTGGATTGCCATTTCCTTCTCCAGGGGATCTTCCCGACCCAGGGATTGAACCTGTATCTCCTGCATTGCAGGCAGATTTTTTTTTAACTGAGTCACCAGGGAAACCCAGAGGCATTGTGGATCCTGGTTTTTTTAGACTTCAGCTCTGTGTTACTCCTGAGTTTTCACGAGATGAGTCACTCTCCCTCCACTGTGTCTTTGTCCACACAGGGAGCTTTCCTGTGGTTGCACTTGGCATGCACTGAATCATAAACACAAATACTCATGTGCCTGCAAAAACACATGGCAGTATTCCTTATATGGTGGTGATTGAGGATATGTTTGGCTTGTGCTTTTTTTAAAGATAATCATCAAAATGAAAACCTACCATTTCTAAATTCTTTTATAACTCTCTTAACACTTGAAGAATGACCAGTTTGATATCCACTGCCCACATCTGACATATTAGAGATGGTATCAGAGCAAGTCAGAGGCTCTGGGCCATGACCAGTGGCTATGATGGAACCAGAGCACAACATGACTGTCTTGAATCTGGGTGTGCTGGTGATGGAAAGGGCCTTGGAGATCTTCCAGGGCAAAGCCCTTTGGATGCAGATGAGAAAACAGAGGCCCAGAGAGGTCAGGTGACTCACCCAGCATTACCCAGCAGCAGAGTTTGACTTACAACTCTGCCCTCCTGTTTTCTTGGTCAAAGCCATACCCATCACAGTTGCCTGCTATGGGCAGCTTAGTGGATAAATAGCTATGACACTGAGGAAATAGTCCTTATTTAATGTTATTATTATTGCTTAGATATGAAACAGATGTTGGTTTACTCCCAGGTTCGTGGATATAGTGTGAACCCGTTAGGATTTTATCAATCCAAGAAGGATATATTACTTCTTTTCTTCCTCATTAACTTTCAACTACTTACTCTTCTGGCCCATTGTATCTCTTGGCATAATTACTAGAAATGGGTTTTACTGAAGCAACACTGAGTGTGTGCATATGTGTGTGTGTGTGTGTGTGTGCATGCTGTTAGTAGATGTCAAGCATTCTTCTTTCAAAGATAATGGATGTGTTTTCTGTTTTCTCCCCTTTGCTGAATGCTGACAGAATGTGTTTTAATAGAAGTACTGGATTTGCAAGAGAGAATCCAGAATTAAGCACAAACTGCTGCAACTGCTGGTCGTGTGACCTGTGGTCCACATCACTTACTAGGGTCTCTGCTTTCTTATTTGAAACATTTAGAGGTCAGATAAGATGCCCTCCAAATTCCCTTCTGTAATTCTGGTTCATGATAGTTGTCTTTGTTTCTAACACAATGAAATGAATTGTGTGTGGTTAAATATACCATCACCATTGCAAAGACGTAACAGTGCAAACAGGTTGTAAAATTCTAAGGAAGCACTTTGTTTCTGTTTTCCTCTGCACTGGATGCCAAGATATCAACTAAAGATGTTACAATTAAAGTTTACTGGACCAAAAACATACCAGGAAAGGAAAAGGCTGGAGAAAGTCCCTGTCCTGATTACTATGTTAAAGCTAGTATTTTATAAGCATTTCTTATCTTGTCTGAAAAGAGATAGAGAACTTAAGTATTCTGGGATAAAAATATCTTATGTTATTTAAGTATATGTGCATATGTGCATTTAAATAAATTGGAAAAACAGGAGAAGAAATGGTATGAAAATAAAATAAGACAGATTGGAATTGTCTCATAAAATTTGCTTTAAAAAAGTCAGAGTTATGGAATATAGGACTGGGTTATGAAAAACAGAGTCCTACCAACTCTTGCTTGTTGACCTTTTGGTTTCTCTAGCATATTCCTGAACAATAAGCAAAGTGATTTTAAGAATCTTCATTCAAACAATATACATTTTCAAGGGCTCTGATGGACTGGGTTAATCCTTAACTACAAATAAGATCAAGCAGAAAGCAAGTTTTCTATGTCTGTACCAGGGAAGCTGTGGACTTTCTTCCTTCGAACAGACAAATCTGCTCACCTGCCTAAACTGGATTAAGCTGTAAATGAACCTCAAACCTTTCCAAGCCCTTCGATGTTTTGATTCTCACCAAAATGTTCAGACACTTGCCTCTGGAGGTTCCGTGTGAATGTCAGCAGAATGGCACAGATATATAAAACTTGCTTTCTGCTTGACCTTATTTGTAGTTAAGGATTAACCCAGTCCATCAGAGCCCTTGAAAATGTATATTGTTTGAGTGAAGATTCTTAAAATCACTTTGTTTATTGTTCAGGAAT
This sequence comes from Okapia johnstoni, assembly GCA_024291935.2. Classification (NCBI taxonomy): domain Eukaryota; kingdom Metazoa; phylum Chordata; class Mammalia; order Artiodactyla; family Giraffidae; genus Okapia; species Okapia johnstoni. The sequence continues at coordinate 12,165,215 of CM044324.1, forward strand.
ATGCTAGAGAAACCAAAAGGTGGAAGACCAAGAGTTGATAGGATTCTGTTTTTCATGAAAATTTCGGAAAGAAGAAAATCCATAGAGAAGGTTTGCATTCTTAACCAACAGAAGTGGGAAAACATGTTTGTTACATCTGTGGGAAAAGTACTAGATAAGGTGTCAGAAGACTTGAGTTTTTTTTTTAACTTTTAATTTTATATTGAAGTATAGTTTATTAACAATGTTGTGATAGCTTCAGGTAGACAGCAAAGAGACTCAGTCATTCATATACATGTATCCATTTTCCCCCAAACTTTCCTCCCATCCAGGCTGCAACATAACATTTGACAGAGTTCCCTGTGCTATATACAGTTAGGTCCTTGTTGGTTATCCATTTTAAAGACAGAAGACTTGAGTCTTTTGACACTAAAACTAATGCTGTGATCTTGGAAATTCAACTTATCTGCATCTCCATTCCTATGTTTAACATAAAGAAATGGAACCAGTTCATTTCATTTCAACTTCAGACTTGCTGTACATTACTGTCTTTATTAAAATGTATAAACCTTCTCAGTTGTATCCCCATTTCATTAATTCTCTGCTTTCAGGAAACGTTTTGTAACCATGTTTTAAATGTTCATGGTCAACGAATTTGCAGACTCTTTGAGTTTTTTCTAGCATTCTTGCTGACATTATCTCTTTTGGAAACTGTGTGTTTGGTCCACTCTCTGTGTTCCCACTAATTTCTCACTGCTCTCCAGGTCTCCACAACACACTTCTTTCTGTTCAGTGACTCGCTGTGGTTGCTGTTGTTCGCAGTTGTCTGGAAAAGTCTTGTCTCCAAATTACAGTGGCTTTCTTTTTTTCTTGCCCTGAAGCAACTGATGATGGGAGAATATGTGTGTGTTTCTGTTCTCCAGGGTCAGAGCTGGCTGGGGCGTGAAATTCTTAACTATCCAGTTTAATCCAAATGCATTGAATCACAAAAGTAAATGCACACCGTGGGCTGCATATCAGGGAGATTATGTAAGTGAAATTAATTTTTAGAACCAGATTGCATTCGTTAAGCCTGGGATCTTAATGTGGGCCGACAAAAGTGTCCCAGCAGCTTACCAAGGAGCCTGAGACTTTATTATTGCCCAGATAATAACTGAAAATTTGAACTTTGCAGTTTTATAGATCAGTTTGTATCTAAAAAGCAGGCGGTTTTTAAGAGCACCAAATAAAGGTTGCTTTCTGCAGACACCTGCAGCGCGACCATTTATAAAAGTACCCAATCATTTGTCCCCTCCTAAAAGTGCTATTGGCATAAGAGGACTGGGTATTTAATCCGTAAGCCACCATACACTGCACCCCACGGTGGCAATGCACACACAGAGCCAGAAGAAAGAGATCAAGAAAGCATTAAAAATGTCAGGCCACAGACCATGTTTAAATGATTAGGTGAGACGCCGTCTTGGTTTAACAATGGCCGGGCACACCTCGGGGGCCTGACCTACCCCACTTGCTGTTTTGATGGGTTATTGCAATCTGTTCTGAAATTGAATTTCAGTTTGTTTCAATAGCATTTTGCAGTAAATAGGAGTGACTGTGGTATCTCATTTGTGAATCTTGATGTAATAATCAGAGGTAATTGAAGCATGCACAAGCCACAGAGACTTATGACATGTTTTTAAACAAGTATTGACTGATATGAAACTAATTTAACAAAAACTGGAAATCAGACTCCACCGAAAATGCATGCACAGAATTCAGAGTCTGTTGCGACTGCACCAACTTTGGATTAAAAAATGGCATGTTCAAGTTCCCTTACCTTTCCTGAAGGAGTTTTGGTGCAAGTTACTGACAGGCAAGGTTGTGACTCTGGGACTCAGGCTAATCATCTGCCCACTAGTGTTAATCATTTGCCAGTCCTGGGATTTGGGGTAACCCGTCCATCTCCTGTCATCTCTGCCTGCCTCAATGGCTCCCATGAATATGAAAACCTCTTGGAAAGGGATGCAAGCACACAAAAATTAACTCCAGATGGCAACGTCCTGTGTAAACTAGCACAGATTTGGAATCTTTTTATTTGTAAACTAATCTTCTTAGATAAGATTGTTCTGTATTTGTGCATACACTAATATATGTGCATATAGACATATTCCATTTGGCATTACATATATGCTCACAAAGTGCCTGCTGGCCTTATATTCCATTTTAATGCAAGTCTGAGTCTAAAAAGGAGAAATGCAAGAACAAAACCTGTAATTTACATCTCTAAACCAAATAACAGAGATAACCAGAGCAGGGTGCACAATTCTCCTTAGGCTCTGGATTTCAAGAGGGGTGAAACGCATTTGAGGACATGAATTTGGAATTCAAATGATGAAAAGAAATAGTGGAAAATGCTTTTGCAGATACTGACCTTAAATACAAACGGGTAAATTTTTGTGTTCAGGCACTACAGAAAGTAGAATGAATTGTGTGTCATGCTCTCTCCAAAGATCAGTATAAAAATAAAGCCTATGAAACCTTGCGATGGTTGTCCGTTGACTGAAGGAAGCAGAAGACAGTGGTGATACAGGAGGGAACATAATGGAGAGAAAATAATGAACAGCTTCATTAGTCAAAACTCAGCATTTGTATGCGTTTCTAACACATACTAATGTCCACAGGATTGGAGACTTTATGTGGAGCAAATTTCTTGAAAAGGGAATGAATTACAGCCTCTTAACATACAGTTCAAAGTGCATAAATGTCACCATTATCTGTAACATAACTAGGGATGGCAGAAAAGATGAGGTCTAAACACTATTTTTCTAAGTAGAAATCTTGAGGACATGGACCTCATTATAACCATCATTTCACCTGTGGAAACTGAAACAAGTAGACTTGACATAAGCATCTAGGGATTTATAGACGTAATACTTATTATCACTAATAGGAGTTGGGCTTCTAAGTCCCAGAACATCTAGCTGAGGCTATGCCCCTAAGTATTTGGTGCTTTCTTCCAAAGAGAGGTGGTTGTCATGATGGCTGTTTTAATAAGGTTTAATGTAATCGGAACAAAAGCAGAACATAGTTCCTTGAGTTTTCCCCAAAGCGATTGACGTGGTTTGTCGAAAAAAATTTCAAAAGTGTAAGGTGTTTTCTTTTAAAACTATTTACTAAACAGTGTAGAAGATTGTGTTTATTATCAATGATGCCAATGTATGAGTACAAAATAGAGGTTATACCATGTTTGTTCTAGTCTTTTCTTGTTTTTTCAGTTTCTCAATGTGTTAACTTATTTCCAAGGAAACTGTTTTTGTTTCTGACTCTCAGAAAAATCCAAGATAAATGGAGTGACATATTTTCTACCTACAAGAAGTATAATCTTATCAGAGAAATGAATAAGACATGGTAACACCTAAAAAAATAATTCTAGCTCAACATTGAGCAAATCTATAATTATTTGGTCTGTACTAACTCAAGGCTTCATAAATTCAAGGGGAGAAAACAGTTACAGGCAATTGAGTCAAGAAAAACTTCACAGAACAAGTGAACCTTGAGTTGGGCTTTGAAAGAATGGAGTTTGGATTGGCAGAAAAAGGAAAAGGGAAACTCTTAAGGAAGAGATGTCAGAATAATTGTGTGCAGTTATCCTTAGATGGGGGACATCAGGGCAGTTGTCCGTGACTTTCAAAGAGATAGCACTTGGAATTCCCCTGGCAGTACAGTGGTCAAGAATACACCTTCCAAGGCAGGGATCATGGGTTCGATCCCTGATCAGGCTAACTAAGATCCCACATGCCTCAGGGCCAAAAATCCAAAACATTAAAAAAAAAAAAAAAAACCAGAAGCAATATTGTTAACAAATTCAGTAAAGACTTTAAAAATGTTCCACATCTTTAAAAAAAAAAAAAAAAAAGCTAACACTATGAGACATAGTAGAGACCCTGGAACTCGCCAGGGCAAAGCTCCTTCAGTTTGTACCTTAAAATGAAAATCTTGCAGCTAGTACCTGGACTTGCATTTGACCTCCAAGTCAGTCTTACTAATTTCATTTTTACTCTGCCATTTATCTGCTAGGATTCATATCATATCTTTTAACTTTTTACAGACCATTATCAAAAGTCATATTAACTAGGTTTTATTGTTGTTCAGTTGCTAAATCATGTCCAACTCTTTGCAACCCCACGGACTGTAGCACACTAGGCTTCCCGGTCCTTCACTATCTCCCAGAGTTTGCTCAAACTCATGTCCACTGAGTCGATGGTGCCATCCAACCATCTCATCTTCTGTTGGCCCCTTCTCCTCCTGCCCTCCATCTTTTCCAACATCAGGGTCTTTTCCAATGAGTTGGCTCTTTGCATCAGGTGGCCAAAGTGTTGAAGCTTTAACTTCAGCATCAGTCCTTCCAATGAATACTCAGGATTGATTTCCTTTAGGATTGACTGATTTGATCTCTTTGCTGTCCAAGGGACTCTCAAGAGTCTTCTCCAGCATAAGAGTTCAAAAGTATCAATTCTTCAGTGCTCCGCCTTCTTTATGGTCCAACTCTTACATCCTTACATGACTACTGGAAAAACCATGGCTCTGACTATATGGACCTTTGTCAGCAAAGTGATATCTAAACCAGATTTAGATACTGTTTTTTAAAAGTCCAGTTTAGAGCAAGAAGGAAAGGCAGTGTTTTGTTTGTAGCCCCAGCGAAGCCTGGGCTTGCCCTCTCCCTGAGATAACCTTGCAGCTGTGAAATAGGAGAGCATGGTCTGGAGGCTGAGGAAGACACGCTGCTGTAGAGATGTCCTCAGATTATCTTCCCCTGATACAGCTTCTGTTTCTTTTAGCTCCCCTACACCATCATGCTGTTGGTTCCCCTCTTGTCCCTGAACTTGCTGCCTGGACCCCCACTCAGACTCTGGACTCTATTCTGGGTGCTCAGTGTGACTCTGGAGTTATTTCAGTCAATTCACTAGTGAATTCAGCAATGAATCTCCTGTGAAACCAGTGGTTTGACCAAAATCAACTGGCTGGTCTAGGAGTGATGTAGACACATTGGCAGTAAGTAAATGCTAGATGTCACAGGATTCTACTGGCTCACTTTTCAAACCTGTACCTTAAGGACAAGCATTTTAAAAGCCTTCTCAGCCTTTCAGAAAAGAGTGCTACACATTTATAAGCTATTACTACTTTTTTCACCCCAAATTTTTTATACATAATTATAAGCTATTGCCAACAAAGGTCCATCTAGTCAAGGCTATGGTTTTTCCAGTAGTCATGTATAGATGTGAGAGCTGGACAGTGAAGAAAGCTGAGCCACGGAAGAATTGATGCTTTTGAACTGTGGTGTTGGAGAAGACTCTTGAGAGTCCCTTGGACTGCAAGAAGATCCAACCAGTCCATCCTAAAGGAGATCAGTCCTGGGTGTTCATTGGAAGGACTGATGTTGAAGCTGAAACTCCAATACTTTGGCCACCTCATGCAAAGAGTTGACTCACTGGAAAAGACCCTAATGCTGGGAAGGATTGGGGGCAGGAGGAGAAGGGGACGACAGAGGATGAGATGGCTGGATGGCATCACCGACTTGATGGACATGGATTTGGGTGGACTCTGGGAGTTGGTGATGGACAGAGAGGCCTGGCATGCTGCGATTCATGGGGTCACAAAGAGTCAGACACAACTGAGTAACTGAACTGAACTGAACTGATAAGCTATTGCTACTTTTTTTCACCAAAATTTTTGTATATATAATTATAAGCTATTCTAAGCTCATATATAAATGTAAGCTATTACTACTTTTTCCACCAAAATTATATATATATAATATATGTAAATATATATATTTCATGCATGTTAAGAATACTTTTCTTCTTAATTTTAAAGCCTAATGGGAATAAAAATAAAAGCTTTTGCTAATGGTCTTCTACTATTTGTATGGAAAATTTCCATTGAAGAGATCAATATTGTTACTTATCAGACATTTACCCAGCCTATGTTTGACATATCTGTCACCCATTAAGGGGAAAGTATGTTTGAAGACACTGGATTTTAAAGAAGAAAAATTAGAGAAACTTCAAGTTGAAGTTATTATATTTCAAGACTGCCAAACCCAACATTACTTCTGCTTCAGTAGCATTTGAACTGTTGTTAACCTGTGTTTCTGTGTGTGCATTTGTCAGTGAATAATTAGGGAGAAATTCAGTAGTAAGTCAGTGATAGAAAGGACATTTGACTTCCAAATTTACAAAAGCCTACTCTAAGGTTTAAAATGTTATGAAGGCTGTGTGTGTGCTTAATTAGTGAAAATGGGTATTTTGTTTCTGTCAGGGAAGGAGAATAATCTGAGTCATTAAGGGAAATGTCCTGGATTAGTGACATTTTTACAATGCAGTAATAGTCTTACTATATCACACACACACAAAGATGTTAAAGGGACTATAGGTTGGCATGAAATTACATACTAGTTTGAAGAGGGAGGCAGTAAGAGAAAATTCAGCCTAGAAAGTCAACAGTTACAGAAATAGGAATGTTCTCTGTCCAGAATTTGGAGTTTGGGGCTGGCATACTTAGTTTGTAAAAGAAAACTCAGCAGAATAAATTAAATGTTTTCTTTAGCATCAGAAAGCCAACCCTCAAAGTTGACGTGGGAAATGCTTGTGTTAAATTGACAACCAGGCATCCCTTTGACCTCTGATTCCATCCACAGGGGGTTCCTGGGTCAGCCCTTCCTTGTCCTCCACACCTTCCTGGATTCTTGCTCCCCAGGGCTGGTTGTTTATTTACAGGACAAGCCCCCCTAACTCTTGATAGCCTAGTCCAAAACCAATAAAAAGGGCAGAGGCTGGAGCATGTGGAGTAGAGGGAGTGGGAAGGCAGAGAAGGTTCTGGAAAGAGAGGACAATAGACATCTAGCCCTTCCCCCATCCTGCCCTTCATGACACAGACACCAACCCAGGTCCCCAAAATTCAGTTATAGAGCCTTTCAGATGGATACACGCTTTCAAAGTGCTCAGCATCCCTGGTTTGCTAAAATAATATCTCGGCAGCCTTCGAGCAAGTAGAGAAATGATTGCCACACTTATCTGTGTTTTGTTTGGTTTTTTGGTGTGTCAATAAATGAATTCTTTAAATTTTTCTCTTCTTACAGTACCAACAGAGTTAGAGTCAAGGGGTATGATGGTTATGCTCAGAGAGCTGCAAGGCTGTCATGTGAAGGAGGAACTAAATGTGGTCTTCAGGATCAATGAGTGGAAACCACGTTAAGTACTGAAGAAACATTTATTGAGGGAACGGATCTGAGGCAAAGTCAGGAAGACTGGAGAGCCTCGCCAGGCACTAAAGATGGGCTGAGCTCCCTGCCTGGACTCTGTATGTTTCCTCTTCCTGTTGCTTTTTGAACAAAGCTGAGCAATCCCTTCATGGAAATCTCACATTAGAAGTAGACCTTGATGATCACAGTGATCTTTTTCATCATCTCTTAAAAAGTGAGTTGCAAGGATTTGTCTTTCACCATAACACAGTAGAAAGTTCTGGTTCTTCTACTAACTAGATTTGAAATATCCAGTTCCTTCAGTGTTCTGGGCTTCAGTTTTCTCATCTATGAAATATGATATTGGTTCCTTATCCCTTAGATCTCTTCCCATGGTAAACTTTTGGTCGTTCCATTCATATGTTATTAGCTGCTCAGCTGTGTCCAACTCTTTGCAACCCCATGGACTGTAACCCACTGGGCTGCTCTTGTTGGTGGAATTTTCCAAGCAAGGATACTGGAGTGGGTGGCCATTCCTTTCCCCAGGGGATCTTCCTGACCCAGGGATCAAACCCAGGTCTCCGACATTCCAGGCAGATTCTTTACCGTCTGAGCCATCCTATTCATGGTATTCACCTTAACATCAGCTAGGTAGTAAACCCAGTGTGTTCCTGATTCCTATACTCAGAGACAGACACTTCAGCCAGCCATGCCCTGTGATTCAGCCCCTTTTTACCAAGTATAGACATGGTCTTACATATCAGCATTGTATTTCTTTAGCCTGAAACAGTTGCTAAAACAGTTTCTCAAATCACTGAGAATTAAACTTCAAGTCAAACTTCTAACATGTAAGGCAGAATAGGAGAAGGAATTAAGCTGCCAAATTTATCTCCATCTTCTCAAATTTATGTCATCATTTACAAAGTTGATTCCCTCCCTGGATTCTTGTTTTTTTTTTTTTAATATGTAACCTGTGGCTAGTGCAAGGTAAGTGACTTTTCAAAACAACATGTAGAAAATACTTTCTTTTCAACACTAGTTCCACCTGTATTATATAATAAAAGGATCTTATGATCAATGAGATTGGTATATGTTGGGTTAAACCAAGTTAAATCAACATTTCATGCTCATGGGACTTCTCAGAGCCTTTATACTGACACAAATTATGGATATTCACAAAAGGAACATTGTGACATGCAGCATTCCCAAATGATTTGGGGGGGAAAAACATTTTTTTTTTCATGAAGCATTTCATAAGACTGGTATTCTGAGGGACACATTTGGGACCAGTTTGCTATGATTTCTGCTTTCTAGTGTTTTTTAAAAAAAGAGGAAACAACAGATTGCAAAATGATGAGAACAATAATGATATGATCTGGGTAATTTGCTATTATAAGAGGGAAAAGCAATCAGAATTAATGAAATATCTGAAATATGAGGTACTTTTTTAAACTTTGGTTTTTCTGTTCATTGTGGATTTTTGTTGTTGTTGTTCAGTCTTTATTTTTATTTATTTTTTGGCCCACTTTGTGTAATGTGGGCTATTAGCTACCCAATCAGGGATTGAACCTCTGCCCCTGCAGTGGAAGTAGGGATTCTTAACTACTGGACTTCTAGGGAAGTCCCTGAAAATAGGGTATTTTTAAAGTAATATAACAGCTTCAAGAACTGCCATGTTTTGAATGTTTTCCCTAAAAGATTCTCAAAGGATCTGTTTTATTGTGTATTTGTAAGTGAGCACTTATTTGCCCCAAAATCGAGAACTAAAATGCTGGAAAACTGCCTTATTCCTATTTCTCCCTGTAACTGTACACTATCAGTTAAGTTCTATTTATTAAGTTCTCTTAATAAGCTTTTATTCATAGATAGAGCTGTGAATTTTAGCCCTGTACATTAAGAGCATTCAAAGAAATTAGGCTGTTTACGGAATAGAAACTTAAATCACTTTATGTATTCTGGTTTTCAGTGAAAAAAAAAATCTCCTTTCCTTTTGAAACAATTAATGAGAGGAAGAAAGGTGGAGGACAGGCTTCTTCCTTCTTTGCTTACCTGTCTTGTTTTTACAGCTGAGTCTTTAGTATTATCAAGGGGAAGATTTTATACCATTCTCTAGCTTGTGCTGTGCTTAAGAGAAGCTTGTGTTTGGAAATGCTCCGTTTATGCAATGTTTTATTTTACCTAGCTTGACCATATTCCCTTTTCCTTTCTGTTAAGCTTACCATAAAGATATTTGGGGCTGGGGAGTATTTGAGATGGTAGGATGAGGGCCATATGATCTCCTGCTTGGGTTAAATCCATGCTCCAGCCACAGAGCCATTTCTGTGAGCTGACCCTTTATGTGGTCATATGGTTAAACTTAGCAAGGCGGTGCTTCTGCTCTTCGGCTACCCGTAAAGTTTATGGCCACTGCTTGCCTTTCTTCTAAACACACAATTACTCCTCAAGGTCCGTATAAATCATGAGGCCACCTAGGTCATTAAAATCCTCTCCTGTCTTGCTGTACTTGTTCATAACTCAGAGATGGTTAAAAGCTTGCTTTACACCAATTAATTATTCAGTCTGTAAAGCAAATCAGTGATAAGAAAAACATTGTGTAAACTAATGTTTAGGCCAATAACCAGTGTCCTATGCATATTTTGGTTTGTAGCCAGTTTGGGTGTTTTAACACAGACAGAAACCCTCAGTGACATTTGAAGTATTTTATGTCCACAATAGATTTCTCTTATAAAAAATTATTCCCTGTATCACAAATTGACTTGCGGTTACAGAATATATCCTAGGTTTGTTAGTATGACTACTAGTAACCCAGGCATCTGCAGTTAAAACACCTGATTTTGACTTGATAGAATTTTTGATAATGAAAAATTTGAAAAAGAGCCAACACCCTAAGCACAAAAGCTTCAGATGCTAAGAATGACTTACAGCAAACAGAATGCTGCTTTCAATAAACATGAGGGATTAAGGAAACTCTGTCTAGGACATGATCTATTTTTCTGCTGTGCATTTCATTCTAGCAAAATAAATGCATTGGGCCTGTATCTAAAAGTTTCATGTTTCTTGGCTGTGGTTAGCTCAGGGGTTTGTACTCTTAAGTAAACCTTAAGGGTCTACTGAACAGAATAGCACCATTTTTACTTGGGTCAGTGCCAACTGCCCATCCTAAAACTCAGCTCAACCTTTCTTTTACCACCAGTATATCTAAAGAAAGAAACACCTATCTTTCACTGAACCCATTTTTTATTCAGCATCTTTTGGTTTCCACTTTTTTAGAAAAAAATGGGCAATCGTTACAGAGTCAGGATCTTCCCCACCCCAGAATAATCTCACCTACCTGATGCTGAAAATGTTCTATTGTGATTACTGCAAAGAAAGAGAAAAAAAAGCCTTTAAAAAAATGAATATTTGCCAACTTTAGTTCCTGCAGCTCTGATTAGCGAACTACCTGGGATCCCCACTGAATAATTACTAATGAATCAGGAGGATTTTTTTTTAACTCTTAAAATTAACACATTAGATCCTATCGTCTAAGACAGAATTATGGCTTTATTTCTTTTTCCAAAGAATTAAAAAGGAAACGTGCAGATTATGATCTTGCTAGACCTTAAGGCAGAGTCGCTGCTTTTCTAGAACTGGAAGTTGCCCCCTGGTGTGTCTCCACCATACCAATTAAGGGGGCTTTCTGAGCAAATTCAGCACTGCATGCAGCACATTAGGACAGCACTAATCCAATTGGAGATCATTAAATCAGTTGGGTACATCAATGGAAACACTTAATGGATTTAGTGATTTCTTTTAAAAAAAGTATTCTAATATATACAAGTTAGCTTCTTTAACTCCATTATTGACTATGGCTTTAATTGAGGCAGCAGAGGATGTGGTGGTTATATGGCATCACTGACTCAATGGACACAAATTTGAGCAAATGCCAGGAGATAGTGAACAACAGAGGAGCCTGGTGGCATGCTGCAGTCCAAGGGGTCTCAAAGAATTGGACACAACTTAGAGACTGAATAATAATAACAACAACTGGGGCAAGGCCTATTGTCATTCCAAATAGTAATTTTCAGAGTATTAGGTTATATCATCTTCTGACTGATCGATTCCCCTAGGGAGATATTAATAGCAGTAGCCAAGCTTCTGTAGTACCTAGACTACAGTCTGTCTTGAACTGCATACTATATACAATTTGGAAAACAAAGCTGTGCGCCACTTGGTTTTCTGTGCATTTTTCTCTCTGCTCCTCCTGCATTCCAGCCTCATTTTAAAGGGGACATCAGCATGTATTATTTCACTGAGTCCTCCCTCTCATTGTTGCAAGTTAATTATTTCGTCCATTTTTGCAGGTGAGCCACTGAGGCTTACAGATGTCAGTAAGTGACACTCAGCTAATCAGTAACAAGAGTGTGAGGACTTGGGTCACAGTCACCCCAGTTTGGCTAATTTGATGGATGGCCAGGCAGGTAGCACCTCCTGCCCCATGGTTCCCTTTGAGACTTTGTGGGAGGTCAAAGATGGGGCACGTCTTAATAGATTAAAGGTGCAGGAGTGAGTCCTGAAGCTCAGAGCCCACACCAGAACCCAGTTTTGTTTTTTTGTTGTTTGGATTTTTTTTAACATTTATTTATTTTTCGCTGTGCTAGGTCTTGGTTGCTGCGCACAGGCTTTCTCTAGCTTCGGTGATCAGAGTCTATTCTCCAGTTGCGGTTTCTCATTGCGGTGGCTTCTCTTGTTGCAGCACACAGGCTCAGCAGTTGTGGCACACGGGCTTAGTGGCCCGGCAGCAATGTGGAATCTTCCTGAACTAGGGATTGAACCTGTGTCCCCTGCATTGGCAGGCGGATTCTTCACCACTGGACCAACAGAGAAGTCCAAGAACCCCGCTTTTTAACACCCCAACTGTCTCTCCACTTTATCCCCGTGAGAAGGCTGAGAGAAGAGGAGCAGAGAGAACAGGCTTTATTTAAAACAAACAAACAAAACCCCAAACTTTAGGATTTAAAGTAAAGAAGAAGGAAGTAAATGTGTCCAAGACGCCCCCTCTTGTCACTTTTTGATGACTTGACTAGCTATATAAACCCATCTTGAGACAATCCATGAAAGTTAATTCCTTTTTTTTTTAACCCTGAGAACAGTGGAAAGTTGGCAAGAAGTAAAAATTTTCTATGAAATGGGGAGGCGAACAAGTTGTAAATGATGTTAATATCTTCCAGATGGCACCATTTTACTTGGGAACCGAATTTATTGTAATTAAAGGCATGTGAATTTTTCTATAAATACTGAACTTTGCAAGTTTGACGCTGGACGACTCCATTACCTTGGAGTTGTTTTAAGGGAGGCGTCCTTGATCTTCCATTAGAAATGCATCTTTGGATTTCATAATCTGAGTTTAACCATAGAGATTTTTTCCCATGTGAAGCATTTTTTTTTATCTTCTGTGCCAATAAATCTTAATTATAAAGTGAGATCCCACAGAAATGAGAAATTCAAACTCCAAACATTTTCTGTTAAAATTTTATATATTTTGACCATTCTTTTACACCATGTCTTTAGTTCTTTTATATATTTATTTTTGGATTAAGCTATTATCACTCTTCTGTCTCTAGACATATGTGTTGGACAATTTTGCAGTGTCTGTTTTTGCTTCAATCAGAAGCACATGGCTCACTCCAGAAACCTGCTTTCCTGTCTGCAATTGAGGACCCTGGGCTCAGGGCTTCTAAACCAACAGCCAGTGTGACCTGAGAACTGGCAGGTGGTACCTCTGCCCTACTGTCCCCTTTGAGACTTTAGCTTTCAGCCTTGCTGCAGTTGCCCACCCCTGCCCTCTGTCTTACCTTGGATCCTACTAGCCTTTACCCTTTCAGGGGATGTACATGGACCATCCCCACTGCTTGAGTTTGTACTGCAGCTTCCAAGCTTCATGTGTCCATTCAGAGCTGGGTCTGGGTAGTAGACAAAATCCTCAAGCCTGGTTACACACAGCTCCTTCTAGTTACTCAATCATCTGTTAATCTAGGTGCTGCTGTACAGGGATTCTGCAGATTTAATTACGTTGCCAGATCAGGTGACCTTGAGAAAGGGAGGTTATCCTGGGCAAGCCTGGCCTAATCAGGTGAATGCTCACTAAGGAGCTAGCTTTTCTTGAGGGGTTTTGAAGCATAGGAAGAATCCAGTGTGAGGGAACATCTGTGTTGCTGGCTTTGAAGCTGGAGAGAGCTGTGTGGAAAGGAAGGCGGGTGGCCCCTGGAATCTGAGAGCAGCCCTCAGCCAACAGGGAGCAAGGAAATGGGGCCTGTAGTCCCCTAACTGCAGGAAACTGCCACAGCAATATGAACTATAATGAAGACACAGAACTCAGATGAGAATGTAGCCCTGTGGACACTTGACTTCTGTCTTATGATACATTGAGTGGAAACCCTAGCCAGGCCAGTGTGTGCCTGCATGCTAAGTAGCTTCAGTCATCTCTGACTCTTTGTGACCTCATGGACCATAGCCTGACAGGCTCCTCTGTCCATGGGATTCTCCAGGCAAGAATAGCGGAGTGAGTTCCCATGCCCTCCTCTCGGGGATCTTCCCAACCCAGGGTTGGAACCCTTGTCTCCAGCATCTCCTGCATTGGCAGGCAGGTTCTTACCACTAGCACCACCTGGGAAGCCTTTGACCTGAGCTAATAAATGTGTTCTGTTTTAAGCCCCTATGTCTGGAGTGACTCATTATACAGCAGCAGGAAACTGTCTGCTACCTGTGGAATGTTTATCATCACTATTTCTCTCTTTTCCTAGTTTGTCTTAACCAGCCATGACCCACTCCCTTTGATTAGCCCTTTGTGTTACTGCGGTGAAAACCATTTAAAATTTCTTTTTACTCCAGTAAAAGTTTTTCCTTAAAGATTTTCCTTCTTTACTTTTATAATAACCTCATTTCCTGGGACTGTTCATTTTTATACATGCTGCTGCTGCTGCTAAGTCGCTTCAGTCGTGTCCAACCCTGTGCAACCCCATAGATGGCAGCCCACCAGGCTCTGCCATCCCTGGGATTCTCCAGGCAAGAATACTGGAGTGGGTTGCCATTTCCTTCTCCAGTGCATGAAAGGGAAAAGTGAAAGTGAAGTCGCTCAGTCGTGTCCGACTCAGCGACCCCATGGACTGTAGCCCACCAGGCTCCTCCATCCATGGGATTTTCCAGGCAAGAGTACAGGAGTGGGGTGCCATTGCCTTCTCCAATTTTTACACATATTATTATAGTATTACCTAACCTATTAATCATCCATTTTCTATGGATGCAATAAAGTTATTGATATTCGTTATTATGGCCCTGAGGCATTACAGAAGTTTAAAAATGAAAATGTTAACATGTGAGGTCAAGCTTTGTGAGTTTCACTGCACTCTGATTATTTGAGAAGGGGCTATCAGCCTATGATGCATATGGAAATCTTTATAGAGCTTTCATCAAAGGAGCCACACAGGAGAGGTGTCAGGTGGACTCTGTGGCGTTGGAACTTCCTGGAGGAGAATGATCTAGAGACCTATGGACAAGTAAAGAGAGTAACACTCTGTGGGCCTTTGAGGAGGACAATGACACTGAACAAAAGACAGTGTTTGTAGCAATTTTTTGATTCAAGAGGAGTGAGATGTTTGATATCCCATTTACCATCAGTGGAGTAGGTTACTAGAGAGAGATGGTTTGGCTGAAGTACATGCAGCAGCCACTGAGCAAAGCTGCCTGGTCTTTTCGCTCCTGGCTCTTCATGGCTCTGTGGCACAGACCAGGTCAGCCAGCAGTCACACCTGCACCCTGGCACTTGTGCTTATCTCAAAGGTCAGTAGACAGTAGACCCTCAGTCTCCTCATAACTGGAACCTGAGTTTGGGTGACAAGATCAGTGAAGGAACTTGACGGTGGGGCAACAGAAATGCCACTCCAATCCTAATCTGCTACTCCAATGTCTCACAGGCAGCCACCTCCAACTGGAAAAAAATGCAGACCATGTCAACAGTCTAAAACGTCATGCAAATACACATAAACACATGACAGTGAAAAAGTATTACTGCCAGCATTTCAGAAAATATGAAATCCAATCTGATTCATTTTAACTTTCTAGTACTGCCCCCCTACCCCCACCCCGCCAGATACAGGGAGTTTCATTGATCCTGTTGTTTTAAAAACAAAAGGCAAAGCCTTTGATTTATTTCCAAATAAAGCATCATTGAAGATACTGTTTTCTGACCAATAAACAGAGTTGTTAGCTGCATCGCAAGGTGTTGATTTGAGACTTTATGCATAGATATTAATGCTTTCCAAAATAACTTTTATCTGATGACAAAGGAGCACGCACTTAGTACATTATAAAAATTTTGAAAGGTACAGAAATAAAAATAATAATAATAGAGAAATAATCTCACCACCCAGAGATAAACACTTGTTAACACTTTGCGTATTCCCTTCCTGTTCTTTTACTTCATACAAATAAAAATAGAGGATATCTTGTAAACAGTTTTATGTTCTGATTTTTCACTTATTTATCATAAGCATTTTTCCTTTGTTATACGAAACTTTTGTTGAACATTCTTTTTTAATAGCTGCATAGTATTCCTCAATATGAATGTATGTAAATTCCTTCTTACTTCCTTTCTATCTGCCTTAATTCCATTTTCCCCATTATTATAAAGCTTCGGGAAATACTTTTTGCAACCATATTTGACATTATTCCAGTTTATTTCTTTTGAATAGATTTCTAAAGAGTCCTTTACAACAGAAGAGACTGTGAACCTTATAAGGCTTTTCGTATATTTCCCTTGATTAGAACATTGCAAGGAAGCCAGAACAGTTAGGAGATGGATCATGTAAAATCTCTCAGAAACACAGACGCAAGCTAATTGGCCCCTCCTAGCTCCATCGCTGTAAATTTTTATATCCCCGTTCTCTTTCTAATACTCTAAGAAAAAAAAAAAAATCTGTTCTCTTCTGGGGAATAGGGAAGGTAATTCTTGGGCAGCAGAACAGTAACCGTTTACAGCTTGCTCAGTTGGGATGGCTATTAATGCCTCGTGTGAAATAGACCAAAGATCCAAAGAAACACATTTTTGCAGGTGAAAATTATGTTAGCCAACATCATTTCTCACTCTGGTTTATGATGTCAGGTATCGAATTTCTCCATTATTAACGTAGGTATGCACATGGGGGAAGATCCTTTTGGAAGGAGATTAAAAAGACACCATTACCTAAAATCCCCCTTCTCAACAACTCGAGAATGTCCAGAAGCTGTGAGGGGGCTTGGTACAGTAGCTCCCCATACAGACAACACCCTACAGAGGATTAATTGTTTTTTTTTTAACCATTAACGGGCCCCTCCATAGAGTCAGGGGTCATTTGCACTCAGAGGAGAAAACCTGACTTAAGTAAAGTGTGCTATTTGTCTATTCAGCACTGCATACCTAGAAAGCCTCCCAAACCACTCTTTAGTGACTGAAGACATTTCTCATTTTCCCATCATTTTTCCCCTTCCTTGGCCATTTTCCTAAAACCATAATTTAAACTTTCCAGAAGAAAATAATAATAATCTCCGAGTAATCCTTTCAAGAATTCTTAGAAGGAAATCTTTATTCTTTTATCACTCTTATGGGAAACCTAACTTGTGATTACTATTAGGATTCAAAATGTTTTTACCACCCACATATACCTAGGTAGGGTGAAGGTTGGAGATATGTCAACAAGATGCCTGGGACTTAAGAAGCCTGGGCTTAAAGCCAGGAACACTCATGAGAAGAGCCCCCACCCCACCCCTGCCCCTGCCAAGCCTTCACACCTGAAAAAGGAAACCTTGGGGAAATGTCTTTAATTGTAAGAAGGTTAAGCAGAGAGAGCTTTGCTTTATTCCCAGTAAAGGTTGGCTGCTTTACCATTATTCGTGCAGGAAGTGAAAACTTTAAGGTAGAAGGTTTAAAAAGAGAGATGGGGGAATACCCTGACGATCCAGTGGTTAGGACTCTGCGAGTCCAATGCAGGGGTTCTGGGTTCGATCCATGGACAGGGAACTAAGATCCCACAAACCATGCAGCACAGCCAAAATTTTTTTAAAAGGACAATTTTTTTAAAGAGATGGCCAAATCCACAAGATGGTAGCATTCCTATGATGAAACGTGGGGCGGTGATGTCTGAGGAAGGGCTTTTCTGCACCGGTGGGTGGTACACTGTGGACCCAGATGCAGCTTTCTTGTCACCTGGAACATTCTTTTTCCGGAGCAGGACTCCAAAGAAACAGATGGGTTAAGTTTGTGAACCCTGTTCCATGTGCTACGTCGCTTCAGTCGTGTCCGACTCTTCGTGAAAGCAGAGATATTACTTTGCCAACAAAGGTCCATCTAGTCAAGGCTATGGTTTTTCCAGTGGTCATGTATGGATGTGAGAGCTGGACTATAAAGAAAGCTGAGCACCAAAGAATTGATGCTTTTGAGCTGTGGTGTTGGAGAAGACTCTTGAGAGTCTCTTGGACTTCAAGGAGATCAGTCCTGGGTGTTCATTGGAAGGACTGATGTTGAAGCTGAAACTCCAATACTTTGGCCACCTCATGCGAAGAGCTAACTCATTTAAAAAGACCCTGATGCTGGGAAAGATTGAGGGCAGGAGGAGAAGGGGCCAACAAAGGATGAGATGGTTAGATGGCATCACCGATTCAATGGACATGGGTTTGGGTGGGCTCCGGGAGTTGGTGATGGACAGGGAGGCCTGGCGTGCTGCGGTTCATGGGGTCGCAAAGAGTCGGACACGACTGAGTGACTGAAATGAACTGAACTGGACTGTAGCCAGCCAGGTGCCTCTGTCCATGGGGATTCTCCAGGCAAGAATACTGGAGTGGGTTGCCTTGGCCTCCTCCAGGGCATCTTCCCGACCCAGGGATCGAACCCAAGTCTCTTATGTCTCCTGCATAGGCAGGCAGGTTCTTTACCACTAGAGCCGCCTGGGAAGCCCATGAACCCTCCTCTAGCTTCTCTGAATTAGAGTCCCAAGACACCATCCCCAGCTCTCCTCCCAAGCCCAGGCTCGTAGGTCCAGAATGCAAATCAGACAGGTGCCTCCAGGCTCGCCTATGCAGGTCTCTGGAATCAGGACCGAGGATGCCAGCATCACAGGGATCGCAGTGCTCGCCGCGCCGGCAGCAGGAACAGAGCAGTGCAGCCGGCGGGGGGACCGAAATCTGCAAACTCAGGATCCTGGGCCTCCGGCCAATGCAGGCTGGGTGCGTTGCTGTGGTGACACATTTAAGTCTCCGGGGAGGGATGCTGACACACCAGCTGCATTCCTGGCGTCACATTTGCCAGCGAGAAACTTATGGAGTGGAATTGGTCTCAACTTCAGAGGGAGAGGCTGGCTGCTTTTTTAACTTCCTTGGCAGTATCACCCTTTGCAATTTGTACGCGTACACCCTCCTGAATATTTACATGAACCGCTCTCTGTGATACATTTGGGGGCGCCTGTCGGATGGTACCGGGAAGGGAAGTGCTAAAATGATAGCAGCATCCTGGCATATAAATGTAACTATTGTGTCCCGAAAAATCCCATTGCCTAAAATTGGCACTTAAGATGCAGTGACTTATCTCTTGCTGGGTAGAACGTCTACTCCCTCTGCCCCTTTTAAAAATAGCTTTTACTGTTGCCAAGAGGAGAGCTTAGAATTTACCACTAGCAGATAACGTGGATTAAAAGACTAGCTTCCTCCCCTGTTATACATCCCCAGCAGTCTAATAGCTGAGTTCTCTCATACCTGGGAGAGAGGTCTCCTTGCAGAAATGCCCTTTAGTCCTCATAATGCCTGACCCACCTCTCTGATTTGTGTCTGGAAGGCAAAATGCACTAGGATGTGGCCACTTAGTATTCAGACCATGTCGGGATGCAAGTAAAAAGCCTATAGAGTAGCGCTGGATGCACGGTCGCCAGGCCAAATACAGCCAGCCTCTCCAATCACAGTTAAATTATAAGCGAGTGTGAGGTAAACTGCGCAGACCTGCCTAGTCAATGAAGCTGCAGAGATAAAAGGAATTACTGCAGAAATGCCAGCTTGTGAGGCTTTCAGGAGCACAGAGGCGGGGTTCTTTCCAGTGGCCCTCGGTTGACTATAAAAAGCCACTGAGGATTTTGAACATAACACCGTCTTCATCCTCTTCCTCCTCCTCATCCTCCAGTTCTCCTCCTCCTCCTCCTCCTCCTCCGTCTGAGCGTGCAAAGCATCTCCCAATGTATAGAGAAACAAACAGTTCTTCTGTGTGGCTCCATAGCTTTTCAAAGGACAGTGATGCTCACTGGCCAGTGATTGCTTTTGCAATCAGCAGATGCAGCAGGGGAAGTGCAGTTAATACAATAATTCACATATGTTAGTACTTCATTCCATCAATGTCAGCTTTATTTTCTTCTTGATATACACAAGGCTGGCACACAGTCTTAACTGATGAGGTAATGTCATTTTTAATTGAGAGAGCCTTAAGCTATCCACTTGGACTCATGATAGCATCTTTGCAGTTGTCTCATGAGACTTTACATAAACGTAAGTCATGTGTCCTGGACAGTTTGAAAAGGATTGCTAAGGATGACATTGGTCATCATGAAGATTTCCCGCACTTTGATCTCTTTTAAATTGCCAGATGCAGTTTATGTTACTGCCATATTTTAGCCATTCCTGAAATGAATATATCCCAGGACTTTTGAATCAAGTTCAACAGAGAAATGCAGGTTTGAAATGAATGGATTATAATGTCTTCATGTCAGTTCTGGAAGAAATATGGAGTCCAAATGAGATTATCTGGTTATCTGACTCCTAGGTGAGTTGGCAAATAAATAATAAAAAGAAAAGGAAGAGCAAGACACTAAGAAATAGATAATGCCAAACAAACAAAAATATTCCTGTTTTCCTAGGAGATGCTACTTTACTGGAGATGGATTTCCGTATTTTAGAGATGAAAAAGGTTCATTCAAACAAATGCATTATCTCAGTGCATTCTTCAGGCTAGTATTTTATTGCTACTCCCTTTATCATTTATCTCACTGTATTATCATGAAGCCTGAATTTTTAAAAGTCATGTCACTTTGATGATTCCAAGTCTGTCATATTTTCTTTTCCAATGACAGCATTCCTTTAAAGATTCAGGCTGGTAGTAAACACTTACTTTTGAATTTTAAATAAACTTTTTTCTTTGTAGAGATTATGTTCTGCAGTTCAAGTTGTAGTTTGAGGGGAAGAAAATCTTTGTTTTGACCACAGTGGATACTGAGAGAGGTTTTTTCCTGCGAAGCCTGGAGTTTGGTGGAATTGAGTTAAATAGTAAAGAATCTGTTTATTATTCTGTGGCCATATGTTTAGAGGGTTGCTCACAGAAATCAAAGTATTATTCATGGAGAGCTCCAGCCAAGGAGAAATTTTGAATTCATAAAAGAACTTCACAGTTTGAAAAGAATGCATAGTATTATGTATTGACACCCCCTCAACCCCAGACAAAGGAACACAACTTAATAATAGAGAATTGTACTCATGAGATTTTCCTTTTTCTTGTTAATTGGTTACTTTAACTGACATTGTCTGTGAGTATAATGGACACCATTATTCTTAACAGTTCTGTGTTACCAGATGATGTGCATGGACATGATGTAGTACATTTTAATTATTTCATTTTGCTAGACATTTTTTTCCCTCTCTGTGAAATTCAGCAGTGAATGCAGATAGCACTTATTTTTTTCTCCAGACAGACCATGGTGGAGAATGCTGGCTTCTCAATGATTGAAATTAAGAGGACTTTTCTCCCTAACCTGATGTTTCCTTCCACCTTTGTCTCAGGTATGACTATGTGGAGGTCATCGATGGAGAAAACGAAAATGGACGTGTATTGGGAAAGTTCTGTGGCAAGATCGCCCCTTCTTCTTTCATATCTTCAGGGCCATTTCTCTTTATCAAATTTGTCTCTGACTATGAGACACACGGGGCAGGATTTTCCATACGTTATGAAATTTTCAAGAAAGGTAAGTGACTTACAGGAGACCAAGTGTGACTGAGTGGTCACGAACCTCACTTGATCTCATGAAAGACAAAGTGAAAAAAAGACCAGGAGTAATGTTTTTAATCTTTTGGTGAAAAGTCAGATATTCCCACTACAAAAAATGTTGAAAATACTTTGCACAAAGAAAAGTTACCCACCATATGGAGGAGGTATGTCTAAAAAACTGTTTAAATGTATTTTAAGAATCAGAATTTCATCATTCTAATATACTGACCAGTGTTTTTAAAGTGTATACTCTGTAAAACTCCTTTAAAAGCACTTATTGTTTTCTTTTTTCTTCAAATATAAGTTGGGTCTACTCTTGAAGTTTTTATTTCTTTCGTTGAAAAAGGCATGAGTCCGTCTTACCTGAAAATCATGTATTGAGCTGGCCAAAAATTTCATTCAGGTTTTTCTGTGAGATGTTATGGGAAAACGCAAATGAACTTTTTGGCCAGCTCAATACATCCCGTTCCCT
Organism: Okapia johnstoni; assembly: GCA_024291935.2. Lineage (NCBI taxonomy): Eukaryota > Metazoa > Chordata > Mammalia > Artiodactyla > Giraffidae > Okapia > Okapia johnstoni. The sequence continues at coordinate 12,186,911 of CM044324.1, forward strand.
TTATTATATTGCAAAGTTCAAAACTGGTCGCTCCCGGGAAAAGCCAAGCAGTAGTCCACTAGCCTTAGAGTTTCAAAAAACTTTTGGAGGAAGAAGCTTTCCATTAATGGAAACATGGTTGGGGCAAGAACTTGGAGGAAACAAAATAATAATGCTTTAAATGACATTCCCCTTTAGAATTAATTATCCACTTGCCCCCTCCAAAATAATAACTTACTAATCTTCTCTCAGGGCTTCCCTTGTGGCTCAGTGGTAAGATAATAGAGAATCTGCCTGCAATGCGGGAGACCTGGATTCAACCCTTGGGTTGGGAAGATCTCCTGGAGAAGGAAATGGCAACCCACTCCAGTATTCCTGCCTGGAGAATCCCATGGACAGAAGAGCCTGATGGGCTACCGTCAGTGGAGTCACAAGAGTTGGACATGACTCAATGACTAAAGCACCACCATCTTCTGTCACAATGGTATATATTGGGACAGGATAGAATCTGAGAATGTATAGTCTCCCAGGTTTGAGGAATTAAACTCACATGTCAGCCAGTTAATAAAAATTGTATCTTTATCTGGATGTAACTGTTTTCCACAGCAGCCTGTAGATTCCTGCTATGAATTCAGTCCCACCTTCCCTTTTAAGTTGGCATTAATGTGTGGGAGACCCTCCAGGGACAGAAGTGCCAGATTTAAATGTATTGTCCTGGAATATATGAAAAAGGGCTTTATTTAATAGAAAAAAATCTAGCCACACCAAACACAAAAGCCTAAGGTCTTGTGGGTCAGTGGCCACCGAGAATAACAAAAAGGGACTTTAAGTGTTTCTGGGAGCATTGGCACAACTTCTTTAAATTTCAAAGAACTCTGGTACTGTCCCATATAAATATGGATAGATGGAGAGAACTGTCTTCAGAAACTCATCTTAGCACATGCTTAGAAGTCCTTTAGTATAAATAACAGCAGACGTAAGATCTCAGTGGGCTCACATGACTACGTATGTATTTCCTTGTGTTGAAAGCTGTTTGACCTGTGTAAATCCACACGCACGCACAAACACACGCGTTTGCTTGCTTACCTGCATCTGACAGCATCAAAGAAAGAAAGTGTCAGAAAAAGAGGTAAGAACAGCTTTTCATTGTCAGTGTTTCTCAAAGATCTGAAGGTGGTGGATGTAGAAATAGCGCGATCCTCCCTAAGTCATTAAGAATTCTGCTTCCTTCCAAATGAACTCAGCCCCCAAACTTCTGTTAGTGTCAGATGCACTGTGAATTCCTCTCTTTCCCCACCGCCCAATGCCATCCTTGAGACTTGAAGCCTTATTTTCTTCTTTCTCTTCTTGCCTCCCTACAGCCAATATACCTGCCAGTTCTTTTGGATTTTCATTCAAAAGTCTCAGAGAGTCATGGCTTCAGAAATTCCGAATCACCAGACTGTACACCTGAACCTTATATAGTCTTATAAATCAACTATAGCTCAATTAAAAAGAGAGTGTCACAGCTTTCTTTCCACATCCACTGCCATTGAACAAATAGAACTGTCTAGTGGTTATCCCCATGCTCTCTAATCCTACACATAGCCTCTCAAACAGTCATCAAACTACTATCCCCAGAATGCCTATGACAGGTATTTGTCACCTGTCGGGTGAAGCCTCAGTGTTCTCTGAGGTCATGCTTAGGTCTTGACATCAGCTGCTCCCAACCTTCCTGGCTTCACCTGCACCAACTCACGGCCCATCTTCCTGCCCCAGGTTAGAGGGTGCACTGGGTGAGGCCCAGCAGATCTGCATGTGAATTTTGATTCGGCCACTGCCCATCTGTGTGAATGTTCAGAGCCTTGGAATCCTCATCTGAAAAATGGATAACAGTATCTGGCACTGGCTCTTTGTGAAGATCAGTTGAAATGAAAACCCGTAGCAGAGCATGTTCCAGAAGTTGTGTGCCATACACACTAACTGTTACAGTGAAGCTGGTCCCTCCAAACTGTACAGCACTTTCTCTCTCTCTCTTCTGGCTTAAGCCTTTTAACCTTCATGGAAACCTGACTCCAAGTTTATTGTTCTAATTAATGTACTTTTCATTTTCCTACACTTACCCAGCTTGTCCTCTATTACACAACACAGCTATACACTTATAGATACTGTATGTATATATACACAAACACAACTGTATTTCACTAACCAGTGTGTTTTTCCTAAATATTTTCAAGTTTTATCACATATATGTTGCTCATTTCCCAACTAAATTAGTACCACCTAAAAAAGAAAACATCTATCTTCCTTGTTGCACATACTATAGTTCTTACAGATACTCCATTAAAAATCATGAACTAGTAGAATACATTCACACACACATAGGTTCACGGACATTCTTTCCTTGAAAGCAATTTCATGATAAATATTATAGAATCTCTGTTCTTTGAAAAATATAGCACTTCTTTCAGGCTGCAGCAATTTCAGATTTCTTCAAAACACATAAATTAGACTAATCATAATTGAACCAATGCATTATTCGTTCACCCATTGGCCTTAAGGATTTCTGGCAGTAGGTTACAGGGCCATTTTTGCATCCCTAAGGCTACATTTCTAGACGACCATTTTTGCCCAGTGGGTGGCAGGGAGCAGTGCCCACCTCTCCCCATGCCTCCTGGAGCCCCCAGGACACCCTAGTTCTCTCCTGGGGTACCCACACTCCTCTTCACAGATACTGAAACCTTGGGCCATCAGCCCTAAAATGATTCCCATTCAGCTAAAGAATTTCTCGAGGAAACCCCACCCTGCCCACCTCCCACCCTTCCCCTGTCCTTCCCCTGTCATCCAGGCCCACATGCTAGAAGAAGCTATACCATTTCCTATGGGTTGCAGTCAGGGAAGGGATAGCATTTATTGAGAGCAGGATTGGTGACTTCATATGTTTTGATTAAGAGTCTGTACATTTAAGTATAATTCCAAAGAGGATATCTTAGCTATCATCCTTATCCATCCTGATGGTCCTTAACAACGAAATGTGGGATGCCTGTGGCTACACTGGATGCTCTCATTCTTACAAATAACAGGAAAAGTGTGGTATCACTGGGTGCCACTGCTGTGTGTGCATCCCTTACCCAGCAGCTCACACCCTCCTGGGCACCCTGGCTGGTCACCTTTAGTCCTGTTTGTGGCTTGTGTATTTACCCCGGAATCCCTCAACCCTCTCCTGCCATCATCCATTGGGGGAAGTGCTCCCTCAACTGTGGCAAGCTTGTACAATAAAGAATAAGGAACTCATTAAAACAAATTTTGATGTCTAATGGAGAAAGTAAGAAATTACAGAAGCAGCTTTGAGTTTGAAAGGCTTTATTTTCAAATCCTAAAGCCCACCTCTCATGTGTGATGCACAGAATCTGAGGACTAGGAAGATTACGAGGTCACCAAGGCTACACAGCAGGTTAGCAAGGCAGTGGAACTCAAATCTCTTGGTGCTCCATCCAGCTTGCTTCCACTTCCCCGTGGAATGTCCTCATGCATGCGTGCCAAATTGTGTCCATCTCTTTGCAACCTTATGGACCGTAGCCTGCCAGGCTCCTCTGTCCATGGGATTCTCCAGGCAAGAATACTGAAGTGGGTTGCCTTGCCCTCCTCCAGAGGATTTTCCCAGCCCAGGGATCAAACCCACATCTTTTACATCTCCTGCATTTGCAGGCAGGTTCTTTACCACTGGTGCCACCTGGGAAGCCCAGAATGTCCCCAGCCTTTGTCAAAATACCTGAGAAAACCTGGGCCAGCTTCCAAAGGAATCTGACATGACAAGGATTTGCATGAAAGCATTGGAATTTATTTGATTTTGAAACAGCGCCCTTAATTCGGTTTTTTTTTCTCATTAAATCTTAACCTTAACTGTATAATTTTATCTTTTTAAGCAGGAGAAAATATTGGAACCTGCATTAAACTCTGCTGTTTGCTTTGCCAGCCAAAGCCCTGGGGAGGAGGTTGGAGGTCTCCAGGGTCTCTGTTCCTACATCCTGGAAATAAAATTCTAAAGGGTTCCCAATTAACTATATATGAATAAATGACTTTTGAATTAATGACAAATTGGCATAGTTACTGTTATCTCAGATGCCACCAAATAGCTTAGAAACATGTTAGAAATTATACAGCACATTCCACAATCTCTTTACTTGAAATTGACATGGCAAAATGCCACTTGGTAATCATTTTTTTGACCATAATTGAATAGATAAGCATTTGAAGCCATTGTGCTAAAGGGTGAGCCCCATCGTAGAAGGCTTTGGAAGGTATTTATTCAACTCAGACCTCTACAGGCCAGGTTTATTGTGCCATCTACTAAATAGTCTTCTGCATCTCCAGGGCTATGGCTAATATATGCATGAGGAGAAAGAGATTGATTTGTTTTCTCAACATGCTGCCAGATGCACTGAGGTGGAGAGTGAACTTACTAGCCCTCGCCACTAAAAATAGAGATCTATTAGTTAAATTTAATGTATATTGATGCCAAACACTTTGCCTTTAGTACTTGGCACTTTGGAAGAATATTTAGTTAAGAACAAGCTCCACAAGCTTCCCTATTTGGACTTGAATCCTTATATGCCCTTGCAGAGTCCCCATCAGTGCGGCAATGGCCCTGGAAAAAAATTGTTGAACTGGGACTTCCCTGGTGGTCCAGTGTTTAAGAATTCACCTTGCAATGCAAGGGACCTGGGTTTGATCTGTGGTTGGGGAGCTAAGGTCCAACATATTGCAGAGCAGCTAAGCCTGCCCATTGCAACTCGATAGTCCATGGGCCACAGTGAAAGATCCCACATGATGCAATGAAAATGCCACGTGCTGCATCTAAGACCCAACACAGCCAAACTAATAAGTAAATGTTTTTGTTAAAAAAGAATGGTTTAACCAAACATCCCCAGATTGGATCCTGAGATTCAGAAAGGTCAAGACATCTCTGTTTACCAGACCACAATGGCAGTGGTGGCGATAAGGGGCAGAGCTGATAGGCTGGCATGGATAGTCGGATAGTCTGTGTGGATGGGCCATTTTCAATTGTGTGGTGGATAGCACCCTATTCACTGCCGATTCCATGAACTGAAATTGTGGTCTTTTATGTATTCATAAGGTTGACTTGCAATAACTGTTTGCATGCTCTGAACCAACCTAAATTATGAATCGCCATAATTTGTAGTCTTGATAACACTGAACCATCATTTAAATGACACATTATAAATATATGCATCACACACACACACACACACACACACTCTCCTGCACTGTATGTTGGGGAAAGTTAGGATGTCAACATTGGTATCAGGTGACTTGAAACCACAGGACCTGCATCCCAGTTTATCATGCCCCCACTAACAGCCACACTTTACTGGCACACCTGTGTCAACACCATTCTGAATGAGTCACTCACCCTGCGTACATGTACGAATTACCTTTCGCATTTAGTTTGTCAAGGAGGCAAAGGTCACATCTGGCAGAATTACTGAGTCACTGATGGAGGAACCTGAAACCCAAATTCCCTCCACTGGATTCTCTCCCTCGCCTTTGTAAATGTTCTATTTCACCAATAAAGAGCTGTCAGCCTCAAGATTTAAAGATTTAAGATTGAAGGGGCTATAATTATTTCTCGAGGGCTCTGTCGAGATTTCTGTAGCTTACTCATTCATTGTTCCCACATGATTTTGTATTTGTCATTTTTTTTCCCCTCTGCAACAGCAGAAGTTTGTAAATTGCTCCACACAGATGGAAAACGAAGGTGAATGCAATAAATCTGAACTCGACTTTCCGTATATATCACCACAGTGAAAAGGCTGAGTAATGAGTGATTAGGACAATGATTATAATGGTGGGCTTTTATTGCAAAGATAAACTGTCTTTGCCCAGGTTATTTAAGTGGAATTTTCACTCTGCTCCTTTTTTTCTTTCACTCGTAGGTCCTGAATGTTCCCAGAACTACACAACGCCTAGTGGGGTAATAAAGTCCCCTGGATTCCCTGAAAAATATCCCAACAGCCTAGAATGCACCTATATTATCTTTGCACCAAAGATGTCAGAGATTATCCTGGAATTTGAAAGCTTTGACCTGGAGCCTGACTCGAATCCTCCAGGGGGGATGTTTTGTCGCTATGACCGGCTAGAAATCTGGGATGGATTCCCTGATGGTAAGCATGGCACAAAACACCCCAAAGGGGAAGGATCTACGGGAAGGGCCCCGGGATCCTTTTACAAGTATCATATACATGCATCACTTTAAAAAGTAGCTCAAAAGGAGAAAGAAAAACAGCAATTTTCTTTATGCAGAGCGTTGATGAAATATTTGAGCCTAAAAAGACTTAGTAATTTTCTAGTCTAATGCTTTCATTTTGTGGATAAGGAAACAGAGGCCATAAAAGACTCTGCAAAGTCTCATAACCTTTTCTATGAGAAAATTGGAAGCAACCCATGGTTTTCCTGACTGAAGTATTTTTCTCATTTCATTGGCTTGCCTACTGGTTATTAATTCATAAACTCGTCAGAAGATGAGCTCTTAAGACATCAATTAAATCAAGTCAGTCATTTTGCGAATGCAGAGACTAAGAACCAGAGAGGTTAAGTCCCTGTTAAAACTTTCACAGTAAACTATACACCCACTGCTGCTGCTGCTAAGTTGCTTCAGTCATGTCCGACTCTGTGCGACCCCATAGACAGCAGCCCACCAGGCTCCGCCATCCCTGGGATTCTCCAGGCAAGAATACTGGAGTGGGTTGCCATTTCCTTCTCCAGTGCAGGAAAGGGAAAAATGAAAGTGAAGTTGCTCAGTCGTGTCCGACTCTTAGCGACCCCATGGACTGTAGCCTACCAGGCTCCTCCGTCCATGGGATTTTCCAGGCAAGAGTACAGGAGTGGGGTGCCATTGCCTCCTCTGATACACCCACTATGCTACCACATTTAGAAACTTCAGAAAGGAAGGAGGAGAGCATTTAGATGTTCCTAATTTAGATGGATTTCTTGTCTGCTCTCTAGGGAATTTTTATCTTTGGGGAATCAAATCAGATTGGCACACATCCTTGGTACACATTGTTCACATCATCTGAGTTCATCATCCATTCAAAAAATATACTTAATGAGCACCTGCCATGTACCAGTCACTGTAGTAATCTCTTAGCAAACAAAGCAAAATGGATGTCCCATTTAGATTCTATCAGAGGGAATGAGGTAATAAACAGTGCACATTACAGACAATTGAATCACGTGCACGGGATGTTAGAAGGTGAGAAGTGCTATAAACAAACAAAAAAAAAAAAGGAAAAGAAGAAAAAATAGAATAAAGGCATGAAAAAACCGATGGTAAAGAGAGAAAGATGGGTGGAATTTTTTTAATAGGGCGGTCAGGTCAGGTCTTATTAAGAAAATAAGCCAGATTTGAAGGAGGTGGAAGAAGTAGCCATGTGGCCAGCGAAATTAAAGTTTTCCATTTCAGTCCTTATGAATTAGAAGGTGAATGGCAAAAATACACACCCAAATTCTGAACAGAGGGAGATAATATCAAATAATTTGTTGCAGCTGCACTGCTAGTCTTGTGTTTAGTCTGGTTTAATAGTAAGATTTCTCTGGAGAATACACTCTACACAGATCAGAAAGGGCAGCTTGGAAGTTCTTACAAATCATGCAGTTAGAGATTTGGAACTATCTATAAAATAGATAATATTATCAGATGGAAGAAGGACTATTTAAGTAAATTGTGAATGAAAGCTAATATCATGTGAAAGAGATTGCCTTTATCTTAGAAATGACGTTAAATGATCAGTGTCATTCAGTTTAGCGATGTTCCTTAGTAGTAAACAGCCCTGGAGAAAATCTAGGTTTAGAGAAAGCTTGTCATTGGAGAAAAATGGGTGAGTTACCATTAGTTGAGTCTCTTCTTTCCTTTATTTAACCATATAAATAGGGTTATGATGATTTTATTGAAACTCCCTCATTAAGTAATGAGATTTGTCCAAACAGAGCTCTGATTGATTTCCAAGTATTCAATCTGATAATTAGGAAAACAATATTATAATAGTATTGCAATAATAGTTGGAACATTTAATAATGGGTTTATTTGTTCACAACCCAAATTTGCAGCTTTCCTTTCTAGAACTTATATTTAAATTGACATCTGAAGAGAAGGTCCAATCAACCAACTTATGTAGAAAGGAGAGCATTGTTATTAGTGTCAAGGGTTTTCCAAAGTAGTAATTTTCTGGGTCTAGAAAATCACTGAGTTGAAGTGAAGAACAATTAACAATACGGGTTGTCAGCCTGCAATTCACCCATGTTTTGGGTGATTGACTTATTCCTAGGGAAAACTGGCTTTGGAATATGAAAAATGTGATTGTATATTTGTTTGTATTCACCTGGCCTCATCCTGTCTATGCCAGCATTGGAGCTCACTCTTTTTTAGGCAGAATGAGAGAGTGTGTCCTCCTGGGTTTTTTTGTCAGTGGCACAAGGAACATGTTTGTCATCGTAGTTCAACACACAGATTTCCTTGCCAGCAAAATCACTTTTATTTTTTGATATCCTTTCCAAAAACAACAACCAGAAGGCACTGAAGGCTTTTAACCATCAAGTGATTTTATGTGGCATTTTATCATAGACACTGAATTAGACGACTAAGTAATTGAAAGCAATTCAACTTGACTTCGAAGAGAAGCAGTTTACTCCAAAATGTGAGATCCGAGACATGCACGTGGAGAACCCTGCTTCTCCAGCTAGGGTCTCTTTGAAGCTCCGTAGATTAAAAAGTAACAGCTCTGGAGTCATTGGTGAAAGTTACACATAGTTTCAGAGCTATGAGCTAAGTGTGCCTGCAGATGCTTGTGCTGAATTATGGGGCCAAATGTGAATGCCTAGCTCACAGCACCTGGATGCCCGTGAAGCCAGCCCTCCATCCAGGCTGGGGAAAAAGCTGGAAATGCTCTGTGACCTACACTCCCCAAATTATTAGGAATTATTATTACAATTTTAGGAATAAGCTTCATCAAAGCTGGATGGAATTTTATGTTAAAAATAACCTAAAATATAAATATACAGTATCAATGATATATAAAGTATCAGTGATATAAACCTTCCAAAATATAAATGACATAAATGTGCCAATTCTTTTTTCTGGGGAAAAGTTGCAAAATCCGGATATTCTCCACCAAAAGGTTTACTTTAAGAAAAATAGACTTGGCTGATCTTGTACCTGTTTAAAATAATCCCCTTTTGTGTTTATTTATTCAGAAATATCTTATTTTAATAGTACCTCTTTATAGTAGATGGTTGCCTATTTTTCCTCATGAAAAGGTGGCAGAAAGCCAAATTGTCTGATTCTAAGGTAGGTTTCCAATTAATGGAGGGATTAGTGGGAAAAATACGAAGAATGGGTTTTTGCCGTTTCCTATTTCAAGCAGCACAAATACAGTGTTGCCTTCACACCTGAGAAGCAATGGCCATCTCTCCCTGCAGAGAGAGCTTGATGCCTGTTTTTTAAATTCTCCAGGCCTTCCGTTTTTGAATTATACTTCTGTTTTGGGGACAGTTGGCATTCATCGCCTTGGTCTTTGGCTCCACCATAAGGGAAGTAGGGAACCTAAGAGCTGCGATCATGTAAATCCACAAATGAGCACACACACAATACGGATCGGGGTCCTGCAGCCACTCCAGCTCAGATCAATATTGCATTAGCTTGCTAGGCTAAGGTCTTGCTGTTGTTCAGGAAAATTCAATACTTCTTTGTATTATAGTCGAAAAAGCCTTTCACTCTCCAGTCTTGAGGGTTCCTAAAGAGAGCTGCATGCTGGTGTCCGGGGGCAATGTTCAGAAGGACAGAAGGCAGATTTACCAGGCATGTCTTCAACATTATAAACCAGTGAGTCATGGAGACTCTCTAAATTATGAGTCTGCACTAGACAAGTTCTCTTCTGTTTGCTCTTTCAAAGAGACCCCCTTTCCCGCCCTCCTCAGGGGAATTGGGTGATGGTGGAGGGGAGGGGAGGCAGACGGAGCTGGTGGGGGGGAGGGGGAATGGGGATGACTGCAAGCTTCCCTTGTGTGCTTGTATTCCTGGTAACGTCAGTGGTTTTGGGGAGTCGAGAACGACCCCAAGGATTAAGGCTGTAAAAGTTTGCCCACAAAGACAAGAAAAAGAAAGTTATGAAACCACAATAATGGAATTTAAATGAGAGGAAATAGATGAATAGACTCTCAGTTCAGTTCAGATCAGTTGCTCAGTCATGTCCGACTCTTTGCGATTCCATGGACTGCAGCACGCCAGGCTTCCCTGTCCATCACCAACTCTCGGAGCTTGCTTAAACTCATGTCCATCCAGTCGGTGATGCCATCCAACAATCTCACCCTCTGTTGTCCCCTTCTCCTCCTGCCTTCAATCTTTCCCAGCATCAGGGTCTTTTCCAAGGAGTGGATCAGGTGACCAAAGTATTCAGCATTAGTCCTTCCAATGAATACTCAGGACTGATTTCCTTTAGGATTGACTGGTTTGATCTCCTTGCAGTCCAAGGGACTCTCAAGAGTCTTCTTCAATACCGCAGTTCAAAAGCATCAATTTGTCAGCGCTCAGCTTTCTTTATAGTCCAACTCTCACATCCATACAGGACTACTGGAAAAACCATAGCTTTGACTAGATAGACCTTTGTTAGCAAAGTAATGTCTCTGCTTTTTAATATGCTGTCTAGGTTGGTCATAGCTTTTCTTCCAAGGAGCAAGCATCTTTTAATTTCATGGCTGCAGTCACCATCTGCAGTGATTTTGGAGTCCCCCAAAATAAAGTCTTTCACTGTTTCCATTGTTTCCCCATCTATTTCCCACGAAGTGATGGGATTGGTTGCCATGATCTTAGTTTTTTGAATGTTGAGTTTTAAGCCAGTTTTCACTCTCCTCTTTCACTTTCAGCAAGAGGCTCTTCAGTTCCTCTTCACTTTCTGCCATAAGGGTGGTGTCATCTGCATATCTGAGGTTATTGATATTTCTCCCAGCAATCTTGATTCCAGCTTGTGCTTCCTCCAGCCCGGCATTTCTCATGATGTACTCTGCATATAAGTTAAATAGGCAGGGTGACAATATACAACCTTGACGTACTCCTTTTCCAATTTGGAACCAGTCTGTTGTTCCATGTCCAGTTCTAACTGTTGCTTCTTGACCTGCATACAGATTTCTCAGGAGGCAGGTCAGGTGGTCTGGTGTTCCCATCTCTTTAAGAATTTTCCGCAGTTTGTTGTGATCCACACAGTCAAAGGCTTTGGCATAGTCAATAAAGCAGAAGTAGATATTTAGACTCAGCCTCCCATTAAGACTGTAGACCAGAAATGTGATTCCTTTTGAGGAAAGCAAAGACCTGAGTTTATGGCTCTAGTGAGATATTTTCATGTGTGTGTTTCTGGCAACTTTGCACCCCACAGGGGAAGGGGAAAGTGTTGAATTGGTGACAGGGCCACATTCAGATTGAAGAAAGCCTGGCCAAGAGCCAGCACTTGGTGTATGAGAATCTGAGGCCAGGATTAAAGCTGAAGAGAAACAAAAATCAGTGAGAGTTTCATCTGAGAGGCTGTCTTCTGCCAACTGGGAAACCTGATACCACAACCTTTCCCCCTCATTATGCAGAGCCACTGTCCAGGACCCTGTGATGCCCTTTGGATCATCTGTATCCATCCCCTAAATGAGTAGCCTCCTTGTCTTCTTCATAAAAGTGGTTGACACACACAAATATTTGGATGCTGGAGAGTGAGGGATGACAGAGAGAATTTGGCAGATCCATGACTTTGGGCGCATGGAGAAGTTATCAGCTATTCAAACTTAGCATTTTGCACTAACTCAAATAGTCAACCACTTTAGTTTAGTTTTTTTTCTTTCCTTTCCTTTTATTTTTTAAAGATAGTTGGCTAAGATCTAAAAACCTGTTGGCCCAGGATTTGATCACTGTATATAGCAGGGTGTTCAGACAGCCACTGGCCAGGAACTCAGCAGGCACGTGGGGCTCCAGGTTGGGCAGATCTTATGGGGTTTGCTTTCTCAATCACACGTGAAGTTTCTCCCAGCCCTCACTGGCCGCCTTCTGCACCTAAGTGGCACACACTGGCCTTGGAACCCCACACCCCTGCCCGTGACCCATCCCTCCAGAGAAAAGTCCACCTACTGTGCCTCCTTGAACAAAGCAATAACTCTTAGTTGAAATGCACAGAACCATTGATTTCTTGGAGGGGAAAATGGTCTACACCAGATTGTCCTTCTAAGCCCAAACCATCTGGTATGTTTTTACCATATGTGCAATGAAAAAAATTCTAGAGAAAAAGGAGGGTTTTTTGTTTTGTTTTTTTTTTTGGTCTTGCTGCTGATCTATACAGGGAAATGAAAAGATTCTCCAAGCACAGAGGGCTTCTGCACTGTCCATAAGGCAACTTACAGTTGCTGAATTGCCACCGTTGGTATGAAAGCATTTCAACAAAGGGCTGGCCAGTTTAAGCCAAATAACAATTTGACTTTATCACAAATTCATCAGTGTCCCCAGTGTTTCTCTGCTTCCGTTACTACCTGTTTCCTGGTGTGCAGTCAGATGGCTGATTTGGGTCCTCTCTTGTCCACTGGACACAAGTGCCATGCAGTCACCTCTCTAAGGTTTGGGACATGAAAAACTGAGACAGAAGTCAGAAAGATGCATTTTTCCTTTGTTTTGATTATGTATACTGATATCTATAGTTTCTAAATTTGTTAATTATTACAATTATTAGTCTTCAGATACATCACCCACTGTCACTTGTCTAAGTCTGTGATGTTTATTATCATAATGAGGCTCCAGGACTGAAAGATGAAAGAGGAAGAAAGTGGGGGTTACCCAGGGTGGGGTCAGACCTTGGTTCCACTCTGTTGCCAGGACTGCTCTATTCCAGGACTTTTCCCAGGATCCCCTCCTAGGTTGGGGGCAGGGAGGACAGGCAACTCCAAGAACCCTCACTGGGTGATCACAGCCTGGCGGAGTTTCTGGGCGCTGGACCGTGTGTACCATGTGGTCCCGGAGATAAATGCCAGGGTGCACTTGGCAGCCCAAATCTCCTTTGCAATCGAAGCCAGTATTTCGATTTTGTTCCTGAAAACAGTCCTGCTCACTGGGGAATGTGGTTACGCCTGTCATTGCCCTTCTGAGCACACTTGACAATCCTCTCCGCAAACATGATCCAGTATGTTCGCCGCAAACCAATTAACCAGGGAAGGCTTGCTTTGGGTAAGAAAACACTTCTGGGTTCCACTGGGACCCATGTCTGCAAATGGTTTTGCTGGCATGTGCTGCAGCAGAAAAGGTGTTTTCACGATCTCTGCATTTCTCCCTCTGCAGTTGGTCCCCACATTGGGCGATACTGTGGGCAGAAGACACCAGGTCGAATCCTCTCGTCGTCCGGCATCCTGTCCATGGTGTTCTACACGGACAGCGCCATAGCCAAAGAAGGCTTCTCGGCAAATTACAGTGTCCTGCAGAGCAGTGTTTCAGAAGGTCAGTATTGATGCCTCTTGCAAAGCCCTGCCTTAAGTATTCTCTGCTCTTTCTCCTCACACACCTGCGGCTCTATGAAACACTAAAGACGCGTTTTGTGAGTTGGAGTGCCAAGTGTTTCTCTTTCTCTTTTAAATGGTTTATATGAATATCAACAGAAAGGACTATTTGGGGTGCTTTCTTAAGAAAATTATGTGTGAGAAGGCTGCTTGTAAACCTCTGAAATTATGTGAGAAAAAATGGGAAATGGCAAAACTGCACCTAGAAACAATGAAAACCTGACACCCTCCTATGTGTATTGGACTGAGAGTCAGAAAAGCACAGCTATCTATCTCTGATAATAAGGACCAGTCAGGATCAACATAGTTCATTGATAGGCAGGCAGATAGAATGGATGGTGCATGGTAGTTTGGTTTGGGGAGACCCTGGCAGAAGCTGTTTTTGCTTTTGTTACCTGAATGAAAGTGGATGTTCACGTAAAAGAAGCATGTTTCAATTTCTGTGATTACTTTCCATAAAAGAAAAAAGAAGTAATATGGTTTTGTATCTTATTAAAATACTTGACTAACTCAGTCCTTGCTCAGAGTTGATGTGGTCTCCAGCTTTTTCAAAGGCCCGAGGGAGAAAATCTGAAAGAGCAATGAATGATTTGGGTTTCATCAGTTTTAGCTGCCACGTTGTCACGTAGCACAGGAGAAGGCAGGGGAGTTTGGAGACCTCTTTTACAGATATGCTCATGTCTTTTCTACCAGATCTTACTGGAAAAGAAAAAAAGCCAATTTAACTTCAAAATCTTCTTTGTACTTAATTTATTTGGTTAATTCATTCATGTATTTTTGTGCCTCTTTTATATTCCAAATAACAAATCTAAAGCTTAAAAGTGTGAAACCAGTGAAAGAAAATCTTTTATGCCATAAAACATTATTAATTATGATGGAAAATACAGAAAATGTAGAAGTTTCGTTGGTTGAGGTTTTTCTGGATGGCTGAGAGCCTTCTCTTTAATCTCTGAAGGTTTTTTTTGAACTTTGGTACTTTGAATTTACATTTTCCTGAACTTAATTATTCACTTCTCAATATCATAGTTCATATTTCATTTTTTGTTGAGTATATGAGGCCTAATGGAATATATGTATTTATGATTCATGGACATTACTGTGAACATTACTGTTTATGCTGTAAAACTGTGGTGGTCTTTGGGACCCTATGATACTACAGTTTACCTCTGATGGATACTCTTCTTTATTAATAAGATAAACTAGTGGTGTTATTAACTATGGCCAGGTCAGGGCAGGGGAATAACACAGGGGAGTCTGAGAGAGGAGGCCTGGGTGCCAGTGTTAAGGAATCTGAAAGACAGAGTGTTAAGTTCTACTCAGCCCACCAAATAGGAGCTGTAAATGGACAGAGTCTTTTTCACTTTTATTAGATCTTAGAGGAAATAGTAAAATTTTATTTAAATATAACTCGATGTATACACATATGACATATCTGCATACGTTAACTTTGTAAGTAAATCAGAATATCCATCATTTCCTAAAAAGTCTCTAGTAGTATTTATGTCACCTTAAATCTAGTTGGAAAAATAATCAAGTATGAGATCTTTATAGCCTTGATTTGAAGAATTCTTGCCATGAAAATGCACATATCAGTGCTACAATCCAATAAGCCCCTTGCTGTCATCTTTTGTAAGATTTTGTGTGAACATAAAAATGAAGTTTTCAGTTTTCCAGATCAAAAAAGAAAATATGCATCTTAGGTTCCCCTGCATTTTGCTGACTTTGGACCATTGTTTTTTCCCTTCAGACTTCAAATGTATGGAAGCTCTGGGCATGGAATCTGGAGAGATCCACTCTGACCAGATCACAGCTTCTTCCCAGTACAGCACCAACTGGTCTGCTGAACGCTCCCGCCTCCACTATCCTGAGAATGGGTGGACCCCGGGAGAGGATTCCTACAGAGAGTGGATCCAGGTATGTGGCTTCTACTTGGCACATCAGGGTAGAAAGTTTGGATTGTCTACAAAGGTTGTTGAAAAAAATGTGCCGTCATGAGTACCTTCCAACCAGAAGGACAAGGGGACACCAAATGTAATTACTCTGCAGAATTCACAGGATCAGAGAAAAGTCCAGGTGATTTCCCTGAAAACCCATTTAGCTTCTCAGATATTCGCATATGACTCAACAGAATCTGAGCACAGATGTCTCACTTGGGTAACAACTCAAAGATATGAATTTTTTTTTCCCAGCAGCTACACATTTTCTATTGATGTGCTTCCTACTTCAACAGAGTTTTATTTCCTTAATGAAATATCTTAACTGTACTTGCAGGTGTGCATGAAGTCATTGTTTGATAAGGTGTTTTGTTTGTTTGCTCAGGGTAGAAGAAGAGAAGAACGAGGCTGAGGTTTACTTTCTCACACTGGTGTCCACGTAACATGTGCCCAGAAAGTAGTTTAACTGAGGGTGTTGGTGTCTGTGGATTTCATACAGGTACATACATATGAAATGTACACATCTCCGTCCTAAGTAGTGATGTCGATTCTGCTTCCCCACTTTGATACTCCCCGCCTGCCTTCACTCTTCCACCCTCCACAGGCTCCCCTCCTCTGCACCCCCACCTGGACTTGTCTCCCAGCTCATCCCTGGCATCACTCCCAAAGTCTAAACTTGCCCAATCTTGATGTCTGGATACTCTCACCCAAGGCCTGATGTTCAGGTTCTTGACTTTTTCACCCACTGTCAAATCAAACATCATATCTGGCTGTGTGGGTTCAACTGTGGGCAAATTATTCAACATTTTTTTGCTGAAGGATCCAGACTTCCTTTTCAGGAGTGTAGGCAGAGCCTGGCTTGCACTCATTTCAAGATATATAAAAATGACTAATTCCCAGGGAGAGTTCCTAAGCAAGAAAAAATACCAAGATGATTAATCCCCTTCTTTCTACATCTACGGCTGTTTCAGTCTTTTGAGCACAAATACCAGATTTTGTTTTACTTTGGAAAGGTCAATATTAGTTTAACATACACTTAAAGTGAAATGGCCTATTTCAGGAGGCTGAACTCACACTAACCTCAGAATGATAACACTGAGAAATGTGTAGAGGGTGAGAAAAGAAGAGGCTGTTACCTTGGGATCACTGAATCCAGCTCTAGATGAAGTCAGAAATGAAATGGACTTGCCTCCGTCAAAAGAGCTCTTGGAGACTTGCTTTTCCACGTCCCCCCACCAGTCAGCAATTCAGTGTGATTGACCTGCCTCTAGAGGGATGCTTATGTTTTGCAGAGCTAAGCAAGTTTGCATGGTAATATAGTCGTCTTCTTGGTGACATGGAGAAAATTCAGTAATTTAGGGACAGTGGTCTTGCAAGAGTTTGAAAAATTCAATGGTAACAATTCTTCTGGGCAAGGAATTCTGTGTCAGTAGAAGCATAGAGACAGAATGGGCTCTCACAAAGCATTTGTCAGTGGGATAGAGTTTACATCACTCTTAGGAGTCAGGCGCCATTTAAGATGGCCCCAGAAGAAAAATCTCACATGGTTCAGCTCTCTATCACAGTATGGTTCAGATATG
This sequence comes from Okapia johnstoni, assembly GCA_024291935.2. Lineage (NCBI taxonomy): Eukaryota > Metazoa > Chordata > Mammalia > Artiodactyla > Giraffidae > Okapia > Okapia johnstoni. The sequence goes on from CM044324.1 coordinate 12,203,970, forward strand.
CTAAGTAACCAAAACATCCCAGGCAAGAAGGTTTGCCTCTTTCTAATGGTACCCCCACATCTCTTGTCAGCATGCCTAGGTGCATGCTAAGTCAGTTCAGTCATGTCCAACACTTTGTGACCCTATGGACTATAGCCCGCAAGACTCCTTTGTCCTTGGGATTTCCCAGGCAAGAAAACTGGAATGGGTTGCCATTTCCTTCTCCAAGGGATCTTCCCCACCCAGGAATCAAACCTGAGTCTCCTGTGTCTCCTGCATTGACAGGTGAATTCTTTACCACTGAGCCACTAGGGAAGTCCTCTCTGGTTTGTGTTGGGGCGGGGTGGGGGAGGTCTCTGTCCCACATCTTCTCACACCAGAACGTAGTTGAAGGGAAAAGTCATCATCCAGAACCTGTCACCAAGACAGACGGAGGCAGGGAGCATGGCCAAGCACGCTGGCTCCTGAGGCTCTGGCCAGGAGTGCTTCACCACGTTCATTGCCAAAGCGCCTCTCAGGACCCCACTTAACTTCTGAGGGGCAACAAAGGAGGGAGGGAGAACAGCTAGAAGTATTTGGTGCCAGCAAAAATGACTTGTGTCATTCACAGGATAGTTGCCACGTATGGAGGGTTTACTATGTGCCCTGACTTCAGCTGGGTACTTGACACATTTTTATTTAATCCTCATAGCAACCCTGTGACAGAGATCTAGCTATCCTCATTTTTAAAATGAGGAGCCCAAGATTCAAAGAGATGAGTAAATATCCCAAGATCGTGGTTAGTGATCAGGCTTGGAGGCGAGGTCTTTGGACTCCATGAGCTTCATCTTTGTCTTTGATTCCTATACATTCAGGAGTATCCTGTGAGGCATCGGTCTCCTTTTATATTTTTCCTTGTGCTGAGAAGGCTCACGTGGGATGGTTTGGGGGTGTCCTGTTTCTCAACTGAGAATGTGGGGCCTTTGCTCATCCATCCCTCTGGGAGGTGAATGTCAAGGACAGTTCACCTGGAGGAAAATGATCGCTATCTCTTGCGGGGGGGGGGGGGGGGCGGGCGGCGAGGGGAGGGGGGTGGTGAGGAGCTCAGCAAGTTCATTGCCATGCTAGATGCGTCTGTGTGCATAGTGGGAGATCTTATCATCCACCCATCACATAATTATGAATAATTTCATGTGTTTCCAGCTTTTCTGAAACTCCTTAGAAGTAGTGGGCTGGTTGCTTTCATTGGATGGATGCCTAATAAATTAAGCCACAAGCACAGCGTAAGGGAGACGCAGGGCAGGAGGCACCCACCCCCCAGAGTTAATCATCCTGTGAGCTTTGCCCCTTTTTTTTCCCCAGAGTATTCCATTCTGGTCTGTATCCTAGAACTACTGATCTTACATTTCTATTCATTTCATCTTTATCTTCTTTTTGTTTCTAGTTAAGCAGTCAAGGATTCCTAGGGATCAGTGTATCAGTGGTGCTATAAAAAATTCTTAATTTTCAAACACATCCTTTGAGCCCAAGCCATTAACTTATTGATGCTGAGTTTTATTTTCCTATAAAATAAAGGTAACATAAGCTTCCCAGGTGGCTCAGCAGTCAAGTATTCACCTCCAATGCAGGAGCTGCGGGAGACGTGGGTTTGAGATCCCTGGGTTGGGAAGATCCTCCCTGGAGGATGGTATGACAACCCACTCCAGTATTCTTCTTGCCTGGAGAATTCCATGGACAGAGGAGCCTGGAATAAAGCTTAAGAACCTGGCAAGGGGCTGTGTAGTGAGGAGGAGCATGAAGGGAAGTCCCGACTTGGACATTTTCACATGGTCACATGTAGCCCGCCATGGAGTGGCGGTCTACAGTCCATGGGTCACAAAGAGTCAGACACAACTGAAGTGACTTAGCACTCTTACACAAAGGTAACATAGCCTTCCTCATTCAAGCTCTGGCACTCTTGCCAGAGACAGTGAATCTCAGAGAAAGTCAGGCTCAGACTTTTCTTTTCACATCTGCAAACAAAGTGCATAGAATATGTGTCTGATCAGAAGACATGTTATCCTAAATCCTAGTATAGCCATTCACACACAAAGCAGAATTTAATTTGTTAATTATTTCGATGTTTTATTAATGATGGTGTTCACAGCGCTGTAAACAGATTTATCCTTCTAGCTTTAATTAAAGCTCCTGGGAGCGCTTTCCTCAAAACAACTGTGACTTTTCCCTGATTAAAATGCCAGGAGACAAGAGAAGAAAAAAAAGGCAAGAGACATAATGTCTGGATGGAGTATGAACTTTGTTGATCCGAAGAAATAAAAATGGCACTAGGGACTAATCGATTACTTACTACACCCTCTAATGACTTTAGAAATAGAATTATTTCACACACCAACTCAAGCTGAAACTCGGCGTGTCTCCAAATTTGGTAGCATTGTCTTTTGTGGGGAAAAAAAAAAAGATTGGTGCTAGATTATTCATGCCCTCACTTATTCCAGAGGAGCAGAAAGCAGCTGGCTTCTAAACCACATCCTGCTTAGTTTGGTCCCTCAGCCCTATTATGGATTAATCCCATAGAAGCGAGAAGTCTCTGAGAAGACCCTCTGTAGCTGTAAGAATCCATCAGCAAGCCCCATCTCTGTTCACTACATTTTCTGGTTCATTCCTAGGAATGAGGAGAAGGAAAATTCCAGAAAAGAGGAACTCATGCTAACCTTCTCCAGAAGCTTGTTCCCATATTTTCCTTTTGCTTTATGTACATTTTTCTTGGATAATATTCCACATTTTCTAACTGAGGGAACTTTGAAAAGTGACACCAGTAACCAAAGACCTTGGTGTAAGGAGATGAGTGGAACTGAGTCAAAACACGCCTACCACCACACACACACACACACACACACACACACATTCAGGGTTCACTCACTCGCAGCCATAGCCGTGGGGTTGAAGCAAGTGGGTGCCCTCATTCAAGCTGGTCAAATCCAAGCGACCCTGAGGTTGCTTGGAGGATTTTAAAATTCATTTTAAGACATGTTCTAACAACAAAACCTTATTATGTTTCTATAGCATTTTCCCTTTTTAAAAGCCTCTTTTCAGATGCTAAGGCATCCCATCTTAGTCTTAAAGTGTAAGTGAAGTGGACCAGAGGTTTTTTTTATCTGCATTTTCTCATGAAAAAGCTCAAGCCCAGAGAGGTTAAATATTTCATCAAGTCCTGATTTGGGGAAAAGCTGCAATCTGTGGGGAGAGTCAGCCTCATACAACCGAAGAGGACCTCCTTGCTTAGACTTGGGACTTGAGTCTCTGAGCAGCCAGAGAGCTGGAGGGCAGGCGGCCACTGGAGCGTCAAAGCTCAGGTTCAGATCTGAGCCAGGCCTGGGTGTAGCTGGCCTTTGCAGAGCTCTTTGACTGTTGGAATTACTACTTGTTGTTTTTTTTTTTTCAAATTCATCTACTTATTTTTGGCTGTGTTGGGTCTTTGTTGCTGCAAGCAGGCTTTGTCTAGTTGTGGCAATCAGGGCTCACTCTCTTGTTGCAGAGCACAGGCTCTAGGTGTGAGGGCTCAGTAGTTGTGGTGCATAGACTTAGTTCTCTGCAGCATGGGAGATCTTCCTGGACTAGGAATCAAACCCGTGCCCTCTGCATTGGCAGGGAGATTCTTTACCCCTCAACCAGAGAAGTCAGGAATTGTTTTTCACTTCCTGCTCTGTCCAGTGCAGTAAGCTGTATAGATTCTGTCACGCCAGCTATACTGAGCAAAGTGAAAAGCCTGGTGAGGTCTTAAGGCCTCCTAAGTCACAAAGAAAATTGCCATGCCCTTCTCCAGGTTCCAGCCCCCAGCCTCAAGATCTTCCTTTTAGTCCAGGAGGTTCTTCAAGGTTTACTACCATCAGGCACCTCCATATCCACCCAGGAATATGAATTGTTGCTACCAGCAACCTCCATGGTGGCTCCATCATGATTCAGAAGCTGAATTATTCTCCCTTAACAAGAACGGGGGCTTCCCTTGTGGCTCAGCTAGTAAAGAATCTGCCTGCAATGCGAGAGACCTGGGTTAAATCCCTGGGTTGAGAAGATCCCCTGGAGAAGGGAAAGGCTACCCGCTCCAGTATTCTGGCCTGGAGAATCCCATGGACTGTATAGTCCATGGGGTCGCAAAGAGTCAGACACAACTGAAAAACTTTCACTTACAATTACTTAACGAGAATGGAGACAGAACATCATTTAAAGGCATGGACGTGATGTCAAGAGCTGAGAAAGGGCTAGCTGGACATCCTTGACGTGCCAAATGGAATGAAATAATTCATCAATTCTTGGAAGTGTTCCCTCTGACACACAGCAGTGCAACACGTTTTTATCGAATTTTAGGTGGGAGAAGTGAGTGTTGTTTATTCGATTAGAAGAATTTGTTATCTGAAACCCTTGTTTTAGTCTTTGAGGCTTGCCCCAGATTGAAAGTAGAAGCAGAAGAAATTTATCTTAAGGCTCTTGAATGTCATTTATTTTCACAAGTTTCATATCTCATTTTCTTTCCTTCACCACTTTTTTGGACAAATCTTTCCTCCTCTCATAGGAATGTGTTGAGTGTGGAAAGGGATCGCCTATGAAATAGTTTGTGATATTTTCATACAACTACTAGTTTCTAATAGATTTATAATCTGTGTTCAAAATCTGCTTGAATTGGACTAATCCAGAACGAACATGTTATCCTGACTAGAAAGTTTCTGTGCTTACAGACCAGACTCTTCAGAGGGGCATTTTCTCATTCAGATCATTAGTAAATTGCTGAAACTGCAATAAAATGCTTTATAAATGTGTTACTAGAAAACTGATGAAAATGGCTGACGGGTTGCCTAAATGTGGAATGATGTATGTAAAATAGAATGTTGGCAAATTGAGGGAAAATACAGCTGTTCAATTGAATATTTATTCCCCAGGTGTGCTCTGTGTGTGTGCAACTAATATTAAGTTGCAGTTTTAATGGGAACATTGATCTGGAAGGGAGACAATCTGCTTTTTCAAAAAGTCACCCAGGTGAGCCTTTGGTTATCTTACCCTAGTTCTGCAGTGGCTTGTATTCCCTGCACAAAATAGATGCTTTACCTCCCACCTTTCATGTATCACAGAGCTGTTATCTCTAACTAGGTTTTTCCAGCCAGAAGAAATTCCAAGCTTGTATTCAGAATGCAAACATAATTATTATTTAGTTTTTTACTGTTTCTTATTGTTTTATACCAGTGTTGTTTATCTGGAACTAACATTCAGAGCTAAATTCTGGAGGAGAGGTTTCTATATTTTTTTCCAGAATATCTTGACTTTAAGAGTATGATTAAACATAGGTGCAAACATCCTTTTGTCTAAATTCCTTAATTTGCATGCATTCAAAGGGATTAAGTGATTTACAAGACCACAGAGCAAGTTCCTGACAGAACCTGGGTTGGAATCTCAGTATTCTGGCCTCCATGTCTTTGCTCCCACTCTCTTGTAACAGAATGAGAAAGTGAATTTGGATCCTTTCTGAACATGGCATCTGAAGACCAGGCAAGCACATTTAAATGCCAATGTATCCCTACTCAGCTGCTGATTAGTGACTGATGTCTAGTAAATTGAACAGTCACTGCAGAAGCTTTAATTTAAACAAAAGATTGGACTTTGTCTAGAGCAGAGTTTCTGTGTCTGGACAACCCTGACCTTATGGACTGGATAATTCTTTGTTGTGGGGACTGTCCTGTGTGTTGTAGGGTATTTAGCAACATCTTCCACTCACTAGAAGCCAGTGAGACACACATATATGCACACACACCCTCAGTCATGACAACCAAAAACACCTCCAGGTGTTGCCAAATGTCCTATTTGGGTGCAAATTTATCCCAAGTTGAAAACCACTGGTGTAGAAGATACCACAAATCCTAACCAAGTCATTTTTTTAAGTAATCAAACCGATCAGCATTTTGAAATAAAAAGTTGCTGGTTGCTTGGCTGCTTTTTGTCACTTTTCAAACTCTTATCGTAGATAGGGTTTGAACAGAACCATAGTTCTTTTGTTTTCCAAAATACAAATGCGTGTGTTTACCTTATGCAGGAAAATAGCATCATAAACCTGCTTGCTTGTTTATCTTAAAGCTTCACTATTTTTAGCTTTTAAAAGTGGATCATTTTTAGCTAAATAAATACAGATGTTATTTCAGACATGACTGAGTCTCAAAATGTACTGATAAGGATGAGACTGAGGAAAGGAAACAAAAGGATAAACTCAGCAGTCATCATTGACAAGATTTAGGGAAAATAAGAGTGAAATGAGCTCTTCTACACTGTGTGTTCCTGGGTGTTCCTGACCTTGACTTACCTGTTTGAGTTTTTCTTTTTGCAGTATATAAATCAACAGGGGGTGTTTTTTTTTTGGTATTTTTTTTTTTTAACTTCAAAAGTAATCAAGAGTAAGGAACTGTGTTTGAAAACCTGTCTATTGCTTATTAACTTATCTTTTCATGGGAAACATATTATTAAGTTTCCAATTCTGAAACCTAAACAACAAGTAAGGAGCCATCAATTACCAGCCAGTTTCATATCTGTGGACCAATAGGAAGGCAAGGTTGATGGTCTTACATCTGTTTTAGGTGAAAGACTGTTCCTGTCTGTGGTATTTAAAATTTAAAGAACTTCTGTTGTTATACAATTGGGAATCCTCAGGGAGTAAAATGTTAATGAAATCCATAACGTGCACAGATTTTATGATACCAGTTTTAAGAAATTCCTTTGGTGGGGTTTGTTGATTTCTGCCCTGGCTTTAATAATTGTACCTTTTACAGAGTGTATTAATGTTCACATATCGGAGAAATGGCTATGTTTATGCAGCATGTAAAGCAGCACACAAATTTCTAAGCTTTAAATAACTTTCATATCAGAACTTGAAAGCCCCAGAGCAAAAAATGTGTGTTCTTCAGAACTGGCAGAACCCACAGTTTGAAACTTTTCAAGCACATCCACGGCAACCTTCTTCAAAAAGGTGGAAAAACGTCCACACTGGAAATTCCAAAGCCAGAATGTGCATGGGTATTCTGTATATTTCTCATTTAATGCACCATTTGAAAGCTCCACATCAAAATGGCAATTTTTATCCACATCAAAATAGCAATTTTGGATGCTGACCTGAACCAAAGACACACAAAAACACACACACTTCTTTCCTTTCTCCACAGCAAGCCCCTAGCCTTCACATTTCATTCAATTGTACGCTCAAATAAAGAGAGGAGAGTAGATTAAATTAAAAATGCTCTATAAATCCCCAATAGTAATAAAATGCATTATGCTTTTATATTTCCAACTGTCGAACAAAGTAAGCATTTGAGACTAATTGCACATGTTATGACAGAATAATCACATATGTACTTGTACAAGTGACTTATACATTTTTTTTCACCTCTATTTGCCTCCAGGGGTTAAAAACATATTTATGGCCTGCCTCTAATTGCCTTCCTTCAGAAGAATGAAGTCTTAATTTTACTAAAGTTTTATTTTTCTTACAATCCCAGTGCTTTAAAAGTGTAACTACATTTTTTTGGATTTAGCAGAAAAATAAATAAGCTCCTTTATTCTTTTAGCAAGCGTGAGAGGGCAACAGATAGAATTCTTCAAGGGATGGCTGATTGGATGCGACAGCTTCTGAAATCCTTTCAAGCATTTAAGATTCTGTGATTCTATTAAAAATAAATTTATTCCATCAGCTGGTGCCCTGGGCTTGCTTAAATGAGAATATAAATATATGAAGCATAGCTGGAATTCATTTTAAATACTACTGATAATCATATCAGGCAACACATAGCAAAAAAAAAAGTTTTTTTTCTTAATTAAAAAGTTTTTTTTCCCTTAGATCAAGTCATTGTTTAGGTTGGCTTCACCCTGAAGCTTATCCGAGGATTTTACATAGAAACCTCACTAGCGGGGCTGTTTCACTTGATTCTTTTGAGCAAGTTCAGGGGGAAGTGCGGCCCACTAGGGGAGATAAGATGAAGCCTGGACAGTTCATCTTTCATGTCTCCCCAGTCTTTGACAGAAGTATCTGTAAGGCATAAGCTCAACCACCATTCCAGCCTATTCACACCTTAAAGTCTGGCCAACATTCGATCTTTCTTCTTTGCTTAAGAAGACAAATACCACGTCCAGTTCGAAGCATGTTATAGGCCATCATACTAATGCAGAAATGTGGAAGGAAAAAAAGCAGGGCAGGGGATCCAGCTGTCTAGAGAATCATCACAGAGGTCTCAATGCTTCTAAGACTTGATGTGTTTACTTAGGGTTAAAACTGATGGAGCATAGACCCGGTCTCCAAAGGGAAAGACCGAGACCCTGGTAAAGACACAGGCTGATGCCTACAGGTGCAAGAAATGCAACAGAGCCTTAAGTTTGAAGATCTGGAAATTAAATATAAAACTTCCAGTGGGAAATACTCGTGATAATAAACAGAGGTTAGCAAATCATATGAACTGTGAAATACTGAACAGACTGTTTTTGATATTTCAGGAGGTACACAGAGTTCACGGGGAAAAGAGAAAAGAACTTTTAAGTTCCCAGTCTTACAAAATGAAGATAAAGTATACACAATTTTCCTGGCCTAGTTTTTTTTTTTTAATTTATTTCTACTGGAGTATAATTGCTTTACAATGTTATGTTAGTTTCCACTGTACAACAAAATGAATCAGCCATACATGTACATGTATCTCCTCCCTTTTGGATTTCCTTTCCATTCAGATCACCACAGAAAATTAAGAAGAGTTCTCTGGTGGCTGAGTCAGTAAAGAATTCTTCTGCACTGTGGGAGACCTGGATTCGATCCTTGGGTTGGGAAGGTCCCCTGGAGGAGGACATGGCAACCCACTCCAGTATTCTTGCCTTGAGAATCCCCATGGACAGAGGAGCCTGGCGGGCTATAGTCCATGGGGTTGCAAAGAGTCGGACACAACTGAGTGCTCAGGCACGTCCAACTCTTTGCAACCCCGTGGACTGCAGCACACCAGGCTTCCCTGTACTTCACCATCTCCCAGAGTTTGCTCAAACTCATGTCCATCAAGTTGGTGATGCCATCCAACCATCTCATCCTCTGTTGTCCTCTTCTCTTTTCGCCTTCAGTCTTTCCCAGCATCAGAGTCTTTTCCAGTGAGTCAGTTCTTCGCATCAGGTGGCCAAAGAATTGGAGTTTCAGCTTCAGCATCAGTCCTTCCAATGAATATTCAGGACTGATTTTCTTTAGGGTTGACTGGTTTGATCTCCTTGCAGTCCAAGGGACTCTTAGGAGTCTTCTAGAACACCACAGTTCGAAAGCATTAATTCTTCGGTGCTCAGCCTTCCTTATGGTCCACCTCTCACATCCATACATGACTACTGAAAAAACCATAGCTTTGACTATGGTTGGTAAAGTAACATCTCTACTTTTTAATATGCTGTCTAGGTTTGTCATAGCTTTTCTTCCAAGGAGCAAGCGTCTTTTAATTTCATGGCTGTAGTCACCATCTGCAGTGATTTTGGAGCCCCAAAACATAAAGTCTCTTACTGTTTCCATTGTTTCCCCATCTATTTGCCATGAAGTGATGGGACTGGATGCCATGATCTTAGTTTTCTGAGTGATGAGTTTTAAGCCAACTTTTTCACTCTCTTCCACTTTTGTCAAAAGCCTCTTTACTTCTTCTTCGCTTTCTGCCATAAGGGTGATGTCATTTGCACATCTGAGGTTATTGATATTTCTCCCAGAAATCTTGATTCCAGCTTGTGCTTCATCCAGCCCGGCATTTTGCATGATGTGTACTCTGCATATAATTTAAATAGGCAGGGTGACAATATACAGCCTTGACATACTCCTTTCCTAATTTGGAACAGGTCTGTTGTTCCATGTCCAGTTCTAACTTGCTTCTTGACCTGCATACATATTTCTCAGGAGGCAGGTCAGGTGGTCTGGTATTCCCATCTCTTTAAGAATTTTCCACAGTTTGTTGTGATCCACACAGTCAAACGCTTTGGCACAGTCAATAAAGCAAAAGTAGGTGGTTTTCTGGAACTCTTGTTTTTTCAATGATCCAACGGGTGTTGGCAATGTGATCTCTGGTTCCTCTGCCATTTCTAAATCCAGCTTGAACATATGGAAGTTCACAGTTCACATACTGTTGAAGCCTGGCTTGGAGAATTTTAAGCATTACTTTGCTAGCGTGTGAGATGAATGCAATTGTGCGATAGTTTGAGCATTCTTTGGCATTGCCTTTCTTTGGGATTGGAGTGAAAACTGACCTTTTCCAGTCTTGTGGCCACTGCTGAGTTTTCCAGATTTGCTGGCATATTGAGTGCAGCACTTTCATACACCTGTGCTATTCAGTATGTTCTCATTAGTTGTCTATTTTATACATATATATAATGGAGTATTACTCAGTCATAAAAAGGAATGAAATTGGGTCATTTGTAGAGACATAGATGGGCCTAGAGAGTATCCTGGCCTAGTTTTTTGAACATTATTCTGAAAATCCAGACTAGTTACTGCTATTGTTAATCACTAAAATTTACAGCACACACATTACCCTATTTCTGTAGTTTTAACTTGCATTTCCAAATACTGAATTAATTTATAAGGATGCTGTTATTCATTTACAAAGCTCGGATACCAAGATGGTAAGAATTCATTTATTTAACAATCATTTACCATGTAAAGAAAAATCAGTCAATACATTTGTTCGCTTAACATATTTCCTCTAAATATGGTAAATCAGTGAATCTCATTTATTAAGACAAATGTAGAAGGCATCTTATATGATCACCATCTGGGCAATCCTATGTCTTCTAGAGGATAGGACAAAAAGAAAAAGGAGGCAGGAATAATTAATTTGGGGTCCAATCTTGTAATGCTGAAATTAAATTATAATTATCAACTTCTATAATATAATGTTAGTTCCCTTAGTCTAAGAACTTTGCTGTTTTCCAGAAGAGTTTATGGGAACATCTGTTTATCTACTTATCTTTTTTTAAAGTGCCTAAACATAGAATATTAGTCTCATATAAAATTAATCTTAATGAAAATCTTTTTATCAAAAGTAATTCCAACAAATTAAGAACCAATTCATGCCATTTCTTTTTAAATATCAGAAGTTTTTTATTAAAAACATGCAGAGTAATGTGTTTTCCGACCTGACTTTGTATCTTAAAGCATAGTGAAAACATGATAGGATTCTTGCTGTTCTGGAAACCTCAAAGTAGTTTGAAAAAAAGTGGTTTTCGTTTTTGTTTTTTTCTTTTTCTTTTGCATTTCCAAATATGGGCCTTAGCTCTATTTTTTTCTGTCATAAAGCACACTCCCCCACCCCCCAATACCACACACACCCCACAGTGTGGTCATGTTCACCAAGAAAACATTTTGCCTTTTGTCACCTCCAAGAATGTGGTGAAATAGACATGTCTGTGCATGTATTAAGAATGGTTCCAGAGGATACAATGGATGTTGTTGTTCAATTGCTAAGTCGTGTCCAACTCTTTGTGACCCCATGGACTATAGCATGCCAAGCTCTTCTGTCCTCTACCATCTCCCAGAGTTTACTGAAATCCGTGTGCATTGAATTGATGATGCTATCTAACCATCTTATCTTCTGCCGCTCCCTTCTCCTTTTCGCTTCAGTGTTTCCCAGCATCAAGGTCTTTTCCAGTGAATTAGCTCTTTGAATCAGGTAGCCAAAGTATTGGAGCTTCAGCTTTAGCAACAGTCCTTCCAATGAATATTCAGGGCTAATTTTCTTAGTATTGACTGGTTTGATCTCATTGCAGTCCAAGGAACTCTCTAGAGTCTTCCCCAGCACCACAATTCAAAAGCATCAACTCTTTGTCACTCAGCCTTCTTTATGGTCCAACTCTCACATCAGTACATGACTACTGGAAAAACAATGGCTAAAATGGATACATGTATGTATATATGGCTGAGTCCCTTCGATGCTCACCTGAAATTATGACATTGTTAATTGGCTGTATCCCAACAGCTTCCCTGGTGGTTCAGAGGGTAAAGTGTCTGCCTGCAATACAGGAGACCCAGGTTCAATCCCTGGAGAAGGAAATGGCAACCCACTGTGGTATTCTTGCCTGGAAAATCCCATGCATAGAGAAGTCTGGTAGGCTATGGTCCATGGTGTTGCAAAGAGTCGGACATGACTGAGTGACTTCACTTTCTTTGTATCCCAATACAAATTTAAAAGTTTAAAAAATAACTTAATTTAAAAAACAAACCATTTCTGAAACAAGCAACCAAAAGAGAATGGTTCTGGTGAATAAATACAAGTCACAGCTCCCATCATGTTAAGGACTCTGGGCAGGGCTAGAGGGGGAAGAGCATAAAGTGATGTGTATAGTGGAACATCTGTGTTTCTTCTCCTGTGGTTTGAAAGTAGACAGGCAGATACACTTTTCCCATCTCATGACCCAGGCTTGAAATGCATGAAGTTACTACAGATAGGTTTTTTTTCCCAGAACATTAAGAGAATTTGCAGTTCTGTTCCTTGACTGCATTTGGATGGCAAAGCAGTGAGTCTTCAGAGCACAAAAGGTTTCCCCACTTTCGCCTTCGTTACCCACCTCCATCCACATTTTTCCAACTTTCCAGCTCTTCTCTGGGCTGGCCTCTGCTCCATCCATTACTATAGAACATCCCTTGTGAATGGTAGCTACAGATGATTCTCTTAGACAGTAGTTCTTTGAAAATGTATTATTTCAAGGCTTTCCCACCTCCTTTATAAGTCATCTTCAAAAAAAAAAAAGTCAGTCTACACTCCCTGGCTGAATAGTAAATAGGGAAAATGCTGTGGGCCAAATATTAAATCATGAAGTTCATTTCATCTGTTCTCAGGAATGACTGACACCCCTTCAGAGACCTACAGTTTATGTACAATTTCTGACAACCAGCTGTACCTCGGCAGCCTGTTCTTCGTCTCTTCTCTTGTCTCCGGGGCAGTGTTCATTATAAAGGGTTTCGGCGGGTGACCAACTTTAATCTTGGTAATCCTGTCAACTCCTTGCAGGATTTTTAACACCATATAGAGAAGTTTTCTTGGACACCTGCATGTCCAGATTCCCCATCAGCACATGAAACTCTCATTAACCTGAGAGGCCCACCTAGACACCTGAGAAATCACGGAAAGTTGGTGTAAAAGGATGCTGTCAAAGTTTATAGGCCAAGAGGCTGAGTTAGACCATTGCCCCCATCTGCAAGTCTTGGGTTTCTAGAAATTCACCCTTGTGTTTTTGAAACCAAGTCTTTAGAAGGAGGGAGAAAAATTAAGGGTATGACTTACTGAGAAACTGATGATAAGTCACGTTGTTTGTGCTGAAGTAGATGCTGTCTAAGGACATATGTCTGTTGATCTTAAGTGATTTGAAATCTCCCCAATACTGCAGATATTAAAACTTTGTGGGTGGCATACAACAACAGGTTTTGAAACAGAAATAGACCTTACCTGTACCTATTTAATATTGTCTTGGTCTTTTAGGTTTAATAATCTCTTTAAGCTGGTGATAGACTGGAAAGATGTACGTGTGCATAACTGAGGTTACTGCACTGTGGAAAGGTGGTACGTGGCCTGGCCTCGAGTCAGAGCCAGCATCAATGCTTCTTCCATGGGGCTGCTTCTCAGAGACCATGAGACAAACACAAAGATCAAAAAAGGCCTGAAACCCACATTCAAAACTTACAATGACAATATCCTATGAAGATCACACGTTAAGCAGGTGAAGACTTGAAGACCTACAGTTAGACAGTGAAATATTGATGTGGTTACTTTTTCTAAAATACAGAAAGGGTCTGAGAAAAGTCTAAGATACCATATACATCCAATCCGAAAATATCTTGTGGATATCATGATTGCCAGTAACTTAGCTCTAAAATGAAATGGTTGAGAAGAGGTTGGAGAGAATGATAGATATGGTGAAAAACTGATTTAAGCCCTGCTGCCCTTTAGGGTAAATTCTTGGAGGAGGGACACTTGGTAAGTTACTGAGAGTTCTTTTGAGAAACAAATAAAATGTAGTTAACATTTTGTGACATGGACCTAGCCAATGAAATTCGTCACTTAGCAGACCCTCCCTTTAAGTGGTGAACTTTTCAAAGGACTGGAAATTCTATGAGTAGTTTTAATTATTTGCAGTTTAAACATCAAGATAAGGATAGTCATATTCCTCAACTTAGAGTACAAATTGGTTGCTTAAATGCTAACATTGACTTAACAATGGGTTGTTGGCTTTTATTTGGAAGAAATGCATTTCAGGTCTTGCCGGCAACATTGAACTGACACAGCATTGCATGTAAATTCAGCAAATGCATATTGAGCATTTGCTAAGGATGGGATTCTGCTGTTCAAGTCAGATGAATTTAAAGTTAAAGAGGATTTTTTCCCTCTTTCAAAAAAGTTACAGTATAGCTTTGTGTGTGTGTGTGCATGCACACGTGCTCAGTTGGGTCCAACTCTTTGCAACCCTATGAACTATAGCCCCCATGGACGGTAGCCCACTAGGCTCCTCTGTCCATGGGGATTCTCAGGCAAGAAAACTGGAGTGGGTTGCCATGCCCTTCTCCAGGGGGTCTTCCCAACCCAGGGATCGAACTCGTGTCTCTTGCGTCTGCTGCATTGGCAGGCAGATTCTTTACCACTGCACCATCTGGGAAGCCCACCTAGCTACTTCAGGCAAAACCACACACACAAACACACACACACATACATACACATGCACACACTCCAATTACTCAAATAACTATGGGAAAAAAAATATTAGAATCACATTCTTATGGTCAACGTGTATAGCAATGCATCACTGTGACTCTTGTAATAACCAGGAAAAATAACTAAATGGGCTATGCATTAGTATTTTTGTTGGAGGGAGGAGGAGACCACAGCTTGGAATGACTAATTAGCTCGCTTAACATTCTCCAGGTCACTCCTTACAGTCAGAGCCACAGAGGTTCTCCTGGGGCCTGTGCCTTTTTGCCACCACATATTGCCTGCATCACCCAAATATTTTCCCTGTAGCCCTAGCATTCACTGAGGATATTAATGCGACCGATTCTCTCTGTAGAGAAAGTTCTTGTTTAGTCGACTTTTTCCCTTGCTGACAAGAGGGCAGGAATTTGGTAACCTTCTGTCTCTTGCATCCAAGTACCTAGCACCTATTTGTGTGATAAAGGAAGAAACTCCCGCCGCCAGCTTTCCTCCACAGCTCAAGGGACGTGAGACACAAATACCCGCCACTGTAAGCTCAGGATCTCAACTCGTGGTCCTTTTGGTTTGAGAAACAGTGGTATCATTTTGACAGCAGTGTGGATCCCTGCAGAAAACATCATGCAGTTTTGATGCCATTTCATTGAGGTGTTTTCTTTCAAATGTAGATATAAACAGAGGGTAGGGCTGGACAGCTTGCGGAGAGGTTTAGGAGAGAAGTGTCTGACTCATGCAGGCTGAGGGTTAGGTCTTATTCTCAGGAATGCCTGGATTCCCAGAGGTAGTGAAAGCAAACATTTTAGCAGAATTATCTCAGCAGTGCAGTGCGTGGTCATGAGCTGAAAGTTTAATTACAAATGAGATTGCATGGTCTCTGTTACCCACCCAGCACTTGCTGGTGGGGATGTCTGGATTCCATGAAGGCCTCTGCAAGAAGGGTGTGTGGGGGAGGTTGGGGATGGGGAGGACACTTTACTCTGCTCTCTAAAGGACTTTTGCCAAGAGATGCTAGACAGGAGGAAAATGTTCATCATATCAGATATTTTAAAATATAGGCAGTTAGGTGGGATTTTTTTTCCTGTGCTTCTGCTTTTAAAAAGCTCATCAACCCTGGCCTCTTCCAGCCAAAATCTTATCCTATCCTGTGAAGTCCAGTTTGAATGATTCAGATGACCTCTTTTTCATAAAGCCTGAACTTTCCCCTTGTGCCCATAACCATCTTCTGAACCTCACAATGACTCATCTGTGGTCACAGTGGCAGTTTTTATTTTCAGTCTTGTCATTTTTGTCTGTGCAGGCCTGATTGCTTCCCGAGCCTGGCATACCATAAATATCTGTTGGATTTAACGGATTAAATGTTTTTATCTGGACCCTTGGTATCCTTCGGTTTACTTTAATTTCACACTTTCAGTTTAAGCATCTACGATGTGTGAAGCACCATTACTGGGCTTTAAGACACATCCGTGTGGACGTGTACCCTGGCTCCATATATCCATTTATAGTTTGCCCCAAATGTTTTTAATAAGAAAAAAAACAATAATAAATGCTTTGTCTACATAATCCAGCCCTACTGAAGTTATGTGCAGAGGTCATAGATTCTGCTATTACGTTTTAAAGTGGTTGTCGTCCGGACCCCCCTTTATCCATTCCTCAATTACTGCTCCCTCTTTGTTTTGGCCGAGACAGATGTCAGAGGCCAGAGATCTGTTCACAGTCTGCTTGGTCTCATGAGACGTCGATGGATGCAGTCAACTGGATCCATTCCACTTGACCCATCAGTTTGCTCCTGCCTACCGACCCCAAGTGATTCCTACCCATTGAGCCTTCTACTAGGAGAATGCTTTCCTAGTTTTCATGAGTATTACAATTAACAGTTGATGGATAAAGCCAAAAGTTATAGCAGGAAAGCCTAAGCCAGCTTGTTCCTCCATGTAGGAAATGCTTGCCAAATCTTTGCTGAGTGAACCTTCTAGCAAGAGCCCATGGTATGAGTCCTATGAAACATTTGACTAGATCTGCATCATATTTATACATATTTGAGGACTGTTGCAACTTTTTTTGAATTGCAGCATACTTAGTTTTCTTTCTTAAGACATTTCTGTTAAGCAGTTTTTGCTGTACAGTTTGTAGGTTAAATTCTTAACCAAGTTTCTAGGGATTACATTTGTTTCATTCTGAGTGCTTATCCTCTTTCCAGATCAAAGGATTAGGCTCAGGGTTTCCATTTACTGTAACTTACAAATAAGCACTCAAAGAATGTTAATTAAAAATATTAAGCCCTTGAATCTTTCACCGTCCAGCAGCAACTCCTAAGTATCTAAATTGGAAGAGGGTACAATCTAAGAGTCGTCTTCTTGACCAAGCTACTAAAAGTTTCCGAGGTCCCCATCTGAAGGTGAACATGGTGCTGCAGTAAGGAATCTTCTTCACTTTAAGAAGAAACAGTTCTCAGGTTGGTGTTTATCTAAAAAATATAAAACAATCTTTCCCAAAGTCTAGGCATTCAATCAGCCTTTCTCCTTAACTCTGCATAGCAGTTTCCAATTGTCTTTGATGCTGATCACTTGTATCCTAAGGTCTATAGGAACAATGAGTTCATACAATCTCATTTTCTCCTCCTTTGTTATCAAAATACACTGCCTCCTGACCTCCAGATTTTGAAGACTTAGTGGGTAACTGAGGAATTCTAATGGAAGACTTGTCTGATTTTTCTGAACACAATTATGTCTGTTCTAGAAAGTATAGAAGGGGGAAAAGAACCCTCAGATTTTGCGAGGAGTGTATGAAAGACACACACCTCCCATATTTGTCTTAAATAAGTGTCATCAGTGAAGCTGAGCATGTTCAGGCATGGGTGTCATAGTCCTGTGCCCTGCTCTCCTCAAGATCTTTGAAATGCTGTATCTGACACTCTTGAGATGTGGACCCGCCTGGCTGTCCCCTCCCAGGGCAGCATCCTCCTTTTCACACTCCATCTTTGTGGTTTCCATGTGGGAGTGATTTGAGTAGCTGGGTTCTGGAAATGTCTCTAGTGGGGACCCTGGAGTATTAACCTGTCATATCAAGTCCCTTTCCTTTCCTCCTACCATGCCCCCTTGTCAGTTCTAACAGCTACAGCAGCTCCTACTCTTCAAACAGAACCAGATGGAGCTCCGGTTCCAAGTACATATCAGAATTCAAATTTTCTTTTTTAAGAATTTTTTTTTCTGTGTTTTGGCTGCATCACACAGCATATAAGATCTTAGTTCCCCGACCAGGGATTGTACCCATGCCCCCTACAGTGGAAGCACAGTGTCTTAACCACTGGACTGCCAAGGAAGTCCCCCCAAATATTTCTTTTTTAATTCATTGCTTCTGGTTTCTGCAAATATATATGTGTGTGTGTGTGTGTGTGTGTGTGTGTGTGTGTGTGTATGTGAGAATGAAAGGATATGCCAGCGTACAGAGGCAGTGGAGCGCCCACCAGCACGATCTCTTTTATCAGCCAAAGGAGATGGAGGTGAGCCCTTGTTTGGGGACTTCATTTCTCTTGGCCTTTCCTTGTTGTTCTTTTGTGGTATGCACAGTAATATCAGGAAAGCCAGCCTTTAGGCTGCATCTGAGCTGTGCAGCCTTATCTAGTGTTATTCTAGCTGGTTGACTCAAGTCTTTGGAGAGGAAAATTCATCCGTCCATCACTCGGGATTGCTTTCCTACCAACACTGGTTTTGTTGCAACCAGTAGTTTATTTCCACCCAGCAAAATGCTTTCCTTTCTGGGAAAAAAATTAATTCAAGCAATTAAGATGAGAAAAGAAAATCGGTGAGGTTCTTCCTGCATTGCACTTTTCTTGCTCTTGGATATTTGTATTCTTTACCAGAATTTTAAAATGTTTTCTCATTATCTTTTGCTAAAATTGATCCATCACCACCATCTTGGTTTTCAACAGCATAAGTGAGTCATTTGCAAAATTTGGCTTTCCAGTAGTCAAGGTAAATGTTTGATGGAGTCAAAGTAATCATAAATGGTTTTAGATTCTCCATAATTATGCAAAAATATTGAATTTCCAGAAAGATTAACTACAAGATTTAATTTTTGTTACTAAGAAATTCTAAATTACCTTTTGATAATTGTGGTTTTGAAGATACGAACTGAGGCAGAACATGGGTGTGCTGGTAACAGGAGCATGGGCCACCAATCTGATCTGGAGTGAGAGATTTATCTGGATCAGTCGCTAACATGTGTGTGACTCTGAACAAGGAACTCATATACTTTGTTTCTCAGTTTCTTTGTCCACAAAACCTTCCTTGTATGACTGTTGAGAGCTGAGGAGATAATGCATGTAAGTTTAACCCTTAATAAAATTCCTGACAGGCTTCCCCAGTGGCTCAGCAGTAAAGAAACCACCTGCAATGCAGAAGACGCAGGAGACCCGGGTTCGATCACTGGGTTGGAAAGATCCCCTGGAGGAGGGAACAGCCACCCACTCCAGTATTCTTGCCTGGAGAATCCCATGGACAGAAGAGCCTGGCAGGCTGCAGTCCATAGGGTCAAAAAGAGTCGAACATGACTGAAGCAACTGAGCACAGAGGACAAAGATGCCTGACACATAAGAGTTTCCCTATAAATTTTCCATTAATAATGGTAATTTTAGTCATCAGGGGTTTTTTTTTCTATGTAACACAGTAATCGTGAAAAAATACATAAAGAGAGAATTGTGTCACCAACTGTAAAACGATTGTATTCCTATTCATAACTGTAAAAGTCCAAGGCCCCAAGTCAAGGATCATGGTGATCAGGTGCTGTGAATTAAACTCCCAAGATCCTGGAACAGCATCCATGTTCAGATGCTCAGGCATTATCAGAAAGCATGTGTGTTATCTGAGGAAATGAGACAATTGCTTAAAAATATTTTCTTTAGCTTGTAGTGTCTAGTGATGAATTAAACAGCTCTTTGAGTCATCAGAGATGCTCTAAAAAGAACCCAACACACTCCACCTCCCCTCATCAAAAAAAGTATTTTTCCTGTTTTTAATCAGACTTCCATTCTTTGTCCTTTATTTTTTCAGGCTCTCGTACCGACCTGTCTTGGGAATGTTAAACACCGGGAAACACTCCCTTGCCAATGCTCGCGCAATGGACAGTATTTTATTGAGCAAGACAGATTTTCATTTTAGAAATGAGGCTTTCTACATTCCGATGTTACCCGTAGCTGGTTATGTATTTTTGTAGGAAGCAACGATATTTGTTGCATGGCTGGGAGGCTGCATGCTGGTGTTTGACCAGCAGTTTGCAGAGGTTTGCACGATGATTTACTGCACAATGCTAAAAACGTGCCCTCTGTCCTCAAGTGATTCCCAGTAAAATGTGTCTCTCTCCTGACTTCTTTTTATCTAGGGAATGTGTTTCCTGTCATTACTAAGACAATGCTATGGCCATAAAGTGCATGTGGGTTAATACCTGCAGACATCTTACAAGGAAGAGGGAGTTAGGGTGGGGAGTTCACCCACAGGAGCTGTAGGACACCATCCCCCGCCCCCCAGAAGGGGATGAGGATGGCTGTTTTCTTTTACTAGTTCACTTCTCCCCACCCAGAATAAAAGGGGGGCTTTCCTCCACTGTGTCTAGCTATGTTTTCTCTTTGAATGGGGAGCACAGTGAAAAGAAGATGTGGGTGTAGACATTCTCCCAGCAGTGTTAGACTTTTATATTTATATTGGAAACAGGATGTCATACTGGGTCACTTCTGCTAATGGTGATAAGCTAACTCAGAGAGTGGCCACTCGAACTCCAAAGGAGTTTGGGAAACTTCTGTCAAATCGCCTACAGACAATCAGATAAATACCAGATGTTTACGTTTGTCACACACACACGGAGTGAGACTTTCCATGATTCTGGTGAAGGAATTTGATGTGCAGCTCTTGCTACACCCCCCATCATCACATCCCCTCAACATCACCCTTCATGTTAAACAGAAGTACATCAAACTCAGATGTGAAATCACACCCATCTTCCAATTAAAAATAAAGCAGCTGTGAAACAATGCCATTCTTTTAAAATAAGAAAACGGTGATGGGAACAAGGCTGATTGTATTTAGGGAAAGCAGGTTAATTATGGTTATTGTGTGTCTGAATTTTTACAGAAAGAAAGGAAATATTGTTTAGGACGATGAACCCTCCAAAACACAGAGGGTTGCCATTATATAGAACTTCTGGGGGTTGTGTCTTTGTCTCTTCGGCTGCCTGTCTTGGGTCACCAATCTTGTCTGTTAGACTGTGAGGTTGGGGAGAGCTAATCAGAATTCAGAAAGCTAACCCACCAAGAGGATGGCCAGATTTTGAGTAGTGTTCATGACGACTGCTTATTTTGGCTTCCAAATGAGCAGAGAACAATACTCTTTAGAGATCAATCCATTTCTTGACAAATAATATCTATAGGGATGAGAAACATGCAAGGTTGTTTAGTGATGTTATTTCATTCATTCATTTCCTTCCCCTTGCCTCTGCTCTTCCCATTCCTCCTTTTCTCTAGAACATTCTCTCCCTTTTTTTGTCCAGTTGTAAGTTCCTACCATTCATCCTTCAATAGGTATCTTAGACATGGAAGTCAACTGTGAGATGTCTCCAACTCCCTGGCTCCCTTCCTCCATGCACTGGCCCATCCTTTAATCTTGTTTGTGTCTGCCATTCTTGCTTCTCTTTGTATCTTCATCACTTAATACAGGACTTAGTGGAAAGTTGATACTAAGTGTTCACTGGATAAATGTCAATCAAGGGGAGTAGAAATGTTCACAGACAGCATAGTAATTAAACATATGATGCTACAACCAGGCTCTGGAATATCATGAAGCCATTGAAACTAATGGTATAGAAAAATATTTTTTTCCATGGAAATATATCCATAAAACTAAACAAAAAGCAGGTTATCAAACGTAGAGGTAATATGACCTTGTATTGGGATGACCAAAAAGTTTTTTTGGTTAAAAACCCAAACGAATGTTTTGACCAACCCAATAATAACAAAACATATACACAACAGTCACATATAGTTTGCATAAGAAAAAACAACTTCTGGAAGACTACTTTCAGTGGTTATTTCCTATTGGTGGTCTTATGGAGATTGCAATTTCTTCATTAGTCTCTTCTGTATCTTAGGTATTTTTAACAGACATCTATCACTCTTTTAGGTAGAAAAACAGATACCCTTAAAAGAAATCTTAAAGGTCTGGATGCAAGTATATGAAAAACACAATATATTGACTTGAGAGATAGAGACCTGAGCTTTGCACTAAACATCCTAGGGTTAGAAATGACTTACTCTGCCCACCAGGCCAAAAAGAGGAATCAATCATGTGTGGTCAAAGAAAAGAGGAAATGTCCTTTTAAGTCAAGAAAACTTTATATGTGAAGGTGCAAAGGCAGAAAAGGCATATCTTTTAGGAAGAATAAATACTTGATGTGGCTGGAAGATGCATTGAAGGGAGGTGGATGTAGCAGATAAGACTGAAAAGGTAAATCTCAAACTTCCCTGGTGGTCTAATGGTTAAGACGCCACACTTCCAATGCAGAGGGTGCAGGTTCAACTACCATCACACATGCTATATAGCACAGCCATAAAAAATAAAACGGTAGATCAGAGCAACGTCATGATTAGCAGAGAATCTGGCTTCAACCCTGAGAAAGGTGTAAACACCCAGATGTTAAGTCCTTCTGGGTCTCCCTACAGTTACCTGCAGAGTGAGCAGTGGTGCTTCTGAGGCTGACAGTTATCTATCTCCCCCCAAGACTCTCTCAGGCACTGACAGTCGCTTTTAGGGCATTCCACAAAGGTCCCCAGGGCAAAAGGATTTAAGAGAAGCTCATGGTGTTGCAAGTGAGAGTTTCCAGTACTGGGCTGTGTCTTGTTAGAGTTCTGGGTACAATTCAGTTTTAATTGCAATGGTTCAAATCCCAGCTATAATCATTTGGTGAGGTTGTCATTCATCCTTTCTAAACCCAGTGGCAGTAATGTTAGAAAGAAAAATGAAATTTCAAGTATCTCAGTGCAGTAAGAGAATCTGCAGAGTTTGAAAGCATAGCAGGAAACCTCATGCAATTACAAGGGGAGGTTGTGAATGCGTTTCATTGCTGTTGAGAAAAAAAAATATCTTTTCTTCTTTATGAGTGATTCATGCACATGCTTTGGGGCCTTTCAATTTGGGACTTTGGACATTTCTTGCGTTGGGCATCCGGTTAATTCCAGTCAATGGATCCTTCCTATAAAGTTGGTTGTTTCTAGTGCTAGGATTCTTCTAGTTGACCACCAGTTAACTTCTTATCTTATCCTAAGGACAACATTTTAAAAATAGGAAAAGGACAACCAGAGCATGAAGCTTTAGAGCTCTTTCTAATCAGCCTAAGCTGCATATGCACTCTCGGGAAGTTAATCATTTCCAAACTGAAGATCCATCTGTAGGTTTGACTGAGTTTATTTGCACAGCTCTGCTTTGCAGTCCCTTGAAAGTCCAGGTTTTAAGCGCTCTTCAGGTTGAAGTGGATTGGGTGTTGGGCATGAGGGTGTGATTCAGTGGACAGTTAGTAAAGCCCTAAGTGTTCTGAGAGCATTTGAAAACAGTTGAAATTGTTCAGTGCAGCCATGTCTAGAGTAGCCATTAACTTTCAAGTTGCAGCATTAAGAAATCGGTGAGTTTTTGCAGCAACCTAAGATCATCTGATTATTTGTTCAGAACAGAGTTAGATTTATGGTTGCCAGATCACATCCAAAAAAGAACACCCAGTAAAATTTGAACTTCAGGTAAGCAATGAACCTGTTGTTAGAATGTCCCAAATACTGCATGAGCTGTATTTATTTTAAAAACATTTACTGTTCATCTGAAATTCAGATTTCACTGAATTCTGGTAAACGGGGGCTGCCTCCCATTTTTGAAATGTGTACACAAATTCATACAAAGTGTTAGAGTTCACTTTTGAAAAAATGCAAATTTCAGTTAGCAAGTTTAGGCACTTAATAAAAATATGTTGGATGAGTACTTATTTGTTAAATTAAGATTTAGACCATATCTACCATTATCATCTTAAAATATGTATTTCTATTAAAGGCTTGCTCCTTTTTTCTTTTAAACCTGGTGAAAGCATTTTGAGCCTGGACTTTACATCTTTAAAATCAGGATAATGAAATAAAGATTGTTTTACACTGAATAGTATCCCCTTCCTTTTTAGATGAAATCTCCTATTGTTGAATTGTGTGCCTTCAAGTTGGCTTCTCTGTGGAGGGGCTGTTGCTGTTTTTGGTCTTGGTTCAGTTTTGAAGGAATTGGCAACATGTTGATTTAACTACTCCAAGGGCCTTCAGGAAAAAGCAATTCGGGGAAGACAATAGCCATTCTTCAGGAGACAGGTTGTACATAAAATGGAAATTGTTTAGGTGTTTATGGCCCATGGGCACTGGAGGGTTAATTAAAATATTGTTTCCTGAGAATTGGGTTGTCATATAGCAACTGGAAAGCAGGATACAGAAGTTGCAGTTGGGGAAGGGTGGGTTTAGGGTTTGGGGGAGTTGTTTTTGTCACCATTTTCAGGGGAAACAGGCTCTTACTACTGAGTGTACTGTTGAAATATCTTGTTAGTGTTAATCAGTCGTAACATGCAGTTACTTTTTGAGAACATAATGAAATATTTTGCCAAATATTTGTGCTTCATTTCTTTAAATCTCTGTATTATAAAGAAATACAATCTGGCCATTCCAGATTACAATGTATGGCCCATTTCCCAAAGCACAGCACACACAAGGGTTTTCAGAGTCAGGATGGTTCCAGTCCACATCCTGTTTAGAAGGAGGGGGAGGATGCTGCAGAGCAATGGGAAATGGGATCGTGTTAGACTCAAGTTCTAGTCCAGGCTTCTCCATAACCAGGATGTGAGCTTATCTTGTTTCTCTTGGTTTTCTGTTTGTAAAATGACATTTATTAATGTGCTGTTTAGAAAGTGTCATTAATCTCTTAGAAAATACAGTTATATGATATTGGACCTGGTTTTCTCTTTTGTTCCAAGGATCAAGCACTCTTGGTTGCTGGTTGCAAGGATGAGAAAGTTCTCTTCCTGGCAGTTGCCAGCTAGGGCAGTTGCTGTCTTACCATATCAGAGGCTTTCTTGGGGCTGTTGGTACTGATGGAATTAGTCTGTTGACCCCAGGTGGAGGAAGACTACATTGTGGTACCCATAGGAAAAGATGCTCCACGTTACAGAAGTATCAGGATGGGCAACTGATCAGGTTTATATTGTCTTGCAGGTAGACCTGGGCCTTCTGCGCTTTGTCACTGCTGTCGGGACACAGGGAGCCATTTCAAAGGAAACCAGGAAGAAATACTACGTCAAAACCTACAGAATAGACATTAGCTCCAACGGGGAAGACTGGATCACCATTAAAGAAGGAAATAAACCTGTTGTAAGTTTGCCTGCCTCCTCCTCCACTAATTCACTCTTTGAAATGGATGATCAATTTTTAATTGTTTGTTTGGGAGCTTGCTGTCTGGCCTGGCTTATTTTTGAATTGATTTAAAATGAAAAGTGCAATTAGAAGTTTAAATCTGACCAAGGGGTCTCATGTTCCCAGATCCAGAAGCCAAAAGGAAATTGTACGGATGTTTCCAAGAAAAGTCAATACCAGCCAAATTAAGTCAGATTTAAGAATCGCTTTAAACCTCCCACGGGGACATGGACTATGCATAGGATAAACACCGTCCCCTTAGAACCCTTGGAGTTGTTTTGTTTTGTTTTGTCTTTCTCCCTGTGTTTCCTCATTCTCTTTCATAGATTAATTCTTTCTTCCTCTCTGTAATGGGCTGGTTTTAGAAGACTCCTTTTCATCTACCCTCTGCGCCTCACAAACTAATTTACAAGTGTGTTTGGCTGCTTCTGTGCAAATGAACAGAACTAAAGGTGTTCTCTCAGATCCCATGAACGACACACCACCTCCTCACTGCTTTTTGTTGAGGAGGCCACACCATGCCCTGTCCCCCAGGCTCTCTGTCCTGAATTATTTGGAGCTGAGATGTTTTTCTCAGCCTGCTGTTTATTTGAAGTTATGCTTGCTCTGATTTACTAATCAAGAGATTACTGAGAGCTCATGCTTGCCATTTCCCCAAAATTAAAAGCTTGCCCTGGAGGCTTAGTGAAACATGCAGAATTGATGAGAATGGTAGCAAAGATCCAGGTAATTTGGAATTCTGGGTTCCAGAAGAGACCAATTAACATGTCCTTGTCTCTCTTTGGAGCATATATGGGCTTAAATGTCTCCTTCTGGGTCTGGGACTGAGAAAAGCCTCCTTGGTGTGAAATGAGAGGGCTGTTAATACCCTTTGAGGGACTTCCCTGGTGGTCCAGTGGTTAAGACTCCGAGGTTCCAATGCAGAGGGCACAGGTTTGATCCCTGGTTGGGGAAATAAGATTCCACGTTCCCGAAAAAAAGAAAGAAAAAACTACCCTTTGATTAGCTGCAAAGCTGCCGGTCTCACTTAGGGCAGGCAAGGCCACAGCCATAGAGATGCAGCCGTCTGTGGGAGGAAAGTTCTGTGGACCGGCCAGCTCAAGGCCACTGTCCTGCCCTAGACGACATGGAGCAGATCCTCCCTCTTGGGAAAAAATCTCTCACAGTCACTATTGGTGCAGATCCACTGAGTAAATTTTGACCCCGAGTGTCATGGCTTGTTTTTGTTTTGGAGTCATTTTTTTGAAGGCCTGCTTTAGTTTCAAACAAATGAAAAAACACTAATGCCAAGGACACACCAGCAAACAGAAGAACCCGGAGAGAGTGGGGAGGGCTGACGCAGCTTTCAGGCCGTCTCTTTAATCCGTGAGCGTTCTTTATCCAAGACCCCTCCTCAGCCGTGGCCCACAGTTGTCCACACGTGGGTGTGGAGAGCACACTGGGGCCGTGGGGGCGTCTGACGTGGACACAGCTCACAATCAGTGTCACCTTGGCACACAGAGGGGCTTCCAGAGTAGGAGGCAGAAAGAATGAAAGGTCAGGAAAGACCGGGTGTGTGTCTGAGCCCTTTCGCGTAGTCTGAATGAAATCCCCACCACCCAGAGTCCAGCTCTTGTTGCCTTGCTCTGTACTTTGGGGTCTTTCGGCATGCCCCTTCCCCGCCTTTCCTTGGGGAGAGCTGGCCATACGTACCTCAGCAACAGTGGCCTTTGAGTACCAGATCCAGCAGCCCTTTCTGTTGGTGGCGTGTGTGTTCTCACCTGGTTTTCAGGAAACATGAAATGTCCTCAGGGTGAGCCAGCCTGTGATCCTTCCCTGAAGTGGACCCCCCTGGCCCTTGGAACACTGGTTTGGGAAACTCTGCCCCTTCAGGCAGGTCCCCATTATTCATCAGGACACAAAAATGCATTCACACAGATTGTTGCCCAGAGAGATTTCCTGAAGTAGGACAGAAATCTGAAGGCCATCACAGGGCTTCCCTGGTGGTCCAGTGGTTAAGAATCCACCTTCCGATGCAGGGGACATGGGTTCAATCCCTGATCCGGGAACTAAGATCCCATGTGCCACGGAGCAACTAAGCCCAGGCACCACAACTACTGAGCCCACACACTGCAGTTACTGAAGCCTGTGGGCCCCAGAGCCGGTGCTCCAAAACGGGAGAAGCCACCGCCAGGAGAAGCCCGTGCACGGCAACTAGAGAAAAGCCCGCACAGCAACGAAGACCCAGCACAGCCAAAAGTAATAAGTAAATAAATATCTGTTTAATAAAGTAAATAAATAAAGGCCATCACAGGCTGGGATAAATCCCGACACTACATTGTCTCCAGAGAGGGATCTGGCTAACTAGTAAAACGTTTGACCGCCTCCCATGGAGCAGGGCTCTTAGGCTAAATGCAGTAAGAACTTCAGCCCGACCGATCCATAAGCTTCTTCTCCGGGGGGATAGTGGTCCTCCTCCACAGACTCACCAGGGGGTCTCTATGCCTCTGATGGCCCCCGTGGTGCTCTAGCTACACAGGCCTGTGTCTGAGACAGGGAACTTTTTACACAGCTGTCTCCACTGTGAGCTGGGGTAAAACCCAGGGACGAGGAGGCTTTCGGTCCCACCTGAGACAGGTCGAGTGGCAGAGGGCTCCACGTGGCAGACAGCCCCTGCTCCTCAGAGATGTCACCAGAGGACACTGTGTGGCATCGTGCCCAGGCCGAGCGGCCCCCACAGATACTTGTGGGAAACCAGTTTGTGACTGGCACTCATTACACTGCAGCTACATGCCTCATCTTTCTTAGAAGAAAATGACTCATTTTTAAAACTAGAAACAGAAGCCCTGGGAAAACTGATTCTCCATTACATATTATGTATAACTCAGTTTCGATCTTGACCACCTACACATAATTTTACCAACCACCCACCCCCCAAAAAAATTAGAGTCATTCATTAATGTCAGGGATAAGATCTTCCATCAAGAAATGGAGTTCAAAGGGAGGAAGCTCCTTGACCTAGGGCTGAACATAACCTAGAATTTTCAGATAGCCAGATCCTACACTGAACTCAAAAAGCACTCCTTTGGGAAATTCCTGGGAAAGTAAAACAGTGAAAGTTCCCATGAAATGTCTACCGTATTCTTTAAGTTCTTCTGATAATGTTAATCATTTTCCCACTTTTTTAGATAATTGCACATATTCTTTAACAAATGCTATCCTTATAATAATACTTTTAGAGGCTCCATCCTCTCAGAAAATTGAATAGATTAGGACAGCATTCTATATGGTTTCCCTGGTGGCTCAGCGGTAAAGAATCCACCTGCAATGCAGGAGATGTGGGTTCGATCCCTGGGTCAGGAAGATCCCCTGGAGGAGGAAATGGCTACGCACTCCAGTATTCTTTCCTGGGAAATCCCAATGAACAGAGGAGCCTGGTGGGCTATAGTCCATGGGGTTGCAAAGAGTAGGACACAACTTAGCAAATAAAACACAAAAATTCTCTCGGAAAACTGAATAGATGATTAGTACAACATTCTATCTTAGACATGATTCTTTCTGATTGCCATCATTTGGAAAAATAACATGACAAGTTATCAACACCACCACAACCATGGTAAACAATGAAGAAATTGTAAACAATTTGACAAGCACTTGTGAAAACATATTTTTGCATTTGTTTTTTAATCTGAAATGTCTGTTATTAAAGGGCCCTTTCTTTTTCCATCTAGATCTTTCAGGGAAACACCAACCCCACAGATGTCGTGATTGGAGTTTTTCCCAAACCCCTGATCACTCGATTTGTCCGAATCAAACCTGTGACCTGGGAAACTGGCATCTCTATGAGATTTGAAGTCTATGGCTGCAAGATAACAGGTAAGATGGAAGATCACCTGGTTTTCATCTGTGTCAACTTTTAAATATAGGGAGAGTAATTTGATATAAATGGGGCTGGTCATTTTCATTTGATAATTAAGAGCATATGCTTTGGATTTAGACAAAAGTGAGTTCAGACCCTACTTGTACTACTTACTCACTGGCTTATTTCTTGGGGCAGTTTACTACCTTTCAAAGCCTTAGTTATCTCACCTGGAAAACAGGCATCATGGTGTACACCACTCAGGGTTGTTGTGATAATGAATTAGCTCGTGAATATGAAGCCCTTACACAGGCTGGCATGTGGTGGGTATTTACAAGTGGTGTCTTTTCACTAAGCAGGTTCCAGGAAGACAAATACCTTCCCTTTCATCCTCCATCTCCTGGTTACTCCATACTGACTGTTACTTAGTAGGTTTACAATAAATAACTGTTGCTTGAAATGTTCTTCACCTGCTTTGTCTTTTTTTTATTGGAGTATAATTGCTTTACAGTGTTGTATTAGTTTCTGCTACAACAAATTTAATCAGCTATGTGTATACATATATCCCCTCCCACCTGACCCTCCTTCTCACCTACCCCCATCCCACCCTGTAGGCCATCACAGAACACTGAGCTGAGCTCCCTGTACTGTACAACAGCTTCCCACGAGCTGTTTTACACGTAGTGTATACATGTCTTTTTAATCTTGAAGCCTAGAGGTAAACCTCATTAGCGACAGTTCAGAAGGAGTTTAATTTATGGAGTTAATTTATTCTGCTTTTACTCACTAACTGCCCTGACAACTTTCTCTTAGGTTTTGGCTCAATACATGTCTATCTTTCATTGAATGCATATACTAACGTCAATATTAGAAATCGATTTGTCAATATTTCTTGTTTTGGAGTTTGTTTCTTCTGACATTAACAGGACTTTAAGAGTCTCTTTTAAATTTGGAACAAGTAAGTAGGTTATATCCACTTGAGAGGTGAAGATGAGGTTCTGGGCAATTAAGTGGCTAAAGAGGTAGGCAGGTCAGGATGGAGCAGGAAGTAAAAGAAGGATCCAGTTAGTCTCACTGTATTTCTATTTCTATGGCAACCAGTACTGCTCTTACTCGTCCTGTACATCCACTCTGTCTTCTGAAGTAAATAGCAGTCACATTTCAAATACCTTTCCACGCAAGTAAGTAAACTACAAATTTTTCATTAAAAAAAGTACAATGTAACCTCCATAGAATGCAAAAAAATTTCAAAAACAGAATCAGTAACTGATTCACTACAAAGTAATTAAAAGTGAACAACGTTTAAAGTCTGTCAGCTATCTTTCATGTGGTGTAGTATACATATTGAGAGCATTTAATTTCTCATTCCATGAACGCCAACACCATTGTTTTTATTTTTATCCTCTTTAGTACAATTATTTTTAGAGAAGGAAAGTACTGACTTCTGAGGGGAAAAAAAATCACCTGGGCAATTTTCCATGAAATTACAAGCAATTTGAAGAAAGCTAACTAAGGAGAAAAAAAAATTACATTTGTTTATAGTACAACCCATTTTGGAAAGTAAAAACTGACATTTGATCTCTTCGCCAAATTTTATTTATTTCCATCCTAGAGACAGACTTGTTTATTGTTTTAGAATCTAAATATTTAGAAAGTTCAAGGCCTTGGACAGGCATTGGGTGGAGAGAGGTTTGGAGGGAGAAAAGGGGCAGTGTAGGGTTAGATATAACCTTGGCTTTATTATTGATCAGCAGATACAGGAGAGAAGGTTCTAGCTCATTTTCAGGGCATTACAAATGTGAGTGACTACCTATAAATTCACAGAAACAAGGCCATTTGAGGGCAGGGTGGAAATTTCTGTCCCATTCCTCCCACCTATTCTCATGTCACTGTACCAAAAAAAAAAGAGGTAAACTTCATAACTGCATTAGTGTGAATTCTGAATTTCTGGCTCTCCTTTTAATTAAATAAAATACTTGTTTAAGCTTGAATTGCTCTTTCTCATTTTCACAAGGATTTTCCTGAGAGATAATTCTAGGAGCATGAGTCTTTATATATAAACGAGGGAAACTATTTATTGGATTTTTAAAAACAGTCAAATGGCCTAGTTATTTAAGCAAACATAGATGTCTGTAGGGCTTCCGTGGTAGCTCGGCTGGTAAAGAATCTGTCTGCAACGCAGGAGACCCTAGTTTGATTCCTGGGTCGGGAAGATCCCCTGGAGAAAGGGATAGGTTACCCACTGCAGTATTCATTGGCTTCCCTGTTGATTCAGACATTAAAGAATCTGCCTGCAGTGCAGGAGACCTGAGTTCGATCCCTGGGTTGGGAAGATGCCCTGGAGGAGGGCATGGCAACTCACTCCAGTATTCTTGCCTGGAGAATCCCCATGGACAGGGGAGGTTGGGGGGCCATGGGATCACAAAAAGTCGGACATGACTGAGTGACTTAGCACAGCACAGATGTCTGAAATACCACGTTTTAATATTTTCACATTTGATTTGTTCTGTTTTACAATTATTTTAAGTAGCTCTTTCTTTTTTCAAATTACATACTGCCACTCTTTTAATCATGACCCATAATATGTTTTGGATACTTTCTCTCTAATAAGACAACTACTACCTCCAAATAACTGATCAAGGCAGGTTTTTAGAGAGGCCAGCCTGTCATAACGATGGTCACACAAACAGAAGGTGTATAGACATATCCAAGCTTCACTCCAGGCTGTCCACTTAGTGACTAAGTGACCATGGACAAGACTCATGGTCCCTCTGATCTCCATCTCCTGGTCACTAAGATTAACTTAATTCAGCTGTAATAAGATTAAGTGAAAGGATGCTTATAACACCTGGCTTAGAATAAGTGCTCACTAAACAGTACCTAGTATATTAAACAGTGCATGGTGCTCAATCAATTGAACCTGCAACAGGCCCCAGCAAACAGAACCTCTAATGAGACAATGATATAAGTGTTTGCTCAGTGTTACCAGAGGAGATAATTTTCATCTTTTAGAGGTCATGGTCCCCTCAGTGGAGACTGATAGAAAAAACACAAGACTGCAGGGTTTCTGTGGGTCTGGAAGCTCCATGAAAGCAGGGGTCATGTTTGTCTTCTTTTCCATTGTGTCCTATGTGCTTGGAACATAATACACTGGACACACATTTTTTTTTTCGAGTGAATGAGCAAATTAATGAATTGCAGCTTTATCCATGTTTTCCTACAAACAAGTGACTGGATTGCAAAATTTGACCCTCTCCTCTAGAGTAGGCAAGCCCCAACTCAATCTGGATTTAAAGGAAAAAAAAAAAAAAAAACATTGAACTAAAAGTTACCATGAGACTACATCACTTGAAAGTCTCCAGAGCTCCCAAGTTCTAACCCAATTTTTCTGCTCAGAAATTATTTGCTAGAAACATAGCAACAATGGGTCACCATGTAGAGAGATAAGGAAAACAGAATTGGAGCAAGTCATCCTGCTTTGTAGGTGATTGACAGAGGAGCATTTGCATTATTTTGACAAGGCAGGCTTCATCATTTTGGAAGAGAAACTGGTGAAGATGCCCTTGCTGTCTGAGAACACCCTGCAGACCATGTGGACTTTTTCGTTTACCAGAATTTAATTAACTGGGGCTTCTGCACAGGTCAGTACGTGCCTGTGTTGAGCAGAGTTTGCAAGGATGATCTTGAGCCCTCCAACATCCATAGGTACCTTCTGAGTCATCAGGGAAGATTAAATTATGCTTATTAAGGTTCACCCATCAAATGCAGTCATTGTCTTCTCATTCCTTGAAAACCAGTTAACTAAGTATTTTATTTACCAGTATTTCTGTTTTCCCGTTAAATCTCAGTTCAGAGATTTTATTGTAAAATAGTATCAGTGAAGATTACCACTGCCAGAGGGGAAAGGAGGTGGAGGTATGTGAAATAGGTGAAGAGAATTAAATGGTACAAACTTCCAGATAAGGCCACAGGGATGTACTGCACAGGATAAGGAATATGGTCAATAGTATTGTAAAAACATTGTATGGGGACAGATGGTTACTAGACTTACAGTGGTAATCATCTCATAATATATGCAAATATCAACTCACTGTGGAGTATACCTGAAACTAATGTAATGTATATCAATTGTGTTTCAATTCAAAAAGAACCACCTAATTCCCCATCACAGAACTCACTTCCCCCTCCCATCTAGGATTGGTTTTAAGCTTTCTAAACAAGGTTGCCAAGTGAAATCCAGACTGTCCAGTTCAATTTAATGCAGATAAATGACAAAGAATTTTTTAGTATAAGTATGTTCCCCATTCAGTATTTGGGACAAACTGGCTTCCAAGTGGAAGCTCAGCCATAAAGAATCCACCTGCAATGCTGGAGATGTGAGTTCGATCCCTGGGTCGGGAAGATCCCCTGGAGAAGGAAATGGCAACCCTCTCCAGTATTCTTGCTTGGAAAATCTCATGGATAGAGGAGCCTGGCAGGCTACAGTTCATGGGGTCACAAGAGTCTCGCACAACGTAGCGGCTAAACCACCACTACCACCATACTGAAAAATTATTTGTTGTCATTTGAAATTTGAATTTAGTTTGGCACCCTGTTTCTGGTGTTGCAGTTTAGATTATTGGTTCGCTAAATCTGGCAACACTGTTTCCAAAGGATGTGAGATGGAGCCAGGCTTAACCAAGGCACACTGAACCAGCCTGCTGTGGATGAACAGAGCTAGAACCTAGCATCTCCTTCAAACCTTGAATTGTTAGTGGAATCTTTCTCCTAACCGTGGCTAAAAGTGAGTCACTGGTTTTGAGTCAAAGGCAAGTCAGGGTGCCTCTTCCTTGATCTTGGATGAGGCCTTCTGACTGCAGGACGGCTGTGTTGGCCGATGCAGACTGCCCTCAGGAGGCTTGTGGATGCATGGACCATGTCCCCGCAGCTCTGCATTAGAGAGGGGACATTCACCTGGTAAAGCTTCTTCTCTCCTTACAGTATTCAAGTTAATTTTGTTCTTGTCCAAAGGGTAACATCTGGTATGGATTACCAGCTACACATTTTCTTCACAAAAGTCAGTTTTGAGTCAGACAGGTGTGACCACAGTGACCAAAACTGCAACTTCTATTTTTAACACTATAATTTCATAGACCCTCAGTAAAATCGCTTTTGTCAATCTTTTCATAATCCTCATTGAATTTATTCTTGGTTTCCAGATCCCAGCCTGAAGCAAATACTGCGGCTGAATTACAGGAAAGGGTGCTTGGGGAGAATGGCAGCTGCCTTTTATTGTGTTAATAAGCTGATTCATTCAACAAATATTTGTGGAGCAAATACCATGGATAAAGCAGGGCACAAGGACTCATAGAAAAGTTTTTAATATGACTTGGTTCACAGCCTCAAAGAACTTAAAATCTGGGGAGGCAGGTAGCAAGCAAGCAACCCAAGGAACTGAATATGGTCAACATATATGAGACGTGCAGGTGGAGAGCTAGGAAGAGTCCCAGAAAAGGAAAACCATGTCTAGTTGGAGAGATCAGAAAAATTGAATATATAACATAAAATTTGAAAACAGGTCAAAATTTTAAGATAGTGGGAAGGGCAAAGTGATGGGAAATTCTTTAGTGGAGGGGACAGAATGAGAGGAAGCCTCCAAGTACCACTACCACAGAGGTGAGGGAGTCCTCCTTCATGAGGAGGGGCTTGCAAGGCCGTAGTACCAAAAACCTGGCACACGAGGTTGAAAGCAGGTGCATAATCCCTAGATGAGCAGGCACTGACTGTTTGAGTAAAGAAATGACATGATCTGAACTGTAGAACTCAGGTGGTAAGCATCCGATTTAGAAAATGTCTGAATTAGAAAGTGTCTAATTCATTCTCAAGGGTCAGCTGATAACACAGGGAATGTTTAACTGCATTAGACACATGCCTCTCATTTACAATGGTTACATTTTCAGCTGAATCTTGATTTATGCAGAATGGGGTTGTTAAAAAGAAGGGTAAGTTCTTCTTCCTGGCATGTCTTGGATGGAGATGTACAATTTTGAGAAGAGAATAACTGAAGTGTTCAACATTTTGTTATGAAGCCACCAATCAATTAATCAGTGATTGATAACTCCCCTTCTGCTCAGAAGCTCCTTGGTCTACTGTAGAAGTTTAGCAAGATCTATGATGCTGTTCTTGGTCTTGGAGGAATTTACAATCTGATTATGGACACGATTCCCAATCTTAAACCATGGAGAGAATAGCTTAATGCTGAGCTCTGTGCTGCTTCCTGTACATGTAGCCCTATTTCTGAGAAGGGAGAGTTCAGGATAAAGGCGAGAGTAGTTTGAGAAGTTTTCAGGAACAGCCATAAGCTGGATTTGAATGTTTGGGCAGAACTTACCTCCGTCCACAGGAGGAGAAGAGGGCAGCAGGAACATTTGAACAAAGGCAATGCTGAGAGTTATCTCTATGGTATATGGGAAGAAAATAGATTCCTGTCAGTAATAGGAAATAAAATTAGATAAATAGGGTGAAGCCAAAATGAGAGTGTTGAAAGCCAGAGAGAGACTGTTTTATAGCATACCATAAATAATGGAAAGCCAGGGAGATTTTTCAAAGATCTTTCTATTATTATTGTGGTCAAATATACATAACATAGTTTACCATTCTAACTATGTTTAAGTCTACAATTTAATTGCCTTCAAGAGTCACATTAGTGTGCAGCCATCAACCACGATCCACCTCCAGAATGTTTCATTATCACAAACAAACTCTGTACCCCTGAAACTCTACCTACTACTGCTGCTGCTGCTAAGTCGCTTCAGTCGTGTCCGACTTTGTGCTACCCCATAGACGGCAGCCCACCAGGCTCCCCCGTCCCTGGGATTCTCCAGGCAAGAACACTGGAGTGGGTTGCCATTTCCTTCTCCAATGCATGAAAGTGGAAAGTGAAAGTGAAGTCACTCAGTCATGTCCGACTCTTAGTGACCCCATGGACTGCAGCCTACCAGGCTCCTCCGTCCATGGGATTTTCCAGGCAAGAGTACTGGAGTGGGTTGCCACTGCCTTCTCCAAAACTCTACCTGTGAAACACTAACTCTCCATTCCCTCCTGCCCCCAGCTTCTGGCAACCACCATTCTACTTTCTGTCTTTATGGAGTTAACTCTTCCAGGCACCTCATTTCGGGAGAGTCATGCAAATCTGTCCTTTGGTTTATTTTCCTTAGCAATGGAAGAGTTTTGAGCATGAGAATGACACTGCAAAAACAAAGTTATGACAAGTGACATGGGTGTTGTTGATTCAAAACTGGGGTTTGAGGGGGTAGTCGAGATCATTCAGCTCGTCGGCTTGAGTGCTTAGATCCAGATGATGCCAAAAGAAATGCAAGTCGCAAGACATAATGAGGACACTTTTTTTTAACGAAAATATGACAGGATTTGGTAGCAGAACAGGAATGGAAAATGGAAAATCAAGAGAGACAAAGATAACCAAGCAGGAACTAGCTGATCAGTGATTCCACCCATTAAAGTGAAGAGTTGGATAAAGGGATTCAGGGTTGAGTGGAAAGGACTGTTCTTGTTTGGATTTGGGACATTTGAGATGAGGATGGAATACTGCAAAGTTCTGGTGCAGTTAGAAATGGGGGTGGGGAGGACACTGTGCGGGAAAGAGAGGCCCCCTCCTTAAGCATTCATTTCAAAGGCTCCCCCCAACACCCTCCTACCTCTTCAAGCTGCCTCAAGCATTTCCTCTTCATCTCCTCATCGTCTTCTTTTTGCATTTGTTTTGGCAACTTTGGCTGCTATTGGAATTACTGATTTCCACAATTCCAGCCCTCCATTAACTGAACCTCCAGTCAGTTAGTGGGCTGTACTTGATATAAGAGTAACTTCCAGATACCAAAGGGACTGTCAATAGGTTAACTTTACACTTGGAAGAACTCAGAAAGGATGAAATGACTGTTCTTATTGAAGATTTTTTAATTGGACTGTTGAGTATAGGGTGGGCAGTGCAAAAAGAGGAGGAGGGGGAGCTTTGGTTTCATATCAGATGGTCCAGGCATTTACAAATGTACATGTATGGGGACAGTCCATGTCTTTACTCAATAGGGTGGATTCTCTTTCTAAGCATGGAGACTTCAAATCATTTTACGCTTGTCTATTCCGTTCCCCACCTAGATTATCCTTGCTCTGGAATGCTGGGCATGGTGTCGGGACTTATTTCCGACTCCCAGATTACAGCGTCCAATCAAGGGGACAGGAACTGGATGCCTGAAAACATCCGCCTTGTGACCAGCCGCTCGGGCTGGGCACTGCCCCCCGCCCCCCACCCGTACGTGAACGAGTGGCTGCAGGTGGACCTCGCTGAGGAGAAGATTGTGCGGGGAGTCATCATTCAGGGGGGCAAGCACCGGGAGAACAAGGTGTTCATGAGGAAATTCAAGATCGGGTACAGCAACAACGGCTCGGACTGGAAGATGATCATGGATGACAGCAAGCGCAAGGCCAAGGTGAGGCCTGGGCGGGGGCGGCGCCGGGAAGGGGTGGGGGGCTCCCTGGCGGCCTTGACTTAAATCAAGGACCCTGGCCTCTTCCTGCGGAAGCATCTCTCTCATTTCCTGAAAGCCGTGGAATCTGCGGGGGCGAGGGATGGAGTCTGTAAGATGCCAGGGGAGACAGGAATGGGATGCAAAAAGCGCGGCTGAGCATCACATCGCCGGTCACCTTTCCTTCCTTCAGGAAACAGCAGGTGACTCAACGCTCGGGGAGCGGGAGGCTGTGAGAGTGGGGCCGGGGACATGGGCACCGGGCAACCTGGTAGGAACACGGACTCCTTCCCAAGATAGTCTAATAGTCCCTGGAGAGCACCGGCTGCCAGCCCCCTTCTGCCACGAAACCCTCGTTAAATGTATTTTTTAAATTTTTTATTGAATGAAAGAGTCTTTCAATTCTATACTGTTGTACAATTTTCTAAAGTTCATAGAAGTGAAAGTGAAGTCGCTCAGTCGTGTCTGACTCTTCGCAACTCCATGGACTGTAGCCTACCAGGCCCCTCAGTCCGTGGAATTTTGCAGGCAAGAGTACTGGAGTGGGTTGCCAGTTTCCTTCTCCAGGGGATCTTCCCGACCCAGGGACTGAACCCGTATCTCCCGCATTGCAGGCAGACGCTTTACCGTCTGAGCCACCAGGGAAGCCCATAATTGGGCTGAAATCCACATAACAGAAAAACTGCCATCATAACCTTTTTTTAAGTGTACCTGTTCAGTAGTGTTAAGTACATTCACAGTGTTGTGCAAACCCATCTCTAAAACTTCTACTTGCAAAACTGAAACTCCCTCATCATTAAACAATCATTTTCCAGCCCCTGACAACCACCACTTCAGTTTCCATTTCTATGCAT
Source organism: Okapia johnstoni (assembly GCA_024291935.2). Classification (NCBI taxonomy): domain Eukaryota; kingdom Metazoa; phylum Chordata; class Mammalia; order Artiodactyla; family Giraffidae; genus Okapia; species Okapia johnstoni. Next base: position 12,242,321 of record CM044324.1, read on the forward strand.
TTGACTAATCCAGGAGCCGCTGTTAGTGGAAGCATATAAAATTTAGCCTCTGTGATGGGCTTGTTTGGGTTTGTTTGGTGTCCTCAAGGTTCAGCCAGTGTTGTAGTGTGGATCAGAATTTCATTTCTGTTTAAAGCTGAATAATATTCTATCGTGTTTACAGGCCACATGTTGGGTATCTATCCATCCATTGATGGACACTTTCATTGCTTCTAACACTTGGCTATCATGAATAATGCTTAAGTCTATTTTTTATACATTGGAACCTTTTAAAAAGCAGCTGGCCTTTGATGATCTAGTGAAAAAAGATATAGTCCAACCTTCCCCAGAACATGTGGTATAATGTTTCTTTTTTAACACAACAAGTATCCTTTAGTGATAATGGTTTACTGGGCCTCATGGTTACATGTATTTGCATTTCTTGGGCACAGAACACCAACTAGGAAAGGATACCCCAAGTATGCTGGGTGACCTGGAAACTGATTTCAGATTAAATAAGGAAGTTATTTTCAGAAATCAGCTAAGTTTCAGATTAACTGATTTCATATTGAAATAAGGAAGAGTCCTCAGAAATTCAGTTCTGTATGCAGAATTCTGTGTGGGTATTGTATTCAGCTAATGATACTTCTCACCACGAGCCCAGCTGGCCTTTCTGTCCCAGCCTCTTCACCCCTGCTTTGCTGAGGATCTACTCCTTTTGTGAAAAGATTTGGGGAATGGGAGAGAATGGGACTGTGGGATTATGGCTTAATACAGTCACTCGGGCCAAAGGCTTTGCAGGCAGGAAGCAAAGCCGGGCCACGCAGCCAGCTCCCACTCTGCTCAGATGTCGGGGCTCCACAGAGGCTGTCCCCACATGTGCTCTGCTCCAGTGGGCAGAGCACCGAGAGGGATGATGCTGCTCAGAAATGTAAGAATTCCTCTCCCATCTCACCCCTAGTTAACTTGCGGTTTCTAAAATATTTCCAGTGTTTTCTTTCTTTTTTTTTTTTAATCCATGTGCAGCTACTTTCTTTGGTGTCCCTTTCATTTTCCTCTTTTATGTCTGCCCCTCTTGTTTTTGTGGAAGAAAAAGTAAAATAAACATCAGAAGCTGGAGTTCCTCTAAGAGCCAGTCTTTTCAGAGGAGTCATGAGCCCTGTGGCTTTAGCACCAAGTGTGAATATGCTGCAAATCAACAAGTTGCCACAGTCACATGGCAGTGTGTACTGTTGTGATGTGTTCTTCAGCACAAGGGTTCTAAGAAGGAAGGAAAACAGGTCACCATGTGCTCTGGGTGGGATGCGCCCTGTGCTTACTGGCCTTTGTTATCCGCTCGTCTGAGGTCAAGTCTAAAGCTATCACTCCCTTGTAGGGCATCACGTAGAGCCTTCACAAGAAGCCAACAGCACCCAGCTTTCAACTGTAACAAAAAAAACTCTGTTCAAGATTGGTTGAATGTGTCAGATCTTATTCCTAAAATGTGATTTTACCCATCATTATCATGTTCCTATGTATTTAAGCCATGTGCTGTGCGCCAAGTCGCTTCAGTTGTGTTTGACTCTTTGCAACCCTATGGACTGTAGCCTGCCAGGCTCCTCTGTCCATGGGATTCTCCAAGCAAGAATACTGGAGTGGGTTGCCATACTCTTCTCCAGGGGATCTTCCTGACCCAGGGATAAACCTGTGTCTCTTACATCTCCTGCATTGGCAGGCAAGTTCTTTACCACTAGTACCACCTGGGAAGCCCATTATTTAAACCATAAAAGCTTCTAAATTGTTTGCAGGGCATCTAATAAGTGATTCCTAACATGTCCTTCCCCTGGAATAAAATCTTCAAGATGAAAAAGGAAACTGGTTAAATCATCCATTTAGGAGCAGTGTGTATTTGTAACTTTGCACAAAGATAGTTAAAACATACTATATTTGAACTTGCAAGTAAAGGTTACCTGCTTAGGATGCCAAGTATGTTTTATGTAATGGTAAAGTGAGCACTCTGTTTTATGACATGAAACAGCACCTTGATAGATTTAGAATCCTTTATGCCCTCTCCTTACTTCCTACACCTAAACGGTACATGATGGACAAGGCACATCAGAGTCTTTGAATCAACTAGTCTTTCCAGGAGCAAATACATCTAAACACTCTAAGCCCTCTTCTTCTAAATCATGATTAGTAAAAGGACAGAAAGACATGTTGTAAACAGTGTTATGTTGTAAACAATGTTATGTTAGCAAACTTAGCCCAGTTCCATGTGACCCTTCCTTGCTAATATTCTTCCCAGCTCATCACTGACGACCTTTGTAATGTATTTACATTAAAAGTAGGAGAAGAAGCTGGGATTCCATAGGTATAAGTGCTTTTCTCCTAGGAATGTTGAAGCTATGTTAATGCAGATAGAACTTTCCTGTGTAGTAATGCTGTTTTCATTATAATTAGTGTCTTACTGACAACACTTAATTGGGCCTGACAATGATATCTGTCAGATTCTCAATTACCGGCAGCAACTGCAGTTCTATCAAGAAGGCAAGGGCCCCCAGTAGTGAATTTACTATTGAAAATGATAGAAGGAATCTTTAATTGAGAGAAGCAGATAGGTATGAGCCCTGTACTTCTAGATTCCTAGAGGATTTTCTGAGTTGGAAAAGGCCAATTAATTTACTTCTAGATGGCTCAGTGGTAAAGAACCAGCCTGGCAATGCAGGAGACACAAGGTGTGTGGGTTCGATCTCTGGATTGGGAAGATACCCTGGAGGAGGGCATGGCAACCCACTCCAGTATTCTTCCCTGGAGAATCCCACGGACAGAGGTGCCTGGTGGGGTATAGTCCATGGGTTCACAAAGAGTCATATATGACTGAGTGAACACACACACAATACTAGAACCTACCTCTTGAAGTTGTCTTGAGGATTACGTTGAGTTAATACATTTTAAGCCTGTAGAACAATGCCTTGCATCAGTAAGCATCACATGGTGCTCGGTATATAAAACGGCAGTCCCAAATTGCAAGGCAATTTGGTTTTTCTAATCTCTTTCCCTCTTCCCGTTCTGGACATAGTTAGGAAGGATACTGGGATAGGAGGATACAGAGAGGCTTATCCATTTCTTGAAAAAGAAAACGAGCCTAGCCATTGTTCCATTTTCTGATGATTCCACTCAAGGCTTCCCATCAGTGTAAAAAGGGGAACAGGATAATCCAGCAGCAGCAGGGCAATAATGACTGGTCTCCTGGACATGTCACAGTGATGTAGAGTTAGGAATGCACTTCACTCACTGCAGGGCAACCAGGCATTAGAACATCATTTAGTGGGCAGGACCCCATCACTTTCCTGAGATAAGAAGTTCTTTTATCTACAGATGTCTCCACCTGGCGGGACTGCGTAAGTCAGCAGCAGTTCCAGGGGATTGGAATCACCCAAGTTCTTGGTCACACAGCCCTTGCACCATGTGAAATTTACTGTCTCCTCCAGGAATGGAATTTCTCAGCTTCTTTTTTTAAAATTTACTTACTTACTTTTGGCTGTGCTGTGTCTTCATTGCTGCATGGGCTTTATCTCTAGTTGCGGAGAGTGGGGACTACTCTCTAGTTGCCGTGCGTGGGCTTCTCATTGCAGTGGCTTCTCTCATTGCGGGCTTCCCTGGTGGCTTAGATGGTAAAGAGTCTGCCTGCAGTGTGGGAGACCCGGGTTCGATCCCTGGGTCGGGAACATCCCCTGGAGAAGGAAATAGGAACCCACTCCAATATCCTTGCCTGGAAAATTCCATGGACAGAGGAGCCTGGCAGGCTGCAGTCCATAGGGTCACAAAGAGTCAGACACAACTGAGCAACTTCACTTTCTTCACTTTCTGTTGTTGTGGAGCTTGGGCTCTAGGGCATGTGGGCTTCCGTAGTTGTAGCATGTGGGCTCAGTGATGGCAGCTCCCAGATTCTAGAGCACAGACTCAATAGTTGTGGCACAGGCTTCGTGGTTCCACAGCATGTGGGATCTTCCCAGACCGAGGATTGAACCCACGTTCCCTGCGTTGGCAGGCAGATTCTTTGCCACTGAGCTACCAGGGAAGCCCCCTTGCACTTCTTGAGGGCTAAGTTTTAGCAAAACCAGGTCCCGCTCATCCAAGAGAATGTAAGAGGAGTTGTTATTGGAAACATGGTCTCAATTATAAGCTCAGAGAAGTGGCAGGCTCCTTTCCTGAGTTTTCTTCCTTCACCTCAAGGAAGTGGTGAAACTGTCACTTCTTCCAGGTGCATCAGCTTATCATTTAAAAATGTGTCTCATTAAATCCTTAGCTTCTGGTCCAGCCTTGGTGCGTGTCCTATAGAGTTTCTGAGAAGGAACATCTGTCACCTCCTAGAGAAGGTTTAATTGTTTTTTCCATTCTCATGCAGGAATGTCAGCCCTCTGTGAAGCGGTAGAATGAGGCCCATTTTTCTGCCCTATTAAAGAGTCCTCAAGGAGAGACTCTTCTGCCGAAATGGAGGTTTGTTAATACCTGCTGGTTCTCGTTCTTCACAGTCTTTTGAAGGCAACAACAACTACGATACACCTGAGCTGCGGACCTTTCCACCCCTTTCCACACGGTTCATCAGGATCTACCCCGAGAGAGCCACTCATGGTGGACTGGGGCTGCGGATGGAGCTGCTGGGCTGTGAGGTGGAAGGTGAGCCTGCTCTGCTTCCCTAGATGTTTTCTGAACTTTTTCACGTGCTTATGGCCCTGACGGTGCTGCTGCAGATTGCCACCTTTCCCCTAAATGATCCTGTGTCTCTTGTGCCTGCCTGTGAGTTGGGGCCCATCACCTGGTGAGCCACACAAAGCAGTGCTTTTGCATCTTGCTTTCGTGGGGGTTGTTTGCATAACACTCCTCAGATTCTGGGCGGAGGGGTATTCTCTAATCTGTTTTTAAAAAATAATGTGTTGTGAAATTCACATAACAAAATTCACCGTTATAAACAAGTCTGGCATTTGTACGTAGTAGTAGTTGACAGTTGCTTATGCAATCAGCCTTTGTCTAGTTGCAAAAGATTTCTGTCGGTTCAAAATGAAAGCCCCTACCCATCTAGCAGCTCAAGCAGACCCTCTCCACCCCTGTCATCCCTCAACCCCTGGCAACCATGGATTCCTTGACCTTCTTAGAGTTCTTCAGAGGTCTGTGTCTGGTCCAAGTTTCTGTCTCCTGTGCTGACTACCATCACATACTAGCAGGAAGCAGCATTTGACAGACCGAAACATTGAGACATTGTCTTGTATAAATTTCTCAGACTGCTGCAGAGAAACCAAACTTCACATCACATAATGTATGTAATGTACAATGGGGTCTGTTTAAAGATATGATTGCATAAACTTAGGTTATCATAGGAAGGTCAGGGACAAATTCAGTTCTCACATTGACCCCAGAACTGCACTCTTCTCTGCATTTTTTTAATCACATAATGAATGAGGTGAATGTTTAAAAAAATCATATGATGGTTGCTCAGTGTACTATTTAATGCTTTTGTGCACTGGAATTCCCATCTGCCTTCGATTTGGGCATAAATGAGTAACCTTATACCAACATTTTCATCCGCATAAAGGTCTTCCTGTAGGTTAGCGCAAAGAATGGCTATTGTTGGTACCCAGATGTTAATCCATTGAGCATATGCTCAAAGTTGTTTGGAAGGATGCTTTTTAAATATCACCTTCTTGGGATTTCAAAATTATTTGTGTTTCAAGCTACCCAAATATAATTACATTCCTGAGCACATTAAATATCATAAAACATTTCTTAGGCACTAAAGAATCTTAAGCTATAAATCACCATCCTAGTGAATAATTCATAGCTGCTTTCCTATGTGTTTATTTAAAAGCAGGCCATTATCTCCCATTCTTTATTGGGTAGCTGTTTCCATATCTCTGGCTATGTCCCAGGACCCCTGAATTATCCTGTCACTGTCAACACAGACCACCACGAATGACCGTGTTCCAGGACATTGGCAAAGACGCCTAGGGAAAAATAGGGTGGGGCAGACCGAACCACCTGCAGACACATTGGTTCAGTGTGCTGAGCGGTGTGGTCACCTGGAAAAGGGCCTCTGCTGCTCTTACGCGGACTTTAGCCTGGATTCTGGGAAGCAACACTGATTTAGGAGGTGGAATGAATGGATGGTTGAAAAGACTGGGCCTGGTGGCAGTTTGCCAGTGTCAACTCTGTGCTGAGGTCGCGATGGTGGTGAAGGGATTGACTACAGATGTTCACAGGCACTCAGCAAAGTGGGGAAGTCGCCCCGAGCCACGTGAGGAACTAGCATCCGGGGAAAGAACTGTCCAAGCTTTTTAACACAGTTGGTGAAAGGGAGTGTTTTTCTTCTTCCTTAAAATGATTAACAGGCCCTTATTAAAGATCAACTTTGTACCTTGTTCTACAGGAGATGCCTAAAGGGATAGGAAAAGAGGATGAAGTACAACCCAGCCGTCTCGGGGCCTTCAGCTTATTTGGGGCTAGGACTTATATTTAAGAAACAATCAGAGGACCACAGAAGATAAAATATTTTCAAGTAGTAAAATTGAGACAACAAAATGACTCACTTGGGGGATTTCCCTGGTGGTCCAGTGGTTAACACTCTGCATGTCCACTGCAGGAGACATGAGTTCAATCCTTGGTCAGGGACCTAAGATCCCATATGCTTATCCCCAAACTGCGAAAAAAAAAAAAAAATTCAATTAAAAAAAATTTTTTTTAAAGACTCACATTTAAAAAATAATAATAAATAAATAAATAAATAAATAAATAAATAAATAAAGATAAAGACTCACATTTTACTTTTTTCAATTTAATCCAGGTACTACCCTGGGCCACGTCCAATGTAAAACTCCTTCTTTATAAATACCACAAGGAGTGTGGAAAAACCAGCAAGATGAATAGAGTTTCAAAGTGGCACATAACCAAGAGCAGCTTAGCAAAGGCAAGCATCTAGATTGCTGAAGAGGACGCTATTGATTCGCTGTTAGCAATGAGCAGAGCCCAGAATCTGTGTGTACACATTTTACAAAGTCCAGTTTGTAGCCTAAACAGTGTGGACGTTACCTATATGTGATGATTTCCTAGCAATAATTGGCCTGCTCCGGGCAGTTGAGGAAGTCGAAACTAGCTATGTTTCTCCATTTGTTATAACTCTGCTCAGTCCTTCTGTACAATGAAAAACTGTCAAATGTTTATTGAGAAAGCAGCAGTTCCCAGCACATCCCAACTGGCCAGAAGCTATTAGAGAACAGACCCCGGCCCCCCCGCCGCGACTCCCAGCATCTTGTCTGGTTCTCAGACATCAAGAGAACTGTCCATTATCTCAAGTCTTGTAAAGTGAAACGTAATGCCAAAAACTGTAAAATATTAAACAGGTTGAAAAAATGAGGAACAGGATGAAAAAAAAAAATAGATGGAACTAAATGTAAAGAACTTCAAAAGCAGTCTTTGATTAATGCTGGCTACTTTTCAACTGCAAACTCAGAGTTATGGGAATACCTGCCAGCAGCGGAATGTGTTCCCCCCGAGAGTTAAGGTAACATGACCCCCGGGAGCTCCCAGACACCTGCTCTGGAGGGAGCGCTCACAAGCCCAGATGCTTCCTTAGAGGGAAATGGAGTCACTGTGAAAAAAATAAATAAGAACAGTATTGTACTAAAAGTGAATGCTGAGACTCCCTTCTGGGAAAAAAACTACAAGATAAACTGAGTAAATATCAAGAATATAAAAGAATTCATGACAATCGATTCCTCTAGCACCTTGAAAATGAAAGGAAAAACAGTTCAAGCAAAACCTCTATCATCAAAATTCTCAACTCCAGGGTCATGAATAAATAACCAGTGAGAATTCAGGAACTTTTCAGAAAAAGGATGTTTATGTAGATAACAACGTATGAAATGAGAAGGCAGCCAAGTCTACCAAAGAGGTAGGGATCAAATACCAAAACAGAGCAGTCCCCAGTGCCTTATGCAAAATTCAAGTATCTTCCACTCCTGAAAGAGAGGCAGGCACACCACCCTTCTGGCCTTCCTATGGCAGATTAAAGTTTTCTGCAAAAGCATTAGCAGAGTCAACAACCGGGAGACTGGAGAACACATTTCAGAGGTGTGAGAAAATAATCCTTGGATCTTGTTTCAGCACCTACAGCTGGACCAACCACTCCCAACGGGAACCTGGTAGATGAATGTGATGACGACCAGGCCAACTGCCACAGCGGAACAGGTGATGACTTCCAGCTCACAGGTGCAGAAACCATCTTCATCCCATTGCTGTGGCATCTCAGTTCATGTTGTAGTTGAGACCTGCTCATTAACGCCTGTTTGTTTGTGTGTGTGTGTGTGTGTGTGTGTGTGTGTAAATCCTCGTGGCACTAGGCATCAGGGTGGAGGGAACTTTGCCAGAACACATGCATCTTCATCTCCTCATGTCATCGCGTAAACAAATTATTCTTCCAAGTCACAGCCATCCGAAACAGTAATTTTAGCCATTTCAGAGTCAAGGGCTGGGATTGTCTTCATTGAATGAATAAGAATTTCTCCATGGCTAAATGTATCTGAGGTTGGGCTTCCCTGGTGGCTCAATGGTAAAGAATCTACGTGCCAATGCAGGAGACCTGGGTTCGATCCCTGGGTCCGGAAGATCCCCTGGAGGAGGGCATGGCAACCTACTCCAGTGTTCTTGCCTGGGAAATCTCATGGACAGGGAGCCTGGAAGGCTACAGTCCATGGGGTTGCAAAGAGTTGGACACAACTTATCAACTAAACAATAATAAAAAACAGTATGTAACATAAATTGATTCTCATCCCAACCCCAGTAACACATGCTTCACACACTTAAGAACGTTTATTTTCATTTTCTAACAGGAATCAAAATGTTTGAGTGGATCCTTCATCCAACTAATTGGTGAAATTAGACTTATATTTGAACTGCAGCTTTTAAGTTAGAATTTTGTGAATCATTTTACGTTAAAATGTAGAAAGCCAGAATTTGTTGCTATTTCACATCACCACTAACAGATATATCAGGGATGGCATGTACCGTGTGCCTCACTGACTCGTTTAGAAGATGACTCCATAATATTCTGAAAACCTAAAAGCTAGAAAGTGACCTTCTCTTCCACTTGGACTGGCAGAGGAAACATTAAGCAGATGGGGAGGTCAGATTCCACCATTTGGAAATTGGCCAAAGCCCTAGAATTTTCACCCTATTGTTGCCAGAGGTGCTGTGGGACCTTTATTGCTACCCATGTCAAAGTGCAGTTTCTTACAGCATCTGACTCTCATTTTACATTAAACAGCAGCCCTTGGGTGCAGTCGGTGTTTTCACCCAGAAGGGACTCTAGAGAGCCCATGTAATTCATTTCCATGGGCGAAACTGAAGGTGTTCCCATGTAACTTCATAATAGTGCCATGTTAGTGGCTAATGCATTAATGTAAAATCTGGAGGAACCCCCATTTCCAATTACTTCAGAACCTCTCCTCTGAAAGAGCAAGATTGCTCTGCACTCTGAGAGGGAATAAACGTAAAATCTAGCTGAGAAGTTTAGTACCATACCATGTACTGAGTTTACATTTAAATCCCTCCTCCTAAGGCTCTCTCCCTCCAAATTTCCAGAATAATCGCTTACAGTCAAATGGCCAATAAATATTACATAGCTATGAGCTTTTGAAAACAAATCTTGTGTGTAAGTAGCCACAAGCCACAAAAATTACTCTAATTAGGACAGAGGTCTTTTCTTTGTAAGATGTCAAGCTCCAGCTGAAAACCATACAGCTAATACGAAAAACAAGAGTACTAGCCTGTGAAGCAGGTCCTACAGAACCTTCCCAAGGTCGCCTGTAAACACTCTCTGCAAACCTTAGACTTTTTGCAAACCTAGTCACACATCCCATCCGTAGTGAAAATCCTCATAAAAAGGAATGGATACAAGTCATCAGAGACTCTTCTGTTCAATTACCCTCTGGAGAAGAGGTTCTTTCCTTTATAAACCCTAAAGTGGTCAGTTAATATTGATTAGAGTCAAAGCCTCAGATTTACTCCTCACGTCAGACCAACCAACCTCATTTTTGCATTGCTTTATGACTGAATCAATTGAAACCTAAGCCTTTGAATGAAATAGGGCAAGTCTGTTAGCCTCGAGCAAATTGTGGATGGCACCAAGTTGCAAACCGCAGAAAATGGGTCATTTCCAGCGCAAACACTGACAATCCTTTAAAAGTACAAGGTGATCATTTATTTACAGTGTTCAAACTCATTTGTTGGATAGAATCATTTATTTAGATAGAAAAAAAAGGCATTCTCATTTTTTTACGTATTATCTTGGGCCCCCAAAAATGTCATTTTCTCAGGCCAGCACATTTGTCTTAATAATTTGATCATTAGGTGCATATAATAAGAACTTCTAGGAGTACTGATAAAGTTAACTTCATTCTACCATTAAAAAGAGGTGATCCTTTAACCAACAAGAACCTACTGTACAGCACAGGGAACTCTGCTCAATATTATGTGACAACCTAAATGGGAAAAGAATTTGGAAAAAAATACAGGTACATGTATAACTCAGTCACTTTGCTGTCCATATGAAATTATTGCCACTTTGCTAATCAGCTACACTCCAATATGAAAGAAAAAGTTAAAAAAAGAAAAGGTGATCTTAGAAAGCCTTTTCACACTTCATGTTCATTTTGCATCATGGCCAATTTGTCCTTTTTTAAAAGCTTATTTTCCTCTATGAAGTTCTGTCTTAGTCTTTTCTGAAGAAGGGTGTGCTGACAGGTGCCAGTGATTGCCGGCAGCCTAGGCCTCCCCAACCCCTGTATCTTTTCCCAGGTAGCATCTTGCCTGCTGGACTCACATACAAGTCTGTACCCTCCTTGCTGTTTCGGTCACAGCTGCAAACTTGGAATGCTTAGTGCCTTGAAACCAAACCAGAAATATTCTTTCTTTCACCCTGATGGTTGGAAGCCTAGAAATTGGGATCAGTGTTCTCTTAAGGTTTGGGTCCTGAACACAGATGGTGTCACTTTAATGTCTTCTCCCGGGGTGACCTATTTGGACGTAGTGGGAGATAAGTATCATAGCCAAATGCTCATTACCTCTAAACAACACTGAATTCCAGGTGAACTGCACCAAACACATGGAAATAAAGAGAGATTTTGCTCTCCTTTGCTTGCTTGCCAAGGTGAAAATTCACCCTTGAAGTTCCTCATTTGCAAATGCCTTTGAAGTCATTAGATAATACAATTGGCTTCAAAGGCACCAGGAGGCCAGATTTCACATTGGATCTGTGTCTACCCGGCAGCGGAATTTGGCTCCCAACCTCTCACAAAATTGACAGTGCATATCGGTTTTAAAGAGTGAGTTTTCACCTTGTGTCTTTCTCCTGTAAGACCACTGAGAACGGAATGCTAACGCGTTCTGGCCTCCCTCCAGTTCTGCCATTACAGATTCACCTTCTTAACCCATAATATATATAATTCCTTCTCCTAGCGCCTGCCTTGTTGAGGGCACATGCATGTGTGACCACTCATCCAGCGTATTTACTGAGCAAGCGGGGGTGACAGGACTTGGTGCCGCAGTGGACGAGCTCAGAAATCTTCAGGCCACCCCAGGAGCTCGGTTTTATGGCTCTCTGATTCATGAGCTGGGTGATTTCTGACCCGTGGGAGCTGTAGGTTAGGACCAGGGCTCAGCCAGAATAGGAATGATCATAGTCTCTTTATTGAATGATACTGTTGAAACATGTACAGTGGCACCTCATAATCACCTCCAAACGTTCCAGGATCAGCGTGAGCCCACCCATGTTCTTACCCTGAGTCTGCCGAGGACTTTATCTCTTGGGAAAGCAAATAGATGATCCTCAACCATAATCTGCAAGGCAGACGCACATAAGGAGAAATGGCTTTCTCAAGCACCTACGTAGTAAACAATAAACCAGTTTTTCAAGAAGCATTCAAGTGATGCTTATGGTTTGGGCAAGTTGAGGAACAGGGCTTTAAAACAGAAATCTCAGGCTTCCCTGGTTGTCCAGTGTTTAGGATTCTGCCACTGTTTCACCGCAGGGGGTGTGGGTTCCATCCCTGGTTGGTGAAGATCCTGTAGGCTGCCTGCTGCTACTGTCACTAAGTCACGTCAGTGGTGTCTGACTCTTTGCGACCCTATGGACTGTAGCCCACCAGACTCCGCTGTCCATGGGGATTCTCCAGGCAAGAATACGGGAGTGGGTAGCCATACCCTCCTCCAGGGGATCTTCCCAACCCAGGGATTGAACCCGAGTCTCTTGCCTGCATCTCCTGCATTGGCAAGTGAGTTCTTTACCACTAGCACCACCTGGGAAGCCAAAATAAATAAATAAAACAGAAGTCTCATGATAAAGGGCAGAAAATGGCTGAGCTTAGATACTTAAGCTGAGATTGTAGATCTAAGTTTCCACGACGTCCTTGGACCAAGAATTCTAAGTCAGCCCAGACTGATTAAAGTTCACAGTGTTCAGGGTGTTGTTTGTGCAGTCTTCCAGCTCCTCAGGACTGTGAAGAAATGTGTCCCCCCTTCCACTTTCCCTGCAGCTTGTCCAAGCTACATACTGGGCAGAATATTTGTCCTTGGGAAAAATAAACAACCACAGCAGCAAAAGAAAGGAGGAATTACAGCTATCCACTTTAAACCTTCAGTTTTTAAAATAGGTGGTGGGGACCAGCCTTGCAACCCCCTCCCCTCCAAAAGGCACACATCTGAAACCTTGGGAAACTATTTGAAGCTTAGAGGTCTAGGTCAAGTTTAATGCTCAAGTCACTAAGGACCTCGGGAGGCCTTTGCTTTTCATTGTTGCCATTGTGAGCATTGTCGATTAGTCTGGGAGTCAAGGAATGCCCTTGGAAGGAATTCTGGAATTCTCCATACTGTCTAGATGCTTTATGAATAAATGGGTGAAAAATAGTGGTTTATTTGAACTTGGTGTGGTGGTGAGCAAAATTTGAGGCAGTTATTATAGCTGGAATTAAAAGAAGAGTTATTTAAGGGAACTGCTAGCCTTTAACAGATGTATGTAAGAGCATTCTCTGCTGTGTATTACTTATCATCCTGCTTTTTCTCATCTTGTATGTTACTCTTTCTGTGTTTCAGGTGGTACCACTGTGCTCACCACAGAGAAGCCAACCATGATAGACAGCACTATGCAATCAGGTATCAGATACCAAAGAGAAAATTGATTGACATATGTGTGTCTTCTCCCCCAAAATAGCGCATCGCTGCGCTTCTCGGTTTCCATTTCCCATCAAGTCCTAGCAGAGATGCCACCAGCATCTGGTCCCCAAGCAGGAGCCATAAACACTGCTTCCCTTTCATCCACATGTATATGCAGCAAGGAGCAAGATTTCCTCCCCCATCAGTCGTTGCCAAATGGTGACAATCCCCACTCTCAACGGAAGGAACCAAGGAACATACTTTGTTTAAACGCAGCACGTCTAGGACACGGACTATGTTTGCAAACTCGGGAGAAGGAAATCTCTCAGGCAGCAGCCTGACTATTTATTTTCATCGCCGCTCTGCAAATCAGAGGCGAAGTTTGTCAGTTTTGCCTGCCACAGAGTTGGCAGTTTTACAGCCACGTTTCCAGTAGGTGCGCCACGAGATGGTGTGCAGGAAACCAGGGCTGGAGAGGAGAGCCCTGAGGCAGACTACCTCTACATCCTTTTTTATTAACACATGATTGACCAGGGGGGTTTTGCAAAAACTTAGTCAGGTGATTATTATGTAGGTGACTATTGAAACGTCTCCAGTTGATAACATTCAGGTAACAAAAGACATGGGCTTCCCCAGTGGCTCAACTGTAAAGAATCTGCCTGCAACGCAGAAAATGTGGGTTTGATACCTCGATTAGGAAGATCCCCTGGAGAAGAAAATGGCAACCCACTCCAGTTTCTTGCCTGGAGAATCCCATGGACAGAGGAGCCTGGTGGGCTATAGTCCATGGGATCAAAAAGAGTTGGACACAACTGAGCAATGAACTACAACAAAAGACATATTAATATGTCTCTGATCAGTAAGTTGTTCATAGAGTCCTGTGATGACTTTTAGAGCTTTGCTGTTGATCAGAGCCCAGCCACAGGGAAATGGTGGCCTCCCCCTCACTCTCTTTTGTATTTCGATAGTATTTTTTGAAAATCTTCCCCACAGACACACATGAGGGGAAACAGTGCGTATAAGCAATCAGAGGTTTTACATACTTTAAAAGTTAACCATTAGAGAGAGGTGAACAGGTCAGCTCACCAGCTTCTCCCATTTCCTCTACTGAAACCTGCTCAGCCTTGGCCTCCACGTCACTTATTAACGGGGCATGTGGTGTACATCAGTGTTTCCTCAACAGCAGACCCTCCCCAGCCAGCAGAAAGCAGAAAGGACTGCTCTAATTAGCATGCTTCCTCAAAGGGGGCTGTCACTCTTGACCTGATTAAGCTGCAAAACAAACCTCCCTTCAGTTGAACTTAACCCCAGTTTTCCCCATGGTTGGCTCTGGGTGACAGACTCCCTGCTACCTCTGAGTTCACTGTTGTTGTTCAGTCACTAAGTCATGTCCAACTCTTTTTGACCCCATGGACTGTAACCCACCAGGTCCCTCTGTTTATGGAATTTCCCAGGCAAGAATACTAGAGTGGGTTGCCATTTCCTTCTCCAGGGGATCTTCCCAACCCAGGGATCGAACCCAACTCTCCTGCAGTGGCAGGAGGGTCCTTTACCACTGAGCCATTGGGGAAGCCCACCACTCAGCTAAGACACCCCCAAATACCAAAGATGAAACTGAAGAATAGTGTTCAGCTAAATCTTCACAGTGCGGGAGTCCCCCTCGCACCTTTTCAGGTTATAAACGTGGCCTTGGGGGATTGGCTAGCTGCCTTTTGCTAACTTCCCATCTTCCCTGATAAGAAATGTCTGGTTTCCTTTTTCCCACTCAGCCCCATCAGGGTGGTTTTCTGTGGGGTAACTTCCTGCAAGCGCTTTATGACTGTCACAGGAAATGGGGTGCGGTGAACAAGTGAAGTTCTAATAACATAACAAACATTTTAACTGTTGCTCTAGTTTTTCCTCTTGCCAGAGAGTTAATTACAACCACTAGGAAGCTGCCATCTAGCTTGTTAGAGCTCATCTCTCTGCTTGCCTGTCAAAAGAGCTAGGGGTCATCAAAACACAACAACAACCTGCGAACAGTAGCCCAAAAGAGATGACTCCTCCTTCATGTTGGAGGTCTATGTTATCAGAGCAGGAATGGCTTTGTGAACTTTTAATTTATGGCTCAAAGCCATTGGCATGATGGCTTCAGAGAGGAAAAAGCAAACAGTCATCTCACAGAGTCTACTGTGGTCAGAGGGTAGATATACAAATCATGAACCAGTAAGAAGTCAACAGACCAAGAAGATGGTGGACTAGTGTCCCAAAGAACCATGTTACCTGAGTTAGAACTGAGGCTTCATTTATGCTAAAAAGGGAGAGGGTATGGCTGGTTGTTGAGAACTTCTTGGTGCTGGAATCCTTTGTTCTTGCAGGTGTCCATGTAGATCTGGTCACAATGTTCCTATAAAACCCCACGAAGACAATTCATTATTTTCTGTTCTGCAACTTTTTGTCTGTATTTGAACAGAAAGGTGTTGTACCTTTAAAGGTCAGAGCCCTGAGAATGGGCTCTCCGGTATATTTCAGACTATAGGCAATGTTCTTTTACAAAAGGTGGCCAGCCAGCATGGCTAAGCTCAGGCAACAGACCACTGAGTTAGAGCTAAAGGAATACATCCAATATGGAGTCAGGTTTGTTCTTTGTTACAGAACCACAGACCTTACTGATAGGGAAGGTCTAGTCTACAATCAGCCCAGAATCCTTTACAAGTCACTTTGGTTTCCTGTTTTTCCATTGTCTGAGTCATGAATCTTGTTCTCTTCATTTGTATATAGTGAACTGTCTGTGTTTCTTTGAGGAGTTCTGTTCATTGTCACCTCCTGGCTAAGCCGATGCTCAGGAACTGAGCATGCGTGGAGTCAGAAAGCAGGTCTCACTCTGAGGTTTCTCCTGCTCATGGTCAGACCCATCTACTGATACCTGGATCCCCATTGTCCTGCAGGCACCTTGACAAACAGCAACATATCAGACCTTAAACTTTCATCATCATCTGATTTTGCTGAAGCCACTAGAGATTCAAGCAGAGTCTGAAGATTTCATGCTGAGGATTCTTCTCAATATAATATGTTCAGTGCGCCTATAATACACATATGCTATCTGGGTTGTCATCAGATGCATAAAAGCCTGTTAATGCTCTGCCAGGAACTGATGAGAAGCCCTGCATTTTAAATCCATCTTCCCCTTGGCAGAAGGCTCTTACCCTCCAAGGATCCCCAGACATTCTCTAAATCAGTTCAGAGTATGTTCATGACCCATGGTTACATGGACCCAGGCACCTCTGCTATTTCCAGCCTATGGATAAGCGAGCTCACATACCCAATAGAAGTTCTGAAGACCAGATTTGAAAATTAAACCCTTGTGCATATATGGTGCTAATGATGTAACTCTGGGCAAGCTAGGTCCCCCAGGCACAGCTGGTACTGGCTCACAGCGGCTATAAATTTGTTTTAAGTTCAGAATATTGTTTCCTGCTATTTTTAAGAGTCAAGAAGGGATTTAGCCAGATTATTCCCAATGAACTTAATGAGAATTGTGCAGCCATGGGGCCTGGGTAATATTTTGAACATTGAAAGGTCACATGGACATTGTCCTGTATACTAATTTCATTTGTCCATTTGCTTTTGTCTCTTTCTCTGCCCTTTTCTCCTCTGCTTCTGTCCTTCTCTCGTACTCTTTCCATTTCTAGAAATATCTGTGTGTATTTTTGTGAGTTTAATAGCCTTTCTAGCCAGGCTTGAATCTTCATCATTGAGCTGCTCTGTCTCCATGCCCATCCCCCACAAAAGGTACTGATTTAAAAAAAAAAATTGTATTCTAATTTAACAAGATTGCCATAAATTATATATGATTGAGCCAAAGAGATAAGAGTAGTAAAATATGAAAAGTTTGAGCAGTCACTGTGTAAAATTCATAGATTGGAAAGAACAGTGAAAGATAAAGGTGGACTTCCATTCACTGAAACAGGAGATGTCAAAATTCGTCTTTCAGGCAAAGTTGCCCTCTGTCTTGGCCACAGAAATACCCAAGTTCATTTTATGACACTGCCAGAATAATAATAGCCAAATTATGGATGGTGTGGTTTTCTGTAAATTATACAATAAATTTAAAGTATTAACAAGGCAAATATTACCAGAAATGTGTATACTGTAATGACTGACTGCCCTGCTTTCTGTGTAGGTCTTATAAATGACATTTAAGGAGAAAACCTAAAACCACACACATATTAATATTTTCCAATATTAACAGTTTCTAACACAAGATTACACAACAGCACATTCCAGGGCCATGGGCGTTGACATCCAAGGTTACTCAACTACTCCTTCATTGTTCGGCTGACTACATCTGCAAAATTCAGTCATGCTGTACAGAAGGGTGGATTTTGGAGAGGGTTTCTCATGCTTTAAGAAGCCCTGTTTCATGGTTATGAGGGACTAGGCATAAAATATGTATCTCCAGTGACACTACCCGCTGTGAAATATAGCCCTTTGCACAAACTGAAAGTGCTCGTGTTATACACATCACATGACTTACTAGGCTTACTTTCCCCAACTGGCCCCGGTGAATCCTTTGGCAGGTCACACTGTCATTGGAAGGGAGAATCCATCTTGCTCAGTTTTGATGATGCATATGGTGCCTTCCTTCCAAAATTTCACATTAGCATTTGAAAAGAGTTCCTTGGAAGCTAAAAATGCAAAGTAAATCATTCTTATCTATTCAGTAAATCTTTCCCTTACAGTGCCTCCTGTTGAAGTGGGGGAGGGGCAATGGAGCCCAGACTCAGAAGAAAGCAAGATATTTGTGTTAAAACACTTAGACAAAGTTAAAGGAAAGACCACAATGAGCTAGGCTCTCAGCCTGACCCTAATACAGCGTAGAATATCATACTTCGCGTTTGCTACAGAGAGATTGTTTAGACTTATTTTTTAGATCAGCGGGCAAGCTGCCAGGGGCACCTTCCTTCTCGTCTCAATACTGCCATCTTGCGGACGCCTGAACTCAGTGTGAAGCAATGGCCCTCATTAGAGAAAACAGCCCCTATTGTGTGTTTAACTTTACATTCAGGAGACGAATGGGACTGGCAGAAGCAAGAGAATTTTATCTTTTGGATTATTTTTATTGTTAGCTCCAGTTTACCAAAAATAATTCCAAATATCAAAGGCTTCATTTTCCCCATCCTTAAAAAGTTAACCAAATTCCAGCAAAAAGGTTGAGTAAAAACTAAGTCTATACAAGTTAGAAAAAAAAAAAAAAAACCCATAGTCAAATAGCACTTTGTAGAACACATGAAACAAATCATTCTTGAGAATCCCTTCACACTTTCTTTTTAGAACCCAAAGGAAGTATTTTGAACATTAAAAAATATACAAATGGGTACCTATTCAAATATGCTTTGGCTTTACTTGACCTTACCTTGTGGTTTTAAGTGGAGCAAACAATTTATATGCAAATCTGAAAATTCACTAAAGAAGCAGAGATTTCCGACTTAAAATTAATTGACCTGATATAATTAAAAAAAAAAAAAAAGTCTTACGAAATGCTTCAGAGATCTGCTGGTAAAAACCTGGAGCATAAGCTGGTGTGTTGAGAATACAGATAACCTCCAGGGTGAGATATTCAGCCAAGTCATGTTTCTAGACTTTGGAGGTTCATGGGTCAGTCTCTAATTAAGATTCTTTTCATTGGTGGATATCAATTTATATGACTATCCTCAAGAGCAGAGTATCTATTATATTAAATAGTGTGGAAATAGGGAGAATGCTAAAGATGTAATAATACATGCTTTGGAAAGTAACCTTCCTGGAAATTTTATGTACCAAGTTGACAGGCAGTCCATAATCTTTTTTTGAGCTGGATCCAAAAAAAAAAAAAAGTTACTAAATATGATGTTGCAAGCATGTGCATCTCTCCATGCATCTTTTGTGTTCCTTGGCAATCCTGGATGTTGTGGCTTTCCTAGGATTTTTGAATAGATATTAAATTATATAAATCATGCTTTCCATGAAGGAATTAAGGACCTTTCTGACCTAAATGATCAAATGTGTCTTTCTCTACTTGTCTCTGTTTCTTCCTTTCCACCCACTGAAGAGTTTCCAACATATGGTTTTAACTGTGAGTTTGGCTGGGGTTCTCACAAGACGTTCTGTCACTGGGAACATGACAATCATGTGCAGCTCAAATGGAGTGTGTTGACCAGCAAGACAGGACCGATTCAGGATCACACAGGTAATGGAGGGTTCACTGTGGCCTCATTTCTTTAAATTTGAGAGGGTGTTACTGAGGAGGGTTGCTGGGGTCTGTGAGTTTAGAAAATACTACAGATCATTCACTTGTGCTTTTATTTTCTGGAATTAAAAAGATGCCCTTCCCTAGTAGAGATGCTCTTAGGCCACTTAGTAGAGAATGCTAAATAAACTTAGCAACTGGTTGACCCCTGTGAAAAGTAACAAACTGGGCAAATCAGTGTGTGTGAATTAGGACCCGTTTTCTACTCTTTCTGAACTTTTTCATGGGACATGTCAAACATAGACAAAAGGAGAAAAGAAATAGTAAAATGAACCCTCTCTGTACATAACCCAACTTCGACACAACAGATCCTAGGAATCTCATTTTACCTCTAGCATTCTGACTCTGAGTGATTTGGAAGCAAGTCTAGACATAGATAGTGTCATTTCATTTGTTGCCTAATGCTTACTCTCTTGACCCTCGGAGTGGAAGTGGATTGGGGTCAGGGATTGAAATCTTGTTCTTTTGAGGAAGATAGTAATCTAGCTCATTCTCTCTGAGCGAGTAGAAACCTCGCCACACCCCAGCTTACAGCCCACCCCACCTCCTGTCTTACTTTACTTCTAAGATGAATTAGGGTCAGGGCGCACAGGGAGCTGTCAGCCACTCTAGGAACTCTTAACAATTGCTATCCTGTTTTCCTCCTAGTCATTACTCAGCTTCAGAGATGGACTGAAAAACCATCAGTGTCCTGTAGAAAAAAAACACACATGCATATAACTTACACACACACACACACAAAACACCAACCCACAACCTTCCAGCCTAATCAGTGATACCGACAACACTGCTTGAACAAGTCATAGCTCCCAGAAGAGACCCCAGAGGGGCATTTGCTGAGGCTGAGAAATCTCATTAAGCCAAGGTCCCGCTTGATGAGTGGGCCAGTGGGCTGATGGACAGCCAAAGAGTCCTTCACGCTTTTCCCACTTGGTTGTTCACTCTTCCCCCAGTGAATACAACCATTAAGTAGGTTGAATAGGCCTCTTTCCATCACGGCTACCTCCTTTCCTAATAAGAATGACAAGGAAATTGGATAAAATTGGACTCTTTCAATTGTGAGACACTTTCAATTGAATCTTAAGACAAGCAGTTTTAGAAAACTTAAAATACTTTGACTGTAAATGGCACTGTACGTAGAAATGGCACCAAATTAACCAAATGCAATTAGCTGCAATGAAGGCAGTAATGGTGGAAAAATTGATGCAAAGTGAAGCAAAAAGGCTCAGTAGGATCTGACATTCAAAGAAGGTTAAAAGCTACGTTAGCCAGAGACAAAAGCTAAAAGGCTTACAGAAGTACAGTGCTAATTGAGAAAACGGAGAGAGAGTTCCTGACCTAGAATTGCGGTAAAACCCCGAAAGGAAAAATAGCAACGCTTTATGTGTTGGAGTGTCAGAAAATGCAGGCATGTCTTAGATGAATGGCTAGGAAGTGCGATTCCTTCAGAAGCATTTTTCTCTTTTGTCCTCCCGGGAGCCCTCCAGACCCACCCAGTCCAGAAAGAGCCCCTGCAGCACTAAACTTACAATCATTTGCTGAGCGAGCTGGGTGAGCCAGGCATCTGAAAGGCAGGAACTTGTTAACATGAAAAAGTCTGGATGAAAAGAGCCCCACACACTCGACACATGCACACAGCCCACCGCAGCTCGTGTGCGGCGCTTTGCAAATCAGACATGGAGGCTTCTGAAAATGAGCAATAAATATCTCGGTGTACAATAGTCTGTGGCCCGATTCTGAATTTATCAAAGGGATCCCGACTGGTTTTCTGCGTTTGACCTCTAACAATGGAGCTGTGTCACTTCTTACAGAGGATTCCCCAAACACGTGGCAGATGCTGGGAGGGGCACGGGAGATGCAGGTATAAAGGAGGGAGTCCGAGCCTGGGGCCATTCACAGTCTGGTTCCGGGTGAGAAATGGCTCACCCATGCCGTGGGAAGAGGGTGTCCAATGGCAGGGGGAGCAGGGGTGGCAGAAGACAGCACAGAAGGAGGTAGAGATGCAGGCCTGGCTCAGGGACCAGCTCAGCTAAGCATCCTCAACTTCATTCTTCTCCACAAGATGGGGGCGAGGGGGCAGAGGCAAGGTGGGGGAAGGTCTTACCTGCCTGTCTTCGTGGGCTGAGGGAGGTGGCACCATCACACAGACAGGTGACCATCATTAGGTAAATCAGTGGGAGAAAACAGACTCCAGGAGTGACCGAGTCTACACGGTCCAGGAGAGACAGAGAGCACACACATTCTGCCGGGGCTGTGGCTTCTGTTTCCCACCCTCCTTTCATTATCCCACCCACCAGTTTTATTAAGAGTGCTGAGGAGCCTCTCAGACAAGCAGCCAGGTGAGGGAGGAAGATGGTGGTCGAGGACACATCCACTCCACCTGGACACTGCTGACGCAGGACGTGCCCACATACACGCAGCGCAAGAGCATCTCCCAAACATGCCAGCCCCTGGGGCAGCACACAGAACACCCCACTGCCCACTGAAGCTCGCCATCAGACCCACACTTTCATCAGGTGCGGTGTTAGAGTAGCATTTCTATTTGCAGAGCAAACAGTGAAACATGAGTTGTGTGTGTTCAGACCAACAGTGAAACATGAGTTGTGTGTTTCATTATTATCAGACAACAGGTGTGTTCACACACGTGCAAATAGCAGATCTGCTTGCAATGGTGTAGAGACCCACACAAGTCATAGCCCATGTCCATGTGACCATGCATTCTAGATAAGTGGTATCCGACTATTGAGATTTACAGTCTCCAGCACAAACGTCCTTTCATGGAAGCCAAGAGCAGAGCCTTTCGATGCCAGTGAGGTTACCTACCATTACCCACTTCTCTTCCACCACCACTGCACAATTGGGTTCTGGTGCTCTGCCCAGGAGAGAAGGTTTGAGAGCAGAACTTGATGGAAAAGAGACAGAGGTTCATCCATCTGGCCATTTCCCCTAACACAGCTTTTTGTCACAGCAGGAGATGGCAACTTCATCTACTCCCAAGCTGATGAAAACCAAAAGGGCAAAGTGGCTCGCCTGGTGAGCCCCGTGGTTTATTCCCAGAACTCTGCCCACTGCATGACCTTCTGGTATCACATGTCTGGTTCGCACGTGGGCACGCTGAGGGTCAAGCTGCGCTACCAGAAGCCAGAGGAGTATGACCAGCTGGTCTGGATGGCCATTGGACACCAAGGGGACCACTGGAAAGAGGGGCG
This sequence comes from Okapia johnstoni, assembly GCA_024291935.2. Taxonomy (NCBI): domain Eukaryota; kingdom Metazoa; phylum Chordata; class Mammalia; order Artiodactyla; family Giraffidae; genus Okapia; species Okapia johnstoni. The sequence continues at coordinate 12,264,956 of CM044324.1, forward strand.
TGTCCTGCTCCACAAATCTCTGAAGCTTTACCAGGTGGGCCCCCTTCCCTCAGTTGGGGCAGGCAGTTGCTTCAGGGGTACTGGGATGCTGTTTGAAAGCTATGCAAATGAGATGCGGGAATCATTCCAAAAATTATTTCAGGTGTGTCCTCAACCTGAGATACCGATGCACTGATGATCATCTAGGTAGCGTTATTTCATAGTCTCCTAGTTTACAGGCAGAGGACTGATTGCTAAGAAAGAAGGGAAAATGCTACTCTATAATTATTTAGGGCTGTCATGATCAACATTCCATTTGTTTGCTGTTCTTTCCAGTTTTAAATTCTGTATCACACAAAGAGAATGTGAGGAGAAGTTTTATACCATCCCCAAGCAGTTAATACGGATTGAAGAGCAAATCGTGTGCTCATTTGAAATCTCATGAATTTCATTTACGTGCTGTGACTTGAGCTGCACAAGCATTTGTAAACACTGTTATTTGGGACCAAACATTTAAATACTGTGAAATTGATCTCATTTTGTTAGGTGATTTTTGAGGGTGAAATCGGAAAAGGCAACCTTGGCGGGATTGCGGTGGATGATATTAGCATCAATAACCACATCCCTCAAGAGGACTGCGCAAGTAAGTATAGGTTGCTGTAGAAACCAATGCAGCGCTTGCTCAGGGCATGAGTCTTTCCACTTTATGGTCTTTGTCATGCTCACTTAGACCTAGAATTTCAACGTGGGCTATAGGCACATCCTATAGGTGTGCTTGCTTTGATGCAACAAGGCATAAAGCCAGGTCAGTCTACCTTCAGCTACCGCATTATCTAACCTGGTTCACTTAGAATGTCTAGTTGGTATCCACAGAAGTACACCAATAATGTGCAACCCAAAAATCATAGCAAAGAAGAAACTCACAATTTCCAGGCCGTACCTAAACATTGTGATGAAAAGTGGAAAACTCAGACATCTGGGTAATTCCAGATATCTCAATTTGTAAACAAAATAGCAAGCCTTTGAAATTTTTCATCACAGTGGATTTAATGAAGATTACATTGTGAATAAAGCATAGACACCATCATTCTTTGATTTATTATGAAAATAAGTAGAGGTTTCTGACTCTCAGAACAGTTGAAATGCCTCAAAAGAATAAATGAAATTTAGAGATTTTGCCTAGCATTTCAGAGTTTATGGATTTTTCTTGGCCTGGTATATATGAATAAGTCTTGACATAGAAAACCAATTCATACTCCCAGTTCTTGATATATAATTATAAATAGCATCACTAATGGCAATGTAATAGCACAGTAATTAGTCTTAAGCTCCATTTGCTACACTTAAACTTTTGTTATATATCATGATATAATAGGATGTTAATTATAACAAAATGGAATAAGCCTATTGGGCAAATTTAAGACAAAGGAGGCCTGTTGGCTATAATGGGTTTGTGGGCATTTCAGCAATTTACAAAGCTTTTATTATACAATATATTGGATATATGTAGTCCCTAAAGTGGCAATAATTTGATAGGGTCAATTGAAGAAATTAGAATGAGCAGTGAATAAAGGTCTGCTTCATATTATGTAAGGAAATCTATTTAATGCCACAGTACCTAGCAGACCTTCATAGAAAAAATGATAAGGCTTAATATTTAAGTTACAACTACTTTACAAACTCCCCAGCATCCAGGTCTACACAGTTGTTAATATGTCTATTTCATATCTACTTTCATTCCTTTTCCAAGATGAGAAGGCTGATGGTGATGTTTTTGGAATGGGAGAGCAAACTCCACCAACTGAAACAAAGAAGTACATTCAGTTTGGTTCAGTAGGTTTTCTCTGATCACCTTCTAAGGGCAAAGCAGCATCCTAGTGCTACAGTGAATACATAGAGGCTAAAACAAGTCCCTGAGCCTTTTTCTGTTCATGTGACTGGGCTGCTTAGCTGTGGTTACTGCTGGGTATTATACTCAGAAAGTCACAGCTAAAGCACCATTAAAACTTTATGTTCTCCTGTCTTTAAAATGGATAACCAACAAGGACCCGCTGTGTATCACAGGGAACTCTGCTCAATGTTATGTGGTAGTCTGGATGGGAGGGGAGCTTGGGGGAGAATGAATACATGTATATGTATGGCTGAGTCCCTTTGCTGTTCACCTGAAACCATCACAATGTTGTTAATCGGCTATACTCCAATAGAAAATAAAAAGTTTAAAAAAATAGTAAAAAAAAAACCAAACCCAAAAAACCAACAACTTTGTGTTGCTGTGACAGTAAGAAGTTGTCTAAGATAATTCTATAATTATTCGTCAAATATATTTCTTTGCAAATTTAGTGATGGATGCTAGGAGATTATCAGCTCTTTATTAATTGTTCATGGATTAATACCACAAATATTTGAGTCATGGAGTGTGTTCTGGACACTGTTCTAAATGCTGGGGACATAGGAGTGAACCAGGTCCCTGTCCTCTACTCAGAGTCATAGAGGACACCAGGACTCCACTCCCCCTGGAGCCTTTTTTTTTTTATAAGACACAGGATGCAGTCTCTGGCCTTAACGAGCTGACATACTATATGGGAAACCAACTAACACTTAGGAAGCCGTTATCTACAAAAGCACAGGATGGCAGCCATATGTGCAACCCCACTTCTGTTTTCTATTTTTACCAGACTTCCCCACACTCCAAATGCCAGAGCCACTTCCCCACCACCACCCGCCCTCCACTCCCCACCCGTCTCCTAAGACAACACACTCTGCTGCAGCAGGGCTTCCTGGATTTAGATCTGACTCCAATTCCCTAATCATTCAGCACTGCCTCTCTATAGCTCTCCAGTTACCTGGTGGGGTCGGATTGTGCTAAGACCTTTGAGGAAAACCCATCAGAGCCACTGGTGATTAGTGTGTGTGTATGTGTGTGTGTGTGTGTGTGTGTGTGTGTGTGTGAGGGTTGATGTAGTTTGTATGTATTATATTTGGTTGAGAGTTCAAATATCTCTTTCAATTTTCTTTGACTTGTCAGAACCAGCAGACCTGGATAAAAAGAACCCAGAAAGTAAAATCGATGAAACAGGTAAGTTTGTCTTGCTGACTGATTTTTAAAACATTTTACATGGCTTTTATTATATTTATGGAGAAACTCTAGAACTCTGGCACACTAGGGTACTAAGTGAAAGTCGCTCAGTCGTGTCTGACTCTTTGCCACCCCGTGGACTATACAGTCCATGGAATTCTCCAGGCCAGAATACTGGAGTGGGTAGCCTTTCCCTTCTCCAGGGGATCTTCCCCACCCAGAGATTGAACCCACATCTCCTGCATGGCAGGTGGATTCTTTACCAGCTGAGCCACAAGGGAAGCCCAGGGTACCAAAGCAGTTCACATAGAATAAACACCCACTCATGTCAGTGGTACTGTGCCTGGGCTATTGTGAGAGTTCCCGAAGCAGACTTGGGAGAGGCAGTGACAGGTTCAGACTGTGTCGCGGGTAACCCCGGGGGACGTGTGCTAACCTGGCCCTTCCCTACGGAGCTGGAACAAGGGCTCACAGGACAACGATGTGAAATACTCTCGTTTTATAACTATGGAAACAGGAAGCAAGTGAAGACTGTTTCTTACCCAAGGACCTACAGTACTTTCCATACAGTAATTTGAAACTAACCCAAATTCTTGTGCCTGATTGAGAACCAGATATAATCTTTAAAGGACCAGAGCCCAGTGTCCATAATAATCTGTTGTTTGGGCCACCTGTTCCCAGCCTCCGCTGCTGAAACCCTCGTTTTGCGATAATGATCACAACATTGATGACGATGATGACGATGATGCTGATGAGGGTTTATTGAGGAGCTAGTATGTTCCAGTCACTTTATATAAGTTCTCGTGTTTAATTCTCACAGCTGTTCTCTGAATATATTTATCCCCATTTCACAGATGAGGAGACTGAAGCTCAGAGCAGTGACTTGGCCTTAAATAAGATAGGTAATAACTTCCCAGGTGGCGCTAGTGGTAAAGAATCTGCCTGCAATGCTGGAGACCCAGGTACAATCCCTGGGTCAGTAGGATCCCCTGGAGAAGGAAATGGCAACCCACTCCAGTATTCTTGCCTGAAGAATTCCATGGACAGAGGAGCCTGGTGGGCTACAGTTCATGGGGTCGCAAAGAGTAGGACACAACTGAGTGACTTCCACTTCGCTTCACTTAAGACAGGTAATTAGGTGGTAGCCTCAGACTTCAAACTGATTAATTCAAAAGTGTGTTTTCATCGAACACTGCTTTGTGATCCAGTGCAAGGCATTTGGTTGGAGTGAGGTCCTGCCTGATGTTGTTGTATTCCCAGAAGTCTCCACGCCTCCTGCCAGCAGTGGCAGGTGTTGGACACTTGCCCCAGCATCACTACAAGCTGCTGCTAGCAGATCTGTACCCAGTCCATCAGCATCAGTACCAGTTGCCATCAGAAATGTGGACCTATTAATACCATAGCCAGACTTGGATTTGGTAGAGACAAATAGAGATGGTGCCGCATTCACAGTTGAGCATCTCAACACGAGGCTCATTTAGCTTAGTTACGTGGTCCACACTGAGATGTAAACTTTATTAGAGATTGTTTCAAAACAGTGTCGCATCAAGGGAGAGAATATTAATATGTCCCTGTGGCTTCTTTCCCCCTGTAGGGACTTGCATCGCATATTTTTAGTTTCCTTTGATTGGAATCCTTGTTGATCAGAACACCATTAAGTAAACACCAGGCCTGTTGCACATTAACATTCTCGTCTCATTTCTAGTATCAGGTAATGAGGCTCAGAGCTCCCATGTTAATAATTTCTCGTGTTCCACTCTAAAGAAAACATTTCCCCAATGCCTGCGTGCAGAGCTATGTGACCATCTCCAGTGAAACCACCAGGGTGGCAAAGATGCTGATTATTAAATGTGTTCTGTTCAGCACAACACAGACCTGCCTTCTCGATTGGAGCCATAAGCCATTTAAAATGTCAGCAGCAGGCAGGCCCTCATTCTGTCTGAAAGCTCTCTCCTCATTGAGTGAAACCATGGTCGATTTGGGGGGAAACTTGAAGATTTGACTTGTGTAGGACCACCACCCAGAAGAGCAGCTTGGGCCATCTTCTCGTGCAGGATTTGGTGATCAAACAGATGCATCAGGAATGGTTAAATCCCCAGCTAGACCAATGTGGGAAGGAGCATTTTGCAAAGCTTATAGATCTCATATCTGGCCAAGGACAATAAACACAGATTACAGTCTCACAGAGGGCGGGCTGCATAAAATCTGAATTAGATTAGAACCCAGCCCTCACTGCTTGCCCAGAAACAGTGGTTTCCATGTGCTAAGCTTTCTGTCGGGATCACAGAACCAAAGCCCCAATACCTTCCCTCCTACGCGTTGATTCCCAACAACTCTGAAACATAAACGTTGGTGTTTCTTGGCAATGGAGGAGCCAAACCCCACCGCAGAAATCCCCCACGGGCTCTCTTGGGAAGGACAGCCCAGAACCAGATGTGTGCTTAACTTCTCTCCTTGTCCATTTCGCTGTCTACCGTCGTCTGGTGTGTTAGCAGTGCTCACAAAGCCGATATTTGTTTTTCTCCCCAGGGAGCACACCAGGCTACCAAGGCTCGGGAGAAGGTGATGAGAACATCTCCAGGAAGCCAGGCAACGTGCTGAAGACCCTGGACCCCATCCTCATCACCATCATTGCCATGAGTGCCCTGGGTGTCCTCCTGGGCGCCGTCTGCGGGGTCGTGCTGTACTGTGCCTGCTGGCACAACGGGATGTCAGAACGAAACTTATCTGCCCTTGAGAACTATAACTTTGAACTCGTGGATGGCGTGAAGTTGAAAAAAGACAAACTGAATCCACAGAGTACTTACTCGGAGGCATGAAAGCAGATAAGAGGTGAGCAGGTGAGCAGGAGAGTGGAGCGGAGGACAGAGCTTGAGCTGGGGACCGGCTGATCTTTCACTGTTCAGGCTGGGAAGCGCGTTGATGACGCCAAGCCAGGTTTTTCTCAGGAGCTTCAATGAGTTTGGCCGACAGACATGGACAACTTAGCTGTGTTAACAATCGGAATCCTGTACAGTCAAGCTTCTTTCTGTTGGTTTCGTTGGAATAATCAAATGCTGGTGTTGAGACCAAGTATGATTGACTTAATCATTCAAAGGACTCCCCTTTCCCCTTCTCTCTCCTCTTCCTCGTCTGGATTCTTTTCGGAAACTGTGCAAAATCCAAGATGCTGGCACCAAGTGTATTTAGCGGGGCCCTTTTGACGGACACGCTACCTGCAGCCCAGTGCCCAGAATATATTCGAATAACCGCCTTTCAGTGGACTCCTGAAGCTGGCCTTGTGTATAATCGCCCGCGTCGTGGATAGGCAAAGAAGGAGTAGGATATTTTCTGTTAAAGTATACCGTAGCCTCAGTACCAGTCTAGTGTGTCAGCTCTGTTTACGAAGCAATACTGTCAGATTTCCTCGATGTTTTCCAGTGTTGTACTCAACCTCGTGCTGTGAACTCCATACAGAAAACTGTGCCATCGCAAACACTGCTGGCAACTGGGTGTGATGCGGACAACTGCAACGAAGAATCCTTGGCACTGGCTAGTCTACGTCCTCTCAAGTGCCTTTTTGTTCGTACTGGTTCTCATTGTGTTACATTCACCCGCCCTGTTTTTCACTGGTGAAAGCCCTCTTCTTGAATCAAACCCTGGGGGCCTGCTGACGAAGAAGAAAGTATATTTTAGTGTGAGATGTCAGCCTCCAGGAAGGCAAGGGCTCCGAAGATTTGGCAACGTGGCTTAATCGTTCCGCTTTTTCCGTAGTTCAATTTCATGTCTCTTGACCCTTTTGTATAAAGCTGCAATATCCTCCCTTACTGTTCTTTCACATGGAATGTATTTTCAAATGTAAACTCTTTCTCTGCTATCCCTCCATCTTTTTTCTCTCTTAGGATTTAAGCATTTGCCATTCTTCAGAAAAGAAACTTGCAGCTTTAACCTGCTGGGAATGGCAAACAATTTTACTAGACTTTATGTTGGAAAAATAAATAAATAAGGGAAATTCCTAACTTTGCCCTCCAAAGTATAACTTTGGTTTCCTTGTTAACTGGTTAAAGTGACAGTATCTTTTTTCCTAAAGCCATTTGTCTATCTATACCAATCAAAATACTCTTCGATAGAAATGTTTGTATTTAACAGAAATAGTGGTAAGTTGAGGGAAGAAATAATTGGCTTTCAAGTGAGACCCAAAGGGATGAAATCCCCTCAAAATCCAAAAATCAGAGATTTTTACATCCAAATACACGAAAATGACCCATGAGAACCTTCTTGTTTTGGTATTGAGTCAAGCAAGGGAAGTGGAAGAAAGAATGGTTAATTTAAGAAAGCAACCATAAATTCTGGTGCCTGAGGATGGAGTATTTTAAGATAAGAGAGGGGAAGAAAAGGAGTAAAGTCAAAACAAATGTTCTTGAAAATCTATTCAGCAGCAACCCTGAAAAAAACAAGAGACTTAGTGAAAGCTTCTAGAAACTTCCAGTGGCTCACAGTGAGAAAGCCTGCCTTGGAGCTGGCAAGACCTAAGTCTCCAGTGCCACAGAGAGGTAAATGTCTTATGAGGCAGCAGGTGAATTAGCCCCAAGAAGCTTTGGTTGTTTTCTGTGTGCTTGTGCCCTGCCATGTAGTACAGAAGAACTTCCTCCCTCCTGCACTGCTGTAGGTCTCACTCAAGTACATTTGTGGGGGTCGCATTTGCATCATGGAGCTGAAAGTCCATTCATCCTGGTTTAATTGAATTGAGAATGCCTTTTGTTTCCAGGAAAGTATTGATCACTATGAAAGAAGAATAGATTCTAACCCCTAGGGGCATCCATTCAGCTGTTATAATCATACCCAGACGAAAGCATTAAGACTTGATTTTTTTTTTAAGGCAACAGACCTAAAGTTGTCCTCAGCCAAGGAAAAATGATACTGCAACTTTAAATTTTAAAGTATCTTGCACTGATAAATATATTTAAAAATTATATGTTTATAAAGTTATTAATTTGTAAAGGCAGTGTTACAAAATGTTCAGCTTATATTGTTTTAGATTGTTTCATAATTTTAAAAGGTGTAAAGTAACATATTTTTGTCTTTATTGAGATCTATAAATCTTTCTGTAGTAAAATGTTTTCATTTTACTGGTATATTATTGCTTCATGTTTTGTACCATCATAAAATTTTGTGCAAATTTTTTTTACAGAAATTTTTATTTTCTATGACAATATGACACTTGTAAATTGTTGTTTCAAAATGAACAGCGAAGCCTTAACTTTAAATGACATTTGTATTCTCAGACACTGAGTTGCATAAAACAACCACATAGAACTGAACTGTAACTTAAATTCCAAACTATGACTACTACATTCCAAAGAAACAGTTGAATTAAACATTTTCATAAAATATCCCAAACCTGATGGCTTTTATTATATTAGCTTTGTTATTGCTAAAGAAATTGCTATTATTCCAGCATCAAATATCTTTCAGGATTTTTTTAAGTTCTTTTTTAAAAATAATATCCTAATAAGGAGAGAAGATTAAGAAAACATTTCCTGAAAGTAGAACATCAACCCAAATTGGACACTTGTCAAGATAAGGCATAAAGAATTTGGCCTTATAAATGGAAATTTTTCAACTCCAAATCTTGTGTCAAATGTTTCTATATTCCATTTAGTAAAGTTGTTTTTTTTTTAATGAAATTCCCATATGTCTGTTGGTAAGTTTTGTTTTCACAGAAAATAGGTAATAAACCGGATAGTGTTTATGCATGCAGCTGTGCTAAATTTCATTAGAGGGCAAATGAAATTTGCATGGCATTGCACTGGCTACTTGGTAATTCTTAGAAAATTTTGAGTCCATCCGGGGCCAAAATAATAGTAGTATAGTAATAATAATAGTTACAATAACAAAGACGAGAAGGGTGGAATGAAAGCATGCTCTGTAGGATAGAGTACCATTCACGAACCAACAGTTCTTTCTTTACCTTCCTCTGATTATAGGAAAATTTAATTCTGAAGCACAGGAAATCTATGAAGGTGGACCGCACTGTACAGCTCTTCCCAGTGAATCAATATTCCTACTTTTCTCTGGACACTGATGTCTTTGGCATCTTACAACTTTTAACTAAGAGAACATTTGCCCTACTCAGTGGAGGTTTAGGTTTCTCTGCTTAGAGAAAGGGCTTCCCTGATGGCTCATGATTCATGGCAAAGAATCTGTCTGCAATGCAGGAAAACACAGGAGATGTGGGTTCGGTTCCCAGATTGGGAAGATCCCCTGGAGGAGGAAAATGGCAACCAACTCCAGTATTCTTGCCTGAAAAACCCCATGGATAGAGGAGGCAGAGTTGGGTATTCACTTTACTGAACTTAAAATTCTATTTATGTTCATGGGTATACCCAGAAAACATGACTTACGATGAATCTACCAGAATTAATCCAGAGATACTTTCTGAAGTAAGGGCCATAGCTTCATGGGTTCTGTTTCCTTATTTGTGAAACCTTAAACATAAATGCTTTCAACCCATATCTTATCCCTAGTTAGCTGCTAAGCTAGGCCTTTCTTCCTGGGTGTAAGGAGCTAAATCACTGTATAGTTCTTCCCAAAGTCAAGAATTAAATATGTCACAAAGATTGAAACATTTAACTTAAAACATGAAAATTATTTATCATCCCATCTCCTGTCTTCCCCGCTAACATATTAATCACCACTTGGGCTGGACTGCACTTTATCTTTTTGCAAATCAGAAGGATTTTGTAATACTCCATGATGTTTCTGCTTACCAGTGATAATCAGAGCTGTCATTGCAATGAAAAGCAGTTCTGCCAGAATTTCCCTAAACTCTATCACAAAGGAATCTTAAGCAACCTTTCAGCTCACAGGTCGAGAAGCCAGAGGGAAAGGAACCTCAAACTAGGTAGAACTTAGCACCAAGAAGTGAATGAGACCAGTGTGATCTCTTGCATTATTTTTTTTAATATTCCAAAGAAACATTGCGAAGTGATACAAATAAGAGCATCATATTATCACACACAAGTCACTTCTTAATAGCAGTAAAGATCCGGTGAACCAATTATATCATTTCAGAAGAGGAGAAGGAATAACTCCGTGGGAAACTTCTATGGTGATGATGCTATACTTCTTGATATTGAGAACATTCTACTTTCACAGCGGCTCCGGGAGCTAAGCTTTGTCATTATTCCTCTTTATAAATGAGGAATCCAAAGTTTAGGCAAGTTGAAGGGTGAATCCAGGATGGATCTGGTCTTATCTCCCCCTCCATTCCTCCTATCACACCATAACCCTGCCTGCAGGAGCGTGAGAAGTGCCCACAGAGGGCCTGGCTACTCAAGCCAGTAGCAGCAGCATTCCTGAAAGTCTCTTAGAAAAGCAGAGTCTCAGGACATGCCCCAGACACACTGAATCCTTTTAACAAGATCCCTGGGTGACTCACATGCCCATCCATTTGGGTCTGAGAAGCACTGACTAGCCTGCAGGTATACTATGCCAGGTATTCCAGAGTTTACCTGGTGGTTTCAGGATACTCCAAGACAGGGAACACACCTGCAGATTTCTCAAAGCACTTTACAAAAGAGTCTGAGCAGCCTGGAAAACAGAGAGTAAAATTAGAAAATTGGAAATCTCACTCACTGGGCCTAGAAACATGTTGCTGGTTAGGACACTACATGTGGACGTCTCTGAGAGGAAGAGATAATGGCTCATGAAGTATGTTGCTTGATGAAACATTTAAAGTGCTATAGAGAAAAGCAAACGGGACTTGCCAGGTGGAGCTAGTGGTAAAGAACCCGTCTGCCAGTTCAGGAGATGTAAGAGACTTGGGTTCAGTTCTTGGTTGAGAAGATCCCCTGGAGGAGGGCATGGCAACCCACTCCAGTATTCTTGCCTGGAGAATCCCATGGACTGAGGAGCCTGCAGGGCTATAGTCCATAGGGTCGCAAAGACATGACTGAAGCGACTTAGCATGCACGCAGCACAGAGCAAATACTCTGTTACTCATCAGTGTGATCAGGGGAAAAGGAGGAGGATCCATTTGTGAAGAGCCAAATCCTTCTGTTCAGAAGAAGTTGCCTCATTCATCACACACAGTTTACTGCTTTCCAAAGCTGTTGAAATCCTGATTGGTGTTAAAATCATGAATGGCAAAATCCTGAAAGGTACAATAAAGGTCCCATGAGCCAATTCTATCATTTTATCTAAAATCCTGAATGGTGAAACTAGGTTGAACCCAATTTAATCTTGCTTCAATAATTTCTAATCTTGTTTCTTGGGGTCCTTATTACAAATAAGCAAGAAACTCTCAGGTAATAGTTTTGCCACCCAACAGTGACTCCCAAGAGGTTTTTCTATACAGAAAGATGGTCTTTCTAGACCATATAGAAGGGTACCTATTATGATGTAGGAGTTCAATAAATGTGTAACATTCATAATCAAAGGTTGTTTAGTCACTAAGTCATGTCCGACTCTTGCTACCCCATGGACTATAGCCCACCAAGGCTCCTTTGTCCATGGGATTTTCCAGGCAAGAATACTGGAGTGGTTTGTCATTTCCTTCTCCAGGGGATCTTTCCGACCCAGGGATCCAACCTGGGTCTCTTGCACTGCAGGCACATTCTTTACCAACTGACTGAATTTTATTTATCACTGCTCTATTAATAGAGTTGGAAATCTCTTGCTCTGGCAGAATGTTGGGTTGAAATGGACCTGCTCTCTGGTGATGGTATTAATACAGAGCCTCACCCTCCAGCAGCTTGAATGAGGCAACTTGTCAGGATAGAGAGTAGGTCTGGTCTCTGGGATAATCCTTTCAGTGATTTGAACATCTCCCCTGCCCATTACTTTTAATGTGAGTTAATTAACACCCTCTTCAAGGCTCCATCAAATCTTGCAGAGAGGTGGTGCTGGCAACACTAACGATCTTGATGTAATCCTGTCGGGAAACCATTCCATGGCTTATTAGGCTATTGTTGCTCTAATTTCATCCAACTTATGAAAAATTTCAACAATGACTAAATTGCTTCTTGACTTGGAATATGTGATTCTATTTAAAGCAGATTCGATCATAACCCTCAGATCATTTTCAAAATTTCTGCCTGTTATTCATGCCTTCTATCTAAAAAGACCTTATATCTAGAATCTTAGACATAATTTTTCTTGGGTCATCTTTTAATTTTATGTTTATTCAAGCTACCTAAGTTCCAATGAATTATGAGAAGAAATACTTTGTCATCCGAATAGCATCCTTTTGATTTATTTCCTGTATTTATTAGAAAATTTGGGTGTTTGGAGAGATCCACTCAGTGACCCAGCTTGGTTTTGGTCCCTATCCCCTAAGCACCCAGAGCTCGGACAACGGATGTGAGTGCTTCAGCTAATCAGCAAGTGGATTATTGAATCTATCCTATGAAAACTTCTTAACTCCTTATCATCATGACCACTGCAGTTTTCTGTATGCTTACTGTGTACCAAACTTTATTAGATGTTTTCACTAACACTTAAAACAATCTTATGAATTGAGGTTACAGCAGCTGAGGTACAGGATTTCCCTGGTGGTCCAGTGGTTAAGAATCTACCTGTCAATGCAGGGGACACAAGTTTGATACCTACTCTGGGAGAATCCCACACGCCACAGGGCAACTAAACCCATGTGCCGCAACTATTGAAGCCCACACTCTAGAGCCCATGCTCTGCAACAAGAGAAGCCACAGCAATGAGAACCCCATGCACTGCAACTATAGAGCAGCCCCCTCTCACCACAACTAAAGAAAGCCCATACATATCAACAAAGACCCAGCATAGCCAAAAATAAATAAATAATTTTTTAAAATAATAAATAATTAAAAACTTAAAAAAAAAAAAGGTCAAATTATACCGATGGCAATCCCATCTCTGCTCCCTATTTTTTCTTTCCATATAAATTATCACTTTTTTGTTTACTATATACCTTACTCATTTATTTTATTATCCATCTATACTGAAAAGTGAAAAAAAGTGAGTGTTAGCCGCTCAGTCGTGTCCACATTTTGCAACCCCATGGACTGTGGCCCGCCAGGCTCCTCTGTCCATGGAATTCTCCAAGCAAGAATACTGGAGTGGGTAGCCATTCCCTTCTCCAGGGAATCTTCCTGGCCCAGGGATCAAATCCAGGTCTCCTGTATTGCGGGCAGATTCTTCACCATCTGGGCCAGCAGGGGCACCAGGAAAGCCCCACTAATACTAATAGAATGCAAATTCCATGTGGTCAGTGACTTTTGTGTGCTTAGTTCCCTGCGGTTTCCGCAGCACATAGAATAGCTCCTGTCACACTATAGGTCCTAAATAAGTATTGTTGAATGAAGGCGCCATGGTGATTGGTTGGAAAAAGAGAACTTCAGTTGGAAAGGGAAATGAGGGGAAAATTTCAGGGCAGGTTTAACCTACCAGGAGTTTGTCCCGGAGCAAGAACTTGGAGGGTTCGTATATCCAGCTTTTTTCTTAAAAGACACTTATTTCACACCCTACCAAAACAGAGCAGGACCCTATGGTCCTTGCAACTCCTGTCCTCAGCTTACCTTTTATATGTAGAAAAACTTCAGCCAAACAATAAGTTTAATCAGAGAATTGAGAAAATACACAAAGGAAAACACTCAAATGAGACCAAGTAATAACAGTTTGGTCATTAAGCAATGTCAAGGACCTTTAGTTCCTCCTCAAGGGCTACAGAAAATATTCTGAGCCATATCTTGTGAACTGCCTTATAGATACTGAAATCCCCACCAGCTGAAAGAGGTTAACTACATGATGACCAGACTGTAGCCATGATAGAAGCAGCCGCAGTTCTGAGAACTGAATTCAAAGAAATGGGAACAAATCAACTGTGGAACTGAAGGTTAACTGTACTTAAAACAATTAAGATTCTCTGATCAACCACCCTGTGACCAATTTCAAGATGACAGTCAGAGCCGACTGTTTTGTTTCCTCCCTCCATCGATAAAAACGCTCTTGCCCTGTGATTGTAAGTCAGGGGGAGCTGGCCTTTGGACAGAAGTCTGCCCCCACACCCCCAAGGTTGCCAGCCTTTGAGATAAAGCAAACTTTCCTCTCTACCAACTCCGCCCCTTTATCGCCTTTAGAGTGACAAGCAGCGGAATCCCCACTCCCGGTCAGGTTTTTGGCTCCCACCGTGGGGCTCTCGCGACATCTGGCTCCCAGGATTTTCCCCGAGCTACGTCGCCGCCATGAGGACGCACCAGGGTGGCTGTGAGGAGCTGCTGCTCATGGCTACCTGTCCCAAAGAGAGGGGTTTGGGGGGATGTTCCTGGTGGCTGCTGAAAACCATTTGCTTCGGGGATCCTCCCTGTTTCTCCTCTGCTCGGCACTGGCTGTTAACTTACGCTTTTCCTCGGCGGAATGGAAACATGCCTCCGGACAAGCTGAGGAGCTCCAAGACCCAGTAAGTCAGCCCACCGGTGTGCAGCTGGGCTAACTTCTTTTGAGGACAAAGTGCTGTTTGGGTATTTGGCTAGTTGGTTCTGATGTGTGTCTGACTTCGAGGACCTTTTGTGAGGACAAAGTGCTATTTGGGCATTTTGCCAGTTGGTTCTGACGTGTGTCTGTCGTGGAGGACCGTTTGTGTCGGGGAAGTGTTTGCTAGGATTTGTGACAGTTCTGTTTTCTGATATGTGAATGTATATTCCCTCTCTGGAAGTGAATTACATCCCCCCATTAGGGGATGGGAAATCTGGTGCGGCAGAGCCAACTGATTCTTTAATTTCTTCCTTTAGTGATGAAAGTGAAAAAGTCGCTCTGTCTTGTTTGACTCTTTGTGACCCACGGACTATGTAGTCCTTGGAATTCTGCAGGCCAGAATACTGGAGTGGGTAACCTTTCACTTCTCCAGGAGATCTTCCCAACCCAGGGATCAAACCCAGGTCTCCCGTACTGCAGGCAGATTCTTTACCAGCTGAACCACAAGGGAAATCCTCCTTTAGTGATAGAATTCCCAAGTTTCACATGCTCATCTGACTTCCCAGGAGAAAGACTACCTTTCCCAGCCCCCCTTGCTACTCTGCCCTTGTGACTACAATCGAGCCAGTCATATGGGAGAGGAAGTGATGCTTGAAGCCTCAGGTTCCTATCTTTAAAAAACAGTAATTATGCCCTTTCCTTGCTCTTTTTCCCTTCACACTGCCTGTGGATGTGCCAGTGAAAGCCAAGTACCACCATAATGCATAGACAGATTGACAACCAGGTAGAATTCAGGCTCCCTGACACGTCTGTGCCACCAACGCAGATGGTTTATGTTCAGTTAGTTACATAGTTCAGTTCAGTTCAGTTGCTCAGTCATGTCTGACTCTTTGTGACTCCATGAACTGCAGCACGCCAGGCCTCCCTGTCCATCACCAACTCCCGGAGTTTACTCAAGCTCAGTCCACTGAGTCTGTGATGCCATCCAACTATCTCATCCTCTGTTGTCCCCTTCTTCAAGAGAAATACAAATTTCTATGTTGTTTAGATCACTGCTGCTTTGACATTTCGGAGAAGGCAATGGCAACCCACTCCAGTACTCTTGCCTGGAAAATCCCAGGACGGAGGAGCCTGGTGGGCTGCAGTCCATGGGATCGCAAAGAGACGGACACGACTGAGTGGCTTCGCTTTCACTTTTCACTTTTATGCGTTGGAGAAGGAAATGGCAACCCACTCCAGTGTTCTTGCCTGGAGAATCCCAGGGATGGCGGAGCCTGGTGGGCTGCCGTTTATGGGGTCGCACAGAGTCGGACATGACTGAAGCGACTTAGCAGCAGCAGCAGCAGCAGCAGCTTTGACATTTGTGGCTACACCAGTATAACATCTAACAACTGATTAGATGTCCAATTTAGAACATTGAACAAAATCTTAAAATTGAGCCCAGATACACTAACAAAGATACCAACCACCAAGATGATCTTTCGCCCCTCTTTTCTCATTTTTCTCACACTGTAGGTCTTTCACTGAGGACAAAGTCAAGAGTTAGCCATTCTATATCAGAGCAAAGAGATGGTCCAGGCTCAGTGGTCCAAGCATAAACAGGATAAAGAGAAGTATCTGGGCACCAGGCAAATAACAGAAAACACAAAAACATCACAGAAAAAAAAATAATAACACAATCTAGGAAAAAGTATAAATCAAGAAACCAAAGAGACAACAATTATTTGATGTTATATATAGAATATGAATAAACAAAAACTTAAAATTAGAAAATAAAATAACAGGATATGACAGAAATAGGACTTACAAACTTAAGCCAAATGGCTGAACAAACTAGCATCATTACAGGTTTAATAAATAACTCAATATAATTAAAAGAACAAAATAGTTTTGAGAACAGAATTACTGGCAGAATTCATCTGTAGTAGCCAAGACAGGAATGACACAGAGCTGTTTCTAGAGAAACCTGACCCCTGAAATTCTCTCTCATTGGTTTTAATCTCCTGATGCATGAATCCCTGCCTCAAGGACCAAAGATCCCTGTTTCTGTGCAGCTTCTGGAGAAATTCTTAGTGAGACTCAGAATGGAGTGGAGAACAAGATGCCAGAGGGAGCTAGGAAAAAACTCAGAGACGTTAAAATATTAAATCATGAAGAGGTGATCATCTGCGTTCCTGGCCTCCAAGAGGTTCACATTTCATTAGCTTTGGAGAAATGGTATCAGAATATGATGCAGTCCCAGTGGGATTGAAATTTGTCATTTCCTGTTGAGGAATAGTGTTTTTTGGTTTTTTTTTTTTAATTTATTAAGTGCTGAAGTGTCTGCATGTTACTCGTAACTTCTAAGGATAAAGTACATTCATGTGTTCAGTGCTCTGGGGAAGGCTCCAGAGTGTGCAGTCGCCTTGCACATTTGAGGATGGGGTCTCCTCAGGCATTTTCACTCCTGTTACAAAGATCCTAGAAAATCAACTGGTGGCCATCTCACTCCAAACACGAAGGAAAGAGGAACAAAATATTGTAGAGGGAACTCAGTAACTGAAACTGGTGGGATGACCGAGGAAGACAACAGGAGGAAAAAACTCTTCATCAAAAGCCTTCCACGGAAACTTGGTTATTTAAGATGCTTCCATAAAAACGGTTCTGAGGGACTCATGTTTTCAGGAAAAGCTATACATCCCTCTTTAAGAATCACCGCTGCTTTGATATGCTAATACGCACTTTAATCTTTAATTCAGAAGGTCCCACACTTACCATAAAAAATATCTTGTGTGCAATACTTGGACAGTTTCCCCATTCTGAGAAGTGGTTGGAAAGTAATAGACTAAGAAATAGATGTGTTTGTATGAACACAAGGCAGGAACGTTAGGTTAAGTCATAGTTGGAATCATTGCCCCAAGATGTGAAGTGGTCCTTAAGATTCTTTGTCCTAGTTGAGCAAATAAAGGACGGAAAATACCTAAAGAGAATTTTTGATGAGGGAGACACAGATAGCAGGAATCATAGGGACGAAATCTCGGCCAGAATTTACAGCATGTCTCTATTCCATACTCACAACAAATTCTTTATGCTAATGAGCCTAGAATTATCTCCATTATCCTCCCCCTGCTTAATCACCCTTGATTACCTCTGGTGTGCTGCTGGTAACCTCAGGTTAAACAATGCAGGCAGCCCCTACCTCTTCCCAGGCTGTGACAATGTATCATAATTGAGCCATTTCTGCCTCTCTGGTCACCCTCCTATTCTCCAAAGTGTGTCCTCTGTACATTAATCTGCTAGTTAAATATTGATAGCAAGCCTCTGCCTTAATATTTACTTTGTTGCTCCATTATTGCTATATACGGGGTGATTATTTGTTTCTGTCTTCCCAGCATGTTTAATCAGGACTGAGTCAAGCTTTCTGATGTTTAACCTTCTCATCCAATCATAGCGGGAGAGTGTTTGGGAGAGTATATTTCCAACACCAGCTCTCAAATGATTCTCTGTACTTGCTCAGTGTATGTGCCACCACAGCCAGTAGGGGTCAGAAGGGCATTTCTCTTGAGGTCAGGTGGTTGGTAGTGAGAAAGGAAGGCCCTGGAGGCTCTGTCTCAGGTTGAACATCTCTCTTTGAACATGGCCTCCTAAATGTAGTATAAGGGAGCACCAGGGTCAAGCAGGTAGCTTCTGTGATTTTTAATGGAATGTTAGCCCTGGAGCTGTTACAGCGCCTAAACTTGCTATGACAGCAGCTACCTCATCCCCACAAAGACTGTGGAAAGTGCCAAAAATAGAGACCTAGATGCCACCCCTGGTCTTGATGGGAGTCTGTTAGAACCTCTCTGGCAAGTAACTGCACTCTCTCCGTTTGCCTTGACTGCCTCACCAAGTTGTGGAGAAGTATTAAGTCATGAGTAAATGTGAAGCATCTTTGAAAATTCACTCTGCTGGGAAATAAAGATGCTTTATGGCATAGAAATGTAAATATCACCCTTGAATCTAGAGGATCCTTCTGCATTAATCCTATGGTATCAGTGGCAGGTTCCAACATATGTTTCCCAAACTGAAATCTGTGACCTCCCCCAGCAGAAAGTCCACGGTTGCCTTTGGCATGTGTATATTTGAGGAGGAAATAAAAATTAAATTTTAGGCATTTTTGAGCTGCAATCGAAAGAAAAAGATTTAACAGATGTACTCTGGGCTCTTTGCAAGCAGTGAGTTGGGAATTCTCTTTCTGCCTCTCCACCCCCGCCCTGATAGAATGGAGGCAAGCAAGTGAATCTTCCAGGAAGTCACAATCTGACTTTCAATGAGAGTGCCTTGCAATTTAGAGACTTTAGGTAATATTGATATCACATTAAGCACATAGTTTAAAGTTCCTCCACTGGGTGGGTCCAGTGGGTGCCAGCTAGGCAAATGGTCCTTCACATCGGTAGAATGAATAAGAGTCAGCACACAGTAATGACTTTTCCAGCTGTTTCCTACGTGGTTGTTCCCATCCTCCAAGTCCTGGGAAATTAAAGACTTCTGTGGCAGTAGTGACATCTTCAGTCATAGAACCTAGAATCTGGGGACTTCTCCAATAGTCCGGTGGTTAAGACTCTGCTTTCCAATGCAAGGGATGCAAGTTGGATCCCTGGTCAGGGAACTAAGGTCACACAAGCTGCAGGGCATAGCCATAAGTTTTTTAGAAAAAAGAAAGAAGAAAAAGACTAGAATCCAAATCACTAACCTCCAAGCAAGCTATGTGCTTTGTGCCTGACCCATTCTTCAAAGGTTTCTGATTATTTGACATTCCTCTAGAACACTATCCCCTGTCACTCTGCCTTGCTTTTTGCAAACAATTGGGATACTCTCTCTCCTCCTGCTTGATCCTCCTTGATCGATTGCCTCAGAACTTCCAACTCAATTTCAGAGCTCATTTTCAAATTTTCCACCTAGGATAAGCCTTCCTGGTTCCCATAAATGAGAGAGAGCCACTGTCTAGGTCCCCATAGCATAAGCACAGACCACTTCTAGCAACATCACATAAACTTTATAACTATTTGTTTACACTTCCTATATTGGTCAACCTGTAGATAATTAAATCTAGGAAGTTCAATAGGAGTTGAACATTCCAAGAGTTCAACACAATAAACTAGTTACAAAGGTATTGAGAGAGTTGACAAGCTCAAGAGGGGACAATGAGGCAATGGAGATTGTAATGACACTGGACAGCTGCTAGCTACCTCTTGGGTGGAGCTGGAGGAATGAAGGAAAAATAACTGCTATCAGAATTCAGAAACCAAGGCTACCTGGCCAGATCTGGTCCATGGGAGCTGGCACCCCTGAGTCACCACCCAAGATAGAGAGACATGGGGATGGCTATCCTAGCATCTCCCATTCTTCATTCTACTGATGGTGCTCCTACCACCTTGAAACTGACCTGAAGCCAGTGACTCAGAGAGCCTGGCTCAGAGACACAGCTTTCAGGGAAAAGTCTAAGATTGAATCTGAAAGCAAAGAAGTAAGTGGCTGACTTGGCGACTTCTCTTCCTCAGTAGATGGTGAACTTCATTTGGTACCCTCAGCACAAGGTACTATGTAGATCTGTCAAGCAAAGTACTGACTTAACGTGAGAGCTATTTTCTTTGTAATCTTGTCAAAAGGGCTTATGCTTTTTTCGAAAAATAATACCAATTCTCTCAGCCTACCTTAAACCATTTTCTTTCTCTTCATCAAACTGAAAATTTCTCTTTTTCTCCCTTTAACGATGGTATTTCCATCTTTGTGGGCTTTTCACAGTTCCTACATTCCCAGGATTCCAAGGGGATGATAAGAAGTTGCTGGTAATCTTGTTGGAAATTTGCATTGAGTTCCCTAGGGCGCTGCTCTGGAGGCCAGTCAGGCTAAGAAAGGAGCTTCTTTTGCTATCAGACACTTTTTAAATCTTTTCATTATCAATTCACCAGTGCAGCACATAATGAGGTCTTGTAGTAGCAGACAGGGAATTCATTTCTCAGCCAAGTGGCTGAACTTGTAAGCTGCCAGATCGTGGACTATTATCTATAATTACTCCTTGGGTATTCCACAAAGATCGTTTTCTTTGTAGAATTTAAAAAAAAAAAAAAAAAAGGCAGGTCTTGCTATAGGTTTGGTAGATTAAACCCAGGCCAAAGGAAGATGAACTGGGGTTGCTATCTTAAGAGAGAATGTTTCTCTCCTCCAGGACAAAATCATTTGCCCTCTACCTTGGCCAGAAAGCCACCTTCAGTGAAGCATCTGGCTGTGACACGTGAATGTGTATTGAAAGTGAAAGTCTCTCAGTCGTGTCCAACTCTTTGCGACCCCATGGACTATACAGTCCGTGAAATTCTCCAGGCCAGATTACGGGAGTAAGTAGCCTTTCCTTTCTCCAGGGGATCTTCCCAACCCAGGTCTCCCATGTTGCAGGTGGATTCTTACCAGCTGAGCCACCAGGGAAGCCCAAATGTGTGTTTACTGGTCTCTAAAACCCTGGGTTGTTTGCTATTTGCCTGCTTTTATATGTGACTTCACTGTCCATGAGTTTCTATTTCAGTCATGACATTTCTCAGGACTTGCTTATAAATCAGCCAGGTGCCAGATTCCTTACCCAAATGCAGGAAAAGAAAAAAATCATATGCTACTCCAGGGGGAAACAAAATCTGGAAAACTGAATAAGCAAAAAATATGTTGCTGCTTGAGGAAGATGGGTGAGAAGGTGGCAGAGGTGTGCTTGAGCCCACTGGTATGAATCCACCAAAAGCTGATTAAGTGGGTCTCTTCCCAATTCAGCATTCAGTGAAGTCATATCGGTAGCTTGAAATTGACCCAAGTGAGAATATTTCCACCACACAAATAGGCAAACACTACAAATCGGTGCTCTTTCCTTTTCTTTCTTTTCTGAGATACTGTAAAACGTTTGCCAGTGAGCCATGGGGAGGAAAGAATCTCATTTTTGCCAGGCCTTGCCCTTTGATAAGGGGCTTTCCAGGTGGCTCAGTGGTAAAAGAATCTTCTTGCTGATGTAGGAGCCATAGGAGACACGGGTTCGATCCCTGGGTCAGGGAGATCCCTTAGAGAAGGAAATGGCAACCCACTCCAGTATTCTTGCCTGGAAAATCGCATGGACAGAGGAGTCTGGTGGGCTACAGTCCATGAGATTGCAAAGAGTCAGATACAACTGAAGCAACTGAGCATGCATGCACGCACACACACACATACACCCAACCTTTGATAAAGCCCATCAGATAAAGACCACTGTGGGACACACCAGTAGGCAAACAAATTTAGGTTTATAACTTGCTACATCAAGGATGATCAAACACCACAGGATGTGGGACAGCTTATCACAGGGGAGTTGGGGTGGTGCAGAGTGATTTAAAGAGAGACTGGGGAAGAGGGAACTGCTCTGCAGTGGAGGCTGCCAGGCTGCAGGCAGTTTAGAAACCTGGAGAGCAGCAGTCATCCCCCAGGGGGAGGAAGGGTGAAGTGGGGCTGAGGCAGTCATTGGGAACGTTGTTATTAGGTAAGAAAAGCAGTGATTGCTCTGAGAAGGGAGGTCACTCATCATTTCCCAGCTGTGGTATTGCCCTGGGAGGCACCCCATGTGGCTTCAGCTGGGTCCCATCAGAAACTTGTTCTATTTAGCCCATGTTGGGGACATCACAGTCTGATTACCAGCAGTGCTAAGTGGACTCAGGGTCCTGTTTCCTTGGAAACTGCCAAGTTGAGATAACTGTACAATGTTGTCTTCAAAGGCCTTATCGCCTGTTTTGGACACCAAGGCTGCTTCTGTGTCAAAGTGACCCACAGGCTCAGAGCCTCCAGGCAAGAATGGCCATCCATTCCCTCTGAAGTGAAGCAAACAACAAAGTTTCTCACTGTCTCAGATGAACAAAAGTGGTTCTCCCAGGTTCACACCTCAGCAGCCTTCACCTGCTCGCCATTGCTTATTTCACACGCACGTGTCTGGCAACTGGATTCACAGGGGACAAGGCTGCATTTTTCCCCCAAAGGAAGCTTCGATGCAGAGGAAGCTTTTAAGGCTTGAACAGCTTTGTGTCTTAAATGCCTTTCTTCTCCAGAACGAGGCACAGAGCCTGGTACAAAGTCTGCTGCTGCTGCTGCTGCTAATTCGCTTCAGTCGTGTCCAACTCTGTGCGACCCCATAGACGGTAGCCCACGAGGCTCCCCCGTTTCTGGGATTCTCCAGGCAAGAATACTGGAGTGGGTTGCCATTTCCTTCTCCAGTGTATGAAAGGGAAAAGTGAAAGTGAAGTTGCTCAGTCGTGTCCGACTCTTAGCGACCCCATGTACTGCAGCCTACCAGGCTCCTCCGTCCATGGGATTTTCCAGGCAAGAGTACTGGAGTGGGGTGCCATTGCCTTCTCCTGGTACAAAGTCAGTGCCTAATAAATGCTTATGAAGTTAAATCCTAGGGGGTGGGGTTATTAGGGAGAGAATGGGACTCTCAGCCCAAAATGGGACAGCTGGAACCACACTGTTTAGACAGTTCTATACTCTGCTTGTTTATAAGTTGTTTGTTACCATTGTGATCAAGTTCCTTTTTCTGTAGCAAATGTTGCTCCAGCCTCTCACGGATAGGAAGGAAAATGTGGTATCTGCAGCTGTGCCCTGTAGGTGTGGCCCTGCTGCGAGTAAACATAAAGTGTGACCTTCTAGAGGTCACATCCATGTGGCCACAAATCCCCAGGTTTCAGCAGTGTTGCTCTTATTTTGGTCCACAAACCACCCGCACCTGGATCACCTTGAACTTGCTTAAAAAACGCAAACTCCCATCCAGGGGACACTAAGGTTTTAGAGCAGCCGATCCAGATTGTGTAATTTTTTATTTTTTCCTGTGAGGTCTATTCATCTAATAAATCAACAGGAATGTATTGATTCACTCCTCCCAGGACCAAAGAGAAAAAGACACTCAGGGAGCTTACAGTCTTCTGATAAACTCATCTGCCAAGACTGCTTGCCTTGATTTGAGAGAGATCTTGTTTTCCTTTATTTAGACTAAAAAATAAACAAATGACATCACACTTCCTGGCCAACAATCAGAATTGCTAATATTTACAAGCTAAGCTGTCCGCCAGCTCAGAGGGTGGGATTGCTTAGGAGTGGGTTAGTGCTTGCACTGAGCCAGGTTTTCTTGCCTCCTCCACCACAGTCCACTCCCCAAGTCCCGACCCTCAGCTGTTAGTTCAATGCAGTCTGGCGCCCAGTCCTTGGCCCCACCTGACCAGACCCCCTGGAAGGCCTGTTTCTCCTGTCCCTTCCAAACTCTAAACTGCTCTCTGTACAGGGTAGGATCTCACCTGCTCAAAGGCCGGCGGTGCAGGTGGTGTCCGGCCTACCGCAAACTTTGACTAATGAGGGACAAGACAGGCCAGAGCCATCCCACCCCAAATACACATGTCCACAGACTGTTGCAGGCAAGGGCCTCCCTGGAAGAGCACCCCTAGCTAAAGAACTCAGGCTAAGACATTGTCTCTATGCGTGCTAAGTCATTTCAATCATCTCCGACTCTCTGTGACACTGTGGACTGGAGCCTGCCAGGCTCCTCTCTCCATGGGGTTCTCCAGGCAAGAATACTGGAGTGGGTTGCCATGCCCTCCTCCAGGGGATCTTCCCGACCCAGGAATCAAACGCTTGTCTCTGGCATCTTCTGTATTGGCAGGAGGGTTCTTTACCACTAGCACCACCTGGGAAGCTTTCTCCCCAATTTGTCTGTTAAAATACTTTAAATGTCTAGCTTTGAGATTATGAGTAACCATGACCATCTCTGCCTTGACATCAAGGATGATACTTTGCTCATATTTGTTTATCTAGTGCAAGGATCATGCCTTCCATAGAGATTCAGTAAGTTGTATTTAATTGAATAATTCAAAGTCTCTGCCCTCAGGAGACTTGCTATCAGAATTGCCAGGTACCTGGTGCCATCCTTGAAATGGGCTTGGCCCCTTCAACCATCATGTACCTGAGCTACCCTATGAGATCATGTAACATCAGAAGTGAAAAGTGGGAGAGAAGAGAACAAAAGAGATGATTGATTATAAATTTCAAAGTTCCAAAATGAACTGCTGAGGGGACTGTGACTGTCCTGGTGTCCTGGGCTATGATAGTCACTGGTGTACCACAGGGCTGGTGAATCACCTCCACACAAGAGCAACTATCGGAAGTCTTTCAGAGGCTCAACCCATACAAGCACGTCTCTGATTTTAATATGCAAATCACATAACCTTATCTTTCGAGGAACTTTTCTATTTCACAAATCATCATAAATTGAGAATATGCTGGTTGATTTACATTTTTTATCAAACACAGATATTTGCATCACACACAGCTTTCAAAAAATCCAATCAAATGATCTAGGCATGGTCCCCAGAGTTAACTATAATCAGTTCTTTTGATTTCCCTCAAGTGTTTACAGTCACATTTCTAAATAATATATTGCTATTTCTAATTCTTGGTTTTTCAGTTTAGACATTAACTATTAAATCCTACCATGGTGTATAAGAACTTACCTCTCACCACCCGCCCCCCCCCCATCCCCGCTGCCTTTTTCCACCCTCCCAACTCAGGTTTATCACAGTATTGAGTTATATCAATAGTCAATCAGGTATCAATATAAAATTATCCTTCACTACTGAGCCCATCAGGCTTTCCTGGTGGCTCAGATGGTAAAGAATCTGCCTGCAATACAGGAGAGGTGGGTTCAATCCCTGGAGAAGGAAGATCCGCTGGAGAAGGAAACGGCAACCCACTCCAGCATTCTTGCCTAGAGAATTCCATGGACAGAGGAGCCTGGCAGGCTATAGTTTATGGGGTCGCAAAGAGTCAGACATGACTGAGTGGCTTTCACACACTGAGCCGATTAGCACACAGGTCAATACTCCTTTCACGCACAATTCTTTTCCAGGGGTTAATAATTACTTCATTCAGTTCATTTGTCCGATTTTGTTTGTATGGATCCCAGTTTCTCTCCAGACATTCAAGTAATTCTGCCACATGTATGTGTGTCCATGTCATCGCTCCCCCCATCCACAGTTCTGTATGGACACAGCACAGGCTCCCTAAGAGATGCTTAACTGAGCACCTGCCCTCCTTGGACAGATTTACCTTGGAGTCCTCTGTTTCTTAGGTGATTTACTGTCCAGTAAATTTCAGGGTAGAACTAAGGCTTTGCTGGCACATAGGGCCTCAAATTTTCCATTTCCCTAGGAAGCTGTTAGTGGATGAACTGTACCAAAGGAGAGAGTAAACCAAAAAACAGGAAGTCAGAGGCCAAGGATATTCCAAGGCATCAAAACCAGGAGAATAAAGAAAGGAAGCTGAGTCATTTGTCACTTCTCTGGACTCCTCCCCTTCTGGGACAGCCTCTCATGCTGTCCTGGGAGATGATCCCAGGTACCCACACATCAAATCCCCACAACGTACGCTCTAAATATCTTACAGCTCTATATACCAGTTACACCTCCATAAAGCTGAAATTTAAGAAAAGGGAAGTGAAAATGCTTTTTTTTTTTTTTAAGTCTTTCTTGAATTTGTTACAATATTGCATCTGGGTTGTTTTTTTTTTTTCTAATGTTTTGGTTTTTTGGTGGTGAGGCATGTGGGATCTTAGCCCCCTGACCAGGAATCAAACCTGCATCCCCTGCCTAAGAAGGTGAATTCTTAACCACTGGACCAGTAGGGAACTCCCTGAAAATGCTTTTTATAAAGTGTTGGCAAAGACCCTTTCTTAGTCTGACAGGCCAACAGAGGAGGGCCTTAGGGAACAAACAATCTTATAAGGATTCAGCGCAGCCTGCAACAAGGTTACCTCCACATTCTTACCAAGTTTTTAGGATTTGCCCCTGTGATCTGTGTCTCCAAACTCTCAGTGTCACTGCAGAGACACCAGTGCTGTCCCCCTTCTAGTCCTTTGTGTGTGACATGTTTTCTGAAATCTTTTAGGGTCATTTCATTACCCCAGTTTCACGACACTATGCCCTGTGCAGGCTTTTCTTCAGCCCCTGGTGTGTTGCTCTGAGTCCATTACGGGCCCTTTCGATCTAGACAACATCACACCCTTCAGTTCTGGGAAATTTTCTTGTATTAATCCTTTCATGATTGTATGCACTCTATTTTCTGTTTCTGGAACTCCTGGGAATTAGACACAGAACTTTCTGATTCAATCTATAATTTTCCAGATCTTCATTTCTTTTACTCCACTTGTCCTTTTATTTATTTTTTTCTGGTATATTTCCTATCTTCTCTTCTAATTTTTCTAATAAAATATTAGAAGGGTATCCTAGTTTTAATTTCCATGATCTCTTTCTTTTCCTTATTTTTTCTCCTTTTCTTTTTTTTTCTAAATTCTGATAAAATACATGTAACATGGGCTTCCCTGGTGACTCAGCAGTATTTACCTGCCAATGCAGGAGAGGAGGGTTTGATTCCTGGGTTGGGGCGATCCCTTGAAGGAGGAACTGGCAACCCAGTATTCTTGCCTGGGAAATCCCATGGACAGAGGAGCCTGGCGGGCTGCACCCCATGGGATTGCAAAAAATCAGATACGACTTAGCGACTGAAACAACAACCACAACGATATAGAAACATTTTCCATTTTAACCATTTATGTGCAATTCAGTGGTACAAATACATACATAGTGTTGTGCAACCACCACCATTATCCATTTTCAGAATTTTTTCATCATCCACACCAAAGCTCATTCCCCTTTAAACAATAACTCCCCATTCATTCTCCCACCCCCTCCCAATGTCCTTGGGCAACCAACGTTCTACTTTCTGGTACCTCATATGAGTGGGATCATGAAATATTTAATCTTTTGTGCCTGACTTAGTAATATATCCCCTAGCATAAATGTTTCCTTGTTACAGCATGTGTCAGAATGTCACTCCTTTTTAAGGCTGAATTATATTCCACTGTACGTATATCCATTTGTCTGTCAATGAACATTTGAGTTGTTTCTCCCTTTGGCTATTATGAGTAATGCTGCTATGAACATTGGTATACAAATTTTTTGTGTACACTGGTGCACAAACATGTTCAAGTCTATGCTTCCAGTTGTCAGGAGTCTATAATCCAGAGTGGATGCTGGAGCATATGATCATTCTGTTTAATTTGGGGGAACTGTCATAATGTTCTCCACAATGGCAGCACCATTTTACCTTCCTAAATGCACAAGAGGTTCATCATTATTTACTGATTTTAGAAAAAACAATAACCCTCCTAACAGATGTGAAGTAGTATCACATTGTGGTTTTGATTTGCATTTTCCTAACAATTTGCAATGTTAGATAACTTTTCATGAACTCATTGGCCGTTTGTATATCTTCCTTGGAGTGCACCTCCTTGGGTGCAAACCAGCTCACCTTTCTATGACATCTCCTCTCAGGGAATTTAGGTTTTAGGTTTTACTCCCTCCGTTTTCCTAAGGCTTTGCCACTTCTGTGGGCTTCTTCATTCCCCAGGAATGTATTGCAATCCTTTGCCCACTATTGCCTTCTACTACCTTGGAGTATGTATCTTTCGTATTCCTTTGTTGAAATATTGGGAGGAAAAAAAAAGAGATACAGAAAGTTGATTTACTTTGTCTCGCCGGAAGTCCCTTGCATCTTCCTGAGTATTCCTGTGTGTCCCTTTCTTTGTAATGGCTGTAGTTTAGCATTTCCCAAAGGACATTTTGAGGAACAGTGGTTACATGGGCTGTTAATAAAGATATATAAAGAAAGGATCCCACAGCAAAAGAAGCATGGGAGATGTTAGGCCATAGACATCTTCCAGCAAGGTCATTATCTTTCAAACAAGTGCAGGAGCACTCCTCAAGAAATGGCTTCAGAGCTAGCATAAGAAAACCAAAACTCCACATAAGAAAACCATTCTCACTGCATATCACACACACGCACACATACACACACACATTTTTATTAGATGGGACCCAGATTTGGCTCTAAATTATTTTAGAGCTAAAGTATTAAAAAAAAACCCCAAAAAAACTAAGATCATGGCATCTACTCCCATCACTTCATGGCAAATAGATGGGGAAAAAATGAAAACAGAAACAGATTTTATTTTCTTGAGCTCGAAAATCACTGCAGACGGCGACAGCAGCCATGAAATTAAAAGACATTTGCTCCTTGGAAGAAAAGCTATGACAAGCCTAGACAGTATATTAAAAAGCAGAGACATCACTTTACTGACAAATTTCCATATAGTCAAAGCTATGTTTTTTTCAGAAGTTATGTACAGATGTGAGAGTTGAACCATAAAGAAGGCTGAGCACCGAAGAATTGACGCTTTCAAACTGTGGTGCTGGAGAAGACTCTTGAGAGTCCCTTGGACAGCAAGGAAATCAAACCAGTCAATCCTAAAGGAAATCAGTCCTGAACATTCATCGGAAGGACTGAAGCTGAAGCTAAAGCTCCAATATTTTAGCCACCTGATGCAAAGAGCCGACTCATTGGAAACGACCCTGATGCTGGGAAAGGTTGAGGGCAGGAAAAGAAGAGGGCGACAGATGAGGAGATGGTTGAATGGCATCATTAACTCAATGGACACGAGTTAGAGCAAACTCCAGGAGATAGTGAAGGACAGGGAAGTCTGGCTTGCTGCAGTCCATGGGGTAACAAAGAGTCGGACCCAACTGAGTGACTGAACAAGAACAACAAAAGTATTCAAGCAGAATATGCTTTAGCCTCTGAAGAGGAATTTTAAGAATGTTTCAAGTAATGACACAGTCAGTTTAAGTCTAGAGCCACCCACGATAAGTGCTTAGAAAGGGACAGGACACAACTGAATGCAGATGCCCGTTTTTGAATATTGCTTAAGTCTTCTGATTTTACGGCCACTTCTTATACACTCAAATGAGACACATCCTGTACTGTGGCTTCCAACTTCCTAGAAAAACAACAATTAATCTCCCTCAATGGCCAATGAAGTCTTCTCCCCTGACAGGCATCAAAACCAGCAAGAGCTTGGGCGCTTGATTTCTTTATTTTTCCCTCTAAGCCTTTCCTATGAAGTTGTCCCACCTTTGATGTGTTCTTTGTTAAATAGCACTCATTCTCTGCCTGTTTAGCAAAACACGCGTTAGCTCTACAGCTACAGCTGAAAGGGTGGATAAAAGAAGATCTGGGATTTTTTTTTCCCAAGAGTGGGTGGGGAGAAGCCTTTCCAAAGGCACTCAGCAATTTTCTCCATTCCTGATTTTGACATTTCTTTCATAGTTTGTCTCGTTTCTGAGCTGGATTCCAAAACACCACTTGTCACTGATGCAGTCAGCGTCCCTGAAACACTCAAGAGGGTAACTTCATGATCCACTGAGGTGTCTGGCTGACACACAGTGCGGCTCAGCTGCCGGGACCCTAAATGAATGCCGATTACAATTAAATGCAAATTAGCTTTGCATTTGCTTCAGCAGTACATACAGAATTTCTTCAGCTGCCTCTGTATTTCAAGGCACAAATGCCATTCCAGACCGTTATAATTAATTGCCCCCAGATAAGTGAACAGCAAGAATATCCCTATCATGTCATCTGTCAGCACTGATTTACACATCTGACACAGGGAGCGTGTGGTTTACCAGTTAGGCGGTTAAATTAGGTTAATTGACCTGCCACTAGTCTGCTACAGAGGTCAGTAGACTCTTTGTGACCCTCCCACCTGTCTTTCCGAGCGCAGCACACTCATGCCAGATTCTGGCTGAAATCAGGCATAAAACCCGCAGCCGGGGTCCCCATTCCCACAACCTCCTGTCTAGTTGATAGGGTTTCTCCAGAGCCTGGCACACAGTAGGTGCTCATTAAATATGTCAACTGTACGATGGAATAGATGTTCTAGTGCCTTCCTTGCTTCACTGTGATGCTTTACATCCACAGGAAATCAGAGTAGCTCTAAGAATGAAGGGGCCAGAGGAAGAGGAGGGAGAATAGCAGGGGAAGACACAGCCTGTGTCCCACTCACCCTGTTTCTTCAGCTGCTTGGCTGAGCCCAAGTTTGTCTAGCCTGGCTGGCTCCACTGGACCATGTTAAAGTGTACAGAAGCTGCCTGGGCAGCACATGATCACACTTTCTCCCTAAACAGAACCTCATGCATTCACAGCATGACTCTGCTTTTTCTGCCAAAGCCCTGTCTAAGATGTCCCCCTTCCACAGGATGTGCGAGCATTACAATGGACCCATTCATGACATGAAAAAATTGCATGTGGCCGGCTTGCTACAACCCAAAAGGGCTTTCCTGCCATCACTGTCACTTGGAAGCGGCTGCCCACCTCCAGCTCACCTGGCATCTAGATGTCCTCAAGAGACTGGTCCTTACGGATGGGGTTGTGGCTGATGTGTAATCTGTAGACAGCCAGATCAAGAGGACCCTTGCCTCATGTCTCACAATGTGTGATGCTGCACTCCTGTATCAAGCCGTGGGGTCTAGGTCCTCTCCCTTCTGTCTGGGTGGACCATAAGGCTTAGCAAACCAAGTCATAAAAGGCAATACAGCCTCTGTCCTATCCTCTCAAGACGCTCTCCATGAAAATCCAGGAACCAGGCTGTGAGGCAGCCCAGCAGCCATGTAGAAGTTTCACGTGTACAAGCTCTGGCTACAGCCACAGCTGATGGACCCATGGATGCTAGCCTGCAACAGAGGAGGTGAGTTGGCCAACAACTGTGGCCCTCAGCCTCCAAGCCATCCCAGGAGATGCCACACAGAGCAGAAACAAGCCGTCCACACCGAGCTCTGTCCAAATTGCAAGTTCAAAATGAATGTTGTCACTGTTGTGAGCCAGTAAATTTGGGGTGATTTGCTGCACATCAGTAAAGAACTGGAACAGGAATGCAGGTGGAGACAATGTGTGTCATTTCCAATACAGGGTGTTTGAGAACTTGGGGATTCCTTGTCCATATGCAGTCTCTGCCCAAGGCCCTGGAGACAGCTGGACCACAAGATGGGAGGAGCCAGGTGTCCTGATTGCCACACTGTGACATCACTCAAATACCTGCATCAAACTGATCAGGAGACAGAAATAAATTCTATTGTATGAAGACATTAAAATTTAAGAGTTTAATCTACAATTACCCTAACTCACTGATTCCAGTTTTTCTAATCTGTCCCAAATCTTCCATGCCTCTATTTCCCTAATTGAGTAACACTGAGTGTTGTCACTTGGGTTTCTGTCCAGTTATCTGCACAACCATGAAGGAATCCTGTGTATTATCAGAAGGGCAATACTGACAAACTTCAAATCTCCTGGGTGATGTTTAGGCAGAAGACAAGGGAAGGGCAGGACATCACCGTTTCTACTCCTCTTCCTCAACCAAGGGCAGCACCAGCCCCAAGTACAGAGGGAAAGAACCACTGTGCTCCATAGAAGGAAACCCATGCAGGTCAGCAGAGTGGCTTTTCAAGCTCCATTCTGGAGGCAGCCTTGGGTGGGTGAAGCTAAAAGTCACATGTGGCCCTTTAGGAATGAACCATATTGACATCTTTGCCATGTTTCAGTTTGTGGGGAGGAGATAGATCTTTGGCTCCCATGAGCTATGGTGCCAGATAGAGGGCTAGGAAAACCAGGGGTTCAGAGCCTCACCTGCCCCCTCTCGCAGTGTCCAACCCCCTCCCCACAGGCTCAGGAATCCAAGTCGAACGCTCATTTCTTAAGCTCTTCATTGACAAGACTTCCTACTTCCTCGGTTCTGAAGAATCTATAGGCCATCAAGCCCTCCCAGATAACAATGCAATGTCCTATAACATCCCTCAACTTGGGAACACAAAAGTAGAGAATACTAGCTCGTGTTTATGTACAAACAGAAGTCGGTGCTACAGGAGATGGAAGATGGGCCTTGGAGGGTCTCTCTCAGCATTTTTGGATTCTGAGAGACCCCCAAAGACCTGACTCTCTGCCTAGTACTAAGATTCACTTCCTCACCCGAAACACATTTGGAAAAATTGGAGAAATTCTGTTGGGGACCTCAGATTGTGTCCCTGACACTATGCCTGGGGAGTCTTGATATTAACCGTGGTATACCAGGAAGTAACTTTTTGAATGTTCAGCATAAAATGTCAGTGCCCCTGACCTGAACATGACCCATGCATCCTCCAGGCACCCAGGGACCTGCCCCACAGCCCCTTTGAGCTTCCTTCTTGATGGTATCTTCACCTCTATTACTTATAGCTGCTGAAGACTTCTCCGTTTCCTTTTTATTTTTTATTTTTTTCAAAACTGCCCAGGGAGCAACTGGAATCCAAACCAAGATGAAAAAGCTTTAGATGGAAAAGTGCTATAAAAATACTCTTGGTTCCCATTTGCTTTTTGAATTCCAGTAAGAACTCACTTTTACCAGTGAATTTTGAATCCCCAGACCTAACAACTCCCTAGTATGATATTTTGGGGTGCAATCACAAACAAAGGAATGTGGGGTTCACTCTGTGTTGTCAGCCCTGGAAGAGAATAAACACAATTACATGGCCTGTGGGAGAATTTGGGGGTTTTATGCTTCAACAGGGACCCCCGGAGTGGAATTCTGCTTTTCACAGCTCATTGCTAAGTTGAGCAAACCTCTTCCTATGGGGACCTCAAGAATGTTAGAGATTCTCTCATCTAAAATGATTCCAAGCTTGGTTTAATCCCTTATCTCTTCATGAGCTGTTTTGGCTCAAGCTGTTTTGATTTCACAGAACGGCTGAGCCTCTGAGATCCCGGCTCCGGCCTCCTCTCTTCAGTGGGTCTCTTAGGGCCTCTAGGCTTAATGTCTTCAATGGAGATCTTGTGGGATAATGTTTCCAAATTTGTTTTCCAGAGCCTCAGCCCCTGGGAGTGGACTTGCCTGGGTTTTGTCAGTCTCTGCCCGGCTCCTCCTGCCTCCTTTCCACGTCCTCTCCCCTCCTCCCCTTCCCACCTCCTCCATCAGCTGCTCTCTCCCCGTTGGCTGCGTTCTGACTGCTGACCTCGGATAAACATAAAGGCTTTTGCTGCCTGTCCCCTGTGGGACAAGACTCTCTGTCTTAGTCCTGGAGCCATACTGGGTGTGTTTTCCTGCTGTATGGGGCCGGAAGCAGAAGGTGAGCTCACTAAGACCCCAGGCTAGGAAAGACCATTTCTCACTTCTGATGTGCTGGTCGGCCTAGAAAATACATAAGGATGGAGTAGGGGGTCTTTCTAGGTGGCCCATCCACCTCCAGTGCTGCCGCCTCTGCTACTGCAGACCCAGGTCCTGTTTTCTACTCTCTGGATTGC
Source organism: Okapia johnstoni (assembly GCA_024291935.2). Classification (NCBI taxonomy): domain Eukaryota; kingdom Metazoa; phylum Chordata; class Mammalia; order Artiodactyla; family Giraffidae; genus Okapia; species Okapia johnstoni. The sequence continues at coordinate 12,298,662 of CM044324.1, forward strand.
TGAACAAGTAGGAGCATTGGCCAGAAGCAAATGGGGCTGAGAACTTTGACAAATCCAGATTCCCTAGCAAATCAGAAGAAGAGGAAGGTCACTCAGGGATGAAGTGCATTATGATCCAGGCCCAGTGCCACCCAGGCATACAGCTGGGTGATGACCTTATGCTGTCAAGTTACACCCAGGTTTCAAATGTGAGCCTCCACACCCTGGCTGGTACACTTCTCCCCTAGAAGCATTGGTCTTGAAGTCATGTGGGAAAGGAAGGAGCCTTCTAGCATTGTGTTTCCCAGAGGCAAACACTCATCCAGGTAACTGGACTCCATTTAGAAGCACTTAGAAAACGGGGATTGCAGCCGGGGATTGGGAAGGTTCACAGACACAAACTCTGGGCTCAAGGAAGCCCCACCCTAATCAGAAAGACCAGCTGGGGAGCCTGGGCTTCTCCTACGCCTGACCCCCAGCCCCTTCCTCCCTGAGAATGTCTGGGCTGGGCCCTCAGGTTGTGCATTCTAGACACCAGGGATCATCTTGATGGTCTCTCAGGGAAAGGGAGTCCTAGAGTGAACACAGAATGTGGTGGGAGGAGCAAGAGGGACCAGCTCACCCACCCAAAAGGGAGGAGAGAAGAGTGCAGAGAACCAGGGGAGTTAAGTCATTCATTCATCCATTCAAGAAATACTTATGGAGGGCCTAGGAAGTGCCAGCCACTCTTCTGGGTGCTGGGATGATGGTGGTGCACAAAACAGAGAAACAGTCCCTGTTCTCATGGAGATGATGGACCTTGGTCTCTGAATTGGGCCCAGCCTGAGAGAGGTAAAGGGTGTTCTAAAGACAGAGCCACAATGTGAGAGGCTTCGGTGATGGATGAGGACTGACTTTCCTGACCAGGGATGGAGGGCAGGGTACCAGATGAAGGTTCCCAGAGGCCAGGGCATCTGCAGAAGAGACAGAGAGGGAATACTGGGAGGAAGAGGAGGAGGAATGGAGGGGACAGGGAGGTTAAGATGCAGGCGGCAGAACACGCTGTGGATGACGAGGTTAGGGCTGTGACCACGGAAGCTGCGTTGGACTGGAGTGAAGTTCATGGGGGCTGAGTGATCAGCCGGGAGGTGTCAAGAGTGACTGTCAGAGAAGTGAAATCCAGGGACCTGCCCATCACAGGAAAGGAAGTCCTACACTGCTGCCTTGGGTTTGCATCTTCTGCCTGTAAAAGGGCAAATTTGTTATCAGCTGAATAAAGCCAACCATTATTACCACTTCAAGCATTTGGGGTTTGTTTTCTTGCTCTTCGAAAGGAAGTAACAATGGGTAGATATGTGTGTATCTCAGTTTCCCTCTGAAAACCAAGCTGTTATTGAGTTTGCCTCACAAATTGCAATTCTTTCCTGCAACTAGTTTAGAATTGCCAGAAAGAAATTGCTGAAAAGTGCCAGTTTATTCCCTGCTCCATTCCTCTAGCTTAGGATGATGATTTTTTTGTTAATATAGAAATTTCAGTCTTGACCTGAAATATCATACATATAAAATCCCCTGAAATAGACATGTTTGATCTTAGAGTTTGTTCTAAAAATAATACACTGATTAAACTCTAGGCCCTTTCCTTGTGTATTTGTCAAATTCTGGTTCTTAATTGCAATTTTGCATAATATAAAATGGTCACATAACTTTCTGTTGGTTTTTTGGTTAGTCATTGCTTTGCCTTACTTTACAAATTTGATTACTGTTTTCAGATATCTTAAATTCTTTAAGGGAGTTGTGTTATTTGGGTAGGTGAATACTTCTACTCAATAGGTCTCAACAGAATATCTATACTCAAAAGTGTTGACAAAGATGGGTGCATTTGTCACCCGTGTCTCCCCAGAAACTTTCATTAGGAAGGGAAAGATAACAGAAGGAACAAACTTAGAGTCACAACATTTGATGCCAACATGTCTGCAGTTTCTGCCAGGGTCCCAGGACCCCTCTTTCAGCTGGTCCCCTTGTGTAGCAGCACACAGTGGGGGCTGGAAGGCCTGAGTTGCACCTTGGGTCTGCTGGCTTACAGATGGCAAAGCCCTGGGTTCCTCAGTGTTACACTGAAAACAGAACACGCTCTCCCTCCCCCAGCCTCTCCACCAGACTGGGCCTATTCTAGGAGATCAATGCCCATTATCTCTGAGAGAACAGGGTTGTTTATCTGTTTTGTGCACCACCATCGTCCCAGCCCTCAGAAGAGTGGCTGGCACATCATTGGCTCCTTACAAATATTTATCAGATGAATGAATGAATGACTTAACTTCTCTGGCTCTCTGCACCCTTATCTCCTCCATTCCGGGTGGGCAAGCTGACCCCTGCCTTTGCTGTACAGAGAGAACCATGTTCTGTGTTCTCTCAGAAGATTCCCCCCAACCCGGAGTGAATATCAGGATGATTCCTGGTGTCTAAATAATGCCCAGAGATTCTCAGTGAGGAACGGGTTGAGGGCTGGGTCGGGGAGCAGCCCAGGCTCCCTTGCTGGTCTTCCTGATAAGAGAGGGGCTTTGTGGGGCCCAGGACTGTGTCTATGAGTGCTTACCGGCTATGGCCACCATTTCACAAATGCTTATGTCTAAGGGTCTGCGTGCATGTGTACAAAGTCGCTTCAGTCATGTCCAACTCTTTGCCACCCTGTGGACTATAGCTCACTAGGCCCCTCTGTCCATGAGATTCTCCAGGCAAGGAGTGGGTTGCCATTTCCTTCTCCAGGGGATCTTCCTAACCCAGGGATCGAACCTGTGTCTCTTATGTCTCCTGCACTGGCAGGTGGGTTCTTTACCACTAGCACCATCTGGGAAGCCTCTCTAAGGGTCTCAGTTCAGTTCAGTTCAGTCACTCAGTCGTGTCCAACTCTTTGTGACCCCATGAACCACAGCACATCAGGCCTCCCTGTCCATCACCAACTCCCGGAGTTTACTAAGGGTCTAAGGGTCTGGCCCACAGCAAATGCTTATCAAGCACAGCTGATACAGTAAGTAATGCAATATTGACATCTATGGGTCTCTTCCTCATCCCCCACCCAGCGGCCCAGAAGCCTGCAACCTGTCCCCAAGTTCTGGTTCACAACTTCTCCCAGACAGTAGGATTCACATTGTATGGGAACCAACATTCTACCCTACAAACCATGAGGCGATAGCATGCACATGGGAAACCAAATAATCTTGGGAAAATCTTGTCCCCATGATCTATATGATTTTCCGAAGAAAGAACATATTTTGGAGGACAGAGCATTGGGTTTGAAGCCTGGGACTGTGCTTTGAGATCTGTCTTTCCTAGTGTGTGACGTAGGGGGACTCGCATAGCTTCCCTCAGTAGTCCCACATCTGCAAAGAGGATACTAGGAATAGCCATCTCCAGGGTTTTTATTAGAATCATGTATGAATATAAACACTAACCCCCAAAAGGATAAAATCAGAGCATAGGTGGGTTTCCATCATTGGTTGCTAATTAAGCTGTGTATTCCTTCCCTTACCTGTCACTGTCTCTCTCCACTCCTCCCTGGCCCACACACACACAGCCCCTTGGTCATTTCACTGCATCTTCCAACAAAAGCAGATATAATAGACAGGCACTCTTATTTTAAATTTTTAATAAATTGTTTAATGGAAGTCATGGAAGGTTGTGTCTGCTTGGGTTGAAATGAGTCTGGGAGCATGCTGCATCTCACTAAGTTCAGCACGCCTGCCTTGCAGTTTCCATGGAGAGAGGCTACCTGCGGAGCACACCTGTCTCTTGTCATGTCGCATCGTCATCTTATATTTGCAGGTTTTCGCTTCAAAACACTTGCATCCTGCTATACTACATGACCCCCTCTCATGTGGAAGAGTTTGCGGCACACGCTCGTTCAGCGCAGATCTATGCTCATAACTGCATCGTCTCTGTGGCTTGGCACATAGACATAAATAGCTTTGGTGAGTTTCAGTCTCTTTGGATAGTAGCAGTTGTGTCTGCCAAGGGAGGCTGGACTCGAGCTGAGACTAAACCAATTAGCAGCAAGAACACTCTCACCCTTCCATGCTGCTCCCAGGGACTGTGCCCTGTAATACCTGGGACCCTCAAAGCCCCACCTGGCTGCTGCCCCTCTGGACGCAGCAGCCTCCGAGAGCCCTGGCCTGTCTGGGCTAAACCTCCCATGTCTGCTGTGAACTACTTTCAATGTGAGGTGCTCTTCCCATTGTTTCAGAGATTCCATCCCTGTTGAATAGCTTGCTCACTCAGTTGTGTGTGACTCATTGTGACCCTATGGACTGTAGCCCACCAGGCTCCTCTGTCCATGGGGATTCCCCAGGCAAGAATACTGGAGTGGGTTGCCATGCCCTCCTCCAGGGGATCTTCTTGACCCAGGGATCGAACCCACATCTCTTTACATCTCCTGCATTAGCAGGCGGGTTTTTACCACTAGTACCACTCAGGAAGCCCATTACTGTTGACTTCTGGCTTCTAATTGTAGTTTGAACCAGTAGAGCAAAGTCAACTGTTTTTTTTTTTAATATTATTTCAATTATGTAATATTCTTTAAACTCTGAAGCCTACTGAATATGTAAAAGCCCCCAATTTCAACTCAATGCTGAGCAGCTGCACCAGTGGTCAATGCCTTCTGGGGCAGGGTGGGGGAGGGTATAAGCCAGCAGATAGGCTGGAGAGGAAGGGCCTGCTTTGCCACCTCCAGATCCTCTGAGCTGCCTGGGCCTCAGAGCTGGAGCTCTGAGCACAATCTAGAGATGACTGGTTATCTCTTGTTTATCGGTGATCATTGAGTGGAAAATATTACTGGGTGGTGAACTGGCACAGCTTCAACTTGAAATGACTAAGCTTGCATGAGTCACAGATGCTGCCATATTTCAGGCACCATCCCCAGGTTTGGGTTCTTAACACCTTGTTTAGCGTTCAGGCTTCATCCAGGTAGGTCTTAAAGGTTGCCTATCCCCACGTCCTCCAGGGAGATGACCACCCTGAACACAGCATAGGCCTATGACAAGTTTGATACCCTGGGAAAGTGAGATTTTGCCTCCTGCTCATGGCCGGCTTTGCCCCTTGCTCATAGCCAGACCTGAGTTTTGTCTGACAATGGGGCAGTTTATTTCTCTCCTCATGCAGTCACTAAATCCCAACTCTGAAACCTTAGGAGATTTACCTTCAATAACCAGCAAGTCATCTTTCTCCACTTTTGTTTCCAAGGGGGCAGGATGGCTGCCGTGTGGGGTGTATTCTTTGTAATTAGCTAAAAGGCTCTGTGTCTGCCTATCACATATAAATTCATGCCCACTGTAACAGGCCAAGTAGAGAAATACTCAAGGTTAGGATTAGCATGTCAAGAACCAGAGCTGAATCTTTACCATTAGTCACAGTCCTGACCAAGAAAATAGACCCAGAATAAAAATCTGTGCATCACATAACATCAAGTAAGCAAAGCAAAGGAAACACACTGTCACGGCTAAGGTGAGCTGCTTCTGCACTGACGGCTCCACTTTCTCTGCTGGAGGTGAGCTCGGTGCTGTGGGATCCAGGGAGGTATACGGGCCATCCTGGTGGAGGGGATGATAAAGGAGACCCTGAGTTGAATCCCACAGTTCAGTAGGATTTGGCTGTGAGGAGGGTGGGAGCTGACCATTCAGAGGGAGCTAGAAACATAAAACTCAAGAGGAGACAGGAACTCCGAGCAGCTCAGAGAGAGGGTGATGAACTAGGATTCCAGAGAGGAAGGCTGAACTGGATGGAAGGGTGTGACTTGCAAGTGAGACGTGCAGGAAGAATGTGAAGCAGAGGAACAACACGAGCAGAAGCGCAGCTTATAAAGCTCACTCTGGTGGAGAAGTCTCAGGAGGGAAGAGAGGCAGCAGGAGTGCCAGGAACAAAGGGTGTTACCTTGGCATCTGGGCAGGAGAAGGAGACAGAAGAACGGAGAGATGACCAATGAGATGCAGAGGTCAGTGAGGTGATGGACAGGAGGGTGCGTTTGGCCTCAAAGACTTCTGGCTTCAGCATCTGGAAGAACATCAGGTCCATTCATGGAGAAGGAGCCCACGGCGGGGAGCAGGTAGGCACGATGGGGCGGAGGGAGGATGGAGTGATGCCGAGTTCCACCGGAGGCATGTTGCCCTGGAAGCTCCCAGTCCTTGGTTTCTGTCATGTGCTGTGGTCAGGCACGTGATCTAGCTCCATGTGTTTCGGTAGTTGTGACACCCTCTGTGCCCCCATGGAACCCCTTACCTCCACCCCTGAGGGGACATAGCAGAACTGGGAAAACCAGTCAGCTCTTGTTATAGTAGTTTAATCACTGTTGTGTCTAACTCTTATGATCCCATACACTATAGCGCAACTCCTCTGTCCATAGGATTTCCCAGGCAAGAATACTGGAGCCAGTTGCCTCCAGATTCTCAACCTCCCTCCTCAGTATATTCCTGACCTTCCTAATTCAGGGATTGAACTTGCATCTCCCACATTGTCAGGAAGATTCTTTACCACTGACCCACCAAGGAAGCCCATCAGCTCTTAGTATTTTCTGAATCACATCAACACAAAGGAAAATGTGAATGCAAAGCACACTGTGAAAATGCTATGTGCTACATGAGATTAAAAAGGCAACAACCTTCTTAATCCTAATATAAAAAACTATAATCATTTTTGTTCCATGAAGCAAAAACTATAGCCCTGTTATAAATTCTGAAAGAGCTGACTGATGGTGATCAATTTTTGCTACATTAGTAAAAGCATCAAGATCCAGGTAGCCAACCAATAAATAATTAATAGTGCCTACTATGTGGAAAGGCATCTAGGAGATGCAAAGATGTGTGTGATAGACCACATCCTCAAAGAATTTGTAATTTTAATGGGCATTCATGAATACAAATAGCTATAGTTAAAGGTGTATATTTCACAAGAACTGCTAGCCAACTGTCAGCAAAACCCCAGATGGAGAGATTATCTCTGACTGGGGTGGTGAGAAATCATGAGGGGAATTAACAGGACTAAGTTCACTTGGGCTGAGGATGCCTTATGGACCTTTGAACACGAGTAGGATTTCATTCTAAGTGCGACACAGGGTCTTTCTGCCTCCATGAAAGAAAAAGGTCACAATCAAGTGTCAAGTATATACATTAGGTCAAACCACATGAAACAGCCATTTTTACAGGTTAAAACATGGTTGAGGGGTTTCCCTGGTGGCTAGGTGGTAGAGAATCTGCTTAGCCTTACAGATTTGGGTTTGATCCCTGGTCCGGGAGGATCCCACATGCCATGGAGCAACTAAGCCTGAGCACCAGAACTATTGGGTCTGTGCTCTGGAGCTCGGGAGCAGCAACTATTGAAGTCCATATGCCCTAGAGCCCGAGCTCACCAACAAGGGAGGCCTCTGCAATGAGAAGTTCACATATTGCAACTAGAAAGTAGCCCCCACTTGCCACAACTAGAGAAAAGCCAGAGCAGTAATGAAGACCCAGCACGTCCAAAAAAAATAAAAATATAAAATCTAGTTTTAAAAAAACAGTTGAATATTGGCACTCTCATGGAGCTCAATATTATCATACTATTCAACCTGAGGCCTCAGTTCCAAAAATCTCCAGCACTTGCTCTGGATCCTGAAGCCTGCTGACGAGGCTTGGACTGGTGAGGTACCAGCATCTTCTCGTCCTTCATATCCTGAGGGAGGCCTTCCCAGGAGCCCACTTATTTCACTGGAACAAATTCACTAGAGGCCTATGGACAATTTGGAAAGTTCACTGGTGGCATCTACCAGATTCTTGTGGATAATAAAGGATAATCAATACAATTAAGTCATGATCCTGATGGCAAATGTCCCTGGCAGGTCTTGAATCTGAAATTCTCACTAAAACCAAGGCTCTTAAATCTCAACAGCTTCTAAGAAATCCACATTAATTTCCTGTTCAATCTTTTGTGCAGGAGATTAATCATGAAAACATCACCATTGTCCCAACTCTACTCTGCTAAAACTTGCCCAGGGTTGAAGAGTTTGAGCTCAGACTTGCACCCGCAGGAGTGTCCTCTAAAGCCAGGTTGAGTCAGGCTTTTTGAATCACTTGTGCTTTTTGGAGCCAACTGATTTGTTGTGGTCCACTGATGGGAACGCAATGATTCCCGGAAGTTGAGGTCATGAACTGGAGCATATTTTTAAAACTGTATTAGAAAACCATTTCAACATCCGGGTAGAGTTGAGAAAAACAATTTTTCTGATAAATAACTGAAGTAGTTACATTCAGGCCCTGCCCAGGATTGTGGATTCAACTATAGCATGAAGATGAAATTATTGTGCGCAGCTCATTTAAATTCACCGCTCAGATGGCCTTGTTTTTTTTTTTTTAAAGGGACAGTGTCCTTCTGGAATTAGAAAGAAAATTACTCTGAGAAACTCAAAGATCCCACAAACATTTTCAGACATTACTTCATTGGCCCTGCAGCCCTTTCATGGCTCCTGTATGGCTTTGTTCAGAAGCCGAGGTAAAGGGCAGAGTTGAGCCAAAGTCACCCCCAGCACTGGCCGGGACATACCTCAAAGAGGATGGTGCACAATCTGGTTCACGACAGAGAGAAAACACTGCCTCAGCAGCTTGGATTAGCCACTGCGTTCCTTCTGTGAGCAAGAGAGAAAAAGGAAAATACAATTAGAGCTGATTTTAGTGGTTGGACAGCTTGGTGAATGGAGCCTGGGGACCCCCAGCGCCACCCTGGGAGGACATGGGGCCCGTGGGCTGGGTAGGGGAGCCCTGAGCCAGCAAAACAGGGGGATGTTGATCCTGGTCAGCATGGTGGTACGTTTCCTCTCTGCTGTGATAACAACTAAGACTCTCCCATGTTGTATAAAAAACAAACCAGATCAAGGCAGCTGGGAGGGCAGTGACATCATCTTCTCCAACAACCTGGCCCCACACGTCCGTGACTTCCTGGGACTGGTACGGTTTTTAGAGGGAAAGGACAGTGTTTTATTTCATTTGTTTTTCAGTTGAGTGGCAGGTGGTGAAGGGTTTTTTGGACTGACCAGACCTGAAGGAATGGTAGCCCCGTCCTGAGCTTTGTGCCACAGGGGGCTGGCAGCACTAGTGGAGGACCCCCCGTGGGTGACGGATGAAGAGCCGTCCAGGACCTGCAGGCAACATGAAGCATCAGAAGCAGCAGAGCCTATGGCATCACACTGCCCCCCACTCTTTGGAGTCACAGCAGCACTTCTCCTGCAGGCATGAGAGACTTGAGGTTAACGTGCACATGATTGCAAAAGGGAAGTCCTCTGGGCAAGCATCGTGGTGCAGAGAGCCCTGCAAGGACATATTCAGTATTGCTTCGCTCATTAATTGTTTTTTCTAGTAGTTAGTCATTCAGTTGTATCCAGCTCTTTGCGGCCCTGTGGACCATAGCCTGCCAGGCTCCTCCTCTGTCCATAGGATTCTCCAGGACAGAGGAATTCTGGAGTGGGTTGCCATTTCCTTCTCCAGGGGATCTTCCTGATCAGGCATTGAACCCCCGTCTCCTGCACTGCAGGCAGATTTTTACTATCTGAGCCGCCAGGGAAGCCCTAAGTGACTCCCAAATAGGCCATGCCGCCCTAAGGTAGAAGGTCCCCTGATTGATGTCTCTTCTCTCTGGGGCTTCAGGGAGCAGTGCTGACAGCCCCACTCCGCTATGGGCTTAAGTACAGTAGAGATCTGGGCACAGGTTAAAACGAGGGCAAGAGACAGAACAGGAAGTCTGCACACGCCTGGCAGGCAGGAAACGGGAGCTTATCTTCTATTCCTCCTGCCGCCCAGGGCAGGACCCACACAGAGGATGCGACAACCCAGATTCGTGGATAGTTCGTGGGAAGAAAGGGTGAGCAGAATGGGGGTGTTTCCTGGACGCCTGTCTTGTACGCAGGGAAGGCCCTGCTGGTCACTACACCCTATCTGCCTCCCTTTCACAAAAGATGCACTGATCCCACTCTTGCCCCCACTGTAAATTCTGAACTGACTTCCTAAGGATGTGTCAGATCTCAAAAGGAGAGAAAGAGGGCTTGGCTAAAGGAAGCTCTGCCATGCTCTCCTTTCATAGAACGAGCAGGAACTGGAGGCAGAGACACAGTGTTTGGAAATAGATCAAGCAAAGGGAATGGCCTGGAAAATCACCTTCCATTTGCCTTCAGAGGCTATTAAGCACGAAAGGAAATTCCCAAAGGAAGAGTGAGGTATCTGTCCCCGCCCATCTCTGCAGACAGCCTAGATGCTCAGCACTCTGGAATGATTCAGGTGGGTGGCCCCTGTTAGGGCAGGGAAAGAAAGAGGCCACCGCACACGCTTCCTCCACCCACTGGCAGGCACCCCTCAGCCCTGAGTTTTGTTGTTCCATTCAGACTTTATCAGGACAGAGACTCGATTGGAGCATCATTTTTCACGTACTAGAAGTAACTTCATCAGCATTACTAGAATCTTCTTGGTGCTTTGAAAATAATGTCCCAGCTTCTCCACACTTTCCAGGAACGAATGCTATGAAGGAAGAGGTGCCTGCAGGTTAGGCCACCACCTGGATTGTGATATTTATGCCAAATATTCCTCTGCAGCCCTGAATATCCCAGCTCCATTTTTGTGGCTCAGCATCTTGCCTGTTCATCTTACTTTGTCTCCGAGCTCTGATGACTGGGCGGTGCACCTATTAATCTTAAATGAAATCGAGTCTCCACCACTTCCATTTGAAAAAGAAATCGCTTTGCGTCTCCCATTTGATTCCACAGCATAAAATATGTATGATTCCTCTGGCCCCTCCACTCCCCTGGCTCCCATCGATTCTTTCAGTAGCACTGAGCACTCACTGGAGGGAAGTACTTCCTGTCCATCAGGGATGAGCCCAGGATGACAGCATCCCCAGGGTCCAGCTGCTCCTTGTCCACTGGGTCTGCAGCAAAACTCCTGCTGCTCCCACTGGGGTCTCTTGAGGTTTCCAGGCCACTCTGCAGATCACTGTCCCTCAGGCTCTGGGTCCTGATTTCGCTTCTTATTTTGTACACCCGCTACACACAAACACTACAGACATCTTCTGAGACTTCCTAAAGAACCTGCCTGCCAATGCAGGAGACAAAGAGACTTGAGTTTTGGCTTTGGGTCAGGAAGATCCCCTGGAGAAGGGCATGACAACCCACACCAGTATTCTTGCCTGGAGAATCTCAGGGACATGGCGGGCTACAGTCCATTGGGTTGCAAAAGAGTTGGACATGACTAAAGCGACTTGGTACACACACACATACTCTGTGACTCCAGGGACTGAGTCAGGGCAACTGGGGGTGTGTCTGTGGAGCCACGAGGGCTGGGATGTCTAAGCCACTTGGTTGACCCCAGGGTGTGGGTTCTTCCAGAAGAGAAAGCACCCACATTGCTGTTCTTGAGTCTTCCTCCTGCCTTTCATAAGTCACTCCTGCTGGTCTTTGTACATTACTCCTGACTTCACTATACATCAACACATAGTAGGTGTTCAATAAACCCTGAATGTGTGGGTTTATGCTCAGCATCCCCCACATTCTATTTTTGCATCTTCTTAGCATCTCAAGTGTTTTCCCTAAGAAAGAACACCTTTCTCTTCTCCCCTAGCCAACACCATCAAAACATATCTGTCAGGTATCCCAAACTCCCGCACTTTGCTAACTGTGTAATTAATTGCTATGCAGTGGTTCAAAACAAGAGTTTTGGAGTAAAACAGACTTGGGTTCAAACCCTTGCTCTTACAATATATCCACAGAACCTGGGACAAGCTATGTAACCCCCTGAGCCCTTATCTTGGAAGCAAGAACAATAGTGACTAATCCATCAAGTTGTCACTCATTCAGCAGGGATTTTATGAGATGTTGCAAAAAAAGAGGTCAGCCAAGCACATCCTACATGCCTAGTACATGTTGATTGTTATAGCCACTGCTTTTCTTGAGTTAATCCATGTATCCAGGGTACATTTGACCTTTACTGTACATCCCATAGGCCATCTATGCCACAAGACTATGGGGACAGCACATAAGTTAGTACTGGACATTTTGTTCAGCCAGAGGGAGAGATTTGAGGGTAAGTGATACTCTGGACAGACACCCCTCAACACCAGCAATGGAGTGTTACCTCCTCTTGTCCTGATTAAGGAAAGCAAAAACCAGAAGCCTTGATCCTGGGCTGGAAGGTAAACTGAGTTTGTCCAGCCCTTCCCTGTGCCAAGACAGCAGGATGGGGAAGAGACAGAACAAATTGAAATCTGATTCTGAGTCAGTGGGGCCCATGTCAGTCATGAAGTTATTTTAAGTGGTGGCAACAGGAGTTGGGTTTGAGGTGGCTTTGTTGTATTCTCTGCCCTGAGAAAGCTGGAGAACATAAAAGAAATAATTAAAAGCCACTCCAGCTAACCTGGTATATTCCCCTGAAAGCTCACCAACAAGGCTCTCATTTGCTGCACAAATGTCTACCGAGCTGAGATGGAGCCCTTCCTGCGGGGGACTCTGAGAGAGGCATTAGCTGTGCCCCTCGCCGATGTGAAACTTCTGGGTCCTCTGGAAAAGGGCTCAGCAAACAGAGTTGTTTCATGCAGCTTCACTTGCTCAACCAGTGTCAGCATGTTATTGCCTTAGAATGCATTCTGCAGGGCCAGGCTGGCACTTTCTCCATCTGTTTACATTTAGAATAGGACTCGCTGCCAAAGATTTGAGTTCCCTGGATTGTGGAATCCAGAAAGCACAAGCCAAAGGCTAGAAATAAAAACAAGTTGAAAAACTACTCATAGCTTAGTTGGATTCAGAAGGACCAGTAATTTCCCCCTAGAGCATTCAGTCCCAGAGAGGAGGGTCTTCTTGGCAGAAAACCTGAGTGGGCTTCACAGGGTCCCTCCCCAAGTTTATCACCTTGACTGCTCTTCTCCTCCGCCACTGGGCCAGGGACTCCTCCAGGCTGGCCGGGATGTGTTGAATTCTTCTTAGTTATCCCAGCCTGGTGTCTGGGCTTAAGAAACACTGGTAGGTGGAGTGAATAAATGGATTACAGTCAGTTCTTTGTGATGGTTTTCAAACACGGCTACAAATTCTTTGACAGTCCTCCACTGAGAAGTAACATTGGTGTTCCCTCCCCTTGAATCTGGATGGGATTCTGACTGATTCCACAGTCCTAGTTAAGCAGAAGTGACACTTGTGTGATTTCAAAGCCAAACAGCTTTTGTCTTTGTTCCTAGAGCCACATGTAAGATGTCCAGCCACCCTGAGGCTGCCGTGTTGGAGAAGCTGATGCAAAGACCACCTGAAGACATCTCAGCTGGACCTAGAGAGAGATGCACAACCTGGCCCTAGACATCAGACATGTGAGTGAAGACATCTGCTGATGGTTCCAAGATCGCGTAAGTTACTTCCAGACTTCTGAATCTTCCCCACAGTAGAGCATACACAAACCGCTCTATGCCCCGTCTGAATCCCTGACCCACAGAAGCCAAAAGCATCATAAAACTGTGCTTGCTTGTACCATGAGGTTTTAGGGTATTTTGTACATGACAGTAGATGAACATAACATTCTTTAAGACACAAGGCAGGAGGCTCGTGCTACACCATCCCTTCCCATTTGGCAAAAATCCCTATAGTCAGGAAGTTGATCTTAAGAAAACTTAAATGCCCTCTTCAAAATGAAGCCCATAACTTCTTTATTTGACCTCCAAAGAGATGGGTAACAGCTGGTTCCCATTCACACTTTATCATAGGATTTTATATCCTTGAAGATATTAAGAAGCTTTTCAGCTTTTCCCTCTTTGGGTCAAATGCTCTGAAATCTTTGCAGATCCTTTCATCTTTCTTCATTTTACCTTGTATTTGTCATCCTCTAAAAACATATGCCAACAGCTTTTTTAAAGAGATGGAGAACACCATCATGAAATGAGAGACTTTGATCAAAATGACAATCCTTTCAGCATTTAAGGCACTTCATAACATACAGACCATTTTCACCTGTAGAATCCCCAGATTCCCGTAACCACCCCTTGACATGAATGAGATGGACATTTATTTAAGCTCCTTTCTCAGATTCATACTTGCTGAGATGAGAATAGAAAACAAACCTCCTTAAGTTGCAAGTCTATGAACAAAGACAGGAAATGAGAAGAAGACGATCTTCTGCAGTGCTTAAATAGAAGATTATTTTCTCTTTAATTTTCGTTGATTGTAATTTTGTCTTTTCAATAAACAAAATCAGAACATTTAAAAAAAAAAGAAATTCTAGGTCTTTATAAAGTGTTTGGACAGTGTTGACCTATTTTGAACTATGTCATTTTAAACATGGGCTTCCCTGGTGGCTGAGTGGTAAAGAATCCATCTGCCAATGCAGGAGACACAGGTTCAATCCCTGGGTTGTGAAGATCCCCTGAAGGAGGGCATGGCAACCCAATCCAGTGTTCTTGCCTGGGAAATCCCATGGACAGAGGAACTTGGCAGGCTACAGTCCATGGGGTTGACTTAGCACACATGCAAGCATTTTAAACATAAATAACTCAAATTGTGGGCACAACAGAAAACTACATAGTGAATGATCTTCTCATTGCTGTCATTGATTTTCATTTTTTATTGTTCTAGAAGAATGGTAGAAAATGTGTTGTGGTCAGAATTAGAAATAGAAATATATTGCATACCACTGGAGTAGTCTAAAAAAATGTACATGTATTTTTCCAGTTACCAATTGCCAATGTATTCTATTACATAGATAACGTTAAGTATTAGGCCATGGAGAAGCAGCAGGATTTCACAATTCCCACTGTATCTAGTCTTGTGTTCACAATAGAACGTAGCAAGCAAGTCAGGACATAATGGCCTATGCCCCATGAAGTCGATATGTGTTCACACTTACTCTCAAGGTCAGACCTTTTGGAAGCCTTAGTAAGGCCAACAGCTAGACAGCCTGTGTATGTCTATGTCCTGAATAGGGCAAAAGGAGGAGGAAGTTGTTGGTGATCAGAAGAGAGGAGGGGTGAAGATGGACTAGAAGGTGGATGAAGCCAATTGTTATTCCTACTTAGTGATGTGAGGCTACATTCTCAGGATCACATCTAAAAACCAGAGTGAAGAGACCCAATGGGACACTGTGCCGTGTTGAGATGGCAAAGATCACATCATTCTCTATGGTGCCCCTCAGACAGACCCAAGGAAACCTGATTCCAAATCTCTGCTGGAGGGCTGGCAGGGGGTTCAGAATCAGTATGTCTATCAAGTCTTCCAGGCAATGCTGAGGCACACGGAAATGAGTGGCTCACCTGTCATCAACAGTTCAGAAAAAAAAAGAAAAAATCAACAGTAACAAAAAGTAATGTGAGTTTCGGAGAGATTCTGTTCAAGGGCAACTAAAATAGTCACACTTGAACCTCTGACTACGGAAGCAGAGTCTTTTCTTCATTGCCTCAACCTGGGGTTAAGTCTTTGCACTTTCCTGAACCTCAGCGTCCTTGTGCATAAACTGAGATGACTAGTTGGACTACATCAGCCTTGAGAACTCTTTCATGTCTGATGTTTGACGATGTCTTGAATGAAACAGTTGGCCACATCCAAGTCACCTGGAATCAAGCTGCCATTTTGGATCAGAGAAACTTGTTCAGACTTTGGGCCAAATGGTCTTCTAGTGGTCTCTGAATCCCCCCACAGGGAGGACTAAGCCTATGGCCCACGTATATCGAAATCTAGTTGAATTCTAGTTGGCACTATATCCAACAGATCTTGCAAAGGCGATTGCCACCAGCAACCCAGCTGCAACGGAAAGGATGTGGGTACAAACCCTTCAGACTTGGGTGTGTCACTTTAGACCAGGCCAGAGCCATCAAAGCATCATGCTCTCCTCCACCCTTTCCGACTGCCCCAAGACTGGCACAGTGCTTAGTAAGAGCGAAAGTAACACTTGACTATCTGGGGGCCAACAGTCTTTTCTAGGTGGTTGAAAAATATGCCAGACAGAGCTGCCACCAGAGAGAGAAACTTTTCACAGCCCAAAACAGAAACTTCTGCTGTCTGGTGTGCCAGCATCCAAGCCTGGCCTTGTGTTTCACTGGACCATGTTGCAACAAGTGATAAGGGTACATTTACTGGCAAGGTTTGACTACAAATCCTTATTTTAATCTGTCATTCTGAAATACGTAATGGCACTTACTTAGGCCAGAAAGCCTTCTTTTGCCTAACCATGTTTTAGAGATAAACTGGCAACGAGAGGAGCCTGCACTGTTGGGCGCTGTTTGCCAGCTGATTCTACTTATCAATTTATCAGTGCCATTCTGCAAGAAATAGTCTCTACTTTAGAGATGACACTTCATACATAAGAGGGAAGCTTTCAGTCTTACTCGGCTGCCAGCCTATTACATAAGAGAATGTGTCACCCAGCCTCAAATAAAGCAGACAGGCTGTGTATGTAGGTGACACCAAAGCCAACATGTGCTTAGCCAAAAAGTGATTCAATGCCTTCAGAATGTGGCTTTGCAGAATGTGATCCTGTAGGAGTCAGAGGTCGAAAGTGAGAGAGTGCGGGAGAGAGAGCTGACAGCTCCCTAGCTCTGGGCAAGCTGTTCTCAGTTACATAAGAGCAGGGAGGAGACACTGAAGGATGAAAACTCTCTTACCCTTAATCGCTCGAATCAGTTGCACTCTTTGACTTGATTATATGTGTCTGTTTCCCATCCCCTTCTGACTCCTTCCTTGGGCTGCAGAATGGGCTTAATTAGCTGGCTTGGTCATCAGTTATCAACTGTAACTGAGATAAATGGCAGTTAGGGGGTGGTGGGGAAAGGGGTCCCATCTGTGAAGCCTCAGTGACTCTCCAAGCCAGACAATTAATCAAGAGCAAAGGGAGCCAGACTTCCCTGGTGGTCCAGAGGCTAAGGCTTCACACCCCTGACACAGGGGGCCTGAGTTCAATCCCTGGTCGGGGGATCCCACGTGCCGCAACTAAAACTAACACTGGTGCAGCCAACTAAATAAAAATAAATATTTTCTTTAGGAAAAAAAAAAAGAGCAAAGGAAGACCATGGGCAATTTTCATTCAAAGATAGCAAAGCAGTCTTTATGAGAACGCCTCAGCATAACACAGAAACCCTGAGGTACTTTCTAGGTCTGTCTGGCTCTGGACTGAACGACTTATGTCATGTATTAATAGTCTCTCTGGATCTGTCTTTTGAAAAGTGAGGCTAATACATGTCTTCTGCAGGAAAGTACTGGTGAGGAATAATAATGAATTATTAAGAAGTCCTTTCCAGTATCAAAGTGGTGATGTAGCAATAATAAGCTTTGACCAGAAGCCATCTGTTTCGTGGGGTAGATGCTTTAATTGCTCCTGTTCGTTATTAAGCCGGTGCTGGAGTTGCAGGAGGGCCGAGGTAAGAGCTTAGGTGGTCTTGTGAGGCGGTGGAGCGTGGGCTTTTGCAGACGTGCGACACTGCCCTCTATCGGCAACAGGCATATTTACACGCCTCTGAAGCCGATCAGCCCTTCAACCAAAGCTGGGCGTCCCTGTCCCTCTCAGAGGAGGTCGAAGGAGCGAGGGAGGAGGGCGGAGGGGGGAGGGGGAGGAGTGCTGGTGTGCAATCCCCCGTGACCGTCCCACGCAGCGAAGGGCTCCTGCTTCACCGAGTGTGGTGCGTGTCCATTAGAAAGCTCCTGAGCGGAAGTCTTATTCCCTGGGATTTTAAAGAGCCACATTTCTCAGTGTTTGACATCCACGGGACGTTTAGCAAATGGAGTGCCAGATGGAGCTCCTGGCTCTATTTTCTGTAAGACACTTGAGAGTCAGAACCCTCTGGATGTTTGCATTTGGTGGGCTTGCTCCCAGGAAGGCTGGCCATGGCTCAGTGGACGCTCGGCATTCTACAGCGGCCTGCAGAATCAGGAGAGGTCTAGGGTGCCTATGATGCTGTGGATAAAAGCGTGGTCGTCATTGACTCCAACATGCAGACACTTGCTTCTCTTATAGTGCTTGACTTTCTGCAAGCCACTGCAGGAAGGCAAATGATAATTGATTACCACCTTCACAAGCCTCCAAAAGGGCCAGCATCAGTGCCCCCATTTCACACATCAGAAAACTGAGGCACAGGATGGTGAAGGACTTGCCCTCAGTTCATGGTACACATGATCAGAACTACACAAACACAGGAAAGTGATTACATCTCAGGCTTCTCTTGAAGCTCAGCAGTGCCCCCCACACCACTTTCTACATGACCACGTGTTCATATAGAAATTATCTTGGTGATTTGGTGTTAATCATAATTCACAGTCATGTGAATCATAGCCCAGGATTATAGTCCTTTGAAATTGCTTTATTAATCACTGTATTTGTGAAGGCTTAGAGAAAAATCTCAGTGGTGATATTCTGAGAGCCTTTGATAAGCTCAAAGTTGTCCTGTAATTATAGCAAAGAGACTGAGTCCATCAACAAGGATTCTCTGAGAATGAACGTTTGGATTTTTTCTTCCCCTGCCACTGCCAGGGTCTGTATTCAGGCTGGTAGATGTCAGGTAGCTTTATTAAACTGGTGTGATACCACATGGCTGTGGTTCTTTGTCCTTTGCAGCGACTATCTAAAATTCTAGAACCGTGATTCATCCCGGAGGAGTTTTCACTAATATTGTACAATGACCAGAAAGAGTTTGGGACTCAGAGTGTTGTGAAGCAGACATGGCCCCGTCCTTCTGAAGTTTGCATGCTGCTATTTTTACAGATGTCCTCCTGGGCTCCCACCTTAATTCAGGTCAGGGGAGTTACTGGGAAATGAAACTGCATTTCCTCTGTGTCCCCCCTTCCTGCACGGTTGACTTCAAGAGCAGATATGCTCCGCCAGCCAATGCCTGAGTTGTTTACCACCTCAACCCAAAGATGCAGTCGCTACCTGTTTTTGCTGGCTCGAGAAAAAGGGCTGCTTCATAAATATTTGGGGAGATGATCTGTATTTCTGGGACATCTTACCTTTGCCTGGACTGAGACAGCGATACCTCCTTCCTTAAGGAAATGCTAAATCAGCCTCAGGCTGCTCTTACAGAAGGATCTGTGACCTGTGTTCCAGCTTAAGGTAATTCCTCACCACGCCCCACACAAACTAAACAGCCCTTCTTTTGTTCCAAAACAAAAACCTTTATCCCACATGACTCGTTCAACAACAACAAAAAAAGAACATTTTTACTTTTTCAAGTAAAATTGATAATAATAATAAAAAAACAAAAGTCTTCCATTTATATTTGTTAAGCTTCCCTGGGCTCCCCTATATTAAACTAAGTGAGCATAGTTTCAACAGATGTTAGCTTCGGAAGGAGTTTTAGAAAGAACCTGTTTCAACCTTCAGGTTAACATGGAAATCCATTCTCTTCATAAATACTTGCATGACCATGCGTCCTGTCTTTAAAAGGTTGTCCATCTCATTTCTGAAAAAACTCTAATAAAGCCTAATCCACAGGAAAGGGCTTTCTTTCACTGGACTTATATCTTATATGGGTTCCTTACATATATTCACAAGAAACAGGAGAGTAAACTACAAGACTCAAGAATAGGTCATTTCTGTGAAATGATAGCACAAGGAACAAAAGTCGATAGATTTGATCAACCTTATTAATTGTGAAAAGAGAAGTCTCACAGAAGGAGCCTTGGCAAACCCCCAAACTGATCCTTTCTGTGTTTGGTGATGGTGTAGAGACAGTTGTGGAATGTGGGATTTTGGTCTAACTCGAGCACAGAATGATGTGAGCACGCACCCAATTTAAGTGAATCTCTAGTGAATAGGTCCGTGCAGTCTCCAAAAACCAAGCACAGGACTGTAATGAAAGGAAGTGTTGACAGACAAGTTATAACACACAGCCAGCCAATTTCTGAACAGAGTGTTTTGGCTGACTAGCCTTGGACATGGGAAGAATTATGTTACTCAATTTACAACTTATTAAAGAAGCAGAGAAGCCATTGATACAGATGGCTGGTTCTATATCAAAGAAGACCAGGAGAGGGGATATTACAGAGCTTCTATTGAGCTACCTGTCAAGCAGTACTTAACTCACTTTTACCCATACCTAATCATTAGACAAGAATGAATTTTCAAAAGGTAGAAAAAAAAAAACTAAAAGCCTGCAGTATTCTTAGTAAGCCAAGACGTTGCTCTCTTGTTATCTGCAAAAGCTTAGACATGCTGATGGAATCTGTTTCTTTCCTTAGGAGAGGCAGTAATGAATTTTTCACACGGTATGTGTGTCTCGCCATCAGTTGCCTACAACAGGCAGGATGCAATGCCTCTGTGTGGGGAGGGGACCAAATTGAAAATATATGATGATGTTTTATGCTGATAGATGAACTCTACCCCCCAAATACAACATAAAAACTACTACTGATTCACCAGAAGCAGCACATGGTACCTTACATACAGTTGATGAACATTTTTAACTGTCAGCCCCCAAAACAGGCCCCAGCAATGTTAAGCAGGAGAAGAAAAGAGCCATCCCATGCTGCAGAAAGAGCCAAAAGCCTCATACTGTAGTCATGAGTCTGATTTTGGTAATCTTGCAGAGGCCTAATTCGCTTTGTCTACAGAAAGGGGAAACCTGGATTTTTCCAAGATTTGTTCCACCCTTACGGTCTGTGATTTTATCTTCTTGGATGAATAACTCCAGCACCTAGCCATGCGAAACAAAAGCCATCAAAAAACCCTCATAAGCCTTAGGTCCATAAGCAGGCTTCTGGATAATGTATTTCAGAAGACGAATAGGCTCTTAGTCCCCTCACTGCTGTGTGGGTGTGAATTAATCACCCCACCACTGAGTCATCTCTGACCTTAGAGAGACTTAAATTTCTTTCACTTTTGTCCCTTTGTAAGTGGTGATAACCTGTCTAACCAACTCCTTACCAACCAGATCTGACTCATAAGAATTAATTAATCTTACATTTTCTATTCTATGGAAGTGAGTGTTCTAAAAAGGTAACGAATGTGTGTTCTTTTTTTTTAATTCTTTTACAGTTTGGGGGGGGCGGGGGAAATCTTAGTTCTCCATCCAAGGATTGAAAGCAGGCCACAGCAGTGAAAATGCAGAGCCCTAATCACTGGACCACCAGGGAACTCCATGTTTTTTTAAACAACAACATGTCAACAACCTATGCGGTGTCATACATAAGTCAAACCTTCAAGGAGAATATTTTGAGTGTACTCTGACTCATGAAGTAATTGCCAATTTCTTTACAACCACAGTTCTTCAGATTTTTTTCTGAATTTCAGACTACTTATCAGAATAAGTCAACAGCTTGGGTCGTATTTCCTTTTCTCTGCAAGAGGATTTCACATGGTGAGATGGGATTTCCTTTATTTAAGATGCTTGGAAAATCTGGAATGGTCTCGCTGGTTCATTTCGGGAGTGGCAGAATCCAACCAAGAGCTGAAACTGACATTATGCATAAAGGATGTCTTTGGCATGGCAGTTATTTATACTTCACATGTGACAAGTTAATGCCAAGCAGTTGTTCAGTCCGTGCAGAAGCAAATTTCACAGAATATAAACTCCTGAGTCAGGAACACCCTGACATACTTCAGACCTAGATAACAGGCCAGTCTCATCTCCAGAACAGTTATGTATGGGGGCGATTGTTGGGCGATTCATGAAAAGCACAAACAGTTCCCTGGAAATTTCCAAGACTCTTCAGCTACAATTCAGTTTCTTTCCTCCTGTTTAATTTGACTCATCTATCTGGTGACCCGTTTTTGTCAAATTTTCACCTTTCAGGATAATAAATTGTGTCTCTCATATTAATATCAGCAGAACAAGATATGAAGCTATGGATGACATTTTCATTTGGTGCTAATTCCTCCATAACTATTCTTCACCTTCGAAAACCCAACCATAGCTTTTTTTTTTTTCAATTTTTAAATTGAACTACAGTTGATTTACAATGTTGTGTTATTTTCAGGTGTACAACAAAGTGATTCAGGTGTACATATGCATATTCTTTTTCATATTCTTTTCCCTTTTAGGTTATTACAAGGTATTGAATATAGTTCTCTGTGCTATACAGTAGGTCCTTACTGCTTATTTATTTTATATATAGTAGTATATCTGTTAACCCCAAATTCCTAATTTATTCCTTCCCTGCCTTCCCTTTTGGTAACTATAAGAGTGTTTTCTATGTCTGTGAGTCTGTTTCAGTTTGGTAAATAAATTACTCTATCATGTTTTTCATATTCCACAAATAAGTGATATCATACGATATTTCTCTTTATCTGGCTGGCTTCACGTGGTATGATAATCTTTAGGTCCATCCATGTTGCTGTAAATGGTGTTATTCCATTCTTTTTTACCCAACCATAATTTAGAGCAGAAAATAGATGATTCAGGCCTTCTGTTTACTTTTAACACATTCAGTCGAGGGTGGGGGATAGATTTTTAGTTAATTGCCCATAGGTACCCAAAATTGCGAAATATTTTTTCCCCGTACTATCTTTAAGAGCTAGTCAAAAAAAAAAAAAAAAAAATTCCATGTTACCTTGAGTTAACTGAGCTATTTCTGGATCCAAAATGCAAATCTGAGAATTGAAGCATGGGGACCCCAGGGTGATCTTCCCATCATGGCAGCCTCTCTTCAGCAGAGGAAAAGTGGAAGGTGGCAGGGTTGAGAGGCAAGCCAAAAACATGGCGAAGAAACTGGGACTCACAAGGAAAAAGAGTTAAAGAAGCACCTTTTCTGATCTTGGTCGGGAAAAGGGAGACGTGAGGAGTGATGGACTCTAAATCATCAAGCTTGTATAGGACCCTGACACACAGGCGATGGGAGGACACATCTGGAGAAAGTGAAGGCAAATGGCAACATGCAGGGTTGTTGGGGATGAGGGGGTGGACAGGGACTGGTGTCACCCTGAGAAGCGTCTCCTGACAGTGGGGGCTGTTATACACCAGAGCCAGGTGCCCGGGGAGGCTGGGTTTAGAAATTAGGTAGCTCTTACCTGCTGGGATCAAAGCTGTAGGGACAGCACTGAATCAGCTCAGGAGACCCCTTTCAAGAGTAAGAATCTCTTGGCTACTGTGGGAGGAACGTTGATCATGAAGAAACAAAAAGGACTCTCAACTGACTCTCTTTATCCATTTCCTTTTTCTGTCAAAGCGAGATTTTTTTTTTCTTTTCTGAGAGGATGTGTATCCTGAGGAAATTATTATTTTCAATTTGCTTTTGATAAAAATAGCGCTAACCACTTCTGAGTTTTTAGCAGAAACGTCTGGCAGGGAGGATGGAAGGCTTGGGGCACTCGCTAAGACTCAGTTATGAGTCTTTCTCCAGGGTGTCCGTCCATTAAGGGAGATGTGAGAGGGCAGGGCTGCGTGTGCCAGCTTGCAGGAGCCCTGAGGATGTCAGCCTGTGTGGTTCTTACAAAGAAAAAAGAGAAAGGGGGGAATTTGAGCTCTCACAGAGCAGCTACCTGAGGGACTGGGTCCCCCAGCATTTCTGAGTACTGGGGAAAGCAGGAGAAGCTTTTCCAAGCTACACTTGCTTTTAGTCGGGTGCTTCTGAGAAAGTGGCACGTGTTTCATATAAGCTTCCGGATAAAAATTGTATAGACTTGTATTGCATCAAAACATGTGGTTTTCACACTTACTGCTGTGGCCATCACAGGATTTTCACACTTATAAGAACATCTTGGGAGGAGGACCAAGAAAGAAATTTGAACCCCTCTGCAGAGTTTTCTTCCCACTCAGATGAATCTTTGCCCAGATGAGATCTGTTCCACTCTGGTTGTTCCTGTGCCTGAGGCCACTTGTGCCATAGTTTGTTAAATAAAAATGGAGACTCGCCTGCAAAAAAGCAGTACAGTCTTTCCAGTAAGGAAGGACAGGATTCTGTTGTGTCTCTTTTAAAATACAGAGTCAACAGTAACTTCAAGATCGTTTCTACAGCCCTTTCTGAGGGAAGCTGAAGCGAGTGTCCTTGGGGAGTGATTATTATCTATTCTCTCCTAGTTGTTGTTTAGGGTACAATATGTAGTTTTCCCCTGGCAGCTGGGAAATTATGTTGTGGCAAGAAGGACATCATTTTGCCTGTCTTGAAAGGCTTTCCCCAAGGGATCTCAGGCTGAGGCTGTGCTGATAAAACGCACATATAGGGAAGAAAGATTTCTTTCTTTCTTTCTTCCTCTCCTTCTTTATAATCTTTTGGTTACACATCTTTGGGAGGGAATAAACTAAATATAGAAATAAAGTAGAGAAGGAACATGAACATCCAATTTGATACAGGCAGGTTCTGCCTACATTGTGAGTAGACTAAATTATGGCAGTTTCTATATTACTGTTAGGGCTCCAAATGGAAATTGGCCCATTTGTAGATTGGAGCATCTTTCTGCAAATAAACCAACTGAACTTCTCCAAAAGTGTACATGCACACACATCTGAAGCCTTTCTACAACCTACTGTGTTGTAGCCACAAATGGCTGGCTGAAATCCCCAAAGGAATGAGTTATCCTGCCTTCCCAGGCCTTCTTAACTCTCAAACATTGTGTCTCAGAAGCTCTGTCTCTTCTCCTTACTAATAAACTTCACTATTTTATATGCTGTACTTACAGGCAACCACAAGCCATTTCAAGTTCCCATCCCTAAAGTTGCCTATGTTTTGGGTGGTTTGGGGCTACATTTTCCCTATGTTTTGGGCTAGTTTTTCTCCATGCAGGAAGGTAGCACCCAGTTAACTGTGTTTGGAGCCTTCTGTGAACAGACCAGCCTTCAGAAATGAGTGCAATAAAACATATTCTTAGATGCTTTTTGGACAATTAGTTCCTCTGACATAAAGTGTCTTCCTTTTCTCCTCTGATATCTAGAATTAGTAGAGGAAAGTATATAGGTGTTGTACTCTGGTACAGTTGTGTTTGAATTTCAACCTACCATGTGTGAGCTGTGTGACTTTAAGCAAATTGCTTACCATCTCTGAGCTTCAGAGCCCTCATCTGTAAAATGAGTGTTCTTATCTCTTCCTTACAAACTTGCTGTGAAGACTGGTTGAGAGAATGTGAGTTTCCTACATATGAACCTTCGTGTCTCGAACTTTCAAAGATGCAAACATGCATCCGCCTGTCAATCACGTAGGTTAGTCCCTGTGTCTGGCATAGATTGTCATGTGCATGCATCCTCTACAAGTGGTTGTGCTTTTGTGTACTTTACTGTGCAGGACTGTATAGAGTACAGTAGTACAGTACCTTCATTTCAAGCCCAGGATGACCCAGACATCACTGGATCGTTTTTTCAAGAAGGTAGATAGAATTGAATCGAGTAACAAACCAGAACCTGTGCCATCAATGCCAGGCATGAGTAAAACTGCAGTTTGCCCTGTCTCCTATTGCTGATGATCCTTCAGCTCTACCATCTCCCACCTTCTCTCCCTGCTCCAGTCAGTAACTCTTCTTGCCTGTTCCTGTATGCCAGCTGTTGTACTGTACTATTGTACTTTTCACGGTACTGCACTCTAAGTTTAAAAATGTTTTCTTTATTTTTTGTGTCTTTTTTTGATGTATTATTTGTGTGAAAACTATTATAAACATATTACAATATAGTACTATATAACCAATTGTATTAGTTGGGTACCTAGGCTAACTTTGTTGAACTTATGAACAAATTGGACTTACAATCATGCTCTTCGACTGGAACTCATTCATATGTAGGGGACTTACTATAATGAGACACATGGTGCAGAGTAGGCCCCTGGTACTATTGGTCCATCAGTAAGGACATACCCCACCCCCCAAACTATAAGAAGATTCATGGAACAAAATTGGAAAGAAAACTCACAAAAATACTAAGGAGGGATAGAGACTAAAGACTGACACAATAGACTGCACCAAAACCCAGTCAATTCTTCCATCTTTTCTTCCTAATTTCTTTCTCTGACTTCCTGGCTCTTCTGCTTGGGTTCCCAGAAGCAGAAACTGGTTTAACTTCTGAAACTTGCAACTCTCATTAAAATGATTCAATTCTTCCGCTCGCTCTTTCCAAAAGAATTCAGTATGGCAATGACCATGTGCTTTCCTAGCCAGTTCCCACATTAATGCCTTTCCTATTCTCTTTATATATAAAAAAAAATGACCTCTGGCCGGATCCAACTGGAAGGCTGTTTCGAACTTCCTGGGCCAAGGTCTCCTGGGGTCAGCTACATTAATAGCTGTTCCCTCCTCTGAACTTTCCTGGGAATTTTAAAAACCTCCTGAATCCATGATAATGAGCTGTAAGGACCTTACTTCCTATTTCCGAAGGAGTGTGGAATTTGCAATTTATCTCTTCCTGCACTTTTCCTTCCAACTGCATCAGTGTATCCCTACACTACTCAATAATCTGGGGATTTGTTAAATCCTCCATTTGTATAAAATGTTTCCCATTGATTAAATTGCTTGTTAAAACCAAGTCCTTTCTCAGGAAGGGCTTTGCGTGCATGCATGCATTTTAAGTTGCTTCAGTCGTGTCCGACTCTTTGTGACCCTATGGACTATAGCCTGTCAGGCTCTTCTCTCCATGGGATTCTCCAAGCAAGGATAATGGAGTGGGCTGCCATTTCCTCCTCCAGGGGATCTTCCCAACCCAGGGATTGAAACTTCATCTCTTACATCTCCTGAATTGGTAGGCAGGTTCTTGACCATTGGTGCCACCTGGGAAGCCCAGGAAGAGCTTTGCTAAGAAGGTATTGATAAGCCGTCAAGTAATTGGTATATTTACTGAATACATACTTCAAAGTACCATGTCAATGACTCCTCCTAACAAGTATTGATACTTCTGGATGAGGGACACCGAAGCCTGGATGGTCACAGGAGCCTCTAATGGGAGGATACAGAACAAGCTCAGGCCATCTGATATCAAAACCCAAACTTACTCCACTGTCTTCCCTGTAGGTTCCAGCTCAAACCATTCATTTTGCCACTGTAACAGAGTCTGTATGGGTGTTTCAGAGAAACTAAACTAAATCATGAAAAATATTGCTTTCTACTGTCTTGTAAGGGTTAAATACGAGGTTACTTCATTTCTAAATCAAACCTTCATTTACTTAGAACAGATGCCAAACTGAAGAAAATCCTAGAATTCCCAGAAAGATGGCTTATTTTTTTTTCTTTTAGCCAAATCACCATAGTGTGTTTCCAAAAGTCAGTAATTCTTCCCCAAAGTTGAATGGGACCCCTAGGAATTTAAAGTCATTATTAGGAGCAAACCCCAGGAGCCATTTCCTTTCGCTGTTAGATTGCGGTGCACAGAAATCACCTCGATCTGGAACAGATAAGTTTTAGTGTCTTTCTACTTAGAGAAAACCAGCATAGGAATTGCATAGAAAATGTTAAGTTTCTATCCAGGGCAGAAAGCTATTTCAAAGCCAACTCCTAAATTCCTAAGCACTTTATCTTTACAGACCTTCTCTGGTTCTTGCTGGCTGACCAGCTCTGGTCTGTGTGCCCTCCTTCTGGGCCACATAAGCTTTCTAACAGGTACCAGTGTGGTGTTGGTTTTGAAAAGCAAGTTCTATACCAATTCACTTTTTCCTAAGCATTTCTTGCCAGTCCCCAGCTCCCCCACCCCCAGGTTATCACAGTGGTGAGGGCAAAACCTTCATGATCCACAGCCCAGACCCAAGCTGCTCTTCCAATCTCTTCTTTACAGTCTTTCTGATCCACCTGCAACTCTGAGAAGGAGGGTATATATCTTCTTCCTTTCCACCTCTCTAAATCCTATCTACCCTCCTAAGTTCAGCTCTACTTAAGATAAACCTTCTTCCTACAACAATCACTACTGTTGTTCCAGCAATCATCCAAGTCTGTGCTGTGTTTCAGAACTGAGACAGCTGAAAGAGTAAGATTCAAGGCAGGGAGTGGAATAACACAAAGAGAACCATCTGCATCCACAGTTGTTGTGTACGCAGCAATGCTGGAAGGCCATGTACCACTTTGAAGAGACATTGAGCTAATAAAGCCCTCATAAAAAAGCAGGAAATACTGCATGAGACTCAAGAATTAAGAAAGCAAAAATCCAAGCACAAAATATTCAGGGCCAAGACCCACATGTGGACCTGGAGAGAAACCTGATCGTTGAGAGCGCTGGCCCCAGTCATAATGAAAAGGAACTGCCAGTTACAGAGGAAGACACGTCTCAGCACCACATGTCATCCACCACAGGATTCTGTGTAGTTTACCCAACACATGATTGGCCCTTCCTGGCATGCTTAGTATCTAAACTGCTAAGTGAAAAATCCCTGTGGAATCCCAAGGATGGGAAAACTCATGTGCTAGGAGCCCAGGTTCAGATGTGGGTCCAGGGCACTCTATCAAGTGATGACTCCCACCTTCCCCATCTGCTCCTCTGCAATGAAGACCCAGCAATTCGAGACACAGCTGGTATTACCCAAAGAGAAGGAAGTAGACAAGACAGCCCCTGTGTCCCTTTCTCGCTTAGACAAACAGCAACATTCAGATGCTGATTAGTTGCAAGAAAGGGAACCCAGAACTGTGTTAAGAGTTCTTCAGTCCCTGGACCCATAAGATGATCAGAATCAGTCTGAGGACTGCAGAATTTCTGGAGATGGCCCCATATCTGTATGGTCTTTTGCCTGAAGACACTTTAGAAACTCTGACAGCTATGAGACAGAATTCTTCATCCTGTATGTTTTTCTTGATTACTTTCTTTTTTTAAACTATGAAAGTGTTGAAAGTGTTAGTCAGTCATGTCCACCTCTTCGACCCTATGGACTATAGCCCTCCAGTCTCCTCTGTCTATGGAATTCTCCAGGCAAGAATATTGGAGTGGGTAGCCATTGCCTTCTCCAGGGGATCTTTCTGACCCTGGGGTCAAACCCAGGTCTCCTTCATTGCAGGCAGTTTCTTTACCGTCTGAGTCACGAGGGAAAATAATTTTATTTAATTATTTATTTTTCGCTGTGCTGGATCTTCATTGCTGTATGGGCTTTTCTCTAGTTGCAGCGAGTGGGGGCTACTCTCTAATTTCGGTGCATGGGCTTCTTGTTTGTGGCAGCTTCTCTTGTTGTGGAGCATGGGGCTCTAGGGCATGTGAGCTCAGAAGCTGTGGCTCCCCAGCTCTAGGGCACTGGCTCAGTATTTGCGGCACACAGGCTTAGCTGTCCCACCACATATGGGATCTTTCCAGACCAGGAATCAAACTCGTGTCTCCTGCATTGACAGACAGATTGTTCACTACTGAGCCACCAGGAAAGTCCCCCCTTTCTCTTTTTATAGCAATTGGCTGGGTGCCGTGGGAAAAGCAAAGATGGAGGGACTATAGTGTGTGTCCTAACGGTGCTTACAATACAACTGGCGAAACAAAGCACATTCACATTCACTTACCTGGCATGTGCTGCCAGTTATGATTAAGTACTAAACGAATAGGTGATCAGTCAATGGCATGTCAGGGTGTCAATCTGCACCCTGGTATGCCAGCCACAGCTCAGTGCACTCGACATGAGTCAGGGTGCAGGGAGGCCGCAGCTAAAAATGACTTTTGTATATAATCTGGCAGAAAAGCAGCTACAGCGTGGGGGGGGGGGGAGGCCAGACAGGAGGGGAGTCCCCCACTCCTTTCCACCTCCCACCTACTGGACCATCTGCCTGGACTGCCCCTCACTGCAGCCCTCTGTAGAGAAGGATCCACCTATCTCTTCCCATCCCCCACCTCATTACAGGGAAGAAGTGTATTAAGTTGTTTTAAAATTTCCTCTTGGCGCTTTTCAGTTCTGCTTTTTGGCTTTTTCTATCTCAAGCTCATTAAACATGATCTGAAATATTTTACCTTACCTCCTTATTCATTCAACTCTTTAAAGTTTCCCTTCACCACCCATGTTTTATTATCACCTCTGCATTCTAATCATGCGCCCAGCTGCAAAGATCATCACACAACCTTGTTTTAGCAATATGTTTCTTTTTCTTTTATCTTCTAATTGGAATTTACCTTCAAAATCTTCCAAGACTCCTTCCTGCTGACTCCCCATTTTTATTCCCTATGATTCACACCCTCTTATATTAAAGCTCTCTCCATTCAGGAAGCCAAACACTAGCTTTTTCTTTAAGGCTCTTTCTGTAGTTACTCATTTCTTAGAAAGGCCTCTCTCAGAATCTGAAATTCACCATAAAATGCACAGCTTAAGTTGTCAGGAAAACCAGCTAATTTCTGTAGGATGAAGCAAGACAGAGGACACCTTGATTCACCCATGGAGTAGATATCGATAAAGCAGGGTTGGAAACAGAAAGACCAGAGTTTCTGTTTTACAAAAGAAAATTATACTTGATTATAATGGTGTCCTATGTGGTTTTTTTCCCGAAATAAGCAACTAAAAATAGAAATTTTGTCGGTTCCATGATTTGCCAGTGAGCGGCGTCCAGATGGGTGGGGAACAATTGACTATTCCACACAGAGAGAAAGACCAGTGTGAACGTGTCTGCCCATGACTCAAGGACTCGCCGCAGATGACAGTCCCCAGCTGGAGGCCACATGGGAACAAGGGGGAACTTGTGCCCACAGGACACGCCCAGTGCCCGCCAGGCGTGGAGATTGCAGAACAGGCTTGTAGGGCAACAAAGCCTTCATTACTCTCGAATTTTCCCACCAGTGAGAAAAAGTGCCAAGTGCCTCATCTATCCTGAGGAGGCAACTGCTACATTTTTTTCCTCTAGGTTTTATTGAGATATTAATATAATTGCCATATAGTATTGTATGAGTTTATGGTATATGGTATAATGATTTGACTTACATACATCACGAGGTGACTTTCACAGTAAGTTTAGTGAGCATCCATCATCTCATAAAGGTATGACATAGAAAAAAATAGAAAAAAATTTTCTTTGTGATGATAACTCTTAGGATTTTCTCTCAACATCTTTCATATACAACCCAGTGGTGTTAATTGTATGTATCATGTTGTACACTGCATCCCTATTACTTTCTGATCTTATATAATGAAGGTTGTATTTAGAATTAACTCTCAGAAGGGCAAGGTGGGTGGACAAGCCTAGGAAGTGAATTCTTGGAAATTCCTGGACATGGAGCAAGGTTGGATCTGAGGACTAATTGAATCCGTAGTGGCACTGAGCCAGAACTGACATCTGTTTTCACCAGTGGAGACTTATGTTCAGGAAGCCTGAAATTCCAGCACAAAATAGTTAGCAGGTTGATATTCTTGAACTGTTATAAATTATTTCCTTTTAAGAATTGTGTCAAATCAGAAAGAAGTTAGGTGTATAAGTCATAGAAAGAAATTCACATGTAGCATTCTCAATGGAGGAGCCATGGAACTCTGCTCAATGTTATGTGGCAGCCTGGATGGGAGGGGAGTTTAGGAGAGATCAGATACATGTTTATGTATGGCTGAGTCCCTTTGCTGTCCAACTGAATCACAGCATTGTTTATCAGCTATGCTGCTGCTGCTAAGTTGCTTCAGTCGTGTCCGACTCTGTGCGACCCCACAGACGGCAGCCCACCAGGCTCCCCCATCCCTGGGATTCTCCAGGCAAGAACACTGGAGTGGGTTGCCATTTCCTTCTCCAGTGCATGAAAGTGAAAAGTGAAAATCCCAATACAAAATAAAAAGTTTTTTTAAAAAAAATAACAGCGTGTCCTGAGGCTAAAAGAGCTCAGGATGAATGAAAATCCTATGCCTACTCTCACATAAATAAAAAGTAAGTCACGGTCTGAGAGAACAATATTTGCAAAAACATTCCCCACCCCAGAAGGCTTGTATCTGGGCTATAGAAAGAAACCTTATAATTCACTAAGGAGAAGAAGATAGGTGGCATTTAGGTACATCAAAGATACTCATTGGGGAAATGCAAGTTCAAACCACAGGAGGATACTATGACCACCCACTAGAATGGCTAAAATTAAAGACTGACCTACAGTCAGTCAGCAAAAGTGTGGAGAAACTAAAGCTGTCATCTGCTGCTGTTAGGAATGGAAAATGGTAAACCATCTTGGAAAACAGTGCAGCAGGGACTTCCCTGGTGGTCTAGTGGTTAAGAATCTACCTGCAGTGCAGGGGTCATGGGTTCAATCCCTGGTCAAGGAACTAAAATCCCACATGCCAAGGAGCAGCTATTAATACTGAAGCCCATGAGCTCTGGAACACACGCACTGCAACTACTGAGCTCGTGATCTCAGTAGAGAGTCCACGTGCCACAACAAAAGATCCAACATGACTTGATGAAGACCCGATGCAGACAAATAAATGAACAAATACTTTTTAAAGAAGAAAATAAAACAGTGAGGCAGTTTCTTACATAGTTAAATACACACCTACCCAGACATATAACCTAGCCATTCAACTCCTATGGGAAGAAATATATTCAGATAACTGACAAAGACTTGTAGATCAATGTCCGTAGAGCTTACTTTATAGTAGCCCAAAGGAGAAACATTTCAAATGTCCAACAATAGAACAATGGGTAAATGACTGTAGACAACCCCAAGAGAGTAGGCTATAGGTCAATAAGAACAAGGGGGTTATTGATATGTGTAAATATCAAAATAATCACACTGAGTAAAGAAACCAGAACCCCTAAAAACGTAATATTATATGATGCACTTATATAAAGTTCTAGAAACTACAGACTTCTCTATAGTGATATCAAGCAGATTGGTGGTTGCCTGAAGATGGGGGAGGGGCAAGAAGAGAAAAAAAGAAAGGGTGACCCAGGAAACCTTGGGGGTGATGAAAGTGTTCCTTATCTTGATGATACTGATGGATTCATGTGTGTACACATACTTGTACACTTTATACATGTACAGTTTAATGTGTTTCAATTGTTTGTCAATGTTTTAGTTGTTCAGTTGCTATGTCATGTTCTACATTTTTAAAAAGAAATAACCATGTAGTCAGACTCTCCATTATTAAATTACAAGATCTAAAGCTCTATTTTAATTCAGAAGTTCCAGTGTATGCTCACATGAAATGTGTAATTGAGATACCAATACATAGTGACATCATCAACTTTTTACATAACTGACTGACGACATTCCAAGAAAATGTCCTATACTATGAAGACCTAAGTTAAAACTCCTATCTCACCAAATACTAGCCTGAGGGACTTTAATCAATTATTTCAACATCTGTGAACTTAAATAATTTTTATAAAATGTATGAAAGAGTAATACTAAAAATGTCTACAACATAGGCTGTAGTAAGCATCAAGTGGGAAAATGATATTTGAACTTTTTAAATAAAATTATAGATCATAAAAGGATTAATAATCATATTCCTGTTATAATAATGACTGCATGCCAGGCAGCATCCTAAGAGTTTTTTGCATGTGTACTCTTTCCAAGAGCTCTGCAAGGTAAGTACTGTGACTCTTTTCCTTGCTGTGGGTTGCTGTTTAGAGGTTTAGAAAGGATAGATTATTTGCTTGTGGGCACATATATAGGATGTGGTGGGGCTGTAATTTTCACTCTGGTTTCTTAGACTCCATAGGCCATAATCATGAGTATTGTATGATAGTGTCTTCTATGATTTTTGTGTGAATGGATTCCAAATGCATATGTAGATGCGTTCACTCCTTGAGAGGGCAGATACCCCACTGCACTGGCTTTTCCAAGCTCTATGGAATGTGACGTTGGCAAAAGTTATTATGAAGTGCTTCTCTGTAAAGTAGATGTGCTATAAAGTGGTCTTCAAATCACCTCTCTATACATTTGGGTGGATAGAAACCATTTCCACTAGCGGAATAGATAATGATGCCAGAATTGTGAAAAAGTGATACAAAATATACAAAGAATTCTTACAACTCAACATCAAAAACAAACAACCCAATTTAAAAATGGGCAGAGGATCTGAATAGACATTTTTCTGAAGAAATGGCACATGAAAAGATGCTCACTATTATTAATCATCAAAGAAATTCAAATCAAAGCCACAATGAGATATCACCTAACACCTGTCAGAAAGGCTGTCAACAAAAAGACAAAAAATAACAAGTGTTGGAAAGATTGTGGTAAAAAGGGGCCCCTGTGCACTGTTGGTGGGAATGTAAATTGGTTCAATCAGTATGTAAAACAGTATAGAAGTTCCTCAAAAAATTTAAAAATAGAACTACCATATGATCCAGTGATTTCACTTCTGAATATTTTCCCAAAGTAAACGAAACACTAATTTGGAAACATATATATATATATATATATATATATATATATATATATATATCCATATTAATTATAATAGCCAAGTTATAGAAGCTATCTAACTGTCTATGGATAGATGAGTGGGTAAAAAAGATACACATACACACATAACATACAGTGGAATATTACTTGGCCACAAAAAAGAATAGAATCTTTCCCTTTCCAACAACATGAGAGGATCTGAGGGTATTATGCTAAGTGAAATAAGTCAGAGAAAGACAGATACCACATGATTTCACTTATATGTGGAATCTAAAAACCAAAACAAATGAACTCACAAAACAGAGTCATAGATACAGAGGACAAACAGGTGTTGGTCAGAGGGGAGGGTATTGTAGAGAGAAAAGAAATAGGTGATGGAGATTAAGACATTCAAAATTCCAGTTTCAGAATAAATACATCACAGGTTTTGAAATGTAAGTGTGAAGAATACAGTCAATGAAAAAAAAAAAAAACTGTGTGAACATTTATTCCTAAATCCGTAATAGCCAAGTGGAGAGGCCACCCATGTAGCACGGAAGAATGGACTGATGGATGGGAAAAGGTAGAGGATGCAAGGTTTACTCCTCAGATGCCTGGCTTTTTAATCAGGTACTTGATTGAGGCTTTTCTGTTTCATTCACCAATTAATTTTCCTACCTATTCTTCTATTAATTTATCTCTCATTTTTTGGAAAACCTTTTCTTCTGTTTTCTACTGTTTTTATTCTTTCTGATCACTCATTGATAATTTAATTAAATATGTCTACCTAATGTCTTGAAATAGGCAATGAAATAGGCTTATAAAAATAAAATGGGGAAATGAGAGTGATTAGCAGCTTAAAATGACATCCAGCTGACTTTCAATTTCCTCATTACACTGGCAGAAACAGAACACAATTACAAAAAGAGACTTCAAATAAATCATTAAAAATATTACTTTAACCTTCTCTCTAACCACCTGTTTAAAAAGTAATAGTATTTATTCTAGTAACTGTGACTTAATGAATTTCAAATGCTCAAGCAAATAATAACTGGGAAAGAGAGAAATTATGCAAAAGGAGAAATAAGACAAACTATTTGCTATATTATACTATATTATGTGCATATTATGTTATGTATATTATACATAGTTATATATTGTGTTTGAAGTAGAATTATATGTTGTATTTTATAGATGATTTTTATATACTATTTATCAATCCAGTAAAGAATCTGCCTGTAATATAGAAGACCAGGGTTCAATCCCTGGGTCAGGAAGATTCCCTGGAAGGTATTCTCTGGAGAATCCAGTATTCTTGCCTAGAGAATTCCATGGATAAAGGAGCTAGGCAGAGTACAGTCCATGTGGTCACAAAGAGTTGGACATGACTCAGCGACTAACACATAGATACATACATACTTTAAGAAGACCCTATTGTTTGTCTGGGGGATTCCCCA
The DNA here is from genome assembly GCA_024291935.2 of Okapia johnstoni. Lineage (NCBI taxonomy): Eukaryota > Metazoa > Chordata > Mammalia > Artiodactyla > Giraffidae > Okapia > Okapia johnstoni. The sequence continues at coordinate 12,334,178 of CM044324.1, forward strand.
GTTAGACCATGGTGGGAAGCAGGCCCAGCTTCCGTTACTGAAACTGGAAACAACAACTTTCCCCTACTCCCACCTCCTGGCCACAAGGTACAACATGTGGCCTCAGAGGCTGGGATTTGTATTTGAGAAAATCAGTGTGGGAGAGATCAAGGTAGTCTCCCCTTTGAAACTATTTTCTAGGTTGAGGTTTTGATTCCTTTGCAAAGGAGAGGGCAGGTAAACGTACCTGTTTAAACTGTAAATATTCCTGGGACTTCGCTGGCAGTCCAGGGGTTAAGAATCCACACTTCAACTGCAGGGGGCACTGATTTGATCTCTGGTCCAGGAACTAAGATCCCACGTGCCATTCAATACAGCCAAAGAGAGGGGAGAAAAAGAAAGTAAGTAAAATGAAAATATTCCTAGAAAAGTGAGATGTTACTGACCTGGAAGAGAGATAGATTGCTCTCATTATAAAGGAAAATCAAGGGAAACAGGACAAGAGAGAATCATGTTTGAAAGAAGAGTGCTGGAAATAGAGACAGCCCAGCCTGGGTGTCCCAGGGGGACAAAGAACCCAGACTTCTGGGAAGCCTGGAAATCTGGGAAGGACAGACGAAGGTCTTCAGGTAGGAGTGGACCACTTCAGCGTGTGGTCCAGGGCAGCACAGGCCAGACGTTAGCTCAGTAGATGCCAGAATTGCCACCTATTTTAAAGTAGGGTCTCCCCTTATGGCTCAGCTGGTAAAGAATCTGCAATGTGCCCACAATGCGGGAGACCAGGGTTCGATCCCTGGGTTGGGAAGATCCCCTGTAGAAGGAAATGGCAACCCACTCCAGTATTCTGGCCTGGAGAATTCCATGGACTGTGTAGTCCATGGGGTCGCAAAGAGTTGGACATGACTGTGCAACTTTCTATTCACTTCACTTCACTTAAAGTAGGGAAACTCCAATTAATGGTAATTTGTTGTGGAGTGAAAGCCTCCTCAGGGCTTCCCAGATGGCACTAGTAGAAAAGAACCTGCCTGCCAATGCAGGAGACATAAGAGACTCAAATTCTGTCCCCGGATCAGGAAGAAACCCCCTGGAGGAGGGCATGGCAACCCACTCCAGTATTCTTTCCTGAAGAATCCCCATTGACAGAGGAGCCTAGTGGGCTACAGTTCATGGGGTTGCAAAAAGTTGGACACAACTGAGTGACTGAGTTGGACACAGCAAAATCTGCTTAGTCTTTCACAACCAGTTCATTAGAAGATGAGTATGTCCTCTCAGGTTTCAGGTGAGCCTCTTTTCAAGTTCAGTCTAAGTATCATTTCACAATTATCTGTTGAACAGCTTAGACCTGGAAACTGCTGGCACTTGCCTTCGGAGAGGACCACACTTACTCCCCATCCTGCTCAAGAAATGTAGAGATTCAGCTTGTTTTTTTGTTAATTGTTATTATTGTTGTTTTTACATTTTCTCCTCATCAATCTGTCCCTCAGATCATTTATCAACTTTGACTCTTCCTGAAATTCCACAATCTGTCACTATTTCCCCAACCTTTAACAAACCTCTTACTTTAATTTTTCCCTTTGACTCGCCTGTTTATTTTGTAAGAAATGAAGGAAGCTTGAATATTAGTGTCTGTCAAGCATAAAACAGCAGGAATGCAGATGCTATAAATTAAAAGCCAGAGAGTCAGATTCTCCCGGGAATAACCCGCTCCTGGAGGTCAGACCCTTGGGGCCCTCCTGAGTGCCTGCAGACTCTCCTGCCCATTGCCGTAGGTAATGCCCGGTGGGGAGACGTCATGTGTGACTCAGAGTCACAGTATGGGAGGGGGGCAGACTAAAAGCCAGAGGTCCACCTGGCCACCACCTGGATGAGACTCTTAACTTTTTTGTGCTCTTACCTATTTCAGAGAGTGGCTGCAAAGATGCAGAGATTATTTTAATAACCCCAAAGAAAACATTACACAGTGTAAAGGCTATAGCATCAGCAGACTTGAGTTTGATTCCCAGACATCCACTCCCTGCCCCAGCTAAATGGCCTCAGTCTAGATCTGCCCCTCTACTTCTCTGTCTATAAAATAGGGCTAACATTAGCATCATGAGTTTTGTAAAGACTGAATAATACATATAAGATGCCTGGCACATTACAGGTACAAAATAAATGATATCTTTTTAATCCTTCCTTTCTCTTCCAATGGTAAGTATTAAGAATTAATTTTGGGACTTCCCCAGCAGTCCAGTGTAAGATTCTGTGCTTCCACTGTGAGGGGCATGGGCTTGATCCCTGGTTGAGGAACTAAGATCCCACATGCCACATGCCACAGCCAAAAAAAAAAAAAAAAAAGAATTAACTTTAAAGATTAATGTTGTGGTTACTAAATAATTTATAAAATATTAAAATAGTGTATCTGAAAATGTCTGCATAATATAAAGAGCAACAATAAATATAATATTTTGAAAGTTAAAGCACTAGATAAAACAGAGATGCTTCATTATTAATTATTACATAAATTCATTAAATTAATTTTGTCCTAGTTTGCTCATCTTAATAGAGCACAGTATTCATCACGGTATTCATCAGAGAACTAGAACAAATAATTTCACAATTTGTATGGAAATACAAAAAACCTCGAATAGCCAAAGCAATCTTGAGAAAGAAGAATGGAACTGGAGGAATCAACCTGCCTGACTTCAGGCTCTACTACAAAGCCGCAGTCATCAAGACAGTATGGTACTGGCACAAGGACAGGAAAAATAGATCAATGGAACAAAATAGAAAGCCCAGAGATAAATCCACGCACCTTTGGACACCTTATCTTTGACAAAGGAGGCAAGAATATACAATAGAGAAAAGACAATCTCTAACAAGTGGTGCTTGGAAAACTGGTCAACCACTTGTAAAAGAATGAAACTAGAACACTTTCTAACACCATACACAAAAATAAACTCAAAATGGATTAAAGATCTAAACGTAAGACCAGAAACTATAAAACTCCAAGTAGAAAACATAGGCAAAACATTCTCCAACATAAACCACAGAAGGATCCTCTATGACCCACCTCCCAGAATATTGGAAATAAAAACAAAAATAAACAAATGGGACCTAATTAAATTTAAAAGCTTTTGCACAACAAAGGAAACTATAAGCAAGGTGAAAAGACAGCCTTCAGAATGGGAGAAAATAATACCAAACGAAGCAACAGACAAAGAATTAATCTCAAAAATATACAAGCAATTCCTGCAGCTCAATTCCAGAAAAATAAATGACCCAATCAAAAAGTGGGCCAAAGAACTAAACAGACACTTCTCCAGAGAAGACGTACAGATGGCTAACAAACACATGAAAAGATGCTCAACATCACTCATTATCAGAGGAATGCAAATCAAAACTACAATGAGGTACCATTTCACGCCAGTCAGAATGGCTGCTATCCAAAAGTCTACAAGCAATAAATGGTGGAGAGGGTGTGGAGAAAAGGGAACCCTCTTACACTGTTGATGGGAATGCAGACTAGTACAGCCACTATGGAGAACAGTGTGGAGATTCCTCAAAAAACTGGAAATAGAACTGCCATATGACCTAGCAATCCCACTGCTGGGCATACACACTGAGGAAACCAGAATTGAAAGAAACACGTGTACCCCAGTGTTGATCACAGCACTGTTTATAATAGCCAGAACATGGAAGCAGCCTAGATGCCCATCAGCAGACGAATGGATAAGAAAGCTGTGGTACATATATGCAATGGAATATTACGCAGCCATTAAAAAGAATACATTCGAATCAGTTCTAATGAGGTGGATAAAACTAGAGCCTATTATACAGAGTGAAGTAAGCCAGAAAGAAAAACACCAATACAGTATGCTAACACATATATATGGTATTTAGTAAATCGGTAAAGATAACTCTGTATGCAAGACATCAAAAGAGACACAGATAAATGGAACAATATTATGGACTCTGTGGGAGAGGGCAAGGGCAGGATGATATGGGAGAATGCCACTGAAGCATGTAAATTATCATATGTGAAACGAATCACCAGTCCAGTTTCAATGCATGATACAGGGTCCTCAGGGCTGGTGCACCGGGATGACCCAGAGGGATGGGATGGGGAGGCAGGTGGGAGGGGGGTTATGGAAGGGGAAAACATTTACACCCATGGTGGATTCATGTCAATGTATGGCAAAACAAATACAATATTATAAAGTTAAAAAATAGAAAATAAACTAATTTTTTAAAAAAAACAAACAAACAAACAAAAAAGAAAAGACCCTGATGCTGGCAAAGATTGAAGGCAGGAGGAGAAGGGGACGACAGAGGACTCAGTGGATATGAGTTTGAGCAAACTCTGGGAGATAGTGAAGGACAGGGAAGCCTGGTGTGCTGCAGTCCGTGGGGTTGCAGTCCATGGGATCACAAAGAGTCAGACAGGACTTAGTAACCGAACAAGAACAACAACGTCCTCTCTTCCACGGAAAGCCTGAGGAAGCATCAACACTCACTATGTCCATTTCTTCACCTTCCACTTACTCCTTGAGTAGCTATCATGCCATGATTCCTTGAAAACTATTCTCACCAGGATTGGCATCCACGACCTCCTTATTGTGAAATGCAGTGGGTATTTATTTGTCCTGATCTTGAGCCCTCTACAGTGTCTATCAATGCTGGCCATTCCTCCTTGTTAAAGCATAACATTCCCTGTAGATAGACCGTATTGTTTTAACTTTTTTTGCTATCTCCTGCAACCTCTTAAATTTTCTCCTACATCTTTCAGTCTCACTTGAAGGTTCGTCTTTCCTTGACCATTCCTTCCACGTTGGTGTTCCACAGGTTAGCCTGCTCTCAGCTTGTTTCTCACTCTCTATCTGTGGAAACCCATCCACTCACTGGATTGCCTCAAGGAGAAGCACCATGGCTATCTCAGGCACTGTTGCATGCCCAGCATCTTGAACTTCCTGTTTAGTGAAGGCCCTGAGGGTGGCTCCCTGGTGGAGGTCAAGAGTGCCTGTGAAAAGAGTAGATGCTGGGGAAGTCCTGACCTGTGCTCCTGTGGCTGCTGGCCCCCAGGAGACGGTGACTAAATGAGCCAAACAGGAAGAATCACAACCTAGAGGACTGACGTGTGGGATGGTCTTGTCCCAGCTTTGATGACAATGGGATCGTGGTCCTGGAAGGTCCAGGTCCGCCCATACAGGGATCTGGGCCACCAGGACCTCACTGCAAATTGGAGCAGCATCACATCCTGCAGAGGACTGACTTTCCACAGCAAACTCCCCCTGAGATCTGTCACATTTCAGGCTCAGGGGGGTAAAGCTCAAGAGAAAGTTGTTAGATTTCATTAACACAGGATGTGGGAGTTTAAGTCATTACCTGGAAAACTCAAAAGAGAGGAGATTACATTTACACTTTGGGCAGGACACACAGATCATAACATCCAGGCTAGAACACTTTGATGTTACATTTCTTTTTCTTTTTTTTAGAACTTTATTTATTTATTTTTGGCTCTGCTTGGTCTTTGTTGCTGTGTGGACTTTTCTCTTGTTGCAGCAAGTGGGGGCTACTCTCCAGTTGCTGTATGTGGGTTTCTCACTGCAGTGGTTTCTCTTGCAGACCATAGGCCCTTGGGCATGCAGGCTCTAGTTGTAGCACATGGGCACAGTAGTTGGAGCACAAGGGCTTAGTTGCTCCACGGCATGTGGGATCTTGCCAGACCAGGGATCAAACCTGTGTCTCCTACAATGGCAGGCAGATTCTTTACCACTGAGCCACCAGAAAAGCCCTGCATTTATTTCTTAATGGTATTTTCCCTGTTCCCAGAGCCTCAGCAGAAAGAGGGCAAGCAGCAAATATGCTCTCACAGTGACGGTCCTAGAAATGAGTAGCAAATTTATCTCTTGCTTGTCTTTCTCCTGGAAGTAGTCTGGCATATATGTGCTCCCCCAAGAGCCCTGGAGGCAGCCAACACTTTGACAGGCTCAGTAAATAATGAGCGAATGCTTTACAGAATGTCTTATTGTATGAGGGCTCCAGACATGAGACTTGCTGTGACTTGATGGAAACCACTTGCCAAAAGACCAAAGGTAGTCTATCCTGCTTCTACAGAGCCCCTTGTATCTACTTTATGCCAGAGTCTGGCTCAGATTGGGGCTAAAAGAGAAAGCAGATATGGTTCCTTCAAGAAACTGATGTAGCATGGATGCCTCCAAGAATTGGCACTCACTCGGTGCTGTACTCCTCAGGTATAACAGCATCTCCTCTTCTCTCTGTCTCAGGGGGCACACATCTTCTTACCAAAAACCTCCCAGTTTCACCCAAAAAGCAACCCCCAGGGTCAGTCTACCATCGTCAGAAGCTCAATAGAATTGGCAACTCTTGCTTTTCCCTTCTAATCTTTCCTTCTTCTTCCTCTTCTCAAACTGTCCCTTTTGAGCAAACAGCTTTAACCCTTGGCTGTGGAGAGGTCCCGCTGCAGCCTCTCACCAGCAAGCCTGTGTCCAGATTCACCCTGAATGCTGTCTGCGCTGGACAGTTTCCCTCAGGGAGTAAGACATTGCTATGCTGAAGTGTTAATGCGTGTTAACCTAAACGGATTTTTAATCTTTAAAACGGCTTTCACAGACAAATTTTTCTAAAGTTTTGAGATATGGATCACTGACCTAAGAATGAGGGGAGGAGAAAAAGGGCTCCATTTGGAAGCTGGAGAAAACCTAATCCTCTTCAAGATGAACAGGTACCACAAAGATGGCGGCCTCTTTCCTCTAGCGATAAACTCCAAACGTAATCAGAATCAGGTCAGCTCACAAATCAAGATAAGAAGCCCTCATTAGACCTTGTTGGGCTTTCAAGTCAGATAGCCAGCTGCCTCCTAGATTATTCACAGGCAGTTCTGACTCAGTACAACACTGTCTGGATTCATTGTCCATACACACACACACACACACACACACACACACACACACACACATACACACACACACACACACACACACACACACACACTTCTCCCACCCACCCCCACAACTTCTTCCTGCTCCTCGGCGCCTTTTGAGGAAAGATGGGCTTCCCTGGTGGCTCAGACAGTAGAGTCTGCCTGTAATGCGGGAGACCTGGGTTTGATTCCGGGAAGATCCCCTGGAGAAGGAAATGGCAACCCACTCCAGTACTCTTGCCTGAAAATTCCATGGATGGAGGAGCCTGGTAGGCTACAGTCCATGGGGTCGCAAAGAGTCGGACACGACTGAGCAGCTTCACTGGTTCAGTGGGGGAGAGAGAGAGAGGTCGGTCGCTTAAGATGAGAGAAAAATCCCTCAGTGTAAATCTATACTTGAAAATACAAAATATTTCCCAGAGAAAGATTTCTTCTAACTAAAAGAGGCTGAATTACCTTTAATTGAGTTTTTTGTGTTTCCACACTCAGCAAGAATGAGGTCAATGATAAAAAAATTACACTCTTTCCCTCCACCTTTTTTTTCCAAAAATGATTTAAAGAAAAAGTATGAAATGCAAAAGACTGTTTATAAAATAGGGAAGAGCAGAAGAAAGGAAGTGAGGCAAGTAACACAAATGGAACCAGGGATGATGGCAATGTGCATCCCACGATGAATTCCTCACCACAGCTCTTGAATGGCAAGGTGGATGCTGTGTTCTCCAGCGGACGTCGAAGGGGACAGTCCCAGTGTCCATAACATAAAAACAAACTACTGTTGAAGGGAAGTACGACTGTCCCCTCAGGAAGTGGGAGGGGTCCTTCTAATTAGGACAACATTCTCACAGCAGACAGCACGAGTTCCATGGGGCTGCATCCTACAGCAGCCTTCTCCTCCTGGTCCCCTCTGTCTAGGCGATGACGGTGCAGCAAAATGCCCCTCAGAAAAAGAAGCTCTCCAGGGCCCACTCAGTGTAACACGAGCCTTAAGGTCCCGACAAATCCTGCATGATCCAGGCTGTGAACCATCCAAGGAAAGCAATGGGCTCGGCTTAATTTGCTCCAGTGACTTTCTCATTGATATTGGGCAATAATCACCACCCCCTGGCAGATATGTGGTTACCAATGTGCTCTCATCCTCACTGCAGACCAACTGGATGTTCAAGGATATCCTTTTGCACATGCATGAAAAATGGGAAACCACAGTCCCAAAGTTCTAGTAAAATAGTGTGAACACAGTTTACAAAATAGGTGGAATCAGATGATCACTTCAGTCAAACTAGTCACATCAAAATTTTTTTTTTTATTCTGCACAGCACTCTCTCATGTATGCCCTCCAAAATGAATTACTTGGAAATATGACCGAAGAAAATGAGCTTATTTTTCTGTGACAGAGTTACGGTAAATCAGATAAAATAAAAATGGGTCACATGCATCAAGTGGAGGAGCTTTAAGTTTTTAATTTTTCTGATAACATCACTTTTTATGGTTATAATAGCTTTCCGATTTCTCCTACTTCTGTGTAAATAGAAGGACTGCACTCTCATGTCCCCTTGGGAGTTAGACGTGGCCACGTGAGGTATGGGCAGTAGATGGAAGAGCCAGTGTGTAGTTCTCCACCGTCCTGTCCCCCTTTGAAATCACCGACATACAGTGACAGAGCCTTCTTCAGTCAGAATCTCTGTGTGAGGTCCAGATACAGCAGGCTTTCAGCAACTGCCTGATTCTGCCTCTCTAGCTTACTATCTCAGGGCTGTGTATACATACAGCACACCCACCATTTCTTAGTTGGCAGCTTCTATGTTTGCTAAGGGCTTCCCCAGTGGTTCAGTGGTAAAGAATCCGCCTGCCAATCCAGGAGACACAGGAGACACGGGTTCAGTCCCTGGGTCGGGAAGATCACCTGGAAAAGGGCATGGCAACCCACTCCAGTATTCTTGCCTGGAGAATCCCATGGACAGAGAAGCCTGGCGGGCTACAGTTCATAGGGTCGTAGAAGAGTCGGACTCAACTGAAGTGACTGAGCATGCATGTGTTTGCTACAGTCTCAGTCTGGGAAGCCTTTTCCTATCCTGTCCTTACAATATCCACATAAATAACTCCCTCTGATAAGGCCCAACTCAGATTACCTCTTCCAGAAAGCACTCTTCAATCACCATCCCATCCTGGAACTGCATGAGATATACATTTGTGTGTGTGTGCTTCCAGAACATCCTGCACATTGTGCTAATGTTGCCCATCAAACCGAAATGGTCTGACTCTCCCTCATCTGGTTTTAAGCTCCCTGAATTGAAGTAGACACTAACCTGTTCAGAATCTCTGTTATCTCAGGGCCCAGGTCAGTACCTAACCCATAGGATGTGCTCAGCGATATGTCTGTTGGGTGAGTGAATGACTGACTTCATGAAGGAATGAATGGAAACGAGCAAGTGTTGAAGCAAAGGAGAGACGTCCATTCCACAAAGACCACACTAAGGTCTCAAGTGTGTGTCCACGTGCATGTGCGCTCAGTCGTGTCTGACTCTTTGCGACATCATGGACTATATAGCCCACCAGGTTCTTTTGTCCATGGGGTTCTCCAGGCAAGAATACTGGAGTGGGTTGCTATTTCCTATTCCAGGGGATCTTCCCAACCTAGGGATCGAAGCGGGATCTCTTGTGTCTCCTGCATTGGCAGGCAGATTCTTTACCACTGGCGACACCTGGAAGGCCCAAAGAACTCAAGAGATTTTATTTTCTGCTAGCTATTTCTACTAGTATATGATGACCACTCAATAACTATTTATGGAATTGAATACCAGATTAAAGCCTTTTTTTGTGTTCTTATGTCAAAATTTACCACCCACTTCAGAAAAGAGACTTTATTGTGGGAGATTTGTTATTTAGGCTTTCCAAGGTTTGCTTACTAACACACATGAACTCAAGTGACATCCTGGGGGCTTGTTCAGTGTGGTGACATTGGCCAAACCAATTAAGCTCTCCCTTTTCATCTGTTAAATAAGAAGACAGGCCCATATATCTCTCAGTTTAAGTACCTCCCAGTACTGAAAACAATACCAGACAAAATTTTAAATGACAGACACAAAGTAGTTGGCCTTTTGAAATTGAGCCAGAAAGTAAAATCCTGGAATAAAGTAGAAATTACATGTATATTGTGCCTCCAACCTACTGATAAAAATAATACTGGCCATTCTCATAAAACAACTGCTATACCAGCGTTCTTCCCTCTGCTTGTGAAGGTCAAGTTCATGGTGTGAATGGTGTCCCTCCCATTATATTAACATGTTCAGACACCAGGCTGGCATTTCAGGCTGGTTTATGAAAGAACCGAAAAAGGTCAGGATTTTAGTTCTTTATCTTCATTATTGCACTGTTTATACAACAAACATCCACAGGCAGTTTCCCTATTCATGTTGCTTAGTGACAAGAGCATTCTCTCCTTCCAATGAAATATATTAAAAAGGTAAAAAAAAAAAAAAAAAGAAAAGCTAGGTCAAACTTTCTCAAAGTCTCAGGAAATGAGAAACCACAAGCAAAACAAAGCAATTTAAGTTCTTTCTAAGGGTAATATGAACTTTACTTTTTCTGATAGATCTTCTGTGGGGAGGATGGGGGCTGGAGGATGTTGCACAATTTATATTCTACTTTGGATAAATATAGTTGTGGTGCAAACAAGCTCTGGCCACTGAAGACTGCCCCACTGCAGTCACCCTTGGGAGGGTGAGTAAAGAGAAGTAAATGTTAAACTTTCTCTCAAGATGAAATTCTGCATTCTAAATTAGCTGAGTAGAGAAATCCAGCCAGAAGGAGGACCAGGGGGTCACAGGTATTCAGGACCATGAATCACGGTCAGGAAGCAAATGCTGAGAGAGTCCACCTCTGGAAGAATGAGCTCATTGTCACACTGGGGTGCCCTCTGTGAGAGTAAGATTAAACTTCCCTGGCACCAACCTTCCCCAGCTAGATGTTATGAAGAATAATAATGCTACCTGGCACAGAGGGAGGACTTGACGCTTATTCACAGTGACAAAGGGCTCAGTGAGTGGTTCACATTCTTTGCCATCATTATTTTATAGATGAGCTGACAGATTCCCTAAGCAGCCCCAGAGTCTGACACAGCAGGACTGGACTCGTATCCACGGGCCTGGCCTCCTGGTCACACACACACAGAGAAGGCTAATCAGATCTTCTGTCCTAGAAGAGCCTAGAGCAGCTGGCTGATGTCTCACTTACTCCCTCTTGTAGGGGTTTGGCAACATAAAGAAGTTAACCACCCAAAAGAACATGCACTTCTGAAAGGACACACTTTCCAAATATTTTTCTTAAATATCTCAGTTTATTGAATTCCTTGGTAGGAGACTGAGATTCGGAAAAAAAAAAAAAAAGCTAATAGCAGAGGAAGAAAAGGCACAATTAGATTAGGAAGACAGGTTTCATTTCACTTATGCTTTGAAATAACATAACAGGTAGGTCGACTGTAGCCAGAAGTGGTGGGCGGTGCCCAGTGTTTCCCCACAGCTTCCTGGGAAAATGGATTGCATAGTGTTGTGTTTGTGTGTGTGTGCTTAGTCGCTCTGTTGTGTCTGACTCTTTGTGGCCCCCTGGACTATAGCCCCATGGACAGGTTCCTCTGTCCATGAGATTTTCCAGGCAAGAATACTACAGCAGGTTTCCATTTCCTATGCCAGGGGATCTTCCTGACCCAGGGTTCAAAACCATGTGTCTTGCATCGGCAGGCGGATTCTTTACCACTAGCGCCACCTGCATAGGGTTGGTGCACAATAAATACAGGTGAACTAGAGTGTGGAGAACTTGGCTTTCATTAGGGCCCAGGAGAGAATGAGATGGCTAACTCTGCCATTATAGTTGAAAACCAAATCTCTTAGCACCATGAGCCCCACTCTAGCACTTATTTGAAAACCAATCAGAATAGAACCTCATAGCTGCCTTTTATTCCCTGAGCTAGAATTCCTCATGTTGCCACCAGCCAATAGCCTCAACTCACCAGTTTTTCCTAAGTGCCCAGCAAATACCATTCAACATTGAACCTACAAATAGGGAACTGTCTATCTATTGCTGATCTATTGTGGATGATGGTCCATTATATAAAATTCCCATTTAGATTTCCTGTGTTAAAAGGAAAGGTAAGTGCTGATGCAAAAGTAATTTTCCAGGGAATATTTCTCTATTCAGAATCTTTCAGGAAGATCAGAACTCCTCTGCTTTTGCAAAAAGAAAAAAGATTTGCAATGCACTTTGATTAATCTTATTATTAGATAAATCTCTTCTTTCTCTCTTACTTCAGAGTGGTCCCAATCCCCACTTTCACCCCGATCTGTTTTTAAGGCATAGACTATTAACCTAACAGAGTAACATTTGAAATACATCTGTAATGTATGAAGGAAGCATTTGGAAATATAAATTTTCTAAACAAAAGTGTTAAGCTCCTAATAAAGTAAGATAGATTTATTTTTCTTTTGTATATCTGTAGCATAATTTGTTTCCCCCATTAAAAGTCTAATGTAGAATACCAAGATTCACGGTTTTTCCCCTAGCAAAAAACATTAGCCTAATTCCCCCACTTAAAATGATTTAACTTCTCAGCAGATGTCCTAAGCAGGCTTGGGCTATGTTCAGAGGCTCTCAGCAAATTAGCTATAGTCATGTCCAAGGATGAGTAGACCTTTTCAATGCCTAAAGCAGATTATTTAAGAGAAAGAAAGGAAGCAGACCAGCCCTAGAATAATAATTTGAAAGCCATCTCCAAGCATTTGTAATGCCACAAAATCTTGATTTAAGGGATGATGTATTATTTCACAGATGCAGATATGCCAAAGGTCACACCACATCTCTAAAATCAACTGAGTGCAGCAAAGGCTGAATAAAATGCACTTTGGCCATGAGGAGTATGTTAATGCTGTTTCTCAGACTGTTCAAAAGAGGTTCTACTATTTATTCTCATTCAACATCGGGTCCTGGTGCCCTGGGCTTCCATTCACCCACTGGAAGGAATGTGTCCTCCTATGGTTTTTAAGTTGTCAGTGAATGACTGCATATAATCAATAAGCTACTAAGAGAAGCCAAGCGTACCTATAAACTAAGTTTTGTACACAAAATATAACTTATAATGGTACTTTGGGGTGCATACTTCACTATTACACATCACAGTAATAAAGAATAAAATTGGTGAGTTTGTGCAAACGAATTTAATTAGTAGTACTTTAATACATGGGCTTGGACAGCAAGGAGATCAAACCAGTCAATCCTAAAGGAAATCAACCCTAAATATTCACTGGAAGGACTGATGCTGAAGCTGAAACTCCAACACTTTGACCACCTGATTTGAAGAGCTGACTCACTGGAAAAAGATCCTGATGCTGGGAAAGATTGAAGGCAGGAGGAAGAAGAGGCACAGAGGATGAGATGGTTGGATAGCATCACTGACTCAATGGACATGAGTTTGAGCAAACTCCGGGACATAGGGAAGGACAGGGAATCCTGGTGTGCTGCAGTTCATGGGGCTGCAAATGGTCGGACAGGACTTAGCAACTGAGCAACAAGAGGGACTTCCCCAGTGGCTAAGCAGAAAAGAATCCATCTGCAATGCAGGAGATGCAAGAGACATGGTTTGATCCCTGGGTCAGGAAGATCCCCTGGAGCAGGAAATGGCAACCCACTCCAGTATTCTTGCCTGTACAGTTCCATGGGCAGAGGAGCCTGGTGGGCTACAGTCCATAGGGTCACAAAGAGTCGGACACGATCGAGCACACACATGCCCTATACAGTCCTATCAATAGGAATTAGAGTTGGCTACTAGTGGCAGAGAATCAAGAATAACTGAGGTGTAAAAATGATTGATATTTACTTTTCTCATTCTGGCTAGAAGATGTCTCCTTTCAGATATCACACTGAAGGTCTCTGCAGGGGTGAGATGGTGGTTTTGAAGCTTCTGGAATCAATCCATATCCTTTAGAGGAGAATCTGAACCCAGGGTGGGATTCACTGAGGAGGGTGATCAACTGTCTTGGTTTGCTGCAACCAGTCTCTTTTAGCACTGAAAATCCCATATCCTGGGAAAACTCCAGACTGGGACCAGTTTGTTACAGCTCACTGGGAGCCTCTTCTCAGCAAAGGGAGGAACACAAGTCTAGCCAGGTGACTTCATCAAAGTTCTGCCAGCCACAGGGAGTGGCCGCCTGACCTGTCCCAGCCCAAGCCTGATGACAGCTCTGGTCAACCCATGCAGCACTGTACCCCCACACATCGTCCTTCCTCCCTCATCGCCTGCCCTTGTTCCACAGATGCTTGTCAAACATTCATTCTAGGTCCATTTATCCATCAGCCTGGAAGAACGTCATTGTTGAGCCATCAAGAAGAAAAACTACCATGTCCAGTTTTTTGACAAAACCTCAGATGAGTGGCCTTCTGGCCAAGGGTCTGTGATTTCATATTGTTGGAGCATTCATTGTCCCCCTGGGAGTGGCGGCTTTCTATGTTTACTGTGGCTGAACCAAGAAAGAAGGCATGTGCAGATTTCTACAGAAATTATGATTCCATGGAAGATTTTGAGGAGAAGAGGAAGGCTGGTATCTTTCATAGTGATTTAAAACATAAAGAAATTCTTCGGGTTGAGTTCCATGGAATTGTGTCACTTACCTGTGTTCCTGAACTATGAAACTATGAGTATCTGGGTTGGAGAATAGTCTCTCAAGAAATAAATGATTAACAAATACTGTGGACACTAAAAAAAAATTCATTCTAAGTCAGGCAACATCCAAAGATTCTGGTTCACCAGGGACAGGATTTGCCATATGTTCAGCAAAGTTTTATTTTCCTCCCTCTTCTGTGGAAATTTCAGTTCAGTTCAGTTCAGTCGCTCAGTCATGTCTGACTCTTTGCAACCCCATGAACTGCAGCACTCCAGGCCTCCCTGTCCATCACCAACTCCCAGAGTTTACCGAAACTCACGTCCATTGAGTCAGTGATGCCACATAACCATCTCATCCTCTGTCATCCCCTTCTCCTCCTGCCTTCAATCTTTCCCAACATCAGGGTCTTATCAAATGAGTCAGCTCTTCGCATCAGGTGGCCAAAATATTGGAGTTTTGGCTTCAACATCAGTCCTTCCAGTGAACACCCAGAACTGATTTCCTTTAGGATGGACTGGTTGGATCTCCTTGCAGTCTGAGGGACTCTCAAGAGTCTTCTCCAACACTACAGTTCAAAAGCATCAATTCTTTGGTGCTCAGGTTTCTTTATAGTCCAACTCTCACATCTATACATGACCACTGGAAAAACCATAGCCTTGACTAGTTGGACCTTTGTTGACAAAGTAATGTCTCTGCTTTTTAATATGATGTCTAGTTTGGTCATTACTTTCCTTCCAAGGAGTAAGCGTCTCTTAATTTTATGGCTGTAATCACCACCTGCAGTGATTTTGGAGCCCCCCAAAATAAAGTCAGCCACTGTTTCCAATGTTTCCCCATTTATTTGCCATGAAGTGATGGGACCGGGTGCCATGATCTTAGTTTTCTGAATGTTGAGCTTCAAGCCAACTTTTTCACTCTCCTCTTTCACTTTAATCAAGAGGCTCTTTAGTTCTTCACTTTCTGCCATAAGGGTAGTGTCATCTGCATATCTGAGGTTATTGATATTTCTCCCGGCAATCTTGATTCCAGTTTGTGCTTCATCCAGCCTGGCATTTCTCATGATGTACTCTGCATAGAAGTTAAATAAGCAGGGTGACAATATACAGCCTTGACGTACTCCTTTTCCTATTTAGAACCAGTCTGTTGTTCCATGTCCAGTTCTAACTATTGCTTCCTGACCTGCATACACGTTTCTCAAGAGGCAGGTCCAGTGGTCTGGTATTCCCATCTCTTTCAGAATTTTCCACAGTTTATTGTGATCCACACAGTCAAAGGCTTTGGCATAGTCAATAAAGCAGAAATAGATGTTTTTCTGGAACTCTCTCAGAGAAGGCAATGGCACCCCACTTCAGTACTCTTGCCTGGAAAATCCCGTGGACGGAGGAGCCTGGTAGGCTGCAGTCCATGGGGTCGCTAAGAGTCGGGCACGACTGAGAGACTTCACTTTCACTTTTCACTTTCATGCATTGGGGAAGGAAATGGCAACCCACTCCAGTGTTCTTGCCTTGAGAATCCCAGGGACGGGGGAGCCTGGTGGGCTGCCGTCTATGGGGTCGCACAGAGTCGGACACAACTGAAGCGACGCAGCAGCAGCAGCAGCTGGAACTCTTGCTTTTTCGATGATCCAACAGATGTTGGCAATTTGATCTCTGGTTCCTCTGCCTTTTCTAAAACCAGCTTGAACATCTGGAATTTCAGGGTTCACGTATTGCTGAAGCCTGGTTTGGAGAATTTTGAGCATTACTTTACTAGATTCCCTGGTGGCTCAGACAGTAAAGCCTCTGCCCACAATGCGGGAGACCCAGGTTCGATCCCCGGGTCAGGAAGATCCCCTGGAGAAGGAAATTGCAACCCACTCCGGTACTCTTGCCTATAAAATTCCATGGATGGAGGAGCCTGGTAGGTTACAGTCCATGGGGTCACAAAGAGTCAGACACAACTGAGAGACTTCACTCACTTCACTTTACTAGTGTGTGAGACGTGTGCAATTGTGCGGTAGTTTGAGCATTCTTTGGCATTGATTTCTTTGGGATTGGAATGAAAACTAAACTTTTTCAGTCCTGTGGCCACTGCTGAGTTTTCAAAATTTGCTGACATATTGAGTGCAGCATTTTCACAGCATCATCTTTCAGGATTTGAAATAGCCCAACTGGAATTCCATCACCTCCACTAGCTTTGTTCGTAGTGATACTTTCTAAGGCCCACTTGGCTTCACATTCCAGGATATCTGGCTCTAGGTTAGTGATCACACCATCGTGATTATCTGGGTCATGAAGATCCTTTTCGTACAGTTCTTCTGTGTATTCTTGCCACCTCTTCTTAATATCTTCTGCTTCTGTTAGGTCCATACCATTTCTGTCCTTTATTGAGCCCATCTTTGCATGAAATGTTCCCTTGGTATCTCTAATTTTGTTGAAGAGATCTCTAGTCTTTCCTATTCTATTATTTTCCTCTATTTCTTTGCACTGATCACTGAGGAAGGCTTTCTTATCTCTCCTTCTATTCTTTGGAACTCTGCATTCAAATGGGTATATCTTTCCTTTTCTCCTTTGCTTTTTGCTTCCCGTCTTTTCACAGCTATTTGTAAGGCCTCCTCAGACAGCCATTTTGCTTTTTTGAATTTCTTTTTCTTGGGGATGGTCTTGATCCCTGTCTCCTGTACAATGTCATGAACCTCCGTCCATAGTTCATCAGGCACTCTGTCTATCAGATCTGGTCCCTTAAATCTATTTCTCACTTCCAGTGTATAATCGTAAGGGATTTGATTTAGGTCATACCTGATTGATCTAGTGGTTTTCCCACTTTCTTCAATTTAAGTCTGAATTTGGCAATAAGGAGTTCGTGATCTGAGCCACAGTCAGCTCCTGGTCTTGTTTTTGCTGACTGTACAGAGCTTCTCCATCTTTGGCTGTAAGAATATAATCAATCTGATTTTGGTGTTGACCATCTGGTGATGTCCATGTGCAGAGTCTTCTCTTGTGTTGTTGGAAGAGGGTGTTTGCTATGAGCAGTGTGTTCTCTTGGCAAAACTCTATTAGCCTTTGCCCTGTTTCATTCTGTACTCCAAGGCCAAATTTGCCTGTTACTCCAGGTATTTCTTAACTTCCTACTTTTGCATTCCAGTCTCCTATAATGAAAATGACATCTTTTTTGGGTGTTAGTTCTAAAAGGTCTTGTAGGTCTTCATAGAACCGTTCAACTTCAGCTTCTTCAGCATTACTGGTCGGGGCATAGATTTGGATTACCATGATATTGAATGGTTTGCCTTGGAAATGAATAGAGAGCATTCTGTCATTTTTGAAATTTAGGTCACCATTAACTGAAGAAGAGGAAAAGGCCATGGCAAAACTGCAAGTCCTCGGTGGCCTTAGTATTCACAAAATAGTGTGAATTAATATGAAGTCATTTAGAAAGTTTCACCATACATTAAGTTTAAAAAAAAAAAAAGAGTTCCACAGAACAAAGTGAACAGTGTAATCCTAGTCTATAAAAATAGATGAATATTTCTTTCTCTGTTTAATATATTGATAGGAAAAAAAAAGGCTGGAAAAATATGCACCAAAATGTAAACGGTTATTAACTCCAAGTGGTAGAACAGGGGTGAAGCAGTTGTGATAGAGATGAGGAGACCTATTCAAAAGCTACTATGAACTACTAGAGACTGTTGTGCAGAGAGAAGTAAGTCAGATAGAGAAAGACAAATATCATATATTAATGCATATATGTAGAATCTAGAAAAATGGCACAGATGAACCTATTTTCAGGGCAGGAATAGAAACGCAGACATAGAGAACAAGCATGTGGGCCCAGGAGGGGAGGAGAGGGTCAGACAAATTGGGTGATTATGACTGATATATATACACTGAAAGTGACAGTGTTAGTTGATCAGTCATGTCTTACTCTCTGCAGCCCCATGGACTGTAGGCCGCCAGGCTCCTCTGTCCATGGAATTCTCCAGGCAAGAATAATGGAGTGGGTAGCTGTCCCCTTCTTCAAGTGATCTTCCCAATTCAGGGATCAAACCTGAGTCTCCTGCATTGCAGGTGGATTCTTTACCATCTGAGCCACCAGGGAAGTCCATATATGCACTATGCTATGCTGTGCTTAGTCACTCAGTCATGTCTGACTCTTTGACTCCCCATGGACTATAGCCCACCAGGCTCCTCTGTCTATGGGGATTCTCAGACAAGAATACTGGAGTGGGTAGCCTTTCCCTTCTCCAGGGGATTTTCCCAACCCGGGGATCAAACTCAGGTCTCCCTCATTGCAGGCAGATTCTTTACCGTCTGAGCCACCAAGGAAGCCCATACACTACAATGTGCAAAATAGATTGCTAGTGGAAACTTGCTGTATAGTACAGGGAGCTCAGCTCGGTGCTCTGTGATGACCTAGAGGAATGGGATGGGGAGGGTGGGAAGAAGGCTCAAGATGGAGGGGTATATGCATCCTTACAGCTGATTCACTTTGTTGCACAGCAGAAACTAACACAACACTGTAAAGCAATTATAAAAAAGAAGAAGAGAAAAACTACCATGAAGGCAGAATGTGAGGACTTGGAGGTGGATTTGCTGCAGAGGGTAAGGAAGAGGGTGCAGCCTAAGATGACAGGCAGCCTGGATGGATGGGAAACAGCGGTGCAGCTGAGAAGAACAAGGAAGTCAGAGGGAGGGGAATATGCTTTCAGACGGTTTTGCTTTTGAGACATGGGGAACGTTGGAAGTCAAGATTCCCAACACATCATCAGCAACACAGAACTAGAACTTCGCGCTGGAGAGGGCTAGAAAGTCATCCACATGCACACACAACTTGAAGCCCTGGAGTGGGGGGAGAGGAGGCGGGCATGAAAAACAAAAGAAAAAAGTCAAAGGCAGGAGGTTGAGAGGAACAGCCACACTCAAAGGGGAAGCAGAGATAGAAACTAGGTGACAGGTCAGATAGGAATACGAAAAAGCTGGAGAAGCCAGTGTGAAACCAAGAAAGGGAAGACAAAGATGCAAGGGAGCTGGAGCTGCCAGGCTGGCCTCTCATTCTCTGGGCTTGGCAGAGTTTACAGTTGGAGAAAAAGAAGTCAGCTACCCCCTCCCTCCTGCCGCAGATAACCAGAGGTGCAGCTGTAACCGTGAATGAAGTTGAAAGTTTTGGCTATTACTCTGAATTAGACATCTTAACTACCGTTTAATACCTGAAGTAATAGTACTAGAAGACCTTTTATTACCTGAAAGTGACCATAAAAGCCATGGTCATCCAGGAGCAAGAGACCAATTAGCTCCACAGCACAAAGAAAGACAAAAGTAAAATTGCTTCATAATTACACCCTGAAGTCACGCTTCTTCAACATCACCATTACACAGAGACAGAGCTGCTGTGACCACCGCCTCTCCCTTAGATAGTAAGCAGGATGTCCAACAGAAATTTCTTTGTTGTCTGGGAATTGCAGCTAATTTCCAAAGTCGAAAATAATAGTGCAGTGTACCCCTGTTCGTAAAAGTCCGCAGTAGCAGCCAAATATTTCCCTGGGGCTATTTGACTCTGCTGCTATCAACCCATCACCTGCCTCTTGTGTGCATTTTACAAATGCACACAGCTCCTGTAGTTGGAACTGGGAGTTGCTGGCTTCATGAGAATCGCTGGAGTCTCTCCTCCCTCTTTTCTGCTATTCCTTTTATCTTGCTTTGTAACAAATCACTACAAATGTAGTAGCTTAAAAACACAGAAATTCCTGAGCTCTGTAGGTCAGAAACCCAGGCACAGTTCTCTGCTCAGGGTCTCACAGCTGAAATCAAGGTGTTGGTGGCTGTGATCTCATCTGATGCTCTGGGTTCTCTTGGCTCACTGATTATGGTAGAACTCAGTTCCTTGCAGCTGTAGGACTGAGGTCCCTGTTTCCTTACTGACTGTCATATGGGGGCTGCTCCCAGAGGCCGTGAACCCCCCTCACTGTGTGGCCCCCACCACCTTCAAAGCCAACAGCAGAGCCCCCCATGTCCAGTCCCTCTCACACTTTGAGTCTGTTTCCAGGAGGAGCCAGGTCTTCTAAGCCCTCCCCAGTTAGGCCAGGCCCAGCTCACTACTCTCCCTTAAAGGCAACTGTGCGGTAGAACATGACCTCATCATGGGGGTAAACCATCAGACCCACAGTCTTGAGGGAGTGATGCATGATGTACCCCCAGGGGCAGGTATCTCGGGGCTGTCTATCCTATAAAACTGCCTCCAAAAAGCCAGCCTAGGTGGGCTCCCAAAGGCTCCTTTGTGAAGTGTAAGGAAGAAGAGTTACTGAGGGGCTGTTCCTCAGTTGGACAGTCTCTGCTGCAGCAGACTTGCTGAGCTGCCTTCCTGCCTTTCAGAGGGAGCTGGCAGGATGGCGAGTGTGGCAATAGTGATGTTTGCCCCCCACCGTTTGGCATGGCCAGAGTGTGTGTGCCACCTGGGATTGCCACAGAATGCGGTGGGTTTTGAGCTGACTTCCCAGGACAGCATCCAGGAGCCCCGCTGGCCGTGGGGGTGTAGGGGGAAAAGGGGCTTCAGGTGCAGGCAGAGGACATGGGGCCACACGAGGCTACCATGTCAGGAGGGCATCACCCTCCCCAGTACCCCCACCCCAACCCCTAGCCAGCACCCCCAATTCCTCCACACAAGGCTATTACAGCTGGGAGAGAACAGCCACAGCCATAGCTTAATCGAAACGTGTGCTCCTTTCTCTAAGCCCACCTCCCCCTTCATCTCAACCACCCCTGTGAGAAGCAGAAGGGGAGAGAAATGAAAAGACCAGCCACACCCCGTCGGGTCCCCCAGATGCTCTGCCTGCAGGGCTCTCAGGAAAAGGATGTGACCTGAGCCCTAAAGCAGCTAATATACCACATCTTCAAGTGGCCAGACTGAATTTTGGGGAGTCCTGAAAATACCTGAGAAACAACAGGTTCATCACTAAGGGAAGGAAATGGAGAGTCGACAAATCATGTCGAAAGGTCAGCTTTGCAGAAAAAAAAAAGCCTCATAAGTGTTGCTCATCAAGTTTGCAGCATTTAATAAACCAGTTACACTCGAACACTGGGAACTGTCAACTTCGGAAGGGGACATGCTCAGTTCAGCGACCTTGGAGCAGGGGGAGAAATTCAGAGAGTGGCCTGACCACCGGGGTCCAGCTTCGGTGGATAACCTGGGAATTTCAGGAATGTGTACATCCGTGAGGGTGAGTGTATGTATTCACACGTGAGTGGGGAGTGTGTGTGTGGAAAGAGAGAGGGTGTGCTCATGAGTGCATGTGTGTGTTTGAGGCCAAGCATGGGGCAATGTTTGTTTCTGGGGTGATGTTGATGGTACAAGGCGGCCCCTGACCCTAAGTGGAGGAAGAAAGAAATGGAATAAGATGGACTCTAACAGGCAATGTACCATGAGCTCTAACTGCCAAAAGAAAAATAAGACTTTGAAAACAAGGGAGGTGGCAAAGCCAAGTTTACTGCAATGAGGATGCTCATTTAGGGACCGGCATCTTAATCCAAGGAGAAGACCCAATGTGATGTACTGTTGCTGAGTTTCCAGGGCTGCTAACTTGTTTTGCTCCCCAGCCATTTGTCTCTCTGTTAGTTTAATCATTTCCACAGCTGTTGTGTAATACAACCATAAATGTACCACTGAGCCAGTTTCTCCCAGCCAGTCCTGCTTCCACAGAAACTAATGAGAAGAGGCAGCACTGGGATCTCCACTGCAAACCTGCCAGAACTGGCCAACTGGGTTGCAGTGAGCTTGCTGCCCAAGGGAAGGGGAGATAGGTGGCCGAATGTGTCCTTTGTTTTCCCTTTCCTGCAGATAGCACATCTTTCCCTTTTTCTGAAGAAATCCATTCCTTCCCTAGTTCCCTGGTTCTTTAAGGAAAACAAACAACAACAAAAAAGCAAGACCTGAAGAGTAAAGATAATCATTTAAGCACAAGTTGGGGCTTCCAAGGTGGCACTAGTGGTAAAGGATCCACCTGCCAATGCAAGAGACATAAGAGATGCAAGTTCGATCTCTAGGTTGGGAAGATCTCCTGGAGGAGGAAACGACAACCTTCTCCAGTATTCTTGCCTAGATAATCCCATGGACAGAAGAGCCTGGCAGGCTATTGTCCACTGGGTAGCAAAGAGTCAGACACGAATGAAGCAACTTAGCAGGCGTGCACACAGTTGTGCAACCGCTTTTAACTCCATAAAGAGCACAGCTTCTATTTCCTTCATCTTATGTCTCCCCGAAAGCATTTCACAATTGTTTCTTGTCCTCTGTTTTCCCAATTGGATGACTTCAGTACCATCTCAGAAAGGCAGCTGTGTCCAGAATACCGTGCCATTTATCGAGTCCAAGAGAACTGTGACCATTGGCAGCACCAATCTTTACAGAGAATCCTGGAGAAACAAGTTGCCAACTTACAAAGGAAGTGATTTCTTCTGGAGTGTCCCTTCATCCAGGAACAGGAGTGAGCACAGTGTCACAGATTTTCAGGAGTCAGAGTGGGAAGTCACCACCCACGCTGAATCTCCTGTCTTACTCCTAAGGAAACCAAGACCTGGAGAAGTTAGCTTCTTTGTGAACTAGCCACCAGGAGCAGAGCTGCAGTTGGCTCTTAGCAGCCACGCCTCCCAGCTCCAGTCTCTGGTCCTGGTTCCCTGTGGTCCCCTAGATCTTGGCCTTCTTAATACTGAACTATAGTATATTTCCCCTAGTGTTGGCCCTGTAAAATATCCTTATTCCTAAGCAAAATGATTCCTACATTTTCTTTATTGGATATGTAATTTAGAGCTAAGATTTATGAAGCTCCACTGGGAGCCAAGACCTGTGCTGTTTCGTGCACTTTGACACATTGATAGAGGTATTTTCCAAGAGGCTGTAAAATGTAGGCTATTAGTGAATGGCATTAAAAAAAAAAAATCCATGGCAGAGAACATCTTTTCTCCTCCATAAAACCACAGAAACTAGTCTAGAGTTCACTAAAGAAATAAGGACTTAAAGTGTCCTTAGCTACTGAATTAGGTGGCTGGTGAGTAAATGTGGTATAGGTGTGTAGATGCGTGTGCTGTGGCTTGTACACGAAAAGCTAAGTCAGAATGAAGTTGGGAGTCACAAAGGTGATGGAGGTTGGAAAAGTCTAGAAGCAGAGACAACAGACTGTCCACGTATCCCACTTCATCTGCCCAATTAACCATCAACAGGCAGGTCACAGACTACGGGGGCAGCAAGAGGAGTGTCATTCTCTTATCATAACAGATGCCTATCTGCTACTGTTGCCTTTTTCTCTGTCACTTTGGCAAAACAGCTCACCCTGGTCTTTCTCTGGAAGATGCTCAATGCTTATCTTCTGTCCCTGAAATTGAGGAGGTTTCTCTACTTTCCAACTCTCGTATGTGGGTGAGTTTGGCAAGTCTGGGGGTAGCTGCTGTCTCATCAGCCCACCCCAGACTTGCCCTTGCCTTCGAAGTGAGGAGAAATAAACCTCCAGGGCAATCCAGTCCATCCCTTAAGGGGGCCAGGGATGGAGAGAGAGTCCTGGGTGTACCATTGTTTGGTATTTAAAGAAAACAAAACACCAAAGATGAAGGAATGCTGACAGGGCCAAATGACATCAGAAAGAAGCAGAAACCCCCTCCAGGAAGTGTTTATGTGGGTCTGAGTTATCAAGGAAGTCTTGATAAACTAGATATACTCTCTAGTAGTAGAGTTAAGGTAGTCTAATTAAACTCATAGTCTGACAGACGTGGAAAGTACTTGGCATAGAATTACTTAAGTGGGAAATGAATAAGGTTCAATCCTAGTGTTAAATGGGCCTTCTGAATTCAAAATCCAAAAACATGTCCTAAATTGTGTTCTACATTTCATGAGATTATATTCAAGGGTAAAGAGAGGCCACGTGAAGTAAGTCAGAAAAAGAAAAACAAGTATCATATATTAATGCATATACATATATATGTATATGGAATCTAGAAACACACTGCAGATGAACCTATTTGCAGGGCAGGAATAGAGATGCAGACCTAGAGGACAGACTTGTGAACACAGGAGGGGAAGCAGAGGGTGGGACAAATTGAGAGAGTAACATTGACATGTATACACTACCATATGTAAAATAGCTAGTGGGAAGATGCTGTATAGCACAGGGAGCTCAGCTTGGTGCTCTGTGATGGCATGGTGAGGGAGGGTAGGAAGGAGTTTCAAGAGGGAGGGGATATATATATACATATAGCTGATTCACGTTGTTGTACAGCAGAAACTAACACAACATTGTAAAGCAATTATTTTCCAATTAAACATAAATAGTCAATTTAAAAAAGAGAGAAGCCAGGGCTCTCTCTGAGGTGGGCAATGAGGCCATGGATCGAGTGTCAGGAGCAGAAAGAGACAGAGACCCCATCAGGAAAGTGTGGGGTCAGGTGCTGCCTTTATTTTAAATGTTGATGTTTTTCTCATTATGGAATTTTTCTTTAACTTTAATTGTTTAAAATGAATTATTAACATATTATTTACCTTGATTGCTGAGTTATTTTGCATTCCCTAAATTTAGTTACAGATGAGTGTCTCACTTATTTCACTCCAGTATAATCCCTGGTAAGGGGCCTGGTACATGCAAGTGTCAGAAAAGTTACCATCCATTATGTGTTGAATTGTGTCCCCCCAAAAGATGTTGAACTGTGGTGTTGGAGAAGACTGTTGAGAGTCCCTTGGACAGCAAGGAGATCAAACCAGTCAATCCTAAATGAAATCAAGCCTGAATGTTCATTGGAAGGACTGATGCTGAAGCTGAAGCTCCAATACTTTGGCCACCTGAGACAAAGAGCCGAGTCATTGGAAAAGACCCTAATGCTGGGAAAGATTGAAGGCAGGAGGAGAAGGGGATGACAGGATGAGATGGTTGGATGGCATCACCGACTCAATGAACTTGAGTTTGAGTGGACTCTGGGAGATGGTGATGGACAGGGAAGCCTGGCATGCTGCAGTCCATGGGGTCACAAAGAGTCCGACACAACTGAGCAGCTGAACAAAAAGATGTTGAAGTCCTAGCCTCTGGTATCTCGGAATGTGGCCTTATCTGGAAATAGGGACATTAGGGATGTAGTTGGTTAGGATCATCCTGGGGTAGACTGGACCCCTGATCTGGTGTGACTGATGTCCTTATAAAAATGGGAAATTCGGACAGAGACACATGTGAAGGACAAAATATGAAGGCAGAGATAAGGGTGGGTCATCCACACATGCAAAGATTGCTAGCAAAGAGGCAGAAGCTACGAGAGAGGGAAGGAACAGACTCTCCTTGCCACACTAAGAAGAAAATGGCACTGTGGACACACTGATCTTAGACTTCTGGTCTCAGAACTGTGAGATGTTAAATTTCTGTGGCTTAAGCCACCCAGTTTGTGAAACTTTGTCACAGCAGCTCTAGCAGACTAATACATCATTCTGCATCTTATGGAGAGACAGCACCACCCCCATGTCAGTTGGTCAGAAGGGTCCTATTTCAACCTTGTAGTCAGGAAACCTGGATCATTTCTCAGCCCAAAGATGTAACTATCGAGTCAAATGCCGAGGCCGTGGGGTAGGTAGGCTGGTAGTAGTGAGGATGAAGCAGTTGGAATGAGGCTGTGATCACTGTCAGGGCACAGCATTCTATAAAAATGGCAGTGCCAGGAAGGTCAGAGGAAAGAGCGCTCTTAGGGCAGGTGTGTGGTTGAAGCGAGGGGAGGTATGGGGCAAGAAGGCCACTTGCGGATCCCCTCA
Organism: Okapia johnstoni; assembly: GCA_024291935.2. Classification (NCBI taxonomy): domain Eukaryota; kingdom Metazoa; phylum Chordata; class Mammalia; order Artiodactyla; family Giraffidae; genus Okapia; species Okapia johnstoni. Next base: position 12,360,464 of record CM044324.1, read on the forward strand.
CAGGATGGCTGCTCATCATGGGAGAGAATTTACCCATCTGGGAAAAGCATCTCTGAGCTCTGCCTGAATCTGACCTCGAGACTTAACAAAGCTCCTACTGTGTGTGCTCAGCGCAGCACCAGTTTCTGTGTCAGAGAGAGTGTGTATAAGAACGAGGGGTCCTATGAGAATGTAAGAATGCTACCGAGTCCATGCTCCCTCTGCTTGTCACACGACAGGCCAGTAAATCAGGTGAGTTGTTGGGGCAAGGAATGGCGATTCTTTTTTTCAGCTGCATCAGGTCTTAGTCGGAGAAGGCGATGGCACCCCACTCCAGTACTCTTGCCTGGAAAATCCCATGGATGGAGGAGCCTGGTAGGCTGCAGTCCATGGCAGACTAGAGTCTCAAAAAACTCAGTCCCAATTCTGCTCCTTTTATACAGAGGACGAGGAGGGGGCAGAGCCCGCAGCAATGCCTACCAATGGCTGAGCAGGACTGCTAAGGTCACTCCCTAACTGTCGCTCGCTTGGGGGAGGGACCCACTGCGATGCTGACCAGTGGCTGAGCGGGAATCCCTAACAGTGGCTCACTAGCCGCTGTACATCTGTCCCGGGCCCATTACAAGAAAAAGGAGAGAGATGAATAACTCAACTTCCTCAACCTTTTTTCAAGGTTGGTCTTTATGAGAAATTCATTCTTGATTTCTGAAAAGAAAGCAACAGAGAGGGAGGGATGGTGTCTCCTGAGCTCACCATGAACTAAGGCGCCTGGACTGGCTAGCTCTGCTCACTGACCCTGTGCGCGAGTGACATTGTATCTCATGCGTGAAAGTTCATCCCTGAGAGTCACTTCTTTTACTTGCACAGAACATTTTTCTATTTTAAGGTTCCTCTCTGATGGTTTGAAATCGGTTGCCTTTGGCTACCATCTTGGCTTTACAACCCAGATTATTCTCCTGCTGTCTTTCTCCCCCTCTAGGTGGCTAATGTGTGTGTGGTTGGTAGCCTTTGCCTCATACTGCTTTCACTGTGTCCTGCCCGTCATTTGTTATGGACAGAAAGGAAGAGTGAGATAAGCAGAAATTCAGGGAGGAAGAAATCACAGGCCAGACTTTGGCTCCAGCCAAAAGCACATCGTCCAGTCCAGCTTCCACCAGAGGTGAGTGCTGGGTATGAGGGGTTGTCACATTAACAAAACTGTTCCTGGTTCCTCATGGGTCCTTGATCCCTGAGCATGTACATCATCAATCAGAACCTAGGCTAAATGGCAAAATAAACCACCAATATTAAGTGTAATGGGCAGCTATTGTGTAGGTGAAAATAAAAATATCTTAAAGTTTTCTGAAAGGTTAATCTATGATAGTGTTTCTTAAATTGAGGTCAATGGATCACTGGCATCAGAACCTCCCGGGATCCTTATTAAAAATGTATATTTCTGCCCACTAGATCCATTGAGCTGGCATCTCTGGAGATGGGAATTTTAAGCAGGCTCCCCAGATGATCTCTATGCATCTCTATGATCGAAGTTTAGAACATTAGGTATCACATAATAAGATGGCAGGATGTTTCCCTGCCTTGAGTGCAAGAACTTCAGTGAGTCCTCCTTTACCATTTCTCCGTGGACTTCCCTTCCTTCCAGCCCTACTTTTTAAAAAATGTTTATTTGCTTATTTGGCTATGCCAGGTCTTAGTTGCAGCATGAAACTAAGATCTTCAGTCTTCCTTGTGGCAGGCAGGACCTTTAGTTGTAGCGTGTGATCTCTTTGTTGTGGTATGTGGATCCAGTTCCCTGACCAGGGATTGAACCTGGGCCCCCTGCATTGGGAGCATGGAGTCTTAACCACTGGACCTCCAGGGAAGACTTGCCAGCCAGACTATTTTTTTACTGACTTAAATGATTTCTTCTCCCACTTCCTCAAAGTCTTCCTAACCCAGGCCCATATCTGATCACTTCAGATATTCTAGAATAGAGCCCAGCATTCATGGGATTATTTGGGTAGAATAATTACCTAGAGTACCAACCTGGCGCTCATTGAATACTTTCGTACCATGAAAAAAAAATTACCTAGAGCTCCTCAGAGTTAAAAGGCTTCATACATAGAGATAGAGACTTATTCAATACCTGAGAAGTTAAACTCAGATGTAGTGATCTTCACAGGGACTTGGAGTCTCCCGAATGGACAGTAAACCCTTCCAGGGCATCACCAGCCCCATAGTCTGGAGTCTCGTGCCTCATATGGACCACGGCCCTCAGTAGATGTTACTGTCTCCATGCATGAGGAAAACTGGCCACTGCTTTGAGATCCTAACAAACCTCAGGGCCGGGGCGCAGAAGAAGAGAGGCGATGGGGGTTTCAATCTTTTTGCATCACAGAGTTCTCATGAATTCTGGGCACCTAACCCAGGGGGAGGCCCATGTGGCAAAGCTAGAGAGTTCACACACTGAAGAATAAAACTGGGGTACATGCACTGCCCTGTAGGCTGAAGTAAAGTAAACCCTGTGGAAATCCCGCCACCCCCTTGGCTCTGTTGCTGACAGACGTCTGCACTGTTTTCCTCTGCAACATGTTTGTATTTCACTCTCAATGTGTGCCCAGCGCAGAATTTTCCATTTGTAGCTAGATTTGCTATTGGTCTAAAGTAGTTCCTTCTCAGATTCTCAAACTGTACATGATTGTGAGCTAAGTGGTGCCCAAGAGGAACCTAACACTATGCAAAGACCCCTGAACTGCTCTCCCAGACCTTGAGTGACTAGACAATCCCTCTTGCTGAAGCACCTTCCAGGGACCAGGAAAATCTTCAACACCTATTTTGCCTGTAAGTAAGAAGCTACTAGAAACCAGCTTCTTAAGTCACTATTGGTTTTCTTGTCACCAGTATTTCTAAAATGAAATAACTCATCAATGAAAAATAATTCAAAAACTTCACAGATACTCCCTGACCTAAGAGAATTACAGAGTGAAGTCTGAGCCTTCTTAATCTTTATACCTCTAGTGATTAGCCTGACATTTTCTAGATGATCAAGAAACATTTGTTAATCTCAAATGATTTGCATCAATCCCCTGCATCAAAGCAAGATGACTGCCCTATGTGGGAGGACACCACCAGAGCTAGCCTCTGGGGACTTTGACTTACAAAATCACACACAGGCATCCCACCGCCTCCACCCCTAAAATCACCTGTGTCTTTACCCTTTTCCATGCTAGGAACAAACGGTACCCATTGTGATTTGAAACACTGAGAGGCGGTCAAATGCCTTTAATTAATTAAGATGGATTAAATAACTTAAATAAAAGATTTCGAGTGCCCTGTTATTTAGCTTTCTGTTTAAATACTCAGTGACTACCTGCTCCTTACAAGCCATGAATCATGCAGTGAATAAATGATTTAAGGTGACTACTAGATTATGCCCAGGAGGGCCTGTCAATATGGCTTGCTATCAACTGCCACTTTATATCAAGGCTAATGGAATGAAATGTAATATGAAATTCAGGTTTAGATAAAAATAAAATAGTGGTTGTCTATTGATTAAATTTACCTGAAAGTCTGACATAGTCATCGACCAAATGTTGTATTTCTGAATGAGTCATGTGCTTTTAAGAGGCTTCCAGTAAAATACTGCCTGTATTTTAGACTGATCCTGAAAGCTTCTGTTCTGTAGGTTAACTCCTGTGATGCTCAGCCCCAAACATGCGACCCTATGGACCATAGCCTGGAAGGCAAGAATACTGGAGTGGTTGCCATGCCCTCCTCCAGGGGTACTTCATGACCCAGGAATCAAACCTGAGTCTCCTGCATTGGCAGGTGGGTTTGGTTTTGTTTTTACCACTAGCACCACCCGGGAAGCCCAAACATGACCCATCAGGACTGCAGACCTTGATTGATCCCAGGGCTGAGGACCCTTGGCTTAGACCACAGACCAGAGAGGGCCTTGTGATAAGCTTGTCCAAAGTTGACATTTCATAGAACAGGATACCTTTCTGCTATACCATCTGCTGTAACAAATTACCACAAACTTAGTGACTTCAAAAAACACAATTTTATTTTCTTACAGTTCTGGAGATCAGGAGTCTAAAGTGGATCCACAAGGATGATGTCCCTCTAGACATTCCAGGGGAGAATTCCTCTCCTCTCCCTTTCCAGCTTCTAGAGGTTGCCTCATCTGCATCCTTCGACGCTTGTCTGCCTCCTTCATCCTTAAAGCCAATAGCATAGCATTTTCTCTCCCCTCTGACCTCTTGCCCCTCTTATAAAGATGTTTGTGGTTACATGAGGCCCACCCAGATCATCCCGGACAACCTCCCCATCTCAATACCCTCAACTTAGCCACATCTGCAAAGTTTCTGTGCCACATAAGATAACATATGCCCAGGTACCAGAGCTTAGATTGGAGACATCTCTGGGGAACTTTTATTCAGCCTACTCTATTGTCAAAAGAGAAAATACTGTAAACAGACCACTGGAAATATTCCTATCTATTGACATAATCTTATCCATCTCCAGTGACTGTGGCAGTAGGAGCACAAAGCCTGGGCCCAGGAAACACTCAGGTTCCATTCTGTTCTGGCTCTGCTATTCACAAGCTCTGTAAGTCTGGACCAAAAAATTCATGAATGGTCATGTGGCTTAAGCATCAAAACCTAGAAGTGGCAGGAAATGAGGCAGGAGAGACAGAGGGTGATTGAATTGAAGTATCATGCTAGGAATTCCACACAGAAATATGAGTTCTCCTCTGCCCTGTGTACCCCTGTGTTGTGGGTACCTGGGACAGCACTGCCATGAAAAACAACTGATGGATGAGACACCGACTCTTCAATTTCATGAACCTGTACTGTGGCAGCTATTATGAAAACGACTTGTGCATCTCTGTCTTGCCCATTTGGGCTTCCCTGGTGGCTCAGATGGTAAAGAATCTTGCCCACTAATTCTACGCGACTTGGACAAGGGGGCCAAATCTTGTTCTATTTATGCTTGTTCTAGGTATGCTCACAATACCTAATGCCTAATAGGTACATGCTTAGATGCACCTAATAGTTAAGAACTTACTAGACCCATGCTCATATGCACTTAAGAGTTGAGTCAGACCGCTAATAAATTTAAAATTAAATGTTCTCTATTCACATAGATAAACGTAAATGTGAATGAAACCATCTGTTTAGTAGCATATTTATAAACTTTCTCACCTTGTCTCTTTAGTAAATCTCTTTAGAAATAGATCCACTAATTTTAAATACAAGATAAAACAGGCTCAAGAGAAATCTTAAAAACGCTGTCGACTACAGCAGATGTCAGATCCTGCCCATAGCTTCTCCATATTCACCCCTAGGTGTGCCAGCCCTGCAGCCCCCAAATGCAATCTCCTCCCACTCCTCGCTGAGGGCTTTCCCTGGCCTCCCGTTGGCTGAGGGGTCAGGCAGTTGTGTGGGGGAGTTCACGTCTTCTGAGGCAGCCTTCAGCGGATGACTGACAGTTCATGCTCATTGTAGAATGGAGCCTCCACGGCCCATAGTGCCATTCTCCTCAATAACGCATTTTTTGTTGGCTCTCTTGCTCCATCTTAATGCCCCACCTCCCACCACTCCCCTGCCAGTGCCTCTGGCATCACCACTCAAGTAAACTACCTGCACTGAATCTTTGTCTCGGGGTCTGCTTCTGTGACCACCAGTCAAGGATGACCTGCGGCCACTGGAAGCTGAAAGAGGCAGGGACCAGGTTCTCCCCCAGGCTTTGGAGGGAGCCCAGTTTGGTTTACTCCTTGGTTTAAGCCCTCAGATATTGAGCTTCTACCTCCAGAACTATGGGCATTCATCTCTGTTGTTTAAAGTCACCAAACGTGTGGTCGTTTGTTATGGCAGCCCCAGGAAATGACTTATTCTGTAACTTTTACAGAGAGTAAGTCATTCCTTTTAGGAAAACCTAAGCAGCTTAAGAAGTGCTTACCTCTCTTAGATGCAGGATTTAATTCCTGTTTTGAAATGGAAACTTACATTCAGAAGTAGTTACTTGAGGCAAATAACATTGTTCTCCTGCATAAAATCCTCCAGTGGGTTGCATCCAACTGAAACTAAAATCCTATCTCACTGAGCTACAAAGGGCTACATAGCTCCTCCCGCCTCTCTACCTCCTCTTGTCCACACTCTCTGGCCACATAGACCTTCCTTCGAATCCTGAATAAGACTTAGAGCCACTGCACTAGCCTTGTCTTCAGCCTGGAACCCTGTCTCCCTGATGACTGCACAATTGACCCCTCCTCTTCCTTCAGACCTCAGACGCCAGCTCTTGAGAGCTGGAACCCTCCTGGGTTCCTCTCTGAAGTCCCCATCAGATAGCTCTGTTATAATTCTCTGTGGAGCACAGTTTGGCATCTTTGGCTTCTTCCAGTAATCATGCTTTGCTCAATTCTTTCCCCTCCTAGACTGTAGGTTCCTCTACAGGTTCGAACCTTGTCTGTGTGCTTCACTGTGAAAGTGAAAGTGTTAGTTGCTCAGCCATGTCTGACTCTTTGTGACCCCATGGACTGTAGCCCTCCAGTTCCTCTGTCCATGGAATTCTCCAGGCAAGAACACTGGACAGTTTGCCATTCCCTTCTCCAGGGAATCTTCCCACCCCAGGATTGAACCCCGGTCTCCTGCTTTGTAGGCGGATTCTTTACCATCTGAGCCACCAGGAAAACCCTTCCCCCAATATTAGAACAGGTTCCAGCGTACAGCCAGGTTTCAACAAGTATTTGTGAGTGGGTATATAAAAGAATATACAAATTCTGGTGGAGATGCAGTTTAGTGGCTTTTATTGTTTCCTCTTCAATAATCGTTGTAAACCCAGATTGCTGCCATGAAGATATCTGGCAAACCTCAGTGAAAGAATGCCTGGCTCGTCCACAGGGCTCAGACCCTGACAATTCTGCCACAGGGAACTGTGGCCCAGCATGGACAGATTGGCTGATTTTTTTATTTAACAAGACATACTCCAAATCCAGGTTCTCACATGAGGCCACCAGTTTTTAAACATTGTCTCAAAATATTTTAAATACTCTTTGAGCCAACTGAAACATGTCTGCCAGTCAAATTCAGCCCAAGAATTTATTGTGCTGTGTCTCCTCTTCAGCCTTCCTGAGCTTCCAGGACAGTAAGAGGTAGATACTGGATACGTTGAACTGCCAGCTTATCAGAATTCATCAAGGGAAGGAACCCACACACATGTAGAAACACAGGGCCTAATGAGAATATCCATGTTGGCCCCATCCTTAAAAAAAAGGAAAAAGAAAAAATGAGAGTGAAAGATCACAGCTTGGAATAGGCCAGGCCTACAGTCAGACCCCAGCACTCAGAAAACAGTCTTCTCATTGTGCGGTGTTGCTGGTCAGTGAAGCAAGGCCCAAGGGCAACTGTGGATGCCAGAGCCCTAAGTCCTCAACCTGTGGTTTTAAGGCAAGAAGCCCTACCTAGGCCTTGCTACAGGGCACTCTCTCCATGATCAATGTGCACCACATGTTTACTCTTTATGAATATACTTCATTCAAACACGAGTTTCTCCCTTCTTCCTGGAATTTCTGATGACAGGTGTTACTGATCCACCCGGGAGGTCCCCGGCACGTTCTCAGAGTTTCAGACCCTATCTGTGGTTGGTTCTCTTTCACATGAGACTAAGGGGATAGGAATTTAGATCAGATGAAGTCCCTGACATCCCCCAGCTCAGTATGGAATGGGGGAAAGCCCCCGGTCAGAGTCTCAGCTTTTCTGGTTATTACCAGGTGACCACAGACAGGTCAGGTGACCCTCTCTGGGTCTCAGCCTCCAAATCTGTAGAAAAAGGGAGCTAGTGATGACACAGCCTGCAGACCCCTCCCTGTGTGACAGTCTTGGCTTGCATGACTGCGTTTCATAGGTGGTGCCTCCTGCTCCTTCAGGGGTCACTTATGGAATTCCAGGATGCCCAACACACCTGTAAGAGTGGAAGGAGCAGGAAGTGCAAGGACCCAAGAAAGGAGATCTTGGATGGGCTTCCTCTATGCTCTCATGTGACCAGATCATGCTGATGGAGAGCAAACCCTGACACCTCTTTGAACCAGGGCCTCAGAGCCGCATGCATCTCTTGGAAGGAAAAGAACATTGTTCTGGACAATTCTGGGAAAGATGTTGAGGAAGATTATTTTTGATCACAGACAAACTCAAAATATATTTGCTTCTTAATTCCTTGAATAAATGATTCATGGAATGCATGCATATTAAGGAGCCGAATGCTTTTGGGTTGTTTTCCTGGAACCCTCCATTTCTGAACAGTCTCTAAAGACCAGTAATAAATACACAGCTGCGCAGCTAAGTGATCATGAGCATGCGTGTCTGTTGCATTTGCTTTAGGAAAATTCATTAATAAATAAACATTTTCCATAAACATGCCAGATAAAACAAAGGTAATGAGATTCACTTTTAACAAGTCGATACTAAGAATAACAAATGATGACTTTTTAGGGGATTTTCCTGTAAGTTTCCTGAAAGCCTCATAAATCTCTTCCCTTACCTCCTTTTTTCCCTGACTATATTCTCCTGACTGAAACTACCCTCCTACAATGAAAAATCCACAGTCAATTACACAGAGTTACAGAAAAGATGGTGAGAATGTGGAAAATAGCAAATAATCCTGGGAGAGTCTTCTTCACGTTCAAGTTCTCTTAATGCCCCCAAATGATTCAAGGCTGCAACCCCATGTCTTTTCTCGGGATGACTGGTGTGGGATCGGCAGCCAGGGACGTAGTGTGATGTCAGGAGACTTAGAAGTGCTTTGTGCTGAAATGACTGCCCCCACCAACACAGGCTTCCCTGTGGCTCAGATGCTAAAGAATCTGCCTCTGATGCAGGAGACCCGGGTTGGGAAGATCCCCTAGGGAAGGGAATGGCAACCCACTCCAGTATACTTGCCTAGAGAATTCAATGGACAGAGGAGCCCGGCGGGCTACAGTGTGCATGGCTGCCCAGTCGGACACAACTGAGCAATTAACACTGGCTTTTGTGTCTACAATCCCTACAGTGGCTGGCACATCCTAAGAACTCGAATGAATTACTTGAGTCTGAATTGGCCAAGGTACAGGGTGACATTTGTTTTTGGCCAATAGCGTATGCAGCAGTCTCCGGGATGAAGAAGGGAATCCAACCAGGCTTCCATAGCTTGATACATATATTCTCTAAGTTTAAAATAGTCATGGAGAGAGCAGAGATTTGGAATCTTACAGACTTTGTTGAATCCAAGCTCTACACATACAAACAAGTTGTGTGAGCTTGCATGAGAGATTTAAAATCCCCAAGCCTACATTTAAAATTTTTTTTTTATTTTTGGCCATGCCATTTGGCAAGTGGGCTCTTAGTTTCTCGACCAGTGTTTGAACCCGCTCTCCCTGAGCTGGAAGCTTAGAGTCTTAACCACTGGACTACCAGGGAAATCTCCCCAAGCTTATATTTTATTCTCATTTATCAAGGACTATAATATTCACTAAATCACAGGATGGTTGAGGAATAGAATAAGTTAGCTTATGTAAATTATCTAGCACAGCATTGAACACAGCTGGTGCTCAGTGTATGTTTAGGTTTTCCTCCCAACTCACCCCTATACATTAAGCCCTTGGCTCTGATTCCTTTTCTTTTAATTCATATTCCTCAAGTAACCCAAGTAGGAAAAAAAAGGTGCTTAACAACCTACACAGAACATTTTTCTCTTATTAAGCTCATTGCATGGTGATTTATCAAAGTTTGTATTATCTGTTTTGCAACTTGGAGCTTAGAATGTGGAAAAAGGAACCTTTCTAAGCCACAAAGAATTTCTATCTATAAAAAGTTTGAAGATGTGCATTCACCTTTTTCAAGGCTAGCCCTTGTTTGGTAAAAAATCTCTAAGTGTTCTTTTAATTTTATAGATCTAAAAGAAGATACTCTATTATTTTTCCTAGTATCTAGACATAACCATTGACATGAATGCAGTTTTAATATTGAGAAGATAATTTGCTTGAAGAACTGAAACATTACTAGAATTAATTGAGCCAAGGCCATTTAAGAATTTCTTGCTTTTTGGTGGGGGATATTGAGGAAAGGGTTCTAGCAATGTCTCAGCTCTTTGTAACTTCAGAGGGCGGTGTGCTCTGGAAATTGTGGAAAACCTAGGTTTTAGACTTAGCACAAGATAGAAATAAACTGTATTTCCTACCAGAACATTCTTCCCACCAGAAGAGAGTGCATAGAAAGCCCCTGGCCTGGGTTTGGCACAGCCCAGCATGGACTTGGTATCATGAAAGCATTACTAATGAATAAATAATCCAAAAGAAACTGGTATCAAGCTGTTCCACACCTGTGTGTAAGAATGGGATGTCTCTATGGGTAGTAGATATTTCTCTGGCTAGTTATTGAGAAAAGAGAGTAAATTCTGGGACAGGAATCAAGGGCTCCGGAGTGGACCTTAGACTAGGATATGGACAGAACATCTCTTTTCTCCCTGTACCTCATGATAACCGGGCACCGACCATCCTAGGGGGCAATCCGTGGAGGAGGACCAGTTCTGGAGCTTTGGCAGAGCTTGCACAGGTGGGGCCATGAAGAATCAGCACACAGAGGAATGTCCAGAAGCAGTAAAGGCACTGGTGCCACGGCTCTCAGAGAAGGTGCCGCCCAAGAACACAAGGACCCACGGAGGGCACACAGCACAGGGTAAAATCTCTTCACACATAAGCCAAGGTTCAAGCCAACACTGTTTGGGTTATAAACATAATCTAAGCACAGGATATATTCAGCTTGGGCTTGGATATTTTGCTTACACACAGATTATGTCCCTCACCGTGCTCATCTCAATTCATTTGGTTAAGGTAGTTTCCAAACCAATTTTAAAGAGCAGAATCTGAACGGATTGAAAACTTCCATACCTACTCACCAAACCTGGCCTCCCACATCAGCCGAGCCAGTGAGCAAACCTGGAATTCTTGTGGTTGCTTTGACAAGGCTTTTTTCTGCATTATGCCTTTAACACAAAAATTATGAAAGGGAAAAATGTGTAGAGTCCAGTCCAGCTATGATATTTTTTATTCACCAGATACAAATTATTTCTCCATTATAAATACAATCCTGAATTGTGCTTTAGTGGCAAGACTGGTTCTACATTTTATTGGTGGAGGAAGCCCCTGAGATCCCTGCAACCCTTGGCTCAGTTGGAAAGCAGGACGCTTCTGTGAGGCTGTTCACCCTCTGCCTGATCACATTTCCAGATGCCACCCCGGCAAAACAAGGCAGAAAGAAAATCACCAGAGGCATATCCAATGCACAAGATAAACAGAAGCTACTAGAAAGATGTGTAGGATCAGTAACGAGACAAAAAAAAAGAACCGCAGAGCCCAGTTGTAACAAGGGAAGAAATCACTCACCACTCAGCAGGAGAATCACTGCACTTCACCGGGGCAGGTGAGCTGGGCATGTTTGCCTATTAAATCATTACTGGGATTTAAAGAACCTGCATGAGGCAAGGCCACAGATTGATTCACATGCTATTTATAATTCCTTAACAGTTTGATGTTTTGCAGTCAGAAAAATAGATCATGGGAATGATTCACTGAAAAAAAATGAAACATATATATTTAGTTCTCTCTGCTGAATAAAGTGGCACAACCACCTTTTGCCTTTTTTCCAATACCATGAAAATGTGTTTTTGTTATGCATCACATTATATAAAACGTGGTGCTGAGAGGATTCCTGCTTCCCTCCCCAGGCAGGAGTGGAGGAAACAGCCTGAATATGGAAATTGGGCCTCCCACAAACCACGCTTGGGGGCCCAGCGTGGGAGGGGAGACCAGCGTCATGAGCCCAAGGGTCTTCAGACTCTCTCTTCAGAGGGGCCTGGAGACCAGGAAAGAGGTGTTCAAATTGCCCTTAAACCCTGTCTCTAGAGAGCTTGGCCTGGGCCCCTTCATGAGGTTTTCTTGGGAAAGCAATCAAGGAGAAGGGTGGAGGTCAAATTCACGCATGACCTTGAACCCCTGTCTACCACCTAGGAAGCTACAAGCTGGCCACTGGCACTGGCTCTGCGGCAGGAATTCCTGTCCTTTACCAGGGGATCACCTGGAATAGGAGTCGATTACATTTTACAATGAAGCACCTTTGTTCTCTTATCCCAGGTCTGAAGGACAATCTAGCTACATTTTCAAACTATTGCTTCTGGAGAGAGTTGAAGAATCCTGAAGAGGTATATAATCTCCCGCTTGAGGAACGGTAGGTCTGGTTTCCTGGTAGCTCAGACGGTAAAGAATTGCCTGCGAGGCAGGAGACCTAGGTTTGATTCCTGGGTTGGGAAGATCCCCTGGAGAAGGGAATGGCTACCCACTCCAATATTCTTGTCTGGAGAATTCCATGGACAGAGGAGACTGGCAGGGCTTCACAATCCATGGGGTTGCAAAGAGACTGGACACGACTGAGTGACTAAGCACACACAGACATCTGCCAACCAGGAGCTGGCTTCGGGGAAAGTGTGTGTTCTGAATCACACAGGACCATCACTGGCACTTTCTGTCCCTTTCCCTGGGCCACTCTGCTCCATTTGACACTGGGAACCTTCCACAGCTGAGAAATTCCTCAATTCTGTTTGAACTCAAGGGAAGAAGGCTGAACCTCCCCCCAACCCACCTCCGCCCACCAAAGGCCTATCGTTGGTGGCTCTCTAATATATTGAAATGTCCTCATTAGACTATACATCCCTTGAAGTAGGAGTTTTTGTTTATTCATGTGCATCTATCTCCTATAGTCTGGAACATGACGTTGCACACCTACAAGGATGTGATGGCTATTTATCGATTGATTGATGGAGGCCTTCGACTAATTCAGCCATTCACATACAAACTTCCTCTGCATTGTCTGGAAGCCCGGAGACCAGACAGAGCTCAGCTCACTCATTTTCTTTCTGCTCTCTCAGCATCATGTCCAGAAACCAGATATTTGCAGCACTAATTCTATCCTTGACACCAGAATACCTCCATTCCCACAGCCAAATCTATGAATGCCCTTCTCTCCTGTGCTCGTGCTCAGCCGCTCAGATACGTCCAACTCTTTGCTACCCCATGGACTGTAACCCACCAGGCTCCTCTGTCCGTGGGATTCTCCAGGCAAAAATATTGGAGTGGGTTGTCATTTCCTTCTCCAGGGAATCTTCCCAACCCAGGGATAGAACCCGTGTCTCCTGCAGGTGGATTCTTTTACTGCTGAGCCACAGGGAAGCCCTTGTCTTCTTCTCTCTGGCATCTCATAATAAGAACCCTAAATAGTAATAATTCATTTGTTATGCCCTGTGCTAAAGAAAGCAATGCCCTTCTGGGAGGTGTATGTGTTTTAAAGAAGGGATCCCCAACCTCCTGAATCTCATGCCTAATGATCAGAGGTGGAGCTGATGTAACAATAATAGAAGTAAAATGTATAATAAATGTAATGCACTTGAAACATCCTGAAACCATCCCTCCACCACCCCAGTCCATGGAAAAATTGTCTTCCACGAAACCATTTCCTAGTGCCAAAAATGTTGGGGACTACTGTTTTAAAGAACATAGGCTAAGTGAAATGACCTTGACTTATCGAAATTAGAGTCCAGAAAGCAAACAGGACTCATCCCACGTGAGACTAAGCTTGCAATTGTTTCTCAGAAATAGATAAGTTCTGGAACAAATCTAATTACTTGATATCTAACCTGCCAGTTTCAATAGGTCACCATTCATTACTTGAGAGCACCTTAAATTCACAAGACAACTGGAAATGCCAAAGTCCTGAACATCATGATTACTCACAAAATAGCTTACTATAGGAAGTTTGTAACTGAGGAACGCAAATTTTTCTATTCATTTTTCTGATTCTATAAATTTTTCTGATCCTTTTAGTTTCAAAGTAGAAACAGAACATCTAAACGGGCCTCAAATGCCAGTATGTTGAAGCAAGGATTTTACCTCAAAATCATATCATATGTGAAAATTTAAAATAGTGTTACTAGAAAATCACAAGCACACAATTGTATAAATCATTTCTATCTTTGATCTCTGAGATGTTTAGTCTTATCAAATATCGTTAAAAGTTAGGAAATTTTCACCAGTGTTATATAATGGGAAAGAATGAAACATTTGAAACTAAGGAGCCAAGGTTAAATTCTTGTTCTGATAATTTTCTAGCTGTATAACTTGGGACACATCCTTGAATGCTCATAGCCCCATTTTCATGTTCTGTAAAATGTGAAAAATAATACCTATTTCATAAGAAAGCTGTGAGCATTAAGTCAGATAATAAATGTGGAAATGATTCAATAGAGCACTCTGTAAACTAGAAATTATTACGCCATCATCACTGTTCTTCATTTGAAAAGTCATAGTGCCAATGTATGCATGGCCCTATATTAGGTATCTTAATAGATCAAGAAAGAGTCCCATTAAAAAAACATTGTATTTTAATTAGCATATTTTATAATTCACTGGAACACTCTCTCTAACACTCAAGGACACTGGTTTTACATTAACTAATATAGTTCAAACATTCAAAGCACTTAGCTCCTGAGGATAGTGTCTAGAAAGTTTGACATGGTCAACTAAGAATAATTAAATGAATGAGCAGTAGCACCAGCAGTAAGAGGCCTCCTCATCTTGCCAGGTGGTTGGTTTTCTATGTGTAAATTTACCCTGGGCTTTTCTTTGTCTGGTCCTTTGATACTGAGAGAAAGACCTACTTTATGCAAAACCACTTCAAAATTATCTCAGAAAGATGAGAATAGCATATATTTTTTTCCCAAATATTTATTTTGAATTGAAGGAAAATTGCTTCACAACTTTGTGTTGGCCTCTGCCATACATCAGCATGAGTAGCCTTAGGTATATATGTGTCCCCTCCCTCTTCATTCTCACTCTCACCTCCCACCCGATCCCACCCCTCTAGGTTGTTACAGAGCCCCAGTTTGAGTTCCCTGAGTCATATAGAAAATTCCTGTTGGTTACCTATATTACACATGGTAGTGTATATGCTTCCACGTTACTTTCTTCATTCATCCCACCCTCTCCTTCCTCCCACTGCCAGCGTCCATAAGTCTGTTCTCTATGTCTGCATCTCCATTGTTGCCCTGTATAAATAGGTTGTTCATCAGTACCATCTTTCTAGATTCCATATATAGAGAATAGCATATATTTTCTCAAGTGTTGGAGAAAAAGCATTTTGTATCTTTATCGATCATGCATATTGAGACTAAGAAATCCAAGATTTTTTAAGGAGAATGCTTTGTAAAACTTTTAAAAAAATATTTATTTATTTGGCTGTGCCAGGTGTTAGTTGTGGCATGTGGGATCTAACTTTCTGACCAAGGAACAAACCTGGGCCCCCTGCATTGGGAGCAGAGTCTTAGCCACTGGATCACCACAGAAGTCCCTGTAAAACTTCTCTAAGAAAGAAATTCCTATGAGAGAATAAAAGGAAATTATATCTCAAAAAAGAGGGACAAAGTAAGAAAGGCTATGTATTCAGTCTTTAGAGTAACTTCATATGCAGAATCTTTGGAACAATGTCTATATCCTTGGCTTTTTTGGTATTTTGAACTTCTCTAATAAGACATTATGAGGTTTTTTTTTTTTAATTATCAGTTCAAGATGGCAGAAGAATAAGATGGGGAGACCACTTTCTCCCCCACAAATTCATCAAAAGATCATTTGAATGCTGAGCAACTTCCACAAAAGAACTTCTGAACACTGGTGGAGGATACCAGGCACCCAGAAAGGCAGCCCATTCTCTTTGAAAGGAGGTGAAAGTGAAAGTGAAAGTCACTCAGTCATGTCCGACTCTTTGTGACCCAGGCCAGAATTCTGGAGTGGGAAGCCTTTCCCTTCTCCAGGGGATCTTCCTAACCCAGGGATCAAACCTAGGTCTCCCACATGGCAGGGGGATTCTTTACCAGCTGAGCCACAAGGGAAGTCCCATCAAAAGGAGGTAGGGCAAAATATAAAAGACAAAAAGAGAGACAAAAGAGTTAGAGATGGAGACCTATCCTGGGGAGGGAGTTGTGAAGGAGGAGAAGTTTTCACACAGTAGGAAACCCTCTCACAGGCGGATCTGTGGGGAGTTTTGGAATCTCAGAAGGCAACATAACCTGGGGGGGGGGAAACACAGAATACATGCCTAACCGCAACTGCGGAAAAGAGAATTTTCCCGTGAAAGGCTCTAACCTAACAACCTGATGCGCAGCCTGGCCTGCTCACAGAACAAAGGATTGAGCGAATACCAAAGGAGAGCTAGCTGGCTGCATACCGGCCCCTGCCCGCCCGGAGGCAGAGAGGCAGGCTTGCAACAGCCAGAGCCAGAAGGCAAGGGGCTGCTGCAATCTCAGCCCCAGAGACTCGGGCATCTTCAACCAAACTGTGAGCAGGCTCCCAGCTGCTAACCACATTCTTCTGAGATCCTGAATGGTTGACATCCACCAGGAGGGTCACAGCCTGAGATCAGCTCTCCAGAGGAGACACGTGGTACACCTGAGACAGTGCTCTCACGGGGCACCTGGAAAACTGAGCGGCCAGGACCAGCGGGTGATTAACATGCACGGCCCACCTAGGACAATGCTCTTGCCAAGCACCTGGTCACCTGAGCTGCTCAGATCTGGGAAGGACACAAAACACATGCCCAACCCACAGAGACTGAGCCAAGACCCTGTTTCACCCTCAGTCTCTTCCATCAGGAGGCTTCCATAAGCCTCTTATCCCTATCCATCAGAGGACCAACAGAATGAAAACCACAGTCACAGAAAACTAACCAAACTGATTACATGGACCACAGCCTTGTCTAGCTCTATGAAACTATGAGCCATGCCATGTATGGCCACCCAAGACAGATGGGCCATGGCAGAGAGTTCTGACAATTTGTGGTCCACTGGAGAAGGGAATGGCAAACCACTTCAGTATTTTTGCCTTGAGAACCCCACGAATAGTATGAAAAGGCAAAAAGATAGGACACTGAAAGATGAACTCCCCAGGTTGGTAGGTGCTCAATATGCTACTGGAGTTCAGTGGAGAAATAACTCCAGAAAGAATGAAGAGACGGAGCCAAAGCAAAAACAACACCCAGTTGTGGATGTGACGGGTGATGGAAGTAAAGTCTGATGCTGTAAAGAGCAATATTGCATAGGAACCTGGAATGTTAGGTCCATGAATCAAGGCAAATTGGAAGTGGTCAAACAGGAGATGGCAAGAGTGAACGTCGACATTCTAGGAGTCAACGGACTAAAATGAACTGGAATGGGTGAATTTAACTCAGATGACCCTTATATCTACTACTGTAGGCAAGAATCCCTTAGAAATGGAGTAGCCATCATAGTCAACAAAAGAGTCCAGAATGCAGTACTTGGATGCAATCTCAAAAATGACAGAATGATCTCTGTTCATTTCCAAGGCAAACCATTCAATATGAGAGTAATCCAAGACTATGCCCCAACCAGTAATGCTGAAGAAGCTAAAGTTGAACAGTTTTATGAAGACCTACAAGACCTTCTAGAACTAACACCCCAAAAAGATGTCCTCTTCATTATAGGGGACTGGAATGCAAAAGTAGAAAGTCAAGAGTACCTGGAGTAACAGGCAAATTTGGCCTTGGAGTACAAAATGAAGCAGGTCAAAGACTAACAGAGTTTTGTGAAGAGAAAGCACTGGTCATAGCAAACACCTCTTCTAGCAACACAAGAGATGACTAGAAGAAGAAAATGCAAAAGGCTGAGAAAAGAAGAGAAGCTAAAGGCAAAGGAGAAAACAAAAGATAAACCCATTTGAATGCAGAGCTCCAAAGAATAGCAAGGAGAGATAAGAAAGCCTTCCTCAGCGATCAGTGCAAAGAAATAAAGGAAAACAATAGAATGGGAAAGACTAGAGATCTCTTCAAGAAAATTAGAGATACCAAGGGAACATTTCATGCAAAGATGGGCACAATAAAGGACAGAAGCAGTATGGACCTAACAGAAGCAGAAGATATTAAGAGGTGGCAAGAATACACAGAAGAACTATATAAAAAAATATCTTCATGACCCAGATAACCACGATGGTGTGATCACTCACCTAGAGCCAGACATCTTGGAATGCGAAGTCAAGTGGGCCTTAGAAAGCATCACTACGAACAAAGCTAGTGGAGGTGATGGAATTCCAGTTGAGCTATTTCAAATCCTCAAAGATGATGCTGTTAAAGTGCTGCACTCAATATGCCAGCAAATTTGGAAAACTCAGCAGTGGCCACAGGACTGGAAAAGGTCAGTTTTCATTCCAATCCCAAGGAAAGGCAATGCCAAAGAATGTTCAAACTACCGCACAGTTGCACTCATCTCACATGCTAGCAAAGTAATGCTCAAAATTCCCCAAGCCAGGCTTCAACAGTACGTGAACTGTGAACTTCCAGATGTTCAAGCTGGATTTAGAAAAGGCAGAGGAACCAGAGATCAAATTGCCAACATCCATTGGATCATCATAAAAGCAAGAGGGTTCCAGAAAAACATCTACTTTTGCTTTTTTGACTATGCCAAAGCGTTTGAGTGTGTGGATCACAACAAACTGGAAAATTCTGAAAGAGATGGAAATACCAGACCACCTGACCTTTCTCCTGAGAAATCTGTACGCAGGTCAGGAAGCAATAGTTAGAACTGGCCATGGAACAACAGACTGGTTCCAAATTGGGAAAGGAGTACATCAAGGCTATATATTGTTCCCTGCTTATTTAATTTACATGCAGATTACATCATGAGAAATGCTGGGTTGGAGGAAGCACAAGCTGGAATCAAGATTGCCGGGAGAAATATCAATAACCTCAGATACGTAGATGACACCACCCTTATGGCAGAAAGTGAAGAAGAACTAAAGAGCCTCTTGATGAAAGTGAAAGAGGAGAGTGAAAAATTTGGTTTAAAACTCAACATTCAGAAAACTTAAATCATGGTATCTGGTCCCATCACTTCATGGCAAATAGATGGGGAAACAATGGAAACAATGACAGACTTCATTTTCTTGGGCTCCAAAATCACTGCAGATGGTGACTTCAGCCATGAAATTAAAAGACGCTTGCTCCTCGGAAGAAAAGCTATGACCAACCTAGACAGTATATTAAAAAGGAGAGAGATTACTTTACCAACAAAGGTCTGTCTAGTCAAAGCTATGGTTTTTCCAGTGGTCATGTATGGATGTGAGAGTTTGACTATAAAGAAAGCTGAGCGCTGAAGAATTGATGCTTTTGAACTATGGTGTTGGAGAAGACTCCTGGGAGTCCCTTGGACTGCAAGGAGATCCAACTAGTCCATCCTAGAGGAAATCAGTCCTGAATATTCATTGGAAGTACTGATACTGAAGCTGAAACTCCAATACATTGGCCACCTGATGCAAAGACTGATTCATTGGAAAAGACCCTGATGCTGGGAAAGATTGAAGGCATGAGGAGAAGGGGATGACAGAGGATGAGATGATTGGATGGCATCACTGGTGCAATGGACATGAGTTTGAGTAGGCTCCGGGAGTTGGTGGTGGACAGGGAAGCCTGGCGTGCTGCAATCCACGGGGTTGCAAAGAGTCAGACATGACTGCGTGACTGAACTTAACTGAAGGAAAAATTTAAAAAAATATTTTCCACTATCTCATTTGATGGCAAAAGAGAAAGAAAGCAAATCAATGGAATATGGTAAAATTATAGACTGTAGTTAAATATTTCCAACGACCTGATAGGTTTTTCCAAGGTTGTTGTTCAGTCACTCTGTCATGTCTGACTCTTTTTGACCCCATGGACTGCAGCACACCAGGCTTCCCTGTCCTTCACCATCTCCTGGAGCTTGCTCAAACTCATGTCCATCAAGTCAGTGATGCCATCCAACCATCTCATCCTCTCTTGTCCCCTTCTCCTCCTGCCTTTAATCTTTCCCAGCATCAGGGTCTTTTCCAAAGAGTTGGTGCTTCCCATAAGGTAGCCAAAGTATTGGAGTTTCAGCTTCAGCATCAGTCCTTCCAATGAATATTTCGAGTTGATTTCCTTAAAGGATTGACTGGTTTGATCTCCTTGCAGTCCAAGGGACTCTCAAGAGTCTTCTCTAACACCACAGTTCAAAAGCATCAATTCTTCAGCGCTCAGCTTTCTTTATGGTCCAACTCTCACATCCATACACGACTACTGGAAAAACCATAGCTTTGACTAGATAGACCTTTGTTGGCAAGGTAATGTCTCTGCCTTTTAATATGCTGTCTAGGTTTGTCATAGAGGTAAATTTTAGTTAATTCTACTGAGTCTTATTGAGCTGTTCAAACCAGAACTGTGTTAAATTGTATTTCTTTATTTGCCTATCATCACAATTCAATAATAGTTAATAATAACAGTTACCATGTATCATCATTTACAATGGGCCACAGCCTATGTTAGCATCTTTGCCTACATTATGGCTTTAAATCTCCAAAATGGCCTTTGAAGTACACACCATTCATATTCATACTGTCTAGCACAAAAATTAAGTAATCACACCTAAGGTCACACATCCAATAAGAGGAAGATTCCAGGTCACATCAGTAGCAATGCTAACAACTTATCACTTAGCACATATGGTGCTACCAAATGCAGAAAGTGCTTGTTGGATATTAGCTGATTACAGTTTTGATTGACTATAATGAAAATATACTGACTTAGAAAATGTCATCTGCCACATGACTGTATATTTATAGATTTGAGTTTAAAAATTTGAAGTTATATTGCCTGTATAATATTTGATTAAATAGTTTCAGATAGCCAAACTACACCTCGACTAGGAGACTTGCACATAGCTCTGATAAGTAATCTATATTCTGACGTCATTTTGCTTTTGAACAGCTAAATTACATGGGGGACTAGAATCCCAGAAAAGATACTGAGGAGAATCTCTCCCATGCTTAACATGCAATGATTAAAGGGTGAAATAGTCCTAACCTTGAATTCACTCACCGCTTAGGTTATGCCCTGAACATTACATTTTTGCTGTAATTTTGTTTCATTTTGGTGTAAAGAGAGGAACTCTCATACGCAATGTCTACTGAGCTGTTGTGGTCAAATATTTATTAAAAAGACCATATTGATTTGCAGATTATGACTGACCACATATGAACCCTTCTTTCCAGTGACATTCTTATTTAAGGTATTGATTAAGGGCTTTTCATGCAGAAAGCATTTCTCTTGTCAGTTCAGTTATGCTGGCTTTTGTAATAAGCTAATTTGATTTCCTTTTTTAACCTTTGTTTGATTAGGGGAACGACATTTGCATTAAAATTCAAGAGAGATGAAGTCTGCCATCGATCTTGACTTCCTCATGGACCTCTTGTACTGAGCGAAAGATGATTTAGAGAATGTCAAGAGTCTTGGAACAACCATAATGAGAGAGGGAAAAAAATCACTTCAGACTTACACACCAGTAAGGGCTTATATGACAGAAAGGGCAATTGCGTTTGGTGGATATATTTTAGAGAAATCAAATTCAGGAAGTTTAATTTTGTTCTTAGGGCAAGTCATGAAGAAAGCTGCAAGATGAACTGCCATTAATAAAGTGCTCCCTAGTTAAACCAAAACATTTCCAAACAACTGAAGAGGTTAAACAAAACATATATATTGTTACTTGCCACAAAGGAGGAAGAAAAGTAAATTCTAATATTTCTTTATAAACATGTTCCTGGTAAAATACTAACCTCAAACAAGTTTGTGGTTAAATAGAGTTAATCCTTTTCATACTGTTCAAGCGGTTCTCAAGGCAAAAAAGAAAAAAAGCTTAGCACCAAAGAATTGATGCTTTTGAACTGTGGTGTTGGAGAAGACTCTCAAGAGTCCCTTGGACTGCAAGGAGATCAAACCAGTCAATCCTAAAGGGAATCAGTCCTGAATATTCATTGGAAGAACTGATGCTGAAGCTGAAAATCCAATACTTTGGCCACCTTATGGGAAGAACTGACTCTTTAGAAAGGACCCTGATGCTGGAAAAGATTGAAGGCGAGAGGAGAAGTGGACAACAGAGGATGAGATGGTTAGATGGCATCACCGACTCAATGGACATGAGTTTGAGCAAGCTCGGAGAGTTGGTGATGGACAGGGAAGCCTGATATGCTGCAGTCGATGGAGCTGCGAAGAGTAGGACGCAACTGAGCAACTAAACTGCGAGTTAATCCCCTCTTGCTGTCTCTGAGAATTGTGGAGATAAAACCCATATCAGTACAAGTCCTCCACTGGCGTTGTTGTTATTATTCAGTCGCTCAGTCATGTCTGACTCTTTGTGACCCCATGGACTGCAGCACACTAGGCTTCCCTGTCCTTCTGCATCTCCAGGAACTTGCTCAAACTCATGTCCATTGAATCGATGATGCCATCCAACCATCTCATCCTCTGTCCCACCTTCTCCTCCTGGCCTCAATCTTTCCCAGCTTGAGGGTCTTTTCCAGTGAGTCAGCTCCCCCAGGCTTAGTCAGTCCTCTTTCATAATAACACTCAAAGATATGTGCAACTTCTTACAGTTGCCTTTGACTCTGGATCCTTTTCCTAGGGAGGAAATCAATGTATTTTGTGGCTTCAATACCTTAGTTCCATTACTTATTCTTGAAATCTCCTCCAAAGATCTCTATTTGGATCTTTTCTGGCAATGAAGACTCTTTCCACTTTATGAGGAGTTTCACTGGGCTGGGGATTTTTAGTTCAAGAGAAATTAGCCTAAAATGAACCTAGAGATGTATTAAATGCTCAGTGGGATATGTGGAAGCTGTATCACATGGACTCACTCATTCCTTTTGCAATAGCGACTCAGAATGTGTTTCAGCTGACACAATGTAGGAGTTAAAAATATCAAAAGACAAGAAAGGGGAACAACTTGCAAGCAATTGGTTGCAAAATTTCTGGTTCCCAATATAATTGGAAACTCTTCAATTGGGTAAATTCTCATGATTCCAGGTCACTTAGAAGAACTTTGAGGGTCAGCACGTCTTTGCTAACTTCTTTCTTTCTCTGGAAAAGTCATTGAGCATATTTATTGAAAGTAACTTTCCATTATCCATTGTTCTGCCAGAGGTGATTCATCTCCAGTCCCCAGTTTCCCGATTTTACAGCTTAAAGTTGTGGCTTGACTCTCTTTTTATATTAATTCTTAAATTAATGTAAATTGATATATTTCTCCTTTAAAGTAACATAAGCTAAGATACTAGGAAATCAACTTCTTAACACATGTTCACCCATGGCGGATTCATGTCAATGCATGGCAAAACTAATACAATATTGTAAAGTAAAAAATAGATAAGTAAATTAAAAAGAAAAAAAAATAAAATGATTGCAGAGGGGAAAAAAAATAAAGTAACATAAGCTAAGATACTAGGAAATCAACTTCTTAAAAACCCAATTCAATTTGGAAGTATATAGTTGACTTTTGGCCTATGGCACTAGAGGTAAATCTAATGCTTCCTTTCTTCTGTGAGTAATGTTACACAATTATACACATTTTAAGGACCGCAGATAAAACATGATTATTCAGAGAAAGACCAATGTTCAGCTGATATCTGTGGTTCTGCAGCAATAATCAGATTCTAATTAGGAAAGAATAAGAACCACTGAATACCAGGAGAAGAAAGGACTGTAAAGAAGGTACAATCTTGTTATAGATGAGGAAATTTGGTCAAAGAGAGGGAACTGCTATATGAAATACTTCCAAATTAATAAAATGAGACAACTACAATTACTTTCAAATTCCATGAAGTTAGGTTCTTTTACAGTAAATATGGCACCATTAAATCTTATGCCTAACAAATAATTGAGATGAAAAATGTTCCACTGATGGCACCAAGCTTTCATACCGTTAGTAGTATGAAAGTAGGTTATCCATAAAACATGGCAAAAGAATTTAAGGAAAGTATTTTCATATGTCCCATATGGGCAAATCATTAACTGTTCTTTCATGTTGTGAACCAAAAAGTATCTCTATTATATTTTATATTGTGTTAAAATCAATATAATGTAATATAAAATTCATCCAGAGGATAACATATTTATGTATTCCCAAGGCATTTTTAGTTGAGACATTTATTTGGACTTTAATTTAAAAAATAACACTGCTTAGCTTCTGCCTGCATTGTTCCTCCTGTTTTATTACAGCCCCCAGTCCTGGCACCTGGGAAATTCATCAGACTCATCTCCGTGGAGGTTTAGAGGGCAGACACATCATTTTTTTTTTTAAATCTTCAGTTGCCCTTCAAATCCGCTGAACAGAATTCCTTATCTCCTAACAAAGATTTTACTAGAGTATTTTACGTGTAATTCATCAGAATAGCTGCTAAGATGTTCAATTTTGTTTTTAAAAGGTAGGAGCGTTGTGGCAGACAAGCCTGAGGTTTAAAAAGCCTGATTCTGCTTGCCTTTCATTTTCCCTGTGGCCTCTGAAGTGTGGTATATTGGTAACCACCACGTTATTATTCCTGTCTCAACTGACTCCTCATTACTCAAAGCCAATAATAATTGATAAATATGACTAATATCACGTGGAAGTTCGCAAAGTTCACTGCTAACCTTCATTCCAGCTCAAAATGTTTTCAAGGTTAATAGATTGATTTCAAGCCGAGATATGATGCATTTATAAAATGGGAGAAAATGAAAAATTTGGCATCACCAATATGCGAATAGTTTTAAATGATTCATTTGTTACATTTGGACTGTAGCCATGAAATTCATTTGATATATATCACATAGTTATATTCTAACCTAGACACTGGAAAATAAATTAATGATACATTTTAACATTAAACAATTTTATGAACACACACACACACTCACACACACACACACACACACACACACTAATCCAGGATGAGAATTAGAGTATTATAACTTACAGGCTATTCCAGCTGGGGGATACTAGGCATTTAAGACAGAGTCTAGTCTAGTCTAGTCTAGTCTAAGTTGCTTCAGTCGTGTCCGACTCTGTGCGACCCCATAGACGGCAGCCCACCAGGCTCCACCGTCCCTGGGATTCTCCAGGCAAGAACACTGGAGTGGGTTGCCATTTCCTTCTCCAGTGCATGAAGTCTAACCACTTTCAAAGACTGAGACTGCTCTCACACAGCTCAGTTACAGCCGTGACCCTAAGAGGCTAGTTGCCAATTGTGTCCCTTGGTGTCTTTGCTTGGAGGAAAGACAAATGAAATTCCTGACCTCATCTCAGTTCTGTGCTTCCTGCAGTTTTTGGCACCCAGGTTCCGGCCCACAGAATCTCTGTTTTGGCCACACCCTTGATTGGACTCATCAAGGTTTTTAGGGTCCCAGAGAGACCTTAACCACCGCCTTTCTGATCCTGCCCCATGCCCACTCTGAGCCCATTCCCACAATCTGTTTCTGAGCCTGGATTTCAATTCCAGTTTGATGAGGTTGGGGAGTCCTGGCCCCTGGCCCAGCTTTGCCAGAACATGGCCCACCAAACTGGAGGCAGCATTTTCTGGGAGGGCCTTCCACGTCCCAGTAAGCTTCCTGGTCCTCATTAAGAGCAAGCCACAGAGGCCTGCAGTTTCTTCCTCTCAATTGTTGTTCAGTTCGCCATCCTCCTTGATTTCACAAGGCTCAGACCGCTAACTGCCCCTGCTAGCAGACAGGACCGCCTTTATGTCTCTGCTCTTCCCATCTTTCTTCCTGGTTAATTAGCCCACCCACAATGAATATTGTGGTTGTCTTCTCCAGAAACAGTGCCACTGAGCTCCACTTACCTGCAGACGTGCACGCAAATCCCTTGGCTTGGCACTCAAGTCTTCCTACCTGCAATAACACTTTCCTGCTTCTGAGGTCCTTTGGGAATAGACGGCCTGTGATCTCCCTTGACTCAGCCCTCCGCTCACTAACTGTGAACTTGGGCCCGTCACTTAATCTAGCTGAGCCTCCCTTTCTCAGCTCTGCACAATAACGCCTTCCTTACTCATTGTGAGGATTAACCACATAGCGCAGACAATTTCTAGCGTGCTCCAGGCACACAACAAGGGCCCCACACACTTGTAAGAAGACTTTGTTAGCCGCCTGCAGTTCTCAGCATTTCTCAAAGGCTCTCTACCTGTTCACTTCCCACTCACTCTTTAAGGCCATGTCAGAATCCACTGTGATGAAGGCACACAGACTCTAATAACACAGTGGTGCTTGATCACATCTTCTTCTTATCATTTCCTAGTTTCTCGGGTTTGACCATCTTGTCTTTCTCAATAGATTATTGGGAAATAATCCAATAATTGTTGGAAATAAGCTCCAGGAGGGCAAACTAAAGTCTCATCCTCTGTCACTAATTTTTTGCTACTTCTTAGCCTTATCTGCTTCCCTACTCAGTGTCCCCTCTCGCCAGATATTCCTGAGGCCCTCCAGGTGTGCCTACAGGGTTCATTAATATTTCCCTCTGCTGAGCACCCCAGTGCCTCATCCTCCTCTGTGAGTTCCCATGATGCCTCCGTGAAGCATTTCCACAGACTTTGCTGCTTCTGCTGTGGGCACTGTCACCCCCTCATCACCATCACGTCCACCCTCCCTGGAGGTTGTCATGTCCACTGACCGTTATCTCATTGCACTGGGACCCTCGAGTCCTATTCCCTGTGCCCCAATGTCTCAGGAGAGCTTTTAGGAAAACAGTCTTTATTTAGGGAAACATTTGTCATGGGATATGAGTTTATGGGAAAGCAGCCAAGGAAAAACAGTGACAGATGCAGAATTCCCTATTCCAACTGGTAAGTAAGGCTTTGTTACTGGATTAAGTCTGTGGAGCTGGTTGCCTCGTTCCTCAGGCTGGGTTTGCTTCCAGCAGCCCTCAGTACCTCAAGCAAGTAGACTCCTAATGAGCCCCGTACCAAGTCCCCAGCCAGCTCTCATTTCCAGCACCAGCATGTGCTTTGGACAAGTGTCACAGTGCTTTACAGCACCCTGCTAGATACACACAGAAAAATAAGCTGAAGGGAATTCCCTGGCAGTCCAGTGGTTAGGACTGCTTCCATTGCAGGCGGCATGGGTTCAATCCCTGGTCTGGGAGCTAGAATTCCACAAACTGCGTGCATGCCCCTCCCCCCACCAAAAAAATCAACTAAAGGTCAGTGGACCAACTATCTTATTCTAGAATATAAATAAATAATTTTGGGCATTAAACTGAATCTGTATCAGGCAATTTTGGTTTTTTAAATTCCTGTTTTGAATGTTTTAAATTATTTGTCTTTCTCTCTTTTTTTTTTTTTTAATAAAAGTAAGCCTAGAGGAAAATAACATCTGTTATTTGAAACATGCATGTAGGGCAATTTGCAGCACATCTAGGTTCAAATAACCAGGTTGAGGAAGACTAAACTTTGCCAAAGCATATGTTCAAAGGAAAACTGATTTTTTTTTTTTTTTTTTTTTGCATTTTAGATAGCTAACATCAGAATCCTTCCAAACCCCTGCAGTGTGGAGGTTGCATTAAAGAATCTTGCTAAGGATACTTCTGAAGTTTTAAAAAGTCCACTGGCCTCAGAATTACAGCTCTCCCTCACCGTTTTGGTATGAACATTAGATGCCCCTGGTACAGGTAAGTGTCATCTCCAGTCTGGGGCTGCTAACTACGCCTAACCATCCCGGGAAGGCCAAGGCCATCCTTACAGGCATCCGTGGATCCTCAGTGCTAGAGGCCTGTTAAGCAGGACTCCTCCCCGATTCTGAAAGAGAAATAAGAGAAGGGGAGGGGTAGCTTGAAGAAAATAAAAAGTAAAAGAGAGAAGGCAAAGCGCTATGTTTTCCTGTGGCTGGTACTCTGGGTTTTAGTCTGCTAAACACAGTGGCTTTACCTGGTTACTTTAAGGCTTTCAAATCTGAATATAACATCCTACACAAACACATACCCCAGACAGATGCATACATACCCACCTTCACAAAGACTCTTTCAGAACTGAAAATACTGAGACAAATCAACAAGGGATTAATTTTACTGTTGTTGCCTTTTGTTTTGTTTTGTTTTGTTTTTGACATAAGTCAGGGGCAGGAGCACTATGGAATTTCCAGATGATACAATATACCCACTAGAAAATGGCATACACAGAACATTAGAACCAGAAGTGACCTTGCAAATCATCTAACTCAAGTTTCCTCAATTTGCAGATGAAGAAACCAAGGTCTCAAGAAATAAAGTTGTTTGTTCAGAGTCAGGGAAAGGCTCAAAGTTAAAGTTGGAATTAGGACCCCCAAAATCTCTCAAAATCAGCCTCACTTGCCACTCTGAACTGCTGTAATCATTTGCCCAGTTTAGGGGCTGAAAGCTGAAGCTGCTTCCTGATCCTGGTGTTGTACTGGGGTATTTGTGAAGAACTCAGCTGCTCGGGTATAAACATGTTTTGTGGTTTCCACACCTCTTGTGTTTAATATGCTACACGATAACTGAAAGACTTTTAAAAAGACTTTGAAAGAAATTTAATTGATACGTCCCTTATTTCTAGTGTTCTGTACTTTCATTTTTAAATTCTCTTTCTTTCTCTGCATCCCCCTACCTTGGCCCCAGTTTCACTGAGGAGTCATTTCTGAAACTTTAAGTTTTAGTAACTTTAAGCCATTTTCAGAAAACACAGGAAAATCAGTTAGAAGGAACCCCATTAGCCATGCCTTCAAGTCCTGTTAAATTACGTGCTTGTTGCCGTTCGGTGTTTAATTCCATAAGATCACCCTTCTATCACTCAATTTGGACAGAAACTTATGGAGACAATAGACAATCTTGGAAAAAATTGAAGAGAAACTGTTGCTGGGGGTGGGGTGGGAAATGGATGTAGCTGATAAATTACAGGGCTGCCTATTCAGTCATGAGCATGAAAACATGTCTCTGGATCAATGTATGAAAAGGATATTTAATAGGATGGAAGAAGTCATTTGAACACCTGTTTCCTTGGCAATTGAATGCACTGGTGCCAATCACTTAGCCTGGATCTACTCTCTGAGCAGAAAATGACCTCATCTCTTATTCTTTGAAGATTGAAGCAGCAGAACAGCATCTATTTTTAACAGGACTGGGAGCAATAAGCATGGCATTGACAGCTAGGAAAGTTTGTCTTAGAAAGTCTGGCCAGAGGCAGTGGGGAATCAGAGCCAGGAGAGGAAGAAGGAAAGAGGTTGTAAGCTTGTGTGGACACCAGCACATGAAATGAGAAGCACAGGACATAAAAACTCTGAATAAGGGGCCAACTCATCTCACCCTGAAAGTTTCGAAGCCTAGAGTCATAAATGCCTCTTCATCTCGCAACCCATTCTGGTCATGGAGAAGTTCCTTTTGAAGGGTAGCTGTCTATGTTGACTTTGTTAAGGTGGAAGTTCAAGCTCATTTATGAGGGTAGAGGATTCAAAGTACCCTCAGCAGGGCTCAGCTCTAAGCTTCACACGTACCCCATGGAAGGGCTCCCCTTATCAGGACCAAGCAATGAAATGTTAATATAAGCGTGTTTCTTCTCTGCATTTCTCTGAAAACTTTAGGCTTCCTCCATGCGACTGTGTCACGACTGTGTTTTATCAGAGACTCTCACTGAGCTTGGTTTTATTCTCTTCCATGTACCTGAACTTGGAGAAGGAAATGGCAACCCACTCCAGTATTCTTGCCTGGAGAATCTCGTGGACGGAGGAGCCCAGTGGGCTACAGTCCATGGAATTGCAAGAGTTGGACATGACTTAGCAACTAAACCATGTGCCTGAACCAGCATTGTGGCTTCAAAGAACACAATATTACAATTATCTTAGCCTCTGAAATGTATTACCCATGCTTCTTTTAGCTTTTCTCTTTCCCCAGGGATGAACAATGCATCTAGGATACATTTCCAAAAAGCTTACAACTTTTCTTAAAATAAAAGTCAGTCTCTTTACTGTATCCCAAATTTCTGTTTGATTCTTGACATATTCCATAAGAACCTCTTCAGTTAGACACTGATATCCTTCAGGACCCCCAGGGGTACATCTCACACAGGTTTCTTTCCCCACATTGGACAGTTCAGGGGGAGAGACCACAGACCTACTGTAAAATGAGGGGAAATATTTGGTGCTAGAAAAGACTCTTGAGAGTCCCTTGGACTGCAAGGAGATCAAACCAGTCAATCCTTAAGGAAATCAACCCTGAATATTCATTGGAGGGACTGTTGCTGAAGCTGAAGCTCCAATACTTTGGCCACCTGAGGCGAAGAGCCAACTCACTGGAAAAGACTGTGATGCTGGGAAAGATTGAGGGCAAAAGGAGAAAGCGGTAGCAGAGGATGAGATGGTTGGATGGCATTATTGATTCAATGGACATGAATTTGAGAAAACTCCAGGAAATAGTGAAGGACAGAGGAGCCTGGCGTGCTGCAGTCCATGGGTTTGCAAGGAGTTGGACACGACTTAGCGACTGAACAACAATACCTAAGTGTGATGCAGTGTCGTAAATTATAATAAAATATGATACAGGAAGTTGTGGGAGCATGTGGAATGTGGCAATTAATTTGGCCTGGGGGAGGGAGACCAAGGAAGGGCTCACAGAGAAGAGGTGTCTAGGCTGGCTTTTGTGGTGGAGGAGTGGGTGTCTCAGACAGGAAACAACATTTGCAAAGACCCAAAGGTGTGAAGATACATGGCACTTTCAAAGAATAGCCCATAGTCTGCTCTGGGCAGAGTGTGAAGTGCATGGGGTAGGTAGGTGGGGGCTGGACAGGGAGCAGTAAGACGTGAACCTAGAAAGGAAGGCTAGTGCTCCACTGTTAAGGGCTCACTGCCAGGTGCCAAGGACTCTGAACTTCTTTTGGTGACAAATAGAGAACCCCTTGAATTATCAGAGGGGTTTTTCTTCATGTATTCTTACCTATAGGGGTTTTGCCTCTACAGGTCTGGTGACATGTTCTTTAAACTCTTTCATTTTCCCCTTAGGTGCCCAGGAAAACTACACTTCACAGCTCCCATACAATTAGATAGAACCCCCTGACCGTCCTGGCTGATGAAACGTGGGCAAATCCAATAGACATTACTCTTAGAAACCTCAAGTGGAGAACTCTGAGACTAAAAAGATGGCAGCCTCACTAGATGGAAGGATCGTAGGTTCCAGAATCACTGCATGGAAGGCTATCCACCACATTCCCAATTGGCTTGTTTGAAATGTAAATGTTCTATGCTGTTAAGCTACTGAGCATCAAAGATCATTAGTGGTTCTACTGATTCTACTGATTCAATGGGTGAAGATGTTCTCAGGGCAAAAGTAGCTGCTTGCACAGATGGACCAGCCCAGTGTATGGACAAATACTAATGGCACCCACTTGCTTTTGGGGAAGAAGGACTTTCCCAGCATGGCCATTGCACCAGATTCCCTCTGACTCTCACTCAGCGGCAGCATGTGTGTACAGCTTCCCTCATCCTTCCAGCCCTGGTTGTCCACCTCCACAAAGCTCAGCACGGAATCAGCTCCATAAAACCCAATCACTTCTGCCATCCCATACAAGTCATTCATGGTGTTGCTTATGTTTTGTGACAATTGCCTCAAGGCCACAATTGACTTCATTTTAATTTGGTTTCATCTGCATATAAAGTTATTTATTTAGGGAGTGGTTGGGAGCTGTACCCTCTAATAGTTCAAAGCTCCATGCCTCTCAAGAGATAAGACTAAATACAATTTATAGAAAATTCTTTTGCCAGACAAACCTGAGCCAGTTCTGAAGAAAAGGGAGTGGTAAAAGGATGAAGGGTCAAGGATGATGAGGAGGCCATATTTGGAATTCTAAGCCCTGCCTGTGACAGGCTTATAACATGTGGCTTTAATCGCCGTTTTCCTGACCATGTTGTTTAACAAGGGCTGGATTTCCATTGAATCCAGACACTCAGGTTGAAGATGACAAATCTTTTAGGATTTGTCCTAAAAGATTTCCTCATCTGGGTATAAGATCCATGAATTTTAACTCTTTTAATGATCTGATACCTTGAGTTTTTATATTCTTTGGTTCTGAGTGAATGTGTAGCAAAGCAATTCAGAGAGGAGGCTGAGAGGTTATTGAACAAACTGTGACTGGACTACCTTCATGTTTTCAATACCCCTGCACTGAGCTTTATGATCTCACAAGTTACAACTGGCATCAATTTAATGAATTATTTCTGGAGGAAATCCATAACACCATTTTACAAAGTTTTATTACTGCCATATTTGAGTCATCTACTAAAATTGTTTTTATTAAAGCCTGCTGACAATTTAGACAAGATGGTACAGGTAGTTCACAAAAATGAGAGCTCCCAGAGGAGGCATCTAGAGAATGACTCAGCCTCCTGAAGTCAGACCCCTCAGGATCACATCTTGGCTCTTCCACTAAGGAGCCCTGGGACCTTGCACAAGGCACTCAGCCTGTCTGTGCCTCAGTGTCCTTCTCTATGGAGAGAGAGAGTTGCAACATTCCGACCTCACGAGGCATGGAGATTATATCGTTGGCTCACAACTTCCAATTCCTTCCCTGCTCTTCCAGTTCTCCCTGTAGACCTCCTCATCCTACTGACTGGGGCTTGGCCACTCAACTTACCAAGATGGTCGAGAAGGAGAGGAGCCATTGGCCTCACCTGAGCAGAGGTTTCTAGAAGCGCTGGGTATTCCCATCAGCCCTTATGTTTCGCCCGCACTCTGAGACCATCAAGTCTCATGTGGTAGCTACTTCTTCAGTCTGGTTCTGGAATGAAAAGACACATGGAGCAGAGCCAGGATGAGTCCAGCAGAGCTGCCAATGTTCAGAAATTCCAGAACTTTTAGGGTTGAAAATTGAAGCTCTCAGTTCTCAGGGGCAAAAAAAAAAGTCTTAAATTAAGGCAAAGATTGGGCATAGATCCAACACACCCACTGTTGAGTCTACTGATTAGACTTATGTGGCCCTAGCAATTTATTTCTATTGACAAAATGTCTCTGGGAAAAGAGAGTGAAGGTGCAGTCATCTGAATCTTAATGAGATCAAAGTACCCTAGGAGACATTTCTTGAGAAGTTATGGGTATGGCTCCTGACTCACACAGACCTTCCTGGGATCAAATTGACTAAAAATGAAAGCAGTTATGCAAATAGAGTTATGCATGAAATATCATATGCTTATATCACATAGGAAGCTGTGTATTTGTGTATATGAGTATAAGCATTAACTATCTCTAGAAGGATAAAGAAATGGGTAAAAACATGTCACCAGAGAGGGAAACTAGGTCAGGAGGGGATGAAGGCAAGAAGAGTAACTATTCACCACGTACTTTTCTGAGTACTTCCCATCTCCTGCACATGTGCACGTTCTATCTAGCCAAAGCCATATAAATTAAGTAATTTACAACCTTTGATCTACCAAAAGTAGGTGGAGGTAGATGGCACATTGGGCTGGAACATGTGGGTTTTCTTTTGGGGTTTCCTAGAAATGGTCTAGAGTTAGCATGATAGTTGTACAAAAGTGTAAATTACTGAAAACTACAGAATTGTTTACTTTTAAATGGTTTAAATGGTGAATTTTATGTTTTCTCATTAAAAAACAGAACATCTATCTTTTCATAGGAAAAAATTTATATTTTGTTTGTTTTTCCAACCTCACCATGCGGCTTTTAGGATTTTGGTTAACTGACCAGGAATCAAGCCTGGGCCATGGCTTTGAAAGCCCTAACCACTGGACCACCAGGGAACTTCCAGTCATAGGAAAATATCTTAAATTGTATATGAATGAACATTATGTGGTTTTAACAAATGCACAAAAAATAAAGCAATTTGCAAAAGGCAAAGATGGTGTTACTGATAGGTTGATCGTGTTATGCAAGTGTCAGTTTATAAAGGTTTGGGAAAGGGAGATGGTTTGACTCAGAATAATTCCCTACCTACAACGCCTCTGAGTGCCTTGAGTGTCCAGTCTGCTCCTCTGTCGCATTGAGAGATCAGGTTTCATTTTTGCTTTGGAGCCATGATCCAGGCATAGTGCCTGCTTCATGAGAGGGTAGAGAACATAGACGCTGTGTGGCACACCAATCAGACACAAGGATACTGAGTCTAACCAGAAGGAAGCCACAGTCAGAAGTACAGAGTGCCAGTTCAACCTGCAAGGCTGTTGCTAAGTGATTGTTCAGTCTTTAACTTTTCTCACTGAATATCCACTCCCAGTAAGAGCACCTTTTGCAGACTTCATTTGAAGTGAGAAAACATGTCTTGCTTTGCCTCTAATGTGTGGATTTTTTCAACTTTCTACTAACAGATTATGATCTCCAGACCTAGGTCTGAAGGCCAGTTTACCCAAGACTCTTCACACAGTAAGGTAGTCCACAATTCGCTATTTCAAGGTATGCGGGGGTGGGGGGACAAAGAATCACAACTGCCTAGGGAGGAAAAAAAAAAAGAGTTATAAGGGCAGCCTCCCTCTTGAGAGTTGAATTTGATCCTTTAAGGCCGGCAATTCAATCTTTTAAAAGGCACATCTCTGTTCTAATCAATCAAGCTTTCATTTCCAACAGCAATAACCTTCCCTAGGCACTCAAGAAATCAGAAATTAGAATCTTGGACATAGAAAGTCAATACAGAATTTTCTACTGAGTCGACCTGGTCCTACAAACTTCCCCAGGATTTTTTCAGCAGGAAATCTGATGTTCTAATATATCATGGGATACCAACACGATCTATCAGTTCAAATCTGTCACATTAGGTGGAATAGATGTGGTTTGCATCCAGGGCTTAAGGAAGAGAAGGTCTGATAAATCTGAGAAGAATCAAAGATAAGTAATGGTCTCCAGTGTGTTTTCCAACCTCTCATCTTGGGTTTGTTGTTTTGTGAAGACTATATCCGAGGTTGATTGACTAGATATTCTGGGCCTTAGGGGTTCTGATCCAAAGAACTTAGCTAGTGGCTTTGCAGATGCTCTTAGCCAACAAAAGGGTCAGACATCATGGATGAGATCTCAGCCCTCTGTCATCTTCATTAAGCTTTGTGTGAAGTGATAGGAAGAGTCATACAATCTAGGTGACCCACACACAATAAAATTTAAGGAATAAAATATTTTTAAGCGATTTTTTTTCTCCAAGGTGCCACATTAGAAATTTGCTCAGGGAACATCCAAATTTCCATAAGACTGGAAAAATAATAGTGTGGGCAAACATATTCTATGGGATGATTAGTCAATATTATATCATGTTATATTGTATCTTAACTGACTGATGTCTGGAGAGTTAATGGATGTGAAGTCACATGGCAAGGCATGTAAGAGTTGGAAGCCATTTGACTTTCTAAGCCTGCAAAACAGGGATCAGAATAGCTGGTTTGCCAGGAAGGCAAAGGAAATGAAGTTTATAATTACGTTTTGCATTCTGTAAAATTACATCATTGCTATATGGGAAGTTTTCAGTAGTAATAGTTCTGAGATCCTCACAGGTACACTGCCTCTCTACATTGTACGGCAAGTTCCCAGTCTGATATAATTCTTTTAGAAAAACACTTTACTGATGTATGATTGACATACGAAAATTTGTACATGTTTAATGTGTATCCAATTTGATGAGTTTGGAGATAAATATTAACCCATGAAACTATCACCACAATCTACAACAGAAACATCTCCAATAGCACTGAAAGCTTCCTCCTGCCCTAATTATTTACTATTGTTTTTTGTATGTGTGTAACCTAAGTTTTACCCTCTTAGCAAAATCTCAACTATACAATACAGTATTGTCAACTATAGGCTCTGTGATTTAAGTAGAAACCTAAGGACTTATTCATCTATATAACTGAAACTTTTGAATCAAATTCATAGTTGAAAATTTCTTGCCACAAGTATCCTGAAAGTTTTTTACAGCTTAGTTGGAAACTAATCTTCTTAATACATTAACAGTATCATCATAAAACAAAGGTAATAATATTGCATTCCATGACCCTTTTAGATAAGTTCTGATCATTTCATTAGACATGCAGTTATAAAAGTCACTTGTTATGATTGCATATTTAGATTGTCTTGCCACCGCTTTTTGTACAATGAATACATGAAATTATTCTGAGTCAGTAGAATTGCTTAAAAATCTTGTTAGCACTTATCTTCTAGACATTTAATAGGACAAACTTCAGCAACGCCATCTCTCTGAGTTGCTCAGCTACATGTAGATATGATATTTTTCCTTTGTTACCAAGTCCTCCTGCTGAGCCAACCACCATCTCGGGACCTGACCCAGGACTGCGAGCTCCAACACATCAGTGGAGGTATTCCATGCTGCGAGGCACTGGAGATGCACACAGGATGGAAAATTAATCCATCCTGTGGCCAGAGTTGGAACTGCTAGAAATCCTCCTGACTCCCTAACGACTCTGGTTAAGACAGCTTGGTAGTAGCTATTCTTAAATGCTTGGTGTGAGCCTGGGTGCCCCAGAATAGCTTTCATCAGGTAGGATGGGGCAGGAGACGGTCACAGTTGTTTAAAGGTTCAAACAAGCAGATCAGTCACTTAACCAGAGGTGGTGCTGAAAAATGTAACTGCCAGAGAACCAGTTTGTGGTTTGCAAACAGGACAAATGGGTGTGGGCTGAAAATGTGGCATAACCACCCAGGAAGAACTGAAATTGCCAAGCAGGAGGCATAGCTACACGCCCTGGTTATGACCTCTTGCCTGGCAGCTCCCTGCAACATAAGCCCATGTCCGTTATCTGTAAGAAAATGAAGGTACTATCTGAAAGTAAAGAAGGGCATAAGGCGGGACTTCACCTATTAGTGCAGGTCCAAGGGCAGCAGGGCGCGCCAAGGGGAGCCCTGGACATGGAGGAGACCCCAGTGCTCCTGCCCTAGCTCTGTCACTGACAAGGGCAAATCTTGCAAATGCTCTGGGCCTCAGCATCCTCATCCATGAAATGGGATTAACTGTACCAGCTGCATCTTCCTTGCAGTATTGGGTTGAGGCTCAAGGAAACCATCAACAAGTTTCTAAGAGCTCCTGGTGTTTCCAGAAGTGTAGATCTCGAGGGAGGGCTGGAATGAGGATGAGGAAGCATATCTGGCCTGGAGTATACACAACAGATTTTGGAGGAACTGGGACTCAAACCTGGGAAATAACAGTAAACCATTGGACAGTATTTGCACAAGGACTCAGTTTCAGAATACAACCTCTAATTCCGCTAAGATTTCACAAGCAAGAAGGGTGTCCATGGAGAGGCACAGCTAAGGTGGATCCTGAATGATGAGGACAAATGGGCTGCACAGAAGGAAGGAAGGACAGGTGTTCCTTGTGAGAGGGGCTGCGTCAAGGCTTGGAGGGAATAGCAAGCAGTGCTATTCAAGGAGGCATGAATCAACTGGCAAAAAGTTCAAGAGTAGGGAATGAAACGGTGTAGGTAGGATGAGACCAGATTAAAGTAGCAGTGAAACCAGATGGAAGAGGAATTTAGGAAGAAAGAGAAAGTTCCAGGAGAGTTCCAAGCAATAGTTTAAGGAAGATTAGTCTGGCAACTATTATGCAGGCTGGTTGCAGCTAAGATGGAAAAGAATATGGAAAATTAGCTATTAGCCATTCATAGTAGTGGTAATAGAGAAAAATGGACAGATAAAAAATAAAGGAAAAAACTGAAAAATGTGGATGACTAGCTGGATGTATAGGATACCCTGGTCCACAATGGCAGTCAAGACTGAGACCACTTTGTTTGCTCTGCTTTCTTGGACAGTGGTTTCAAGCCATTGTTTCCAGAGTATTGTGAACACAGTTGATTCATTGATAAGGGAAATTTTTTCTCACTGCCCACAGCTTTCATCACATGATTCTTTCTGTAAGGGGGATTTTCTTGATTCTTTCCATCTCGATTTAACATAAACTCCTGCTATCCAGTTTTGCAATAAATGTTTATTGCTGTGTCCTTTTATTGTTTTTTCACATTACAGGGGCACCAGAAGGAGAACAGAGGGAGAACAGGCCCAAGACATATGAAGATATAATTGCTGAAAAGCTCCCTAACCTGGGAAAAGAAACAGTTATCAAAGTCCAGGAAGCACAGCGCCACATACAGCCAGAACACATTGTAATCAAAATGATGAAAATTAAATATAAACAAAGAATACTAAAAGCAGCAAGTGAAAAGCAACAAATAACATACAAGTGAACTCCCATAAGGCTATCAGTTGATTTTTCAGCAGAAACTCTGCAGGACAAAAGGGAATGGCAATGTAAAGTGATGAAAACCTACAACCAAGAATACTCATATTTTTTTAACCAGTGGAACTCGGAAGCTTGAAAGTAGACTTTTGTGTAGAATTCATCATTCTTTATCTGAATCTGTACACTATTTGTATGAATTTTAGCCACTGGATCCCACTGGCAAGACGCAATTCCAAAGTAGTCCACTAGATGGAAGACAATAACTACTTTCTCCCCACCCCATTCCAACTAAATGAAAGGGTGGGAAAACTAAGCGCTGTGGCTACCCACATTTCTGTTTGCCTTCTAATCTCTTTTAAGAAAACACCGACTTTTATAGCGACATCTTCTATCTGCATTGTGCTGAAAAAGTGAGAGAAGGATTTTCAGACTACTGAGACCTAAGTACACACTTTTTTTTTTCCCCCTGAAGTTTTTGGTTTGACTTTGTTTGATTTTGCCCAGGAAGGACACGGTGGAGGGAACAAATAATGAACGTGGTTTTGATAACAGTTTGAAGAGAGAGACTATCGATTACAATACAGTATGTACTGATTGATTGGTTGATCTCTGCATGGCAGGGTTGGGGGAGTTCGGTGGGAAGGACATAGTGGGAAGCTACAGACGGAAGCGGCGGTCACAATGAATAACAATGAGATTGTTCCCTAAAGTCACAAAGCAAAATTATCCAAGGCTCTGTGCCACCGTCTCAGCAGAGCCCTGAAGCCCCAGGGGTGAGAAACTCCAGGTTGCTTAAGGGAGGCATTTAGCTTCCCTTCCTCCTCCAGGATAGAACTGCACTTCATCAACCTAGCGGAAAGCAGCTGACAGTGGACTTCACGCCTAACTCTAATATGGAATTACTTTAAAAAGTGACCCAGCGAGGATAACTGCCCTGCGCTGTTCGATGACGTCACGGCAGGCAGGAGGGTAAGGACTCCAGGAACCGCAGCAGCAGCGGCGGGGGCGCCAGGACCCGGACCCGGACCGGGATGCGCCCCGGGAAGCCGGCGGCTCCTGGCGGTAGCGAGGAGTGGTTAAGTGCAGGTAACGAAGAGGTTAAGTGCTATCCTCGTCGCGGCTCACCTTCCACTGCGGAGGGGCTGCCAGGCCAACCGCAGGCTCTAGCTGCGCTCACGTGACTTCTCCTTCCAGTTTTCCTCCGGGAAGCACGCGCAGATCTGTGGAGTATTATTACCATATATAGAGAGAAACTGCACGGCGAAAAACCCCGGAGAAGCCTGAGTCAGTTGCCTTAAGTAGGAGTGACCGGCCGCGGGAGGGGGTGGTTAGGAGGAAACCTGCCCTTCAGCACACATCATTACTAACGGTGTCAGGTCTGCTGATGATTCAGAAGACAGATCAGAAAAGGGAAGTGCTGCAAACGGGCACAGAATGATATCAAAGGGAGGTTAGGGACTTTTGGATGAAGGTCTGGAAAAGAATCAAAAGCTTTTACATCTATTCCTAGTGTTTCCATTTTGCCAGTGTGTGCATAGCTCAGAATACCTCAGTTGCCACTCATAAAATGGTCATAGCATCTAGCTCTACTTAGTTTTTAGTACTGTATTAAATTTTTCTGAGATTATGTCCATAATGCTTTCTGAACCTCTTGGAAGCAATAGATTCTCATTTTTTTAAACTTTCCTGTCACAGCCTATTGTCATCTGATCATCAACATATAGTTTTTTATATAGTTATGTTGATGATCAGACAATAATAAATAATGCCTGTAACTTGGGAAATTTAAACATTACTAAATAACCAGAGTGAGCCTATAGGCTTATTCTTGGATTCTATAAAATTGGCCCCCAAAAGGGCAGAGTATTCTGTGCAAGTCAACTAGGAAAACCACTCTAAAATGTTGCTAAGGTTAAATAAGCAAGGTAACAGAGAAAACCAAATAACTACCCGCTGAGAGTCTCCTTGTGTAAAGTAATAATTCTTCAGATTTCCAAATGTATCCCCCAAAATACTACTTTTCCACTAAATCGACTGTCATTTCTTTAATAGGAGGTAACATTCTCATCATGGAAAAATCAAGCAGTAGAGAAATGCAAAAAAGAAAAATGTGAATATCCCCTACAGTCTTACACTCCCCAGAGACCAGAGAGATCAAAACAATCCTGCCAGACCTCTTTCTAAGGGTAAACATGTACACATACACATACACATGCACACACACGGATCTGATCATAACATAGATAATGCTCTGCAAGGGACTTTCTTCACTTGATTAATTTTATATAACTTTACAGATTAATATGTATAAATCAACCCCCTTATTAGTACTGGCTGCAGCCATTGACTGATAGAACTGTTATCAGTTCTTCCATCTCTGATGAAGCCTTAGGGTTCCCCTCAGTGATGTTTTCAGATTACAGAAAATCTTGCAGTGAACACCTTTAAATTCTTACATATCCACGACCAAGTATTTCCCCTAATGGTAAATTATAATAAGAGGAATTTCTGTGTCAAAGTCAGAAGACTTTAAAAATGCTATAGTTTCATTTCTCTCCCTTTCCTCAAAAGCACTCACCTATCCACTGTGGACTTACAAAATATTCACAAAATGAAAGTTGAGAGTTATGTTTTATTCAGTGGGAATTTTTAGGACTTCAACCCTGGGAGCATCTCAAGTAACCCTGAGAGAACTGTTCCGAGGAGGCAAGGGGAGGAGGCAGGTTATACAGAAGTAAGTTTTGCAACAAAGGGCAGCTAATTGGAACATCAAAAGATTATTGTTAATTAAAGAGAACCAGATATCCCAAGTTATGAAAGATGCAAGAGTTGGGGCTCACTGAAATAAATCACTCCTTTATATACACCTCGGCTCTCGGGGGCCAGCACCCTGTGTTTTCACAACCCTGAGCTGCCTCAGGGCTCACATAGGGAGTGGCTACAGTCTGATGGCTGCTAGACTGCAGGTACTCTTCTCCTTCCTGGGTGCCCTTTGGGCTCACTAGCTCACTAGGCATGGTGGCTGCAATTGCTGATGACTGTGACATCCATTGCTTACTCCTATGGCAGGAAATATTCCATTTCTCACCATCTACTGAATTGTATGAGGGTCTATTTTCTGTTGCTGCTGTTTTTGAAGCTCAAGCCATTCTTGTTAAGATATGTTGGAAGTCTTACCAGTTTAAGCATCATGGTACTATGATCAAAGACCCCTCTAAAGAATATCAGCTGATCCAGCCATTCCGTTTCTGTTCCCCTGGTTTTCCACAGCAGGCAAACAACAACGGTGCCCACTTTACTATTAGTTACATGGGTACCTAAATGTGGAGCTCTGGAAAACCTCTCCCCAGAATGTGGCTTAGACATGACCTGTGGGAGATGCCTTCACTCCCCATTGCCCAAGTCTGAATGGTGGGATTTCCACTTTCCACAGCCCTCTGCAATGATGAGCAAGAGAGAGTCTGCAGGGCCTCCTCAGACCCAGGAAAAAGAAAAGGTGGATGAAGTGATGTCAGCCATTACTTCACATCTCTTGACACCCAGTGCTTGGTCCTTTGGTGCAGACAACTCTTCTGGAGGGGAGGCCAGGAAGTGTGTGGTGGAAGGCAGATCCCATGAGGGAACACTGCAAAAAGTCTCCCTCCCCTATGATTTTTTCCTCCTTCTCTTTCTTTTTTTTTAATTGAGGTATATTGACATATGGGCTTCCCGGATGGCTCAGCAATAAATGATCTGCCTGCAATGCAGGAGACTTGCAGGAGACGTGGGTTCAATCCCTGGTCAGGAAGATCCCTTGGAGGAGGGCATGGCTACCCACTCCAGTATTCTTGCCTGGAGAATTCCATGAACAGAGGAGCCTTGCGGGCTCCAGTCCGTGGGATCACAGAGTCGGACACAACTGAGCTATTAAACAACAACACTGTTGACATATAAGATTGTATTAATTTTAGGTATACAACGTAATTTAATATTTGTATTGTGAAGAGACCAGTTAACATCCATCACCACACAGTTACAATTTTTTTTCTAAAGATGAGAACTTCTGAGATTTACTCTTTATCCTCCTCTCTTGATTTATCCTTTGTTGTACCAGTTTTTATAATTTGTTTTCTTTATT
This sequence comes from Okapia johnstoni, assembly GCA_024291935.2. NCBI lineage: Eukaryota > Metazoa > Chordata > Mammalia > Artiodactyla > Giraffidae > Okapia > Okapia johnstoni. The sequence continues at coordinate 12,402,607 of CM044324.1, forward strand.
GACCAGGCAGTTCTACATATTAGTTTGGTTCTACTGGTGGTCACTATTATATTTTACCAAAGACATGTGAGTCTACATTTCTCTCTCAGACTCTAACAGCAATTATAGCAATGTCCTGGACTTCCTACCCCAATGGGAACCCTTTGCAGGTTTTTACTTTTTCTCCTCGCCTTTCTTCTTTCCTTTCCCCAAGCTTTACTGGATAATCTGTCCAGACACTGTAATAATTATTTTCTTACAATATGACTTATTTTTTAAGATTACTTTTAATTGTATCACACTTCACTTCTCAGAATTTATTTAGATTTTACTCTAAAATTTATTGGATTTTTACTACTTAGTGTCCTTCCTTATGTATCATATCTTTTCCTTTCTTGTAATCTTTACTCTGATTCAGATTTTATTTAACTAAAGTATCTTCACAAGTAATTATCCAAAAAGAGTATATGATTGGTATATTATTACATTCTGATTTTCTAAATATCTATAATTCATAGTTACCATTCTTTTCCTTGTTAACTTATAACTCTAATAGAACCTCACACCCTTCATGGTTCTTGATATTAGAAATGGGCTTTGAAAAATACTGCTGTCATTATTTGATGAACATTTTCGATTAGCAGATACAGCAGGTACTTTCTCTAGCTCTGAAGAATTGTTTTATATTATTTCATTGATTTTTGTCCTGCTTCCGTTTTTGCATTTAGAACTCTGCTTGTTCTTAGATTAGACTACTAAATCTGTTCTCCAAGGTATTTTTCTTTTCTCACAATCTTTCTTGTGTGTATCCTCCATCAGTGTAATCCAGATTTGGGGTTGTCATAATATTCACTGTCATTATTTAGATTTTTTTTTGGCAATTATGGTTTTAAATTTTTGTTAAAGAACTGTTTATTCTCAGAGCATTAATTTTGGTGAAAACCTGGTTTGTTGGTTGGTTGGCTGGTTTCGTGGATGCAGTATCGTTTCAAATCTCATTGTGAATATGAACTAGGAGTTTTATCCTAATTCCCCTGGATCTTGTTTCATGGAGGTCCCTTTGTTCTAAATGGTCATCTTGGTGCTCCCCTTCTGACCGGAAGATTCTACCTCTGTAGTTAGTGGTGTGTTGTTGCTGTCTAGCTGATTTGCTTGTATTAGCAGGTGTGAGTCTCTTTAGCACTAGCATAGATCTGGCTCTGGGGTCTCCTGGGAGGAAGTGATAGGAGCCTTGACCAATAGGAGTGAGTGAGCCACTTCTTAGGCAGGCTGATGATGAGGGAGGGCATAATGCAAGTGGCTCCCTTTCAGGTATGCCAGAGGAAAGCACCCTGGCATGCTGAGCCCTCTCCACAGGCAGGCAGCAATGGGGCCATCTGGGATTGGAGCTATTCCTCTGGCCAAATGAAGGGATTTGGGCCAGCGAGAAGATGACTTCAAACACAGATCTGACCGTGGAGTCCAAGGGTTTCCCTGAGGAGAGGGAGCAAGACCTCATGGGCTTTCTTTTAACCTGACACCCCCTGTACAGCCTCTGTAGCAATTTTCTGTTGCACGACAAATGACCACAAATTTAACGGCTTAAAATAACACATGTGTATTATGTCATAGTTTGCATGGGTCAGGAGTCCAGGCATGTCTTCTAATCAGGCTCCACCAGGCCACAATCACATCCCACATGAGGCTCTAGATTCTCTCTCAAGCTCATTAAGTGTTTGGCGAAATTCAGTTTCTTGCAGCCATATGACTGAGGCTCCTGTTTTCTTGCTGGGAACCGTGCTCAGTTCCTAAGGGCACTTGATGTCTCCTGCTGTATGGCCTCCAAAGGCATGCACAAAACATGCCTCACAAAACAATTCTCTGCAGGTTTCTAGGCCCCTTCAGGCAAGTGTAGGGTGTTCAGACTGCCATGTAATGGGTTAGGAAGTAATGGGTTTGTGACCATGTAGAGGTTGGCCTGAGGTCCCTGACATGCAAAATTGATTATTAGGGATGACATGTTTCAATCTGTTTAAGAAGAACACAGTCTCTAGGGAAGGAATTTTAAGACGGAGAAGGCAGTTTCAGTAATAATACTAATAGCATGATCCAGAGCAAAATCCAATGCCACAGAAGAACAATGAGTTTCTAGAAACAAAATTGTCTTGAGGATGCTCTGTGAAAGACACTGTGGAGAGAATGAGAAGAAGCCAGGGAGCAAATATCTCACAAGACATGTCCAATAAAGGATGTTTACCCAAAATACAAAAAAAAAAAAAAACTGTTAAAACTCAACAATAAGAAAATTAACAACCAGATTTAAAAATGGGCAAAAGATTCAAACGGACAACTCACCAGAGAAGATGTACAGGTGGGAAATAAGCGTAGGAAGAGATGTTCTACATCACGTGTCATCAGGGAACTGCTAATTAAAACAATAATGAGATACCAACACACACCTATTAGAATGGCCAAAATCCAGAACACTGATCCCACCAAATGCTCACAAGGAGCATTTTAACCCTCATTCATTGCTGGTGGGAATGCAAAATGGTGCAGCCACTTTAGAAGACCATTTGGCAGTTCCTTACAAAACTAAACATACTCTTACCATATAATCCAGGAATCACACTCTGGTATTTATGCAAATAAGTTGAAAACTTATGTCCAAATACTGCCCCCCCAAATAAAGTGACCTCTCAAGCCATGCAAAGATATGGAAGAAACCTAAAGAGCTAGTTGGAAAAGGCTACATGCTGTATGATTCCAATTATATGACATTCTGGGAAAGGCAAAACTATGGAGACATAAAAACACTGGTTGCAAGTGAATAGGAGAGAGGGAAGGATAAATAGGCAGCCACAGAGGATTTTTTAGAGCAGTGAAACTATTCTGTATGATACCACCGTAGGGAGACTCTCTGTACTTTCTACTCAGTTCTGTTGCAAACCTAAAACTTCGGTTGATCTAAAAAACAAAGTCTATGTAAATATTATGAGGAACATGGGTTTCTGAAGGATCTGTAAAGGCTGGCTTGAACATATGCGTAGCTGATGTTCAGTGTTCCTTCCAGCCCAGTCGCTCTGGCTGGCACAAAGCCTGTGGCTGGCACAAAGCCTGTTCCCCGGGAGCGATGGCTGTGTAGCTCTGTTCACAGCCTGAGCACAGAGCAAACTCAACTAAGCTCCTTCTCAACTAAGGACTTCAATGGGGATGAGGACAGAGCAGTATTGTGTGAAGTAGACTAGCCACATCTGTTGCCTGAGGGTGACAGATATGCAACAAAACTCCCTTTGGCACTGAGAAACAGTGGCAGTGTTAACTCTTCAGATATGAGTATTGTGCTCTCTTGGGAATAAGAATCAGACAGATGACCCTTTGAGGGACACTAAAGTCCAAGGGGGCTTCCCAGGTAGGCAATGGTAAAGAATTTGCCTGCCAGTGCAGGAGACATTGGGTTTGATAGGAGACAGGAGACTTGGATTTGACCCCTGGGTCAGGAAGATTGCCTGGAGGAGGAAATGGCAACCCACTCCAGTATTCTTGCCTAGAAAATTCCATGGAGGAGCCTGGTGGGCAACAGTCCATGGGTTCACAAAGAGCTGGACACACAGAGCACACACACACACACAAAGTTCAAGGAGAGTCCTTAGGTGTATCATGAGGGTGATGAAAGAGAACACGGGAGGGAGAGTTAGACACTGACCTCCTAGATAATTCTGGAACTGGAGGGTTTCCATTCATTTTGGAAAAATAGAATAATGTAACATCTACTCACAAATGATTGTGTAATTTATTTTTTTCCAAATACTTTGTTTTATGTCCTTAAGTTTCCGTCGGTATATTTGGAACTCAGAGAGTATAGTATGTGCAGGAGAAGGATTTGGGAAGCAATCCATCCATCTTAGAGTCAAAACTAAAAATAGTTTAGTTAACTTTGTATGCAGATAACTTTTTAAAAGAGAAAACACTAGATTGAAATCATAGCATATTTGACAAACAACATAATCCATGTGCCTCTGCTTTCTTAGTGTATTGAGATCCCCTGGGAATATCCACAACAGGATGTGGCGAGGAAATCCTACAACAGCTACTTAGATGGAGTCTCTGAGTTGCTGCTTTGGTTTCGCTTTAATGCTCCTGGATTCTCCTGCTCATTAGTTTCCTTTCTTCTTCAGCTTCTTACTTGGCTATAAACTGGTCAAACCACACCCATTTAGAAAAACTATTATCAAAAAGAGAAAGAAGAAAGATAGAAGAAAGGAAGGAAGAGAGAGAGAAGAAGGAAGGAAGGGAGAGAGGGAGGAAGGGAGTGCTGGCGGAAATAACCAGCACTGATGATAATGTGGGGAAACTGGGACCTTTGTGCATTGCTGAAGGGAATGTGAAATGGTGCCATGCTACAAAAACCAGCACGGCAGTTCCTCACAAAATTAAACAAAATTACCATATGATCCAGCAATGCCACTTCTGGGTATCCACCCAAAGGAATTGAAAGCAAGCACTGGAGACAGATATTGGTACACCCACGTTCATAGCAGCATTATTCATAAGAGCCAAAAGATGGAAACACCCCAATGTCCATTGATGGATGAACAGATAAACAAAATGTCGTCTACACATACAATGCATACAGTGGAGTATTATGCAGCCCTAAAAGGCACGAGCTGCTGACACACACTCATTACATGGATGAACCTTGAAGACAATATGCTAAGTGAAATAAGCCAGACACAAAGGGACAAATATTGCATCTTTCCACTTACAGGAGGTACTCAGAGTGACAGTTAAATTCACAGAGACAGAAAATAGAATGGTAGTTTCCAAGGCCTGGAAGGAGGGGACAATGGGAGTTAGTGTTTAATGGGTAGAGAGTTTCTGTTTGAGAAGAAGAAAAAGTTCTGATGGTGAGTAGCAGGGGTTTATTTACCTAATGCCACTGAACCATATTCTTATAAATAGTTAAAATGGTAAATTTTATGTCATGCATATTTTGCCACAATAAAAATTATTCAGAAAAGAAAAAACCATTGGGCGGTGGGAATGGAAACATGGCTTTCAGAGCCAGGTGGCCACACTGTTCCTACACAATACTTAGCTCTATGGTCACCCTCCCTCCTGAGACCTTTAAGTCTGCATTCATTCATTCCTCTTATTCATCTTTGTTCACTAATGTTTAATGTTTATTAAGCACATACTGTGTGTTTAGTTTACTCTGAAACTATAGAATAGCTCAAAAACCCTTGGTTGCAGTTCAGATGCATGATAGATTTTTATCAAAATCATCAACATATGGCAATAATCAAAATTGCTTTTCTTTTAAAACAATGTAATTGCTTTCCTCACTGCATATTTTTCACATTCAGATATAGATTTGATTCTGAAATCAGAGTATCACAAAATATGAAAGCTGGGAGAAAAATGACCTAGTAAATTATTTAGCAGAGTGATATTTTTTCAAATAAAATTCTACAGGGTTCACTAATATAACAAAATAAAATATTAAAACTGGTACATAGCCTTCTTGGACAGTCAGTTTTTTACTGTTGGGTCAAAAACACAACATCGATTGTGGAAGACTTAAGCATATTCAAAAACTCCTGACTCCCAAGGTTCACCTGAGCTTTTAGGCAGCCACAGAGCACAGGTCGATATCCCATATCGAATTTTATCCCTTTGTCCTACAGATTTAAGTGATAGACCACAAAACACATATTACAATTTTTTGTTGTGATTTTTAAAGAACAGTTCTAAGTTTCACCTGAAAATTGAAATAGCTTGTTCTTTGACTCAGTTTTGTTTTTTTAGTCTGTAAAGCAATTGAGGATTAGAAAAGTCTGCATGGCAACGAGGGTGGTTTTTGATAAATACGGTAGAGTACAGAGTGTGGACTTGGAGCCCAAAAATCTAGGTTCTGGCTCTAGTTCTGCTAGTGTGTGATGTGGGAAGAATCGAGTCATCTCCCTGATCCTGCTGCTGCTGCTAAGTCACTTTAGTCGTGTCCGACTCTGTGCGACCCCATAGACAGTAGCCCACCAGGCTCCTCCGTCCCTGATCCTGATGCTGTGTTATTTCTGAAAGTAAGGATAATAATGCCCAAGGCACCTATTTCTGAGGTTACCATGTACACGTGAGTTAAGCTTATAGTTTGGAGTATGTTTTTGCCATAGTGTAAGAAAATGATAATAACGGTCCCCCAAATGGAGTTCTTTTAAGTTTAAATAAGATGGTATGTACATTTAACTTAGTATATTAATAAACATTAGAAGTTTGTTAGTCTAAATATTTTTAATTTATAAAAATGAAATGTTACTGGTTTTAAAAAAAAGCCAAGTACAGTCTGTAAACAAGTTTTGAATTCTACCTCTGTCATTGGGTAGGAATTTCTAGAGATTAAAAATAGCAGTCATTCTTTCATCAGTCAATTTCCTCTTCTCCGTAAGGAAATATAATTTATTGGTCCCTCAAATGTATGATCATTCAATCTACTCAGAGTTCAGATTGCCCAGTTCTTTCTCTTAATCATATTTACATTTGGAATGCAAGATTTTAAAACATTAAACTTATTTTTCTATTAAAACAATTTTATTCATTTAAATTTTTAAGCTACATGCCTTTTTAAATTTTTTAAAATATGTTTATTTATTTGGCTGCGCCAGGTCTTGGCTGTGGATATGGGATCTCTTTTTAGTTATGACATGCAAGATCTAATTCTCTCTTTTTAGTTATGACATGCAATATCTAGTTCCCTGACCAGTGATCAAACCCAAGCCCCCCGAACTGAGAGTTTTAGCCATTGGACCACTAGGGAAGTCCCCTAAGCTACATGCTCTGATAAGGCTATTCCTCTTCTGGATGAATAGAACCACAAAACAGGTAATAAGGATTTCTACTTCAGACTGATGCCTTTGATAATTATCAAAACACCTAAAACAGGATATACCTGTATAAGATGTGAAATTTTCTTGCTCTGTCACGGGTATTTTTTAAATGGTGCTTTTTAATCAGCAGTTTTCTTTCTTTTTTTTTTTTTTTAAGAAATCAGTGCTCTAGGGCAGGGACTGGCAAACAAACCCAGGCCTGCAAACCAAATATATCTCAATTCCTGTTTTGGAAAATGAAATTTCACTGGAACACAGCCATGGCCATTTGTTTGCATATCATCCACGGCTGCTTTTGCACCATGACTGCAGTTGAATCATCACTGCAGAGACTATATGGTTTGCAAAGCCAAAAATATTTCCTATTAGATCCTTTGGGGAAAAAAACTGCCCACCCCTGTTTTAGGGACTAAGAAAAAAAGAAAATAAATGGTCCCCCCCTTCTTTTTTGCATCAATGTTTCCATCAGAAGGTTCTAAAATATAAATACTCCGCACTGAGTTGAAAAACAGGCGTCCTACCTAATGCTAATAAAAGCCTTACCTTGAAAGATCTCCCTGTGGTCAGGGTGCCTCGTGGTTGCATGCTGGGAGGTGTGAGTTCCCTTCCTTCCTCTGTCTGTGGAAACAAAGACCGAGTCGCTATGTCCAGACTCCCGAGGCAGTAAGATTTTTTTAAGGGCAGACAACAGTGATACATAAACAACAAATAAACAAAATGATGCAGCTCATTTTCACACATTTTTGCATGGGAGTGTGGACCACTTTGATCTTAGTGACACACTGACTTCTGCTGCTTTGGAACCTCAGGTTCGGGGACAACAGAGAGTGGGCAGTGGCCTTGCAGAGGCATCTTTCCTGCGGTCCCCTCTCTGCAGTCTTGGGACTCTCTCTCCTTTTGTAGGCGAAATGTTTCCTGTACTGGCCACAGCCTTAAACCCTGGGTATAGCCAAGCCTAATGCTCATTCCACTCTATTCAAACTTCCTCGCTATGTAAGGCAATCCATTCCGCTTTTGCTTAAGTGCTTTGAGTTGGTTTTCAGTTTACTCATAACCACAGCAGTTCTTCGAATGAATAGTCTCTGCAGCTCTAACATGCTAGGGTTTTCTTAAGTTTTTTATTGGAGTATAGTTGATTTACAATGTTGTCTTAGTTTCTGCTGTACAACACAGTAAATCAACTTTATTAATACATATATATGTATCCATTCTTTTTAAAATTCTTTTCCCATATAGGTCATTACAGAGTATTGAGTTCCTTGTGCTATACACCTTTTTATATATATGTATATGTCAATCCCAATCTCCCAATGTATCCCTCCTCCCCACTTCCCCCCCACCCCCAGTAACTATATGTTTGTTTTCTACCCCTGACACTCTATCTCGTAAATAAGTACATTTGAACCAATTTTTTAGATTCCACACATAAGCAATTTCATATGATTTTTTTTCTGAGTTCACTCAGTATGATAATCTTTGTTCCATCCATGTTGCTGCAAATGACTTGATTTCAATCATTTTATGACTGAGTATAATATTTCATTGCATATATGTACCACATCTTCTTTATCCTCTTTGATGGACATTTAGGTTGCTTCCATGTCCTGATTTGCTACCCCCAGGAAGCTCATCTGTGAGGGCTGTTGCTTGTAACATCAAGACTTTTGTTAAATTGCAGCTCCAACATTTGTTCATTGTGTGAGCTTTTGAGCTTCAGCCTTTTAGCTCTATAAAATGGAGATAATAATACCTGCTTTCAATTGTTGCATATTTGAAAAGTGTGGGCATAGAGGAGACAATAAATATTCTGGAAGTGTTCCCCTAGTCCTCAACCAAATCAGGAACAGTGGAGTCAGAGGTCCTATCCCTCACCTCTGACTCATCCCATGCATACTTATTCTTCTAGAATTAAGTCAGTGGCTTGTCCTTTGGGAAGCCTTGCTGCCCATCCTCCACTCTCCTTAGCTTAACTCAGCGCCAATTAGCAATCCTCTTACAACCCTCTGGGATTAGCATTTATACCATTGATAGCACTGAACACAGATTTCAAGAATAGTTTTATACTTTATTCATATGGCTCAAGTGGTAAAGAATCTGGGTGCAATGATGGAGACCTGGGTCCAACCCCTGGGTTGGGAAGATCCCCTGGAGAAGGGGGATCCCTTCTGTATACAGAATCCCCAGTATTCTGGCCTGGAGAATTCCCTGAACTGTATGGTCCATGGGGTCTGGAGAATTCCATGGATTGTATAGTCCTTGGGGTCACAAAGAGTTGGACACGATTGAGCGACTTTCACTTTCACTTCACTTATTCATAGTATACACATTCATTATTTTAAAAATTAGAAAATGTAGAAAGTGCAAAGATAAACATAACAAATGCACAAATCAGCTGTATTCCCATTCCTACAATTCAGAAATAAGTGAGAGATAATTCTTCTGCCTCTCTCTCAACCAACATGTATTAATATGCTTTTAGCTGCAAGTAAGAGAAAACCAAGGCTCAATATTCATTTGCCTTAAACAATCAGAAATAATTGGCTTACCTAAGTCCAGATATAAAGTGACTGCTTAAGCAGGACAATTCATTAACAGTCAGTCTTAAGTTACAGCAATAAGGAACAGGAACAAAGACAAATTTAAGTGACTGCTTAAGCAGGACAATTCATTAACAGTCAGTCTCAAGTTACAGCAATAAGGGACTGGGACAAAGACAAATTTAATATTTCTTAAGTGCTGTTTTGAAGACTAAATGAAAATCAGTCATCTGTATCTAAAAATCTAAATAGTTGAAATCAGTGAGTAAATTCAGCAAATTGGCCATATGGAGAATTGATTACAATGGGTGGCCATTTGATGAATTGACTTTTGGCCACCGACTTACAGCGGATGATGCCAAGTTTGAGGGACCGGCAGATCAACAGCCACCCTGTCGCCCATCTAGGCCTTCCTCTCTTCCTGCCTTCTCCTGGTGTCAGCTCAGCCCAGCCTTGCTGCCTGCTAGTTGCCATGGTGCAGGCATCACCTGCAGACACACCAACAGGTAGAAGCAGAACTTTGGTTTCCTGTGTCTCTTTTTAAGATGGAGGTAAACTTTCCAGAAGCTTCCTCCCCGCCCAGTCCACATCACTGGCCTGAAATGACCTATGCCTGTCCATAGCTCAGCCTACCCGTTGCAAGGGGCATTCATGGAGACCACTGGTGACTGATTCCCTAGAGCAGGGCTGCCTACTGAAGCACACAGGTATGCAGAGGAGAGTAGAAACTTTGACAAAGCTGTGTTGTTAGGAAAGAGAGGGGAGATGGCCGGGGGAGGAGCCAACAGTTTCTGCTCCCTTGTCTTTCTGATTTAACATAAATTTCTTTCTGATTTAATATAAACAAACACTCCTCCAAAATGTTTTTGAAAATGTGATTTCAACCAAAAATATAATTGCATAAAAACATCAGAGTTTATTTAACAAGTTCCCTGTGGAATTAGGGCAATTCAAATTTTCACTATTGTTAATCACTCAGTGTTTTGTCCTAAGACTATCATATTCATGTTTGTAAACACATTACCTTGAAAAATGCTATTTCTCTTACTGAAATAAGTATTACCATTGACAGTTAGGTGCCTTTAGTTTTTCAAGAAAAAAAAACAACAACTATGTATAATTTATATTATACATGCAGACTTTGGTAACCTTTACTACCAGTTCCTATGTTGCCTCTCTTTCCCTCAAACTAGAAGAGCTCTCGGCCAATTCATTTTGACAAATGTTTACTGATGATGCTGCCAAGGCCCATAAAATGAGTAAGACCTAATCTCTGTCTTTTTGAGTTTAGAATTCACTAGAGTTTTTCCCCAATTAACTCTCAGCAAGTAGTGGTCTTTCGATGATCAGAACTGCCTGATTTATGTATTGATTTAATATTTCTTGAGCATCTGTTACTCACCAGGCCCTGTCCTAGGATAGAGGAGTGTGACGCTCCCATGGAACTTGGTAGCATCCAGAGGCACTGAGGAAGCAGTCCAAGTGGACCTTTCATAGTTGTTCCTCCTGCCCATTGTTCTCAGGCCCTTTGCTCTCCAAAAGGAAACATCTGGCCTCCCTCTCTTTTTCTGAATACTTTTGAGGGAGGAGATTCATGTATATTTTCTCGCTTCTGGCCTTGTCACTGATGTCATAGATAATGTAGCTTTCTCAACAAAGCCAGAATTTTTAATTTGACAGACTTTGTTTCCTGATGTAGTCTATAGCAAACAAACAAGGCAGGAAGTGCTCACAATGAACTCGGCTGGTTGCTGCCAACCGCCTGGGAGAACTGGAATCCTGCTGACCCAGCGAGCTGACGGCATTCTCTCCAGGGACCCTGGACTTACTCAGGCAGTGAGAGGCCACAGGGCTCTGACTTGGCACTTCCGTTCAGTTTAGAATTTTTTGAAAAAAATTTCATGCTTAAACACAAATAGTTCTGCAGTTGCCCAGTGAATGTGTCTTGTTTTGTTTTGTTTTAGTGTACGGAAGTATAGTTGACTTACAATGTTGTACTTAATTTCTGCTGTACAGCAAAGTGACTCAGTTTTATATATACGTATATATTAATATTTAGGACTTTATTGTTAATCCATTCTATATATAATAGCTTGCATCTGCTAATCTCAAACTCCTCATCTTTCCCGCTCCCATCCTCCCATCCTTGGCAACCCAAGTCTGTTCTCTATGTCTGTGAGTCGGTTTTTGTTTTGTAAATATGTTCATTTGCATTTTATCTTAGATTCCACATATAAGTGATATCACACAGTATTTGAACTTGGTTTTTAAAAAGATATAAGCATTTCATTTTTACCAAAATAAGATAATAAGAATCTTTCTACCTTTTTGTGGTCCATTTAAATCGATGCAGTTAATGAATTCCTTTTTTGACTCAGGGACTTGATTTATAGACTGTTAGAGTTAGAAGGACTTTGGAAATGATCATGTCTAATGATGGGTGAGCCTGGCTGTCCACCCAAACAACATGGGGAGTTTTTAAGAATCTAGTTTCCCATGTATATCACCATATGTGAAACAGAACACCATTCCAGGTTCGATGCATGAGACAAATGCCCAGGGCTGAGGCAATGGGATGACCCAGAGGGATGGGATGGGGAGGGAGGTGGGAGGGGTGTTCAGAATGGGAACACATGTAAACCCATGGCTGATTCATGTCAATGTGTGGCAAAAACCACTACAATATTGCAAAGTAATTAGCCCCCAACTAAAATAAATAAATTTATTAAAAAAAAAGAATCTAGTTTCCCAGGCCCCACCTGGACCAAAGGAGTCAGATTCTCAGGGCATCATCAGGTCCGGGTGCCAGAAACATTGGTCTAAACTTCACATTTCACAGATGAGGAAATTATCCGCCAAAGATTGATGGAGTCATAAATCATGTCATCAGAATTGAGACTTTTTCTTTTTTTTTAACCTCTAACATCAACTTCCTTCTTTAGTTTATTACCAGAGCAAAGAGGCTCCCCTTGAATCCTTCTAAGGAGATGGGGAGAGGTCAGTAAATGAACAGCAGGGGCAGAAAAAGCAGGAGAGCCAGAGGGCTGCAGAGTCCTCTGCAAGATGGCAAACACCATAGGAGAGAGGACAAGGGGCGAACTGAGCGGGCAACAAGGCGTTCTTGCTGCAGGAGCAAGCCCGCCCCCAGCAGCACCCCTCCTTTCCTGCGCAGACTGGAGCCCGCTGGGAGGGGCTGGGGAATGCGGTGAGCGCTGCGGTGTCGTCCTGCAGAGCAGAGCCGCCCCACACGGTGATGCGGGAGCAGGATCTGACTCAGGGTGATGTAACGCTGACTCAGGGGCCGCGCTTTGCACACACAGCTCGCTGCCGGCGCTCCCACCCCGCAGGCAGGGAAGAGCTAGAGGGTCAGGGTAGCAGACACACATCAGCTGAAGCCCAGGCTGTAGCCTCAGGCTGCTCTTTTCTGCTCAATGCAGATAAATACAGCAAAAGTGGCATGATACAGCTTTTTAGTAGAAAGGCAGCAAAGGTTGATTTTTTGTTTTAATGATATATCTTTTAAAAGGAATACAGTCCCCTGGGACTGAGTTCTCCATGCTGCTGCTAAGTCGCTTCAGTCGTGTCCGACTCTGTGCGACCCCATAGACGGTAGCCCACTAGGCTCCCCCGTCCCTGGCTTAGAACTGAAATCCTAAATATCTTTCAGAAACAAATGCATAAATGGTTTCCTTTCCTTGGAGTAACAGCTTCCTGGTGGGTTTGTTTGTTTGTTTGTTTTGAGGTCTGCTTCTTTCAATATTTAAGAGAGCAGCAATTTAATCAAATGAGAAGACCTAAAATAAAGATTGTGGCATCCTAGCAAATACAAAGTATTAGGTTAATTTTGCTCTTTCGTAGCATGTTAGATGGAACTCCACAAAGCCACACACTATTATGAAAAGCAAAATTTAGTAAAGTCTGACCAAGGATCAAAATCCATAAACTATAATATAGTTTATATTATAATGTGGATTATATAGTATAATCCACAAACTATAACTCCACATTTTTTTACTCTGTGTCAACCTAAAAAGTACTGATATATAATTGTAACAATATCACCAATAGCTATAATTTATTGAACACCGTGTGCCAAACATTGTTCATTTAAAAAATTTAATCCTTACCATAAGCTTTTGAGGCAGGTCTTTTTACAGACATGATAACTGAAGCACAGAGAGGTTAAGAAACATGTCTAAGATTACACAGTTCTTTTAACTTTTTATTTCATATTGGAGTATAACCGATTAACAATGTTGTGATAGTTTCAGGTGGACAGCAAAGGGACTCAGCCATACATATACATGTATCCATTCTCCCCCAAACTCCCCTCCCATCCAGGCTGCCAGATAATATTGAGCAGCAATTCCTGTGCCATACAGCAGGTCCTTGTTGGTTATCCCTTTTAGATATAGCAGTGTACACATGTCGATCCCAAACTTGCTTTCTCTTTCCCCCATCCTCCCCACTTCACCCCTAGCGCCTAAAATGACACATCTCTTGAACCAAATTCAAAGCCAGTTAGCTTGATGCCGAAGCCCCCATTATTCACAAACAAGCTCCGGTGCCTCCGCAGATATCCTCATGAATTGATTGTGCATTTTAAATGGGAAGAGCAGAGCACAGTGGTTAAATGCCAGGGCTTTAATGTCAGGCACATCCTCTGTGCATCCTGGCTCTGCTGCTGCCTGGGCAAACAATGCCTGCCTCACTGAGTTGTCCTGGGAGCACAGGATAATTGTGTTAAGCACATAAATCAGTTCTTGGCTCTCAGCTCTCAGTTCATGCTGACCATAATAACTGTGATCAAAAAGATGATGGTGGTGACTATACAGGAGCCAAAACCTTGGCTTTAGTATGTAATCTCCTTTTCTTAGTTCAGGCCTTCAAATTCTGAAGTTTGAGTTTGTGAATCTCTTAAAATTAATGACAAATTATCATCAGATTGCTGGTTTGTTTCTTTCTTAATTCATCATCACCATTATGGAATTGGGAGATAGCAGAGTATCATTGTAAAGAGCAAGGACTTTGAAACCAGAAGGTGTAAATCTTGATTCTGACACTTAGGTGATGCAAAAGTTTGGACTAATCATTAAATGTCTAAACCCACATTTCTCAAGCTGTTGAAGGAAAGGATCAATTTTTTCTTTCCCTTCCTCTCTTTTTCTTGCTTCCCTTCCTTCATCCCTACCTCTTTCCATCTTCCCTTCCTTCTTTCTTTCCTTCCTTTCTTTCTGGTTGTTTCAAATCTCTTGTGGACCAATCCCTTTGCAAAATATGATAGAAACATCTTAGCAATGTACAATTTTACAGATACTCCTAAATGATCTCAATTTCCATTCTATCCTCGCTGAGGAGATTAACAGATACAAACTACTTTAAGCTTTGATTTCATAATCTATAAAGTCAGGACCCTACTACTTACTTCATATGATTGTTATAAAAAATTAAGTGAAATAATGTGGACAAAATGCTTGCCTCAAGGGTAGGGGGCACTGAAGAATTGGGAGCTCTTAGGAGCGCCTATCCCTGGCCCACAACAGAAACAAGGACAGAGAGACATGGGAAAGGGCAGTGGAAAGCATCTCAAGTATTCATAGCTGAGTTGATATGAATCTATTTTTTCCCTATCTCTCTGGGCAGCTGAGTTGTTCCTTGGGAGATATATACCACAACTCCAGTTTTCTTGGTGATGTTTTAAAAGGGTAAGGACGAGCCTGGGCTAATTCTTGAGTCAGGCCAAAGGCCTGTGCCCTCTGAACTCAGCCCATGGTTCCATCTTGCTCAGTATAAGGATAACCCGAGAACATCACTAGAGGGAAGCAGTGTGGACCTCACCATGCGTATCTTGAAGTGGGTGCAATATGGCCAGGATTTTGGCTGTGGCTCAGAAGTAAAATAGCTTTGCTTGTAATGCCCAGTTAAATTAACCTGAGACAACACTGTTAAATAACATATTTACTAACTGGATAATCACTCTGTTGGGCTTCCCTGGTGGCTCAGTGGTAAAGAATTTGCTTGCCAGTGCAGGAGGCACGAGTTCGATCCCTGGGTAGAGAAGATCCATTGGAGAAGGAAATGGCAAGCCACTCCAGTATTCTTGCCTGGGAAATCCCATGGACAGAGGAGCCTGGCAGGCTACAGTCCATGGGCTCATAAAGAGTCGGACACGACTGAGCAACTAAACAGCAACAATGATCACTCTGTTGTTGTTATCATCCATTTGGTTTTAGAAGTGGGATGAACAGAGTTCCCAGTGGAGCTGAGGGAGGAGCTGGATCTGCCCTGGAATGCTATCCACCAGGACAATTCCTATAATATAGAGTATACTATACCGGAAGCATAGCTGAGTCACAGACATGGCCATCAGCAAACTCCAGGACTCATTCGAAGACTTGGTGAGTATCTTAGTGATTAAATCATGATGCTGACAAGAGACAGGATGATGTCTCCTTGGTCATGGTATTTAACTGAACCTGGCACAAGTTGCAATCAAAGCCCCAGAAACATAAATAGGAAGATGACAAACATCTCCAAGTTTTGTTTGATGATGCTAGCCCTGAGTAATATCCTCAAAAGCATGAAGGAAACTGGCCTCATGAAAACAGCAGTTGAGGCATGTCTAAAACATCAGAGTAAAAGTAAGTTCTCAGAATCCAGACAAAGGAAAATAAAGCATGTGTAAGATCTCAAAGTCAGCTTGGTCAAAAAGTCAGAGAGCAGGTAGGTAAAAGTCATAGGCAATGTTAAGTGTCTTTCAAGGCAGGGAACTTTCAGTCACAGAAATAAAGCATGTGGAAATAGGCAATGAAAAGAGCTTTGAATCAGGGTTGAATAAAATGGGGATGATAGTGTCACCTTTACAGATTTAATGAGACAATATTTGAAAAGGGTTTAGCAAATTCCTAACAACTACTCTGGGTTAGAGATTTTTTTTGTTGTTTTTTATTGAAGTATAGTTAATTTACAATGTTGTGTTACTTTCAGGTGTATAGCAAAGTGATTCAGTTATGCATATATATTTTTTCAGATTATTTACCATTATAGGTTATTACAAGATACTGAGGAAGTGCCCTGTGCATACAGTACGTCCTTGTTATGTATCTATTTTATAAATAGTAGTGTGTATATATTAATCACAAACTACTAATTTACCCCTGCTCCCTCTCCTTTGGTAACCATAAGTTTTTTTTTTTATATCTGTGAAGAGAGCTTTGTTAAAAGCAATAATAATAATAAAGTAAAAACAATGATTCAACAGTATGTGAACCAAGAACTTCCAGATGTACAAGCTGGATTTAGAAAAGGCAGAGGAACCAGAGATCAAATTGCCAACATCTGTTGGAGCATAGAGAAAGCAAGTGAATTCCAGGAAAAAACACCTACTTCTGCTTCATTGACTACACTAAAGCCTTTGACTATGTAGATCACAACAAATTGGAAAATTCTTTTAAAAATGGGAATACCAGACCACCTTACATGCCTCCTGAGAAACCTGTATACAGGTCAAAAAGCAACAGTTAGGACCAGACATGGAACAATGGACTGGTTCAAAACTGGGAAAGGTGTACGTCAAAGCTGTATATTGTCACCCTGCTTATTTAACTTATATGCGGGGTACATCATGCAAAATGCAGGAGTGGATGAAGCTCAAGCTGGAATCAAGATAGCTGGGAGAATATCAATAACCTCAGATATGCAGATAATGCTACTCTAATGGCAGAAAGCAAAGAGGAACTAACGAGCCTCTTGATGAAGGTGAAACTGGAGAGTGAAAAAGCTGGCTTAAAATTCAACATTCAAAAAATGAAGATCATGGCATCTGGTCCATCACTTCATGGCAAATAGATGAGGAAAAAATGGAAACAGTGACAGACTTTAATTTCTTGGGCTCCAAAACCACTGTGGATGGTGACTGCAGCCATAAAATTAAAAGACACTTGCTCCTTGGAAGAAAAGCTATAACAAACAGCATAATAAAAAGCAGAGACATCACTTTACTGACCAAGTTCCATCTAGTCAAAGCTATGGTTTTTCCAGTAGTCATGTATGGATGTGAGATTTGGACCATAAAGAAGGCTGAGCAATGAAGAATTGATGCTTTCAAACTATGGTGCTGGAGAAGACTCTTCAGAGTCCCTTGGGCAACAAGGAGATCAAACCAGTCAATCCTAAAGGAAATCAACCCTAAATATTCATTGGAAGGACTGATGATGATGAAAGCTGAAACTCCAATACTATGGCCACCTAATGCAAAGAACTGACTCATTGGAAAAGACCCTGATGCTGGGGAAGATTGAAGGCAGGAGGAGAAGGGAATGACAGAGGATGAGATGGTTGGATGGCATCACCGACTCAGTGGACATGAGTTTGAGCAAACTCCTGGAGATTGTGAAAGACAGGGAAGCCTGGTGTGCTGCAGTCCATAGGGTTGCAAAGAGTCAGACACAACTGAGTGACTGAGCAACAAAAACAAAAATATTGATTAGGGGCTAGTACACTCATTGTTCATCTGCCAGTCCACCAAGATATGAACATTTTCCCAAACCTCAAGATAATAATAAAGTATCATTTATTTTTAAATTTACATAGCTCTCTCAAAGGGAAAATCTAATTGTGAGAGGAAAGTGGAGATAAATTTGGCAAATTCACAAGGGACCTATTTGATTTGATTTGTAAATTGGAGTGAAATAAATAAGGGTTAATTTCTTTCTTTTTTTTTCCCATTAAATTAGTTTATCTATTTTTTAACTTTACAATATTGTATTGGTTTTGCCATACATTGACATGAATCCACCATGGGTGTACATGTGTTCCCCTTCCAGAACCCCCCTTCCACCTCCCTCCCCATCCCATCCCTCTGGGTCATCCCGGTGCACCAGTCCCAAGCACCGTGTATCATGCATTGAAACTGGACTGGTGATTCATTTCACATATGATAATTTACATGCTTCAGTGGCATTCTCCCATATCATCCTGCCCTCTCCCTCTCCCATAGAGTCCATAATACTGTTCTATTTATCTGTGTCTCTTTTGATGTCTTGCATACAGGGTTATCTTTACCGATTTACTAAATTCCATATATATGTGTTAGTATACTGTATTGGTGTTTTGCTTTCTGTCTTACTTCACTCTGTATAATAGGCTCCAGTTTCATCCACCTCATTAGAACTGATTCAAATGTATTCTTTTTAATGGCTGAATAATATTCCATTGTGTATATGAACCACAGTTTCCTTATCCATTTGTCTGCTGATGGTCATCTAGGCTACTTCCATGTCCTGGCTATTATAAACAGTGCTGTGATCAACATTGGGGTACACGTGTCTCTTTCAATTCTGGTTTCCTCAGTGTGTATGCCCAGCAGTGGGATTACTGGGTCATATGGCATTTCTATTTCCAGTTTTTTGAGGATTTGCCACACTGTTCTCCATAGTGGCTGTACTAGTTTGCATTCCCACCAACAGTGTAAGAGGGTTCCCTTTTCTCCACACCCTCTCCAGCATTTATTGCTTGTAGACTTTTGGATAGCAGCCATTCTGACTGGCGTGAAATGGTACCTCGTTGTGGTTTTGATTTGCATTTCTCTGATAATGAGTGATGTTGAGCATCTTTTCATGTGTTTGTTAGCCATCTGTATGTCTTCTTTGGAGAAATGTCTGTTTAGTTCTTTGGCCCACTTTTTGATTGGGTCGTTTATTTTTCTGGAATTGAGCTACAGGAATTGCTTGTATATTTTTGAGATTAACTCTTTGTCCGTTGCTTCGTTTGCTATTATTTTCTCCCATTCTGAAGGCTGTCTTTTCACCTTGCTTATAGTTTCCTTCGTTGTGCAAAAGCTTGTAAGTTTAATTAGGTCCCATTTGTTTATTTTTGCTTTTATTTCCAACATTCTGGGAGGTGGGTCATAGAGGATCCTGCTGTGGTTTATGTCGGAGAGTGTTTTGCCTATGTTTTCCTCTAG
The DNA here is from genome assembly GCA_024291935.2 of Okapia johnstoni. Lineage (NCBI taxonomy): Eukaryota > Metazoa > Chordata > Mammalia > Artiodactyla > Giraffidae > Okapia > Okapia johnstoni. Next base: position 12,421,947 of record CM044324.1, read on the forward strand.
GAGTTTTATAGTTTCTGGTCTTACGTTTAGATCTTTAATCCATTTTGAGTTTTTTCTGTGTATGGTGTTAGAAAGTGTTCTAGTTTCATTCTTTTACAAGTGGTTGACCAGTTTTCCCAGCACCACTTGTTAAAGAGATTGTCTTTTCTCCATTGTATATTCTTGCCTCCTTCACTTCATGGGAAATAGATGGGGAAACAGTGGAAACAGTGTCAGACTTTATTTCTTTGGGCTCCAAAATCACTGCTGATGGTGATTGCAGCCATGAAATTAAAAGATGTTTACTCCTTGGAAGGAAGGTTATGGCCAACCTAGATAACATATTTAAAAGCAGAGACATTACTTTGCCAACAAAAGTCCGTCTAGTCAAGGCTATGGTTTTTCCAGTGGTCATGTATGGATGTGAGAGTTGGACGGTGAAGAAAGCTGAGTGCCGCAGAATTGATGCTATTGAACTGTGGTGTTGGAGAAGACTCTTGCGAGTCCTTTGGACTGCAAGTAGATCCAATCAATCTATCCTAAAAGAGATCAATCCTGGGTGTTCATTGGAAGGACTGATGTTGAAGCTGAAACTCCAATACTTTGGCCACCTCATGCGAAGAGTTGACTCATTGGAAAAGACCCTAATGCTGGGTAGGATTGGGGGCAGAAGGCAAAGGGGACGACAGAGGATGAGATGGTTGGATGGCGTCACTGACTCGATGGACATGGGTTTGGGTAGACTCCGGGAGTTGGTGATGGACAGAGAGGCCTGGCGTGCTGCAATTCATGGGGTTGCAAACAGTTGGACACGACCGAGCAACTGAACTGAACTGAACTGAACTTGTCGAAGATAAGGTGTCCATAGGTGCGTGGATTTATCTCTGGGCTTTCTATTTTGTTCCATTGATCTATATTTCTGCCCTTGTGCCAGTACCATACTGTCTTGATGACTGTGGCTTTGTAGTAGAGCCTGAAGTCAGGCAGGTTGATTCCTCCAGTTCCATTCTTCTTTCTCAAGGTTGCTTTGGCTATTCGAGGTTTTTTGTATTTCCATACAAATTGTGAAATTATTTGTTCTAGTTCTCTGAAAAATACCATTGGTAGTTTGATTCTAAGGGTTAATTTCAAGTGAGATAATAATATCCATTAGGGCTTCAATTATCACTATTATTTTTTTTTTTGGCTGTGCTGCATAGCTTGTGTGATCTTAGTTCCCTGACCAGGGATTGAATCCAGGCCCTGGCAGTGGACGTGCCAAGTCCTAACCACTGGACTGCTAGGGAAGTCCCAGGGCTTCAGTTATTTATTTAGTGAGGAACCAGGTATTTTAGGTGATACTCTATTACTATTTTTTTTAATTGGGGTATAATTGCTGTACAGTGTTGTTTTAGTTTCTGCTGTATGTATACATATATCTTCTCCCTGTTGGATCTCCTCCCCGCCCCCACATTCCTATTTAACCTTTAAACATTGCACTTTAAAAATAAATATCTCTACAGAATAACTGGCCTAGCTTTTTCAACAAGCTGGTAGCTTGAAGGGGGAAAATGGAGAGGAATTACTGCATAGACCATAAAAGACTTACAGGACATGGTAATTACAAGCAATAAAAGATATTTGGGGATCTTATTTAAACTAGCCAACTGTAAAAATATACATTTTTTGAGATAACTGGCAAATTTGATTATGGTTTAGGTATGAGGTAAAGGGAAAAATGTCACTTTTATTATGTGTAATAATGGCATTGTGACTGTGCAAAGAAAATGCCCATATTTTCAAAACTGCACCAAAGAAGGTGTATGAACTGAGTTCTCAACAGTTGGATTTTGCTTCCAAATATTTCCAGAAAGGGAAAACCAGGGATAGGTGGAAGAGAGACTGCAGAAGCCTGATAACTCTGGTGATAAGGTGAAAGTGCACTGAACTCTTTTTGCTACTTTAAATAAGCCTCAAATTTTAAATCATTAACTCATGAAATGTAAAGCATTTAAACATCAGGCAGTTAATGTTCTCTTGGAAATAAAAACTCCAGAACTCCATTTATTCATATTTACTTCTATTTTTTTTAAGATAGATTATAACATTTCCCTACACTATATCAGGAGGAATACAATGAAATAATTTGGAATTTACAGGACTGAGAATATCAGAACCTCTACATTAAAAAAAATCTGCAGATGCTCTGACATTATCAGGAAATTTGGCTAATCTCTAAGTAAGTTTATGTACCCTGAAAAGCTCAACCAACATTTTGAAGGTATTTGCTTCTCAATGACATGGATAGCTGGTAAAATGTATTTTTATTTCAAGTAGAATAAATCAGGCTATCTGATCTATTCTTTTGGATTAAATTAAATTCACTTTACACATCCCTGTGTTAAAAAAATCCAAAGAAGATATTAAAAAGCTGGGATCCTAAAGTTCATTTCTGGTTTGAAAATTTGGGGGACAGTCCTCTCCTTGGCCTGGGAACAAACCTCTCAACACTTCTAATTAATTCCAGAGTCCCTTCCTAGAAAGAAATCATACACAACACCTTAGGAGTATGTTATATTCTGCTTCTGTTTGTATATGGGTGTGTGTGTGTGTCTGTGTGTGTATGCTATATTTGCCTCTAACCTGAATCTAGCCCAGACGTCTTTTTCAGTCTCTGGGTAATGATGAGGTCTGGGGGTAGTTCTGAAGTCATAACCACAGACCTCAAGTCTGAGCGACTCTGTCAAAGTACACTGTTTCTTCCTTGGTCCTTTTGTGCAGAAATATCACCTCTAACCTTCCAGCTGTTTCACTTTGCACCATCCTATGCATCTCTTCTGCCTTTGTTTGGCGTTGCCTGTTGTCCCTTTCATTTCCTTTCTCCTGCATGACTCAGGTACTCTTTGCAGCCCCATCTCCAGCCTTACTTTTGGAACAATTTCTCTGCCCCTTATGTTTGACTTTCAAATCTTCCAAGTTTCATAAACCGCAAAAGAGAAGAGCTATCAGTCCATATTTCTGTGCAAGAAAATATATCAGAAATCCTCTAAGGAGAAGGAAACTAGAATAACTCTGAAGATTGTACCTTCTAAGTGAAACTATTATAAGATTCATAAAAGGCTTTCAATAACTTTATAAATAACTAGAATTGCTGTGGACTAATAAGCTGTAAGAGTTTAAAACCTTCTATCAACAATTTACTAGGAAAACACTACTCACAGTAAAAGATTTATAATGAAGTTTAGAGTTGACCAAATTTTAAATTCTAGACTGGCAATGTCACAAGCTCAAAAGTAAACTGCAAATCTATTTGTAGCTAGAGGCAGTGTTGTCATATAATGCAAATGGTATAAAGATTACAGGGAAAAAAAAGAGAAAAAGGAATTTGTTTTCAGTGAGTTGCAGGAAGTTCAAAATTTCAGAATATAAGTAGAGATATCCAACTAGACATGGGGAACATCAAAATCTAATCAGAATAGAATGGTAGCAAAAACTGCTTCCTTCCCATCTATTTTTGCATAACATCCTGATTGACCAGCTGCAAGTATTTTAACATGCTTGAGATGGTGGCTTTAATTTACATTGCAGGCTGTCTTCAATTAGTCATCCTGCTTTAAAAGCTGTGGCCTCGAGTAATCTTTTATGGCAATACCATTAAGTGTTTTTGTCTGAGATGGTCTGGCTATGCCAGCAGGGCTGGAGCACTTCATGGTCCTCAAGTGTTCGATGTTTTCTGTTCACAGACACACAAAACCCCCTGCAGGTCAGTCAGCCCTGAAGCTCTGTCTCTCACTTGAGCGATTTTACCCTGACTTGAATGCTCACTTTTACTGTTTCCTCACAGAACTGCCTCCTACCACCCACCCACCCACCCACCCAACTTTTACACTGAGATACTTAATGTAGTGCAAACTTCCATTTTCTGTCTCAGAGCTATCACTTTGGAGACCTCCTCATTCTCACAGCCACCAAGAGTTGAATTTTTTTTCCCCTTACAGACGGGAGATTTTGTCACCCCAAAACAAGTTTTTTTTGCTTTTGATTCAGGTTAGTCTTTTCATTGACAGATAACTTTCAGGCGGTGTTGAGCTGATGACTCAGTCCTTAACATGGGCCCGAAGGTATGCTAATCACACCTCAGCAAAGGTGCCAATGACTCTAGTTTCTACTCCAGTTGATACAACTAGTGAAAACTGTACATTTAAACTGTGAGTACCAACCAGTGATTTCTGATAGCTCTGGGGTCAGATTCCCCTCGTGGCTTAGGCTGGCTCAGAGCGGCAAAGACTACCATCCCACCCGCTGTATTGTGTTCTCCTCCTGATTTTCTCTCCTCTCTCTGATTTTTTGCTTCTGGGTTTGGCAATCCACTCCACCATTTGTGCCTGGAGAATCCTATGGACAGAGGACCCTGGCAGGGTACAGTCTGTGGAGTCGCAAAAGAGTCGGACACAACTGAGCGACTAACACCTCCACTATTAATCTCTTTAAACCCTGCTCCTCCCACGCTTGTTTTGGTCAGTAGGGTGTGGGTCCCCAGGTGCACCAGGGCAGGGTTAACATTTTTCTGAGTGCCACCAAGAGCAAGGTTGAGTGGTCTACTTTACATAATAACCCAGGGGCACTGGAAGGCTAGCCTCAATAGTAACCAGCCTTTACTTTTCCTGGTTCAAGAACACCACTTGCTCTGGTTTTTTTTTTCTTTTCCTCCCTAAGCATTTAGCTTTATGTCTTTAATCTCCTCTGTGGCTTCTCTCTAAACTTTCCCATTGCTTTGAGGCAATGGGTTGCTTTACACACCTTTGGTAGAAGGATCTAGGTGAAAGTTGCTCAGTAGTGTCCGACTCTTTGTGACCCCAAGCACTATATAGTCCATGGGATTCTCTAGGCCAGAATACTGGAGCCAGTAGCCTTTCCCTTCTCCAGGGGATCTTCCCAATCCAGGGATCAAACCCAGGTCTCCCGCATTGCAGATGGATTCTTTACCAGCTGAGCCACAAGGGAAGCCCAGAAGGATCTAAGCAACCCCATAAGAAATTACACAGCAAGGAGTTCTTGAGTGTTAAGGACCCAGAGCAACATCTGACAGTAGTCACCCCCACCCAATCAGGTCACTTAGAATCAAGATACTCACCTGTGTGGTCTCCTAAGCTGTTTTAAAAGAAGGGAGCTCAAATAGGTATAAGCACCACTATTTTCATTATAGACAGTTTTTTTGTTTATTTGTTTAACTTTTCTTTACATATACTTTTCTTTACATATACTGTCTCAGCTACTTTATTGTCCATTAAAAACCCAAAGAAGAAAATCATTACATCTCTATTTAATGAGTGAAAAAGCTAAGACTCAAAGAGGAAGTATTGAAAGTCAGAATTCAATTCCAGGTCTGTCTGACATCAGAGTGCAAATTTTTATACTAAATCATGCCATTTTGCAAAATGCAACAGGCAAGGAAAGACTTTTCTGCCCCCAAAACAGCTCATCAGAGTGCTTTGGGGGTCCTCCTCAAATTCTCAAAATGGTATATTCATCCTCATAACTTTGCAGAAACCAGCAGCTTCTATTTTACTTCTCCAGCTGAATACTTTTGGGGAGGATAGGAGAGGGAGGTAGAAATGTAACAAGAGGTAGAAAAAACATGGATATGGTGTCAAAGATATAGGATTTTTGTTGAAAATAGATTTTGAGATGTAAGAATGGAATTTCTGAGACTAGATTCAAATTAATGATAACTCATCTGTACAGTTAAAATCTAGGAATCTTCTTGATTAGTGCAAGATGCTTTGGTTGCAGTTTCTGTAGTCGTGGAGTCTGTCGGCATGCTGTTTTCAGGCTGACATTTGTCAGTGGCTGTACACTGTCACTGTTCACTCGTCTGTCAAATATGTAGACGGAAGGTTTTCATCTTAAGTTTATGTAAATTATCTTATGTGGGTACTGTCATTTCTTCTTTCTGGGGTTTTCACTTTTTTTTCCACCAGATTCACTTTCCAATACCTCAGTTTGCTTTTGATACTGATTCTGTTTTCCATGATATCAGCAATCCACACAGATTACCAATAAATGCATCTCCTCTGTACTGCCGAGAACTGATTACATCTCTGATGGACTCAGAATTGCTCCTTAAAGAAGGAAATTCGAGGGCTTTGGTAGCTCAGTGGTGAAAAATCTACCTACCAATGCAGGAGACAGGGGTTTGATCCGTGATCTGGGAAGATCTCACATGCCATGGAGCAACTAAACACCTCCACTGCAACTCCTGAGCCTGTGCTCTAGACCACGGGAGCCACAGCTACTGAAGCCCACACCCTGCAGCCCATGCTCCACAACAAGAGAAGCCACCGCAATGAGAAGCCCTCACCCTGCAGCTAGACAGCAGTCCCAGCTTGCTGCAACTAGAGAAAAGTCTGCACAGCAGTGAAGACCCAGCAGAGCCAAAAATAAATAAAAATTATTTTTTAAAAAAGAAGGAAATTTGATGTTTTAGAAGACAATTATGGACTAAATTGTAAACATACCTCATCGTCTATATACCACACAGTATCTTCTCTTTTTTCAAAAAAAGGTGTAATTATAATCCTCCAATATTATTTAATGTCTGTAAGAGTACAATTGGTGCTGTACTAGATTTTCTTTGTACTAGAAGCCAAGATATTTGGAAGAATAAGTCTTTTCTGAGAAACATCCGAGTTTATTCTCCTGAAAAGGGGGATTTATTTTGAAGTAGTACTTACTTTAAAAAATAGCTTCCAAATTTTTATGGCTATTAAAGATCTTATATTTGGGGAAAAACATGAAGAGATTAATTTATGTTTTATAAATGTGTAATTTTAACAAGTTTAAAGTATGAAATTTGCCTTCCTTATTTTCATTTTTATCTTCTCTGGTTATGGTTAAATTATAATTAAAACTCTTTCTTGTTTCCATCAATTTGAGGAAAAACAATAGAAAAGATTAAGTGCAGTGGATGAATCTATCCAAGGCACAAAGTTAGAATAAGATTAGAAGGAAATCCAGGAATATGAAGGGAATTTTATTTGTTGAAATGTTGAAACTGTAAAGTATGTTTTAATTTCTGTATATTGTATAATGTAGCAGTTGTAGTACAGAGTAATTTTAACCCTGCAGTATGAAAATTTAAAAAACACACAAAAGTAAAGACTAATATTATGAACTATGATATAACCTTCCCCTCTTCAACTTTTCAAGATCTTTACTTGTAAAAACCAGGTCGATGGTCCCGTAGAGTATCTCACATTCTGAAGATTTTTGATGTTTTCTTGTGGTGTCACTTAAATTGTTCCTCTGTCCCCTGCATTTCCTACTAACTTAAAGTAAGATCTAAATATTTGGTTAGATTCTGTTCTTTTTTCTGCTTAACTATTGCACAGGTGATGCTTTGTATTTCACAGTGCATCACGTCAAGAAGCACATGTCTGGTTGACAGAGTTTTAGGGATGCTAAGATGACCTATGAGTTCCAGGTGGCCCTCCACCAAATTTTACCTATTAGCTTTTAGAAGAATTAATTACTTCAATAGAGATCGCCAAATAGTCATTTTTTTTCACTTTTATCATTACTTTCATAGTCATTAGCTTTCATCCTTTTGTAAAGAAGTGCTTTGCTTAATCAAATATATCACTTTAGATACTTTGCCAGTCAATTCATACAAGAAAGTACGGATAAATGCTTAATTCTTTTGTTCTAATTCCCAGTTTCCAGAGTAAAGAAGTCAGTACTCTGGCCACTTCCAATGGTAACAAAGATGATTTTCCTTTTTTGTTTTTAATTTTTTTGTTTCTTCATTTTTAAACCATTTCAGGGTTTTATTTCTTAAAAATGAACTCATTATGAACACAACAAAAAGGAATAAAATACCTAGGAGTAAATCTAAGTAAGAAGGTAAAAGACCTGTATTTAGAAAATTACAAAACACTGACTAAAGAAATTGAAGACAATACAAACAGATGAAAAGATATACCATGCTCATAGACCAGAATCGTTAGTACTGTTAATATGACCAAATTGTCCAAAATAATCAGTGCATTTAAATCAATTGCAGTCATTTTTTTTCTCTCCACTGTTCATATTGTCCCATCTCTCTTCATCCTGGTTCCTATGTGCTTTTGATATGATCCAATTAATCCTGGTAGTTTCTTTGGTTTCAGGTACATATGTACACACACACCCACACCCACACCCACATACACAGAGTCTCAATCCATCTTGTACATTTCCTGTTGCAAGTTTGGAATCCATCATTTTTCAAGCACCCAGCAGGTGGGTAATTTCCAGTAGACCACAATCTGGATACTAAGGATGATCATTGCTTCTAGGTTACCATTGTTTCTAAGTCTTTTCTGTGTGTGAACTACCAAATAAGCATTTTTAAATATTGTGTGAAATACAAAACATAAAACTTAACTCTTCACTATTTTTAAGTGTGTGGTGGTTTAGTCACTAAGTCATGTTTGACTCTTGGGACCCCATGGACTCCTTGGTCCATGGGATTTTCCAGGCAAGAATATTGGAGTGGGTTGCCATTTCCATCTCCAGGGGATCTTCCTGAACCAGGAATCAAACCCGCGTCTCCTGCATTGGCAGGCAGATTCTTTACTACTGAGCCACCAGGGAAGCCCTTTTAAGTATGTAAGTCAATAGTACTAAGAAATTCACATTGTTGTATAACCAATTTCTTGAATACTCTTCATCTTGCAAAACTGAACTCTATACCCATTTGTTGTTGTTTACAGCTCTCCGTTTTCCCAGCCGTCAGTCCCTGGCAACCCATTTCCACTTTCTGTCTCTATGAATTTGACTATTCTAAGTAACTCATATAAGTCAAATCATACAATATTTGTTTCTCTTGACTGCCTAATTTCACTTAGCTTAATGTCCTCAGGCTCAACTATGTTGTAGTATGTGTCAGAATTCTCTTCCATTTTAAGACTGAATAATATTTCCATGGCATGTATATACTGTGTTTTGTTTATCCATTCATCCATGGATAGACATTTGGATTGCTTTTCACATTTGACTATTGTGCATAATGCTTCTATGAACATGGATGTACAAATATGGTGACTTTGCTTTCAATTCTCTTAGGTATGTACCCAGAAATAGAATTGCTGGATCATGATAATTCTATTTTCATTTTGTAATATTCACATGGTATTGGAATAATCATAATAAAAGTGAAAGTGAAGCTGCTCAGTCATGTCCAACTCTTTGCAACCCCATGGACTGTAGCCTACCAGGCTTCTCCATCCATGGAATTTTCCCAGCAAGAGTACTGGAGTGGGTTGCCATTTCCTTCTCCAAATAATCATCATACTAGTTGCTAAATAAATAATGAACAAGTACTGGGACTTCCCTGGTGGTCCAGTGGTTAGGACTGTGCTCCTCCACTGCAGAGGGCATGGGTTCAATACCTGGGCAGAAAACTAAGATCCCATTTGCTGTGTGGCATGGCCACCAAAAAAAAAAAAAAAAATGAACAAGTACTTATTCATTTATTCGGTGATTATTTCTTTGCTGTCTACTTGTTCTAGGCACTAGCTGCTCTTCTGGAGTTTGCACTTTAGTGGAAAAAGACAGAAAATTATCAAAGAAAAATAAATACAAAAATATCAGATAATGATAGGTGCCATGCAGAAAATTAAACAATGGTGATGTGATGGAGAGGGCCTGGGAGGCTACTTTAGGTTGGGGGGTAGAAAGACCTTCTAAAGAGGTGATAGTTAGGCTGAGTTCTTGTTGACAAGAAGGAACCAGATATATGAAAAGCACTTCAGGCAGAGAGAATGACAAGCAAAAACTCTAAGAAGGAATACACTTGATGAAGTCATGGAAATATGGTTAAAGTTCAGTGGGCAAAGGGGAGGTGGTTTAAGATGAGGTCAAAGACAGATGGTGATTTTATTTTCGATGAAGGAGAAGCAATATAATCATATGTGTAACTCTACTAACACCACTTCATTTAAAGAATTCCACATAACGTGTTCTTCATCATGTTTATTAGATATTCATAATATATATCAAATATCTTTTCATAATAAGTGAATTCAGGTCTAACTCATTTTTTTAAAGCTGTAGATTATTTCATTCCATGGATGTATTAGAATTTATTTAATCAATTTTGCCATTTCCCAAATATCACACAGTTGGAATTGTATAGTATGTAGTCTTTTCAAACTGGCTTCTTTCACTTAGTAATATGCATTTAAGTTTCCTCCATGTCTTTTCATAGCTTGACAGCTCTTTTTAGCAATGAATTATGTCTAGATATATCATGGTTTATTTATCCACTCACTTACTGAAAATCATCTTGGTTGCTTCCAGGCTTTGGCAATTATGAATAAGTCAGTATAAACATCTGTTTTCAGGTTTTCTGGTGGACATTTTTTGAACTCCTTTGAAGAGATATCAATGAAGGTGATTGCTAGATGATGTAGTAAGATTATATTTAATTTTGTAAGAAACTGCCAAACTGTCTTCCAAAGTGGCTGTACCATTTTACATTCCCACCAGCAGTGAATGCGAGTTCCTGTTGCTCTAGATCCTCACCAGCATTGGTAGTATTAGTGTTCCAGATTTTAACCATTCTAGTAAGTATGTAGTGGTGTTGCATTGTTGTTTTAATTTGAATTTCCCTAATGGATGGTGACTGCAGCCATGAAATAAAAAGACAGTTGTTCCTTAGATGGAAAACTATGACAAACCTAGGCAGCATATTAAAAAGCAGAGACATCACATTGCCAACAAAGGTCCATACAGTCAAAGCTATAGTTTTTCCAGTAGTCATGTATAGATGTGAGAGTTGGACCTTAAGAAGGCTGAGCACCAAAGAATTAATGCTTTTAAACTGTGGTGCTGGAGAAGACTCTTGAAAGTCCCTTGGACTGCAAGGAGATCAAACCAGTCAATCCTAAAGGAAATCAAACCTGAAGATTCATTGGAAGGACTGATGCTGAAGCTGAAGCTCCAATGCTTTGGCCACCTGATGCAAAGAACTGACTCGTTGGAAAAGACCCTGATGCTGGGAAAGACTGAAGGCAGGAGGAGAAGGGGATGACAGATGATGAGATGGTTGGATGGCATCACTGACTCAATGGAGATGAATTTGAACAAGCTCAGGGAGTTGGTGATGGACAGGGAAGCCTGGTGTGCTGCAGTCCATGGGGCTGCAAAGAGTAGGAAATGACTGAGTGACTGAACAGTAACAATGACATATGATGTAGAGCATCTCTTCCTCTGCTTCTATAAATCTCCTTTGGTGAAGTATCTGTTAAGATCTTTGGCCTATTTTTAAATCAAGTTATTTATTTTCTTATTATTAAGTTTTAAGATTTCTCTGTATACTTTGGATAATAGTCCTTTATCAGATATATCTTTTGCAAATATTTTCTCCTTACTGGTGAAACTTTAATTGAAGAGTTTCATTTGTGTAGCCAGTGTTCTGACTGTAAAGGAGGAAGCAGTTTAATTGACATTTTAGGCATGTTGCAGCCATAAGCAGTTATAAATAGGGAATTCTTGTGATCATAGACCAAAAAGTCCATGACATTAGCCAACAACAATGCAGAAGTCCTAAAGGAGAAGAGATACCGGGCTGGTTATTCTTACTACTAGGTGGAAAATACTCTTGGGAAGTATAATTAAAATTAATTTAGAATTGTTCTCAATCTAATCAAAAATTTACAATAGTTTTCAATCAGGGTGATTTTTAGATATAATTGGAAGGCATTTAAGCCCTAGTATATAAGTTGAGTCCTTTGAAAAGACGCTGATGCTGGGAAAGATTGAAGGTGGGAGGAGAAGGGGACAACAAAGGATGAAATGGTTGGATGGCATCATTGACTCAATGGACATGAGTTTGAGTAAACTCCGGGAGTTGGCGATGGACAGGGAGGCCTGGGGTACTGCGGTCCATGGGGTCACAAAGAGTTGGACACAACTGAGTGACTGAACTGAACTGAACTGATATAAGTTGAAAATTTGACATAAAATATTCTGGTGTCTCTTTGAAATTTATTTTACCTTGAAAAGTAAACACAAACAACACACTCTTTAGTCATGTGGTTTGATCACAGAAGACTCTCTCTGTTCTACCTCCTACAGGCTAAATAATACTGTGGGGAAAATCTTATTAGTGCAAAATATTTAGTGGTGTATCTGATGTATAAAAAGTTGTTTTAGAGAAGACTAGTACACAAATCAAGATTCCAGGGCCACAACAACAACAAAAATGTGTTTAGGCTGCTGGTCTATAAAAGGGACTGATTATATCTGTGTTTAAAATAGTGATTCTTAATCTTTTGGGATTAAAATCCCATTAAAACTAGGAAGATCTGCAAAAATGCAGATCTATATGTTTAAGTGAAATAGTGTCCAATTGTGGGGTTCTGTGGATTCATCATTTCCCATACATAGGCATACAGCAAGAACTCAATCTTAGACAAAATGCGATGGGAACTAACTTGGGAGAAGAGAGCCATATTACCTACCAAACAAACACACCTTTCTACCAACCTACCTGTCCCACTCTCTGATCAGTTCAGTTCAGTCGCTCAGTCGTGTCCGACTCTTTGCGACCCCATGAATCGCAGCAGGCCAGGCCTCCCTGTCCATCACCAACTTCCGGAGTTTACCCAAACTTATGTGCATCGAGTCGGTGATGCCATCCAACCATCTCATCCTCTGTCGTCCCCTTCTCCTCCTGCCCTCAATCCTTCCCAGTATTAGGGTCTATCTGGCCTAAAATCAAGCTTCTCCTAACTCAAATTGCCAGATTTTCTCAAGATACTTGAAAGTACTTAAATGAGGAGAGAAATTATGTTGTTTCATAGTCTCTAGCCATAACTCACTAGTAGCACCATCATTTCCTGTACTGAGTGACCCTAGTTTCTAAAAATAACTCCAGTGCTATTCAACTGCTTATATTTGGCATATTTTTCATTCTTATTTGGGAAGGCACATTCTCTTCTCCAGCTGAAGAAACTCAGCGTCTGAAAAGAGCAGCCTAAAAACACTGTTCCCTCTGGTCTCTTAAAAATGTTCAGCATCTGAAAGCTGGCAAGGAATGCTCACACCCAGCAGAGGCAATACTCCATGGACTGAAGAACAACACAAAAACCATGGGGATGCTATAAATGGAAAACAGGAAGCTGAACAGTTGAGGCAGCCTAACTTATATGTGATCCATATTCAGAGCCATAACCTAGCAACTGTGAACTATCTAGAAAAGGAAAAGACTCAATGGCTAGCCCTAAGCTAGAAGGCCAGACTATCCTGACATTTTTCCACCTTACTTTTAAATAAGCAAAGGAATAAAGCACTATATAAAGCCTGAGGGTGGGTTAATCCAATACACTGCTGCATACCACACATAAACAACTGCTGACCAACTGACCACCTTGTAGCAAACTCTTGGTTCCTCTGGCAAGTATAACAGGGTGTTAAGCAGCGTTCATTCCAAGTCCCCAAGACAAAAATAAGAAGTTGCAAAATAAATGACCTTCCAGTTTCTTTGAAATATTTCATTATTTGTATGTTATTTATATACTTGGAGACAGAAAAAGGAGGAACTGGAGGACTAGCTTACCCTTTATTTTCAAAATGTTAATAATTTCCAGGGCTATTTTTTTTAAACTCGGACACACAGATTCACATTTTAGTAGAGGCAGTTCAGTGTCTTAGGAAAAAGGGATGAAGTTATGATTCAGAAGCTCATCAACATATGTGTTATTGAGGATTATCAGAGATTTCTGTTCCTTCTAACCCCATCTGCTGCTGCTGCTGCTGCTAAGTTGCTTCAGTCATGTCCAACTCTGTGCAACCCCATAGACTGCAGCCCACCAGGCTCCGCTGTCCCTGGGATTCTCCAGGGAAGAATGCTGGAGTGGGTTTCCATTTCCTTCTCCAGTGTATGAAAGGGAAAAGTGAAAGGGAAATCGCTCAGTTGTGTCCAACTCTTAGCGACCCCATGGACTGTAGCCTACCAGGCTCCTCCATCCATCGGATTTTCCAGGCAAGAGTACTGGAGTGGGGTGCCATTGCCTTCTCCTAACCCCATTTGCTCATCTTTATTTATGTTTAAGGGTTTTACATTCTTACTAGCTGGAGTTGGTAGATGAGAACAATGTATCCAGATCACTCTATAGAAACAGTTCTTAGAAAAGTAGCTGAAAACTTAACTTTGTTATTGTTTAGTTGCTTTAAGTCCTGTCCGACTTTATGAGACCCCATGGACTGTATCCCGCCAAGGTCCTCTGTCCATGGGATTTCCCAGGCAATAATACTGGAGTGGTTTGCCATTTCTTTCTCCAGGGGATCTTCCTGACCCAGGGATCAGACCCACATCTCCTGCATTGGCAGTGGATTCTTCACCGCTGAGTCATCAGGGAAGACTTACCTGGCTACTGGCAATCAATCTGCTCCAGAAACCATCACATACATTTACAATGGTATTTTAAACCCAAATCTGTTGATCAGCCAAGCTACTTTCAAGAGTTTTCTTTCATTAAATCTCCTAGAAGGACATCTTCATCACATATGTTAAAGATGTTACATTATTCCGTTTTTCCAAAATAGATGCAAACCCTCCAATTCTAAAATTATCTAGGAGATCAGTGTCTAACTCTCCTCCCAGTGTTCTCTTCCATCACCCTCATGACTCACCTAAGCACCTTCCCTGGACTTTATGTGTGTGCATGCTCAGTCGTGTCTGACTCTTTGCGACCCCATGGACTGTAGCCCGCCAGGTTCCTCTGTCCATGGGATTTTCCAGGCAAGAATACTGGAGTGGGTTGCCATTTCCTCCTTCAGGGCATCTTCCCGACCCAAGGATCAAACCCAAGTCTCCTGCATTGGCATGTGGATTCTTTACCACTGAGCCACCTGGGAAGTCCCCACACAGGAACTGCCTAATTCATTTCACTCATCCTCACACAATTTTTTCTCCTGATGTATCAGTGTTGGAATTGGTCTTCACCTATAAACCTGGGATCTGATTTGCAATGTGTCCCTAGGAATCCCCTTTGAATTGCTAAAATTACTTTTTTCATACCTCATTGGATGGGCACACTTACTTATAGGGTGATGATATAATCTACCATCCATATCAGGATGTACTTTTGAGAATGAAAAGGGGTGCTATTAATAGTTATGCTTGGGTAACGGACACATTGGGGGTAACTTGAGCATGCTGGGACACAGAGTCACCCAGTTTATTTAAAGTTGACCTGGTCTGAGTTGAGCCAGAATGTGCCAGCCAGTGCTCCAGACCAAAACATTTTTGTTTTGGGGTCCATACTCCTCACTACGCAGGTATTCACCCTTTGCTCTAACCCCACGGAGTCTTGCCCAAGTTTGATTACTACAGTTGGAAAATCATTTGTAAATGAATGTGTACTAACATATTTGCTTGTAAAATGTTACATTTTTATAGAGGGACTTCCACTCTCTCAAGACTGAAAAGGCTTTAAGTTATCATGGGATGATTTGTAGCTTACTGGACAGGGTAAGATTTGTCAGGTTGCGTTCCCCAAGTGTTCAAACTACAAGAGAAAGACAGCAATCCACTCCTGAGGCAACACTGACCCACTCCCCCTCCCAGTCCTGTATTCCACAATCACCTGATTAAATACAGCCTACTAGATCTAAAGGTCAGTAATCAACTCTGATCCATTGTCTGAAAAAGATAATCGGGTTTTTAGAGAGGCCTTTAGCCTCTTTTGTACTTGACTAAATATTAGTGATTCCTTTCACTTATGTAAGCCTATCCTTTAATTATTAATAGAAATGGGGGTTAAACAGTGATTGAAATGAACAGTAAAGTCTTTGCTGGTGAGCAACTTTGAAAACTTACTTTGGAAAACAGTAGTGAATAAAGACATATTTTGGAGAGCATGTAGTAGTAAGATGCCAAAACTAAAGGAAAGCTCAACTTTTAATTATTTGATAAAAATGACTTATGAGATGGCATAAGACAATCTATAATAACTGGGAAAGAGTGTAGCTAAAATATGATTTGTCCTAAGTTCAAGATACTAATAGATGTTGTATCATGACATGGTTTAGCAATGTTACTTACACTATTCCTACTTACTAGGATACTCTGTTTAGCATGGTAAAACTGACCAACCTTTGGAACACTCATAAATTTTATAGTTAGCTGTCCTTCGATGGATATTTATATGAAATCACAAATGGAGCCATACTCCTGACCAATAACTGCTTTTCTTAGAGAATGTTTCTTTAATTTCTCATTTCCTCAAAGCTCATAAGTTCTGCACATAAATTGCTACTCACACTTTAGTGTAGTCAGATGTTCTGGTGTGGCCCGGGGGGAGCAAAGGGACCCATTTATTCATTTATCCAGTATTAGCTGAGCCCCTATTGTGTGACCTGGAACAGTGTTTGACACTGAGATTAAAAAGATGATTACACTGTCTTTGACCTAATTTAGTTTAATGTTGTGCAGATGTGAACCTCATAATGTTCTTGTAGCAAATCACACAAGGAAGAAAGTTCTGGGGAATGTTGTACAGATCAAGCATGGATAAACTACACTTTACCTTTAGAATGGTAATCCATGTTGAGACCAGACATAGATTTTGATCAATTTTGAACAACGGTATAAATGGTACCTTTAAATTCAAGAATGTTGAGGTCTGGTGGCAGCTGCATCATTGGGTTATTAACACAGAAACATTAATTTTTAAAAATTTAAGTATAGTTGCTTTACAATGTTATGTTAGTGTCAGGTGTACAGAAAAGTTTATTATATATATCACCGAAAAGAACCTGAGGAAGAATATATATGGAAAAGAATCTGAAAAAGAATAAATATATTTCAGATTTTTTTCCACTATAGGTTATTACAAGTTACTGAATATGGTTCCCTGTGCTCTCCAGTAGGTCCTTGTTTGTGTTTTGTATAGAGTAGTGCTGTATGCTCACCCCAAACTCCTAATTTACCCTCCCTCCCCATCACCCTTTGGTAACCATGGGATTGTTTTCCTAGGTCTATGAGACTATTTGTTTTGTAAATAAGTTCATCTGTATCCTTTTTTAGATTCCACAAATAAGGAAACATCATTTAGTCTCTTAAATTTGCTCATCCATTAAGTGGGAAAAAGCATTCTTGTTTCTTTAGAGGTTTCCGGAGATTACCTAACCAAAGATTTAATTTTGCTGGCGAGCAATGGGCAACATTTCCATAGATGGGGTTGTCTTTTTTTTTTTTTCTCTCTCAAGATTGGCGGTCAAATGAGCATCAAAGCTTCTAATCTTCCCCAAGTGAAACACTGCTTCTCAGTTTCACAAATCTCATCATTCGAGTTCTGTTCCCAACAGGGTGCTGCAGCTCACCACGTGGCAATGCACATTTTCTGCTAACAGGATGCCAGCCTGCCAGCAGAGCATTCTAAGTAACCGGGTTTCAGCATGATGCCAGCCGGCAGAGGTTTCGATCTTCTTATCAAAATGTGCCGAGCCATGCTTCTTTTAGCTGTCTCTTCTCCAGCCCCTCTGTCCACCTACTAAAAAAAGTGAGGATGAACAGAAACTGTATCAAGGATGAACTTTTCCTTCTCCTTCCTGTTCCCTATAAACGGACCTCCAGATGAACCTAACAAAAGCTGCTCCTCAACTCATCAGTTTTTCTCTACAACTTTCTTCATCTTTCCTGGCACCCGTCTCCTTAAGTCTTCCCCTCGCTCAAAGACGTAAATCAAGCAAAGCCTCCCATCAGAAAAAATATCGGCTTTAGCTACTTCCCTTGCAAAAGGGAAACGTTTTTGGCCCCACGAAGCCTTAACAAGGTGAGTGACTAAGTGTCCCGATCTGTCTGAGCCGGCTCCTGAGAGGCAGGGCTTCCAGGGTTCCAAGCCGGGCAGTCCTGGGCCGGCGGGCCGGCCGGCCGGCCGGACAGACATGGGGCTTTGGAGAAGCAGCGCCTAAGGCAGGCCGAGAAGGATATTAAGGTGAGCAGGGGCCAGGCAAAATCCTCCCTCTCCCTCGGGTGCAAAGGAGGAGACGCCGCCGAGGTTGCGGCGGAGCCGGTTGCCCGGCCGGACCGCTCCTTTGTCCCGGCGGCCCCCGCCCCTCGCACGGCCCGCGCCGCCGTCCTCCGCCCCTCCCCCTCCCACCGCGGGCGCGGCTGACGCGGCCCGAGAGGAATGCGCTTCCGGAGGGCGAGAGCCGCGGCGGCGGCCTGAGGAGCGGGATCGCAGCGCCAGGGAGGCGGTGCCCCGGGGGTCGTTTCCTGCCGGGAGGCGGCCCCGCGCCGCCGAGTCTCCTCCTCCCGCCCGCGAGGAGGAGGAGCCGCCGCCGCCGCCGCCGCGCCCGAGCCCGGGAGGCCACGCCAGCTCGGGACAGGCCGAGCGGGAACCGCGGAGCACAGGCCGAGCCGACCGCGCGGGCCGGACGCCGCGGGAGAAGGTGGGCCCAGGCGGCCGGCGGGGAGGGCGGGCGGGCGGCGGGCTCGGTGCGCGGCCGTGCTCTCGTGGAGGAGCAGGCGTGGGGGCTGCGGCCTCCGGGTGGATTCCAAGCTGTCGGGCGGGGGAGGAAGTCGGGCCGCGGCCGCTCCTGGACCTTCCGGGCAGGGGCGCTGCCCTCGCGGGACCGCGGTCGCGGAGGCCCGGGGTCGGAACCGCCACTCGGACGCGACCTGGGCTGGGCGCGAGCCGGCCGGCGGGGCGCGGACGGGCCTCCGCGGATCTGCGTCCGGGAGCGGCCTCGGCCCTGGCTGTCCGAGCCGCCGACTGCCGGGCCTCCACGCCGGGACCACTCGCCCCGGCTCCAGCGCCGCGTCCCGGGCGTCGCCGTGCCGCTGGGCACCGGGGCGCCGGGTGGGCGCGTCCTGTGGGCCCTTCCCCTAATGCTGGGTGTGGGCGCCGCTGGCCGTGTCCAGGGCTCCTGCCCGGCCTGTGCCTGATTTGTGCCGTTCCTTATGCTTCAGAAGAAGTTGTATGTTTAAGAATGGTAGTATTTAATGCCTGAGCAATTTTTGTTTCACCAGTTTTGTGCCTTTGCCGTCAAAACCTAGCGCTAGTCTGTATGATCATTAGTAGTAAATTACACTCTAGAGAGGCTCCATTTCTTCCATCTGAAAAATGGAAACAGTACCTACCTATACTACTAATAAAGCCAGTAATTATTACAATGAGGACAGTGAGGGCAATGCTTAGCTCTGTGCACTTTACCTTTATTTTGTCATTTAATCCTGGAACCGATCCAAAGAGGTAGGTGTTGTATTTAATCCCTGTTTTACAAATGAAGAAACCGAGGCACAGGGAGCATAGGTGGTCATCCAGCTGTGATGAGGACAACCCATGTGGTCCAGCAACCCATGTTTGAACCACAGGTAACCTTGCATAAATACAGTGTAGTGAAGAGAAAATGTAAGATGGAAGACACTTAGCTCAATAACTATTAACTCCTTTTCTTTCCTTCTTGATGTAGTAGACTTTAAAAAAATCTCACCATGTAATTGGTAATATTATCAGTAAGATTTCTTTGGATCTGCGTTCCACGTAAATATTAGTTGGGTAGAATTATTGTTATTTTTTATTGTTGTTTTGATGGTACAATAATAACAAATGCTAACTGAATTTCGATTAGGAATTTTTCTTAAACTGAGTGCAGACTTTGCAATACGTTGTGTATTTAGAAGTGGTGAAGGAACTTGACTTGCAAGTTACCTCTTCTGGATTTGTGGGCATCAGGGCTCACAGGAGTCAGGGCTGGCTTAAGAGTCCTACTGAAATGTTCACATTTGAAAATAATTTTAGTTCACTGATTAATAAATGAGGGACTGAAGATGATTAGCTGATAAACAGAAAACACATGAAACAAATCAGTTTTAGTTATAGGCATTTGAGGAGAAAGCCATTATACCTGCTCTAGAATTCAGTATAAAATGGAAGATATTATTAGAATGCTAGTTAAAAAGAGGGGATGTGGTTAATACTTTGCTTCTGTAAATAGCAGACTCCAAATTCAGTCATCAATGTTGATCTCACAGACTTAAAATTTAAAGTTTTTGTAATGTTGATTCTTTTTAAAAAGAGTGTTAAATTTTGTATTTTCTATTCCCCTCAGTATTCTGTGTGTGGAAGGTATAGGGTCAGTAATATTGAATAAATCATTGGATTTTGGTGGCTTTCTCCTCAGCTTTCTGGTCAGGATATTTAAAAGCTGCCCCAAATTAGCATCATTGAATGAACATGTAGTCCTATACTGGGGTCAATAAATTCCTAACTCCTGGGGAAACTAGGGCATCTGGTTACTTTATGAAATACTGAAAATTAACAGTTTCAGGTGGTGCTTGTTTTCATGGTATATGTGTGGGTGCATTAGTTGTTCTTGACTACTCTGCAGGAGTGATGAGATGAAACATGAGATAAAGTTTTAGAATTTTTGAATTCTGCTGATTGATATTTCTGAACATGTAACAAATTCAATTGGTATCTGAGAGGATTCATGTGGACTGATTACCCTACTCTGCCTGGAGGGTTAGGATCTGTCTGGTTGTCAGTGGAATCCTAGATTATATAGTGCAAATATGTAAATATCTCTTTTTGCGTGAGCAAATATGTTCTGACTGGTCATATGTTGTGGGGTTTTGTCTTGTATGTTGTTATAGCAGAGGTGGGAGTCTTGGGGTCCAGAGGGTAGGCTGATTGGGTAAGAGTCCAGAAGAGTACCTTATTTTTCAGAACCCTGAAATGATAGCAGTATCTATAGCTGTAGAAAACTGAGAAAATTATATATCTAGGTTACAGGAGTTGCAGTGCAGAAAACCTTCAGAACCTTAGCAGTCTTAGAATTTTCAGTAGATAAGTGAAAAAGGTGGTATTTCTTGTTCTGGAGCTGTAGGCAAAAGGAGCCAAGCTATACTTTGCAGGTTTCTCATCTTTTAAATGTGACTAATCATGAGACTTTTGCAGAGTTAAGTTTTATTTATAAAATAATACAGAAGTCAGCTACTTTTAAGCTTTAGTTTTTGGTTTGTAACTATATTTAGCAATATGCTGAAGCATATGTATATCATCTGATCAAAAAATGTGTGTGACAAACTGTTTCAAATATGCATAGTGCATGCATGTATAAACACACAATTATTGGACTTGTCTCCTTGTCCGAGGTGGGAAGCATGACCGCAAGGGGGTGCTTGTGCTGCTGGCCTCCTGGAGGCAGGGGAATGCTGAACTGCTGAGATGCCTGGAGTGTAGTTGACTGCCAGCTCAAAACCGGCAGTCTGGTTGGGAGCCTACGATTTGGGAATTCTTAGTCTGTACAGGCTGACGCTCTGGGCTGCAGATGAAAATACTGGAGAGTGTGTAGAGTGAAAAGGTGCCACCGAGGGGCCCTGGAAACACTTTCCCAGTCAAAGGCTGGGTGGAGGAAAAGGAATCTAGAAAAAGCATTTCCCTTCCTCAGTTTGTTTGAATTTCTGGTTCCTTCCTGTGATAGCTTAGTGGGGGACTTGGATATTTTCAGGTTTTTCCTTTGATGAGCATGTTTGAGGTGAAGAGAGAAGCATCTTTAGAGGGGCAGTTTGATGTAGCAGAGGCTTCTTGATTGGGAAACCTGGGTTTTGGGCAAGCTCGGACTGAGCTTCTCTGGGACGTTTGTTGGAGCACCTCACCTTGAAAGGGCTCTGGTTTCTGTATTTACGTTGTAAAGTGGTCTCTTGGTTTCTGTCTTTCTATTGCCCTGTGAACTGAAGGCCAACTGCTGTGTGACCTGACTCTACAGAGGACAGGTCTTCCCTCTCCCATGAGCAGCCATTCTCTTGTGCCCTCACTCCAGAGGGCACGTGGTGTGCCAAGTCATGGCTTTGAGAAAGCTTGCAAGTGGTGGCCAGCCAAGTCTATTACTCTTAGCTCTCTTGTCAGGATGGAGCTCTGTTGTCAGTGGCCTTTTAATCCGTTAGTGTGCTAAGTGCCGCTTCCCTGAGCAGCGTGGTGCTTACTGGGTGTAGGTCAGGAAGCTGACCTGCACCTTGCAGTTGAGGATACTGTCTAGTTGGGAATCATTGTTTTCAATCTAGGGAAATGTAGCACACCACAGGATGTTTACGCAATGCACTGTACCAGGTAATTCTCGTAGATTTTAAGAAAAAGATCAGCTTTGGCTTAAGTGGTTTTGGAGGGCCGTGAGGAGCTTGGAATGGTATGACCAAAGAGACGAATATGGATGGTAACATGGTCAAAGGACAGTGTAGTTAGAAGGCAGAAGACTTAGCAAGTACATATTATCTGATTACTTTGATATGTAATCATACATATATAAATATATATGCCTTTATATAATAAATAAAATGAAGGATATTTAAAAAGAAGACCTGGATTCTTGCCCTCCAGCTCTAGTCTGGTGTGGTTCACAGACATAATTACAATTAGTTGTAATAGAAATTTGAATTAAACATCACTGTTATTGAGCATCACTGAAGGTTTGTCATTTACTGTGCCAGACTATCAATATTTTGGGACAAAAAAAATAGTAGTTAATTCCACTTATGGTGGTTGGTGAAAAAATTAAGAATGATGAGGAAAATAGATGAAAAATTTGAGTGTACCATTTGATGTATGGAGGTCACATTTCCGTGTATAAATGTTATTGAATGAATACACAGATAACTTAAGCTTTCATAGTCTTTGTGAAATTAAGAATAGTAATTTACTAGCTCTCCAATATTTTACAGTTTATTATTTATTTCAGATTGTAATTTCTTTCCTTTCCCAAAGGTGTAGTGGTGGGTCATATTTGATCATTGGAGGTGGAGAGTGTAGTTATAAAAGTTGCGCATAGTATTATGTTATTTTAGGAAAACACAACAGAAACAGTAGGGAGTGGATGTGTGCTTACTGAAGCCATACGGCTCAAAAAGATTGAGAACGGTTTATTAAGTAGTCACTCAGGTTCTAATGTTTAGAAGTCAGTGAATGAGTTGAAGAGCAAGAAGAAAATTCAGTAATCAAGTAACCTGTGATCTATAGGTCACTATAAAGATATTTGTTTTACATTCATGATCATATTTTATCCTTGTAACAGTTCTAAGGTAGATATTATTCCCAGCTTAGTGCTAAGTGAGAAATTGAGTTTTACTGATATTTACTATATATATATTTAGAATATACTCAGCACTGTGTTTGTTTCAATCTCATACAGGGCGGAGGAGAGATAGCACAAAACATATAGTCAAAATTTATTAAAGTTTTGACCAAGTAAAAATTTTGGAATGACTTACCTAAAAAGTAGATAAAATTACCCAAGGAAGCATAACTTACAGTTATCCTCTACCGAAATTACGTGGAACGTATATTACTCTCAAGTGCTTGTTGATCCCACTAGTTAAGATGGTAAACTTGTTTTTGCTAGTTCTTTGTAAACTTGCCCCAAAGTAAATTCTTCAACCAAAGCAGCTGCTGACTTACTCTTTTCCCTTCACAGAGAAAGGCAAAATCTATAGACATAGTCAAGTGTAAAGAAGGAACAGCTCGCTAGGCTAGTTTGAAATACAGCAATTGCTGGGTAATATCTTATCTTTTGAGTGGAAGGAGGATCTGGGAAGAATTAAGTTCAGACAACTTTTCATGCTCGTTTTGGGTCAGCCCTTCATATTATGTCTTAATAGATTTATTTAAAGTGTTTAACTTTTGCTTGTTTGTTTATTTGACTGCACCAGATCTTAGATGCAGTACGTGGGATCCTCAATCTTAGTTGCAGTGTGCAGGGTCTTCAGTTGCTGGCGGTACGATCTAGTTCCCTCACCAGGGATGGAACCCAGGCTCCCTTCATTGGGAGAGTGGAGTCTTAGCCACTGGACCACTAGAGAAATCCCTTGCTCGTGTTTAAAGTCTTGTCCTTTTGCTTATTTTATGAGCTTTGAGCTTTTTTATGCCCCTTCACCAATTTTTGGAATTTAATGCTTAATTTTTTTTTTTTTTGGTCCTCATGTAAAGGCTGTAACCTTTTTGGTGGGGGAGGTGGTGGTAGTGGTATACCAGTTATCTATTTACTGGATCACTATTGGCTGTAACTTCATGCCTCTTATTGCCTTGAATTATTTTGAATTTTATGTGCTCAAGCCTGCTCTTCCTGTCGTGTTGATTCTGTTCCTGTGTGTTTGAGTTCTGCAGAGGATTTCAACTTAAATTTCCTCCCTTAGCTCTGTACTTTCCCTCTAGTTTTGTGGTCTTACTGTGTTTGATTGCTACAAAATCTATTTGAGATTTTCTTAATTCCTTGAAGAGCATAATAAGTTCATTCTCCTTTTTTTTCCAGAGAAGATTCTTAATTTTCTCTTTTTGTACTGTAGAAATTTTTCGTAGTTCAGTTCCATGCCCTGACTTCCCCTCCACTTCCATCTTTATCATTGAAACTCTTTCCCAAGACACAGTGTGTCCATTCTTTATCTTCTCTTTGCACCACAGGGGTGGGTGCTGATGACTGATCTTCCATTTTCTCATTTTCACTGTGGGCGGGGGGGGGGGGGGGGGGGGGGTAGACACAGTTGTCGGTTAGTTGCTCAGTCGTGTCTGACTCTTTTGCAACCCCATGGACTATAGCCCACCAGGCTCCTCTGTCCATGGAATTTCCCAAACAAGAATACTGGAGTGGGTTGCCATTCCCTTCTTGGAGGGATCTTCCTGACCCAGGGTTCGAATCTACCTCTCCCTCATTGCAGGCAGATTGTTTACTGCTGAGCCACCAGGGAAGCCCCAGAATAGACACATTTTGTTCTGTTTTTCTGTAATTTTCTTTAAATATTGGCACTATTCTCAGGTTTCAAGTTGTTTTTTAAGCCTGTAGCTTGGGAGTAGTCAAACCTTTGCTGTTGGGACTCAACTCAGGCTGATACCACCTTTGGGTAAGAAGGGGTCAGTGCTCATAAAAAGCCTTTTTTTTTTTTTACGTCTGGGTGGGAGTCCTGAATTTTAGAAAGTTTTCTACTTCAGACTACTGTTTATCCACCACAGTGGGTGGACACAGATTTCAAAGGAAGTGTTGCCTGTTTGCCTTGGAGTACTCAACCTCCTTTCTTTCCTTTTTCCCCCTTTTTTCCCCCTTTCATCCCTTCTGCTAAGTTTTGTAAATCATTCATTGTAGCTTATTATTTATTTGGGCCATAGACATCTCCAGGATCACCACTATGCACCTCTTCTGCTAGAGAGGGGGGAAAGTGTTGAGTTTTAACTGTTCTTCTCACAAGGGGAAAGGTGCTCTTGTTCTTGGTGAATTCATCCCCAGCTCTCACCCTTGAATCTGATGGTGTGAAGCAGAGCAGGCTATTATGTGCTCTCCTGTCTGCTTGCTCTGCGTGGGGAGAAGCAGGGTGAACTGCATGGTAATTGCCTGAGGCTTTCCTCTTGGCTCTGTGTTCCTTTTCTGGGCTGTGTTGGTTTGTAAATATTAATGTGTTATTGGACTATTTATTTTTTTCCTTTTAAACACAGATACAGAAAATAGCAATGGTGATACAGACTTGGGATGAATCTAACCTTATCCTATTTTCAGGAGAGGCTTACAGTATACCTCAATGGAGGTATCTGAATCTATTCCACCATTAAGGTGAAAAGATTTAAAGTGTTAGGATATAAAAAAAGGAAACTTTCTTATTGGAAGCCTACTTCTCTTGAAAGCTTGGGCTTTCAGTTCATGCCTAGGTTCATGTCCCAGCTTTGTCAGTTATATGTCTGGTACATGGTAGATATGCAGTTGATATTTGACTTGGAAATCCAAGTTGTATTGAATAAAAATGTGCTCTTGTGCAAAGATTTTATAGGAAGAAATCTTTTGTGGATGACTTCTTTTTGTACTGTGTCCTTTGGGGTATAGATGGCTTCTGAGCACCCAATTTTAAAAGTTAAATGTAACTTGTCATTTTTTTAAAGTAATTTTTCTCTAAAGCATAATTGTTTAATTTCTATAAATAAAGTACATATAAAATTTCTGAAGATCTTATCTGTAAACATAAAAAGAAATACCAAATGAGTTATTTGTCACATTGTTAAGAACATTAATAGATACTAAGTATGTATTTAAAAGTTTGACTAGCTCATAAAACCACATTTAACCTTGATAAATAAAGATGAGTTTGCAGTAGAGATTAATTATGTACAGTTTTTGACAAAGGGAACAATGCATGTTTCTAACTATCAGAATGAGATGTTTTGGGGAAGCTATTTGAGATTATTTATTGTTCAAAGGATTAATTATGACCCTTTGTGTGCTTGCTAAGTCACTCAGTCGTGTCCGACTCTGTGCGACCCTATGGACTGTCGCCTGCCAGGCTCCTCTCTCCATGGGATTCTCCAGGCAAGAATACTGAAGTGGGTTGCCATACCCTCTTCCAGGGGATCTTCCTGACCCAGGGATCGAACCTGCATCTCTTGCGTTGCAGGTGGATTCTTTACCACTGAGCCATCGGGGAAGCCCTTATGACCCTTTAGTTAAAATTAAACGTAGTAAGAAAAGATATTAGGATGAAATGCTTTTGTAGGAATGAGACCATAACCTGTCAGTATACTCAGGAAATTTGACAATTAAAATAACTTCTGTTGGCCTCCAGTCATTTTGAAGAGCTAAGAAATAAACTCAACATTTTAAGTCCTTTCCATTTCTGTTCTCTGAGTCAGTTCTAACAGTAGAAGGATGTTCTTTTATTTTTGAAATAGTGACTGAGTATGCCTTCAAAATATTGTAGTTTAATGGAGCACAGACTCAGGTCACAGCTTCAGAATTCAGATGGTCTGGTTTCAGTTCTACCTGTGTGACTTTGGAGAAGGTATTTGTGGTTTGGCTTCCTCATATATGAAACAAAGATAATATTGTTCCCAACCTCATGGAGTTGCTTAGAAGAGATAGCTGTTATTATTTTTATTAATTATTGTCATTTTTATAGTCATTTGCAGGTGTTAGAATAAAAGTAAAATAAAACTTTTTGTTACAAATTACCATAAATCATCAAAACTCAATTATCGTATCACTCTCGGGTGTGCCTGGTGTGAGCCTCGTCCGCCTTCTAAGTGAACCAGATTGCCCTTGTGTTTTACAGTTCTCAGTGGGCAGCAGTCTCTGAGTGAACCAGACTGGTACGCAGGCTCCTGGTCTAAGTTTTTGCTACAAGATGTCTTTTCAAGGCAGTTTCCTTCCTCCTCTTAGCCTCTCCTAGATTTGCTTCCCCATGTAGAAGAAGAAACCTGAAGTCATTCTTCCTTGTTTCTATTTTAATTAGGTATGTTACCCTCCACCCTGATCTTTTTTTAAGGTGATTTGTAATACTAACATTCAAAAATATCTGTGCTGTATTTAATGTGGTAGTAAAAAGCATTAAGGTTTTGATGCTTTTATTATTTTACATATAAATTGTTAGAAATATGAAAGTAGAATGATCCTACTTAAATGTGGAAAGTAGAATGTAGAATGATCCTACTTAAATGTGGAATCTAAAGTAATGATCTAATTGTACTTAGCATAATAATTAGTATCTAATTAATAATTAGCACCTGATTAAGCCTTATTTTTTTACAGTATAGGACTTCCTGGTGGCTCAGTTGGTAAAGAATCCACCTGCAATGCAGGAGACTCTGGGTCAGAAAGATCCCCTGGAGAAGGGAATGTCAACCCACTCCAGTATTCTAGGCTGGGAAATCTCATGGACAGAGGAGCCTGGCAGGCTACAGACTATGGGGTCATAAGAACTGGACACAGCTTAGCGACTAAACCACCATCACCATATACAGTATCAGGTTTTGATATCATGTCAAAGTAATGTATTAATTGCTATAAAAAGTCAACATTAATCTATTGTTTGCAGTTGTGTTTTTTTCTAATCCTTATACTTTATCCTTTCTTCCATATCTTGTGTTTCACCTAACATGGGTCAATTCAGAGTTTTTGGTTAATAATTACGATTGAAAAGAACCTAAACATTCAAACATAGGTACTTCTTTATTGAATCAAGTTGTTGCTGAGCTCCAGCTGTAATGTATAGTAATAATAACAACAAGTACCATCTAGGTATTGCTTACAATGTGCCAGATGCTGTTTTCAATATTTTATATTTACAACTCATGTAAACTTCACATATCCCCCGTAAGGTAGAAACTGTAGTGTCCATTTTAAAGATGAGGAAAGTGAGGCACAGATTAAATAACTTGCCAGTATCACTTGCTTAGTTAGGGGTTGATTAGAGGTTTGAGTACAGGCACCTGACTCCACAGTCCACGCTCTGAACTCTGAGCTCTGCCTTAGCAAATGGTGGTGAGCGCTGCATTCTGCTTGCTTGCCTTTGTTTACTTTTCTGGGGATACCTCAGAATATTTGCAGTTATTTTTAGACTCTTTGTATATTAAATATTAAGATACTGGGCTAGGTACAGAGGACACAGAGACCTGACCTCTGGAAGATGACAGTTCATAAGGCAGGTCAGTTATACACATCTGCAGTAGATGGGAAAGAGCTTCATACGTCTTAATTACTAAATCTTTTAAACAGAAGCTGTTTGTGTTTGTTTTAATATATGTCTGTGTGCCTATATGTGACTCACCTGGCCTAAATCCCCTTCCCAGTTCTTGCCATCATTGACATCTCCAGAGTTAATGCAAGTGACACTACTCACACTCTGTTCTAGCAGTTTTCTTGCTCTTCTAACGCCAGGGACTTTGAGCGCTGGACTAGAAACCTCTCTGTCCTCACTTCCTCAGGCCTCCTCTGATTCCTGTCACTGCCTCTCAGAGCAGTTCTCTGACTCACTCTGGCTGACTGCATCTTGCCTTACGTGCTTCTGTGTTTTCAACCCCAGGGCATCTCCAGCCAGCCCTCTTGTCCGTCAATGGGGAGAGAAGCTGGCCGGAGCCTTCTGGTTGGATGTACTGTTGTTCTTGGAAGCCCCTTGGGGCAGACTTTTACCTGTGGGAACTAGAACTGAGGCACGTCTTCCCAGTGACCCTTCTCTGGACACACTTTCCACAGTTGTCCCTCAGTATGCGACAGGGATTGGTTCCAGGACACTCCTCCTCCCCAAGCAAATCCACAGATGCTCAAGTCTCTTTGAAAGGGTGTAGTTCTTGCGTGTAACCTATGCACATCCTCACGTAGACTTTGTCACCTCCAGATGATGCCTAATTCAATGTAAATACTATGTAGAGTTGCCTGTGCAGGGCACATTCAAGTTTTGCTTTGTGGAACTCTACAATTAAAAAAATTTATTTCCGTCTGTTGTTGGTTGAATCTGCTGATGGAACCCATGGATTCAGAGGTGAACTGTATACACTTCTCAAGACTTCTCAGGAAGACCCAGCCCCTGGGCACCCCTGTGGTAGCTAAAGTGCCCTGGCCTTTTCTCTTCTTGGTTTGCCATCTTCAGCACCTCTCATTCCCTGGTCACCCTCTGAGTGAGCTGCCTGCACTCGACCCCAGCCAACCCAGTTCCCATAGCTGTCCTCTTACCTCGACCTTTTACCCAAGACTGCCCGCCCCTGAAATGTTACACCTGGCTCTCTAGCCCTTTCACCTGCACCCTGATATCTAGGCCCTTGACTGTGTCCTTCTCTCTGTGTGTGTTTTATCAGCACTGCCCCTTCCTCCTCCTGCACTTGCTCTGTAAACAGTGGCATTAATTCCAGTTTCAGATTGGAGTCTGAGGACCCATGGGAGATAGTCTCAGCAATTTGACTGTTTCTACAAGAATTTCTAAAAACTTTGGGTTTTGTGCTAATAAATAGAATAATAACCAATAAGTGGATGATCTGGTTGGCCACCTTATAACTGAGTGTGTGTCTGTAGTATTTCAGTACCTATGTTTGTGTTGCTTGTATATGTCAATGAATTTTGGTTCATGATGTACAAACACCTAGAGTGTGAGGCATTTTATATCTAGCTGAAAGTTGGCTTGTGTATACTTACGTGGATTGAAAATTGTTATCCCTAGGGTATCTATACTAACAGTTTGCTATTTAAAGGTTTGTTGTATTAACTAATTCTGAGAAAGTCTTCTTTCCTGGGCTTCTAAATAATGTCCAAGAAAAATGACATACAATTTAACGTATTTCAGCATAAGTTTTGAGCACTGATTTTGTGCCAAGCACTTACAGGTCCTGTCACTGAAGACACAGGAAAGATTGTGTTCTTGGCGCTTAGAACCCATCAGGGCAGATTATTACCAGGTAGTTTCAGGTGAGATGAGTGTTAGAAATGTGCCTTTATAGATCAGGGTGTCCAGAACCTGCTGGGCCTCAGCACTGCTCCATAATCCTGTTGCATCATCTTGATTTTCTTCTGTCTGCCAACCTCTCTCCCCTTTTCTCCCAGCACCTGTCCTTGCTTCCTATTTCAGGAAGAAACATAGGCTGTCATGCCTGAACTCTCTCAGCTTCTCACCCCCTGCCCTGACTTAGAGAAAGATGCTGCACTTCTCTTCAGGGAACTGGGCCCCTTGTGCTCCATCCCTCTTTACTCTAAGCAGCCTGGCTCTGGCACTCTTTCGTTTCTTCTCTTCAGGCCTGCCTTCACTTCTCCTCTCTGCCCAAGTATTCTTTTGTTCACAGTCTCATCCATCTTCACAATTTCATTGCCACCCACAACTCTTGGGTTTGTATCTCTAGCCCTGAAATCCTGAAAGCCAGACCCGTAGGTCTTAACTTCCCACTTAATATCTTTCCTTGGTTTCACACCGGCATTTCACATTCAGATTTCTAAATCAAAATCAGTATTTTCTCCCCTAACTCCATCTTTCTCTGTCTTCCTTATTTGAAAGTGATGATCCTTTCTCTGACCATTCCTTATCTAAGCAGCCGTCTTCGTTACCTAAGCAGCCTCAGATCCCCTCCTAAGCACCCGTTTGTCCACTGTTACTCTGAAGCCTGGGCAGTACGCTTTGTAACTGCCCAGTAGCTCCTGTCTTGCCATTCATCCTCTACCCCACTGATTTTCTGTCACATATATGTTATCTTGTTACTACCCCCTGCCATTTTTTCCCAGCTTCCTTGGTACATGTAGCGTAGAATCTAAACTCTTAGCATGAATGGCATTTAAGACTCTGTAACCTGACTGTAACCTCCTGCCTTGTTGGTCTCGGTCTCTGTTATTTCTGGCTTATAATTTGTCAAAAATACTTAAGTACTTTAAGGTTTTTTTTTTTTTTTTTTTTTTTTTTTAGCTCTATGACATTTTAAGATTGTAGCATAATGTAATTTATTCTTAGTGCAGAAAATTACGGGGATAAAATAACCACTCACCCTGCTGACCAGATTTAATTACAAGTAATGCTTAAATACATTTTTTCTGTAAAGTTAGACCAAGTCAACTCCAGTTTGCGGGGAGAGAGAGAGAGGTCACCCAAACATGTATGTTTAGTAATGAGATTGGAAGGAAGTTACTACAGTTCTCCTCATGACTCTGTGGCCTTGACGTGTGGACCTCTGGCTGAGGATGTTTCTCAGCAGGGCCTGCATGTGATTTCCTAGGTGGCTGTGGTTCCAGCCTCCAGGAAGCCTCTGAACTTGTCCTGGCAGGTTTTGGCATCCTCAGTGCACTTGGTGCTTATCTTCCTTACAGAAACCATCACGTCACATTGTAGTTATTTGTATTTTTTGTCTTTGAACTGAAAATTCCTTGAGACAGCAATCTTTGTATCTCCTGTAGGGCACAGAACCTTTCAGAATTTTACGGCTCTTTCTAAGCTCATGAAGCTCTTCCAGGAGTTACTGGCGGCCCTCCCTGGGAGGGGGGGGAGGAGGGCGCCTTTCTCAGCCTGAGAGTCACCGAGGAGACTGGTAGGTAGTCACGGGCCCTACCTCCAGAGATAGGGGTTTCCAGGCCGAGGGTGCTCCCCGGACCACACGCTGACCAGTGTTTCCTCAGGCATCTGGAAGTCTCGGCAGTTCTCGGGGGGCCGTCCTGCCCCCACCTCCCCTTTCCCCACTGCCTCTTCACCACCCCTCTGCTCAGAGCCGCTCCTCACTGCTCTGTCTCAGCCTTGTGGTCCTTGTGACTTTCCTTACCCCTGCTGGCTGCCTTCTTCCGTCCCCTGTGGCTGTTCCCTCTCCTGGGGAGAAAGCCTGGCTGTGGTGCCACTACTCTCGAGCTGCCCGCCACCCTGCAGCCCTTGTGTGGTCTGCTTCTGGGGTGGGAGCTCTTCAGAGGCAAGAGGGCTTCAGAAGGCTGATCTTTAGCATGTCAAGGTTTATAGAGGATAAGACAGCGGCATTAAAGTAATATTTTAAAGCCATGGGACCTAAGAATGTCAGGAAATATTTTCTGCTACCTAGTAACTTTATCTGAGTGGTCTTCTATGAGTTGTATGACATTTTAAAGGTTTTCCAAGGTAGTCTCCTGGTCCTGAAAGTGATCCGAGTTGTATTATGAAGACCCATGGATCAGAGTCCATATATGGACCAGATATTTGTTCTGTTCCCTTGGTGTGGAAACTGCTTAGACGCTCCATTCATCACAGTCAGGCATTTCTTCGGGTGTCTTACTGTCCAGGGCCTTTTAGTCATAACTTTGGAATTGATAACATTATTTGAACTGCTCAGAATCATAGTCTGCGTGGATTTATTACACATTGAACGTTTTATTCAGGCCTTAAAAGGTGAACTGTCAGTGACCCTCAGCTTCATTTGGGCTTCTGGATGCGTAAGCAAAGCTGGGGCATAACAGAACTGGCCGTTCTGAGCTTGGTTGCAAAGTGGATAACTGTGTGAGTTACTCACACTGCTTTTCTCTGGAAAACCAGAAAATGCAAGCAGCATTTGGCAGCAGAGGAAACCCAAGGATCCCAGAGTAGAACTTTTGAACGTTTTTCTGGAGCTGTGGTATTGTATCCTGGAACAAAAGCCCCTGAAAAATGATAGTTTTTAAAGGATTTTTTTTTTCCTTATTAAAGGAAATTTACCAAGAAAGAAAAAAATTCCACACAGTTACCCTACCATATTGTTTTTACTAAGAAAGTGAAAAGAAGAATATACTAGAACAGTTTAAAAACAAATGAACCCATTGTCTTTATATTATGCTTATAACTGTCATCTCTAGGACTCTGGTTACTTTATATGTTTATATACTATTATTTTTGCATACCTATCATCTTAAATGTGTTCTTCGTATCCAAAAATGATTCTGTAAACCTTATGATGTTGCTGCATTGTATTCTTTTTGACTCCAGTAGTCCATGAAGTTGGTTCAGTTAGCCCCTTGCTGTTCGTGCATCATGGGTAGAGGACATTGGCATTTTTGACTGTTATAAACATGCTCGAATTCTGTAATGAAAGTATTGTGCATATATATCACCTTTGATATTTTAAATTATTTCCTTTGGATGAGGTTCTAGTAGCTAGTTTACTAAGTCAGAGGGCAGAAACATTTTTAATGGTTTTTGATATAGATTGTTAAATTATTTCCCCCAAATTGTATCAATTTACAGAGCCATCTCTGGTTTCTCTTACCCACCTGCAACAAGTTTTTATTAAGTTTTGTTGGGTTTAAAAAACCTTTTTTTTGCCTGCTAGTTCACCTTTTATTGCTTTAATTTATATTTCTTTGATAAGTAGTAAAGCGAATCTTTGTTCGAGGGCATGTTATATGTGCTTTTGGGTTTTTTGTGTTCTTGTGGAAGGGGCAGATGTTACTAGAGTGCAGTCCAAGAGCAGTGACTAGTTAAGAGTTAGTGACCTATGACTTTAGCTGTCTTTGACCAACTCTGGTAAGATGTAGATTAAGGTTGTGAAAAACTTGAATTCATATGTTTATAGATCTAGAAACTGTAGGCAACTGAACTGAATATTTTACAAATTTCATGCATAGAAGTTGATTTTCTTGAAATAGTTACAGGACATCAGACAGAAAAACTGAACTGGGGGCTTGTGCAAGAAAAAGATTGAAACGTTGTAAGCAAGCTGTTGACATGATCAGGATTCTGACAGGCTCACTCACACTCACAATTCAGTGTTGAGATAACAGAGGCATTGGGATATGCCTGATTGGCCACCTTGGAGTCGCAGGAGGTAACAGAGTCCATGGGACAGAGACTTAATATACATAGCTTTTAGGTGTAAGAATGCTTGACATTTTTTTCCTGAGCACTGTTAATTAAATATTAAACTATATTTGATTCGGAGAAAAACAAGAGTGGATTCTGGGAACCTGGGGGGAGAGGAGGAGGGTGAGTATGGAGAAGGGTTGGGGAAGAAGATGTATTATGTTTATAAATCAGAAAATCAGGTGAGTGGGAATGATTATGCTTAATATGTTAACCCTTTTTTTTAAAAAAATATAACATTGTACATTTTATATTTCAGATGAATTTACAACTGATTTTCTGGATTGGATTGATCAGTTCGGTTTGCTGTGTGTTTGGCCAAGCAGGTAAAAAAAAAAAAAGTTGCTTGCTTGTCTGTTCAATATCTTGTATCACTTTTTGACCACTTTAGATTCCTAGGGAAACCTAAATCAGGCCGTCCTGCTCCTTCTGAAGGCCCTGCAGCGGCCCCACCTGTCAGAGTCCAGGGCAGGGCTCCTTGCGGTGCTTGCAAGGTCCTTTGTCAGGTTTCCTACCCACCACCCAGATTGACAACAGGAATAGAATGCACTACATCGAGATCTTTGGGGGGATATAACAGAGTGTGTACGTGAACACAGAGAAGGCAAAGGCATGTTACATCTTTAGAAGGAAATAAAGTAAATGTGTAGAAGAGTAGATTATGAACTATCCACTACTGTCTGAAAAAATGAAAGGAGCTGTTGGTTTTCCAAAAGAGATGCTTGCTCTTTGATCAGAAGTCTTGCAAAATGATGGTGTTGCATAGAAGAGGAATGAAAAATAAAACTGAAAATATATTTAATCCTCTTATAAACCATGGTGCACCCAAATCTAGAATAATGGATGTCCGTTTTTTTTGTTCTCCAAACCTCAGAAAATACACTGCATAGAACAGCTGTTTGATACTCGAGATGAGAGAAGTTATTAGTAAATTTAAATTACATAGGACCAACAGTAACATAAAGGACCAAATTATCTGTATGTCAAAACACCATCAACAAAATGAGAAGCTAAATAAGGGTTTAATTTCGCTCACAAGTGTAGAGATCCAGTAAAAACAGTTAAAAACATGATGATAGAAAAATTTGCAAAAGGCAAATAGAAAATTTACAAAATAAATGGCCAGGAAAAATATGAAGGAAAAAAAAGCCTTAAATAACTGACAATTGATGTTCTTATTTATACTTGTTAAATGGAAAGAAAATCTTTGCATTAAAAAAGGAAATATGGTGTGCATACACTGCTTGTGGGGATGTGTGTTTGAATGTTATTGCTGGAGAGAGGTTAAAAGTTAATCCTTTTCACCTCAGTGTTTCTTTTTCTTTTAAATTTGTGATAAGGAAATTGAGTTTTACATGATAAGAATGGTCATCTGAGTGGGTTCATGTATGTGCACCTATGTGTATATATGTGGGGTTTATGTGGCACACATGAACCATGCAATTAAAAATAATAGAAATTTTCCCATTCTATAGGCTACATTAATACAGTGGCATGTGTAATCTTTATTTTATTTTATTTTTTTTCATGTGTAATCTTTAAAGCCTGTTTTTGAAGAATTTGGAATGAAACAATTAAGTATAAAAAGTAGTATACAAAATGTATATCCTCAATTTCATTTAAGTAATGTCTGCATGCTTCCTTGCTATTTTTTGATTTATCTGCATAGACAAAAGACTGGGAAAAATAGACAAAAAACGTCTTTCTTATGAGCAGGTTTTGGGTGATTTTTAGTTCTTTATGCTTTTACATATTTTCCAAATTTTCTATAATGAGCGTGTGTTAGGTTTATAATCAGAAAACATACGTTGGAGACAGTCCATGTTAGTATGTACTACATGGCAGGCATGCTGATTCTTACATGGATTTAAAGAAATACATGACATACTTTGAACACAGACCTGAAAAATCAAGGAGCTGTGGATAGGATGAATATGGACTTTTCAAGTATTTACCAAACTAAAATGAAGCAGCCTGGTTGGAGGGGGAGTATGGGTGTGGTGGTATGAGTTAAATGAAAAGAAATAATACTTTACCCAGTGGTAAGAAATTCTTGACAATTATGACCAACTTGAGAGAGCCTGGAATTACGCCTTTGGGGGAAAAAAAAGGACAAATGTATAGGTTAAGGGTATCTAGTCTTTGCTGTAGAAGATAAGAAAGATAGCTGTCTTTTTATTGTTCTCTGTGCCAGGATGATCCAAAATCAGCTCTCTCTGGTGGGTAGGTCTGAGTCAGTTTAGTAACTAGGTTCATGGTATTTCTATGTCATGTTCGTATATATTGTATTGTCATTGTGATCCTGATCTTTCATTGTTTTCTCTCTTGAACTTAAGTGGCCTAATTTTTCTTTTTCCTGACAGATGAAAATAGATGTTTGAAAGCAAATGCCAAATCATGTGGGGAGTGTATACAAGCAGGGCCAAATTGTGGATGGTGCACAAATTCAGTAAGTCAGATTGATTGTTCAAGCCTTTCCATTCATTCCATCGTCACTTAGTGTTGCTCAAAACTGTATCCTTGAGAAGTGCTTGGTGTGACTTTTCAGTCATTCAGTGTTGATTGAACAAGAGTCAGCTCTGTGTGTGACCCTGTGTGGTGGTCTGGAGCTGTGCTGCCCCGCACAGGGCCCACTAGGCATGTGTGGTGACGTTGAGCACCCGAGAATTGCTGTCAGCCTTCATACATGCCAGAGATCAAGGACTTAGTGATTTAAAAAATCATTAAGGTTGAAATGCTCCTATTTTGTATATATTATTAATTTTCCCTGTTTTTTCCCCTCAGTGTGGCTATTAGACAACTTAAAAATACATACATAGCTCACCTTTGTAGCGTGTGTTATGTTTCTGTTGGACAGCTTCCCAAAAAACTCTAGCCATCTCATTGAATTATTTTAGATTTTCCCTTTTTTATGATGGGAAAGGTATAAATTAATCTGCCTAATTGTGTTTTAATTAAACTAATATATACTTGATTTACATCCTAATCAAAGCCCATTGAGGTGAGGGTTTAAATTTTATTTTTTGTCATCTCTATATATTGCTTAACATGGCACCTTCCACAAGTTGAGTAAGTGTGAATGAATGAATGGACAAATGAACACTAAGTTGGAACTGGAGGTAGAGGGGAGGTATTTTGAGGATATGTAATTTATTTACAGAGTAAATAATATCTGAAGGTTGAAGGCTTATTGTTTGTTTTTACTCAGGCATCTGAGTAAAAACCCCACATTCAAATGCCTGCGTTGTGGCCATTACTGGTCAAGTATCAGATGTTTCATGTGATTTGACCTAAAAGACAAAATGAGAAGTTTTTGTTTTGTCATTTCAAAATCTTTCTACTGGCAACTTTCTCTTCTTCAAAAAATGGTGTTCTGGAATTAAGTTGGAGACAGTGGAGGAGACAGGGAGTGCCTTCAGTTTGTCTCAGACAAGGCTTACTTATTTGAAACCCCAGATTTTCTTACCTGGAAATTGAGCATGATCTGCCTCCTTTGTGTTGGCACGAGAATTGAAGAAACTTAAAGCAGTTTCACTTAGATGATTATAAACAAGTGGTACTTGCTATTCCCAACAATAGCATTCATTTTATGAAGGTTATAGTTTATCTGGGATATAGAGTTATCCTAGCCAAATTATTCTTTTAATAATTTAGCCTTTGATCTTTGTGGCACATATTAAAGGTATTTTGGGATATGTTTACTTGAGTTTTGTGATCTGAGTTTCCTGGGTTGGCTAATATTTGGAAAAGGATGGTGCACTGGGCCCTGTACTTTGGCAGCATTTTAGGTTTGATCATACATAAAGGGAGGACAACTTTGAACATGGAACCATCAGACCTATGGCATTCCCGTCCAGTTGTTTTTTCAAGTACAAAAATGCTCTCATTTAGTGTTACGTTTCCCTTAAAAAAATAACTGATCAAAACTATTGTGTGTTCTTTTTTATGAATATCCTCACTTTATGCAGCACTATGAAATTGATAGATAATAAATACCATATAAAACTGAACACAAAGTGACCCTAAATGAGAGGCATTTCCTCGTTTTCCTAATGACAAGATTTTAAAAAAGACTTCTGGCCAACAATTTTTAGGGGTATATGTGAAATAATTAAATGGTGGTTACAAGTATACATTTTAAAATGATATGCACAAATATACATGTATACACTGTTGTAGTTCCCCTTTCTCACATTTATGAAAAACTTTTTTAGAATCTTTACATCTTAGGGCTTCCCAGGTGGCGCAGTAGTAAAGAATCTGCCTGCCATTGCAGGAGTTGAAAGAGCTGTGGGTTCGATCTCTAATCTGGAAGATCCTTTGGAGTAGGAAATGGCGACCCACTCCAGTATTCTTGCCTGGAAAATCCCATGGATAGAGGAGCCTGGTTGGCTACAGTCCATGGGGTCGCAGAGTTGGACATGAATGAGTGCACACGTGTGCACACACACACACATCTTAACAGCAGTTTTTTGCTTTCACTAAAAGTACTTCTGAGTCAGTCATCTGATAAAAATAACACATTTTTTAAAAAATGGTAGTAATATTTATTAGCTGCTCTTAATTTTCCAAGTACAGAAAAGATCCTGGATGCATTATATTAATGCATTTCTAACACACCATCCTATTATAAACAAGAATATATTTTGTAGCTATTTCTGTTACTTAAAAATTGTAACTTTTTTTGGTTCTCTGATTCTTTCGGCAAACATACTTTTTATTTTTAAAATTGAGATGTGGACGTATCATATATAAATTTCAGGCGTACAACATAGTCACAATTTTTAAAGGTTATATTCCATTTGTAGTTATTATAAAATATTGGCTGTATTCCCTGTGCTGTACAGTATATCCTCCTTTTAATAGGAGGATAATTGCTTTACAGTGTTGTCTTAGTTTCCGCTATACAACAACATGAATCAGCTGTATGTGTACATATATGCCCTCCCTCTGAAACTTCCCCCCCTCCCCATCCCACTCCTGTAGGTCCTCACAGAGCACCAAGCTGAGCTCTCTGTTGTACAGCAGCTCCCACGAGCTGTTTCACAGATGGTAGTGAATCTGTGCTGGTGCTGCTCTCCCAGTCCGTCCCACCTTCTCTCCCCCTCCCCTTCCACATCTCTGTTCTCTACGTCTGCATCTCTGTTCTTGGAAATAGGTTTCTATTTCCAAACACTGAAAATAGGGTTATCTGTACCATTTTTCTAGATTCCACATAAAACCCATTTTAAAATCATGTCACTACTGGAAGTTTTACCCCACACCACAAATACCATTCACATAGCATTACAACTTTTTGTTTTTAAAAAATTCACCCAATGGAAATATATTCTAACCCTGTTATAAAATCACTTACTATTTTTTTTTTTTTAGTAAATTCTAAAAGGCTTTTTTCTAATAATAGCCTATATATATATTTTTTTTTTTAAACTTCCAAGAATACTTACTAAATTTGTGGTAAATTTCTTGGTCTCTTTTTTAAAAAAGGTTTTGGGCTCAAATGTTTTCCCTAGTATTGAGTTGTTCAAAATACCTTGAAGGAAAATGCTATCTAATATGAAAGACTTCTAAGAATATTTTTAAGGGAAATTTTGGGAAAAGTATTTGTTATTTGGGCATATTCATCATTAATGATTCTTAACCCTGCTGAATAATTTCACAAAAAAAATTTCTTTGAGTAGATACTCTGAATTTGAACATGAAACAGTTAAAATACACACTTAAGTCCTACTAAACATTTCTAAAATAATGTAGTACTAGTTATATATTAGTCATAAAAGTATTACCTTCAAGGAGAAATGTTTCTGTTTTGTTTATTATGGTTTGGATGAAGGGAACAACATTTTGCTTAAAACCAGAGATGAAGTACATTAGACATGTTACCTGATTTTTGCAATTTAATTGGTTATTTGCAATTATATAGAAGGTTTGACCATTTTATACCATATTTATACCTATATTTTGTATGTCATTTAGACATTTTTACAAGAAGGTATGCCTACATCTGCTCGATGTGATGATTTAGAAGCCTTAAAAAAGAAGGGCTGTCATCCAAATGACATTGAAAATCCCAGAGGCTCCAAAGATATAAAGAAAAATAAAAATGTAACGAACCGAAGCAAAGGAACAGCAGAGAAGCTGCAGCCAGAAGATATCACTCAAATCCAGCCACAGCAGTTGGTTTTGCAGTTACGATCAGGTATGGAAATATGGTTCTAGGAATGCCTTTGGGTCCACTTGAGCTTCCAGACAACGTTATATAAGTTTCTGTTGAGAAATGTTGAGTATGTTAACTTTTAGAATTTTTTTGAATATTTTGCAGATATAGTTTGTCAAACCATGTACCTGACATGTTGCCTAATGTCCAAAGTAAATTCTGTTAAAGATTCAGAAAGTATTATTAACAGATTTAGTGGGTTTTTTAAAAATAAAAATATCCATCTTCTGATGTAACTATATAACATAAAGATAACATTTTAATCTATTTTTTCCTTTGTTTTTGTACTCTACTGTTAAAATATTAAGGTTTTCATAAGAATCGGTAGCAGTCCTCCATCTGGAAAAAAGAAAAAAATATGCCCCGTTCTCTTCTAATCTCCAGCCCTTCCACTCAGAGGACTCACTTGTGCCCTCCGCTCTCCCTCCCCTGTTGCCCTCTCTTCAGCCTGGTGCTTCTAGACCTGCTCTGGCCAACCTCTGCTTGCACCTGAAACCGCCAGGCCTGATGGACCCTTGTCAGGCCTTTTTTATTCCTTTATTTAACTCTTCTGTACAAGCGATGCCTTTGAGCTTCTTGAAATGTTCTTTTGTTGGCTTCGGTAACATTCCTGCTTTCCTTCTTATCTCTTATCAGTACCTTCCAGTCTTCTTTCCCTGTCTTTTTTCTTCCTTCTTCCACTTAACTGTTGCCTTTCCTCTCATGGCTTTGAAGCCCTTTGTGTGCTGTAACACAGACTTTTTTCTCTCAAGCTCCAAACACAGTTATCCAACTGCCTACTATATAGAAAAAATCTGCAAGTTAAAAACTAAATGACTTTTTACCCAGACCTCTTCCTACTTGTGTATTTTCTGAGTGCGTTTCAACTCATAATCTCTAGTACATCTCTTCTGTGTCCTTATTGGTTTCATGTCTTTATCCTCTTTTTTTTTTTGGCTGTAATTTCTTAACAAGTTTGTCTCTTTAATCATCTCTGAAACTTTTCATCAGTTTTTCTTAAGTGAAAATCACATTACTTTAGTCACTGCACACAGTGCCTCCCATAAACAGAGAAGAGTCTTCACTTGACAGCGCCAGTCTCTAAAACGTCCGGTGTTCCCTGTAGTGTGCCTGCTTCACCCACCCCGTCTAGTTTGTGCTGTTCCCTGTTTTCCTTTGTCATAGTTAGCAACCCATAATTTGCCTGTCTTGCCCACTGTAGATTGGGAATGCTGTCTTTTTTTATCATCCCTGGGGCCTGGCATTTTAAGTATTTGTAAATAAAAATAGTACACAGCCATTGATTGAATTGCCTGTGGAATGCCCTTGTTTTTGTAAAAACTATGTGAATAATACGGTTTACTCTATAGTGTTGACCTTATCAATCTGATTTACTTGGCTTTTCCATTTGCTTTTGATTGCTGGCAAGCTAATTTTCTAATCTCTGATTAATTAGGGGAGCCACAGACATTTACACTAAAATTCAAGCGGGCTGAAGACTATCCCATCGATCTCTACTACCTCATGGACCTCTCCTACTCCATGAAAGATGACTTGGAGAATGTGAAAAGTCTGGGAACAGATTTGATGAATGAAATGAGGAGGATCACTTCAGACTTCCGAATTGGTAGGAATTTTGAGAAAATTAATAATTTTCATTTGTATAAATACTGGCAGTTTTATTCTTCATTACATAAATGTGAGATTAGGAGGCTGGGTTTTAGCTTTTTCTTTCTGAGAGGACTGATATTCCTGTCACATGGCTAATGATTTTTCTGCCTCCTTGTTCCTCTGTTACTATAAAAAAGAAAGGGTCACTCAGTCGTGTCTGACCCTTTGTGACCCTGTGGACTGTAGCCCACCAGGCTCCTCTGTCATGGAATTTCCCAGGCAAGAATACTGGAGTGAGTTCCCATTCCCTTCTCCAGGGGATCTTCCTGACCCAAGAATGGAACCTGGATCTCATGGATTGCAGGCAGATTCTTTACCATCTGAGCCACCAGGGAAGCCCTTCTTACTACAGGCTGCCATGTTATTTGACACACACTACATCATATAGATAATAAACTGCATGTTTGTTGTTACAGGAATTTATTCATTCATTTGTTGATCTTACAAACATGTTGATTACTTAGACTTGATTTTTTAATGCAGTTTAACCATCCACCCTTCATCATCACTGCATGTGCATTTTCCTCCACAGGGTTTGGCTCTTTCGTGGAGAAAACTGTGATGCCTTACATTAGCACAACACCAGCTAAACTCAGGAACCCTTGCACAAATGAACAGAATTGCACGAGTCCATTTAGCTACAAAAATGTGCTCAGCCTTACTGATAAAGGGGAAGTATTTAATGAACTTGTTGGTAAGCAGCGCATATCTGGAAATTTGGATTCACCAGAAGGTGGCTTTGATGCAATCATGCAAGTTGCAGTTTGTGGAGTGAGTGCATTCATTCTCTACAAGGGGATATTATTTGTGTGGATTTTAAGTGTGATTTTTCTGTCAGAAAATATTACCTTATATTCTATATCATACTGATTAATCCCTTAAATTCCCTCTCAACTGTGAGTGGTTTAAAAAAAAGCATAGTTAATCCAGGTTTTAAAAGCTGAAATGCTCACCATTTGAAACAGTGGGGCAGTGTAGCTTTAGCTGGTGTTCTGGGTTTTTCAAAGAGGCTCAGGGTACCCTGGCCTTCCGGATTTGTGACTGAGATGGTACTGGGGTTATCTGAGGCATCACCAGGAACACTAAAAGTGCTCAAATAGATCGTGTGGCAGACACCATTTTCCTTTGGTTAGTTTTCTTCTGCTTATCTTTGAGAGGCATCTTCCTCATGTCTTAGTAATTTAAAAAGAAAGTTTTAAGTCCTAGTTTGAAAGCTATATGAGAATAGATATTCTGAGAAGTCATATAATGTTTGTAATTTTAATTACAAGATTTTCAGTGACCGTAAGCTGATCCTCCATTGGACTAGTGGTTAGAATTTTTTGACCCATTTACCAACTGAAAATTTTAGGTGACCTTTTAATGATGTAGCTGAGGATGGAAGTAGAAAACATTGTGAGCTAGATGAAGTTTTATCTGTCTCATTTCCCCCGCTTTTTCCTTATAGTACCCCTGTGCCCTAAAAGACCTTTCTCTTCCAGATGCTTCTTAATGGTTACTTTTAAATCAAGTTTTAGTATGCTATTTGATACCCAAGATGATAATATAATATAGTGCTTGAGATAGCAGTCTTTAGACTGTTAGGACAAAGCTTCATATGTTCCCATCACTGCTCATCCACTAGGCAGTTTCCTTCTCCTTAAGAGATAATAACCGATACACCTTAGGAGGTTTAAATACGGTAATCCATAGACAGTGCAAGTAGCCAGCAAACGATTAACAACTGTATTGTGGTCACTCTTGACTTCTCACCAGGGTAGGTGCAGTTTAAGGATAGTCTCCACTTTTAAAGGGGAAGAGTAGTTTTCCAGGCAGTGCCTAGCTTGATGCCTGTTTCCTCTCCAGCCATTCATTTGTGATCCCGCTAGAAGCTCATATGAAGAAAGCATTCTCTGCACTCTCTCTGCCTGAGACAAAACACCCTTGAGATTAAAACAGGCCATGGTATCCTGGCCGCTGCTCTCTGCGCTGACTGAGAGTAACTGTTCCACTTACTTCTCGAAATGCAGAAGAGACAGATATTCCACTTGGTCTGCCAGCATGAATAAACTTAATTCCTGCCTTCAAGGATTTTATAGTCTTAGGAGGATATATACAGATGTACAGAGTAAATAAAGACAGATGATTATAAAATTACCATTCAAGATGATTTTACCACTACTTTAAATTTTTTGCTGAGTAAGGTGGAGAATAAAATAAATGAACAGACAGTACTGATGGATTAAAAGGGGTGAAATTAAGCAGGGTCAAGTCTTTGAAGAAGATCCTTTTTTCTAGAATTAAAAAGGGGAGGCTTTTTTTTTTAATATGGTGGCTGATAAAGGGGTATATGCTCCAGAAGGTAGGGTAGGTATGGATGGGGAGGGGAGATAACAGTGTTGAGATAAAGTTGGCTGTGGGCTGAGACATTTTTGTTTGTTCGTTAAACACCTATTAGTGCTACTACTGGAGATAAAACGATGCACAAAATCAGATGTGGGCCCTGCCCTGCCCTGCGT
This sequence comes from Okapia johnstoni, assembly GCA_024291935.2. NCBI lineage: Eukaryota > Metazoa > Chordata > Mammalia > Artiodactyla > Giraffidae > Okapia > Okapia johnstoni. Next base: position 12,466,321 of record CM044324.1, read on the forward strand.
GGAGTGGAGCTACCTTTTAGTGGGGAGAGGGACCTTGACTTTAAAAGGTAGTTTTTAAAAAAAGCTGAGACAGACAGCTAGGCAAGGTGAAGTGTTATAGTGAGGCGGGGGAGTTCTATTCAGCGGGCTCTGTGCCTTTATCAGCAAGGATGTTATTAGCATTGTAAAAAGAGAAAATACAGAATTAAGTTGAAAGTATAGTGGTAGCCTATATAAAGATTAAAAGATTTAATCTTTACTGAATTTCTGTAGGTAGTATTTTAAAATTGAAATCCCTTTCTTTTCAAGTCACTGATTGGTTGGAGGAATGTGACACGGCTGCTGGTGTTTTCCACGGATGCTGGGTTTCACTTTGCTGGAGATGGGAAACTTGGTGGCATTGTTTTACCAAATGATGGACAGTGTCACCTGGAAAATGATGTGTATACAATGAGCCATTATTACGTAAGTGTTTAGTGCCTTACATATTAAGTGGATTTGGGTTTTTAGAGTATTATGGGTAATGGGCTTGTGGGTTTTTCAGGATTGGGGTTTTGTTATTTTGGTAAGTTGGGCCCTGACCTAATGTGCAGGAAAGCTTTGTTGCTGTTTTGAGGCTGTGGCTTTGTGCCTGCTTCCTTCTGTGTAGTTGAGGGCCTGGGGGTGAAGGGAGTTGCTGACTCCTGGCCCTGCACCCCAGCCCAAAGCTCTGTCTCCTCTCACTCGGTCCATCAAGGGGTAGCAAGTTTGATACTATGTCTAAACAAATCATTTGTAGTTTTACACTCCTTGTCTTATTTATATATGATTTAAGAAAGCAGGCATCCTGCCTCTATGGAAAATAAACATTGGTAGTTTATTCAAGGTCTGGAAGAAATCTAAACCTTGCTGAATCTTGGTCTTTTTCTTAGTGATAATATAACCTTTAATTATGGCAATTCTTTAATTTCATTGTTCTGACATTTAATATACATAGATAATCTTTTAAAAATCTTTTTTATTGAAATTTTTATGCACACATAAAGATAGAAAAGGATTAGAAACCCACTAGACAGCACCCAGTTCAGCAATAATTTGGGTTGTTTCAGGCAGTCTTGTGTAAGTAATCCAGATATATCTGCAAATCATTATTTTCAGAAAGTATTGAAAAACTGGAGTAGATTGGATATAATTACATACTAAATTTTATTACTTAATTTCTTAGGATTATCCTTCTATTGCTCACCTTGTCCAGAAACTAAGCGAAAATAACATTCAGACGATTTTTGCAGTTACTGAAGAATTTCAGCCTGTTTACAAGGTAAATACATACATGTGAGATCAAAATAGGAACACATTTCTAGATCCTTATTGTTTATTCATCAAAGGCAAAATGATATGTCTGAATTGAAATGTGGGAAAATGTCATCAGATAGGCTAGATTTTACAAATGTGGTATTTTAATTACATTGCAAAACTAATTGTTTTTAGGTCTGACTCCTTATTTAGGATATATATCAAGAAATGGTTTTTAAATCATAAATAGTAGGTACTCAGTAGATGCTAATTAGTCAAATTTTATAGGTTTTATCTTTTAATTGCAGGAACTGAAAAATTTGATCCCTAAGTCAGCGGTAGGAACATTATCTGCAAATTCCAGCAATGTGATTCAGTTGATCATCGATGCGTACAATGTGAGTGCATTCTAAGTAAGATCTATTTTGGGCAGTACCCTGTTGAGAATACTTTGCTCAAAAAAAGTAAAAGTCCTTTCATACACAATTTAGTAGGCCCCAGAACACAATGTAAAACTTGTGTGTAAAATTCTGAATGTGGAGGAAAAACTCATTCTCTTACAAAAATGTGTTTGCAAGGCAAAATAAAAGGCATGGCAGGGGGTGGATTTCTAAATTCTGTTTGAATGTCGTTAAGTAATAAGTCTCCTTTTTGGAAAACAAGTATGAAACAACTTCTATTTAGATCTGTAGGATTACCTCAGTCATCTTTACTTCCCTTCATTTTATGTATTCATTGATTTTGATGAATTGTGCCTGAAAAGCCTTTTTTTTTTTTTTTTTTTTGCTAATTCTTCTCTTGCCATATTTTTAGGGTACGTAGTTCTCTGTTCTCAAGTGGTACAGACACAGTCATACGTGCATGTACCATAAAATATGTATGAATACATACATGACTTATTAAAGTAAGATTTATAAGATTTTTTACCCCACGTGGAAGGAAGTTGAAATTAAAGAGGAAGTGTTCATCTCAGGTTTAGTTCCAAGTACTTTAGGGATGCTCATTAAGCCTTCGTCAGTAACTGTTGTAAGTCATCGGAGGCCTTTGTAATACAACTGTAACCATCCTGTGCTGCATACACCAGCTCCAGCCCTTCGACTAGTTGAATTTTATTTTCTACCTCATGCCAGGGGTTTCCAAAATGTTTTGGAAAGACCCTACTCAGATTTTTACAGACTTTCTAGATTCTGGTTTTTCCCTGTCACCCCCATAGTCGTCCTGTCTTTACAGCATATCTTAATGCTTTCCTAACTCCATCTGTGGAGTGGTGTGACCAGGACAGAGCTCGCCGCTGCAGCCTTCTCCATTTGTCCTGCGCCCTCTGCTGTTCTACAAAAGCACTGGCTTGAGTCCTCCCACTAGGGGTTTTCTTTCTTTGAGGGAGTGGGGGCAGGCCTGCAATGGCCCCTGAGCAGATTTGTTCCCAGCCTATGTAGTAGATTATTTACCTTTGTCCTTAGTGAGCTGAGGCTTCCCTGATGGCTCAGATGGTAAAGAATTCGCCTGCAATGCAGGAGACCCAAGTTTGATCCCTGAATTGGAAAGGTGCCCTAGAGAAGGGAATGGCAACCCACTCCAGTATTCTTGCCTGGAGAAATCTATGGACAGAGGAGCCTTGTGGGCTACAGTCCATGGGGCTACAAAGAGACATGACTGAGCGACTAACACTAGTGAGCTAAAGCAGCAGGGCAGAGGGGGAGTGTGTTGCCAGTGGGGAAAGAAAGTGTTCTGAGTTCTTAGAACTCTTCATAATTAATATTAGGCCTCTGTGCTGTGTCATCATTAAAATTTTAGCTAAATACTCTTCAGTCATGTACATTATTTTGAATAATTGGCTGTTATTTGAGCCCGTTTCTCTGGGTTTTGTGTTTTCTAGTCACTCAAGATTAGGCTTCTAATATTTAAATAATACTGTTTTCTTTACAGCTCATTTTATCCATTGGATTTATGAATTCAGCTTATTTTATAGTAGCATTTGTTTGCCTTTCCTCTTATTTCATTAGTCTTTCTTTTAGTCTCTTTCTTCAGAAGTCATTTTGGAAAACAGCAAATTGCCGGAAGGAGTAACAATAAATTACAAGTCTTACTGCAAGAATGGGGTGAATGGAACAGGGGAAAATGGGAGAAAATGCTCTAATATTTCCATTGGGGATGAGGTATGTTACATAAACATTTTTCTGAAGTAAAAGAAAAAGCTTACTTGTTTATAAGCAATCTAGCTTATAATTTGAGAAACAGTTAAATATAAGTTGAGTAGCTTTTTGAAAAATTTTTAGTAGATTTAAATTGTTTAGTTTTTAACTTATCTTCTTGTTTTCCTTTTAAGGTTCAATTTGAAATTAGCATAACTGCAAATAAATGTCCAAATAAGAACTCTGAAACCATTAAAATTAAGCCTCTGGGCTTCACTGAGGAAGTGGAGATTATCCTTCAGTTCATCTGTGAGTGTGAGTGCCAGGGTGAAGGCATCCCAGGAAGCCCCAAGTGCCATGATGGCAACGGGACCTTTGAGTGTGGGGCCTGCAGGTGAGCTAGAGGCGTGACAATGTGGGGTGCGTGGCAGCTGGGACAGCTGGGGGCCGGCTCTGTCTGAGCTTCCCAGAAAATCTCTGTGGGAGCAGAGAAATTATTCTTCCAACTTCTGTTGCTCACCACAAGATCAGTTTGATGGTCTTGTGTGTGTTCTTTACAGAAAGCTCTTTGCCTTTTTTTCCTTAGGCAGACTACCTTTTATTCTAAAATAAAAGCTTTTGTAGCCATCTAAGATGTTACTTAACAAATGTTTATGGTAGCATTTGGGTTTTTCTCTCATGATAGCAATCTGAACTCTCTAGAGCTCAGTAAGCTTATAGAGAATAATAGTGATTTTATATGGGAACTGGAATTAGGAATTAATAAAGGATGTTCAGCTTGTTATTACATGTACTTCTGCATTGTTGGAATAATTTTTTAAAAATTCACATATTTGTAAAATTAAGAAAGCACTATTTTCAGAACATAGAATCTACTACTAACAGAACTTAAGTCAAATTATTTTTAATTTTTATTTTTATACTGTAAATAAATCTTCCTATTGCATCTTTCTCCTATTTTTTTTTAGAACAGGAGAGAAGAATGTTTTGATCCAACTGTCAGCTCCCAAATGACTAGGCTTTTGAAGGGTTTTTAATCATGAGGAAAATTAATGACTGTATTTTGCCATCATTTACTACCTTTCTATTCTAAATAACAAAATGTTACATTTTTTATTTTCCATGTCATATCCTTACTGAGTTGTGTATAGATAGATTTTTAGTAAAATATTATTTATCTGAAAGATCTTGAAAATGTTTTGCCTTCTTTTTGTGTATTTACCAGATACAATGTGTATAAGCACTAGGTGTTTTAAAAAGTGTCTGAAAAGTCTGAATCCTTAGGATAAATTTATTTTTAAACATTACGGTAGTTACATTTTCAAATGATATGTTTAGTATGGTTTTCAACTTCCATGTACTTTTTGGGCTGTGTTTTTATCAGTTCAGTCGTTCAGTTGTGTGTTTTTATACTTTTTGGTATAAAAATTGTGTATAAACTTTTAGTATCAAAATTGGGCAAATAATAGCAAATGTAATATACAGTGTATCCTTTGAAAACATACCGCACTCTTTAAAAATAAGTTTATCCTTTGTTTCCAAATGTTGTGTTCCCTTGTTCATTGCTAGATTGTATTTTCATTTTGATCAGAATGGTTACTTCCCTGAAGAGGAATTTTTTCCTAGGCCTCGGTGTAGATTCCGTATGGACTTGAATGGCTGTGTGTGTGTGTGCACGTGCACATATGTACACTTCTGTGACACATGGCACAAACACTCTCATATAATTGTAGTCTGAAGATAATGCGTATAGTTTCATTTCCTCTCTGTCTTTCTCACCACTTGTTACTTTCAATTATTTTTATTTTATGTGACTGAAATTTTGGACTCTTTGTTTAGGTGCAACGAGGGACGTGTTGGGAGACACTGTGAATGTAGCACAGATGAGGTGAACAGTGAAGACATGGACGCTTACTGCAGGAAAGAAAACAGTTCAGAAATCTGTAGCAACAATGGAGAGTGTGTCTGTGGACAGTGTGTGTGTAGGAAGAGGGACAATACAAATGAAATATATTCTGGCAAATTCTGCGAGTGTGATAATTTCAACTGTGATAGATCCAATGGCTTAATATGTGGAGGTGAGAATGGGTCTGAAAGTAGTTATAAAATGTGGTCCTATCTAATATAATAAAACATGTTGCGAGTTTGCTTAGTGAATAAATAGAAAAGGGGCAGCATTGAGGGTCATTCCATCCCATGGATACTTTCTTACATATTATTGCTTGTTTTCACTTTTCAGTGTTGTGATTTTATATTGTTACCACTGTGGTGAGAAATGAGATTTTTAATTGCAGGAAATGGTGTTTGCAAGTGTCGAGTGTGTGAGTGCAACCCTAACTACACTGGCAGCGCCTGTGACTGTTCTCTGGATACCACTTCCTGCATGGCTGTAAATGGACAGATCTGCAATGGCCGGGGTGTCTGCGAGTGTGGTGCCTGTAAGTGTACAGACCCCAAGTTCCAAGGGCCAACCTGTGAGATGTGTCAGACGTGCCTTGGAGTCTGTGCTGAGCATAAGTAAGTATTTCTGAGTTGCTTGAAATAGGTGATTGCTCACTGTCTGTTTGCCTGTGTATGATCACACGGTACATAGAACAGTGCTAATACTAGGCCACACGGTAAATAAAGTATCTGTCACATTGAAGCCCACTTTTTAAATCTAAAAATTCTCAATCGCTAGTGTTTGGCACATGTTAGTGAATTGTATCCTGAGTGTGGTGGTACCATTATTTCAACCTGAATTTGGTATTTAATTGAATCCATGTGGTAACTTTTGTTAAATTAGTATTACCAATTGTATTACCAATTTATTTACTGCCTTTTGACTAAATAAAATTGAAAGTTTTGTCCCTTGCAGAAAGAACCATAATACCAGCAATACATTTCAAAAGTTATTTTGGCTTTATATTATATATTTCATATCTGATAGGGCTAGTTTTATCTTCCTACTGTTATTTCTTTTGGAGGATTTTAGTTTGAGCTGTAATAAATCTATAATTTCACTTAGGAAGCTAGCATCTTTATGTTTAGTTTTCCCACCAAGAAATGTCATATGTTTTTTCATTTATTCATATCTTCTTTCGTCTCTCTTGGCCTAATTTGGTCAAATTTTGAGTCTAGCACACAAAATAATCTTTAAGCAAATATTATTATAAATAATAAATATCATTTGCATTTTAACAGAGAATGTGTTCAGTGCCGAGCCTTCAATAAAGGAGAAAAGAAAGACACATGTGCTCAGGAATGTTCACATTTCAACATTACCAAGGTTGAAAATCGGGACAAATTGCCCCAGCCAGGCCAGGTGGATCCCTTGTCCCACTGTAAGGAGAAGGACGTTGATGACTGCTGGTTCTACTTCACATATTCAGTGAATGTGAACAATGAGGCCACTGTTCATGTTGTAGAGACTCCAGGTAGAAATCTGATCATTTCAAAGTTTTTTGCATTTTCTTTTATGTCTTTCTGCTGCTTAGAGCTTTTGGCAGTTCCCCTCAATCCCTGGGTTGGGAAGATCCCCTGGAGAAGGGAAAGGCTACCCATTCCAGTATTCTGGCCTGGAGAATTCCATGGACAGTCCATGGGGTCACGGAGAGTCAGACACAACTGAGCGACTTTCACTCACTCAATTCACTCACATCTAGGAACAGCTTCCAGTTACTTTACATGACCACTTTACATTCAAGTCGGGACATTTTAAATCTCTTCAAGCTTAAAATAATATTTAATTAACTATAAGAAATAAGGGCAAAGCAAATTTTATGTTATGGAGAGTTTGAAGAGTAAATGCAGTAACCCATATAAAGCCCTTGGCACAGTGCCTGATAGCAGGTACTCAGTAACATCATTACTAATGATATTTTTAATATCAGCTTGATTAAGGCTTGGACACTGGGAAAGATAAAGGGTATTATATGGCATGAATTTGTTCTGCTTTTCAAGATGAATTATTTTTATCTTTTTTTTTTCCTGGGAACTTTTAATTCATTCTTTGGAATTTTCTACATTTGTGATTAAGTTATTATTGTAATGTAAGTTTTCATTTCTCTAGGATAAATGTTAGGAATTGGGGAGGGGGCATATATTTAACTTCAAAAGAAACAGCCAAACTGTTTTTTAAAGCCTCTGTTATTGTTTTGCATTTTCACGTATGTGTTTTTCAAATACTGTTTTTTGAAGACCAGAAGCTTAAATTTTATGAAGTTTGTCTTTTGTAGATCTTGCTTCTTACTACCTTAGAATTCTTTGCATAACTCAACTTCATAAGTATTTTTCTCCTGTGTTTTCTTCTGAAAGTTTTAGTTTCTGGCTTTCCATTTAGGTACATAATGTATTTTGAGCTGCTCTCAGTAACTGGAGTGGAGGTCCAGTTTTTTGTAGGTAGATTTCTAGCAGTTCTTGTACCATTTCTTGAAAAGGCTGACCTTTCTCCACTTTGGGTGAAAATAAGATGACCTTATGGGTGTGGGCCTATTTCTGACTTTTGCTTCTATTCCATTAATCTAGGCATCTGTCCCTTAACTAATACCACACTGTCTCAATTACTGTTGCTTCACAGCTAGTTGTGAAATCTGGTAATGTAAAGTTGTCCAACTTTGTTCTTTCCTGAAAGTGTTTTTGAAACACTTTCCTAGTTCTCCTACTTCTTTGTAAATTTTAGAATTTACTTGCTTGATATCCACACATGCCCTGCCAAGATTTTCACTGGGATAATATTGAGTTTATAGATCAAATTGGGAGAAAGTTGACATCTTATAATCAATGAACATAGATAAAATCTCTCCATTTATTCAGGTCTTTGACTTTTTTAAAATCAGTAGTAATTTTTAGCATATAAATCTTGTACATGTATTTTTAGGTTTATACATGGGTATTTCATGATTTCAGTGCTATTGTAGATAATACTATTTTCTTGTATTCGATTTCTAATATATAGAAATCACTTTTGGTATAATTCATAGAAATACATGAATTTTATTGATCATGTATCTTATGATCTTGTAAACTTATCTGTTACTTCTAGTTATCTTTTTTTTATAGGTTCTTTTGGATAGTGTGTGCCAAGATACTTCACTTATCTTGGAGTTTCAATTCCTGTGTCTTTTGTGAGACTGCCCAGCTCTTACTTTTGGCTGCGTTTTCACAGGCCAACCCCCTTGTGTGCTCATCCTTTGCTGCTTACTTTACAGAGTGCCCCACTGGTCCAGACATTATTCCAATTGTAGCAGGTGTGGTTGCTGGAATTGTTCTTATTGGCCTTGCATTGCTGCTGATTTGGAAGCTTTTAATGATCATTCATGACAGAAGGGAATTTGCCAAATTTGAAAAGGAAAAAATGAATGCCAAATGGGACACGGTAAGTTGGAAAACATCTAAAATGGAAGGTGTTTCATAAAGTAAATGTAACGCTTCTAAGACTTGCTTATTAGCTCTAAAGCCGATTATTAAAGTCCTTTAAATATTTCAGTTGCCCCCCAGAATTTATTATTCAGGAAACCTGCATTTAGTGAAAAACAGAAAGCATCTTAAATACATCCCGTTAAAAGAAAACAATTGTAAGAATGTTTCTTCAGGTTATTGTGGTCAGTGTTTTTATTTCCTTAATAATTTTAATCTTAAATCTGCTCTTCTGCCTTTTCTTCTATATAAAATAGAATCCTGGGAATTTCCCTGGTGGTGCAGTGGTTAAGAGTCATTTCCAATGCAAGGGTTGCGGGTTCAATCCCTGCTTGGGGAACTTAGATCCCACATACTTGGCATGACCAAAAAAATTAAAAACAAAACCCTAAATAACTGCAGACTATTCAGTGGAAAGCTGCTGCTTTTTTTTTTTAATAATTCAACAGAGAACTCTAAGTAGAAATCAGCCACTCAAAACACTACATGCTGTGTAATTCCATTTATATAACAGTCTAGAAAAGGCAAACCTGTGGGGACTAAACCTATGGTCTCTAAATTGCCTAGATGGATGTCTTTATACATTAGAGAATTCATGAAACTATGTACTTTAAAAGGGTATTTTTACTCTGCAAATTACAACTCAGTAACCTTGTTTTATACAAAACTTAAAAGCTATAAGTGATTGAAAATGTATGTCAGCATTTAGTGCTTTGAAATGTGGGGTTGGAGGCTCGTGTGGCCAAACGTTGGCCGTCTTTTATTCATCTTTTGATATAAGAAGGCAGTGACAATCTTCAGTATTTTTCAGGTGTAAATGAATTTTAGTCATTTGCATTTTACAACAATTTTCTTGGATTTTTAAAAAATAATTTTGGAAGCGTAAGAATAGTAAAAATTTTCTTTTATAGTGTTTAAACACTCTAGTGAGTGTTTAGTTTTTTTCTGTTTAGTTTTTTTCTGATGAAATCATTAGAAACTATTTCTTTTACTTTAGCAAGAAAATCCGATTTACAAGAGTCCTATTAATAATTTCAAGAATCCAAACTATGGACGTAAAGCTGGTCTCTAAATTGCCGTTCGTATTTTCTTTCATTTTCTGTCTTTGCATGTATTTACTGCACTGTGTGTCTTTTATCACTACTGCTTTTTTTTTTTTCCTCCAAAATCTGGCTTTATTTATATGGCTATACTATGGCTTTTCTTTCTGTGTGTTAATAATAGTATTTAGAAGGGCTTTGGATTAAGCTTTATGGTATAGAAGCAGCAACTGTGTTGCGGTGAAAAGAACGTGTGTTGTGATCAGACTGACCTGGGTCGAGTCCCAGCTCTTCTGCTTAGGTAGAACGGCACTGGGTCACTTCACTTCCCAGAGCTTTAACAGGGCGTCAGTAACTACACTGTGTTGTTTTTGGCTAATGACTACAGTATTGGATAGCAGCCTGTCAGTTATAATCCTCACTAGAGTCCTTTGCTTTAGGTGGTATTATCATCCTTATATAACAAATTATTATTTGTAGGTTTTAGGGTGAAAGAGTGAAAAGTGAACATGAAATTTAAATTTCATGTAGAGAAAAACCCCACTAGAGTTCTAAATTAAAACTTTGTTGAAAATTTCATAGTGGTAATAAAGCTTGGTTAACCTATTCTCTAAGCTAAGGGAAAGTTACTTTGGCGAGTGTATGCTCTACCTGGGTGACAAATGTATCATTTTCTCTTTTATCAACACTGGACAGGCTTTTTCCTTATAACTGAATTTTCATGAAGTGTTTCTAGCATGTTTTAATATAATTGTGTAAGCCTCTAATACTCTGATAAAAAGGTTGTGATTAGAACCAGTTCTCCTGACTGTTGATCCTGAACTCCTTCCTTTCCTTTATTCTTATCTCACATATGAGAAGACTGAGGCGCAGAACAGTTTGGTAACTTGACCAGTTCACAAGATTAGTTAGTGGAAAAGCTGAGATTCAAACCCAGGCCACTGGGCTCCAGGGTCTAGGTTCTTAACTACTGCATTGAACGGGTAGCAATCAACATGTCTTCAGGAGACACTGTTACCTGGTTAGGAGGAGGGAGATCACTATAGGAAATGAGTCTTTGCTATTTCTGGTAACTTAAGAACGTCAGTGTTACTGTGACACTACTGAATGGGGAAGTCACTGTTACACCAGAAACCCATCAATGCAGATTTGTTTATTTACTCAGATGAATGAGTATACTTATAATAACATGGTAAGATTTTAAAGTACAGGAATGTTTCATATTTTTAAAAGATACAGGGAGTACTGATAACATTAGAAACCATTATATGTCTGATTTTTCTTTTATTTCTAATTAGATCTTAAGACTTTTGAAATGGCAAAGTTAAATTTGATGGCAGAAAATTATTGTCAGATTCATCTTGCGTAGTCTGGTACATTTTCTTAGTGGTATGAGTCTTAATATTCTTTTCTTCCTCATTTAGAGCTTTACAGAAAGAATGTCATTTTTTAGAAGGAAACTAATTTGCTGGGTTTTTTTCCTCTTTTTTTCTGTCATAATCAGATATTGACATTTTATATGGATACTTACATGAAAAAATTTCTGTATCTCCTATTGAAAGGTGACATTTTTACCTAGCTGTATGTTAAATTGTGTTTTGAAGGAAATTATCAGTAACAGTGAAACTTAATGTTTTTATTGTTAAGTCAATTTGGGGTACACTATTACTTCAGCCAAAATAAGCATTTTGGATAATTCAGGATGTGAAAGTTTTGTGAAAATTTTTTTATTTAGTGAAATTCAGGAAAATTAATGGGTACTGGTTATTCTGAGATGTTTTTTTCAGGAAAAACTAAAGCAGAAATAAACAGTAGATATTAATGAATGAGCATTAAGAAATTAAATCATGGCTTACAAAGCACTTTTCTAGTATGGGACCAAGGTTGCTGGTCAGTTATGTCATTAACATATTTCAGATAAATAGGCAGGCAGTCTAATTAATTACTTCAGCACATAAGACTATTCATGTAGGTACATTTAAAAAAAATCAAATCATCAACTTTGTTAAAGCTGTTTATACATAAACACATTAAATGTGGGCTGCTAATCTCCCACAGTTGTGCACTGCATTTCTAATATGCAACAGAAATGATGCTGTAACCACCACATCAGCCCTTCGAGTGAGCATGGATGACATTTACTGAGAACAGAGGACTTCCCTGCTGAATGTAACCCTTGTTCCTCTTGATTTAAACAGGCTTTGCTTTTTGTTGGGATGGGGAAGGGTTGCACTCTGAACAATGAGAACTAATATGCATTATTTTAGCTTACCTCCATTTAAGATGATGCCCAATGCAGATAGTTTAATCTCTTACCTCTAACCTTGCATGTTAAAATTTTGTTTGGATGGCCTTTGAAATAATAATATATATGAAATAATAAATATAAATATATACATGAAAAGGCAATGTTTTCTCCAAAGGTAAGTTCTGCCATGTAAATTGTACTTTGGTTTCATCTATAACTTAGGCATTTTTTTTTCTTCTCCATGTTTTATTACCTCTCATAGTTTTTAAGTATTAAATATTAGATTTATCTAATGCATTAAGAAATGTAATGGTAATTTATTTTCCTAGCATATTTGAAAAAAATGGGCAGTTCTAGCCTCGCATGATAGGAAGGTGGAAATAGACTCACTTATTTGTACTGATCATTTATTAGGAATGTAGTTGCTAGGATCCATACTCCAGTCTCCATTATGAAATGTCGGCTATAATACCATTTGGGATCCAGTTGGGATGAGAGCACAGAATTTGATATCCGATGTGATTTTTGCCATCCAGATTATATAATGTTTATCTCTGAGGGATCCTGAGTTCTTCTGTGTTTCAGAAATGACTGGGCAGGTTGTTCTTTGTGGGGTGGAGTGAAGGCACAGTGTCAGGTTCCAGACTAACTGCTGAACTGAAGTCAGAGTGGTTTATTTGGTGTTGCTCAAGACCCAGCCTTTATATGTTTTACTTTCCCTCAATGACTTCTTAGTCTTTTTAAAGATGGCATCGTCTGCTTTCCCTTTCCCACTCAAAACATACATATGTACCCTTAAAAACTTCTCAACCATATAGATTTCTAACTCTGCGTGTGTATATGCTTCTAAATACCTTTCAATGTTTTATCTGTAGTCAATTTCACGTTGACAATATCCTTAATCTCAGTCAATCCCTTTTTCCTTATGCTGTTCCCATTTTATGTATGTAATTCTCTTGTGTACTGTTGCAGAGTTCTTCATCTTCATGTTTGTCATCCACCAAACTATACCTTTCTAGGAGGCAGAAATTGTGGCAATGAAAGCTACATCCAAATATAACCTGAAGTGAAGTGTGGATAAAATTTAAAAGCAAAAATTACTTTTTAGGTGCTTTCTATAAATATTTAAAAAATAACCTCAAATGGTTCTATAATAAAACACAAAACTAAATAGCATTTAAAAATCATAAAACATTTATTTGATTTGTACTCACTCACTTCCTCTGAGATAGGAATATTTGCCCATATTTCTCATTTGACTTTCAAGCTTATCTTCAGTTTTAAAGAATAGGAGAAAAAGAATGCTATAGAAGATATTAAAATGTATAATTTAGAATGAGAATTTTTTAAGAAAATGATATGTTTTAAAACATCACTGTCAGTGAAGTTTTGACTCTTGAAAGATCTCTCATGTTTATGGCTTGGAATCATTTAACTCCAGTAAATATAGTATCAACGATAAAACGTTTCATTAGCATATTGAAGAATAGCAGTTATTTCATGAAGAATGGTAATTATTTTTGTCTAAGCACATTTGGCACTGTGCCCACTTGTGACAGTCTTACCTCAGAATCTCTACACCCTGAGTGGCAAAGCCTCAGAAGAGCACCTCCCTCACAGAGAAGGAAGCCAAGCAGTCTGTTCATTATCAAGCACCATTGTTCACAATAAGGATTAAGAATCAGGCAGTTGATGGCAGAAGAGTTTGTTAAAAACTAGTTTTAAGACAGTATTCAAAACTAGTTTAAAAAGAGAAGCCATTGACAGTAGATGACTAGTGGAGGAAGGACTTTTCAGAAAGGAAAAGTGCCTTTTCAGGGGCACCTTTAGCCTTGTGGGGCAAAGCTTTCATTTTTCATTTTTTGTAAGCCTTTTGATATCTGGACAGATCAAATGGAAATGCCTTATGAAAATGGTCTTTAATTTTAATATTGTTTTATAAAGTTAGATGACTTTAGTAGAGTAACTGATAATTTTTTTCATCATTTTTCTTTCTTAGGGTGAAAATCCTATTTACAAGAGTGCTGTGACAACTGTTGTTAATCCGAAGTACGAGGGGAAATGAGCACTGCCTGTGTGTACACACAGCACTGAATACAAAGTAGTAATTCCACAGTCACAGTAAGGTAGCTTCAGGGCAGCGTCACCATGGTTCTCTCATGGGCAGGTTCTGAAAATGTACAATATGTATAATTTGAAAATTTTTTTATTATTTTGAAAATAATGTTATAACCAATGCCAGGGACTGACAAAAGACTTGAGACAGGATGGTTATCCTTGTCATCTAAGGTCACAATGTGCCTTTTTGATCTTTTCTCCTGGACTAGTGAAATCCGGCTCTTACTGGATTAAGCAGTATTTCTAGAGTGATTGAAAGGCAGTAGTTAATGAGGATGATATGAGACTTTCTGTTAATCAAGTGTTAAAACTGATTTCTAGCTTTGCAGACATGTCATTTTTCAGTTATACAGAATCCAAAGTAATGTCCTTCCAGCTAGTTTAGAATCGTTTTAAATGTATTATTTTGCTATTTGCCTGTTAGACATGACTGATGACATACCTGAAAGATGAGTATGTTAGGAGTTATAGGTGTAAAATAATGAAATATTTGATCTGCAAAGGCCATGGGGAAAGTCAGAGCTAGGAAGGGAAAACGTAGCTTTAAAACCTGTGTGCCATTTTAAGAGTTACTTAATCTTGGTAACTTTTATGCCTTCTCTTTGTAAATTCAAGTCTTGGCTAAAATAAAAGTATTGGGAAATTTTCTGCAAAAGAAAAGTCCTTGATTTAGCATGATCTACATAAAGGCCTTAATTTGCATAGTATTTGCTGAATTGGGGACCTCCGGGTGAATTTTATTTTATTCATTTTCTTTTTAAAGCCTGGTGCTTTTTATCACCTCTTCTAATCATTTAATGTATTTGTTTGCAATTTGGGGTAAGACTTTTAAAATCAGTACTTTTTCACTGATGTTTTAGCTGTACATTTGCCTTTTTATTGAACATGTGAAGTTGTACTGTGGCTCATGCAATAGCTATCACTTAAGCATTTCTTACTATAACAGACCACTGTATATTTACTTCTCACTGTTTGAGTTTCCTGTTTTGTTTCATACAATTCACATTCTTATTTTAAGTGCCTTTTAATTTCAACAGTTCACTTTTTACAATGCTGTTTAGTGAAGTTATTTATTAAATAAAGATGCTTAAAATATTTAAATTGGATGTTTGGGCTCTGTATATTTTGTTAGTTTCTATACGTGAAGTTTTTATAGCTTAAAGAGGTTGACAAAAAAAATTTCTGGTATTTTACTTAAGCCAAAAGAGAGAAGGAAGGAAGGTAGATACAGTAAAATAAGATTTCAGTCTATTTTTTGGCTCTCCAAATACTGGACAAATCTGCTTCTCTTCCATCTCTAGAATTCATTCCTACATTAATCAGAATTAACTCTTTAAGAACATGATCTTAGAGCTGTTGACTTGAAGCTGGAAACTAGATAATTTTACTTAAGATTCAGATAGAAAATTGTTACTTTCCTGTTAAGTTTTTTTAATTTTCATTTGTCTGTGGTTTATTTATGTTGTATATGTATCCACCTCATTAGAACTGATTCGAATGTATTCTTTTTAACGGATAATATTCCATTGTGTATATGTACCACAGCTTCCTTACCCATTTGGCTGCTGATGGACATCTAGGTTGCTTCCATGTCCTGACTATTATAAACAGTGCTGCGATGAACATTGGGGTACACGTGTCTGTTTCAATTCTGGTTTCCTCGATGTGTATGCCCAGCAGTGGGATTGCTGGGTCATATGGCAGTTCTGTTTCCAGCTTTTTGAGGAATCTCCACACTGTTCTCCATAGTGGCTGTACTAGTTTGCATTCCCACCAACAGCGTAATAGGGTTCCCGTTTCTCCACACCCTCTCCAGCATTTATTGCTTGTAGACTTTTGGATAGCAGCCATTCTGACGGGCGTGAAATGGTACCTCATTGTGGTTTTGATTTGGATTCCTCTGATAATGAGTGATGTTGAGCATCTTTTCATGTGTTAGCCATCTGTATGTCTTCTTTGGAGAAATGTCTGTTTAGTTCTTTGGCCCACTTTTTGATTGGGTCGTTTATTTTTCTGGAATTGAGCTGCAGGAGTTGCTTGTATATTTTTGAGATTCTCTTTGTCCATTGCTTCATTTGCTGTTATTTTCTCCCATTCTGAAGGCTGTCTTTTCACCTTGCTTATAGTTTCCTTCGTTGTGCAAAAACTTTTAAGTTTAATTAGGTCCCATTTGTTTATTTTTGCTTTTATTTCCAGTATTCTGGGAGGTGGGTCAGAGAGGATCCTGCTGTGGTTTATGTCGGAGAGTGTTTTGCCTATGTTTTCCTCTAGGAGTTTTATAGTTTCTGGTCTTACGTTTAGATCTTTAATCCATTTTGAGTTTATTTCTGTGTATGGTGTTAGAAAGTGTTCTAGTTTCATGCTTTTACAAGTGGTTGACCAGTTTTCCCAGCACCACTTGTTAAAGAGATTGTCTTTTCTCCATTGTATATTCTTGCCTCCTTTGTCAAAGATAAGGTATCCATAGGTGTGTGGATTTATCTCTGGGCTTTCTATTTTGTTCCATTGATCTATATTCCTGTCTTTGTGTCAGTACCATACTGTCTTGATGACTGTGGCTTTGTAGTAGAGCCTGAAGTCAGGCAGGTTGATTCCTCCAGTTCCATTCTTCTTTCTCAAGATTGCTTTGGCTATTCGAGGTTTTTTGTATTTCCATACAAATTGTGAAATTATTTGTTCTAGTTCCCTGAAAAATACCATTGGTAGCTTGATAGGGATTGCATTGAATCTGTAGATTGCTTTGGGTAGCATACTCATTTTCACTACATTGCTTCTTCCGGTCCATGAACACGGTATATTTCTCCATCTATTTGTGTCCTCTTTGATTTCTTTCACCAGTGTTTTGTAGTTTTCTATATATAGGTCTTTTGTTTCTTTAGGTAGATATATTCCTAAGTATTTTATTCTTATTGCAATGATGAATGGAATTGTTTCCGTAATTTCTCTTTCTGTTTTCTCATTGTTAGTGTATAGGAATGCAAAGGATTTCTGTGTATTAATTTTATGTCCTGCAACTTTACTTATATTCATTGATTAGCTCTAGTAATTTTCTGGTGGAGTCTTTAGGGTTTTCTATGTAGAGGATCTTGTCATCTGCAAAGGGTGAGAGTTTTACTTCTTCATTTCCAATCTGGGTTCCTTTTATTTCTTTTTATGCTCTGACTGCTGTGGCCAAAACTTCCAAAACTATGTTTAGTAGTAGTGGTGAGAGTGGGCACCCTTGTCTTATTCCTGACTTTAGGGGAAATGCTTTCAATTTTTCACCATTGAGGATAATGTTTGCTGTGGGTTTGTCATATATAGCTTTTATTATGTTGAGGTATGTTCCTTCTATTTCTGCTTTTTGGAGGGTTTTTATCATAAATGGATGTTAAATTTTGTCAAAGGCTTTCTCTGCATCTATTGACATAATCATATGGTTTTTATTTTTCAATTTGTTAATGTGGTGTATTACACTGATTGATTTGTGGATATTGAAGAATCCTTGCATCCCTGGGATAAAGCCCACTTGGTCATGATGTACGATCTTTTTAATATGTTGTTGGATTCTGTTTGCTAGAATTTTGTTAAGGATTTTTGCATCTATGTTCATCAGTGATACTGGCCTGTAGTTTTCTCTTTTTGTGGCATCTTTGTCAGATTTTGGTATTAGGGTGATGGTGGCCTCGTAGAATTAGTTTGGAAGTTTACCTTCCTCTGCAATTTTCTGGAAGAGTTTGAGTAGGATAGGTGTTAGCTCTTCTCTAAATTTTTGGTAGAATTCAGCCGTGAAGCCATCTGGTCCTGGGCTTTTGTTTGTTGGAAGATTTCTGATTACAGTTTCAATTTCCGTGCTTGTGATGGGTCTGATTTTCTATTTCTTCCTGGTTCAGTTTTGGAAAGTTGTACTTTTCTAAGAATTTATCCATTTCTTCCAAGTTGTCCATTTTATTGGCATACAGTTGCTGATGGTAGTCTCTTAGGATCCTTTGTATTTCTGTGTTGTCTGTTGCGATCTCTCCATTTTCAATTCTAATTTTTTTGATTTTTTTTTTCCTTTTGTTTCTTGATCAGTCTGCCTAATGGTTTGTCAATTTTATTTATCTTCTCAAAGAACCAGCTTTTGGCTTTGTTGATTTCTGCTATGGCCTCTTTTCTTTCTTTTGCATTTATTTCTGCCCTAATTTTTAAGATTTCTTTCCTTCTACTAACCCTGGGGTTCTTCATTTCTTCCTTTTCTAGTTGTTTTAGGTGTACAGTTAGGTTATTTATTTGACTTTTTTCTTGTTTCTTGAGGTAAGCCTGTATTGCTATGAACCTTCCCCTTAGCACTGTTTTTACAGAATCCCATAGGATTTGGGTTGTTGTATTTTCATTTTCATTCGTTTCTATGCATATTTTGATTTCTTTTTTGATTTCTTCTATGATTTGTTGGTTATTCAGCAGCGTGTTGTTCAGCCTCCATATGTTGGAATTTTTAATAGTTTTTCTACTGTAATTGACATTTAATCTTACTGTATTGTGGTCAGAAAAGATGCTTGGAATGATTTCAAATTTTTGAATTTATCAAAGCTAGATTTATGGACCAGGATGTGATCTGTCCTGGAGAAGTTTCCACGTGCACTTGAGAAAAAGGTGAAATTCATTGTTTTGGGGTGAAATGACCTGTAGATACCAATTAGGTCTAACTAGTCTATTGTATCATTTTAAGTTTGTGTTTCCTTGTTAATTTTCTGTTTAGTTGATCTGTCCATAGGTGTGAGTGGGGTATTAAAATCTTTCACTATTATTGTGTTATTGTTAATTTCCCCTTTCATACTTGTTAGCATTTGCCTTACATATTGCAGTGCTCCTATGTTAGGTGCATATATATTTATGATTGTTATATCTTCTTCTTGGATTGATCCTTTGATTATGTAGTGTCCATCTTTGTCTCTTTTCACAGCCTTTGTTTTAAAGTCTATTTTATCTGATATGAGTATTGCTTCTCCTGCTTTCTTTCGGTCTCTATTTGCATGAAATATCTGTTTCCAGCCCTTCACTTTCAGTCTGTATGTGTCCCTTGTTTCAAGGTGGGTCTCTTGTAGACAACATATATAGGAGTCTTGTTTTTGTATCCATTCAGCCAGTCTTTGTCTTTTGGTTGGGGCAGTCAACCCATTTACATTTAAGGTAATTATTGATAAGTATGATCCTTGCCATTTATTGTTTGTTGGGGGTTCGAGATTATACACCCTTCTGTGTTTCCTGTCTAGAGAAGATCCTTTAGCATTTGTTGGAGAGCTGGTTTGGTGGTGCTGAATTCTCTGAGCTTTTGCTTGTCTGTAAAGCTTTTGATTTCTCTTCATATTTGAATGAGATCCTTGCTGGGTACAGAAATCCGGGCTGTAGATTATTTTCTTTCCTCACTTTAAGTATGTCCTGCCATTCCCTTCTGGCCTGAAGAGTTTCTATTGAAAGATCTGCTGTTATCCTTATGTGAATCCCCTTCTGTGTTATTTGCTGTTTTTCCCTTGCTGCTTTTAATATTTGTTCTTTGTGTTTGATCTTTGTTAATTTGATTAATATGTGTCTTGGGGTGTTTCGCCTTGGGTTTATCCTGTTTGGGACTCTCTAGGTTTCTTGGACTTGGGTGATTATTTCCTTCCCCATTTTAGGGAAGTTTTCAACTATTATCTCCTCAAATATTTGCTCATGGTCTTTCTTTTTGTCTTCTTCTTCTGGGACTCCTATGATTCGAATGTTGGTGCATTTAACATTGTCCTAGAGGTCTCTGAGGTTGTCCTCATTTCTTTTAATTCTTTTTTCCTCTCTGTTTCATTTATTTCTATCATTCTATCTTCTACCTCACTTATCCTATCTTCTGCCTCTGTTATTCTACTGTTGGTTCCCTCCAGAGTGTTTTTGATCTCATTTATTGCATTATTCATTATATATTGACTGTTTTTTATTTCTTCTAAGTCCTTGTTAAACCTTTCTTGCATCTTCTCAATCCCTGTCTCCAGGTTATTTATCTGTAACTCCAAGTTGTTTTCAAAATTTTGGATCATTTTCACTATCATTATTCGGAATTCTTTATCAGGTAGATTCCCTATCTCTTCCTCTTTTGTTTGGTTCGGAGGGCATTTATCCTGTTCCTTTACCTGCCAGGTATTTCTCTGCCTTTTCATCTTGTTTATATTGCTGTGTTTGGCATGGCCTTTCTGTATTCTGGCAGTTTGTGGTTCCTCTTTATTGTGGAGGTTCCTCGCTGTGGGTGGGGTTGGACGTGTGGCTTGTCAAGGTTTCCTGGTTGGGGAAGCTTGTGTCGGTGTTCTGGTGGGTGGAGCTGGATTTCTTCTCTCTGTAGTGTAATGAAGTGTCCAGTAATGAGTTTTGAGATGTCATTTGGTTTGGTGTGACTTTGGGCAGCCTGTATATTGAAGCCCAGGGCTATGTTCCTGTGTTGCTGGAGAATTTGCATGGTATATCTTACTCTGGGACTTGTTGGCCCTTGGGTGGTGCTTGGTTTCAGTGTAGGTAAGGAGGCGTTTGATGAGCTCCTATCGTTTAATGCTTCCTGGATTCAGCAGTTCTCTGGGGTTCTCAGGATTTGGACTTAAGCCTCCTGCCTCTGGTTTTCAGTCTTATTCTTACAGTAGCCTCAAGACTTCTCCATCTATACAACACTGATGATAAAACATCTAGGTTAATGATGAAAAGTTTCTCCACAGTGAGGGAAACCCAGAGAGGTACACAGAGTTACATGGAGAAGAGAAGAGTGAGGAGGGAGAGAAGGGTGACCAGGAGGAGAAGAGGGGAATCAAAAGGGGAGAGAGCAAGCTAGCCAGTAATCACTTCCCTATGTGCTCTCCACCATCTGGATCCCTCAGATATGTTCATGGAATTACACAGAGAAGAGAAGAGGGAGGAAGGAGACAGAGGTGGCCAGGAGGAGAAAACGGGGAATCAAAAGGAGAGAGACAGATCTAGCCAGTAATTAGTTCCCTAAGTGTTCTCCACAGCCTGGAACACACAAAGAGATTCACAGAGTTGGGTAGAGAAGAAAAGGGGGAGGAGGGAGATAGAGGCCACCTGGTGGAGAAAAAGAGTCAAAAGGGAGAGAGAGCAATCAAGCCAGTGATCTCATTCCCAAGTAAAAATGGGTACTGAAGATTGGGTTCTTAAAGATACAAAGTTGATTAGAAACACCAAAAAGCAAAGATTAAAAATCTAGAGTAGAGGTTAGATTCTCAAAAATACAATATTAAAAAAAGAAAAGAAAAACCAGAGTCACAAAAATTATTATATATATATATATATATATATATATATATATATATATGAAGTTTGCTTTAAAAATAGGGTCTTTTTTTTTTTTGCAAGGTAATAGTAGGTTATGAAAATGAAAATTGAAGGAGTAATAGGGGACTTAAAAATTTAAAAAAATAAAATAGTAAAAGTTTTAAAAATTTAAAAAATGATAATAGTAAAAATATATCTAGGACTTTCTGTGGAGCTGTTGCGGACAGTGTGGGGTCAGTTGATTTTCAGATAGTTCCTTGGTCTGGCTTGTACTTCTCAAGGTCTATAGGCCCCTTCCTATGTAGTCGGTGCTAACTACAGGGTTTTCATCTATTGCACCTGTCACTTCCAAAGTGGTTCCCTCTGTTTATTTTAGCTTCTTCTGTTTGCTGGTCTCTTCAGTGTCTAATTTCCTCCCTGACACAAAGGGGGCGGTGGTGGTCACTTTTTTAGTCTCACTTGTTCAGTCGTGCTGTGGGGAGGGATACACTGCTCAGGCTCTAGGTTGCTCTGCTATGAACTGTCTGAGGCGGGCCCCTGGGGTTGCCTGTATTTCCCAGGTCTAAGCCGCCCAGGTTCAGGTTCTCAGGTACTCCACAAAGTTGCAGACTTGGTTGAGCCTGGGTTTTGTGCCCTTCCCAAGTCCGAGCAGCTCCGGTGACCAGGTTTTTGGCTAGTGCGGTCGGGGGCTGTGACTTTTCCCCTCCCCCATCCCAGCCGCTTGGTTTTCTGGGCGTACAACAGGCACGCCATTGCAGGTGTGCTGTATGTCTCTTCTGGGGAGCTCATCTCTGGCTGCGACCCTCTCGGCGGGTGTCGACCCTCCAGAGTCCCAAGAAGTCCTGGTTAGCATCGAGGTCTGTTTGCAGTTTGGTATAGGATGCCTCTCTGGGGCCGCGATTCCGCCCTTCCAGCTCTGGCTGCCCTCGCCTGCTCATCTCCGGCAGGGGATGGGCTGGTCCACAGCTGGCTAGCTCTGCTCAGTCCTTTGTTCTGTGAGCGGGCCTGGTGGTGTCTTAATTTAAGGCTTTCCCTGGGATAGCTATCCCACAGTCTGGGTTGCTATCTCAAGCTATTTCCCTCTGATTGCCCTTGGGGCATTCAGGCCCAGTCCTTACCCAAAGCAATGAAGCCTGCCCCTCCCTGCCCAGTCCCCGCTTGCTATTTGGGGATGTGTGCGTTTGCACTGTGCACCCGCTGGGAATTGCTGTTAGGTACGTAAACCGCGGGTTTTAATTATTTATTTATTTTTCCAACTGGTTATTTTGCCCTCTGAGATTCCAAGGCTCGCCACAGACCCCACCAGAGAGAGTGTTTCCTGGTGTTTGCAAACTTCTCTCTTTTTTAAAACTCCCTTCCAAGGACGGATCTCCGTCCCTACCTCTTTTGTCTCTCTTTTTACCTTTATATTTTGTCCTATCTCCTTTCGAAGACAATGGGCTGCCTTTCTGGGTGCCTGATGTCCTCTGCCATCATTCAGAAGTTGTTTTGTGGAATTTGCTCGGCGTTTAAATGTTCTTCTGATGAATTTGTGGTAGAGAAGTGGTCTCCCCGTCCTATTCCTCTGCCATCTTAGTGCTTTTTCCTGGCTATTGAATTATTAAGAGAGTGAGAAATTAAGCAAGATACTGGAAAATCAAAATTGGATATACATACATGTAATAAAGAATTTATATTCAGAATATGTTAATAATTCCTATAATCATTAAGTAAAAGAATAACCCACTTTGAGAAAGTGGCAAAAGACTTGAACAGACACATCACTAAAGAGATCTGTATGACCAGTAAACACAGAAGAAGATGCTCACTGTAATTGTGCAACAGGGATAGGCATATTAACACCATGACTGCAATTCCATGCTACTTCAAACACACTAGAATGGCTGAAATGGAAAAATAAGGTAATATCAAGTATTGACAAGAATGTCCAGTAAGCACAATTTTGGCTTGTAGAAATGTTAAAAAAATTTTTTTGGCACTGTCTAGTAAATTTAATCATATGCGTTACTTATGGTGCTTCAGTTTTACTTCTAGGTGTTTACCCTAGATAAACAAGTACATAAACCTACTAGAAGTCATGAACAAGCCATTTCATAGCACCTGTATTTCTAATCGTCAACAGTTTGGAAGAAACCAAATGTTCCTTATCAGTTTATACAATGCAACAAAATTGATTAAAGAAAAAAAGAATGAGTAATGATACACGCAACAACTTGGATAAATCTCACAAATCAGTGTTGATAAGAGAATACATAAAGAGTACACATTGTATGATTCTATTTATGTGAAGTTCAAGATAGCCAAAATAGTCAGAAGTTATAGAAATGAGAATGGTGATTAGTTCTGGGTGAGCGTGGGTCATGACTGGGAAGAGTAAAAGGAAAATTTTTGTGGTGATGTAAATGTTCTATATTTTGACTTTGGTTTTGGTGGTAGATACATGATTATATACAAATGTGAAAATTCATTGAACTGTACACTTTGTAGTATGTAATTTACCTCCTCTACTGTGTTATCCCTCAATGAAAACAATTATATTATTTTAGTACAATCTGCCATATTACACAATTGAGCAGTATCATTTGATAACCTTAATAGATGCAAATAAGTATTAGATAAAATTCAGAACAGTCATGTTAAAAAAAAAAAACAAACTCAAACTAATAATAGAAGGTGAGGAGGTCTTTAAAGAGAATTTACAAAAATGAGTAACTCAGGAGGTGGTCCCAAGATCGCAGAGGAATAGGACGGGGAGACCACTTTCTCCCCCACAAATTCATCAAAAGATCATTTGAATGCTGAGCAACTTCCACAAAACAACTTCTGAACGCTGGTGAAGGACACCAGGCACCCAGAAAGGCAGCCCATTCTCTTCGAAAGGAGGTAGGAAAAAATATAAAAGACAAAAGGAGAGACAAAAGAGTTAGGGACGGAGACCCGTCTTGGAGAGGGAGTCGGGAAGGAGGAGATGTTTCCAAACAGTAGGAAACCCTCTCACAGGAGGGTCTTTGGGAAGTTTTGAAATCTCAAGAGGGCAACATAACCGGGAGAAAAAAAACCCCACAAAAATGTGCCTAACTGCAAGTGCCAACAGAGAAGTAGCCCAGACACTCCCATCCAGCACCAGTGAGCAGGGGCTGAACAGGGAGGCGTGGGCTGCATAATCGGTGCTTAGGGTAAGGCCTGAATGCCCTGAGGACAATCTGAGGGAGCTAATGTGAGATAGCAACCTAAACTGTGGGGTCACAAGAGGAAAAAAAAGAACTTTCCCATGAAAGGCTCTAATGCACAGCCTGGCCTGTTCACAGAACAAAGGATTGAGCGAATGCCAAAGGAGAGCTAGCTGGCTGCATACAGGCCTCTTCCCCTGCTGGAGGCTGAGAGGCAGGCGTGCAACAGTCAGAACCGGAAGGCAAGGGGCTGCTCCAATCTCAGCCCCAGAGACCCGCATCCCCCACCAAACTGTGAGCAGGCTTCCAGTTGCTAACCACATCTTCCTGGGATCCTGGATGATTGACATCTGCCAGGAGGATCACAGCCTGAGATCAGCCCCCCAGAGGAGACACACGGCACACCTGAGACAGTGCACTCATAGTGACGGGGGAGGTGATTAAGATGCATGGCTCACTTGGGACAGTGCACTTGCCAAACACCTGGTCGCCTGAGCTGATCCGACATGGGAAGGGCAAAAAACGCACACCCAACCAAGTTGTGCCCTTGGAGAGTACACGAATGAGAACCTGAGTGGCTTAGACCTGGGAAGTGCATGAAGTGCAGGGCCTGAGTTGGACAGTGCCACTGCAGAGCAGCCTGGAGCCTGAGCAGTGTAGACCCGGAAAGTACACACCACTGAGCTGGGGCAAACCCAGTGTGGTCCATACACTGCAAGAACTTCCCACACATGCCAGCAGTATTTGTTTGCAGTGTCCCTCTCTCCCCAAAACACAATTGAAGAAGTGAGCCTAAATAAGTGACCACTTTCGCCCCTTGGGTGTCAGGGTGGAAATTAGACACTGAAGAGACTTGCAAACAGAGGAAGCCAAAATAAAGAAGAGGGAACTGCTCTGGAAGTGACTGATGCAACAGATTAAAACCCTGCAGTGGGCCTTAGGAAGCATCACTCTAAACAAAGCTAGCAGAGGTAATGGAATTCCAGTTGAGCTATTTCAAATCCTAAAAGATGATGCTGTGAAAGTGCTGCACTCAATATGCCAGCAAATTTGGAAAACTCAGTAGTGGCTATAGGACTGGAAGAGGTCAGTTTTCATTCCAATCCCAATAAAAGGCAATGCCAAAAAATGTTCAAACTAATGCACAGTTGCACTCATCTCACATGCTAGTAAAGTAATGCTCAAAATTCTCCGAGCCAGGCTTCAACAGTATGTGAACCATGAACGTCCAGATGTTCAAGCTGGATTTAGAAAAGGCAGAGGAAGCAGAGATCAAACTGCCAACATCTGCTGGATCATCGAAAAAGCAAGAGAGTTCCCGAAAAACATCTATTTCTGCTTTATTGACTATGCCAAAGCCTTTGTGTGGATCACAATAAACTGGAAAATTCTGAAAGAGATGAAAATACCAGACCACCTGACCTGCCTCTTGAGAAATCTGTATGCAGGTCAGGAAGCAACAGTTAGAACTGGACATGGGACAACAGACTGGTTCCAAACAGGAAAAGGAGTACGTCAAGGCTGTATATTGTCACACTGCTTATTTAACTTATATGCAGAGTGCATCATGAGAATCACTGGGCTGGATGAAGCACAGCAGGAATCAAGATTGCCGGGAGAAATATCAATAACCTCAGATATGCAGATAACACCACCTTTGTGGCAGAAAGTGAAGAAGAACTAAAGAGGCTCTTGATGAAAGTGAAAGAGGAGAGTGAAAGAGTTGGCTTAAAGCTCAACATTCAGAAAATAAAGATCATGGCACCCAGTCCCATCACTTCATGGCAAATAGATGGAGAAAAGGTGGAAAAAGTGGCAGACTTTATTTTCTAGGCTCCAAAATCACTTCAGATGGTGATTGCAGCCATGAAATAAAAAGAAGCTTACTCCTTGGAAGAAAAGTTATGACCAACCTAGTTCAGTTCCGTTCACTTGCTCAGTCGTGTCCGACTCTTCACGACCCCATGAACTGCAGCATTCCAGGCCTCCCTGTCCATTACCAACTCCCAGAATTTACCCAAACTCATGTCCATTGAGTCGTGGATGCCATCTAACCATCTCATCCTCTGTCGTCCCCTTCTCCTCCTGCTCTTGATCTTTCCCAGTAGCAGGGCCTTTTCAGATGAATCAGCTCTTTCCATCAGGTGGCCAAAGTATTGGAGTTTCTGCTTCAACATCAGTCCTTCCAATGAACACCCAGGACTGATCTCCTTTAGGATGGACTGGTTGGATCTCCTTGCAGTCCAAGGGACTCTCAGGAGTCTTCTCCAACACCACAGTTCAAAAGCATCAATTCTTCAGTGCTCAGCTCTCTTTATACTCCACCTCTCACATCCATACATGACTATTGGAAAAATCATTGCCTTGACCTGACGGACCTTTGTTGGTAAAGTGATATCTCTGATTTTTACTATGCTGTCTAGGTTGGTCATAACTTCCCTTCCAAGGAGTAAGCGTCTTTTAATTTCATGGCTGCAGTCACCATCTGCAGTGATTTTGGAGCCCCCCAAAATAAAGTCAGCCACTGTTTCCACTGTATCCCCATCTATTTGCCATGAAGTGATGGAACCAGATGCCATGATCTTTGTTTTCTGAATGTTGAACTTTTTCACTCTCCTCTTTCACTTCAAGAGGCTCTTTAGTTCTTCTTCACTTTCTGCCATAAGGGTGGTGTCATCTGCATATCTGAGGTTATTGATGTTTCTCCTGGAAATCTTGATTCCAGATTGTGGTTCTTCCAGCCCAGTGTTTCTCATGATGTACTCGGCACATAAGTTAAATAAGCAGGGTGACAATACACAGCCTTGACGTACTCCTTTTCCTATTTGGAACCAGTCTGTTGCTCTATGTCCAGTTCTAACCGTTGCTTCCTAACCTGCATACAGGTTTCTCAAGAGGCAGGTCAGGTGGCCTGGTATTCCCATCTCTTTCAGAATTTTCCACAGTTTATTGTGATCCACACAGTCAAAGGCTTTGGCATAGTCAATAAAGCAGAAATAGGTGTTTTTCTGGAACTCTCTTGCTTTTTCGATGATCCAGTGGATGTTGGCAATTTCACCTCTGGTTCCTATGCCTTTTCTAAAACCAGCTTGAATATCTGGAAGTTCACAGTTCACATATTGCTGAAGCCTAGCTTGGAGAATTTTGAGTATTTACTGCCGTGTGAGATGAGGGCAATTGCCTGGTATTTTGAGCACTCTTTGGCGTTGCCTTTCTTTGGGATTGCAATGAAAACTGAACTTTTCTAGACCTGTGGCCACTGCTGAGTTTTCCAAATTTGCTGGCATATTGAGTTCAGCACTTTCACAGCATCATCTTTTAGGATTTGAAAGAGCTCAACTGGAATTCCATCACCTTCACTAGCTTTGTTTGCAAGGATGCTTCCTAAGGCTCACTTGACTTCACATTCCAGGATGTCTGACTCTAGGTAAGTGATCACACCATAATGATTATCTGGGTCGTGAAGATCTTTTTGTACAGTTCTTCTGTGTATTCTCGCCACCTCTTCTTAATATCTTCTGCTTCTGGTAGGTTCATACCATTTCTGTCCTTTATTGAGCCCATCTTTGCATGAAATGTTCCCTTGGTATCTCTAATTTTCTTGAAGAGATCTCTAGTCTTTCCCATTCTATTGTTTTCCTCTATTTCTTTGCACTGATCGCTAAGGAAGGCTTTCTTATCTCTTCTTGCTATTCTCTGCATTCAAATGGGTATATCTTTCTTTTTCTCCTTTGCTTTTCACTTCTCTTCTTTTCACAGCTATTTGTAAGGCCTCCTCTGACAGCCATTTTGCTTTTTTGCCTTTCTTTTTCTTGGGGATGGTCTTGATCCCTGTGTCCTGTACAGTGTCACCAGCCTCTGTCCATAGTTCATCAGGCACTCTATCAGATCTAGTCCTTTAAATCTATTTCTCACTTCCACTGTATAATGATAAGGAGCAGCATCTTCGCTTTGCTGGAGCAGTCATGAAGAGATATCCCATGTCCAAGGTAAGAGAAACCCTAAAAGAGGGCATCAGAGGGCAGACAGACTGAAACCTCAATCACAGAAAACTAGCCAATCTGATCACATGGACCACAGCCTTGTCTAACTCAGTGAAACTAAGTCATGCCATATCGGGCCACCCAAGACAGGTCGTAGTGGAGAGGTCTGACAGAATGACCAACCTAGACAGCATGTTAAAAAGCAGAGACATTACTTTGCCAACAAAGGTCCATCTAGTCAAGGCTATAGTTTTTCCAGTAGTCATGCATGGATGTGAGAGTTGGACTATAAAGAAAGCTGAGCACCGAAGAATTAATGCTTTTGAATTGTGGTGCTGGAGAAGAATCTTGAGAGTCCCTTGAACTGGAAGAAGATCCAACCAGTCAATCCTAAAGGAAATCAGTTCTGAATGTTCATTGGAAGGACTGATGTTGAAGCTGAAACTCCCATACTTTGGCCACCTGATGTGAAGAGCTGACTCATTTAAAAAGACCCTGATGCTGGGAAAGATCAAAGGCGGGAGGAGAAGAGGACAACAGAGGATGAGATGGTTAGACGGCATCACCGACTCAATGGACATGGGTTTGAGGAAACTCGGAGTTGGTGATGGACAGGGAGGCCCAGCATGCTGCAGTCCGAGAGTCAGACATGACTGCACGACTGAACTGAACATTGACTAAGCATTGGAGGGGGCTTAAATACCTTGAGAACAAGTACAAGCTGGAACAAGGAACTATCTGAAATGGAACTGACCCCATACTGCCCATAACAGCTCCAGAGAAATTCCTAGATATATTTTTAGTGTTATCACTTTAATTTTTTTAATATAAGTTCTTTATTACTCCTGTAATTTTCATTTTCATAACCTACTATTACCTTGCAAAAAAAACCCTATTTTTAAAGCAAATTATATATATATATATATATATATATATTATAATTTTTGTTATTTTTTTTAAAAAATATTGTTTTTTTGAGTGTCTAACCTCTAGATTTTTAATCTTTGCTTTTTGGTATTTGTTATCAATATTGTACCTTTAAGAATCTAATCTTCAGTATCCATTTTCACTTAGGGGTTTGATTACTGGCTTGATTGCTCTCACTCCTTTTGACTCTTTTCTTTTCTCCCCCAGGTCACCTCTATCTTCTCCCTCCTGCTTGTCTTCTCTACTTAACTCTTTGAATCTCTCTGGGAGTTCCAGACTGTGTAGAACTGGCTAGATTGCTCTCTCCCCTGTTGACTCCCCCTCTTCTCCTCCTGGTAACCTCTCCCTCCCTCCTCCCTCTTCTCTTCTCTATGTAATTCTGTGAATCTCTCTGGGTGTTCTAGACTATGCAGAGCACTTAGGCAACTGATTACTGGCTAGATTTCTCTCTCCTCTTTGACTCCCCCTCTTCTCTTCTTGGTCACCTCTATCTCCCTCGTCCCTCTTCTCTTTTCCATGTAACTCTGTGAACTCTCTGGGTGCCCCTTACTGTGGAGAATTGTTTCACCATTAACCTATATGTTTTATCATCTATGCTGTATGGATGGAGAAGTCTTGAGGATACTGTAAGAATAAGACTGAAAGCCAGAGGCAGGAGGCTTAACTCTCAAACTTGAAAACATCAGAGAACTTCTGATTCTAGGGAACATTAACAAACAAGAGCTCACCCAAAAGCCTCCATACCTATACTGACCCAAGCTCCACCCAAGAGCCAACAAGTTCCAGAGCAAGACATACCGTGCTAATTCTCCAGCAAAGCAGGAACACAGCCCTGAGAATTAAAAGACAGGCTAACCAAAAGCATGCCAAAACCACAGAGACCCAAAAACTCACTACTGGACGCTTAATTGTACTCCAGAGAGAAGAGATCCAGCTCCACCCACCAGAACACAGACGCAAGCTCCCCTAACTAGGAAACCTTGACAAGCCACTAGTCCAGCCCCACCCACAGGGAGCAGGTGGCACAAAAAATAGGAACCATGAACTTAACAGCCTACAGAAAGGGCACCCCAAACACAGCAATATAAACAAAATGAAAAGGTATAGAAATATTCAGCAGATAAAGGAACATGATAAATGCCCACCAATCCAAAGAGGAGGAGATAGAGAGTCCACCTGAAAAAGAATTCAGAATAATGATAGTAGAGATGATCCAAAATCTTGAAAACAAAATGGAATTACAGATAAATAGACTAGAGACAAGGATTGAGAAGATGCAAGAAATGTTTAACAAGGACCTAGAAGAAATGAAGAGTCAGTCAATAATGAGTAATGCAATAAATGAGATCAAAAGCACTCTGGAGGGAACTAACAGTAGAATAACCGAGGCAGAAGATAGGATAAGTGAGGTGGAAGATAGAATGGTGGAAATAAATGAAGCAGACAGGAAAAAGGAAAAAAGAATTAAAGGAGGACAACCTCAGAGACTTCTGGGACAATGTTAAACACCCCAACATTAGAATCATAGGAGTCCCAAAAGAAGACAAAAAGGGCATGAGAAAATACTTGAGGAGATAATAGTTGAAAACTATCAGGGAAGGAAATAGCCACTCAAGTCCAAGAAACCTAGAGTCCCAAACAGGATAAACCCAAGGCAAAACACCCTAAGACACATGTTAATCAAACTAATGAAGACCAAACACAAAGAGCAAATATTAAAAGCAGCAATGGAAAAGCAACAACACACAAGGGGATCCCTATAAGGATAACAGCTGATCTTTCAATAGAAACTCTTCAGGCCAGAAGGGAATGACAGGACATACTTAAAGTGTTGAAAGAAAAAAACCTACACCCCAGATTACTATACCCAGCAAGGATCTCATTCAAATATGAAGGAGAAATCAAAAGCTTTACAGACAAGCAAAAGCTGAGGGAATTCAGCACCACCAAACCAGCTCTTCAACAAATGCTAAAGGATCTTCTCTAGACAGGAAACACAGAAAAGGTTTATAAACTCGAACCTCAAACAACAAAGTAAATGGCAATGGGATCATACTTATCAATAATTACCTTAAATGTAAATAGGTTGAATGCCCCAACCAAAAGACAAAGACTGGCTGAATGGATACAAAAACAAGACCCATATATATGCTGTCTACAAGAGACCCACCTCAAACCAAGGGACACATATAGACTGAAAGTGAAGGGCTGGAAACAGATATTTCATGCCAATGGAGACCAAAAGAAATCAGGAGTAGCAATACTCATATCAGGTAAAATAGACTTTGAAATAAAAACTGTAAAAAGAGACAAAGAAGGACACTACATAATGATCAAAGGATTAATCCAAGAAGTGAGTCAAAGGCACTCAGTCATGTCCGACTCTTTGTGACCCCTTGGACTGTATAGTCCATGGAATTTTCCAGGCCAGAACACTAGAGTGGGTAGCCTTTCCCTTATCCAGGGGAAACTTCTGAACCCAGGGATCAAACCCAGGTTTCCCACATTGCAGGCGGATTCTTTACCAACTGAGTCACAAGGGAAGCCCAAGAATACTGGAGTGGGTAGCCTATCCCTACTTCAGCATATCTTCCAAATCCAGGAATCAAACTGGGGTCTCCTGCATTGCAGGCGGATTCTGAAGAAGATGTAACCATTATAAAAATATATGCACTCAACATGGGAGCACCTCAATACATAAGGCAAATGATAACAAGTATGAAAGGGGAAATTAACAGGAACACAAGAATAGTGGGAGATTTTAATACCCCGCTCATACCTGTGAATAGATCAACCAAACAGAAAATTAACAAGGAAACAAACTTTAAATGATACAATGGACCATTAGACCTAATTGATATCTATAGGACATTACACCCCCAAACAATGAAATTCACCTTTTTCTCAAGTGCCCATGGAACATTCTCCAG
This sequence comes from Okapia johnstoni, assembly GCA_024291935.2. Classification (NCBI taxonomy): domain Eukaryota; kingdom Metazoa; phylum Chordata; class Mammalia; order Artiodactyla; family Giraffidae; genus Okapia; species Okapia johnstoni. The sequence goes on from CM044324.1 coordinate 12,498,783, forward strand.
GATAGATCACATCCTGGGCCATATATCTAGCCTTGGTAAATTAAAAAAATATAATTGAAGTCATTTCAAGCATCTTTTCTGATCACAATGCAATAAGATTAGATGTTAACTACAGAGGAAAAAACTATTAAAAATACAAACATATGGAGGTTAAATAACATGCTTCCGAATCATCAACAAATCATGGAAGAAGTAAAAAAGGAAATCAAAATATGTATAGAAACAAATGAAAATGAAAATACAACAACCCCAAACCTATGGGATTCAGTAAAAACAGTGCTATGGGTAGGGTTCATAGCAATACAAGCTTATGTCAAGAAACAAGAGGAAAATCAAATAAATAACCTAACTTTACATCTAAAGCAACTAGAAAAAGAAGAAATGAAGAACCCCAGAGCTAGTAGAAGGAAAGAAATCATAAAAATTAGAGCAGAAATAAATGAAAAAGAAACAAAGGAGACTATAGCAAAAATCAACAAAACTAAAAGCTGTTTTTTTGAGAAGATAAATAAAATTGACAAACCATTAGCCAGATTCATCAAGAAACAAAGGGAGAAGAATCAAATCAACAAAATTAGAAATGAAAATGAAGAAATCACAACAGACAACACAGAAATACAAAGGATCATAAGAGACTACTATCAGCAACTATATGCCAATAAAATGGACAACTTGGAAGAAATGGACAAATTCTTAGAAAAGTATAACCTTCCAAAACTGAACCAGGAAGAAATAGAAAATCTTAACAGACCAATCACAAGCACAGAAATTGAAACTGTAATAAAAAATTTTCCAACAAACAAAAGCCCAGAACCAGATGGCTTCACAGGTAAATTCTACCAAAAATTTAGAGAAGAGCTAACACCTATCCTACTCAAACTCTTCCAGAAAATTTCAGAGGAAGGTAAACTCCCAAACTCATTCTATGAGGCCACCAACACCCTAATACCAAAACCAGACAAAGATGCCACAAAAAAAGAAAACTACAGGCCAATATCACTGATGAACATAGATGCAAAAATCCTCAACAAAATTCTAACAAACAGAATCCAACAACATATTAAAAAGATCATACATCATGACCAAGTGGGCTTTATCCCAGGGATGCAAGGATCCTTCAATATTTGCAAATCAATCAATGTGATACACCACACTAACAAACTGAAAGATAAAAACCATATGATCATCTCAATAGATGCAGAGAAAGCCTTTGACAAAATTCTACACAGATTTATGATAAAAACTCTCCAGAAAGCAGGCATAGAAGGAACATATCTCAACATAATTAAAGCCATATATGATAAACCCACAGCAAACATTATCCTCAATGGCAAAAAACTGAAAGCATTTCCACTAAAGTCAGGGACAAGACAAGGGTGCCCACTCTCACCACTACTCTTTAACATAGGTTTGGAAGTTTAAGCCACAGCAATCAGAGAATAAAAAGAGATAAAAGGAATCCAGATTGGAAACGAAGAAGTAAAACACTCACCCTTTGCAGATGACATGATCTTCTACATAGAAAACCCTGAAGACACTACCAGAAAATTACTAGAGCTAATCAATGAATATTGGAGAAGGAAATGGCAACCCACTCCAGTGTTCTTGCCTGGAGAATCCCAGGGACGGCAGAGCCTGGTGGGCTGCCGTCAGTGGGGTCTCACAGAGTCGGACATGACTGAAGCGATGCATGATTATAGTAAATTTGCAGGATATAAAATTAATACACAGAAATCCCTTGCATTCCTATACATTAACAATGAGAAAACAGAAAGAGAAATTAACGAAACAATCCCATTCACCATTGCAGTGAAAAGAATAAAATACTTAGGAATACATGTACCTAAGAAACAAAAGACCTATATATAGAAAACTATAAAACACTGATGAAGGAAATCAAAGAGGACACGAATAGATGGTGGAAAAATATACCATGTTCATGGACTGAAAGAATCAATATAGTGAAAATGAGTATACTACCCAAAGCAATCGACAGATTCAGTGCAATCCTTATCAAGTTACCAATGGTATTTTTCACAGAACTAGAACAAATAATTTCACAATTTGTATAGAAACACAAGAAAACCTCAAATAGCAAAGAATTCTTGAGAAAGAGAAATGGAACTGGAGGTATCAACCTGCCTGACTTCAGGCTCTACTACAAAGCCACAGTCATCAAGACAGTATGGTACTGGCACAAAGACAGAAATATAGATCAATGGAACAAAATAGAAAGCCCAGAGATAAATCCACACAACTATGGACACCTTATCTTTGACAAAGGAGGCAAAAATATACAATGGAGAAAAGACAATCTCTTTAACAAGTTGTGCTGGGTGAACTGGTCAACCACCTGTAAAAGAATGAAACTAGAACACTTTCTAACACCATACACAAAAATAAACTCAAAATGGATTAAAGATCTAAATGCAAAACTAGAAACTATAAACTCCAGAGGAATACATAGGCAAAACACTCCCTGACATAAATCAAAGCAAGATCCTCTATGACCCACCTCCCAGAGTAATGGAAATAAAAGCAAAAATAAACCAATGGGACCTAATTAAATTTAAAAGCTTTTGCACAACGAAGGAAACTATAAGCATGGGGAAAAGGGAGCCTTCAGAATGAGAGAAAATAATAGCAAACAAAGCAACTGACAAAGAATTAATCTCCAAATATACAAGCAGGTCATGCAGCTCAATACCAGAAAAATAAATCACCCAATCAAAAAATGGGCCAAAGAACTAAACAGACATTTCTCCAGAGAAGACATACAGATGGCTAACAAACACATGCAAAGATGCTCAACATCACTCATTATCAGAGAAATGCAAGTCAAAACCACAATGAGGTACCATCTCACGCCAGTCAGAATGGCTGCTATTAAAAAGTCTACAAACAATAAATGCTGGAGACGGTGTGGAAAAACGGGAACCCTCTTAACACTGTTGGTGGGAATACAAACTAGTACAGCCACTATGGAGAACAGTGTGGAGACTGCTTAAGAAACTGGAAATAGAACTGCCATATGACCCAGCAATCCTATTGCCTTGCATATACACTGAGGAAACCATAGTTGAAAGAGTCACATGTACCCCAATGTTCATCACAGCACTGTTTACAATAGCTAGGACAAGGAAGCAACTAGGTGTCCATCAGCAGACGAAGGGATAAGAAAGCTGTGGTACATAGACACAATGGAATATTACTCAGCTATTTAAAAAGAACACGTTTGAATCAGTTCTAATGAGATGGATGAAACTGGAGCCCTTTATACAGAGTGAAGTAAATCAGAAAGAAAAAGACCAATACAGTATATTAACACACATATATAGTATTTAGAAAGATTGTAACAATGACCCTATATGCAAGACAGCAAAAGAGACCCAGATATAAAGAACAGAGTTTTGGACTCTGTGGGAGAAGGTGAGGGTGGGATGATTTGAGAGAATAGCATTGAAACATGTATATTATTATATGTGAAATAAGTGGCCAGTCCAAGTTCTAAGCATGAAACAGGGCACTCAAAGCCAGTGCACTGGGACAACCCAGAGGGATGGGGTGGGGAGGGAGGTGGGAGGGGGGTTCAGGATGGGAGACACATGTACACCGTGGCTGAGTCATGTCAATGTTTGGCAAAAACCACAATGTTGTAAAGCAATTAGCCTCCAATTAAATAAATTTTAAAAGATCAGTAACTCAGAAAACATACTTGTTAACAAGCTAAAGTATATCCTCTGAGAGAAACAACAAAAAATGTCTGCTGTGAAGCAGACCTCAAGACAGATTTAGAACTGTACTGGATTTGACAGACTTTGAACTGTACTAGAGATGGAGCAGATGCTGACCAGGAGAGCCTTGAAACTGTGATGGAGGTTTAACACACAAGAAAACAAAGAAGGAAGATTACTTAGGAGAGTATCAGACTACAGTGCATCTCAGAGTCATTCAGGCCAATCAGGGAACCAGATTAAAAACCGTTCATTAGCAAAGTCATGGGTAAGGCAGAAATGGATTGACTCTGAAAGTCACTCAGTCATGTCTGACTCTTTGCGACCCCATGGACTATACAGTCCATGGAATTCTCCAGGTCAGAATACTGGAGTGGGTAGCCTTTCCCTTCTCCAGGGGATCTTCCCAACCCAGGGATCAAACCCAGGTCTCCCACATGGCAGGCAGATTCTTCACCAGCTGAGCCACCAGGGAAGCCCATGAAACTATAAATAGAATTGTAATAAATAGAAACTACAGTATAATATATAAGAAATAATAGAGAAATAAGCCAATGACTCATTTGAAAAGACTGATGCTGGGAAAGATTGAAGGCAGGAGAAGGGGACGACAGAGGATGAGATGGTTGGATGGCATCACCAACTCAACAGACATGAGTTTGAGTAAACTCCGGGAGTTGGTGACGGATAGGGAGGACTGGCGTGCTGCAGTCCATGGGGTCAAAAAGAGTCGGACATGACTGAGCAACTGAACTGAACTGAAGCCATAATGTAATAGCTGTTACAAAAATGATAACTGGAGGAAAAGAAGTGGCATCAAAACAGGTCATTTAAAAGACACACATTTGAAAGGATAGGCAAAAGTTGACACAGAAGAAAAGATGGAATCCAAGAATACTGAGACGGTCTAGTAATTTAATATAACACTTTAATCAGTTACTGGAGAAAACTCTAAGCAAACGAGGACCTTACAGACTAGGAAAAATATTTGCAAACAATGTGACCAACAAAGGCTTAATTTCCAAAATAAACAAACAGCTCATATATCTCAATATTAAAAAAAACCAAAAACCCAAGCAACACAATCAGAAAATGGGCAGAAGATCTAATAGACATTTCTCCAAGAAGATAAACAGATGGCCAATAGGCATATGAAAAGATGTTCAACATTGCTAATTATTACAGACATGCAGATCACAACTACAATGAGGTATCACACATTATGCCAGTGAGAATGGCCATTATCAAAAAACCCACAAACAATAAATACTGGAGAGGATGTGGAGAAAAGGGATCCCTCCTACACTGTTGGGAATGTAAATTAGTGCAGCCACTCTTGAAAACAGTATGGAGGTTCCCTTAAAAACTAAATATAGAACTACTATATGACCCAGCAATCCCACTCCTAGGCATATATCCAGAAAGGAGGAAAACTAATTCGAAAAGGGCTGTGTATGACTGAATCACTTTGATGTTTACCTGAAACTAACACAATATTGTAAATCAACCATACTTCAATAAAAATTAATCTCAGTAGATGGATAATTTTTTTAGTACATGATTTTAAAAAGCATTTTGATAGTGACATTAGCCAGATGGCTGACTAGGAGAACATCCACTTTTAACACCGCAGAGCAATAGTAATTTGGCAGCTATCCATGAACAATAATGCCTTTGTGGGATCCAGGAAGGAACTTGTGAACCTTAGTGGAGCTCAAGACCAAGAAAGGCCATTTTGTTGTGTGCACTCAGGTGGCAAGCTTGCCAACTGTGGTCCTTGCTACAGACCTGTACTTGTTCTGCAAACAGTATATCCGCCAAAGGTCTGGGAGGAGTCACACCTATCTGCTATGGGTAGCAGGCCCTCCAACCTTGGTCTGGCTATGGACAGTGTGTCAGCCTGTTATTTGGCTCCAGCCACTTTCACCTGAAGAGCAGGTCTGATCCTGCCAGCCCAGGAATCTGCTGGGAGTCATGCCTGCCATACCTGCAGCAGCAGCCATATGATCTGGCTCCAGTCACATGCAACTACAGTCCCAGAGCAAATCCCAACATCTCGATACCCAACCAGAGAAGGTCTTTACCTGCCAAACCACACCCACTTCTATGAGAACTTAGCACACCACAGATGTGGCTTCATAAATCAGTCAGGAAAAGGATGGTTCTTTTAGTAGATGGAACTGGAAAAAAAAAAAGACTCATAATATGGAGAAAAACAATATGGGATCCCTATAGTATGTCACATACCAAAATGACTTCTCATGGAGTAAAGTTCAAAACATGAAAAACAAAAGTATAAAATTAATAGAAATCAATGTAAAAGATACTTTTTTACCTTTTCTAAGGCCCCTAAACCTAAATCATAATAATGTATTTCACTGTATCAAAAATAAATATTTCTGATCAAGTGGATGATACAGATGCAGTTAATGGCATAAGTGGCTGAAAATATTGGCAACATTTAAAATCAGGGAGATAAATATCTAGACTATGTAAGGAACCTCTGGCACATCAACACACATAGATAATATATCAAACCCCTCCTTAGAATGGAATGCCTAAATTACTAAAAAGGTACATGGATAAAAATATATATGAAAGGAAATTGTTTAAAGATGATGACAATTAGAAAAATACAGTTTGGAATAATGAAATGCCACTTTATGCTCAACTGATTTGGACAGGTTAGGAAGGCTGGTAACATCAAGCATTTAGTGAGTGGTTGACTGATGGGCACCTTCATGTACCGCCACTGAAAGTGCAAAGTAGTACCGCTGCTTTGGGACAGTTGAGTAGAACTTCAGGAAAACAAATTATACGCTAGCCTGGCAATCTCACTCTTGTAGGTATTCACCCTGCAGACATGGAAAGGTATGTGGTTACAAATAATTGGATCCTATTGTGCAAGGGAACTGGATGATTAGAGCATTAGAATGAGACGCATCAGTGAGAAACAATGGCTCAGACATACTTCCAACTACGAATAGTGCTTAAAAAACTATGGCTGTTGAAAAGAAAAAAGCAAGAGATCTACAGTAGCACATTATTTATGCAAATTTAAACTACTTCCATAAAAAAAGACATGACTTTTTTTCAAACTTCAAATTTATCTAAAGACACATCAAATACCTGTAGCTGAGTAGCAAAGTGGGAAATGGATAGGAATGAATGATATAATGTAGAAATAAGAGAGGGAACTTGAATAAACTAGTGATGATAACACACCACAATGTTAGTAGTGTGATTAGTTCAACTCTATCTCCCTTCGTTTTACTCACAAAGAAGAAAAAGCAAGGTCAGAAGTATACACATTCACAATTCATTCAAGGAAAAGTCACTCAGTATTGAATTATTATCTTTCTATTTGAGTACAGAACAACACTGACCATTTAAGCTTACTGTTTTATGTAAAATTTTAATATTAAAATTAACAAAATCTAATGATAGGTAGAAAATTCAGTGATATCTCTGAATTCACGTTGGTTTATTATGCTACTATTTAAAATTTTTTAAATTAAAATTTAAGAAAATAAGTTGCTAAAATTAAGTGAGCCAGAAATGAAATTTTGTAATACTCTTACCTGAATGTGGCTCTACTCTATATTTCCTTTGGAAAACAAATTTATAAATTCTTCTACAAGCTTAGTCTTTGTTCCTCTAGAATATTTTAAAGCTTGTTAGATTTTCATTTGTTTCTAAACAAATTAGCAAATTACCTTGAAAAATTATAATTAGAAAACAATGTAAACCTTTTTCATGGGTAAAATATTCACAACATAAAAATCAATCACTTTAACTATTTTTAAGTCTACAGTCTGTTTTCTATGAGTGTGTCTGGTAAATAATTTCATTTGTATCATTTTTTAATACTCCAAATATATCTGATGTCATATGGTATGTGTCTTTGTCTGTTTGACTCACTTCACTCCATATAGATAATCTCGCTTTAGAGAAATCAGTTGATAGACTTGAGGGGGTTCTTTCATAACTAACTCTTTGTTTTTCTCATGCTGCCTTTAGTATCCCCTCCTTAACTTTTGCCATTTTAATTACAATATGTCCTAGTGTAGACCTGTTTGGGTTCATCTTCTTTGAGACCCTCTGTGCTTCCTATACGTGGATATCTGATCTGTTTCCTTCTTTAGGTTCAGGAAGTTTTTAGGCATAGTTTCTTCAAACACATTTTCAATCCCCTTTTCCCTTTCTTCTGGGATTCTATCGGTCTGAACAAGCTTATAGTTATCAAAAGGGAAAGTTTGGGGTGGGGTTGTGGGGAGGGATAAATTAAGAGTTCGGGATTAGACACAAACTACTATATATAAAGTGAAAGTCATTTAGTCATGTCTGACTCTTTGCGATCCCAATATGCTACTGGAGATCACTGGAGAAATAACTCCAGAAATAATGATGGGATGGAGCCAAAGCAAAAACAATACCCAGCTGTGGATATGACTGGTGATAGAAGCAAAGTCTGATGCTGTAAAGAGCAATATTGTATAGGAACCTGGAATGTTAGGTCCATGAATCAAGGCAAATTGGAAGTGGTCAAACAGGAGATGGCAAGAGCAAACGTTGACATTCTAGGAATCAGCGAACTAAAATGAATTTTAGTGAATTTAACTCAGATGACCATTATATCTACTACTGTGGGCAGGAATCCCTTAAAAGAAATGGAGTGGCCATCATGGTCAACAAGAGTCCGAAATGCAGTACTTGGATGCAATCTCAAAAATGATAGAATGATCTCTGTTCATTTCCAAGGCAAACCATTCAATATGATGGTAAGGCAAGTCTATGCCCCGACCAGTAACACTGAAAAAGCTGAACTTGAACGGTTCTATGAAGACCTACAAGACCTATTAGAACTAACACCCAAAAAAGATGTCCTTTTCATTCTAGGGGACTGGAATGCAAAAGTAGGAAGTCAGAAAACACCTGGTGTAACAGGCAAATTTGGCCTTGGAGTACAGAATGAAGCAGGGCAAAGGCTAATAGAGTTTTGCCAAGAGAACTCACTGGTCATAACAAACACCCTCTTCCAACAACACAGGAGAAGACTCTACACATGGACATCACCAGATGGTCAACACCGAAATCAGATTGATTATATTCTTTGCAGCCAAAGATGGAGAAGCTCTATACAGACAGCAAAAACAAGACCAGGAGCTGACTGTGGCTCAGATCATGAACGCCTTATTGCCAAATTCAGACTTAAATTGAAGAAAGTAGGGAAAACCACTAGACCATTCAGGTATGACCTAAATCAAATCCCTTATGATTATACAGTGGAAGTGACAAATAGATTTAAGGGACTAGATCTGATAGACAGTGCCTGATGAACTATGGACAGAGGTTTGTGACATTGTACAGGAGACAGGGATCAAGATCATCCCATGGAAAAGAAATGCAAAAAAGCAAAATGGCTGTCTGAGGAGGCCTTACAAATAGCTGGGGAAAGAAGAGAAGCGAAAAGCAAAGGAGAAAAGAAAAGATATTCCCATCTGAATGCAGAGTTCCAAAGAATAGCAAAGAGAGATAATAAAGCCTTCCTCAGCGATCAATGCAAAGAAGTAGAGGAAAACAACAGAATGGGAAAGACTAGAGATCTCTTCAAGAAAATTAGAGATACCAAGGGAATATGTCATGCAAAGTTGGGCTCAATAAAGGACAGAAATGGTATGGACCTAACAGAAGCAGAAAATATTAAGAAGAGGTGGCAAGAATACACAGAAGACCTGTACAAAAAAGATCTTCACAACCCAGATAATCACGATGGTGTGATCACTCACCTAGAGCCAGACATCCTGGAATGTGAAGTCAAGTGGGCCTTAGAAAGCATCACTACGAACAAAGCTAGTGGAGGTGATGGAATTCCAGTTGAGCTCTTTCAAATCCTCAAAGATGATGCTGTGAAAGTGCTGCACTCATATGCCAGCAAATTTGGAAAACTCAGCAGTGGCCACAGGACTGGAAAAGGTCAGTTTTCATTGCAATCCCAAAGAAAGGCAATGCCAAAGAATGCTCAAACTACCGCACAATTGCACTCATCTAACATGCTAGTAAAGTAATGCTCAAAACAAGCCAGGCTTCAACAACATGTGAACTGTGAACTTCCAGATGTTCAAGCTGGTTTTAGAAAAGGCAGAGGAACCAGAGATCAAATTGCCAACATCCGCTGGATCATCGAAAAAGCAAGAGTTCCAGAAAAACACCTATTTCTGCTTTATTGACTATGCCAAAGGCTATGACTGTGTGGATCACAATAAACTGTGGAAAATTCTTAAAGAGATGGGAATACCAGACTATCTGACCTGTCACTTGAGGAACCTGTATGCAGGTCAGGAAGCAACAGTTAGAAGTGGACATGGAACAACAGACTGGTTCCAAATAGGAAAAGGAGTATGTTAAGGCTGTATATTGTCACCTTGCTTATTTAACTTATATGCAGAATACATCATGAGAAACGCTGGGCTGTAAGAACCACAATCTGGAATCAAGATTGCCGGGAGAAATATCAATAACCTCAGATATGCAGATAACACCACCCTTATGGCAGAAGGCAAAGAAGAACTAAAGAGCCTCTTGATGAAAGTGAAAGAGGAGAGTGAAAAAGTTGGCTTAAAGCTCAACATTCAGAAAACTAAGATCATGGCATCTAGTCCCATCACCTCATGGGAAACAGATGGGGAAACAGTGCAAACAGTTTCAGACTTTATTTTTTTGGGCTCCAAAATCACTGTTGATGGTTATTGCAGCCATGAAATTAAAAGACGCTTACTCCTTGGAAGGAAGGTTATGACCAACCTAGATAGCATATTGAAAAGCAGAGACATTACTCTGCCAACAAAGGTCCGTCTAGTCAAGGCTATGGTTTTTCCAGTGGTCATGTATGGATGTGAGAGTTGGATGGTGAAGAAAGCTGAGTGCCGAAGAGTTGATGCTTTTGAACTGTGGTGTTGGAGAAGACTCTTGAGAGTCCCTTGGACCGCAAGGAGATCCAACCAGTCCATCCTAAAGGAGATCAGTCTTGGGTGTTCATTGGAAGGACTGATGTTGAAGCTGAAACTCCAATACTTTGGCCACCTGATGCAAAGAGTTGACTCACTGGAAAAGACCCTAATGCTGAGAACGATTGGGGGCAGGAGGAGAAGGGGATGACAGAGGATGAGATGGCTGGATGGCATCTCTGACTTGATGGACATGGGTTTGGGTAGACTCCAGAAGTTGGTGATAGACAGGGAGGCCTGGCATGCTTCTATTCATGGGGTCGCAAAGAGTTGGACATGACTGAGTGACTGAACTGAACTGAACTATATATAAAATAGATAAATAACAATGCTCTACTGTAATGCATGGGGAACTATATTCAGTATCTTAAACTAAAATGGAAAAGAGTATGGATAAGCATATATATGCACACACACCTACATATAACTGAATCACTTTGCTATACACCAGAAACTAACCATTGTAAATCAACAATGATTAAACAGTTTAAATCAAATTTTAAAGTGTTATACATAGATATGTACACTATACTAACTTATGTATTCATAAATTCTATACGTAATTCACCTTTCTATACACATAGTCAGTTAACATTTGTTTCCCTCACTAGATTTTGAGTTGATGAAATAACAATTAGTTTACCCTTGTAAACCTAACAACACTGTACCTGGATATAATAAATACTAAAGTTTTAACTTAAGGAATAAATAAATGGAAAACAACATAACCTGTTTTTCTGTCCAAATTCTTAAATATAGAATTTACTGTTCATACAAATACTCTTTGGGTGATTACTAAAGTGATTTTACATATACACATGTTGCAAAAATAGTATGATTTCCTAACATACCCATTACCCTGTGGTTTATTCTAGACTTTCCATCTTGCTTATCTATAACTTCTCTCTCCAACAGTGAGAAACTTGGCTTTCACTCTCCATCAACATTAATAACCATTTCTGACACTGAGAGACTTCTTAGAATTAAGACAGTGAGGCCACTGTAACTGGATATACTTAAGTAGAGGCCAAATGATCATCTTTCAAATATTAAGTTGTGAAAGTAATTCTGCATGGAGAACAATTATATGTTGGTTATGATTTGTTACAAGTCATGCTCTAAAATCTAGGGTTGTTTAAAGAGATATATTCTACAGAATGAAGGCAGATGAAGTAGGATAAGATGTTATCCTCCCCCTACATCTCACATTCAGGTTTCACATTTATCAAATTAGTGATATTTGATATCAACAAATTAGTGTTGATGGAGTGTGTATGTGTCAATACACATTTATGTGTATTATATAGACTTAATATTTATATACATATAAATATATATCTGTGTATAAAATATGTAAATCTGTGTATCACTGAGAGACACAAGAATGTGACAATGAAAATACTTTGCCTCTATCCTGGGTCCACAATTACTATATACTGAGCTACTATGGGTTAAAGATTAAAATCTTAAATGCAAAAATTTAAATACCTATTCACATTATTTCACTAAACCAGTAGCCTATCAATATAAGCATATTTTGAAATGGTATACTAATTCTGGATTTTGGAAGAAAATCTAAATATATGAGTATTATTTTATTTAGTTTTATTTCATTTCTGTTTTGAAATGAGATTGAAAGATAAGGAACCAAAATTTTATTAATAATACTTAGAAATATTAGAAGCTGATAAAAATATTCAAAAAATAGATAAAAGAAAACGTCACATAAAAAGAGGCACTTGATTAGATACTAAACAGTCATGAAAATCCATCCATTTCAGGGGCAAAAGAGAAAGCAAGTCAACAATAAAAATATTGGACTACTAACTCAATCAATACTTACAAGGTTTTTTCCTCTTATTCTTTTCAATGTTCCTTTAAAAATTAATACCAATTAAACTTGATATTAATAACATTCCCACAGAGAATAAATTCTTTGAAGTTACAAATAATATCTTTTTTAGTTCAGTTAAAAGCTAACAGTATGATTTGTAGTTTTACTAGATTTAATAAATATTATATAAAGACTTTGTTCTGATCTCTTCAATGAATTTTCAGTTTTAATATTAAAAACTGCAGCAAAATTTTTTTGTAAATTAATTTCCTCTATCTGGAAGTGTAACAAAGGTATGGAGGTGACTTTTTTCTACATATTATCATAAAGAATAGATTTGCAAATAGTTGACACAAATAATTAAGACATTATCACAGCATGCGGAGGAAAGATTTCATTTAATTGCTTTTATACCACACCAGAAGGCATTATAGGGACATGAATGAATTGAAGCAAGGTAGAATTTTGACAGACAGCTCCTTTCTTAACATCAGCAACAGTGGCTATGATCTTAAAGTTTCAAATGTGTTCCAGATGGTAAAGAAGAGTTCTGAAAATAAACCAAGTTACTGTATTTTTCATTTAATTGAACCGCTAATATACACATAAGCATTTCTTTCAGTTTTGTATATTTCTCAGTTTTGTATATTTAGAGTAAATTTTACACTAATTGCATAGCATTTTTCAAAATATTATCTGGAGCTTCTGGTTTTCAAAATCAATGATCTTTTTCTCAATGCTATAAAGTTTATTTTAGCTGAACATGAACAAAAACTTCCTCCTTAAGCAAAATTTAGTTGGGTTCCTTTAAGCCTTCTTTTCAACTAGGCTTCACGCTTGGCCCTGTCCTTGGTCTGCCTTCGGCAAGAAGACTGTTAGGCTTATTTAGCAGGAGTCCCCCACACTTGATGCCGCCTCTTAGTAATGTCACATTCACTTACTCATTCACTTACTCTGCTCACTGGCTATAAATCACAGATGTTTCTCCTATATTTGGAGTTGAGTGCAACCTTCCTCCCCACCACAATAGTTTCAAATGGTTTTCATTACCATTTTAAGCAAATGTCAGAATAATTCTTTTAAACAACACTGTAAAGCTGGTTATTATGGACTATGACCTTGTAATGAGATATATGTGCTCGGTCACTCATTTGTGTCTGACTCTCTGTGGGCCCATGAACCAGAGCCCACCAGCCTACTCTGTCCATGGAATTTTCCAGGCACGTATACTGGAGTGGGTTGCCATTTCGTTCTCCTAAATGTGATATATACTAGATATTAAAATCATGGACTTTATATACAGTCCAGTTTTATGGGCTCCCCTCTCTTTGCTTCTAATGTGCTCTATGATCTTGAACAATTTAAATGAGTGTCTGTCCTTGATCCTTGATGAATACATGCTCTGAACTGACAGACTTAACCTATGAGACCATATGAACACAAGAGTTGTTCATACATAGTTCTACCACTCTGACCCATGCCCAAACTGAAAGGTCGGGGAATCCTGTCCTCCTATGATAGGAATTATGCTTGTGCTTTGCAGAACTGAGAATGTTGACTGTGGGCACACAGCCTGTAGATTTCCAGCTGCTACTCCAGTCACCTGACTGGCTGTCAGGAAAGTGACAGGAGGGTAGGAAAGATATGGGAGAGAGAATAGTCACAGTGCTTTTTCTCTTCGCAGTCTGTAGGTTCAGAGAGAGCAGTCTATGTCTCAGTGAAACTCTTGGTTGTGGGTTTCTGCCATTCAGTTAGAGCAATGATAGACCTCAAAGTGTTGAGCAGCTGCACACACCAGGATTTCACTCAAGAAGCTATCAATACCCTTATTCACTGGCCCAGTGATTCAGCCATTTTTGTTGAAAATTGAAATCCTATAAATTACAGTTACCACCACACCCTCTTGCTTTTCCTTTATCAGTGATCCATCGGATGTTGGCAATTTCACCTCTGGTTCCTCTGCCTTTTCTAAATCCAGCTTGAACATTTGGAAGTTTATGGTTCATGTACTGTTGAAGCCTGGCTTGGAGAATTTTGAGCATTAATTTACTAGCGTGTGAGATGAGTGCAATTGTGCGGTAGTTTGAGCATTCTTTGGCGTTGCCTTTCTTTGAGATTGGAATGAAAACTGACCTTTTCCAGTCCTGTGGTCACTGATGAGTTTTCCAAATTTGCTGGCATACGAGTGCAGCACTTTCACAGCATCATCTTTGAGGATTTGAAAGAGCTCAACTGGAATTCCATTACCTCCACTAGCTTTGTTCGTAGTAATGCTTCCTTCCAAAGGTCCTCTTCAATTCACATTCCAGGATGTCTGGCTCTAGGTGAGTGATCATACTATTGTGATTATCTGGGTCATGAAGATCTTTTTTGTATAGTTCTTCTGTGTATTCTTGCCACTTAATATCTTCTGCTTCTGTTAGGTCCATACCATTTCTGTTCTTTATTGAGCCCATCTTTGCATGAAATGTTCCCTTGGTATCTCTAATTTTCTTGAAGAGATCTCTAGTCTTTCCCATTCTATTGTTTTCCTCTATTTCTCTGCATTGATCACTGAGGAAGGCTTTATTATCTCTCTTTGCTATTCTTTGGAATTCTGCGTTCAAATGCTATATCTTTCCTTTTTTCCTTTGCCTTTTGCTTCTCTTCTTTTCATAGCTGTTTGTAAGGCCTCCTCAGATGACCATTTGCCTTTTTCTTGGGGATGATCTTGATCTCTGCCTCCTGTACAATGTCACGAACCTCCGTCCATAGTTCTTCAGGCACTCTGTCGATCAGATCTAATCCCTTGAATCTATTTGTCACTTCCACTGTATAGTTGTAAGGGATTTGATTTAGGTCATACCTGAATGATCTAATGGTTTTCCCTACTTTCTTCAATTTAAGTCTGAATTTGGCAATAAGGCGTTCATGATCTGAGCCACAGTCAGCTCCCCATCTTGTTTTTGCTGTCTGTATAGAGCTTCTCCATCTTTGGCTGCAAAGAATATAATCAATGTGATTTCGGTGTTGACCATCTGGTGATGTCCATGTGTAGAGCCTGCTCTTGTGTTGTTGGACGATCAAATTGCCAACATCTGTTGGATCATCGAAAAAGCAAGAGAGTTCCAGAAAAACATCTACTTCTGCTTTATTGACTATGCCAAAGCCTTTGACTGTGTGGATCACAACAAACTGGAAAATTCTTAAAGAGATGGGAATACCAGACCACCTGACCTGCCTCCTCAGAAATCTGTATGGAGGTCAAGAAGCAACAGTCACAACTGGACAAGGAACAACAGACTGGTTCCAGATCAGGAAAGGAGTATGTCAAGGCTCTATATTGTCACCCTGCTTATTTAACTTATATGCAGAGTACATCATGAGAAATGCTAGGCTGGATGAAGCACAAGCTAGAATAAAGATTGCTGGGAGAAATACAATAACCTCAGACATGCAGATGACACCACCGTTATGGCAGAAAGTGAAGAAGAACTAAAGAGCCTCTTGATGAAAGTGAGAGTGAAAAAGTTGGCTTAAAACTCAATATTCAGAAAACTAAGATCATGGCATCTGGTCCCATCACTTCATGGCAAACAGATGGCGAAACAATGGAAACAGTGACAGACTTTCTTTTTTTGGGCTGCAAACTCACTGCAGATGGTGACTTCAGCCATGAAATTAAAACACACTTACTCCTTGGAAGGGAAGTTGTGACCAACCTAGACAGCATATTAAAAATCAGAGACATCACTTTACCAACAAAGGTCCATCTAGTCAAGGCTATGATTTTTCCAGTAGTCATATATGGACATAAGAGTTGGAGTATAAAGAAAGCTGAGCACTGAAGAATTGATGCTTTTGAACTGTGGTGTTGGAGAAGACTCTTGAGAGTCCCTTGAATTGTGAGGAGATCCAACCAGTCCATCCTAAAAGAAATCACTCCTGAATATTCATTGGAAGGACTGATGTTGAAGTTGAAACTCCAATACTTTGGCCACCTGATGCGAAGAGCTGACTCATTGGAAAAGACCCTGATGCTGGGAGAGACTGAAGGCAGGAGGAGAAGGGGATGACAGAGGATGAGAGGTTGGAGGCATCACTGACTCAACAGACATGAGTTTGAGTAAACTCTGGGAGTTGATGATGGACAGGGAGGCCTGGTGTGCTGCAGTCCATGGGGTTGCAAAGAGTTGGACACAACTGAGCAAATGAACTGACTGAACTGAATGCCCACACCGTATTTATAAAGTCCAATTTATTTGCCACTGCAGTGCTTACTGACCTACAGAAGAAAAAAATATATTGAGAACCGTTTTCTAAATCAGAAAACAAAATCACATGATTTCCTTGTTCTGGGAATCTAATTGTGTAATCCACTAGTGTCTAGGAAACTTCAAGTGAATATACTCTTCCTGTACCTGAAATCATTGCCCTGTGCAAAATGTTAGCCACCAACATACAGAGGGGGAAAATATATTCCTCAAACCATGCCCCCCAAAAGTAAAGTAATCTCATGTTCTTCTTGAAAATAAAAATAAGGATTTTTGCCTCTCATTACATACTAAGATATCAAATGGTTACATTTAGATTACTATCTGCCCCTGTTGATCTCTAATCTCCTGGACCAGCTAGCTCTATGATACATTTTGGAACTAAATGTTTAGGATACCAACAATTTGACTTCAATTAGAGATTGTGATGAACAGAAAATGAAATGCTGGAGATACTCTTACCAACTGAATAAGCTTCAACAGCATTTTTATCAACAAAAAATTACTCCTCTACTACCTTATGGGCAGAGAGTATTTATAAAGTTGATATCCTAATTTACATAATAAAACAGACCTCACATTAACCTTTGGTTTAGGCAGTCCAGATCTGTGTTTCAGTTCAGTTCAGTTGCTCAGTCGTGTCCGACTCTTTGCGACCCCATGAATCGCAACACGCCAGGCCTCCCTGTCCATCACCAACTTCTGGAGTTTACCAAAACTCATGTCCATCAAGTTGGTGATGCCATCCTGCCATCTCATCCTCTGTCATCCCCTTCTCCTCCTGCCCCCAATCCTTCCCAGCATCAGGGCCTTTTCCAATGAACCAACTTTTTGCATGAGGTGGCTAAAGTACTGGAGTTTCAGCTTCAACATCAGTCCTTCCAATGAACACCCAGGACTGATCTCCTTTAGGATGGACTGGTTGGATCTCCTTGCAGTCCAAGGGACTCTCAAGAGTCTTCTCCAACACCACAGTTCAAAAGCATCAATTCTTAGGTGCTCAGCTTTCTTCACCGTCCAACTCTCATATCCATACATGACTACTGGAAAAACTATAGCCTTAACTAGATGGACCTTTGTTGGCAAAGTAATGTGTCTGCTTTTTAATATGCTATCTAGGTTGGTCATAACCTTCCTTCCAAGGAGTAAGCGTCTTTTAATTTCATGGCTGCAATCACCATCTGCAGTGATTTTGGAGCCCCCCCAAAATAAAGTCTGACACTGTTTCCTCTGTTTCCCCATCTATTTGCCATGAAGTGATGGGACCACAATAAACTGTGGAAAATTCTGAAAGAGATGGGAATACCAGACCATCTGACCTGTCTCTTGAGAAACCTGTATGCAGGTCAGGAAGCAACAGTTAGAACTGGACATGGAACAACAGACTGGTTCCAAATAGGAAAAGGAGTATGTCAAGGCTGTATATTGTCACCCTGCTTATTGAACTTATATGCAGAGCACATCATGAGAAACACTGGGCTGGAAGAAGCACAAGCTGGAATCAAGATTGCCGGGAGAAATATCAATAACCTCCGATATGCAGATGACACCACCCTTATGGCAGAAAGTGAAGAAGAACTAAAGAGCCTCTTGATGAAAGTGAAAAAGGAGAGTTAAAAAGTTGTCTTAAAACTCAACGGTCAGAAAACTAAGATCATGGCATCTGGTCCCATCACTTCATGGGAAATAGATGGGGTAACAGTGGAAACAGTGTCAGACTTTATTTTTTTGGGCTCCAGAATCACTGCTGATGGTGATTGCAGCCATGAAATTAAAAGACGCTTACTCCTTGGAAGGAAGGTTATGGCCAACCTAGATAGCATATTTAAAAGTAGAGACATTACTTTGCCAACAAAAGTCCGTCTAGTCAAGGCTATGGTTTTTCCAGTAGTCATGTATGGATGTGAGAGTTGGACGGTGAAGAAAACTGAACACTGTAGAAGTGATGCTTTTGAACTGTGGTGTTGGAGAAGACTCTTGAGAGTCCCTTGGACTGCAAGGAGATCCCATCAATCTGTCCTAAAAGAGATCAATCCTGGGTGTTCACTGGAAGGTCTGATGTTGAAGCTGAAACTCCAATACTTTGGCCACCTCATGCAAAGGGTTGACTCATTGGAAAAGACCCTAATGCTGGGTAGGATTGGGGGCAGGAGGAGAAGGGGACGACAGAAGATGAGATGGTTGGATGGCATCACCGACTCTATGGATATGGGTTTGGGTAGACTCCGGGAGTTGGTGATGGACAGAGGCCTGGTGTGCTGCAATTCATGGGGTCGCAAAGAGTCGGACATGACTGAGCGACTGAACTGAACTTAACAGAACTAATGGGACCAGATGCCATGATTTTAGTTTTCTGAATGTTGAGCTTTAAGCCAACTTTTTCACTCTCCTCTTTCACTTTCATCAAGAGGCTCTTTAGTTCTTCTTCACTTTCTGCCATAAGGGTGGTGTCATCTGCATATCAGAGGTTATTGATATTTCTCCCGGCAATCTTGATTCCAGCTTGTGCTTCTTTAGAAGCATCATTTTTAGATTAACCATAGCAAAAAATGTATTCAAAAGACCAGAGAAATACCCTCTTGGGCCTTTTTCAGCTTACTTACAGCTTTAATATGATCTCTAGTAAGTTTTTAAGTTTTGAGTGAATCACAAAAATCAAAGGAATTATTGGATTTCTAGAGGTTGTTAAATATTCATTCTCATAAGGGCGCCCTGACTACTTGTTATCTGACCTCTAAGAAGGGATGAGACTTGCCTTAATTTTGGAGACAACCAAAGCTTTCTAACAGCTGTAGATCCTTTGCTTTTGCCCACTAATTCTAGCCTAATTTGAGCAATTCAGAGTCTGTAGTTGAAACTGACATTGCTGCTCAATGTTAAGGGCCATCCTGCTATCCTAAGAAGCATCACATCTTATCCAACAGCTCTGCTGAAATACTACTCCTGCTCCTACTTCTCCCAGGAGATATGTTTAGTTGTACCTGTCATTAATCAGCAAAAAGGTTTCATATATGTCACCTTATGGAGAGCTCAATGCCTTTCCAAGTCGTGATTGGTTGTTGGATCATTCATGAGTTGTGCTGTCCAATATAGGAGCCACAAACCTCATATGGCTATTTAAACTAATTAAAAGTAAATAAAGTAAAAAGTCTAGATTCTCAGATATACTAACCGCATTTCAAGAGCTCAAGAGCTGCATATGGCTCATAGCTCGCACACTGGAGAGCACCGATATAGAACACTTCCATTATCACAGGAAATTCTGTTGGGGAGTGCTGTGGAGGTCAAGTCATAATTGCCATGAACAGCATGGTTTGGGAGAAGGAAAATTTAAGTGGATCCAATACAGACTGAATCTATTCATTGGGCACCCCTTTGCCAGTAGCTACAAGATCTAGATTAAAAACAAAACAGCCGCAACCATTCGTGTATGGACTGAGGTATTCGCTGATTTCCCTTATATCATCAAATAATAAGCATCACAGTTCTCAGCTCTGGCTGCACAGTATAATCACCTATGGAGAATCTGGTTTAACTAGTCTGCACCTGAGGCAGAGAATTAGTGGCTTTTAAAGCCACTTTTAGGCGAATCCTATTTTGTAGCCAAGCTTGAAAAGCACTGATTTAGCACATATGTCAGCTCATCTAATCGAATGATCACATAATTAATGAATAAATTATATTCACTGCTATCTGGATAGTCCACAGAAGCAAACTGAGAGGCTAGATGGGGTCCAGCAATCACCACTCATCCTGGGGGCAGGATGCTATGCTGAACTTATGTTGGAAAAATAATTTTGCATTGCTCACATTCCAATTTTTTGCAGCTTGCAACAATTCTCCTATTCATTTCTGCATGTAGTTTCACCAAAACCCTCACAAAATTATTAATACACATAATTTCTATGTTACCTCTTGGATCTTTCTCAGTTTCAGAGAATAATCAGTAATTAGTGAAGAATTACTCCATTTATCTTCTCTTGATTGGTACTTTATGCTCAGTTCATGATTTCTTCTTGTCATATAAGTTGTACAAGTTTTACTAGAGTATAAAATATAAATAATATCTTTATAGTGAAGAGTTATAGAAGATAGCCATTATTTCATTAATTTTATTCCACTTTATATTGTTTTTGTAGAAATCCAATTTTCCTTACTAAATACTGATACAAAACAGAACTCCAAAATACTTAGGTCAATACTACTCATTGTTCAAATTCTTGCTGGAGAAACACAGTAACATTTAAGGCACAAAAGGATTATACACAAGTTTAAATACCTATGTCAGTAATAATCCAGATTGGATTTAAGGCAATTTCATCCAATAGTATTTATGCTTTCCAGGACACAGTAAAAAAAGTGGTTAAAAATACTATCTTAATTTTTATTCAAGTTGCTAATAACATTGATTATTACTTGTAATATTATATGTATAGTATTATGCATTATTATAGTAAGATTGCTATTAACAATGTTATTAACTTTTGTTGGCAAGAAGCACATTTTTAAAATTCTATCATTTGTATTTTGTGCCATTACAAACTCCACAGAATATACTACAACACATATCAATTAGGTTATTACCATGAAAGTCAAAGTTGCTGTCATGTCCGACTTTGCGGCCCCACGGACTATACAGTCCATGGAATTTTCCAGGCCAGAACACTGGAGTGGGTAGCCTTTCTCTTCTCCAGGGGATCTTCTCAATCTAGGAATCGAATCCTGGTCTCCTGCACTGCAGGCGGATTCTTTACAAGCTGAGCCATGAGGCATTTACTTTTACTTCCTCTCCTTTTTGAAGTTGGTTGTGCAGTGTTCAAACATGAGTATTTTGAATTAGGGGAATGTTTTCATTATTTGATATTTAAAGGACAACTGCAACTTTCCCAAAATTAGAAAAAAGTAAATTCACTAAAACTCACCTGCTGTCGATCAAGGTCCTCCATGATCTGGGCCTACCCTGTTAATTCAGGGTCTTTCTCACTATTCAATAAACACCATTCACTCAAGGCAATGCTATTGTCATAAGGCTTCCATTGCTGCAGTTTCATTGCTGTCTCCATGAGTTTCCTCACATTATTTATTTTGCCCATATTAATTTATTTTCAAAAGTATGGGTAGGGTGGAGATTTTCAGGCAGTGGTATATGGCACTTTAAAGGAAAATTGTTGTGTGATAAAAAAAATAGTTCTAATTGCATTGTACTTGATATAATTTTTATTATATGTGACATCATGAAAAATAGAATACTGTATATGAAATTAACAACGGAAATATCTACCTATGTTTCTATAGAAATGGTTCTCCAATTTTAGCCTGCATCAGAACACCCAGAGAACTTGTTAAACAAATTAAGGGACTTGAACCCCACAGCTTTTATTTCAGTAGGTCTGGAGTGAGGTCCAAGGATTTGCATTTCTTAATAAGTTCCTAGTTAATACCCAGGCTGCTAGTCCAGGGACCACATTTTGAGAAGCATTTACACAGGAATCAAAAAGTTTAAGTTCACTAGAATATTGTTTTTTTGGAATACCTAAAATGTATATGCTTAATATATCTATGGTTCTTCAGACAATCAGCCAGTTTTAAATGATAAGTGAATGTCTGAGCTGCAAAAGAAAGGAACCAAGAGAAATCAGCATCAGGAAAGAAATAGTGACAATTCCTTTTAGGTGAAAGACTTAACTCTGAGCTGATGGAGGCAAGACAGGATTATGAAATATCTATTATGTCCAATGATGTTTGTTGCAACACTGTTATAAACAGTGTTTGGAAACAACCAAAGTCCCCATTTAACAGAGGCCTAGTTAAGTAATATACCATTACTTTTACCTTTATAGATAGGTTTTCTAGTTGTAGCAATCACAGTGGATAGTCTCTCTTCATGTTCAATTTTCTTTTTTTTTAAGGTTGATTTTTTTTGATGCCCTAAAAAAATGAGGATGGTGTTATAACCTAGAAATAACCTCATTTAAAATTTGAAAAAATTAAAATAAATCTTACTAATCTACTTCTAAAGTACAGCTTCTGTATATTTGTTTTTCAATATTTTAGATAAAGCAGCTTTTACTAACACAAATATTGTCTAATTTTTCCTTGGTGGGTATTTGACCACCTGCCAATGCAGGAAACATAAAAGATGAAAGTTCAATCCCTGGGTCAGAAAGATCTCCTGGAGAAGGGCATGGCAACCCACCCCAGCATTCTTGCCTGGAGAATCCCAAGGACAGATGAGCCTGGTGGGCTACAATCCATAGGGTCGCAAAGAGTTGGACACAACTGAAGCAACTTATCATGCAAGCATAAACAACTGTGCTCATTTTGCATGCTAGTAAGGTTACATTCAAAATCCTTCAAGCTAGGCTTCAGCAGTATGTGAACTTAGAACTTCCAGATGTACAAGCCAGGTTTAGAAAAGGCAGAGGAATCAAGAGATCAAATTGCCAACATTCATTGGATCATAGAGAAAGCAAAAGAATTATAGAAAAACATCCACTTCTGCTTCCTTGACTATGCCAAACCCTTTGACCGTGTGGATCACAAGAAACTGTGGAAAATTCTTAAAGAGATGGGAATACCAGATCACCTTACCTGTCTCCTGAGAAATCTATGTGTGGGTCAAGAAGCAACAGTTAGAATCTTACATGGAACAATGCGTTGGTTCCAAATTGGGAAAGGAGTATGTCAAGGCTGTATATCGTCACCCTGCTTATTTAACTTATATGCAGAGTACACCATGTTAAATGCTGGTCTAGATGATTCATAAGCTAGAATCAAACTGCCAGTAGAAATATCAACAACCTCAGATATGCAGATGATAATCACTTCAATGGCTAAAAGTGAAGAGGAACTAAAGAGCCTCTTGATGAGGGTGAAGGAGGAGAGTAAAAAAAACTGGCTCAAAATACAACATTAAAAAAACTAAGGTCATGGCATCCAGTCCTATCATTTCATGGCAAATAGAAGGGGAAAAAGTGGAAGCGGTGACAGATTTTATTTTCTTGGGCTCCAAAATCACTGCAGACAGTGACTGCAGCCATGAAATTAAAAGATGCTTGTTCCTTGGAAGGAAAGCTATGACAAATCTAGATAGCATATTAAAAAGCAGAGCGACATGACTTTGTTGACAAAGGTCCATATAGTTAAAGCTATGGTTTTTCCAGTAGTCATATATGGATGTGAGAGTTGGACCATAAAGGTTGAGTGCCCAAGAAATGATGCTTTTGAACTGTGGTGTTGGAGAAGACTCTTGAGAGTTCCTTGGACTGCGAGGAGATCAAACCAGTCAATCCTAAAGGAAATCAACCCTGAATATTCTTGGAAGGACTGATGGTGAAGCTCCAATACTTTGGCTACCTGTTGTGAAGAGCTGACTCATTGGAAAAGATCCTGATGCTTGTAAAGATTGAAGCCAAAAGAAGAGGGCAGCAGAGGATGAGATGGTTAGATAGCATCACCAACTCAATGGATATGAATTTGAGCAAACTCTGGGAGATAGTGAAGGAGATAGTGTGCTGCAATCCAGGAGGTTGCAGAGTCAGACATGACTTAGTGACTGAATGACAACAATAACAACAAACATAAACAGTAAGAGTGTGAATTAAGGAAAAAATAATAAAAAACTGTAAAAATGTTAGTTTTTTTTAATAGTAGGTCAGTAAAAAAATTTAAGCAATTAAATAAGTAAATTCTCAAGTAAAGTTTTTCTCTATGAAACAGTGTATCTTCATTTTCTAAAAAAGAAGTTTGTATTCCTACAGTGAAAAATCTAGTGCTAGAATGGAAGGAAAGTGAAAGTGAAAGTTTCCCAGTAGTGTCCAGCTCTTTGTGACCCCATGGAGTATACAGTCAATGGAATTCTCCAGACCAGAATACTGGAGTGGGTAGCCTTTCCCTTCTCCAGGGGATCTTCCCAACCCAGGGATCGAACTCAGGTCTCCCGCATTGCAGGCAGATTCTTTACCAGCTGAGCCCCAAGAGAAGCCTAAGAATACTGGAATGGGTAGCCTATCCTTTCTCCAGGGGATTTTCCCGACCCAGGAATTGAACCAGGGTCTCCTGCATTGCAGGCGGATTCTTTACCAACTGAGCTATGAGGAAGCCCACAATGGAAAGAGAGATACTTAAAATAACACTATTTCAAAGATACATATTTTGAGCACTGTTTAAAAACAAAACTATGTAATAATGAAAATAGTTTCAAAATGGTCACTTGGAGAAAAATAAAAAGCAGAATGTGGCACATTTAGATGCTACTCTCAAAGTTAGTAGAAAAAATTGCATTAATGTGCTTAATTTCTACAATATATGTTTTGCATGATTATAAATACCACTGGAGTAATGGACAAGAAATAGGGTCTGTAATTAGTTCTTAGACATGAATGGATTAGACAGTTGGAAGATGGTAATGGAGGAAGAAAAATGAACATATTATTAATTGTCCTTCACACTTACCCTCATGTTGACTCTTTCTATTGACCCTGCTTAGTGAAAGAAAGTGAATTCGCTCAGTCATGTCCGTACAATAAAAATATTATGAATTACCTAAATGTTCTTTATTCAGTGAAGGAAAATTGATGTCTTTATAAACACTTGGCTCAGTCTTAAATGTTCTACGAAGTACTTTTGGACGTTCAGTCACATAAGATGAAAGGTCCTCAAAAGACACATCTAGAAATATTTAGAAAATATGTTAGCTGTGAGATGGATCATATTCATAACCATTGTTAATTTTTAATAAATATAGTAAATTGTCAATAAAATAGAATTAAAGAAGCTTATATAATGAAAATTAATTTTTTGAGACCATTAACTCAATTAGAATAATAAAGACATATATTTAGAAGATTAGTTTGGAGATCAAAGCTAAATAAAAGAAGCAAGTCACAAAAAGCCCCAATTCTAATAGAGACAGAAATTAGATTAGTTGATGCTTACGGCTGGGGGAATATGAGAATTAGAGCACACAAGTAGTGGAATTATATTTTCAAAGTGCTGAAAGCAAGAATTCACAATCATGAAATTTATACCTAGAAAAACTATCATTCAAATATAAAGATGAAACAAACCATTACCAGATTAAAACAAAAAACAAACAAACAAAAAAACCCGAGATTTTGCTTTTATACCACCAGCCATGTCTTAAAAGAAATAACAAAGGGAATCAGTTCAGTTCAGTCCCTCAGTCATGTCTGACATGTTGGGATCCCATGGACTGCAGCAGATCAGGCCTCCCTGTCCATCAACAACTCCCAGAGTTTACTCAAACTGATGTCTGTTGAGTCAATGATGCCATCCAACCATCTTATCCTCTGTCGTCCCCTTCTCCTCCTGGCTTCAAACTTTGCCAGCATCAGGGTCTTTTCCAATGAGTCATCTCTTTGCATCAGGTGGCCAAAGTATTGGAGTTTCAGCTTCAATTTCAGTCCTTCCAATGAATATTTAGAACTGATTTCCTTTAGGATGGACTGGTTGGATCTCCTTGCAGTCCAAGGGACTCTCAAGAGTCTTCTCCAACACCACAGTTTAAAAGCATCAATTCTTCGGCACTCAGCTTTCTTTATAGTCCAACTCTCACATCCATACTGGAAAAACTACAGCTTTGACTAGACAGACCTTTGTTGGTAAAGTGATGTCTCTGATTTTTAATGTGCTGTCTAGGTTGGTCATAATTTTTCTTCCAAGGAGCAAGTGTCTTTTAATTTCATGGCTGCAGTCACCATCTGCAGTGATTCTGGAGCCCCCCAAAAGAAAGTCTATCACTGTTTCCACTGTTTTGCCATCTATTTGCCATGAAGTGATGGGACCAGATGCCATGATCTTACTTTTCTGACTGTTGAGTTTTAAGACAACTTTTTAACTCTCCTCTTTCACTTTCATCAAGAGG
Source organism: Okapia johnstoni (assembly GCA_024291935.2). NCBI lineage: Eukaryota > Metazoa > Chordata > Mammalia > Artiodactyla > Giraffidae > Okapia > Okapia johnstoni. Next base: position 12,525,497 of record CM044324.1, read on the forward strand.
CTCTTTAGTTCTTCTTCACTTTCTGCCATAAGGGTGGTGTCATCTGCATATCTGAGGTATTGGTATTTCTCCCGGAAATCTTGATTCCAGCTTGTGCTTCATCCAGCCCAGCGTTTCTCATGATGTACTCTGCATATAAGTTAAATAAGCAGGGTGACAATATACAGCCTTGATATACTCCTTTCGTGATTTGGAACCAGTCTGTTGTTTCATGTCCAGTTCTAACTGTTGCTTCCTGACCTGTGTACGGATTTCTCAAGAGGCAGGTCAGGTGGTCTGGTATTCCCATCTCTCTCAGAATTTTCCACAGTTTATTGTGATCCACACTGTCAAAGGCTTTGGCATAGTCAATAAAGCAGAAGTAGATGTTTTTCTGGAACTCTCTTGCTCTTTTGATCATCCAACAGATGTTAGCAATTTGATCTCTGGTTCCTCTGCCTTTTCTAAATCCAGCTTGAACAACTGGAAGTTCACGGTTCACGTACTGCTGAAGCCTGGCTTGGACAATTTTGAGCATTACTTTACTAGCATGTGAGATGAGTACAATTGTGCGGTAGTTTGAGCATTCTTTGGCATTGCCTTTCTTTGGGATTGGAATGAAAACTGACCTTTTCCAGTCCTGTGACCACTGCTGAGTTTTCCAAATTTGCTAGCATACTGAGTGCAGCACTTTCACAGCATCATCTTTTAGGATTTGAAAGAGCTCAACTGGAATTCCATCACTTCCACTAGCTTTGTTCATAGTGATGCTTCCTAAGGCCCTCTTGACTTTGCATTCCAGGATGTATGGCTCTAGGTGAGTGATCATACCATCGTGATTATCTGGGTTGTGAAGATCTTTTTTGCACAGTTCTTCTGTGTATTCTTGCCACCTCTTCTTAATATCTTATGCTTCTGTTAGGTCCATAGCATTTTTGTCCTTTATTGAGCCCATCTTTGCATGAAATGTTCCCTTGGTATCTCTAATTTTCTTGAAGAGATCTCCAGTCTTTCCCATTCTATTATTTTCCTCTATTTCTTTGAAATTGATCACTGAGGAAGGCTTTCTTATCTCTCCTTGCTATTCTTTGGAACTCTGCATTCAAAGGGGCATATCTTTCCTTTTTTCCTTTGCCTTTTGCCTCTATTCTTTTCATAGCTGTTTGTAAGGCCTCCTCAGATAACCTTTTTGCATTTTTTTCCCTTGGGGATGGTCTTGATCCTTGCCTCCTGTACAATGTCACGAACCTCCATCCATAGTTCTTCAGGCACTCTGTTGATCAGATCTAGTCCCTTAAATCTATTTGTCACTTCCACTGTATAATCATAAGGTATTTGATTTAGGTCATACATGAATGGGCTCATGGTTTTCCATACTTTCTTCAATTTAAGTCTGAATTTGGCAATAAAGAGTTCATGATCTGAGCCACAGTCAGCTTCTGGTCTTGTTTTTTACTGACTGTATAGAGCTTCTCCATCTTTGGCTGCAAAGAATATAATTAATCTGATTTTGGTGTTAACCACCTGGTGATGTCCATGTGTAGAATTTTTTCTTGTGTTGGTGGAAGAGGATGTTTGTTATGACCAGTGTGTTCTCTTGGCAAAACTCTATTAGCCTTTGCTCTGCTTCATCTGTAGTCCAAGGCCAAATCTGGCTGTTACTCCAGGTATTTCTTGACTTCCTATAAAAGTAGGAAGTACCCTATAATGAAAAGAACATCTTTTTGGTTGTTAGTTCTAGCACATCTTGTAGGTCATCACAGAACCATTCAGCTTCTTCAGCATTACTGTTCAGGGCATAGAAGCTGGCTGGATTACTGTGATATTGAATTGTCTGCCTTGGAAATGAAGAGAGATCATTCTGTCGTTTTTGAGATTGCATCCAAGTACTGCATTTCGGACTCTTTTGTTGACCATGATGGCTACTCCATTTCTTCTAAGGGATTCTTTCCCACAGTAGTAGATATAATGGTCATCTGAGTTAAATTCACCCATTCCAGTCTATTTTAGCTCGCTGATTCCTAAAATGTCGACATTTATTCTTGCCATCTCCTGTTGACCACTTCCAATTTGCATTGATTCATGGACCTAACATTCCAGGTTCCTATGCAATAGGATCTCTTTACAGCATCAAACTTTACTTCTATCACCAGTCCCATCCACACACTGGGTGTTGTTTTGCTTTGGCTCCATCTCTTCATTCTTTCCAGAGTTATTTCTCCACTGATCTCCAGTAGCATATTGGGCACCCACCGACCTGGGGAGTTCATCTTTCAGTGTCATATCTTTCTGCCTTTTCACACCACCCTTATGGCAGAAAGTGAAGAAGAACTAAAGGGCCTCTTGATGAAAGTGAAAGAGGAGAGTGAAAAAGTTGGCTTAAAGCTCAACGTTCAGAAAACTAAGATCATGGCATCTGGTCCCATCACTTCATGGGAAATAGATGGGGAAACAGTGGAAACAGTGTCAGACTTTACTTTTTTGGGCTCCAAAATCACTGCTGATGGTGATTGCAGCCATGAAATTAAAAGATGCTTACTCCTTGGAAGGAAGGTTATGACCAACCTAGATAGCATATTTAAAAGCAGAGACATTACTTTGCCAACAAAAGTCCGTCTAGTCAAGGCTACGGTTTTTTCAGTGGTCATGTATGGATGTGAGAGTTGGACGGTGAAGAAAGCTGAGCGCCGAAGAATTGATGCTTTTGAACTGTGGTGTTGGAGAAGACTCTTGAGAGTCCCTTGGACTGCAGGGAGATCCAACCAGTCCATCCTAAAGGAGATCAATCCTGGGTGTTCATTGGAAGGACTGATGTTGAAGCTGAAACTCCAACACTTTGGCCACCTCATGCGAAGAGTTGACTCATTGGAAAAGACTCTAATGCTGGGTAGGATTGGGGGCAGGAGGAGAAGGGGACGACAGAGGATGAGATGGTTGGATGGCATCACCAACTCGATGGACATGGGTTTGTGTAGACTCCGGGAGTTGGTGATGGACAGGGAGGCCTGGCGTGCTGCAATTCATGGGGTCACAAAGAGTTGGACACGACTGAGCGACTGAACTGAACTGAACTGTTCATGGGATTCTCAAGGCAAGAATACTGAACTGGTTTGCTATTCCCTTCTCCAGTGGATCACATTTTGTTGGAACTCTCCACCATGACCTATCCATCTCGGGTGGCCCTACATGGCATGGCTCATAGTTTCATTGAGTTAGACAAGACTGTGGTCCATGTGATCAGATTGATTAGTTTTCTGTGACTGTGGTTTTCAGTCTGTCTTCCCTCTGATGGAGAATAATAAAAGGCTTATGGAAACTTTCTGATGGGAGAGACTGACTGAGGGGGAAACTAAAGGGAATACTTCAGGCTGAAACAAAATGACAACAGAAGGTAACTCAAATCCACCTAAAGAAATAAAAAAGTACCTTAAAGGTAATTACATAGGTAAATAGTAAATGACAGTATACATTTTTACCTCTTCTTCAATTAACTGATTAAAAAGACGTATTGCTGGACATATAAAAGAAAACTCAATTTTATTTGTATATAAGAGCACATAATAATCCACAAACTTAATTAAGGGAACAATTTTATTTGTGAAAGCATCAAAAATAATCAAATAGCAATAAATTCAACAGAGGGGAATAGCTTATAGTAAATGTTAAAAAACATTGCTGAAGGAAATTAAAGAAATCTAAATAAATAAACTCAGTGTCGACAGATTAGCTAAATAGTATTCCATTTTGTGTGTATGTGTATATATGAACATTGTAAAACTGAAAAAGGAGTACATCAAGGCTGTATATTGTCACCCTGCTTGTTTAACTTATATGCAGAGTACATCATGTGACATGCTGGGCCAGATAACTCACAAGCTGGAATCAAGACCGCTGGGAAAAATATCAACAACCTTGGATATGCAGATGATATCACTTTAATGGCAAGAAGTGAAGAGGAACTAAAGAGCCTCTTGATGAAAATGGAAGAGGAGAGTGAAAACAGCTGGCTTAAAATTCAACATTCTTAAAACAATGATCATGGCATCAAGTATCATCACTTCATGGCAAATAGATGGGGAAAAAGTGGAAACAATGACAGATTTTATTTTCTTGGATTCCAAAAGTGCCACACTCAATAAGCCAGTAAATTTGGAAAACTCAGCAGTGGCCACAGGACTGGAAAAGGTCAGTTTTCATTCCAATTCCAAAGATGGGTAAGTGCAAAGAATGTTCAAACTACCACACAACTGCACTCATCTCACATGCTAGAAAGTCAATGCTCTAAATCCTTCAAGTTCAGCTTCAACAGTACATGAATTCAGAACTTTCAGATATACAAGCTGGATTTAGAAAAGGCAGAAGAACCAGTGATCAAATTACCAACATCTGCTGGGATCATAGAAAAAGCAAGAGAATTCCAGAAAAACATCTACTTCTACTTCCTTGACTATGCTAAAGCCTTTGACTGTGTGGATCATAACAAACTGTGAAAAATTCTTAAAGAGGTGGGAATACCAGACCACTTTACCTGCCTCCTGAGAAACCTGTATGCAGGTCAAGAAGCAACAGAACAGGACATGGAACAACAGACAGGTTCAAAACTGGGAAAAGAGTATGTCAAGGCTGTATGTTGCCATTCTGCTTATTTAACCTATATGCAGAGTACATCATGTGACATGCCCGGCTGGATGAGTCACAAGCTGGAATCAAGATTGGCAGGAGAAATATTAACAACCTCAGATATGCAGATGACACCACCCAAATGGCAGAAAGCAAAGAGGAACTAAAGAGCCTCTTGATGAAAGTGAAAGAGGAGAGTTAAAAAGTTGTCTTAAAACTCAACAGTCAGAAAACGAAGATCATGGCATGTGGTCCTATGACTTCATGGCAAATAGATGGGGAAACAATGGAAACAGTGACAGACTTTCTTTTCTTGGGCTCCAAAATCATTGCAGATGGTGACTTCAGCCATGAAATTAAAAGTCACTTGCTCCTTGGAAGAAAACCTATGACAAACCTAGACAGTGTATTAAAAAGCAGACACATCACTTTGCCTATAAACGTCCATATAGTCAACCTATGGGTCTTCCAGCAGTCATGTACAGATGTGAGAGTTGAACCATAAAAAGGCTGAGAGCTGAAGAATTGATGCTTTTGAACTGTGGTGCTGGAGAAGACTCCTGAGAGTTTCTTGGACTGCAAGGAGATCAAACCATTCAATCCTAAAGGAAATCAACCCTGAATATTCATTGGAAGGACTGATGCTGAAACTGAAGCTCCAATACTTTGGCTACCTGATGTGAAGAGCTGACTCATTCGAGAAGACCCTGATGCTGGGAAAGACTGAGGGCAGGAGAAGAAGGGGACAATAGAGGATGACATGTTTGGATGGCATCACTGAGTCAATGGATATGAGTCTGAGCAAACTTAGGGAGGTAGTGAAGGACTGAGAAGCCTGGTAGGGTGCAGTTCATAGTGTTGCAAAGAGTCAGACTTAGTGACTAATCAACATATATAAAATACAAGTTATTTTAAATTCTTTATTGAGTAAATTACAGATCTCCATGTCTTTGGGGTTGGTTTCTGGAAGATTATTGTGATCCTTTGGTAGTATCATGTTTCCTTGATTCTTTGTGTCCCTTGGGCTTTAGTGTGCTGTCTTCACATCTGAAGCAGCGGTCTCTTCCTTCAGACTTACTACTGCCTTCAGGGGAGAAGTGCTTCCCATCAGCCCTGTTAGAGACCTAGAGGTTTTCTCAGACCTTGAGTGGATATACCTGCTCACATTTCTTGCTCTCTCTCGTGGCAGAATTCTTAAGCTTGTATATCATCTCTGGATTCTGCAATGCACTAGGTCCAATGCTGATAACCTCCCTTTCGTTTCTCTAAAGTGGTGCTACATCTCAAGTTTCTGACTTCTCTCTGGTCCACAGACACTGTCCTGCTTTTGGAAAGTGCTCCATAGCTGTCCAACAAAGAATGCTCTGGCTGCCACACTCAGGAGCATCCACAGGGAGTTGGCTGCAGAATGAGGGCATGTGGATGAGGCATGCCTGACCCTGGGGGTGCTAAATGCCAGCTGGGGGTATCTGCAGGTGAGGCTCTCCCAGAAAATTCATAGATGGGCTTTCTGATGGAGTTCATAGCATAGTCAGAAGGAACCCAATTCCTTTAATGCTCTCCAAAAATCTTATCTGCCTCTCTCCTGACCTCATATTGTCCTGCAATTTAGTGCTCTGAATGCTACAGGAGAGAAATGAGTCTTTCTGGCTGTACCCCAAACAGCTGTGGAAGCCTGGTGCTCATTCACTTGCTCTTCCTCTGACCTATCTCTCACCCCCTCAACAGGATGGCTTTTGCTTGGCCCTACCTGTGCCATCTTGGGGAAGGTCGGCAAAGGCAAACTGTTTCTCTTATCCACTCTAATGTGTCCAAACTCATCTTTTGCTCCAATGGAGTGCTGGAACTTCTCCTTGAGAAACCTAGACTTCCATTAAGGCTCTCTTGTCTTTGATGACTGCCCCAGTCAGGGTTATCCAGATTTTTCTGGACCATGGCCAAGAGGAGCTGGAACCAGTTCATAAGCTACTGAAGGGTCCACAGTCAGGATAGAGGTCTGTCTTCCTATTACCTGATGCACAGGCATACGGAACTCCTCCAAGTCTCTTGGTGAACGATGCTGGATCCCAAACTCCCACAATGTCACTTTTGTTCATGGATACATGAAAAATTTTTATTGTTGATAAGAGGCAGATTAGGGGCAGTATCCTATGCCATCATGATGCTGATCTCACCTGTCATACATCTGCAGTACAGTCAGTTCTGCATTCCCTCCTGGGTTTATTTGTTGTATTATTTTTGGCCATGCAAATTGGCATGCAGGATCTTAGTTCCTGATCATGGATTGAACCAACAACCCCTCAGTGGAAGCATGGAGTCTTATCCACAGGAATACCAGTGAAGTTCCTGGTTTGTTTCTGAATGTATACTTGATAGAGAAAATTATAATTAAAATATAATCAAATGGTGGAAAAGATGACCTAAATGTATGGATCACTGCTATATGCCTGTTTTTTTCCCACATTTTATAGGGGAGTGTCTACTGTGGGTCTCCTGCATTACAGGAGAATTCTTTACCATCTGAGCCACCAGGAAACTTTGGAGTCTATCCTTGTCTGTGCTACTGTATTGTGTGTGTGTTTTATGGGAAGTCACATTACAGGAGCTGCCTCTGAAAGAGATTATAGATCATAAAACAGTGGTCTTTGGCAATGATATCAAATTTTAATGAGAATTTGTGGAATTCTTGGAAGAGCACATGTATTTTGCATAGGAGGAGGGTAGGAATCATGGGTATTTGCAACCAGAAGGAGCACTGGTGGACTGAATTCAATAACAGGCTCAACATCTTCTTGACTACCTGTATTCATGTGTTCCCACACAACTCTGATCTTGGTAATATGACTTCAGTGAATGCAAGAAAAGCAGACAAATGCAGGCAGAGACTTGAAAATTGCTTGTGCATTGATTGAGATATGCCCCCATGCTGTGCTAAGGATCCGAGGTTACAATGTGAAGACCCCTAAGCCAACCAGATGAAAGATGAGAGACATGTAGCAAGATCACCTCCAATAACAATTTGAGAAGCTTATTTTCTCTTAGGTTCCAAACCACTCTTTTACATTCTGCTTTGTGGTACTGGATCTGGGATTCTAAAAACTACATTTATGCTTTGCCAGGTAGCACCAAGTTAGGCTGTGCAAACAGGGCCTGCTAGAGGGAGACTTTTGGAAAAGAACCAAGGAATTTGTTTCTCCCACTTGGTTACCAATGGGCTTCCCAAGAGCTCATGTCCCTTTTCAATTCTGGTGAACATCATGCCAGTAATGTATCTTTTCCCCAGGAGCAGAAATTCTTTCCATGGCACAAATTGTTGGTATTCTTTACAACATTAGAAGAACAAATTTTATTAAACTCTCACCACCCGAGACACTAGCAGTGCTTTGTCTTCAGAAGTACATAGGAGACTCTTCCTGAAAAATCAGAGACAGCAGCACCAGCCAAGTAAGATCCTATACTGAGGTCTCTTTCAGCCCTAATAGTGGAAACTTCTGAAACTGCTTTCTCCATGTTATTTTAGAATTCTTCTTACATTTTCAGTTACGTAGCTGATAATTTTATACTTAGATTTATTATTTTTGCTCTCTTTTCAAACAACTAGACTAATCTCTGTCTCCTGATGAACCCCAACCATATACCTCTATTGTCTGAAATAACAGAAAGCCAGTTGCTAGACATGCAGTGAAGCCACTGGCCACAAGCTGACCAAAGACATATAAATTATCCCAGCTCAAAACAGTCTACATTGCTAACTCCCAAATCATGAACTATATGAATAGTTATGCTTTAGGCTAAATAGTTTTCTTGGTAGTTATCCAGTAAAATAACACTAACAAATGTAGGAAAAATTAAAATTAGATTGAGATATGAGAGATACGATTTAATAACTTTGGGCATAAATGGAAAAAAGCAAATAAAAACACACTAATCTATATGGCTGAAGGTTATGCAGAGAAAAGTATATTTTTCCTCAATTGCTGGTAAAAATGTTAACAGCCCTTTTAGGTAAACAATAGGAAAGTATTTTTCAATATTAAAAACTTATAAACACTTTAACAATATCAATCCTAAGGTACTACCCTAAAGAGATAAAAATATTCATATGCAAGAATAGATATTCATGGACACATTTAGTAGGGTGAATTCTATATTATGAAATATACTGTCAGTAAAAAGGAGAAATTAAAGTTATTTTATTTTCAGGTTTGCAGGGGTTTATCTAAGATATTTCTGAAGAAAAAAATAAGATACAAAAAGAATAAAAAAAAATTACCACAAGAACTATTCTATGTAATCATACAGTATTTTAATATCTTTATATATAAATTTTTACCTTCATCATCAAAGGGTGATAAAGTCATTATTTTTGTTTTATATTTACTTGGTGCAACGTGCCTGGCATAGACATTTTCTTGCTGTAAAAATGTATTTTTGCCTGTAAGTAAATCTATAATAAAATTTAAAAAGAAAAATTATATGAAGTCTGAACATTCATTCATACACTACTCTCCAAACCCCCTGCATTAGTCTTTATGCATTTGTAATGTTTCCTTCCCATAGTTTAGCCACTTGTCAATGACTATTACTCTAGTTTCTATAAATATTTCATCATTTTCTCTTCCTTGTCTTTATTCTATGTTCCTTGGTAGCATCCTGCTTTTTCTTTTCCAACTTCACTGAGGTGTACTTAGTATATAAAAACACCACCCAGATGTAATGTGTACATTTTGATGAATTTTAAAATAGCTGTACACCTGTGATGCCATCATCACAATCAAGGTAATAAACATATCTATCACCTATAAGAGACTTTTCCTGTCTCCTTGCTTTTTTATGTGTGTCATAAAAACACTTAGCACAAAGCACTCCTGTATTAACAATTTTTACATGTACAACACTTCATTGTTAACTGTAGACGTAATGTTTTACAGATTTCTAGAATTTACTCAACTAATATAAATGTGACTTTATATCCATTGAACACCTACCCACTTCTCTCTACTCCTAGCCCCTGGAAACAACCATTTTATTCTCTGCTTCTGTGAGTTTGACTACTGATAAAATGCTAGATTAAAATTGTATTTTAAAAAGCATTGCTGAGATGGCATAAAAACATTCTCTAGAGACTAGAAAGGAATTAAAGCATTTAACTTGAGAATTCCTGCTAAAAAGGGGTATGTATATTTGCATGCATGTACATTTTTTATAAATTTGACTGACCTACAGTAATGTGGGTAGTGGGGAGGAAGACGGGGGGAAGTTTCTCAATAAAGAATAATCAAAAAATAAAGAGGGCACAATAAAATATTTTAGAATACATTTGTATAGAGCATCATTATATATTCTTTATGACTGTGTATAAAAAAAGCTGAGAAAGGAGGGATTGGGATTGTAAAATCATACAAAGGGAACCATTAGAATGTTGTGTATTTTCCGCTAATTTTCTTATTTTCTGGATGTTCAAAATATTTTATAGAATAAAATTTTAAAAACATACTACAAAAGTAATCTAAGTAATTAGATATCTATTTTATACTGTTATATCTTTTACCTTGATTGTCAAGTGGTGAAAAATTGATCACGTTCATTGGGAATTTACTTCCAGCGATGCGCCCGGTAAAAAACTCTGTTTGATGTTGTGTGGACATATCTTTGTTTTTAAATAAATTCACTCCTAATGTAAAATTTAAAAAGACAAATTTCACAAAGACACTATAACTATTTGCACACTACTCCGCATCCTTCACGCATTAGTCTCCATTTCGGCAACTGTAAATTTTTCTTTCCACATATGAATGGCCACTTTTCTATCATTCCAATTTCTATAAACAATTCCTTCCTTTTCTCTTCCTTTTCGTTGTTCTGTTTTCTTAGATAGCATCTCACTTAATTTCAAAATTTAATCCAATCACCTTTTATATTCATTTCTATATTTGATCTGTATTCTCCTTTCAGTACTATTTCCCTTAACAATTTATATTGCTCAAATTTTATTCAGGGCATTTAATTACAAACTCCTTATTAATAAGTAAGTATAAAATAATTAACTACATTAATTTCATTCTTAAAATGCATGACATTTCAAATTGGATGTAAATGAGAGCAAATTCTTGGTGTGCCTAAGGTTGTTATTCAAAATTGAGAAAGATTAATAAGCAACACTGAAGCCAAAACTTGAAAAAACCTACATAACAATGCTCTGAAAATTAAAGACATGGAAAAATGTCTTATTCTAATATACTAAATTTATCACAGCAAAACAGAAAACAAATTTAACTGCTTAGTTCCTACAATTTCAGTTTTACACTTCTAGCTTTTTCTCAGTTAAAAGTTGTCAGTAAATAATTTTTATTTGATTATTTTTAACAACACTTTTTTTTCAGGAATAGAAGTGAGACTGTAATAAAATAAAGCATTCAAAAGCAAAGTTTCATAAATCTCGCTTTAAGTGTTAAATTTCAGTGAAAACACATATTTTGGTGCTTTAATCTGAGGATTCAGCTACTTTCAAATTCTGGCTTTCAGCATCACTTTTGCAAAAAGTTCGTTCTTTCACCAAAGAGAAATGTATCTAACCCTGTTACTCCAGGACTAAAGCTGTGTCTGTGAATTGTAAACTCAGCTAGAGAACTTCACTTTAGTAGAGATATAAATTTACACATAAGACTAATTATGTAGAGAAAACTGAATAAAATAGCTGCTATATTCCTATTCTTATACCACTTATCAACTAGCCTTTTTGCTTTTTCAATTTCAAAGCAACACTCTTTTCTAAGCCAGCAAGAAAGTGAGTAGATTAGCAGTTTGAAATACTTAAAGCAAGCATATTCTAAGGTCATTAGAGCACCGGATTATATGAATTACTTTCCAAATGTATGAGCTTACAACTAAACAATATCTAGGTAAATTTCCATTGCCAGGATATACAAGACTTTAATACTAATTATAAGATGAAATTCATGAAGATTACTCCCCACTAATATTAACATACAGTTATTGGTACCATTAGTTAAATCACAGAGAAGACATAAAGTATAAATATTAGACTTGAAAAATTCTTGTTCTTACCAGGGTGACTTTTATGATGTGTCTTGATTTTACTAGTTTCTTTTTCACTTTCAACAGTATCTGTCATATATTCTTTAGGAGTTGCTATAGATATAAAACAAATTTCAAAAAACTTTCTAAGGTAACCATTAGCACACATGTATGTGTGTCTGTGTATGTAGTACTAAGCTACTTAGTATTTGTTATTATGGAAGACTATAATATCTGCACTGCACAATCATAAAACATTAGAATATGAAGGGTTCTTAGCAATCATATAAGCTTCATGAAACTTAGAGATGTTTTGAGATTTGATTAAGAACACATACCAAGAAAATACAAAATTGAGCACAAGCTGAGGCCCCATAATTCCTTAACCAGTGCTTTTTCTACATAATGCCTTGTCTCACACAAACCTGAATCATCTTGGGGAGTTCACGTTAATGATATAACTGCCAAATTTACACTAATAGGACACTCATCCTCTAAGAATATACCTATGAGTGGAACATGGCATTTCCCGCCTGCCCACTGGTCAAGTTACAAACCATGGTCACAGAAAGTTACTACCAGGCAGAAATTCTTTGACTCTCTTAAGAGAGCCTTATGCCATTTTTAAGGTTATGTAAGTCCAGTAGACATTAATGATGCAGAAGAATAACAAGATACTCTGTGGTTTAAGAAAAAATGCCTATCAGGTCGTCCTACAATGTATACCTTTCCGCTGGGGAGGGGGAAGTGGGTAAATCTGCAGCAGTACCAGCACCGGGACTGCATCCCACTCCCTTTGAGCTTTTAAGTGATTTGAAGATTTGGCAGGATTTAGTAACTACAAACTAGGTCAAAGGAGAGGAAACTGCATGAAAGTTATTAAACAAAAATTCATATTGAAAAAGCGGTAAGTAGGACTGGTGACTTGGGTCAAATAATGTGTCCAATGTTTTGTGAATGGAAGGTGGTTCCAAAGAACACACACCAGAAGTTGGAAATCTATCCTGAACCTGACACCATAAGGGGGATCTTAGTATTAATACTTTGTTGTAATGGCTGAGCGCAGGAGAAAGTGTTAAAGATCCTACAGAGGAGATACAACTGAGGCTCTCTGGTTTTCTGCCTCCCTTAATATCACACCAAAGATCAAGGAGCGGTGTGTCAAACACCATTACACCAAGACAGGGGGCAGCAAATGTAAATTATGAACTATGTAGCAACACTACAGATCTCTACTTCACCTGAGATACTGAAAATATGCTTGGTATTTTAATTACATACAGGGAATTAGTAAGCAATGAAATAACTATCTGGTAAGTCTTTTAATCCCATTCATAAAGTAGACTTTCTGCTTTTCCAAATACAAAGCAACTAGCCTGAAAAAAAAAAAAGAGTAGCACTTGAAATGCTTTCATTAAGTATATTCTAAGCTCACTATACCACTGAAATTTTGAGGATCACTTTTTAAAAGAAGGAGTTCTGAAATTTAAAATATGTAAGTAATTTTCCATTGATAATAACTACTGGAGTTCCAGCAGTTCTAACTTTAGAAGGGAATTTATGAAGATACTGTATCCTGTAATAACAGCATATAGGTACTATAATCAGATTCAAACTCAAACTCTGGAGAAGATAAATAAGTCAGAATAGACTTGCAATATTCTTACTCTTACCACGATGACTCTTGGATTGTGTCTTGATATCACTCTTTAGTATACTTCTTCCAACAGCATCTGGGAAGTGCTCTGTATCAGTGTCTATACAAATAAACAGTTTCAAAACAGTTTCATAAGGTAAATATCAACATGTAGTTGTGTGAGTTTGTGTGTAATACTCCTTTAATTAGCATTTTATCATAGAAGAAGAATTATAATGAAATGTCTTACTTACAGAATCAAAACACCTTAGAATTGGGAGAGCCATTAGCAACCATATAAGCCTCATTATATTGTACCTTAGAAATGTTTATCAGTTTGACTAAGACCACATAGCCAAGTAATGATAAAAGTGATCCATAGACTGATGCCTCATAATTCTTTAATTAGGGCTTTTTCCATAAAACACAGTCTTTTTGCATAAAACACACACCCTAGAGAGTTTATCTTAATTAATATGACTTTTCTTGTGTACATTAAAACTACATTCATATGGTAAGGATTATACCTGGTGAGGCCAGACATGACATTTTTTTCCTGGGCCAAGTTGCCTGGAAAAAACAATGGGCATCACAGTCACAGAATGTCACTGTGAGGCAGAAATTCTTTCACTTTGTCCAGGAATATTTTAATTCCTTTTTTAAAGGTTATATAAGTCCTGGACATAAATTTGAGCAAACTGTGGGAGTTAGGGAAGGAAAGGAAAGCACGGCATGCTGCAGTCCATGGGGTAGCAAAGAGTTAGACACAACTTAGCGACCGAATAACAACAACTATAAATCAAAAGACAACAGTGATGGAAAAGTTAACAAGTAATCTGGCACTTTATCCCAGATCTTCTACTTGGGGAAGAGGAAATGGTTAATTTGCATGAGTATGAGCATTGGTATTGTACCTCTTTCCATTTGAGTCTGTGTGTGATTTTCATGTTTTTGATGGATTCAGAAGCAATGATATAGGTTCAATGACAGAAAGTTATATTTAAAATACTTTTATATTGCAAAATAAATAATTAGAATTGGTGAGTCTGGGTCACCTATTAGGTAAAGATTTTGGTGGGCAAAATTTGGTTCTACTATAGCATGTAAGTGAAGCTGGAAACTGTCATATCCAGAATTTATAGAGCAGAAGTCCTGCTTTGGAGAAATGACAGAGCCCATGAATATTTCAAGTGCATGCTATCACTGAAGCAGCACAAATTTATCACCACTGCAGTCTAAGAGAGGTGAAGACCACGGGGCATCATTACTAAAACCAAAGACACATTAGATTAAGCATTTGTGAAAGTCATGTGTGCTATGGCAACACATAACATATAGAACATTAGCAGACTCTAGCTGCTGATGTTTCTCCAACAGAAAAAAAAAATTAGAAGAACTGATTCATTTGATTTGAAAAAGCAAAAGCTCCTTAGGTAAGCAGGGAGGCAATGGGAATAGCCTTTGAGGACAGATTAGGTTAAACACTGGAAGCATAAATGATATGTGGTAAAGAAGCCTAATTTATTCAGAGTCACAATTTTCCTTCATCACAACATCTTCCCATTGCTTTTAAGTATTTAAAGGAAAATCCTATCTTGCTTGGAGTTTACTAAACTATTTTCTTTAAAGTTTAACATACAATACGCCCATTTTAAACATGTAATCAATGGTTGTTAATATATTTATAGAATGTGTAACAATCGCCATAGTCAATTTTAGAATCAACTTCAAATTCATACTAATTAAACTATAGGAAAATGCAGAAGCATGACTGACATATAGTTTTATTCCCTTATCCCCATTTTTGTGCTACTGAATTACATGTTACATGTATAAAATTAAAGACATTGTTAAAATTGTTCTTACAATTATTTCTTTATGAAACTATATAACTTTTAAAGAATCTGAGAGACAAAATTAGAGCAAGTTTAGTATGTATATGTAGTGTTTGTTATATTAGTTACCATCTAGTGTTATTTACATAATTTTCAGCCATCTTTTCAAATATTTTTACTGCACTCTCTCTCTTCTAGTATTTCCCATTACCTTAAGTTCACTGTTTCTTTCTTCAGACTAATTCAATCTCTTCCCTTAGGCAGCATTTTCATTTCATTTATTGTATATTTCAACCACATTTCGTTCTTCTATATTATTATTTTTAGATGATAATATCTAGTTGATGAAATATTTTCATCATATCTTTGTTTTCTTCTTAAAGTTTCCTTTAATTTTTCTATTTATAATAACTATTAGGTCATCACTGTCTGCTAAACCCAACATCCAAGACTCTCACAAGCATATTTTGTTTCCTGCTTTTTCCTGTGCATGGGTCACAATTTACTATTTCCTTGCGTGTCTTAATTTTTTTTTTTTCTTGCTAATAACTAGACATTTTAGGGGCTTCCAGGGTGGCACTACGGCTCAAGAACCTGCCTGCCAATGCAGGAAACATAAGAGACGTGGGTTCGATCCCTGGGTCGGGAAGATCCCCTGGAGAAGGGCATGGCAGCCCACTCCAGTATTCTTGCCTGGAGAATCCCATGGACAGAGGAACCTGACGGGCTACAGTCCATGCAGTCACAAAGAGTTGGACATGATGGAAGCGACTTAGCATGGATATTTTAGATAATATATCATAGTATTTCTGGATTCTAATTTGTTTCCCTAAGGCTTGTTGTTTAGTGTGTTCGCTTGCTCATTTGCTTGTTTATTTACAGTGATTTCTCAGAAGTGTCTTACTAACATCTCTTTTCTCCTGAGGTGTGAAGCCCCACCCGTTGCTCCTCAGAGGGCACATCCTCAGGCATGCACACAGCAGCCTCTTGGTGTTTGTGGTAACAGGGCTCTGTTTCAATGTCTGTTTTCCTTTTATCCCTATTTAAATGTCTTCAATATCACAGAAAACACCATAATGAAATGTGTGTAATGCTGTTACTATAGGTCTAATAAAGAGGGAACTGATAACCACTGAGATAACCATCTGTTATATTCTTCTTATCACATTCCTTAGCCAGCCTTTCTGCACGTGCAAATTTAAGAGAAATGTCTACCTAAGCTGAAAACAGAAAGTGAATAGAATATAATTGGGCATATTTTTACCAAGCATATGCTAAGTTTATTAAAGGACTGGTTTTTATGGATTACATCCTAAATGAATGAGTTCTACCATTAATAATATGTAGATAGTTTTACATTGATATTTAATATGAAACTAATTTAAGGGGAAAATTCTTGAAAATTTCAGCCCATGTAATAATAAAACATAGATACTGATGTTATTCATGACTCTTATTTAAATATCTCTAGAGGAGATAAGTAAACCTGAAATCTTAGATTTGTAAAATTCCTATTCTTACCAGGGAGATTCATTGATTGTGTCTTGAATTGTCCTTTTATTAAACCTCTTCCAGTTTTACCTGTCAAGCCTTGTATATCAGTCCCTGTAGAAAAGAACAAATTTCAAAACACTTTACAAGGTAAGCATTTACATACAAACATGTGTGTGTGTTTGCATGTGTGTGTTTGTGCCTTTTCTATAATCCTTTTACCAGTATCTTTTCTTTAACCAGCATTTAATTCCTAAACCAGTGATTTTTTTCTATATAATGCTCTCTCTTACATAAGCTGAAATCATTCCAGAGAATTTATGACAGTAATATAATTTCCAAGTTCATATCAAAAGTACAGTTACTCTGTAAGGATGTTCCCAATGAGGCACAACTTAACCTTTTTTTTCCCCCATCAAGACAAGATATAAACAAGAGTCTTCTTAGTCATAGAAACTTACCATGAGTCAGAAATTCTTTGACTTACCCAGGAAAATTTTAATTCTCTTTTGGGCTACATAACTTTAAATCATGTGGGTATCACTGACTTAAAGAAAAAGTGCCTCTGGGATTCCTTGGGCATATATAGTTCATGTCTTGCAAGGAGGAAATGGCAATATTTGTACCAGAACCAGGACTCTGATAGGATCCATTTCCATTTGAGTTTTCATGTGGTCTAAAGTTTTTGCTATAATTGACAGCAATTAACTAAGATTGGATGACATAAAAAACACATGAAAGTTAATTTAAAGATATTCACACTGAGAAAGGGATAATGAGGATTAGGGACCTAAAGGGCATGCATGCAGTTGCATTTTGATGCTAGTGGTTTTAACAGGGCTCTGTTTGAATGCCTGTTTCCCTGGATCAAAAGTTTAGTGCATGAAAGTTGGTTCCAGTAGAGCATGTAAGTGTAGTTGGAAACCTGTCATGATCCTGACACTATCCAGTAGAAGACCACTTTGAAAAAAGGGCTGAGCCCATGCATAAATGCAAAAGATGGCACTATGAAGATATCAACTGGAATATTATCATTATTTTTTGTTCCAAAATAAACTTGTTCCAAAATAAACTTGGCCAGGCAAGCCTTCAATAAATAACACTTAGTGGGAGTAATAAAATCTATAGCCACACAAAATTAGGGATTAGCATATATATTTTAGCCACTTTTGTCTTCCTCCAATTAATTAATAAAGAGAATGGAATCATTTGACTCAAGAAAGCAGAGGATCCTCAGATAAGCAGGGAGGCAATCAGAACAGCATTTGATCCCATTGTTGTTCAGTCATTAAGTCGTGTCTGACTCTTTGTGACCCCATGGACTGCAGCATGTCAGGCCTCCCTGTCCCTCACTGTCTCCCAGAGTTTGCCCAAGTTCATATCCATTGAGTCGGTGATGCTATCCAACCATCTCATCCTCTGCTGCCCTCTTATTTTGCCTTCAATCTTTTCCAGCATCAGGATCTTTTTCAATGAGTTTGCTCTTCACATCAGGTGGCCAGAGAATTGGAATTTCAGCATCAGTCCTTCCAGTGAGTATTCAGGGTTCATTTCCTTCAGGATTTGATATGGTATATTAATGCATATATATGAAATCTAGAAAAATAGTAGCAATGAACCTATTTCCAGGGCAGGCATAGAGATGCAGACATAGAGAACGGACTTGTGGACATAGTGGGGGAAGGAGAGGGTGGGACAAATTGAGAGAGTAACACTGAAATATATAACACTACTATGTGCAAAATAGATAGCTAGTGGAAAATTGCTGTCAAAAAAGGGAGCTCAGATTGGTACTCTATGACACCCTAGAGGGGTGGGATGGATATGAAGGGGAGGGAGGCTCAACAGGGAGGGAATATATGTATACTTATGGCTGATTCACAGTGCTATACAGGAGAAACCAACAGAACATTGGAAAGCAATTATCCTCCAATTTAAAAAAAGAAGAGCATTTGAGGAAAGATTGAGTTTAAGCACTAGGAATTAAAAGGTTTGCACTAGAAAAATCTTTGAAATATCCCAAAGAAAAAGAAATTTAAGAAGGCAAAATGGTTGTCTGAGGAGGTTGTCTTACAAATAGCTGAGAAAAGAAGAGAAGCAAAAAGCAAAGGAGAAAGGAAGAGATATACCCAACTGAATGCAGAGTTCCAAAGAAGTGCAAGGAGAGATGACAAAGTCTTAAGTGAACAATGCAAAGAAAAAGAGGAAAACAATAGTATGGGAAAGACTAGAGATCTCTTCAAGAAAATTAGAGATACCCAGGGAACATTTCATTCAAAGATGGGCACAATAAAGGACAGAAATGGTAAGGACCTAAGAAATAGAAGAGATTAAGAAGAGGTGACAAGAATACACAGATACTGTACAAAAAAGGTCTGAATGACCCAGATAACCATGATAGTGTGGTCACTCAGCTAGAGCCAGACAACCTAGAGTGTGAAGTCAAGTGGGCCTTAGGAAGCATTACTTCAAAGAAAGCTATATGAAGTGATGGAACTTCAGCTGAGCTATTGAAAAATCTTAAAATGATGTCATTAAAGTGCTGCACTCAATATGCCAGCAAATTTGGAAAACTCAGCAGTGGCAACAGGACTGGAAAAGGTCAGTTTTCATTCCAATTCCAAGGAAGGGCAATGCCAAAGAATGTTCAAACTACCATACAACTGCACTCGTTTTACATGCTGGAGAGATAATGCTCAAAATGCTTCAAGCTAGGCTTCAACAATATGTGAACCAAGAAATTCCAGATGTACAAAGCTGGATTTAAAAAAGGTATAGGAACCAGAGATCAAATTGGCATCTTCTGTTGGATCATAGAAAAAGCAAGACAATTCCAGAAAACCATTTATTTTTGCTTCCTTGACTATGCTAAAGCCTTTGACTGTATGGATCAGAACAAACTGTGGAAAATTCTTAAAGAGGTGGGAATACCAGACCATCTTACCTGCCTCCTGAGAAACCTGTATGCAGGTCAAGAAGCAACAGTTAGAACCGGACACGGAACAACAGACTGGTTCAAAGTTGGGAAAGGGGTGTGTAAAGTCTGTATATTGTCACCCAGTTTATTTAACTTATATGCAGAGTACATCATTCAAAATGTCAGGCTGGAAGAATAACAAGCTGGAATCAAGACTGCTGGGAGAAATATCAATAACCTCAGATATGCAGATGACACCACCCTTACGGCAGAAAGTGAAGAGTAACTAAAGAGCGTCTTGATGAAAGTGAAAGAGGAGAGTGAAAAAGCTGACTTAAAACTCAACATTCAAAAACTAACATCATGGCATCTGGTCCTATCATTTCATGGCAAATAGATGGGGAAAAGATGGAAACAGTGACAGATTTTATTTTCTTGGGCTTCAAAATCACTGCAGATAGTGATAGCAGCCATGAAATTAAAAGACAGTTGCTCCTTGCAAGAAAAGCTATGACAAACCTAGACAGTATATTAAAAAGCAGAGGTATCATTTTGCTGTCAAAGGTCCATACAGTTAAAAGCTGTGGTTTTTCCAATAGTCATGTGTGGATGTGAGAGTTGGACCATCAAGAAGGCTGAGCATTGAAGAATTGATGCTTTCAAATTGTGGTGTTGGAGAAGACTCTTGAGAGTCCCTTGGGCAGCAAGGAGATCAAATCAGTCAATCCGAAAGGAAATCTGCCCTGAATATTCATTGGAAGGACTGATGCTGAAGCTGAAGCTGCAATACTTTGGCCACCTGATGCGAAGAGAAGACTCACTGGAAAAGACCCTGATGCTGGGAAAGACTGAAGGCAGGAAGAGAAGGGGGCAACAGAAGATGAGATGGTTTGATTCCATCACTGACTCAATGCGCAAACTCAGTGAGTTTGAGCAAACTCCAGGAGATGGTGAAGGTCAGGGAAGCCTGGCATGCTACAGCTCATGCAGTTGCAGAGAGTTGGACATGACTTAGTGACTGAACAACAACAGCATATATAACTTTTCCATATTTTTTATACTGTTGTATAAAATTGTCTTTTAAGTCAATTAATAGAAGGACAGAAAATAAACATTCATATTGTCTTTTGAAGCACGGAATTCTTTTTTTAAACTTTAACCCATTTCCTTCTCTTTTTTTGACATGAACTTATTCATGTAGTAGCCAGAAAGTACATTGGAAAGATGTATTTTGTTTCACAAAGAAGAAGAAAAAACTGAAAAAAATATGTTTGTTTACGGAAAGCTGCACAGGCAGAGAAAGCACCATGGAACAAAAGAGGACGCCACCCAAGAGTCTTGCTCTTCAGACTACAGTTTAGTTTACTATGTAAATATAGTTTATACATTGGCCATCAGGTCCACTCTAATTACTTGAGTGTTTAGAACTTCAGAGCACTATTTTTGTTTCAAGTTTGTTTTCTGTTTCCCAAGTGAAACAACTTATTGTTTCTTATTAAAGTAACATATGGCTAACTTTTAAAATTCCACATATGAGTGAAATCATATGGTATTTATCTTTCT
This sequence comes from Okapia johnstoni, assembly GCA_024291935.2. Lineage (NCBI taxonomy): Eukaryota > Metazoa > Chordata > Mammalia > Artiodactyla > Giraffidae > Okapia > Okapia johnstoni. The sequence continues at coordinate 12,546,576 of CM044324.1, forward strand.
CTGTTTGGCTTATTTCACTGTATCACTGAATTTTTTATGGATCACTTTTGAATTGAATAAATTCTAAAATTAACAATATGCAGCTAATTCCCCACTGACAGTAACTACTAGAATTCCAGTAATTATAGGAGGGAATTGATGACACTTTTTAACCCTGTAATAATAGCATATAGGCACTGTAGTCACTAAAGATGCACTGTTAAATAAACTTCAGAGAAGCTATTAATAAAAACAACAAGAAACAGACTCAAAATATTGTTCTTACCAAGATGGTTCTTGGGTTGTGTCTTGAATTCACTCTTCAAAAAATGTCTTCCAATAATATATGGCAATAGCTCTGTATCAGACGCTACAGAAATCAACAGTTTAAAGATACATTTGTAAGCTAAACATTAACATGTGTATGTTTGTGTGTGTGCGTGCATGGAATATGTGTGTATTTTTATTAGATATTTTTATTATTCAGTTCAGTTCAGTTCAGTCACTCAGTCATGTCTGACTCTTTGCAACTCCATGAACCACAGCACACCAGGCCTCCCTGTCTATCACCAACTTCTGGAGTCCACCCAAACCCATGTCCATTGTGTCGGTGATGCCATCCAACCATCTCATCTTCTATCGTCCCCTTCTCCATCTGCCCTCAATCTTTCCCAGCATCAGGGTCTTTTCAAATGAGTCAGCTCTCCGCATCATGTGGCCAAAATATTGGAGTTTCAGCTTCAATTTCAGTCCCTCTAATGAACACCCAGGACTGATTTCCTTTAGAATGGACTGGTTGGATCTCCTTGCAGCCCAAGGGATTCTCAAGAGTCTTCTCCAACACCACAGTTTAAAAGCATCAATTCTGCGGTGCTCAGCTTTCTTTACACTTCCACTCTCACATCCATACATGACTACTGGAAAAACCATAGCCTTGACTAGACAGACCTTTGTTGGCAAAGTAATGTCTCTGCTTTATAATATGCTGTCTAGGTATGTCATAACTTTCCTCCAAGGAGCAAGGGTCTTTTAATTTCATGGCTGCAATCACCATCCGCAGTGATTTTGGAGCCCAGAAAAATAAAGTCAGCCACTGTTTCCCCATCTATCTGCCATGAAGTGATGGGACCAAATGTCATGATCTTAGTTTTCTGAATGTTGAGCTTTAAGCCAACTTTTTCACTCTCCTCTTTCACTTTCATCAAGAGCCTCTTTAGTTCTTCGCTTTCTGCCATAAGGGTGGTGTCATCTGCATGTCTGAGGTTATTGTATTTCTCCCGGCAATCTTGATTCTAGCTTGTGCTTCATCCAGCCCAGCGTTTCTCATGATGTATTCTGCATATAAGTTAAATAAGCAGGGTCACAATATACAGCCTTGACGTACTCCTTTTCCTATTTGGAACCGGTCTGTTGTTCCATGTCCTGTTCTAACTGTTGCTTCCTGACCTGCAGACAGGTTTCTCAAGAGGCAGGTCAGGTGGTCTGGTATTCCCATCTCTTTAAGAATTTTCCACAGTTTATTGTGATCCACATAGTCAAAGGCTTTGGCATAGTCAATAAAGCAGAAATAGATGTTTTTTAGGAACTCTCTTGCTTTTTCAACGATCCAGCGGATGTTAGCAATTTGATCTCTACTTCCTCTGCCTTTTCTAAATCCAGCTTGAACATCTGGAAGTTCACGATTCACATATTGCTGAAGTCTAGTTTGGAGAATTTTGAGCATTACTTTACTAGCTTGTGAGATGAGTGCAATTGTGTGGTATTCTGAACACTCTCTGACATTGCCTTTCTTTGGGATTGGAATGAAAACTGACCTTTTCCAGTCCTGTGGCCACTGCTGAGTATTCCAAATTTACTGGCATACTGAGTGCAGCACTTTCACAGCATCATCTTTTAGGATTTGAAAGAGCTCAACTGGAATTCCATCACCTCCACTAGCTTTGTTTGTAGTGATGCTTTCTAAGGCCCTCTTCACTTTACCTTCCAGGATGTTTGGCTCTAGGTGAGTGTGAGTGATCACACCTTCATGATTATCTGGGTCGTGAAGATCTTTCTTGTACAGTTCTGTGTATTCTTGCCACCTCTTCTTAGTATCTTCTGCTTCTGTTAGGTCCATACCATTTCTGTCCTTTATTGAGCCCAACTTTGCATGAAACGTTCCCTTGGTATCTCTAATTTTCCTGAAGAGATCTCTAGTCTTTCCCATTCTATTGTTTTCCTCTATTTCTTTGCACTGATCACTGAGGAAGGCTTTCTTATCTCTCCTTGCTATTCTTTGGAACTCTGCATTCAAATGGGTATATCTTTCCTTTTCTTCTTTGCCTTTTGGTTCTCTTCTTTTCACAGCTGTTTGTAAGGCCTCCTCAGATAGCCATTTTACTTTTTTGCATTTCTTTTTCTTGGGGATGGTCTTGATCCCTGTCTCCTGTACAATGTCACTAACCTCTGTCCATAGTTCATCAGGCACTCTGTCTATCAGATCTAGTCCTTTAAATCTATTTCTCACTTCCACTGTATAGTAATAAAGGATTTGATTTAGGTCATACCTGAATGGTCTAGTGGTTTTCCCCACTTTCATCAGTTTAAGTCTGAATTTGGCAATAAGGAGTTCATGATCTGAGCCACAGTCAGCTCCTGGTCTTGTTTTTGCTGACTGTATAGAGCTTCCCCATCTTTGGCTGCAAAGTACATAATCAGTCTGATTTCGGTATTGACCATCTGGTAATGTCCATGTGTAGAATCTTCTCTTGTGTTGTTGTTAGAGGGTGTTTGCTATGACCAGTGTGTTTTCTTGGCGTAACTCTGTTAGCCTTTGCTCTGCTTCATTCTGTACTCCAAGGCCAAATTTGCCTGTTAGGCCAGGTAAGTTTCTTGACATCCTATTTTTGTATTCCAGTACCCTATAATGAAAAGAACATCTTTTTTGGGTGTTAGTTCTAGAAGGTCTTGTAGTTCTGCATAGAACTGTTCAACTTCAGCTTCTTCAGCATTACTGGTCAGGGCATAGACTTGGATTACCGTGATATTGAATGGTTCGCCTTGGAAACAAACAGAGATCATTCTGTCGTTTTTGAGATTGCATCCAAGTACTGCATTACAGACTCTTTTGTTGACTATGATGGCTACTCCATTTCTTTTAAGGGATTCCTTCCCACAGTAGTAGATATAATGGTCATCTGAGTTAAATTCACCCATTCCAGTCCATCTTAGTTCGCTGATTCCTAGAATGTCGATGTTCACTCTTGCCATCTCCTGTTTGACGCTTCTAATTTGCCTTGATTCATGGAACTAACATTCCAGATTCCTATGCAATATTTCTCTTTACAGCATCGAACCTTGCTTCTATCACCAGTCCCATCCACAGCTGGGTGTTGTTTTTGCTCCGGTTCCATCCCTTCATTCTTTCTGGAGTTATTTCTCCACTGATCTCCAGTAGCATATTGGGCACCTACCGACCCGGGGAGTTCATCTTTCAGTGTCCTATCTTTTTGCCTTTTCATACTGTTCATGGGATTCTCAAGGGAAGAATACTGAAGTGGTTTGCCATTCCCTTCTCCAGTGGACCACATTTTGTCAGACCTCTCCACCATGACCCGTCCATCTTGGGTGGCCCCACACAGCATGGCTTAGTTTCACTGAGTTAGATAGAGGAGAATTAGAATGAAACTCTGGACTGCACACATAATACCGTAAGAATTGGAAGTCTTATAAACCTCATTATACTGAGGCTCAGAAATGTTTAGTGTTTTCACCAAGGCCATATATCTAGTAACAACAAACAAAATTGATCCATATACTTATGCCTCATAGTTCCTTAACTGGAACTTTTCTGTAAAATACAGTCTTTCACAAATTTAAGTCTCCCTAGAGACTTAATTTTTCACTTTTACTTAATAAATATAACCTTCTTGTTATAGGCAAGGATGTACCTGGTGAGGTGGGATATAACACTTCTTCATTTTTACACTTGGCAGTACATTCAACTCCTTTCCTCTTAGTTTCTGACTTTCAAATTTCATTTAGCACATTTAGTTATTCATTTACCATTAATAAGTATGAAGTAACTAACAATTTTGTTATTAAATAGTAGGACATTTTTAAATGAATGGATATGAAAGAAAGCACTTTTTGTTGTGTCTAAATTTATTTTTCAAAACTGACAAGGACCTCTGTTAATAAGCAACACTGAAGCAAAAATTAATTGAAAGAACATAACCAAAGACACTCTGAAGTAAAACATAAAACAAATTTAACTGCTTGGTTCAAACAATTTCACTTTTACACCACCAGCTTTTCCTCACTTAAAAGTTGTTGGAGTAAATAAGGTTTATTTGATTCATTTTTAACATTACTTTTTTTAGAAATAAAAGTGAGAATGTAATAAAATAAAGGAATCAAAAGCAAATAAATTTCAGAAAACTTGCTTAAATATTAAACTTCAGTGAAAACACATTTCTATGCTTTTATCTAAGGGTTCAGTTATGTTGCAAGTCTAGTTTCCAGCATCAGTTCTGTAGAAAGTTCATGACCACAGGATTTCCTGCACCAAAGAGAAATGTATCTAACTCTATTACTCCAGGACTAAAGCAGTGTCGGTGAGTTGTAAACTCTGCTAGAGAACTCCACTTAGTAGAGATATGAATTTACATGCCAACTTAAATATGTAGAGGAAATTGATAACCAATGAAATAACTATTATATTCTTTATCTCATCAACTGGCTTTTTTTTTGCTTTTTCCATTTTAAGATAGCAATGAAAGTGAATAGAAGAGCAGTTGGATACACTGAAACCAAGCATATTCTAAAGTCATTAGAGCACAGGATTATATGGATTACTTTACAAATATTTAAAAACTAATAACATGTAGCTAATTTTCCACTGATAGTAAATACTAGAGTTTAATTATTAGAGGGAATTCATAAGCATTTACCCCTGTTAATAACAAAATACAGTTACTGTTATCATTAATGGTTCATAGTTAATTAAATCCCAGAAAAGACATAAACCATAAGTATTACTTGAAAAACTCTTGTTCTTATCAGCGTGACTCTTTGTGTCTTTGACAAATTACTTTTTCTATTCTAACTGTATCTGTCATGAATTCTATATCAGTCTCTATAGATATAAAACAAATTTCAAAAAACTTTCTAAGGTTACCATTAGCACACATGTATGTCTATCATTGTATCTATGTGTAGTACTAAGTTAATTAGTATTTGTTATCACAGAAGAGAAATTACATGTCTGCTTTGCACAGTCATAAAACATTAGAATTTGAAGAGCTCTTAGCAATCATATAAGCCTCATGATATAGAAGCTTAGAGATGTTTTGAGATTTGATTGAGGACACATACCAAGAAAATACAAAATTTAGCACAAGCTGAGGCCCCATAATTCCTTAACCAGTGCTTTTTCTACATAATGCCATGTCTCACACAAACCTGAATCATCTTGGGGAGTTCATGTTAATGATATAACTGCCAAGTTTACACTAAGAGGACACTCATTCTCTAAGAATATACCTATGAGTGGAACATGGCATTTCCCGCCTGCCCACTGGTCAAGTTACAAACCATGGTCACAGAAAGTTACTACCAGGCAGAAATTCTTTGACTCTCTTAAGAGAGCCTTATGCCATTTTTAAGGTTATGTAAGTCCAGTAGACATTAATGATGCAGAAGAATAACAAGATACTCTGTGGTTTAAGAAAAAATGCCTATCAGGTCGTCCTACAATGTATACCTTTCCGCTGGGGAGGGGGAAGTGGGTAAATCTGCAGCAGTACCAGCACCGGGACTGCATCCCACTCCCTTTGAGCTTTTAAGTGATTTGAAGATTTGGCAGGATTTAGTAACTACAAACTAGGTCAAAGGAGAGGAAACTGCATGAAAGTTATTAAACAAAAATTCATATTGAAAAAGCGGTAAGTAGGACTGGTGACTTGGGTCAAATAATGTGTCCAACGTTTTGTGAATGGAAGGTGGTTCCAAAGAACACATACCAGAAGTTGGAAACCTATCCTGAACCTGACACCATAAGGGGGATCTTAGTATTAATACTTTGTTGTAATGGCTGAGCGCAGGAGAAAGTGTTAAAGATCCTACAGAGGAGATACAACTGAGGCTCTCTGGTTTTTCTCCACCTGGTATAGGTAAGAATGACAAGTACAGTCGATACTTATATAAGCAAGGAAGCATTAAGAAGAGCATCTAATAGCAGAATTAAAGATGAGAGAAAAAAGGGTATGTGCTAGAGGAATCTGTAACCTAGTAAGAATCACAATTTTCCTCCTTCACAATACTTTCTCACTGCATAATTTATTTTTTACACCTACTTTTCCTGAAGTTCCCAGTACATGATTCACACTTTGTTCCTTTGCCTGTCTTAAATTTTGGGGGTAAATAATGGGCATTCTAGATAATATAAGAAATCTAGATACTGAGTTCCCCTCCTCTTTGGAGGCTTGTTGTTGCTGTTTGCCTCATTATTTGTTTAGTGACTTGGCTGGAATATGTGAAAGTGTTAGTCACTCAGTCGTTTCTGACTCTTCGTGACTCCATGGACTTTAGCCCACCAGGCTCCTGTGTCCATAGGATTTCCTAGACAAGAATACTGGAGTAGGTAGCCATTCCCTTCTCCAGGGGATCTTTCCAACCCAGGGATCAAACCTTGGTTTTCCGCATTGCAGGCAAATTCTTTACCATCTGAGCTACCAGGGAAGCATATATTCTGTTGTTGAGAAGTCTCCTTCTCTACAGCATGAAGCTTCTAATGTTGCTCCTCTGGATGCACAGACTTGGGCAGAGTTACCTTTGATGACAGCTGCTTTTCCTTGGGAGTATCTCTTTGACTTTTCTGTCAAGCTCTCAGCCTCCCTCAATATCACACCAAAGATCAAGGAGCAATGTGTCAAATACCATTACACCAAGACAGGGGGCAGCAGTGTAATCTATGAGTTACATGAAAAGACTAAAGATCTCTACTTCACCAGAGTTACTGAAACTGTGCCTGGTATTTTAATTACTTAGAGGGAATTAGGAAGCAATGAAATCTCCATTTTAATTCCATTGATAAAACTAGCTTTTCTGCTTGTGCAAATACAAAGCAGCTATCTTTCTAGCCTGAAAAAGAAAGTGAATAGAATTACATTTCAAATGCTTCTCAAGCATATTCCAAACTTCCCATAGCATTGAATTTCTAAGAATAAGTTTTAAGTGAATGAGTTCTAAAACTTATACTATGTAGCTAATTTTCTATGTTAGTAACTGCTGGAATTCCACTAATAACAGGAGGGAATTGATGAAAACATTTCGGCCTGTAATAATAGCATATAGGTACTATACTCATTTAGATCCAAATTTAAACTCTAGAGAAGATAAATAAAGCAGAAATAGACTTGAAATACTCTTGTTCTTACCAAGATGACTCTTGGATTGTGTCTTGATTTCACCCTTCAGAATACTTCTTCCAGTAGCTTCTTCATACCGCTCTGTCTCTATAAACAGTTTCAAAACACTTTTGTAAGGTACATATTAACATGTGTTTCTCTGTGTGTGTAGTACTCCTTTAATTATTGTTTTAATATTATAGAATGGAATTAAAATGAAATGTCTGGATTGTAGTATCATAGGACCTTAGAATTGGAAGGACTGTAAGCAATCACATAAGCCTCATTATACTGAGGCTTTCTGCCTGGAATACAGGAGATCCAGGTTTGATCCCTGGGTTGGGAAGATACCCTGGAGAAGGGAATGGCAACCCATTCCAATATTCTTGCCTGGAGAATTCCACGGCTGGAGAAGCCTGCTGGGCTACAGTCCACGGGGTCGCAAACAATTGGACATGACTAAGTGACTAACATACAAAGAAATAATGATTTGACCAAGGCCACATATCTAGGTAACAACAAAGCTGATGCATAAACTGATACTTCCATAGTTCTTTAACCAGAGCTTTTTCCATAAAATACAAACTTTTTGCAAACTTAAGTCACCCTAGAGAGTTTATCTTAACAAATAGTGTGCACATTAAGAATACAGTCACATGGTAAGGATATACCTGGTGATGTAGGATATAACATTTTCTCCCAGGGTCAAGTTGCAAATGATAGGCATCATAGTCACAGGAAGTTACTGTGAGGCAGCAATTCTTTGACTTGGCCGGGAATATTTTAATTCTTTTTTAAAAGGTTATATAACTAAGTAAAGTAAGCATCAGTGAAGGTAAAGAAAAACAAGTAATTTGTGGACAGAGATAAAATACTCTCCCAGGTTCTCTTAGCACATAGCCCTTCTCCCCTGAGGAGGAGGAAATGGGTCATCTGCAGGAATGTGAGCATTGGTACTGCATCCCTTTCCATTTGAGTCTTTACATGGTTTTTACTTTTTGCTGGATTCAGAAATGATGATCTATGTTCATTATCAGAAAAAAAAATTATTTAAAAGAATTTTATATTGCAAAAGGAATAATCAGAATTGGTGACTCTGGGTCACCTATTAGGTAAAGTCTTGGGTAGACAAAATTTGGTTCTAATATAGCATGTAAGTGAAGCTTGAAATTGTTACATCCAGAACTTACACATTATGAGTCTTGCTTTGGAGAACTGCCTGAGCCCATGAATATTTCAAGTGTGCACTATTACTGAGGCAGCACAAATTTATTACCACTTCAGTCTAAACAGAGGTGAAGACCATGGGACATCATTACTAAAACTGAAGACATGCTGGATTGGGCAGAACAAGTTTTAGTAATTAAGTTACAGCATTTGTGAAAGTAATGTATACTATAGCAACACAGAATTGGAGAACATTAGCAGACATACTTTAGCTCTCTTCTCTGGTCTTTCTCCAAAGATAAAATTAGAAGAACTGATTCACTTGATTTGAGAAAGCAAAGGATCCTTAGGTAAGCAGGGCGGCAATAAATGATATAGAGTGGAGAAACCTAATCTATTAAGAGTCACAATTTTCTTCCTTCACAATGTTCTCCCACTGCTTTTAAGTTTTTTTTTTTTTTTTAATCCTACTCTGCTTGGTGTTTGTTGAACTATTTTTTTTTTAATGTAACATGATCCAATTTAAATGTTCATTCTATGCTTATTAGTACATTCATAGAGCTGTGTAACACTCACAGTCAATTTTATAGTCTACTTTAGATTTACACTAAACAGATGAAATTCCAGGAAGATTTAGAAATTTTTTTCATATTCTACATATATAGTTCTCTTTATAACATAATTCTTACTATCTTTTCCCAGTTTTATATATGAAGCATGTAAAAATGAATTCATTTATTAAAATTGCTTTTAAATTATTTACATAATTTTGTGCTCTACCAAGAGAAGACAAAGCATGTATGTACAGTGTTTATTATTTCAACCATTTTATTTATAATATCTATTTTTTGTCATTATTTAAAATGACATTTTCTGCTCTTTAATCCCTCTGCTGCCCACGCTATATTTCCATACTTTATATTTGCTCATTCTTTCTTCTGACAGTGTAAAAATACTGAACATCTCTAGTGATTTTTTAAAATTTCAGTTATACTTTCAACTCTGATTTCTATGTGTTGCTTTTCAAAATGATGTATTTCTCTTTGCATATATTCCCTATTTGATAAAGAACTGTCATGAGATCTTCCCTTCTTAATAATGTTTACATTTAGTTCTTTGAACGTATTTGTAACTTTTTAGTTTTGTTCTTTAAGTGCAGTAGCTTGGATCCTCACAAGCAGTTTTTGTTGTATGTATTTTTCCTTCCAGTATGTCACATTTTACTGTTTTTTTGCATGACCCATAATTTTACGCTGAAAACTGAGTATTTTGGATATGCAATATAGCATCTCTGAACACTGACTTCCTTTTTCAAGGCATGTTGTTATTATTTTCTTGCTTATATTCTTATCTATCTGGCTGAAACATTTTACTGAAGTATTCCTTTGCAGTTTGAAGGCACAACTACTGCTCCTCAAGGGAAAAATTCTTGGATATAGTGGTTTTAGCAGTTCTATCTTTTCTACATCTCTGTTATATGGTCTATCTCTTTTGATGTTATCAGCCAGTTCAGTTCAGTCACTCAGTTATGTCCGACTCTTTGAGACCCCATTGACTACAGCTCTCCAGGTCTCCCTGTCCATCACCAACTCCCGGAGCTTGCTCAAACTCATGTCCATCAAGTCAGTGATGCCATCCAACCATCTCATCCTCTGTCGTCCCCTTCTCCTCCTGCCTTCAATCTTTGCCAGCATCAGAGTCTTTCCCAATGAGTCAGTTCTTCACATCAGGTGGCCAAAGTATTGGAGTTTCAGCTTCAGTACCAGTCCTTCCCCAAAAGTCAAAGGGCAGTGTGTCTATCACTTCTACAAGAGTAAAGGCTGTAGCATAATTTCTGAACTACATAACACAACTAATGACTCTATCACAGATGAGAAGGCTAATATGCCTGATAGTTCCATCAAATAGAGAGAAATGGTAACAAATGAATTAACTTTGTGTTAAATTCACCTTGTTATTATCACATTCATCAGGAAGACTTTCTCCTTTTCTATCTAAGCTAGAAATAGAGATTAGAATAGAATTAAATATACTTGAAGTGAAGTGGCTCAGTCGTGTCTGACTTGTTGAGATCCCATTGACTGTAGCCTACCAGGCTACTCCGTCCATGGAATCTTCCAGGCAGGAATACTGGAGTGGGTTGCCATTTTCTTTTCCAGGGGATCTTCCCGACCCAGGAATTGAACCCTGGTCTCCTGCATTGCAGGCAGACGCTTTACTATCTGAGCCACCAGGGAAGCCAGGATGCATCAAGTATGTTCCAAGTTCACTATAGCATTTAATTTTATGGTTTAATTTTTAAATTGATCCTTTCTAAAAATCATATCTAGCTAACTTTTAGATTTCTAGTAAATACCATAATACAACTAATTATGAGGATATTCATGAAGATTTTACCTATATAATAACAACATACAAGTACTATTATCATTAAAAATTCATACTCAAACTCCAAAAAAGGTAAAGAAACCATAAAGATCAGACTTGGAAAGATTAGACTTACCAGGGAGACTCTTTGCTAGGGTCTTCATTTCTGCCATCTGTATACATCTTCCAACAGTATCTTTCAAGTGTTCTAGATCAATTTCTATGGAAATAAACATACCAAAACACTTTGTAAAGTAACCCTAACATATGAGTGTTTCTCTTTGTCTGTATGTATGTGTGTTCACGTGTGGTACTATCTTAATTAGCCTAGTTATTAATAAATATGCATTATAATGGAATATCTTGTTTGCAGAATCATTAAACCTTAGAATTAGAATGGCTGTTAGCAATCATTAAATCTCCATATATTGAAACTTAGAGACATTAACAGTTTGACCAAGACTATGTATCCAGATAATGAAAAACCTGATGCACAGCCTTATGCCTTTAACCAGTGGTTTTTCCATACAGCGCTATCTCTTAAACTAAATTAAAATATCCTGGAGAGGTTATGATAAAAATTAACTGTTAAGTTTAAATTAAAATCAAAATCATACTATAGGGATATATACCAGTGATGTGGAACACAACATTTTTTTCCTCAGGCTATGTTGCAAACTAGGGTCTCCATGGAAATTTACCATGGGGCAGAAATTCTTGGACTTTCCAGGAATATTTTAATGCCCCTTTTATGTTACTTAAGTGTAAACAAAATAGGCATCAGTGATGTAAAAGAATATCAGAATATGTTGTAGACTGAAAAAACGTGCTCTCCCAGGTCACTTGAGCATGTAGACCTGGTAGCCTGGAGGAAGAAATGGTTAAACTTGTAGAAGTACGTGGATTGAGACTGGGTCTCTTTTCATTTGAGTTTTATGTCATTTGAAATTTTTGTTTGATTTAAACTGCAACTAGGTCCAATTATGAGAAAAATACATTAACATTATTAAAGGAGAGTTTATATTGAAAGGGATAATTAGGAATGATCAACCACTGGATCTAAAATATTGTAGCTAATTTGTTTCTAGCTGAGTGTGTACCTGAAGTTAGAAACCTGTTATGACTAAGATGTCCAGATGGAAGTCTTTCTTTGGAGAAATATATGAGCCAGTAAGTACTAAAAAGGTTGTCCTATTTGTGTAGAGGTGGTTACCTGCTGCAGCACCATTGCCAAAATGAAAATACGGTGTGTCTGGTTAGGCAGAACAAGTTTTCAATAATTAACAACATTTTGTGAACGTAATAAGATGTATAGCAAAATGAAACTGGGGAGTATTAGCAGATAGATTTTAGTTTCTCTGGTTCTCTCTCCAAATGGTATACATAACAAGGACTTGCTCATATGCATTAAGGAAGCAAAGATTCCTTAGATAAGTAAGAGGCAATGAGGACAGCGTTTGAGGGAAGGTTAAGTACTATCAATTAAAAGACACATGCTAGAGAAATGTATAACCTAGAAAAGTCAGTTTTCTCCTTTATCATATCCTCCCACTTTTCAAATCTGTTTTTTATCCTATTCTTCTTGACATTCATTGAGTTAGTTTAAAAAAATATATAACATATACAATTTGCCCATTTAAAGTGTTCGTTTCAATGTTTTTAAAGATATATTCAGTTATATGATCATCACCACAATTAATTTTAGAAGAGACTAGACAGTGCTCTTACCCAAAAATGATAATTATATGACATGATGGAAATGTTAGCTAACACTGGGGTGGTCATCATATTGCAATGTACAAATGTATCAACATATCATAAATGTTAAACACACAATGTTATAGATCAATTTTTTCACAATAAAAAAAGAATCTACATCAAAATTATGCTAAGTAAATTCCAGTAATTACAGTGAGGTATAGAAATGCTACCTTTATATAGCATTATTCTCTCCTCTATATTTTTGCACCATTGTTATATATATTATAAGTATAATAACTTATAACCTATAGTCATTGCTTTGTTAAAATTATGATTAACATTTATTTATGTATATGTTTTAATACTTTTATAATTACAGAATTACTTTAACTCAGTCTCTTTTTTATGGGGTTCAGATTACTGTCTGAGGTCACTTGCTTTCAGCCTGAAGAACTTTCTTTTGTACTTTTCATAAAGTGAATCTGCTAGCAATGAATTTTCAGTTTTTTATATTTTAAAATCTCTTTACTTCACTTTTATTTTTTGTGAGGTAATTTGGCTGGATATAAAATTGGGGGTTGATCCCTTTTTTTCTTTTGCATTTTGGTCATCCTATTGCGTTTTGTTCTTCATAGTTTCAGATGAAAAGTCAGCCATAAATCTTATTGGAGTTCCCAATAGAGTAGAAATGCCAGTTTTCCAGAGTGTGTATATTAATTTATACTGCTACCAGCAGTTTCTGAAAGTTCTAGTTGCTCTACAATATTATCATGACTTGATCCTGTCATTCTTTGATTTAAACTCAATGATGGTATGTCATAAAATCCTCATGAATTTAACTCCAATTTTCTAGATTACTAATAAGACTGTACCATTTTCAAATGTTTATTAGTTGTTCAGATACATTCTTAATTTCTGATACAGTGCTTTTGATTTCTAGCATTTATTTTGATTATTTCTTAGAGATTTACTCTATGCATATATTACCTATATATTCTTTCATATAGTCTACATTTTCACAAGGGCCCTCATTATATTAGTGATAGTTAATTTAAATTCCCAGTTTGATAATTCCAAACTTTCTTCTGTATCTGCATCTGGTCTTGATGATTTCTTTGTGTCTTCAGCTTGCATGTTTTGCTCTTTTAGCATGCCATATATTTTAAAGCTATACATGATGTATCAGGTAAAATAACTGAAATATGTAGGTTTTTATTATGATGTTTTATGTTCATCTGGAGAGGAGTTGAGCTATATTTCTGTTTTAATGTAGCAGGTGTCACAGGCTAAAATTTCTTTTTATTTTCCTTTTCTGGTCTCCTCTGTGGTCTTTGGTTTTCCCTAAGGAATACTTCTTTAACGGACCCTAAGCACTGCAGTTTTTCCATTTGTAACCCTCTGTTATTATCCAGGGGTCTTAGTGAAGTAGTTGTAAGGTATGAGAGAGAGGGAAAGCATTCTATAAACCTATGATTAGTTCTCAGTCTTTTATTTACACTTTCCTCTGGGCTGTGACTTTCACAATTGCTTTTCAGCATGTTTACTGAATTAGATAAAACAGAAAGGCTAAAGAGGACTGGACTTGAATATCTTGCTTCCTTGATGCTGAAAGTTCAAGAGGTTAGAGTCTGGCATATCTTTTTCTGAACATCTGTCAGGTTCCAGTAAAGTAGTTTTTCTTAAAGGCAGGCCTGTGTTAAGAATTGCACCTGTGCAATTTTAGATGTTCACTTTTCTCCCCTTTGCTGAAGGCATGAGTAGATTTTACTTCTGATATTTACTCAAGGTACCTGAAAGTGTATGGTATATCCAAGGTTGTGTCGAGAACATTTTTATTGCTCAACCTAGTTCATGTCCAGTTTCCAACAATTATTGAATTACTCTTTAAGTTTTCCTACTAGTTGCTGGCTCCAGTGTTAGTTTGTGTCTAAAAATATGTAATTTCCAGTATCCACCTATCTCCTCAGTTTGAGAGGGGAAATTTGCTCTCTAACGTCAATTCTTTGATGGAACTGAGAAGGGTTGTTGACTTTAAGATTCTTTAGCTGTTTTTGGTTTGGAGTGTGGGAATGAGGACTTCCAAGTTTTTTACATGTTAAACTGGTAAGAAGTTTTGCAAATCTTTAAAAAATACTTATTCCTAGATATTATATTTGTTTTAGTACTAAAACAAATTTCATCATCCCTAAAAAATGTTCATTTTCAATTTTTTGTTCTTGGTATACAGAAATAGAATTGAGTTTTCTAAACTTTTACTCTATATTCAGTAATTTTAATAAATACTGTTGATACAAGAGTTTATCTGTAAACTACAGATTCTTTTAGATTACATACCTCCATAGTTACATTGTCTGAAATTTATGAGATTTCTTTAAATCCTTACAACTTGCATTATTAATTCTTTGTAATATCTATGGTTGCTAGTACAAAAATGAGTTGAAATAGACAAACATATATGTCTCATTCCTAATATTTAAGGAAATATTTTACTATTAAATTGTTGAAATTTATTTGAATTTTTTAAAAAATAAGTGTCAAAGATATATTATGAGCAAAGTTTTACTGAAGTTTAATGATTTTTTTCTTTATTCAATAATGTGGCAATGTTTTCCTATAATGCTTTTTATTCCTTAAAGTTAGTAGTAATATTCCCAGTTTCTAGTCTGATTTAATAGCTTGAGTCTCCTTTCTTTATTCTTCATCAGTCTAGTTAAACTTTTGTTAATTTTGTTGATATAATGTGAGCTTCTTATGGATAGCATATTGTTGGATAATTCTTTTTCCATTTTGTCAATCTCTGTCTTTTGTTTAGAAAGCTTAATCATTTACATTTATGGTAATTAATGAAAAGGAAAGAACTTACTTCTGCCACGTTTCTATTTGTTCTCTGTATTTCTTACATTCTTTTGTTTCTCATTTCCTCTAATACTGCCTTCTTTCATGTTCAACTGGTAGTTTAAGGGACTAGTTTTGTTTCCTTTCTCATTTCTTTTGTGCATATTCTATACATATTTTCTTTTTGGTTACCAAGAGAATTATGCATAACATCTTAAAGTTATAAAAATCTAATTTAAATTGACGCCAACTTAGCTTCAATAACATCCAAAAGCTGTACTCCTATATGGCTCAATCCTTTTTGATACTGATGTTATGAATCATATTTTTATACACTGTGTGCCCAATAATACAGATTTATTATTACTTTTATATATTTTTCCTAAAACTATTATATGAAATTAAAAGTAGAGCTACAAACTAAAACTACAATAATACTGGCTTTTATATCTGAGATGTACTTATCTACACTGGAGATCTTCATTTCTTCATATTGCTTCAAGTTACTGTATAACATTGTTTCACATCAACCTCAAGGATTTCCCTTAGCGTTTTCTATAGAGCAGGTCTAACGGTAATCTCGTTAACCCTAGAAGCTCTCCTATTCTTTGTGGTTGGTTTTGTGCTGGGAACTCCTTCATATTTCCACAAAATTTTCTGACCATTTTGAAGATGACTTTTTCTTAACTGGGAATCCGCTTGGTTACTGTAAATATTTTATTGTTTCTCAAAGTTCTGACAAAGTTAGTTCTAATGGTTTTCTGCCTTTCCCCCTACTCAATCTTTTTCATTGTTTCTGTCACGGATTAAAAGCTTGGGGCCTCCTAGTCTGTCATTTTGCTGACATCTGCCTTAAAATTGTTGTTCAGAAGCTGCCATTGTTACACTAAAAATTATCTTATTAGAAATTAGTTAATGCTTTATTAACGATGCCAAAGCCTTTGACTGTGTGGATCACAATAAACTGTGGAAAATTCTTAAAGAGATGGGAATACCAGACCACCTGACCTGCCTCTTGAGAAACCTGTATGAAAGTCAGGAAGCAACAGTTAGAACTGGACATGAAACAACAGACCAGTTCCAAATAGGAAAAGGAGTACATCAAGGCTGTATATTGTGACCCTGCTTATTTAACTTATATGCAGAGTACATCATGAGAAACGCTGGGCTGGAAGAAACACAAGCTGGAATCAAGATTGCTGGGAGAAATATCAATAACCTCAGATATGCAGATGACATCACTCTTATGGCAGAAAGTGAAGAACTAAAAAGCGTCTTGATGAAAGTGAGAGAGGAGAATAAAAAAGTTGGCTTAAAGCTCAACATTCAGAAAACTAAGATCATGGCATCTGGTCCCATCACTTCATGAGAAATAGATGGGGAAACAGTGGAAACAGTGTCAGACTTTATTTTTTTGGGCTCCAAAATCACTCCAGATGGTGATTGCAGCCATGAAATTAAAAGACGCTTACTCCTTGGAAGGAAAGTTATGACCAACCTAGATAGCATATTAAAAAGCAGAGACATTACTTTGCCAACAAAGGTCCATCTAGTCAAGGCTATGGTTTTTCCAGTAGTCATGTGTGGATGTGAGAGTTGGACTGTAAAGAAAGCTGAGTGCCGAAGAATTGATGCTTTTGAACTGTGGTGTTGGAGAAGACTCTTGAAAGTCCCTTGGACTGTGAGGAGATCCAATCAGTCCATCCTAAAGGAGATCAGCCCTGGGTGTTCATTTCAAGGACCGATGCTGAAACTGAATCTCCAATACTTTGGCCACCTCATGCGAAGAGTTGACTCATTGGAAAAGACCCTGAAGCTGGGAAGGATTGGGGGCAGGAGGAGAAGGGGACGACAGAGGATAAGATAGCTGGATGGCACCACTGACTCAATGGACATGAGTTTGGGTAAACTCTGGGAGTTGGTGATGGACAGGGAGGCCTGGTGTGTTGCAATTCATGGGGTCGCAAAGAGTCGGACACAACTGAGCAACTGAACTGAACTGAACTGAAGTACTTAGTCACTTGGCCACATGAGCTTTAGCATAGGTTTTGTTTTTGGCTGTGCCACACAACTTGTGGAATCTTAGTTCTCTGACCAGGGACTGAACCTGGCCCGTGACAGTTTAAGTCCAGAATCCTAACCACTAGGTCACCAGGGAATTTCCTAGCATAGGTTTTTTAACTATTAGACAGTTGCCAACTTTGTAATACAAAGGTCACAAAGTAGACATATTGCCTATCTAGTGATAGTTCTATTTTTTTCATTGTCTTGTTATCACAAAAGATGATATAAGTAACAATAACTGTGTTTTCTAAAGAACTGATCATATAGCATCTAGTTTATATCATGAAAATTCACAATGTAGGGAAAACTCTTTTTTTTAATGAGCAGGTAAACTCTTAAGCATTACGTAATTAATGTTTGTTTGGCAAAGTAATAAGCAGATGACAAATTCTTTTAAAGATACATATTAATTGATACATAGACTGTTTAATGTAAGAATAAAATTATTACAGCTTTCCCTTGATATCCACAGGAGAGGGTTCTCAGAATCCCCTGTGGATAACAAAACCTAAAGGTGCTCAAGTCTCTTGAATATGGTGCAATATTTTCCTGTAACCTATGAACACTCTCCTACATACTTTAAATCATCTCTAGATTACTTATAATACCTAATACAATGAAAATGCTATATAAATAGTTGTAAATGCTATCTAAACCATTGTCAGTGCATAAACCATTATTTTTTGGAACTTTCTGAAAAATTTCCTTCTGAATATTTCAAATCTGTGGTCAGCTAAATCTGTAGATGTGAAACCCATGGATACAGAAGGCTGACTGTTTATTAAACTGAGAAAGGTTACCTTATGTTTGAATTTCTTATTTTAATAACTGTACAATACAGCAGAAATGCTTTAACTCTTAGAATGTGTTCTCTATTGTACCCAAACATTATAAATCTCTACTTACCTATTACTTTGTTTAAATCTAATTGAAATATTAAGTCATCAATTGATGGATTCATTTCTGGAAGATTCTCTGCTATATCTGGATGTTCTGTGGTTGCTTCTCTTTTAACTGTAAGAATAATAGATTGCCAGATTAGTTGATTCATAACCAATATTTTGTGAGGGAAAATTATACTACATAAAGTTAATTAGAGAGATGTTATCTTACACTTCCCCTTCATGACTCACATCCTTCTGGCAAAGACGCTAGCATAACTCAGTGAAGCAAGGCTACTCAAGACAGACAAGTCACAGTGAAGAGTTCTGACAAAATGTGTGGTCTACTGGAGGAGGGAATGGCAAACCACACTAGCATTCTTGCTGCAAGAAACCCATGAACAATATGAAAAGGCAAAAATATATGACACTAGAAGATGAGTCCCCCAGGTTGGAAGGTGTCCAATATGATACTAGGGAAGAGCAGAAGGCAATTACTAATAGTTCCAGAAAGAATGAAGTGACTGGGACAAAGTGGAAATGACACCCAGTTGTGGATATGTTTGGTGGTAAAAGTAAAGTCCAGTGCTGTAAAGGACAATACTGCATGGCAATCTGGAATGTTAGGTCCATGATCAAGGTAAATTGGACCTGGTCAAGCAGGAGATGGCAGGAGTGAACATCAACATCTTAGGAATTAAAGATATTGTTTGATTTAGTGAGCTAAAATGGAAGGGAATGGGAGAATTTAACTCAGATGACCATTAAAACTACTATTGTGGGCAAGAATCCCTTAGAAGAAAAAGAGTAGTCCTCATTGTTAACAAGAGAATCTTAAATGCAGTACTTGGGTGCAAACTCAAAAATGACAGAATGATCTCAGTTCGTTTCCAAAGCAAGATATTCAACATCACAGTAATCCAAGATTATGTCCCAACCACTAATGCTGAGGAACCTGAAGTTGACCAGTTCAAGACCTACAAGACCTTCTACAGCTAATACCAAAATAAGACATCCTTTTCACCAGAGGGGATTGAAATGCAAAAGGAGGAAGTCAAGAGATACCTGGAATAAAGGGCAAGTTTGGCCTTGGAGTACAAAATGAAGCAGGGCAAAGGCTAACAGAGTTTTGCCAAGAGAACACACTGATTATACCAAACTCCTTTCCAACAACACAAGAGATGACTATATATGGACATCACTAAATGATCAATACCAAAATCAGATTGATTATATTCTTTGCAGCCAAATATGGAGAAGCTCTATACAGTCAGCAAAAACAAGACCAGGAGCTGACTGAGGCTCAGATTATCAGCTCCTTATTGCAAAATTCAGGCTTAAATTGAAGAAAGTAGGGAAAACCACTAGGCTATTCAGGTATGACCTAAATCAAATCCCTTATGACTATACAGTGGAAGTGTCAAATACATTCAAGGGATTAGATTTGATAGACAGAGACAGAACAACTATGGATGGAGAATTTTGACACTGTACAAGAGACAATCCTGTACAAATGACTAAAACCATCCCAAAGGAAAAAAAAATGCAAGAAAGCAAAATGATTGTCTTAGGAGGATATACAAAAAGCTGAGGAAAGAAGAGAAGTGAAAGGCAAGAGAGAAAGGGAAAGATATACCCAACTGAATGAAGAGTTTCAGAGAATAGTAAGGAGGGATAAGAAGGTCTTTTTAAATGAACAATGCAGAGAAATAGAGGGAAAACAACAGAATGGGAAAGACTAGAGATCTCAAGAAAGCTGAACATATTAAGGGAACATTTCATGCAAGGATGGACATCATAAAGGACTGAAACAGTAAGGACCTAACAAAAGTAAATAAAAGTGAAACTGTGGAAAATTCTTAGAGATGGAATTGTTAGAAATTCTTCTAACAAAAGTAGAAGAGATTAAGAAGAGGTGGCAAGAATACACAGAAGAACTTTACAAAAAAGGTCTTAATGACCCTGATAACCATGATGGTGTGGTCACTCAATTAGAGCCAGACATCCTGGAGTGTGAAGTTAAGTGGGCCTTAGGAAGCATTATTATGAGGTAATAATGCTGAGCTATTGAAAATCCTACAAGATGATGTTGATAAAGCATTGCACTCAATATGCCAGGAAATTTGGGAAACTCAGCAGTGGCCACAGGACTGGAAAAGGTCAGCTTTCATTCCAATCCCAAAGAAGGGCAACGGCAAGAAATGTTCAAACTACTGTGCAATTGCCCTCATTTCAGATGGTAGTAAGGTTATGCTCAAAATCCTTCAGGCTAGGCTTAAGCAATACATGAACCAAGAACTTCCACCAAATAAATTGTGGACCTAGGTTTTATTTGATTCTTAAGAAGCACAAATATAATATAAATTAAATTTTCTGTTATACTAAGTCAAAAATCCAAATAAAAAATTTCCAGTCTCTCTAATGGACATGTGTTTGAGCAAACTCAGGGAGATAGTGAAGGACAGAGGAGCCTGGTGTGCTGCAATGGGGTCGCATATAGTTGGACACAACTTGCTCACTAAACAACAACAATCTTTCTAATAATGTCCATTTTTCTAGAAATCCATTTTTGAAGCAAACTTAAAAAATAGATAAATTTATATAAAATATACACACAAAAATACACTACTAAAGAGTTGTAGTAGAAAGTATAAAATATCAAGAGTAATGTCCAATAGCTAAAAAACAAATGCTTCTTTTCCCATCTTGAAACTATGTAACAACATTAAGAATAGCTCTACTGGATAACAACAAATATGTTTTAGCAGATAATGATACTTGATAAGAAATGAAATGTAAATTCTAGGTAAATGTCATGCTGTTAAAAATGAAATAACTGCAACAATTCCATAAGTTTCCTAGATAAATGTCTCCTAAACTTGTTCTCTATGAAACACTATTCCAAAGAAAGAGAAAGACAGTATTTCTTGCTCAACAAATTTAAGAAATAAAGTATAATAATTAGAATATTAAAGACTCCAAGAAATGAGGGGTGCTAACAGCATTATAGCATTTACTAGTTCTGTAGAACTTCAATTTCTCATAAATTATGTTTTAAAATACCCATTCTAAGGAAAAAGTTCAACTAACATAAAGTTGGTGCACATTAAAATGTAATTTTAAACTGTCAAGTATTTTATGATGACTTTTAAAATATGTATATCAATGTAATTCATACTTCTCAATATCTGAGGCTGGTAAACTCCACTTAGTTGAGTTTTATCCTCATATCCTTTAGTTCTTACTAGATCCTCAAGTGAAAATTTCTCATCTGAGAGTTCGTCCACATCTTGATCTACCAATATGAAGAAAACTTTCAATTAAATACAGAAACACTATTGAAACCTATACATTATGGCTTAATTCCAAGGAGATTATAACGTCTGGAGTTTAGGAAAATATTTTTACATCAATAAGGAGAGAAAAATGATTACTCAATAAATGTTAGAAGTTCATTTAATAGATTTCAATTTCTACTCTTGATAAAACTCTGAAAAATCAGAATTACAGATTTACTCCTAGACATTATTGTCTTAATATAGAATATATTTCTGTGTCAATTCAAGAGCTAATATCTTGATTTATGTTGAAGCACTAAAAGATATTCCCATTAAAATTATAAACAAAATCAGAATGTGAATCATTATCATTTTAACAATTACCTAGTTCTGGTAAAGTTGGTATGATAAATATATGGATCAGCAATTATGATGATTTTTCAGCTAATATTTCTTATATGATTAAACACAGATTTGTCATAAAAGTTTTTATATGGCAAAAAATTCAAAATTGTAATCCTAACCTCAGTGAGCTACAACAGAACACAAATAGGCAACTAAATAAAATCAGGAAAACTTACATATACAAACTGAGAAGGTCAACAAGAGACAGAAAATATAAAAGAACCAAACAGAAATTTTGGAGTTGAAGAACACAATGACTGAAGAATTTAACAGAGAGCTTTTTAGTAGCACACATGATCAAGAAGAGGAAAAATAAACAGTGATCTCAAAGACAGGTAAATTGAAATTACCAAGTAGAACAACAAAAAGAAAAAAAGAATGAAAAAGAGTGAAAAAAAAGTCTACAGGACATATGGGATGACATCAAGCAAATATATGCCAGATAGTTATTCCAGAAGAAGAGGAGAATAAGAAAAGGACAGAAAGCATTTTCAAAGAAATAATGGCTGTAAAATTCCCAAAATTGAAGGAAGTGGACATACAAACTTATGGATCCCAAAGAAGTCCAAATAGATTGAACTCAAAGAGACCTACACTGAGACATATACTTAAATTGTCAAAGGTCAAAGAGAATGAAAGAATTTTGAAAGCAGCAAAAGTAACTTATTTCACGCAAAAGAACTTCGGTAAGACCACAATGGATTTCTAAGCAGAACACTTAGAACTACAAAAGCGACAAAAACAATAAAATGGCAATACAAAGTCATTAACAATAAAGAATTACTTTAAATATAAATAAATTACACTCAAAAAACATAGATTGGAGAACAAATGAAAAAATAAGATGTAATTACATGCTGCTGCTGCTGCTAAGTCACTTCAGTCGTGTCCGACTCTGTGTGATCCCATAGACGGCAGCCCACCAGGATCCGCCATCCCTGGGATTCTCCAGGCAAGAATACTGGAGTGGGTTGCCATTTCCTTCTCCAGTGCATGAAAGGGAAAAATGAAAGTGAAGTTGCTCAGTCATGTCCAACTCTTAGTGACCCCATGAACTGTAGCCCACCAGGCTCCCCTGTCCATGGGATTTTCCAGGAAAGAGTACTGGAGTGGGGCGCCATTGCCTTCTCCGAATTACATGCTAACAATATGCAATTACATGCTATTAATAAAAGATTAACCTTAGATATAAGGACACATACAGGCTGAAAGTGAAGGGACAGAAAAAGATATTTCAAGAAAATGGTAACCAAAAGAGATCAGAGGTGGCTATATTAGACGAAAAAGACTAATAGAAAGCTGCCCCAAGACACAAAGAAGGTCATTACAAAATGATGAAAGAATCAATTCAACAGGATATAAATACATATAAATACTTACTAATACATATATGCATCCAATAATGGCTCACTTGAATATATAAACCAAACACTGACAGATCTGAAGGGAGAAATAGATGGCAAATCAAGAATAGAAGGAGACGTTAATATTCCATTTACAATAATGGATAGATCATTCAGACAAGAAATATGTAATGAAGACTCAGTAAAGATAAATAAAATCAGTAAAGAAACAGAGGGCTTGAATTATTTGAGTGCAAATGGACTTGAGATATCTACAGAGCATTCCACTTAAGAGCAGTAAAATACACATTCTTCATAAGCACTCTTCTTCAGGACAGATCACATTCCAGGTCACAAAACAAATCTTAACATGTTTAAAATTAAAATCACTTCAAGTATCTTTTCTAACTACAGTGGAAAAAAACTATGAATAAATAATGGAAGAAAAATGAAAAATTCACAAACACATGGAAATTAAACAACACAATCTTGAACAACCACTGGATCAAAGTAGAAATCAAAAGGGAAATTAGAAAATATCTCCAGAGAACAAAAATGGAAACACAATATACCCAAACATATAGGATGTACAAAAACACTATTCAAGAGGGTAGTTTATAGTAATACACACCTAGATTAAAAAAGAAGAAATATCTCAAAGACCAAAAGATTACACCCAAAGGAACTAAAAGAATAGTAACAAATTAATGTCAATGTTATCAGAAGTAGGAAATAATAAAGATGAGAGCAGAAATAAATGAAATAGAGAACAGAAAAACAGTAAGAAAAAATGATAAAACTAAGAGGTGATTTTTGGAAAAGACACACAGAAACTGACAAACTTTTAGCTAGACTGTCTAAGAAATAAAGACTCAAAGAAAATGAGAAGTGGAAGAGAAAACATTACAACTAATGCCACAGAAATAAATATGCTGTAAGGGACCATTATGAACAAGTATACACCAACATACTGAACAACCAGGAGCAAAGGAATAAATTCCTAGAAACATACAGCCTACCAAGACTGAATCATGAGGAAACAGAAAGACTGAACAGATCAGTAACAAAGAAGAAGACTCGGCAGTAATCAAAAACCTACCACCACCACCAACAACAAAAGCCCAGGACCAGATGACTTCATTGATGAATTTTACCAAACATTTAAAGAAGAATTAACAGGAACTATTCTTAAACTCTCCCCCAAAAAACAAAAAGAAACAATTCTAAAATCTTCATGATGGCAACATCATCCTGATTCCAAACCCAGACAAAAAAGCTACAAGAAACAAAAACTAAAGGTATTGACATTTCTTTAATGAAAATAGATACAACAATCCTTAACAAAATATTAGCAAACCAAATTTTGCAGCACATTAAAAGGATCATATACCACCACCTAGTGGGATTTATATAAGAGATGCAAGGATGGTTTGGTTTAACATTTGCAAGTAAATCAATCTTTCACATCACGCTGACAGAATGAGGGATAAAATTACATTATCATCTCAATAGATGCAGAAAAACATTTTACAAAATTCAACAAAATTCGATACTCTTTCACGATAAAAATCGTCAACAAACAGGCTTGGGAAGGAAGAAGAAAATTCTTGTGATTTGCAGATGATACAATTTTATATATAGAAAATCTCAAAGACTCAACCATGAAATTGTTGGAACTAATCAATGATTTCAGTAAAGTTGCAAGATACAAAATTAACATATGGTAATCAGTTGCATTTCTACATGTTAATGATAAAATACCTGAAAAGTTCTCCACAGAATTAGGAGAAAAAAATCCTAAATTTTATATGGAATCACAAAAGAAATCAGATAACAAAGGC
The DNA here is from genome assembly GCA_024291935.2 of Okapia johnstoni. Lineage (NCBI taxonomy): Eukaryota > Metazoa > Chordata > Mammalia > Artiodactyla > Giraffidae > Okapia > Okapia johnstoni. The sequence goes on from CM044324.1 coordinate 12,571,825, forward strand.
AATCCTGAAAAAGAACAAAGTGGGAGATGACACATTTCTTGATTTCAAACTATACTCCAAAGCTATAGCAATAAACATATTATGGCACTGGCATAAAAACAGACACATAGACCAATGAAAGAAAGTAAAGATCCTCAAATTAAATGTCCAAGCAAATTAAATGCTTGGTCAACTACTATTGAACAAGAGTGCCAAGAACACCCAGTAGGAAAAGGATAGTCGCTTCAACAAATGATGTTGAAAAAACTGCATATACACATGCAAAGAAATGAAATTGGACCCCTAATTTATGCCATTCACAAAATTAACTTGAAATAGAGCAAGGACTTAAACATAAGACTTGATTCTGCTAGAGGAAAATGTAGGGAAGAAACTCCTTGACAGTGGTCTTGGCAATGATTGTTTTAAATATATGTAACACCAAAGCACAAACCACAAAAGAAAAATTCAACAAATGGGTCTACTTCAAAGTTAAAAGCTTCTGCACAGTAGAAGAAACAACACAATGAAAAGGCAATCAATGAAATAGTAGAAAATTTTAGAAACCATGTATCAGATAAAGGGTTAGTATCTAAAACATAGATTTCATACACCCTAATAACAAAAAATCAAACAATCCAATTTTTAAAATGTGCAGAAAAACTAAATATTTTTCTTAAAGAGGCATACAAATGGCCAACAAGTATGTGAAAATATGATCAACAATATTAATCCTCAGAGAGATGCAAATCAAAGATACCACATTGAGATACCATTTCAAACACGTTGGAATGGCTATCATCAAGAAGACAAGAGATACAAGTGCTGGCAAGAATACAATGACAAGGGAATCTTTGTATACTGCTAGACGGAATGTAACCTGGTCCACCCACTTTGGAAATGGAGTTTCCCCCTCAAATTAAAAGTAGATTGAACTTCTGATCCCTCGATCCTACTTCCAAGTACCTACTCGAAGGAAATAAATACAGGATTTTGAGGAGCTTTATGCATTTTTTCTCAGCATTAATCACAACAGGAAGATATGAACATATCCTAACAGTCCATCAATGGTTGAGTGGATAAAGAAGATGTGGTGTATGTATATGTGTATATATATATGGAGTATTAATCAGCCATTTGAAAGAAGGACATCCTGCCATTTGAGACAACATGGGTGAGTCCTGAGTGCATTTTTCTAAGAGAAATGAGTCATAAAGAGAAAGAAAAATACACTACGGTATGATGCTGTTAAACTGCTACACTCAATATGCCAGGAAATTTGGAAAATGCAGCAGTGGCCACAAGACTCGCAAAGGTCAGTTTTCATTCCAACCCTGAAGAAGGGAAATGCCAAAGAATGTTCAAACTATTACACAATTGCACTCATTTCACATGCTAGGAAGGTAATGCTCAAAATCCTTCAAGCTAGGCTTCAACAACACATGAACCTAGAACTTCCAGATGTACAAGCTGGATTTAGAAAAGGCAGAGGAACCAGAGATCAAGTTGCCAACCTGCACTGGATCATAGAAAAAGCAAGAGAATTCCAGAAAAACTTCTACTTCTGCTTAATTGAGTACACTAAAGCCTCTGACTGTGTGGAACACAAAAAATTGTGGAAAATTCTTAAAGAGATGGGAATACCAGACCACCTGACCTGCCTCTTGAGAAACCTGTATGCAGGTCAGGAAGCAACAGTTAGAACTGGACAAGGAACAGCGAACTGATTCAAAATTGGGACAGGAGTTCGTCAAGGCTGTATATTGTTACCCTGCTTATCCAACTTATATGCAGAGTATATCATGCAAAATGCTGGGCTGGAAAGAAGTACACGCTGGAATCAAGATTTCCAGAAGAAATATCAACAACATCAGATATGCAGATGACATCACTCTTATGGCAGAAAGCAAAGAGGAACTAAAGAGTCTCTTGATGAAAGTGAAAGAGGAGAGTGAAAAAGTTGGCTTAAAACTCAACATTCAAAAAATGAGGATCATGGCATCTGGTCCCATTACTGCATGGCCGATAGATGGGGAAACAATGGAAACAGTGAAAGACTTTATTTTCTTGGGCTCCCAAATCATTGTAGATTGTGACTGCAGCCATGAAATTAAAAGATGCTTGCTCCTTGGAAGAAAAGCTATGATAGAGCTATACAGCATATTAAAAGGCAGAGACATCACTTTGCCAGCAAAGGTCCATTTAGTCAAAGCTATGGCTTTTCCAGTAGTCATGTATGGATATGAGTTGGACCATAAAGAAGGCTGATCGTTGAAGAATTGATGCTTTTGAACTGTGGTGTTGGAGAAGAGTCTTCAGAGTCCCTTGGACAGAAAAGAGAACAAACCAGTCAATCCTAAAGGAAATCAATACTGACTATTCATTGGAAGCACTGATGCTGAAGCTGAAGTTCCAATACTTTGGTTACCTGATGCAAAGAGTTGACTGACTGGAAAAGACCATGATGCTGGGAAACTAACGGCAGTAGGAGAAGGGGAGACAGGATGAGATGGTTGGATGCATCACCAAAATCCATGGACATGAATTTGAGCAAACTCTGGGAGATGGTAAAGGACAGGGGAGCTTGGCATGCAGTAGTTCATGGGGTTGCAAAGAGTTGAACATGACTGAGCAACTGAACAACAATAAATCATCTACATGTGGAATCTAAAAAAGCAAAATTTGTAAAAACAGAGTAAGAAATTGTGGTTAACCAGAGGATAAGGGGTGAGGCAATACAAAAGATGTTGTACAAACTTGAGTAGTAAATAGAGATCTGAAGCACAGCATAATGAATATAGACAATATTGCACTATAATCACCAAATGATAATAGACTAGAATTTAATTATTACAACCAATAAAATGAAAAAATAATTATGTAATGTGATAAAGGTGCTAATTACCACTACAATGGCAATTGCATTACAATATACAAATGTATTAAATTAGTATGTTGTACACCTTAAATTTACAGGTTTTATGTCAAATGTACACTAAATCAGAAAAGAAAACAATGTGTACATGAAAAGAAAAAAATGTGTACATGAAAGGTTGTTAAATGATAAATAATAAGGATTAAATCATACAGGATGTTGAAATGCTAAAATAATAATAGTGAGAGGACTTCTGGGATTTCCAGGTGGCTCAGTGGTAAAGAATCTGCCTGCCAATGCAGGAGACACAGGAAATGCCGGTTCGCTTCCTGGGCCGGGAAGGTCTCCTGGTGGAGGAAATGGCAACCCACTCCAGTATTCTTGACGGGAAAATCCCATGGACAGAGGAGCCTAGCAGGCTACAGTCTGTGGGGCCACAAAGAGTTGGACACTACTGGGCATATATGCATGAGAGGATGTCTACTTCTTGTCAGACATGTAAATAGCTTGGAAGTCATTACTTCTATTCTCACAATAAGAAAAATCTTAGCAAATGTTTTAAATTAAACATCTTTTTTCTTATTTGGGCTTCCTTGATAGCTCAATTGGTAAAGAATCTGCCTGCAATGCCAGAGACCCCGGTTCAATTCCTGGGTCAGGAAGATCTGCTGGAGAAGGCATAGGCTACCCATTCCAGTATTCTTGGGCTTCCCTTGTGGCTCAGCTGGTAAAGAATTCACCTGCAATGCGGGAGACCTGGGTTTGATCCCTGGGTTGGGAAGATCCCTTGGAGAAGAGAGGAAAGGCTACCCACTCCAGTATTCTGGCCTGAAGAATACTGAAGAGGGTACAGTCCTGGAGAATTCATGGCTATAGTCCATGGGGGTCGCAAAGGGTTGGAAACAACTGAGCGACTTTCACTTTTTCTTATTTAAATCAAGGCAAAACGCTGCCCCCCAAACTGGAGGCAGACGTGCATAAAAGCAGGTTATTGGCAGCTGAAGCGCAGGAGCAGAAGCTCACAGCTGGAGTCAGTACTAGCGAGAATGAGAGTGTCAGTTGCTCAGTCGTGTCTGACTCTTTGTGACCCCATGGACTGTAGCCTGCCAGGCTCTTCTCTCCATGGGATTTTCCAGGCAAGAATACTAGAGTGGGTTTCCATTTCCTTCTCCAGGGGATCTTCCCAGCTCAGGGATCAAACCTGGGTCTCCTGCATTGCACACAGACTCTTACCATCTGAGCCACCAGGGAAACCTACGAGCTGCTGAAAGTTCAGTGTAAACTAACTTGAATCTTACTGGTATTCCCACATCATTATGACTTTTATGTCTAGGAAACCCAACCAAGTTCTCAGGATGAAGATCAGAGAAAAACCTTCATACGCTTCCAACAGAGGGAGGGGAAAGGAACTGCTTTTCAAAATGCTGTTCTGCTTAACAAAAGACTGCCTTCAAGGGAAACTACTTTACTAGAGCTTAACCAAAACAGTTTATGAGAACCCAACAGACCTTAAGAAAAGGAAGTATTCAACATAGGGGTGAGTAGATATACGATCTCAGCCCTTTCCAGCCTTCCTTCTCTTACCAAACACCTAGGAGAGACATGAGAAACACTTTGAAGGTTGGAGCCCAGAGACACAGGCTTATTCAGACACAGGCTGAAACCTAATCAGAGGATTACAGAATCCTTCTGCTTCCCTGACATCTTACCACCATATTAATAGGGCTCCTATATAATAGCAAATTACAGCTAAAAGAACAGCAAGTCACAGACCCTATTTAAGGAATCTAAAGGGAAACCCAAAGATACCAGGGGAGACAAAAAAGAGAGAATAAAGGAACTTTTAGCTTATAACACCTACAGCTACAGTAAACAAAAAATACAGACTAATATCTAGCCAGAGAAACATGAAGCCTCACACTAAAGGTCTATGTACTTCAGTACCTTTTACCCAATGTATCATGTCTGGATTTGAACAACAACAAAACGTAAGACATGCTAAAAATAAAAACCCAATCTGAAGAGTACCAGTAGCAGACTCACATGACAGAAATTTGAGCATAATCACAGGAGTATCTGAAGTAATTATGACTAATATGCTATGAGTTTTTGTAGAAAAAGAGACAACATGTAAGAACAGAAGAGTAATTTAAGAAGAAATATGGAATCTCTAAGAAAAAAATCACAAGGAAATGTTAAATATCTAAAATACTGCAACAGAAATGTAGAATGTCTCTGATGTCTTCATTAGTAGACTGGAACACAGTCAAGGAAAGACTCAGTGAGCTTAACGATATGACATCAGAAACTTTCCAAACTGAAAAGAGAAGATAAATGGAAAAAAAAGGAACAGGATATCAGAGGTCTTTTGGACAATTATCAAAGGCATAACACATACATAATGAGGATACCAGAAGGAGAAGAAACAATGCAACAGAAGACAGATTTAAACAATGGCAGAGAATTGTCCAAAGTTAATGACATTCAAACCAGTGAGCATAGGAATTCAGAGAACATCTAAAAAGATAAACGCAAAAAAATCGACACCTATTCATATCATAATCAAAATGCAGAAAATCAAAGACAAAGGGAAAATCTTAAAAGACTTTAGGGCAAAACAAAAACAAAATACAAATATACCTTATTTGTAGAGGGATAAGGATAAATCCCTTCATCAAACTTCTCATCAAACTATGCTAGCAAGAAGAGAATGTAGAGAAATTTAAAGTGTCTAAAGAAAAAAAATCAACCAACCTAGAATTTTATTAATTTGAGACAAAGCAGACTTCAGAGCAAGAAAAATTACCAGAAATAAAGAGAGCCCTACATGGTAATAAAGGGGGTCAATATCTAAGAAAACATAACAATCCTTAATGAGTATGCACCTAACAACAGAGCAACAAAATACATGAGGCAAAAATAGAACTGCAAGGAGAAAATGACAAATGTAGTACATTTGCTGCTTTCAATACCATCTTATCAGTAACTGACAGATACAACAGGCTGAAGATCCATACCTTAACAAATTTAAAAGAACAAAAGTCATGTGAAATATACTTTCAGATCACAATAGATTTAAGCTCTATTATTCCAATGCAAAAACTAGATAAATATCTCTCACAAATAAGATGCAAAATCCTCCACAAAATAATAACCAATGAAGTGAAACAATGTATAAAAATGATTCTACATCATGACCAAGGAGGATTTATTCCAGGTATACAATGCTGACTCAATATTTAAAATCAATTAATGTAGCTCATCACATCAACAGACAAGAGAAAAAAATCATTTGATCAATCAGAGTTGCAGAAAAATTATTTTAAAAAATATAAACCCTGTTCATGATAAAAACTAAGCAAAGCAAGAAGAGTGGGAACTTCCTCAATTTGATAAATGACATCTACCAAAAACCAACAGATAACATCACACTTAACAGTGGAAAACTAAATGCTATCATTATCATATCAGGATAAATCAAGGATGTCTCTTCTCACAACTTCTACCCAGTATCATAGTGAAGTGAAAGTGAAAGTCACTCAGTTGAGTTCAACTCTTTGCAGCTATAGAGTCCTTTGAATTCTCCAGGCCAGAATACTGGAGTGGGTAGCCTTTCCCTTCTCCAGGGGATCTTCCCAACCTAGGGATCAAACCCAGGTCTCCCGTATTGCAGGCAGATTCTTTACCAGCTGAGCCACAAAGGAAGCCCCAAAATACTGGAGTGAGTAGCCTATCCCTTCTCCAGGGGATCTTCCCAACCCAGGATTCTTTACCAACTGAGCTATCAGGGAAGCCCTACCATAGTGAAAGTCCCAGCTAATGTAATAAATCAAGAAAAAGACATAATATGTTTATAAATTGAGAAAAATAAACAAAACTCTTCTTGTTGAACAACAGCAACAAAACTCCTGGAATTATAAGCTGGCTATAGCACGATTTCCAGATACACATTAATATACACAAGTCAATTGATTTCCCATATATCAGCAGTGAACAAGTGAAATTTGAAATTGACCACAGTACCATTCATATTAGCATCAGTAATGAAATCTAACAGATATAAAGGAGTCATCAAAGATTTAAAGTAGAGATTTTTCCATTTTCATGGATAGGAAGTTTCAATATTGTTAAACTTTCAGCTCTTTCCAAGTTGATTCAGTGTAATCCCAATCAAAATCCCAACAAGTTATTTTGTGCATATTGATAAACTGATTCTAAACTTTATATGGAAAAGCAAAATACCTACATCAGCTGACACAATATTGAAGAAAAACAAGGTGAGAGGACTGATGCCACCCAACTTCAAGACTTACTAAAAGCTACAGAAATCAAGACAATTGGTGAAAGAACAGTTAAATATGTCAAGACAACAGAACAAAGAGATATAGACCTATACAAATATAGTCAGTAATTTCGGACAGAAAAGCAAAACTATTCAATGGAGAAAGGATTGTTTTTTCAACAAATAGTACTGACACAACTGGACAGCCAAATGTAAAAAAAAAAAAAAAAGTGAATCTAGACATAGATGTCACACCTTACCAAGAATTAACACAGAATGGATTATAGACCTAAATATAAAATACAAACCTATAAATGTCCTAGAAGGTAACATAGATGAACATTTTGGGGATCTCAAGTTTGGTGTTGACTTTTCAGGTAGAACACCAAAAGCACAATCCAAAAAAAAATTCAATAAGTTGGAATTTATTAAGAAAAATACAGATATGACTTATGTTCTGTGAAAGACACTGTTAAGAGAGTGATAATACAAGTCACAGGCTGGGAAAAAATATTCCCAGAACATATATATGAAAAAGATTTGTTATCTAAAACATACAAAACTCTTAAAACTCCACAATTAGAAAAGAACACAATTATAAAATGGGCAAAAATGTGAACAGATACTTTATCAAAGAAGTCATTTAGATGGCAAATAAGAATATGAAAAGATGTTCTACACACACACACACACACACACACACACACACACACACACACATATATATATATAATAAGGGCATTGAAAATTAAAAGAACAGTGAGATATCACTACATAACTATAGCTAAAATCCAAATGCTGAAAACAACAAATGATCTCAGAAATTTGGAGCAATGGGGAACTTGATTTATAGCTGGGAGGGAAGCAACACACTACAGCCACTTTGAGGACGGTTTGGCAGTTTCTTACGAAGTTAACAGCTTTACCATATGATTTAGCAACAGTGTTCCTAGGTATTTACCTAATAGTGTTGAAAATTTATGTTGCCACAAAAGTTATATAGTATCCAGCAGGTGTTAAGTTGTTTGTACACAATTAATAAAGAAGCTGTTTGGCTTTTCTTGTGGTTTAGGATCATTATGACAAAAACTACTGACATCATACAAAACACCATGAACTTCTGTCTGAACTGTTTACAGAAGACAGAAGACTGTATACAGAAGACTGTATAAATACTTATCATAAGAAAGCAAATATGGCTATACTATTATCAGATAAAATAAATATTAAGGCAAAAAATGTATTCGTAGAGATAAAGAATATACTTTTAAAGAGATGAAGGCTCATGTTTACCAAGTAAATATAACAAGTATAAATTCATACACATTTAATAACATCATTTCCAAATATATAAACCAAGCTGGCAAAAAACTACTGGGAAACACAAAGAAATCCATAATCATACATGGAAAATATAACATATATCTCTTAGTAACACAGAATAACCAGAACTTCAATTAAAGAAGAAGTGAACAACACAGTAAATATATTTGATGCAACAGATGTATACAAAAGATATGATTAAATATTCACAAACCTAAGACAGAGGATTTTTTGCTTTTTACTTTAATTAAAAATAAATTAATATTGAAAATTATCATACTTACTATTCAGGGTTTCCATTTTGCCAGCTCTAAGTTTCTCAGTTTGAGACTGGCTTTTTGATCCAACTTCATCCTTGGATGATACATTTCTTGCTTTCTGAGCTACAAGAAAGATATTTTTAATCCATTAAGTAGAGAACTGGATTTACTGAAAATCCTCCGTAATTCAAACACACTTCCAATTATCCGGGAATATTTCTTCTCATAGTTTGAAACAATAAAGTCAAATACCACATTATTGAGATAGTGAATTACAGAGTAAGTATGTGGAGTGTAGAGAGATGTGAAATGTAGAGAGACTTTTCAAAAGAATAGTTTTATGAGGTATTTACATTTTAGGATTAAATGTGGTATTTTCTTAACAGATATGGGTGAGAAAAAAACCAAATGATAAATAGTACATTTAAATATTTAGAAGATTTATATCGGATTAAAAAATAACTAATTAGGATGTCCCTGGTGGCACAGTACATAAGAATCTGCCTGCCAATGCAGGGGACACGGGTTCAAACCCTGGTCCAGAAAGATTTCATAAACAGTGGAGCAACTAAGCCCACGCACCACAACTACTGAAGCCTGTATGCCCTAGAGCCAGCAAGTTGCAACTACTGAAGCCTGTGTGCCTAGAGCCTGTGCTCAGCAATGAGAAGCTATCACAAAGAGAAGCCTATGCATCACAACAAGAGAGTAGCTCCTGCTCTCTGCAACTAGAAAAATCCCGAGTGCAACAATAAAGATCCAATATAAATAAATACAGCAGTGTGTATATGTAAAATAAAAAAATAAAACATTGCTGGAAAAAAATTAGGGAAGGTTTAAATAAATAGAGAAATATATTTTAAAACAAAAAAGTCCAAAAACTAAAAACAACCAAGCAATTATATACAACTAAATCATAATATGAAAAGGTTAAGAATAAAGGTATAAAAAATCATTCCATGCAAATAGTTACATAAAGATACTATGCCAACATCAGATAAAATAAAGGTACAAAAAATTACTACAAAATGTCCATCATAAAGGCAGAATTTCAGTTCACTAAGAACATATAACAAATTAAAATTGCATACTTATTATACATACTTGTATGTAATATATCATCTATATATATATGATATAGATCATGCATCTGTATTTTTATATATAATAAAGCTTTAGAAACATAAAACTGAAACTGAGAGAACAAAGAGTAATGGAAAAATAAACACAATAGTTGAATTTAACATACCTTTCTCACAAATGATAAAATAAACATAGAACTTCAATGAAATTAAGATGGTAAAAACACCATAGCCAATCAACTTCGCCTAATGGAGAACATACATACACAAACATGTATATGTTATGTATATGTGTGCATATAAGTATATATGATGCATATATAGCATATATTCCTGTGATCAACTGAATAAATATTAAAGAGCTAGAGAAAATTAATTAAAAATCATTATATGATATTCTTACTACAAAGTCTCACTTTTCTGGCAGTTCCAAGTGTCTTAATTTGAGATGAGTTTTATAAGATTTAAACTTTTTCTTTAAGTTTAAGATTTCATCTGACATCTCATCCATTTTCTCAGCTACAAGTATAGAGGCTCTTAATCTAATAAAAAGTAAAACAGCTGGACTGTGAAATCTTTGGATTATTAATGTATACCAAAATTAAAGTTTCCATCCAATTTTACAACAAGTAAATACACACAATTTAAACAAATGATCAAACCATCCTCCCCTTGCCCACCCCATCCCCTAATCAGATAACGCATTTTCAAAATGGACTATGATTTTATAAGCATAAAATCACCAGAGTGCTTTCTTCAAAGTATATGGAAGACTTGTTACTGCATACAAACGCTTAAAAAGTTGTAATTAGACTTTATTGTACTAAGGATATTCATATTTAAAAATACTTTAAAACTTTTAACAACATATACAACAGGTTTAAAAGTTAAACTGATTAAAAAGTAATAATTCCAAAATAAGGAAAGAAATGGAAAGAAACCTGGATCAGGTACAAAAATTAGAAAGCACCCAAAAAAGGAAATACTTAAATTTAAATATATTAGTAAGTACAATAATTATAAGTGGATTACCTGTTGTCAGGCTAGACAAAGACAGTCACACTGGATTTATAAGCAATTTAACTATAATCTATAAGAGATGTCACTGGTTTATAAGAATATAGAAACTGGAAAATAAAGAGGTGAAAAAAGATATGCAAATATGAACTGAAAGAAATCTGCAGTAGTTACATCAACATCATACAAACTAGGATTTTAATCAAAAGACATTACTGGAGACAGACTAAGATGGTACTGTTTATAAAAAGAAAATGTGGAATCCATAAGGACTATCAGACATTTTTATTTGTATGCTCTTAACAACGCAAACAGTATAAGGAAAAAGGACAATGCTACAAAAATAGCTAAATCCACAATCATAGTGGGAGAATTCAGTACAGACATTGCTCCATAATGGATAGAAGAAACAAAATTTGAAGAAATCAAGTAAAAGGAATTTAAATAACACAATAAAAACTTGACTTTGATGCCTATAAGCTCACACATTCATGAAGATAATTCTGCTTAAAACAAGTAAAATGAGTGCTCGCTTCGGCAGCACATATACTAAAATTGGAACGATACAGAGAAGATTAGCATGGCCCCTGCACAAGGATGACATGCAAATTCATGAAGCGTTCCATATTTTTTGGCTGATTCATGTCAATGTATGGCAAAAACTACTACAATATTGTAAAGTAATTAGCCTCCAACTAAAATAAATAAATTTATTTAAAAAAAAACAAGTAAAATGCAAAATAATTTAATAACATTCATAATAATATTTACCACTGAGTCTTTTCCTTCTAGCAGTTCCAAGTGTCAGGCAAAAGATTTTCATTTGATACCTCATTAATTTTCTGGGCTTTAGGAAGAATGGCTCATAAAAATACTAAATAGAGAATCAGAAATCTGCAGTGGAACCTCTAGCTTTACAATTTATGTTAGTTATCCAACAATATTGTACCTTATCTTTAAATGATATAAAGAAGTCATTGTCTATTTGAAGTGCAAACATTATGTGAATACGTTTTACACACGTGTATATGAAGCAGTCATTAATTTCCAGATATACAGACACATCAAATATATTTAAAACAACAGTGAGAACTGGACATGGAACAACAGACTGGTTCTAGATTGGGAAGTGAGTGTCAAGGCTGTATATTGTCACCCTGCTTATTTAACTTATATGCAGAGTGCATCATGAGAAACGCTGGGCTGGATGAAGCACAAGCTGGAATCAAGATTGCCGGGAGAAATAACCTCAGATATGCAGATGATACCATCCTTACGGCAGAAAGTGAAGAACTAAAGAGCATCTTATGAAAGTGAGAGAGGAGAGTTAAAAAGTTGGCTTAAAGCTCAACATTCAGAAAACTAAGACCATGGCATCTGGTTCCATCACCTCATGGCAAATAGATGGGGAAACAGTGGAAAGAGCGACAGACTTTATGTTTTTAGGCTCCAAAATCACTGCAGATGGTGACTGCAGCCATGAAATTAAAAGACGCTTAATCCTTGGAAGGAAAGTTATGACCAATCTAGACAGCATATTAAAAAGCAGAGACATTACTTTGCCAACAAAGGTTCGTCTAGTCAAGGCTATGGTTTTTCCAGTAGTCATGTATGGATGTGAGAGTTGGACAGTGAAGAAAGCTGAGCACTGAAGAATTGATGCTTTTGAACTGTGGTATTGGAGAAGACTCTTGAGAGTCCCTTGGACTACAAGGAGATCCAGTCAATCCATCCTAAAAGAGATCAATCCTGGGTGTTCATTGGAAGGACTGATGTTGAAGCTGAAACTCCAATACTTTGGCCATCTCATGCGAAGAGTTGACTCATTGGAAAAGACTCTAATGCTGGGTAGGACTGGGGGCTGGAGGAGAAGGGGACGACAGAGGATGAGATGGTTGGATGGCATCACCAACTCGATGGACATGGGTTTGTGTAGACTCCGGGAGTTGGTGATGGACAGGGAGGACTGGTGTGCTGCAATTCATGGGGTCACAAGGAGTCGGACACGACTGAGCGACTGAACTGAACTGAACGATATATTTAATTTGGAACTACTATTACTATAAACATTATTATAAATACTTACATTTAAAATTATTATTTAGTTTTCTTATAGCATTTGTAGTTTTGGATAAAGCTTAAAATTTTTGGTGTTAAATATGGCCAAGGAAAACACATATCGTGATAAAGAACATAGTGAGAGACTGAAAAAAATATATCAGATAGGAAAAATAGTGGAATTACACTTAAATAAATCAATAATCAGACTATATATGATTATGAGAGGTAATTAAAAGATCAGGCTGAATTCTATAAGTTTCTTACCAGAAATTCAGCAAAATCACAAAGATATAGGAAAATTAAAGAAACAGGATAGAGAAAAATGCATCATGCAAAAAATACCAACCAAAAGAAAGTTTGTGGAGCTACACTGATAGCAGATAAGGTAGTTTTAAAGGAAAATAAATCAACACTATAAAAATAATGAAGTCTCTCCCTTAGGATAAAATGCTCTGTCCCCAAGAATAATATCACTTTAAAATTTATATACACAAAAATAATAGAATAGCACAAGATATAAACCAAAGCCTGTGACAACTACAAGAATAGAGAAATCCACAAAGTGTAAGATATAACACAGTTAATTCAGAGATTACAAAAGAAAGAGATAAATCATCAATAAAGATCTGAAGTACAATGAAAATGTACAATGAGCATTGGCAAAGTACAAACTAGAATGGTCTTCCGCGTAGCTCAGTCGGTAAAGTCGGACTGCAATACACGAGACCTGGGTTCAATCCCTGGGTTGGGAAGATCCCCTGGAGAAGCAAATGACAACCCATTCTGGTATTCTTACCTGGAGAATTCCTTGGACAAAGGAGCCTGGCAGGCTGCAGTCTATAGGGTCGCAAGAGTCGGACACGACTGTGCGACTAAGCGCACAGCGCACACATTCAGCGCTGCGCATGAGAGTAATTACTAAATAAGCAAATGGTTGAAGATATATTCATAAACAAAAAACAGCGTTCTGAAATTAAGTACATACAGTTTATAAGATTTATGTTTAATTACTTACCATCAAGATTCTCCTTTTTGATAGCTCTAGGTTTCTGAGTTTGGGATTGCTTTCTTAAAAACAAATTCTTCTCAGGATGTAGATTTTCAACTGTTATCATATTGTTTTTCTGGGTTTGAAAAGGATATGCTAGGTAGAAAAAAATACATGTATAATGGAACTTCTGAATATGCCAAATAATCATATTTTATTTGCATAGAGCTGAACTAAGAAACATCATTGTGAATAATTTTCATGAGTGTGTGTGAAAGCAGTTTTGTTACTGAGTAATTATTAACTGTGCAAATACCAACAAAAAGGTAACTATTTTTGCCATTGCATGAAGATCCACCTGGGCATTTTGGGGAAATGCTAGACAAGACTACAAAGCTTGTTGGGGAGTACTAGCTGGTCAATTGCAAGAGTTTGAGGGTCCAACAATGCACTGTGCTAGCCACAGCAATGAGCCTCAGGAAGTGCTACATCAAGAATACCAGGGAGCACTCTTGGAGAGGACTTGTTGTTCAGTTATTCAGTAGTGTCCGACTATTTGCGACCCCACAAACTGCAGCACGCCAGACTTCCCTGTCCTTCACCATCTCCCAGAGCTTGCTCAAACTCATGTCCATTGAGTCGTTCATCCTATCCAACCATCTCATCCTCTGTCGTCCCCTTCTCCTCCTGCCTTCAATCTGTCCCAGCATCAGGTCTTTTCTAAGGAATCAGCTTTCCACATCAGGGAGCCAAAGCATTGGAGCTTCAGCTTCAGCATCAGTTCTTCCAATGAACATTCAGGGTTGATTTCTTTTTTAAGATTGATTGGTTTCATCTCCTTTCAGTCCAAGGGACTCTCAAGAGTCTTCTCCAATACCACAGTTCAAAAGCATCAAGTCTTTGGTGCTCAGCCTTCTTTATGGTCCAAATCTCACACCCATACATTACTACTGGAAAAAGCATAGCTTTGACTAGACGGACCTTTGTCAGCAGAGTAATGTCTCTGCTTTTTAATATGCTATCTAGGTTGGTCACAGCTTCTCTTCCAAGGAGCAAGTGTCTTTTAATTTCATGACCACAGTCACCATCTGCAGTGATTTTGGAGCCCAAGAAAATAAAGTCACTGTTTCCATTGTTTCCCCATCTATCTGCCATGAAGTGATGGGACCAGATGCCATGATCTTCATTTTTTGAATGTTGAGTTTTAAGCCATATTTTTCACTCTCCTCTTTCACCTTCACCAAGAAGCGCTTTAGTTCCTCTTTGCTTTCTGCCATAAGGGTGGTGTCATCTGCATGTCTGAGGTTATTGTATTTCTCCCAGCAATCTTGATTCCAGCTTGTGCTTCATCCAGCCTGGAATTTTGCATGATGTACTCTGTATGTAAGTTAAATAATCAGGGTGACAATACACTGCCTTGACGTACTCCTTTCCCAATTTGGAACAAGTCTGTTGTTCAGTGTTCGGTTCTAACTGTTGCTTCTTGACCTACATACAGGTTTCTCAGAAGCAGGTAAGGTGGTCTGGTATTCCCATCTCTTTAAGAATTTTCCACAGTTTGTTGTGATCCACACGGTCAAAGGCTTTGGCGTAGTCAATGAAGCAGATGTTTTGCTCGAATTCTCTTGCTTTTTGTATGATCCAGAGGATGTTGGCAATTTGATCTCTGGTTCCTCTGCCTTTTCTAAACCCACATTGTACATCTGGAAGTTCTCGGTTCATATACTGCTGAAGCCTAGCTTGGAGATTTTGAGCATTGCTTTGCTAGAATGTAAAATCAGGGCAATTGTGTGGTAGCTTGAAAATTATTTGGCATTGCCTTTCTTTGAGATTGGAAAGAAAACTGACCTTTTCCAGTCCTGTGGCCACTGCTGAGTTTCCCAGTTTGCTGGCACATTGAGTGCAGCACTTTAACAGCATTATCTTAGGATTTTCAATAGCTCAGCTGGAATTCCATCATCTCCACTAGCTTTGTTCTTAGTGATGCTTCCTAAGGCCCACTTGACACACTCCAGTATGTCTGGATCTAGGTGAATGATCACATCATTGTGGTTATCCGTGTCATTAATATCTTTTTTTGTATAATTGTTCTGTGTATTCTTGCCACCTCTTCTTAATATAGTCTGCTTCTGTTAGGCCCATACTGTTTGTGTCCTTTATTGTGCCCATCTTTGCATGAAATGTTCCCCTGGTATCTCTAATTTTCTTGAAGAGATCTCCAGTCTTTCCTATTCTATTGTTTTCCTCTATTTCTTTGCATTGTTCACTGAGGAAGGCTTTCTTATCTCTCCTTGCTATTCTCTGGAGCTCTGCATTCAGATGGGTATATCTTTCCTATTTTATCCTTTGCCTTTTACTTCTCTTCTTTTCTTAGCTATTTGTAAGACCTCCTCAGACAACGATTTTGCCTTCTTGCATTTCTTTTTCTTTGGGATGGTTTTGATCACCACCTCCTGTACAATGTTATGAATCTCAGTCCATAGTTCTTCAGGCACTCTGTCAGATCTAATTCCTTGAATCTATTTCTCACTTCCACTGTATAATCATAAGGGATTTGATTTTGGTGATACCTGAATGGCCTAGTGGTTTTCCCTGTTTTCTTCAATTTAAGTCTGTAATTTGCATTAAGGAGTTCATGATCTGAGTCACAGTCAGCTCCAGGTCTTGTTTTTGCTGACTGTATAGAGCTTCTGCATCTTCGGCTGCAAAGAACGTAATCAACCTAATTTTGGTTATTGACCATCTGGTGATGTCCATGTGTAGAGTAGTCTCTTGTGTTGTTGGAAGAAGGCATTTTCTATGACCAGTGAGTTCTCTTGGCAAAAGTCTGTTATCTTTTGCCCTGCTTCATTTTGTACTCCAAGGCTAAACTTGTTCTTTATTTTAGGTATCTCTTGACTTCCTACTTTTGCATTCTAGTCCCCTATGATGAAAAGGACATTTTTTTTGTGTGTGTGTGTTAGTTCTATGTCTTATAGGTTTTCATAGAACTATTCAACTTCAGATTCTTCGGCATTAGTGGTCGCATTACTGTGATACTGAATGGTTTGCCTTGGAAATGAAAAGAGATCATTCTGTTGTTTTTCAGATTTCATCCAAGTACTGCATTTCAGACTTTTTTGTTGACTATGAGGGCTATTCCTTTTCTTCTAAGGGATTCTTGCCCACAGTAGTAGATATAATGGTCATCTGAATTAAATTCACCCATTCCCATTCATTTTAGTTCACTGATTCCTAAAAGGTCGATGTTTACTCTTGCCATCTCCTGTTTGACCACTTCCAATTTACCGTGATTCATGGATGTAACATCCTAGGTTCTTATGCAATACTGTTGTCAGTTTTAATGAGGTCCCAGACAATGATGGACAGCCTAAAACTGAGACTCATGATTGAATTAAATGAATACAGAACTCTTTGGGATTGCTTTGTCTGTGATGTAAAGAGGAATTAGAGACTTGAGTTGTTCACTTGCATGATGAAAGAAGTAATCAAACTGACTGAGGCACTGTGGTACTTTGTGGGCTGCATCAATATAAAGCCCACTCTTAAGTGTGCCCTGACAGCAGGAAGTTTGCTCAAGGTGGAGGGAGAAAGAGGGAAGAGGAGAGGCAAATACTGAGACCCTCTCCTTCCTTGGCTGGATACTATTTATGCTCTGGCAGCTGTCAGCCTGAACCTATCACTAAAATCATGTTTGGACCACCACTGAAGAGTCTGTAGCAGCCCTGTTAACCATGCTATAGTAATGAATAAGAACAGTAGATAAGCTTGTTAACCAGGCCAGGTTTCTAGATTTATTTCTGCTATTCCTGCTGGTTATTGAGCTAAATCAAACTTCCTTATAAGGTCAGCTGATAATTTTCTGCAACAAAATCCAGAACTTAACTGACCTACTTTTAGACACAGATAAAACACCTTCTGCTCAAATGGTAAAGACTGGCTAAGAGAGCAATATAAAATGGTAACCATGTGCTTTCTCCTGGATGATGCTTCTAGAGAAGCTCTCTGAGTCTGCATACTCAAAGAGGAGGTAGATGGCCAGGTATTAGGCCATAAGGGCCACAAAACACAGCCTCATTAGAGTCTGCATGTTTAAAAACTGCTATGATGAACTGAAGTTATTCCCTCTGGCTCTCCTTGTGAATATGGAGATGAATAGGTGAGCCCCTCTAACATTCAGCAACAAACAAGAAAAAACTGCTGATCAGATCTCAGGATCTCCAGTAGGGACCAGAGGTTGTATCCCAAGGTCAGAGTTGAATGTGGAGGTAGGGAAGAGCTACATTTCTGGGACTTTGGGATAACAGTACAGAGGTGGCTGTGACCCTCAAACCCCAGCACCAGAATGAGGGGAAAAAACAATGTCTCTGATTTTGGATCTGAGGGTCATCCAGTGGGACCCTTACCTAGATCCAGCTATGGATGAGTCTCTTTGGCCAACTCCAAACTCCAAGAAAAACTTCTTAGGGCATTCACTATTGAATTTATCAGTGACATAGATGTGCTGCCTAAGTGAACACCTGCTCACATTTGCCCATAAGCCCTGAAGAAAACTGCTCCAGCTGGCACCATTTTAGTGGGCATATGGAAGATCATAAACCTCTCTGACTAGCAGCCCCTAGTGCTGTTGTTTCTCAAAACCAGCAGCCACTGCCTAGAATAAAAAAGCAAAAAGCAATGCCTTCATCGCTGAGTTCAAGAATAACAAGGTCCTTCATGAGACTAATTCTCACTCAATACCCTCATCTAACCTGTGCACATGGCCTTAGGAGCACGGAGTCTCGATGACTATTGGCAGCTCAACACTGTAGTACAACTCTGAGCACTGGCAGTACCTGACTTTGACACTGTCACAGAGGCTACTGCCCAAGGTAAAGAAACTTGGTATACAACAACTGACATCTCAAACTCCCTTTTCAGCATCGCTGTCCATGTGGATAATCAGGATCAGTTTAATTTTATGTGTAATGGGTTGCAATATACCACTAACGTCCATCCAAAAGTCTACCTAGTTCCCCTACTATCTGTCATCAGATATGATGAGACCTAGAAAAATTCAAGCTACTGGAAGTAACACTAGACTTCCACTATGTTGAAGACATCTTCCTGGTGGCCCCAGACAAGTGCACTACCCAATTATGACTGGTCATTCTGTGGACTCACAGATATGATGAGACCTAGAAAAATTCAAGCTACTGGAAGTAACACTAGACTTCCACTATGTTGAAGACATCTTCCTGGTGGCCCCAGACAAGTGCACTACCCAATTATGACTGGTCATTCTGTGGACTCACATGAGGCAACGTGATGAGCCACTAATATAGATGAGGCACCATGACCCATCACCCAAGTGAAATTCCTAGGCATGATCTGGAAAAAGCAACAACATCCTATCCAGAGGAAATGCCTGACAATATCTAGTCCTCTCAACTCCCTCAAATAAAAGAGTTCCAACAATCGGTGGTACTTTTCTGGCACTGGCACTATCCAAACAGGGAACTTGATGGCACTCTACCTTGGGTATTCACAGTTTAGGTCATTTATTTTTACTTCTATAACAATAAAAATACATATGCACAAGGTTATTCATTATAGTATTATCTGTAATTGCAAGATATTTTATTTCCTGAACAGCTAAATGTTCAAGAATAGGATATTGGTTAAATGCTGTACTAAGTCACTTCAGTTGTGTCTGATTCTTTGCAACCCTTTGGACTGTAGCCCACCAGGCTCCTCTGTCCATGGGGATTCTCTAGGTAAGAATACTGGAGGGGGTTGCCATGCCCTCCTCCAGGGGATCTTCCCAACCCAGGGATCAAACCTGAAGCTCTTATGTCTCCTGCACTGGCAGGCAGGTTCTTTACCACTAGCGCCACCTGCGAAGTCCCTTATTGGTTGAATAAACCAAGGCACATACAATTAATTATGGTACAGTATAATCTGTGGTATATAATGTGAAAACTATTTTATATATTTATGTAAAAATAATAAAAGAGTTTTATAAACTACATGGAGGGATTTCTAGGAGATAATGTTAAGTGGAAAAAAATTTTAAAGGGTATGTAGTATGCTAACTTTTTGTTCAGAAAGAAGTAATTAGAAAAATGAAAAATAGATATTAACTTGGGAGAATGAGAGAATGGCATTGAAGCATGTAAATTATCATATGTGCAACGAATTGCCAGTCCATGTTCGATGCATGACACAGGGTGCTCGGGGCTGATGCACCGGGATGACCCAGAGGGCTGGGATGGGGAGAGAGGTGGGAGGGGGGTTCTGGAAGGGGAAAAAAAAACATAAAAAAAAAAGAAAAATAGATATTAACTTTACAAGATGAGGCACAGAAAAGATAAGCATAAGAAAAAAGGGAGAGAGAGAGGACCAGGGAATGCACAGGGACGCACTGGAAAGAAATGATGCTCTTAAGTATACCTTTGGTAAGTAGGTCAGTATGTTGCATACATTCCAAAAATAGAACTAAATCAACAAGGATAAGAAGAGGAAATGAAAACTGAAAGCAAATGAAATGAACCTACTGCAGGGTTAAAAAACCAACAATGATCCCAATTAGTCAGAGATACAGTGTTTGAAACATACCTTCAATCTTGGGCAAGAGTATGGGGGACAGACAGAAATCAAATCACTAAATATTCTTAGCAGGCTTTTCTCTTTTTTTTTGGTAGTGGTACATGCTAAGTAATTCTGTAAAAGGGGTGGAAGCACTGCAGGATTGGAGCAAATATATAAATCTGTTGATGTTTTAAGAGTCAGGTTTAACACCATGGAAGAAACACGCACGAAATGAAGGAAGGCAAGCCGACCTGAGAGACTAAAACTCAAGGTGTCTGAGAGTCCTCATGACTTCTTGAATATAGGCATGCATGAACATATGCGTATTTATATGCACATGCACACGAACGTGTCTATGAATATATGTACATGTGTATAAAAACTGTTCAAGCTGGTTTTAGAAAAGGCAGAGGAACCAGAGATCAAATTGCCAATATCCGCTGGATCATCGAAAAAGCAAGAGAGTTCCAGAAAAACATCTATTTCTGCTTTATTGACTATGCCAAAGCCTTTGACTCTGTGGATCACAATAAACTGTGGAAAATTCTGAAAGAGATGGGAATACCAGAGCATCTGACCTGTCTCTTGAGAAACCTGTATGCAGGTCAGGAAGCAACAGTTAGAACTGGACATGGAACAACAGACTGGTTCCAAATAGGAAAAGGAGTACGTCAAGGCTGTATATTGTCACCCTGATTATTTAACTTATATGCAGAGTACATCATGAGAAACGCTGGGCTGGAAGAAACACAAGCTGGAATCAAGATTGCTGGGAGAAATATCAATAACCTCAGATATGCGGATGACACCACCCTTATGGCAGAAAGTGAAGAAGAACTAAAAGAGCCTCTTGATGAAGGTGAAAGAGGAGAGTGAAAAAAGTTGGCTTAAAGCTCAACGTTCAGAAAACTAAGATCATGGCATCTGGTCCCATCACTTCATGGGAAATAGATGGGGAAACAGTGGAAACAGTGTCAGACTTTATTTTTGGGGGCTCCAGAATCACTGCTGATGGTGACTGCAGCCATGAAATTAAAAGACGCTTACTCCTTGGAAGGAAGGTTATGGCCAACCTAGATAGCATATTTAAAAGCAGAGACACTACTTTGCCAACAAAAGTCCGTCTAGTCAAGGCTATGGTTTTTCCAGTCGTCATGTATGGATGTGAGAGTTGGATGGTGAAGAAAGCTGAGCGCCACAGAATTGATGCTTTTGAACTGTGGTGTTGGAGAAGACTCTTGAGACTCCCTTGGACTGCAAGGAGATCCAATCAATCCATCCTAAAAGAGATCAATCCTGGGTGTTCATTGGAAGGTCTGATGTTGAAGCTGAAACTCCAACACTTTGGCCACCTCATGCGAAGGGTTGACTCATTAGAAAAGACCCTAACGCTGGGTAGGATTGGGGGCGGGAGGAGAAGGGGACGACGGAGGATGAGATGGTTGGATGGAATCACCGACTCAATGGACATGGGTTTGGGTAGACTCTGGGAGTTGGTGATGGACAGAGAGGCCTGGCGTGCTGCAATTCATGGGGTCGCAAAGAGTCGGACACGACTGAGCGATTGAACTGAACTGATAAAACTAAGGAGTATGGATCCAAGTTAAAATACTATATGTATTGGGTGGTTTGATTCATTGATGGAGGAGGTAATTTTGTTTAACTTAGTAACAATGGCACCTGTAGGATCCATCAATACAGATCCTTCCTACTTTTACTCAGACCTCTAAGCTTTCATAAATAAACATAACTAGACATTAGACAAGGTCTCTACGTCTCCAGTGGGGACCTGAGGACATAACCTTAGGTCAGAGTTCCAAGTAAGGAGGGGAAAAATTGTATTTCTTGGACCTTTTGGATACTGGTGAACAAATTTCTGTGATTCCCATACCCATTATAGAAGGATGAGGAGGAAACAGATAATTCTGTATAGTTTTCTTGCACCACCACAACTCTTTTCCAGACACAACTAT
Organism: Okapia johnstoni; assembly: GCA_024291935.2. Taxonomy (NCBI): domain Eukaryota; kingdom Metazoa; phylum Chordata; class Mammalia; order Artiodactyla; family Giraffidae; genus Okapia; species Okapia johnstoni. The sequence goes on from CM044324.1 coordinate 12,594,235, forward strand.
GAGTAAATACACGTTGGACCTCTACAAACCCCAATTATTGCGGTTTCTACTACTGAATATGTTACTGGTAGAAATGTACTTTTTATATCAACCAGTACAACTCCCCCACTCCCGCCGTGAGATTTACTGAGGTTAGGGTATTTTAATGGAGTATGTTAAAGGTTATGACCTACCGAACTATTGGCACCTAGCACCTCAGTCTACCAAAAACAAAGTTACCAGCCTTGGAAATAAAAAGGAGCAACTACCCTCACTGTTGAGCTTTCACAGGCCAACACTATCTGTAAATTATCTCTCCATTCAGTAACTCCACATGGCTGTATACAAGAACTTTGATGCCCAGACTCTAAATTAATTAGGGCTATACAAAGCATTAGAGCTGTCTCTGGCACCAGTGGTACCTGACATTGTGACACTTAGAGAGGATATCATTCAAGATAAAGAATCTTGGTACACTGCAGCTGACATCACAGATGCCCTTCTCAGCATCACTCTCCACATGGATGATCAGGATTATCTGATGTATGCAGTATGGGTTCTAGTGCACCACGAAGATCTTCCCATGAGAGTCCCTAAATTCTCTATCTGTAATCAATGCATGGGTTAAGACTTGGAAAAAGTCCTGCTCCTGAAGGGAGTGCTGGCCTTCCACTCTTTCAGTGAAATTATCCTAGTGGGCTCAGACAAGGGCACTATCCAAAAAGAACAGGATATTCTATTTGCTTACAAGTAGGATGCAGCTAAGCCATTATTAACAAGGTACAAGGACTCAAAACTGAAGTAAAATTCCTGGGCATGATCTGTAAGGGGCATAGTCCAGAAAAAATGACTGTCATACTTTTGACCCTCTCTGCCTCTGAAATAAAAATCATCAGAGTAACTGGTGGGACTACACAGACACAGCCTCACTCTCACAGGATCACCTAGCACCCATCAGGTTCCCACAAAGACCACTGTTTTCTTGGGGCCTTGATGGGCAGGACCTGCTGGAGGCCCTTCAGCTGACTGCCCTAAATGCCCTTTTCGTGGAGCCCTCTGATTTCCATGCACTGTTTCAGTTAGAAACCTCAGTAACATCTCTCTTTGCCTATGGCAATCTATGGCCACTACCACACATAAAAGTCATTCATTGGGCTTTGAGTCCATAATCTGCCAGAATTGGCTAAAAAGTACATATTCTTTATGAGGTCTGTTATTGGTGTTGGTGAATAACAAGAGCATGACCTTGGTCATGTAATAATCCTAGGATAAGAAATTGCAACCAAAACATATAATACATTTGCTCTATAGTTTTGTCAGGGTTATCACATTTTATGTCAAAGTTTTAAACTTCTACAAAATATTTGTTCAAACACATATTTATGAACCAAATAAAGCTCTTCTGACATATTTAACTTAAAACTATATAAAATTATTGCTAATTATCATACTTACTCTTGAGTCTTTCTCCCATGGAAGTTCTTTGTTTCTTTACTTGCGCTTGTTTTTTTAATTCTGAATCTTCATGTTCAAGTATAAGATTTCTATCTGGCACTTTATCAGGAGCTATATAAAGAGATAAATTAAGTCTCTTAATAGGAAAAATTTTGACTGTAAAAATTCTAGGTTTTAAACTCAGAAGCATTTTCTCTCATTTTTATAAAGTCCTAAGTAAATTATCATAACACTAGATCTGATATGAAAATTCATGGAATATTTTTAATGGATATTTGTTGAAGCTGTCTCTTTGTTTTATAAATATTCTCAGGTATCAATATGTTTATATTAGGTTCTAATGTTGATAAATTATTTATGCTTTAGGATAACATATATGTACAGACCAACCAATGAAAATACTTGTGCATAAGGTTGGTCATTATAGCATTATTTGTAATCACAAGATATTCAAAATCATTTAAGTGTTCAAACAATAGTATAGTACCTTCCACAATATATGTAAATCAAATCTCTATGCTGTATATCTTAAACTTACACAATGATACTATGTCAAATATATCTCAATAAAACTGGAAAAAGTAACATAGTATCAATTATAGTATATGATGATATATGTATATAAATTTGTAGTATACATGGTGTACAGGAAATGTGATGCAGCGCAAATATCTGTACCCAGAATGAGATATTCCCCTCCCCTATTATCAATACATCAGATGCTTGCTAGATGTCATGGGAAAAAAGAAAGACTGGTGGGAACACTGGTAGAGCTTGTGCCCTTTCGTGTTTAGACTCCTACATAATTTTTGAAGTAAGTAAATAAAGGCTTTTTACTTTCAACTTGGTTCATTATCTTTACAGATCACCTTCACAACTGATAGCTCTCTTCTCAGTGACAAATGGTGGCAAGCAGGGTGGCCCAATTAAGCACAGTGTCTTTCTGGAAAAGTAAAAATCATGAAGATCCCCCAGGGCACTTTGCGAAGATACTAAAGAGGACTACAAGGCCTGTTGGGGAGTCCTAGCTGGTCAAACGCGAGTCTGAAGGTCCAACAATGCACTTTGCTAGCCACAGTTATAAGTCTCAAGAAGTGCTACATTAGGAACACCTGGGGGCACTCTTGGAGAGGGCTAGCAGATTGTTTATGCAAGCTTCCTGGGCTAGAGGGGTAATGACAGTCCTTCTCTTTAGCCCCAGAATCCCTGCCAAAATGCCTGGTGGATCAAATTAGTGATCTAAAAGAGGGACTCTGGGAAATTTATGGAAGCAATCCCTGGGTACTCCTTGTCCTCTGATGACAGTACTAAAAATTGTCACATCCTCTGTAAGCTAAGTTGCACCCAATGATTGTTGTCAACTTTAATGAGGTCCCCATTCTGGTAGGCTACAGTCCATGGGGTTGCAAAGAGTTGAACACGACTGAGCAACTAGGCACAGCACCAACAACAATGGACAGTCTACAATATAGCAAGTTACTGAGACTCATGATTGAATTAAATGAAAAGAGATGGGAATACCAGACCATCTGACCTGCCTCTTGAGAAACCTGTACGCAGGTTTGGAAACCTTGGAAGAAAGAGCAGGAAGAAACAGTTAGAACTGGACATGGAACAACAGACTGGTTCCAACTAGGCAAAGGAGTACGTCAAGGCTATATACTGTCACCCTGCTTATTTGACTTATATGCAGAGTACATCATGAGAAACGCTGGGCTGGATGAAGCACAAGCTGGAATCAAGATTGCCGGGAGAAATATCAATAATCTCAGATATGCAGATGACACTACCCTTATGGCAGAAAGTGAAGAAGAACTAAAAAGCCTCTTGATGAAAGTGAAAGAAGAGAGTGAAAAAGTTGGCTTAAAGCTCAACGTTCAGAAAACTAAGATCATGGCATCTGGTCCCATCACTTCATGGGAAATAGATGGGGAAACAGTGGAAACAGTGGCTGACTTTATTTTTTGGGACTCCAAAATCACTGCTGATGGTGATTGCAGCCATGAAACTAAAAGACGCTTACTCCTTGGAAGGAAAGTTATGACCAACCTAGACAGCATATTAAAAAGCAGAGACATTACTTTGTCAACAAAGGTCCATCTAGTCAAGGCCGTGGTTTTTCCGGTAGTCATGTATGGATGTGAGAGTTGGACTGTGAAGAAAGCTGAGCACCGAAGAATTGATGCTTTTGAACTGTGGTGTTGGAGAAGACTCTTGAGAGTCCCTTGGACTGCAAGGAGATCCAACCAGTCCATCCTAAAGGATATCAGCCCTGGGGACTGCAACTGATGTTGAAGCTGAAACTCCAATACTTTGGCCACCTGATGCAAAGAACTGACTCTTTTGAAAAGATCCTGATGCTAGGAACGATTGAGGGCAGGAGGAGAAAGGGATGACAGAGGATGAGATGGTTGGATGGCGTCACTGACTCGATGGACATGAGTTTGGGTAAACTCCGGGAGTTGGTGATGGACAGGGAGCCCTGGCGTGCTACGGTTCATGGGGTCGCAAAGAGTCGGACACAACCGAGCGACTGAACTGAACTGAACTGAGAACGCTTTGAGATTGCATTGTCCATCATATAAAGAGATCTTAGAGACTTGGGTTGTTCATTTGCATGATGAAGTAGGAATCTTTTTCTACCCTTTTTTTTTCTTCAACTCTTTCTACTTCTAATCTGATAATTTTACTAATTCATAAAATTTTCAAGCAAGCGAAGTACGGAATGAACTGATTTCAAGGAGGTAATCTTTTTAAAGTTAGCAAGAACAGTGTTACTATGTAGGTGGACCTGTTTAAGTGTGTCCTGAGAGCAGAAAATTTGATCAAGGAGGCTAAGAGGAACATCCACATCCTTCTTCCTCATATGGGAACTATTTGGGCTCTGACAGCTTTGGCCCAACAGTGATGGGCTCCCTATGACCAAAACACATGTTGAGACCAAGCTTTGAGAGGACAGCAGCTCTGCAAACTACACTGGTGGTTCCCAGATTCTACAAGGAGAGAGTGACAGTGATAGATAATGAGATTGTTATTAATAACAAGACTCTAGGTTAATTAGTGCCATTCCCACTGGTTATCTAGCTCAAATAAACCTCCTCAGAAAGTTAGATCCATTTGTCAGTGACATAATCCAGATGTTAACCGACAAATTCCTGGGCAGGGTAAATGTAACTACTGCCAAAATAACAAAAAGAGATCATCACAGAAAGTGACATTAAAATGTTAACTGGGCATATATAACTGGAGGATCTGGTAGGGCTTTTCCAAATAAACCTCTGGGTCTTGTTGTTAAACAATGGGAGCACAAAAGAAGAGATCAATGAGTTCTCCACTTAGAAATCGTAACTCAGGTCCTTTCAAGCTCTGGAAGATGGTGAAGGACAGGGAAGCCTGGCATGCTACAGTCCATGGGGTCCTTTAGAGGCCAAATGGCAACCCTCCCTAAGGTTTGCCTGGTAATGATTCCTACAACTATTAGAAGCACTGTTCCTTCTCCTTCTCCCAGGATATTCTAAAATGAATCATGGAGTCCTACCAATTTTTACCTAAACTCTTTAGATTAAAAAAAAAAACAAGACTATGGAATGTCCTATGCCCAAAGTGAGGAAATGAGGTCCTGTGAAAGGGTCAAAGTTCAAAGCACACATGGGGAAGAATTGCATATCTTGGGCTTTGGGGATAATGATGCACAGCTGACTAGGACCCCCAAAACCCCTGGGATGAGAATGAGGAGAAATGGATAAGGCTCTGATTTCCTGTTGGAAGCCACCACCACCAAGACCCCTACCAAACTTGACTACAGATATAACATATCATTATTGTAGCACTACTACTGAATGGATTATTATTATAGACACATTGTTGATTTGCATATCTGACAGCATCTAATTCAAGCCATAAACAAAATTATTGTAGTTAAGACAATTTTAGTGGGGCATATGGAAGACAGCAAACCTACTAAACTACCAGCTAGAAGTTTTGTCCCTTAAAAAGAGCAGTAACAGACTCAGCAATTAAAAACAAACAAAAACAACAAGAAAACTGCCACTATTGCTGTGCTTAGGAAGCCCAGATTCATTATCTGAGCTTCCCAAAAGGTCTTGGGTACTTGGAAACTCAATCCTCAGTCACTCAACAGTGTAATACCATGTTTGGAAACACCATTCCTTGATGACACTGTGATTGTCATAGAGGCTCTTGCCCAAGTTCGGAGAAATAGGTGTGAATCAATTCTTATTGCAAATGCCCTTTTCAGCATCCCTGTCCACACAGATGATCAAGATCTGTTTGCCTTTTCTGGAATACTTTTCAATACTCCATTAATGTCCTTTCACAAGGCCATGACCAGGAAATCTCACTCCTAGATGGAGGACTAGCCTTCTGCAGAGTAAGGAATGTCTCCTAGTTGGTCCAGGCAAGGGTGCTACCCAACCAGCACTGGATGCCACTTTGACCCAAATGTAGCAACATGTCTAGGACACTACTAGGACAAGAAACAAGGACCCATGACTCATGGGAAATTCCTGACTGGGAAGGGAGAGTAGGACTCTCTCTCAAGGCAGTAATTGCCCGAGTTTTAGTCATGCTCAGGCTCTCAGCCCCTACAAATACAAAGGATGCTCAATGACTGGTGGGACTGTTCAGACACTGGTACTCACACAACCCCCTACATGGCCATCCTGATGACAGCACTTAGCAATCAGGTTATCAAAAAGACCTGTATGCTGACTAGGGCCTGAAGACCCTTTAAATGGCTACACAGGAAAACCTTTTCCTTGGCCCCTTGAATCCACTGCCTTTTAAGTTATAGGTCTCTCTGATGCCTGTTGGAGTCTGTGGCAAAAGAACACAGCCACACATCCAAGGTGCCCACCCAGCTTATGGACCCCTTATCTCCTATTGGTGGCTGAAAGTATAGAATCCCTTTGAAAGACTACTGAGCAGTTACTGGGCCTTGGTGGTCACTAAGCAAGAAGTGTCTCTACAATGGAGTCTTATAACAAGAAATATCAGCCAAATGTTAAATGGTTCCTTTCTCTAATTTTTTATATTATTCACATTTGAAGTGCAAAATTGCTATATGTGCTCAAACATATTCATGAACTAAAGAAAAAAGATCAGGTAAGATTAATTATTAAAAAATTTAAAGGCATCTATAACTGTTGTACTTACTACTGTGTTTTCCTCCTCTGAAAGGTATCTGTTTATGTACTTGCATTGGGAGTTTTGACACTGAATCCTGATGCTGAAGCACAGGAGCATTGTGAGGCACATCATCAGGAGACAAAACAGATTCATTAAATTCCTTCATAGATACATCAGTTCAGTTCAGGCGCTCATTTGTGTCTGACTCTTTGCAACCCCATGGACTGTAGCATGACGGGCCTCCCTGTCCATCACCAACTCCTGGAGTTTACCCAAACTCATCTCCATTGAGGTGGTGATGCCATCCAACCATCTCATCCTCTGTCATCCCCTTCTCCTCATTCCTTCAATCTTTCCCAGCATCAGGGTCTTTCACAATGAATCAGCTCTTCGCATCAAGTGGCCAAAGTATTGGAGTTTCAGCTTCAACATCAGTACTTCCAATGAACACTCAGGACTGATCTCCTTTAGGATGGACTGGTTGGATCTCCCTGCAGTCCAAGGGACTCTCAAGAGTCTTCTCCAACACCACAGTTCAAAAGCGTCAATTCTTCAGCGCTCAGCTTTCTTCACCGTCCAACTCTCACATCCATACATGACCACTGAAAAAACCGTAGCCTTGACTAGACGGACTTTTGTTGGCAAAGTAATGTCTCTGCTTTTAAATATGCTATCTAGGTTGGTCATAACCTTCCTTCCAAGGAGTAAGCGTCTTTTAATTTCATGGCTGCAATCACCATCAGCAGTGATTTTGGAGCCCAAAAAAGTAAAGTCTGACACTGTTTCCACTGTTTCCCCATCTATTTCCCATGAAGTGATGGGACCAGATGCCATGATCTTAGTTTTCTGAACGTTGAGCTTTAAGCCAACTTTTTCACTCTTCTCTTTCACTTTCATTATGAGGCTCTTTAGTTCTTCTTCACTTTCTGCCATAAGGGTGGTGTCATTTGCATATCTGAGGTTATTGATATTTCTCCCAGCAATCTTGATTCCAGCTTGTGCTTCTTCCAGCCCAGCATTTCTCATGATGTACTCTGCATATAAGTTAAAAAAGCAGGGTGACAATATACAGCCTTGAAGTACTCTTTTTTCTATTTGGAACCAGTCTGTTGTTTCATGTCCACTTCTAACTGTTGCTTCCTGACCTGCATATAGATTTCTCAAGAGGCAGGTCAGATAGTCTGGTATTCCCATCTCTTGAAGAACTTTCCACAGTCTGTTGTGATTCACACAGTCAATGGCTTTGGCATAGTCAATAAAGCAGAAATAGATGTTTTTCTGGAACTCTCTTGCTTTTTCAATGATCCAGCAGATGTTGGCAATTTGATCTCTGGTTCCTCTGCCTTTTTTAAAACCACCTTGAACATCTGGAAGTTCACAGTTCACGTATTGTTTAAGCCTGGCTTGGAGGATTTTGAGCATTACATTACTAGCGTGTGAGATGAGGGCAATTGTGTGGTAGTTTGAACATTCTTTGGCATTGCCTTTCTTTGGGATTGAAATGAAAACTGACCTTTACCAGACCTGTGACCACTGCTGAGTTTCCCAAATTTGCTAGCATATTGAGTGCAGCACTTTCACAGCATCATCTTTGAGGATTTGAAAGAGCTCAACTGGAATTCCATCACCTCCACTAGCTTTGTTCATAGTGATGCTTCCTAAGGCCCACTTGACTTCACATGCCAAGATGTCTGGTTCTAGGTGAGTGATAACACCGTTGTGATTATCTGGGTTGTGAAGATCTTTTTTGTATAGTTCTTCTGTGTATTCTTGCCACCTCTTCTTAATATCTTCTGCTTCTGTTAGGTCTATACCATTTCTGTCCTTTGTTGATCCCATCTTTGCATGAAATGTTTCCTTGGTATCTCTAATTTCCTTGAAGAGATTTCTAGTCTTTCCCATTCTATTGTTTTCCTCTATTTCTTTGCACTAATCACTGAGGAAGGCTTTCTTTTTTTCTCCTTGCTTTTTTTTGGAACTCTGTATTCAAACGGGTATATCTTTCCTTTTCTCTTTTGCCTTGAGCTTCTCTTCTTTTCACAGCTATTTGTAAGGCCTCCTCAGACAGCCCTTTTGCTTTTTTGCATTTCTTTTTCTTGGGGATGGTCTTGATCCTTGTCTGCTGTACAATATCATGAACCTCCTTCCATAGTTCATCAGGCACTCTGTCTATCAGATCTAGTCCCTTAAATCTATTTCTCACTTCCAATGTATAATTGTAAGAGATTTGATTTAGGTCATACCTGAATGGTCTAGTGGTTTTCCATACTTTCTTCAAGTTATGTCTGAATTTGGCAATAAGGAGTTCATGATCTGAGCCACAGTCAGCTCCCAGTCTTGTTTTTGCTGACTGTATAGAGCTTCTCCATCTTTGGCTGCAAAGAATATAATCAATCTGATTTCGGTGTTGACCATCTGGTGATGTCCATGTGCAGAGTCTTCTCTTGTGTTGTTAGAAGATGGTGTTTGCTATGACCAGATCTACAATAAAATCTCTAGGTTTCATACTTACAATAAGTATACAGTGAATTTTTCTCTCATTTTGATAAAGTTAAGTTAATTGGGCTTCCCTGGCAGCTCAGCTGGTAAAGAATCCTTCTGCAGTGCAGAAGACCCCAGTTTGATTCCTTAGTTGGCAAGATCCACCAGAGAACGGATAGGCTACCCACTCCAGTATTCTTGTGCTTCCCTGGTGGCTCAGCTGGTAAAGAATCTTCCTGCAATGTGGGAGAACTGGGTTCGATCCCTAGGTTGGGAAGATCCCCTGGAGAAAGGAATGGCTACGCACTCCAGTATTCTGACCTGGAGACCATGGGGTCACAAAGAGTTGGATATGACTGAGCAACTTTTACCTTCACTTTGGGACTTCCCCAGTGGCTCAGTGGAAAAGAATCTGCCTGTGATGCTGGAGATGCTGGTTTGATCCCTGGGTAAGGAAGATCCCCTAGAGAAGGAAATGGCACCCTACTCCAGTATTCTTGCCTGGGAAATTCCATGGGCGGAGGAGTCTGGCAGGCTACAGTCCAGAGGATCACAAAGTGTTGGACAAAACTGAGGTGACTGAGCACACATAAGTAAATTATAACATGTGACTGGAAATTGTGAGGACATTTTTAATGAGTATACTTTAAAGAAGCTGTAACAAACAATGTACTATACATACATACATACATACATACATAGAAACATTCATATTTAAAGTGTCTATTTTTCCTAGGTTATTTATCCTTTGCTTGTATATCTAGTTGCTTAGTCATGTTCAACGCTATGGGACCCCATGCACTGTAGCCTGCCAGGCTTCTCTGTCCATGGAATTTTCAGGCAAGGATACTGGAGTAGGTAGCCATTTCCAATTCCAGGAGATGTTCTTGACTCAGAGCTTGAACCCATGTCTGTTATGTCTCCTGCACTGGCAGGTGGATTCGTTACCCCTGCACCTCCTAGCAAGTCCTGTTTATACTTTGGACTAATATAAATTCATAGAACTAAAAATACAAATGAGTATGTACATGGTTATTGAATACAACATATTTGTAAGTGCAAAATATTCAAAACCATATACATTTTAAAGCAAAGAAGATTAGTTCAATAAACTAGGATACATGCCATCCACTATGGAATAATATGAATTATGGTAAATATTCTGGTACAGCTGTACACAGTGCTATAGTCTGAGTGAAATGAATCTCTACATATTGATTTAAAGGGATCCCTTAAAGGGATTGTCAGGAATAATGTTAAGTTTAAAAAAACTAAAAAAAGGAAAACTAGTATGGGTAAGAAAAAAGAAATGAGAAAAAACAAGGATGGAGAGAAAAAATACAGGGAACATAGGAAACCTATCAGAAAATAATGTACATGGTTACCTACAAGATGAGAGGGAAGACTGAGGAAGGAATAATAAGCTTATAAATATAGCTCTTTATATACTTTTTAACTTTTGGAAGTAGGTTCATGCTCTATGTATTTCAAAACATAATTAAACCAGTGAGGGTAAGAAGATGGAATGTAAAGAGAAAGCAAACTCATGAAATGAAACAACTGAAGGCAAAATAGAAGAGGTAACTTCTCAATACAATACTTAACATAAACCCTCACTCTTGGACATGGGATTGAGATGAGAATGGGAAGGAGAATAACAGCAAGTCATGAAATCATTTTAAAATTTGGTTTGTTTATCAAGTGTATGTTCAAACCTATTCTGAAACCATTTGAGAAGCATTACAGGATTGAGCAAACGAGTAATTGTGGTAAAACTGTTTCATAACTCTAGCTACATGAGCACTAATGTCCTTCATATGGCCATCAAATTGCTCAGGTATCAGTAATCAGTGCACAGGTCATGACTTTGAAGCACCTGCTCCCACAGAGAGGACTAGTTTTCACTCTAGTGGGCCAAGACAAGGACACAACAAATAAGGATTAGATGCCCTGTGGAACCACTAGTGGCTCTTGGCTGGACCATTAGTATACACACTTAATTACCTGGTACCCTAGTGAAACTCCTGGGCATGATCTCTAAGGGGTATGACTTCTCATTCCAGAGGATAGGACTGCCAACTATTCAACTCCAACAAATAAAACAGGCCGAGCAAGTAGTGGGACTCTTTGACCACTTGCATTCTCATTTCCCCATGTGGAGCTCTTAACGACTCTGATCTCTGGGGTTACAAGAAAAGCTGCTTCCTTTTAGTGAGGATACAGCTAAGGCCCTAAAGGCCCTCCAACAGGGCCTCCAGAACCCATCAGATGCTTGATTTACAGATCTCAGAAATACTGCTTTGGCAAAGGAATCTATGGCAAAATGCCCCTGCCATGCATAGAAACATCTGTTGGGCTTCTGTATCCATAATTACCTGGAGCTGGCTGAAAGGCATTCTACTTTGGAGAGACAGTTATTCACCTGGTATTGGGCCTTGGGGCATTCATCTTCTAATTACAAAATAATCTTAAGAACAGAAATTCCAATCAAAGTTTAACAATATTTCTGCTATTTTTCTCTAGATATCTCATGGTAGTCACACTTTAGTCGAAGTACAACATTTCTATAAAATACATGCTCAAAAATATATAATATGAACCAAAATAAAAACATCTTCTACTGAGTTTAATATAAAATAATTTAAGGTTTTCCATAGTTTTTGTACTTACCAGTAAGTCTTTCCCCTTTGTGCAAGCTTGGTTTCTTCACTTGAATCTCTGATTTTAACACTGAGTCTTGATGATCAAGAATATGATTTCTATCTGGTACTTCATCCTGAGCTGCATAAAGAGAAGAATTTGGCCCACTAAATAAAAAAAACTTCATAAAAAACTTCATTTTTATGAAGTTATAAGAACATCACCAAATGCTAGGTTGTACAAGAAAACTGTGGGAAGAATACCACCATCACCCTAATTCCAAAACCAGACAAAGATGCCACAAAAAAAGAAAACTACAGGCCAATATCACTGATGAACATAGATGCAAAAATCCTTAACAAAATTCTAGCAAACAGAATTCAACAACATATTAAAAAGATCATACATCATGACCAAGTGGGCTTTATCCCAGGAATGCAAGGTTTCTTTAGTATCCGCAAATGAATCAATGTAATACACCACATTAACAAATTGAACTATAAAAACCATATGATCATCTCAGTAGATGCAGAAAAAGCTTTTAACACAATTCAACATCCATTTATGATAAAAACCCTCCAGAAAGCAGGAAAAGAAGGAACATACCTCAACATAACAAAAGCTATATAAGACAAACCCACAGCAAACATTATCCTAAATGGTGAAAAACTGAAAGCATTTCCTCTAAAATCAGGAACAAGACAAGGGTGCCCATTTTCACAACTACTATTCAACATAGTTTTGGAAGTTTTGGCCACAGCAATCAGAGCAGAAAAGAAATAAAAGGAATCCAAATAGGAAAAGAAGAAGTAAAACTCTCACTGTTTGCAGATGACATGATCCTCTACTAGAAAACCCTAAAGATTCTACCAGAAAATTACTAGAGCTAATCAATAAATATAGTACAGTTGCAGGATATAAAATTAACGCACAGAAATCCCTTGCATTCCTATACACTAACAATGAGAAAACAGAAAGAGAAATTAAGGAAACAATTCCATTCACCATTGCAACGAAAAGAATAAAATACTTAGGAATATATCTACCTAAAGAAACAAAAGACTTATATGTAGAAAACTATAAAACACTGATGAAAGAAATCAAAGAGGAAACAAATAGATGGAGAAATATACTGTGTTCATGGATTGGAAGAATCAATATAGTGAAAATGAGTATATAACCCAAAGCAATCTATAGATTCACTGCAATCTCTATCAAGCTACCAATGGTATTTTTCACAGAACTAGAACAAATAATTTCACAATTTGTATGGCAATACAAAAAACCTTGAATAGCCAAAGCAATCTTGAGAAAGAAGAATGGAACTGGAGGAATCAACCTGCCTGACTTCAGGCTCTACTACAAAGCCACAGTCATCAAGACAGTACAGTACTGGCACAAGGACAGAAATATAGATCAATGGAACAAAATAGAAAGCCCAGAGATAAATCCACGCACCTGTGGGCACCTTACCTTCGACAAAGGAGGCAAGAATATACAATGGAGAAAAGACAATCTCTTTAACAAGTGGTGCTGGGAAAACTGGTCAACCACTTGTAAAAGAATGAAACTAGAACACTTTCTAACACCATACACAAAAATAAACTCAAAATGGATTAAAGATCTAAATGTAAGACCAGAAATTATAAAACTCTTAGAGGAAAACATAGGCAAAACACTCTCCAACATACATCACAGCAGGATCCTCTATGACCCACCTACCAGAATGTTGGAAATAAAAGCAAAAATAAACAAATGGGACCTAATTAAAACTAAGAGCTTTTGCAAAACGAAGGAAACTATAAGCAAGGTGAAAAGACAGCCTTCAGAATGGGAGAAAATAATAGCAAACGAAGCAACGGACAAAGAGTTAATCTCAGAAATATACAAGCAACTCCTGCAGCTCAATTCCAGAAAAATAAACGGCCCAATCAAAAAAATGGGCCAAAGAATTAAACAGACATTTCTCCAAAGAAGACATACAGATGGCTAAAAAACACATGAAAAGATGCTCAACATCACTCATTATCAAAGAAATGCAAATCAAAACCACAATGAGGTACCATTTCATGCCAGTCAGAATGGTGGCTACCCAAAAGACTACAAGCAATAAATGCTGGAGAGGGTGTGGAAAAAAGGGAACCCTCTTACACTGTTGGTGGGAATGCAAACTAGTACAGCCACTATGGAGAACAGTGTGGAGATTCCTTAAAAAACTGGGAATAGAACTGCCATATGACCCAGCAATCTCACTGCTGGGCATACACACCGAGGAAACCAGAATTGAAAGAGAAACGTGTACCCCAGTGTTCATCGCAGCACTGTTTATAATAGCCAGGACATGGAAGCAACCTAGATGTCCATCAGCAGACGAATGGATAAGGAAGTTGTGGTACATATACACAATGGAATATTACTCAGCCGTTAAAAAGAATACATTTGAATCAGTTCTATTGAGATGGATGAAACTGGAGCCCATTATACAGAGTGAAGTAAGCCAGAAAGAAAAACACCAATACAGTATATTAATGCATATATATGGAGTTTGAAAGATGGTAATGATATTCCTACATGCGAGATAGAATAAGAGACACAGATACATAGTACAGTCTTAGGGACTCTGAGGGAGAAGGTGAGGGTGGGATGTTCTGAGAGAATAGCATTGAAACACGTATATTATCATATGTGAGACAGAACGCCATTCCAGGTTCGATGCATGAGACAAATGCTCAGGGCTGGGGCAATGGGATGACCCAGAGGGATGGGATGGGGAGGGAGGTGGGAGGGGGGTTCAGGATGGGGAACACATGTAAACCCATGGCTGATTCATGTCAATGTATGGCAAAAACCACTACAATACTGTAAAGTAATTAGCCCCCAACTAAAATAAATAAATTAATAATAAAAACAAAATTGTAACTATACCACCTAAAAAAAAAAGAAAACTGTGGGAAGAATGTTAACAAGGCTGCATGGAAGGTATTTTAGCACATTATTAATATTCTTAGACTTCTAATATGTTTTATATTAGTCTCTCATTTTCTGAGTTTTCCAAATATTTTCAGGTAATACATATTGAAAAACCAAACAATGAAAATACACACAAACAAAGTTATTCATTAACAGCAAAATAGTCAAAACCACTTAAATATATAAGCATAGGAGACTGGTAAGCTAAAGTAATGCATGTAAACTAAGAAAATACAGACTATGGGATATAGTGTGGCACACACAGCTGTACAAACAGGTATAAAAGGAATGAAGAAGACCCAACAAACTGACTCGGAAGCATTTCTAGGATTTACCTCTTAACGGGCAAGAAACAACCTGACATAGAATACAGAGTATGCTGCAGGCAGGCAAGCAGGAAGGCAGGAGGAAGGAAGAAATGAAAAAAAGGAACTTGAAAAAAGTGATAAAGGTATTAAACCTTTAAAAAGGAAATATAGGAAATAAAAGTAAAAAACTAATATAGTGGGTCAGTTAGTCGCTGCAGACATGGCTGACTGAGTTGTACCCAGTGACTGCTGTTTGCTCTCAGCTTATCTCTGACACTGATGGATACTCCAAGATATACTGAATTTTTGAGAATCATGTCTAAAGAAAAAGAATCCAGGTTTCTCAGTTCCACTTGACCAGCAACCAGAGGAGACTACATAGACTCCACCGTGGAGGAGCTACTCGTGTTAACTTAGTGTGGGACACTGGCACCTTGCTGGCTGTGTCTTAACAGAACCCCTGGTCCTGAGTTCTCTGACAGGGGCCACTGTGTCCAAGGACGACAAGGGAGGAGATGTGGAAGAAAAGACACAAACACCTGAGACAATCTCCTTCCTCTCCTGGCTGCCACTTAATTTCTGAGAACTTCTGTCCAGGCATGGTGAGCTCCCTGCTACAGGAAACACTGTCTAGTTACCCAGCAATGGAGGCTCAAGAAAGCGATGGATGGACTCTCCACCACTCATCTGGTGCCAGGAAGTGAACCATGGAGGCCAAAACAGCCTCAAGAGAAGCAAAACAGTGATGATACTTAGTACTAATAATGTGCTACTTCCTCTGCTCCCCTCCGCTGGCAGTGATCCTAAGATGAATTCCACAACTCTGCCTATTTTGACCTAGAATACTTGACTTTTCAAAATAAACATGATTAGGGATTAGACCATCATCTTTATGTCCCCAGTGGCATCTGATGATGTATGCCAACTCAGAGTTCAAAGTGGCAGTGGGGGAAGATTGCATACCTTAGGCCATTTGGCTTCTACTTTACCAATGACTGTTATCTCCACAACTCTGACACCAGGATGAAAGGAACACAGTAATGCTTTTTGATCCTTACTTACACCTGACCGTAGTGTGGGTGCCTTTGGGCATTATAAGCCTCTATTTCATAGCTCCCACTGAATACATCATTAGTGCAGATGTATTTTCTGTGTGAACTCCAACACACATCAACCCCAAGCTATGAAAAGCACTGCTGCACTCACAGTCATTTCAGTGCAGCACATGGAAGACTGCAAATCTACCAGACTACCAGTGCCTTCAGACTTCTATTCAGAACAACTATTAAGAAGAGAAAAAGTAACGCCTGCCCTGTTTGATGAGTTTAAGTGAACCAAATATCTCTGTGAGATTATTTCTCCACTCAGTAACTAAGTAAACCTATACAATCGGCTTTGTGTGCCTGGACTGGACTACAGGACTACTTACTACAGCTTAATGCTATGGTATGGATCAGGATACTGGCCTTAACTGACACTGTGACTGCCATAGAGGCTCTTTCCCAAGCTAAGATATATAGGTTTGAAGGAATTCATATTGTAAATGCCCGTTTGGGCATCCCTGTCCACACAAATGATCAGGATCTGTCTGCCTTTTCTGTAATACATTACAATACTCCTTTAATATCCTTCCACAAGGCCATGATCTACAAGTCTCATTCCCAGATTGAGCACTAGCCTTCTGCCTATAAAGAATGTCTCCTACTTGGTCCAGACAAGGGTACTACCCAACTAGGACTGGATGCCATTTTGATCCACATGTAGCAACGTGTCTAGGACATTACTATGGACAAGGCAAAAGGACCCATGACTCAGGAAATTCCTGGGAATAAACTGGGAAGCGACAGTGGGTATCTCTTCAGAGGCAATAATTGCTAAGTTTTAGTCATCCTCAGGCTCTCAGCCCCAACAATACAAAAGATGCCCAGTGATTGGTAGGACTATTCAGACACTGGCACACACACATCTCCCTATGCAGCCATCCTGATGACAGCACCCAGCAATCAGATTACCAAAAAGACCTGTATGCTGAGTGGAGTCTGATTATAGGAGGCCCTGGAGGTCCACCAACTGGCCACACAGGAAATCCTCTTACTTGCCCTTGCCTGAATCCGTTGCCTTTTAAGTTATAGGTCTCATCAACCTCTCGGATGCCTGTTGGAGCCTGTGGCAAAATAACACAGCCACACATCAGAGGTGCCCACCTGGCTTTTGACCCCAATCTTTTATTGCTGACTAAAAGTGTAGAATCCATTGGAAAAACTACTAGGTAGTTACCGGGCCTTGGTGGACACTGACTGCAAAGTCTCTCTACGATGGAGTCTTATAACAATAAATACCAACCAAATGTTAAATGGTTCCTGTTCTCTAGTTGTTTTATATTATTCACATGCATGCATGTTAAGTCGCTTCAGTCATGTCCGACTCTTTGTGAACCCATGGACTGTAGCCCGCCAGGCTCCTCTGTCCACAAGATTTCCCAGGCAAGAATACTGGAGTGGCTTGCCATTTCTTACTATAGGGGATCTTCCCGATCCAGGGATTGAACACAGGTCTCTCCTGCATTGGCAGGCGGATTCTTTCCCACTAGCGCCACCTGGCTATTATTCACATTTAGATCACTATCCTTGTAGCTCAGCTGATAATCAGTCTGCCCGCAATGCAGGCGATGTGGGTTCAATCCCTGGGTTGGGAAGATCCCCTGGAGAAGGGAAAGGCTACCCACTCCAGTATTCTGGCCTGGAGAATTCCTTGAACTGTATAGTCCTTGGGGTTGCAAAGAGCTGGACATGATTGAGTGACTTTCACATTCACATTTAGATCAAAGTGACACTGTGAATTTTATGTTCAAACCAGGTGGCACAATGGTAAAGAATTGGCCTGCCAGTACAGGAGGCATAAGAGATGTGGGCTTAATTCTTGGGCTGGAAAGCTCCCCTGGAGTAGGAAATGGCTACCCACTCCAGTATTTCTGCATGGAGAATTCCATGGGCAGAGGAGCCTGGCAGTTGGGCTATAGTGTGTGGGGACTGAACACATACATAAACACAAGCAAGCTATGCTCAAACACACATTCTTGAACTAAATAGAAAAATCTAATGAGATTAATTTTTTTTTTTATTTAAAGGCATCTATAACTGTTGTACTTACTACTGTGCTTTCCTCCTCTGGGAGTTATCTGTTTCTGTACCTGCACTGGGAGTTTTGACACTGAATTTTAATGCTGAAGCACAGGAGTATGGTCAGGCACATGATTATCAGAAGCTACACAAAAGAGACTCCTTAAGTTCCTTCATGGATACACAGATCATATTTGTGAGTGCAAAATATTCAAATGTATATAAATTTTAAAGCAAAGAAGATTAGATAAACCATAATTACACACAATGGTATATATAATGTATGGTAAATAATGTGTAGAAACAGCTGTACCCATGCTATAATCTGAGTGAAACCCATCACTACATACTGACATGGAGGGATTTCTGGATATAATGTTAACTTAGGAAAAAACTGAAAAGGGGAAAGCTAGTATGAAAACTTTGGGTAAAGAATTAGAAGAAATGAGAAAAAAAAAGGAGAGAGAGGAAAAAAACTAGAGAAAACACAGGAAAGCTATCACCAAATAATGTACATGGATATCTACAAAAGGAGAGGAAGACTGAGCAAAGAACGATATATCTCTAAATGCACTGTTTTATGTACTATTTAACTCTTGAAGAAGACTCAACTCTATGTATCCAATAAGGACAAGAATATGGAATGGAAAGAGAAAGCAAACGTAATAAAACTGCCGAAGGAAAAATAAAAGGAGTAACACATGGTTACAGTAATTAATATAAATCCTCACAGCAGGACACAGGAGTGGGGTGGGTAAGGGAAAGTTGACCATAGTCAAGTCATGAAATCAATTTCAAACTTGGCTGTTGTCCTAGAGGTATGTGCAAAGTTGTTCGGAAACCATGTGTGAAGCATTACAGGATGGAGCAAATGAGTAATCATGCTGATGCTCTTGAGAACTCTAGCTACCTGAGCCCTGGGATCCATAAAATGGCAGGAGCCTTGTTTGGGGTTCCTTCAGCTGGGAGACCACCCCTCACCTCAGTCTGCACTGATGTGTCTGCCCCTTGGCAGGGGCTCTTCCGTGGTGTGAAAGGGAACACAATAGAGCTTGTGATCTCCCCTGTCTGATCTACAGCCTACACTCTGAGGGTAAGTGAATAATAGTTCACTGTAACCTTGAGTTCGGTTGCTATGTTAATAGACCTATTCAGAAACTGGTATTTCCTTTCTCTCATTACCAAGTTAGCACAAGGAGCACTGTGGTCAATGAAGCCCAGTGCTTTTGTGGAGGGAACATGGTGGGAAGTACTAATAAGCATGCACGGCATCGTAGGGAGGGAGCTACTACCAGATAACTTGCAAGATACAGAAAGGGGACTTTGCCAATAAGGCAAATGAGCTGCCTAAACTACTAGGGGATGATACCATGCGGCTCTCAAGAGTACCTACTGCACTGTTTACAAAAGGTCTGATTAAACTGGAGTTGATTTCAGTTCAGTTCAGTTGCTTAGTCGTGTCCGACTCTTTGCGACCTCATAGACTGCAGCACGCCAGGCCTCCCTGTCCATCACCAACTCCTGGAGTTTACTCAAACTCATGTCCTTTGAGTCAGTGATGCCATCCAACCATCTCATCCTCTGTCATCCCCTTCTCCTTCCGCCTTCAATTTTTCCCAGCATCAGGGTCATTTCAAATGAGTCAGCTCTTCGCATCAGGTGGCCAAAGTATTGGAGTTTTAGCTTCAATATCAGCTCTTCCAATGAATATTCAGGACTGATTTCCTTTAGGATGGACTGGTTGGATCTCCTTGCAGTCCAAGGGACTCTCAAGAGTCTTCTCCAACACCACAGTTCAAAAGCATCAATTCTTCGGTGCTCAGCTTTCTTCACAGTCCAACTCTCACATCCATACATGACTACTGGAAAAAACCATAGCCTTGACTAGAAGGACCTTTGTTGGCAAAGTAATGTCTCTGCTTTTTAATATGCTAAGTTGGTCATAACCTTCCTTCCAAGGAGCAAGCGCCCTTTAATTTCATGGCTGCAGTCTTCATCTGCAGTGATTTTGGAGGCCAAAAAAAGAAAGTCTGTGACTGTTTCCCCATCTATTTGCCATGAAGTGATGGGACCGGATGCCATGATCTTTGTTTACTGAATGTTGAGTTTTAAGCCAACTTTTTCACTCTCCTCTCACTTTCATCAAGAGGCTCTTTAGTTCTTCTTCGCTTTCTGCCATAAGGGTGGTGTCAGCTGCATATCTGAGGTTATTGATATTTCTCCCGGCAATCCTGATTCCAGCTTGTGCTTTCTGCAGCCCAGCGTTTCTCATGATGTACGCTGCATATAAGTTAAATAAGCAGGGTGACAATATACAGCCTTGACGTACTCCTTTTCCTATTTGGAACCAGTCTGTTGTTCCATGTCCAATTGCTTCCTGACTTGCATATAAATTTCTTAAGAGTTGATTTAGTACCATAATACTATGTTGTAAAAGTCACTCAGTCCTGCCTGACTCTTTGTGACCCCACAGAGAATAATAGTCCATGGAATTCTCCAGGCCAGAATACTGGAGTGGGTAAGCCGTTCCCTTCTCCAGGGGATCTTCCCAACCCAGGGATCAAACCCAGGTCTCCCACATTGCAGGCAGATTCTTTACCAGCTGAGCCACCAAGGAAGCCCAAGAATATTGGAGTGGTTAGGCTACCCTTCTCCAGTGGATCTTCCCAACCCAAGGATCAAACTGGGGTCTCATGCATTGCATGTAGATTCTTTACTAGCTGAGCTAGTTTTAGGTACACAGCATAGTGATTCACTATTTTTTCAGACTATAATCCAGTATAGGTAATTATAAGATAATGGGTGTAATTCTTTGTGCTCTACAGTATATCCTTGCTGCTTATCTATTTCATACACAGTAGTATGTATTGGTTCATCCCACCACAATGTCCTTCCCATCTTTCATCCCCCTTTTGATAACCACAAGTTAGTGTTCTATATCTGTGAGTTTTGTTTCTACTTTGTAAACACAGTCATTTTTATTATTTTTGAGATTACAGATATAAGTGATATCATACAGTATATGTCCTTCTCTCTCTAATTTGTCTCACTATAAAATACTCTCTGGAGTCCATCCATGTAACTGCAAATGTCAGTGCTACACTCCTTTTTATGGCTGAGTAACAATTCCATTGTATACCTCATCTTAATCCCGTCATCTGAGCCCAATTCCTTGCATAAGCTTTTTAGTTCTGAAGGAGAACAACTGTTGTTCTCCTTAGCCTTTGATTCACCTAACAAGATGCTGAATGACTCAGATGAGAGACAATACACAGGCTCTGAAAAACTAGAGAAGGAATTTTATAGTTACTGATGGGTCCAGAAACTTTGGAGGCCCTGCATGCTGAATTGCACCCCAGAATTGCACTGACCACTCTAGCATGCCCTGGAACCAACAGATACGCTATGAGGCAGTGAGTTGTTGAGATTCACACTTTAATGAAAAAAGAAAGCAGACTCCTAAGGATTGTTTTCCGTAGCTACTCAGAGAGACTTTGCTGACTAAGGTAGTTTGCCTGTGTGAAAAAGAAGTCATTTTGTTAAATAGGTAAGGGAGAGGATACATTGTAGGGCTTGTCACTGTAGAACCCACTGTATGATGTGCCAGTCCCTTATTGCCCAATGAGGTAGAGGAAAAGGGGGATCAGAGATATGACCACCTAAGACCTTTTCCCCTCCTTGGTTGAGTGCACATCTGGCTCCAACAGAAGCGCCCTTACACTGGAATTTCCCTTGCCTTGAAAAACACACTTGGCTCATCACTTACAGAGGTTCTTAAAGGCTCCATGAGCCACACTGCTGATCTCTAAAGTCATGGGTGGAGAAAGGACAGTAAAAATATTTCTGATCTGACTCAGATTTCTATTTAGTTTCCATCTGGTCCACATTACCCGTTTTTAAGCTCAATTAAACCTGCTTATATGATGAGGTCTATTAGTTCACAGCACAATGCAGATCCTGACTGACAAATTTTAAGACATAGGAAAAGTAGCTACCAACAAAACAGTACTAATTGACCACTGAACAGACCTAAAAATGCTAATGGGCACCCACCCCTAGATGATCTGGTTCAAGATTTTCCCAGAGAAATCTCTAGGTCTAGTTCCTAAACAGTGGGGCCTCCAGGAGAACATTAAAGGGTCTTTTACCAAAGAGCTCCTGGCCAAGTAGTGGGCCATGGGTCCCAGCACACACTAAAGTCCAAATTGTGATGGCACCTCTAACTCATGTTGATACAAATGCTCCTCCTCTGCTCCAAGTGACATTGACATGAATCAGAGAAGCCTCCATTACTTTTATTCAAACCTCCCAGCTTTAATCCATAAGCAGCATTAGGGGTTAGGTCAATATTGCAACATCATCAGTGGTTATCTGAGCATGTGTGCCAAAGCCAGAACTCCAAGTAGGGGGCAGGGATATTGTATTTCTAGAGTCACTCGGTGACTGGTGCAGAGGTGACCATGATCTCCATGACCTTCCATGGCACAAGGGCCCTATCATGGGTAGAGGCATCCATTGGGCTTCTGTTCGCATAATTACCTGAAGCTGGCTGAAAGGCACACAAATTCCAGAGAGACAATTATTCACCTGCTATTGTCCTTGGGGCATTCATCTGCTGGTCATCACCAAATAATCTTAAGAATAGAATTTTCAACCTAAGGTATCAATATTTCTGCTTTTTTCTCTAAGTAGCTCATGGTATTCACTGTTTAGTCAAAGTGTATTATTTCTATAAAATATACCTCAAAGATACACAATCATGAAACAAAAACATCTTCTAACGAGCTTAATTTATAATAATTAAAACTTTTCTGTAGTTTTTATTATTCTTCAGTTCCTAAGTTGTGTCCAACTCTTAGCAACCCCACGGACTGCAGCACACCAGGGTCCTCTGTCCTCCAATATTACCCAGAGTTTGCTCAAACTCATGCCCAGTGAGTTGGTGATGCTCTCTAACTATACTTACTAGTAAGTGTTTCCCCTTTGTGAAAACTTGGTTTCTTCACTTGAATCTCTGATTTTGACCTGGAGTCTTGACGCTCAAACATACGATTTCCATCTAGTACTTCATCCTGAGCTGCATAGAGAGAAGAATTAAGCCCACTAAATAAAAATAAATAAAAGAAAGAGATCTACTGAGAAATCCCTAGATTTCAGATTTATAACAAGTGCACAGCAGGAGATTCTCCTATTGTCATGAAGTTACAAGAAAATCACTATAATGTGAGATCTTATGTGAAAACTGTGAGAAGAGTCTTAATGAACGTGAGGAAGGTATTTTACCACATCATTAGTATTTCTAGACTTCAAATATGTTTTATAGTAGACTCTCATCTTTGGATATTTCTTAATTTTTTCGCCTAATATATATTGATAGATCAAACAAAAAATACATATGTGCAAGGTAATGCATAGCAGCATATTTATAATTACAAAAAACCTCAAAATCACTTAAACATACAAGCATAGGAGATTAGTAGCTAAAGTAACATGTGAACTATGAAAATACAGACTATGGGATATAAAGTGGCACATGGTTGTACAAATACCTGTACAAACAAATATAAAAGGAATGAAGATCCCAACAAACTGACTTGGAAGCATTTCTAGGAATTAACTCTTAATGGACCAAAAAAGACCTTAAAGAGAGAATACCTAGTGTGCCATCTTTTAAGAAAAAAATGAAGGGAATTTTAAAAAATGACAAAAGATGCTAATCTATAAAAAAGGAAATAAAGGAGGGGGCTTCCCTGGTGGCTCAGTGGTAAACAATCTGCCTGTGGATGTAGCAGATATGGTTGGATCCCCTATCTGGGAGGATTCCACATGCCTTGGAGCAACCATGCCCACACACTACAACTATTAAGCCTGTGTTCTAGAGCCCATGTGCTGCAACTACTGAAACCTGTGTGCCCTACAGCCTGTGCCTCTCAACAAGAGAAGCCACCACAACGAGAAGGCCTCACACTACAACTAGAGAGTAGCCCCCTCTCATCACAACTAGAGAAAAGCCCCCACAGCAGTAAAGACCCAAAACATCCAAAAAGAAAATAAAATTATAAAAAAATAAATACAGGAAACATAAATCAAAAAACAACATACACCGTGTGTGTGCTTAGTTGTATCTGACTCTTTGCAACTCCATGGACCGCTAGGCTTCTCTGTCCATGGAATTTTCTAAGCAAGGTTAATGAAGCGGGTTGCCATTTCCTACTACAAAGGATCTTTCTGACCCATGGATACAATGCATGTCTCCTGAGTTTACTGTATTGGGAGGTGGATTCTTTACCACTGTGCCAGTAGCTCACAAAAGTCACTGCAGACATGGCTGGTTAAGCCATATCTAGTGACTACTATTTGCTCTCGGCCTATCTATGACACCGATGGATACTCCAAGATGTGGTGAATTTCTGACACTCATGTCTAATGAAAGAGAATTCAGGTTTCTCAGCTTCACTTGACCAGAAATCAGAGGAGACTCCGCTGTGGAGGAGCTACTCTTGTTAATTTAGTGTGGGACACTGCACTTTGTTGGCCGTGTCTCAACAGAACCCCTGGTTCTGAGTTCCCTGACAGGGGCCACTGTGTCCAGGGAGAAGATGTGGAAGAAAAGACACAAACACCTGAGACAATCTCCTTCTGCTGGCTGACATTTATTTTCTGAAAACTGTGCATGCATGGTGAGCTCCCTGCCACTGGAAAGACTGTCTAGTTACCCAGCAATGGAGGCTCAAGGAAGGGATGGATGGACTCTCCACCACTCATCTTGTGCCACAAAGTGAACCATGGAGGCCAACACAGCCCCACAAGACTTAAAACATTGATGACATTTATTACTAATAACTAGCTATTCCCTCTGCTACCCCCAGTGACCTTAAGCTGAATCTGACAACTCTATTTTTACCTAGAACACTTGGCTTTCCAAAATAAACAAGATTATGGATTAGACTAACAACCTTTTGTCCCCAGCAGCATCTGATGATATAAGCCAACACAGAGTCCAAAGTGGCAATGAGGGGAGCCCATCTCTTGGGCCATTTGGCTTCTACTTTACCAATAACCGTTATCTCCACAACTCTGATACCATGATGAGAGGAACACAGTAATGCTTTTTGACCCTTACTTACACCTGACCATAGTGTGCGTGCCTTTGGGCATTATGAGCCTCTATTTCATAGCCCCCACAACTGAATACATCATTAGTGCAGATGTATTTTCTGTGTGAACTCCAAGTCACATCAGCCCCAAGCTGTGATGAGCACTGCTGCACTCAGAGTCATTTCAATGAGGCACATGGAAGACTGGAAACCTACCAGACTACCATGCCTAGAGACTTGTCTCCAGGAACAACTACTAATAAGAGAAAAAGTAATGCCTGCCCTGTTTGATGAGTTCAAGTGAACCAAACATCTCTGTGAGATTCCTTCTCCATTCAGCAACTAAGACAACCTGGGCATATGGCCTTACCTGCCTACAGACTTAACTATAGCTTAATAGTTACAGTTAACAGCTTAATCAACAGCTTAATGCTATGGTACAGATCAGGACACTGGCCTGATGTAATGACACTGTAACTGCTCTAGAGGCTCTTGACCCAGCTGAAGGAAATAGGTATGAAGCAATTCATATTACAAATGCCCTTTTTAGTATCCCTGTCTACAAGATGATCAGGTTCACTCTGGCTTTTCTGTAACAGGTTTTACTACACCTTTAATGTTCTTGTGTGAAATGCAGTACCTAGGCACAGTCTCAAAAATGACAGAATGATCTTGGTTTGTTTCTAAGGCAAACCATTCAACATCACAGTAAACCAAGTCTATGCCCCCAACCCCTAATGCTGAAAAGCTGAATGGTTCTATGAAGGACCTACAAAACCTTTTACAGCTAACACCAAAAAAAAGAAGTCCTTTTCATCATAGGGAATAGAAATGAAAAAGAAGGAAGTCAAGAGAAATCTGGAGTAACAGCCAAGTTTGACCTTGGAGTACAAAATGAAGCAGGGCAAAGGCTAACAGAGTTTTGCCAAGAGAATGCTCTGGTCATAGCAAACACCCTCTTCCAACAACACAGGAGCTGATTCTACATATGGATTTCTTTAGATGGTCAATACCAAAATCAGACTGATTATATTCTCTGCAGCCAAAGATGGAGAGGCTCTACACAGTCAGCAAAAACAAGACCCGGAGCTGACTAACTGTGGCTCAGATTATGAAGTCCTTATTGCAAAATTCAGAACTAAATTGAAGAAAGTAGGGAAATTCACTAGGTCATTCAGATATGATCTAAATCAAATCCCTTATGATTATATAGTGGAACTGAATAATAGATGTACGGGATTAGATCTGATAGAAAGACTGCCCATGGACAGAGGTTCGTAACATTGTACAGGAGGCAGTGACCAAAACTATCCAAAAAGAAAAAGAAATCAAGAAGGCAAAATGGTTGTCTGAGGAGGAATTACAAAGAGCTAAGAAAAAAAGAGATAGCAAAGGCAAAGGAGAAAGGGAAAGATATATTCAAATGAATGCAGAGTTCCAGAGAATAGCAAGGAGAGATAAGAAAACCTTCTTAAACAAATATTGCAAAGAAATAGAGGAAAACAATAGAATAGGAAAGACTAGAGATCTCTTCAAGAAAACTGGAGATATCAAGGGAACATCTCATGCAAACATGGGCACAATAAAGGACAGAAATGGCAAGGACCTAACAGAAGCAGAAGAGATTAAGAAGAGGTGGCCAAGAATACACAGAAATGTACAAAAAAGGTCTCAATGACCCAAATAAGTACGATGGTTAGTCACTTACCTAGAGTCAGACATCCTGAAATGTGAAGTCAAGTGGGCCTTAGGAAGCATTACTATGAGCAAAGCTAGTGGAATGATGAAATCCCAGCTGAACTATTGAAAATCCTAAAAGATAATGTTGTTAAAGTGCTGCACTCAATACCAACAAATTGGGAAACTCAGCAATGGCCACAGGACTGAAAAAGTTCTGCTTTCACTGCAATTCCAAAGAAGGGCAATGCCAAGGAATGTTCAAACTACCACACAATGGCAGTCATTTCACATGCTAGCAAGGTTATCCTCAAAATTTTTCAAGCTAGGCTTCAACAGTATGTGAACCAAGAACTTCCAGATGTACAAGCAGGATTTAGAAAAGGCAGAGGAAACAGAGATCAAACTGCCAACTTCCACTGGATCATAGAAGAAGCAAGGGATTTCCAGAAAAAAAAAACATCTACTTCTGCTTCACTAACTATGCTAAAGCCTTTGACTGTGTGGATCACAAAAAACTGTGGAAAGTTCTTAAAGAGATGAGAATACCAGACCACCTTACCTGCCTCCTGAGAAATCTTTATGCAGGACAAGAAGCAACAGTTAGAACTGGACTTGGAACAACGGACTTGTTCCAGATTGGGAAAGGAGTACATCAAACCTATATATGGTCACTCTGCTTATTTAACTTATATGCAGAGTATATCATGCAAAATGCCAGAATGGATAATCACAAGAGGGATTCAAGATTGCCATGAGAAATATCAATAACCTCAGACATGCAGACGACACCCCCCCTAATGGCAGAAAGCGAAGAGGAACTAAAGAGTCTCTTGATGGAGGTGAAAGAGGAAAGTGAAAGAGCTGGCTTAAAACTCAAAATTCAAAAAATTAAGACCATGGCATCTGCTCCCATCACTTTACGGCAAGTAGATGGGGGAAACAATGGGAACAGTGACAGACTTTCTTTTCTTAGGCTACAAAGTCACTGAGGATGGTGATTGCAGTCATGAAATTAAAAGTCGCCTGCTCCTTGGAAGAAAAGCTAGGACAAGCCTAGACAGCATATTAAAAATCAGAGACATCGCTCTTTTGACAAAGGTCCATCTAGTCAAAGCTATGATTTTTCCACTAGTCGTGGATGGATGTGAGAATTTGGACCGTAAAGAAGGCTGAACTACAAAGAATTGATGCTTTTGAAATGTGGTGCTGGAGAAGACTCTTGAGAGTCCCTTGGACAACAAGGAGATCAAACCAGTCAACCCTAAAGGAAATCAAACCTGAATATCACTGGAAGGACTGATAGTGAAGCTGAAACTCCAAAACTCTGGCTACCTGATGTGAAGAGTCGACTCATTGGAAAAGACCCTGATGCTGGGGAAGATTGTGGCAGGAGGAGAAGGGGATGTCTAAGAATGTGTTTAATGTGTTGGTTGGATGATATCACTGATTCAATGGACATGAGTTTCAGCAAACTCTGGGAGGTAGTGAAGGACAGGGAAACCTGGCATGCTGCAGTTCATGGGGTTGCAGAGAGTCAGACACAACTAAGAGACTTAACAAATGTCTTTCCAGAAGGTTGAGCAGGAAGTCCAACTCCCAGATGGAGCACCAACCTCCACATATAATCAATGTCTCCTACTTGGTACAGGCAAAGGTTCTACCCAACCAGAACTTGATGCCATTTTGACCCACATGTGCCACTATGTTTGGGACATTATCATGGCACAAGGACCTGTGACTCATGGGAAATTCCTGGGAATAAACTGGGAAGGGAGAGTAGGTCTCTTTCAGGAGGCAATAATTGCCAAGTTTTAGTCATGCACAGACTCTCAGTCCCAACAATACAAAGGATGCCCAATGACTGGTGGGACTCACATATGGTAGCAGACACTGGTACTCCCACATTCCCCTACAGGGTTACCTTAATGGCAGCACCCAGCGGCCAGGTTACCAGAAAGACCTGCATGCTGAGTGGGGCCTGACAACAGAATGCCCTGGAGGCCCTCCAAGTGCCTACACAGGCAACACTTTTCCTTTCATCAAATCCGCAGCCTTTTAAGTGACAGGTCTCAGTAACCTTTCTGATGCCTATTAGAGTCTGTGGCAAAAGAACATGGCCACATCAGAGGTGCCCACCTGGCTTTCAGATCCCTAATCTTGTATTTGCTGGCTGAAAGTAGACACCCTTTCAAAGACTGCATACCAGTTTTGGGCCTTGGTGAACAATGAATGCTGAAGTCTCTCCATGAAATAGTCTATTCAGAAGAAATTCCAACCAAATGCTAACTGGTTCTTGCTCTGTGGTTGTTTTATATTATTCAGAGTTAGATCAAAGTGTAAAATTGCTATAAATTAAATGCTCAAACATATATTCCTGAACTAAAGAAAAAAGATCTGATGAGACTTTTTTTTTAAATTTAAAGGCATCTATAATTTTATGGGGTTCCCAGGTGGCTCAGCCGTAAAGAATCCACTTGCCAATGCAAGAGACACAGGTTCAATCACTGGGTGGGGAAGATCCCCTGGAGAAGGAAATGGCAACCCATTCTAGTATTCTTGCCCGGGAAATCCCATGGACAGAGGAGCCTGGTGGGCTACAGTCCATGGGCTCACAAAAAAGCCCGACATGACTTAGGGACTAAAATAGCAATAATAGTAATTGTTACACTTACTGCTGTGTTTTCCTCCTTTGGAAGTTTTCTGTTTCTGTATTTCCATTGGGAGTTTTGACACTGATTCTTGATGCTGAAGCACAGGAGTTTTGTCTGGAGCATCATCATAAGCTACATAAAAGAAATATACTGAGTTCCTTTACAGAAAAATAGATCTACTAAGAATTCTCTAGATTTCAAATTTGTAACAATATATAGCATATTTTCTCATATTTTGACAAAAGTTTTTATAAGTAAATTACCATAATGTCAGGTGTGAAATAAACATTATAAGAACACTTTTAACTGGTGTACCATAAAGAAGCTGTTTCAGTAATATTTCTGGACATTTTATATATATGTGTGTGTGTGTGTATTTAGATATGTGTGTATTTATATATAAGGTCTCAAGTTTTCCTAGGTTATTTATACTATAGGCCTGTACATGCTTATTGAACTAAAAGTACAAATGAATACGTCCACGGGTCATTACAACAAGTTTGTAAATGTAAAATATTCTAAACCATATAAAATTTAAGATAAAAATTTAGTTAAATAAACTAAGGTATATATCACACACTGATTTATAATATAAATTATGGTAAACACTGTGGGACAAACAGCTGTACTGAGACCTATAATCTGAATGAAATTCATCTCTATATACTGACTTATAGGGATTTCTAGAAGGGATTTCTAGGAATACAGTTAAGTTAAAAAAAAAAAAACTACAAAGGGAAAATCTAGCATGTAAACTTTGTGTAAGGAAGAAAAAGAAATGAGAAAAAAACAAATAAATAGATGAAACCCAGGAAAAGTATCATAAATCAATGTACTTGGTTGGGTACAAGATGAGAGGGAAGACTGAAAAAAGAAGGATAAGCCTGTAAAAATATCTCTTTGTACATTTTTTAACTTTTGGAAGTAGATTCATGCCCTATATATTGCAAAGTATAATTCAGCCATAAGGGTAAGAAGATGGAATAGAAAGAAAAAGTAAATGATACGAATCTGCTGAAAGCAAAATAAAAGCAGTAATTTATTGATATGGTATTTAATACAAACCCTCAGAGTTGGATATGGAAGTGGGGTGGATAGGGGAAAGTTGACAACAGATAAGTCATGAGATCATTTTCAAACTTGGCTGTTGTCCTAGAGGTATGTGCAAAGTTATTCGGAAACCATGTGTGAAGCATTACAGGATGGAGCAAATGAGTAATCATGCTGATGCTCTTGAGAACTCTAGCTACCTGAGCCCTGGGATCCATAAAATGGCAGGAGCCTTTTGTTTGGGGTTCCTTCAGCTGGGAGACCACCCCTCATCTCAGTCTGCACTGATGTGTCTGCCCCTTGGCAGGGGTTCTTCCGTGGTGTGAAAGGGAACACAGTGGAGCTGGTGACTTTCCCTGTCTGATCTACAGCCTACACTCTGAGGGTAAGTCAATAATAGTTCATTGTAACCTTGAGTTCAGTTGCTAAGTTAATAGACCTATTCAGAAACTGACATTTTCTTTCTCTCATTACCAAGTTACCATAAGGAGCAGTGTGGTCAAAGAAGCCCAGTGCTTTTGTGGAGGGAACACTTTGGGAAGTACCAATCAGCATGGAGAACACGGTGGCGTGGGAGCTACCAGAGACCCACAAGGCACTCTGCCAGCAGGGAAATGACTCTCCTAAAGTTGATGCCACAGGGATCTGGAGAGTGTTACTGTGTTATTTACAAAAGTTTTCATTAAATTGAAGTTGACCTAAAATATTGTGTTAGTTTCAGGTGTACAGCATAGTGACTCACTATTTTTGCAGACTATAATTCATTATAGGTTATTACAAGATAACGAATATAATGCCCTGTGCTATATAGTATATCTTTGTCACTTACCTATTTTATGCACAGTAGTTTCTATCTGTTCATCCCAAACCCCTGATGGTGCTTCCCATTCTTCATCTCCCTTTTGATAACCACAAGTTTGTGTTCTATATATGTGAGTCTGTTCCTATTTTGTATACACATTTATTTTTTAGAATCTAAATATAAGTGGTATCATACAGTATTTGCCTTTCTCTGTTGACTTGTCTCTCTATATAATACTCTCTGAGTCTGCACATGTTGCTGCAAATAGCAGTATTTCACGCTTTTCATGGCTGAGTAATATTCCACTGTATGCCTCATCTTAATCCATCATCTGTGCCTGGATTATTTGCATAAGCTTTTCAGTTCTGAAGCAGAACAACTGTCTTTCCCCTTAGCCTTTGATTCACTTACCAAGATGCTCAATGAGTAGAGACTCAACACATAGGCTTTGAGAAAATTAGAGAAGCAACTTTACAGCTACTAATGGGTCCAGAGTCTTCGGAGGCCCTGCATGCTGAATTGCACCCCGGAACCACTGTCAGCTTTAGCGTGTCCTGGAACTAACAGACAGTCTACGAACAGTGAGTTGTTGAGATTCATACTTTAATTAAAAACATACAAGGTCCTGAGGATTGTTCTACCTAGCAACTTAAGAGAAACATCAGCGAGTAAGGTAGTCTGCCTCCATGAAAAGGAAGTCATTTTGTTAAACTAGGTGAGGGAGAGGATACATTGTAGGGCTTGTCACTGTAGAATCCACTGTATGATGTGCCAGTCCCTTATTGCACAGTGAGGTAGAGGAAAAGAGGGATCAGAGACGTGAACACCTACAAAGAATTAATCTCAAAAATATACAAGCAGCTCCTGCAGCTCAATTCCAGACAAATAAATGACCCAATCAAAAAGTGGGTCAAAGAACTAAACAGACATTTCTCCAAAGAAGACATACAGATGGCTAACAAACACATGAAAAGATGCTCAACATCACTCATTATCAGAGAAATGCAAATCAAAACCACAATGAGGTACCATTTCACGCCCATCAGAATGGCTGCTATCCAAAAGTCTACAAGCAATAAATGCTGGAGAGGGTGTGGAGAAAAGGGAACCCTCTGACACTGTTGGTGGGAATGTAAACTAGTACAGCCACTATGGAGAACGGTGTGGAGATTCCTTAAAAACTGGGAATAGAACTGCCATATGACCCAGCAATCCCACTGCTGGGCATATACACTGAGGAAACCAGAATTGAAAGAGACATGTGTACCCCAATGTTCATCGCAGCACTGTTTATAATAGCCAGGACATGGAAGCAGCCTAGATGTCCATCAGCAGACGAATGGATAAGGAAGCTGTGGTACATATACACAATGGAATATTACTCTGCCATTAAAAAGAATACATTTGAATCAGTTCTAATGAGGTGGATGAAACTGGAGCCTATTATACAGAGTGAAGTAAGCCAGAAAGAAAAACACCAATACAGTATACTAACACATATATATGGAATTGAGAAAGATGGGAACAACAACCCTATATGCGAGACAGCAAAAGAGACGCAGATGTATAGAACAGTCTTTTGGACTCTGTGGGAGAAGGCAAGGGTGGGATGATTTGAGAGAATAGCATTGAAACATGTATATTATCATATGTGAAACAGATCGCCAGTCCAGGTTCGATGCACACGACAGGGTGCTCAGGGCTGGTGCACTGGGATGGCCCAGAGGGATAGGATAGGGAGGGAAGTGGAAGGGGGGTTCAGGATGGGGAACACATGTACACCCATGGCTAATTCATGTGAATGTATGGCAGACCCACTACAATACTGTAAAGTAATTAGCCTCCAATTAAAATAAATAAATTAAAAAAAATAAAACACTGTCTAGGTTTGTCATAGCTTTTCTTCTAAGGAGCCAGTGTCTTTTAATTTTGTGGCTGCAGGCACTATCTGCATTGATTTTGGAGCCCAAGAATATGGGATCTGACACTGTTTTCACTTTTTCCCCATTTATTTGCCATGAAGTGATAGGACTGGATGCCACAATCTTAGGTTTTTGAATGCTGTTTTTTTTTTTTTTTAATAAATTTATTTATTTTAGTTGGAGGCGAATTACTTTACAATATTGTAGTGGTTTTTTCCATACATTGACATGAATCAGCCATGGGTTTACATGTGTTCCCCATCCTGAACCCCCCTCCCACCTCCCTCCCCATCCCATCCCTCTGGGTCATCCCATTGTCCCAGCCCTGAGCATTTGTCTCATGCATCGAACCTGGAATGGTGTTCTGTTTCACATATGATAATATACATGTTTCAATGCTACTCTCTCAGAACGTCCCACCCTCACCTTCTCCCTCAGAGTCCATAAGACTATTCTATGCATCTGTGTCTCTTATTCTGTCTCGCATATAGGGTTATCATTACTATCTTTCAAATTCCATATTTATGCATTAGTATACTGTATTGGTGTTTTTCTTTCTGGCTTACTTCACTCTGTATAATGGGCTCCAATTTCATCCATCTCAATAGAACTGATTCAAATGTATTCTTTTTAATGGCTGAGTAATATCCCATTGTATATATGTACCACAGCTTCCTTATCCATTCGTCTGCTGATGGACGTCTAGGTTGCTTCCATGTCCTGGCTATTGTAAACAGTGCTGCGATGAACATTGGGGTACACGTGTCTCTTTCAATTCTGGTTTCCTCGGTGTGTATGCCCAGCAGTGGGATTTCTGGGTCGTACGGCAGTTCTATTCCCAGTTTTTTAAGGAATCTCCACACCGTTCTCCATAGTGGCTGTACTAGTTTGCATTCCCATCAACAGTGTAAGAGGGTTCCCTTTTCTCCACACCCTCTCCAGCATTTATTGCTTGTAGACTTTTGGATAGCAGCCATTCTGATGGGCGTGAAATGGTACCTCATTGTGGTTTTGATTTGCATTTCTCTAATAATGAGTGATGTAGAGCATCTTTTCATATGTTTGTTAGCTATCTGTATGTCTTCTGAGTTTTAAACCAGCTTTTTCACTCTCCTCTTTCACTTTCATCAAGAGGCTCTTTAGTTCCTCTTCGCTTTCTGCCATTAGGGTGGTATCATCTGCATAACTGAGGTTGTTGATACTTTTCCCAGCAATCTTGATTCCAGCTTTCACTCATCCAGCCTGGCATTTTGCATGAGGCACTCTGCATATAAGTTAAATAAGCAGAGTGACAATATACAGCTTCAATGTATTCCTTTCCCAATTGTTAACCAGTCTTCCCAACCCAGGTTTTATGGCCATTGTATACATGTACCACAACCTTTTTTATCTATTCATGTATCAATGGACATCTAGGTGGCTACCATGTTCTGTGCTGTGCTTAGTCGCTCTGCTGTATCTGACTCTTTGTGACACCATGGACTGTAGCCCGCCAGGCTCCTCTGTCCATGGGGATTCTCCAGGCAAGAAGCTATTGTAAACAGTGTTACAATGAACATTGGGGTACATATGTCTTTTTCAATTATGGTTTCCTCAGAGTATATGCCCAGTAGTGGGACTGCTGGGTAATATGGTAGCTCTATTCCTAGTTTTTTAAGGAACCTCCATACTGTTCTTCACAGTGGCTATATGAATTTACATTCCCACCAACAGTGTGAGATTGTTCCCTTTTTCTACACCCTCTTCAGCATTTATTGTTTGTATATTTTTTTGATGATGGCCATTCTGACCGGCGTGAGGTGATCCCTCACTGCAGTTTTTGTGAGAACATTTTTAATTGGTATACCTCAAAGAAGGTGTTTCAATAATATTTCTAGACATTGTATAATAATACACACACAGATATATATATAAAAGTCTCTTGATTTCATAAGTTATTTATACCTTATGCCGACACTTGTTCATAGAATAAAAAATACAGATGAATATGTACACAGTTATTCATACACAATGTATTGGGTTTGCCAGAAAGTTCAGTCCGGTCTTTATGTAAGATGTTATGGAAAAACTTGAACAGATTTTCTGGCCAACTCAGTATTTGGAAGAGCAAAATATTCAAAACCATATAAATATTAAAGGAGATAATTTGTTAAACTAAGGTATGCATTACGTACTGTGGTATAATATAAATTATGGTAAATACTGTAGTACAAACAGCTATACATAGTACTAAACTTTGAGTGAAACTGAACTCTATATAATGACTTGGAGGGATTTCTAGAAATAACATTAAGTAAAAAAAACTGGAAGGGGAAAACTAATATGCAAACATTGGGTAATAAAACAGAAATGAGAAAAAATAAAGTAGAGAGAAAAAATAGAGAAAAGACAGGAAAACTATCACAAAACAATGCATGTAGATACCTACAAGAAGAGAGGGAAGACTGAGAAGCCTCTAAGTATACTGATTTGTATATTGTTAACTTTTGGAAGTAGTTTCACGCTCTATATATTTCAAAATAAAAATTAGGCCAAAACAAATAAGAAGATGGAATGGAAAGAAAAAGCAAACTTAATGAATTGAAACTATTGCAGGGAGACTAAAAGCGGTAATTCCTCAAACCAGTATTTACTAAAAACCCTGTCTCGGACATGGAAGTGCAGTGATATGGGGGGAGGTAGACAACAGACAAGTCATGCAATCATTTTATAACTTGGTTTGTTTTTGTATTGGTATATTCAGAGCTATTCTGAAACCATTTGAGAACCATAACAGGATTAAGCAAATGAGTAATTGTACCAATGTTTGTTTCAGAACTCGAGCTACCTGAGCTGTCATGTCCTACACGTGGCCACCACACTGCTCAAGTATCTTTTATTAGTGACTGTGCCTGTGTGTAGGCCGTTAGTCGCTCATCGTGTCTGACTCTTTGCGACCCCATGGTCTGTAGCCTGCCAGGCTTCTCTGTCCATGGAATCCTCCAGGCAAGAATACTGGAGTGGATTGCCATTCCCTTCTCCAGAGGAACTTCCCAACCCAGGGATCGAACCCTGGTATCCTGCCTCACAGGCAGATTCTTTACCGTTTGTGCTACAGGGAAGAGGTCACCAAGTCTAAGTGGCCTGCTCCTACAGGGAGGATTACTTTTCACTCAACTAGCCCTCCTTCCACAAAGCACACCACCCAACAAGGACTAGACACTGTGTGGATCTACCAGTGGCTCCTGGCTGAACCATTAGTACACACACTTAGTTACCCGATACCATAGTGAAATTCCTGGGCATGATCTCTAAGGGGCATGAATTCTCATTTCAGAGGACCTGATCGCCAAACTTGCGTGATTCAACTCTGACAAATAATTGGGCCCAGCAAATAGTGCAACCCTTTCGACCACCTGTATTCTCATTTGCCCATAGAGAGTCCTTGATGAAAACAATCTATGCGGTTACCAGAGAGACTGCTTCATTTTAGTGAGGATACAATCAAGGGAGTGCCCAAAAGGCCCTTCAACAGGCCTCCTGACCCTCATCAGATAGATGCTTGATTTACAGATCTCCAAAACATCTCTTTGCTAATGGAGACTATGGCACAAGAGCCCTATCATGGGTAGAGGCATCCATCGGGCTTCTGTAGTTACAACTACTGGGAGCTGGCTGAAAGGCACACTACTTCGGAGACATAGGTATTCACCTGCTACTGGGCATTGGGCCATTCATCTTCTGGTCACAAAATGCTCTTAAGGACAAAAATTTCTATCAAATGGTATCAGTATTTCTGCTTTTCTCTCTAGGTATCTCATGGTATCTGATTTTAGTCAAAGTGAAATATTTCAATATAAATATATGCTCAACAAATTCATATTCATAAACCAAAATAAAAACATCTCCTAATGAGTTTAATTTAAAACAACATAAAGTTTTCTGTAGTTTTTGCACTTACTAGTAAATACTTCCCCTGTGTGAAAGCTTTCTTTCTTCACTTGAATCTCTGATTCTGACATTGACTCTTGATGGTCAAGCATATGATTTCCATTTGGTACTGCATCTTGAGCTACAAAAAGAGAAGAATTTAGTCAACTAAATAAAAATAAAGATCTACTGTGAAATGTTTAGCTTACAATTTATAAAAAGAAAACAGCAGCAGTTATCTCATTTTTATGAAGTTAAGAAGAAAATCACCATATTGTGAAGTCTGCTATGAAAACTATGAGAAGAGTCTTAATGAGTGTATGTGAAAGGTACTTTACCATAAAAATAATACTCATGGAATTCAAATGTGTTTTATGTTAAGTTTCTCATTTTCTGAGTTGCCTCAATATTTTTAGTTAATATAATTCAATAGATCAAGCAAAGAAAATACACATGTACAAGGTTATTCATAGCATAATATTTGTAATTGTAAAATATTAAAACCACTAAAACATAAAGCATAGGAGGCTGGTAGGCTAAAGTATGATATGTAAAGAATAAAAATATAGACTGTAGGGTGCAATGTGCACATGGAGCTGTACAAATGAGTATAAAAGGAATGATAAAGATACTGATGAAATGATTGGGAAGCATCTCCAGGATACAGTGCTTAATGGGGGGAAAAAACCTAAAAGAGAGAATACCAAGTGTGGTTTAAGAAAAAAAGAAGAAAAGAAAGAATAAAGGAAATTTGAAAAAAAAAAAAAAGACAATGAAAGATCCTTAATTTTAAAACAAGAAATACAGGAAATGCAAATCAAAAACAATATACTGTGTCACAAGAGTCCCTGCAGACATGGTTGACTGAGTCATACCCAGTAACTACTATTTGCTTTCATGCAGTTCTGACAATGATGGATACTCCGTGATATAGCCAGTTTCTGAGATTCAAGTCTAATGAAAAAGAATCCAGGTTTCTCAGTTTCACTTGACCAGCAACCTGAGGAGACTATACAGACTCCACTGTGAAGGAGCTACTCTTGTTAACTTGTGAGGGAAACAGACACCTTGCTGGTTGTGTCTCAACAGAACCCCTGGTTCTGAGTTCCCTGACAGGGGCCACTGTGTTCAAGGAGGACAAGGGAGGGGATGAGGAAGAAAAGACACAAACACCTGAGATAATCTCCTTCCCCTCCTGGCTGACATTTGGTTTCTGAAAACTTCTGCCCACACATGGTGAGCCCCTTCCACTGGAAACACTGTCTAGTTACCCAGCAATGGAGGCTCAAGGAAGGGATGGATGGACTCTCCAGCACACATCTTGTGCCAGGAAGTGAGCCATGGTGGCCAACACAGCCCCATGAGACTCAAAACGGTGATGAACTTATTACTAATAATGTGCTCCCCCCAGTGACCTTAAGATGAATCTGACAACTCTATTTTTACCCAGAATACTTGGCTTTTCAAAATAAGCAAGATTAGGGATTCTAGTCCCCAAGATCGGCTTCTGGTTTACCAAGGACTGTTATCTCCACAACTCTGACACCAGGATGAGAGGAACACAAGTTACTGCATTTTGACTCTTCCTTAAACCTGACCATGGTGTGGGTGCCTTTAGGCATCATAAACTTCTATTTCATAGTTCCCACTGCTGAATACATAATTGCATGCATGCTAAATTGCTTCAGTCATATCGACTCTTTGCAAACCTATGGACTTCCAGGCTCCTCTGTCTGTGGCACTCTCCAGGCAAGAATACTGGAGTGAGTTCCCATGCCCGCCTCCAGGGGATCTTCCCAATCCAGGAAATGAATCTGTGGATCTTGCATCTCCTGAATTGGGTTCTTTACCACTCATGCCACCTGGGAAACCCTGAATATATCATTAGCACAGATGTATTTTCTATGTGAATTCGAACTCACATAAGCCCCAAGCCATGATGAGCACTGCTGCACTCAGGATCATTTCAGTGGGGCACATGGAAGACTGCAAACCTGCCAGACTACCCGTGCCTAGAGACATATGTCCAGATCAACTACTAAGCAAAGGAAAAACAAATGCTAGCCATCTTTGCTGAGTTTCAGTAAGGCAAATGTCTCTGTGAGATTATTTCTCCATTCAGTTTAACTAAGTAAACCTATGTGAAGAGCCTTGCATGCCTGGACTGGACTACAGGACTACTGTACTAGAGCTCAGTGCTGTGGTACAGATCAGGACACTGGCCTTACCTGACATTGTGACCGTCCTAGAGGCTCTTGCCACAGCTGAGGGAAATAGGTATGAAAAAATTCATGTGGCAAATGCTCCTTCAGTGTCTCTGTCCACAGAGATGATATGATCAGTTTGCTTTTTGCTTAAAAGGTTGCAATACACCTTTAATGTCCTTGCATAAGGCCATGAGCAGGAAGAAGTCCCATTCCCAGATGGAGCACTGGGCTTCCACATTATTGTTGACATCCTCATCCTCCTGGTGCATCCTGGCATGTGTACTATCCCACAAGGCCAGATGCTATGTTGACCATGCTTAGCAGCATAGCAGGGTCATTAACAGAAACATGGACAACGACCTTGTGGGAAAGGGCAATACACATCATTCTAGAGGAGATATCTTCCAAATTTGTCCTGTCAGTCACAACAAATGAGAGCCCCCCAAAACTCTGTGGAACTATTCTGCTACTGGCACTTACATTCCCCTCATGGGCCCTGATTGCAACCATCTACTAAGTTTCAGAAAAAACACCTGCATGTGAATGGATCTCAACTAATAGGATGGTCTGGAGGCAAACAAAAAAATATTCCCAGTCACATTTTCCCTTGAAACTTCTGATCTGATTTTGAGATAAAATTCTCAGCACTTCTCTGTTCATCAGTTAGTCTTTGGAAGATGGCAATTCTACACAACAGGGGATTAATCTAGGACTCTCTGTGTCTAACTTCTTTGAGTAGGGTGAAAGGTACATACCTCTTGAAGACAATTATGTACCTTTTATTGGTTTGGTGGATACTGAATGCATGACCCATGACTAAGAAAAATATTACAATCAGAAATATTGACCAAGTATTTCACAACTTTAGCTTTTATCCTCTAGTTATCTTAGGATATTTATACATTAGGTCAAAGTATAAAATATCTACTATATATGTATACACACACATAATTTATGAAGCAAAGAATAAGATCTTTGGCTGTAATTAATTTTAAATGATTTAAAGTTATCTGTAATTAGGATACTTACTGTGTTTTTTCTCTCTTTGCTTCTTTACCGTCATTTGGCTTTTTGACATTGATTCTCGATGGTCATGCATAAGATTTGCATCTGATATTTTTTCATGAGCTACAAGAGAGATATAGTTAGCCCATGAATAGAAAAATACATCTACTATGAAATCTGTACATATAAAATTCATAATAAGCAAACAGCAATATTCTAATTTTTCTGAAATTATAGTGAAGTTACCATAATGCTAGATCTGATAACACTGTGAGAGGAGTTTTAATAGATGTGTTTTGAATCTTTCTCATTATCTCATAAATATTTCCAGGTATTATATATAGTTTGTATTTATCTCTGTTTCTCTTAGGTTATTTATATTTTATAGATTACATAGACTTCAGAGACCAACCAACAAAACACATGTGTACTATTTGCTAATTACAGTATTATTTGTAACTGCATATAAATGTTCATGCACGGGAAATTGCATAAACAAGCTAATATATGTACTATACACTTTGTGAAGTGAAGTGAAAATCTTTCAGTCATGTCTGACTCTTTGCAACACCATGGATTATATACAATCTATGGAATTCTCCAGGTCAGAATACTGGAGTGAGTAGCCTTTCCCCTCTCCAAGGGATCTTTCCAACCCAGGAATCAAACTGGGGTCTCCTGCATTGCAGGCGGATTCTTTACCAGCTGAGCTATCAGGGAAATCCCATAAACTTTGTAAATTATGCTAAATAATATGGTACCATCAGATGTATGTAAAGATGTAAAAGGAATCAAATGAATCTCTATAAACTGACTTGCAGGGATTTCAAGGAGATAATACCAAGAGAGGGAAAAAAAAAACAAAAGGAGAAATGTTGTATGGTATCTTCCAGGTAAGGAAGATGGGGAAATAAGGAAATAAATAAGAAAGAGGAATGGAGAGAATTAGAGAGATAGTTACCTTTATAAAATGACACACAAGTGAGACAGAAAAAAATTTAACTGGTTACCTACAGGATGCAAGGGAGCAAACTGAGGAAGAAATGGTACTCCTTTAAGTATACCTTTTTGCATAGTATTTACTTTTGGAAGCAAGTTCAGGTTCCACGTTTCAAAAATAAAATTAAAATAAAAAAGAGACTCTAAAACTGAAAGTAAACTTAGAGAAATTAACCTACTGAAAAATAAAAGTACTAATGCAAGTAACTCATCAATACAATATTTGACATGTACCCTCATTCATGGGCAGAAGCGTGGAGAGATTGTCAACACATGACAAAATATTTCCAGTAGGCTTTTTTTTCCATACGAATAAGCAAAACAATTTCAAAATAATTTTCAAAGTTTAACAAATGAGTAAATGCGTTATTTAGAGAGAACAGTCACAAAGTGTGTGCATGCGTGCTTAGTCATTCAGTCGTGTCTCTTTGTGACTCTTTGGACTGTAGCCCATCAGGCTCCTCTGCCCAAAGGATTTTTCAGGCAAGAATACTGGAGTGGGTTGTCATTTCCTTAGTGGATCTTCCTGACCCAGTGATCAAACCTGCATTTCCTGTGTCTCCTGCACTGCAGGAGGACTCTTTATCCACTGAGCTATCAGGGAAGCCCCTTAGAAAGGAAATACACACATGAAATGAAAGAAGGCAGAACAAGCCCTGAGGGGGTGAAGCAGAATTGAAGATTTCCAAGATTTATCATGAATTCTAAACATGTCTATGCAGGTTTATATATACATATACAGGTATACATGCTAATGTACGTGTATAAAAATATGTATGTATGTGTAAGTACATATATAAAAATGTGAACATACTTAAGAAACCTGACTCCAGTCTAGACCTTATATGTGATCTTTCAGGCAGAATCAGACAACTATAAAGGCATTATCTGGAGTTAACTTTGGGGTTTCCCAGGTGGCGCTAGTGGCAAAGAATCCTCTTGCCAATGCAGGAGACAAAAGGGACACAGGTTCAATTCCTGGGTTGGGAAGATTCCCTGGAGGAGGGCATGGCAGTCCACTCCAGGATTCTCGCCTGAGGAATTCTCTGGACAGAGGAGCATGGCATGCTACAGTCCGTGGGGTCACAAAGAGTCAGACACAACTGAAGCAGCTTCGCACACATGCAGCACGTACCGCAGGGAAAAGAAGTTTAACTCACAGAGACTTGATGCACAGCCAGTGCACTGCAGCCACTGGAGTAGCTGCAGTCACGGACATAGCCCTCCCTTCCCACCACTCTCTTAAGCACACTGCATTCTGAGCTCAGTCACCATCAACTGGAAGCCTCAGTGTGGCAGTGGTAGGGGTGGACTTGATTAGGGCATGGTACTATTCCAGCACTGCCACTGACTGCATTACCTTATGGGAGGAGGGTGAGGAGGGATTGAAGAAACTTTTCTCAGTTATGATTCAGTATTCAAGA
Source organism: Okapia johnstoni (assembly GCA_024291935.2). Classification (NCBI taxonomy): domain Eukaryota; kingdom Metazoa; phylum Chordata; class Mammalia; order Artiodactyla; family Giraffidae; genus Okapia; species Okapia johnstoni. Next base: position 12,637,081 of record CM044324.1, read on the forward strand.
TGTTTCAGAGGATCCATAAACTAGCAAGAGTCTTTTTTCTGGTGTTCCTTCAGCTGTGAGATGATACTCTTCTATATCTCATACCAGGTTTGTACTGGTATTAATACATCTAACCCTCATCTACTGCTGTTCCAAGTAGGGAAACAGAACATGGCTATAGCTTGGGCCCTTTCCTGCTTGAACTATTGCAGTAAGTGAGTAAACATTTGCTACTTTTAGTTTGGCTTGCTATTTTAATTGACCAACTCAAAAACTGGTATCTCTCTCTCAGACAAATTGGAGCAGCAAGCAGGGTAAATGGAGCTCAAGCCTTTCAGAAGGCACACTTTGGGATGGCACACTTTGGGATGTGCTTAGTAAATCTGCAGGATCTTCTGCGGTGAGGTGGGGGAGGGTACCACAGGAGCATTAGCAAGAGTCTGAGCAGACCCTGGGGCACTGTGACAGTCAGGCCAGTGTGTTTTGGACAGGGTTAGCAGACCACACAGGGTGCTCTAGGAAAGTGCAATTGTACTTCTTTAGGCTTTTCAGTTCTGAGGGGGAACAGTTTCTTTTCTCTAGACCTTGATTCATTAGCCAAGACACCTGCCGGGTCAATCAAATTAGATTCACCAGAGGGGCTCTGAGAAAGCTAGGACAGCAATTTGTGTGCTACTGCTTATGGTCCACTAGTGATGGGATGTAAAGCTGTGGGAGACCCTGCATGTCGAGCTGTACCCACTAACTGCTGTTAGCTCTAAATTTGCTCCTGGGACTGACAGTCAGCCTAGAACACAATGAGCTATTGAGATGTATGTTTTAATGAAAAAAAAAGAGAGAGAGAGAGAGAGAGAGCCATAGGATCACTTTTCCCAGTAGCACAAGAAAAGAAACCTGGTAGTTTGCCTTCATACTAAAGGCATTAATCTTGTTAAACTTAGTGAAGGAGAGGGGCACACACACATTGTTCAGAAGGTACAAAATACCTTCTTTAGAGAGCCTTGACAGCAGTCATGTTGGCTGAGGAGGTGGAAGAAAAATGGGGAATAAAAAGAGCATACATTTGAAACTCTCTCCTTCATCAGCTGGGAATTATTTTGGCTCTAACAGAATGACCAACCTGTGATGAGTTCTTTACCACTGAAAAACATGTTTGGATCATCACTGCAGAAATGATAGTGTCCCTTTGTGCCACACTGGTGGTCCCAGGGTCTACACTGAGGACAGTGAGATATTTAAACAGACTTGGATTTCTTGATTCACTCATGCCACCCTTGCTAGATAACTATTGAGCTCAAAATAAACCTCCTCATAAGGTCAGGTTATTGGGAACTATACAATCTAGATATTGACTGACAGATTGTTGGACATGGAATAGCACCTACTGCCAAAGTAGCAGTGACTGACTAACAGTAAAAACAATGTGAAAATGGTAATCAGTAATCTATTCTCGAACAATCTAGGCCTAAATCCCCAGAAGAGATCTACAGGTGAATATCTAATATGAGGTGTCAGAGAGGTAGGCTGATCTGATTACTACCAAGGAACTTAAGACCCACTGGATGCCTAGAAGGAAGCTGAACTAGTGTCCACCTAGAGATGACTCCTACAACTAACACAAGTGTCACTGCTCAGTTCTTTCCACTGAATTTTGATATGAGTATTCTGAGAGCCCACCAACCTCTATCAGGAACTCTCCTGGACTTCCTTGGTGGCACAGTGGGTAAGTGCCAATACAGGGGACATAAGATTGATCCCTGGTCCGGGAAGATTCCACATGCCGTGGAGCAACTGAGCCCATGCGCCATAGCTACTGAGCCTGAGCTCCAAATCTGGTGAGCCACAATGACTGAGCCTGCATGCTGCAACTACTGAACCCATGTGCCTAGAGCCTGTGGTCCACAAGAGTAGCCACTGCAATGATAAGCCCGAGCATTGCAACAAATAGTGGGCCCTACTCACTGCAACTAGAGAAAGCCCACTCAAAGCAATGAAGATTCAGTGAAGCCAAAAATAAGTAAGTGTCTTAAAGAAAGAAAAGAAAAAAAGAAGAACACCCTGCTTTCAAAAATGAACAAGATTATGAGTTAGACCAAGTCCCTATGTCCACAGTGGGAACATGAGGACAGAGTTCAGTATATTTCCTGGGTCTTCTGGATATGGTGGTTATGTGACTATGATCTCAACTCCTGACACCAGAATGATGGAGAAACACACAATGTTCACCACATAAGGGAGAGAGATCTGGTAAGCATCCCAGGCCATTGGGTCTCAGGCCATTACCAGTGGGATCCTTACCAGACCCAAGGATGGCATTGTTTTGGCCCCACTGATATACATATCATTAGTATAGGTTAACTGTCAGTGTGAAACCCTGCTTTGTATTCCTGAGAGGAACTACCATACTTCCACAAGGCTAACAAAATTCTCTGAATATCTGTCATCAATGCAAAAGTGATGATATGAAAATGTTCCACTACCAAAGAGTGCAACAGACTTCAACTTTATTGATGACATTGTCTTTGGGTCCAACATGGGCACTACTAAACAAAGACTGGATGGATGCCCCACAGACCGACATATGGCAACTCTGTGGAGCCATTATTATGGACAAGGTAGTTACCTGGCACTCGAATAAAATTCCTGAGCATGATCTGTAAGGGGCAAGATATCTCATTCCAGAGAACAGTGCCAAGCTTTGGTCCTCTCTACCTCCACAAATGAAGAGAAGGCCCAGAGACTGCTGGGACAACTAAGAGATTACATTCTCACATTCCTTATGTATAGTCTGTGATGACACTCATCTATAGGGTAAATAGAAAAGATGCTTCCTTTCCATGGGGCCATGACTAAGAGGATGCCATGGAGGCCCTCCAACAGGTCATCAGGCTGCCCTTCCCAGGCATCCTTCTAGTCCCTATTCGTTCTTTGAGTTACAGAACTCAACAGCATTTCTGTTTACCAGTTGGAGGCTGTGGCAGAAGACCAATGACATAGGTCAGAGGCACCTCTTTAGGTTTTCAAACCCACATCTCTAAGAGTCAGCTGAAAGGTAAACATCCTTTAAGAGACATTTACTGGTCTATTATAGGGCCTTGGTAGATGCTAAGTGATTGATCTATGACCACAAAATCAGAAATACCAAACAAGAGATATGAATAATTTTGCCTTTGTTCTCTAGTTATCTTAGAGAATTCACACATTAAGTCTTCTATACAGCATATTTCAAATACATATTCATGAACCAAAGAGAAATAATCTACTGATGAGTTTAATTAAAAATAAGTTAACATTATCTATAATTATTATACTTACTACTGAGTCTTCGTTTAGAAGGTCTTTGTTTCTTTACTTCCAGTTGAGTTTCTGACACTGACTCTTGCTCAAGCACAGGATTTTCATCTGGTACTTTATCACTAGCTATATAAAGAGAGATATTTACTCCAATAAATGGAAAAATAGATACACTGTTTGATTCTATACTTTCAAATTACTGACAAATGTATGTCAACATTTTCTCATATTTTAAAAAATTATAGTAAATTACTATAATACTGACTGATATGAAAATGGTAAGAAGAGTCTGAACAATGTATACTGAAACTGTCTCATCATTTCATTCATATTCATAGGTTTCAAATATGTTCTTATTAGGTCTCCAGTTTCCTTAACACTTTAGGTTAAAACACAGTCATAAACCAAACCACAAAATGGTATATGCACAAGATTATTCATCACAGCATATTTGCAATTACAAAATACTCAAAATCACTTATACATGCAAATGTAGGAGACTGGTTCACTAATAAACCAAAGCATGTACTATAAACTATGGTATTATCAACTATGGTATACAGTATGGTCCAAACAACTGTGCACACAACTGTAAAAGAAATGAAAAAGATACCATAAACTAATATTGAGGAATTTCCAGTATATAAAGTTAAGTGAAATAAAAAACTGAGGATATCTAATACACTACCTTTTAGGACAGAACAAAAAAAATTGGCAGTTACCTTTACAAAATGAAACATCAGGTAAATCAGAAAACAAAACAGTTTGTTACCAAAGACACTGCAGACCATGCTCACTGAATTACACTAGATGACTACTGTTAGTGCTGTTTGTCCCTGGCACTGGTAGACAGCCTACGATGTAGTGAATTTTTGAGACTCATTTTTAACAAAAAAGTATGTAAAGCTCTAAAGATCACTTTGCCAGTGACCTGAGGAGACCAATCAGACTGGGATACTTCTCCTCAGGAGGTAATTTCTGAGACTTGGTGAGGGTGTGTGTCACAACAGACTCCCTCACTCTGAGTGCTTTGACAGTGACCATTCTGCCCAAGAAAGGGGGAAGACAATGATGTGAACACTTGATTCCCTCTTTCATTCCCCAGCTTGTTTCTTAAGTTTGGCCCGCTTATGACGAGTATACTAACTTAAGAAGGTGATGCCTGATAAGCATCTGATGGTCTTTTGGTTCAACAATGAACATAAAGAAGAGCAGATGATGAGACTGGTAACCAGACTCAGATTACCAGTGTCATTTGTGCCACCTGTGCTGCTTTCCTAGCTATATTAAGCCTCCTTATAAGGTTACATCAGTTCGTTCACAAGACAATCCCGATATTCAATGACAAATTTCAGGGAAAGGAAGAACCAGTCACAGACAGATATAATTTGGCCAGTGAAGAAAGTGTCCTAAAAATGGTAATTAAGAACCCATGTATGGATGATCTGATTAAGTGGTTTCTCAAGGAAATCTCTGGGTCTAGTTACTTATTAACCATGGGATCTCAAGGAGAACACTGAAGGGCTGTCCACCAAGGAATTCATGACTAGGCAGTGGTCCATAGGTGACCCAAAACACAGAAACTCTAGAGTTCAAATGATGATGACACCTATGACTAACATAAGTGCTCTTCCTTCGTATTTCCCAGTGAATCTTGAGGTGAATCTGAAACACACCCCACCCCTACTACTTTTACACAATATCTCAGTATTCTATACAAACAAAAATTAAGGTTAGGCCAAGGTCCATATAGTCAAAGTTATGGTTTTTCCAGAAGTCATGTACAGATGTGACAGCTGGACCATAAAGAAGGCTGAGAAATGAAGAATCGATGATTTCAAACTGTGGTACTGGAGAAGACTCTTGAGAGTCCCTTGGACAGCAAGGAGATCAAACCAGCCAATCCTAAAGGAAATCAACCCTGAATATTCAGTGGAAGGACTGGTGCTGAAGCTGAAGCTCCAATACTTTGGCCACCTGCTGCAAAGAGCCGACTTATTGGAAAAGACCTTGATGCTGGGAAAGATTGAAGGCAGGAGAAGAAGGGGACAACAGAGGATGAGATGGTTGCATGGTATCACCAATTCAATGGACATCAGTTTGAACATACTCCTGGAGATAGTGAAGGACAGGAAAGCCTGGCATGCTGCAGTCCATGGGTTTGCAAAGAGTCAGACATGACTGAGTGAACAACAACTACTATTTTTTGAGTAACATTATCACCCAACTGTTTAAGAACTTTTAACTGATCCATTAGCTTTGATAAAAATTTATGACATTTAGTTTTTACTATCAATCTTCATTCCAGTTTGTGTCACATAGAAAAGACAGTAATAAACCAAAAAGTCTTGTTTGTCCAGCTTATGAGCCATCCTCAGATGATACTGTTTGCTCCTAAACTGAGAGAGCAGCAGAGCAAGCGTGGCCATCTCCACTCCAGGAATCCTATCTGGTCATATTTTTATAAAAATTTTGCACTGACCTAAAGTGGAAATGCCCTTAAATAATTAGAGAGCAAAAGAAAACTATTGATAACTTTTGGTTGTAATTTCTTCTCTTGAGACTGTTTAACAGTCATGGGTCATGTGCTCAGTATGCACTAAAGCCCAAAAATGGGCAAATAATTTTCTCTTAAAGGCTGTGTACCTTTCAGCCAGCTGTTCCTATCGATGATGAATTAAAAACTCCAACTGATGCCTCTGGCAGTGTCCTTCTGCCTTAAACTCCAATTGGTGAATAGAGAGGTTGCTGATATCTGTTAACTCAAAAGGCGATGAACTGCTGCTTCCCTAACAAGGAAAAGGGCATTTGTGGCCCATACTCTGGACAAGTTTTTGCAATAGTCATGATGTCAGATACTACTGTTGCCAAGGCTGTTCTGTTGATTGAACAGCCAGAATCAGTTGAGTAACTGTGAACTCATGATCTAGTATACAAGTCAGCTGAGTTACTGAATAGTGATATAGTCTCAAGGAGACCTTTTCTGCATTAAGCTTAGAAAAGAAGGCAGTTATTTCTGTTTCTTTCCCAGGCAAATTTTTGAGAGACAGGTGCTCAAATTGGATAGGTTCACAATCTTCCCATGCTCCTCTAACATGGCCTTAACTGCAGTTAAGCAGGGCTTAGAAGAATGTGAGTGGAGTTTCACATGGACAGTACAGTGGTACTCTGCTGGAGAGCCCTATGGTGTCCACTGGCCCTTCTGGAGACACGTTAGCCTGACGGACAGTGTGCCCTGTGGGACCCTTCAACTCCTGCGAATGATCCAGCCATGAAAGAGTCTCCCTAGCACCTCTCAAAGTGCTCCTTCCAGAAAAGAATTTGACTTTATTGACTACTTTGTTCTCTGCACCAATCTGGCAGAGAAAGCTGCCTGTTTTGACTTGGTCAATTAAGAGAGCAAGCCAAACTGAAAGTAACAAGCTTTGATTCACTTTCTTTAATAATATAAGTAAGTCTAAATGGAAAGGGTCCCAGCTCCACCACTGTTTAATTTTCCCCACAGAAAGAAAATAGGCAACGGTCAGATGTATCAGTACAGATGGGAGTAGAGGCTGAGGGAAGATGATGTCATATCTGAAGGAGCCTCATACAAAAGGCTCTTCCTTACTATGGCCCCAATAACCTGGTGAATACTGATGTAGGATGGTTAGGAGTGTAAAAGTCCTGAATACTGAGTAGTAACCAAGAAAACTATCTTCAGATTTCCCCAGTAAAGTGGTCTGTAGGAGGTACCTGAAAAGTACAAATATCAGCTGACCCCTCTCTCTTTCATAGGGAGGCCTCTAAAGCAGCTGGTATAGGAATCCAGAATGCATAAGAACATGGTGTGGATGGGCCTTGGTCCTCCACTGCAACTACTTTCGGTGTTTCAAGTTCACTGGATATGCATAAAATTTGGTATGGGATGAGAAGTATACCCCCATGAGAACTGTCAGGTGGATACTTTGTAATTATCTGTAGTTGGACCTGCAAAATCAAACATAGGATTTTGACCTGGAGTTGAACTCGTGTATATACATATATGTACATATACATGCACATAAGCATACATATATCATAAACCTACACTGAGTGTCCTTTATGTTTGTTGTGGTAGAGACTGAAATAAGATTGACACTTTGGAGTGCTTCGAAAAAAGCTTGGCCTGCTTTGTATTTTGGGAGGATAGAGAAGAGAAACCCTTGGTTCCTTGAAGCTTGGAATGAGACAACGTACCCCTTTCCACTTTGCCCCTAGGGATTTCAGTTGGATACTAGGTCCTTGTACCATGTTCACATTAATGACTCAGATGTGGTCACGTGTGAGTCATCATGGAATCCAGTCCTTGGTGGGTAGTACACTTGTTTGGGTCCAGTGGAGGATGCCATCCATAGAGTGGAAAGTGAAAAAGTAAAAGTGAAGTCGCTCAGTCATGTCCAACTCTCTGCAACCCCACGGACTGTAGCCTACCAGGCTCCTCAGTCCGTGGGATTTTCCAGGCAAGAGTACTAGAGTAGGTTGCCATTTCCTTCTCCAGAGGATCTTCCCAATCCAGGGATTGAACCTGGGTCTCCTGCATAGTAGGCAGATGCTTTACCATCTGAGCCACCAGGGAAGTCCAAAATGGTGGAAGATTAGTACTTGATCTTGGAGCAGGGCTTTTTCTAGGTCATGGGCTTGTGGAAGGACATTAAAGGTATATCACAACCCATAAGGCAAACCGATCCTGGTCATTTGTGCGAACAGGAATGTTAAGAGGAGGGGCATTTGTGATATCAATTGCTGCATACTTACTTCACTCTACTTGGGCAGTAAATCTCTGTGAAGGTTACAGGAGCATGAAACACCCGTGTTCAGAGCTATACTGTGGCATTGAGCTAACAATAATCAGTCAAGTCTCTAGGCATCCCAAGGCCTTACACACAGACTGAAAGTATGGAGAAATAACTTTGTGGAGAACTTTAGTTTCATTAAGCTCAGCAATAAGCACAGTGAACTGTTTTTGGATGGTAAAGGTGCTAGACCCTGGTAGTCTGGTTGTTGTTTTTCATTTGCTAAGTTGTGTCCCACTCTTTAGGACCCCATGAACTATAGCATAGCAGCCTTCCCTGTCCTTCACTATCTCCCAGAGTTTGCTCAAACTCATGTCCATTGAGTCAGTGATGCCATTCAACCATCTCATCCTTTGCCACACCCTTCTCCTCTTGCCTAAAAATAGTTTTCCGGATGCCCTATTAAAATGGCCCAAAATGCAGTAGGTCCCATCAGGGCTTAGTGGTAGAAGTGAGGGAGATGCCGTAGAAAGTACATCTGTACCAATAATACTTTCAGTAATGGAAGCCATGACAATGGAAATTTTTAGTGGCATGTAAGGATACACCTATAGTTGAATTTGGATAACGATTCCATTTGGTGAGCTCAGACCAAAAACCAGTGAGCATTATCTGTTTCCTCCTCACTGAAGTGTCTGTGGTCACTACAGATGGAGATCTTAGTCATATGTACATCAGTATCCAAAAGGCCTAGATATGCAATTCTCACCTATCTCTCTACTCAATTGTGACTTTAGCACATATCCTCATGTCACAACTGGGAAGTCAGGAGCTTTGTTGTATTCATTCGCTAAGTCATGTCTGACTCTTTGTGACCCCATGGACTGCAGCATGCCAGGCTTCCCTGCCCTTCACTATTTCCCTGAGTTTGCTCAAACTCATGTCCATTGAGTCAGTGATGCCATCCAAACATTTCATCCTCTGTCGCCCACTTCTCCTTCTGTCCCCCCTTCTCTTCTTGCCCTCAATCTTTCCCAGAATCAGGATCTTTTCCAGTGAGTTGCCTCTCACATCAGGTGGCCAAAATATTGGAGCTTCAGCTTCAACACCAGTCCTTCCAATGAATATTCAGGGTTGATTTCCTTTAGGATTGGCTGGTTTGATCTCCTTGCTGTCCAAGGGACTCTCAAGAGTCTTCTCCAGCACCACAGTTTGAAATCATCGATTCTTCATTTCTCAGCCTTCTTTATGGTCCAGTCAAGAGATAGCTAGAGTAAAGAGCAAGTTTGGCCTTGGAGTACAAAATGAAGTAGGGCAAGGATAATAGTTTTGCCAAGGGAATGCACTGGTCATATATAACACACTCCCAAGAACACAAGAGACAACTCTACAAATGGACATTACCAGATGATCAATACTGAAATCAGACTAATTATATTCTTTGCAGTTGAAGAAACAGAAGCTCTATACAGTCAGCAAAACAAGACTCGGAGCTGAATGTGGCTCAGATCATGAGCTTCTTATTGCAAAATTCAGACATAAATTGAAGAAAGTAGGGAAAAGACACTAGGTCATTCAGGTATCACCTAAATCAAATCCCATATGATTATACAGAAAAAGTAACAAATAGATTCAAGGAATTAGATCTGATAGAAAGAGTGCCTGAAGAAGTATGGATAGAGGTTTGTAACACTATATAGGAGGTGGTGAACAAAACCATCCCAAAGAAAAAGAAATGCAAGAAGGCAAAATACTTGTCTGAGGAGGCCTTACAAAGAGCTGAGAAAAGAAGAGAAGCAAAAGGGAAAGATATACCCATCTGAATACAGAGTTCCAAAGAATAGCAAGGAGAGATAAGAAAGCCTTCCTAAGTGATCAATGCAAAGAAATAGAGGAAAACAGCAGAATGGGAAAGGCTAGAGATCTCTTCAAGAAAATTAGAAATACCAAGGGAACAGTTCATGCAAAGATGGGCACAGTAAAGGACAGAAAAATGGTAACGACCTAACAGAAGCAGATGAGATTAAGAAGAGGTGGCAAGAATACACAGAAGAACTGTACAAAAAAAGTCTTAATGACCAGGAGAGAGTGAGACATCTTGGAGTGTGAATTCAAGTGGGTCTTAGCAAGCATTTCTATGAACAAAGCTACTGTAAGTGATGGAATTCCAGCTGGGCTATCGAAAATCCTAAAGATGATGCTGTTAAAGTGCTGCACTCAATATGCCAGCAAATTTGGAAAACAGCAGTGGCCACAGAACTGGAAAAGGTCAATTTTCATTCCAATCCCAAAGAAAGGCAAAGCCAAAGAATGTTCAAACTACAGCACATTTGTGCTCATTTCACATGCTTGCAAGGTAATGCTCAAAATCCTTCAAGCTGGGCTTCAACAGTACATGAACGGAGAACTTCCAGATGTACAAACTGGTTTTAGAAAAGGTAGAAGAACCAGACGACAAATTGCCCACATCCGTTGGATCATAAAAAAAGCAAGAGAATTTCAGAAAAACATCTGCTTCAAGGACTATACTAAGGTCTTTGACTGGGTGGATCACAACAAACTGTGGAAAATTCTTAAAGAGATGGGAATACCAGACAACCAACCTGCATCCTGAGGAACCTGTATGCAGGTCAAGCAGCAACAGTTAGAACTGGACATGGAACAACGGACTGGTTTCCAATTGGGAAAGGAGTATTTCAAGGCTGTATATTGTCACCCTGCTTATTTAACTTACACGCAGAGTACATCACGCAAAATGCTGGGCTGGATGAAGCTCAAACTAGAATCAAGATTGCTGGGAGACATCAAATAATCTCAGACATGCAGATAACACCACCCTAATGGCAGAAAGTGAAAAGGAACTAAAGAGCCTCTTGATGAAGGTGAAAGAGGAGCGTGAAAAAGTTGGCTTAAAACTCAACATTCAAAAAACTAAGATCATGTTATATTGGTCCCATCACTTCATGGTAAATAGATGGGGAAAAAAATGAAATCAGTGACAGACTATTTTCTTGGGCTCCAAAATCACTGTGGACAGTGACTGCGGCCATGAAATTAAAAGATGCTTGATCCTTGGAAGAAAACCTATGACAAACTAGACAGTGTATTAAAAAGAAGAGACATTAATTTGTTGACAAAGGTTTGTCTGGTCAAAGTTATGGTTTTTCCAGTAGTCATGTACAGACTTGAGAGTTGGACTAAAAAGAAGGCTGAGCACCGAAGAAGAATTGATGCTTTCTAACTCTCAAGACTCTTGAGAGTCCCTTGGACTGGAAGGAGATCAAACTAGTCAATCCTAAAGGAAATCAATCCTGAATATTCATTGGAAGGACTGATGCTAAAGCTCCAATACTTTGTCCACCTGATGTGAAGAGCTGACTCATTGGAAAAGACCCTGATGCTGGGGAAGATTGAGGGCAGGTGGAGAAAGGGCGATAGAGGATGAGATGGTCAGATGGCATCATCGACTCAATGAACATGAGTTTAAGCAAACTCAGGGAGATAGTGATGGACAGGGAAGCCTGACATGCTGCAGTCCATGGAGTGGCAAAGAATTGAACATGACTGAGCGACTGAACAACAGCTCCATCTAAGGCAAGAGAGTGGGCACAAAAACATTCACAAAAATTTCAGTAGGCTTTTTTCTCCTATTTGTATCAGTTAAGTGATTGTGAAACAGTTTTAGAAGTATTCTAAGATGGCTTAATATATAAATGCTGATGTTTCTGAAAGTCAGGATCCACACTGTGGAAGGACATACGCATACAAAATGCAGGAAGGCAAGAACAAGCCCTAAGTGTATTACTTGGAATTGAAGGGGTCTGTAAGAACTCAGTTTCCAAATATGTCTATGTATGGATATATGCATATACATATATTCACTTTTATGTGTATGTAGTTTAGCTACATATGAGTGCATACGTGTGTGTGTGTGTACACACACTGATGCTTCAAGTCTATGTTAAAACACCATATATGACCTTTCATACCATAAGAAATTACAAAACTGTCAGTCCTTATTTGGGAAAGCTTCCAACCCCACACCAAAAATGTACAGCTCCAGGCACCAGTAGTAGCTGCAGTCTGGCTGACCCTTAACCTACACTTCCAGCTGACCATGATCTTAAACTTTTCTGCCCAGGAACCTCCATATAGATGCTTCCTTGAGACGCTGTACTATTCAGATGCCCCTACCTAGACCATCTTATTAGGTAGACCTTGAAAACACTGTTCTCAGTCTGACTCAGTGTAAAGAACTTATCCACTCCAAACTCTGCCTCCTTGTCTTTTCCCTGGGCCCAGAGTCCTTAAAACAGTGGGAGCTTTTTGTTGGAGGCAGTGAGATGTTGCCCCCACTCTCTCCTGTCTATAATGACACATCTGACCCTTGCCCAGTGCTGTTCTGTGGGGAAAATGGAAGACTAGTGGAGCTTCAGCCCTTCTCTGTTTATTGTTTATACTATCAGAATAAATGAATAAAGGCTTAATTTTACTTTGTACAGTTTTTATCTTAATTGGCCAACTTGACAACTATCAGCTCTTTCTCTGAGAAACTGGCACAGTGAGCAAAGTGACCAATCAAACATAATGCTTTTCTGAAAAAGTGAAATCTCTTTAGATCCCACAAAACCCTTTTAGAAGGTGTTAGAGATGATTTCTCTCACTCTTGGACTATGTAAGTGGATTACCACAAGGTTGTCCAATGGAACACTCAGCCAGTAATGCCAATGAGTCTCAGAAAGTGCTGGTGGAGGCCACAGAGCACCCTTAGAAGGTTCTCATAAATTGTTAAGACTTTCAGTTTGAGGAAAATATTGGTCCTTCACTTTAATCTCCAAACTCACATCAGTTTCCCCAATGAGTCAAATTAGAGATTGAACAGAGGGACTCGAAGAGACCTAGGGAAGTAATTCCTGAGTTCATGGTTATGGTTCTCCAGAGAGGGACATAAAAGTCATCAGAGACCCAGAAAACTGAGTTATATACTCTATGACTATTATACTCTATGACTATTGTTAGTTCTAAGTCCTGACAGAGACTAATGACTTTAATGAAAAAGGATGTAAAGGACTTTCCAATCACTGCCCAGCGATCTGAAGAGATCTTCAGAGACTTGGGTCTTACCAGACTCAGATTTCTAGGTTCATTTTTGTGAATCTTATTGGTTATCAAGCTCAATCAAATATCCTCATAAGTTTGTGTCAGTTAGTAGTCACACAGTCAGATATTAATTGGTAAATTTTCAGGCATCCAAAAATTGGCAGCTGCCAGAAATAAAAAGTGATAATGCTCCCTCTAATGGATGTTATGGGCAATGACCTTACCTAAAATCTACTGCCCTGATTCCCATACAACAGGGTATCAAAGGAATAAACTAACACTCTTATTGACTATGCCAAAGCCTTTGATTATGTGGATCACAATAAACTGTGGAAAATTCTGAAAGAGATGGGAATACCAGACCATCTGACCTGTCTCTTGAGAAACCTGTATGCAGGTCAGGAAGCAACAGTTAGAGCTAGACATGGAACAGGCTGGTTCCAAATAGGAAAAGGAGTACATCAAGGCTGTATATTGTCACCCTGATTATTTAACTTATATGCAGAGTACATCATGAGAAACGCTGGGCTGGAAGAAACACAAGCTGGAATCAAGATTGCCGGGGGAAATATCAATAACCTCAGATATGCAGATGACACCACCCTTATGGCAGAAATTGAAGAAGAACTAAAGAGCCTCTTGATGAAAGTGAAAGAGGAGAGTGAAAAAGTTGGCTTAAAGCTCAACATTCAGAAAACTAAGATCATGGCATCTGGTCCCATCACTTCATGGGAAATAGATAGAGAAACAGTGGAAACAGTGTCAGACTTTATTTTTTTGAGCTCCAAAATCACTGCGGATGGTGATTGCAGCCATGAAATTAAAAGACACTTACTCCTTGGAAGGAAGGTTATGGCCAACCTAGATAGCATATTTAAAAGCAGAGACATTACTTTGCCAACAAAAGTCCATCTAGTCAAGGCTATGGTTTTTCCAGCGGTCATGTATGGATGTGAGAGTTGGACAGTGAAGAAAGCTGAGTGCCACAGAATTGATGCTTTTGAACTGTGGTGTTGGAGAAGACTCTTGAGAGTCCCTTGGACTGCAAGGAGATCCAATCAATCCATCCTAAAGGAGATCAATCCTGGGTGTTCATTGGAAGGACTGATGTTGAAGCTGAAACTCCAATACTTTGGCCACCTCATGCGAAGGGTTGACTCATTGGAAAAGACCCTAATGCTGGGTAGATGTGAGAGCAGAAGGAGAAGGGGATGACAGAGGATGAGGTGGTTGGATGGCATCACTGACTTGATCGACATGGGTTTGGGTAGACTCTGGAAGTTGGTGATGGACAGAGAGGCCTGGAGTGCTGCAATTCATGGGGTCGCAAAGAATCGGACATGACTGAGCGACTGAACTGAACTCCACTGAGGTACTCTTGTTACACTATGGGCCATGAGGACCTAACATGTAGCTCCACTACAGTCCACTTTGTGGTGGCTGCTATGAAAAAAGCAAGTGCTATTTTCTTCTATACTTGTATCAATGAATCTTGAGATGGATCAGAAACTAGCATATACACTTATCCTCATTCTCGGCTTTCAAAAATAAACAAAATAGGGATATACCAAAGCACATATTTCCCCAGTGAAGATATGAGAGCCTATTCCAGGACAAAGTTCAAAAGGCAGTGGGAGGAGAATTACATTTCTTGGGCTTTTTCATGGTACACTAAAATCTGTAATCCTCACAAGCCCTGGCACTAGAATGAGGGGAAATAGATAGTGCTGTCTGTTTTGGGGCCACCACCACAAACAGAGATCTTTTCCAGGCCAGACTATGATACACTGCATTGTTATTGCCTTCACTGTTGAATGTATTATTGGTAGAGATGTATTATTTAGGTGACCCATCACTCATATTCACTCCCAAGCTGTGACAGGATTTGATAATGTTAGGATATTTTAATGGGGCAGCTGGAAGATCTTGAGCCACCCAACTACCAGAACCTAGAACCCTTATCTATTAAATACAGAAAACAATACTGACATGCTGGGTGTAAAAAATAAATAGCTGCCCTTGTTGCTGAGCTTAAAGAAGCCAACAGATTCCACAGATTATTTCTGCATTCAATAGTCCCATCAGGAAAAAAAAAAACACAAAAATAGCCCCATGAGGCCTGTGTAGCAAACCTCGGGTGCCTACAGACCAACATGATTAGGTTGCACAGAGTGTAAATTCCAACCTCACACTGGAATTGTGACTTTCACAGAAGCTATGCCCGAGCTAAAGGAACTCGGTGTACAGCAATCAACAACTTAAATGCTTTTCAGCACCTCTCTTCACACCAGTGACGATGATCAATTTACCCCAATGTAGAATTAATTGAAATATGCCACTAATGTCCTTCCACAGGGATCTCTCAATTCCCCATCTGCCTATCTTCACTGGGTAGAGCATGACTGAGATAAAGTCCCACTCACAGAGGGAATGATAGCCTTCCTATATTGATGACATCTTTCTGGTGGGCCCAGACAAGCACCATCCCACAAGGACTGAACATCCTGTTGATCCATATGGGACAACATAGCTGGGCCATTAATATAGACAAGGACCTAGTATCCAAGTGAAATTCCAGTGTGTGACCTGTAGCAGATAAAAATCTTACTCCAGAGATGTTTGCAAATCTTTGGGCCCTCCCTTCCTCAAATTATTTATTTTAAATGTATTGATGGGACTTTTGATGGGATTCTTTGACTACTAACACATTTGCATGCTGCCCACAGGGATGTGATGGCACATTTCTAAGGAGCTACCGTAAAGGCTACCTCCTTTGAGTGGAGACCCAGCCAAAAAGATGCTCTGGAAGACTTCCAACAGGCCATTCAAGCTCTTTCCTGGACTGCTCTGAGTCCCCATTCGTTTTCTGAGTTACTGGCCTCTTTGTAGCTTAATGACATTGTAGCCTGTAGCAAAAAGACACTGACAGAGGTCAGAGGCAGCCATTGGTCTTTTGGAGCAGAAATTTCCCAGGTTGGCTGAAAGGTACATAGCCTTAGTGAGGTAACTACTGATCTATTATTGTCCTTAATGGATACTGAGCATAAAATAGTCTTAAGGTCAGAAATTCCAACTAAACTGTATCAAGAACTTCATTTTTGTTTTCAATCCGCCTCAAGGTATTCACACTTGAAATCAAAATGTAAAATTTTATCCATACAAAACATATGCTGAGATATATCTTCAGGAAACAAGAAAGATCTGATAAGTTTAAAATGATATGAAGTTATTTATGACTATGATGCTTACTAGAGAGTCTTTCCTTTTTGAGAGTTCTTTGCTTCTTTACTTGCATTTGGGTTTCTGACGCCGAATCCTGATGGTTAAGCATAACCTTTTCATATGATGCTTCATCATAACCTACATAAAGAAATACGTTTAGTCCACTGAATAGAAAAAACAGATCTACTGTGGAATATCTAAACTTCAAATTTATACAAGTGTACAGCAGAATTTTCTTTCATTTTGATAAAAAATAAATCATAATGCTTGATATGACATAAAAATTGTGAGAAAGTTTTAGTGAGTGTTTTGAGTATATTTCTATCAGTCTCTAGTTTTCTTGGGTTATTTATACTTTAGGTCACTATCAATCATAGGCCAAACAATGAAAGCACATAGGCACAAGATTACTCATCATAGCATCATTTGTAATTGCATAATAATCAAAATACCTGAATATTCATAGATAATTGCTTGAATAATCTAAGATACGTACCATAAACTATGATGTTATAAATAATGGTTTATAATGTGACACAAACAGCTGTACATACAGCTGTAAAATGAATGAAAAAGTTATCCAGACATGAAAGAATTTCCAAGAAAGAATGTTAAGTGAAAAATAAAAGTGAAAAAGTATATATTTAGTATATTACCTTTGAGGTAAGAAAGAATGGGAAGTTAAGGGGAAAATTAAGAAAAATGGACACATTTACAAATGAATTACAGAAATAATAAACCAGAGAACAATATAATACATGGTTACTTACAACAGAAGGGGTAAACCGGGGCATACAGGGGAAAAGAGTCAGAAAAACATCATCTCTCGCAATCTCTTTTAGAGGTAGGTTAATATTCTATATATTCCAAACTTGAAAGCAACTTAAGACACAAACCAACTGAACTAAGAAAGAAAAAAAAGCACTAACCCAACTAATCCATGAATACAGTATCACATCCTCAATCTTGGATAAGAGAAATAAAATCATAAAATATTTTAAATGGTTTGTTTTCTAATGGTGTAAGCTAATCAGTTCTAAAACAATTTAGAGTCTTACAGGAGCAAATGAGTAAATAGGTCAATGTTGTACAAAGTCAGGATTTATACTATGAAAGAAAGGATATGCACATAGGAAGTGGATGAAGGCAGTGTTAAAGAAAGGAAATATAGAGTCAATATAAGAGAAATGTAAAGATCTCTGTAGTCCATTATTTAACTTGAAATTATCAGTGAGAACCCACTAAGGTCATTTATTCTTAAAATATGGGGGTGTGCGTGTGTGTTTTCTATTACTGTCCAATGAAATGCCCTAGAAACAGCGACAAAACCAGTAGCAAAAGGAATGAAAAACTATTTTTCACTAAAAAATATTGAGGATTCTCAGAGAAGTGGCTGATTTCACGTGGGAGCAGGATATGTACAAAATAAACTTGGAATATTTCGTCATGCCAAATAGCAAGGAAGCCATCAAAGATGACTAGGGTCATGTCAAAAGAACTCAAATACAAACAGAAGAAGGTCCCACTGGGCAATGATGATACAATTTGACCTTTCCAAAGAGATAATAACTACAATTGATTGAAATTCATGTTTAAATGCATAAATCTGTGATATTTTTAAAGTGATAATTGGTCACCTTCAGAAAATTCACTATAATGAAAATCAACATAGAAAGAAAAAAGCCAAGCATTAATCTTGTTTAAACTATATAATGAGTACCACTGAGAACCAATTAATAGATAATAAGAAGCAACTCCTTATACAAGTACAAAATTTAAAATATCATAAAATCAGATTATCAACATTTTGCTATCCTCAATAAATTAGTAGGTATAGGTATTAAGTTTCAGTGGCTGCTAATGTCATCACAAGGAAGATAACCAGATTCTTTAAGCCTCTCTACAAAAGGAACAGTACCACCTACAACCCAACAAAGAAATCAAACATAAATCTGATCAACCCTCTGGATCCAACTGCTAGAAGGCAGAGGAACACATGCAAAAATTACATCATAATTATATAACCCTATAGGGCAAATGCCCAGAGCTACACAGCTCATAAATTGTAAGGATAACAGAGATAGAGGATGAGCCAAAAAAAACCTTAGAAGATACATAAATTTAAAATACAAGTTATACATTATAGTGTGTACAAGACACACTTGGGCCATAAAAGTATCAGCATATGCAAAGAAGTAATTTAATATAAAAATTAGAAGAGTGATAACTGATGTGGAGATGGGAGGACTATGATAAGACAGGATATGAAGGGTATTCTGGAATGACTGGTAAACTTATATTTCTTGATCTGGGTAACAGTTCAAGAGTACCACCATTAAACACTTCATGAAGTTTCACAATATTTTATATGGTTTTCTGTATTTGTTTTAAGTTTTAAAAAGCTAACTTTTCATTTTATGGGGGTCATCTGATTCTTTTATTATTATTATTATTATTGATGTTATAGTTGATAATTTAAAAAGTAGTCATACAAAGTAATTTAATTAGAAGTTTAAAAGAAGGGAGTGTCAAGGTCACAGTCCCTCTTTTCACCAGTTAGAATTCACTATTTCCATCTACTCCATTTTCTCAGTAGTTATGTATAGATGTGAGAGCTGGACCATAAAGAAGGCTAAGCACTGAAGAATTGATGCCTTCGAACTATGGTGCTGGAGAAGATTCTTGAGAGAATCTTGGACTGCAAGGAGATCAGACCAGTCAACCCTAAAGGAAATCAACCCTGAACATTCATTGGAAGGACTGATGCTAAAGCTCCAAAACTTTGGCCACCTGATGCAAAGAGTTGAATAATTGGAAAAGACCCTGATGCTGGGAAAGATGGGGGCAGGAGGAGAAGGGGACAGTAGAGGATGAGATGGTTGGATGGCATCACCGCCTCAATGGACATGAATTTAAGTAAACTCCGGGAGATAATGAAGGACAGGGAAGCCTGGCGTGCTGCAGTCCATGAAGTCGCAAACATGACTGAGAGACTGAACAACAACTCCGATTTTAGGAGAACAACTGCTCTGGGATTTGAAGAAGCATTAGAAGCCTGTCAATAACCAAATGCTATTGTTATTCGTGTTGTTTTATAAAAAGCTAAATTTTTTTAAATGGAAGGAATTGCATTGGATTCCATCAGAAACTTGTGAAAATACCTGTCTGGGACCACTTTAAAAATTATATTGTATCTCTTAATTATCAAAATGATTCCTTGAAGCACATATTATTATTCTCCTCATCTGTACTTGAAAAAACTGAAGGGCAGAGAAAGTAGTTTGACCAGTCATATGATTAATAATTGACTGAGCTTAAATTCATACCCAAGAAGTTTAGCCCCAGAGCCTGAGCTCCAAACTACTACTTTTACTTCCTCCAATGAATAAAGGAAATACAAAAAGAATACAACTATAAAAAAAAGAGGATATTTTAAAATTATAAGAATATATTTAATAATACATATATTTTTATCATAAATGATAATAAAGTCTAGATGAAATAAATAAAAAATAAACTGAATGAAATGCAAAAAAAAAAAAAAAAAAAACTTGAATAGACTAATAACTTCAGGGGAAGATACCGAAAATCTACTGCTAAAACTGTTATGAGGCTACTGACTTTAAGGGGAAATTTCTATGAAATCAAGGATAACAGAATATCTATGCTATATAAACTATAAAAAATTTAGAAAAAGATCTTTTTCTCTACTTCGTCTTACAATGGTAATAGTACCCTGATGACCAAACTAAAGAACAACCCCCCCCCCCAAAAAAAATGGCCCTATCATTTACAGTTGTATCATTACAAGCTGTATAAACAGAGATAGGTTGGATTATGTTGAAGTAACAAACATTTGTGAAATCCCAGCGGCTTAAACACAAATATCTATTTCCTGCTTCTACTCCATTAAAATTTACCTAAAGGTTCTGCTTAACATGATCATTTTGGAACTAGGGTTGATATAAATCCTAGAATCTGCAACATTCTTAGCTTTAGTAGCAAAGGAAAAGAGAGAATGAAGGGAAGCATACACTGGCTCCTAAAGCTTCCACACATGACAGATTCATGCTTCACTGACCTTAGAAAATCACAAAGCCACATCTAAGTTAGGAAATCAGGAGGATGACATCAGGAAAATGGCAGAATAGGAAACCCTAACAATACAACCCTAACCAATTACCTTTGTGTTGTTGGGTAAATTTGTGAAACCCTCTAGCAATAATCCTTTCTCCCATCACCACTAATTAGGAAGATTGGGAGGCTATCTATGGGACTGATTTCTATCTGGCTTGAATCTCAACATTGGCAGGAAAGGGCCCAAGGTTGGGAGCTGCTAAGAACAAAGGTGATACTATGAGTTAGTCCACATCTAGTGGTCATAGCCACTCTCCCAGCTCAGTGAAAAATAAGCAGGCAAGCCTCCCACCCCAAATTCCAAGATTCTTTCTGGGGAGGAAAAGAAGTGTAACATTCATCCACATTTCAGCTTTTCAGGGGAATGCCTGAGGCACTAGTTTCTGTATTGTCTGTTTTGATGTACAGATGAGACTCAGTATATTCTAGTTGTTTAGGGACTACCGAGAACAAATATGACACTTTAGACCACCTATGCACTCAAAGTCAAAGCTCCTCTCCAGAGCTCAGGACAACACAATTGCAAAAATAGCTACCAGATTCTCTCTTGAGAAGGAAGGAGAAGACTCAAATATATGTCTAGTGTTCAGACATTTCAGAGAACTATGACAAGGGACTGGTATCTGTCTTGTATCTCTCAGAGCACTGACAGGCCTCCACATACATTACATTCCTGGGGACTTCTGAAGACAAAACCAACAAACAAGAGTTGGGTGGTGTGCTGTTCAGATGTCAACACCAAGTGTCAAGGAACAAGAAGAAAGAAACATGGTCCAATAAAAGGCTCCAGAAACGTATCTTTAAAAATCTATATATATGAATAATCTGACAAATTTCAAAATGCCCATTATAAAACTCTCAGCTACCTGAATAAAATGTTGTAAGAATAAAGCGAGCATTTCAACAAAGAGAGGAAATACTTTAAACACACACACAAATTTTGGAGCTAAAGAATAAAATAATTGAAATTTAAAAATTTATTAGAGGGGTTCAATAGGTAATTTGTTAAAACAGAAGAAAGAATCAGCAAACCTGAAGACAGGTGACTTGATTTTATCTAATCATAAAAGCAAAAGGATAAAAATAAATGTAAAGAACACAAAAGAGTAATGGGACATCATAAAACAGACCGGGGTGTGTGTGTGTGTGTGTGTGTGTGTGTGTGTGTGTGTGTGTGTGTGTGTGTGTATTTTACAGAGTCCCAGAAGGAAAAGAGAGAAAGGGACAAAATAAACAGACCGGGGTGTGTGTGTGTGTGTGTGTGTGTGTGTGTGTGTATATATTTTACAGAGTCCCAGAAGGAAAAGAGAGAAAGGGACAAAATAAACAGACCGGTGTGTGTGTGTGTGTGTGTGTGTGTGTGTGTGTGTGTATATGTATATGTGTGTGTGTATATATATATATATATATTTTACAGAGTCCCAGAAGGAAAAGAGAGAAAGGGACAAAGTTTATTTAAACATAATAGCTTAAAATTCACCAAATCTGGAAAATAAAACTGATACCCAAATTGAAGAAGTCTAACTGCTTCCCAAAAGGAAACCTAAAGAAGTTCACACCAAAACACATTATCATCGAAGTAAAAAAGTCTAAAAGAATTTTGAAATCACTAAGAGAAAAGTGATTTCTCACAAACAAGGAACCCCTACAATACGACCAAGAGATTACTCAGCAGAGACTTTGCAGGCCAGAAAGTTGTGGGAAGATACAAGCACAGAAAGAAAAAAATCCTGTCAACTAAGAATATTATATCCAGCAAAACAATTCTTCAGAAACAAAGCAAAAATAAAGAATTTCCCAGATAGAAACTCAAGAGCTTATCAGCACTAGACCTGCCCTACAAGGAATACCAAAGGGAGTCATTCAAATTGAAATTAATAGAAGCTAAACAGAAACACAAAAGTATATGAAACATAAACTATAAAATATACTAATAAATACAAAATATAAAAAGATATAATTTGTAACAATAAGAACATTAAAAGGAGGGAAGTAAAACTGTGTGAAGTTGAAATTAAATTATCAGTATAAAACAGACTATTACAACTATAGAAAGCTTTATGTAAGCCTTATATTATAGCAACCACAAACAAAATGCCTATAAAAGATACATAAAAGAAAAGAAGAAAATAAAATGAAAATGTTAAAAAGTCAATAAAGCAAATAGGAAAGAATGAGAGGAAAACAAAGACAAAAAGCTAAAAAGAAATTTAAAAAAAACTAACAAAATGATCACAGTAAATCTTTTCCTATCAATAAGGACTTTAAATATAAATACACTTCCCAATCAAAAGACACCTATTTCTCTCTCACACACACACCAGTTTTTGAATACCTGAATCAGTTTTTTTTTTTTTTAAAGATCCATCTATGTCATCTAGAAGAAACTAACTTCACGTTTAAAGCTACATGCAGGCTTTCCTTCACATTCCTTCCCTCACATTCCTTCACATGAAAGTGAAGGAATTAAAAAGATATTCCATATAAATGCTAACCAAATGAGAGGGAGAGTGACAGAACTCATATCAGACAAAACAGACTTTAAGACAAAAGTTGCCAAACGATACAAAGAAGGACATCATATAATAGTAAAAAGGGCCAACTCACCAAGAAGATATAATACTTACAAATATACGCACCCAATATCAGAACCTCCAAATATAATGAAGCAAACATTGACAGAACTGAAAGGAAAAAGAAACAGTAACATAATAACAACAGCGGATTTCAATACCCATTTTCAATAATGGATAGAAGATCCAAGCAAAGTATCAATGAGGAGTGATATCAAAATGGCAAAATAGGACATTTCTACTCTTTTCTCCAAAGGACACTAATTTTCACAATTATACTCAGATCAAAGTGTCTGTGAAATTCTGGGAATATAGCAGAGGATTTCCAGCACAGCGTTGGAGCAATGATAACAACAACAAAAATCCAAGATTTGATGCGATAAAGAGGGTAAAAAGACTAGCTTCTCTTTACCCACATCACCCTAAGGAAGCACAGCTCAGTCGCAAGAGAGACTTTCTTGGCCTATCATTTTTCTCATGGGAGAAAGTGAGAGCATGTGAGTGACTGACCGGCTTTACTAGCTATTCAGGGTGAACCAAAGAGCCCAACTTTTTTCTTACTCTATTCAGAAAGGTGAGGTGCCCTAAAAATTACAAAGTACAGAAGTGGTTTGGAGAACAGTATCCAGGACTCTTGGAGGTATCAAAGAAATGTTATGGGAAGAAGCACATAAAATTTTAGCATGCAGCACCACTTTAGGGGAAGCAAACGAACAGGAGTCTGTCAGCACCCAGCATGACTTTGCAGGATTGAGAGAAGGCATATCTTTAAGAATTCCCCCTCCCTAAAAATGTGACAAGAAGTGTGGAACAGGCACATCCCTAGAACAGGTCTGAGAAAGTCCCAGAATACCCAGCAGATTGGACAGATGAAGGTATTTCTGTCATCAAGCTAATAAGTACAAACTGAAAGATGTGCCTTCAGCTCAACAAACACAAAGCCAGGAAAGCAAGATATCAAGGTACATGAAAAATCAAGGAGACATGACATCACCAAAGAAATAAATAATTCTCTAGTAACCAAGCCTAAAGAAATTAATTTCTGCACTTAGCCTGAAAAATAATTTTCAAAAAATGTTTAAGGAATCTCTGAGAAAATACAATCCAATAAAATCAAGAAATAATACACGAACAAAAAAGTTTAACAGATAAAAAACATAGTAGAGAATCAAACAAATTATGGAGCTGAAGAATATAATTAACAAAATGAAAAATGCAAGAAAGAGCATCACCATCAGCATGCATCAAGTTAAAGAAAAAAAATCTGTGAAGTAGATGATGGATGGATTGAAATTATAAAGTAAAAGGAAAACAACAACAAAAGAATAAGAAAGAATGAAGAAAGCCTACCTGAACTATGGGTTTACAATTAAAATAAACAATCTCTGCATTATTGGAATTTCAGGAGAAGAGTGGGGAAAAGGGTATAAAGCTTATTTAAAAGTAATGGCTAAGAACTTCCATCTGAAGAGAGATTTGGACATCTAGGTTCATGAGCTAATAAGTTACTCCAAAATTTCAACCCAAAATGAACATTTCCAAGACACATTATAAAAAATGTCTAAAATCAAAGACAAAGAGAAAATTTTAAAACCAGCAATAGGAAAAAATTCCTCATGTACAAGGGAGATTTAAGTCTATCTGTGGATTTCCCAGCAAAAGCCCTGTGGGCCAGAAGACACTGGGATATGTTCAAAGGGCTGAAAGGGAAAAAAAAAACTTTCAATCAAGAATATATATTTTTTTTTCAATCAAGAATATTTCAACTGGTAAAAGTATACTTCAAAATCGAGGGAGACTTTGCAGCCAGTTAAGCCAACTACACTCTTTTCCCCATGGGGACTCAGCGTGCAGTGGCTGCACACAGCAGCCTCCTCAGTAGTTTATGCAGCCTGGTGCCTTGTAGAGGTTGCCCTAAGGAACTCTAGAGTCAGCCCTTTCCAGTGAACATTCATGAATGGCACGCTGTCCCTAGTCCAGGCTCCAGATAGGTACGTGCAGTGACTTTGGAAAGCCCCAGGGCACAGTGGCCAGGGTCTGCATTGGGCAACTCATAACGTCCATCCACACCAAGCTACAGAACAAGAAGCATGCAATTGAGGCCCTCTACCGGGCTTCCCTTGTGGCTCAGCTGGTAAAGAATCCACCAGCAATGTGGGAGACCTGGGTTTGATCCCTGGGTGGGGAAGACCCCCTGGAGAAGGGAAAGGTTACCCACTCCAGTATTCTTGCCTGGAGAAATCCATGTACTCTATAGTTCATGGGGTCGCAAAGAGTCGGACACGACTGAGCAACTTTCACTTTTTCACAGGGCCAAGATCCCTGGCCACTAGAAGATTCTCATCTCTAAGAAGTGGGGATTTACTAGTTTAATGCAGATGAATTTGAAAACATGGTGGCAGAAAAGAAGCTCATCCCAGATGGTTGTGGGGGTCAAATACATCCCTAATCATGGCCCTCTGGATAAATGGTGGGCCTCACATTCATGAAAGTCTTGGCACTGTTGTCTCCTTACTGATTCCCATCAATAAATCCTACTTCCCTGTCAAAAAAAAAAACAATAATAATAATGGAGAGACAGACTGTCACAAACAAAATCTGAGAAAGTCATTCATCACTAGACTAATATTATATTAGAAATGCTAAAATTACTCAATGTGAAATGAAAGAATGCTAATTAGTAACATATGAGCATATGAAAATGTAACACACACTGGTAAAGGTAGATATATAGGCAAACTCAGAAAAATCTAATACTGTAATATAGTGGTGTGTTGATCACTCAGCTCTGAATACGAAAGCTAAAGGACAAAATTGTCAAAAGTAAGTTGCTACAATAATTTGATGATGGATTCACAATATAAAAAGAGGTAAACTGTTACATCAAAATATTGGGTGGTTGTAGAAGGGTAGCATTTCTGTATATAATCAAAGCTAACACATTATCAGCTTAAATAGATTGTTACATATATAAGATGTTTCATGTAAGCCTCGCGAAATGATAAGCAAAATCCTACAGTTGATACTTAAAAAATCAAGAAATGGGATGTAAACGGTGCCACTAGGGACAGTCACTAATTCACAAAGGAAGACAGAAAGAGAGGAAGAAAAGAACATAGGAAATACAAAATGGTCAGAAAATAATAAGAAAGCATTTATCCAGTCCTTACCTCTCAATAAATATTTTAAATGTAAATGGAATATATTCACCAATAAAAAATTTAAAGTGGCTGAATAAATAAAAACAAGATCCAAATACATGCTGTCTCTATAAGACTCACTTCATCTTTAAGGACACATGCCTGGAAAATCCCATGGACGGAGGAGCCTGATAGGCTGCAGTCCATGGGGTCGCTGAGAGTTGGACACAACTGAGCGACTTGACTTTCACTTTTCACTTTCATGCCTTGGAGAAGGAAATGGCAACCCACTCCAATGTTCTTGCCTGGAGAATCCCCGGGACGGCAGAGCCTGGTGGGCTGCCGTCTATGGGGTCGCATAGAGTCAGTCACGGCTGAAGCGACTTAGCAGCAGCAGGAGCCTCAAACTGAAAACATGAAGAAGACATTCTATGCACGTGGAAACCAAAAAGGAGCAGGGGAGCTATACTCCTATCAGAAAAAACAGACCTTAAATCAAAAACTATAATAAGAGACAAAGAAGGTAATTATATGATGATAAAGGGGTTAATTCATCAAGAAAACATAACAACCATAAATACAAATGCTCTCAACATCAAAGCATCTAAACATGTTAACACATGATTAACTGAGGGATTTTTGCAGAAACAAACCAGAAACTAAATTCCTGTGGCCAGCAATTTGTTATGTAAGTGAAAATATTGAAACATCAACAGTCAATGTTCAGGTAACAAAAGATGTATTAATACGTCTCTGGTCAATAAGTCGCTAAGCAATAATAACAGAACTGAAGGGGAAAAAAAGAAAATACTCCTACAGAAGTAGAGGACTTCAATATATCACTTTCAATGATGGATAGACTATCTGGACAGAAAATGCGTAAGGAAACACTGAACTTGAACTATGCATTAGACCAAGGAGCTCTAATAGACATACATAGAATATTCTACCAATAGCAGCAGAATACACATGCTTTTCAAGCACACATAGAACATTCTCTACAGTAGATCATATAATAGGTAACAAATCTTAGCAAATTTAAGAACATAGAAATCATACCAAGTATGTTTTCCAAACCCAGTGGTTCTAGAAAAGAATCCATAACAGAAGAGAAACTAACATTCACAGGAAAGTGAAAATTAAACAATACTCTCCCAAACAATCAGTGAGTAAAAGAACAAATGGAAATAAAATAAAAAATTATATTGAAACAAATGAAAATAACAACATACCAAAACTTATGATATGAATCAAAAGCAGTTCTAAGAAGAAAGTTTACAGCAATAAATGTCTTTATTAAGAAAAAGATCTCAAATAAACAACTTGACTTTACAAAAAAAAAATACTAGAAAAATAAGAAAGAAATCCAAGCCAAAATTATCAGAAGAAAGGAAATAATGATCAGAGCAGAAGTAGACTGGGAGAACAAAAAAAAAAACCTGCTCTTTATTGATTTTTGAAGTTAAAGTCGACAAAACTTTAAACTAAAAAATTATAAAAAGATTCAAATAACATTAAAAATAACAAGGAAAAATTACAATGGATACCACAGGGAAAAAAGCATAAGAGACTACAATAAAAAATGTACACCAACATTGAATAACCAAGAAGAAATTAATAAATTGCAAGAAAGATACATTCTACCAATACTCAATCATGGAAAAACAGGAAATATGAATAAATCAATAATACTAAGGAAATTAAATCAGTAATAAAAACTTCCCATCATAGAAAAACCTAGGGTCTGATGGTTTACTAGTTAATTCCACAAAACATTTAGAAAAGAATTAACACCAATCTTTCACAAAGTTTCCAAAAACTGAAGAGGAGAAAACAATCCCTAATTCAATTTATGAGGTTAGCATTACCCTGATAGCAAAGCCAGATACAAACATGATAAGAAAACTACAGGCCAATATCTCTAATTAACATAGATGTAAGAATACTCAAAAAATTCTAGCAAACGGAACTCAATAACACACTAAAAGGATAATCCATGACCAACTGGGATTTATCTGTGGAATGAAAGAGTATTTCAACATACACAAATCAATAATTGTGATATGACATATTAATAGAATAAAAGATTAAAATCATATGATTGTCTGAAAAGATGTAGAACAGGGTTTTGACAAAATTCAACATCCTTTCATGATAAAAGCTCTCAACAAATTGAGCATAGAAGGAACTTACTTCAGTATAATAAAGACTATATGACAACCCTATATAATATTATAGAAACCAAACTCATAGAAACCAGTAGTAAAATGGTGGTTAGCATAGGCTTGCAAATGGGAGAAATGGGGAGATAATGGTCAAAAGGTAAACATTTCCAGCTAGCAGATTAATAAGTTCTAAGGAGCTAATGTACAGCCTGATGAGTATATTTAATTAAAGTTATTAAAAGAATAGATCTTAAATATTCTTACCACAAAAAATGATGAATGTGTTCAATTAATCTTATTGTGGTAATTATTTTGTAGTATTGTGTATATAATTACATGTTACATTCCTTAAACTTACAAAATATTATATGTCAAGTATACTTTAATAAAGCTGGGGGATCTGAAGGGATGAAAAAAAGGAAACAAAACTCATATGTCAATCATACCTGAAAAACAAATAAAGAAATAAAATCTGTCAAGAAAATAAATAATACAGGTACTTCCCTAGTGGTTCAGTGGTTAGAATTCACCTGCCAACATAGGGGGCATGGGTTCAATCTCTGGTCTGGGAACTAAGATCCCACATGCTACAGGGCAACTGAGCCTGCACATTGCAACTACCAAAGCCCATGAACTTAAGCCTGTGCACCACAACTACTCAGTCCATGCACACAACTACTGAAGCCTGCACACCCTAGAGACCATGCTTTGCAACAAGAGAAGCACTGCAATAAGAAGCCCATGCACCGCAAGTAGAGAGAAGCCCTCATTCGCCACAACTAGAGAAAGCCCATGCACAGCAACAAAGACCCAACGCAGCTAAAATTTTTTTAATTAATTTTTTGAATTTAATAAAATAAAAGGTATTGGTGAAATAAGAAAATACAAATAAATGAAAAGACATTTTGTTTTCATGGATCAGAAGACTTAACGTTGCTAAAATATCCATTTACCCAAAGAGATCTGTAGATTAAATGCAATTCCTATCAAAATTCCAATGGTATTTTTTAAACAGAAAAATGTACCTAAAATTCATGGGGAACACTAAGTATCCTGAATACCCAGAACAATCTTGATCACATATCCTGATTTCAAAACATGTTACAAAGCTGTGCTAATTAAAATAGTTGATACTGGCATAACAGCAGGCACATAGGCCAAAAAGAGAAAATAACTAAAAAATAAACTCATGCATATATAGTCAACTGATCAGTGACAAAGGTGCCAATAATACACAACAAGGAAAGGATAATCTCTTTAAGAAATAATGTTGGAAAAACTGGATAACCACAGGAAAAAGAATGAAATTAGACCCATATCTTACCCAAACTAGAAAAAGTAAACTCAAAATGGATCAAAACCTTAAAGGTAAAGCCAAAAACTATAAAAATCCTAGAAGGAAACATAGGAGAAAAGCTGTATGACATTGGTCTTGGCAATTATTTCTTAGATATGACATCAAAAGTACAGGCAACAAAAGCAAAATTCAGCAAGTGGAACTGCACCAAACTAAAAGCTCTGCATAGCAAAGTAAACTGAGAAAAAGTCAATCTTTGGCAAGGGAAAAATATTTGCAAACCACATATATAATAAGGGTTTAATTTCAAAATATATATAAGAAACTCCTAACACCAAACAACAGTAAAACAAACTAATTTAAAAATAGGCAAAATACCTGACTAGATGTTTCTCCAGAGAAGAGATAAAAATGGCCCAGAGGTTTTCAAGAACGTGCTCAATATCACTATCATCAGAGAAATACAAATAAACCACAATGAGACATCATCTCACACTTACTTGGATGGCTATTTTCAAAAACACGAAAGATAAGTTGCAGTGAGGATATACACTGTTGGTAGGAATGTACAAGGGTATGGCCACTATGGAAAACAGTACAGTGGTATCTCAAAAATTAATAACTGCAATACAATCCAACAATCCTACATCTGTGTTTAATACCCAAAGGAACTGAAATCAGGATTGACAAGATATTTGTCCTTTCATGTTCACTGCAGCACTATTCACAATAGCCAAGATGGGGAAGCAGCCTAAATATCCATCAGTGTGAATGGATAAAGAAAATGTCATATATATATACAATGGAATGTTATTCAGTCTTTAAAAAGAAGGAAATCTTGTTATAAGTGACAACATAGGCTTATTTCACATAACGTTCATGAGGTTCACCTATCACAGAAGAACAAATATTGCAGGATTCCATTTATATGAGGTATTAAAAAGTAGTCAAAGTCCTAACAAAAGAGTAGAATGGTAGATCCCATGGGTTGGGAGAAGGGGGAAATGGAAAGTTGCTGTTCACTAAGTATAAAATTTCAGGTATGCAAGATAAGAGAGTTCTAGAAAGCTTTCCTAAAACATTGTGTTTATAGTTAACACTATACTATCAACTTTATATGATTTTGCATCTAAATTTCCAAGATAATTAACTATTACAATTGATAGAGTCATTAAAGTAACAGGAGCTTCTCAACAGAAGCAGAGAGATTTAATTATACTTAAGAAAATCTCTGTCCAGTCATATCTAACTACTAAGCTAACTGTGCAGAGACTTCAGTGGCCACACACAATGAAGAATGCAGCCTTTACATGCTAGTGCAATGAACTTATTAAACAACCAAATAAATACAAACCCTGTAGAAGAGTAATCTAATTTCCATAGTTGCCAATTATATTTAAAATGGCTAGTCTTCAATCAAAAAAATATGAGACATGCAAAGACACAAAAGAATGGCTAGTATACAGGACAGAATAAAAGCAGTCAATAGAAACTCTCAATGAGGAAGCTCAGACACTGAACTTACTAGACAAAGATTTTGAACCATGTTTCTAAAATATGTTCAAATAACTAAAGAAAACCATATCTAAAGAATCAAATAAAAGTATAATATTATTTCACTCCATCAGAGAATATCAATAACATGATCGAGATTTTTTTTAAATCAAAAAAAAATTCTGGAATAAAAAAAGAAATAACTGAAATGGAAAGAGAAGTTTAAAGGTTGTGTTAAAAAGGGAAAGACTTAGTGAAACTGAACAGAGGTAAACTGAGATTATCCAGTCTGAGGACCATGAAGAGAAATGAACAGAGCCTCAGAGATTGATGGAAACAAGCGTATCAACATAAGCATAATGGGCAACAAAGGGGAAAAGCAGAGAAAGAAGAAAGAATCTGTGAAGAAATAATGATCAGTAACTTCCCCAATATTATGAAAAACAGTAATCTTCACATAAAGTAGCTCAACAAGCACAAAGTAAAGCATACTCAATGAGATCCACACATACACATATCATAGTCAAGTTGTCAGAAACAGTTTCCTAGAACTTCCAACATTCTTAATTTGAAGTGGGATTTTTGAGATTAAAACTTCATCTTCAGGTGACATATTTTCATCTGATATCCATTTTCTCAACTATAAGAAAAGAAGATTTAATCCACTAAAACAGGAAACTTTTATTGTGAAGCTTCTGAATTAAGATAGACCAAGTATCACCTAAAGTTTCCCTTCGTTTTTATAACAATTTAAGCAAATGACCACAATTTTTTTAAATGATAAAAATATAAGACTGGACTATGATGTTTAGTGTAACCATGAGAGTGTTTCTACTGAAAGAATGTGTAGGCATTCTAGAGTGCGTAGGCACTCTGTTATTTCATACATATACTTAAAAGTTGAAGGTAGACTTCATTTTTCTAAGCATATTCACTTTTTTTAAGTTTTCACATTTTAAACCGTGATATTGATTTTAAAATTGGAATAAACAAAAATAATAATTCAATATTCATTTAAAAATGAAAAATGGAATAGGTGGGGAAAAACAGAAAGTTTCTGAGGATATTTAAATCCAATATATTTATACTTTTAATAATTATAGATTATATATTCCTGGAATAAAGGAAGAAATATTGGATTTGTAAACAATCTGACTATAAACTATAAGATATAACACACCAAAGCTTAATAATACAGAAAGGTGGAAAACAAATATATGAAAAAAAGATATGTATGCATATATTAATCAAAATAAATCTGCTATAGTTATGTCAATGTCAGACAAAACAGAATTTAAGTCAAAGGAACTTACCAAAGATTAAGATGGTCTCTTTAATAAAAACTTGAGTTCACCAGAAACATAAGCTTTTAAAAAACTTTTTAAAAACCTAATAACACAGGTAGTATAAGGAGGCCAGAAATACAAAAATAGATAAATCCAAAATTATAGCAAAAGAATTCAATATGCATGTTTCAGCAAATGGTAGAATGAACCAAAAATTCAAGAAAACCAAGAAATTAAAAAAAATTTTAAATATAACTTTTAAAAACTTTGCAGTGATATTGTAAGTCTGAATCAGGCTACATATTCCACTTAATTAAAATCAATTAATTCAACTAAAATAATTTAACAATTTTTATAATAATTATATTTACTACTGAATTTTTTCTTCTCTCAACTCCAAGTACTATGTAAAATATTTTATCTGATACTTCATACATACTCTGAGCTATAAGATGACTTTCATATGTACTAGACAACCAGATTTGTGCTGTAGGCACTATATGCAATATATGTTAATTAGCCAACAATATTTTATCTCATTTATTAAAATATAAACAAATCATACTCTGTGGTAATAAAGTATTAAAAAAGATTATTTAAGAATAAACATATGTGACTACATTTTTCACTTCTGTAAATAGAATCAGTCTTGTTTAGATATTCAGAGATATCAATAATCTAAAGTTAATAATAATTTAATATTGGCTAACACTATTTAAAATATTATTTCACTTTCTTGGCATATTCACACTTTAGAATAAAGTTAAAATTTGCAGTGTTCGATATGTCTAAGAAAAAATATGTAATGATACAAAAATATACATCAGAAAAAGAGTAAAAGAAACTTATAAAGCAGGAAGAATTGAAGTACAAAGAAAATGGTATAACTTAAATCTCAAAGCATCAAAATTTGATGAAGTGTGACTATGAGTGCTAATTAAAAGACAATGATATTGGGACTTCCCTTGTGGTCCAGTGATTGAGACTCCACCTTACAATGCAGGGGACTTGGGTTTGATCCCTGGTCAGGGATCCTACATGAATGGTGCAACTAAGCCCATGTGCCACAACTAAGACCCAACAAAGCCAAATAAACAAATATTCAAGAAAAAAAGACAAACATATCAAGCTGAATTTGAAAAATACTCAGTTATAATCTTCACACTAAAAGAAAGAGAAAAATCATAATGATACAACATGATTAAAACAACAGGACAGAAAAAAATGTGTCATGAAAATACCAGTCAGAAGTTAAAGCCACATTAAAAGCAGACATGTTAGTTTTTTATGGCAAAAAAAAACAACTATAAAAATTGTAAAGTGGGTCCCTTATTAGAAAAGGGTCTGTCCTCTCAGGGCTTCCCTGGTGGCTCAGATGGTAAAGCATCTTCCTGCAATGCAGGAGACCTGGGTTTGATCCCTGGGTTGGGAAGATACTCTGGAGAAGGAAATGGCAATCCACTCCAGTATTCCTGCCTGGAAAATTATTCATTTTAACTTTATATGAATGTTAACGAGAAAGTATCATAAGACAAGACTTGACACAACATAAGAACAAAACAGAGTAATTCATAATCATAGCAGTTTAACCCATCAACTCAGGAATTATAGAACACACAGACAAATAATCAATGAACAAAATATGTATAGACACATTCATGAACTATGGATCAAAGCTCTCCTGAATTTAACTGAAAATATTTTTCAAGATTTTAAATTAATTACTTACTATCAAAACTGCTATTTCCTGAAGCTTCAAGGTTAATTTGAGATTGCCTGTTTAAAACTGAAGCTATATCCTCAGGCAATTGATCATCAATAGTTATATCCTCTGGCTTGGTTATAAGAAACGCTAAATAGAAAAATGGATCTATTATAAAACTTCTGAATATACCAAGTAATCAGCAAAGTTTCTTCCAATTCGTGCAACGCTAAAGGAGGAGGACTACAAAGCAGTGAATTACAATACATATTCAAACAGACCCTGGAAGGGAAGTAGGGAATTTGTGTGAGCAGTTTTCATGAGTGTGTGTGGAGGCAGTCTTGTTATATACTAGTCATTAACCATGCAAATACCAAACAAAAGTTGGTCAAAGGTTTCATTTAGTTTTCTAGTTATCTTAGGGTATTCACACTTACATCAAGGTGTAAAACTTCTATAAAATATATGCACAAATATTTATAAGGTGTTGTTCAAATTTTTTTCTCTATCTTGATCTTAGTTGCTTTATCCATTACTTAATGAAAATTAAAGAAAAAATATCTTTTAATGAGCTTAACTTCAAACAATTTAAAGTGAAAGTTGCTCAGTTGTGTCCGACTCTTTGCGACCCCACAGACTATACAGTCCATGGAATTCTCCAGGCCAGAATCCTGGAATGGGGAAGCCTTTTCCTTCTCCAAGGGATCTTCCCAACCCAGGGATCGAACCCAGGTCTCCTGCATTGCAGGCGGATTCTTTACCAGCTGAGCCACAAGAGAAGTCCAAATAATTTAAAGATATCTATAATTCTTACCATTGCGTCTATCTGTTCTAGCAGTTCGTGGTTTCAAAAACCGTTTTTTAGTTTCTGATGGTGTTTCATTCTTAAGCAGAGGATTTTCATCTAATTCTTTACCAGGAGCTACATAAAGAGATACATTTTAGTCTACTAAATACATAGAACTATTGTGAAATCTCTATATTTAAAACAAATATACAGCAGAATTTTCTCTCATTTTTTTTTAAAGTTATAACTAAATTGCTGACAAAGGTTCATATAGTCAAAGCTATGTTTTTTCCAGTATTCATGTAAGGACATGAGAGTTGGATCATAAACAAGGCTGAGCACTGCAGTGTGCTTTCAAAGTGTGGTGCTGGAGAAGACTCTTGAGAGTCCCTTGGACAGCAAGGAGACCAAACCAGTCAATCCTAAAGGAAATCAACCCTGAATATTCATTGGAAGGACTGATGCTGAAGCTGAAGCTCCAACACTTTGGCCATGGTCATGATGGGTAGAGCTGACTCATTGGAAAAGAACCTGATGCTGGGAAAGATTGAAGGCAGAAGGAGAAGGGGGCAGCATAGGATGAGATGGCTAGATAGCATCACCAACTCAATGGACATGAATTTAAGCAAACTCCAAGAGACGGAGACAGTGGAGGGCAGGAGATGGAGACAGTGGAGGACAGAAGAGCCTGGCATGCTGCAGTCCATGGGGTCGTGAATAGTCGTACATGACTTTTTGACTGAACAGCAACAACTAAATTACCATAACCTAGGTCTGACATGAAAATAGCTTTAATGGGGTTGTGTTTTATTATTTCTAGGACATAATGTTAAATGAAAAAGAAAGAAAAGGAAGAGATCCAGTATGTTACCATTTGAGTAAGAACACATGGGAAATGAGGGGGTAAAGTGGAGGGAAACAGAGACACTAATCTTTACAAAATAAAACACTAGAAAGTTAAATCAGAAAACAATATACTTATTTGCCTTCAAGGGGGTGACAGTAGGGCTGGGGAGTACAGGAGGAATGATAGTTCTCCAAGTACAGTTGGCCATTTGTATCTGTGGGTACCACATCTGCAGATTCAATAAACTGCAGGTTGCAAACCTTCAGAAAAAATTTCACAAAGTTCCAAAAAGGAAAACTTTGCCATGTGCTGGCAACTACTTAGATAATATTTCCATTGTAGTTACAACTACTTACATAGTGTTCACATTGTATTAGGTACTATAAGTAACCAAGAGATGATTTAAAATATTTGGGAAGATATGCATAGGTCATATGCAAATAAAGCACCATTTTATATAAGGGACTTGAGCATCTCTGGATTTTGGTATCTAAGAGGGTCCTGGAACCAATCCCTTGTGGGTACCAAGGGACAACTGTACATCTTTTGCACCCTTATACTTTGGGAAGTAGGTTAATGTTGAACATATTGCCTGCAAAATAAAATCAACAGAATACTAAAATGGAAGTAAAATGGCAAAGAATTCTCAAACAAATTTAGCAGCATTATAGGATACATCAAATGAGTAAATGTGCTGCTGTTGTTCAGAGTCAAGTTCACATTGTAGAAGAAAGGACATACACATACAAAACAAAGGAAGGAAAAAATAAGACCTGAGAGGATAAATTAGAATCGAAGACATTCATGAGAACTCA
Source organism: Okapia johnstoni (assembly GCA_024291935.2). Taxonomy (NCBI): domain Eukaryota; kingdom Metazoa; phylum Chordata; class Mammalia; order Artiodactyla; family Giraffidae; genus Okapia; species Okapia johnstoni. The sequence continues at coordinate 12,673,673 of CM044324.1, forward strand.
TGATTTCAAAATATGTCTATGTATATGCATTTATGTTTATGTAGGTATATATGTGTATGAATATATGTATCTATATTTGTGTATGTATATTGAGGAGTCCACCTCCAGACCAAAATCTTATGTGTGATATTTCATGACTGACCATGTGCAATTACAGACAGACATTACAACAATAATATTCAGAGATTTTAATAGTCCAAATTTAAACAATGAATAAAGCAACCAAGATAAAGAGGGAAACGGAATTGAACAAAATTGTAAAGAGTTCTGCAGAGGTTTTTGATTTCTATAGAACGCTCCATCCAACAACAGCTGAGTCCCTATCCTCCTTAAATGCATATGTAAAGACACTGTAGCCAGCTTTCAGAGATAACTGGAGTTCCTGCCACTGCAACTTCTACCAGGGGCTAGAGCTACCACTTGGAGAAGGCAATGGCAACCCACTCCAGTACTCTTGCCTGGAAAATCCCACGGACAGAGGAGCCTGGTAGGCTGCAGTCCATGGGGTCGCAAAGAGTCGCACACCACTGAGTGGCTTCACTTTCATGCCTTGGAGAAGGAAATGGAAACCCACTCCAGTGTTCTTGCCTGGAGAATCCCAGGGATGGGGGAAGCTGGTGGGCTGCCGTCTATGGGGTCGCACAGAGTCAGACACGACTGAAGCGACTTAGCAGCAGCAGCAGCAGCAGCAGCAGCAGCAGCAGCAGAGCTGCCACTGCAGTGAGATTAACCCCACTGACCCCAACTGCTCTCCAGAATCAGGATACTACAGCAACTTTACCATCTATGGGACTGGAACTGCTGCTCTACATCCCATTTCAGATCCCAAGTCACTGCTCTGACCAACCATTAATAGGTATGAGCTGCTATTTGTGAGTGAAAACCATATACTGATACTTTTGCATAACATACCATATAGAACAATTAACTCAAAACTAAATTCATAAATCTCCTACAGGAAAACAGGAATAAATCTCTATTACCTTGGATTTTTCAATGGATTCTCACACATAATACCAAAAGCACAAGGAACAACAACAAAAAAGATAAGTCGAGCTTCATAAAATTAAAAATTCTTATCCATTAAAGGATATTATCAAGAAAGTTAAACAACAACCTATAGAATGACAGAAAATATTTGCAAACCATGTATCTGATAAAGGTTTAACAGCCCAAATATATGAAGAACCTCTACAATTCATCAACAAAAAGAAATGACCCAATTAAAAAATGGGTGAAGCACTACTATTCAACATAGTTTTGGAAGTACTAGCCACAACAATCAGAGAAGAAAAAGAAATAAAAGGAATCCAGATGGGAAAAGAAGAAGTAAAACTCTCACTGTTTGTAGATAACACGATCTACACAGAAAACCCTGAAGACACCACCAGAAAATTACTAAGCTACAATGAATAAGGTAAATTTGCAGGATATAAAGTTAATACACAGAAATCCCTTGCATTCCTATACACTAACAATGAGAAAACAGAGAAATTAAGGAAACAATCCCACTCACCACTGCAACAAAAAGAATAAAATATTTAGAAATAAATTTACCTAAAGAAACAAAAGACCTATATATAGAAAACTATAAAACACTGATGAAAGAAATCAAAGAAGACACAAATAGATGGAGAAATATACCATGTTCATGGATCAGAAGAATCAACATAGTGAAAATGAGTACACTAACCAAAGCAATCTATAGATTCAATGCAGGATTCAATCTATAGATTCAATTCAAGCTACCAACAGTATTTTTCACAGAACTAGAACAAATAATTTCATAATTTGTATGGAAATACAAAAAAATCTCAAATAGACAAAGAAATCTTGAGAAAGAAGAATGGAACTGGAGGAATCAATCTGCCTGACTTCAGATTATACTACAAAGTTACAGTCATCAAGACAGTATGGTACTGGCACAAAGAAAGAAATATGGATCAATGGAACAAAACAGAAAGCCCAGAGATACATTCATGCACCTATGGACACCTTATCTTTGACAAAGGAGGCAAAAATATGCAATGGAGAAAAGATAATCTCTTTAACAAGTGGTGCTGGGAAAATTAATCAACTACCTGTAAAAGAATGAAACTACAACACTTTTTAACAGCATACACAAAAATAAACTCAAAATGGATTAAAGATCTAAATGCAAGACCAAAAACTATAAAACTCCTAGGGGAAAACATAGGCAGAACTGTCTCTGACGTAAATCACGGAAAGATCCTCTATGACTCACCTCCCAGAGTAATGGAAATAAAAGCAAAAATAAACAAATGGGACCTAATTAAACTTAAAAGCTTTTGCACAACAAAGGAATCTATAAGTAAGGTGAAAAGACAGCCTTCAGAATGGGAGAGAATAATAGCAAACAAAGCAACGGACAAAGAATTAATCTCCAAAATATACAAGCAGCTCATGCAGCTCAATACCAGAAAAATAAATAAAGGACCCAATCAAATAATGGATCAAAGAACTAAACAGACATTTCTCCAAAGAAGACATACAGACGGCTAACAAACACATGAAAAGATGCTCAACATCACTCATTATCATAGAAATACAAATCAAAACCCACAATGAGGTACCATCTCATCCCAGTCAGAATGGCTGCTATCCAAAAGTCTACAATTGCTGGAGAAGGTGTGGAGAAACAGGAACCCTCTTACACTGTTGGTGGGAATGCAAACTAGTACAACCACTATGGAGAACAGTGTGGAGATTCCTCAAAAAACTGGAAATAGAACTGCCATATGACCCAGCAATCCCACTGCTGGGCATATACACTGAGGAAACCAGAATGGAAAGAGACGCATGTACCCCAATGTTCATTGCAGCATGTTTACAATAGCTAGGACATGGAAGCAACCTAGATGTCCATCAGCAGACGAACGATTAAGGAAGCTGTGGTACATACACATAATGGAATATTACTCAGCTTTTAAAAAGAATGCATTTGAGTCAGTTCTAATGAGATGGATAAAACTGGAGCCTATTATACAGAGTGAAGTTAAGTCAGAAAGAAAAACACCAATACAGTATATTAATGCGCATATATGGAATTTAGAAAAATGGTAATGATGATGCTATATGCAGCAAGACAGCAAAAGAGATATATGTAAAGAACAGACTTTTGGACTCTGTGGGAGAAGGTGAACGTGGGATGATTTGAGAGACTAGCATTGAAACATGTATATTACCATGTGTGAAAAAGATGACCAGTCCAAGTTTGATGCATGAAGCAGGACACTCAAAGTCAGTGCACTGGCACAACCCAGAGGGATGGGATGAGGAGGGGAGTCAGGACATGGGGGACACATGTGTACCTGTGGCTGATTTATGTAAATGTATGGCAAAAACCACCACAATACTATAAGGTAATTAGCCTCCAATTAAAATAAATAAATTAATAAAAAAATAAAATACAAGTATTTAAATTTTGAAATTCTTCTCTAAGAACTATTTGAATGACATTTTTCACATTTGGATATATAATATTTTGCTTATTATTAAAAGTTCTACTATTTTCTAGCTCCATTTTTATATCTTATTTGATTAATAAATTATATACAATTTATAAAAATTATGTAAAAATTTTGGGGATTCCCTGGTGGTCCAGTGGTTAAGACTCTGAGCTCCCAATGGAGGGAGCACGGGTTCGATCCCTGGTTGGGGAACTAAGATCCCACATGCTGTGTGTCCAATAAATAAAATAAAACAATTAAAAAAAATTATGTAAAAATTTTAAATGACCAAATATATTATTTTAAAATACTTTTTATTTCCAATTTAATTTTGATAAGAGGATATCATTTATATGGTGGTACAATTTTGTTGTGTTTTATTGAGACTTGGTTTAAAGTCATGTAGGTAATAAATACTTTAAATATTAAAAAAAAAAGTGGTGAAGGAGTTGTAAAGACATTTTTTCCAAAGATATAAAAATTACCAATAAACACACAAAAAGAGGCTTATAATCTTTAGTAATTAAATAAATAAGAATCAAAATTATAATGAGATACACTTCATATCTACTGGAATAAACATAATTCAGACAAAAAGGAAAATAAGGGTGTGTACCATTGTACATTGTTACTGGGAAAAGAAAATGGTGCAGCTGCTGTGGAAAACAGTTGTGCAGTTCCTCAGAAAGCTAAACTTAAAATTATTTTACAGTACAGCAAATACACTCCTACCCAAACAATTGAAAACAGAGATTTAAACAGATATCCTATACCATGTTCAGTGTAGAATTATTCACAGTAGCCAAAAGTCAACAATCTAAATGTCCATCAGCAGGTGAATGGATAAACAAAATGTGGTATGTACATACAATAATATATTATTCAGCCATAAAAAGAAACAAAATTCTGACATATGCTAAACTGTGGGTGAACCTTGAAAATATTATGCTAAGTGAAACTGGCCAGGTGCAAAAGGACAAATATATAATTCCACTTACATAAAACATAATAGCCAAACCCACAGAGACAGAAAGTAAGTGACAGGTTACCAGAGGCTGGATGGAGGCAGGAGTGGGAGCTACTGCCTAACAAGTTTCTTTTCAGGGTGATGAAAGTTGTGGATATAGATGTAGTGATGATTGCACAACACTGTGAATGCAGTTGATGCTATTGAATTTTATACTTTAAAGATGACTAAAATGTCAAATTTTATGTATATTTTATCACAATGAAAAAAATGTGTCAATTGATTAAATTGAGTTCAACTACTGGTTAAAAATTCATGATAAACCCTGAACAAAAGAAAACATCCTGATCATAATCAAAATATTTATCTCAGGTACCTAATCATCATAGGTAAAACCACAGAGACACTCTCATTTCAAAGCATAAAAGAAGAGTGATACTTCCATACTCTTAGTTCAGTCACTCAGTTGTGTCCAGCTCTTTGCAACCCCATGGACTGCAGCATGCCAGGCTGCCTTGTCTATCACCAACTCCTGGAGCTTGCTCAAACTCAAGTCCATCAAGTTGGTGATGCCATCCAACCATCTTATCCTCTGTTGTCCCCTTCTTCTTCTGTCTTCAATCTTTTAAAGCATCAGGGTCTTTTCCAATGAGTCAGTTCTTTGTATCTGGTGGCCAAAGTATTGGAGTTTCAGCTTCAGCATCAGTCCTTCCAATGAATATTCAGGACTGATTTCCTTTAGGATTGACTAGTTTGATCTCATAGCATCATAATTGTTTAAAAAAAATTACTTTGGAAGTTTCAGCCAATGCAGTAAGATATGGATGGGTTATAATAAGCGCTATGTATGTTGGGAAAAAAGAATAAACTGATGTTTTATAAAATATACATCGAACACCCAAAAACCTAGCTAAAACATTAATTATTTATAACACAAGGCATATTTTTTTCCTGTGATGAATTTGGGGTATAATATTATGTTAAGAATTCATAACGCCAAATACTGTTATTTGGTTGAGACAAAGCTATCGCTTTCCTTTTACACAAATTTTAGTTAAGATAGACTGGTCAGTATGTTAACTCACCAAATCTTTACACATTGGTCAGTATATTTATATATTATCTCATGACTGTCTAAGAAGTTATTTCTATACTTAGTAATGTTCTCACTTCATTTACTTATAACATGGGAACACAAAATCATTAACATCTTTTTCTTACAAAAGACAAAATCTTTTTACCTTGAAATTCTCTTGCTTCTCGGTAAGTTTGTTTTTCAATCTTAGTTTGTAAATTCTCTTCTAAAATATCAGCCTTAATCACAAAAGTTAAAACAAGTAATTACAAAGTATACGTCATAGAACTCTAATTACCTTCTTCTATTATCTACAATGTCATTACAGAAACTTTTTATCTTTCATTATTTCTTGAATGTATCAAACTTAAAAATAAAAACAATGAATCTGAGGGACATTTGGGAACACTTAATAGTGTGGAAGGACCTTTCCCAAGCAAAATTGTGATTCTTCTTCATAAATAATTCCAAATAAATAAAGTTAATATTTTAAAATTGTGATTCTAGTTTACCTAATTCAATCTGTAGACAAACTCAAATGATTTTATAAAATTATTTTTATAATGCCACTTAATAGCTTGCATGATAAAAAATATTGTGAATATATGTTAAATATCATTTATATATATATGAATATATGTCAAATATTATCATTTTTCTTTTTCCCAGAATTTTAACTAAAATTTCCTAGTTAAACAGTATTTTAGCAAAGGCAATTCTAATAATTTTCTAAGACATGTTTAAGGTATATAAAATTATTTCAAAACAACTATGCTCTCACAATTATCTCAATATGTAAAAATTTTTATAGATGAACATGAAATAATTTCTCTGTCTCAGAAATCATGTACCTTTCAATTTATCATTAAAATTATAATTCAAGCCACAAATTCTTTGCTGGTACAGATTAGAACTTTTACATTAAAATACTGATTCCCAAATATCCCTTTAAAATTCTAAATATAAAACAGGTTTTATCATAGTTAGGGAGTCTGGGATCAATATATACACACTGCTATATTTAAAATAGGTAACCACAAGGACCTACTGTATAGCACATGGAACTCTGTTCAATGTTATTTGGCAGCCTGGATGGGATAGGGGTTTGGAGGAAAATGGACACATGTATATGTATGGCTGAGTCCCTTTGCTGTCCACCAGAAACTATCATCACATTGTTAATTGGCTGTACTCCAAAACAAAATAAATTTAAAAAAATAAATAACAAATTGAATCAAATGGCAAATTTTTAATTCCATTTAAATAAGAAAATATTGATGTTTTAAATTAACATTGATTGAAAATATTGAAGAAGTATAGCAATTAAGATAAAAAGCTTTCAATTTATTATGTTGTATCTTACCTTTGAGATGTCAGTACCCAGCAACTTTCTTTTAACAACAGAGGGTGAGATGAATGATGCTGCAAACATTTCATTCCCTTGAAGCAATTTTTCAACAGATTGTGCATCTTTAATTTCTTCATGCAATAACATTGTTGTGAATGTTTTATCATGGTTCTTTGATGAAAGTATATAGGATAGATCTTCACCAGTTAAACCTTCATTTGGAGTCTTTATAAAAGGTGATCCATCTTGAGACTTGAGGATCTGTGAAAGATCTGAAATAGCAGGGCTAGCTCTTTCCTTCTCCGAGCTTTAGAATTACAAAACATCTGGTATTAGATTATATGAAAAACATTTTTTATTTGTAACTAAAGAATCATTTACATGATATATAAGGATATTAAATAAGCAATTATAATTATTCACTAATTAATAGTAATACAAATGTGAAATTGATGCTAGATAACACGCTAAGGACAATATATCTCATGGGTTTTAAAACAGAGACAAACAGTCTCAAATTGGCCAAGAAAGCAGAGTGGGAACACCCTGAGCCGACCTCCTTTAATGGGCATACCAAAATTACAACCATTTACACAGCAACTATTGATGAGAAAAACTGGATGATTAGCAGGAAAGATCTTCTACCAAAGATTTAAAGAAGGAACCATAACAAGATAGGGAGAAGAAGTGGAGTCACACTATAGTCAAGATCCACAGCCCCAAGTGAATAACCCACAAAGGGAGGATGATTACACTTGCAGAGGTTATCCCCAAGGAGCAAGAGGTCCAAGCCCCACACTGGGGTCGCCAGCCCAGGAGTCCTACACCAACACAAGCCATCCAGAACATTCAGCTTTGAAGGTCAATAGGACTTACTTTCAGGAAAGTCAGAATGTTATGGGAAATAGAGACTCCCTTCTAAGAAAACACACACATAATCTCACACACTCCAGGAGTCATAGCAGAAACAGTCATTTAAAAGGAGACTGGATTACACCCACCTGCTGCTCTTGGAGAGCCTACCAGAGAGGCAGAAGGCAACTGGAGCTCACCATGGGGACACAGACACTGGTGGCAGGCAATTTCAAAAGTTCTTTCTACCACATGGTCACTGGCACAACCAAGCTCAACTCTGGAATACTCCCCCTAGCTTATTGGGATCCAGCCCTGCCCACCAGTCTGTCAGAGCCAGAACTGGGACCCCTCAGGCCAAGCAACTAGCCAAGAAGGAATTTACTCACTAGCTGCCTTCAGAGGACCTGAGCCCAGTCACCCTGGGACACAGCCCTATCCACCAGCAGTCAGACACCAGCCCCACGACCACTGCAGCCTGCAACCTGTCATGGTAGGGCCCAGCCCAGTCACCAGCAGGCCAATACCAAGAATTCAAACACCTTGGGCCCCTCAGCCAGCTGCCCAGGGATTTGGCCACATGCCTAACCAGGCTGGAACAAGCTTCAGATAACCAATGATCCTGGAGCCAGCTGTGTCATGAACTAGCCCAACATCAAACCTCCTAATACTGGCGTCATAGAAATCTCAGAAGGAGAAGTGAGAGAAAGGGGTCAGAGGATATATCTGAAGATAAAATAGCTGAAAAACTCCCATAGCCTGGGGAAGGAAATGGTATCAAGGTCCAGGAAGCACAGAGAGTCCCACACACAATCATCCCAAAGACAACCACGCCAAGACACACCACAATTAAAATGAGAAAAATTTAGATAAAGAGAGAACAGTAAAACGAGGGAAAGCAACAAGTTAGGTATAAGAGAACTCCTATAAGGCCAGGGTATCAGCTAACTTTTCAGGAGAAACTCTATAGGCCAGAGGGGACTGGCATGATGTATTTTAAATGACGAAAGGGAAAACCTACAATAACAAATGCTCTACCCCATAACACTTTCATTCAGATTTGATGGCGAGATCAAAAGTTGTACAACCAAGCAAAAGCAAAGAGTTCAGCACTACCAACCCAGCATTACAAGAAATGTTAAGGGAACTTCCCAAGTGAAAAGAAAACGCAAAAACTAGAAACATAAAAAGCACAAAAGTGAAAAGCTCATTATTGAAAGCAAATATACAGTTCAGTTCAGTTCAGTTGCTCAGTCGTGTCCGACTCTTTGCGACCCCATGAATCGCAGCATGACAGGCCTCTTGGTCCATCAACAACTCCCGGAGTCTACCCAAACCCATGTCGATCGAGTCAGTGATACCATCCAACCATCTCATCCTCTGTCGTCCCCTTCTCCTCCCGCCCCCAATCCTACCCAGCATTAGGGTCTTTTCCAATGAGTCAGCTCTTCGCATCAGGTGGCCAAAGCACTGGAGTTTCAGCTTCAACATCAGTCCTTCCAATGAACACCCAGGATTGATCACCTTTAGGATGGATTGACTGGATCTCCTTGCAGTCTGAGGGACTCTCAAGAGCCCTCTCCAACACCACAGTTCAAAAGCATCAATTCTGTGGCACTCAGCTTTCTTCACCATCCAACTCTCACATCCATACATGACCACTGGAAAAACCATAGCCTTGACTAGATGGACTTTTGTTGGCAAAGTAATGTCTCTGCTTTTAAATATGCTATCTAGGTTGGCCATAACCTTCCTTTCAAGGAGTAAGCGTCTTTTAATTTCATGGCTGCAATCACCATCAGCAGTGATTTTGGAGCCCGAAAAAATAAAGTCTGACACTGTTTCCACTGTTTCCCCATCTATTTCCCATGAAGTGATGGGACCAGATGCCATGATCTTAGTTTTCTGAATGTTGAGTTTTAAGCCAACTTTTTCACTCTCCTCTTTCACTTTCATCAAGAGGCTCTTTAGTTAATCTTCACTTTCTGCCATAAGGGTGGTGTCATCCGCATATCTGGGGTTATTGATATTTCTCCCTGCAATCTTGATTCCAGCTTGTGTTTCTTCCAGCCCAGCATTTCTCATGATGTACTCTGCATATAAGTTAAATAAGCAGGGTGACAATATACAGCCTTGACGTACTCCTTTTTCTATTTGGAACCAGCAATTTGATCTCTGGTTCCTCTGCCTTTTCTAAAACCAGCTTGAACATCTGGCAGTTCACGGTTCACGTATTGCTAAAGCCTGGCTTGGAGAATTTTGAGCATTACTTTATTAGCATGTGAGATGAGTGCAACTGTGTGGTAGTTTGAGCATTCTTTGGCACTGCCTTTCTTTGGGCTTGGAACGAAAACTGACCTTTTCCAGTCCTGTGGCCACTGCTGAGTTTCCCAAATTTGCTAGCATATCGAGTGCAGCACTTTCACAGCATCATCTTTCAGGATTTGAAATAGCTCCACTGGAATTCCATCACCTCTACTAGCTTTGTGCGGCTGTGACGGCTCCGTGCAGAAGCGAGGCAGCTGCGACAGCTCCGCGCAGAAGCATGGCATGGCCGAGAGAGCTAGGCCAGGCCGGGGGCTGGGGGCGGCAGCCGACAGGAGCTAGGCCGGGCCGGGGGTTGGGGGCGGCGGCCGAGAGGAGCTAGGCTGGGCCGGAGGCGGCGGTGAGAGGAGTTACCCTAGGCCCAAGGAGCAGCGGCTGCGTGGGCACAGGAGGGCCGAGAGGAGTTACTCCACATTCAAGGTCAGGAGGGGCCGTCGTGAGTAGATACCCCTTGTCCAAGGTAAGGAGCAACGGCTGCACTTTGCTGCAGCAGCCATGAAGAAATACCCAACGTCCAAGGTAAGAGAAACCCAAGTAAGACAGTAGGTGTTGCGAGAGGGCATCAAAGGGCAGACACACTGAAACTAAAATTACAGAAAACTAGCTAATCTGATCACACAGACCACAGCCTTGTCTATCTCAATGAAACCAAGTCATGCCATGTGGGGCCACCCAAGACAGATGGGTCATGGTGGAGAGGTCTGACAGAATGTGGTCCACTGGAGAAGGGAATGGCAAACCACTTCAGTATTCTTGCCTTGAGAACCCCATGAACAGTATGAAAAGGCAAAAAGATAGGACACTGAAAGATGAACTCCCCAGGTCAGTAAGTACCCAATATGCTACTGGAGATCAGTGGAGAAATAACTCCAGAAAGAATGATGGGATGGAGCCAAAGCAAAAACAATACCCAGCTGTGGATGTGACTGGTGATAGAAGCAAAGTCCGATGCTGTAAAGAGCAATATTGCATAGAAACCTGGAATGTTAGGTCCATGAATCAAGGCAAATTGGAAGTGGTCAAACAGGAGATGGCAAGAGTGAACGTCAACATTCTAGGGATCAGCGAACTAAAATGGACTGGAATGGGTGAATTTAACTCAGATGACCATTATATCTACTACTGTGGGCAAGAATCCCTTAGAAGAAATGGAGTAGCCATCATGGTCAACAAGAGTCCAAAAGGCAGTACTTGGATGCAATCTCAAAAATGACAGAATGATCTCTGCTCGTTTCCAAGGCAAACCATTCAATATCACGGTAATCCAAGTCTATGCCCCGACCAGTAACGCCGAAGAAGCTGAAGGTGAACGATTCTATGAAGACCTACAAGACCTTCTAGAACTAACACCCAAAAAAGATGTCCTTTTCATTGTAGGGGACTGGAATGCAAAAGTAGGAAGTCAAGAAACACCTGGCATAACAGGCAAATTTGGCCTTGGAGCACAGAATGAAGCAGGGCAAAGGCTAATAGAGTTTTTCCAAGAGAACTCACTGGTCATAGAAAACACCCTCTTCCAACAACACAAGAGAAGACTCTACACGTGGACATCATCAGATGGTCAACACCGAAATCAGATTGATTATATTCTTTGCAGCCAAATATGGAGAAGCTCTATGCAGTCAGCAAAAACAAGACCGGGAGCAGACTATGGCTCAGATCATGAACTGCTTATTGCCAATTTGAGACTTAAATTGAAGAAAGTAGGGAAAACCACTAGTCCATTCAGGTAAGACGTAGATCAAATCCCTTATGAGTATACAATAGAAGTGACAAATAGATTTAAGGGACTAGATCTGATATACAGAGTGCCTGATGAACTATGGACAGAGGTTTGTGACAATGTACAGGAGACAGGGATCAAGACAATCCCCATGGAAAAGAAATGTAAAAAAGCAAAATGGCTGTCTGAGGAGGCTTTACAGATAGCTGGGAAGAGAAGAGAAGTGAAAAGCAAAGGAGAAAAGGAAAGATATTCCCATCTGAATGCAGAGTTCCAAAGAATAGCATGGAGAGATAAGAAAGCCTTCTTCAGCAATCAGTGCAAAGAAAAAGAGGAAAACAACAGATTGGGAAAGACTAGAGATCTCTTCAAGAAAATTAGAGATACCAAAGGAACATTTCATGCAAAGATAGGCTCGATAAAGGACAGAAATGGTATGGACCTAGAAGAAGCAGAAGATATTAAGAAGAGGTGGCAAGAATACACAGAAGAACTGTACAAAAAAGACCTTCACGACCCAGATAATCACGATGGTGTGATCACTCACCTAGAGCCAGACATCCTGGAATGTGAAGTCAAGTGGGCCTCAGAAAGCATCACTACGAACAAAGCTAGTGGAGGTGATGGAATATACAGTAAAGGTAGTAAATCAACCACATACAAAGTGAGTAGGAAGATTAAAAGACTAAACTAGTAAAATTTTCTATATTCACAATAAGCAGTTAAGAGATACAAAAAGATGCAAAAGATGATGTCAAAAACAATAATTTTGGGGGGGTGGAGAGAAGTGAAAACACAGCGTTGTTAAAATGTTTGAAATGCAGAAATCAGCAATTGAAAATAATCACATGTATATTGAGAGATTCCTACATATAAAACTGATGGTAACCACAAACCAAAAATCTACTCTAGATACACACACATAAACAAAAGAATCCAAACATTAACACTAAAGGCAGTCGTCAGAACACAAGAGAATGAAAGAAAGGGGGGAAAAGGTCTATAAAACCAATTCTACAACAATTAACAAAATGGCAATTAGAATATACCAATCAAAATCACACTGAATGTAAATAAATGCCCCAATCAAGACACAGAGTGACTGAATGGACACAAAACAAATTACACACACACACTGCCTACACTGAGACTCACTTCAGACCTAAGACATCCAACAGTCTAAAAGTGTGGTGATGTAAAAAGATGTCTCATGCAAACGAAAATCAAAAGAAACCTGGCATAGGAATACTTCCAAAAAAATAAATAGATTTCAAACAAAGACTATTATAAGAAACAAAGAAAGGAATTAAACAGTAAAAAAGGGATCAATCTAAGAACATAAAACTGTAAATATATATGCACGCATTGTAGGAACACCTAAATGCATAAAACAAATATTAATATACATAAAGAGAAACTGGCAGTAACACAAAAATAGTCAGGGACTTTAACACCCCACTCACATCAAAAGGACAGATGATCCAGACAGAAAATCAATAAAGAAACACTGACCTAAATCACACATTAAACCACATGGATTATGTATATACACGGAACAGTCCATACAAAATCAGCAGAAAACATATTCTTTCAACTGCACATGGAATATTCTATAGGAAAGATCTCATGTGAGGCCACAAAAGAAGTCTCAGCAAATTGAAGAAAACTGAAATTATATCAACCATCTTTTCTGATTGCAACACTATGAAACTAGATCAACTACAAGAAAAAAACTGCAAAAAAACCCACAAACATGTGGAAGTTAAACAATATGCTACTAAACAACCAATGAATCACTGAAGAAATCAAAGAGGAAATAAATACCTAGAGACAAAAGATAACAACATGACAATCTAAAACCTATGGGATGTAGCAAAAGCAGCTCTAAGAGGGAAGTTAACAGTAATACAAGCTTACCTCAGGAAATAAAAACATCAACAACTTAATCTTACACCTAAATGAGCTAAAGAAAAAACAAACAAACAAAACCCATAGTCAGTCAGAGGAAAGAAATCAAGAAGATCAGAGTAGAAGTAAATAAAATAGAAACTAAAAAAAGATCAATGAAGCTAAAGGCTGGTTATTTGAAAAGATAAGCAAAATGAATAAACCTTTAGCCAGACTCACCAAGATAAAAAGGAAGTATCCAAATCAATAAAATCCCAAATGAAAAAGAAGTTATAACCAACATCACAAAAATAAAAAGAATCATAAGAGACTACTTGCTGCTGTTCTTTAGTGTTCAGTTGTGTCCTACTCTTTTGTGATCCCATGGACTGTAGCCTGCAAGGCTCCACTTTCCATGGGATTCTGCAGGCAAGAATACTGGAGTGGGTTGCCATTTCCTACTGCAGGGAATCTTCCCAATCCAGGGATTGAATCTGCCTCTCCTGCAGCTCCTGCATTGGCAGGTGGATTCTTTACCACTTCAGGAATGGATAAGTTAGCTTTTCAGGACAAATTCTTAGAAAGGTACAATCTCCTAAACTTAAACCAGGAAGAAACAGAAATATGAACAGACCGACTACCAGTACTGAAACTGAATCAATAATTTTAAAACTCACAACAAACAAAAATCTAGCTTCAGAGGCTTCACAGGTGAATTCTACTGAACACTTAAAAACATAATCCTATGGAAAAGGTCAGTTTTCATTCCAATCCCAAAGAAAGGCAATGCCAAAGAATACTCAAACTACCGCACAATTGCACTCATCTCACATGCTAGTAAAGTAATGCTCAAAATTCTCCAAGCCAGGCTTCAGCAATATGTGAACCATGAACTTCCAGATGTTCAAGCTGGTTTTAGAAAAGGCAGAGGAACCAGAGATCAAATTGCCAATAACCGCTGGATCATCGAAAAAACAAGAGAGTTCCAGAAAAACATCTATTTCTGCTTTATTGACTATGCCAAAGCCTTTGACTGTGTGGATCACAATAATCTGTGGAAAATTCTGAAAGAGATGGGAATACCAGACCATCTGACTTGTCTCTTGAGAAACCTGTATGCAGGTCAGGAAGCAACAGTTAGAACTGGAAATGGAACAACAGACTGGTTCCAAATAGGAAAAGGAGTACGTCAAGGCTGTATATTGTCACCCTGCTTATTTAACTTATATGCAGAGTACATCATGAGAAACGCTGGGATGGAAGAAACACAAGCTGGAATCAAGATTGCCGGGGGAAATATCAATGACCTCAGATATGCAGATGACACCACCCTTATGGCAGAAAGTGAAGAAGAACTAAAGAGCCTCTTGATGAAGGTGAAAGAGGAGAGTGAAAAAGTTGGCTTAAAGCTCAACGTTTGGAAAACTAAGATCATGGCATCTGGTCCCATCACTTCATGGGAAATAGATGGGGAAACAGTGGAAACAGTGGCTGACTTTATTTTTTCGGGCTCCAGAATCACTGCAGATGGTGACTGCAGCCATGAAATTAAAAGACGCTTACTCCTTGGAAGGAAGGTTATGGCCACTTGAGAGTCCCTTGGACTGCAAGGAGATCCAATCAATCCATCCTAAAAGAGATCAATCCTGGGTATTCATTGGAAGGACTGATGTTGAAGCTGAAACTCCAATACTTTGGCCACCTCATGCGAAGGGGTGACTCATTGGAAAAGACCCTAATGCTGGGTAGGATTGGGGGCTGGAGTAGAAGGGGACGACAGAGGATGAGATGGTCGGATGTCATCACCGACTCAATGGAAATGAGTTTGAGCAAGCTCCAGGAGTTGGTGATGGACAGGGAAGCCTGGTGTGCTGTAATCCATGGGGTCTCAAAGAGTCTGACTCAACTGAGCGACTGAACTGATACTGATCACACAAATGCAATGATTTTTCATGATCTGCAAATCAATGTGATATGTAACACATTAAAAAATTTAAGAATAAAAACCATATGATTATCTCAATAGATGCCTTTGATGAAATTCAACATCCATTTATGATTAAAAGAAACTCTCCAGAAAGTGGGCTTAGAGGGAACAAACCTCAACATAATAAAGGCTATATATGACAATCTTAGCTAACATTATATTCAACAGAGAAGATGAAAGCATTTTCTCTAGTATCAAGCAAAGAACAAGGATGCCCACTCTTGCCATTTTCATTCAACACAGTCTGGGAAGTCCTGAACACAGCAATCAGAAAAGAAAAATAAATTTTAAAAAATCCAAATTGGAGAGAACAAGAGGCGGAAGAGTAGGTGGATGTGAAGTACATCTCTCTCCACAGATACAGCAGGAATACACCTTCAGACACAGAAGTGCATGCAGAAAACCAGCTGAGAGCGGACAGGAGTACCTGACCAGAGGAAAAGAAGATATAGAACCATGCAAAACTTGGTAGGATGAAGGAACTAGGGGGAAAAATAGGAGTGTTAGTAGGACTGGACCTGAACTCGGCAGGTGAGGGAACTGAAGCAGGGGTGCGATCCCCACATCGGGGCAACTGTCTGAGTCAGAGGAGAAACATTTAAGGCTGAGAGTGAAACAGCTATCTGTGGCAGCCTAAACAGAATGAGAATCAGACAGTCCTTGCTGCAGCCATACATATCTCAGACAAGAACGCAGGTCCCCTGGAAGGTGCAGCAGCTGGAAGCTGGAGTTTGGGGATTGTGGAGTAAGCCCAGGGCGAGGGCTGCTGTTGACTGCAGAGAGACGATCGAGGGGATGTGAGGAAGGAAACTGGGGTGGGAAATGCCTGTGGAGGAAACCCTGGCAGCCATGGAAGCAAGGAGATACTGCTGAGTCACATGTAGGGGGTGGATTCATCGCCATAGCCTCTCCCCGCACACACCAGCATTGGCAGCTGAACAACGGAGAGGCTGGCCCATCAAACACCTAAGGCACTGAACTACAGAGCAGGACCCCACCCAGGGTGCTCCTTTAAGTGACTGGTGCACCGAACTACAGAGTAGGACTTCACCTAGGGTGTCCCTTTAAGTGCCTGATGCACCGATCTACAGAGTAGGTCCCCAGCCAGAGGGGCCCCTCTGTGTGTCTGAAGTGCTGAACAACAGAGAAGGACCCCAGGCAAGGGAGCCCTCTAAGTGCCTGAACAGGCAGAGCTATGGAGAAAGACTGACCAAAGAGGCCTTCTGATGGCCAGCTACAAGAGGCTAGAAAAAAAACTCTGATAGGGCCATAACTCCTGCAGTGGAGGCAGTCCATGACCCTGAACACTTGGTGCCACCAGGGTCCCCGCGAGCCAAGTAGCTGTGCCACCTTCATGCTAAACTCTCATTGAGGCATAGCTGCCACAGGCAAAAAAAAGTCTTGCATCTATGCATGCAGGGTCACTTTGGTAGTGTCAGACTCCTTGCTACCCTGTAGACTGTGGCCTGCCAGGCTTCTTTGTCAGGGAGGGGGGTTCTCCAGGCAAGAATACTGGAGCATATTGGCCAACACTGGTTGCCATACCCTTCTAGAGCATTATATTTCCTGCTGCCCTAGCCGCCAACTCCCCTGAGTGCCTGGTGCTGCAAGAACCCCTGAAAGCCAAGCAGCTGTACCACTTCTACACCTGGGCCTCACAGGGGCAAACTCAAGTCCTCCAAGGCAGCCTCAGGAGCAAATCCCAGTGGACGACCCACATGCAGAGGTAGAAATAAAACCACAATTGAACCCGAGGGGCAGTGTGGCTAAGGGTGAAGACCCAAAACCCTCCCCCCAGCTGTACAAGATGAAGATTAAATCCACACAATCAACTAGGAAGATTCTGTGTCTATGGAATATATAAAAGGTCATTGAGAGCTCCCACAAAAGAAAATGCACTAGTTCTGATAGCTGTGGACATTGGAGGCAAGAACACAAAAGAGAAAGACCAGATTAGAATCTGAGCTGCCCCCACAGCAGGTACAGAGATCAGCACAGTGTTGGAGGGCCTCCTAGGATAGTGAGGTGGACTGTGACTCCCAGCAAGGGAAAGGACTCTGACAGCAGCGACTCAAGGAAAACATTTATTATTCTTATGTTTTGACTTGTTCTGTAGATTCTTTTGGATTTTTTTCTTTTTTCCTTTTTTGTCCCCCTCTGTTGTAGTTGTCGTTGTCGACTTTATTGGCACTATGAAATCTAATTAGGCTTTTGAGCATATTTTTTTCCTCAGTCACATTTTTTGTTGTTGTTATAAACCTCTGCCTCTACACTGGGCTTTTGCAGTTCTGTGGAGTTTCCCTATCTCTTTTTTTAATTTTAATTTTTAAATCTATTATTTTTCTACATTTATTCCTTTGTTTGCTTTTCCTACTGTTCTTTTCCCCTTGCACTTAATCTTTAATATATATAAATCTTCTTCATCTACCTCTATTTAACTTTGCATATCTATTCTTTCTTTCCTTTCCTCTCAACATATTTGTTAGTTGTGTTTTCATTGCTTTATTCCCCACTCGGCACCTTGCTTTAGTTTTGTTTTCCAGTTTGTGCTTTAGTTAGTTTTGTTCTTAACTGATAAATATAATTTTTTATTTCCTTTGTTCACCAGGTCAATCTACTGTACGCTATTTTTGTTGGACTGTTTTGACTTTGCTCATGGGTATATATGGGTATATTCCATTATTTTAATTATTATTTACCTGATTTTGTAACTGCCATGTGTCTGGGTTTCATCTTCAGCTTCTCATTTTTGGATATTTGTTTTAATCTCACTTAATGCCATAACAAACCACTTGTGGAATCTTCGTCCCTGACCAGAGATCAAGCCTTGAGCCTTTGGAGTGGGAGCACTGACTCCAAGACCCTAGACTACCCAAGAACTAACCCTAGGGAGTATCAAATAGTGAGAACTCAAAGGAAATCACTTGAATACAAGACCCGGTATCACCCAACCACTAGCAACACCCTTTGCAGGACGCCCCGTCTAGACAACAAACGAAACAAAAATATAAACCCAATTATCAGAAGACAGGACCACCACCTCACTCAGCCTTGCCCATCAGAGGAAAAACAAACAAACAAAAACTCAGCACAAATCTCACCCTATACGAAGCTTGCAAACCACTGGACCAAACTTAGGAGGGCAGAAACCAAAAGGAAGAAAGAATTCAACTTTGAAGCCTGGGAAAAGGAGACCTCAAACACAGTAAGTCAAAAAAAAAAAAGAAGAAGAAAAAGAAAAGGCAGGGAAATATTACACAAATGAAAGAACAAAGTAGAAACATAGAAGTACAAATAAATGAAGCGGAAATGGGCAGACCCCTGAAAAAGAATTCAGAATAATGATAGTGAAGATGATCAAAAACCTTGAAAACAAAATGGAGAAAATACAAGAATCAAATAACAAAGACCTAGAAGAATTAAAGAATAAACATACAGAGACATACAACACAATTATTAAATTAAAAACACTCTAGATGGAATCAATAGCAGAATATCTGAAGCAGAAGAACGAATCAGTGAGCTGGAAGATAAAATGGTGGAAATAACTTCTGAAGAGCAGAATAAAGTAAAAAGAATGAAAAGAACTGAGGACAGTCTCAGAGACCTCTGGGAAAATATCAAATGCACCAACATTCAAATTATAGGGATCCCAGAAGAAGAAGAGAAAAAGAAAAGGTATGAGAAAATTTTTGAAAATTTCCCCCAACATGGAAAAGGAAATAGTCAAGAGGCACAAAGAGTCCCATTCAGGATAAACCCAAGGAGAAACACACCAAGACACACACTAATCAAACTAACAAAGACTAAATACAAAGAAAGAATAGTGAAAGCAGCAAGGGAGAAGCAACGAGTAACATACAAGGGAAACCCAATATGCTTAACAGCTGATCTTTCAGCAGAAACTCTGCAGGCCAGAAGGGAATGGCAGGATATATTTAAAGTACTGAAAGGGAAAAATCTACAACCAAGATTACTGTACTGGCAAGGATCTCATTCAAATATGATGGAGAAATAAAAAGCTTTTTCAGACAAGCTAAATTTACGAGAATTCAGTACCACCAAACCAGTTTTATAACAAATGTTACAGGGACTTACATAGTCAAGAAATACAAAAGAAGTAAAAAGATCTACAAAATCAACCCCAAACAATTAAGAAAATGGCAATAGGAACATATATATCAATAATTACTTTAAATGTAAATGGATTAAATACTCAAACCAAAAGACACAGACTGACTGAATGGATACAAAAACAAGACCCATATATATGCTGTCTACAAGAAACCCACTTCAGACCTCAAGACACATATAGACTGAAAGTGAGAGGATGGAAAAATGTATGCCATGCAAATGGGAAGCAAAAGAAAGCTGGAGTAGCAATCCTCATATCAGACAAAGTAGACATTAAAATAAAGATTACAAGAGATAAGGAAGGATACTACATAATGATCAAGGGGTCAATCCAAGAGGAAGACATCAGTTCAGTTCAGTTCAGTCACTCAGTCGTGTCCGATTCTTTGCGACCCCATAAATTGCAGCACGCCAGGACTCTCTGTCCATCACCAACTCCCGGAGTCTACCCAAACCCATGTCCATCGAGTCGGTGATTCCATCCAACCATCTCATCTCTGTCGTCCCCTTCTCCTCCAGCCCCCAATCCTACCCAGCGTTAGGGTCTTTTCCAATGAGTCAACTCTTCACATGAGGTGGCCAAAGTGTTGGGGTTTCAGCTTCAACATCAGACCTTCCAATGAACACCCAGGATTGATCTCTTTTAGGATGGATTGATTGGATATCCTTGCAGTCCAAGGGACTCTCAAGAGTCTCCTCCAACACCACAGTTCAAAAGCATCAATTCTGCAGCACTCAGTCTTCTTCATCGTCCAACTCTCACATCCATACATGACCACTGGAAAAACCATAGCCTTGACTAGACGGACTTTTGTTGGCAAAGTAATGTCTCTGCTTTTAAATATGCTATCTAGGT
Organism: Okapia johnstoni; assembly: GCA_024291935.2. Taxonomy (NCBI): domain Eukaryota; kingdom Metazoa; phylum Chordata; class Mammalia; order Artiodactyla; family Giraffidae; genus Okapia; species Okapia johnstoni. Next base: position 12,694,297 of record CM044324.1, read on the forward strand.
TGGCCATAACCTTCCTTCCAAGCAGTAACCATCTTTTAATTTCATGGCTGCAATCACCATCAGCAGTGATTTTGGAGCCCGAAAAAATAAAGTCTGACACTGTTTCCACTGTTTCCCCATCTATTTCCCATGAAGTGATGGGACCAGATGCCATGATCTTAGTTTTCTGAACGTTGAGCTTTAAGCCAACTTTTTCACTCTCCTCTTTCACCTTCATCAAGAGGCTCTTTAGTTCTTCTTCACTTTCTGCCATAAGGGTGGTGTCATCTGCATATCTGAGGTCATTGATATTTCCCGCGGCAATCTTGATTCCAGCTTGTGTTTCTTCCAGCCCAGCGTTTCTCATGATGTACTCTGCATATAAGTTAAATAAGCAGGGTGACAATATACAGCCTTGACATACTCCTTTTCCTATTTGGAACCAGTCTGTTGTTCCATGTCCAGTTCTAACTGTTGCTTCCTGATCTGCTTACAGGTTTCTCAAGAGACAGGTCAGATGGTCTGGTATTCCCATCTCTTTCAGAATTTTCCACAGATTATTGTGATCCACACAGTCAAAGGCTTTGGCATAGTCAATAAAGCAGAAATAGATGTTTTTCTGGAACTCTCTTGCTTTTTCGGTGATCCAGCAGATATTGGCAATTTGATCTCTGGTTCCTCTGCCTTTTCTAAAACCAGCTTGAACATCTGGAAGTTCACGGTTCACATATTGCTGAAGCCTGGCTTGGAGAATTTTGAGCATTACTTTACTAGCATGTGAGATGAGTGCAATTGTGCGGTAGTTTGAGCATTCTTTGGCATTGCCTTTCTTTGGGATTGGAACGAAAACTGACCTTTCCCAGTCCTGTGGCCACTGCTGAGTTTTCCAAATTTGCTGGCATATCGAGTGCAGCACTTTCACAGCATCATCTTTCAGGATTTGAAATAGCTCCACTGGAATTCCATCACCTCCACTAGCTTTGTTTGTAGTGATGCTTTCTAAGGCCCCCTTGACTTCACATTCCAGGATGTCTGGCTCTAGGTGAGTGATCACACCATCGTGATTATCTGGGTTGTGAAGAGCTTTTTTGTACAGTTCTTCTGTGTATTCTTGCCACCTCTTCTTAATATCTTCTGCTTCTGTTAGGTCCATACCATTTCTGTCCTTTATCCAGCCTATCTTTGCATGAAATGTTCCTTTGGTATCTCTAATTTTCTTGAAGAGATCTCTAGTCTTTCCCAACCTGTTGTTTTCCTCTATTTCTTTGCACTGATTGCTGAGGAAGGCTTTCTTATCTCTCCTTGCTATTCTTTGGAACTCTGCATTCAGATGGGAATATCTTTCCTTTTCTCCTTTGGTTTTTGCTTCTCTTCTCTTCCCAGCTATCTGTAAGGCCTCCTCAGACAGCCATTTTGCTTTTTTGCATTTCTTTTCCATGGGGATTGTCTTGATCCCTGTCTCCTGTACAATGTCTCGAACCTCTGTCCATAGTTCATTAGGCACTCTGTCTATCAGGTCTAGTCCCTTAAATCTATTTGTCACTTCCACTGTATACTCATAAGGAAGACATAACATTTGTAAATATCTATGCATCCAACATAGGAGCACCTCAATACATAAGACAAACACTAACAGACATAAAAGGAGAAATCACCAGTAACACAATAATAATAGGAGACTTTAACACCCCATTCACATCGATGGACAGATCATCTAAACAGAAAATTAATAAGGAAACACAAATCTTAAATGATACATTAGATGAGCTGGATCTCAGTGATATCTTCAGGACATTCCTTCCAAATTCAGAAGAACACACCTTCTTCTCAAGTGCACTCCAGGATAGACCACATCTTGGGTCACAAATCAAACCTCAGTAAATGTAAGATAATTGAAATCATATCAAGCATCTTCTCTGACCACAATGCTATGAGACTAGATATCAATTACAAGAAAAAAACTGTTAGAAACACAAATACATGGAGATTAAATAACACATTGAAGAAATCAAAAGGGAAATAAAAAAAATTTCTAGAAACAAATGACAATGAAAACATGAAAACACAAAACCTATGAGATGCAGCAAAAGCAGTTCTAAGAGGGAAGTTTATAACAATACAATCCTACCTCAAGAAACAAGAAAAACATCAAACTGACAACCTAACTTTGCACCTAAAACAACTGGAAAAAGAAGAACAAAAAACCCCAAAATTAGTAGAAAGAAATAAATCATAAAGATTCGAGCAGAAATAAATGAAAAAGAAATGAAAGAAACAATAGTAAAGATTAATAAAACTAAAAAGCTGGTTCTTTGAGAAGATAAACAAAATTGACAAGTCTTTAGCCAGACTCATGAAGAAAAAAAGAGAGAAGAATCAAATCAACAAAATTAGAAATGTAAAAGGAGAGGTTACAGCAGACAATGCAGAAATACAAAGGATTATATGAGACTATTATGAACAACTATATGGCAATAAAATAGACAACCTGGAAGAAATGGACAGGTTCTTAGAAAAGTTCAATCTTCCAAGACTGAACCAGGAAGAAACAGAAATTATGAACAACCCAATTACAAGCACTGAAATTGAAGCTGTGATCAAAAATCTCCCAAAAAACAAAAGCCCAGGACCAGATGGCTTCATAGGAGAATTCTATCAAACATTTAGAGAAGAGTTAATGCCTATTCTTCTAAAACTCTTTCAAAAAATTGCAGAGGAAGGAACACTTTCAAAACTTATTCTAGGAGGCCACCTCCCCCCGATACCCAGACCAGACAAACACAAAAAAAGAAAACTACAGGCCAATATCCTTGATGAACATAGATGCAAAAATCCTCAACAAAATTTTAGCAAACAGAATTCAGTAACACATCAAAAAACTCATATACCATGATCAAGTTGGTTTATTCCAGAAATGCAAGGATTCTTCAATATATGCAAATCAATCAATGTGATAAACCATGTTAACAAACTGAAAGATAAAAACAATATGATAATCTCAATAGATGCAGAAAAAGGCTTGCACAAAATTCAGCACCAATTTATGATTAAAACTTCAAAAAATGGGCATAGAAGGAAATTACCTGAACATAGTAAGGCCATACATGATAAGCCTACAGCAAACATTATTCTGAGTGGTGAAAAACTGAAAGCATTCCCCCTAAGATCAGGAACAAGACAAGGGTGTCCGCTTTCACCACTTTTATTCAACATAGTTCTGGAAGTCGTAGCTACAGCAATCAGAGAAGAAAAAGAAATAAAAGGAATCCAGATCGGAAAAGAAGATATAAGCTCTCACTGCAAATGACATGATACTATACACAGAAAGCCCTAAAAATATTATCAGAAAATTACTCGAGCTAATCAGTGAATTTAGAAAAGTTGCAGGATACAAAACCAATACACCGAAATCACTTGCCTTTCTATATACTAACAATGAAAATTCAGAAAGAGAAATTAAGGAATAAATCCTATTTACCACTGCAACAAAAAGAATTAAATATCTAGGAATAAACTTATCTAAGGAAACAAAAGAACTGTACACAGAAAATTATGAGACACTAATGAAAGAAATCAAAGATGTATGTTTATGTAACAGATGGAGAGATAGTCCATGTTCTTGGGTCAGAAGAATCAGTATTGTGAAAATGACTATACTACCAAATGCAATCTACAGATTCAATGTGATCCCTATCAAATTATCAGTGGATTTTTCACAGAACTAGAACAAAAAATTTCACAATTCATATGGAAACACAAAAGACCCCTGAATAGCCAAAGCAGTCTTGAGAAAGAAGAATGGAACTGCAGGAATCAACCTGCCTGATTTCAGATTATACTACAAAGCTACAGTCATCAAGACAGTATGGTACTGGCACATAAAAAGAAGTATAGACCAATGGAACAAGATAGAAAGCCCAGAAATAAACCCATGCATCTATGGGTACCTTATTTTTGACAAAGGAGGCAGGAATATACAATGGGGCAAAGACAGCCTCGTCAATAAATGGTGCTGGGAAAACTGGACAGCTACATGTAAAAGAATGAAATTAGAACACTTTCTAACCCCATATACAAAGATAAACCCAAAATGGATTAAAGACCTAAATGTAAGACCAGAAACTAGAAAACTCTTAGAAGAAAACAGAGGCAGAACACTTGATGACAAGTGTTCCATAACAAAGCAAGATCCTCTTATGACCCACCTCTTAGAGTAATGGAAATAAAAACAGAAGTAAACAATTGGGACCTGATTAAACTTAAAAGCTTTTGCACAGCAAAGGAAACTATAAGCAAGGTGAAAAGACAACCCCCAGAATGGGAGAAAATAATAGCAAATGAAACAACTGACAAAGGATTAATTTCCGAAATATACAAGCAGCTCATACAACTCAATGCCAGAAAAACAAACAACCCAATAAAAAAGACATTTTTCCAAAGAAGACATACAGATGGCTAACAAACACATGAAAAGATGCTCAACATCACTATTAGAGAAATGCAAATCACAACTACAATGAGATATAACCTCACACCGTTCAGAATAGCCATCATCAAAATGTCTACAAACAATAAATGCTGGAGAGGGTTTGGAGAAAAAGGAACGCTTTTGCACTGTTGGTGGGAATGTAAACTGATACAGCCACTATGGAAGATGGTATCAAGATTCCTTAAAAAACTAGGAATAAAACCACCATGTGACCCAGCAATTCCACTCTTAGGTATATACCCTGGGGAAACCAGGGTTGAAAAAGACACATGTATCCCATTGTTCATTGTGGCACTATTTACAATAGCTAGAACATAGAAGCAACCTAGATGTCCATTGACAGATGAATGGATAAAGAAGTTGTGGTACATACACACAATGGAATATTACTCAGGCATAAAAAGGAACACAATTAAGTCAGTTCTGATGAGGTGGATGAACCTAGAACCTATTATACAAAGTGAAGTGAGTCAGAAAAAGAAAGATGAATATTGTATTCTAATGCATAGATAATGAAATCTAGAAAAATGGTACTAAAGAATTTATTTACAGGGCAGCAATGGAGAAACAGACATAGAGAATAGACTTATGGACATGGGGAGAGGGGAGGAGAGGGTGAGATGTATAGAAACAGTAACATGGAAACTTAATTACCATATGTAAAATAGATAGCCAACAGGAATTTGCTGTATGGCTCACGAAACTCAAACAGGGGCTCTGTATCAGTCTAGAGGGGTGAGATAAGGTGGGAGATGGGAGTGAGGTTCAAAAGGGAGGGGATATATGTATACGCAATTCATGTTGACGTTTGACATAAAACAACAAAATTCTGTAAAGCAATTATCCTTCAATAAAAAATAAATTAAAAAAAATCCAAATTGGAAAGGAAGTAAAACTGTGATTGTTTACAGATGACATGGTGACATGGTACTATACACAGAAAATCCTAACCATGCCACCAGAAAACTACTAGAGCTCATTAATGAATCTGGTAAAGTTGGAGGATTCAAAACTAATATAGAGAAATCTGTTGCATTTCTTTATGCTAACAATGAACTATCAGAAAGAGAAATTAAGGAAACAATCTAATTTACCATCACATCAAAAAGAATAAAATATGTAGGAATAAAACTACATAAGGAGGCAAAAGAACTTCACTAGGAAAACTATAAGACACTAATGAACTAAAGAAAACTCAATCAGATGGAAAGACATACCATGTTCTTGGATTGGAAGAATTAATATTGTTAAAATGACCACACAATACAGGACAATCTACAGATTCCAGGCAATCCTTATCAAAACAGCACTACAGCCACTGTGGAAAACAGTATGGAAAGATCCTAAAATGTAAAAATAGAACTTCTATATGACCCATAATTCCACTTGTAGGTATAGCTGATTTACAATTTTATATATATATATATATATATATATATATATATATATGTGTGTGTGTGTGTGTGTGTTATTTTATTCAATATTTAAATTGAAGTATATAGTTTTCTATTATTGATGTATACTATTTTACACCAATTTTTAAATTGGTATACTATTTAAAATTGATGTATACTATTATACACTATATGTTACAGGTGTACAATACAGTAATTCACAATTTTTAAAGGTTATATTTCAATTATACTTATTATACAATATTGGCTCTATTTCTCGTGTTGTACATCCAATATTTTGTAATAACTGTAAATGGAATCTAACCTTTAAAATTGTATTAAAATTTTTTTATTTTTTAAAAAGTACCAATGGAAACAGAAAAATGCTTAAATAAATAGATACTGCAAAAATTAACTCCAAATGAGTTAAACACTTGAATGTAAGACATGAAACTATAAAACTTCTAAAAGAAACATAGGCAGTAAGCTTAACGTGGGTCTTATTGAATTTGGGTGTCTGACATCAACAGCAAAAATAAAATGCAATTACATCAAACTAAAAAGCTTCTGCACATCAAAGGAAACCATCAACATAATGAAATGGCACCCTACTAAATGGGAGAAAACATCTAAAAATCACTTATCTAATAAAGGGTTAATATCCAAAATACATAAAGAACTCATACAACTCAATTGCAAAACAAAAAAACTGAATCAATCTGAGTAAAAAATGAATAGATGATCTGAACAGACATTCTACAAAAGAAAACATACAGGTGGCCAACAGATACATGAAAAGATGCTCAACATCCCTAATCATCAAAGAAATACAAATCAAAACCAAAACGAGATATTACCATACACCTGTCAGAATTGTTATTAGCTAAAAAAGCAAGAAATAACAAGTATTAGCAAGAATGTAGATAAAAGGGAACCCTTGCACACTGTTGATGAGAATGTAAATTGGTGAAGCCATTATGGAAAAGAGTATGGCGGTTCCTCAAAAAATCTAAAACTAGACCTACCAGATGATCTAGGCAACACCCACTTCTGGATATTTTTCCAAAATACATGACAACACTAACTAGAGAAGATATACGCATCTTATTTTCACTGCAGCATTATTTACATTAGTCAAGATGTGGAAACAGTCTGCATATCCATTGATGGGTGAATGGATAAAGAAAACAACACATATGTACATATATTCCCTGGTGTCTCAGACAGTAAAGAATCTGCCTGCAATGCAGCAGACCTGGGTTCAACTCCTGGGTTGGAAAGATCCCCTCAAAAAGGGAATGGCAACCCACTCCAGTATTCTTGCCTGGAAAACTCCATGGACAGAGAAGCCTGGCAGGCTATAGTCCATGAGGTCGCAAAGAGTCAGACATGACTGAGCAACTAACACATAACACACACACACAGTAGAATATTATTCAGATATGAAAAATAATGAAACTTTGCCATTTGTGACAACATGGATGGATCTTGAGAGCACTGTGCTAAGCCAAATAAGTCAGACAGGGAAAGACAAATACCATACAATCTCACTTTTATGTGAAATCTGAAACAAAATGAAAACTAAGCTCATAGATACAGAAAACAGATTGGTAGTAGCCAGAGGCATGGATTTGGGGGTGGGCAAATGGGTGACAGGAGTCAAAAGGTACAAACTTCTATTTTAAACAATTTCAAGTGGTATAAAGTACAGCACAGTGACCACAGTTAATAATACTGCATTGCATAGTTGCAAGCTGCTACTACAGCAAATCTTAAAAGTTCTCGTCACAAGAAAAAAGTTCTGTAATTATGTACAATGTTATTAACTAGACTTATTGTAGTGATTCAGTCACAGTATATACAAAATACTGCCTCATTAATTTGTATACCTGAAAATAATATACGTCAATTATATCTCAATAAACAATTTTAAATATAAAACATAATTTCATATTTGACAAGTCTACTGTATCAACTGTCCTGAAGAAAAATGCAAATATTTGGATTAACAAAAACCCACAAAAATCAATACACATTTAATTTATATTTGAATTCAAGATGTTAACGAACTGATACATCCAAAAGGAATAATTCTAAGTAAAAAAACAAAGCATAGAAAAATTAAAAAAATAATATACAAATGAAGTTAATATTATAAAAGGGTAAATTTCTTACTGCACATATTACTGCTTCTATTTTGGTTATTTCCTTACCTGTGGATATGTAATTTTATCATTTGTTTTTTGTCCACCTGAATCTCCCACTACTGCTTTTCTTGTTTCATTTTCCAATGGTATATATTTTGAATCGTCACCTTTAACTTTTAATTTACCAGTACTCATTTCTGTGGTTGTCTTGGTCTTTGCCTCACTTTTAAGTAACTCCTTTTCTTGATTTAGGAAATAGGCAAGTTGCTGCTTAGCTCTTTCAGCTTCCTGTTTTTAAAAAAGTAACTATCAAGTATAATTTCTATGACATTTTCCTGCCAATATTATAATTTTCAGGAATCTTCGTATATTCATGCCCACAAAATTCTCAATTTTAAAATTAAAAACTATGAAGAAATCTCTTCTACTTACACAGCTATTTTTATACCCAAGAGGTTCTCTTGCCCACTGTTTTTTAAGGTTATAGTTATAATACAGGCACAATAAAAGTTAATAAAATGCATACATTATAGGTGATAGAATGTACCCAAGATAATTAAGATCTATAATATCAAGTAGTAAATGTGAAAAATAATTTATTTCTTCTAGAATTAAATCTTTCTTTAAAAGTCACTTTTAATAAATTTTAGTTTCATAAAATTAAGTTACTTGTATAAAAGAATACATAAATCAATAAAAAAAGTTCACAATCTTCCCACAAACAGAAAATGTACTGTTGACATATATACTTTTTAATTATTTCTAAATATGCTAGTGCATATGCATATATGTATTTTTAATTTTAATCCAGATTGGATTATACTATACACACACACACACACACACATGCTCTTTTCATTAAATAATGCCACAGTATGTTCTCATTGGAGAAGGAAACAGCAACCCACTCCAGTTTTCTTGCCTGGAGAATCCCATGGACAGAGGAGCCTGGAGGCTACAGTCCATGGGGTTGCAAGAATCAGACATGACTTAGCGACTGAAGAGAGAGAGAGAGATTCCCATGATGATAAATATACATCCAAATTAGAACAGCTAACAGAAAGAAAGTCACTCAGTCCTGTTTGACCCTGTGACCCCATGGACTATACAGTCCATGGAATTCTCCAGGCCAGAATACTGGAGTGGGTAGCCTTTCCCTTCTCCAGGGGATCTTCCCAACCTAGGGATTGAACCCAGGTCTCCCGTACTGCAGGCAAATTCTTTACCAGCTGAGCTACCAGGGAAGCCTTAGGTAACAAATAAATTTTAATAATATATCTTAACTAATTTAGCAAATTGCTTATCAATGGACATATTGGTAATTTAAAAACTTTTGCTATTAAAAATTTCCTATTCTACATACTTGTACAAACTTTATACTTTTTTATTATTTGCAATAAATTTTTAGAAGTGGAATGGTTCACTGTAAAGACTATGTCTTTCCAAGACTTTCGCTATTTATTTTCTTCCAGAGAAGTATCAATCCATACTGACAACAGAAGTATATGAAAGACCTGCTCATCTCAACATAGACCCACAAATATTAAATATTTCTGTTTCTTCAATTTTTTAAAAAATAGGGTAAAATATATCTGTACTGCTGCTATTTTAATGTTTTTTACTTGGCTGTACTGAGTCTTAGTTGCAGCACACAGGATCTTCATTGCCTTGTGCAGGATCTTTGAAGCATGCGGGCTCTTAGTTGCAGCCTACAGGATCTAGTTCCCTAACCAGGGATTGAACCCAGGCCCCCAGCACTGGAAGCATGGAGGCTTAACCATTGAACCACCCTCTCTCTGTTATTTTTAAATTGTATTTACTTGGTAATTCGTACAGCTGAATACATTTGTATGCATTTATTGGCAATGCGTTTCTCAATTGACTTGCCTATGTCCTTTGTCTATTGAGGAGAAAGACTATCTATATTTTCTGTAGATACATAAGACCTTGATATGAAACATTTTATAAAGATCTTCCATTTATCTTTATATCTTACAAAATTTTAATCATAAAAAGTTTTATTATATATATATATAGCCAAATATATTAACATATTCTTTTTTGGTATAATGCTTAGAAAGCCCTGCTCTAGCCAAGACATGTAATTGTTATTCAGTGTTTCTTCCAATTTATACATAGTTCACTTATTATGTCTAGATCTTAAATCAATTTGTAATTAGTTTCAGTACATTAAATTAACTAGAAATCACAATTTTTTCATAGTAGTTTACTTTTGTGACTTTTATCCCTTTATAAAAAAGTTTGAATAAGCAAAACAATAATATACAAAATTATTATATTCATCTGAATCTGTTCCCAGACTTTTCATTCAGTACCAAATCTAGAACCACACTGCTTTCGTAATACATTTTTATGTCTTTTATTAATTTTTGATGAGCAAATCCTAATTGTTCTTCTGTAAAATAAACAGTTTATTATCTCAATATATCTTATAATTCTGCTAAGCTCAAAAAGACTCCATCTATATCTAGAAATAAATTGCTTTAAGTGTGTGTATCAATTCTCTCTCTAGCTTACTATTTTGGAGAGAATAAATATCAAATTTTATCTATATATTTCTACTGCATCAAATGAAAATACTATAAGCTGGCAAAACAATACAATATGTAGATTCTTGGTTTACAAATTAAAAATTATTCATTTAAAAAGTTAAGGATATTTTCTTCAATTTTTCATAATATGAAGGAACATGACATCTTTTACCTGTAAAGCTTGTTTCAGTTGTTCCCGAAGAACTTTGTTCTCAATTTCCAGAGCATGTGCTACTTTCTAGAATGTAATATGGGGTGGGGGAGAAAAGTATTCGTTTTTTTTAACTAATTTATTGTCATAATTATTATCTTTGGTTTTAGAAAAGGCAGAGGAACCAGAGATCAAATTGCCAACATCCGCTGGATCATCAAAAAAACAAGAGTTCCAGAAAAACATCTATTTCTGATTCATTGACTATGCCAAAGCCTTTGACCGTGTGGATCACAATAAACTGTGGAAAATTTTGAAAGAAATGGGAATACCAGACCACCTGACCTTCCTCTTGAGAAACCTGTATGCAGGTCAGGAAGAAACAGTTAGAATTGGACATGGAACAACAGACTGGTTCCAAATAGGAAAAGGAGTACGTCAAGGCTGTATATTGTCACCCTCCTTATTTAACTTTTATGCAGAGTACATCATGAGAAACGCTGGGCTGGAGGAAGCACAAGCTGGAATCAAGACTGCCGGGAGAACCATCAATAACCTCAGATATGCGGATGACACTACCCTTATGGCAGAAAGCGAAGAACTAAAGAGTCTCTTGATAAAAGTGAAAGTGGAGAGTGAAAAAGTTGGCTTTAAGCTCAACATTCAGAAAACTAAGATCATGGCATCTGGTCCCATTACTTCATGGCAGATAGATGGGGAAACAGTGGAAACAGTGGCTGACTTTACTTTTCTGGGCTCCAAAATCACTGCAGATGGTGATTGCAGCCATGAAATTAAAAGACACTTACTCCTTGGAAGGAAAGTTATGACCAACCTAGATAGCATATTAAAAAGCAGAGATAATACTTTGCCAACAAAGGTCCATCTAGTCAAGGCTATGGTTTTTCCAGTGGTCATGTATGGATGTGAGAGCTGGACTATAAATAAAGAAAGCTGAGCACCGAAGAATTGAGGCTTTTGAACTGTGGTGTTGGAGAAGACTCTTGAGAGTCCCTTGGACTGCAAGAAGATCCAACCAGTCCATCCTAAAGGAGATCAGTCCTGGGTGTTCATTGGAAGGACTGATGTTGAAGCTGAAACTCCAATACTTTGGCCACCTGATGAGAAGAGCTGACTCACTGGAAAAGACCCTGATGCTGGGAAAGTTTGAGGGCAGGAGGAGAAGGGGATGGCAGAGGATGAGATGGCTGGGTGGCATCACCGACTCAATGGACATGGGTTTGGGTGGACTTAGGGAGTTAGTGATGGACAGGGAGGCCTGGCGTGCTGCGGTTCATGGGGTCTCAAAGAGTTAGATATGACTGAGCGACTGAACTGAACTGAATTATTATCTTTCTAAAACCCACAGATAGCCAAGATGATGATTTGAGCACAAACATTCACTACACACTTCTTAGGCACAATGACAGATAAGTTACAGCTCAGCTGGTGACGAATCTGCCTGCAATGCAGAAGACCTTGGTTCAATTCCTGGGTTGGGAAGATTCCCTGGAGAAGGGCTAGGCTACACACTCCAGTATTCTTGGGCTTACTTGGTGGCTCAGCTGATAAAAGAATCCGCCTGCAATGTGGCAGACCTGGGCTCAATCCCTGGCCCTGGGATGGGAAGATCCCCTGGAGAAGGGAATGGCTACCCACTCCAGTATGCTGGCCTGGAGAACTCCATACACTGTTTAGTTCATGGGGTCGCAAAGAGTCGGACAGCGACTTTCACTTTCACAAGAATATAGCAGAATCCAGAGCTTCAGCAACATGACATTCCCAATGTCCAAGATACAATTAAGAGTAATTCAAATTTGAAGAAACAGGAAAATGAGGCTTACTCTTAAAAGAAAATCTATAGGGAAGGTTATTGAAGATGGGGCATAGCAAGAACCTCTTCCCATGGATCAACAAATATACACCTGCAAAGAGATCAACTCCCTGTGAAAACAATCTCAGAACTAGTCAAACATGCTCCACAACAAAGAATAAAAAGGACTACATCAAGACAGGTAGTAGAGGAAAAGAAACACTCTCACTAAAAACCATACCCCCAGCATGATGGCACACAACAGAGAGGGATCTCACCAAACAGGCACTTTTGCCAGGGGAGCAAAGGGCTGGTGCCCATGTCAGGAACCCTGGCTCCTGGATCTATACCAGAGAGAGGAACCCCTGAAATGCCTGGCTTTGAAAGGCAATAGGCCTGACATCCAGTGGTCCCAAAGTGCTATAGAAAAGTGAGACTCCCTCTTAAACAAGGGCTTACATGTGCTCAATTAAACTATGACAAAAGAAGCAAGAATATACAATGAGGAAAAAAGAGCCTCTTCAGTAACTGGTATTTGGAATACTGGAATAGTGTGGAACTGGATTACTTTTACATCATATACAAAAATAATCTCAAATGGATTAAAGGCTTAAATATAAGACCTGAAACCATAAAACATCTAGAAGAAAACACAGGCAGTTAGATCTCTGAAATAGGTCTTAGCCATATTTTTGTATATGTCTCCTCAACAAAAGGAAACAAAAGTAAAAATAAATGGAACTACATCAAACTAAAAAGTTTTCATAGAGTCAAAGTATCAGCAAAACAATACAGTTACCTAGTAAATGGGAGACGATATAGCAAATGATAAATCCAATAAGGGATAAATATCCAAAATACACAAAAAACTTGTACAAGTCAACATTAAAAGATCAAACCTAGAGGGGTGGGATGGGGAGGGAGATGGGAGGGAGGTTCAAAAGGGAGGGGATATATGTATACCTATGGCTGATTCATGTTGAGGTTTGACAGAAAACAACAAAATTCTGTAAAGCAATTATCCTTCAGTTAAAAAATAAATGAATTAAAAAAAAAACAACCTGGGCAGAGTACCTAAACAGATATTCTTCCAAAGGAGACAAACAGACAACCAATACATAAAAAGAAACTCAATATCACTAATAATCTGGGAAATACAAACCAAAACCACAGTGAGATATTCCCTTTTCCTGGTCAGAATCATGAATATCAAAAAGAAAAGAAATAACAAGGGGAAGGATATGAGGAAAGGGGAATCCAAGTACACTGTTGGTGGGAATGTAAATTGGTACAGCCACTGTTGAAAGTAGAACAGAGATTCCTCAAAAAAATTAAAAATAGAATGGCCAAATGATCCAGTAATTTCACGTCTAGGTACTTACCACTTCCCCCCAAAAGCCAGTAATTCAATAATATAAGCACCTCTAGTTCACTGCAATCCCTGATATTTTGTTAAGGCAGTCTGAAGGGATTAAGACATGGCCCAAACGAACTAAAACACTAAAGACTTAATAACATGATGGAATTATAATTTTATAAATACACAAAATGCTGTTCTATATAAAATCACCAGGCAGATTTCTAAAATGACCTCGAGGATCTCCATCCCTAAGGTTATGCTCTGTATAATCCACTCCTTTTGAGTGTGGATACCACCTATGACTTGCTTTTAGCCAACAGAATATTGCACAGTGATGAGATGCCACTTTCTTTATTAGACTGCACTATATAGTTGACCTTTGAACAAGATGGGTTTGAACCACATGAGTCCACTTATACAAGGATATTTTTCAATGAATATAGTATCTATATTTTCACTTTACAGATGTTTAACTAAATGTGGGGGAAGTTTATGGCTGATTAGAGATCACAATATGTGGAATCAAAAGAACTAGGGTTTGAGTCCTGATTCTATCCAAGTCATTTTACCTTTCTGCCTTTCGGTGAGTCATTTATCAATTCTTTTGTTCCTGAGGCAGAGATAGCAGTATGCAAATTTTCAACTGTGAGGGAGTGGGTGGTATCCCTAACCCCCACGTTGTTCAAGGATCAATTATATAGCTACGGTGAAAAGGTATCATTCATGATCATGTTATTCATGTTATATTACATAAGACTGTCTTAGCAAAAAAGAAAAAAAAGAGAGAAACAGACTCTTCGCTGGCCTTTAAGAAGATGTAAGATGCTATAATGTAAACTGTGGAGAAGGCCACTGGCTAAGGGCCCCAGTGCAACAACTGCAAAGAACTTAAGTTTTCCACTTCCACTTGAGCTTGGAAGAGGACCCCCAAGTGACCAAAAAAAAAAAAAAAAGAGAGCCTAGCCAACACCATGATTGCAGTTTGGTGAGTCCTTGAGCACAGGATACAGCTAAGCCATGCTCAGACTCCTAAGCCATTCAAACCATGAAAACAATTTAATTATTTTAAGCTGCAAAATGTGAGGTAACTTGTTATGCAGGAATAGAAAACTAATACCATAAAGTTGTTCCTTTTACATTCAGTATCTCAAGAAGTACTCTCATTTTCTTCCCATTTATGTTATTTGATTCTTGAAACATGCAGGTGTATACCTGTGGGACACTTAAGTCCAGTCAGTCACTGGAAGAGAGTGACCAAATGGGTGACATGATGCTCTGATGGTTACGAAGTTTTAACTTTCAGCAAAAGAAAGTTTATCAAAGAGAAGATAAAATGAAGGGTTACTTGTATTCTTTTCAGAATACACATGGATCACATGAAAAAAAGTACGCTATATTAACAATCTCTGAAATATTTTCCTATTTGTCTCTTACATCTCACACCTTTCTGAGTTAGATGGGACAGCTGTTGTTTTACCCATTTTAGTGATGAAAGCCAAAGTGCAAGTAGGTTAAAGGGACTTGTCCAATGTCACTTAACTAGCAAGTCTGTTCTGACTCATAATATGGTGTTCTTTCCTCTATGACATTGCCTATAATTGAGTGAGTAACAGTAATTTTCATAACCTTGACCGTAACCCTATCTGAATTCACCATTTGATTTTCTAAAACTTGTTGATAAAAGTCAACCAATAGTAAAGAAGCATTGTAAGAAAAAATTTAGTACACATGCACACACACAAACACACATACACCTGTATTCACATACATATGTTGTCTATATAAACAGTCATCAGAGCATTATTAATCAAATTTAGATGCACAGGGAGAGATTCTTTGTTACCTGGACTTGAGGCATATTTTCTTTTACTTTAAGCTCTTTCCCTACAGACTTCTTCCTGAAAAAGAAATGTGTTTAAATATATCATGATGTTGTATGATATCTGATGACTACGCTTTCTTGATGAGTACTTAAATCATTTTAAAGAAATGAAATTTTGAGAGGTGCACTCAAGATGATGGAGTAGCAACACCATGAACCTAACCTCCTTCCAGAGGCACATCAATTAGAGCTATTTACAGAGCAACTATTGATGAGAATGACATGAAGACCACCAGAGAAGATTTTCCACAAATAAAGATATAATGAAGTTAACTACTATAATGAGATGAATATGGAGGGCAAAGACTCAGTATAGTGAAGAACCACACTCCTGAGTAGGTGACCCACAAATGGCAGCATAATCACAATTGCAGTGGTTCTCCCCAAAGGAATGAGGGGTCTGAGTTCCACATCAGGCTCCTTACCCCAGGGGTGCTATACTGAGAAGACAAATCCCAAGACTATCTGGCCGTGAAGGACAACAGGCCTTGCATACTGGAGAGCTAAAGGGCTGAATCTATGTAGGAAATATAGAGCCTACTCTTACAAAGAACATGCAAATCTCACATGCTCTTAGTCCCCAGTATAGGGGCTGTAATTTAAAAGAAGACATGGGGCTGCCTTGGTGATCCAGTGGTTAAGAACCTGCCTTCCAATGCAGGGGACACAGGTTCAATCCCTGGTCAGAGAACTAAGATTCCATATGCCGTGGGGCAACTAAGCCTGCATGCCACAACTACAGAGCCCAAGTACTACAACAAAGATCCCGCAAGTTGCAACTAAGATCCAATGCAGTCAAAAATTAAGTAAATAAATATTTTTTAAAAAATAAATAAAAGAAGCCAGGTTGGACCCAGTTGCTGATCTTGGAGGGCCTCCTAGAGAAGCAGGAAGCAGCTGAGACTCCATCTGGGAACACAGAGGCTGGTGGCAGCCATTTTTGTGAGCTCATTCCACCATGAGGACAAAGCGCTGGCAGAACAATTTTGGAGTCTTCCCTGTAGACTATTAGTACTTAGTATAATAGTCTAATTGGTTTATCCACTCACCAGCTGACTGACACTAACCCAAGACATCCTTGAACCCCAGCCTGGGTACCCAGCCCTGTCCACCAGAAGGCCAGCAGCCACTACATGAAGCATGGTCTAGCACCCTACCTCAGCAAACAAAAAATCTCAAATAAACAATCTCACCTTAAACCTAAAGGAACTAGAAAAAGAACAAAGTCCAAAAATTAGTAGAAGGAAAGGAAAAGAGGTTGGAGCAGAAATAAATGAAATAAAGATTTAAAAATTTTTTTGAAGATCTTTAAACTAATGTCTAGTTTTGAAAAGTTAAACAAAATTGATAAAACTTTACCCAAACTAAAAGAAAAAAGAAAGAGGGGACCCAAATAAATAGAAAATGGAAGAGAAGTTATAAAAAAAATTAAAGAAGTTACAACACACACCACAATAATACATAAGAGATTAGCACAATTATACACAATAAAACGGACAACTTAGGAAAAAATGGACAAATTCCTAGAAAGGAAGAAATAGAAAATACGAACAGCATGATTACCAGAAACGAAACTGAATCAGTAGTCAAAAAACTCCCAATGAACAAAGTCCACAATCAGATAGATCACTTCATAGGTTAGTTTTACCAAACATTTAAGAAATAATTAACACTTAGCCTTCCCAAACTATTCAAAAATTTAAAGAGAAAGGAACACTCTGAACTCATTCTATGAGGCCAGCAAAACTCTGATATTAAAACTAGACAAAGATACCACAAAAAAGTAAAGTTACAGATCAACATCACTGATAAATATAGATACAAAAATCTTCAACAAAATATTAGCAAACCAAATTCAACAATACACTAAAAGGATTATAGGACTTCCCTGGTGGCCCAGTAGTTGACAGTCTGCTTGCCAAGGCAGGTGACATGGGTCTGATCCCTACTCCGGGAAGATCCCACATGCTGTGTGGCTACTAAGCCCATGCACCACAACTACTGAACCCACGCTTTAGAGTCTATGTGCCACAACAAGAGAAGCCACTGCAATGAGAAGCCTGTGCACAACTAGAGAGTAGACACTGCTCATTGCAACTAGAGAAAAACCTGCATGCAGAAATGAAGACCCAGTGCAGCCACAAATAAATTTTTTTTTAAAAAAAGGATCATACACCATGATCAAGTGGAATTCTAACCACTGTTGCAAGGATAATCTGACATCCAAAAGTCAATCAACATAATCAAGTACATTAACAACAAAGAATATTATATGGTCATCTCAATAAATGAAGAAAAACTTTTGACTAAGTTCAAAATCCATTTATGAGAAAAACTCTCAACAAAGTAGATACAGAGGGAATATACCTCAACATAATAAATGTCCTATATGACAAACCCAAAACCAACAGCATACTCTATGAGAAAAAACTGAAAACATTTCCTCTAACATCAAGAACAAGATAAGGATGCCCACTACTTTTATTCAGTATTTTCTAGCCACAGCAATCAGACAAGACAAAGCATAAAAGGAATCCAAATTGGAAAAGAAGAAATAAAACTGTCACTGTTTCCACATGACATGATATTATACTTAGAAAATCCTAAATATGCTATCAAAAAAACTATTAGAAATAAGTGAACTCAGTAACGCTGAAGGATACAAAATAAACATACAGAAATCTGATGTGTCTCATACACTAACAACAGACTGTTAGAGAAATTAAGGCGAGTCCCTTCACTGTTTGTTTGAAACTATAACCACATTGTTAATTGTTAATTATACCCCAATGCAAAATAAAAAGTTAAAAAGGGAGAGAAATTAAGAAAACAATCCCAGTCACAATTGCATCAAAAAAGAATAAAGTACTTAGGAATAAATCTCAAGGAGGTACAAGATCTGTACCTGGATACCCATACGAAAATGATAAAAGAATTAAAAATAACATAAGCAAGTGGAAAAATAGTTCATGTTCATGAATCAGAAGAATTAACACTGTTAAAATGACAATACCATTCAGAGAAATCTATCTATATAAAAATACCAAAGGCATTTTTCACAGCACTAAAACAAGTAATTCTAAAATTTCTATGGTAACACAAAAGACCCCAAACAGCCAAAACAATCTTGAGAAAAAAGAACAGAATTGGTGGTTATCATGTACCCAGATTCCAAGATTTGGTAATATAGTTTGAAATCAGAGCACAAAAACAGACACACAATTCAATGAAACAGAATAGAAAGCCCCCAAATAAATCCATACGTATGTGGTCAGTGAATCTAAGACAATGAAGGCAAAAATGTACAATGGGAAAAAAGCAAACTCTTCCATAAACAATGCTGAGAAAACTAAACAGTTACATGTAAAAGAATTATATTGGACTACACTCTCACACCACATACAGAAATAAACTCAAAGACTTAAATATAAGACCTGAAACCATAAAACTCCTAGAAGAAAACATAAGTGGTACACTCTTTGACACTGATGTTAGCCATATTTTTGGCATATGTCTCCCCAGGCAAGAGAAACAAGAAAAAGTAAACAAATGGAACTACATCAAATTAAAAAGTTTTGTACAGCAAAGGGGAACTATCAACAGAATGAAAAGTCAGGCTACTATATGGGAGAAGATATTTCCAAATAATATATCTGATAAGGGTCAATAGTCAAATACAAAAAAACTCCCACAACTTAACATAAAAAACCCCCAAAACCTGATTTTAAAATGGCAGAGAATCTGAATAGACATTTTTCTAAACAAGGCATCTAGACAGCTGACAGGTACATGAACAGATGCTCAACATTACTAATCATCAGGGAAACACAAATTAAAATCTCAATGATATATCCTTACACCTGTCAGAATGGCTATTACCAAAAAGACAACAAGTGAGTGCTGGCAAAAATGTAAACAAAAGGGAACCCATAGTGCTCTGATGTTGGGAAAGTAAATCGGTGAAGTCACTATGAAAACCAGTACAAGAGTTCTTCAAAAAATTAAAAATAATACTACATGATCCAGCAAGTCTACTTCAAGTATTTTCCCAAAGAAAACAAAAATACTCTCCCCAAAATGCCCCACGTTTATTGTAGCATTACTTACAATTGCCAAGTTATGAAAGCAAGTACTTAAGTACCCATCAACAGATGAATGGATAAAGATGTGGTGCATGTATCTGTGACATATACATAGAAATACACACACACACATATATGTGCTTAGTCGCTTAGTCGTGGCCAACTCTTTGCGACTCCATGGATTGTAGCCTGCCAAGCTCCTCTGTCAATGAGGATTCTCCAAGCAAGAATACTGCAGCGGGCTGTCCAGGGGATCTTCCCAATCCAGGGATTGAACCTAGGTCTCCTGCACTGCAGGCAGCTTCTTTACCACCTGAGCCACCAGGGAAGCCGTGTGTGTGTGTGTGTGTGTGTGTGTGTGTGTGTGACAGAAAATAACTCAGGCCCCTGTGTGTGTGTGTGTGTGTGTGTGTGTGTGTGTGTGACAGAAAATAACTCAGGCCCCATATATATGTGTGTGTGTGTGTGTGTGTGTGTATGACAGAAAATAACTCGGGCCCCATATATATGTGTGTGTGTGTGTGTGTGTGTGTGACAGAAAATAACTCAGGCCCCATATATATGTATGTGTGTGTGTGTGTGTGCGTGCGTGTGTGTGTGTGTGTGTGTGTGTGTGTATGACAGAAAATAACTCAGCCATATAAAAGAATGAAATCCTGCCATCTGTTACAAAATGGATGGGCCTAGAGGGTATTATGCTAAATGAAATAAGTCAGGTAAAGCAAATACTGTATGATGTCACTTATATATGGAATCTGAAAAACAAATGACAAACACAGAAAAACAAGCAAACTCATAGATACAGAGAACAAACTGTCGTTATCAGAAGGGAGGACAGAGGGATAATTAAAATAGGTAAAGAAAATTAAGAAGTACAAACTTCTAGTTATAAAATCAGTAAAAGTCATGAAGATACAATGTACAGCATAGGGAATATAGTCATTAATATCATAATAACTGTCTGTGACAGACAGGTGTGATTATTTCGAAACACATTAAAATATCAAATTACTGTGCTGTATGGTGGTGGTCTTGCCTGGAAAATCCCATGGATGGAGGAGCCTGGTAGGCTGCAGTCCATGGGGTCGCGAAGAGTCAGACACAACTGAGTGACTTCACTTTCACTTTTCACTTTCATGCATTGGAGAAGGAAATGGCAACCCACTCCAGTGTTCTTGCCTGGAGAGTTCCAGGGACAGTGGAGCCTGGTGAGCTGCTGTCTATGGGGTCGCACAGAGTCGGACACGACTGAAGCAACTTAGCAGCAGCAGCAGGATGGTGGTGGTGGTAGTTTAGTTGCTAAGTCATGTCCGACTCTTGCGATCCGATGGACTGAAGCCCACCAGGCTCCTCTGTCCAAGGGATTCTCCAGGCAAGAATAGTGGAGTGGGTTGCCATTTCCTTCTGCAACTATGCTGTATACCTGTAATTAATATATCAATTATACTTCATAAAAAAGAAATAAAATTTCATAAGGAATGCATATTTTTATCAACTATACTTCAATTTAAGAAAAGAAATTCATATTTTTAAAATCCATAAAATTAATAAAGCTTAAATGATAAATAACTGAATAACATTTGTCAAACTAACATCTCATTGGTATGATTAAAATATGCTAAGCTGAGATGGGAAAAGGATTTTCAAAGTACACTGGTCATTTTTTCTTCTCTGATTTTCTTTACCTCTCTTAAGAAAAGGCCGTTTGTCTGGTAAGCTTCCTTTTAGACTTTGTGGAACTCTATAAAGATTGAATTAATAGTTTCCTTTTTAGACTATATATTTATATTAGGGTTTGATTAAGAAAATTCCAATGGCATAAATTATTTTATATTAATAAGGAAAATATTCTCTTAATAAAGCCACTTTAAAATAACCTACATTAAAATCAGATACTTTTCTTCATAAAATAAGACAACTAAAAGTAATTAGCCCCCAACTAAAATAAAGAAAAAAAAAAAAAAAGACAACTAAGAAGTGCAGTAAAAATGAACAGCCCAGACTGGGGAGAGGGGTTAACATACAAATCACAAATCATGAGCTAACACATCAATGAAACGTTGTAAATCCTTCCACCTCTAAAATTATTTGGATTTAATTTTGTCTACCTATACCTGAATATCTTGTGATTCTCTCTAACCCATTTTTAGTTCTTTGTTCTTCCATTCTCAGCTTTCTCCCACCCATATCCTGGTCTGCTTATAAAACTATACATTTGCAAATGTTGTGTTTTTAGAAACCTGTTAATAAATTATGTTTATATGACTTTAAATTGTATAAAATGAAAATATAAATTTTTAAGTAAGAAAACATTAACAAGTATCTTTTTGTCTTACCCTTCTGAATCTTCAGACTTTCCTTTGTCCTTTTTCTTCTCTATTTTCATAATTTTCTTTGTTCGCTCACTTGTAGCCTTTGTTTTCTGTATAGTTTTATATATGCCAGAAATAAATAGTTAGGAAGAAAATAAATCATAAGTAAATACATGATAGTATACATTACTTAGATTTCCATTTTATTTTGAGAATCACTACACTGTGTTTCAAGGGAAATTATCAAATAAAAGCAAAACAAAATTAATGATATAGCCAGAATGTTTGTTATAGTGCTATATAGAATGTAATTCGCCGAATAAGCTAATACATATCAAACAAATTCCTCTGACAAATTACAGTCAGATCTTCTATAACGTTGTATATGCCATCTTGAAAATCACCTCCCTGTGAAAAATCATGTGATAAAAACTGCAAGATATACGGGGGGAAAGAGTCTAGGTCATGCAAAAAACACTGTCAATGATACGTGTAAAAAATTAAAACCTATTAGGAACATTAATTCAGTTTTACATAGTTAAATGATTAAGAAATAAAATACTATGAGAAACATAGCTCTTTATCTTGAAAAAGAAATCAAGTTTCTTTATGCAAATGAGCATCAAACAGATTTCAACTTGAGAGCTATTAAGCAGTATTGGAAGGAGGGTTATCTGAAATTGGACAAAAATTTCTAAAACCTGGATTGGTGTGGGACACTATATACCTGGTAAACTAAGGCAGCTTGCAGAAGCTATATTCTACCTTCACCTAGTACTATTTGCAGATGAATTTGTGCATAAGCAATTGTAAAATTTACATTATGCTCAAACTGTTCAGTCATATTGGAACAAGTCTGCATTTCAAAACAAATATTATAGTAGAACTGACATGTTTTAAACTGTTCTTGAACTACTATGTAGTACCAGGTTATTTTATACAAGAAAGTATAAAAATTTTTACAATTAGATTACTAAAAATTTTAGACAAGCTTAATAATAGAGACCTATTATGACACTGAGAGGTTATTTCCTATTTCAGACCACAACTTCCAACAGCTATCAAATTCACCATAGCAAAGTTCTTGCAAGTTAAACACCAAGTGTAATAATTTCCATAAAACACAGAAAGTTAGTATAATAATACATTTTTAATGAAAATTGTTAAGGTTGCCAAATAGTTTTCCAGTTTAAATCTGAGTTTTGGTATGTATTTCCTATTTAGAAAAATCTAATATATGGGCAATCAAAACACACTAAAATAATGAAAGGGATAAAAGAATTAAAAAATAATGAACATATCATCAGTGAGTTATAGGATAATTTCAAATGGATTAATATGCTTACAACTGGATTTCATGATGGAGAAAAGGGGTGGGAAAAGAATATTTTAAGAAATAATGACCAATTTTTTTCAAATTTGATGAAAACTATATACCTGCAAATCTACAACAGTATAAGGAAAACTACCCCCCAAGACACATATAATCAAATTACTTTAAAGCAACAATAAAAGGAAAATCTTAAAAGTGGACAGAGGAGAAAAGCAGACATAATAAGGAGAACACAGACTTCTTGTAAGAAATAATGCAAGCCAGAAGAAAAAGGAACAACATCTTTAAAGCACTGAAAAGGGGCGGGAAAGGTAAACCTAGAATTCTTTATTCAGAAAAATATCTTTCAAAACTGAAGGCAAAAAATTTTGTCCAGAAATCAAAGAGCAGCAACCCTGCACAACAAAATGATAAAGATCCTTCAAAAACAAGAAAAATGATACCAGATGGAAACAATAAATAAAGAATACAATAAATGGTAACTATTTGGGTAAATGTAAACACTATTTTCCTGTTAATTAAATCTCTTTAAAGGGCAATTCAGTTCAGTTGCTCAGTCGTGTCCGACTCTTTGCGACCCCATGAATCATAGCACGCCAGGCCTCCCTGTCCATTACCAACTCCCGGAGCCTACCCAAACCCATGTCCATCGAGTTGGTGATGCCATCCAGCCATCCCATCCTCTGTCGTCCCCTTCTCCTCCTGTCCCCAATCCTTCCCAGCATTAGGGTCTTTTCCAATGAGTCGACTCTTCACATGAGGTGGCCAAAGTACTGGAGTTTCAGCTTCAACATCAGTCCTTCCAATGAACACCCAGGACTGATCTCCTTTAGGATGGACTTGTTGGATCTCCTTGCAGTCCAAGGGACTCTCAAGAGTCTTCTCCAACACCACAGTTCAAACACATCAATTCTTCGGCGCTCAGCTTTCTTCACCGTCCAACTCTCACATCCATACATGACTACTGGAAAAACCATAGCCTTGACTAGATGGACCTTTGTTGACAAAGTAATGTCTTTGCATTTTAATATGCTATCTAGGTTGGTCATAACCTTCCTTCCAAGGAGTAAGCATCTTTTAATTTCATGGCTGCAATCACCACCTGCAGTGATTTTGGAGCCCCTAAAAATAAAGTCAGCCACTGTTTCCACTGTTTTCCCATCTATTTCCCATGAAGTGATGGGACCAGATGCCATGATCTTAGTTTTCTGAATGTTGAGCTTTAAGCCAACTTTTTCACTCTCCACTTTCACTTTCATCAAGAGGCTCTTTAGTTCTTCTTTGCTTTCTGCCATAAGGGTGGTGTCATCTGCATATCTGAGGTTATTGATATTTCTCCC
The DNA here is from genome assembly GCA_024291935.2 of Okapia johnstoni. Classification (NCBI taxonomy): domain Eukaryota; kingdom Metazoa; phylum Chordata; class Mammalia; order Artiodactyla; family Giraffidae; genus Okapia; species Okapia johnstoni. Next base: position 12,719,131 of record CM044324.1, read on the forward strand.
AGCAATCTTGATTCCAGCTTGTGCTTCTTCCAGCCCCGCATTTCTCATGATGTACTCTGAATATAAGTTAAATAAGCAAGGTGACAATATACAGCCTTGACGTACTCCTTTTCCTATTTGGAACCAGTCTGTTGTTCCATGTCCTGTTCTAACTGTTGCTTCCTGACCTGCACACAGGTTTCTCAAGAGACAGGTCAGATGATCTGACAACAAAACTAATAACAATGTGTTGTACAATAGTAAAATTTTTAAAAACAATAGTACAAAAGCTGGAAAGGGACAAATGAAAGTATGTTTTAAGGTTCTTATACATAAAGTAATTTATTATCACTTGAATAGAGACTACAATAAGTTAAAAACAAGATTGTAAGCTCTAACGCAATCAATAAAGCAACTCACTGAGCAGCAAACTAAAAGGTAATACAGACATGGCTACCTGAAAGCAGGGTGCTGTTGCAACACAACTAAAACTGTGGAAGTGGCTTTGAAATAAGGCATTGGGCAGAGGTTGGAGGAATTTTATGGAGTATAAAAAAGAAATTCATGAAAAAATAATATGACAAAAGGAAAAATCCTTTAACCTGACACATTGTTTTGAGAGAGAGAGAGCAAGAGAAAGGCAGGCTGATTGATCACAAGAGTAAAAAAAATTCCCCTTGAAATCAGGAGTAAAAAATGCCCACTTTTAACATGTCTATTCAGCATTATTCTAGAGATCTTTGCCAGTGTAAGAAAGAAAATTTGGGCTATCGTCTATAGATATGTCGATTATGCAAGTAGAAAATGAAAATCTAACCATTATGATAGTGTGACTAGGTTTGTAGATGCAAAATACAATACACAAAAATTTGATACATTTCCCTAGCAATAGCTTTAAACTATTTTAATATATCAACTAACTCAGCATAGAAATAAAAGCTCCTAACATTAACATGACAAAGACAAATAAGACCTTTAAGAAGAAAATCATAATATTCATTGTAAGCATTATGAAACCTTCCAAAATTGAGACATTTAATATTTGTTAATGAAAAGATGTATATTGATAGCCCATACATCTCTCAAATGTGATGTATAACTTCAGTGCAAGTGTAGAATTTGACAAGTTAATTTTAAAATTTACAAGAAAGTGCAAAGGCCAAAAATAAATAAATTCTCATAAATAACAAGGTGGATTCACTTGCCCTACAAAATATCAGGACTTACTCTAAATATATAACCATTAAAGGTCTCAAGTATTGGTATAGGAATAGACAAGGCCAACAGAAAAGAATAGAAAGAGTAGAAACAGATCTTCTGATGCAGCGATATTCTCTAGCAACAACATACCAAAACATACATATCTAGGAGATCCTATTTAGGAAGCTATAGCAGAAAGCCAGGTGATAGCAGGAAAGGAATAAATAAGGAGTCAGCAGATTGTTGTTGTTCAGTCACTCAGTGGTGTCTGACTGTTTGCAGCCCCATGGACTGAAGCATGCCAGGCTTCCCCGTCCTTCACCCTCTTCCAGAGCTTGCTCAAACTCATGTCCAATGAGTTCATTATGCCATACAACCATCTCATCCTCTGTCAAGGCTGTATATTGTCACCATGCTTGTTTAACTTATATGCAGAGTACATCATGAGAAACACTGGGCTGGATGAAGCACAAACTGGAATCAAGATTTCTGGGAGAAATATCAATAACCTCAGATATGTAGATGACACCACCCTTATGGCAGAAAGCAGAGAAAAATTAGAGTCTCTTGATGAAAGTGAGAGTGAAAAAGTTGGCTTCAAACTCAACATTCAGAAAACTAAGATCAAAGCATCCAGTCCCATCACTTAATGGCAAACAGATGGGGAAACAATGGAAACAGTGACAGACTTTATGTTTTGGGGCTCCAAAATCACTGCAGATGGTGATTGCAGCCATGAAATTAAAAGACACTTAAACCTTGGAAGGAAAGTTATGATCAACCTAGAGAGCATATTAAAAGGCAGAGACATTACTTTGTCAACAAAGTTCCGTCTAGTCAAGGCTATGGTTTTTCCAGCAGTCATGTGTGGATGTGAGAATTGGACTATAAAGAAAGCTGAGCACCGAAGAATTGATGCTTTTGAACTGTGGTGTTGGAGAAGACTCTTGAGAGTCCCTTGGACTGCAAGAAGATCCAAACAGTCCATCCTAAAGGAGATCAGTCCTGGGTGTTCACTGGAGGGACTAATGCTGAAGCTGAAACTCCAATACTTTGGCCACCTGATGCCAAGAGCTGACTCATTTGAAAAGACCCTGATACTGGGAAAGATTAAGGGCAGGAGGAGAAGGGAACGACAGAGGATGAGATGGTTGGATGGCATCATCGACTCGATGGACATGAATTTGAGTAGGCTCTGGGAGTTGATGATGGACAGGGAAGCCTGGTGTTCTGCAATCCATTGGGTCGCAATGAGTCAGAAATGACTGAGCGACTGAACTAACTGATGGTAATTTAGAACACAGCATTCTTTTTTTTTCAAAGCACAGCTGCTGCCAATTAATGGGGCTTCTCAAGTGGCGCTAGTAAGAAAGAATCTGTCTGCCAATGCAGGAGACATAAGAGACCCAGGTGGAATCCCTGGGTCAAGAAGAGCCCCTTGAGTAGGGAATGGCAACCAGATCCAGTATTCTTGCTTGGAAAATTCCACAGACAGAAGAGCCTAGAAGGCTACAGTTCATGAGGCTGCAAAGAGTCGGACATAACTGAGCACAGGCTACCAATTATTAGTACTGGTATGTATGCCATTTTCAGACACTAAAATTAACTAACCTCTGTACTCTTCAACTTCTGTAGTTCATTTTCCAGCATTAATTTCTCCTCTGATAATACCTGGAGATCACTTTGAATCTGTGTGTATTTCTAAAAACAAATATTATAACTTCATTAGTAATGAAAAGCAAACATATCAATATGGAGAAGTTATTTGGGTACATAATTATTAAAGTAAAAATGTCTTGATTAACTCATAGAAATATGAACCACTGCTATTAATCTGCAGAGTGAAGTTATAACAGGTGCTGAAAGAGGCAAAGGTACTATGATTGACAATGGAAGTTCAGAGACTGTGGAATGTTATACTTCAGTATTTCAAAAGTCAAGTGTTTATGAGTGATAATAAAGTCTACTAAAATCAAGAGAAAAGACAAAAATTTCCAGCTCTCATATGCATAAAACTCTCTTGAATAAACTAAGCATTAGATCTTTATTTAAGATTACATATCCTGACAATTTCTAGAATCTATCAGCAACATCAAGGACAAAGTGCAAATTCAAACTGAAAGCGCTATACTTACAGCCTCTAACATCAGTTGCTCTTTCATAGCTCTGAAAAACAAACCGAAAATACCTATAATGTATTATAATTTTAAATTTTTATTTTTATTTATGTAATATCATGTATTTTCCATGTAAAAAAATTAATATATATAAGGTTAGAATTTTCTTTGACTAGCATTCCAAAAATTTCAACGCTCTTCCTAGAGATACTGTTTGATTGCTGTGTATCTTTCCAGAACTTGCTCCATGGATTTATATGACACTTTACATACCTATTCTATACTTTTTCTTAATGAGCTGGATGTTTGTTTCCTTTTTCACATAAATGACATCACTGAATATGTTGTTCTCAACATTTTTTTCACTTAACACAACTTCTGAGATCTATTTATATAGGTAAACATAGATTCCTCTCACTCCCTTTAAATACAACTTCTTATTCCATATCAAGATTTAGCAAACTTTTTTCGTAAAGAGCCAGACAGTGAGTCTTTTACACTTTACAAACCAGTTGGTCTTGTCACTACCAGCCAGCTCTGCAGTGGATGTGGCTGTGTTTTAACAAAACTTTATAAACAAAAACAAGCTGCAGGCTAGATTTGACTCATGGACTGCAGTTTGCTGACAACTGTTCCATAGTACAGATAAACTATTTTTTGGACTAATGAGCTTTTTATTAATTATAATCAGAATTTTTTAAAGTTTTATTATGATTAACATACTATAAAATTAACTCATTTAAAATATACAATTCAATAGTAACACTTGTTGTTTAGTTACTAAGTTGTGTCCAACTCTTTTCCAATCCCATGGACTGTAGCCAACTAGGCACCTCTGTCCATGGGATTCTCCAGGCAAGAATACTGGAATAGGTTGCCATTTCCTTCTCCAGGAGATCTTCCTGACCCAGGGATCGAACCTGTGTCTCCTGCATTGCAGGTGGATTCTTTACTGCTGAGCCACCAGGAAAGCCCAACAGTGACTATTACCACTATCTAATTTTAGCACATTTTAATTACCCCAGAAAGAAATGTGGTAGCCATTAGCACTCACTCGCCATTTCTCCCAGCACTACCTCAGTCCTGGCAGTCACAAGTCTATTTTCTGTCACTACAGATTTCATATAAAAAGAATTACAAAATATGTGGTCTTTTGAGACTTTTTTCTTATACCTAGCATAATGTCTGTAACACGTATTAGTACTGTGTTCCTTTTATTGCCAAATAACATTCCATTGTATGGATATAATCACTTTATTAATTCTTTTATCAGTTTATGGTCATTTGCGTTGTTTCCACTTTTTGGCCATTACGAATAATGCTACTGTGAAAATACTTGTACAAGTTTTTGTGTGGACAAATATTTTCATTTCTATTAGGTATAAACATAGAAATAATTTCTTAGTCGTATGTTAACTGTATATTTAACATTTTGAGCAACTGGCAAACTAGTCCATAGCAGATGTACCAGTTAAATTCCCACCAGCAATGTATGAGGGTCCCAATTTCTCTAAATCCAACACTGGTTACTGTCCATTGTTTTCATTTATATTATAGCCATCACAGTGCTTAGTGGATATGAAGAGGTATATGACTATAGTTTTGATTCCCTAGTAACTAATGATGTTCAGTATCTTTTCCTGTGCTTATTGACCATTTGTGTATATTGTGTGGCAAAATACTTCTTTGGATTATTTGCCCATTGTCAAATATGATTGATTATCTTTTTTATGATTGAGGTTAAGAGTTCTTATGCATATTTTGGGTTTAAGTCCCATATCAGATACTCATCTGATGTCAGACAATCATCATAAATCAGATGATCTATGAACAGTTTTCACATTCTGTGAATTATCTTCTCATGTTCTTAATGATATTATTTGCAGCACAAGTTTTTAATTTTTAAGTTCATTTATTTTTTCTTTAGTTGGTTGTTCTTTTGATATCTTAAGAAACCATTGGCTAACTCTAAGTAAAAATATTTACTCTTATATTTAAAAGGTTTAGTTTTAGCTCTGAAATTTACATCTGGTCATTTTGAATTAATTTCTGTGCATGGCACGAAGAAAAGGATCTAACTTCATTCTTTTTCATATGGATATTCAGTTCTCTAAGCATAGTTATTAAAAAAACATTATTCTTTCCTTATTCTTTCCTTAATGAATGGTCTTGACCTCCATGTTGACAATCAGTTAACCATAAATGTAATGATTTATTTCTGACATTATTTCCATTCACTCTAGTCCACTGATCTATATAGGTTTATCCTTACACCAATATTACATTGTCTTGAGTACTATAGGTGTATACAGAGCTAAAACCACTGAAATATGAGACTTCTAACTTTGTTCTTCTTAAGATTTCTTTGACTATTCTGAGTTCTCAGGGTTCTTTTCATCTTGCAAAACTGAAACTCTACAGCCATTAAAAAAGAACTTCCCATTCCTCGTCCCTCCTGGCAACCATCATTCTATTTTCTCTCTGGTGAATCTGACTACTTAAAATGCCTCATAAGTGAAATCATAAAATTTTGTCTTTTACGACTGGCTTATAATTACTCAGCATTAAGGTCCTCAAGATTCATGTGTTGTACCATATGTCAGAATTTCTTTCCTTTTTAAACTGAATAATATTCTATTGTATGTATACAACACATTTTCTTTATCCATTCATCCATCACTGGATACTTGGCTTGCTTCCACCTCTTTGCTATTCTGAATGATGCTATAGTGAACATGGCTGTACAAATATCTCTTCAAGACAGTAATTTCAATTTGGTGGGGGTTACATTCCTGGAAATGGAATTGCTGTATCTCCACCTCATGATCCAAAAAAATGAATCATATTTTTTGAGGAACTGACATACTATTTTCTGTTGTGGTCATATAGCTTCACATTCTGTATAATTATAATTTTAAGCTTAAAAATTAAACATATCATAAAAATTAACAAAATTAAAATTTTTAACAGTAGTTTTATTTTCTATGTTTCAAATTATCTGAAATAAATATGCACTTGTATTTATAATGAGGAAAAGGAGTTATTATAGAAGCTTACCTTTCTAATTTATTTGCCTGATTTTCAAATATTTTCAACATGGTATTCAATTTATTAGTTACAGGAGAAGTTTCTATTGTTAAAAAAAAAGGAAAACTTTTAAAGGTATTACAAATGGCAGAGGCTATATGTATATGCTGACAAAACTCACTGCTATATGTGAGAACCAAACAATGAGGAAACAGCAGAAATGTGCAACATATAACAAGGAGACCAAATAAATCAAGTATATCAAGAAGCTAAGAAAACCAGAGACCTTGCTTTGGGAGGGTCAGTACTCCCTGAATATTCAAAGAGTATATTGGGAGAAGTCAGCTTTAGAAGAATAAAATTCAGAATTTCTTATAGGTAAGAGAGTATTTAATAATGCTTGTACAGAAAGTAATATGGTACAACAAACAATATTTTAAAATTAATCCAATAAAAGCATAGCACATAATTTTAAATTATGTCCTGTATACAGTAAAAGTCTACAAAGAAATAAAGTATTATTTATGTCACAATCTGAAAAACAGATAATACTCCCTCTCTCAAGAGGGAGAAAGGACCCCGCTATGGACTGAATATTTGTGTTCACTCAAATTCATGTTAAAATCCTAATCTCCAATACAACAATAATTAGAGATGAGGTCTTTGAGAGACAATTAAATCATGAGAATGCAGCCATATGAGACATAAGAGAGCTTGCTTGCTCTCTCCCTGTGGTTTCTCCATTATTTAAGGACATAGCAAGAAGATGTCCATCTGCAATACAGGAAGAAAGCTCTCACCAGAACCTGACCAGAATGGAACCCGGATTTGAACTTCTCAGCCTCCAGAACCATGAGAAATACATTTCTATTGCTTAATCCACTCAGTCTATGGCAATCTGTTATGGAACACCTAAAATGGGCCCATATCTACAATTCCACCAGCTCAGGAATTTCAACTCAGTGGCATAGAATGTGTAGATGGGGACATTACACATCCATTACCAAATGGAACAGCTTGGGAAATCATCCAATTGCTCTTCCTCAAGACCTGGACCTCATTATGAATGACCTTAAAACAGAAGAAAAAAGATCAGAGAATCCAAGTCTCAGTGAACTGTTCTGTTATAGTTAAGACCCTTTTCCGAGCAGTGTGTCTCTGGTTAACAAAGTGGTTTAAAAGTTAAAGTAGCCAAATTTTTCCTTAAAAATTATGAGTAAAATTTCTACTTGTATATTTTATTATTTTAGAACAGTTTTATGATTAGAAGATGTGTTCCATTGGTCTATAAGTGGGCATAGAGACCTCTGTTTTTGTCCATGATGGTGCATCAGGGACCAGAGTTACACTTTCATTTTAAACCTATTAAAAACTGGACAAATATATGAAATAGTATTCAGACACCAGAAAACAGAAGGGACAAGGCAGTAATCCCTCACAGAAGGAAAACAAAGAATTGCTCAATGACGGCCTTACCTTACCGCCTGAAGTTCCAGACCACAGCATAAGGAAGGGAAACAGATAAAGTTAGTGGCCTCCTTGAGTTCAGAGACAAGGTTTAGAGACTGGAGAAGCCAAAGCAGCTAGAATTCACAGGGCACAGTAGTAGACAGAAGACAGCTGCACAGATTGAGGAAGAGAGAGCTCCACAGATATGCAAATGGTTTCCCCTAAAGCAGAGAGAGACTTTTACTGTCTACTCCAAAGCTCTAGATAGCTTTCTATCCAACCTAGTCAGTCAGGGCTGCCTCAGATCAGAAGTCTCTATAGATCTTGGGAATACTGCAGAATGTATAGCAGGCCTTCATTTAAATATGACACTGTTTGAGTTTAGAGCTGAAGCTGAAAGAGAACGGGATTACCATCAACTTTTTTCAATCAAGTCATATTTTCCACTTCCAAAACAGTATTCCACAACACACGATTGTTTGAAAATTCTCCCCAGTATTAAGACATTAAAAAAGGCAGTTTCTCCTTTCTGTTGACAAGTAGTCAGAAGTTTGAGTTCTAGCAGCTCTTTATATTCATGAATTGATAAGTACTCAGCTACAGTTAAAGTATAAGTGTATATAGGATGATCTGTAATTCAAAGTAACAGAGTCTACAAATGACCTCTTAAATTTATCACTGTTCCTTCCTCAAAGGTCTACCACCTCTGCAACACTTTTGTAGCATATTCTAATAATAATTAAAAATCCACCATTCCAAGTGATAACATGAAACTCCTTAAAAATGAGTCTAGTAAAAAAACAAAAAACAAAAAACAACAGTATTTTTGGTAGGCAGTAGCTAACTAGGAATTTCAATATTCACTTGATAGCCAGCTCAATTGTATGGCTCCAAACTGCAGGGAATTTACATTTTAACTTAACAAGTATTATTTTAAATTATAGAAATTAATATACAAAACGAGGTTATTAATACAATGATGTTTAATGAGTAGAAACTTACGTGGCTCAGTCACAGAAACATCTGTAATTTCTTCAGTTGAGTGTGTTTTTGTGAATTCTGAAATAATTAATAGTTATAGGTTTCAAATATCAATAATATATATCAATTGAATTTAAATTTCACAGTTTTTTAATAACTCATTCAAGAGAAAACTCTTGGGCTTCCCTGGTGGCTCACTGGTAAAGAATCCGCCTGCCAGTGCAGGAGACTCTGGTCCAATCGCTGGTTGGGGAAGATGCTGCATGGAGCAGAGCAACTGAGCCTGAATCACAACTATTGAGTCTGAACTCAGAAGCCTGTGAGTCACAACTACTGAAGCCCACGCATGCTCTGCAACAAAGAGAAGCCCGTGCACTGCACCTAGAGAGTAGCCCCAGCTCTCTCCAACTAGAGAAAACCCTGCACAGCAGCGAAGACCCAGCACAACCAAATGTAAGTAAATATTTTTAAAAAAAGAGAACACAAAAAGTCTAAGAAAAGCAATAAAGCTGCCAATATTGTAGATCCTCTAAATCAAGCAACAAATTGTAACATCTAAAAAAATGTGCATAACAACTGAGTGATGTGAACTCACCGTTTTCTCAACAAAACTGTTTTTCCTCTTATGTTCTCCCAGTTAATGTTACCATCATCTAATTTCCCTTCCTTTCATATCCAAATCTGCCCCCTTTCCTCTTTTATTTGTACTCTAATACAGGCACTTATCACACATTTAAGATACAGCAGACTGGTTCCAAATAGGAAAAGGAGTACATCAAGGCTGTATATTGTCACCCTCCTTATTTAACTTATATGCAGAGTACATCATGAGAAACGCTGGGCTGGAAGAAACACAAGCTGGAATCAAGATTGCCGGGAGAAATATCAATAACCTCAGATATGCGGATGACACCACCCTTATGGCAGAAAGTGAAGAAGAACTAAAGAGCCTCTTGATGAAAGTGAAAGTGGAGAGTGAAAAAGTTGGCTTAAAGCTCAACATTCAGAAAACTAAGATCATGGCATCTGGTCCCATCACTTCATGGGAAATAGATGAGGAAACAGTGGAAACAGTGGCTGACTTTTTTGGGGGGGGCTCCAAAATCACTGCAGATGGTGATTGCAGCCATGAAATTAAAAGATGCTTACTCCTTGGAAGGAAGGTTATGACCAACTTAGATAGCATATTAAAAAGCAGAGACATTACTTTGCCAACAAAGGTCCATCTAGTCAAGGCTATGGTTTTCCCAGTAGTCATGTATGGATGTGAGAGTTGGACAGTGAAGAAAGCTGAGTGCCGAAGAATTGATGCTTTTGAACTGTGGTGTTGGAGAAGACTCTTGAGGGTCCCTTGGACTGCAAGGAGATCCAATCAATCCATCCTAAAGGAGATCAGTCCTGGGTGTTCATTGGAAGGACTGATGTTGAAGCTGAAATCCAATACTTTGGCCACCTCATGCGAAGGGTTGACTCATTGGAAAAGACCCTAATGCTGGGAAGGATTGGGGACAGGAGGAGAAGGGGATGACAGAGGATGAGATGACTGGATGGCATCACTGACTCGATGAACATGGGTTTGGGTAGACTCCAGGAGTTGGTGATGGACAGGGAGGCCTGGCATGCTGCGATTCATGGGGTCGCAAAGAGTCGGACACGACTTAGCAACTGAACTGAACTGAATACAGGTACTTATCACACATTTAAGATACATCAGTTAACTTCCCTTTTTTACTCCCAACCCCCAAATCTAGCTTCTCAATGTGGCCAGAATAATCTAAAATAAAATTCAACATGTCACTTCCCTATAAAAAAGTCTTCAATGATTCCCTAATATGGGGGGGGGGGGTAGAAAGTGTTCCTTAGCACAGCATCTAATTCCTTGGCATAGGCTTTCTCCTATCTTATCCCTTCCTATTACTCCATACTTGAATACCATACCAGTAGTAAGGTAGCACTAGTGATAAAGAACCCACCTGCCAATGGAGGAGACAGAAGAGATGCAGATTTGATCCTTGGGTTAGGAAGATACTCTGGAAAAGCGCATGGCAACCCACTCCAGTACTCTGGCCTGGAGAATCCCATGGACAGAAGAGCCTGGAGGGCTATGGTCCATGGGATCGCAAAGAGCTGGACACAACTGAAGCAACTGAGCATGCACACGTGGTAATTCCCTATTTATGATGTTTCTCATGCTATACCTTCTTCTTAAAATACCAAATATCTCCCTTCTCCACTTGACAAAATCTTACTCATCCATTGTTGTTGTTTAGTCACAAAGTCGTGTTTGACTCTGCAACCCCATGGATTGTAGCCCTCCAGACTCCTCTGTCAGGCAAGAAAACTGGAGTGGGTTGCCATTTCCTTCTCCAAGGGATGTTGCAGACTCAGGGATAAAATCCACATCTCCTGCACTGGCAGGTGGATTCTTTATCACTGAAGCCACCAGGGAAGCCCTATAAGGTTGCATAAAACCTTAAGTCTCTCAGGCTGAACAAGTTGGCTCCTTTCTATGGAATCACTGCAAATAACACATATCTTTTTCATGCATTACACTATATTAAGATAATACATAATGTGGTTGTATCCATATCATGTTGTGGATTTTGAGGGTAAAAACCAAGTTTTATTAATTTTGTATACTCTCAGAATCTGAAACATAAGAACTTTTACTGAAAAGATCAACTACTATTGAATATCTTTAAATCTATCATTGTATAATTTATATGGCTATAAATTTTTACACTTTACATCTCAAAATGTTAGTGTATTTAGGAAACCCTATAAAGGCTGGACTTGTGCAAAATATTATCACCTTCAATTTTCTGCTTCACAGTTTCATAAGTTTGCACATCTTCTGGTGGAATTGCACTATCCCTGTTAAAATTTAAATAAATAAAACATATTATCAAACAATTTAAATTACACTTAAGAACCAGAATATATGCTCTAGACATATGCAGTTTGTAAAATAAAATTTAATGTTTTCTGTAACCTTTATTCAGACATTAAGGTAAATTATCTAGTAAATAAGTAAAAAGTATCAAGCTATGTAATTCTATGAATTCTATATATTCACAGAATGTATTCCATGAATATAATTGGGCATATTCCATGAGTATAATTAGGCATACCATGTATATGGTGTATTCCATGAATATAATTAGGTATACCAACAACCACATAAACGAAACTAGTGAAAATATATTTGGTATAAGCATGAGACTTCTTTTTATCAATGTATTATTAATATGTAATCAATTGTTAAGAGCACAAGTTCTAGAGTCAGACAGCTTGGCTCAAAACCTGTTTTATCTATTACTAACTATGTGATCTTGGGTAAGTCATTTAACCTGAGCCTCAGTTTCTTAGTCTATCAAAACTGGGTATTAGACTACCTATTTCATGAAGTAGTTGTAAGGACCAAAAGACACACATTACAGGTACTAGGAAAATACCTAGCACACATCTGATGCTTAAATTTCAAGTATTAACATATCAAATTAATCCCATGTTTCACAATAGATAGCACAGGTGAATTTATAATTGAACCTCTGAACCAAGGCTCTGTTATGCAATTCCCATTGATGCCAACACAAGTATCATTCCCTTCATTCCTTTAAGTCTAGTCATTGACAGATGGAGATATCAATGAAGTTACTGCATAATAAATAGTAGCCTCTCCCAATTATGGGTATTTTCTATTTTAACACTGTAAAATGAAAGGGTTTTGTTAATGTTTAATGTAAAAAAATGGTTGTTGATAAATGGAAGGTTTTACTAGGCTAAGTTACTATACCAGATATGGTTAGGGATAGGGGAACAAATGAGTTGAATTCAGGGATCCATAAAAACTCATATTTATTTATGTTTATTACACGCGACAGGAAATATGTAGACGTGCATGACTGGTTCTGATCTTAAGAAAGTAACAATCTTGACAGGAAAATTTACACATGAATAATCAAATTAATAACTTATGAAGTTAAATTGGTAGCTAATCATTGATTAATTCATAATAAAACTATTAGGTATATTATTTGTTGTCAAACAATAGGGGACAAGAAAGAGGTAAAAAAGAAGAGATCACTGTAGGATGGATTTCTCAACCCCAGTACTATCGGCATTTTAGACTGGATACTTCTTTGTTGTAGGGGCCTGTCTTATGTATTTTAGAAAGCAGCATCTCTGACCTGTACCTAGTAAATGCCAGTAGCATTTTCCCACTCCTAGTTGTGACAATCAAAGTGTCTACATACAAGTGTCTTCTGGGGCACAAAATGGCCCCCATGTGAGAATCAGTGCTATAAAGAAGCTCTACCATGGCACTCTATCAACATTACACAGGTCCAAAAAGTCTACATAAATAAGACTTGACAGTAACCAGATCCAAATCTTAGTAGAATGCCCTAAAATTTCTGCAAGAGAAAGAGAAGATAAGCCTGGTGAAGAGCGTCCATTAGATAGCTTCTCATGCCTATCTCACGGAAGACTGACACAAACTCATTTTTCATCTATTCCCTATTTTCAGTTGAACACCAGGCTTTCTACCCTTCTCTTCCTTACAGCCCAACTGAAAGCTTCTGTTAAGACTATAAAGATGCATACAGCAGAAACTAACACAACACTGCAAATCAACCATACTCCAATAAAAAATAATCAAAAATAAAACATTATAAAGATGCATGGCTCTAGTTTAGACTTTGCTCCTTCATGTCAGCAACAAATTGCTTCTCTAGCCTGTCATCCGGTCCCTTCTGCTCAATGTCATCCCGTGGAACAAGGAACACAGGGAGCTGACACCATGCTGATCTTGCTCTTGCTGTTGGCCTAAGTAATTCAATACCATTTGTGCCCACTGTCTCCATACTACCCTAATATTCCAAAGTATGATAAGCCAATCTCATAGCTACCACTGTGCTGCTACCTCGGGGCTGCCTGCTTGCCAATAATGTAAACAAAAGTATGTTTGAAAAGTAGTTTTAAGATACAATGAAAGGGGATATAAAGTACTGAGGAAGTTTAGCAGAATGAATTGGAAATAATTAGGCAAATTATGAAGTTTATGCAGATTATAAATCAGATATACTAAGTGAAATATCTCAAAACTGGAATTTTGTTCAGGCTAACTTCTCACTAAGGGAGAAAAGGTCTGATATTCATACAGATATTCATACAGTGGTATTATATAACAGTAACACTGGAATTCCACTGACCCAATTGGAAAATAGCTCTGCCCTGAGCCATTCAAGTTTCTGCCAACCGCTCTGGCCCTTCAACCTTCCCAGGATCCAGCACCTAAAGGAGTAATCCTTAGCACATACAGGACCCTGCTTCAGTGATAATATCTATTCTAATCAGTTGGTGCCCATATTATCCTCGTTCTTCATATATTTGGCACAACCACCAAGAACAAAACAGTATGTGCATAAAGAATATAAATTGCACATGCACACTTTTTTCCAGTACCAAAAAATTTTTAAAAAAGAAAATTAAAGTTTGGGTTGGAAATAAAAGCAGAGTAAAAGTATTTTATGTCAAATATAGAAGGAAATGATGCCATTTGTGACAATATGGATGAACCTGGATGATGTTACACCAAGTGAAGTAAGTCAGAGAAAGATGATTAATGTGTTATTTTACTTACATGTAGAGGCTAAAACCTCAAATTCTTAGAATCAGAAAGCAAAATGGTGGCTGCCAGGGGCTGAAGGGGGTTAGGAAGATGGGGTAATGTTGGTCAAAAAGTACAAATTTTCAGTTATAAGTTGAAAAAGTTCTAAAGATCTAATGCACAGCATGGTGTTTACTGTTCATAATATCACTGTTATCATATACCTGAAATTGCTGAAAGAGTAGATCTGAAGTGTTCTCAAGGAAAAATAATAACCACAGAGGTACAAAATATTCTATGAAGATACTCTATGAAGATATTATATGATGATTTATTCATCTATTTCATTTCAAGAGAGCTAAACCTCAACAGACAACAGAAGTATTCTTGTAATCATTTATTTTAATCTTCCTCCCACCTACCAAAAAAAAAGGATTTTCTCAACTAAATAGTAGTAATTCATTCTTTGGAACATATTCCTGTTCGTATGCAACACCAGTGATGGTGTTCTTGAACAATGAAACATTTCACTATGCCTTAAATATGTTATGGAAGCTACCAAATCAAACTGAGAAAAGAGTTTACAAACCAGATATTTCAAAGCCAGTAGTGTTCAACAAAACTTTCAAACAATAGCTACATGTGGCTACTAAGCACTTGAAATGTGGCGAGTATTACTAAAAAATTGGTTTTTTAATTAAATTGAATTTTAATAGGCACAGGTGCCTAGAACCATTTCAAACTACTAAAAATTTCAAGTAGGAGCGAGCTAATTATATCTTCTAATTTGATTTAGAAGCTCTATGTACAATATAATACTTAAACCATTATCTTATATGCGTTACTAATTATATACCTACTCTTACTGTTTTTAATTCTTTTAACACTTAAAATTTTACTTACTTGGGTTTAGACAACAGTTCTCTGATGGAGAATTTAGACCCTTTAAGGCGATTTTTCATTTCTTCAAGTTTGTGTACCTGCTTTACTATTTGTGCAATGCTTAAACTGACTGTTTTATCAGGTGATGGAAACTCTGCTTCTGAAAAAGTTTGATCTTTGCTTATCTAAAAATAATAAAATTATCCAGTTACTTTGGAAATACTCATTTTGCTCCCATACCTCAAAGAAACTTCATCATTTCACTTAGCATATCTAAATAAATTTTATATTGTCAATCTATAGCTATCATCAAATACTAATTTTACAAATATACTTATATGAGCAACTGCCTCGCAACAGAATTAAAAATGTTGGTTTTTATATGTCAAAACTCAAATCCAGTCTTCTGTTTATTTTTTTAGTATATAAGGATTTTAAGTAAGTTAAATAACAATTTTAGCAGGATCATTTAAAGGCAACTCAAAATATTTAAAAAAGAATGCTAATCCTTGTGATGAGAGGAAAAGTTGGGAAAAAAGTAGTTAAGCCATAGTTTTTAGGGCATAGCAAAGAGAAATTCTAACACTGGGAATTTAAAACAGATACTTCACCTTAGTAACAGCTACCTGGAATGGGATTAAGATGTAATAGCATGAAGTAAGTAATGGGCAAGGTACTGGAAGTCTGAGATTGTGGGATGAAGAACAAATGGAAGGGAAGCAGGAAATAAAGAAATACCTTAAGGACAAAGGCAAGATCCAAATAAGAGGACACCAATTATAAGCTGAACCTAAAAAGTGACAGAAAACAGCTACAATTTTCCATATACTGCCTGTCATCAAAAATCCACTCTCCATTGTCCCTGTTTATAGCAGTGGAACATTTCTATCTTGACAGGCAGCATGTTAAATATTAACCTTTGTCAGCAGAGGGTCCTGAAAACTTAAGAGGAGGAAGAAGCTTTTCTTCCAAGTTCTGTCATCTCTCTCTGCTTAACCCTAGGGCAGTACACAGTGTAACTAGTACTACTCACCTACAGCAAGTTTCAACAGCACCCACCCCCATGGATGGCTTTCTGGCAGGCCCCTGGTATGGCACATTCCCCACAGGCATCTTCTCTCAGAACTTTAATTGGACTAAACAATAAACACAGCCAAGGTAGAGCTAGAATAATTCTCTAACTCCCTAAAGCTACCCAGGAAATCATTCTGCTGTATTAAAAACATATATAAAACCTTTTTCAAAGTAGAATTTAAAGCCCATAAGGATAGGGACCAGTATTCCTCAAACTGGTGGCAAAAATGTGAAAATGAAAGTATTAAAAGATCATTAAAAAAACATTAAAAGAAAAACAAATATAAAATTTTATGAACAAGCATATATCATACTATGAATTAACTTTTACAAAGGAGAAATCTTTAAGTTGTTAAGGCCTCTTGTCACTTATTTACTATTTTAGTAAATTATGGAAAAAATAGTTCAAATTCCACTTCAATTTTAGAAGAATGAGTCAAACTCAGAGTAGGCCAGACAATGCAGGAATATTGTGTATAAATCACTAAAAAACATTTATTCTACCTATTTGTTCCTCCTCTAAGTCAAAAGATTATAACCAATGGTTATTAAAATTCTTAAATTTATACTTCAAATTGGTTTTTAAATGAGACAAAATATTAATTTAATTAATAAGAAATGCTATGCTTACCTCTTCCATCTGATTGACCTGTCGCTGAAACCACTTTAAAAAAAGAAAACAGAAAGAAATATTGACAACTTAATTTCTGCAGTGAAATAAATGAGTCCATATGTCTATGTGTATGTGTGTGTCTGTGTATCAAGTATTATCCCTACAATAAATATCATTTTATCCTAGTGTTAAGAATGGAGCTGATGCCACATATAACCGAAACATAAAATTTTTAAATATATATAGCAGCAAGTTTGGGAGCTTTTATTTTTCATTTCTTCAAAACTTAGAAAACTGTTTTTCATTTATACTTCAGTATAAATTAATACTTCAGTATTAAATTATAGTAAGTAATATACTGAACATACCTTAAAAAGAGATTCCAAAATCTGGAAAATAAAGTTTTAATTAAAACACTTAAAAATAAAATTCTCACAATATAAAATATCTAATTCAAGTCTCTTGAAATTTTTAATCACCAAAATACACTAGTTACTAAAATACACCTATAAATCTATAATCCAAATCACAACAATTTTATATTTACAGATGTTTTTTAGTATATCTTGCCAAGACAATTTAGTTCTAAGAAAAAAAAGAATTTTCCATCCTTATAGATCTATATTAAAAAAACTCAATTTACATTTATGATGTCATGTATTTTCTTAATATAGGTAAGAAATAAAATTTAAATTCCTCTCAGAAAAGCACTATTTTTTCCACAGAGCAGATAGTACAATAATGAAAAGCATTATCATCATTATTTCTTAAATATAACTTTGCTATACCAAAAGGTCTAAGAATTAAGATATAAAATACTACACTACTACTTGTTTTTTTTTAATGGAAAATGCAAAGAACTAGTTTGGGAGATGGAGAGAAAATGAATACACAAAACCCATCACACAGTCTAAAATATCAATATTGACCACTTGCAAAATGTAATGCTAAACTGATAACCTTTGCCACAAAAAACAACCAAACTCAATCACAGTCAAGTAAAACTTCTGAATTACACTATTAAAGAAAAATTTTATTACATACATTCAGGCAGAAGAAAAGTTGCTTAGCTGAAAGAAATCAGAATAAGCATAGGGACTTTCCTGGCAGTCCACACTTACTTTATTTTTTTTTAATTTTATTAATTTATTTGGCTGCTCTGGGTCTTAGTTGTAGCACATGGGATCTAGCTCCCTGACCAGGGATCAAACTTGGGCCCCCTGCACTGGGTGCTCAGAGTCTTAGCCACTGTACCACCAGGGAAGTCCCCCATACTTACTTTAAAAAGAATAAAATGTAAATACTACATATGAAAATAGTAACGACCCAGTCAATGCTGTACATAAAGGAAAATTCACGGAAATAAATG
Organism: Okapia johnstoni; assembly: GCA_024291935.2. Lineage (NCBI taxonomy): Eukaryota > Metazoa > Chordata > Mammalia > Artiodactyla > Giraffidae > Okapia > Okapia johnstoni. Next base: position 12,737,433 of record CM044324.1, read on the forward strand.
CCTATGATAACAAATAATGTTTTCCAATGCCTTTTATAACAACTTAAGGCACTATATCTCTAGACTAATATTGCTGACTGGATTGTCATGTTTAAGATCAAACAGCCAATATAACTAAGTATTTTTTTACTAAAATGTTACTAATAACTAATAATAATTTAATTAGTAATTATCATTTTATATTGTTTTATTAATACTATTTTTCACTTATGATTAAAATATTAAGTAATATCTTACACTTGGCAGTTTACACAGAATACATACATTATGTTCTTCCTTAGCTGCCTCTTCTAACTGAGTTGCAAATTGTGAACAACATATTAAGAATGAAGTCAGATCATCCCCAACCTTATGAAAAAAGCAGCAAAACACAGTCACTTTTATTTCAGAATCCATATGCATATCCATCCATATTTCAATATACTTAACTATTTTTGAAAATACTTTGTGTATTTAAGTTATGTCCTTGAAATGCATCAAGATAGGAAACCATGTTCACTACACTAGCAAATTCTCCCAGAAAGAAAGTACATTCTGGGAAGTGGTTCAATAATGACATATACCCAACTATGCCTCTCCTTATGTTCTCCTCTACACAGACGCAGAAAATCAGGCATTTCAGCCTCAGACTCCTGAAATTTAGGGGTAGCAAAGAAAAAAGTATACACTTAAATATGCATTATAATAATGCTTTGTGTTAAAAATGAATGCTGACTATGACTTCTGATTATAAGTATACTTGCCAAGAGGTATAGTCTTTCATCCTCACTTAATGAGCAATAGAAATTTTTGAAGAAAAAGTTACATATTAAAATGTCACAATGACTGAATCTCTTTTAGTAGAGCAGTGATTTGTAAATCAGACAATTGACCAAAAATTTTTTAAAAATCTCAGATGCGGTGGGAGGTGGGACAGGAAAAAAAAAAAAAAAAAACCAACTCAGATGCTTATAATACAGTTATAACATTCTCAACAGAATGTTCTCCAGGAGGAATATGTTCCCTCAACATAACATTTTAAACACACTCAAGTTCATACTTTTTTAATCATGATAAAAACCTATAGTCATATAGGAGACAGAGGGGGAAACTAGTCATTCAGGAGAGTGGTAAAATGAATTAACCAGAATTACTATTCACCAATACAAAATGAGACCATTTGAATACTTGGGGATTTCCTCCCACCTACATTCAGGTCACAATTTGATCAAGATATGGGAGAAATATCAATAACCTCAGATACGCAGATGACACCACTTATGGCAGAAAGTGAAGAAGAACAAGAGCCTCTTGATGAAAGTGAAAGAGGAGAGTGAAAAAGTTGGTTTAAAGATCAACATTCAGAAAACCAAGATCATGGTATCCAGTTTCATCACTTCAAGGCAAATAGATGGGGAAACAGTGGAAACAGTGGCTGACTTTACTTTTCTGGGCTCCAAAATCACTGCTGATGGTGATTGCAGCCATGAAATTAAAAGACACTTGCTCCTTGGAAGCAAAGTTATGACCAACCTAGATAGCATATTAAAAAGCAGAGACATTACTTTGCCAACAAAGGTCCGTCTAGTCAAGGCTATGGTTTTCCCAGTGGTCATGTATGGATGTGAGAGTTGGACTATAAAGAAAGCTGATCACTGAAGAAATGATGCTTTTGAACTGTGGTGTTGGAGAAGACTCTTGGGAGTCCCTTGGACTGCAAGGAGATCCAACCAGTCCATCCTAAAGGAGATAAGTCCTGGGTGTTCATTGGAAGGACTGATGTTGAAGCTGAAACTCTAATACTTTGGCCACCTGATGCAAAGAGCTGACTCATTGGAAAAGATCCTGATGCTGGGAAAGATTGAGGGCAGGAGAAGAAGGAGATGACAGAGGATAAGATGGTTGGATGGCATCAATGACTCAATGGACATGGGTTTGGGTGGACTCTGGGAGTTAGTGATGGACAGGGAGGCCTAGCGTGCTGTGGTTCATGGGGTCGCAAAGAGTCGGACATGACTGAGCTGAACTGAACACATTCTTTTTCAAGTATATATGGAAATTATGCAGGACACATGCTGGGCCACAAAGTAAGCCTCACTAAATATAAGAAAACTGAAATTGTATCAAGCAAACTTGCTGACACTCTGATGCCAGAAATCAATTACAAGGGAAAAAAACCTGCAAAAAACACAAGTACATGGAGGCCAAACAATATGCTACTAAACAACCAATGGTTCACTGAAGAAATCAAAGATGAAATAAAGAAATACCCAGAGACAAATGAAAATGAGAACATTATGACCCAAAACCTATGGACTGCAGCTAAATCAGTTCTATAGAGAGAAGCTTATAGCAATACAAGCTTATCTCTGGCAAGGAGAAAAATCTCAAACAACCTAACCTTATACCTAAAACAACTAGAAAGAACAAATAAAACCCCAAGTTAGTAGAATAAAAGAAATCATAAAGATCGGAGCTGAAATAAATTATAGACTAAAAGAAAAAAAATAGAAAAGACCAAAGAAACTAAAAGCTAGTTCTTTGAAAAATTAAACAAAATTGATAAAATTTTAGCTAGAGTCATCAAGAAAAGGGAGAGGACCCAAATCAATAAAATTTGAAATGAAAAAGCAAAAGTTACAACCAAACCATAGAAATATAAAAGATTATGAGACTATCATGAGCAACTATATGCCAAGAAAATGGATAACCTCAAAGAAAACAAAAACAAATAGAAAATATGAACAGTTATCAGAAATGAAATTGAAAGAGCAATTACTCCCAACAAACAGAAGTCCAGGATCAGATGACTTCACAGGTGAATTCTACCAAATATTTAGAGAAGAATTAACATCTATCCTTCTGAAAATATTCCAAAAAACTGCAGAGAAAACAATACTTCCAAATTCATGCTATTAGGCCATCATCACCCAGATACAAAAATCAGACACACCATAAAAAAGAAAATTATAGGACAGTATCACTGATAAACACAGATGAAAAAATCCTCAAAATACTAGCAAACCTACTCCAACAATACGTTACAAGGACCATAAAATAAGATCAAGCGGGATTTATCCCAGGGATGCAAGGGTTTTTCAATATCTGCAATCAATGGGATATACCATATTAACAAACTGAAGAATAAAAACCATATGATAATCTCAACAGATGCAGAAAACATTGCTGATAAAATTCAACACCTATTTATGATAAAATACTCTTTAGAAAGTGGGAATAGGAACTTCCCTGGTGGTTAAGAATCTTCCTTGCAATGAAGGGGATGTGGGTTCAATCCCTGGTGGGGAAACTAACAGCCCACATGCCATATAGCATGGCCAAAAAAGAGAGAGAAAGGAGGAAATAAAAACATTCAGACTGGACAAGAAGTAAAATTGTCCTTATTTGAAGATGACATAATTGCTTATGTACAACACCCCGAAGTATCTATAGAAAAACTCAGAATGAAAAAAAGTACATCGAGCGAGTTTGCAAGATATAAGATCAACACACAAAAATCAATCATATTTATATATACTAATAACAAATAAGGGAAAAAATTAAAAACACAATGCCATTAAAAATCATTCCAAGTAGCATGATATTAATGTGTAAATCTAAAGAAACATATATCAGATCTGTATGATGAAAATTACAGAATGCTGAAAAAATAAATCAAACAAGAAAAAGAAATCAAATAAACCAAGAAACATACTGTGTTTGAAAGACCCAACACAGTCATTGGGTTTGAAAGATCCAACATAGTTATTTTATTACATGAAGCCAAACCCAATACCTAACTAACAAAATTAATTATAAAATGGAATCACCTTAATAGTTACATCATTTCAATATATACAACAAAGATATTTGTTAAAATTCAATAACCTCTTCAATGTTTGGGATTCTTTTATTTAGCAAACAAAAAAATAGAAAAATAATTTCTTAACCCAATAAAGACTATACATTTGCAAATCAACTCCAACCAAAGCTTAAATATTAAGCAGGAGATACATTAGCATCAAAAGTAAGCTCAAGATACAGATACGCCTTAATTAAACTTTAAGATAAGTATTTGGCAGAGGATGGAAAAAATCAGTACAGTACTTCCAGGTTTCCTAAGATGATCATTTTCACGGATGGTGAATTCATTCTGAGAACATATACAGATTCTCAAAGAAAATCTTAGCCCTTTACAGCATTAATGTCTCTACATTAGCATTACATATACTTACAGAAAAGGTTAATCCTTCCTGTTCAGGCTTCCCAACTTCTTTTTCTCCATTTTGAGTGCCATATCCATAAGCTTCTTCCAAACTAGAAACCACCTATGAGAAAAATCAAAACAAATTATGTACTTATGATGTAAAAATTTTATTAATATATTACACGCAAAAATGTACTTAACCAGCCATGTCAGAATCATTTTAGCAGTAAGACTTATTTCTGCCAGTGCCATACACTTAAATTTTCCATCTCATGCCCCACCTCATATCATCCTGAAGAAGCAGTATAAGCAATAGTCCTTGATTCCTCCCAATGAAAACAGGCCCTAGAACTCTTCCATTTCTGCACTGAAGGAAGAGTCTATGAACAGCTTAAGCATCAACTCTACTTTCCACCAATGTATTCCTCAAAATCTAACTTTTCTTCCTTGAAGAGAGTAGGGAAAATAGAGAGATGGAGACCACAAAGCAATACATTTTTAAAGGAAATTCTCTGAGCTAACCCTTTGAACTTTGAGCAAACTTGTACTTTGGAAGTTTGATGAACTATACTTTTTGTATATTTGTGCTATCCCTCACTGTTCTCACTTGGTATTGGGTACATGTACAACTCAATTCTGGATCAATGTGCAAAGAGGAAACTCAGAGAAAGGGAGATTTCCACCCACCCCACCCCCATCACTGAGAGCTAGAGCTTCTAAAGTGCAGAGAAGAGTTAACAGAGCAAGCATGAAACTTAGAAAGGCCTATTCTTAGAAAGATCTGCTTATATCTCAGAACCTATATTTCAGGAGGGTTCCCACTGTTTGCTGACTGATGATAATGGCTCACTGTCCCTAAATTCACTGTACAAACTGTATGATTTATGCTGAACACCTGCTTTCCTTCAGGGAGTCTGGAATTTTGGTACATGCAGTCACGAAATTAAAAGATGCTTGGTCCGTGTCTATGACAAACCTAGACAGTGTATTAAAAAGCAGAAACATCACTTTTCCCACAAAGGTCTGTATAGTCAAAACTATGCCTTTTCCAGTAGTCATGTATGGATGTGAGAGTTGGACCATAAAGAAGGCCGAGCACTGAAGAACTGATGCCTTTGAATTATGGTACTGGAGAAGATTCTTGAGAGTCCCTTGGACAGCAAGGAATTCAAACCAGTCAATCCTAAAGGAAATCAACCCTGAATAATCATTGGAAGGACTGATGCTGAACTGCAATACTTTGGCCACCTGATGGGAAGTGCCCACTCATTGGAAAAGACTCTTCATGCTGGGAAAGATTGAGGGGAGGAGGAGAAGGGGGCGACAGAGGATGAGATGGTTGGATGGCATACTGATTCAATGGACATGAGTTTGAGCAACCTCTGGGAGACAGTGAAGGACAAGGAAGCCTGGTGTGCTGCAGTCCATGGATTCACAAAGTATCTGATAAAACTTAGCTAGTGAACAACAAAAAGGCAGAGAGTACTAAGGTGACCAACCTCCAGTGAAATCCTGGGCACTGAGTCTCTAATAAACTCTTCTGGTATATATTTCACAATGTAATGTGTTGCCACAATTTGCTGTTGGGGGAATTAAGCATGTCCTGTGTGACTCCAAAAGTAAAGAAATCTAGGAAGCTTGGACCTGGTTTCCTCCAGACTTCATCCCATGTGCCTTTTCCTTTTGCTGATTTTGCTTTTCTTTCACTATATGTTAGCTATCAATATGACCATATGCAGAGTCCAATGAGTCTTCCCAGGAAATCACTAAACCTGGAAATGGTTATGGGGATCAAGCATCAACAAGTATCTTACCATCTTCAGATGTTTGGTAATCTTCCTGATCAATTCATCTTCTGCTATTAACTCCCTTGTCTTACGTGATGGAATGGGCAAAGCATACCTTACAATGGATTCTCCTGCTGGTGGAGATCTTAAGACCATCGGTTCAAGTTTATCACGTACTAATTTTGCACTATGTTTTTCCTTTGGTTTAGGTGACAACGGTGAATTAAATAGTCCTTTTTTAAATGTTAATTCTGGAACGTTTACCAATTTACTACTAGAGGCCAACAGATGCTTTACTGGCTTCATTTTGTTATTTACTTAGCTTCTGAATTATAGATGAAAAATCTGTATTCCTCCCTGTGAATAAAACAGTAAGATTTCAGATTAAAAATAATGGCAGATTAAAAAGAACGAAATAATGTCATTTGCAACATGAATAGACATGGTGATTATCATACTAATTGAAGTAAGTCAGACAGACAAGTACCATATGATATCACTTATCTGCAGAATCTTGAAAAAAAAAAAAGATACAAATGAACTTATTTACAAGCCAGAAACAAAATCACAGACTTAGAAAACAAACTTATGGTTACCAAAAGGTAAAGATGGGGGGAACAGATAAATCTGGAGCTTAGGATTGGCATGTATACACTACTATATTTAAAATAAATAACAAGGACCTACTGTATAGCACAAGGACCTCTATTCCATACTCTGTAATAACCTAAATAGGAAAAGAACTTGAAAAAGAATAGATATATATGTACACACTAACTCAATCAACTTGCTAACTGCTAACTTTCTGAAACTAACACATTATAAATAAATTATACTTCAATACAAAACAAAAAGGATAGCAGGATTATCAACTGACATGAAGATGGTGAATCCTAAAATCAACTCTGGAGAAATCACAAAATGGAGAGGGAAACATTCCTAACAGCAACAACAACTAAAACCTGTGAAAAACCCCTAGACGTGTGATTTATGGAAAACTCAGCAGTGGCCACAGGACTGGAAAAGGTCAGTTTTCATTCCAATCCCAAAGAAAGGCAATGCCAAAGAATGCTCAAACTACCGCACAATTGCACTCATCTCACACACTAATAAAGTAATGCTTAAAATTCTCCAAGCCAGGCTTCAGCAATATGTGAACTGTGAACTTCCAGATGTTCAAGCTGGTTTTATAAAAGCCAGAGGAACCAGAGATCAAATTGCCAACATCCGCTGGATCATCGAAAAACCAAGAGAGTTCCAGAAAAGCATCAATTTCTGCTTCATTGACTATGCCAAAGCCTTTGACTGTGTGGATCATAAGAAACTGTGGAAAATTCTGAAAGAGATAGGCATACCAGACCACTTGACCTGCCTCTTGAGAAACCTGTATGCAGGTCAGGAAGCAACAGTTAGAACTGGACATGAAACAACAGACTGGTTTCAAATAGGAAAAGGAGTATGTCAAGGCTGTATATTGTCACCCTGCTTATTTAACTTATATGCAGAGTACATCATGAGAAACGCTGGGCTGGAAGAAGCACAACCTGGAATCAAGATTGCCAGGAGAAATATCAATAACCTCAGATATGCAGATAATATCACCCTTATGGCAGAAAGTGAACAAGAATTAAACAGCCTCTTGATGAAAGTGAAAGAGGAGAGTGAAAAAGTTGGCTTAAAGCTCAACATATCAGAAAACTAAGATCATGGCATCCAGTCCCATCACTTCATGGCAGATAGATGGAAAAACAGTGGAAACAGTGGCTGACTTTATTTTGGGGGGCTCCAAAATCACTTCAGATGGTGCTTGCAGCCATGAAATTAAAAGACGCTTACTCCTTGGAAGGAAAGTTATGACTAACCTAGATAGCATATTAAAAAGCAGAGACATTACATTGCCAACAAAGGTCCATCTAGTCAAGGCTATGGTTTTTCCAGTGGTCATGTATGGATGTGAGAGTTGGATTATAAAGAAAGCTGAGCGCCGAAGAAACGATGCTTTTGAACTGTGGTGTTGGAGAAGACTCTTGAGAGTCCCTTGGACTGCAACAAGATCCAACCAGTCCATCCTAAAGGAAATCGGTCCTGAATATTCATTGGAAGGACTGATGCTGAAGCTGAAACTCCAATACTTTGGCCACCTGATGCCAAGGGCTGACTCACTGGAAAAGACCCTGATGGTGGGAAAGATTGAGGGCAGGAGGAGAAGGGGACAACAGAGGATAAGATGGCTGGATGGCATCACCGACTCAATGGACATGGGTTTGGGTGGACTCCGGGAGTTGGTGGTGGACAGAGAGGCCTGGCGTGCTGCGGGTCATGGGGTCACAAAGAGTCGGACACGACTGAGTGGCTGAACTGAACTGATTTAGGACAGGTGCTGAAAAGCAGGAAGAAGACAGTGGCAACAGTGAAAGACTGTATTTAGAAAACTTTAAAATTTTATTTTTACCTTTCCCTCATTCTTGAACTAACACATGCCTTTTATGCATATTATTATTTCCACAGAAAGTAATAGCCTTTCAGCAAAGCAATATCAGGGCAGCACCAAAGTCATGCTGGAATAAGTAAGGAAGTAAGATGGGCAGGCCTTAAGCTTTCATCCTCCTACTTCTCTCTGTCCAAAGCTAATTAAGATTCAGGACAATGCCTCCTCCCCAACAGTTTAAAAGCATGTGCCTGACCCTGGGAGTTTTCTGATAGACTGGCATAATTAAGATGAAATTGCATTGTTCCCTGTTGTCTGAAGCACTCCACACCTAGATTAGTCCCACTGTTGTGATCTGAAGTATGTCCTCTAAAAACACATGTTCAAGTCCTAACCCTTGATACCTGGGATTATGATCATATTTGAAAAGTCTTTGTAGATATGATCAAGTTAAAATTAAATCATACTGGATTAGGGTGGGCGCTAAACCCATTGACTGGTGTTACTATAAGAAAGGAATGTGAAAACATTTGGGCATAGACAAACAAGGAAGAAAGCCATGAAATGACAAGGGTAGAGATTGGAGGGGTACAGCCGCAAGCCATGGAATATTAAGGATTGCCAGCATCTACCAGAAGCTGGGAAGAAGCAAGGGAGGATTCTTCCCTAGAACTTTCAGGCAGAGCATAGCCCTGCCAACATCTTGATTTCAGACTCAGGCTCCAGAAGGGTGAAAGAATTTTTCTCTCACAATAAATTGTTTCAGGGACCTTGCAGGTGGCCCAAGTAGTTAAGACTCCATGCTCCCCAATCCGTGGTCAGAGAACTAGATCTCACAAGCTGCAACTCAAGAGTTTGCATGATGAAATGAAAGATCCCCCCTGCAGCAACTAAAGATCCCACCTGCCACAACTAAGACCCCGTACACCCAAATAAATTTTAAAAATAACAAATTATTTTAAGTCACCTTATTTGTGGCACTTTGGTACCATAGCCCTAGGAAACTGATTTGCTGATTGAAATGATTCAATGGAAAGAAAAAAGTACGACTGAGAGAGAGGGAATTGCTGTGAAGAAGTCCTTGCCTAAACAAAAAGAAAAGGGTTTTAAGGCACCAATGGGCCAACGCACTTTAGAGGAGGGAACAGCAAGTTTATCTAAGATAGAAGATGGGAATGCAGAGATAATGTGCTACTTTAAGAAACCAACAGAAAAGGATGGGAAACTCACCAGGTGCTAGTAATTAACCTAACAAACCACTCCATCAAGCTTGCCACCATTTTAAAAAAGTTACTTGTGGTGCATCAGTTCAGTTCAGTTCAGTCAGTAGAAAATACTTAAAAGTTTACACCTCTGTTCCATTTAACCCTCCTAACAGTGCCAGGAGGTTGATTCTGTCTCATCAGAAATTTACTCAAGGTTACCATTCACGCTGGTTCAGTGGTAAGGAAATCGACTGCCAATGAAGGAGATGCGGGTCTGATCCCTGGGTATGGAAGATCCCCTGGAGGAGGACAAAGAAACCCACCCCAGTATTCTTGCGTGGAGAATCCCATGGACAAGAGGAACCTGGCGGGCTACACCACGGGGTCGTGTAGAGTCATAGAGCAACTGAACAACACCAGTCACTTTTCACCACGAAGACAAATGTACGGTGTTCTTCAAGGATTCGCTTGATACCATTTCAAGCACTTTAAAGAGACATTATAGAAAAGGGGGAGCGAGAGGAGGCGGGATGTGGGTACACGGACGACTGGCTTTAAAGTCTGCATCAAGATAAGAAAACGGAGAGAAAAACAAGGATGCTTCTGCCAGAGAAACTAGTGGAAACGCTTGGAGAGGACGAGGGAGGTAGCTCACCCCTCGGTGTACCTGCTGACGCTGCGGGCCCTCAGGCTACTGGGTGGGCTGGCGCTGCCGTGACTGGCTCTAAGGTGAACACGTTGGAAATTCTGAGCCTCCCGCACTTCCTTCAGAACTTAAGCCTGCAAATCCTGCAGACGCCAGCCCTGCTGTTTTACAAACGGGCATTTGTGCTGGAAGGAAAGAGCGGGCTCCGACGACCCGCGGCGGCAGCTGCCGGCGCAGAACGCCAGCCGTCGCCCGACGGCCGTTGACGCCACGTCACGACGCTGTCGCCCCAGTAGCAACGCCAGGGGCGCGAGCCGAGAATCACCTGCGGGAGGGGGAGGGGCGAGGGCGACCGCGCCCCCTACTCGCCCGCCCGGCCCGCTCTCCTAGGTGAGTCTTTTCAGGTGACTCACGTGCGCAGGTGCTTCTAGGCTTTCGGCCTGGAGAGCTAAAACACCATCTTATTTGGTGCTTTGAGAGCTTGGGCTTCACTGGCAAAACCTGAGTCCCAGGCCCTCCTCTGGCACCAGCTAAAGTTTTCACTGGGAGGTGTTGCGGAGTCAGTTGCCACGCTTTTATCTGTTTAGTTTAGACCACTAAATGTTTTGTTACGAAATGATTGATTTGCCTGCTAAGTCACTTCAGTCATGTGCGACGCTTTGTGACCCCCATGGACTGCAGCCGGCCAGGCTCCTCTATCCATGGGGATTCTCCAGGCAAGAATACTGGAGTGGGTTGCCATGCCCTTCTCCAGGGGATCTTCTTGACCCAGGAATTGAACCCACATCTCTTCTATCTCCTGCAATGGCAGGCGGGTTCTTTACCACTAGCGCACCCTGAAAAGCGTATAATTTATGGGTACTCATTAAGTACTCACAAGAATTTTGCCTCAAGAGGTGGTCAAAACTAGTCTTACAATAACACTTCCCTAGACCTGGCAAAAATGAATCTTCAAAATAATGCCTGAGTGAAATATTTTCAATAATTTGACTAAATTATTAGTCAAATAATAATTTGAGCTCAAGAATATTTACAGGCATAAAAAAAATAAAAAATAAAAAAAAAAAGAATATTTACAGGCATATTAAAACATCCAGTACCCAACAAGGTAAAAATCAGTCAAGTATGCAATCAAAAGTTGCCCGGTTGGGGGTGGGGGTGGTGTATTCTCCCATAGTTTGCTCAAACTCATGTCCATTGAGTCTATGATGCCATCCAGCCATCTCATCTTCTGTCAACCCCTGCTCCTCTTGCCCTCAATCTTTCCCAGCATGAAGACTGTTTTCCAATAAGTGGGCACTTCCCATCAGGTGGCCAAAGTATTGGAGCTTCAGCATCAGTCCTTCCAATGATATTCAGGGTGATTTCCTTTAGGATTGACTGGTTTGATCAACCTGGTGTCCAAGGAACAAGAGTCTTCTCCAGCACCACAATTTAAAAGCATCAATCCTTTGGCACCCAGCCTTCTTTATGATCCAACTCTCACATCCGTACATGATCACTGTACATGTACATGAGGAGATAATCTGGGTGTCAGCAAGTGAGAAAGAGGCAGAGGGGGACTTCCCTGGTGGTCCCATGGTTAAGACTCTATGCTTCCACTGCACGGGGCACAGCGGGTTCCATCCCTGTTCAGGGAACTAAGATTCCCACACGCTACCAGGAACGACCAAGGGGTAAATAAAAGGCAGAGGGAGATTTGACATGGAAAGAAAGAATGCAGTGCTACCAGCAAGGCAAAGATTGGAGCAATGTGCTCATAACTCAAGGATTGTCAGCAGCTACCAGGAACTGGAAGAGGAAAGAGGCAAATTTCCTTTTAGAGCTTCTGGAGGTAATGTAATCCTGCCAACACTATAACTTTAGCCCAGTGAAATATTTCACATTTCATGAAAGATTATTTTGTTTTAATCCACCAAGTAATAATTTGGAATGGAAGCTATAAGAAACTAATACATGTAGTAAGTTAAAGACAGATACTCTAAAACCTAAGTGTTAGTTGCTCAGTCGTGTCCAACTCTTTGCAACCCCAAGGACTATAGCCCACCAGGCTCCTCTGTCCATGGGATTCTCCAGGCAAGAATACTAGAGTGGGTTGCTATTTCCTCCTCCAGGAGATCTTTACAACCCAGGGATCGAACCTGGCTCTCCCGCATTGCAGGCAGGGTCTTTTCTATCTGAGCCTAAAGCAAACCATAAAATAATACAGAAAAGAGTTGTAACCAGTGACCCAAAAGTAAAAAGGAGCTAAAATGGAATTTTAAAGATACCATGGGAGGTGAAGAAACGGGGACCATTTGCTTCTATTCCCAATACTGAGAAGTATGATTAAGAGAACAGCGGTCAAACTGCAATCAAAGCTGTCTAACAGACAGTAACCCAGGAGTCAGTTAAATTCAAGGAATTTGCAGTAGTTTGGGAGAGATGCACTAAGGTATTTTCCTTTGTGAGGAAGAGTCATAGAGTTGTTCTAAAAGACAAAAAAATATTAATGTCCCTTCATTTCCCTCTACTCAGTGCTTAAGTTGCTCCCTCCCCAGATGCTTAGGTGTGTTTTTTTTCCGTCTTTCCAGTGCCACAAAATTCATGTGTCCCATTCCAGAAACTATAACTACGTCTTTCCAATAATCCTTTACTGTCACCCAAACTTTTTATCTGGAAGTATCAGTCAGGAGCAAGAGGGACAAGAGGAGTTTTATAAAACTTATAAAGATCCATTATGTCTCTGTCTTTCAGCCCATGAGGGCCAATATAGGGGAGCATACAGGCAAATGGCAGGACAGTACATGCCCAAATACTATGCAGTGCTTCATCTGTGACTTCTCATGGGATTTTTCTATCTCAGGGAACTTTTACTAAGAGGACCGGGGTGCCCTTATGACCAAAACCCACTTCAAAAAGAAAAAAAACTTTGAGGCTTTTTAATGTCATCTTTGAAAGGATCTAAGATTGGCTTGATAGAATTCAAAAGTTGAGCTGTAAGAGGGCCAAGCTATTCCCATCAAATAGCTTGTGAAAAGGAATAGTTCTGCCTAGAGTTCTGAACCAAACTATCTTTCACAGCACCCTAGGAAGAGCTATTCCTTCCTTTTCACACATCCGACTCCTTAACAAATAGTATGTGTGCCTTCCTTTTATCTCCCAAGCTAACCAGTCAAAGTTCTGTAAATTTGCAAGATTTCTACTCAGAGCAGACATAAATTTCCCTCTTTTTGCATTTGGCATAGGTGAGTGTCACTGTAATTATTGTCTGAAAAGGATCAGAACTTTCCTCTAAGACAGGATGAATCTTAGCATTGGTTAGGATGGGTGCGAGGCTGATCATAGGGACCCTCTAGCCCTTATCCCAAGGATAACAACAATCAAGTCACTGTTCAGACAGCTGCCTGTGAACCTGCTTCCCAGTGTTCAGTCCACAGCCTTATCCCTAGTTCCTCCTCAGTGAGAGAATAGAGGATTATTTACTGCTGGATTGAATAATATCAGTCCAGTTCAGTTCAGTCGTGTCCGACTCTTTGCGACCCCATGAATCGCAGCACGTCAGGCCTCCCTATCCATCACCAACTCCCGGAGTTTACCCAAACCCATGTCCATCGAGTTGGTGATGCCATCCAACTATCTCATCCTCTGTCGTCCCCTTCTCCTCCTGTCCCCAATCCTTCCCAGCATTAGGGTCTTTTCCAATGAGTCAACTCTTCACATGAGGTGGCCAAAGTATTGGAGTTTCAGCTTCAACATCAGTCCTTCCAATGAACACCCAGGACTGATCTCCTTTAGGATGGACTGGTTGGATCTTGTTTGCAGTCCAAGGGACTCTCAAGAGTCTTCTCCAACACCACAGTTCAAAAGTATCAATTCTGCGGTGCTCAGCTTTCTTCACCATCCAACTCTCACATCCATACATGACCACTGGAAAAACCATAGCCTTGACTAGGTGGACCTTTGTTGGCAAAGTAATGTCTCTGCTTTTTAATATGCTATCTAGGTTGGTCATAATCTTCCTTCCAAGGAGTAAGCGTCTTTTAATTTCATGGCTGCAGTCACCATCTGCAATGATTTTGGAGCCCCTAAAAATAAAGTCTGACACTGTTTCCACTGTTTCCCCATCTATTTCCCATGAAGTGATGGGACCAGATGCCATGATCTTAGTTTTCTGAACGTTGAGCTTTAAGCCAACTTTTTCACTCTCCTCTTTCATCAAGAAGCTCTTTAGTTCTTCACTTTCTGCCATAAGGGTGGTGTCATCTGCATATCTGAGGTTATTGATATTTCTCCCAGCAATCTTGATTCCAGCTTGTGTTTCTTCCAGCCCAGCGTTTCTCATGATGTACTCTGCATATAAGTTAAATAAGCAGGGTGACAATATACTGTTACTAAATCCAAGGACTTTTTTCAAATCATGTTGCTGTTTTCAGTCACTAAGGTGTGTCCGACTCCCTGAGACCCCATGGACTGCAGCACACCAAGCTTCCCTGTCCTTTACCATTTCCCAGAGTTTGCTCAAACTCATGTTCATTGAGTTGATGATGCCATCCAGCCATCTCATCCTGTGTCACCCCTTTCTCTTCTTGCCCTCAATCTTTCCCACTATTATAATCCTTTCCAGTGAGTCAGTTCTTTGCATCAGGTGGCCAAAGTATTGGAGCTTCAGCCTCAGCATCAATCCTTCCAATGAATACTCATGGTTGATTTCCTTTAGGATTGACTGGTTTGATCTCCTACGAGTCCAAATCATGTTAAATGGACTAAATGGACTGTGGAGAGGCTCTTGTATTCCCTATTCCAGGAAGTCATGTCTTGTTAGTATTCCATCTTTGTCAATGAAACTGCCAACAACTGGGAAGGGTCTACAGTATCATTAGAAAACTTGCTTATTCATTAGGAAACAAGTCAGCATACCACAGTATCATAGATCCTGGCAGAAGCTATGAAACTCCTGTGCCCAAGTCAAAGGAAAGTTTATTAATCATAGCAATAGCAGCAGCCAGAATAGTAACACTTGTGCTCCTTCCCAAAGCCCTGACTCCTACAAAGCAATTGTGGCCAGCTGATGCTTATAGAGTTGAACTGGGTTCCTTGAGAGGAATCCTGTTTAGGAAAGCCCTATCTTTTCTCCCCCTCTGGGAACTCACCTCTCTGAACCTCAAGGAAGGTCCTTGTCTCACACCTTCCCAAAGACTGTGGGGTAGAATGACTAAAACTGTTCAGCTCGTAGCCCCACCCATGAGCTTCCCTCCACCCTATCCCTCATCTTTTCTGAAAAACCTCATCTTTTTTCAATGGGAGACATTGTCTTTACTATCATGATGAGTCAACAAACCTGCCCTCTGCCCCAAAGAGGGATGTTAAATTTCTAAAAAATATTTGCTATACAAATATCCTTGAAAAGATAGTCTAAAAGAAAAAGGTATGAATAGAAACTTGAAAGACTGATGGAGAATTCTAAAGTCACAGTGAAATATCATTTTTCAAGATTTAGAAGTTTTTTTTGTTAAGTTTCACTCCTAGTCAACAGAACATGCTGTCCTTGGATCCTTAGTAAAAGCTATGTATATAATAAAGCTAAGTTTATAATAGTTCCTTCTAGGGAATATTAAATATATGTAGATGTACAGCCAGGACATGAAAGCAACCTATATGCCCATCAACAGATGAATGGATAAAGATGCAATGGTACATTTATACCACAAGATATTACTAGCCATTAAAAGGAACGAATTTGAGTTAACTGTAATGAGGTGGATGAACCTGAAGCCTCTTATACGGAGTAAAGTAAGACAGAAAAACAAGTATCGTATATCAACACATATATATGGAATCTAGAAAAATGGTACTGATTAATCTAGTAGAGAACGGACTTGTGGACACAACAGAGGAAGGTGAAGGTGGGACAAACTGAGAAAATATCATTGACATATATACACTACAATGTGTAAAATAGGTAGGTAATAGGACATTGCTAAGTAACAAAAGGAGCCCAGCCTGGAGCTCTGTGATGACCTAGAGGGGTTGGATGGGGGGAGGCTCAGGAGGGAAGGGATATATATATATATATATATATATATATATATATATATATATATATATATATATATATTATATATATATATATTTATATATATATATAAAGGAGCCTGGTGGGCTACTTACAGTTCATGGGGTTGCTGTATATACACATCATATATACAATGGGCCAATTCACAGTCATGAAATTAAACTCATTTTCATAGACTTAGAACATACCTTTTCATATGGGAGATTTAAACTTGCCTTTAATATCAGAATGTTGAAACACACAACTTTACATATAAGTCTTAAAGGGTCTTTGAACCATTAACACTGGAAGCACATAATAGGAAATACACTTATACTTGTACAAGTAATAAAATAGTTTGTTTCAAAAGGCCCCTGCTGCTGAGGTTAAAATCTACCACATAAGTCTATAGTCTTTTATTTCTCTCCTTCAGTTTCAAGGGTATTTGTTGCATTTCATCCCATCTGTGAAACGTTCGTATGTGGAAAATTCTGATAGAGATGGGCATACCAGACCACCTGATCTGCCTCTTGAGAAACCTGTATGCAGGTCAGGAAGCAATAGTTAGAAATGGACATGGAACAACAGACTGGTTACAAATTGGGAAAGGAGTACGTCAAGGCTGTATATTGTCACCTGCTTATTTAACTTATATGCAGAGTATATCATGAGAAATGCTGGTCTGGAGGAAGCACAAGCTGGAATCAAGATTGCCGGGAGAAATATCAATAACCTCAGATATGCAGATGACACCACCCTTATGGCAGAAAGTGAAGAAGAACTAAAGAGCCTCTTGATGAAAGTGAAAGAGGAGAGTGAAAAAGTTGGCTTAAAGCTCAACATTCAGAAAACTGAGATCATGGCATCTGGTCCCATCACTTCATGGCAAATAGATGGGGAAACAGTGGAAACAGTGGCTGACTTTATTTTTCTGGGCTCCAAAATCACTGCAGATGGTGATTGCAGGCACGAAATTAAAAGACGCTTACTCCTTGGAAGGAAAGTTATGACCAACCTAGACAGCATATTGAAAAGCAGAGCCATTACTTTGTCAACAAAGGTCTGTCTAGTCAAGGCTATGGTTTTTCCAGTGGTCATGTATGGATGTGAGAGTTGGAGTATAAAGAAAGCTGAGTGCCGAAGAAACGATGCTTTTGCACTGTGGTGTTGGAGAAGACTCTTGAGAGTCCCTTGGACTGCAAGGAGATTCAACCAGTCCATCCTAAAGGAAATCAGTCCTGAATATTCATTGGAAGGACTGATGCTGAAGCTGAAACTCCAATACTTTGGCCACCTGATGCGAAGAGCTGACTCACTGGAAAAGACCCTGATGGTGGAAAAGATTGAGGGCAGGAGGAGAAGGGGACGACAGAGGATGAGATGGCTGGATGGCATCACCAACTCAATGGACATGGGTTCGGGTGGACCCTGGGAGTTGGTGATGGACAGGGAGGCCTGGCATGCTGCGGTTCATGGGGTCGCAGAGTCGGACACGACTGAGCGACTGAACTGAACTGATCTGAACCACCGAGTGAAAAAAAAAAAGGAAATGAAACTAGTATGTAGAAAATTGGCTTATATATATATGCGGACTTCTTAGTTATCTGAGTAATATATTGAATTCAATCCCAGGTGCAGCCAATTCTTCCAAGAATTTTCTTAAGTCAGTTTACAATAGTTCTTATTAAAGAACATTAGATAATAGATAATAATAAACATTTTTATAATCCCTAGTTCAACTTTTTTCCTTGAAATTTCAGTTTCTGTTTTGCTCTTTGTAGCTATACCTTGTTTTGTTAAACTGCAAAGAACGATTCCTAGGATTCATTTTAACTAAAGGAACTTATTTCCAATCAACACTTCACAAAATACGCTTTTTTATTTTGTGGGCTGGAGATCCTCGAAAACATCGAATACTTTGGAAAATAGGGGTACCTTAAACCAATCACATGGGATCCCCAGGTAAAGAATTCCAGTGGTAAAGAATCGGTCTGCCAATGCAGGAGACGCAGGAGAGAAGGCTGGATCCCTAGGTCGGGAAGATCCCCTGGAGAAGGAAATGGCAATACACTGCAGTATTCTTGCCGGGAAGGGAAAATCCCGTGGGCAGAGGAATCTGGCAGGGTTCTGTACGGTAGCAAAGACTCGAATAGGAATGAGACCACACACAGCACAAATTAATCACACAGCCGAACTCTGCGGCTACGGGCATTCCATGCATCCTCTCGTAATCAATTCTATTCAGAATTAAGAATCACTGCAGAAGCGATGCTTGCCCGCCAGCCTGAACTTGACAATTGAAACACTCCTCCCTTTTGTGCAGCAAACGGCAGCTCCTCAGAGTAACTGTAGTCTGTATCCAGGTTTAAGGACCAGGAAGGCTCCTGCTAGACAACAGAAACTCAAGAAAGGTAACTCAGCAACAGCTTCTAAACAGGAGGACACCGGAAGAAGCGTTCTTCCTGGGAAACTCCGCGACTTCCCCGCACACCCCCGCTTTCCGCCCCTCCGGTAGCTCGGAGCCCACCCACCGGAAGTGAAACTGAGGAAACGCCACATCGAAGGCGTGGGCTGACGTAAGCGCGCTGACGTCCGGCGCCGTTCTTCCGGCGATGGGTGGTCCACAGATCGGGAGGGGAGGCGGAGCGGAGGCGGGGCTTGGGGCTGGTTGAGGCTCTGGTGGGTAGGTGGGTTCAGACCGAGGGGACTACGGGTCGGCGTTGGGCTCAGTGGGCTCGAACAAAGGACTCTCGGCCAGGGACTCGGCGCAGTGCCTTCAGACGGGTAGCTGAGCGGCAGATCGCGGCTTCTCCGCCAACCAGTGCCCTCGCCGCGCGGTCCCAGTCGGCTTTACCTCGGTGCTCCACGGCCAGTCCCGCGGTGGGGGGCCCGGCGCAGCGGCACCTGCTGCTGAGGGACCCCGCGGCCCGCCCAGGTGCTCATGATGGGGCTGATCTTCGCGAAACTATGGAGCCTCTTCTGTAACCAAGGTGAGAAGGATGGAGCTGCGCAACGGCTCGAATCCGAGGCAGAGTGTCTAACTGCTGGAGGGGACAGCTGTGTTGGGGGTTAGGGGAAGGTAAGGCAGGGCCCTCGGTGGACACAAATGTTCTGAGACGCAGAGAAGTGGCTTAGTCAAGGGGGCGGGTAGAAACTCACTGTTTTAGGTTGGAAGAAGCTGCAAGTGATGGTTGCGAGAAATGAAAAGTCAGAAGAGGGGGCTTTTGGTGTACTGGGATCCAAACCAAGAATTTTACCGAAGGAAAGCGGAAAGCAACCTGATGATACCCGGAGGCATTTGGAGGGTCTTTTCCTGTCCTAATTAAGTATCCTAAGTCTTGCCCCAGGATGTGTTCGCCCAGAAACCTATCAACTTAAAAAAAAAAAAAATACGTTACTAGTGCTGCTTTTTTTTCCGCCCTGCTCTTTTATCCAGTTCGCCGTCACGTTCTGTCTGATTTCGCCTGCTTTCCCGGACTTGGGAATGAATTGAGATACACGGGTTTCTGGAAATCTTCGTCCTAAACCCTTTATTCTTTTCTTCGATATTGAAAAACTCAATGCTTTTGGTTCTGTGGAGGATATTGCGTGTCCGTAATTAGTTTAGAAACTGGTTCTGAGATGTCTAAAAGTTGCAAGTCCAAACGGCCAAGAAGTTGTAAAACCTGTTCTCAGAGTGAATGAGACGTGATGGCTTCTGAAGAGAATATACCCAGACAAAAGGGCCGGCTATAGGTAAAGTTGTAGGCATTCTTTTAACTGTTACCTCAATAATTAAAACCAGTTCTAAAACAGTTTTATTTTGCATTTACCATCCGGGCATAATAAAAGCCAGTGTTTTATGATAGTACCAATCAGTTACTGCTAATGTGATTTATTTTTTTCTGGATTTAAGAAGTTAGGAGAATGAAATGACATTAGTCACTTGTTCTGTAGATCGATAAGAATACTAAAATATTCTTTTTCAAGGTTACAAGTTAATAAAGATGGATATATGCCTACACATATACGGGTGTGTATAAACGAAATTACTGCAGGTTTCAAAGTGGCCAGAGTTTTAATTCCATATGGATATCATCCATAATTTTAATACATTATTGTTTCAGCAGTGTATGTTTTCTAATCCTCATTACATGAATTTACTGTGGAAAGCAACATTTTAAGACATGTTTGAAAGTATAGAGATTAATAATCACCTGCTTATCTTTTCTCATAGTTTAAGAGTCCTCTCTGTGTAATTTGTCCCATTCCCTTTTCTCTCCTTTCTGTTTTATTACTGTTGCTTATCATTTTTTTATAGATTTTTTGTTTGTTTGTTTGTGGACTATTTTTAAAGTCTTTATTGAAGTTTTTACAGTATTGCTTCCATTTTATGTTTGGTCCTGGGGTGTGTGGGACCTTCGCTCCCCAACCAGGGCTTGAACCCGCACCCTCTGCATTGGAAGGTGAAGTCTTAACCACTGAACCGCCAGGGAAGTCCTTGTTTATCATTTTTTTGAGGCATCTTAATCAGACTAGAAGGGAATGAAGGATGAAGAGGGAAAATTCAGGAGATGATGAAAGACATTCAATGGGCTACTTCTGTAAGTCACATAATTGTTTCATCCTTTTAAATTCCCATTACTATTTATGAATTTTTCTTTTCCTTTAACTTTTTTGTTTAGAAAATTTAGAACTACGTAATGGTTATTCTGTCATTTTATTCATTCATACAACTAACATTTAGTCATAGGCCATAAAGCCAGACATAAGATTTAGGCATAGGAGAGACAAAGGTTAAAAATAAACAGAAAAGTTAAAGTTAATCGTAGTTACTTGCTCTCAAAGTACTCAAAAAAGATGCAGCATGGTAAATTATTTCACAGATAATGTAATAAAAGCATGGTGATGGTCACCAAGAAGGAAGCAATAAATTTTTTCTCAGGTCGTCCTAGAAGACATTACAGGAAAAGATATACTTGGCCTTTAGTGATAAATAGGTGTTTACGAGGGATGCTAAGCAGTCTGAGTAGAAGGACTGATATGCAAATGAGAGAGGAATGAAATAGTTGGGTACAGTTTTGTTTGGCTGCATCTTAGTTTGCCTGTGGGGGAGTTAGAGGAGATGAAGTTGGAGAAGTAACCAAGAGAACCAGATCACAGAAGGCCTTGTGTGTAGACCTGCTAGCCACAGAGCCCTTCAAGAGTTTGATCCTTGTATGTTATTTTTAGAGCAGAGGAATAATATGATCAGATTGATACTGTAGTTCTGTATTTTTACTTTCTATTTGTATCATCTGACAATCTCAGCATTTTCCATTTTCACTGCTATGACACATCCAGTGATACTCCAATCACTCAGTCTTGGTTGCATATTAGAATAATATGCCCAAGGCCCCACCTCAGACCAGTTGAATCAGAAGGGGGAGGAGTGGCCCTGGGCATCAGTGCCAAGATGACTGGAATATAAAGATGGAATCGAGGACTGTTTATCTTGCCTTAAATAGTCCTTTCCCTTATCTTTCTTCCAAAGTTTGTTTCCTATAGTATTTTAGAGCACCAGGCATCTTCTCATAAACGTGATACATTTCTGGGAATAAGTATACTAACACCACGTGTTGGCTAGATAAAGCTATGACAAAGGGCATGCTTAACCTCTGATTTTTATGTTTCCTTATTTTAAGCTAGGAGACTGATTGTTTCAATGCACTTACCAATGAAGGAAGTAATTTTAAATCTGATTATCTTTGCAAACTATTGAATATATCTTTGTGGTTGTTTATGTATTTTGCACAAGCATACCTCAGAGATAGTCTGAGTTCGGTTCCAGACTACCAAAATAAAGCGAATATCACAAAAAAGCCAGTTACACAATTTTTTTGCTTTACCAGTGCACATAAAAGTATGTTTAGGCCATACTGTAGTCTATTAAATGTACAATAGCATTATGACTGAAAAACAATGTACATATCCTTATTTAATTATTGCTGAAAATTGCTAGCCATCATCTGATAATGCAGGATTGCCACAAACCTTCAATTTGTGAAAAATGAAATACCTGTGAAGTGCAATAAAGTGAGGTTATGCCTGTATAAAATACATATGTGGCTATCTGTCTTTAGATCCAGCTCAGAAATGGAGCACTCTTCTTTTTTTAAAAACTTTCTTAACTCTCTTAGAGGGTCTGTTTCTCTATGTGTTGTCACCACCATACAGTTGGTCATCAGTTATTTCTTATTTTACCCAGAGTTAGGAATGAGTGGAATATGATTTTAATTGTAGTTCATTTTCAGAACCAAAGAACAATGACATTTTAATTTCATTAACTCATCATTTCCTTCTCATTGGTTAATTTCATGCTATCATTTTGAGCAATGATAGCCAATTTATATGGCATTGTTACTGTTCTTCACTTCTGATGGCTTACATCTGATGTCTCCTATTAGTATTTTGCTCTTAATTCTGGATTTTTTGCTCGTTTCAAACACACCAGACTTAAATTTATCACTGTCTGCCCCATTTTCTAAAACCTGCTTTATCCATACCTTCAAATGGTTCAGATTTCTGATCAAATGTCATTCCTTCGAGAGCCCTTTCCTTCCCTGACCACTTTTACCCCAGCATTCACTGTCTTTTTACGCCCCTTGTTTTTCTGGGTAACACTTATCACTCCCTATAATCATATAAGTTTGGTTGTTTACAGTACTTTGTTTCAGTAGAAATGAATTCCTTGAGGCATGAACTTTGTCTTATTTGTTATTGTATCGCCAATATAAAAAAACTTTTCTTCAATTTTTTTGTTTTGTTTTTCAAACAATAATTTTATATCAAAATAACACACTTTTTAAAAAGTTATATAGTCCTAAAGTCTGTAAATGATGTGTATTAGTCAAATCACGTTTCTGGATAATATGCATATTCTGGATAATATGGAAATTTTAAACATAATTTGAGGTTTTTAAAGAATTGAGGTATAATCAACACATAACATATTTGTTACAGGTGTACTAATTATTTATCTTATTGTGGTAGGAGAGAAATTAGTATTTTTATACCCTTTAACCTCATTATTCCAGGATAGTATTTTGGGTTAATCCACACCCTGTCTTTTCGTTTTTGTGACTGTAAAGTTTTGTTACTACTGAGCTGCAATATGCTATAATTATGTTTCCCATTTTTCTACAGCTTTTTCCTCCCTTGAATAATCACATCTCATTGCCTTAATTTTCTTTGTGCATGCTGTGTGCTAAGTCACTTCAGTTGTGTCTAACTCTTTGTGACCCCCATGGACAGTAGCCCCGCAAGCTCCTTTGGCCATGAAATTTTCCAGGCAAGAACAGTAGAGTTTCTACATCACACCCTATCATGATATAGCCTTCCTACTCGCCCCCTCAGTATTCCATCCTGTTCTTAGTTGGACCTGTTTCTCCTCTTTGATTGCTATAGTGCTATTCTGAACTTGTCTTTGCTATCATTCTAGGAATTTCCTTTGCTTTTCCATTTTATTAGAAATTTCTTTTTCTTCTTATTTCCTGGCTGTAGTCCTTGATGAAGTACATCCTTCAGAAATTTCCTGCAAAGGTGTCCAAAGTGATAATTTTTTGTGTGTGATTCCAAATACCTGAAAATATCTTGGCCTGTCCTCATTTTTTATTTATACTTGGGCTGGATATAGAATTCCAAGTTGGAAAGCATTTGTTTCAGAATTTTGAAGCTATTACTGTCTTCCAGCTCCCAGTATTTTTCATTCTAGGATATCTGTTTTCTTTCTTCTTAAATTTAGGATTTCTTCCTCTACTAATATGTAAATCTTACTGGTCATATGGTACTAAATGTCCTTTCCATTTTTCTGTCTTTTGAGTGTGTTTGTGTATGTGTGTGTGAGATAGTTCTGGGATATTTCTTTGTCTTCCAATCCTATTGACTATTTTTAGCTGTTATACTTCTAATTTATAAAAACTTATTATTTGCTAAATGTTATTTTGTTGTTGCTGTTCTTACGTCATTGCTTCACAATGCTATGTCTTCTAAGTGTCTTAGGTTTGTTTCTGTTTCTATTTATTTTCTGTTTCTGTGTATTTACCCTGGAAGCTTTCCCTATAGATCTGTTATAAGTAATTCCATTGTATGAATATACCACAGTCTGTTTATTCATTTGCATCATGATGGGTTGTTAGATTGTTCTAAAGTGGTTTTGCTATTTTTTTTTTTACTTTTACCAGCAACATTTGAGGCTTCTACTTATCTTTACCAACATTTGGTGTTGCCAGTATTTTAATTTTAGCTATTTTGTTGGGTGTGTAATGGTGTCTCATTTTAGTTTCAATTTGCATTTCTCTGATGACTTTTGGGTATTAACACTTCTTCATGTGCTAACTGGCCGTTTGTGTATCTTTCTTTGCAAAATGTTTGAATCCTTTGCCCCGCCCCTTTTTTTTGGGGGGGGGGGGTCAAAAAACTTTTTATTTATCCTGGAATTGTACTTCCCAGGTGGCACTTGTGGTAAAGAACCCTCCTGCCAATGCAGGAGAGGTAAGAAACATGGGTTCTATCCCTGGGTTGGGATGATCCCCTGGAGGAAGACATGGCAACCCACTCTAATATTCTTACCTTGGAGAATCTCATGGACAGAGGAGCCTGGTGGGCTGCAGGTGGACACAACAGAAGCGACTTAGCATGCATCCTGAAATTAAGTCTTCTGTCAGATGTGTTTTGTGAATATATCCACCCCCCCACCCCCAACCCCCCAGCCTATGACTTCTCTATTCATTTTTTAACGGAGATTTTTGCTGAGTGGAAGTTTTGGTTTTGGTGAAGTCTCATTTCTCTATATATTATTATTTAAGTGATTGTTACTTTCTATGTCTTGTTCCTTTCATCTAGAAGCTTTAGATTTGATGCTTTGGTCTGTGAGCCATCTCAGATTGTTTTGAGCTTATGATGTGAGTAGGGGTTGGGATTCATTATTTGTTTTTTTTTAATGGGATATTTGTCCCAGTAGAATTTACTGAAGACTTTTTTACCCAGTTGATTACTTTGGAGTCTTTATTGAAACAAAGATATTTCTTATTGTTAGTCACTCAGTGTCCTGACTCTTCCTGACCCAGGAATCCAGCATTGCAGGCAGATTCTTTACCCTCTGAGCCACCTCTTACCTCTAGACTTTCTCTTCTCTTGCAGTGACTTCCTGATAAATTTTAAAGCTGGTATTAGTCCCGCCTTTGTTTTGTTAGATCTTTTCAAAGAAAAGGTTTTAATTTTCTCTTTTATTTCTTTGTTTCTGTTTCACTAATTCTTGTTTCTCATTTCCTCCCGTCTACTTTGAGTTTCCTTTCCTCCCCTCCCCCCACCTTCTTAAGGGTTGCCTGGGTGCTGCTCCAGTATTCTTGCCTAGAGACTCCTGTGGACAGAGGAGCCTGGTGGGCTGCTGTCCATAGGGTCGCATAGAGTTGGACACAACTGAAGCAGCTTAGCATGCATTGGAGAAGAAAATGGCAACCCACTCCAGTATCCTTGCCTGGAGAATTCCAGGGATGAAGGAGCCTGGTGGGCTGCCATCTTTGGGGTCGCACGACTGAAGCGACGTAGCAGCAGCAGCAGGGTGTCATTGTTTTTATCTCTTTTTCCTTTCATATATAAACATCTTAAAGCTATAAATGTTCCTCTTATGTACTGCTTTGGCTTTATTCCACAGATTTTAATATATTGTATTGCATTCAGTTTTAAGAAAGGGTAAAATGTTCTCATATTTACCCACATTCCTGTTTTTCATGTTTTGAATTTCCATCTTGTAATAATTTCCTTTCAGGCTAAAGGAACTACACTACCATTTTTGTAAGTGGTTTTGCTGGTGAATCAGTGCTCTTAGTTTTCTCTCATCTGAAAATGTCTGTATTGCCTTCATTCCTAAAGTGTATTTTTGCTGAAAATAGCATCTTGAGTTTTTTTTTAACTTCATAGGCCTGTAATTTCTTAATCTATAAAATATGCAAGGTGGTCCAGGTCAGTATTTTTGTGCATTTTTGGAGACCTGGGTTCCTCAGATCTGCCGTATAGGTAACACATTCGTTGATGAAGAGGTGGGAAAGAAGGAGCAGATAAAGCTATGATATTTTATGATTCTATAATAGTATATTACAGGACAGGGTTTTTTAATGGCTCTCCTTTTTGCCCTCTCCAAGAGGCAGACTGTGCCTCATTGCTGTCCAGGCCGTCAGGTCTCAGGTTGTGACATCATATCCTCTGACACGTTACTCCCTACCTATTGCGATAATGCAAACTTATTTTCTGTACATGCAGTATTTTAAATATTCAAGTCACTGAATTTTGGCATAGGACATCTTTATTTGTTTAGTTACATAGTTGTTCACATTCTCTGTGTTCATAGAGGGCTTGTTCTCGTTATATGATAATTTTAGTGCAGCTATTATGTATCTAGAAGATAGCAATCCCTATTTCATGATATTTAGGTGGCTATCTTTTGTCTTAAGATTAAAAGTTGGTCATTTTATCAGTTATATTTTAATAATATCCAATTTTAGCATGATAAAATATTAACATTATTTCACTGTTGATTATCTCAGTATTTAGTGCCTCTCCAATACTTTTTTTTGCGTTAGTCCATTTTCATTGTTTAATAGTCTATGCTAAAACTACAAATTCTATTTGTTATCCTTACTAAAACTACAAATTGAGTATATAAAAATTTTTTTAGTTGGATAAAGGGAGAAACTTTTTCTGTTGGTTTTTTTTCCTACTTATTTTTTTGAGGTTCCTTTTTTCTTCATATTTTTCCTGTTAGCCATTTTGCCTGTATTTGTCTACAAGCCAGTGAGTGTACTAATTAAACAAAAGCTCTATGATTGAGCATTTTCCTTCATTTTATATAGATAAACCTGATTTGTGCTAGGCTCTGGAGATGCGTCAACTAGTAGCATTGGAAACATTATTCTCAGACCTTTGTTGAGGGTAGAGGTGCAGCTTGGTCTCCTGGAAGAGATTTCTAGTGAAGTAAGATCCCCACAGAGACCATCTCATGGTGTGTGACACAGTTCTAAAACGTTTGGATTCCTTGTCATTCTGACTGTTATGGCTTAACCCCAGAATTGCTTGGTTTTCCACACACAACCATGCCCAAAACACACATTCCTTTCCCTAAGCATGGGCAGCCTATTACTCTATGACAACATGTGTTTTAAATAAATAATGCTATCCGGAAACATTGGGGAAAAAACTGTAAATCTTAATTTAATTACATTTGTAAAGTCTATTTGAAATAAAGAATTTAGTGTTATTCATGTTATGGTTTGCCCTCTTTAAGCTTATCTGAAAATTAACTTTTGTATTCATGGAGAGTAGTTTGAAGAGCTGGAAGATAAGAATATATGGCTTACATATACATGTTGAAGAGAAGTTGCAGTTATAAAAATATACAATTGTATAATTTTCTCCTCATAACTTCAGAAATTTCAATTTTAGTGAAATGGAAATCTACTCCCTGCTCTGTAAATAAAAATGACATTAAAATATTTCAAGTTCATCTCAGAAGCAGCAGTTCACAGTTCGACCTTTGGCATAAATCCTTTCTTACCTTAAGTTGAGACTCACTTGAACCATAACTGATATATTTTGAAATTTATTTTTTAGCCTACTAGGTAAATAAATAATAAAAGTACATCTGTTTTAGTTGATTATTAAAGGCAAAGGAAATTGGTTTTAATCGAAGCTACTCTGCAGGAAATCACTGACAGTTACATAGCTTAGTCTCTTAGTTGATCTTTTGGGTTTCAGTACATAAAATAAGAACTGTATATGGCTTGTTGATTATACCTAACCAAAAAGACAGCAGTACAGAACAAACGCCCTGTGTCATATTTTGCAAGCGTGAGGGCCCCTTTTTAACATCAGGTAATACCATACACTATGGTAGTTATGCTTTTGATATGTATTGATGTGAAAATTTGATAGAGCACTGTGATTCAGTAGCTTCAAGAAACTTTATACTTGATTAATCTAGACACCCACCGGTGGACATTTAAAGCAGTGTGTTAAATGTTTCTGCTATGATAAGAAGAATATGTGTCACTTTCCATATTTTTCTCAGTATTCCTTTGAGAACTGAATTAAATCTTTGGTCATTGACATACTCAGGTAGCAGCTAAACACAGCAGAGGCATTTGGAAGAAGGAGGAAGAATTACGGTTGTGCATAGAATACAAACGGCTTATATTTTATACTTGGCTTTTTAGTTAAGGCTCTTTGAACTTGATTTTACTCTTATTATATAGAT
Organism: Okapia johnstoni; assembly: GCA_024291935.2. NCBI lineage: Eukaryota > Metazoa > Chordata > Mammalia > Artiodactyla > Giraffidae > Okapia > Okapia johnstoni. Next base: position 12,765,987 of record CM044324.1, read on the forward strand.
AATGTTATAGAGAACTTTCAAAGAAAAGATTTAAAATAAACTTTTGGTTATTTCATGCTTTTAAAAAGCACTTAGCTGTTCTTTTACTAATGGTGCTTTATTACATAGACTCAATTTTAATCTCAGAAGATAGGTCTCAGTTTACCTGAATGATAGATACACATCGCTTCATCATAAGACAGAGTTGAAATTTTATGTTTTGTCTTAATTGCTAGAATTGCGTATCACTGAGGGGGAAAGGAGTCTGAAAAGGTTAATCCTGATTAACCTGAAGTTGATTAAGCATTTGAAACGTCATACTCCATCTACCTTCGGTGTTTTCTTTCCTAACAGTTTAAACTCGGGGCCAGTCTTTCAAAATGATGGGTTATTTATGAGTTTACCATTACAAGTCTTCAGTACCATAATAGTGATTATAATACAACTTTAAAGCCAAGAGCAGGCATGTTTGCAAATGGCCCTGTGTGTTCACTTCAATTGCTCAGTAAGGATGGTATTATCTTTCCATACCCTTCTCCTGGCAGGAGTACTTAGGTTGAGTGCAACCTGAGTGGCTTTATATTAGTGGCTTCTTCTCATGTCCGCTAGGGCCACATGGTCTCCAAATCCTGGGCAGGTGGAGTTTCCAGCTGTCACCAAAATTTAGGGTATCTGTTCCTCCACTAATAAGAGTGCTGTCATTCTTGTACTGTTCTCAGGGACAGAAACAGGTCAATACTTCAAGACTGACTCCATTAGAAATTACGGGATACAAATCAAAAGTCAAAAAAAGAAAAAGAATGATAGTGAGTTAAGATAAGCAAACAAGTTGTATTTCTTTTTTTAAAAAGTAACTCCTGCCATAGTGAAAATAGCCTTTCTAGAGGACCATGTCATTTGTCTTGCAGTACTGCGGACAGTGCCTGTGTAGCATGCGGATCATGGGAAGATAGAGATGTTTTGTCACATGAGAACTTGTATGTGAATTATGGCTCCTCTTTTTGATGGGTGCAGTGTTGATACTATTTGATTAGATGTATAATCAGAATTTTGACATTCATCAGAGGTTACCAAGAGCATCAGGGATCTGATATGAAATGTAACAGATTCACTACAAATCAGGTGATTATGTGGCTGTTCTTAGGGCAGCTTCCTTACATACCCTGTTGAATTCACTGCCCTGGGAAAGAGGAATCATACATTCTGTATAGGTTAAAAGTCTAGCAAAGATGATATGTAAAGTATTTTCTGAATTCTAAGGCAGTTCCCAAATATCTACTACTTAACCGAATAATAAGCTGGGCCTTAAAAATGTGTTATGAAAGAAATGACACTTCTGACGCATGGCACCAGAGGAGGGAACTGAAGAGTTTTTTTTGTACGAAGAGTGGAAACAGTTGAAAAAGCATGAAAAACTCAGTAATTGCTTATTTGTCTGTAAATTAATGGGAGGAAAAAAGTCTGGTTGAAATTATGTGTCTTAAAAAAAAGAAATTATGCATCTTATTATTGACAGGGAATACTTTTCAGTTTTTTTGGATTTTTAAGTGGAAAGAAAAAAAAATCTTGGTATGTGTAGTTGGGAGAACATCCAACTGTAAAAACAACTTGATAAAAAACTAATTTGATTGGTAGAGAAGGCAAGCAGGTGTGTACAATGCTTTTTTTTAAACTTACATTCTAAGTCATGCTATCTCATCAAGATTAGTATTTGGGTTTTTCCCCCAAACTCAGTGTAAGTGACAAAGTTCTCTTGTGCCTGCATCTTCTATCTTCCAGATTCTTTTATAAGAGATAGAGAACGTCGTAACAGATTGCCTCACTTAAGACAAGTAGCCTTGATATCATTAAGTTTTTTTTCTGTCTGTATCTTAATCCAGGAATAAATATCCAGTGAATGATTCTCATTAGAAAGCTAACTAATAATCATTGTTGAAAGCGTGTAATTGAAGTACGTAGCAGTGTTAAATGTTTCTGGTTTGCTTTTTTTTTTGTAGAACACAAAGTAATTATAGTGGGACTGGATAACGCAGGGAAAACCACCATTCTTTATCAATTGTAAGTATGGGTATTTGATTAAACAGTTTTTATTTTCAATATTGGAGCTAATTTTGTATAATTAATAAGAATGAGATGCCATTATAAGGTGAAAACTTAAAACATACGGTTTTGTATTTAACCAAACACAAAATTTGTTAAGCAGTTTATAAGGTAAATTTGCTGTATGTTTGCTACAACCTTCAAAAACACTCATTTTTTTCCAGCCTTGAAAGAAAGAATTAATATTAAACTAAAAATAACTGAAGCACACATTCCTGTGAGGGAAGGATGGGATAAAGTACATTTTGCTGAGCTCTTCCCTCTCTGAAGCCCATGTGAATAGAATGATATCTTGAAGCTATTACTGCTCTCCTGACTAATAGCTCAGAAATTGTTTAACATACCCAGACTTGTCAAATCAAAAGAAATGAAGATCGCACCTGAAAATAGTGCTTTAGAGGCTTGCAACAAGAAGCTTGAGACTTCCATAGAAATACATTACTACTTTCAGGATATTTTAACAGCCCATCAATTCTCTTGTCAGACTGCCTCCCATTATCCTCTCAGTGCCAATGCAGTGATCCTTGTTAAAGAGTGGAAATGGATCCGTGTCCCAGTCATTTTAACAAATAATTATAAAATACAGTGTCCCATTGTGTGCTTCTTGTCTCTTCCCACCTCATCTTAAGTACATCAGCTGACAGCTCTCCAGAAATACTTCACTTAAGCAATGCTTAATGTTTTTTTCCGGCTGCTTTGCTGAAAAGCTACCAACTTACAGCATGTTGTTTCAGAGTTGAATAACTACTTGTTTTTCTTTAAAACATTCATCTATTGGTCGTTAGGTAATTTAGTATGCTTAGCCTTTGGACATTAGAAGTAAACATTTCAGAAACCTGTCATCATTGTTGAAGTAGTTTTGCAAATAGCTTAAAAAATATGTACATTAAACCCAAGGGAGAATTACAAGCTTCTTCCAACATAGTACTGACATATTATAGGCAGATACAGTTTGTTGAATTAATTGATTAATATAGCTTAACTGATGATTATGATAATACACGTGATATGAGCATCAGTGTATTTTCATTTGCCCATCGACTATAGTTTTGGTTGATAGACATCTAGTAATCTTTATGGCTGAGCCAAGTGTTAGCTTTCTCATGTAGACAGTCTTTAAAGTGATCTCAAGCCCTTGTAGCTCAGCTGGTAAAGAATCTGTCCACAATGCAGGAGACCCGGGTTCGATCCCTGGGTGGGGAAGATCCCCTGGAGAAGGAAATGGCAACCCACTCCAGTAATCTTGCCTCGAGAAGCCCATGGACAGAGGAGCCTGGCAGACTATAGTCCATGGGGTCACAAGAGTTGGACATGAATTAGTGACTAAACAACCACCATACTCGAGCCCAGAACAGGATGGCACATGGACTGTAGTTTTAGTTAATAGACATCCAGTAATCTTTATGGCTGAACCAAGTATCAGTTTTTTCACGTAGACAATCTTTAAAAAATGATAGCCTACTTACTATTCGTTGGTTACTACTTTACAAATATAGATGACACAGTCACCTAGAAATTTTCTCTTTCAGGATAGGGGGTTGGTTCTGCTCTAACTGATAAGAGGACATGGGACTATTGGAATTCTGGCCGCAAAAATGCACTCTCACACCACCACGCAGTTCTGCCCAGATCAAGCCTGTGGTTTATTCTATTAAAAGAACCAAAAAGCATTCCTTTAGTTTTGTTTGTCTAGATATTTGTTTGCATAAATGTTCTGCAAGGTTCTATTTTTGTTGCTAGTGATTACCATCATTGGTGCAAGTAAAAAAGATTGATTCATATAAAAATACAGAGATAACAGTTTCTTTGGGTTCTCAAGATTTACAAGAGTTTTTATGGTGTCTGTCTTTTAACAGCTTAATGAATGAAGTGGTTCATACATCTCCAACCATAGGAAGCAATGTTGAAGAAATAGTTGTGAAGAACACTCATTTTCTTATGTGGGATATTGGTGGTCAAGAGTCACTTCGATCATCCTGGAACACGTATTACTCAAATACAGAGGTATACTGAGGTTACTTCTGAATTTGAATGAGAAAGGACTAAGGGGTAAACCCAGAAAACAGATAGGATGTACAGAAGGCATAGTGACAGTTCCCTCTTAATAAGATTCTTCTTCTGTAAGGAATTTGAGGTTTTCAAATTAAAGAGGAAAGGCAAGTTGGAAGAATAATGGGAGCTATTACTAGTGGAGTGCTTACTGTTGTCTGGCTCTCTCAATTCATCCTCAGGCTAATAGTGTAATATCGCCACTGCTGGAGAAAAGTGGACACTAGGTTAGGCTATATAACCTTTCCCGACATTACAAGAGGCTGTGGTTAGGGGGAAATACAATATTTTAAGCATAATTTAATACAGGATTTTAAAATCACATGAATTGAACATTCACATTTTTGGTGAGATCTTACTTTAAATAAAAAGCAAATGATTTGCAAGCCATCCTCCCAGCATTCACTATCACTTATTTCATTATTTGAGTCAACCCAGGAAGCAAATCTGGAATACCTTTTATATTTGTGTTTATTTAATCTTTTTAGAGGCAAATTCTTTAAAAAAAAAAAAAAAGTACAGTGCTATTGAGAGAGGTTTATCTTCAGGAATACTAATGCACAATTGCATCTATAGTTTTTCTTTACAAAGAGGTACACCAAACCAGTTACTTTTTCTGTAATGAAACCTCTTAAAAATTGACTTTTTTTTTTTTTTTTTGGCGAAGGAGTTGCAGAGGAGGTGGGAGTATTGATGCAAGGAATTTTTGGTGAATAACGTCTTTTAAAATAAAAAAAAGACATAATATTCCTCTAGATTTATAATATAATAGCCTCTGTGTATATGTGTATATATTCTAGTGCAGTGTGTGACTGGTCAAACCATGATGGCATATCATAGATATTTAGCAGTTGTAGTAGTGCTTAGTTATTTTTATTTTCAAGGGGAGGATAGGTTGATAAGCTAATATTTATGGTTATAGGTTAGTTTAGTATATGTTTCTACATAACATAGTAAAATAACATTCTGAAACTAAAATGTATTAGGATAAGGAAAGAACAACATTTTAACATAGCTGTAATTTCTTCAAAGCTTGCAGTTAACTCCAAGTCTGAAAGGAGCAGTTACCTTTGGTGAATAGATCAAAGTTGCTTCTAGCTGATTCATATGTTTTGATAACATTACTAAATGGTAGTTTTTTAATTTGTTGACACAAAAAGACTTCACATTAGTCCAGAAAGACATACATTATTAGTGAGTCCACTTACATGAATTGTCCTCAGAAACTATTTCTACAAGAATATCAAAGTTACTACAAATAACTTTTTTGACCTTACATGTAGCACAGTAGCATAGCACATAGCATTTGCAGTCTTGGATTCTTTGGTAGAGATTTTATCTACATAGTGATTTTTGTTCACTTTGTTCACCCTTCTTATCTTGCTTATTAAATTAGTTACATGGAGGCATCATTCAAAAGCTGAAATGTCTCCATTTCAGTACAGCAAGTTACACCGTCATTGACTAATTTCGGACACCTTCCTTCTTTAACTTGCAGTTACTTCCCCGTATTCTGTCTATTCTGATTTTGCCATGGTTCTTATATTTATCCCCTGTTTTTAGATTTCCTTTTATCTCTTTATAAGCTCTTGTTTGTGCCCGGGTTGCTCTAGTTGTTTCTTTTCCCTAATTGTAAAGTCATTTGGACAATATGACTCTACCCTTCCTGTGTATTTGACTCCTCTTCTATAACCCTCAAAATGTTTAGTCTCATTTCTTTTTCTTCTGTATAAGATGTTCAATTTAGGGGTCCTTTCTCATTGTTATCCTATTTTTCTTATCAAAGATGCTTTATTTTGAATATGTAACACACCTTTATTTATACCATTACCAACAGCTTTCTCCTGTTCTCTTAGAATATTAGTAACATGCAAGTGTGTATATATATTTCCATTTAACACATTTTTCTTGCCCTTCTATTGTTAATATTTTATGTAAAGATTTTTTTAAATTTTTAGTGAGCTATTTAAATTACTCTGACTCTTTTTTAAGACTGTGACTTTCTTTTTTAAAAATACCTTTTACTACCTGCATTTTAAAATAAATTTTAGTATATATTAAGGGCATATTATATATTCAAATATCACTTTTAAAAAATAAACTCCAGCATGGTTTTTATTTGTTGAAGTTATTTTTCTTATTAACATTTGGATTTTACTGCTTGATGTGATACACATTCTTTATGATGAAAAAGCAGTAGACCAGTTTTATAGTGATGATGTTGCCATAGTAGAAAGTACTTCTAGCACTTAGAGTAGTTTTGCAGAAAACATGAACATCCCATTCAATTTTCTTCCTTTTTACTTGTCTTCTAGTTCATCATTCTTGTGGTTGATAGCATTGACAGGGAACGACTAGCTATTACGAAAGAAGAATTATACAGAATGTTGGCTCATGAGGTAAATTTTGAAAGCAAACATAAATGGAATAAGGTATCCATATACTGGTTTTGTTTTTCCACAAAGATTAATGTGCTCTGCTGTTGGTTATTTCTTTGTTAACAAAGCTTTGTATATCAAATTGATGAAAGTCATGAGGTCAAAAAATTTCAATATTTTATCAAACTTAAAACCCAACACATTAACCTGGAGACTGATGTTGTTAATTGAAAATAGTTTTCACAGTTAAAACTACTTATTATTCATACCTTAAAAAGTCTGATAAATTGTGGCAAGAGAATGGAAAATTTAAGATCTTTTCATCCCTACAGTTTATAATGGGCTACCCCTGGTGACTCAGTGGTAAAGAACCCTCCTGCCAATGCAGGAGATGAAGGTTCAATCTCTGGGTCAGGAAGATCCCCTGGCAGAGGAAATGGCAGCCCAATCCAGTATTCTTGCCTGGAAAATCCCATGGACAAAGGAACCTGGCAGACTACAATCCATGGGGTTGCTTAATTCTAAATAGTTCATATATACAAAAGACTTAGAAAGTAAAACATTTGCAAAGCTACCACTCAATAATAAGCTAGATATAAGATACCACTTATAAGATATTAAATACCTTATGAGATCTCTCCAATCTGATTTTCTTTCCTTCTCTCTGAGAGGATCCTGAAAGATTACACCATCCTAAAAGTAGTGAATATTATGCATATTATTATTGTGCACATTATTACTACAATTTTATGTACCCATCAACAACTACATAGTATTTTACTGTAAGTATATATACCACACTTGATCTGTTCTTCTGTTAATGAACATTAAAGTTACTTCCAGTGTTTTGGTAAACAGTTCTGCAGTGAACATTAATCGTTGAAATTCGGTTGGACAAAGAGTAATTAGTAGTATTGCCCAACCCTCACCTTCAGTACTCTCCTTTAAATTCTGGAGAGATTCTATAGTACTTGGCGGTATATACTATATTTACCTATTAGAGTATTGCTCAGATAATTTTAAGTCATTATTTCAGATTCAGGTTTATTTTACTTTTAGCTTGACCCATTTGACCCAACAACAGAAAAATAACTTTTAATATCTAGCTTATATTAGTTTAATGTCTTTGTTAGAGTGAATCATTAAATCATGGTTCTTTGAGGTCATTTTTTATTTCAACAAAAATTTTAAATTATTAGTGCCTGATTATTTTAAGGTAGAGAGAATTCATTATAATTGTTCCATAGGGCCTATTCTACCCTCCTGCTTCATTAGTTTTATTTTGAATTGTGATATTTGACATATTACAAATATTTCATTGGGGGAGAATAGATACATGTATATATATATGGCTGAGTCCCTTTGCTATCCACCTGAAACTATCACAGCATTATTAATTGCCTATACTCCAATATAAAATTAAAAAGTTAATAAAAGATTTCATGTTGATTGCAGGATTTACGGAAGGCTGCAGTCCTTATCTTTGCTAATAAACAGGATATGAAAGGGTGTATGACAGCAGCTGAAATCTCTAAATACCTCACCCTCAGCTCAATTAAGGATCATCCATGGCACATTCAGTCCTGCTGTGCTTTAACAGGAGAAGGGTGAGTGTGTGACTTCTTTCAGATTTCTCACAAGTGTTTTCCACCAACTTGCTTTCTTTGAATCCTGTTCCATTTTTGTTCTTATGGTGTCTCAGGTTGAAGTAATTTTACTCAATTGCTACTGTTAAATTACAGCTTAACTAAGTTACCAACAAATTTTTTGTAACTTTTAGTATAAATGGAATGTTTTACCAAAAAAGGGCAAGAACAAACTTTTGAAGAAAGTTTTTACAATCTAGATTTTCAGTTTTTCATTTCTTACTGTGTCATTCATTAACCTGGAGAAAACTAATGTAACCTGAATAAAAGAGGAAACTTCAAAGAAATTTCACATTTTCTGCAAGGGCTTAATTAAGTCTAAACTCCTCTCAGCTTTCCACAAGAGTGCATCTCTTTCTTATCAGGAGTCATTTTGGGAGGCACGCTTCTAAACAATGAACAATTAAGAAAAATGCCATTCTAATGTATTCCTCCTTTTCTAAGAGCTCATTTGTACATAGTAAGCTGAGGAGAACCCGTTGTTTTATATATGGACTACCCAGTTTATTTATAGGAACTTATTTATCCTCAAATCAAATTGACCTCATTATTTCTCATACTAGAAATAACTTGTAATATAGTAGCTATCTATTGATGTTTGGACCTATACTTGTAAAAGTATACTTATACTAGACTTGAAGGATGCTTTCAGTTTTTAAATATATAGTTTTTTTTATTTTGAAAAGACTTTTGCCTTCTGTTTCAGGTTATGCCAAGGTCTAGAGTGGATGACTTCCCGGATTGGTGTGAGATAACTTTTTTGCTCGAAAGAGACTCTATTTATTCTGTGACATGAACCTAGTACATTTGGCTGCTAAAGCAGCAGCATGTTTAATTAATTTATAACAACACAAACCTCTGTGAGCAACACTTGAATCAAGTGCAGCTGAACTGGAACATAAAAGATTTTTTCTTAACTTTTTTTTAATGCACTAACCTTCAGTTGGATAAACATAATATATAACTGTTTTCAGCAACAGAATTCTTCAGACTGCTTATTCTAATTATTCAACAGTTGCCTTTTAAGAAATATTTGTCATATGTTTAATGTTTTCTGGAGTATTGTAATAACTTTAATGACCAGTTTCTTTTCATTTCTTGACTGCTCCCTCCCCCTACCAGATAATTACCAATTGTGGAAATTGTCAGGTACTGTTTGCAAACTTACCCAGCACTAAATATTTGCTCCTTCTGTAAACCACTTACCTTTTGGACAGAACTTTATTATAGAGAAAGAAATATGCCTAAAAGATGTATATTTAAGAAGGAGGATGAAACATCATGAGACCTGCCTTTTAAATGAGTTGCTTTACCGCACATTATTGTCAGTCATGGAATAATTTTAAGTTTCTATTAGCATCTCAATTAAGAAGGCTGTCTATCTTAGAAGAATTAAGTTCAGTTTTCTGCCTACAACACGGGATTGGTTTTGGTTAAAAACTAACAATAGTAAAATATTTATTTCAAAGCTCAACTTCAATAGTAAATACTTTGATTAAATATGGTATTTTTAAGAATGTCACATTATTCAATGCATATATAACTATTGGAAATTCCTAAAATATACCAGCACTGAAAATATAACAAGGCACTTGAAATATATTTTTACTATCAATTACAAACAACTTTATTATCAGCAAAAAGTTCAACTATTTCATTTGCAAGGGTACCACATCTGCTTTGGGCAATAGCTAAAAAGCAGAAGAATAAACAGTTCATTTTATTTCTTAGAATTTGAGATTGTGTGATAGCATATCTACCACCAGCAGTATATTACTTAAAAAATCCATATGACTTTCCTTAAATCTGTTGTAGTGTAATAGGCTTGAAACAATTGCCATTTGTGTAATTATGCCTCGTGTTCTAAAATCTTTTACTGGATTATAGGAAACTGCTGAACTTAATCATGGCTTTTAGAATATTACTATGAAACTCAAGTTTAATATACTAATAACTTAAAAAAATTTTTTGCTAGTTAAAAACTCATAATCTAGCAAAAGTTTATTTTATTGGATAGCATTAAAACATTTTTAAGGCAGGGGTCTAATATGAACAGTAATCTAAATAGTGTGCGTACCTTAAGTGTGGGGGGGGAAGAATTGTAGTTTTGATCCTCTTTATTTCAAATGTGTGCTTTTGCTATAATGAAAGGGATAAAACACATACATAGAGAATAATACTTTATTTTTGCAGTATTCTTTCATTTGGGTCAAAAATAGGATTCAGTGTTCATAAAAATATCAATACCTATTCAAAAGTGATATTTTAATATTTTTACTGTAGGTTGTTTAAATTTTGCTGTTTTCAGGTATACTGGATTTATTATACTTAGTCTAATTAATTTTGTTGAATGTGATGACATTTTTCTGATTCCTATTTAGTGGTAGTACTCCCTAGAACTGGAAATCACTAGAGGAGAACTCTCTAGGCTTTGGGACCTAGTTGTTCATTAACCTTGTTTTCAACCTTTTTCTTAAGTGATCCTGTACCAGGTAGAGGGTAAATTTTGTTTTCAATATAATGTATAATCAGGAACAGGAGAGAAAAGTAAATAAGAATCAACACGGTGTGTATGTGGGGTAGAGTAGGGGCAGGAGAAATTATGAAAATCCCATTTACCTAAAGCACACTTTGCCAGAATTTCTATCTTGGGTTGTATAGTTTAGCCATGAATACTGGGGATAATTCTCTGAATTTCCTGAGAAAAATCATATTTAATACTCCTGTATTTGTTCTTATTGTGATATCTTTCTTCTTGTATCTAATAAGACTGGCTGGCTCCATTTTCTTCTATCAAATTATATGGTTATTTTTTTATATTACCACATCAGCATTATACTGAAAGTGTTAATAGTTGATTGTATTTTGTCAGACTACTAGTGTAGACTCAAGTTTTCTATTTGATCTTTAAAATACAATTTGTTTTATTTTCTAAATGCTTTTTTAAAAATATTTGTTGGTTCTGGATTAGAAATGATTTATGTTAGCTGTGTGTTGAAGATGAAATACATGTCCAGCTAGGTTTTGTGCCAACAATTGGGAAAAGTTCAATTAGAAAATTCATGTAAGACTTCTTAAGTTTTTTTATGGATTCTCATTTGATATTTCCTCTTGTAGTAATATGAAAACTGATTATCCTTTACTCCAAGAGAATGTTTTGACCCAAGCACGTATTTAACATTGAAGCATTCTGACATTTATTGAAAATCAGTCAACTACAAGATACTGTCTGATGCAAAAATGTAAATTGTGATTAGTGCCTTTATCTGTATTTTGAGATAAGTCCTCAATTTTGTATTATACCTGTTCTTTAGAAGTCATAACTGCAGCTCATTAATTTAATAATAGTTCAGGTTTCACCCTCCCCACCAATCCCTTAGTTGCCTAGCAAAATCTTTAATAAGTGGTAGAAGGCAGGGGGACCCACCCATGTTACTTGTGGGAGATTATTCTACATATTGTTTGTAATTTGAGATAAAGAAACTAAATTTAAGCAAATCTTTGGTTATAACTAAAATGTAACTGTTACCCTTGTAAGTTCAAGGCATTTTTCTTAATTTTGAACATGTTGCATTCTTCCTGTTTAAACCCGTCTTTCTTATCAAAGCCCATTTGAGAACTTTTAGAATTAATAAACCTTTTTATATGGGAACATAGCTGCGTATTTTGTTAATGTAATTTAATTCCTTAAAATTTGAAATAATATATCTATAATCTATTGAATAACATGATTAAGTACAAATTTTTGCTTTTAGGTTCTTTGTTAGTATGCTTCAGGTATAATTTTATTCTAGCTTCACTAGAGGAATGATGATAAATTGAAATTTCATTGTTAAAATTATTTTTTAAATGGATACTACTATTGTAACCATAGTCATTTTGATTAAGCATAAATTAACTTTCATTATCTTTAGCATAAAGAGAAAACAATTATTTTCCTATGGAAACTGTGAGTGATAATAGGCAGTGCTATAAACATTATTCTCTGAAGAGTTATGGGGAGCCACAAAGCAAAGAAAATTTTGAAACAATAAAAGCTTTATTTTTTAAAAAGTATTTTTGATGTAGTATCTTAGGATGAATTATAAATGGATTTGTCTCTGCCTAGAGCTCATTGAATTCTTAACTATGTAAAAGAATACCAGTTGGAAAAACGTACTGGTATTATACCTAGAATAGATTTAATTCTCTTGATATTTATCTTTGAAGACCAATGTTCTGAGCCTAACTATGGCTTTGGATCCAAAACATATTTCATACCTAGTTCAGTTCTAAAGGATCTTTTTTATCTCGTCAGGGTATAGTCACTTCACGATACAGCATGATGGCTTGTAGCCAGATAGAATGGCTATCTAAAGAAGTGGATTTGAATCTCAATTTGGCCGTGACCGGTTTGACCTTGGACAATTAATATTGTTCATGGCCACCTTACTACTTTTCCCATACTGAAGAAAACTAGAGCAGCAGTGCAACTTTTGGTTTTAAAATTCTGAAAGTTTATATACAACTATTAAAAACTGAAGGAAGAGAACAACACCCAAAACACAAAACACACCAACAAAAAAGAAACAAACCAGACAAAGGAAGGACATGTAATATGAAATTGCATTTATTTTAATCTATTATTTGATTCCCACCTCATTATCATTTCATTTAGTATATCAATACAATCAAATAAGAAAGCAAAGAATCAACTAGTAACTGCTACTGCACTTAAACTGAGCCAATAGTTAATGAAAATCCAAAAGAGAAAATAAGCCGCATATTGCTAAGAAGATATTTAAGCTATTTACAAAACACCAGTGTATACTGGGAAGTGCTCTCTTCTAGAAAATATCTTGCTTATTTTCTTGGCTTTTACTAATTGGATGGAAGTGGTTAGTTTGTTCAGAGCTTATTGGCTTTAGAGGATTACCCTGAAACTCCAGTTCTGTGTTGATTTTCCAGTATTGAGAGGATAGTGCAGCCAGGATGTCAATATTTTACAAATGTCTCTATAAATCTGTAAGTAGTTTATATTCAAAGTCAGTTTTTTCAGTAATGTCTCATCCTTATTCATTTAGCATTACTGTGAAGACTGGCATCTAAAAGCCAGGTCCCCAAAAAGTATTTTTTAAGTTTCAGGTAACCAGAGTTATACAGAGGAGGCCAATTAAAAAAATATATATTTTTAGCTGCTTTGTTTTAAATTCAAGATAGAAAAAATATTGTGTTTCACAGACCTAAAATCAGCTTTAAATATATAAAGCCTTGCGAGATGTTTGAGAAATGTTAATTTAGAGGTTTAGAAGCATGCGTAGAAACAAAAGTCAAAAAACTTAATAATGTGAGGTTAAAATCTTCATTAGAAAAATTTGAATGAAAACAGTGAATTGTCCCCATTCAAGGCACTTAAAACTACTAGAAAATTCAGTCTTACTGTAGAACCAGGTGGCCTGTATTATTATTAATGTGACCAAAGGATTGAAGACTGATTGGGTTTCTAGAATTTGAGAGTATAGTCACAAAAGGCCCCTTTTGCATTTTTATAAACCAGTAATCTCCCTTTTTTTCCCCCTAGAAATGGATAAATAATGTGCTGTGCATGTCTTCTGGAATAGAAAACAAAATTCTAGAAGAATAGAAATGTTCTCTTGCACAAACTTTGTAAAATTTTAATTTAAAAATTACGTAATTTTTCAGTCCATATGGTGTTGTCCTCCAGTTTGTGCGATGTGGCACCATCCTATTAAAGTCCCCTTCCCCAAAACTGTATTGAAATACGCAGATTTCACAGCTAAGGGATAACATCCCTCAAAGACTTTGTTTTCTTTTAGTCGAGTTTACCACCAGCAGGACTAACGTGGCAGATCCACATACTGTTCATTAAAGCGCATGGCCAAGTGCTTAGTCAATATTTAATCAGTTTAATTAAAACCAAGTAAGGGAAAAGAGGAACCTTAAAATTTAATTGATTTTTATTATACTGTGAATATATTTCCATCAGTGTTGGTAAGATATCAAATGACTATCAGTTGATGTTTGTTATGTATCATATATTTGTTATCTTTTGGCCATATTCATAAGAGACTATAATCATTTTAATCTTACATTTTCCTTCAGGAAATTCAGGGACTCTACAGCCCCTATTTTGTTCTCTTGGAGTAAACTATTCAGTGTAGTTATGAAAACTTTTCATTTTGATTTTTCTTAAAAGTTGAGCTGCTATTTCATTGAAAGTGTGACATAAAATGATGGTTATGATTTTTTTCCATTATGTAATTGTTATAAATTTTACCTTATTGATCACTGTACAGAGGATGGTTAAAAGGACAAAAAGTAAAGCTAAGAATCATTGCAGCCTTGGTTTGTGTTAGTTCTGATCAGAATATAATGATTATAATTGCACATTGCCATCTTAACATATATTGGTGCTTTAGAGCATGAAAGAGGAAACAGCAGGCCCTATATAATATACTTCTTGCCTCAGAATGTAAAACTACATTAAGGTGTTTGTATATTTATGTTCCTTTCTTAAGATTTAAATACAGATTGTTATCCATGAAGCTTCAGGCTTTCTTCAAATACTGTAACAATATCTTAGCTAATCAGCTTGGTAAAATGAAGATGATGTTAATAAGGCCAAAATTATGAATTGGATCTCTCTGGGGGTCCACTGGTATTGTACAGAGGAAAAAAATGTCTTTCATGCCACAAACTGTGCTTCTTAATTCCAACCAAACAACTGAGATGTGTGCTATTGGTTCAATATATAAGCATTAGTAATATTAAAAGAGCAAACAAATTATTTAATGCATTCACATCATCACTTCTTGTAAGTGATTCAAAACATGTTCTTCTAATGGTGGGGTTGTTTTAAAGACACGTTTTAAATTTTTAATAGTTTTATTACTGTCATAAAATGCTTCTATATGTTAAGTTTAGGTTACTGGTACTCATGACTTTTTATTTCTGCAATTATGCTGTAATACATTGCTTGCATGCCTACTTATCCAAGTGAAAGGATGCTGTTTGCTCTGGAATGTTCATCTTTTAGACAGGTTTTGGCTCATTTGCAATCATGGTGCAATACAGTGTAACATTGTTTTCAGTCAACAGTTTTATTTTTGTCAAAATAAATAATTACTTTTCCAATATGACATGAACCCAGTGTTGTTGTTGTTGTTTTTAAGATAAAATTTAACAGTCTTGCTGCAGGTGATAGAAACTCACCTAAGCAAACATAGAGGAATTCTTATAATTAAAACTGAGGTGCTGGTGCAACTACTGAGCCCACATGCCACAACTACCAAACCCTGAGCACCTAGAGCTCATGCTCCACAACTGAGAAGCCACCATAATGAGAAGCCCAAGCCTGCATACAGCAACAAAGGCTCAGCATAACCAAAAAAAAAAAAAAAAAAAAATGAGGTGGTAGGCTCTTATGGAACCTAAGGTCAGGAATACACTTGGACTTCTGGAACAGCCTGGAACTGGAGACCGAGAAACACTGAGGAGAAATGAAGAGCTTGCCTTGCTCTTACTTTTCTTTCTCAAATCCACTTCTAGACTGACTGGATTTTTCTGTTTGCTAGTCCTATGCCATATAATGTCCAAGTTTATAATAGCTCCCATAGTTTTATCTTTATGAAACGGAGACATCAGATTATCATTGTTGTTCAGTTACTGAGTCATGTCCAACTCTTGCGATTCCATGGACTGCAGCATACTAGGCTTCCCTGTCCTTGTCTGTATCCCCGAGTTTGCCCAAACTCATGTCCATTGAGTCAATAGTGCCATCCAACCATCTCATCCTCTGTTACCCCCTTCTCTTTGTCCTCAGTCTCTCCCAGTATCAGGGTTTTTTCCTATGAGTTGGCTCTTTGCATCAGGTGGCTGAAATATTGGAGCTTCAGTATCAGTCTTTACAATGAATATTCAGGGTTTATTTCCTTTAGAATTGACTGGCTTGATCTCCTTGCTGTCCAAGGGACTCTCAAGAGTCTTCTCCAGTACCACAGTTTGAAAACAGTTCTCTGGCACTCAGCCTTCTTTGTGGTCCAACTCTCACATCCATACTCAACTGCTGGGAAAACCATAGCTTTGACGAGACAGACGTTTGTTGGCAAAGTGATGTCTCTGCTTTTTAGTATACTGTCTAGGTTTAGTATGCATGCTGCAGTCCATGGGGTCTCAAAAGAGCCGGACATGACTGAGTGATTGAACAACAACTAGGTTTGTCATAGCTTTTCTTCCAAGGAGCAAACGTCTTTTAATTTCATGGCTGCAGTCACTGTCCACAGTGATTTTGGAGCCCCCCAAAATAGAAACCACCATTTTATTTTATTCTATCAATGGTTCGGTCGTTTTTATTGCTGAGTAGTAGTCCACTGTATAGAGGTAGCACAATTTGTTTATGTACTTCCTGTTAGTACAAATTTGGGTAGTTTCCAGGGTTTAACTATTACAAATGAAGCTGCTGGAGTGCTAGCACATTTACATATAAGTCTTTGTATAAACATTTACTTTTACTTGTCTTGGGTAAACTAAGAAAATTAGTGGAACGACTGGGACATATGGTAAGTGTCCATTGAATGTTTTATGAAACTAGCAAGCTTTTTCAAAGTGTGCTATTTTGAACTCCCTCTATATATAAGGGTCCCAGTTGCTCTACATTCTTGCCTACATTTGGTCTGGTCACTCTGATTTTAGACATTGTAATTGGTATCTTGTGAGTTTAGTTTGCATTTCTATAATGACTAATGATGGACATCTTTTCAAGTGCTTGTTTGCAATCCTTGTTTTGGCAAACTGTTCAAATATTTTGCTTACTTTTTCATTGGATTTTCTTATGATTGAGTTTTGAGAGTTGTTTATTCTGCATGGAAGCTATTATCAGATGTTATTTGCAGTCCTCTCCCAGTCTATGGCTTGCCTTTTTATTCTCTTAACAATGTCTTTTTAACATTCTGCCTATTTTTAACACTACTTAATTTACAGATGGCAAAATACAAGGGCATCAGCACATGGGTTTTGGCTAATTACATGGTTGAATATACTTAACAGATTCCTGTATAGCTTCTGCATGTAGTTTTTATGTAGTCCATGCCGTTTTCTAGTCGTTAACCCAAGCTTGCTTGGAATGAATATGCTTGCTTCATAGGAGGAAAATTGTCTGTTCTCCCTTAACATGGAAGCCTGATGTCAAAGTATAATTTTAAAAAGTTAAAAACAAGCGCATATAATTATATGGTGATCACTTGTTAAAGATTTAAGTCAGTGGTCAAGGAACCAGCAGGCTACAAAGCTGATTCAAAGGAGTACACATCTGAAAAACTTGCAAGCTAATTTTCTGCATATTACCATCTAACTTATAAAGTCTGGGGCCTAAATGATAGTAAGCAGAAATCATTTATGTCTTCCTCTAGAAAATCAGATGAACTTTCAGTGGACTTGGACAATGCCACAGTATGACTTTGAAAGTGTATGGTAATCTTTTTACCTTATTTCTAAGTTTTAGCTTAATTTATTTTATTTTATTAAAACTCTGGCCCATCAAAATATGGGATGCACAGTGGGTTGCAAAGACAGGAATCAACCAACTAGAGATATATTTTTGGTGTCCCTAAAATCCAATGTAAATACTAACTAGTGTGGAACGGGTTCTCTTGACTTGGCATCTCAAAATCCAGGATGGTTCCAACTAGACTGATTATTGCAGAGAATCTTCTGGAAGCAATAGCTGCTGGGAAACCAAACTAGAGAGCTCTGGTCAGTGGTTTGGTTACTAACCTACACTCTCCCAAATGACAATTGAGTCAGAAAAGGGACCAGGTACCGACGTGATGGGTTGTTTTGATTCTGGGCACTCCTTTTAGCTCACGTGAAGTACTGATTCATTCCCCAGAACTGGTGACTGCTACCTTACATGGTAAAAGCATCTTGAGATGGGGAGATCATCCTGGATGGTTCAGATAAACCTAAATGTAGTTGCCAGGGCCTTTATGAAAAGGGCCCAGGTGGACCAGCCTCAGGATCAAGAGTAGGATAGGAGACAACAGAAGCAAGATTTTGGAGTAAATGAGGAGAGGGCTAGGAGCCCAGGAATGCAGGAGCCCTCTGAGAAAGGCAAGGGAAGCTTGTCCCTGAGGTTTCCAGAAGGAATGCAGCCAGCCCTGCTAGCAACTTGATTTTATGTTTTTAACTTATTTTTTAAAAGATATTTATTTATTTGACTGCCCCGGGTCTTAGTTGTGGCACTTGGGATCTTCCGTATTCATTGTGGGATCTAGTTCCCTGACCAGGGATGGAACCCATGTCCCCTGCATTGTGAGCATGGAGTCTTAGCCACAGGACCACCAGGGAAGTCCCGGCACCTTGATTTTAGACTAAGGTTCTGGAATAAATTTGTGTTATTTTAAACCATTAACATCTGTGGTAATCAGTTACATCAGCAGGAAGAAACTAAAACAGGACCACATTGTGTTTCTCCAAACTATTTGAAATCAGTGAACTAGAGGGTCCAGCAAAGCTGGCTTACCATTTCAGTGGGCTGAGATGTCTAATCTGAGATTTTTGTGGGGATTTGAAGACTTGGTGCTGTAGTCATCTGGGAAGAATCTTCTGCAATGGCAGCAAAGGCAACATGAGTTTTATGACAAAATCCATGCCCTCTGAATGGGGTTGGTTATTTTACCATTTCTTTCAAATTAATCACTTTATTTTTGGTAGATGATGTATAACTCAAAATCAGGGTACTGCTTAACTTGATAGGAGTCATCTCATCTATCTAGTGCTTGATGATTCTGTGCTGAATTATTTTCACATTCCGTTTAAATTACAGCCTGTTGAATTCTGCCTAAGTAGAAAATGAGATTATTTCTGGCACTGGATCCAGTTGCTGAGCCAACAGGAGATGGGAAGTCAAATATAGCCAGTTACGGTGGAATTGGTGGAGAGATGAGATGCAAGCCACAGTATTGAAGAATGTGTTCAGAGGATCAGACAACTAACTGTCATAAGTTAACAATGACATCTACTGTTTTGAGCATCCTACACACCAGGCCCTATGCTAACCACTCTATAACTCATTTTACTACAACAGCCTTATGAAGGTAAATGTATTTATTCCTATTCTGTAGTAAGAAAACTGTCTCAGAGGGAAAGTGACCTGTGCAAAATCACAAGGTTATTAAGTGGCAGAGCCAGGACTCAGATACGTGTCATCCTAAAGCTGTTAACTCTTAATGGAGATAGTTTGGAAACTTTAGTTCTGGCTTCATTTTCTCCTATCAACAGAATGAAAGAGACATGAAAGAATTCCCTGCAAAAATGCTTTGCCCAAAAGGAGGTTCAGAGGATGCATAGGCATAATGGAAATCCCTTGTCTAACAAAGAGAGTGAAGTGAAAGTCACTCAGTTGTGTCGGACTCTGCGAACCATGGACTATACAGTCCATGGAATTCTCCAGGCCAGAATACTGGAGTGGGTAGCCTTTCCCTTCTCCAGGGGATCTTCCCAACCCAGGGATCGAACCCAGGTCTCCCACATTGCAGGTGGATTCTTTACCAGCTGAACCACAAGGGAAGTCTAACAGAGTTTGGATTCAAAAAAAGAGACCCTGTAGCCAGAAGAGGCTTAGAGAAGGATTTCATGTTCTGGGGAGAAATCAATAGAATGCTTGACTGAGCTAAATATAGACCCTGGTCTCCTCTGCTTCATAACTAAACAAAAAGCAAATTAAAAAAAAAAATCTTTTTGTTCCTTCCTCATTAGTGTTATAATTTCCTTTTTTGTGTGAATTATTAACTTTAATAAAGTACATAAAACAATGTGCACAACTAATAGAATGAACATATGTACCCACAGCTTATCATTGTCATCTTGGGCCACATGGGATTCCTCCCTGGAAATGGCCACCTTCATATGGTCATGGCTACCACTCTCATTCAGCATGGTTAAGACCATCTCCTATCTCCAAAATGTTCCCTAGGTGGGCTTAGGGCTGTGACTGGTCTTCTCTCAAAGAACCCACAGAGCTCCCCAGTGATGGGTATAAGTTATAGGGACAAGGAGAAATCTAACAGGGAAAGGTTTTGATCTATTCACCCCTTTTTATTTCCTGGAGCTTGTGACATGGAAATAACTCAGATTGAGCTAACAGAGAAAAACAAAGAATCAAAACAAGTCAACACTGATAAACATTGATGAATGGGGAAATCCTCAGTAGCAGTGGATGCCCGTGAGTATTAACTTCCAAAGACCCCCATTGAGTTTCAACTGTACATCAGTCCGTTCAGTCGCTCAGTTGTGTCCGACTCTGCAATCCCATGGATTGCAACACACCAGGCTTCTCTATCCATCAGCAACTCCCAGAGCTTGCTCAAACTCATGTCCATTGAGTCGGTGATGGCATCCAACCATCTCATCCTCTGTCGTCCCCTTCTCCTTCTGTCTGTAATCTTTCCCAGCATCAGGGTCTTTTCCAAAGAGTCAGTTCTTTGCATCAGGTGGCCAAAGTATTGGAGTTTCAGGTTCAGCATCAGTCCTTCCAATGAATATTCAGGACTGATTTCCTTTAGGATGGACTGGTTGGATCTCCTTGCAGTCCAAGGGACTCTCAAGAGTCTTCTCCAACACCACATTTCAAAAGCATCAATTCTTCGGCACTCAGCTTTCTTTGTAGTCCAACTCTCAGATGGATACATGACTACTGGAAAAGCCATACTTCTGTTATGTCGGGCAAAGTTAAAAAGACAGCTTTTTAATATGCTGTCTAGTTTGGTCATAGCTTTTCATTCAAGGAGCAAGCGTCTTTTAATTTCATGGCTGCAGTCACCATCTGAAGTGAAATTGGAGCCCCTAAAAATAAAGTCTACCACTGTTTCCATTGTTTCCCCATCTATTTACCATGAAGTGATGGGACCAGATGATCTTAGTTTTCTGAATGTTGAGTTTTAAAACAAACTTTTTCACTCTCCTCTTTCACTTTCATCAAGAATCTCTTTAGTTCTTTGCTTTCTGCCATAAGGGTGGTGTCATCTGCATATCTGACATTATTGATATTTCTCCTGGCAGTCTTGATTCCAGCTTGGGCTTCATCCAGCCCAGCGTATTGCATGATGTACTCTGTGTATAAGTTGAATAAGCAAGGTGACAATATACAGCCTTGACGTACTTCTTTCCCAATTTGGAACCGGTCTGTTGTTCCATGTCCAGTTCTAACTGTTACTTCCTGACCTGCATATAGATTTCTCAGGAGGCAGGTCAGGTGGTCTGGTATTCCTATCTCTTGAAGACTTTCCCACAGTTTGTTGTGATCCACACAGTCAAAAGCTTTAGTGTAGTCAATGAAGCAGAAGTAGATGCTTTTCTGGAAATCTCTTGCTTTTTCTATGATCCAACAGATGTTGGCAATTTGATCTCTGGTTCCTCTGCCTTTTCTAAGTCCAGCTTGTACATCTGGAAGTTCATGGTTCATGTACTGTTGAAGCCTGGCTCGGAGAATTTTGAGCATTACTTTGCTAGCGTATGAAATGAGTGCAATTGTGTGGTAGTTTGAACATTCTTTGGCATTGCCTTTCTTTGGGATTGGAATCAAAATAGACCTTTTCCAGTCCTGTGGCCACTGCTGAGGTTTCCAGATTTGCTGGCATATTGATTGCAGCACTTTCACAGCATCATCTTTTAGGATTTGAAACAGCTCAGCTGGAATTCCATCACATCCACTAGCTTTGTTCATAGTGATGCCTCCTAAGGCCCACTTGACTTCACACTCCAGGATGTCTGGCTGTAGGTGAATGATCACACCATCATGTTATCTGGGTCATGAAGATCTTTTTGTATAGTCTTCTGTGTATTCTTCCACCTCTTCTTAATATCTTCTTCTTCTGTTAGGTCCATACAATTTCTGTCCTTTATTGTGCCCATCTTTGCATGAAATGTTCCCTTGGTATCTCTAATTTTCTTGAAAAGATCTCTAGTTTTCCCCATTCTATTGTTTTCCTCTATTTCTTTGCATTGATCACTTAGGAAATCTTTCTTATCTCTAACTTGCTATTCTTTGGAACTCTGTATTCAAATGGGTATATCTTTCAGTTTCTCCTTTGCCTTTAGCTTCTCTTCTTTCTGAGCTATTTGTAAGACCTCCCCAGACAACCATTTTGCCTTTTTGTGTCTCTTTTTCTCAGGGATGGTCTTGATCACTGCCTTCTGTACAATGTCATGAACCTATATCCATAGTTCTTCAGGCACTCTGTCTGTCAGATTTAATCCCTTGAATATATTTGTCACTTCTACTGTATAATCGTAAGGGATATGATTTAGGTCATACCTGAATGGTCTAGTGGTTTTTCCTTGCTTTCTTCAATTTACGTCGCATTTGGCAATAAGGAGTTCATGATCTGAGCCAGTCAGCTCCCGGTCTTGTTTTTGCTGACTTTATAGAGCTTCTCCATCTTTGGCTGCATAGAATATAATCAATTTTATTTCGGTATTGACCATCTGGTGATGTCCATGTGTAGAGTCTTGTCTTGTTTTGTTGGAAGTGGGTGTTTGCTATGACCAGTGCGTTCTCTTGGCAGAACTGTTAGCCTTTGCCCTGCTTCGTTCTGTATTTCAAGGCTAAATTTGCCTGTTACTCTAGGTTCTCTTGACTTCCTACTTTTGCATTCCAGTCCCCTATAATGAAAAGGACATCTTTTTTGGGTGTTAGTTCTAGAAGGTCTTGTAGGTCTTCATAGAACTGTTCAACTTCAGCTCCTTCAGCATTACTGGTCGGCGCATAGACTTGGATTGCTGTGATATTGAATGGTTTGCCTTGCAAATGAATAGAGATCATTCTGTCGTTTTTGAGATTGCGCCCAAGTACTGTATTATTTCGGACTCTTTTGTTGACTCTGAGGGCTACTTCATTTCTTCTAAGGGGTTCTTGCCCATGGTAGTAGATATAATGGTCATCTGAGTTAAATTCACCCATTTCAGTCCATTTTAGTTCACTGATTCCTAAAATGTCAATGTTCACTCTTGCCATCTGTTTGACCACTTCCAATTTACCTTGATTCATGGACTTAACTTTCCAGGTTCCTATGCAGTATTGTTTATTACAGCATTGGACTTTCCTGCCATCACCAGTCACATCCACAACTGGGCATTGTTTTTGCTTTGCCTCTGTCTCTTTATTCTTTCTGGAGTTATTTTACCACTCTTCTCCAGTAGCATATTGGGCACCTACCAACCTGGGGAGTTTATCTTTCAGTGTCATATCTTTCTGCCTTTTCATACTGTTCATGGGGTTCTCAAGGGAAGAATAAGATCCTTGCATTTCTTTTTTTTTTTCGATAGGCAAGAAGTAGATTTATTAATATAGGACACTTTGTAAGAGATTCAAGTGGGCAGGTGAGGGAACTCTGCAAGCCCTGCATTTCTAATGAGAGTCTTTTGGTAATATCTTTCAATAAGAGACAATTTTTGGTTTGGCTTATTTTGGGGCTTTTTGGCCA
This sequence comes from Okapia johnstoni, assembly GCA_024291935.2. NCBI lineage: Eukaryota > Metazoa > Chordata > Mammalia > Artiodactyla > Giraffidae > Okapia > Okapia johnstoni. The sequence continues at coordinate 12,789,618 of CM044324.1, forward strand.
AGCCATGTGGCATGTGGGATCTTATTTCCCAGACCAGGGACTGAACCCATGCCCCTTGCAGTGGAAGAGTAGAGTCTTAACCACTGGACTGCCAGGGAAGACCCTGGGAGACAACTTTTATGCAAATTCTTTCAGAAGAAACCAGACACCTCCGCTTTTGAAGAGGCAGGAACATTCTGAGTATGTGCCTATTGTCAACTAGAACAAAACAAAACACAATATGAGAGTTGTGAGTTAGTATTTATTTGGGGAAAAATGAGAATTGCAGCCTGGGAGATAGCACCTCAGATAGCTCTGAGAAAATGCTCCAAAGAGGCAGTGGGGGAAGGTTCATATAGGTACTTTTGGTGAAGGGAGAGTTCACACAATCAAGCACTTATCTTACAAAAGCTTTTCTGCTAGTCATGAGGTGCTGATGTCACCTTGAAGGGATTTAGTACTTTTAGATATGAGTAGGTGCAAGGATTGGGATCTTGAAATCAGTTCCTTAAAGACCTGTTCCACCAGTTTCCCTGGAGCACAAAGTGCCTCACTCTCCACCCTGAACTGCCTTCAGAGTGTGTTGAAGGTCAACAGCTGCAGGGACACAGGGTTCAATCTCTGGTGTGTGTGTGGGCTCAGTCGCTAAGTTGTGTCTGACTCTTTGCGCCCCCTGAACTATAGGCCACCAGGCTCCTCTGTTCATGGAATTTTCCAGGCAAGAATACTGGAGTGGGTTGCCATTTTCTCCTCTAGGGGATCTTCCTGACCTAGGGACTGAACCTGCATCTCCTGCATTGGCAGGCAGATTCTTTACCATTGTGCCACCTGGGAAGCCCAGTCTCTGTAGAGGCAGATGGCAAATGCCCTTTGCAAGCACCAATTTCTTGTTGACATTATGAAAGTGAGAATAAAAAGGTTTTATGCTCCAGATTCAAGAAAAGAAGTCCATGCTTTTGCAACAATGCCACAGTGCAAGGAGTGTTCTGTCCAAACCAGGAGACACTGCTAACATCATCACATCCTATGGTGCCTCTCTAGTGCCAGGGCACTGCTGTAAAGTTCAGTTGGGTTCAGTAGCTCAGTCGTGTCTGACTCTTTGCGACCGCATGGACTGCAGCACGCCAGGCCTCCCTGTCCATTGCCAACTCCCGGAGTTTACTCAAACTCATGTCCATTGAGTCAGTGATGCCATCCAGCCATCTCATCCTCTGTCATCCCCTTCTCCTCCTGCCCCCAATCCTTCCCAGCATCAAGGTCTTTTCCAATGAGTTAGCTCTTCGCATGAGGTGGCCAAAGTATTGGAGTTTCAGCTTCAACATCAGTCCTTCCAATGAACACCCAGGACTGATCTCCTTTAGGATGGACTGGTTGGATCTCCTTGCAGTCCAAGGGACCCTCAAGAGTCTTCTCCAACACCACAGTTCAAAAGCATCAATTCTTCGGCACTCAGCTTTCTTTATAGTCCAACTCTCACATGGATACTGGAAAAACCATAGCCTTGACTAGACAGACCTTTGTTGGCAAAGTAATGACACTGCTGTAGTGCAAGCTATTGTCATGTTTGGCCCCCTAACTGGGCTTATGCAAGGTCTCTTCTTTCTTTCTCTCTGTCACTCCCTGGATCCAGTACAAGCTTTCAAAAGCACAAATCTGATTATCTAAATCCACTTCTCAAAACTCTCCAAGTCTTGCTGTTGTCTGTCGTGGCCCTCCTCATCTCCAGATGATGACCCCAGTCAGTCTAAGCAGACAGCTCACAGCTGTTTCTCACTGATCTTTCAGTTCCACTAGAGTATCAAGCTTCCTCCTATCTCAAGACCTTTGCAAGTGGTGTTTACTCTCCTAGAAATGCATTTTTCTCTCAGCTTTGCTTAGATAACACCTATTTATCTTCTAAATCTCTGTTTAAAAGTAGCTTCTTTAGAGAAATCATACCTGCTCTTCTAGACCAGACCAAGTTCTGCTCCCACTAAATTCTTAATCTCCTGTACTTTTTTTTTGTCTTTATTAATCTTGTTACAATAATGCTTTCTTTTTACGTTTTGGGTTTTTGGCCATGAGGTCTGTGGGATCTTAGCTCACCGATCAGGGATCAAACCCAAACCTGGTGCACTGGAAGGTGAACTTTTAACCACTGGACCACCAGGGAAGTGGTGTACTTTCATAATTTTATATGGCTCTGATTGGTGTTTCATCACCAGCAGATTGTTAGGGTCTAAAGAGCAGGGACTGTGTTTTTTCATTTGCTTGTTTGTTTTTCAGGTGGCATTTTCTGCTCAGTGCCTGTCACAATACTTAGTAGCAGATAAGTGCTGAGTGTTTGTTGAATGGATACATGAAGTAGAAAACATTGGATTTAAGACTAGACAATGAAAAAAAAAATGAGTAGGCCATGTGTGTTATCATGAAAACTCCACTGATAACTGGTGTGTGATCTTAAGACAGAGTTATAGAGTCTCTTGATCTCGGTTTCTTCTACCAAAAAATGAAGAAGTTGAAATAGGTCATCTTTCCTATCCTTTCAGTGGTGAAGTTCTCCGAGTACAGGCATACCTTGTTTTCTTGCACTTAGCAATATGACAAATTGCTGTGGAATTCTGGGATGAATCATTTGGAGAGAGTCAAATTAGAATATCATCAGAAATATTTGAAAAATTGCTGATTGAGTCTAATGAGGTCAAACCCAGATGCCTCAGATAACTCTGATTACCTGATGGCAGGCGCAACAAAGGCTCTACTGTTTGTCTTTTGGTGGCCAGGAATGTTTCTTAGTGCATGTAGCTGTGGCCAGGGCTCTGCTTTTGCAAGTGGATGAATCCTTGGAGGCCAGATGGGGTCAAGAAAATTTGATGAAGTTTGCTGCATATCTAATCCACAGTTTTTATTTTTAAAATTGCTTTTAAAAACATTATTTTCTTCTCTATGGCAAAATCTGATATAATGTTACAGAGCAAAACACACCGCCCTCTTTTTTTTTTCTTCCAACAGAATATCTCTTTTTATTTTAAGCTTCAGGGGTCTTTAAAGACAAAATATTTTCTACGCCATTTGTGTGTGTGTCCTCTAGATGGCAGAACAGGATTTCATTTTGCATTGCTGAATCCTCTTGGCTATTTAATTGAAGTTTCCTATTCTCTGGGTTGGGAACCTGGAGAAGGAAATGGCTACCCACTCCAGTAATCTTGCCTGGAGAATCCCATGGACAGAGGAAGCCTGGCGGGCTACACAGTCCATGGGTGGCAAAGAGTCAGATATGACTGAGCGACTAAGCATGAGCACAGGCACACTGTAGAAAGAGCTTAATTTCTTTTTTTACAGATAACACCTCACTTATCCAAAGTCACAGGAAGGAGAAGCAAGGTACACTAGTGTAAAAATAGAACAATACATTTTTAAAAAAATCCAAAATGCCAAAACGTTTGATGTTCTTAGGTTGCATGTTATCTTGAATAAATTGCTAATTATCTTGCCAAACTGTAGATCCTGCTCTACCAGGTTTAAAAGGAAAGATAAGACCTGTTGTTAACTGACATTTATTGTTTCTACTTAATGAATGTCATTGGAGTCCTGGAAAATTATTCTCTCACTCTCTAGGTTGAAAATGTTGTTACATTTACCTTTATGTTGCGGATTTGCTCACTGACACATTTTTTTCCCCAAGAGAAATTTCAAAACGAAACTTTAGGATAGACCCGGCTTAGTTTTTAGGAATAGGAATTTGGGATTAGTGACATCCAAAAGATGAAATTTATGTCAGGCCCCTTAAGCAATCATCATTTATAAAAGTTTATGATATTATGAAATGTCATCTCTGAATACAGTTGCCAGCGGGGACTACTAGCTTTCTTGCATCTCTTAATAACCTGTTCCTGAAAAGTGAAAGTGTTAGCCAGTCAGTCGTGCCCGACTCTGCGATTCCATGGACTACAGCCCACCAAGCTCCTCTGTCCATGGCATTTTCCAGACAAGGATACTGGAGTGGTTTACCATTTCCTTCTCTGGGGGATCTTCCCAACCAAGGATCGAACCCAGGTCTCCTGCACTGCAGGCAGATTCTTTACCAACTGAGCTACCAGGGAAGCCCAACCTATTCCTACCAGGGAATATATTTTCCACAGCAGACAGTCAATAAATATACATTTGTATTTGAGTAGACTTAAATACAAGTCACGGTTGGTCCAATGGCTAAAATTCATCACTCCCAATAAAGGGGGCCCTGGTCTGATCCCTGATCAGGGAACTAGATCCCATGTGAAACTAAAGATCCTGGAGGCTGCAATGAAGATAAAAGATCCCACAAACCTCAACTAAGACCCTGAGCAGCCAAATAAATAAATATTTTTTTTAAATGTCACATTCGCAGCCTTAATCTGAAACATCCAAAGAGGTGTACTTGAGAGTTCAAGTTTAACTTTTCTTTTGCAGAGGTCATATTTCCATCACAAAAGCTTGGATCTCACGTTTCCCAAAATGAAGATCACTCTTTCTCCGCTAATATGGAGGTAAAGTAATAAAGGCTAACGTCTAGATTTTAGGTTTACATACACTGAGGTCTGTGTTCTATATTTTTTGTTTTAGGTAGTAAAGTAATAATTTTACTTTACTAAATTGCTTTCTCAATCTCTGCTCAATCTTCCCTCAGTCAGTGCTTTCTCAATCTCTGATAATTTGCCCTAGTCTGATTAATACAAGAAACAATGACAAATAACTGTCATCTAGAGTAATGACACTATGGCATCTAAGAGAGCCTTGCTGAGGATTCTGGGGCCAAGTCTGGGTTCAGAAGGAAAGGACACTATGATTGATTGATGAGCATTTTCTATCTTGTGGAAGAGTAGGGAGGAGGAGCAAGTACACAAATTTGCCTTCACCTCTGGGTTCTGGCTTCATTATCAGAGGGATTTCAAGTTCATCCCTTCAAAGGAATTCAACAGTGAGATTGCAGGATTAGACTAGCTCCATTAAGAGGTCGTTTCTGGTCCACTCTGCTTATGGATTAGGCTAGAGATGAACAATCCCAATTTTCTAATCTCCTTATGTGCTTCATAAGGCTTTGCCAGGCTTCTCACCAATTGCACACTTCTGTTTTTTTATTGTTGCTGTTCTTTCCTGGTTAGCAAGCAGGTAGAAGGTGTTAGGTGGGAAAAATATCTCATTACACATTTTAAGGACCAGTAGCACTGTTTCGTTTCATTTGAGGCCACAATTTACTCATTCATCTCATCCACAGATACTTGTTTAAAAACTATTTTGCAGCAGGGCACTTTGTTATGTGTGGGGTTCACAGTGCTGGGTAAAAATTAAAAATTCCCCTTGCCCTTCTGGAGTTTCCTTTTAGATTTGAGTTCCTCTAAAATTACTTTATTGAATGGCTCTTCTGTGTCCTCTAACTCCAACTATATGCCAGCAGTTATTCTAGGTGCTGTAGATACAGCAGTGACTAAAACAGACAAAGCTTCTTTCATAAAGCTTTCGTTTTAGGGGGAAAAAAATTAAACACAGTGTAATGTCTGTAATACACACTAGAAAGAACAGGAGAAGGTAATAAGAAGTGAAAGACTGGTCAGGGAAGGTCTCTTTGTGGATTTTTTTTTTTTTAATTATTATTATTTTCTTTGCCACACTATGCAGCTTGCAGGATCTCAGTTCCCTAACCAGAGATTGAACCTGGGCCACAGCAATGAAAACCCGGAATCCTAACCACTAGATCACCAGGGAATTCACTCTCTGTAGATTTTGAAAATTTAAGCAGAGATATGAATGAAGTGAAGGAGACATTGTGTGAAGGCCTATAGGAAGAGTACAGATGGGTGGTAAGTGCAAAAGTTCCGAGGCTCATGCCTGTTGAGTGCAGTTATCATGGAGGAGCGCCTGTGGTCTAATTCCATTAGGTCCCTAATAGGTAGTGGTAAGATAGAAAATTAGACATGTAGCCAGATGTGAAAACTTGGTAAGGACTTTGGCTTTTATTCCAAGCCTTTTGGGGGATACTGGAAGATTGTGAATAGGGGAATGATACAATCTGAATTTGTGTTAAAATATTTACATCTATAAAGTAAACACCAGAGAAAAAACTAGAGTAAGCAAGAAGACAAGATAATAAAAAATCTATTGTAAAGAGTGATAAAAATTATCATAAAATTCTATTTTAAGTAGTCAATAACATATACAATTATATGTATTATTATCAAAATCCTTAGAAGTTAAATCCATGCATTTTAAGGAATTCTAAGCCTGTTAACTCTTGTCTTATGTTGTCTGATATTATTCAAATATCTATCTATCTATCTATCTATATAAAAACAGTGATTTCTTAATTTAGGTACAAAGAAACACCCAGGCCCCTTCCCAGATGGCATAGACACTGATGATATTCAGTTTGAGATTACTGGGGGCAAAAGCAACTATGTCCAGGCCTCACCAAACCCTGGGCTTCCTAGGTGGTGCTAGTGGTAAAGAACCCATCTGCCAATGCAGAAGACATAACAGACATGGGTTTGATTGCTGGGTCTGAAAGATCTGCTGGAGGAGGGCATGGCAACCCACTCCAGTATTCTTGCCTGGAGGATCCCATAGATAGAGGAGCCTGGTGGGCTACAGTCCATGGGTTTGCAAAGAGTCAGACATGACTAAAGTGACTTAGCACACACGCATCAAACCTTACACTGAGGCACCTGAAGGTCTAAGCAGTTTGGATGGCAGTTCCAAGAATATATAGGGTATTAATAAAGATTATTAATTGTTATTATTACAAACCTCCAATTTGACCATGTGAGTAGGATTATTTGACCTTCACGTTGGGAAACAAAGATAAAAGTTTCCTCAGAGTAATATTTGCTGAGATTTGGGGGGCAGTAAGGGGAGTGTTGTGTTTAGTGTTATTTTCAAACATTTCTATTTCTTTCCCACTCTGGGCACTTGGAAAAAATGGAACTTTCTGACTTCCCATGGTTGAGAAGCCACATAAATGATTTTGGAAATGCTGCTCATCACTTCTGGGCCAAAGCTTCAATACTCGTACAAGACACTCCAGAGCACTTTGCTTCCTCTGGCATGGAGACCAATACTTGGAGTAATGTTCCTCAATCAGCTTGAGTCTCATAATAGCAACAATGAGCAAATTCTAGCCCCCTGCCCAAGCTCATTCCCTCCATCTCAGCTCTGGAGGATATGTAGGGGGAGCAGGAAATTAATCTGGGTAGCTTTATGCCACGTAGAATTTAAGATTACTTGCTAGTCCATATAACCTACATCCTAATACAGGCAACAAAATTCTCTGTGAGTGGAAATATCATTTAAATGTCATTATTAATAAATTCTCACACTTTCATTCAATTTGGCTAATAGGCCATTTCATTTACCCAAAGATACTGTCTGTCATTGACAGAGCAGTTATCAGATGGGATTTTGGAAACCATCAACTGTTGTAAGAGATTAATTAGGAAAGCATATACAGCACTAGGTAGCTGAGGAGAAGCTCTCCTTCTTACTTTTTAGATGACCATACAACTTGGATCTGTTACAGTTTTCAGATCGATTCTTTACTATTCCCATCATCTTCAGGCCACACTCAACATCATGACCAAAGAAGAATGTCACATCCAAGATTCTAAAACTCATCTGATTCACGGCAGTAAAGTGCCCTAAACTGGTAAAGAAAATATGAAACAAAATAAAAGAGTTAAAAAAAGTATAACCCAAAATAAGATGAGCTGGAAGAACATCTGCGTTAGGCCGCCTCCAGGATGGCCCCCCCAGTGACCCCTGTCTCCTAGTGTTCATGCCCTTATGTAATGCTCTCCCCTTAAATGTGAGCTGGACTTAGGGATTCACTTCTAATGCATAGGAAGTGAAAAATATGACTGCTACTGCTGAGCTTAAGTTACAAAAGACTGTGACTTCCATCTTCAGCTGCTCTCTCTTGCTCATTCACGCTGAGGGAAAAGCCAGCACCCGTGTTGTGAGCTGCCCTATGGAGACACACTTAGCAAGGGACTGAGGGAGAATTCCAGCCCACAGCCAGTGAAGAACTCGAGTCCCAGTCCAACAACCTGTGAGGAACTGAATCCTGCCAAAAACCATGGAAGTGACCTGAGAAGCAGATCCTCCTCTAATTAGATCTTCCCATGTATCCTCACCCTAGCCACCCAGTGTGACTGTGAGCTCAAAGCTCTTAAGCCAGAGGCCACATCCAAATTCATGATCCACAACAACTGTGAAATAATGAATGTTTGTTGTTTCAAGCTGCTAAGTTTTAAGATCATTTGTTATGTAGAAATAAATGATACAATACCTTAAGTATATCCTAGTATACAATGCCAAAGAATATAAATGCAAAGCTATAGGTTTCTGAGTGTATATTTCAAAAGTGTCTGGACTAAATCCAATTATCGTAAAAGGAATAGCCCTTTTAGCTAAACCATCAAGACTGGGTGTCAAAAAGCAGAATTGCTCTGAAAGACCCAACTTTACTGTGGTAGAAACAGTTAATATTCATATCCACATGCTCCCTCTTCATTTCTCATCTTTTCTTACAGTTGGATTCACCATGTGATGAGTTCTGCCCCATGGAATGTAAGTAGAAGTAAATGGTTTTACTTCAGGTTTATTCCTTTGCCCAATAATGCAACTTATCTTTAAGCCAGAAGATGGCAAGACTCCCAGATAGAAGAGGCAGGTGGCAAAAGGGAGAAACAAACAAATTAAGCCACTAAGATTGAATGTTTTATTTCTTGAAAGTGAAAGTCTCTCAGTCATGTCTAACTCTTTGCAAGCCCATGGACTATACAGAACATGGAATTCTCCAGACCAGAATACTGGAGTGGGTTGCCGTTCCCTTCTCCGGGGGATCTTCCCAACCCAGGGATCAAGCCCAGGTGTCCCACATTGCAGGCAGAATCTTTACCAGCTAAGCCACAAGGGAAGCCCTTTCGTTTGTTACCATAGTGTAAACACACCGGCTCCTCTGTCCGTGGAATTCTCCAGGCAAAAATACTGGAGTGGGTCAGTCAGTTCAGTTGCTCAGTCATGTCAGACACTTTGCAATCCCATGGACTGCAGCAGGCCAGGCTTCCTTATCCATCACCAACTCCCAGAGCTTGCACAAACTCATGTCCATAGAGTTGGTGATGCCATCCAACCATCTCATCCTCTGTCGTCCCCTTCTCCTCCCACCTTCAGTCTTCCCCAGCATCAGGGTCTTTACCAATGAGTCAGTTCTTTGCATCAGGTGGACAAAGTATTAGAGTTTCAGCTTCAACATCAGTCCTTCCAGTGAATATTCAGGACTGACTTCCTTTCAGTCCAAGGGACTCTCAAGAGTCTTCTCCAACATCACAGTTCAAAAGCATCAGTTCTTTGGTACTCACCTTTCTTTATAGTCCAACTCTCACATCCATACATGACTACTGGAAAAACCATAGCTTTGACTAGATGGACCTTTGTTGGCAGAGTTATGTCTCTGCTTTTTAATATGCTGTCTAGGTTGGTAATAGCTTTTCTTCCAAGGAGCAAGCATCTTTTAATTTCATGGCTGCAGTCACCATCTGCAGTGATTTTGGAGCCCAATAGTCTCTCACTGTTTCCATCATTTCCCCATCTATTTGCCATGAAGTGATAAGACTGGATACTGTGATCTTAGTTTTCTGAATGTTGACTTTTAAGCCAACTATTTCACTCTCTTTTTCACTGGAGTGGAGTGGATAGCCATTCCCTTCTATAGAGGATCTTCCCCACCCAGGGATAGAACCCGGGTCTCCTGCATTGCAGGCAGATTCTTTACCATCTGAGCCACCAGGGAAGCCCTAAGATTGGGGTTTTATTTGTTACCGTAGTGTAACCTAGGGTAGATCCTTGTTACTATACCCAGAAATAGTCACAATGCAGTTTCCAAGTGTTCTGACTGATGGAGACAGTATTACTAGTACAGTTTTTAGAACAAATTCTTTGTGTATATTAATTTTTCCCCAATTGAAGAAAAGATTCTTGTCATCCTCCACAAGGATCTGGCTACATAGTTCAGAGAGGATTTAGATGCAGTCTGTGCCGTGGAAATCAATGCCACTTGTGTTTCTGAGGATTTCCACCTAACCTTAATGACCAGTTTCCTTGTATATGAAACTTCTGTATTTTTAGTATTACCTTGGGTGCTTGTTTATTTTTCTTTCAGGATATGAATAAATTCTTGGATCTCTTCAGCTCTTTGGAAGATGACAAATGGTCAGAGTATCTGTTTTAATAAAGAACTATGTGCTTTAGGGAACTCCCTAGTGGTCCAGTGGTTGGGACTCAGTGCTTTCACTGCTGAGGACACAGGTTCAATCCCTGTTTGAGGAACTAAGATCCTACAAGTTGAGCTGAGCAGTGTGACCAAAAAAAAAAAACAAAAGTTGGGGCTTTTGGTTGCACTTTTATTTTTTGGCCACAGTTATACACTTGGGTGTCTAGACATGGAATATTTTTTGGAGACTTCGAAAGCACTATGATATCATGTTAAGCAACTGTTTCCTGGTGCCAATTCATGACCAGCCTGTAAAAGTACATCAACATGCTTGAATTCATCCAGTCATGTTTCATCAACTAATTCAACAAATAATTATTGAGTGCCTAAAATGTGATGGGCTCTATGTTAAGTGCTAGGGATAGAAAGATAAAGAAGACTAGGTCTCAGTCATCATGGACCACGTAGACTATAGGAAATATCCATGCTGAAAAGTCACTACAAGTATGACGAGCTTTACAGAGGAGGTCTGGGGGGCAATAGTGAAAGTATAAGGGTGTGAGGGAAGGAAACCTGGATTGGGGAATTTGTCTGAGATGATCACTGTGAGGGGGTGATGTTTAAGTTGAAATTAAAGGAGAGGTCAGAGTGAGCTGGTGTGGGAGAGGGCATGGAGGATGTTCCAAGTTGAGAAAGAGGGCCAGTGTAATGGCTCTGAGTGGAGGAAAAACTGAATGAGTTGGAGGAACTGAAATAAGATCAGGTTGGCTGGAGGCAGGTGGATCTTCCAGAGCCTAATACTGATAACAGTATCTTCTCACAGTCAGAGAAGTTTGCAGAGACACCCTGATTAGAAATTTCCAAATTCAGCAGAGAAAAGGAAAGATTTTTTTGTTTGTTTCTGATTCTGATTGTTTCCTTCAATATTGTCCATGTTTAGAAAGATGAAGTTGATCAAATGCCTTCTTTTTTTTCTTTTTTGAGTTTCACTGATGGTTAAGCTTACTGTACTTGGCTCAAGCTCCCCGTTCTTGACTCCTCTTTTTATTTAGGACCATCAATGACATATTAACACATTGGGAAAGTTGAGAGGCTAAATGTTCGAGCTTTAAACAGTTATAGAATAGATTCTGTGGTAAAGAAGATGCTTAATTTTCAGCATGAATGTTAATCAAAGAATTCAAAGTCTGTGTGAAATTCTCACTCTAAAGTCATGTTTGTGGCTCCCCTCTGACCCTGGAAACTCTCATCCTCAAATTTTATTCAAAATACAGACTTTTATTTTTTTCTGATTTCATCCTGGAAAATATGAGAGCAAAACATTCTATTATTCTGTCTGTGCTATGTGATTATGTTTGCTAGTGGCCTGGAAATGAATCAATTGGACCATTTTAGAAAAGCTATCTTTGCAAACCAAACCATAGAATAATATGAGAGGATATTGTTTGATGACAATCAGTGACTGGCAAAAGCTATGTGGCCCGAAACAGACAGAGTGCCAGGTGCCATCTTCCGAATCCTGGGTGCCAAGAGTGATTTGCGGAATGACACTGCTTTTCCCTGTGCTCATCTACATGTTGTGGCAGGACACCCTGTGCTGGCAGCTCATTTATCAGGAAGCAGCGCCATTCACATCGATAATGTCTGCAATTAGAGCCTATTAGTCCTGATTGAAAGTGAGGCATCAAAGGTATTACATAATCTGAGGAAGGAGAAATAACATCTGGAGTCCTGTCACCTCAGTGGGACAGAGTAATGAAAAGCCGGTAAGAGTAAGTGCGAGCTTTTGTAAACAAGAAATTGTGGGGCATTTTCTTTAGAGATCAAATGCCATACAACTTGGTAGATTTTTAACAACACTAGTTATTTCTGGAGTGCTGCAAGGATTATCCTACAAGTTTACTCGTGTGAATTCCAACACAGAGGCCTGCGAGAGAGTCTTATTATCTTTCTTATTTTACATATGGGGCTTTAGAAACATGGGATGAATGAATGAATCAACAGCGCCCAAGGATGGGGAGACTGAGGCTGGGGTGACAGTGACTCTGGACTTTAGCCCAGTGGGTTCACCACCCACATCTCTTTATCCTGCAACACATTTCCAGTTCACCAACAGAAACCAAAGGGATGAACGACCCTGAAGTTTTATGGAAAATAGAAAGCAGAGCTGGATTAATAGAAGAGGACTAGGTGCCCATCTCGGAGAAGGCAATGGCACCCCACTCTAGTACTCTTGCCTGGGAAACCCCATGGATGGAGGAACCTGGTAGGCTGTAGCCCACGGGGTCGCAAAGAGTCGGACATGACTGAGTGACTTCACTTTCAGTTTTCACTTTCATGCATTGGAGAAGGAAATGGCAACCCACTTCAGTATTCTTGCCTGGAGAATCCCAGGGACGGCGGAGCCTGGTGGGCTGCCATCTATGGGGTTGCACAGAGTCGGACACGACTGAAGCGACTTAGCAGCAGCAGCAGCAGCAGGTGCCCATCTATATGATTTATTACATATGAAGGATATGTTGGGGAGGAAGAAAATTTCCTCTTACCCTTCAAGCTTCCTCTGGCTTGTCTAAGAATTAAACTGACCTGAGACAGATTAACAAGAGAAAATCAAAGTTTAATAATATGTATACTTGGGAGAGACTCAAGAAAACTGAATAACTCGCCAAAACAGATGAAACCTTTACCTTAAATACCATCTTCAGCTAAAGACAAACAGGATGTTGGGTGTAGGGGTTTGGGACTTTAAAGGGGTGAAAGGCAATTGATGTGGAGGTGGATGAGTGAATGTTTGGTAAACAAACGTTTGCTGGGCCTGCCGAGACAATGGGACACACAGAGGAAATTTGACAGAAATACTTTGCTATGGTCCTCTCTGTCTACCACAGCTAGTTTCTGCTATAGCTATCTATGGTGATAGCTCTATTCCTGTGAATGGGCCCTTGATTTAAATTCTCTAGGCAGCTAAGGGGGGAGGTCAAAGTTTCTACCTGAGTCTCTTGGGCCTTGATTATTTTCATTTCAAAATAATCCACATGCCAAAGTGATATTTTGTAGTGGCAAGTTTTGCTTCCTTAAGGATGAGATGCTTGGACGTCCCCGGATATTTTCTTCTACCTGCTAACTGATGCTTGAAATTCCAAAGCCTTCAACCTCACCCTCTAATCTTTTCTTTTCTCTGTTAAAATGCAGGAAGGATAGATCTTTAAACTTGAAATCAGTTGTGGTATTTGTATAATATGAATAAAAGGCAGAGATCTGATTTCTCCAGGAAAATGGCGCACTGTAGGGTTGATTAATGGAAGAGACAATAAGAAGAAAGAAAAGAAGGAACACAAATAGGAGCATTTATTTAGACCACAGTGTGAGTGGTGTATCCAGAAATGCCAACATGGTGATGGGCAGGGAGTCAGATCAAAGTGTGTGTGTGCGCTTGTGTGTGTGTGTTCAACTGAAGATAAACTGAGGACATATTTTTGCTTCCTTGTCAAATACTTCTCATTGCAGTTTTCAAGGCATTCCCATGCTCAACTTTAAAATTTGCTCTACTATTACACTGAGCTGAATTTAAGAAACTTTCCTGAAATCCAAACTGACCTACATATCCCATAAAGTCAAACAGACTTAACAACTTCTCCATGTTGTGACCACAGAGAACATACCTGATATCAATACTCAGTGTTATTCCATTTGGTTAAAAAAGGAAAAGCATAAACTATCAGCCTTAGTAGTTTATTAATATTTTATTGAGTGCTGATTAGAATGGGAAAAATTTTTTAATTTCCTTAGTATCAAAGTTATAAAAAAAAGTAGTCTTTTAAAAATTGTTCCTATTGACAACCTGCTTTGAATTATTACAAAGCAGAAAATAACAGGAGCCATGTTAAGGCCAGATGATTGAAAATGAAAGCTACATGTGGTTTTTCTAGCAAACATTCCCAAAGGGGCCTTGATGGCTGTGTACATAGTTTTGATTAAATTCACTGAGTTTCCTCTATTGTGGCTACAGTTCTGGGCTGGTTACCAAATGTTTTGCTTTCATGGGGATCTATGCATTAAAAAAAATCACAGAAAGGTGCTTTCTCAATATGCCATATTATATGAAGGTTTTATAACATCACATGAATGTTGACCATTTGGGGTAAGGATTTTAACTTCAAAATTATTACTCCCAGTGTACCTAGTGTGGGAACCCAAAGGTCAGCAAGATGGAAGCTACATTTCATTCGCCAGTTCCTGAAGGTTCCTTCTCCTTGTAGTATGAGTGAAAAACCCTTCTACTGAACTGTGTTTTACTGATAAGTATAGACATTAGAGAATCCCTTGGACAGCAAGAAGATCAAACCAGTCAATCCTAAAGGAAATCAACCCTGAATATTCATTGGAAGAAGTGATGTGGAAGCTGAAGCTCCAATAATCTGGCCACCCGATGCAAAGAGCCAACTCATTGGAAAAGACCTTGAGGCTGGGAAAGATTGAGAGCGGGAGGAGAAGGGAGCAGTGGAGAATGAGATGGTTGGAGGGCATCACTGACTCAATGGACATGAGTTTGAGCAAACTCCGGGAGTTAGTGAAGGACAGGGAAGCCTGGCGTGCTGCAGTCCATGGGGTTGCAAAGAGCTGGACATGACTTAGTGATTGAACAACAACAATAGACGTTAGAGTCAAACAGCCTGGATTTGAATTCTACCTCCATCATTCCTTAACTTTGGGCAAAGTGTTTAACTTCTTTGTGTCATGGTTTGCTTCTTTGTTAGAATGAAAATGATAACAATACCTATTTTGTATTGTGAACATTAAGTGAGATAAGGTACACGAATTGTATAGCACCTAGTAAGTTCTTAATGAATATTCATTATTACTATTGCCCTTTCTAGTTTTCTTTTCCTAACCTTTCCCCTCAAACTGCCCTCCATCTTCTTGCATCAAACATTTCTTAATACCTTACAAAATTTGCTGTTTGATCTTTAGGTTTCCTTCTAACTCTGAACTTAAGATTCTAGGATTCTTTTACATGTCAGGCATTGCAAACGTTATGCTGGGGAGGACAAGAAGAGTAGTAAATTGTATTCTCTGCTCTCAGATTACAGCCCTGAAAAGGAGGTAGACAGTCTTAGCTGATTGCTGCATTAGGAAGAATGTGATGTGTTCCTACACATGTATAAAATGCATCGATAATACTGGAAGAGTGAGGGACTTCCCTGGTAATCCAGGGATCAACTAAAGAGTTTGAGTGCTGCAACTAAGATTGAAGATCCTGTGTGCCACAACTAAGACCTGGTGCCGCCAAAAAAAAAAAAATACTGGGAGAGAAAAGAAAGATACATTTCAATGGGAGAATGAAATATGATTTGGGAAAACTTTTCGGCCAGAGTGGCCTTTACATTAGATCTTGAGTGAGGCTATGTTAAGGATATTTTAAGAGGAGGGGACACATGAGCAAAGGCACTGAGCTGGAAAGGGAAGAATGAGTCTGGAGAATTTAAGTAATTCTTTGAAATTGGAACCTATTGAATGATGACTGCTAATGCAGCCTGGGAATTAGTGATCGTGTGACATGTTAAGGACTTTGGAATTTATTTTACTGATAATGAGAACCGTCAAAAGTTAAGAACAAGAAGGGGCAAAATAGCTCACTGTTTTCTTCTTTCTATTCTATTCCTTCTTCTGTTCCTTCTTTATCTTCACCACCGATTAAAGGGTTGCTTTTCATTAAAGCATTAGGTCAATACCACCTTATCTTTCCGTTTGCCTCACTAGACTTGCTGTATGTAACTCACTCTGCACAGAGAGTACTGTATCCTCTGTTAAGGCTGTTTATTCTTGGTGGGGATCTTAACTCACATCGACATATTCTCAATGACAGATGCAGAAAGAACATCTTTTTAAAAAAATTATATATTTTTGGCTGTGGTGGGTCTTCGTTGCTATGTGCAGGCTTTCTCTGTTTGCTGTGAGCAGGGGCCTACTCTGTATTTTGGTGCCTGGGCTTCTATTGCAGTGACTTCTCTTGTAGAAGAGCATAGGCTCTAGGGCATTTGGGCTTCAGTAGTTGTGGTTCCTGGGCTACAGGCTCAATAGTTGTGGCTCAGGGGCTTAGTTGCTCCACAGTATGTGGGATCTTCCTGACAGGACTCAAACCCATGTCTCCTGCATTGGCAGGCAGATGCTTTACTGACTGAACCACCGGGGAAGCCCGAGAATACTGGAGTGGCTAGCCTATCCTTTCTCCAGGGGATCTTCCCGACCTAGGAACTGAAACAGGTCTCCTGCATTGCATGTGGATTCTTTACCAGCAGAGCTACCAAGGAAAGAAAATTGCATTTTGAATCAATAAAAAACAATGTGATTTTCTGTTTAGATCATTGCAAAGTTGACTCTTGAACAACATGGGGTTAGGGGCCTTGACAGCTGTATAGTCAAAAATCCACATACAGCTTTGACTCCCCCAAACTTAACTGCTAATAGCCGACTGTTGACCAGAAGCCTTACTGATAACATTGAGTCAACAGATATTTTGTATGTTATAAGTATAATATACTGTATCCTTACAATAAAAATAAGCTAGAAAAAAGAAAATGCTGTTAGGAAAATCATAAGGAAGAGAAATACATTTAAAAAACCATATTGCATTTATTGATACCACAAGTTTACATTGTCCATTTATAAAATGAATTGTCTGTCTGTACCTACATCAATATTGTCTTATATGACACAAAATACTATAGATGTTCCGCATATTACAACACTCAGTTCAGTTTAGTATTACATAGTTTAGTATAAAAAGTATAAAATTTCAGAACTCTTGTTATGAGTAGGACTCCATTTAATGCCCCCAAACTTAGCTGTATTCTATTAAAGTAATCAAATAAGGAGACTGTTAGAATGAGGTGGCTCTAATACCTTGGGAGCCTATGTAAGCCAGAGGGGATGCGCCTCAATCTGAGGAAGGACAATTTAGGAACAACTGATCACAAACAACCAATTAGGTTTTCCCAAATAGAGCAACCACAGAAGCTACAGCCAATCAAATAATTTCCTTCCTTTGCTTCTGCTCTGTCCGATAAAAGCCTTTATATTAGCTTCTATCCATGGAGTGCTCCTAACCATTTGCCATCTGACACTGAGTGATTCAAATGGATATTTACTCAAGTAATCTTTTGGAAATTTAATGTACCTTAGTTTCTGTCTTTTTGTTTTCTTAGAAAGTATGAACCAGACATTTCCTGTCTCTGTTTTTCTGCCTTCTCAACAACTCCCCAAGTATATTTCCTTGTCTGTACAGGAGTAATTATAAAAGTAGTTACCTCATAGAAATATTGTGATGACTGATTAAGTACATTTGATAATTGAGTAAGTTATGTACACCAAGTGGCTCGGATGGTAAAGAATCTGCCCGCAATGCAGGAGACCCAGGTTCCATCCCTGGATCAGGAAGATCCCCTGGAGAAGGAAATGCAATCAACTTCAGTATTCTTGCCTGGAGAATTCCATGGACAGAGAAGCCTGGTCGGCTATAGTCCATGGGGTCGCAAGAGTCCGACATGACTGAGTGACTAACTCTTTCATATGTACCGCAAGCTTTTTGAATATGGTTGATAAAGGAAACTCTGTGTACCAGTAAATCTACTGCTTTATAATTAGGATGAAATTGTTTTCTTTACTTGGTAAATTTTCTTCATTCATTACCCCACTTCAATCTTTAAAAAAATTTTTTTTTTCCAGAGAAGTTTTAGATTTAAAGGAATGTTGAACAGAAGTGTTGGCACAGCCTTCCTGAGCATTAGCATACATCACCAATATGATAAATACATTACAATTGATGAATCTACATTAACAGGATTTTTTCAGGCAGTGAAACTACTCTGTATGATACTGTAAGTGAATACATGTCATTACAAACTTGTCTGAACCTTTAAAGTATACAACACCAAGAGTGAACCATAACACAAACTATGGACTTGGGGTGATAATGTGTTAATGTAGATTTATTGATTGTAACAAATGTACCACTCTGGTGGGTCATGTTGACAGTGGGGGGAGCTGTGCATGAGTAGGGGCAGGGCATATATGGGGAATCTGTGTACTTTCCTCTCAGTGCCTATGAACCTCAATCTGTTCTAAAAAATAAAGTCTATTAAAAAAAATTCCCTATACTGGACCTTTTCATCCATTCCCTCCCCCTCATCTCTGGCAACCACTGATCTTTTTACTGTCTTCATAGTTTTGTCTTTTCCAGAATGTCATATAGTTGGAACTGTACAGTCTTTTTATGTATTTTCGCCATACCATGAAGCATGTGGGATCTTAGTTCCTCAACCAGGGATTGAATCTGTGTTCCCTGGATTGGAAGGGCGAAGTCTTAACCACTAGACCACCAGGGAAGTTGCTGTACAGTCTTTTTAGATTACCTTCTTTCACTTGGTACATTTTATGCATTTGCTTCCTCCATATCTTTTCATGGCTTGACAGCTCATTTCTTTTTTCTTTTTTGCTGTACCACAAGGCATTTGGGATCTTAGTTCTCCATACCAGGGATCTAACCTGTGCCCCTGAATTGGAAGAATGGAGTCTTAACCCCCGGTCCACCAGGGAAGTCCTGACAGCTCATTTCCTTTTAGCACAGAATAATATAGTCCATTGTGTGGATGCTCACAGTTTATTAATCTATGCACTTACTGAAGGACATCTTTGTTCCTGCCAAGTTTTGACAGTTATGATTAAACATCCATGTGTAGACTTTTATGTGGACATAATTTTTAAGCTCGTTTGTATAAATACTAAGGAGCACAATTGCAAAACTGTGTTGTAAGAGTCTGTCTAGTCAAAGCTATGGTTTTTCCGGTAGTCATGTATGGATGTCTGTATGTGAGAGTTGGACCATAAAGAAAGTTGAGTGCCGAAGAATTGTTGCTTTTGAATTATGGTGTTGGGGAAGACTCTTTTGAGAGTCCCTTGGATGGTAAGGAGATCAAATCAGTCAATCGTAAAGGAAATCAGTCCTGAATATTCATTGGAAGGACCGATGCTAAAGCTGAAGCTCCAATACTTTGTCCACCTGATGCGAAGAACTGACTCATTGGAAAAGACCCTGATGCTGGGAAAGATTGAAGGCAGGAGGAAGGGGAATGACAGAGGATGAGATGGTTGGATGGCATCACTGACTCAACAGACATGAGTTTGTGCAAGCTCCAGGAATTGGTGATAGACAGGGAAGCCTGGCGTGCTGCAGTCCATGGGGTCACAAACAGTCGGATATGGCTGAGTAACTGAACTGAACTGATTGTAAGAGTATATTTAGTTTTATAAGAAGCTGCCAAATGGTCTTCCAAAGTATCTGTACCATTTTGCATTCCCACCAGCAATGAACAACAGTTCTTGTTACATATCCTTGTTAGCATTTGGTGTTTTGTATCTTGGCTATTCTAATAAGTTTGTAGTGTAGTACCTCAGTGCTATTTAATTTGCTACTCCCTAATGATGTAAGGTATTGTGTACCTTTTCATATGATTACTTGTCATCCATATATCTTCTTTGATCAGGCGTCATTCTTTTGCTCATTTTAATATTGGTTTATTTGCCTTCTTATTGTTGAAATTTTAAGGATTTGTTGTATATCTTGGATAACAATCTGTTATCAAGTATATCTTTTGAAAATATTTCTCTCTGTGTCTTGTCTTCTCATCCTCCTGACCTAGGTCAATGTTTTAAATTAGAACATTCTTTTAATTAGAAAAAAATTATAAACTTTAAAGAGAGTGATAAGAAACAGCATTTCAGCATTTAAAGAAGGTTGTGGTGTTTTGTTTTTTATTTTTTTAATTTTATTAAAAAATACTAAATGGTTTGATTGCTTTTCTAGTCTTTTAAAGAACATTTGTATTTTGAAATAATTGTAGAAGTGCAGAATTGCAAAGTTAGTACAGAGAGTCCTGGTTTATTGTCTCCCCAGTATCCCTTAATGTTAACATCTTACATAACATTAGTAATCACAACAATCACAACTAAGAAATTAACATCAAAGCAACACTATTAACTAAACTAATACAAACTGTTATAGGATTTGATCAACTTTTCCACTAATGTCCTTCTTCTGTCCTTAGGGTCCATTCTTTTGTGGTTTCTTGGTCCCTTCTGTTTTTCATGATTTTAACACTTTTACCTGAGTGCCAGTCAGGTATTTTGTAGAATATCTCTCAATTTTTCATGATTAATTGGATTGGGTTTATGGAGATTTGGGAAGAATATCACAGAGGTAACATGCCCTTCTCATGTTAACATCTTAATGAGAATATGATACCAACATGACTCACACTGGTGATGTTAACCTTGATCATTCAGTTAAGGTGTCTGCCAGGTTTATCTCCTATAAAGTTACAAAATTTCTCATTCCACATGCTATTCATTAGAAGCTAGTCACTAAATCTGGACCCCATTCCACCTTCTGGAACCACAGTAATTAACAGGCAACATAGTAATTAATAAATATTATGAGGTAATACTTTGAGGCTATGTTAATATCCTGTTTAACATCCTGTTTCTCCTTTAAGTTTTACCCACTAATTTTAGTAACCATCAATGGGATTTCCCTGCAGAAATAACCACTGTGGTTTTCTATTTCTTTCGTTTCTGCTACATTTATTTTTGGAATTCTATTAAAAAAAAGTCTTGTCGCCATTTATTTATGTATTCAATCATTTACTCACATCATGGGTATTTATTTTATTCTTTGGGTTATCATCCACTACTACTGTTTACTGCATTGCTCAGATTGCCCCAGGTCCTGGCCTGAGAACGCTTTAAAGATTGGCTCCTATATTCTGTTCATATGTCCACATCCCAAGCAGCATCTAAAATGGGCACAGCCTGCCCCACAATGACCCCTGTTTTTATTTCACCAGCTAGCCCAGACCTGCACTTTGACATTCTGATTAGGACCAACTCTGGCATCTGCTTGTTATGCCTTCTCAACTGCTTCCATCTGCTTGTCATGTCTTCTCAGCTGTAGGTGACATTGTCTCCTTCCTACTAGAAGCCCTTGTTGGGCTTGACCTTGAGAACAGCTCCTGTGGAGCCAGGCCTGACCTTTCTGCCTGGAGGCTCTTCTCTGTCATCAACCCTATGCCAACCCTGGCTTTGAAGGGTGGAGCCTGTGATAGTCTATAGTCATGAATGTAAATTAAAAGTCAGAAGTGAGCTTAGATGAAACAGTCAGCCACAGAAGACTGTTCTCAACAAAATCAGATCCTGGTAGAGTCAGCAAGTTAGCATTTTTCTCTGAGTCAGTTTCTTGAGCTAATTAAGCTTTCCTTTGCTCACCACCCTTTGTTGGATTTTCTCAAGCTTTTTATGACTCATTGAAAACACAAACTTGTGCCTCTCTTCATACATTACTTAATAGATCAGCAAGTCAGCAAATAACTTATTAGCAGGGAGCTGGTGAAAGCTAGGGATGACTGACAATTGCTCAATGTCTAGAAAAAACACATCATCAACTAGAACACCTTGGGAAATGAGTATAGAGACTTGAAAGCTGTAATGTGCAATTCTAGGTCTGAATGCTGAGTGGATTAATGTAACAATGGAGACTGTATCTATCGATTGCTGAGGGAAAAAAATCAGGATATTCCTTTTGCATGGTATTCATTAAGCACTGGCAAAGCATGGTATTCATTAAGCACTGGCAAAACATGGTATTCATTAAGCACTGGCAAAGCATGGTATTCATTAAGCACTGGCAAAGCATGGTATTCATTAAGCACTGGCAAAGCATGGTATTCATTAAGCACTGGCAAAGCCACAGTGTCACTGTATTTTGGCTTTTCATATATGTCGTCAGAGACAGAAATGGAATTTCTTTATTTGGGCCTGTCAGATCTGAATGATGGAAATAGCTGGCAAATTAGCTAAAACGTTTACAGTGTTGTTTGGCATTGGGAGTTGAAATTTTAGAAAGGGCATGTGTGGGAAAAGCCTGGTGAGAGGAAGAAGGGGCTTCCCAGGTGACTCAGTGGTAAAGAACCTGCCACCAATGCAGAAGCTGCTGCTGCTGCTGCTGCTAAGTCACTTCAGTCGTGTCCGACTCTGTGTGACCCCATAGACGGCAGCCCACCAGGCTCCCCCGTCCCTGGGCTTTTCCAGGCAAGAGTACTGGAGTGGGTTGCCATTGCCTTCTCCGCCAATGCAGAAGAAGAGAGTTCAATCCCTGGGTCAGGAAGATCCCCTGGGGAAGGAAATGGCAACTCACTCCAGTATTCTTGCCTGGGAAATCCCATGTACAGAGGAGCCTGGTGGGTTACAGTCCACGGGGGTCACAAAAAAGCAGACATGACTTAGTGACTAAAGAACAACAACCGGAGGAAGAAGTCGTTAAAATTACAAAGAGCACTTTTAGGGAAGATTGAACTGTAGGGAAGAAAAATCTGACAGTACTTGTTGCACAGGTGGTTCTCCCCTTGCAGATCTGTATTCGAATACTGAGCCTCTTCCATGTATGGGAATGGTAATGATGGCCATGACATTGGCAGAGGTAATTTTCCATGTGGGGCATGAGTAGGGCTTTAGAGATGGGATCTGTGCAGAGTCTGGGGGCCTCCTCCATCACTGTACTCCTAGAATATTCAGGATGTCTGCAGTTTCTGCCGTTAAAATGACATTTATATCTTTGCATCATAATTTCTGTTTCTCCATCCTCCTGTTATTAGGACAGAGGAATATTTTAAGCATTAATAACCATCGATATTCTAGGTAGATTTCCCTCTTGGCAGTCGCTAAAACACATTAGAATGCAATAGAGGTATCCTGGGCAGTAGACAATGATGAAAAAGGTGGGACTAGTTCTACCAAAAGTGGAAGGATGGACAAAAGTAAATATATTAAACATTCTAGGGCAAGAGCTCAACTGTGGATTTGGAGGGTTCTGATATTCAGGGGTGGTGAATGAAAAATAGGTCTTTTTATAGTACTGACAGTCTTGCTCCCCCCCCCCCTTTTTTTTAATTGCTAGCTATTTTCATTGTTTCTTCTATTTAAAATGCAATTAATATGACTGAAACATAGTGATAGCAGTAGAAACCATTTTACACAGACTTAGATCCTTGTTCTGCATAAAATTTGATACCTCCTAAAAGTTTGTATCCAGTTATGCAATATTACAAGCAATCTAATGTTATTTAAAGCTTAAAACTGTAGTCAGAATACAAGTAAAATATAATATTATATATGCTTTATTTCAAGTGAATCAACTGGTACTAACCTGCAAAGCAGCTATTAACATTAGGTAACTGTATGCATCTGAGAATTAAATGCTCCAAGGATATACAAGGAACACTTGGTTGACAAAATCATGCAAAAGAGGTTCGAAAACATTTCATTAGACAGTAATGCCAATTTGAGTTTTTATCTTTACAATGTTTTGATTTGGAAGTGACTTCTGTTGTATGGGTTTTTATTGGTAGAAGGCCAAGCAAATTCACTTTTCAAAAATTGCATGTGTGTGTATTCAGTCATGTCTGACTCTTTGCGACCACATGGACTGTAGCCCACCAGACTTGTTGGTCCAGGGAACTTTTCAGGCAAGAACAGTGGAGTGGGTTTCCATTTCCATCTCCAGGGTTTCAAAAATTGGCTGAGGAATAACAGTTTCTCCTTACTACAGAGTAATTAGTTTTCTCCCATTTCTTGTTTCTACTCTTATCCCATTATAGTCTATTTGCATATGACATCTAGAGCAAACTTTTCAATGGAAATAGTATAATGTCAACCTCTGCTTTAACTTTCCATTGGTTTTTCCCTGTATTTAAAATTCAAGCTATGGTTTTTCCAGTAGTTGTGTATGGATATGAGAGCTGGACTATAAAGAAAGCTGAGTGCCCAAGAATTGATGCTTTTGAACTATGGTGTTAGAGAAGACTCTTGCGAGTCCCTTGAACTGCAAGGAGACCCACCCAGTCCATCCTAAAGGAAATCAGTCCTGAATATCCATTGGAAGGACTGATGCTGAAGCTGAAACTCCAATACTTTGTCCACCTGATGTGAAGAAGTGACTCATTGGAAAAGACCCTGATGCTGGGAAAGATTGAAGGCAGGAGGAGAAGCGGATGACAGAGGATGAGATGGTTGGATGGCATCACTGACTCGATAGACATGAGTTTGAGCAAGCTCTGGGAGATGGTGATGGACAGGGAAGCCTGGCATGCTGCAGTCCATGGGGTCGCAAAGAGTCAGACACGACTGAGTGAACTGAACTGAACTGAACTGAAAATTCAAGGAACTTCTCTAGGGGTTTAGTGGTTGAGACTTCCAGTTTCCACTGTAGGGGGTGCAGGCTTGATCCCTCATTGAGGAACTAGGATCCTGCATGCAGCACAGCATGGCCAGAAAACAAACAAAACCTCTCAAACCCAAAACCACCCCTCAAAAACAAAACAAAAAAGCCCTAAAATAAAATTCCAATTTCCTTACTCTTTGTTCAGCTGAAAAGAATGAACCCTTTTCTCCAAGCTCATCTCATGACACTTTCCCACTGGCTCTCTCTTTTCTAATTATAGACCATCTTTCTAAATAAACTACCTGCCTTTTTCCTACCCTAGACCTTTGCCATTGCTGGCCATACTGACTTGAAAATCCTGCTCGCCAGTTGTGGCATGATTGGCTGCTTAATCAGTTTACACTCAAATGTTATCTTCCTGGTAAGTTCTTTCTTGCTTTTCAAACCTAAGGGTTACTTTTATCACCTGGCACTTTTAGAAAAAAATACTATTTTTCCTTATCTGAAATTATCCTCTTTAATCCTCTAATTTTTGTCCTTCCACAAGACTGTACTCTACACAGTGGAGGGCCATTGTCTGTCTCCTCTCCCCCTCCATATTTCGAGCCTGATATCAGTCTGCATGCGTGCTAAGAAACTTCAGTCACGTCCAACTCTGTGACTCAATAGACTGCAGCCCGCCAGGCTCCTCTGTCCACGGAGTTCCCCAGACAAGAATACTGGAATGGGTTGCCATGGCCTCCTCTAGGGGATCTTCTCGACCCAGGGATCAAACCAATGTCTCTTAGGTCTCCTGCATTGGCAGGCTGGCTTTATACGACTAGCACCACCTGGGAAGCTTGGTAAGTCTGGAGCTCTGCAAATTTTTCTTTTTGGTAAATATTACTTGAATGAGCAAATGAATACATTCTTCTTGTATTGGTTGGTTAATTGACAGCCCACAAATACTGCACAATAGTAAACAGAATTTGACAATCATCCTTATCAACTTCTAGGAGATCAGGTTCCTCTGCCCTTTGACCTAAGAGTAGACCTTTGTGTCTAGCAAAAAAAGAAATGCTTCTGGTTTATTAAGAGAACGGTCTCTTCAGATTAGTCAATCAGACAATATAAATCACTGAATAAAATACATACTTAAAAGAGGGCTAGGAGACGAGCCCAAGAGAGGCTGCAGGGTATACCTAATATATAGATTAACCAAGAGAATCCTTGTTCTAAGTGTCAGGGCCTCAAGATAGGCCTGTGACTGGTAAGGACATTGAGAGGAGGACCAGGCAGTGACTTTTTGATGCTTTCTAGATGCACCAGAAAACTGAGTTAGTTATGTGGGGCACACAGCAAGAAAGCCAATCTCTGTGTTAAACCAGAGATTAATATGGAGGAAGGGAAAATTTTCCATAACATAATTGGGGAAGCAGTGGTAGTGCAGTCCCCAGAGGGTTAGAGTGAGTCTGTGGGTGTAGCATAGGGGGTAAGGCACAGCTAAAATAGATAATAAAGTTCTCCTGGAAGGGAGAAGATATTTTTTATTTTTTAATTGGAGCATAATGACTTTACAATATTGTGTTAGCTACTACTGTACAACTATGTGGATCGGCTATATGTATACATATATCCCCTCCCTCTTGGACCTGCCTCCCACCGCCAACCCCTGCCCCAATCCACTGCATCTCTCTAAGTCATCAGAATACTGAGCTGAACTCCCTGTGGAGGAAAAGTTTCTAAAAATAAAGGCTGTATGTAGAGGGAGAAAGGGGGCTATCTTAAACTTTGTCCTTAATGATAATTGAGGAATGGAATGCAGTCTTGGGGACTGGTTGTGGGGAAATGTAACTCCAGCCACTTTATGAATAGTAGTTCATAGAGTCAAATGTTTTCTGTCCACTGGCCACCTTCTTATGTCAGTGTGAGGACATGGGAAACTTAAAACTGACACATAATAACCTCCTTGGGCAATGGTACTCATTTCAAAAGCTGTGGGTAAGAGTTTTAACCAGATGTCCATGGGTAAAATTCAGGAATATGTGAACTGAAACCACATACATTTGTGATTATGAAAACTAGAGTGGGTTGTCGTTCCCTTCTCCAGGGATCTTCTTGACCCAGAGATTGACCCCGGGTCTCCTGCACTGCAGACTCTTTACCATCTGAGCCATCAGGGAAGCCAATTATCCCCTATGTGTATTTATTTCTAGGGAAATTATTTGTAAGTTTTTCTAGAATTCTCAAAGGGGTCTAAGGTTTGTTAAAAAGCAGGATCCTCTATTGGATGGCTTTGCCAATGCTATACTTTTTATGAGAAAACTCAGGTAGTAACAAGTCAGGTGACCCACCAAAAGGGCAAAATTAGAACTAAAGTCCTGTTGTTTAATCACTATGTCGTGACTGACTCTTTGATACCCCGTGGACTGCAACCCACCAGGCTCCTCTGTCCATGGGATTTCCCAGGCACGAAAACTGGAGTGGGTTTCCATTTCCTTTCCAGGGGATCTTCCTGACCCAGGGATTCAACCTTTGTCTCATCTACTGTATTGTCAGGCATATTCTTTACCACTGAGCCACCGGGGAAGCCCCAAAGGCCTTTCTACAGTTTGGTAAATTTGTGAATAGCAGTCTAGGAGGGAGTGATCCTGCTATGCAGAACATAACTATGTCTATCAGCAACTCTGAAAAGCAAGCTCTTATTGCAGTGTAAATAAGACTGTATATAGAGTTTGGCTGAGAGACAAATGACTCATTGTCCTTGATAATACTATGGAAAAAGCTAGGTTTTGCATCTTTCTTGGGTGTAAAATTTGCTTTTGATTGAAGCTGTGATGGCAAACAATTTAAAGTAGAGAAACAAAGACAGAAGTGTCATCTTTGTGGGCAGATGCTACTATTAGAAGCTGAAAGTGTGATGGAAGTGCTTTTGAAAATGTGTTATTTCTCCATGTTCTTTATGCCACTGTAAGCATAGAAAAAACATTTTTTAATTCTTACTCTTAAAGTCAGTGGATGATGACACTCACTGTAAGCACAAAAACATTGTGAATTTGCATTTTGTGGTGGCTATACAATGATTTCCTAGTAAATGGTTTTTTTTGGGGGGGGGGGCTGTAAATACAATTATCGTTGCAATTTATACTGATGTAACAACTTAAAAAAAATTATTTAGCTGTGTCAGGTCTTAGTTGTGGTAGGCAGAATCTTCTATCTTCATTGCGGCATTTGAACTCTTCCTTGCAGCAAATTGGATCTATTTCCCTGACTGAGGATCGAACCCAGGCTCCTGCACTGGGAGCCAGAGTCTTAGTCGCTGGACCACTAGGCAAGTCCCAGAACAGCTACTCTTGATGAAACACTATTGTGTGAAAACTCACAAGCATTTATTGGAGAGTCTTTATGCTTTTTGTACTGGAGTTTTGGGCTCAAAATTTTTGATTTATTGGGTAGATTGCATTGTTCTAGCCCAATATCACTTTTGTGGCTCCTTAAATCACCATGGTGTGATCACTCACCTAGAGCCAGACATCCTGGAATGTGAAGTCAAAGTGGGCCTTAGAAAGCATCACTACGAACAAAGCTAGTGGAGGTGATGGAATTTCAGTTGAGCTATTTCAAATCCTGGAAGATGATGCTGCGAAAGTGCTGCACTCAATATGCCAGCAAATCTGGAAAATTCAGCAGTGGCCACAGGACTGGAAAAGGTCAGTTTTCATTCCAATCCCAAAGAAAGGCAATGCCAAAGAATGCTCAAACTACTGCACAATTGCACTCATCTCACACGCTAGTAAAGTAATGCTCAAAATTCTCCAAGCCAGGCTTCAGCAATACGTGAACCATGAACTTCCAGATGTTCAAGCTGGTTTTAGAAAAGGCAGAGGAACCAGAGATCAAATTGCCGATATCCGCTAGATCATCGAAAAAGCAAGAGAGTTCCAGAAAAACATCTATTTCTGCTTTATTGACTATGCCAAAGCCTTTGACTGTGTGGATCACAATAAACTGTGGAAAATTCTGAAAGAGATGGGAATACCAGAGCATCTGACCTACCTCCTGAGAAATCTGTATGCAGGTCAGGAAGCAACAGTTAGAACTGGACATGGAACAACAGACTGGTTCCAAATAGGAAAAGGAGTACTTCAAGGCTGTATATTGTCACCCTGCTTATTTAACTTATATGCAGTGTACATCATGAGAAACGCTGGGCTGGAAGAAGCACAAGCTGGAAACAAGATTTCCGGGAGAAATATCAATAACCTCAGATATGCAGATGACACCATCCTTATGGCAGAAAGTGAAGAAGAACTAAAGAGCCTCTTGATGAAAGTGAAAGAGGAGAGTGAAAAGGTTGGCTTAAAGCTCAACGTTCAGAAAACTAAGATCATGGCATCTGGTCCCGTCACTTCATGGCAGTTAGATGGGGAAACAGTGGAAACAGTGTCAGACTTTATTTTTTCAGGCTCCAAAATCACTGCAGATGGTGATTGCAGCCATGAAATTAAAAGACGCTTACTCCTTGGAAGGAAAGTTATGACCAACCTAGACAGCATAGTGAAAATCAGAGACATCACTTTACCAACAAAGGTACATCTAGTCAAGGCTATGGTTTTTCCAGTGGTCATGTATGGATGTGAGAGTTGGAGTATAAAGAGAGCTGAGCGCTGAAGAATTGATGCTTTTGTACTGTGGTGTTGGAGAAGACTCTTGAGAGTCCCTTGGACTGTAAGAAGGTCCAACCAGTCCATCCTAAAGGAGATCAGTCCTGGGTGTTCATTGGAAGGACTGATGTTGAAGATGAAACTCCAGTACTTTGGCCACCTCATGCGAAGAGTTGACTCATTGGAAAAGACCCTAATGCTGGGAAGGATTGGGGGCAGGAGGAGAAGGGGACGACAGAGGATGAGATGGTTGGATGGCATCACTGACTCGATGGACATGGGTTTGGATAAACTCTGGGAGTTGGTGATGGACAGGGAGGCCTGGTGTGCTGCGATTCATGGGGTCGCAAAGAGTTGTACATGACTGAGGAATTGAACTGAACTGAAATTCAGTCAGTGATTTTGGTATTTGCAGATGATATGGTAATTTAAAAATAATCATTAGGGAGACTTTTAAATAAGCACTGCCATGCAGGCCTGAACAAGTTCATATCTTTTTTTCCAAGGAGTTGCCTAAACCCTGGAAAGATAAGATGGGAAACTAGCACTCCCTATTCAATAATAGATAAGAAATAAGCACTTTTTGCTTTTCTGAAAGCTATGTAACCTTTGGGTTAATTTGTATGTTTAGAGAATTTTTCTTTTTGTACTTTATAGGAGTTTATATATATATATGTACATGCACTTACACGAATGAGTTTATTTTGGAAAAAAAATGACCTATTTAAAATAGAAAAGAAAAAGAACTGGTTCCATTCGTCTGAGCCAGCAGAAGCTGAAAATCCTTTACACTGTTCTTTTCTACCAATTGTCTCACTTTGGGCCTCTCTTTCAATTTCCCTGATACTCCTCATTGCAAAGGGGCTGAAACCTATCAACCCCGACACTCTTTCAAACGTGCACTGCAGATTCTTTCTGGGAGACCTCTTGGGCTATTCACTCTGAGTTATTACCTGATAGAAAAGGACTTACATCCAGAAGCTGACTGTCACTCAAACTCCCTCCACTCCCTGGCTTAGTGTATCCGAAGCAAGGTTTCCTGTGCTCTGAACTCAACAGGCATTTGGCTTTTGCGGATCTTTAGATATCAAGGTTTTGTCACCGTCTAGTCTCAACTGTCTGCATCACCATGTCATTCTCTGCTTTACTTTAGCTGCTTATGGCTTCCAGAATCCAGAAAACATTCAGAATGTGAAAAGTGTAGAAAGTCTTCATAAAGCTAATAATCTGACTCCCAAGGACTTTACTTTCTTACTTTTCAGCATTAATTTCTTTGAGGATTTTTGCTATTTTTTTCGATTATGTAAGGCCAATGTGAGAATAATCACCATTACTCACTTTCCAACAAATTGTGAATTTGAGTAGACATCAAACTTATTGCTTCTCAGATCCAAGGAGAGAGAGACAGAGAGAGAGAGACAGAGGGAGAGAACTGTATGCATGCATGTACCCATGTATATGTATCATCCATGAAAAACTGGTATCCAGAATTCTAGAATTTCCTAGAAATTGAGAAATAACTGACAACTTTATATTAGCTTATGTGTGCAACATAATGAGTTGATATTTGTATATATTGTGAAATGACCACAATAAGTCTAGTTCACATCCACTACCAAACAGTCACAATTTTTTTATGATAAGAACTTTTAAGAGCTACTCTCTTAACAGCTTTCAAGGATAAGATACAATATTGTTGATGATAGTCACCATTACAGCCCCATGACTTATCTATTTATAACTGGAAGTTTGTATCTTTTGACTACCTTCACCCATTTCATTCACCCCTCACCCCAGAATTCTAGAATTTAAAGACCCATTTCACTCATGCCAAATAATTATTGTATCAGAAAGCTCTAGTTCCTCTCTGTAATTTTAGTTTTAAAAATTTTTGGTCATGCTGTGTAGCTTGCAGGATCTCAGTTCCTGGACCAGGGATCAAACCCAGGCCCACGGCAGTGAAAGCAACAAGTTCTAACCTCTGGACCTCCATGGAAGTCCCCAGAATCTTGAATAAACCATGTGGGACAGTGGGTGCTTACCTCTCTCCAAGCATTTGCAGGGTATGATGTGTCCTGAGGAACTAGAGAATTGTAGACTAATATGTATCAATTGCTGTCATTCTGAAGGTTTTTAAGTTAAAAACTCACCAACCTTACAAAGTGATTTATTATGAAACCATTATAACTCTGCATTTCAGAAAAGAATAAGTATGCATACTGAAATTCCTTTTTAATAGAAAATTATTGTCTTTTGCCAACCAAGAAATGCAGAATGTTGTAAACAAGAAAAGAGTTTATATGGGGTCTAATAATCACAATTTGAGAGATACAGATCTGGGTAAAACCAAAAGACTGTTCTGGGGAAAAGAAAGTTCGGGGCTTATAAAGGCAAAAACCACAAGATTGTTAAAATTGTCTGGCAAGAATTATGACTGACCTTGACTCAAGAAAGGAAATATTTGTTCTTAGGATATAGACAATCATGAGTTATTTTACAGTAAGGATTCAATAAGTATCTTGAGTTTCTGGAACACTGGGCAGATGTTCTAGATCCCTGCATTAAGACAATAAGACAAAGTTCAGATTCCATCCAGGCTGAGATATGCATATGTCATACTTCCTCAATGCCTCCTGGCTCCACTTTAGATAGCTCTCTTAGCAATACTGACTCCATTTTTATTTTCCTTTCACACTTTTTAATCAGGAAATTGATGTCATTTATTATACCCAAATGCATTCTATTATTCCTTTCTGCAAAGTCCAGAGCTAACCTGATAAAAGAAAAAAGCATTATATTATAAAATGATAAATTTTATGTCTGCTTGATATGAAAGAATCTATACTGTAAGCAGTGGGGAAAAAAATGCTTTTGTCTTTGAAGCAAAAATTTTAGAACTGATTCCCTTACCCCTAGTAAATTGAAAGATAACATCTCTTGATCAGAAAAACTCACTCCTGGAGGCCACTTTCTCTTTATCGCAGAGGATTTTTCTGAGGATGAAGTGTGAAAATATAAAACTGTGTCTTCATTCTTTCAAAAAACTTTAACTGAATACTCATTTTATGAAAAAGTGTCAAATGGCTTCTCTACATTAGAAATCTGTAAAAACGGTTTATGTAACAGTGTATTGTCCATTTTCTCCTGTCCAACATGGTGCCTTTTTAAGTAGCACATACAATCATGGAGAGGAAAAAAAAAAAAGAGCTAAGGAAGTGCTGACTACCTTTTTGTCTGTTTGTTAACTGTGACCCCAGTGTTTTCCATTCCTTTTGCTAACTTTCTCATGTAATCTTGTTACCAGCAAAGTCTATTAAAATTTTTTAGGAAATAAGCATGTTAATGACTGAGGACAAAGCTCCCCAGACAAAATAAGTTGATCTCCCTGGAGTAAATCCTGAGGTCTCAGCCCGGGGATGAGTGCTGCAAGATGAAAGAGCTAGTCCCGTGATAGTCCATCTAAAACCCAGACATACAAAGCCCAATAGAAAACAGTACTAGCAATTACACTCCAAATAGAGAAAAAAAAAAAACACGTATTAAAAAAAAGTGGGGGGGGGCGGCGGTGTGGGGGAAGAAAAGAAAAACAGTATCCTATCCCAAGTTATACAGGACCTAATTGACCAGGTCCTTATAAGATCATCCAGTCAGCCTGTAATACCCCCAATTCTCCCTGTAAAGATACCCAGTGGGGAATATCAGATGGTACAAGACCTCAGGGCAGTAATATATATTCAGTGTTCCCTAATCCCTAGGTCCTGCTGGCCACTCTACCATCCACCAGGAACTGATATATACTGTGCTAGCTTTAAAAGATGCCTTCCTCCGTATTGCATTAGCCTCAGAGGCACAAGAAATTTGGCTTTCAAATGGTAGGACTCAAATGTGCAACAAAAACAGCCATACTGCCAACAGTTCTGCCCCAAGGCTAAAAAGGACAACTCTGGGAACCTCTCTCTGACCTGAAGCTTCTCTTAACAAACAACAAAAGTTGTTTGACTAGGGAGATGCAGGCCCCAGTAGGGCCTCTTCACTAGGGCCCACTCACCTACAGGCCGAATCCTGAGATACCTGCATTGTTAGGAAAACTCTGACAGCTGCACACTACATTCTTTCTAGTATTGGGACCACAGACCTCAAATTTCCTGGTGTCCTTTGTCTCTAAAAGGTTAGACAAACGAGGGTCCAAGAGTGAGGGCCCAAGTCAGTTGACTAGCAAGCACATCAAAAGGAGCTGAGGGAAGCTCAGCTCCTCCACCCACAGTTATGACTAGGCCCTCAGTACCATAGGAAGCAGTTACAGAAGCCAAACCATCACCCCCCCCCCCCACAGTGGCCCTCAAGAATGAGAAGCCAGACGAAGGTAGAGAAGAGATTTGTCACTGGCAAAATCCATTCACAATTCCCAGGAAATAAAAACAGAACCTGGGCAATAAAATAAAGTCTTACCTTTCTTCTTCTCCTTTGTGGCTAGTCCAGTTTCTCTGACTCACAGAAGTCTAGGGCCTGGCATTTCCAACCAGAGTTCCTCCTGGTGAAATGGCTGCCCGGACAAGTCGGCTTGGTAGCCGAGTGAAGAGAGACTGTGCTCAACACCTCAATTCAAGATGGCGGCAGTGTGCCATGAGCAGAGAAGCTGCGCCTGGCGTGGGGGTGCCCTCCACCCCCTCCCCCAAACCACTGGGGTTCCCATGAAACAGGCCCGCCCACAGACTGTCAGGGAGCCTGTGCTTTACAGCCAGAGCTTGCATCTCTTCATTCTTTCTTCAAAGATTAAAGAGTTCCTTTGTTTCTGAACCCAACTCAGCATTGTTCTAGTGACACTGACAGGATGTCCCTGGTTGGGGCCTGACTCCAAAGGGTAGGTAACAGTCTGAAACTACTTGAGAATGCAAACTATGGCCAACAAGTGGGTAATTTTCATCCATTTAGAAGTGTCTTTTGGAATGTATAGTTTATGTCAGCAGAGCTTTATGAAAATCCCTGGTGGGCTTTGGAGAATGAAAATTCTGTCTTAGCATTTGTTTTGTTGGTGTAGCCTTCATTTAAAAGTGAGGAAGTTAATATCTGGTTCACAGATTGCTGAAAGCATTTATTGAGTGATATAAGTTGTGTAAAGCACCTGGTGTCTGACTTGGTAGGTCAAGAGGACCTAACAAAGAGTCTTGAGGGCATTTTCTTGAAGCAACCTTTCTAGACTGTCTTTTGTGGGATGGGAGTGTGAGATGATGGGGTGGTTCTTTAAACTGTGAGCTAATTGGCACTGGAACTGCTTACTTGGTTGGGAAAATACCTTGGAACTCAGTAAAACTGGTGAGTATAAGCACCGGAGAGTAATTAACAAAAGAAACCTCTCAATGATCTTAGTCCCCTGACCAGGGATCAGACCTATGCCCCATGCATTGCAAGTACAGAGTCTTAACCACTGGACCACCAGGGAAGTCCCGTGGTGTACTATATCTTTGAAATTCAGTAGGAGAGTAGATTTCAAGTGTTTTTATCAAACACAGAAAACAGTAACTATGTGAAGTGATAGATATGTTGTCTTCACAATTGATTGTGGTCATCATTTCATGAAGCATATGTATACCAAATTATCATGTTGTACACCTTCAGTTCAGTTCAGTTCAGTCGCTCAGTCGTGTCCGACTCTTTGTTGTACACCTTAAATATATACAATTTTTATTTGTTAGCTTTACCTCAATAAAGCTGGCGAAAAGTAAGTGCCTTTAAGAAATATGTTTTGCTATAAATTTTTTTGTCTTGTGAACAATTTCCCTCTCTTTCAAAATTTTCTGCATATCATTTATAATATTCAAATTGGACATAGATATAAAATACAAAATCACTTTTGAAGAAGTGACAGCTTTTAGATGTTAGTTTTGATATTATGTTCTTTTTTCTGTGGGTATTTCAAGTGTTTTTCATTTTAAATATACATATAATGACTTATAAAATTCAAAGGTTTTGTTGAGGAGGGAGGAAGTATGTAACTGATACCTAAAATAGCCAAAGAGGAAAATGTAAAAATACTGCTATTTTAAAAGTAGGGTGGTGTGGTGGGTAGGGAAGGGGAAATTAGGAGTTTGGGATTAACAGATACTACTACATGAAAAGTAGGTAACCAATGAGGACTTACTGTACAGGGAATTATACTTAGTATATTATAATAACCTATAATGTAAATTAATGTAACAAAGAATTTATGTATTTATATACATATATATATATACCTGCAAAACCGAATTATTTTGCTGTACACCTGAAACTAACACAACATTAAATCAACTATATAACAGTAAATCAAGTATATATCAATAAAACTAAAAAAAATAAAGTAGAGTGATGGCTGTATTGTACCTGTTGTAGTATTACTCTTTATACTGTATAAATAGTACATTTATATGTATTAGATATTTCATTATAAAAATGAAAAATATTCTGTCTTCATACGTATGGCATACATATATGCCATTACACTTGCCTTATACAAGTTCCAAACATGCTTAGGCAATGACAACATGCTTAGGCAATGACTCACAAAAATATTAAATATCAGGAATCTTCCAGTTCCTGAACAGATGAAGGCTAAAGTCTCCAGTAATATAGTATCTTAAAATCCTGGTTAAGAGTAATATCACATGGGGAATTTTTTTTTTTTGCAGTGTTTTCGTTCCCTACTAGGGATTAAACCTGTAGCTCTTCAGTAGAAGCATGGAGTCTTAACCACTGGACAACCAGAGAAGTCTCACATGGAGATATTAAAAATGGAGGTTTAAGGGAAATTATAACTGTATTAAAACTTTCTGTATGACTGTTAAATATTTTAAAAAGGTTAAATAAAATGACCTTTGATTTTAGCATTGGTATCTGAAGAAGAAACAGATTAAAAAACAAGTCAGAAGAATATCAGAAGTCTGAAACATCGTTTTGTGTGGGATAAATCCTTATTGCTGTGCAGAAATACCTAGAGATGTTATACTCTAGGGTTTGGGGAGCAGAGATGAAGCAATAAAAACTAAGCTTTCTTTTGGAAGAAACCTGAGCTGAACACTGATGAAATAGGAATAGTGAGTTGCAATGTTCAGCTGCGTTTTTACCTCACATGCCCACCTGCATTCAGATTTGACCAGGTCAGGGGGTAAAATGTGTTTGTCTGTTCATGCCTGGTGGACATGTATCTCCATGACAAACCCACTCAATGATAAAAAGACAAGAATAGTGCAAATCAGCCATTTCTAAATGTAAATTAGATTTTCTATTTTGCATCAGGCCCTGTCTGACAATTGACTAGATAATTCTACTAATTATGTTAATAATTATATGTATTGTCAAAACTCCAGAAATAGCAAAATTAAAACTACCAGGTCAATAAAATATTATTTAGTAAAAGTTAATTGTGCATGTATGAACAGTTTTCGAAATGGGAACTTTGAAATTCAAGGTTGATAGGAAGCTCAGTGGCATGGAGTTACAGGATGGCTTATAAAGTGAAAATGAGGAAGTCCATTAAGCTTTATGATGATTGGTTATTATTACTATACGGGTCTCCATATGGCAGGGCTTGGTTAAAACTGATTACCTTATACCATTTTTAGGATGATGACTTAAGTTCCTTTTATGATTATCAGTAGTATTTGCAAGAAATAACCTAAGTTTCACTTATGTTCATGAAATAAACTAGATTTAGTTTTGCTTATGTGGTTTAAATGACTTAGTCTGTGATTGTCAGGGGTGGGGGTTGGGGGGCTAGCAAAATGGGTGAAGGGGATCAAAAGGTACAAACTTCCAGATATAAACTAAATGTCATGAAGTTGTAATATACAGCATGTAACTATAATTAATATATTGTTTTTTATATTTTGGAAGTTGCTAAGAAAGTAGATTGTGAAAGTTCTTATTACAAAGCAAAAATTTTTGTGACTCCATATGGTTGGATGTTAACTAGATTCATTGTGGCAATCATCTCACAATATATACAAATATAGAATCATTATGTTGTACACCTAAAACTAATATAATGTTATATTCAATTATATCTCAGTAAAAATTTAAAACATTTTAAAGATGTAGCTTATCTCTCAAAAAATCAATAAACCCGTTGTGATACTAAAATATCAATCTGGCTTATATATATTGCAAATTAACTTCAAATAAATTAATTGTAGAATGACTGATAAAAAATGTTAAAAAAAATCACCACTTGGTAATGATCACATTAATAATAGTTTCAGGTAATACTCATCAATGGGTGTTAAAATCTGTGGGTAAAACTTTAATTAGAGATGGGATTTTTACATTGTCTCAAAGTATTCCCCAAATGACCCCAAAAAGTTTTGTCTGTTTAGAGAATTTCCAAGTCCAGTCTCCATCTTGTATTTAACAGTGCTTAATAACCTATTAATTTATACACCACCGTGTTCCACAAATAATATGAAGCAACTCAATGATGATATTTATATAGTTCTTTACATGCAATGTATTTTAGCAGGTTTCATTTAGATGTAACAATAAGTCTCCGAGACCAGCATTAACAGCTCGTTTTTATAGCTAGAGGAGCTGCAGGTCACAAAGATTAATTGGCTCGCTTGGTTGAGAGGTAGGTATCAACACTGTCTTCTTGTTAGTGGGAAAGTGAGGCTTGGAGAAAAGAAGTAAATTGCTAAAGAAGACATACCTAGTTTGAGGTGTTATTAGAAGGTGGGATTTCAACTCACATTTACTGACCTAAAAAAACTGTCATTAACTGGTGTGGTATATTACCTCCCCAAAATGTTGCTTTTCTGATGTTTTTATCCTAGGAAAAAAGAGTCATTCATTTGATTTCTACTTCCAAATACCATTTTTTAGACTGATTTCTATTTCCAAATATCATTTTTTAGACTGATTCCTATTTCCAAATACCATTTTTTTTTAGAACATGGATGCAATTTAGAATTAATTTCAAATTCTCTGACAATATGAGACAATATATTTTTATTTCTAGGAGACTGATCCATCCAGGGAATTCTCCTATAATTTTTACCCAATAAATTCCAAGTTAACCTTGGTAAGAAAACATCTGTTGTTTAATCTGTGGAGAAACCTAAGTCAGTGTGATTGATTTTAAAGAAAGATCAAAATAGTGTGTTAACCTTTTCTGTTCATCTTGTGCCCTCAACAAATATGCTTTCAACCTGACAAAGATAGAATCAATTGCCTGTAACTCAATTGTTTTCATCATTAAAGTGCAATTAGTTCCCAATTACACTATTGAAGTTAAAATGAGAATATAAGAAGTGAAAGGGAAAATTAACACTGGATGCTATCTCTTTTTAAATCTAGATTTCATTTATTTGGGAGGATAAGCCCAAAGTTGCTTTGGGAGACCTTTTCTAAAAGCTTTTTACTATGTGTATAGATTGTAAATACTTGAATAAACCATCTACATTTTGCTGAATACTAAAAAGCAAAAAATACTACTCTTCTAATGGCTGTTTCTTATGGCTACAAGATTTTGAGGTTTTTTTTTTAATCAAGCATATTTAAAAAAATATTTATTTGGCTGCAACAGGTCTTAGTTGTGGCACATAGGATCTTTAGTTGTGCTATGCAGTATCAAATAGATGGGGAAACAGTGGAAACAGTAGCTGACTTTATTTTGGGGGGCTCCCAAATCACTGCAGATGGTGATTGCAGCCATGAAATTAAAAGACGCTTACTCCTTGGAAGGAAAGTTATGACCAACCTAGACAGCATATTAAAAAGCAGAAACATTACTTTGTCAACAAAGGTCCGTCTAGTCAAGGCTATGGTTTTTCCAGTGGTCATGTATGTATGTGAGAGTTGGACTATAAAGAGAGCTGAGCGCCGAAGAATTGATGCTTTTGAACTGTGGTGTTGGAGAGGACTCTTGAGAGTCCCCTGGACTGCAAGGAGATCCAGCCAGTCCATCCTAAAGGAGATCAGTCCTGGGTGTTCATTGGAAGGACTGATGTTGAAGCTGAAACTCCAATACTTGGGCCACCTGATGCAAAGAGCTGACTCATTTGAAAAGACCCTGATACTGGGAAAGATTGAGGGCAGGATGAGAAGGGGATGACAGAGGATGAGATGGTTGGATGGCATCACCGACTCAATGGACATGGGTTTGAGTGGACTCTGGGAGTTGGTGATGGACAGGGAGGCCTGGCTTGCTGTGGTTCATGGGGTCGCAAAGAGTCGGACATGTCTGAATGACTGAAATGAACTGATGCAGTATCTAGTTCCCAGACTAGGGATTGAACCCAGACCCCCTGAACTGGGAACATGGAATCTTGGCCACAGGTCACCAGGGAAGTCTCAAGATTTTGCAATTCTAGGAATTAGATATGAACCCAATACCCTGCAGGCCAGTTTGCCTCCTCTGAGAATTGCTGGAATCTAGTCTCTCTGTTAAATTTTTCCTCTGGATATGGCATTGATGGTCCTTGAGATGTCATACAAACTGCCATGTATCTTCTGTGTTCCAACTGATATCACAATGTCACACTTCTAAAGTGTTCACCTAAGGGGCCCTCTAAGAATCTGAAGCCTGGAGCTAGTGCCAGTCAAGCATTCCTCCACAGCCCAGTTGCTGAGGTGTCCTGGGCAAGATACCTCTTTGTGGGTACCTGAGACCAGCATTGAGGTGGCTAAACTTTGGTTTGTTTTTAAATTTGATTTATTTGTGTTAACTGGAGGATAATTACTTTACAATATTGTGATGGTTTTTGCCATACATCAACATGAATTGGCCCTAGGCATACATGTGTCTCCTGCCTCCTGAGCTCCGCTCCCA
Source organism: Okapia johnstoni (assembly GCA_024291935.2). Taxonomy (NCBI): domain Eukaryota; kingdom Metazoa; phylum Chordata; class Mammalia; order Artiodactyla; family Giraffidae; genus Okapia; species Okapia johnstoni. Next base: position 12,829,529 of record CM044324.1, read on the forward strand.
CTTCCCTCCTCACGCTATTCCTCCAGGTTGTCACAAAGCGCCTGCTTTGGGTTCCCTGTGTCATACATCGAACTCCTACTGGCTATCTCTTATACATGGTACATAGAGAACCTGGGCCCTCTGCACTGGCAGCATGGAGTCTTAACCACTGGACCACCAGTATAGCGAAGTCCCCTATACTGGTTTTAATGTGAATTTTTGTTTCACTTGGGTAAATAGGTAGAATTAGAATTGCTGGGTTGTAGAGTAAATGTGTGTTTAATTTTAATGAAACTGCCACACTGGCTTCTAAATTGGCTGGCTGTACATTTTATATTCCCACTAGGAATTGAGAAGAGTTCCATTTGCTCTGCAAAATTCTGATCACTTATATTGTCAGTTAAAAAATCTCAGGCATTCTATAGGTGTTTAGTGGTACTGCATTATGGTTTTGATTTTCATGTCCTTAATAACTAATCGGAGAAGGCACTGGCGATCCATTCCAGTACTCTTGCCTGGAAAATCCCATGGACGGAGGAGCCTGGTAGGCTGCAGTCCATGGGGTTGTGAAGAGTTGGACACGACTGAGCGACTTCACTTTCCCTTTTCCCTTTCAAGCATTGGAGAAGGAAATGGCAACCCACTCCAGTGTTCTTGCCTGCAGAATCCCAGGGACGGGGGAGCCTGGTGGGCTGCCGTCTATGGGGTCGCACAGAATCGGACACGACTGAAGCAACTTAGCAGCAGCAGCATAACTAATCAGGGATACTCACCATTTTAAGTAGAGGGAGGTGGCTCAGAGGTTAAAGCGTCTACCCGCAATGAGGGAGACCTGGGTTCGATCCCTGGGTCAGGAAGATCCCCTGGAGAAGGAAATGGCAACCCACTCCATTATTCTTGCCTGGAGAATCCCATGGAGAGAGGAGCCTGGTAGGCTACAGTCCACGGGGTCGCGAAGAGTCAGACATGACTGAGCGACTTCACTTTCTTTCACTTTACCATTTTAACTTGTTTTTAATTGGAGGATCAGTTATGGAACCCAGCCTCTACTGTCAGAAGATGGAACTGCATGCTACATATGACTCCTTTAGCAAAATTTATCATGATATATCCATTAATATTTAAATTCTTGTTTAACAATTATCCCTTAATCACTATGTAGCTCAGGGTCTAAAGGTGTTTTTACAAGCTGATGGAGACTTTATAAACACAAAACACATCAGAAAATCCTGAAAAAAATTTGCTGTGATGGTATTGAATAATCTGAAGTCTGCTTGCAATGAAATGGCAATGAAACCAAAGTTGAAAATCGAAGAAGAGTTTATATTGCACTATTTCTGAACAGTTCACGTTAGAAATTGTACCTGCATTTCAAAATGATCTCTAAATTACACAAAGCAAAATTTGGTAGCTGTAAAGAAAATCTTCTGAGACAGGGCAATATTAAAAGAAAGAGGAGCAATTCATTTCTTTTCTCTAGGTTGGTGAAATTATATTTCAGAAATGACAGAACTTACAGATAGAAAGCTTTAACTTTCTTATTATTCAGCTCATGCCAATTTTAAATCTGTGTTTGATAGACATGTTATTCTCAATATTTTGGAATTTGTTACCTAGAAAGACTTCATAATCATTTTACTTTATTTTATAGAACTTTTGAATTTCAGAAATTGTGGTGGTGTTAATCAAGTTTCAGCTTTAGTATTATAATGTGCATTGGCCACCATCTTTTCTTCTGCTTATGTATGACAATTTTAGCTGCTTCCCAAATCTCCCAGGGAAATAACTGTACTCATAGCTTACAGAATTGATCACGTGCACACATACTCACACAAACACATATGTCAGTGAAATATGCATTGTTGATTTTTAGCTCTAAAAGATTTATGTAAGCATTTTAATGAACTAATTTATATGCTTATGTTATTTTGTTATTGTTATCAATGTCCTAAATATGTTTGTTTGATATTTGTTAATAAAGATGAAGATCTTGAAGTCATACCTTATTATGTATCATCCTGAAAGAGATTCTTACTTTTCTTGAATAAAACATTACTTAGTTTTCACTTCTTGTAATGCACTTTAGTTTGTTAGTTGTGCATTTATATTTTAGACATATGGTAATTTTATATGAGGCTCTATTTCTGAAAAACAGTATTATTTTAATAAGCTTTCCTCTACATCGCTAAACAAAAAATAATGTGGAAGACTGAGGGCAGTGCTTGATATTAGAGAATGAGCATAGATTTTTGCGTATAATTTCTTTACAATGTTATTTTGGTCTCTGTTGTACAACGAAGTGGATCAACTATATGTACACGTATATTCTGTTCCTCCTGAACCTCTCTCCCACCACCCCCACCCCCCTGCGGACTCACCATCTACGTCATCAAAGAGCACTATGCTGACCTCCCTGTGCTATACAGCAGGTTCCCACTAGCTATCTATTTTACACATGGTAGTGAATTTATGTCAATCCTAATCTCCCAGTTCATCCCACACATCCCCTTCCCTCACTGTGTCCACATGTGCTTTACTTCTCCATCTCCATTCCTACTGTGTAAATAGCTTCATCTGTACCATTTTACCCCCAGAGTCCATATATATGTGTTAAAATACGGTATTTTGAGATTTGAGCCCTGCTCCCCTGTTTACTAGATGTGTAGCCCCAGAGAAATACTGCATCTCTACAAATTTGAAATAGCCCAAGTGTAAAATGAGTTGACTATTACCTATCAAACAAGATTGTTATTTGTATTGATTAAGTAAAATATGTGGGATGACTGCATCACAGGTACTCAAAAATTTATCTTTTCTCTTTTGGGGTCAGTTCTGCTCATTAGCTCAAGTTTATTTAATTTGTGGGGCAAGAACTAATGGAGTCTACAACTTATGCTTAAAGCTGTAAAAAAGACTTTATTGCAGTTTTCTAAAGGTTCATGGTGGGAATGGTAGTTTCAGTCTCCCTTTCCATTCCATTTACTCTCATGGTGTGAAAATCAAGGACCAGTGGTGAACTGTGAGGAAAGGAAACACCTTAGCTGAGAGGAGACACTCTATCATTTTTTTTTTTTTTGGTCAAAGAAAATTTGTCAATGAAGGAATGCCAACTGTTTTTGTATTTTGAAAACCTCTGCCCCTGCACAATAAAGACACAGAAGAGGACAGAAATGGCATGAACCTAATAGAAGCAGAAGATATTAAGAAGAGGTGGCAAGAATACACAGAAGAACTGTACAAAAAAGATCTTCACAACCCAGATAATCACAATGGTGTGATCACTCACCTAGAGCCAGACATCCTGGAGTGAGAAGTCAAGTGAGCCTTAGGAAGCATCACTACAAAGCTAGTGGAGGTGATGGAATTCCAGCTGAGCTATTTCAAATCCTAAAAGATGATTCTGTGGAAGTGCTGCACTCGATATGCCAGCAAATTTGGAAAACTCAGCAGTGGCCACAGGACTAGAAAAGGTCAGTTTTCATTTCAATCCCAAAGGCAATGCCAAAGAATGTTCAAACTACCCCACAATTGCACTCATCTCACATGCTAGCAAAGTAATGCTCAAAATTCTCCAAGCTAGGCTTCAACAGTACATGAACTGAGAACTTCCAGATGTCCAAGCTGGATTTAGAAAAGGCAGAGGAACTAGAGATCAAATTGCCAATATCCATTAGATCATAGAAAAAGCAAGAGAATTCCAGAAAAACATCTACTTCTGCTTCATTGACTATGCTAAAGTCTTTGCATGGATCACAACAAACTCTGGAAGATTCTTCAAGAGATGGGAAATCCAGACCACCTGACCTGCCTCCTGCAAAACCTGTATGCAGGTCAAGAAGCAACAGTTAGAACTGAACATGGAACAACAAACTGGCTCCATATTGGGAAAGGAGCACATCAAGGCTGTATATTGTCACCCTGTTTATTTAACTTATATGCAGAGCACATCATGTGAAATGCTGGGCTGCATGAAGCACAAGCCAGAATCAAGATTGCTGGGAGAAATATCAATAACCTCAAACACACAGATGACACCACCCTTATGGCGAAAAGTGAAGAGGAACTAAAGAGCCTCTTGATGAAGGTGAAAGAGGAAAGTGAAAAAACTGGCTTAAAACTCAACATTCAAAACACTAAGATCATGGCATCCACTCTCATCATTTCATGGCAAATAGATGGGGAAACAGTGGAAACAGTGACAGACTTTGTGTTTTTGGGCTCCAAAATCACTGCAGATGGTGACTGCAGCCATGAAATTAAAAGACGCTTGCTCCTTGGAAGGAACGTTATGACCAACCTAGATAGCATATTAAAAAGCAGAGACTGCCGACAAAGGTCCATCTAGTCAAAGCTATGGTGTTTCCAGTAGTCACGTATGGATGTGAGAGTTGGACCATAAAGAAAGCTGAGCGCCAAAGAATTGATGCTTTTGAACTGTGGTTTTGGAGAAGAGTCTTGAGAATCCCTTGGAGTGCAAAGAGATCAAACCAGTCAATCCTAAAGGAAATCAGTCCTGAACATTCATTGGAAGGACTGATGCTGAAGCTGAAGCTCCAATACTTTTGCAATGAACTGACTCATTGGAAAAGACCCCGATGCTGGGAAAGATTGAAGGCAGGAGGAGAAGGGGATGACAGAGGATGAGATGGTTGGATGGCATCACCGACTCAATGGACATAAGTTAAAGCAAGTTCCGGTGACAGTGATGGACAGGGAAGCCTGGCATGCTGCAGTCCATGGGGTCACAAAGAGTTGGACATGACTGAGCGACTGAACAGCAGCTGCCCCTGCAAGATATCATGCCAGGTACTGTATAATATTAAAATGACAGAGTTCTTATCTCCAAGAAGTTGAGAGACATACAAGTAAGAAAAGAGCTAAACTGAACATAGTACAAAATGAATTATCAAGAATTTATATTTGTAGTGTTTTTCAAGCCCCTTTGAGATAGGTAATCTCTTAATTTATTTTAACTTTTTTTGGCTGTGCCATGCGATATGCAGGATCTTGGTTCCCCGACCAGAAATAGAACCTGTGCTCCACCACATTGAAAGTCCTGAATTTTAACCACTGGACAGCCTGGGAACTCTTGAGATAATCCATTTCTATGGGGGATTTTTTTAAGCAGCTCATTCTTTTCTGTGAACTAAGCCAGAGCATCAAAGAGCTATGCAGTGGTCCATATTATTTTGGTTTCCTTACAAAATTCCATTTAAATTTCTTTTGAAAATGCCCTCTCATAAATAGCATTGTAAGATACATATATTTTTCAATTTATTCTAAGCAGTCAGGAAAGTAGTTGAAGGTATCACTACACACTGAGTAGCCCTTGTAAGGAAAATCCAAAGCACATAGAGGAAATTATATATTTAAGCATTATTCCTTTTTGGTCATCAAGAAGCTCTAGAATTAATTTGTGGCCCAATTTTTATAACTTTAGTACCTATAACATCCATACTATGTACTAATGCTTAGTCTTATAGCTTAGGTTTGTCTATAGTTTCCTGACCTTGTTTTATATTTTATTCTTTTTTTTTAATTTATGGGAGTATAGTTGCTTTACAATGTTGTGTTAGTTTCCACTATACAGCAAAGTGAATCTGCTTTATGTCTACATATATCCTCTCTTTGTTGGATTTCCTTCCCATTTAGGTCACCACAGAGCACTGAGTAGAGTTTCCTGTGCTATGCAGTAAGTTCCCATTACTTATCTATTTTATACATAGTATCAATAGTGTATATATGTCAATCTCAATCTCCCAGTTCCTCCCCACCCTTTTTCCCCCTTGGTATCCATAGGTTGTGTTTATGTTTTATTTTTTGGAATTACATTAACTTTGTTAGTTTGTCAATTCTTCATATCCTTTGTGTCTTTGTATATTTGTAAGTAGATAATTCCTCTAAGTAGTATTTCTTTATTATCAACCTTCTGGCAATGCTATTTCATTTCTATTTTAATTCCTTAGGGATGTTTTAAAGTTCAGTGTTATATTTTCAACATATTGAGGAGATTAAGGAGAAAACAAATGGGAAGTGTGCAAAGACCGGAAAGCTTAATAATGGTAGTTATCACAGAAGACAGAGCTATGCATGAAATACTTATTCATGTAAAATGCAAACTATTCTTTATCATTTCAAATAGCCAGACTTTTAAGAAAAAGCTATTTTTTCCAAAATAAAAATACTATACTTATAAAAAAGAATATTTATGAAGATAGCTTTTAGGTGAACTTCATTTTATCACGTCCCTTAACTATAATTCTTGACTCTTGTATCCCTCATGCTATTCTTTCATCTTACCCATTGCTTGAAGCAAATTTATAGTTATTATTTAGAGTAATACAAAGTTTATTAATATTTATTCATTTTTATTATGCATCAGGTACTGTGATAAAGAGGAAAAGGATGATAAAAATTTTCTTAAGTGATCTATCATTGGCTCTTGATGCAGTTAATTACTCTGCCGCCTTTGAAACATTTTCTTTATCCATTTTTCATTCTGTCTTGGATCCCTCCTACCTCAATGTCTTTCCTTTCCAATTTACCTCCCTGGTATTTTTCATTTCCCTGACCTTTGAAATTGGAAAGTCCCAGAGCTCCATCCTTGGCCCCTTTCTCCATCTACACCAAAAACCTTGGAAATCTCATGTGGTCTTGTGGTTTACATATTATATAATAAAAATAATTATTGTTATCTTGTGGTTTAAATATTCACCAAATATTATATATTATGTCATTTAAGTATCTTCAGCCCGAACCTTGCCCCTCACCTGCAATCTTATGTGTCTGACTGTCTACATGACATTTGTACTGGAGCTCAGGCTTTACATTTCTTAAACTGAGCTCTCAAGTTCTGCACAGCCTGATTGTGTCAGTCACCTCCAGTGAATACAGATGTAACTCCATCTTTCTAGTTTCTTAGGCCAAAATCTTGGGGTCATCTTTGACTAGTGTCTTAAGTTCTCATCCCAAATTTAACCTATCAGTAAATTCCATTGGTTCGCTTTCAAAATAGATCAAAGTTCTGACTGCTTCTACCATTGTTGCCACTCTGATCCAAGTCATCATCATATTTTATTTGGATTATTGCAGCAGCTTCCTGTGTTAGTCATGACATAATTGCTGTAACAACTTCAAAATTTAAGTGACTTAGTGCAACAAATATTGATTACTTGCTCACATGACAGTGAGTGAGTGAAGGGGCTCTGATCTGTAATACATGGTCATCCAGGGACCCAAGATTCTTCCTTCTTTATCTGTGATGTGAAATTCTCTATTGGATTCTCTGCATGTGGCAGAGAATATGGACAGTATATGAGTTTTCTTGCCTGGCTTGGGTGCTCATACATCACTTCTGACTGCTTCCTATTGGCTGGAAGCCAGTCACATGGTCTTATCTAACTGCAAGGGGAGCTAAAAGATTGCATTGAATGTGTACACTGGAAGGAAATAAAATTAGCTTTGAATATATACAGCAGTCACAGTTAAGCTCATTAAAATGTAAGCATCAAATTGCTTTACTGCTCTCAACTTTCCAATGATTAACTTCTCACTTGGGAAACCAGTTAAATCCATACATTGGGTTAAGTGGTCTTACATGATCTGGCTATCATTACTTCTTTATTTTCTACTACTCTTTACCTTGTTCACTCATCTCCAGTCACTGACTTATTTGATGGTCCTCGAATGTTCCAGTGATCTACCTCAGGGCGTTTGCACTTGCTGTTTCTTCTGCCTTTAATATGTTTCCTCTAAATATCTGCATGGCCTTCTGCCTTATTGTCTTTGTATTTTGTTCCCAATATTGCTTTCTCAGTGAGTCCCTTCCTGCTGATCCACATTAAAATTGCAATCATCAATCCCAGTACTCCTTATTTTACTTCTTTGCTTAATTTTGTTTTCACAGCTATTACCTTCTGACAGCAACACCTTCAAAACTGTACTGAAAGGGAAAGTGTTAGTTGCTCAGTTGTGTCTGATGCTTTGCAACCCTCATGGACTGTAGCCTATCAGGCTCCTCTGTGCATGGAATTCTCCAGGCAAGAATACTGGAGTGGGTAGCCATTCCCTTCTCCAGGATATCTTCCTGATACAGGGATCAAACCCAGGTCTCCTGCATTGCAGGCAGATTCTTTACCATTTGAGCCACCAGAGAAGCTCTACTATGTATTTTTTGTGTTGTCTCTCTCTTCAGACTAGAAGATAAGCAGGGTAGGGAATCTTGATTGTTATATTCACCGCCGTATCCTCAGCTCCAAGATTTCTGCTTGGCATTTAGTAGGTACTGAATAATAATTAAAATAATATAATTATGTTGAAATAATTATGATAATAGTAGTGATAATTTGTTGAATGAAAGAATTTACCACTTCCAAGGTGTAAAGTGAAAGAGGAGAGTGAAAAAGCTGACTTAAAGCTCAGCATTCAAAAAACAAAGATCATGGCATCTGGTCCTATCTGCTGCTGCTGCTGCTGCTAAGTCGCTTCAGTCGTGTCCGACTCTGTGCAACCCCATACACGGCAGCCCACCAGGCTCCCTCATCCCTGGGATTCTCCAGGCAAGAACACTGGAGTGGGCTGCCATTTCCTTCTGCAGTGCAGGAAAGGGAAAAGTGAAAGTGAAGTCACTCAGTCGTGTCCGACTCTTAGCGACCCCATGGACTGTAGCCTACCAGGCTCCTCTGTCCATGGGATTTTCCAGGCAAGAGTACTGGAGTGGGGTGCCATTGCCTTCTCTGTCTGGTCCTATCACTTCATGGCAAATAGATGGGGAAACAATGGAAACAGTGACAGACTTTATGTTTTTGGGCTTCAGAATCACTGCAGATGGTGACTGCAGCCATGAAATTAAAAGATGCTTGCTCCTTGGAAAAAAAGTTATGACCAACTTAGACAGCATATTAAAAAGCAGAGACATTACTTTGCTGACAAAGTTACATCTAGTCAAAGCTATGGTTTTTCCAGTAGTCATGTATGGATGTGAGAGTTGGACCATAAAGAAGGCTGAGCATCGAAGAATTGATGCTTTTGAACTGTGTTGTTGGAGAAGACTCTTGAGAGTCCCTTGACTGCAAAGAGATCCAACCAGTCCATCCTAAAGGAAATCAGTTCTGAATATTCATTGGAAGGACTGATGCTGAAGCTGAAGCTCCAATACTTTGGCCACCTGATGTGAAGAACTGACTCATTGGAAAGGACCCTGATGCTGGGAAAGATTGAAGGTAGGAGGAGAAACAGATGACAGAGGATGAGACGGTTGGATGGCATCACCGACTCGATGGACATGAGTTTGAGCAAGCTCCGGGAGTTGGTGATGGACAGGGAAGCCTGGCATGCTTCAGTCCATGGGGTCTCAGATGAACTGAACTGAAGGACTTTAAAATCAAGTAGGAAGACAGATAACTATATTATCTCCCTACAAGACACAGATACAAGAATTATGGAAACAAAGAAAACTGATTTATTCTGCCTATAAATCCAGAGGCTTTACAATGGAGACAATCTTAGACCTGGGCACTGAAGAATGAGTAAGAGCTTTCAGGTCTTAAGAGGCATTCTAAGGGGAAAAAAAAGTAGTACAAACAAGGGCTTGGAAGCAGGAATATTGTGACATTTGGGAAAAACTGAGGAATCTGGGGGATAGACATTTGTGTGCATACTTAAAATGGAGATATTAGGCTAAAATGTTAGGTTAGTCTAAACGTGTTCAGTATTGTAACACATTTTGATTTTACACTGTTGGCAGTGGAGAAACGTGACAGTCTTTAGAAGCATGATGAATCCAGGTGTGCATGAATGAAAGATAAACTTGGTGAAATGTATAGAAGACTGAGAGCAAGTGGCAGGGAACTTAGTGAGAGGCTCTTCATGACAGAGCAGATGAATAAGCTGATCTAAGACCATTTAACAAGAGCTCGTATGGACAAATCTACTTGGGCACAAAGATAGCGTGTAAATTGCTCACTTATTTCTAAATGGCAAGGGAAAGGGGTCCACATAAATGTGGTTAATCCTTTAGACCAGAGAGACTGTAGGAACATTGACTTTGTTAAACCTAAGCCTTCTATATGTGCATCTATGTGAAAACTGCTTCAAATGTTTTCCGTGGCCATTACAGCAAGGGTCTCAAAGTCTATATCTCAACATATTCTTGTGAAGATATTTTTATTATTATTATTAGCTGCATTGGGTCTTAGTTGTGGCATGCCAGCTCTCCAGTTGCAGAGCAGGGGCTTAGTTGCTCCATGACATGTGGAATCTTAGTTCCCCAGCCAGGGAACTTGAGTCTCTTGCATTGAAAGGTGGATTCCTAATCACTGGGCCATCAGGGAAGACCCTGATGAAGATATTATCTTATGAGCAAGAGCAGACATTGGCATTTAAGCTACTAAATATTGAATTGACAAATGGTTTGATATTGAATTTGATTCTAGATTCGTTGGAGAAGGAAATGGCAACCCACTCCAGTGTTCTTGCCTGGAGAATCCCAGGGACGGAGGAGCCTGTTGGGCTGCTGTCCATGGGGTCGCACAGAGTTGGACACGACTGAAGCAACTTAGCAGCAGCAGCAGCTAGATTCATTGGGTCTATTTGTTCTCTCTGAAGTGAACACCATGATCTGTGAATGATTTATGTCATTACTGATTTTATTCCATGCATTAATTTATTCAATAAAAATTTTTTATTGAATACCCTTAACACTCACTTTGTAAGATGCTACAAGGCATACAATTCTGACTGATACTTAGAGAAAAGCATTTGAGTTACAGTGCCTATTTGTCATTGCCTCAGCCCGTTACAAGCATCCCCCTAATAAAGTGATAATAAAAACTTGTGGGCCTTGCAAATAATAATTGTAATAGGATTGGTTCTCTGGCAGTAAAATATTTGTGCATATATTAACTTTCTAAATATGAGTAGAATCATTTCCAAAAGATGATCTTTTGGTTTTTGTTGACTCTAAATGCTCTAAAATTTAGCTTGTGAAGCTGGATATACTAAGTTGTGTGTGTATGTCCTGGCTAAGCCCAGAACTGATGAGAAACTAGGTCGCAGCTAAGTGAGTACTAAGAGACGATGCTAGGACTTTCCCAGTGGTCCAATAATTGCCTCCCTGCTTCCATGGCAGGGTGGCACAGGTTTGATTCCTGTTGGGGGAACTAAGATCCCACATGCTTCATGGTATGGCCAAAAACCAAAATAAAATAGAGACCAAGACCAACCATGTGTTTTTAACTGACAGAATGCATTTATCCTTCTAGAGAGTAAAAATCTAGAAATAACCTTATTTTGTTTTTTATTAACGATATTTCTCTGTTTGACACATATATACATAAATAGTGAAGAAATGTAACAACCTAGGCTTACTAGGGAACTGCACATATGAAAAATCCTCTGAAGTAAAACATGATTATGAATGTGTCTTGTCCTAGCACTTAGGAAATTGGTGATCTAAAGCATCTGAGCTTGGATTGTAATCCCTCTGTGAGTTCATTTCACACTGAGCAGTAGAACACAATAAAATATACTCAACTAAATTCTGGACGTTGATGGTATTTCATTTTTGTGGGTGTCTTTAGCTTCACTGGACTTAGAAATAGTCTTGTTCTAGAAGTGTAAGTAACAGCCTTCTCATGTCCTTTTCATCCTTCGTATTTCAGTTTGCAGCATCCCTTCTCAGCTTCGGTATCAGCTTCTCATTCTTTCTCCATCTTCCCCAGCACATGCTGGGTACTCTGGAAAAGAATCTTGAACTTAGCTATCTTCATCATCACATAATACATAGCTAGAGATATTTCTCTTTTAGATTTATTTTCTATAGTCATTAAATCAAAAAGCCTCTGTATCCTTACAGGTACTTACTTTTGGTTTTATTTGGAAGACATACGGTTCTAAAAAGTTAGGCAAAACATTTTTTTTCAGTTGTCTTAAGCCTTCTGTAGAAATAGGAAAGTAGAGGAGGCAAACTTATTTTCATCTAAACAAATAAAAAAATACTCTCCATAGAAAAGTGAACTTATTTATGCATTTTCTTATTAATTGGAGGAAAATGGTATACTTTTATATTTTGTTTTGAGAGGACTTTTGATATTTCCAATAAAATAGGTGATCACTGATGTGAAAGGGTGAGCAAAAACATGTGTACTGGCCTCTGACACTCTACACAAATGCGGTATTGTAGAGTGCCCACTTTGAGACTGTTGTTGTTTAGTCACTAAGTCATGTCCAACCCTTTTCTGACTCCATGGACTGTAGCCCATCAGGCTCCTCTGTCCATGCGATCTGCCAAGCAAGAATGCTGGAATGGGTTGGGATTTCCTTCTCCAGGGGATCTTCCCAACCAAGGGATTGAGCCTGCATCTCCTATATTGGCAGGTAGATTCTTTACTGCTGAGCCAGCAGGGAATGTTTGAAAGTCATCATTTAAAACTTTTCTCAATCTGTGAAAATACCAATTGGTATTGGTTGAGGGTATGCAGAGATACCTAGTCCTTGGTTTCCTACAGTTGTAGATAGCCTTGTTCAAGACTACTTGGAAGGACATGTGTGTGTCTGAAAAAGTCTCCAAAACACTGGTCCTAGAGATAAATTAATCATGGAATTTCTGATTTTTCTATTGCAACACCACCAGAAAGTGGTGCTTTAGATGATGTTAAATTTTCTGTAGAAATTGCCACAAAGAACTACAAAATATGTCCTAAGGTTTTGTTTTTTAGAAGATTGTTATATTAAAATAAAAACAAAGGCACATGGACTATATTTTTGAGGATACACATATTTAGCACATTCATTATGTTGTTAAATACTCTTAATGAAGTTACTGGCAGGAGATTCTCCTGAAAATAAGAAGCAAATTGGTAGCAGTTATTTTCTTTCTTTCTCATTTCGTGGACAATTTTGTTACTTTTTGTGGGAAGTCAAATGTTAAATTTTGTGCTTACTGATCTGATATCAAGAATTTAAAAACATATTTTCTTCAAATGGCTGGCATTTTTATAAAGTCAGTATACTTTAAATATTCCTTTAAAAAATAAGCTTTCAAGATTTCCATGGAAATGGCAGGATTGAGAAAAAGACCTATTTGGCTTTTTTCCCCCTTTGACATTATAATGACTTTATAATGAAGCTGCATATTGACTTTGTAATGAAGCTACATAACGCTGATATTTGCCAAGGGATAATATAAGAATGGATCTTTTCACATCTTTGAAAATATAAAAGCTGCTTGAAATATTTTCTATATGAAAACCTTCTCTTGACCCCTCATTTCCCACCAGATATTGTCCAATTTCTTTACCTCCTTCACTAGCAAACTTTTTTAAAATGGTAGTGAGTGCCTTCTGTCTTCTCATTCTCTACAAAACCCCCTTCAGCTGGACTTCTTTTTATTTTCAAATTTAGACTGCATGGGGTCTTAGTTGTAGCCTGTGGGCTCAGAAGTTGTGTGCAGGCTTAGTTGCCCTGCGGTATGTGGAATCTTAGTTCCTCAACCAGGGATTGAACTCACATATCCTGCATTGGAAGGCATATTCTTAGCCACTGTACCACCAGGGAAGTCCCAACCTCAATAAACTTGTTTTTCAGTGAACAAACAAGAAAGAGTAGATGATTTTTAGTGTATTGGTATGAAAGTGTTTAATTTTCTTACTTAAAATGTATAAAATGCTGGTTGTGGTTCTATGATTAGTCAATTCCAAACTACCGCACAATTGCACTCATCTCATATGCTAGTAAAGTAATGCTCAAAATTCTCCAAGCCAGGCTTCAGCAATATGTGAACTGTGAACGTCCAGATGTTCAAGCAGGTTTTAGAAAAGGCAGAGGAACCAGAGATCAAATTGCCGATATCCGCTGGATCACCGAAAAAGCAAGAGAGTTCCAGAAAAACATCTATTTCTGCTTTATTGACTATGCCAAAGCCTTTGACTGTGTGGATCACAATAAACTGTGGAAAATTCTGAAAGAGATGGGAATACCAGAGCATCTGACCTGCCTCCTGAGAAATCTGTATGCAGGTCAGGAAGCAACAGTTAGAACTGGACATAGAACAACAGACTGGTTCCAAATAGGAAAAGGAGTACGTCAAGGCTGTATATTGTCACCCTGCTTATTTAACTTATATGCAGAGTACATCATGAGAAATGCTGGGCTGGAAGAAACACAAGCTGGAATCAAGATTGCCGGGAGAAATATCAATAACCTCAGATATGCAGATGACACCACCCTTATGGCAGAAAGTGAAGAAGAACTAAAGAGCCTCTTGATGAAGGTGAAAGAGGAGAGTGAAAAAGTTGGCTTAAAGCTCAACATTCAGAAAACTAAGATCATGGCTTCTGGTCCCATCACTTCATGGGAAATAGATGGGGAAACAGTGGAAACAGTGTCAGACTTTATTTCTTTGGGCTCCAAAATCACTGCTGATGGTGATTGCAGCCATGAAATTAAAAGACTGCTACTGCTTGGAAGGAAGGTTATGGCCAACCTAGATAGCATATTTAAAAGCAGAGACATTACTTTGCCAACAAAAGTCTGTCTAGTCAAGGCTATGGTTTTTCTAGTGGTCATGTATGGATGTGAGAGTTGGATGGTGAAGAAAGCTGAGCGCTGCAGAATTGATGCTTTTGAACTGTGGTGTTGGAGAAGACTCTTGAGAGTCCCTTGGACTGCAAGGAGATCCAATCAATCCATCCTAAAGGAGATCAGTCCTGGGTGTTCATTGGAAGGACTGATGTTGAAGCTGAAACTCCAATACTTTGGCCACCTGATGCGAAGAGTTGACTCATTGGAAAAGACCCTAATGCTGGGAAGGATTGGGAGCAGGAGGAGAAGGGGACGACAGAGGATGAGATGACTGGATGGCATCACCGACTCGATGGACATGGGTTTGGGTAAACTCTGGGAGTTGGTGATGGACAGGGATGCCTGGCGTGCTGCAATTTATGGGGTCGCAAAGAGTCGGACACGACTGAGCGACTGAACTGAACTGAACTGAAGACTCTTTTTGGCCTCCCAGGTGGCTCAGTGGTAAAGAACCCGCCTGCAGTGTAGGAGATGTGGGTTCAGTCCCTGGGTCAGGACAATTCTCTGGAGGAGGACATGGCAACCCACTCCAGTATTCTTGGCTGGAGAATTCCATGGACAGAGGAGCCTGGCAGGTTACAGTCCATGGGGTCACAAGAGTCAGACACAATTTAGCAACTGAGTGACACCAGAAACGTGACTCTTTACCCTGCGAATTCTTTACTCCTTTGCTGAGCTCATACTCGGTAATGGAAGGTTCATTCTAAATGGTTTTACTA
This sequence comes from Okapia johnstoni, assembly GCA_024291935.2. Taxonomy (NCBI): domain Eukaryota; kingdom Metazoa; phylum Chordata; class Mammalia; order Artiodactyla; family Giraffidae; genus Okapia; species Okapia johnstoni. The sequence goes on from CM044324.1 coordinate 12,844,807, forward strand.
GAAGAATCTCTTCCTAGTAAGAGACTTGAACTTCTACTGGAAAACTGATTCATCACTGTTGAGAAACATAACTGCTGTGAGATTTCCTCTGTAACATCTTTGAAGATCTCTCCCAACAGGCCCCATCAGGGCCTGAGCAAGACCAGTAACCTTTGGTCATGTCTTCACAAGAACAGGATTTATTTTTGACTCCACTTAATTATTTTCTTGACTCTAGTTTTATAAAATCATTACTTTTTTATTTTATGGATTGGGGTGCTGGGGCTAAACTGTTCTAAAGCAAGGATGTATTGGAAATGTTTCCTCTGTGGCCAAAATTGTCCAAACTTGACTTTGGAGTCAATATATTTACTGGGTATTTTGTGCTTATCAACATCACTTGCAGCCAAAATAAAATGTCAATCAGAGTCATACATTATACTGCTAGAAATCCAAGATTTCATTGGATTTTTGTGATGCATATCTCATCATGGTCCAGTTTGACAGAAATTAAATTAAATTTGCCATTTCAAATAAATCCAGAAGATGGAAAATTTAGATAATTTTTAATACATGAAAAAGATACGTTCTTCACTAGCAGTACATGCCATGGTCAAAACAAATAAATTTAAAGATGATTTGAGATTAAAATTGCTTTCAGTAAAACATATCATTAAAGCTAGTGACAGTTAAATAGCAGTGTCATAATGGAATAGATATTACTATAGGAAGATAATTAAAATTCTCCACATGAGCTTTATAAACTATGAGATTCATGTAAGAATTAGTGTTATATGCTATTTCATTGTTGAAACTATTCAATATTTAGTAGGCAGGGAATTTATTAGACTTTTTTGTAATATATCATAAACATTGCTTAGAGTGACCAAAATATCATAATGAGACTTTTAATTTTGAAGACTACAAAGAGTAGTTACATCATTCAATTAAAAATTTTTTCAAAAAGCCCGTGTAAGATTGAAGCATCAGGGGACTTTCCTGGTGGTCCAGTGGTTAAGACTTTGCCTTCTTATGCAGGTGGTGTGGGTTCAATCCCTTGTCAGGGAGCCAAGATCCTATATGGTTTATGGCCAAAAAACCAAAAGGTAAAACAGAAGCAATATTGTAACAAACTCAATGAAGACTTTGAAAATGGTCCACATAAAAAAAGACTTTTCAAAAAGACTGTCAAATCAAGCCAAAAAATAAAAAATAAAAAGATTAGTTACAAAAGGAAATATTGTAATCATTATAAATGGAATATTATATATTCCTATAACACTCTTAAAGACATTCCATAAAATTGTATAATTTTTAACTTAAAATAGCTATGAGATTAAAAAATTAAAAGAACAAAATATGAACATTCTAATACATAAATCACACTTTCCAGCCTTTATCTAAATCCATATATATTTTTATAGGAATAAGCATAAGTGACATGCAATTTTAAATATTTATGATTTTCACCTAAAATAATGTATTTTTCACATCTTGCTGTATACTCTTCATGAACACCATTTTAAATAATCACTTAATATTCCCTTTGGTGGATTGCTGTAATTTGCTTGACTACTTTTTTTCATACTGGATTCAGTTACATTATGTTTCCTTCCTGAGAAGGCACCACTTATAATATTTAGTTGTAATAAGTAACTCCCTGTGTGGCATGTTGGAGTAAGTGCTAAAAAATATTTCTCATTTCAAAATTTCCATGTAAAGTTATTGTTCGTCATTATACCTTGGCCTGAATCAGTCAGCATATTAGTTCTAGCCAAAGTATGGGGCGTGAGCATAGTGCTTGAATCTAGGCTCACCGTGGGAGACAAGATCTGGTGGGCTGACACTGAGGACAGATTCTTGCATGAGAATGGATTACCCAGAGGGTAAGAGAAGACACCTCATTTGCAGTATAAAATGTACTAATGGCTGCTGCTTCACAAGTGAAAATGAACAACTTTAAGTATATTTTTTTATGTCTTGAGTTGGAGCAAGTCTGGGGAGCTGTTACTATTCACAGTGTGTATCCAGTATGGGTAGAAAAAGAACACATTTACTTGACCAGAAATTTAACACAACAGAGGAACATGACTGTGCTAATCAATGGTTCCAAGTCAGTAAAGTCAAAGTTTCACTTGTCAGTTTTGTTGTTTGTCATTAAACCATGAAGAAAATACCGATGACTGGCGAGATTTTGAAAACTGATCTGGTTTTTTGGATTCTTTCACAGTCCAAATGACCAAGAAATCAATGGAATAAGGGTTCATTTAAATTAAAGGCAGAATTCAAGAAACAATAAGATGATTTCTTTTTTCATTAATGGGCTGCACTGTATGTTGAAACCTAACTTTTGTTCACTAAGTTGTGCTACGGCCACTATGACCAAAATGATATCACTCACTTTTGAGAATTTCATTGGTGCAATGAAGTAAATTGCAAGTTATATGAGTTGCAAATTATGTGTATAAACATCACAGTAATTATGTTCATTCATTCATTCATGTAACAATATTTTTTTTTTGAGTTTTTGTATGTGGTAGTATCTAGGGGATATAGTGGTGAACAAGACGAAGTCCTTATCCTCATGGAGCTTATATTCTAGATAATAGAGGTAGGCCCAAACAAGTAAAATATACAAAAATTTGTATGTACAGTAACAAACAAAAACTAAAGGAACATGTAGTCACATCTGTTGTATATAATATGGTCATAGACGATCTTCCAAGTCTGAGATATCAGAATCAACACATGAAGGGGAGAAGGGAACACCATGGAGGTCTATGGGAAGAAGAACTTCTGGGTGAAAAAATAGCAAGCGCCAAGGTGTTGAAGTGGAGACATTCTGGGTATTGTCCAGGGAAGAGATGAAGCAGATGTGTTAGGGCAGAGTGAACGGGGTCAGGAGTGGCATAAGATGAGTTAAGAAGGGTGGTAAGGTAGAGCTGGTATAGGACTTTTAGACCACTGTCATGACTCTGGCTTTTACTTAGTGTGAATTTAGAATCCAAGACAAGGTTTCCACTAGAAGAGAAACATGGTCAGATTTCCTTTAAGGGAATGACTCTGCAGTGCAGAAATTTGACTATATAAAGAAATAGATGATATAAAATGAGAAAGAAGAAAGGGAAACCAGTTAGGTAGCAACCTCTGTGCAAAGGACAGGTAACTATAGCTTTGAGGCAGTAAAAGCGGTTTGATTTAGGATCTGTTTTGAAGGATGAGCTGATAGGTCTCTGTTAAACTGAATGATGTTAAGTGAGAAGACCAGCAAGACTGGGGCTTTTCACCTGAGCGATTAGTCAGAGGGGATTGCCGTTTATTGAGATATAAAAGAGTGTGGGAGGAGTTATTCCTTGACTCTGGTTGGAGGCAGGAAGAAGAGGAGAGATTTTGGTTCCTTGAGAAGTCATTGTTATCAGAGGTGGTGCATGCGTCTGAGTGAGGTCCCTGTGTTTCCGAGGAATGTGCTTAGTGTCTGGCAGGCCTCTCTGTCCCTTGCTCAGGCTTAGTGTGATGGCAGGATTCCATATCATCGTTTCATCCCATCCGCCAAAGCCCTTGGTCCCAAGCAGGGCCCCCACAGTTGGTCGTCTCTCTGTCAGTACCACAAATACTCAAGGATGCCTTCATCCTTTCATTCGCTGATTTACTCACTTGCTTGTCAATGTATATGTACTGAGCACAGTGTGTAAGGTATTTGTGGGAATATCTAGGTGACCAAAAAAAGTATATCCTCCAGGGACTCCCAGTCTACTGAACTGATAAACAAATAGATAACTCCAATATGACTATTACCAGGGCACAGTGGAAGGGCACCTTATCCATGAGGTGGACTTGAGATTAAAAGACAAATGCTCCTTTCCAAGTTTAAAGAGTAGAGTTTGAAATTCCAGGCACAGGGGACATCTCCCACACCAGGCTGTCTGCTGTTGTTGCTGGAGGATGGCCATTGCTCAGGCTCCTTACAATGAATCTCCACTATGAGGGGGCCAGGCTGCTGTCTGGTCATCATCTATGAAGGAACAGGTGCTTCCTCTTTTCCATCTCCAGGCCATTTGTGCCCATGGCAGTTGGGAATTGGGCCTGATGTCTTAGCAGATGGTAGGATTCGGTGGTTCCTGTTCAGTTCCACTTCCAGAAAGTGGTCTCTATCCTGTCTTTAATTCCTTTATATGCATTTCCTGGAGTGATCAGACTTTTTAATATGACTTTCATGGTTTCTTCCTCATTTGATGCTCTGCATGTCTCTTTCAACTCACTGAGATGAAATCTTCATCCCTGGTGGCGCTAGCTAAGCCTTCTCCCTACATTTGCTGCTCTGCAACTGCTCCCTACAGGCCTCCTGTGAGGCTGACTGTCCTCCTTATCTTCACATAATAGCTACTTAGTGAACAGTCCCCTTCTTCAGTTTCCATCTGGGCTTCACAGGGATGGAAAAAGACATTATTCGAGAAATAAGTTATAGTTCAACGCTTCTAAAAGAGTAGAAGACATAAAGGGAATATAGATGGCCAAGAGGAAAATAAAACAGTAAACAATAGTAAAGAAGATAAAACAAATGCTAAAAATGACAGAGAGGTATAGTCTTAACATCTATTATTGAAATGCACATAATTGAAATGGTGGCTCCAAAGCCTTCTAGGAAAGGATGTGGCTACATGGTTGTCTGGACAGAGAAATAGCAATTACGGCTTAAGGGCGTATCATTCAGTTCAGTCAGTTCAGTTGCTCAGTCGTGTCCAGATCTTTTTGACCCCATGGACTGTAGCATGCCAGGCCTCCCTGTCCATCACCAACTCCCGGAGTTCACTCAAACTCATGTCCATTGAGTCGGTGATGCCATCCAACCATCTCATCCTCTGTTGTCCTCTTCTCCTTCCACCTTCAACCTTTCCCAGCATCAGGGTCTTTTCAAATGAGTCAGCTCTTCGCATCAGGTGGCCAAAGTATTGGAGTTTCAGCGTCAGCATCAGTCCTTCCAATGAATATTCAGGACTGATTTCCTTTAGGATGGACTGGTTGCATCTCCTTGCAGTCCAAGGGACTCTCAAGACATATATTCTGCGATAATGTTTTCTTTTTTTTTAAATTCCATATCTGTTAGTTATTTACATGAACCCTCCATCATAAGATTCCGTGAGTAAAAAATAATTTTGGCTTTATCTGCCATTTACCTTTTTGATGCAATCTGAACACTCTAGCAAATTAAGACTGTCCTGAAAAGACCTGCTGAAGGTGTTATGTGGGAAGACACTGGGAGGGACTTGCTGGGGGGAAGAACTGTTGTGTCTCCACCTCTTCAGATTAGAGAGAATGCCTCATTCTTTGCGTGGGCCTGTGGGTAGTGGTTGAGGTGTTCTGCAGGGGCTGTGGACAAGGCACTGACAGAACCCCAAAGTCTGGCTACACAATACTCGAAATCCTTCTAATCCATTTGCTTAAATACAACCCAAATAATGGAAAGAAAAAAAAAATCTGACAATCTAGTCATTGGACAACAATAAATTACAGTAGTAACAGAGCTGCCACTGAAATCACTGTCTCACACCTTTGCAGGGATTAGTGTAACACTCCCAGGTGGAATCCCAACCACTGGGAATTCCCTACAGGTCACCAAGGCAGTTGCCAGGGCTCACAGTCACCATGTTTGCTCAACTATGCTCTTCTTGCTCTGAAGACAAAACTTGGATAATCAACTAGTGTGTTTTGTGCACTTTTTCATGAGTTTCCCATCAGAGTTTCCTCCCTCTTTCTTTTTTTTTTCCATCAGTTACAAGATGCTAATATGCTAGTATGATGATGTAGACAATCATGTAGGCTTAGACAGGGATCATAAATGTTCAAATCAATTCTATGTAGTGCTTGTTATGTGCCTGGATGCAGCTCTGATAAAAGACGAGTAAAACACAATCCTGATCCTCAGAGAAGCAGGCTAATTATCTGAGATTGCTAAAAGTTAGGTATGATGTTGTCTCACATTCACATAGGAATTACACCCTGAAATACAGAAATGCTGAGCAGTGAGTGACAAAAGACCCAAAAGAGCATCCTAGATATGGAATTTTAGTATTTATGTGTGGGTAGCAGGTCACGTTAGTGAGGATTCATAGTAATACAGGAAGTTTTGGTGAACAAATTGTGTCAACAAGAACAGAAATTTTAAAAAACCTAATGCAGAGCACTTGTGATGTGGCATACCCTTTTCTAAGTTCTTTATTATATCATTCATTTGTTCCTTGCAAAAACTCTCTATGGGCTATGTATTATTATAATCATCCTTGACTCGAATCTGTGTTCTTAACTGCTAAATCCCATTGATTCTCAGAAGGGTACAAGGCATGTTTGTGAAGAAATTTAGATAGGATTTGGAAATTCTGTATTGTATATAAAGAAAGGCAGCACCATCTCTAACCTGTGGGTAGCACTTAAGTCTTCAACATAGCATATAGCTTGAGTTAAGGATAGATAACACACTTTCAAAATAGAATGATGGCAGATAAACTTTAAAATTTCCTTACTTGATTCGTTTTTCAAAGAGCAGAGATAACGTCAATCTATTTAAATGCCTTTAAAATAACAGGTGCTTCTATTTTCTAGATACAAATTTTGTATTTTGAGATGTTGGTTTATCAGATTTATGATTTGCAATTGTAAACGTAAGTGATTGATTCATACTAAATACTGAATCCAAATGAGGACTTCTCTGTATATTAGGTTAGCTGATTGTAGGTTTTGTAACAAAACCCACACATTTTCCTTTATAAGATGGGCACTTTGCCAAGCAGCTTTTGGGTAACTTACTAATGTGCCAATAGCCTGTTTTCAGCTTCTCTGTAATGAGTCCTCAGTCCTTATGTTTGAAGACAGAAAAAACCCATAGAGAAAAGTATATTTATCACTTCTCCAGTTCTTAGTCTTTAAGTGGTGAATTTTAAAGAGAGAACAATTTCATATTTGGCGTCTGTTATTAAATATGTGGTTTCCTTCTTCTTTGGGGGTAAATTTTTGTTACTTTATAAAAAATGCTAACATATTTGTATTAATAGCTAATCAACACTGATAGAAGTGTAGGGCATTTTAATTAATATATTTGAATGAACTTCTTGTTCTGAGTTTAATTATGGGGAGATAAAATATTAATGACTTCAAAATGAATGTATAAAAATATTTTATTACTTTTACTCCAATTATAATTTCTTTTAACTTTGTTCTTAGTTTGAAGCATATTATTTTTTTCAAATGAGGAGGCTACAGCAAGGATATATTTATTTCAACAAGGATGGGTTGATTTTAATCAATTTTTAAACAAGAACAGAAAATGGCCTTATTAGCGTGTAATGGAACATGATAACTCTTATTTTAAATTTTATTTGAATTTTTCATTTGTTTCATTGAGATGTTTGGGGCATGTTGAATATTTTAGTGCAAGGTTCAAGTTCTTTTTTTGTGGTTATTTGCAAAGAAGGACAAGAATATTAAAGACCCTTGATGAAAGAGGCTGGTCTTTGAGGAAAAAGCCTCTTCTTTCAAGGGCTTTCAAAATTTGCTTTGGGAATACTGTTGGTTATTTAACTCTTGCTTGTGTTACCTTACTCATACAATCAAATTATTTAATTTCCATGCAGGAGTATGTGTCTTAAGACACCATTTGTAAAAAGATTTAGTTTCTGGGTGAAAGATTTTAGTGACCATAACATGTAGACAGAACAGACAAAGTGAACTTCAAAATTAATGGGACATAAAACACCAGACTAATTATTTATAAAGTCTAAAGCCACTATAATTATCTAGAGAAAAGAAAAGAAAGAAAGAAAAAGTATGTTCATCTCCAAATGGTATTCATTGTATATTTATTCAAACAGTGATTTCTATGATTTTAATAGCAATATTTCCGGAATAGATGATTTTGTGACAAGCAAGTAAAAACCAGCCCCAATTTATAATATTAATAGCAAAAATATAATTTGATAAATTACTATGTAGATTGCTGACTCTCTAGTGATCATAGATGTTAAGATAAGAAATTTAGTTTGTTCTCCATGTGTGTAATATTTAAATGTTAACGTAATAGAAAAGTGCAAAACTTGAGCTATGTCTTTTTTGTCAAGAATGTGTAGGATTGCATGAGCATTGAGAAGAAAGTGAATGAGAAGGCAGAGCAATAAATGAACATTTAAATAGGTATTTATTTCTGCTTATAGAAGTAGTGTACTTGCAATATAGGCAATTTGAAAATACATAGAAGCAAGAAGGAAGACAGAAAAGCTAAACATACAACCTGGAAATAACTATCGTTAACTCTTAGCTGTATTTCCTTCCAGTGTTCTTTATTTTCACTTTTGAATGCAACTAATTGAGATCATATTTAATTATTTTTTATTCTGCATTTATTTTCTGCTTAACATTATATCAGGATCATCTCACTAAACTCCTTCGAAAATGTAATTTTTAATAACTGCAAAACCAATCAAGATACAATGTGTTATAATTTATTTGATGTTTCTGTTATTTGTACATTTAGTTTATTTCCACTTGATCTCTGCAGTAATTCATGCATCATTATCATCTTGGTATATAAATCTTTGTCAGGTCCATCTTATTATTTCCTTAGAGTAATTTTTAGAATTGAAGCTACTAGGCTGTTTATTTGTTTAATCATTCCTAGAACAAACACACTTGGAAAGCCAACTTTGTGCTATGAAACATTTTTAAGGCTTTTGATATATAATATAAAATTGCTATCCAGAGTGATCATACCACTTTATTGGTGATTATGCCAAATATACCTACCTCCTATTATTATGCCTTTGTATATATAGTTCCTTCTAAAATGAATTGGCTTGACCTGTGTAAATCAGTATTTTATAATGGAAATGTTTTATGGTTTGTCTGAAAGACATCTTTGTGGCATCTACTTTGTTCTCTCTTAAATCCCACATTCTAGGGGAAGCCAGGTGCCATATCATGAGAATACTTATGCAACCTTGAAAAGTGGTACATGTGGCAAGGAACTCAGGCCTCCTGTCAAGAGCCAGCAAGGACCTGAGTCCTCTAGTGAACAACTATATGAGTGAGTTATCTTGCAAGCAGACCCTCCAGCCCTGGGCTAGCTTTCAGATGACTGTGGTCCTGGCCAACACTTCGATGGCCACTCATTGGAACTTCTGTGCCAGAACCAGCCAGCTAAGCCACTGCTGGATTCTTGACCCCCAGAAACAGAGTAAGATGATAAATAATTGTTGTTTTAACTTGCTACATCTGGGGATAATTTGTTACACATCAATAGATAATCAATACAACCTCCTACCAGCAGTTGGGATAGAGTCCTTGCTGACATTGTAATTTGTAGGTTAATCTGGTAGTTAAAAACCATCTTATTGTTTTATTTGCATAATTTAATTTTTTCATGTCTATTAACCTTTCCCCCCCATTTCTAATTGGTTATTTATGTGTATCCATTTTGTTTTAATCAGTGCTTCATTTTTTTCTCTGGGATTTGAATTTCCAATAGGAACAGCATAAAAGTGCCAATAAAGACAATAAGGAAGCCTCAGAAATGCATAATTCAAAGATTTTATTAGGTTAACTAAGGGTTTAGATTTGGACAAAAATTAACTCTTAGAGATATGGTTTGGTATTTCTCCTGGTACCCTCTTTGGTATTCTCTTAGAGATAGTTTGGTATTTCTCCTGACACCCTCTTCAAATCAACTGTGTACATCCAAAAAATACTACAACATTATTTCTAATCTCCGTGCTCTTCCCACAATGTGAATGTCACACTCCTCCCAGTAATTGGTAGGGTCTATAAACTCTATCACCTTGAACCTGGATGAAATTGGGACAGTAGGGGGGGCTACGTGGCTTTTGAATTAGATCATAAAAGAGGATTCTTTCTGGTTCTTTTTCAATGCTTGTTCTTGGAGCTTAACTTCTCTGATACAAGGAAGTCCAAAGTACCCCACTTGAGAGGATACTAGGAAAATACCACTCATAGGTTATTCTCGCCAACAGCCCAGCTGAGATTCTAGCCAACAACCACCATCAATTGCCAAATACGTAAGTGGAGATGCCTCCAGATAATTCTATCTCCAATCTTTGAGTCTTCCCAGGTGAGCTGCAAACATCTTGGAGCAGAAACAGTAAAGTGTACTCTGCCCTGTTCGAATTTCAGACCAACAGAATGTGTGAGCATCATATAATTATTTTATACCTCTAAGTTTTAAGTGCTTTTGTTATACAGCAATAGTAACTGGCACAGCAACCATATAAAGCTGAGTCAGATTTTTTTTAAAGCTATTTATTTATTTATTATTTAATTTTGGCGGTGTGGGGGTGCTGTGCTGGGTTTTTGTTGCTGCAAGCAGACTTTCTTTACTTGCAACAAGTGGGGGCTATTCTCTAGTTGCAGTGTACAGGCTTCTCATTGTGGTGACTTCTCTTGTTGTGGATTACAGGCTCTAGAGTGCTCAGGCTCAGTAGTTGTGGTGCATAGGTTTAGTTGTCCCTTGGCATGTGGGATCTTCCCAGACTAGGGATCGAACCTGTGTCCCCTGCATTGGCAAGTGGATTCTCAACTACTGGACCATCAGGGGAGTCTTTTTTTTTTAACTATATTAAAAGTCTAATTTAGTTAATATTATTTTAAAAGCACAAGTTAATTAATATATTTTCATGTTTATTAACATTTTACCACTTCTATTAGTAATTGGTTATTTATGTCTACCCATTTTGTTTTAATCAGTGCTTCATTTTTTCCCTGTGATTTGAACTTCCATTAGGAACTTCATAATTTCCATTAGGAAGTCCTTTTTATTTATTAATTTTATATATTAAATATATATAATACATATATATTAAAAAAGAAGTCCTTTATATATATATATATATATATGTGTGTGTGTGTGTATGTATGTATACACATATTGCATATATATATATATATATATATATATATATATATATATATATATATATATATATGCCAGGTCTTAGTTGTGGCATGTGGGATCTAGTTACCTGACCAGGGATCAAACCTGAGCATCCTGCATTGTGAGCTTGGAGTCTTAGCCACTGGACCACCAGGGAAATCCTGTGAGTCAGATGGTTTTAATCCTCATTTTAGTCCTGAGGAAATACAAGCAAAGAGAGAGAGAAAGTGACATTTTCAGGGTCTCTTAATAATTTAGTGTCGTATAATACTGGATCATTTCCACCATTGGATGTTATTTCAGAGTTATATGGTGGTTTAGTCACTAAGTCATGTCTGACTTTTGCAACCCCATGGACTTACAACCCCAGTCTCCTCTGTCCATGGGATTTTCCAGGCAAGAATACTGGAGTGGTTGGCCATTTCCTTCTCCAGGGGATCCTCCTGACCCAGTGATTGAACCTGAGTCTCCTGTACTACAGGCAGATTCTACCGCTTGATCAACCAAGAAGCCTCAGAGTTATATAACTAGTAGTAAAAATATAATGGAAACATTTGATCCTCTATTGAGTAGCACTTCTAGGTGTCAGGCACTGGATGAGGTTTTAGAGTTCAATAGTGAGCAAGAAAGCGGGCATGGGTTCTACCTACATGATTTCAGGCCAGCATAGGAGATAGACATTCATCAAATAATCACACAAGAATTAACGACTTGGCATATCAAATGGGGGAAATTATAACAGTGTTCTGAGAGGAAGAACAAATTAATAGAGATCAGGAAATTTTGAAGAACTGGCATTTAACTGAAGATGGGTAATTGTATTTAGCCCTACTTAAGATTTTTTTTTCACTCATTACTTAGTTTTTTATTTGTTTATTCACTTTCCATTAAACTATATACTGCTTTAGGCCAGAAAGTGTTTCATTTGAATAATCCCACAGAGCATACTTATTCTCATAATTATGCTCAGCCTTCCACAAATGACTGAATGGAACACAACGGATCTAAAAGTAATTTAACCTGAGTTCCCATTCCTGTAATTATTTCACAGTGCTGCTTTTATGTCACTCACCTCCAGGGTTTAGCTGAGGCATCTGTGTCACTCGCACAAAGCTGTTGGGATGAGTATGAGAGTTTTGGACCCTGGTCTGCAGTGGAGGATTCAAGTGGCTGATGAGCCATGCATTTATTTGGCAAAATGATGAGTTTTGTTCACTAATAATATCAGGGCCTCCCTGTGGTGCCTTCCTATCCTGTTCTCCAGAGTGTTAGAAACCGAAGTTTGGACTATATCAATTGACAAAAAAAAAAAAAGGAAGTATTTTTACTCTCTGGCTTCTAATTAAGTCCAGACAATGATGTGCCCTGACTGGACATCAGAGGCATGAAAGAGGGTAAGATCTGTATATTTATACCTTCTTCCCCCCACCCCCAACATACCATAGCTCCTTCTGTCAGGACTTGGCATGGTCTTACTGTGATCCAAGGCCATAACTCTCATCAGACAGCTGTCTCCAAGTAGCTTCCTCCTTCCATTAACAATTTTCTTCTTTTGTTCATCCTTTAAACCTAAGGGTAATAACAGGCACCCCCACCTCCATTATTGCATCTGTACCTTTATTAACCTCTCTTCAAACTGCCCAATTTGAGTGTGTCATCCTAGTTCCTGTGAGGACCTAATCAATACAATACTGATGTGATGATGCAAAGGCAGAAATGATAAGATTTGGCAATAAATTGAAAGTTGGGGCAGAGGAGGTAAGCAGGCAAAATCGATGTTTAAAAAAGAGTCAATGTTGTTAAAGTAGTAAACACAGGAACTAGAAAACCAGGAGAAAGTTGAGAAGAAACGAGCAAATAAACTGTAAGGAAATTGCGTTTGAGGTGCAGGCAGTTAAATTATGAGATTGGTGCTTAGGGCAGAAAGCAGGACTAGTGTTTCAAATATGTTAATCTATACAGTTCAGTTCAATTCAGTTGCTCAGTCGTGTCCGACTCATTACGACCCCATGAACTGCAGCACGGCAGGCCTCCCTGACAATCACCAACTCCCAGAGTCCACCCAAACCCATGTCCATTGAGTCGGTGATGCCATCCAACCATCTCATTCTCTGTCATCCCCTTCTCCTCCTGCCCCCAATCCTTCTCAGCATCAGGGTCTTTTCCAATGAGTCAACTCTTCGCATGAGGTGGCCAAAGTATTGGAGCTTCAGCTTCAACATCAGTCCTTCCAATGAACACCCAGAACTGATCTCCTTTAGGATGGATTGGTTGAATCTTCTTGCAGTCCAAGGGACTCTCAAGAGTCTTCTCCAACACCACAGTTCAAAAGGATCAATTCTTTGGCGCTCAGCTTTCTTTATAGTCCAACCCTCACATCCATACATGAGCACTGGAAAAACCATAGCCTTGACTGCTGTTGCTGCTGCTGCTGCTAAGTTGCTCCAGTTGTGTCCGACTCTGTGCGACCCCAGGGACTGCAGTCTACCAGGCTCCTCCGTCCATGGGAGTTTCCAGGCAAGAGTACTGGAGTGGGGTGCCATTGCCTTCTCAGGATAGCCTTGACTTGATGGACCTCTGTTGACAAAGTAATGTCTCTGCTCTTTAATATTCTATCTAGGTTGGTCATAACTTTCCTTCCAAGGAGTAAGCGTCTTTTAATTTCATGGCTGCAGTCACCATCTGCAGAGATTTTGGAGCCCCCCCAAAACAAAGTCAGCCACTGTTTCCACTGTTTCCCCATCTATTTGTCATGAAGTGATGGGACCAGATGCCATGATCTTAGTTTTCTGTATGTTGATCTGTACAAGGAGAACATAAAAGTCATGGGAATGACCAAAAACAACCAAGGAAGACTCTACAGTAATTCTACTCAGCCAGAACTCAATAGCCCAGGCACAAAGCAGGACCATAATCCAGCAGCATATATAGTATCATCAAGTCCAAGTCAAAGTAATTAAAATATCTACTTGTGTTACTCAAACGTTGTGAAAGAGATAGTAAGTAAATAATAAATTCTTTCAATCTTTTTCTTCATCTACTATTTCTCCACTGACAAGTTTTTCCCCCTTTTTGCTATGTTCTTTTCAACTACGTGCATATCACAAAACTTCCTCCCCTCCCATTTTCCTGATTTCTTTTTTGAAAAGACTTTATTGAATTTGTTACAATATTGCTTCTGTTTTATGTTTTGTTTTTTGGGCCCCGAGGCATGTGGGATCATAACTCTCCTACCAGAGATTGAACCTTCACCCCTTGCATTGGAAGACAAAGTCTTAATCATTGGATCACCAGGGAAGTCCCCCATTTTCCTAATTTTTTATCACAAAATTCTGAAAATGGAGGTATGAATGGCAGTGGTGAGAAGAAGTAAGATTTTAAGGATATTTAGAAGGTAGAGTCAATAGAATGTGCTAACAAATATGATTGAAGGTGTGAAAGAAAGAGATGACTTAGAAGCTTTGGATTGAGAAGACATTTATAAAAGAGAAAAATGTTGAAGAATCGGTAGAGTAACAACAGAAAACATAAAAGTCACTTCTATTACAGTTTTGACCAGCCCTGATAACTTCTGCTTAACATGTGCATGCATGTATATGTGTGTGTGTGTGTGTGTGTGTGTGTGTGTGTGTGTGTAATGGGTGGTAAAGTAGGGGATGTGTTGACATCTGTAATCAATCCATTACCTACTGACAGGATGAAACTTAACATAGCCCTGGAAGAGCTTGATAGGCAGTCAGTATTTTAATCAATATGTATTCTATGAGAATTTCTTCTCTAAGACCTTGAAAAGCCCTTACAAAATTGCATTGCTATATTTCTGTTTTGTTTTAGGTTTGGGTGTTTACAGTTCAATTTTGAAAGCTCTCAATGAATATTTATGTATTTTTACTTTATTTTTACGTGAGTGTTCAGTTGACATTCACCTGAACTGCCTCACAGAGGAAGTCTCTAGTTGACGCTAAGAAAGAGTGATGATTCAGGACCCATTCATACCAGACTGCAGCAGGATGTTGGTAGAAGTAAGACTCGAAAATGATAAAATGGTGAAACTGAGAAAGACTACAGGCATGAAAGGATAGAAAGACTTAAGTTTTGCAAATGCATAAATTTTAGCTTTAGGACATAATAGCTGTCATTTGTTTTTCCGAAAATATCCCCATATATAACTTTAAATTCACCATGAAGAGTAAAAGTGAAGACAGCCTCAGACTTACCTATGTTCACAGATGTGTTAATTTCATAAATGTGGTCATATTTGTTGTGAAACTAAACAGTTTATATTATATTACAAACAGATATATAAATACTTCTCAAATGTTTCTTTTTTTAATCTTCACTTCTTTAGGTCCTCTTTGACCCCCAATTCTTACTGGACAAAATTAAAACAAATTGTTATATAGAACACTGAGCATATCACATGCTAGCAAAGTAATGTTCAAAATTCTCCAAGCCAGGCTTCAACAGTATGTGAACCGTGAACTTCCAGATGTTCAAGCTGAATTTAGAAAAGGTAGAGGAACCAGAGATCAAATTGCCAACATCCAGTGGATCATAGAAAAAGCAAGAGAGTTCCAGAAAAACATCTACTTCTGCTTTATTGACTACGCCAAAGCCTTTGACTGTGTGGATCACAACAAACTGTGGAAAATTCTTTAAGAGATCGGAATACCAGACTACCTGACCTGGCTCCTGGGAAATCCGTATGCAGGTCAAGAACTAACAGTTAGAACTGGACATGGAGCAGATTGGCTCCAAATCAGGAAAGGAGTACATAAAGGCTGTATATTGTCACCCTGCTTCAGTCAGTTCAGTTCAGTCAACCAGTCATTTCTGACTGTTTGTGACCTCATGGACTGTAGCACACCAGGCTTCTCTGTCCATCACCAGAAGTTGCTCAAACTCATGTCCATCGAGTCGGTGATGCCATCCAACCATCTCATCCTCTGTTGTCCCCTTCTCCTCCTGCCTTCAATCCTTCCCAGCATCAGGGTCTTTTCCAATGAGTCAGTTCTTCACATCAGGTGGCCAAAATATTGGAGTTTCAGCTTCAGCATCAGTCCTTCCAATGAATATTAAGGACTGATTTCCTTTAGGATGGACTGGTTGTATCTCCTTGCAGTCCAAGGGACTCTCAAGAGTCTTCTCCAACACCACAGTTCAAAAGCATCAATTCTTCAGCGTCCAGCTTTCTTTATGGTCCAACTCTTACATCCATACACAACTACTGGAAAAACCATAGCTTTGACTAGACAGACCTTTGTTGGTAAAGTAATGTCACCCTGCTTATTTAACTTACATGCAGAGTACATCATGCGAAATGCCGGGCTGGATGAAGCACAAGCTGGAATCAAAATTGCTGGGAGAAATATCAATAACCTCAGATATGCAGATGACACCACCCTTATGGCAGAAAGTGAAGAACTAAAGAGCCTCTTGATGAAAGTGAAAGAGGAGAGTGAAAAATGTGGCTTAAAACTCAACATTCAGAAAACTAAGATCATGTCATTCCCATGTCCCATCACTTTATGGCAAATAGATGGGGAAACAGTAGAAACAGTGACAGACTTTATTTTGGGGGGCTCCAAAATCACTGCAGATGGTGACTGCAGCCATGAAATTAAAACACGCTTGCTCCTTGGGAGAAAAGTTATGACCAACCTAAACAGCATATTAAAAAGCAGAGACATTACTTTGCCAACAAAGGTCTGTCTAGTCAAGGCTATGGTTTTTCCAGTAGTCATGCATGGATGTGAGAGTTGGACTATAAAGAAATCTGAGCACCGAACAATTGATTCTTTTGAACTATGGTGTTGGAGAAGACTCTTGAGCATCTCTTGGACTGCAAGGAGATCCTACTAGTCTCCCTAAAGGAAATCAGTCCTGAATATTCATTGGAAGGACTGATGCTGAAGCTGAAACTCCAATACTTTGGCTACATGATGCGAAAAACTGACTCCCTGGAAAAGACCCTGATGCTGGAAGATTGAAGGTGGGAGGAGAAGGAGACAACAAAGGATGAGATTGTTGGATGGCATCACTGACTTGATGGACATGAGTTAGAAAAAAGCTCTGGGAGTTGGTAATGGATAGGGAAGACTGGCATGCTGCAGTCCATGGGGTTGCAGAGAGTCAGACAGGACTGAGTGACTGAACTGAACTAAGCATAAAAAGCCTTTATAATCTGGCATTTGCCTGCTCATTTACTCTAATCTTCTTCTATTTGTTACTGAACCAAACTTGGGTCCACTCCCCCAAGTGTAGTAAAATCTATTGACACAGGGTTACAGTGAAAGAAAGTGCAGAATTTATTGCAGGCACCAAAGAATGGTGGTAATGCTCAAAAGACCTGAACAAGGAAGGTTTTTAAAGACAGAGTGAGGGAGGACGTTGAGAGGTATCAGCTCATGGTAATTCTTTCGACTGGTTGGTGGTGAGGTAACTGGCTTCCCTGATGGCTCAGATATGGTAAAGATCAACCCAGGTTCAATCCCTGGGTTTGGAAAATCCCCTGGAGAAAGAAACAGCATCCCACTCCAGTATTCTTGCCTAAAGACAGAGGAGCCTGGAGGGCTGCAGTTCTTGGAGTCCCAAAAAGTTGGACACAACTGAGCGACTAACACACAGCCTCTTGCAGCCCAAAGGTGCTCTCACGATATCACTGTGAGGTAATTGGGTGTCAACATCATCAACCTTCTTGTTCAACTGGTCTGGGGGTCTATGTGCTTGTGGTCAGCATGCAGTTAGCTCCTTCCACCTGGTAGGGATTTCAGTATCTGCAAAATAGCTTAAAGAAAATGGTTCAGAATATTATCTGTAGTCCTTAAAGAGGAACTAAAAGTCCTTGACTTTGTTTAATGGCTAAACTATTATTATTTTGTCTTGCAAGACTCTTTTTCTTTTTTTCTGAATTTTCTCACTTCTCTGTCTTCTCTGTTCCAATTTGTCTTTGGAACTCAGGAAAGGGGTAGGGTGGCTAAAGTTCTTCTACAAATTAGCGCAGACAGAGGACATGGTGGTGGTGGTGGGGAATCAGTCCTGGGAAGTCCTCGTAGGTTCCTGCTTGGTTGCACATTCTTGCCATCTCCTTCCTTCACATAGACACCAAAATGTTAACTGTCTTTTGCATACACTACGTTTGTTCATGATTCTGCCTTTGCATATGTGGTCCTGATTTTTCTTTGCTAGGAAAGCCTCCTAGGATATGCACATATCCTGATCAACTCCTTATTCTATAAATCTCAGTTTGAAGAGGGCCTTAAAGTAAATTTCTATCTTCATCCCAGGAAAGGAGTTGATTGTTTCAAGGACTTGCTTAGCATCTAAATATCTTCTAGCACTTACCACAAGGAATTGTAATTATTTTTTTACATGTCAACCCTCTTGACAGGGAGAGCTCAGCTCTTCTATTCTTTGTATTTCTAATCCCAGAAGGAAAGAAAACTTACAAAAGATGGTTGTTGAATTAATATAAAAAAGTTTCCAATTGGTTTATGGTAACCAGTGCATGGCAGCTAGGAAATAATCAATGGATGATATATTGGGTGAAAATCTTTCATTTTAACTATATTTCCTGAAATGTAAGTGGGTTTTTAAGAAATTAATCATAATGGATCAAAATTAAGGCAAATAAGTTCCATCTATCTTGATACATTTTTCAAGACTACAGAAATCACACCCAATTTCAACATTTTTTGGCAGTGTTTATTAATTATGATTTTCCATTTGACAGGTTTTCTTAAATTCCATAAATCTAGACAAAGGATGTCTGCTCACAGCGTCTTTTTCTTACATTTTAGTAGAAATATCCTCTCCTTGAATAGAATCTCATGTGAAACAGCACTTCCGGTACAAGAGCTTTTCATCTTCTGTGAAGTATAGGGACTTGTTTGCTGAGCCTGTTTTCCCAAAATGTGGGCTATTGCTTTTCTTCCTCATATCTGCCATTAGCAGGCTTTTAGGACTGCTCCAATAAAACTCTACAAGACCATGCTCAGAGGAAGGTAAAAGGAAAAAATGTATATAGATAAACACAAACTTTAAAGTGTCTCAGGAAAATAATCTGTGTTCATTTTGAGCTTTTACTTTTGAAGACATTTCTTAAAGTGGATTGTAGATAATTAGGGAGACTAATGGGTAACACGGTTTCAGATAAAAACTCTAGAGAAAAAACACCATTTCTTTCTGAGTTCTTTTTGAATATAAAGTCAGGATGTGTAATTCAGGGTTAGATTTATAGTTGAGTTTTGGAGGGGCTAAAACTAATTTACAGCCAGGATTATTTATGTCAAGAAAGTGGGAAGTATCTTTAGAAAATGTCAGGAAGGAAGTGTTTTTATGAAGGGGTGAGTTTCTGCTTTACCCAGAGTCATTCTGGCTTTAAAACCTCATAGTACAAAGGTCTATTGATCTTATTGATACTGAGCATCAATAAGCAGACCATTAGAGTGGGAAGCCCAGGTTCAATCTGTACTCACAGTGGCAGGGCTTCCCTGATAGCTCAGCTGGTGAAGAATCAGCCTGCAATGCAGCAGACCCCAGTTCAATTCCTGGGTTGGGAAGATCCCCTGGAGAAGGGATAGACTACCCACTCCAGTATCCTTGGGCTTCCCTTGTGGCTCAGCTGGTAAAGAATCTGCCTGCAATGCTGGAGACCTGGGTTCAATCCCTGGTTGGGAAGATCCCCTGGAGAAGGGAAAGGCTACCCCTTCCAGTGTTCTGGCCTGGAGAATTCCATGTACTGTATAGTCCATGGAGTCTCAAAGAGCTGGACATGACTGAGTGACTTTCACTTTCACTTTTCACTTTCACAATGGGAAATTTATAAATGGGGATTTTGGGTAAAGAGAATAGTTAGATTAACCAAAATATCTCTTGAACCAGAACAGAACACAAAATACAGCAAGAGAAAACCAAGAGCAAAACCAAGTCAAAACCCCTCCCCTCCCTAAAGAGAATCACCATTTACTAAGGAAATTTAATGAAAAATAGCACATTAAAAGAATTGCCTTCTTGGGGACTTCCTGGCTGGTCTAGTGGTTAGGACTCTGTGCTTCCACTGCAGGGAGTGAGGGTTTGAGCCCTGGGCAAGGAACCAGGGCTTCCCTGGTGGCTCAGACAGTAAAGACTCTACCTGCAATGTGGGAGACCCAGGTTCGATCCCTGGGTCGGGAAGATCTCCTGAAGAAGGGCATGGCAACCTACTCTGGTATTCTTGCCTGGAGTATTCCATGGACAGAGGAGCCTGGCGGGCTACATACAGTACATGGACTCGCAAAGAGTAGGACACGACTAAGCAAATAACACTTTCACTTTCAGAGAACTAAGATGCTGCATGGCTTGGCCTGAAAAGAAAAAAAAAAAAAGAATTGCCTTCTTGCTTTCATAACCTCTAAATTAAGCCTTTCTTTAAAATGGTTTTCATTGGCAAGTCTGTAATAAGGGTTTGGTTATGGTAGTAGCGGGGGCCCAGAGTTTTGAACTAAATGTGCCCAAATTAGCCATATCACCTTGGACATGACCTCTGGTCTACAGCTTTTTCCATTTGCAGATTGAGAGAATTAGATAAACTGGAAAATCTCTTCCAAGCTCGAGTGTTTTTTAAGAAAGTTTTCAAAGAATGATGGTATTAGGAAGTGTAGTTCTGCAATGCCCATTGCTGCCATATTAGGACACTTCCTAGAGCTAAAAGTTTCTGGAAACTTGAGATTAATTACTTGCCATGGATGGTACAACATTCAGTTGATTCCTGTTTGAGCATGGGAACAGATCTGAAATTGCCCTCTAGGAAATCTTGGCACAACTTGTAAGAATTCTCCCAGCAGGCTTCCCCTGTGGCCATATTTCAAGTCATGAACTTTACTTCTCATAATAAAGTATCTTTTTATCCTTTCTCCCCCATTTATATGTCCAATATAACAAAGATTTACACAAAGGCTATAACAAAGATTTTCAAATTTTACTGTGCAAAGGATCACCTTCAGTATTAGTTAGAATACAGAGGCCTAAATTCTACCACTAACAGAGGAGTTCTCCAGCTTTGGGGTGAGTCTTCAAAATAGGTAATTTTATTTATTTATTGAAGTGTAATTGCTTTACAAAGTTCTGTTAGTTTCTGCTGTGCAACAAAGTGAATCAATCATAAGTATGCATATTCCCTCCCTCTGGAGCCTCCCTCCCACCCCTACACCCACCCCCATCCCCCCCATCTAGGTCATCACAGAGCATATAGCTCCCTGTGCTCTACAGCAGCTTCCCATTAGCTATCTATTTTATACACACATGCTAAGTCCCTTCAGTCATGTCCACCTCTTTGTGACCCCATGGACTGTAGTCCGCCAGGCTCTTCTGTCCATGGGATTCTCCAAGCAAAAATACTGGAGTGGGTTGTCATGCCCTCCTCCAGGGGATCTTCCCAACCCAGGGATCAAACCCACGTCTTTTGTGTCTCCTGCTTGGGCAGGTGGGGTCTTTACCCTAAGTGCCACCTGGGAAACCCATTTTACACAAAGTAGTGTATATATGTCAATGCTACTCACCCAGTTCATCTCACTCTCCCCTCCTCCTGCTGTGGCAACATGTCCAGTCTCTACATCCATGTCTCTATTCTCAAAATAAGTATTTTTAGAAGCTACCAAGGGAATAGGCCATACTTGGACAAACTGATCCTAGAGACAATGGTTCCTGCTACTTTCAATCAGTGTACCTGCCAGACATTTACTGGGGTCTTCTACCTTGAATCAGAACATTTCCAGCAGTGAAAAACTGATGTTTGAAAGCGGCAATTCTAGAAGGTGGTTTTTCACTATCATTTGAGACTCATTTGTTCTATGTGTAGATTTCTGATCCCAACTCTGAAGTCTAGGGAGCAGTATAAGAATTTACACTTTTTAACTGCTCTTGTGTGATTGTTATATATGATTGACTAACAGCAACACAAACTTAATGGGCTTGTTAATTTCTCAAGATTTTCTGAGGATAATGTGATACTCATCATTCTCCTATTAGCAGAAATTACCAGAAGCCTGCATATCTCTACAAAATCATTACCACTATGCCCTTTACTTTCGCTGAAGCTTTGATTGAAAAATACCCATATGTTGAATAACAACATTCTATATTCTCTTCTGCTTAAGTGTTCACAGTCCATTACACTGTCAATGTTCCTTATATAAAGACCTTGGGAATAATTTTTCATAGTGCTCAGATTTAAGAAAAAGTTTGTTTCTTCTGATGAACTGATGTACTTTCTTTTACTAGACAATAAGAGATATATAACAGATCAAAATTCCCTTGTTACTTAGGCTAATAGGAAGCTCAGGGCAAAGCTTTGAATTTCGTTTTTATAGCTTTCATCTGTCAGAGTTTTATGGATATTAATTGCTTTCTTTCATCTGTATAAATTGGCATTTAAGTTTTATAATAGTTATTAAATATCCATATATTTGTACTTTAGCCAGCCCAATTCATCTCTTTTTTTAAAATTAATTAATTAAAAAATTAATTAAATTAATTAACCTTTTAAAATTAAGTTTTGACTGTGTTGGGTCTTCACTGCTGCACAGGCTGTTTTCTAGTTGCAGAGAACATGGGCTACTCTCTAGTTGTGGTGAATGGGCTTCTCATTGCAGTGGCTTCTCTTCTTGCAGAGCATGGGCTGTAGGGTGCACAGGCTTCAGTAGTTGAGGTTTCTGGACTCTAGAGCACGGGCTCAATAGTAGTGGTGCATGGGCTTAACTGTTCCGCAGCATGTGGGATCTTTCCAGATCAGGGATGGAACCCATGTTTCCTTCATTGGCAGGTAGAATCTTTATCACTAAGCCACCAGAGAAGCTCCCCAAGTCATTTCTTGAAGTGGAAAGAATGGGGGGACTTAATGAGAATAAATTACTTTTAAAAGCTGCACTTCTTTATTGTTCTATATGCTCTGGTGAAATATTGTCTTCCTTTTCTTTCCATCTAAGGTATGGTTTTAATGATTTGCAATCTACATTAAGTGATGTAATGATCAGCTGCTTTTCCTTACCTATTGGATTAAGCACTGGATGTTTATCAAAAATTTCCTTTATGTCTTGGTTGATTTAAAATTTCCCCCTTATTCAGTGTTTCCAAATCTTGCCTAATCATAGAATTAGCTGCAGTTCAGTTCAGTCACTCAGCCGTGTCCACCTCTTTGCAATCCCATGAATTGCAGCATGCCAGACCTCTCTGTCCATCACCAACTCCCGGAGTTTACCCAAACCCATGTCCATTGAGTCGGTGATGCCATCCAACCATCTCATCCTCTGTCGTCCCCTTCTCCTCCTGCCCCCAATCCTACCCAGCATCAGGGTCTTTTCCAATGAGTCAACTCTTTGCATGAGGTGGCCAAAGTATTGGAGTTTCAGCTTCAACATCAGTCCTTCCAATGAACACCCAGGATTGACCTCTTTTAGGGTGGACTGGTTGGATCTCCTTGCAGTCCAAGGGACTCTCAAGAGTCTTCTCCAACACCACAGTTCAAAAGCATCAATTCTTTGGCACTCAGCTTTCTTCATCGTCCACGTCTCACATCCATACATGTCCACTGGGAAAACCATAGCCTTGACTAGACAGACTTTTGTTGGCAAAGTAATGTCTCTGCTTTTAAATATGCTATCTAGGTTGGCCATAACCTTCCTTCCAAGCAGTAACTGTCTTTTAATTTCATGGCTGCAATCACCATCAGCAGTGATTTTGGAGCCCCCCAAAATAAAGTATGACACTGTTTCCACTGTTTCCCCATCTATTTCCCATGAAGTGGTGGGACCAGATGCCATGATCTTAGTTTTCTGAATGTTGAGCTTTAAGCCAACTTTTTCACTCTCCTCCTTCACCTTCATCAAGAGGCTCTTTATTTCTTCTTCACTTTCTGCCATAAGGGTGGTGTCATCTGCATATCTGAGGTTATTGATATTTCTCCCGGCAATCTTGATTCCAGCTTGTGTTTCTTCCAGCCCAGCGTTTCTCATGATGTACTCTGCATATAAGTTAAATAAGCAGGGTGACACTATGCAGCCTTGACGTACTCCTTTTCCTATTTGGAACCAGTCTGTTGTTCCATGTCCAGTTCTAACTGTTGCTTCCTGACCTGCATGCAGGTTTCTCAAGAGACAGGTCAGATGGTCTGGTATTCCCATCTCTTTCAGAATTGTCCACAGTTTATTGTGATCCACACAGTCAAAGGCTTTGGCATAGTCAATAAAGCAGAAATAGATGTTTTTCTGGAACTCTCTTGCTTTTTCGATGATCCAGCGGATATTGGCAATTTGATCTCTGGTTCCTCTGCGTTTTCTAAAACCAGCTTGAACATCTGTAAGTTCACGGTTCATATATTGCTGAAGCCTGGCTTAGAGAATTTTGAGCATTTCTTTACTAGCATGTGAGATGAGTACAATTGTGCGGTAGTTTGAGCATTCTTTGGCATTGCCTTTCTTTGGGATTGGAACGAAAACTGACCTTTCCCAGTCCTGTGGCCACTGCTGAGTTTTCCAAATTTGCTGGCATATCGAGTGCAGCACTTTCACAGCATCACCTTTGAGGATTGGAAATAGCTCCACTGGAATTCCATCACCTCCACTAGCTTTGTTCATAGTGATGCTTTCTAAGGCCCCCTTGACTTCACATTCCAGGATGTCTGGCTCTAGGTGAGTGATCACACCATCGTGATTATCTGGGTTGTGAAGATCTTTTTTGTACAGTTCTTCTGTGTAGTCTTGCCACCTCTTCTTGATATCCTCTGCTTCTGTTAGGTCCATACCATTTCTGTCCTTTATCGAGCCTATCTTTGCATGAAATGTTCCTTTGGTATCTCTAATTTTCTTGAAGAGATCTCTAGTCTTTCCCAATCTGTTGTTCTTTATTTCTTTGCACTGATCACTGAGGAAGGCTTTCCTATCTCTCTTTGATATTCTTTGGAACTCTGCATTCAGATGGGAATATCTTTCCTTTTCTCCTTCGCTTTTCGCTTCTCTTCTCTTCCCAGCTATCTGTAAGGCCTCCTCAGACAACCATTTTGCTTTTTTGCATTTCTTTTCCATGGGGATGGTCTTGATCCCTGTCTCCTGTACAATGTCACGAACCTCTGTCCATAGTTCATCGGGCACTCTGTCTATCAGGTCTAGTCCCTTAAATCTATTTGTCACTTCCACTGTATAATCATAAGGGATTTGATTTAGGTCATGCCTGAATGTTCTAGTGGTTTTCCCTACTTTCTTCAATTTCAGTCTGAATTTGGCAATAAGCAGTTCATGATCTGAGCCACAGTCTGCTCCCAGTCTTGTTTTTGCTGACTGTATAGAGCTTCTCCATCTTTGGCTGCAAAGAATATAATCAATCTGATTTCAGTGTTGACCATCTGGTGATGTCCACGTGTAGAGTCTTCTCTTGTGTTGTTGGAATAGGGTGTTTGCTATGAGCAGTGCGTTCTCTTGGCAAAACTCTATTAGTCTTTGTCCTGCTTCATTTTGGACTCCAAGGCCAAACTTGCCTGTTACGCCAGGTGTTTCTTGACTTCCTACTTTTGCATTCCAGTCCCGCATAATGAAAAGCACATCTTTTTTGGGTGTTAGTTCTAGAAGGTCTTGTAGGTCTTCATAGAACCCTTCAACTTCAGCTTCTTTGGCATTACTGGTCGGGGCATAGACTTGGATTACTGTGATAATGAAAGGGAGGCAAAAGTCAGAGATTTACACCTAATCATTCTTTGGTTTAGTCAACAACTATGCGTTGAAACTTTATGCTGAGGGCTATCTACTTTGGGTGCTTCAGTATTACCTCTGGTGCTTTAAAAAAATACTAATATTTCAGTCTAAACTCTTTGCCTGATAAATGAGTATCTCTTGGGTTGAGTCTGAAAGTGTATACAGTTGTCTCTCTGTATCCACATGTGATTGGTTCCAGGACACCCCTCCCCAACCCCACAGAGATACCAAAACCCACAGATGCTTAACTCCCTTATATAAAATGGCATAGTGTTTGCATATAATCTATGCAGATTATCCTATATATTTTAAATAATTTCTAGATTACTTTTAATACCTAATCAGTGTAAATGCTAAGTAAATAGTGTAAATACAATGTAAATGCTATGTAAGTTGTTGCCAGGGTGAGGCAAAATTGAGTTTTGCTTTTTTGGAAGTTTCTAGAATTTTTTTTTTCCAAATATTTTTGATCTACCATTGGTCAAATCCACACACTTAGAACCTGTAGTTATGGAGGCCCACCGTATTTTGAACAAGTCTATTTGAGAACCCCTGAAATGGGCACACTCTTGCTGAAAAAAGAGCTTGTTTTCATATAATATAGACCAGTATTTCTCAATCCTGACTGTGAAACACCTGGAAAACATTTAGTGATAGAAATGACTCTTGAATTTCATGGCAGTTTTACTGAATCAGAATCTTGGAGGTAGGACAAGAAACTGTATTTAAAGGAAAAATCTGAATGGAATCTGATGATTCATAGCTAGCTTTGAGAACCATTCATCTAAATTTCAAGGGAACCTGGAAGAAAGAATTTATGAGACAATTTAATAAAACAAGCTTTTGAAGGGTCAGTAGTTCTCAGGCTAACACTTGGAAAATGGAGGGATTTTAGAATAGTATGTTTTCTAACTGTTGGTCTGAAGACAGCTGAAACTCTTTAATACCTTCATAGTCTTTTCTTTTCATTTTCCTTCTAACTCCCTGCTTCTCTTTGTTTCATTCATGCCTGTAATCTATATTACAGAATTTCATTTACTGAGTTATATAATATATCTCATAAATCCTGTTAAGATACAGTTGTGATTTAGGTCAGAGTTTCTCAAATCCAACCTTGTGTTAGATTTACTTGGGGAGCTTAAAAAAATGCCTGGACTCTACCACACAGTAATTTAATCTGGGGCTAGAGTTCTGGTACATATAGTCTTTTGAATGCTTTCCAGTTAATTCCAACGGTGTTCAGGCTTGAGAATCACTTCAGTTCCGTTGCTCAGTCATGTCCAACTCTTTGCGACCCCACGGACTGCAGACAACAGGCCTCCCTGTTCATCACCAACTCCCCGAGTTTACTCAAACTCATATCCATTGAGTCGGTGATGCAAAGTAATGTCTCCGCTTTTTAATATGCTGTTTAGGTTGGTCATAACTTTTCTTCCAAGGAGCAAGCGTCTTTTAATTTCGTGGCTGTAGTCACCATCTGCAGTGATTTAGGAGAAACACTAGTTAGTTCATTTCGTCTGTCGATAATGCCTTTGAGTTTTAAAGTTAGGACTGAGATCATTTGCATTCTGCCCTTTCTGTTGTTGCTTCTCATATCTTTTTACTGCAAAAATTCATCTTTTATATGAGAGACTTTAACAAGATGGCAAACTGTTTCATGGAGGACAAAAACAAAGCAACATGATTACCACCAAGCTCTGACATAACCTATGGAAAATATGGATATAGTCTCCCAAAACACTCTGGGGTCTGGGACTGTGTCTTGCTATCCATTTTCTCTTTATAATTTTTGATTCCAAATATAAGTGATATCACCATATATTTGTCTTTCCTTGTCTGACTTGCTTCATTAATATAATAATCTCTAGGTCCATTTGTGTTGCTGCAAATGCCATTATTTTATTCTTTTTTATGTTTATATATATGTAGTGTCAACTACAAACTGGTGCTTGCCAGGGTTATTTGCCATCTGCCCCTGTGGAGACTGAACCCTGTGCTCCTGTATGGGGTTGCATTTGACGTGCCCTGATGGGAGTTCAGAGTGAACAGTGAGGCGATCCGTGCTCCAGGGAAACTGGTGGGACAGGTCTTTAAATAGTTGGATATTTCAGGAACTGATGCCATGATTCCAATCCTTTTGTCTCCTCATGTCTAGAAAAGCCCTAAATCCCTTCATGGTGACATCAGCTCCTCATGACTAGCAGAAAACCTTTTGTAAAGTAAGCCTTGATTGCACTGAATTCCCCCTTCACAAAAATCTTATATATTGACCTTCCCCCACTGCCTGTTTGGAGCAGTTTCTCAGAGCTATCTGAGGTGCTGTCTCCCAGACTGAGTCCTTATTTTGCCCCAAATAAAAGTTAACTGCCGACTCTCATGTTGTGGATCTTTTTGAGTCAACAGTAGTCAACAAATATATATATGTATTTTTAGTGAACTATGCATCTTCCTTAGAGACTAAGGTATTTTAGACCTTTGGCCTTATAATTTCCAGGACCTGACACAGCCTATATATATATATATTCAAAGTAAGGAAAACTTTGCGTGTGTTCAGTAGCTCAGTTGTATCCGACTCTTTGCAACTCCATGGACTGTAGCCTGCCAGGCTCCTCCATCCATGGGTTACTCCATGCAAGAATACCAGAGTGGGTTGCCATTTCCTATTCAAGGGGATATTCCCCACCCAGGGATTGAACCCTTGTCTCTTGAATCTCCTACATTGGCAGGTGGATTTTTTTTTTTTTTTTTTTTTACCACTAGTGCTAGCTGATGCTGGGAAAGATTGAAGGCAGGAGAAGGGGACAATAGAGGATGACATGGTTGGATGGCATCACTGACTCAGTGGATATGAGTTTGAGCAAGCTCCAGGAGTTGGTGATGGACAGGGAAGCCTGGCATGCTGCAGTCCATGGGTCCCAAAGAGTCAGACATGACTGAGCAACTGAACTGAGTGCCACCTGGGAGAACCTTAGATTATGACTATTTTCACAAAGTCTTTTGAAAATCCATAAATAAGTGTATTTTGAAATACTTGTGTATTTGAAAGAAGTAAAATAATGAGATATTTTATTTCCTTCAGACCTCTTGTATCTCTGTGTATCACACACTTAGGGAATCTCTACCCACTGCAATACTGGATGTTGGGAGTGAATACAGGAAATTCACTGTTGAAAGAATGAAAAAGCCATGTTAAGTGATAAGATAATGCAGTTTAGTTGGGAAAATAAACCAATACACAAGACACAGATATTAAAAAGTGATTATTTGACCATGGTTGGAGAATTATTACAGAATAATTAAAGATGAAATGGTAACCCATTCCAGTATTCTTGCCTAGATAATCCCATGGACAGAGGAGCCTGGTGGGCTACAGTCCATGGGGTTGCACAGAGTTGACATGACTGAAGTGATTTAGCACACAAAAAGAGTGCTGTTGTTTAAATGGTAATAAGAATTGAGACTCTCAGATGCTCAGGCAGATTCCTGAGTAGCTCAACCGGTAAACAGTCTGCCTGCAATGTGGGAGACCTGGGTTTGCTCCCTGGGTTGAGAAGATCCCTGGAGAAGGACGTGGCAGCCCACTCCAGTACTCTTGCCTGAAGAATCCCATGGACAGAGGAGCCGGGTATGCTACAGTCTGTGGGGTCTCAAAGAGTCAGACATGACTGAGCGACTTTCACTTTCAAGACCTGAGAAGCAACTGGAATAAGCTTTATGCAGAAGGTGGCATCTTACTGTGTGTCCTGAAAAAGGACAGGACTTGGATAGTGGAATGTAAAGACAAAGGCCATTCAAGTATGAGTGCCAGCAGAGCAAAGGGGCCAGTGTGATACATATATTTTTGTGTAGAGGGACAGACTGCAGCAGACACAGAAGAATAAGTTCTTAAAATTTGGAGGGAGTGTCCTGAGTCCTTTTGATAAGCTAATGAAAGCTATGCAATCTTTTCTCCAGAACAATGTATATGTATACAGATGCAAAATTTTTTTATTTAACTTTAGGGATTTACAACTTTCTTCAAGTCTAATGGAGGAAATGAGGTGGAAGTCGTTAGTTTCAAAATGACTATTGATTTATGAACAGGGGAATGAAACAATTAACTTGGGTTTAGGGACATTGCCTGCTTTAGGGAAATTTCCTGGTAGCAGTAGGACAAATAATTTGAATCAGGAAAGATCTGGAAATAGAGAAATGCAAATAGAAAATGAAGAAGTTCCAGACTAACAGGGCAGCTCTAAGAATGGAGATTAAAGCCATAAAAGGAAGATAGTGTTCATTAACTAACTGAAGACACATTTTTAAACGGATGAAATGCAATGAGTCATTTTCTGTGTGTATAAATTTTGATGTTCAACATTCCAAGAATTTTAGGAAGACATCTATGGTATCAGCAGTTATGTCATTAGTTATTTTGGAAGTGAGAAGCCTTTAGTTGAAGTTTTTAGAAGTGGCTATTGTATATGAAAGAAAAATAGTATTTTTCATAGATTAGCTTTGTAGGAGAGGGTCAAAATAGGATGGTGGTATCAAATTCTTCAAAGGTGTTAAAGTTTGGCAAGAAGGAAGATTTTGCTTATAATGAGTTTGCTAAAAACCAATCGTTTTAAAAAGTTTTTATTTACTGGTTTGTTCAGAGCTTCCTTTAAGAATTGTGAAATAGAAAATCTCATATATAAAGGATCCACACATGGGAGAAAAAGATGATGTATGAAAGACAGCTATTAACCAGCAGAGGGAGTATGTTCACTGGCTTTTCCAAAGTGTTAGCATTCCTCACATTTAGCACTGGCTGAGTAATAAGAAAAGAATGGAAAATCAAAATTATGAAAGTACCTTCTACCCTGGAAACTAGGATTAATTACATACCTTCAGGACAGTCTCAGCCTTGTGCTTTTATGAGTGGCAAACTGAAAAAAATGTAGTAATAAATGTGTTATTTGTGTTTGCTGTTGTGAAGTTCATAGCTTTCTTGTCCTGTCTTCTGTTGGAATATAGGAAGAGATGTCTGATTTTCAAGAACTGATATGTGGTAGTGCAGATGTTCACGTTTTTGACAGAAACACACATTGAAAATATTCAATTTGGCGGGTTTTAGTATATTCACAGATATATGCGGCCAACACCTCAGTCAACTGCAGAGCATTTTCAACACCTCAAAAATAAACCCTGGAAATTCCCCGGTGGTCTAGTGGTTAGTACTCTGTGCTTTCATTGCCAAGGGTGTGGGTTCAATCCCTGGTCTGGGAACTGAGATCCTGCAAGCCATATTACAGAGCAAAAAAAAAAAAAAAAAATACCACCCTGTATTCTTTGTCTTTACCTTTCTTCAGTCTGCCCCCTATCTTCAGCCTTAAGAAACCACTAGCCAACTTTCTCTATAGATTTCCTTATTCTGGACTTTTACATAAATGAAATCATATCATATATATATATATATATATTTTATGACTGGCTTGGTTCACTTAGCACAATGTTTTCAAGGTTAATCTATGTTGTAAGATATCATCAGTATTTCATTTTTTATGGACAAATATTATTCCATTATGTGGATATGCCACTTTTTAAAAAACTCATTCATCCATTGATCAGTGTTTGGGATTATCTCCACCTCTTAGCTATTTTGAAAAGTGCTGCCCTAAATGTTGTGTGCAAGTGTCTGTGTGGCATTGTTTTCATTTTTCCTGAGTATGTACCCAAGTGGAGTTGCTGGGTCATACTCTGTGTTTGACCACTTGAGGAATTGCCAGACTGATTTCCAAAGTAGCTGCTGCATTTTCCATTCCCACTACCAGTGTATTAAGTTTCCAGTTTTCCCATTTTCTTGCCAACACTTGCCATCTGACTTTTTGATTCAAGCCATCATATTGGGTGTGAAGTGGTATCTCACTGTAATTTTTTTTTTTTTTCAAAACTTTTGGCTGCACTGCACAGCATGTGGGATCTTTGTTCCCTGGCTAGGGGTTGAACTCCTGCCCCTTGCAGTGGAAGCACAGAATCTTAATCACTGGACCACCAGGAAAGTCCCTCTCACTGTGATTTTGACTGGCATTTACCTGATAACTAATGATGGTTAATGATCATGGAAATAATTTGCTTAATATCATATATCCATAATTCTGCTCTGTACATGGATGTGAGGGAATTTTGCTTTATGGATCATCTCAATGAGGACTCTCGAGGGAATAATCTTCTCTAGAACATTCCTGAAGTCAACATAATAATGTGTCTCACAGGGTAAAGGGCACTTAATAAACGGCTCCATGGCAGAGTTGGGGGATGTGAAATGCTGCAAGAAAGATTTGAATTTAGAATTGTTTTATTACCAACGCCACCTAACGTTTCCTTTAATGATGTTGATTAAGGAGATGCAGCGGTTGCACAAACACACGATTTTCTCTGAAGCACATCTTGTGAACAGCTGAGGTTCACCTTTATTTGTCATTATAGTTGTGCTAGTCTTGCCAAATGTAAGCCCACAGTTCTATTTACCCTGTTTGCTCTGCTTGAAATTAAAAGGAAACAATTTAGGGCTACTTTGAAGAGCTCATTCTAAAGAATACAATTCCTGTTTTTCTTTCCAGGAATCTTTTGTTAGCAGACTGGCACTGCAAAGATTATGAATCCTGTCTCCTGCTGAATGTCCACCCCATTAGAAACTCAGTTTCACTCTGCTTTTATCCACTGTGGGTTCTGTGTTCATCTCCCCAGATCTCCGCAGTGGGGTTGAAACAGTAATAGACAAAAAGCCTTAGGAAGGATTCATCCTCTCAGGTGTTTTTGCTGCCGGGATTCAAACAGGGCTATTTTTCTGTATTCTTTTCTTAAAACTGCAGCAAAGCAGGCTGAAACTATGATATTATTAAGAACAAGAAAGTATTCTATTTTCCCCTCAGATTAAACCCTGTGGTGTTGAATTAACCCCATGGAGATGGATGAATAAAGATAGTGCATCTGTTAAAGAATTAGATGTTTTACAGTTAATAAGACTGTACTTGATGCTATATTATTCCCTTGTCAGAAGCTTATAAATCATTTCATAATTTTGAAAGAACTGTAGGAAATTGTGATAAAACTTGGTGATCTCGTTAGCAGCCTGTTGTTACCGACAGTCTCCTCTAGCTTTAAGAACTTAATCTTTTTGATGATTTATTTAATGTGTTTGAGATTCTCTTAGTTTGGCAAAGAGAAGTTAGAATTAAAAAAAATCACTAACTGCCCTCTTTGTGAAATTTATGGTTTTCAGCCACACTGCTGTGAATTTTTACCAAGCAGATGACAACTATTCAGCAATATATGAAGATTTTGCTAGATTGCCCCAGCAGATATACAAAAGAACTAGGCAAAACCGTTTTGATTCATTATCAAAGATCAAGTACATAATACTATATTCTTTAATCAGTTAACTTTCCACTAGTGGGGAAATTAAATTCAATCAAAGTTAGACTGAAATTTGTGAGCAAAAAAATATATGGCTTGAGTAAGAGGTAGAAGAGTTTCCCAGGTGGCACAGTGGTAAAGAATCTGCCTGTCAATGTAGGTTCGATCCCTGGGTCAGGAAGATCCCCTGGAGGAGGAAATGACAACCCACTGCAGTATTCTTGCCTGAGAAATTCCATGGACAGAGGAGCCTGGTATACTACAGTCCATGGGGTCCCGAAGAGTCAGACATGACTTAGTGGCTACGCAGAACAGGTAGAAAGAGGTAAAAAAAAAAAATTACTTCCTAACATTTTATATTTATCCAGTATCAGGAAAGCTGTTTATTATGTGTGTCACCAATAATAATAATAAAAAAAAAATGTGCCAATTCAAAGCATTTCCAGAAAGTCTCACATTCTTTACAGATTTGGTTAAATCTCGTTTGTTTTTCCTTGGCAGCTCACCAGAGCAGAGAGAGACAAGGAAAGGAGGATTTTCCTGAGCCCGAGTAGCCACTTCCATCGGCTCCGTTAGCACTCATTTGTCACCATATAGTTAGTCCATATGCCCTCGGTTTGGATGACTGTGAGTTACCGGGACCTGCTTCCTGGGTATGTGATCAGTGCAGGCAACTTTCGGTTGAATGCTTTGCAATTGCCACCTTGAAATTCTTAATAAATTAATCTTTGAATCTGTGCTCAATAAGTGAACTCTGATGGAACAGTGGAGTATGTATGGGGGACTTGGAGCCTTGCTTCAGGTGGGGCCACCCTGGTGCCACCTGGGACACGCTCAGACACCTGTTCTGTGGTCCCATGGCCTTCACCCGCTGTGAGGGAACAGGGTGTAGGCGTGGGATGGGATGGTTGGAGCTGGAAAGCATCATACGTGCCCAGTTGTGGGGTCGGCTCTTCCAAGACAGCGCAACATTTATTAGCAAGTGAAAACACCATGGCTGGTCCAGAGACAGATGGCAAAATTGAGGAGGAGCTTTTTGCCAGTTTTGTGAACAAGAGGTCCTGTATTTTCATTTTGCACCGGGCCTTGCAAATTATGTAGCTGGCCCTGCCTGTCACACAGCAATTCTCCCATCTCACCCTTGCTACCACGTTATTTTCTTTTGAAATGTGTGGATAGCATAAAAACAACATCATGTTTTCCTTGCTTCCCCACCCACCCATATGTCTGAGTGCTGTTTTGGGGTTTTTCCACTGGTCAGATCCATTCCTAGCGTTAGACACTCAGTTGTGTCTGACTCTTTGTGGCCACATGGGCTGTAGCCCGCTAGACTCCTCTGTCCATGGGATTCTCCAGGCAAGAATACTGGAGTGGGTAGCCATTCCCTTTTCCAGAGGATCTTCTCAACACAAGGATTGAACTTGGGTCTCCTGCATTGCAAGCAGATTCCTTACCGTCTGAGCTACCAGGGAAGACCTGATCTACTTGTAAGGCTCAAGGATTTCAGTGACACTTTCCTACAAAGATCACTGTCTTAAGTATGCCATAGATTAACTTCTCTTTTAATGAATCTATTTTTTTTTTAACATCAAGTAATCCAAGGAACCGTTTTATAAGAGATTTTTGTAATGTTTGTAATGTCCCCATACTTATCTTTGTTATTGTCTGGATCCATAAGCAACATAAATTACAGTCACAAAGACTTATCCACTTACCTCTAGAAGCATGACAGAAAGGCTGGTCTTGATTTTCCTATAGTTTTTTGATAGTTTTTTTTTCTATAGTTTTTTGCCCACCCTGAGCAGGGTGGCAAGTCCTGGATAAATTTTGTTTTCAGGTACAGAAGGCCACTTACTCCTCTATGGCCCAACAAAGTAAAAAGTGGTCATGCATTCCTATAGATCACTCAGAAAAGACTCACTTTCAGATATTATCTAGCCCTATTCCTGGTGACTCAACAGTAAAGCACCTGCCTGCCAGTGCAGGAGATGTGGGTTTGACTTCTAGGTGGGGAAGATCCCCTGGAGAAGGAAATGGCAACCCACTCCAGTATTCTTGCCTGGGAGAACCCATGGACAGAGGAGCCTGGCAGGCTGCAGTTCATGGTGTCACAAAAGAGTCAGAAATAACTTAGCAACTAAACAACAACAAAATATTAATATGCCATTAGGCAAATTTTTCTAATTGGTAAAATTTGATGACAAGCAAAACACACAAAAGTATCTTATTCTCTTTTAGCAGGAACCTGCAATGTATAAAATGAAATTTTGACATATGCAAATATGTGGGGATTAAATGACCATGCTGGAGTGTCATTTGGCTCAGAAAAAAATACCTATCTCTATAGCCACAGCCATGTGACATAATGATATTTAAACTTTATTTCCAAATTCCCACTCATACCCTAAAGTTTCTGTGTCTGACGTTACCCCATCTAGTCAGACCAAAACCTTCATTTCAAAATTTGAAAGTCTTACCGAGGCTGAAGTATTATAAATGGGTATGTGCATAAAATGGATTTATTTTGGGAGGCGATACTTCACTAATACTAAAGACTATCCATTGACTGATTTACCAACAAGGAGGAAACAATCCAAATGCATCGATGCCAAGGCTGGTCTGTTCTCCTCACGTCCAGAACAAACCACCAATGGCCTGCCAAGCTGATTTGACCACATCTCAATTCTGTCTGAATTGCCAGGTGTCAGTCCTGGGTTCTGTTGCACAGACAGGACTGCATTCACTGGCTAGTGGTCCATTTAAATGGAAATGAAAAACTTCGTTCCCTCCATTGGCTCGAAACTGTCTTTTCTGTGCTGTTCTGGCATGCTGACTGCTCCTGTTGTTACCCCACCTACCCTCTCTGTCCTTTCTATAGGCTCAGTCTTGTCTTTTACACTACGATTTAGAGGCATTCTGTGTATTATGTTCCTGTCTGGGCTGAGTCCCCTGGACCAATTCTTCACCTATCTTTAGGAGGTCCTGATCTCTTTAGAGGGGCCTCCCTGGTGGCTCAGCCATAAAGAACCTGCCTTCCAAAGCAGGAGACATGGGAGATGGGAGTGCAATCCCTGGGTCGGGAAGATCCTCTGGAGAAGGGCATGGCAACCCACTCCAGTCTTCTTGCCTTGAGAATTCCCATGGACGGAGGAGCCTGGGGTGCTGCAGTCCATGGGATGGCAAGAGTCAGACGATTTAGCAACTAAACAACAACAATCTCTCCCTGTGGCTAGGTTTTAATTCTTGATGAGATTCCCCACTG
Source organism: Okapia johnstoni (assembly GCA_024291935.2). Classification (NCBI taxonomy): domain Eukaryota; kingdom Metazoa; phylum Chordata; class Mammalia; order Artiodactyla; family Giraffidae; genus Okapia; species Okapia johnstoni. The sequence continues at coordinate 12,881,075 of CM044324.1, forward strand.
TTACTAGTTTTTTCATTTTATTGTGGCACTCAGCTTCAAATCCTGATAATTGGGAGCTCAGCATATTGGGGACTAGAAAGGATCATAACTTTTCTGTCTTTCTCATCAAATATTAAGCTCAATTATCTTTTTCCTCCAGCAGTAGCAATTCTATAGGCTTCATAAATTTACACTGCCACAACAGTCATATTGCCCAGCTGAATTTCTGGCAAGTTGGAATGTCATTGTAGGAGGTAATTCACAGTGCAAATCAAACAGACATGCTCCCCAACTAAAATCTCTTTCTCCTTGACTCACTGGAAGCATAATTTGTTGTTGTTTATTCGCTCAGTTGTGTCTGACTCTTTTGCCACCCCGTGGACTGTAGGCTGCCAGGCTTCTCTGTCCGTGGGATTTCCCAGGCAAGAATACTGGAGTGGGTTGCTATTTCCTGCTCCAGGGAATCTTCCCGACCCAGGCACGGAACCCTAGTCTCCCGCACTGGAAGGTGGATTCGTTACCACTGAGTCACTGTGAGGGAGAGAAAGAGCCACCAAGGAAGAGGTTAGGACCTCCTAAAGAGATTGTTGTTGGAAGCATTAGAAAACTGTAGAAAGCTGCATGTGAGGACACATGGAAACAAAGTTGCTATATTGAAGGAAAAGAGAATTAACAAAATAACATGATTATTGCTGACTTCTTTAAAGTGTTTGTGTGAAAGAGGTACAATTGAGGAGGGCGCGCAAGTCCTTATTTTACTATACAGTTGGTTCAACTCATTTAAAATTTCTTTCATTAAACAACAGACAGCACACATTTATTAATACTACAACTTGACTTTCTGCAAGGCACTTTTGCTACATTAAAAAAATTAGATAAAACCTTGTTTTGTTTTTGATGAACTTTCTCTCTTGTGTTTGAGGGGACAGATTATGAGTTCCTTAATAACTTGGATAAAGACGCCTCTGGAACTTTGAAAATGAATGAAAAGAGGAGAGATGTACCTTACCTGGGCCATTGGTTATCATCCTTTATGTCTACGTTGTATGGGAGGTTAAACAATTTTTCTCCCTTTTCAGTCTCCAAGCTTTGCAAGGTAATTTAGGTAACATTACTGAAGGCTAAAATAGACAATCTACTTATTTTCTGCAATCCAAAATAATTAAAGAAAGGGAGGTCTGATGCTATTTCATGTCCTATGCTTGAAATATTTGTAGAGAAAAATGGACAATGGTTTTTCCCTAAGATTTTGTCTTTTTATCCTAAGAGATTCTATACCTTTTGGTACTCAGTGCATCTGTAATGTATAAAGAATATTCAGGGAACAGTAAGATAACAGAAAAGGAAAAGGTGTTTTTCAACTTACTAAACATATTAAAGTTAGACAGTATTTAATGAGACCCTGATTCTGAGAAAAAAACAACTTGCCCTAGGAGTATTATTTTTCATTACAGTTTATTCACTCTCTGCTTGTTTTACTCCTTGAAGTTCTGTGTTTCACACATTTAGTAGTATAAGAGAAAGGATAATAGCCAAAGTAGAAATAATAATCCTTTTCTGTTTCATAGTATTCTTTGCATTTTTTAAAGGGAATAATCATGAGCTATATTTAAAAGCAAAATGTTCTTTTGAAGGAAGATTGGGCTTGAAAACCATCAGAATGAAAGTGCATTTTTTCAAAGAAAATGACTTACTGTTTTCTACCCTAAAGTTTCCCCCCAAATATTGTCATAGTTTAAAGTAAATGTGCAGTGATTCTAATAACTCCTGTGGGTAGGTGACATTTACTCTCCAAGCTGCACTCAAGTAAATTCTCAGTTTTAGATTTTGAATATTATAATGTTTTTGAAAACTTTTCTTTTTATGAGGCTTATTCAAAAGGTAAAAATGACAATACAGGTAACTATATCAATTTTCAGGTGAAATAGTAAATATTTCATTCAGGAAGGATTTTAGTTGAATTAAAGGGACTCATAGTAAAGACTCAATGCAACTGTTGTATTCTCATAGGGAGTACATTCTGCTGTTAGAAATCATCCTAACAGAGACACTTCACAGCTAGAAAAACTTACCTTTCAGTTTTATGAGCTATGTGTCTTACACTGAAAGCAGAAGTAGTGTAGTTTCCCCATCTATGTATTTTACATCTGCATCAAGAAACAATAATTATTTGGCGATTTTATTTTCCATCACTAATTGAAGCAAACATTTACATTTCATTAGGAAGTGAGCTCTCAGGAGACAAGAAATAATTAAAGGATATTTTGATTTTTTTTATTATGATTAGGAATATAAGAAAATTTTAAAAGGATGTTAGAAAATTCATGTTTGAAATTTTGGATTGCACAAAGGCTGAAAGTTCCCCTTGCCATTTTATACATGTGCAAAATAAGATGGCAGAACTATGTCCACACACATCACTAGTAATTACGAATAGAGATGGGCTTTTTTGTTTGCTTGTTTTTCTTCATGTTGTGGTGCCTTATTATTTTTTTTTAACTTTTTATTTTATGTTGGAGTATAGCCAATTAACAATGTTGCACAGCAAAGGGACTCAGCCATACATGTATCCTTCTCCCCCAAATTCCCCTCCCATCCAGGCTTTCACATAACATTGAGCAGGGTTCCCTGTTCTACACGATAGGTCCTTGCTGGTTACACATTTTATTTATTTATTTATTTTTTTTTTCTTTTTTTTTTTTCTTAGCGTCTCCTAACTTTATTGTTTTCAAGGCAGCTTTTATATCTTTAGTTGTACATAGAAACAAATGTAACATGTAGAGTCATGCCAAATCAGCTCAATGGGTCAGCAGTTTTTGACCCTTATCAAAACCAGGATACCGTTTGTATATCATAACAAAGTTTCATTTTGTTTACATCATCTTCTGGCCTGGAGGCCTGCTAACATCTTGTGACTCTGTATTGATAAGGGTTGATCAGTGGTTACACATTTTAAATATAGCAGTGTGTACATGTCCATCGGAAACTCCCTAAGTATCTCTCTCTGCCACACTTCCCTGCTGGTAACCAGAAGTTCCTTCTCTAAGTCTGTGAGTTTGTTTCTGTTTTGTAAATAAGTTAATTTGTCTCATTTCTTTTAAGATTCCACATATAAGCAATATCATACAGTGTTTGTCTTTCTCTGTCTGACTTACTTCACTCAAATAGTGGTGAGTTTAAATCCATTGATGCAATCTTTCAAATTCATTAAAGAAAATGAAACCTAATACTATGTTTCACTGATTTTAAGATGCATATTATTTTCACACTTGTCAACTCTGAAATTACAAAATATTTTATGCTATGTCTTGGCAACACTCTTAATGTGGTTGCCACTAAGTAGTGCAAATTGCTTAGTATTCTTGGTGGCATGGTTGGACCATAGCAATCCTTTGATGTCTCAGTCAACAAATCATTAAGGATTGTTTGAAAGAAATATGAGTCTGTTCTTTTGGAAAACCTTCTGATGACATCTTTAGGTAAGATTTAAACAGCACTGACATGAAACCTTGCAGTGTGAATGTCAGCAGCTTGGGAGGAAATTCTGAAGACAAGTGTGAAGCTTTTGAAATAAACAATATCTCGCCAATCCTCTTGATGGCACAGAGGACAATATAGTATGGAAAAATACAATTCAGAAGCACTGGATTTTGAATGTGAAGAAAATTTGTTCAAAAATACCTTTATCATTGTATTTCTCTTGTCTTTTCCTTTTTTCAGGCATGCACACAATAGTTATAATTTAACAACCAATTTTCAATTAGTGTAAGATTGAAATAAGATTGAATAGATAGTTCTAAGTAATAAATGTATTATTTATTTTTACATATTATATTTATGCTTGTTATTAGCTATATACATCGTATTTATTGTTACATAGGTATTTATACATTAGTTGACAGAGGTGTTCTTTTATAAATATGAGTAACAAAATATACATACTGCCAGCTTGCAATTACCTAGTGACATACGGTATTGAGAATTTTTTTATATGCTTCTTTTTTCTCTAATCTGATATCTATTCACGTATCTTGCCCATTTTCTAAAATTGGATTGGTTGTTTTCCTATTACTGAGTATTTAGAGTTCTTTGTGTAATCTGGATACAAGTGCTTTACCAGATATGTGTTTTGCAAATAATTTCTCACTGTCTTGGTTTACCTTTTTACTCTCTTAGTGCTTTCACAGAGTCAAAGCTTTTAATTTTAATAAAGTCAAATCAATTTTTTTCTATGGCTAGAGTCTTTGATGTTCTATCCAAAAAAGTCATTGCCAACTCAAAGTCATCTAAATTTTCTTCTGTGTTAACCTCTAGAAGTTTTATAGTTTTACATTTTTACATTTAAGCCTATGATCCATTTTGAGTTCACAGTTATGAAAGATAGAAGGTCTGTGTTCATTTAAAAAATTCTTTTATCAAAAAAATTTTTTGGAAAGCATCCAACCTTGACTTTTAACTATCTACTTTTTTTAATTGATTTTTTTGGGGGCAAGCTATGCAGCATGCAGGATCTTAGGTCCCCAATCAGGAACTGAACCCATGTGCCCTGGAGTGGAAATGTAGTCTTAACCACTGGTCTGCCAGGGAAGTCCCAGAAGGTCTTTGTTTAGATTCATTATTTTAATGTTGATGTCTAGTGTTCTAGTACCATTTGTGGAAAAGACTCTCTCTCTTCCAGTGAGTTGTCATTACTTCTTTGTTAAAGATCAGTGGACTTTATGTGTGAAGGTGAACTTCTGGACCCTTTATTCTGTTCCTTTGATCTGTTTGTTCTTTTGCGAATACCACACTGTTTCGACCACTGTAGTTTTATAGTAAGTCAAAGTGAGGGAGTATCAGTCTTCTGACTATGTTCTTCAGTGTTCATATGTTGGCTATTCTGAGTCTTTTGCCTGCCAAATAAACCATAGAATACATTTGGCTTGCCAAAATTTTGACTGGGATTGCATGAATCTGTAGGTAAAGTTGGGGAGAACTGATATCTTAACCATATCAACTCTTCCTATCCAAGTACATGAAACATCCCTCCAATTATTTAGGTCATCTTTGATTTCTTTCATCTGTCTTTTGTAGTTTTCCTCATATAGATCTTGTTAGATTATATGTATTAAGTGATATAAATTTCCCTCCATGCACTGCTTTCACTGTATCCTAAATGATTTGTATTTATTCCTTTAATTTTAATTTAAAAAATTTTCATTGAAGCATAATTGATATTCAGTATTATATAATTACAGTTGTGCAATATAGTGAGTCACGATTTTTAAAGGCTATAGTCCGATTATAGTTGTTATAAAATATTGGCTATATTCCTTGTATGGTACAATTACATCCTTGTTGCTTATTTTATACCTGATAGTTTGTACTTCTCAATCCCCTACTCCTATATTATCCTTCCCTTCTCCTTCTCCCAACTGGTAATCACTAATTTGTTCTCTATATCTGTGAGTCTGCTTCTTTTTTGTTATATTCATTAGCTCATTGTATTTTTGACATTTTACATATAAGTGATATACTGTATTTGTCTTTTCCTGTCTGACTTATCTCACTTAGCAAAATGCCCTCCAAGTTCATCCATATTGTTGCAAAATTGGCACAATTTCACTCTTTTTTTATAGCTGAATAGTATTCTGTTATATATACATACCACACCTTCTTTAAATGTTGATGGACATTTAGGTTGCTTCCACATCTTAGCAATTGCAAATAATGCTGCTATGAACATTGGTGAAGCCTACATAATTTGATCTTTTGGATTTTTATCAACCTCAATATTTCCTTTTTTTTTTTCTGCATGAAAAGCACATGTAACTTAGATTTTATTTGTGGATGCAAATTACAAAAAGACAATCAGGCAAATCAATTTAAAAAATTTCATTTTAATAAGTTCAGTAAGGCTTATAAGTCATTGATCACATCCATAGATTGAGCTTAAAATAGTGCTTATGTTTTAAAAATTGTAAACAGATACTATTTCACTAAATAGGAAAACTTAGGCAATGGTTTGGATTCTTGGCCTCGGAATAGTTTTGTGGAAATTATATTTTTAATGTCTTCACAGTTGGTAGATTATTGTCATTCATGTACAAAGCTTTAAAAATCAGTAAAATGTTATTTGTAATAAGCTTGCCAGACAATATAATGCATCAGGAAATATCCTAACTTTCTCATTAGTGTAAATGTTTTATAGCTTCTTTGTTTTCTAAAGATGTAAAAACCAATCTTTCATGCAGTATGAAAAGAGAACATATTATTGGGTCATTTCCTATAATAATTCTACATGAAATATCATTTGTAAGTTTGGGACTTACTTTGGAAAGAGAAACTTCACTTTTGAATATTTGAGACCAGCACTAGTTAGTAATGTTTTGCTTTAGGTTTGTAAACAATCTAGATAAGTAAAGGTCCCTCATGCCCACTTTTATTTCAGAAAGCCATACTCCCAGCAACAATCACCTCTGAAACTGTCTTGATTAGTTATGGCTCTGGTAAAGAATCTACCTGCAATGCAGGAGACCTGGGTTTGATCTCCAGGTCAGGAAGACCCCCTGGAGAAGGAAATGGCTGCCCACTCCAGTGTTCTTGCCTGGAGAATTCAGTGAACAGAGGAGCCTGATGGGCTACAGTCCATGGAGTTGCAAAGAGCTGGATATGACTGAGCGACTAATACTTTCTAGGCAGTCAACCATATAAAATATACTTACAGAAAGACCAAATTTTGCTTTTAAGATGATCTTTTCCCTCATGAGTTTCTATAACCTTATTGGAAAGGAAAACTTCTTGCATGACCCTCTTAGAGTCACTGGGTGGGTCTGAAAACTTAGCTGATAAGGACAGACTAATAGGAAAGAAGCATGTAAATATATTTACTATAAAATTTATCTGACCTGGGAGCCTTCATAAGGAAACACAGACCCAGAGAAACAGTCAGACCTCTGTATTTTTATGCGAGGTTTGATGAAGATGGGCAGTCAGGTAGAAATTTAATAGGTTAAGGAGTATGAGGTAAGTGTAATAAACTGGAAAAAATTTAGCAAGACCTGTTTGTTAAGATTATTCATGGAGCTCCTGTGTCTTTGAAGATAAGGATACCCTTTTCCTTCTGGTGTAGGGAGGCATCTCTCTTGTGAGCATTTTACGACCTGTTTCAGGAGAGAAGGGTGGGAGGAAGGTCAGAGAAACCTTCCTGCTTCTGTCATTTTCTCAAACTACTTCAGCTGAAACTGTTCAATACGCCAACGTGCTGTACTTGGGGGTAGTGAGCACCCATATTTTGGTGTCTTGGATCCCGTCAACCCTACATTATTTGAACTTAAGATTTCTCATAGGTTGGTAAATGCACTTGAAGCGTGTGTGTGTGTGAATGTGTGTGTGTGGTGTGTGCTTTAATTTGGTCGAGCCACGCGACATGTGGGATCTTAGTTTCCCTGACCAGGGATTGAACCCACAGCTTCTGCATTGGAAACTTGGCATCTTAACCACTGGATGGCCAGGAAAGTTCAGTATATGCATTTGGAAATGTCACCCTCATGCTTCATTAGGTAAAGACGTATTTGGAAAGCAATTACGATTAAGCTATTCATTGTTAGAAAGGCCAATGAAATATGCATTTCTATCAAGACACCATGTTCAAAAGTGAGAAAAGAATGTAGGATGTAGCTGGAGATGGGGGACTGGATGGTAAAGAACAGGTTTTCTGAACCATCAGTATCCTGGATGTTCATAACGTCTTCCATGAAGGTAGAAAATAGCAGAAGTAAATACAATTGTGAACTCATGGAAGACTATTACATAGGTGAAAACATTCTAAACTTCTGGAAGCACATCCATACTCTAAATGATGTCCAGTTTACCCTCCATCCATCATTTTGTCCTCAATTTTCTAAATTGCTTTTTCACCTAGTTTGTTATCTTCCTTCCCATGTCTTGCTAATATTTTCAAGTGTCAGTTTATTTTTCAACCTCTTCCTTAAAAGAAGAAAAATACCACTTGTACTTTTCTGGGTAAGTGAGAAAACCATTAAAAAAATTGTATTTATGCTGGAATATATTGTATGATTTCAATGCTCTAGAGCAAAATAGCCCATTTTTGCTACTCTTCTCATGATCCAAATAGAATCCTTGGAGTCATAGGAAGTATACACCTCCTGAAAACTACTGTGAAGAAAGAAATGGAATTTATCTAATTTCCATGTCCTAACTTTGTTCATTTAGCTAATGCTTACTTAGCTTCACGGATCCCACCTGACGTGAATGCGTGCAGGCATTCACAGCATGGTGATTTGCCAATCAAGCCTATTGTCCATAGTCAACTTTTATGTCTATAAGTAGAAATTCCTGACTGAAGATCTAATTGAAAAAAAAAGTGAATGGCCCATGAAGGTTCGTGAAAACAGATAGTTTAAAATAACCAGATATGATTGGCTTCTAGTGGTCCCTTATAATGTAATAATCAAATTGGACTATCTTTGAATACAGCAGTTCCCAAATTTAATGGGCCTCAGGATCAACAAGAGAGCTTCTTAAAACAGATCGCTGGATCCCACTCCTAGATATTCTGACTCACCGACTAAGGTGTGGGACTAGAAAACTTACATACCTAACACATCTCCAGCTGATGCCAATGCCATTAGTAAGCAGCCGCGTTTTAAGACCCCTGTTCTTAAGTGAGTCCTTCTATTCTCTGACCCTAACACATGATCTATCAAATAATTTATGCTGTTTTTTTCATGCTTAGGAATGTGGATTGCGTCTTCTCTGGAAGGCTTACCTGAAAATTTATTTTTCCTTTCCTGAGAGTTAGAAGGTAGGAAGAGGTCAGTTTCTTATGTAGCTAATCACCGAGAAGAGCAAATAAAATCATGCCAAACACAGAAGGCATCACTTCCACGTACAGGAAACTTTCAATCATATTTCAAATGCCTCTCTATTTTGTATATCTTTCTGCTTCTCTGTTGCTGACAAATGGATAATCAACTTTAATATAAATAAAACTGTTTTTAAAAATAAATGTGTCTTAGGAACAGATTCAACCATGGCTGCTGAAGTAGTCTATCTATTATTTTGAAAGTCATATCGCGTAACTAAACATTCTCATTTTTATTTCTATATTTTTGACAAAATGTTCAGGGGGAATTCCACTTTTGGCTTTCCAAGGGTGCTTCCCAATTTTCTCAGACCTCTGTCTCAGGTACTTTCCTGCTATAAAATAAAGCTGGTCAATTTCTGTAGTGATCACTGCTTCTGTCATTATAAGCCTCTGTTGCCTAGAGGATAGATATCAAACTGGAGTGAAAATGATGGAGTGAAGTGTGTATGTTTAGTCTCAAGTAATAAATGTACTCTTTGCTTATTGCTGTAGGCTATAGACATCTCTTTTCATATAAGGATAGGCAAAAAATCATTGCAATTTAAAAGGATTTTATTAATCCACTCTATAATGGTCTAATCTCCACCAACCTTATAAATTAGTTTATATTGTCAGAGGAACTCTGGAGTGACACTATTTCTTTTCATGTGAAGAAGTTTGAAATAATCATAACATTAAACTTATTTTTTAGGAGAAATAAAATATGTTTCATGTCATCTCAAAATGTTATGTTTCTAATTGGCTTGGGGTTAGTGAAATCTAAATGATTAGAAATTTGGATTAATGGCAGGTATCTTTTATAGAGTTCCTTGTGGCATATTATACAAAGGGGAACAGATTTCTTCCATCTTTATGTGTAATACTTTATATTTTAATTTTGCCCATTGGTCACATCAAAGGGTGGAGTCTATTTCTCCACTCCTTGGCTCAGAGCTTGGTCACATGACTTGTTTTGGCCAATGGGGCAAATATATCACAAGCAGATGCTTGAAAAATGTTCTACAATTTGCCTTGCTGTCTTGTTGCATCTGGAAGTCCAAGTACAGCATGTGAATGACCACAGACTAGCCTCGTGGAGAATGAGAGGTTGATGTGGAAAAGAACTGAAGCATTTCAACTGAGCTAACCAGCCAGATGTGTGTTAGATCATGTAGACCGCGGATGGGCAAATTGTGATCTGTGGGTTGAATCCAGTCCAATATCTGCTTCTGTAAATAAGGTAGTATTTAGACAGCCATACTCATTCATTTACATATTATCTATGGCTGCTTTTGTTCTTCAAAAGCAGAGCCGAGTAACTGCAACAAAGATCACATGGTCTACAAAGTCTTTTACAGAAAAGGTTTTTGGGCTCATGCCCTAAAACATCTAATCCCAGGTAAGCTGGCCCAGACTAGAGGAACTATCCAGCCAACCCACAAAATCATTAGGAGTAATAAATATTTGTTGTTTCAAACCTTCTAGTTTTGTGTGATTTGTTATGCAGTATAAACTGATACTAACTGAAACTAGCGGATAACTAATTCCATTCCCATCACCTCAATCCCCATTTTACTTTCGTGTTTGTTAGCGGCGCCCTTTCTCTGCAGCTTTTAAGCTTGGAAGCCTGGCCCATAACCTCAATAAATAAAGAGGTGGATAATGTTAGAGAGCATTTAGTTTAATCACTTCATTGTATAGACAAGAAAATAGGCCCCAGGGAAAGTATCCAAAGCAATACAGATAGCTGTTTGCCAACTAATTGGCAATGGGTCTTTCACTTGTGAAACTCAAACCTTTTTTCCTCTCCAGTGATACTGGGAAAATGTCTTGAGTTGATCGCCCCAGACGGCAATTTAACATTTTGTTCGGTTACCCTTAAGGCAATCTGCGCTTCATATTATTTTTCCTGAGGGGTCTTTGGAACAGGAAATTAGGAATGTAACAATTTGAGATCACTGGGAATTGTCACAAAAATGTTTGAGAGTATTGCTTGGGAAAACTGATAGTTCATCTCTGATCATATCTGAATGGGTAGTTTGGTCTCATGGAGCAGAGGAAAACAGCTATGTATAATTATTTGACTTGTTACTCAGTTTCCCTGAATAATTCAAATAGACGTCAGTTGCCCTAGCGTTAGTCTCTCAGTCTTGTCTGACTCTTTGCAGCCCAGTGTACGGTAGCCTGCCAGGCTCCTCTGTCCCTGGAATTCTCCAGGGAAGAACACTGGAGTGGATTGCCATTCCCTTCTCCAGCGGATCTTCCTGACCCAGAGATTGAACCCGGGTCTCTTGCATTGCAGGCAGATTCTTTACTGTCTGAGCCACCTGGGAAGCACTGACTTCAGTTGAGATAAGTTAATTAAATTGTTTGTTTTTTACCTTTCTCATAGACTTCTAGTTGGATTGTACAGAAGACACTTGCAATGCAAATTTTTGAAATGTCTTGAGATATTGGTTAAAACCGCAAAACTACACTTATTACCTTATGAGTCTCTGCAAATGTAAAATAACAATGTTGGGTATATATAGGCTGGCTTTGGAAACATTTTCCAAAATTAATTTTATTTTTTTGCTTTGTTTTAGTTTTTTTTCTTTGGGTGCCCTGCTTAGCTTGTGGGATCTTAGTTCCCTGACCAAGGATTGAACCTGGGTTGAGGGCAGTGAAAGCATGGAGTCCTAAGCACTGGACTTTCCGTTGTTCTTTTTTTTAACTTTGTTTTGTTTTTTTAATTTTGGACTTGAATATTACAGAATTGATGAGGATGAGGATAATTTTAAGCTTGGTTTTATTTTGATTCCATATATAGCTATTTATTCACATAAAAACAACTGTCACACGTATTTCTAAAAGACTGGGAATCTAAATGAAAACTCAAAGAAAATGGTTTTATTGATTGTATTTTTGTGGATATATGTTACTATTGCTTTTCTTCTGTGTTAACAAAAAGTCAATATACAGAATCAATTACATGTGTGTTATGTATCAAGTAATAGTTTTATTGACAGCATAATATTTGTTAGGTACCTATTACAACAGTATTAAATAGGTTGGCTATAACATCTTACTACTTAAAGTAGGTTATATTAGCCATTTACTACTCCCTAAGACAAATCACCGTTAATATTTGGTGTTATATTTTCATATAGATTTCTATTAATTTGCATGTACATGCTCATCTATATTTTTAAAAGATAAATTATATTTTAATGTACATATTGTACATCACCTCAATTATTTTATGGACATTTTAGGAGAATTTTTTACGTTAGAACATGTCGGCTTCCCTTTTCTTAACATCTACATGTAATTTTGTAAAATAGATTATCATGACATATAAAAATTCTTTAATTGATAGATACTTAAGTTGTTGTAATTTTTGTTATAATCAATGCTTTAAGTATTGCTTTTGTACATATCCCTGAACATTTATTCAAACATTTCTTTTTTTTTAATTTTATTTTTAATTGGAGGATAATTACTTTACAATATAATGATGGTTTCTACCCTACATTATATTCAAGTATTTCTGAGGGATAAATTTGAACAATTGAAGTACCTGGATCTATATCTGTGCCCATTTTACATTTTGACTGATTTTTTCAAAGGTCCTTCAAAACAGTTGTGACATTTTGTAGTCTTAGGAATGGTATGAAGGCAAACCAACACTAGATTTTATTGAATTCTTTTCATTTTATACCAAGTTGATGGCAAACTTTAGTTCCCAAGGTTCTTAACAATTTGATCATAAATGATTTGAGGTTTGTATTTATTCTGTGGTCTGCTTATTCATACATCCTGAAGACATTTCTATTTCTTTAAAAAATTGATGTGTAGAAATCCTTTGTACACTATAATCCTTATTCTCTCATTCATTTTTACTTTTTTCAAGGGATTTTTCTTACTAAATTTTTTTTTAAATATACAAATTTTTTATGGCTTCTGGGTTTTAGTTTTGTTTAAGAAGACATTTTCTATGAAAACAATATAATATCCTATATAGTCTTCTAAAATTTGTAGTTTTGCCTATTACATTTCGTTTTTTAGTATGACAGAAATTTATTTTTGTGAATTTGTGATATAGTGATCTGTTTTTAGTTTTTCAAATGGATGGTCACAGTTTTATTCGCTATTTTTAACAATTACTTGAAATATCAACACTATTATATACTAATTATTCTTGTATGGGTAGGTCTGTTTTCCAGTACTTGATTCTATTTATCTACTTTATTAGTAATATTTGTAAGACAATCAGACTCTCTCTTAGAGAGAGAGTCTAAGTTGTCACAGTTGTGGTATTGGAGCTGTCAAATGAATCACTAATTTTTATTTCTTTAAGATTGTATTACTTATTTTGTGCATTTAGTTTCTCAATTAAATTCTAGAATCACGTTGTAAAGTTCCATATAATTTCTGTTCAAAATTTGATTGTTTTGATTTTATGAATTTATTTAAGGGAAGTTGATTGGCTTTCAGTATTTTTACCTTCAGTCCAGAACATGGTGTGATTCTCTGTGTACGCATGTCTTATTTGTATCCATGAATAAAGTTTAAATTTAATAGCTTTCACAATACATCTCTTGTACATCAATTGTCCTGTTAATTCATAGCTATTTTAGTTTTGCTGTTATTTGTCTTAAAGTGAAGAATAGTGCTTCAGTTAAAAATTGCTGTTTACTTGAACTATTGAATTGTTACGCTATGATATCATATAGTGGTATGCAAGTCTCAGAATATATTTTATTATGTAAGTGGTTTTTTGGAACTTTAAAAATCAAGAACCTGATATTTTATTTTCCCATCATAAAAAGGTTTTGTTTAATATAACAAACATCACTTAAAACTGCCAATGTTTTAAATGGTCAGTTCTTATTGTATCTCCTTGTTCTTAATTTCAGATCTTGTCTGTTTATTCGTGCTCATCAGAAGTCATGGATCTTCTTTGCTTCTTTCATTTTTCTGAATTTATTTTCTCCATCCTGGGGGAAGGAAAAACTTATATGGAGAACGAAAATTATTTTGTACTTAAGGACACCTTACTTCTTGGAATATGTCATAGTAACTAAAGATTAAGAACTACAAGAAAGCTTTGACTCAGATAACCATAATTTTTCCAGAACCACAATTCTTTCAGACCTCTTTCATTGTGTCACCACCAGGGTAGGGTTTGGGGTATCGTGGTTGCCAACAGTTGTTTATTTTGTGAAATAAGTGGTTGTTTATTTCACGTAACAATTTTTTTTGGGGTGGATAAGTAATATCGTTGTGGCTTCCCAGGTGGCTCAGTGATACAGAATCCTCCTGCCAATGCAGGAGATGCAGGAGATGAGGGTTGGATCGCTGGTGGGGAAGATCCCCTGGAGGAGGAAATGACAACCCACTCCAGTATTCTTACCTGGGTAATCCCATGAGGAGCCTTGCAGGCTACATACAGTTCATGCGATAGCAAAGAGTCAGACACGACTGAGCGACTGAGCACGCAGAACAATGTCATTTGTAACTGTAATTATAATGGCAGTTGTTAACAATTACCACTGGGGTGGGCAGGGCAAAGGTGAATGGGGCCAACTGGGAGTTCCGCGCAGATAGTCGTACACATGCAGGTCCTGAAGGTGCAGATCCAGAAACAGCCGCGAGGTGGCGCCAAGCTTCACAGGTGGCTCCAGGATGCCTGGTCCAGGATGCGCGGCCCGGGGCTGGGAGACGGTCTATCAGCAATTCCAGGAGACTCTAGGGCTGGGCCTCTACAGGGCTGATGGGCCAGGATCCCCTTCCTTCAGGCCTCAGCGGGGTTTTTCTCCAGTCCAGGGAGCCAGCCTTGACAGTGCTCATCTGTTTGAAATGCAATACGGCGGCCACAACCTAGGGACAGAGTCCAGCTCTGCCAACCAGGCAGAAGGTCGTTGCCCACCTCCTTCCCGCGCGGTGGGGTCCTTCGGGGCAGCGAGGGCCCCAGGCCATCCTGTTACCGCACCAAAGCTTTGCGTAATCCTCCACAAGAGGTTGCAACTGCGCCCAAGGGTCACCTTGGCCACTCCCTGGAAGATGGTGCACACTTTTTGTGCAGCCAAGCTGAGCACTGGATGGAGACCCTGCATCCAAATGGTCCTCGCCATCTCCTGGCCCCTCTGGTAGGTCACAGGCTCCAGTCCTTTCCCGCAGCTTCTTCACCGGCTACATGTCCTTGCTCAGGTCAGTCTTGCAGCCCACAACTGTGATGGGCACCTCCTTGCAGAAGTGATTCACCTCCGGGTTGTTGTTTAGTCATTAAGTTGTGTCGGACTCTTCATGACCCCATGGACTATACCTTCTAGGCTCCTCTGTCCGTGGGATTCTCCAGGCAAGAATATTGGAATGGGTCGCCATGCCCTCTCCAGGGGATCTTCCCGACCCAGGGGTCGAACCCGCGGCTCCTGAGTTGGAGCCGGATTCTTTGCCTGGAAGCTCTTCACCTCCTGGTGGCACCAAAGATGTTGTTAGAGCTTCCCTGGCTGGTGACCCGGAAGCAGAGGATCATGGTGCTGGCTCCAGTGGAGAAAAGGGCTTCATGCTGCCCTGGTCTACACGTCCTGCTGTGTCCCTTGTCCTGCAGCGTTCTTTGTCCTGCTGGGTCCTGTTAGGGCAGCAGTGTGGAAGAAGTGGAGTGGTGGGAGGAAGTCGACAATTTTTTTAAATCTCAATTTTTTTCTTTCTTCATTTTGTCTGTTATATTAATACACTTCCCAGTCTGCGGTATATCTAAAACTTGGGGCACAGTTATTCAAAATAACGTTTGGATATTTCAAATCTAGATTAAAGTGACCTGGAAAACCTGATGAGTAAATGGCACAAGGAAAATTAATACCATCGTTTCTGCTCAATTTAGCCATAATTTTACCCCAATTTAGTATTACCGGGGCTGTTACTGTCATTTAAATTTCATAGGCCTCATGTTCTTAGCCATTAGTGTATAAATATCAAAACCCAATCCTTACTTAAGGGTATAAAAATAAGAACTCATATGTTTGTAAAACACTTTATAAATTTGAACTGCCTTTAATTCCAAATATCAGCCCTCCATTCTGCTGTTCTAAGTGCTGTACAAAATAGAGATGTTGAAAGCATGGATAATGCATTTCCATTTTCAACCATTAAGGAACACCCAGACTAAAAGGTAATTATTTTTCCTTGATTATGAAACATTAAGTTGTGAAGCTATATGCAGAAATTTTGTTTAATTATAAACAGAACAGCCTGGAATGATGTGGGAACAATGCTAGAAAAGCCAGGTTAAATGCTTTTCAAGCTGTGCTTGTTTCATTAATGCGGAACTGTCATTTTTGCTGACTTCTGGTTACTTGCTGAGGAACTGACAAGGGAAAATGTCTATCTCTAGTTTTTGATACTAATCTTAATCAAATCATAAAGCCAGCACATCTTTTCCTTTAATATAACAGAGACAAAGTTATTAGTCAACCCCTCAGGGTCTCTGGCCGAAAGAATAAAAGCGAATTTAAAAAAAAACATGACACACTTTATATTTCCTCAGTGCTTGCTATTAAAGCTGTCATTTGTTGACCTTTTGAGTGCCAGATAATTTACAGACCTCTTCTACAGTCCTCATAACTTCAGCAGCATAACGGTAAATTTTGTTATCTGATTTCATAGAAATGACTGTTTCTTATAGTTGTGTGTGAAAAATTGTAAAGTGATTTTGAGGCTCTGTGTGTTATCTTCTGGCAAGAGAATTGACTTTTGCTTCTGGCATGCAGGAGATTTAGAGGAAGAATACTTCAGCCTTGTGTGGGGTTGAGTTGATTTGCAGCTGTATTTAAATTTTTATGAAAACTATTCTTTTCTAGTCACACTTAGTCTTATAGCACAGCCCCTGATAAGTCCTATGTGAAAACTAGAAGTATTTTCTGGGATCCTCCCTTTGGTGGGCTCTCATCTTTATTAATCCCCTGAGACCACTGAATTCTCTGTTGAACTCTACTCAGCTTTTTGGCCTTTGAGTTGCTGCCTGTTTGACTTTTCAGCCTCTTGACCACCACCTGA
The DNA here is from genome assembly GCA_024291935.2 of Okapia johnstoni. Taxonomy (NCBI): domain Eukaryota; kingdom Metazoa; phylum Chordata; class Mammalia; order Artiodactyla; family Giraffidae; genus Okapia; species Okapia johnstoni. The sequence goes on from CM044324.1 coordinate 12,897,939, forward strand.
AAAAAGCCAGTGACAGAAAGGAGCATATAATGATGAATTTAGCCTTACCTCTTTGTATCATATACTTTCTTTTTCTTGGGGATATTGACTCCTCAAGTCTTTGCTGTCTTGGTAACACATTGCCATCAGTTTTTTTTTTTTTTGGTTTGTTTGTAAAAAATCTACCCAGGGTTTCTTGTTGTTTTCTGTAGAGAATGCTCTGACACCAGCTAGTCCCTCATGGCTGTAAGTAGAAGCCTTTCATGGAGGCTTTGATTGGAAGCTCACTGATTTTTTTTTTTTCTGGAATCACACTGATTTTCTTGTTGCCCCTGTTCAACCCATAGCAATTCATGATCCATGAAAGCTGAAATCATATATTGCTTTCCACAAAATTTCTCTTATGTGGAAAGCTCTGTCCATCTTACAGTTGGTTAACAGTTTCTCTGTTTCTGTTTAGTTGCTCAGCTGTGTCTGACTCTTTGCAACTCCATGGTCTGTAGCCCGCCAGGCTCCTCTGTCCATAGGATTTCCCAGGCAAGAACACTGGAGTAGGTTGCATTTCCTTCTTCTTGGGCTCCTCTCGACTCAGGGATCGAACCCGAGTCTCCTGCATTGGCAGGTGGATTCTGAGCCGCCTGGGAAGTCCTACTTTGTTCTTATTTTAGCCAATTTAGCCTAATTCTGGTATACCAAACACTGTAAAGATAGAGGTGATTTGTGATGCAGTTGTTCTAGTTAGTCTAGATGTGAACATTTGCCAGAAGGCTCAGTTCTTTTTTCCTAATCCTCCCTTTACAACCAGAGGATAGGCCAATGATAATTATAAGGAGGCAAAAACTTGTAATAGGGGTTCAGGCTGTGACCATATACTCCTGACACTGATCAGAATTTTAATTTGAAGGGAGATAGATGACTGCAATTATTAGTATATATAAATATTTTGGAGGTAGATTTTTTCCCTTGGAAAAGTTACTTAGCCTCTTTATGCTTCTATCTGTAAAATGGTGATAAATTATACTAAGTGCTTTATAGAGTTGTTTGGAAAATTAAACGTTGTTTGCTTTTCTTTACAAAGCACATAAAACAGTGCTGAGCATGTAGATGCATTGTGTCAGTGTTTGTTAAATAAAGAAGAAAAGTCAAGGCTGCTTAAAGTCACAGCCCATTTGAGGAAGCAAGCATGGCTCTCTCTCATAATTCTTGTCTAGTTAACACAGGAGACTCTGAACTTAGGATTTGATCTGTTTTTTACCATCTAGATCAATAGCTGGACTTTTTCTCTTTCTGGTGTTGCCAAAAGTGTCATGGCATTGTTAGTTGGAGTTACAGGATATGGGAGAGAGGACAAGTGAAGAGTTTGGGTGCAAATGACAGTGTGTCCAAGTGATAAACACATCCTTGCTTTTTATTTACTTATTTATTTTGAGGGCTTTCACTAGGATGCCTCTGAATTGAGTACTATTCAGAGGACTTGAGTGAGGGCTACTTCATAGAATACAAAGAGGAACATCTAGGAATAGATGTTGTATGGCTGTGTCATTCTAGGTCCTTAAAAATTAAAAATATTGGTTTCATGTGTATGTGGATTCAGTAACTGGAAAAATCCCTTGCAGATTACCATACTGTACTATACTATACTGCACTAATTATACCACACTACACTATACTATATGACACTACACTATACCACACTATACTACACTACACTGCACTATACCACACTACTATACTACACTCTACCATACTATACTAAACTATATTATACGGCACTCTACTATACTATACTATACTACTCTATACCAAACTATACTATACTATACTACACTATACTACACCGTACCACACTATACTGCACTACATTATACTATACTACACTATACCGTACTATATTATACTAAACTATACCATATTGTACTACACTATACTATACCACACTATATTACTCTATACCACACTACACTACACTACACTATAATACACTATACCACACTATACTGTACTACTCTATAGCACAATATACTATACTACACTGTACTATACCATAGCATAGCATAGCATAGCATAGCATAGCATACTATACTATACTATACTATTAGTACACAACCCTATACTATACTACACCACACATACTATACTATACTACACTGTGTGTGCATGCTTTATTGCTCAGTCATGTCTGACTTTTTGCAACCCCATGGACTGTAACCCACCGTGCTCCTCTGTTCGTGGGATTTTTCAGGCAAGAATGCTGGAGTGGGTTGCCATTTCCTCCTCCAGGGGATCTACCCAACCCAGGAATTGAACCTGCATCTCCTGCATCTCCTGCAGGCGGATTCTGTACCTGCTGAGCCATTGGGGAAACCCCATAGTATACTAAATATACTATAATATACTGTATATAAATCCCCTCTCTCTTGCCCCATCATCCCTTCAATGAGTCTCTACTTCACACCCTTCGTCCCAGCACTCAGACACTATGTATTTGGGCCCTTATCCGCAGATAAAACCCTATCTGCTGCTACCTTCTGTATAGGCTTCCACTGTATCTCCTTGACTTCAGTGAATTTATTTTGCTCATTTTTCTCCAAACCAAGGACATTCATTCTTAGATATGGTCATGTTTCCTGCTGTTTTTCCTCCCTGGAGTTTTCTGCCATTCTTTGTTAGACTAAGTTTTGTTCTCCATTTAGGCTGCATTAGTTGGGATAAAGTTCAGTTATGATAACTAGCAGAAAACTCAACTAATTGTGGTTTAAACAAGTAAGAGGTTTATTTGTCTCATGTAACAAGGAATTTGGAGCTAGGGAATCTTAGGCTGGTAAAATTGTTCTGCATAAACCTGGGTTCCTTCTATCCTTAAACTGTTTTCAGCGTCATGGTTACAATGTGGGTGTTGTGCCTCTAGCCTTCTATCCATGATCCACATGGAGGAAAAGAGAGAGTTACAGGGCAAAAGCAGAACGCCAAAACTTACACCATTGTCCATTTCAAAAAGCCTGTCCTTCTAGCCTGCAGTTCATTGGCTGGAAGTGAGTCACGTGGCTAAGCCCAACTGTGGGGGATTCTAGGAAGGCGTCTCAATTCTCCAGTCTCTGCGACAGAAAGTAAAGAAAAATAAGGCTGTGAGGAGGCGGGGCTAAGATGGCGGAGGAATAGGACGGAGAGACCACTCTCTCCCCCACAAATTTATCGAAAGAACATCTGAAAGCTGAGCAACGTTCACAAGACTACTTCTGAACGCTGGCAGAGGACGTCAGACATTAATCAAGTCAGCGCATTATCTTCAGAAGGAGGTAGGAGAAATTATAAAAGATAAAAAGAGAGACAAAAGAGTTAGGGACGGAGACCCGTCCTGGGGAGGGAGTCGTAAAAGAGGAGAAATTTCTAAGCACCAGGAAACCCTCTCACCGGCGGGCTTGGGGGAAGATTTCGAATCTCGGAGGGCAACATAACCGGGAGAAACAATAAATAAAACCCACTGATTACGTGCCTAAAGGCAACTTCCAGTAAAGAATCCCAGACGCCCGCATCCGCCACCAGCAAGTGGAGGCTGAACGAGCGGGCGGCACTGCTTGGGGTAAGGACCGGGCCGAATGCCCTGAGGGCAATCGGAGGGAGCTAATGTGAGATAGTAACCTAAACTGTGGGACAGCCAGAGAGAGAGAACTATCCTGCGAAAAGCCCAAAGCTAAGGCACTGCCGGCCGGCTCACAGAACAAATGACTGAGCGATACAGGGGAAGACCTAGCCGGCTGCGGACCGCCCCATCCCCTGCCGGACACAGCGGGCAGGCGGGACCAGCCAGAGCCGAAAAGGGGCAAACTCGGCTCCAGAGAGGGCACCCCCTACCAAACTGCAAACAGGCTCCCAGTTTCTAAGCAAAGACTGCCTGAGATCCCGGAGGGTCTACAGCCGCCGGGAGGGTCGCAGCCAGAGACCAGCTCCCCAGAACCGACACAAAGCACACCGGAGCCGGAGCCGGGCGTGCCCGTAAACCGAGGCGGGACCAGGGAGGTGATAAGCCGCACCGCCCCAACAGGGGAGAGTGCGCTCGCCAAACTCCCGGCTGCCTGAGCTGCTCCGACCGGGAACGGCGCAAACCGCGAACCCAACCGAGTCTGCGCCTCGGTGGAGTACCCGGGAAGCGCGCCCGTAAACCGAGGCGGGACCAGGGAGGTGATAAGTCGCATCGCCCCAACAGGGGAGAGTGCGCTCGCCAAACTCCTGGCTGCCTGAGCTGCTCTGACCGGAAACGGCGCAAACCGCCGGCCCAACCGAGTCTGTGCCTTTGTGGAGTACCCAGGAACCTGAACCTGAGCAGTTTAGACCTGGGAAGTGCGCGCATCTCAGGGCCCACCCCCCGGCAGAGTAACCTGAAGCCTGAGCAGGGTAGACGGGGAAAGCACACACGCCGTGAGCGGGGGTGAACCCAGTGTGGCCGAGACACTGCGAGCCCTCCACACACACCAGTGATATTGGTTTGCAGTGGTCCTCTCTCCCCACAGCAGGACTGAGCAAGTGAACCTAAAGAGACCACCTCCGCCCCTTTGTGGCAGGGCGGAAATTAGACACTGAAGAGACCTCCAAACAAAAGCCAAATAAACAGAGGGAAGCGCGTTGGAAGGGACAGGCCAACAGATTAAAATCCCTGTAGTTAACACTGACTGCATTGAAAGGGGCCAATAGATCTTGAAAAGTATAAGCAGGAACAAGGATTTATCTGAAACTGAAGAGACCCCACACGGCTCACAACTGCTCCAGAGAAAGTCCGGGGTATATATTTTTACTACTATCATTTTAAAATTTTTTTTTATTATTTTTTTATTTTTTTCTTTCTTTTTTCTTTAAGACCTCTATTACACCTTTAATTTTCATTTTCATAACCCACTACTACCTTGAAAAAAAAAAAAAACCTATTTTTAAAGCAAACTGCGTACATATATCTTATACTTTTTGTGTTTTTATTTTATTTTATTTTATTTTTTACTGTTTTTTCCTGTTTTTCTTTTTTTTTACTGTTATACTGTTTTACTGTCTTTTTTCTTTTTACACTGTTTTCTTTTTTCTTTTTTTTATATTGTATGATTTATAAGAGTCTAACCTCTACTCTAGATTTTTAATCTTTGTTTTACATATTTGATATCAATTTTGTGCATTTAAGAATACAATCTTTAGTACCCATTTTTACTCAAGAGTGTGATTACTGGCTTGATTACTCTCTCCCTCTGTTGACGCTCCTTCTTCTCCCCCAGGGAACCTCTATCTCCCACCCTCCTCCTTCTCTTCTCAGCCCAATTCTGTGAATCTCTGAGGGTGTTCTGGGTACCGGAGAACACTTCGGGAACAGAATACTGCCCAGACCTCTCTCTCCCCTCTTGATTCCTCCCTTTCTACTCATCCTCACCTCTATTGCCTTCCTCCCCCCTCTCTATGTATCTCTGTGAACCTCTCTGAGGGCTCCAGACTGTGGAAAGCACAGAGGGAAGTGCTTACTGGCTAGACTGCTCTCCCCACGTTTGAGTCCTCCTCCTCTCCTCCTGGTCACCTCAACCTCCCTCCCCTTCACCTCTCCATGTAACTCAGTGAACCTCTCTGGGTATCCCTCACTGTGGAGAATCTTTTCACCATTAACCTAAAAGTTTTATTATTGATGCTGTATGGATGGAGTAGTCTTGAGGCTACTGCAAGAATAAGACTGAAAGCCAGAGGAAACATTAATTAATAAGAGATCTTCCAAAAGCCTCCACATATACACTGAAACCAAGCTCCACCCAAGAGCCAATAAGTTCCAGAGCAAGACATACCACGCAAACTCTCCAGCAACGCAGGAACATAGCCCTGAGCATCAATACACAGGCTGCCCAGAGGCACACCAAATCCATAGACATCTCAAAACTCAATACTGGACACTCCATTGCACTCTAAAGAGAAGAAATCCAGCTCCACCCACCAGGACACCGACACAAGCTCCCCCAACCAGGAAACCTTGACAAGCCACCCATCCAACCCCACCCACAGTGAGGAACCTCCACAATAAAGAGGAACTTCAAACTACCAGAATACAGAAAGGCCACGCCTAACACAGCAATCTAAACAAGATGAAAAGGCAGAGAAATACTCAGCAAGTAAAGGAAAATGAGAAATGCCCACCAAACCAAACAAAAGAGGAGGAGATAGGGAATCTATCTGAAAAAGAATTTAGAATAATGATAGTAAAAATGATCCAAAATCTTGAAAATAAAATGGAGTTACAGATAAATAGCCTGGAGACAAGGATTGAGAAGATGCAAGAAATGTTTACCAAGGACCTAGAAGAAATAAAAAGGAGTCAATATATTTTGAATAATGAAATAAAGGAGATAAAAGACATGCTGGAGGGAACCAACAGTAGAATAACAGAGGCAGAAGATAGGATAAGTGAGGTAGAAGATAGAATGGTGGAATTAAACGAAGCAGAGAGGAAAAAAGAAAAAAGAATCAAAAGAAATGAGGAAAACCTCAGGGACCTCTGGGACAATATGAAACGTCCCAACATTCGAATCATAGGAGTCCCAGAAGAAGAAGATAAAAGGAAAGGCCGTGAAAAGATACTCAAGGAGATAATAGTTGAAAATTTCCCTAAAATGAGGAAGGAAATAGTCACAGAAGTCCAAGAAACCCAGAGAGTCCCAAACAGGATAAACCCAAGGCGAAACACCCCAAGACACATATTAATCAAATTAACAAAGATCAAACACAAAGAACAAATATTAAAAGCAGCAAGGGAAAAACAACAAATAACACACAAGGGGATCCCCATAAGGATAACAGCTGATCTTTCAATAGAAACTCTTCAGGCTAGAAGGGAATGGCAGGACATACTTAAAGTAATGAAAGAGAAAAATCTACAACCCAGATTACTGTACCCGGCAAGGATTTCATTCAGATATAAAGGAGAATTCAAAAGCTTTACAGACAAGCAAGAACTGAGGGAATTCAGCACCACCAAACCAGCACTCCATCAAATGCTAAAGGATCTTCTCTAAACAGGAAACACAGAAAGGATATTTAAACACGAACTTAAAACTACAAAGTAAATGGCAACGGGACCATACTTATCAATAATTACCTTAAATGTAAATGGGTTGAATGCCCCAACCAAAAGACAAAGAGTGGCTGAGTGGATACAAAAACAAGACCCCTACATATGCTGTCTACAAGAGACCCACCTCAAAACTAGGGACACATACAGACTGAAAGTGAAGGGATGGAAAAATATATTTCATGCAAATGGAGACCAAAAGAAAGCAGGAGTCGCAATACTTATTTCAGATAAAATAGACTTTAAAATAAAGGCTGTGAAAAGGGACAAAGAAGGACACTACATAACGATCAAAGGGTCAATCCAAGAAGAAGATGTAACAATTATAAATATATAAGCACCCAACATAGGATCACCATGATATATAAGGCAAATACTAACAAATATGAAAGGGGAAATTAACAATAACACAATAATAGTGGGAGACTTTAATACTCCACTCACACATATGGATAGATCAACTAAACAGAAAATTAACAAGGAAACACAAACTTTAAATGATACTATAGACAAATTAGATTTAATCGATATTTTCAGGACTTTCCACCCCAAAACAAGCAATTTCACCTTTTTCTCAAGTGCACACGGAACTTTCTCCAGGATAGATCACATCCTGGGCCATAAATCTAGCCTTGGTAAATTCCAAAAAAATTGAAATCATCCCAGCCATCTTCTCTGACCACAATGCAGTAAGATTAGACCTCAATTACAGGAAAAAAACTATTAAAAATTCCAACATATGGAGGCTAAACAACACGCTTCTGAATAACCAACAAATCACAGAAGAAATCAAAAAAGAAATCAAAATATGCATAGAAACGAATGAAAATGAAAAAACACAACAACCCCAAACCTATGGGACACTGTAAAAGCAATGCTAAGGGGAAGGTTCATAGCAATACAGGCGTACCTCAAGAAACAAGAAAAAAATCAAATAAATAAACTAACTCTACACCTAAAGCAACTAGAGAAGGAAGAAACGAAGAACCCCAGGGTTAGTAGAAGGAAAGAAATCTTAAAAATTAGGGCAGAAATAAATGCAAAAGAAACAAAAGAGACCATAGCAAAAATCAACAAAACTAAAAGCTGGTTTTTTCGAGAAGATAAACAAAATTGACAAGCCATTAGCCAGACTCATCAAGAAACAAAGGGAGAAGAATCAGATCAACAAAATTAGAAATGAAAATGGAGAGATCACAACAGACTACACAGAAATACAAAGGATCATAAGAGACTACTACCAACAGCTATATGCCAATAAAATGGACAACCTGGAAGAAATGGACAAATTCTTAGAAAAGTATAACTTTCCAAAATTGAACCAGGAAGAAATAGAAGATCTTAACAGACCCATCACAAGCACGGAAATCGAAACTGTAATCAGAAATCTTCCAGCAAACAAAAGCCCAGGACCAGACGGCTTCACAGTGGAATTCTACCAAAAATTTAGAGAAGAGCTAACACCTATCCTACTCGAACTCTTCCAGAGAATTGCAGAAGATGGTAAACTTCCAAACTCATTCTATGAGGCCACCATCACCCTAATTCCAAAACCAGACAAAGATGTCACAAAAAAGGAAAACTACAGGCCAATATCACTGATGAACATAGATGCAAAAATCCTTAATAAAATTCTAGCAAACAGAATCCAACATCATATTAAAAAGATCATACATCATGACCAAGTGGGCTTTATCCCAGGAATGCAAGGTTTCTTTAACATCTGCAAATCAATCAATGTAATTCACCACATTAACAAATTGAAAGATAAAAACCATATGATTATCTCAATAGATGCAGAAAAAGCCTTTGACAAAATTCAACATCCATTTATGATAAAAACTCTCCAGAAAGCAGGAATAGAAGGAACATACCTCAACATAATAAAAGCTATATATGACAAACCCACAACAAACATTATCCTCAATGGTGAAAAACTGAAAGCATTTCCTCTAAAGTCAGGAACAAGGCAAGGATGCCCACTTTCACCACTACTATTCAACATAGTTTTGGAAGTTTTGGCCACAGCAATCAGAGCGGAAAAAGAAATAAAAGAAATACAGATAGGAAAAGAAGAAGTAAAACTCTCACTGTTTGCAGATGACATGATCCTCTACATAGAAAACCCTAAAGATTCTACCAGAAAACTACTAGAGCTAATCAATGAATATAGTAAAGTTGCAGGATATAAAAATTAACACACAGAAATCCCTTGCATTCCTATACACCAATAATGAGAAAACAGAAAGAGAAATTAAGGAAACAATACCATTCACCATTGAAACAAAAAGAATAAAATACTTAGGAATATTTCTACCTAAAGAAACAAAAGACTTATATATAGAAAACTATAAAACACTGATGAAAGAAATCAAAGAGGACACAAACAGATGGAGAAATATACCGTGTTCATGGATTGGAAGAATTAATATAGTGAAAATGAGTATACTACCCAAAGCAATCTATAGATTCAATGCAATCCCTATCAAGCTACCAATGATATTTTTCACAGAACTAGAACAAATCATTTCACAATTTGTATGGAAGTATAAGAAACCTCGCATAGCCAAAGCAATCTTGAGAAAGAAGAATGGAACTGGAGGAATCAACCTGCCTGACTTCAAGCTCTACTACAAAGCCACAGTCATCAAGACAGTGTGGTACTGGCACAAGGATAGAAATATAGATCAATGGAACAAAATAGAAAGCCCAGAGATAAACCCACGCACCTATGGGCACCTTATCTTCGACAAAGGAGGCAAGAGTATACAATGGAGAAAAGACAATCTCTTTAAACAAGTGGTGCTGGGAAAAACTGGTCAACCACTTGTAAAAGAATGAAACTAGAACACTTCCTAACACCATACACAAAAATAAACTCAAAATGGATTAAAGATCTAAATGTAAGACCAGAAACTATAAAACTCCTAGAGGAAAACATAGGCAAAACACTCTCCGACATAAATCACAGCAGGATCCTCCATGACCCACCCCCCAGAATATTGGAAATAAAAGCAAAAATAAACAAATGGGACCTAATTAAAATTAAAAGCTTTTGCACAACAAAGGAAACTATAAGCAAGGTGAAAAGACAGCCTTCAGAATGGGAGAAAATAATAGCAAACGAAGCAGCAGACAAACAATTAATCTCAAAAATATACAAGCAACTCCTGCAGCTGAATTCCAGAAAAATAAACGACCCAATCAAAAAATGGGCCAAAGAACTAAACAGACATTTCTCCAAAGAAGACATACAGATGGCTAACAAACACATGAAAAGATGCTCAACGTCACTCATTATTAGAGAAATGCAAATCAAAACCACAATGAGGTACCATTACACACCAGTCAGAATGGCTGCTATCCAAAAGTCTACAAGCAATAAATGCTGGAGAGGGTGTGGAGAAAAGGGAACCCTCTTACACTGTTGGTGGGAATGCAAACTAGTACAGCCACTATGGAGAACAGTGTAGAGATTCCTTAAAAAACTGGGAATAGAACTGCCATATGACCCAGCAATCCCACTGCTAGGCATACACACCGAGGAAACCAGAACTGAAAGAGACGCGTGTACCCCAATGTTCATCGCAGCACTGTTTACAATAGCCAGGACATGGAAGCAACCTAGATGTCCATCGGCAGACAAATGGATAAGGAAGCTGTGGTACATATACACAATGGAATATTACTCAGCCATTAAAAAAATACATTTGAATCGGTTCTATTGAGATGGATGAAACTGGAGCCCATTATACAGAGTGAAGTGAGCCAGAAAGAAAAGCACCAATACAGTATACTAATGCATGTATAGGGAATTTGAAAGGTGGTAATGGTAACCCTATATGTGAAACAGAATAAGAGACACAGATGCATAGAACAGTCCTGTGGACTCTGAGGGAGAAGGTGAGGGTGGGACGTTCTGGGACAATAACATTGAAACATGTATATTGTCATATGTGAAGCGGAACACCATTCCATGTTCTATGCATGGGACGGATGCTCAGGGATGGAGCGTTGGGATGACACAGAGGGCTGGGAAGGGGAGGGAGGTGGGAGGAGGGTTCGGGAGGGGGAGCACATGTGAACCCATGGCTGATTCATGTCAATGTATGGCAAAAACTACTACAATATTGTAAAGTAATTAGCCCCCAACTAAAATAAATAAATAAAAAATAAATAAATTAATTAAAAAAAAAAGAAAAAGAAAAATAAGGCTGTGAATGATTTTTGTATATCTGATTCACAGCATCCAAGCATTCAGTTTTTAGCTTTCATAAACTCCAGAAACACTGATTTATGCCCACAGTTTTATTATAATTTAACCTATGTTATTATGATCAAAAAAAGTTTATGTTTTGGTTCTTTGGTTGGATTAGACTGAGCTTCATCTTGTCACATTGTGATTAGCACTTGCTTAGATGTTTCTTGAAAATAAACATATTCCCTTGAGGATGAATTAAGCAAATGAATAGGAACTGTTGCAAACAGAACCAGCAAGGTCCATGATGATGATTTCGCTGGCTCTTCTTCCTACCTGATACTAGCCAGTCCCTGTATTTCATGCGTGCAGGCTAAGTTGCTTCAGTCATGTCTGACTCTTAGTGACCCCATGGACTGTAGCCTGGCAGGCTTCTCTGTCCATGGGATTCTCCAGGCAAGAATAGTGGAGTGGGTTGCCTTGCTCTCCTCCAGGGGATCTTCCCAACCGAGGGATGGAACTTGCGTCTTCTGTGACTCCTGCATTGCAGGCAGATTCTTTACCGCTGAGCCACCAGGGAAGCCCATACATCTATTTCATGGGCAAGATAAAGCCACTATGCATTGTGGACTGAAGGAAGTGTTCAGACCTGAGGAAGAGATATGAATAAAACATATTTAGGAGAGTGGGGGTGGGCTCCTTGAGGGAATAAAATGCTGTTGGTCATGCTTTTGTCAGTTGTGTATAAAGAATTGCTTCATGTAATTCTTAGTGACAGTGAAGTAAATTTTGTTGGGAGAGGGATTCAAGGAAGTTGAACAATTTTCCTTGAATGAAACAATGGTAGGTAATGAAACTGGGATTGGCAGACAGATCTAACTCTGAAGTTAATGTCTTTCTACTGGTTTTGGTTAAAGGCTAAGATACATTATGTGGATCAAAGGCTAGGCAGCAGGCAGCATCCTGTTTCTCAAATAACTGGGAGAGACATTACTTGCGTTCATCAAGGTCAGTCACATCAAGGTCAATACTTACTTATGGAGTAAGTATCTATTTAGGGGTGACCATTGCTAGCAATGAGAACACACTGGAATTTTGAGACAATTTTGATTAAGGTGAAGCTTGATACTTTGAAATATATTTTCAGAACCCATTTGAGCAAGTGAAATGAAAAGCTGAAAAAATACAGCTTTATAAATAATGGAAGCCTTGTCATTCTTTAATATTACGGAGCAAATAGCTCTAAATTCTAATTACTGGTGTATAATGCTGAATATCTTTGGTGAAGTTAATTAAAGAGTGGCTCTTGAATATTTTGCCTAAAATATCCATGCCTCACTTTTATGCTGCTGAGCCCTTTAAAAAACACATGCTAATAACTGGGAAGAAACACAGTCTAGACTGTATCTCTTTTCAGACTGTGCATCCCAGGTCCTCCTTTGCAGGGGCTGCAGTGCTGGATATTATTTGTGCTGGGAGAGGAGACAGAGGGGTATCCTGAGAGTCAGTCTTAGTACTTTTTGTTCTTTTATGTTCTCATATTCATTTCTTGGGTGTAGTCAACAAGATATTCTATTTGGAGGACTTTTCAGTTTTTTGCTTGTGGGCCTTTTCTTTTGTCTATTGCTGTAATCTTGCACAATTATGGAGAAGGTATTAGGATACTTTTCCTGTTTTGCTGTGCAAATCATAATAGACCTAGCAGAATGAAAATTTTACTCTTCAAGGACTAATGCATCGGTTTTTTACTTTTCACTATGAAGAGTTCTTTTAAAGTAAGAAATCAATAGAAACATTCATGTTATAATTTTTATGGTAGTTGATGTGACAAACATGCTATGAATTTTAAAATACTTTCAAATAACTTGTAATGTATTAATCACTAAAATCTATTTGAAATGCAATAAGTACAAGTGTTAAACATATTATTTATTCAAACAACATTGTGCTTTGTGCTATGTGGATCCACAGACTTATTTTTTTAAATTTAAATTTATTTATTTTTATTTGGAGGAGAATTGCTTTACAGTATTATGTTTGGTTCTGCCATACAGCAGCATGAATCAGCCACAGGTATACGTATGTCCCCTCTCTTAAACCTCCCTCCCACATCCCATCCCATCCCATTCCTCTAGGTTGTCACAGAGCACCGGATTTGAGCTCCCTGTTTCATACAGCAAATTCCCACTGGCTGTCTATTTTACATATGGTAATGTATTTTAATGCTGCTCTCCCAGTTCGTCCCACACTCTCCTTCTTCTACTGTGTCCACAAATCTGTTCTTTATGTCTGTGTTTCAGTTACTGCTCTGCAAATAGGATCATCAGTACCATCTTTATACATTCCATATATTTGTGTTAATATACACTATTTGTTTTCTCTTTCTGACTTACTTCACTCTGTATAATAGGCTCTATGTTCTTCCACCACATTAGAAGTAACTCAAATGCGTTCTTGTTTATGGCTTATTATAACTGCCCTCTAGAATTCAATAGAAGTAATCTAGATACAGCAGTCCCCAACCTTTTTGGCACCAGGGACCAGTTTCATGGAAGATAGTTTTCCTATGGACTGGTTGTGGGGAGATGGTTTGGGGATGATTCAAGCACATTGCGTTTACTGTGCGCTTTATTTCTATTATTATTATATCAGCTCCACATTTGAACATCAGGCATTAGATCCTGGAGTTGGGGATCCCTGATAGAAGATGCTTCACAGAAGAGTGAGAGGGAGAAAAACAGGGAAGGGTAGTAGGTCTCTTAAGAGGGGCTGCCAAGTGTTGAATGCTTTTCAGAAATTTCTAAAACCCCAAATAAGAGACATCTAGCTTCACAATCTAAATTTTTACATTCAGTATGGTAAACAAAATGAGGGATGTTGATAACAGACTCTGGTTCCTCTGAAGATGAATTTGTTATTTGAATTTTTTAGATTGCTCGGTACTGTATGAATTTAGGGAGATTATGAGAGATTATCCTGAAATGTTTAGCCTATTTTTTTTTGGCACTAATATAGAAACACCTAAAAGTCTAAAACCAAGTGCAGTCATTGTTTTTTAATTTCTATATAAATTAAATAAATTAAAAAACAATATATACATATACATATACATATACATATACATATACATATATATATAGGCTCAGATGGTGAAGAATCTGCCTGCAATGCAGGAAACCGTCGTTTGATCCCTCAGTTGGGAAGATCCCCTGGAGAAGGGAATGGCTACCCCTTCAGTATTCTTGCCTGGAGAATTCCGTGGACAGAGGAGCCTGGCAGGCTACAGTCCATGGGGTCACAGAGTCAGACATGAACTGAGAAACTAACACATGCATACACATATATATATATAATTTATTTATTTGGCTGTGCCATGTCTTAATCACGGCATGTGGCATCTTTGATCTTCCTTGGGGTATTTGGGATCTTTAGTTGCAGCATGTGAACTCTTAGTTGTGGCATGTGGAATCTGTCAATAGTTCCCTGACCAGGAATTGAACCCAGGCCCCATACACTGGGAGTTCAGAGACTTACCCACTGGACCACAAGGGAAGTTCCATGTGTGTCATTTTTTAATGAGAGACCGTGTTGTAGAGAAGTTAAGATTCAGATATTGATGCATATTCTAGCTTAGAGGCTTATTAGCTACCTCCCTTTGGTCATTGCATTTAAACTTATTAGTTCTCAATTTATTTATTTGCAAAAAAGAGAGATTAATAGGATTTCTGTGGGGATTAAGTAGATTTTATTATATTTAATACATCTAGTACAATTTTGGCACATTTCAGTTCTTATTAAATGATGGCTATTATTATTATTATTATTATTATTAAATTCCATCCTTTCTAGGTGTACAATCATTTCTAAAGCAAAAGCTATGATGCCAGAGTTGCGCAAGTAAATACTACTAGAAACAAAAGGATTATATTTTCCTATGTGGATGTATTTTGCTAATATTTCCAACAAAACTCTTTGGACAAATCTTTTGGAATAAGAATTCAGTATTAGGATTGATTCAACATTTAAAAAAATCAGTTTGAGGGAAATAGTCAATGTTCAAGGGGGTTTATGTGGAGGCACTGATATTTCTGCTGTGGTCAGTATTTAGTGAGGAACAGGAAAGCCACATTGATACCTCAATGGTTTATATGATGCTTTCTTTGTCATGGAAACCATATCCTTACATACAAAACTCTTGGAGAGAAAGGAGCCCATAAATAGAGCTTATTTTCCCTCTATTATTCTAAATCTGTTCTCATCAGAGGGCCATATTAAGAAATTAAAAATATAAAAGGAAGGCTAATGATCTCTATGTGATGATTTTTTAAACAACAAATCTAGAAATATGAGAAGGCAGTGGATTTTTATAGGTAGTTCTGATGGTACTTAAACTGAAAAAGATAAATATTTACTTAGCACGAGAGTTCAAAAGAAACAGGAATGGAAAATGAAGTAATTGCTAAATTAGCCAAATGAATTTTTTAAGGTAAAACTATGGAGCAGGAGACTCAGGTTCGATCCCTGGGTCAGGAAGATCCCCTGGAGAAGGAAATGGCAACCCACTCCAGTATTCTTGCCTGGGAATTCCCATGGACAGAAGAGCTTGGTGAGCTGTAGTCTGTGGGTCGCAAAGAGTTGGGCACGACTGAACGACTAACACACACACACGGAGCAATTAATTTATTAAATGAAGACAGCAGCTGGAGTAGTAGTAGTAAAACATTTGTTCTATTATTGCATGTTGTTCCTTATAATGTACATTAAATGTTGCTGTGTAGGATTATAAAAGTAACCGAAAACATCTCATTGACCTGCATCTTATCACCTGGGTCTTGAAATAAGGAAATAGCCCAAGCTTGAAAACTAGCTCTGCCTTTTTATTTTGGAAACTTCAGAGTGAATTTTTGACTTTTATAAGAAGTAACATAAATAATTCAGTGACTAGACATAGCCCTGTTTAAAATGTTTAAAGTACAACATTGGGCTTCCCTGGTGGTCCAGTGGTTGGGAATCTGCCTGCCAATGCAGCAGACACCGGTTTGATCCCTGGTCCGGGAAGATCCCACATGCCACAGGGCAACTGAGCCCATGCACCACAACTACTGAAGTCCCCATGCCCTAGAGCCCATGTTCTGCAACAAGATAAGTCTCTGCAATGAGAAGCCCACACACCACAACTAGAGAAAGCCAGAACAGCAATGAAGACCCAGCACAGCCAAAAATAAACTAATTAATAAATTTAAAAAGGAAAAGAGTAAAATAAATAAATAAATAAATAAAAAATAAAGTACAACATTATAAGAGCAACTGCAGAAAACTCCCTGAAAACTCACAGAGGTGTGTAATGTCTCTAATTATATTTAAAGACTATTAGTGGCTGGGCCTGGGGAACAGCCACTGAGTCGGCTTATTCACTGATTGGCCCTAGTGGATAAACAGAAGAATCTCAACCAGTGCTGTGTAGTTGCTTCAGCTGAGGACCCTTAAGGCAGGCTCATTTTGAAAATAGGCTCTGAGACTCTAGAATTGATTTGAGGAGGGAGTGGGTTGAGTGAAATAGAAATCTGACCTAAAAATACAGGGTCTGTAGAGAGGATTTTGCATCTAAGGGTATTTTCATCATAGCAGCTAATTACTACTGTTATGGACTGAATGTTTGTGTCCCCTCAAAATCCATGGATTGAAATCCATACCCAGGTGAAATGATATTTGGGGGTGGGGCCTTCGGGAGGTAATGAGGTCATGAGGCTGGAGCCCTCACGTGGACTTATAAAAAAGAGGAAGAGCTAGGAGATCTGGCTTTTTCTCCCAGCATGCATCGGAGGAGGCCTTGTGAGGACCTAAGAGGAAGACATCCCTCAGCGAGACCTGGGCCACGCTGGCACCCTGACCTTGGACTTCCAGACTCCCAGACTGTAAGACATGAATACTTGTTGTTTAAGCCCCCCAGTCTGTGATATTCTCTTATATTAGCCCAAACCAATTAAGTAAACTACCAGTTTTCGGTCCTTCCATACAGAAATAAAGACATTTTCTCCATTATACTTTCATGAGAAACACCTTTGTGTTAACAACTGACTTAATTTTTTAAGTTTGTTATTTTTTAAACTATAAAAAATGTATTGGAGTATGTTGATTTAAAATGTGTTTCTGCTGTGCAGCAGAGTGAATCAGTTACATATATTTATCTCCACTTTTTCTTAGATTCTTTTTCCACGACTTCTTATTTTTAAGGAAGTTTATTTATGAAAGTGAAAGTCATTCAGTTGTGTCCGACTCTGCTACCCCATGGTCTATACAGTCCATGGAATTCTCCAGGCCAGAATACTGGAGTGGGTAGCCTTTACCTTTTCCAGTGGATCTTCCCAATCCAGGTATCAAACATAGGTCTCCCGTGTTGCAGGAAGATTCTTTACCAGTTGAGGCAGCAGGGTTCTGAATTATTTTGTTTTGAATTTCTTTAGATTTTTTGGATACTCTTATTGTAGCTTGTTGAGTTGCTTAATGATCTATTTGGGACTAATTGATAATATTTTAAGACAACTCTATCTTATGCGAGCAATTCTAAATTAAATGGCTTAAAGAAATCTGTGTCATGGTAAATTTGTTTAGTATATCAAAGAACTATTTGTAAATCAATGAGAACACCTATGTTATTGGCAAAAGGTGACATTAGAAAAGCAGAATGTGAGAAATTGATATTGACGGGATAATTCACTTCTTAAAAAGAGATTATTAAAAAAAAAACCTCAAGAAAATAGTAATAGAAATAGTTGATACTTTTTAATGGCATTTACCAAATCAAGGTAATGCAAAGAAAATGATTTACTGAAAAATCATGTGTTTGGGGAGTTACATGGCAGGTGGGATTGACATCAAGGTTTTCACTGTGTCATTTGCATTATGACAATTTTAAGAAGCTTGAAATACTTTGGCTTTTGAGGGAAGAGGTGGCATATAAAAACATGTAGAGGACTATAAAGAAGAGTTTAATGGTCAGGCATTTTCTGATACTACACAAACAAAACAGATATGATGGACTGAGTGGAAAGAAAGCCACTGTTGAGCATAAAATTGGCTCTTTGGCTCATGGGTGGTTTCATTTCCTTTAATATAGATTTCAAAGCAGCCGAGTATTAATCTTGGTTTAGGTAGAGGTCTTTGTTTAGACACAGGACTGATGAGTTAATCATCTGATGTAGGAGCTAGCAAATTTTCCCTATAAAGCAGGGGTCCCAACCTCTGGGATCTAA
Organism: Okapia johnstoni; assembly: GCA_024291935.2. Lineage (NCBI taxonomy): Eukaryota > Metazoa > Chordata > Mammalia > Artiodactyla > Giraffidae > Okapia > Okapia johnstoni. The sequence goes on from CM044324.1 coordinate 12,916,453, forward strand.
TGCCTGATGATCTGAGGTAGAACTGCTGCTGCTGCTGCTAAGTTGCTACAGTTGTGTCTGACTCTGTGTTACCCCACAGACGGCAGCCCACCAGGCTCCTCTGTCCACGGGATTCCCTAGGCAGGAATACTGGAGTGGGTTGCCATGTCCTTCTGCAGAGGTGGAACTGATGTAATAATAATAGAAATAAAGTGCACATTAAATGTATTATGCTTGAATCATCCCAAAGTCATCCCCTTCACCCCCAATCTGTGGAAAAATTGTCTTCCATGAAACTGGTCCCTGGTGCTAAAAAGGTTGGACCACTGCTCTAAAGGGTTAGTAGTAATAAGTTGTGTCAGGGACCATGTGACATCTTGCAGCTACTCAACTCTGTGATAGGATGTCACAGCCTTAAGCAATATGTAAATGATGAGCAGCTGTGTCCAATATATATTTATAAAAAACAGGAAGCAAGTGGAATTGAACCTGTGGTTCATAGTTTGGCAAGCCTGATAGCACTTTCCTGTGGAACACTTGACAGTTTGCTTGGTAGAGTTTAAGAGGAGTGATAATAAGTGAGCTTCATCTCTGTGATTTTTAAAAACTTGTTTATTTTATAATTTAAGAATTCTGTAATAGTTTATCTTGGGTATTATCTTTCATGGAAACAAATTTTTTTCTAATTTTATACTTACTTGCCTATAGAACCCTGAGACCCATTCCAGACCACAAGCATCTTGAAGAACGGGTTTAATTCACATCTGTATTCTCAGTGCACTGGATAGTGCTCATAACTAAATCAATGCTTAATAGACATGTTAACTGAATCATCAAATGTTTAAGCATTTCTAGGCTGCTTTAAGTGCAATGAAAATGCTGAAAAATCTTTAAACAGTGAAATACTGAAGGCTCCCCTTTTTATCCAGTAAGGAGTCTACCAGTCAATGTCTTTCTTGCCTTTGGAAGCATTTTTACTGCTATGGTGCAAGGACTGAAACCTTTTCTTTTGAGTTTCCATACAGACCAGGATAGGTTTATGTCAGAGGAATGTAAAAAATAGTGTGTGAAAGTGTTAGTCGCTCAGTCGTGTCCGACTCTTTGTGACCCCGTGAACTGTGGCCTGCCAGGCTTCTCTGTCCGTGGAATTCTCCCGGCAAGAATACTGGTGTGGGTAGCCATTTCACTGTCCAGGGTGTGGAGCAGTAGAGTCCAGTTTGGCAATGTTGTAAAGATTGCTCTGTGACCCTGCAAAAACAACTGTCAGCGTGAAGCCTGATTCCACCGTCACATCTTTTTGTGTGAGCAGCAAATATCACCAAGGTGTAGTGGGTTTCCTTTGTTCCAATGGCAGCTGACGGGCAAGAAATGTTGACAGGAAAACTTTACAAGGGCAAAGTAAATGCCTCAGTCTATGAGAAAGTTTTACAATTATCTTTGAATAGAGAGAGGGTGCAGTTTTACTGAAAGTAAATGAGTGAATGAGTGATAAATGAGTGAATCCCATACTTAGAATCGTTAAAGTTTTTCTAGTGGTTGAATAACTGGTTCGATGAACAGAAGCAACTTGTGGGGTGTAACGAGAAGGCAATTCTATATTTTTCTCCAATAGTCCCTTCACATTTATTTGGTGAATCTGACTTGTTTGTCCTATGCCCTATCTAAAAGCCCTGGGATCCCTTACCTGATGACTCTTAAATAGAAAATCCTTTCGTCGCTTAAGTCATAAATTTCTAAGATTATAAATGTCTGTATCTACCAGAATTACTTTACCTCCTGAAACAAATAAAACTGGATAAAGCAGATGAAACGGTTTTGAAGGCACTGAGCATCAGGCATGGAGGAACAGTGACTGACAGAAAACAAATGAGGTGAACCCACGATTGGTGCAGTAGTCTTGAGGAAATTTCTAGGTTGTAGTGCAGGGTGGGGGAACTTGGGCAGAATACAGTTGACTCCCTGAATTGAAGAAATATAACAGAGTTCGAGGTGACCAGATCAGCTCAAGTCCATGGGCCAGAGATCTGGAAGAGAGACATTTACACAAAGAATCTTTCATCTGCAAGAAGGTTCTTGCAGGTATTTAGTGGGATATTGATTAGCTCAGGTGAGAAACCAGCTGACCTGAGTTGAGGGAAGGAACCATTTGAAAGGACTAGCTGGAGCAGTATGTGGCTGTCAAGGTCAAAATAGTCCCTGTTCCATCAGCTAGACTGGAAAACTTCACAATTATGGAGCCCTGGGTAGAGTACCCAGAGGGTCTTCCCTCAGTAGTGTGGAATAATTATCCCAGTAAAAGGCAGTGGTTGTAAGATTGGATAAAAAAAATCTAACTGAACGAATAGCATATATGCATGAAAAGATACTTGGCATAATTAGCGCTTAGGGCAATGCAAATTATTTCAATGAAATAACAATATATATCTAATAGACTGGATACAGTTAGAAAGACCCAGCAAATGTTTGCAGATGGTGAAGGAACTAGAACTCTTAGACTGCTGATAGGAATGTAAAATATTATAATACAACCACTTTGAAAAACTGGTGGATTCTTACAGAATTAAAAATACCTACCATATAGCCTGTATATTCTGCTCCTGGCTGTTTACCCAAGAGGAAAGAAAGCACATATCCATACAAAGACTGGAAAGTGTATGTTCATAGCAACTTTATTTGTAATAACCAAAAAATGGAAACAACCCGAATATCTATCAGTCTATGAATGGATAAACAAATTATAGTATATCCATACAATGGAATACTACTCAGTCGGAAAATGAAATGAACTAGTACTACACACTGCAACATTGATTTGTCTCAAAATAATTATGCTGAGTAGAAAAAGCCAGATTGAAAATATTATGTATTTGATTTAATTTATATAAAATTCTTTAAAAATGCAAACTGGTATATAGTGACAGAAGGTGGATCAACAGTGGCCATGGGGGCACAGTGGGGAGCTTGAAGGAATGAGAGAGAACAGGGAGTGATATGCTAGTCAGATGCCTTTCCCTTCAAAGTCCGGTTCTCTGGTATCCCATCCCTGGGGTGTCTGCTCCAGTTCAGAGTTGTCAAGGCTGGTAGAGCAAATCTGAAGCATCACTGTACCTCAAATATGAATATCTCTACTGAGAAATACTGTTTTTGAGTGTCAGCTGAAACATCTAGTTTTTTTTTTTTAGAGTTAATAGCTTTATTTTTATAACTTAATTACTTTAGAAATTATGTAGATAACATTTCAATTTTGTTCTCTAAATTGGAGTATAGTTGCTTCACAGTGTTGTGTTAGTTTCCACTGTGCAGCAAAGTGAATTAGCTATATGCATGTGTGTATTTTCCCTTTTAGAATTTCCTCCATCTTTAAGTCACCAAAGAGCATTAAGTAGAGTTCCCTGTGCTATACAGTAGGTTCTCATTAGTCATCTGTTTTGTACGTAGTAGTGTATATATGTCAATCCTCATTTCTCAGTTCATCCCACCCCACTTTCTCTCCTTAGTGTCCATATGTTTGTTCCCTGCATCTGTGTCTATTTCTGCATTGTAAACAAGTTCATCTGTACCATTTTTCTAGATTTCACATATATGTGTTAAGAAACATCTATTTGAATTTCACTTTGCGGTCATCTATACAATTAGAAATAGATACAGGCCACACTTAAAAAAATTTTAAGACTATCAAGAGAATTTCTTAGAGAATTAGTTGTGGCATGTGACTCACATGTAAATTGAGTTTTCAGGCTTTATTCACATCCTTTCTCTATTTACATATGTTCTTTTAGGGGAGTTAGCTTGAACATCTCAAAATAATAGAATTAGAGAAATTCAACTTTAATTAAAATTACTACCTAGCGATTTATTTTATTACAGTACTTGGTGATAGTTACACAATGGTACTGCTTTGTGATTGGAACCTGCTTGACCCATAGTACATGTGTCCTGTCTGGTTAGGGTATCTTTTTATTCCTTTAATATCAGATGGCTAGAATTCAAGATAATATTTCTACAGTATTTGGATAGGAAGATGTGGACCAGGATCATAAGTACCTTTTTAATTTCATCTAGTCATAAATTTCTAACATGGCCACAAAAACATTTTTGCAAACTAAGAGTAAGTAGCAAAACTTACCTAGGTTGAGATCTAACTTTTTTCTCCCTGTTCTCTGGTAGTGAATTGCCACATAGTGGAAAAGGAGGAAAAACATGACTTCCACTTTTGAGATACTGTTTTTGTCTAAATTTTTTATTTAAAAATTTAGAGTATGTTAAAACATTTTTTTGAATGATACTATATCTTCAGTAGTGCTTTTAACACCTGACATCTGAAGAGAAACCACGTTAATTACTTTCTCATTTCTATAATCTCTGCTTCTCAGGTGGCTTCCCAGGTGGTAAAGAACCTGCCTGCCAAGGCAGGAAATATGAAATGCAGGTTCAATCTCTGGGTCAGGAAGATCTCCTGCAGTAGGAAATTGTCTGTATTTCTAGTATTCTTGCCTGGGAAATCCCATAGATAGAGGGGCCTGGTGGGCTAACAGTCCATGGTTGCCACAAAGAGTTGGACACAACTAAGCACACAACATGAATAATCTCTGCAGTTTCCTCCTCAAATCCACTTTTTGGTGCTTAAAACAATCTCACTAAATGTCGTTTATATTTTAAGGCTTTCCTTTCTGTTCAGCCAGGGGCCTCATGATATCTGGGAAATATCACTCTTTAAATTGAACGTTCTGGGCTGTATCTTTGAGGAGTATGAGGCTTGCAGGCATTATAGCAGTTTTATGATTCACCTCCAGGTTACAATTAGAGATGCTGAGTTTAAATGAAAAAATGTTGTGATTGGACTTTAGTTACCTTAGAAAAATGCTTTTTCTCATGGAGTCTCAAAAATAGGAAAGACCAATCTGTGTGCTCTCAGTGCTTTTTCTGTGATTAAACTTCAAGGGAAGAAGTGATAAGATACGGTTCTCACATCTTTGGATTTCACATCTGTTCTTGGTCTCTCAGTTACATTGAAATAAGAAATTTTAAAGCCTTGCAAAGCCTATATTTTCAAGAGTTTATTTGTACAGGTGGAACTTGGCCTGGCATATTTTATCATCCAGGTCTGGCAATTTAAAAGGATAATTCTACTTAAAAGGATAGACTTATAAGGTAACTGAACTGTTCCTTTTCTTTATAAGCATTTTTGTAGACATTTGAAACTGATAATTTTGTCCACAAGTCATAGGCTTACATTTTTATATCCTCATTACTGGAAAATTATATTTATACTGCTCATTTTGGTATGTGCTATGCTGAGTAATTTAGACAGTAGTGCCGAATCTCAGTCTAATAACACTGATTTAGGGAATTTTGAAAATTGTATGGAATACTGTAACATAATTGTACTCAGAAGAGAGCTAAATATACTTTTGAGGTGACCAGGAAGCACTATGGTTTTTAGAAAATGTTTTGAAATATTACTGTTCAGTATATTGAACAAAACATTTATTTCTAAAATACTCTTTTGTTAAAAGTGTTAATTGCAGTACTTTACCAGAAATCCTACAATACGAGTGATAAGAATATCTTTACAATGTGCCAGAATGTCATAGAGAGCCAGCTTTGTCATAGAGTTTCTACTACATGATTCGTTCATTTGCCAACTCAGTTATTTATAGTTAAAGGAAAAAATATAATGTAAATTTTATTGTTCTGTTGCCTTATGAGAGGCACTAAGCCACATCTCCCATGCCATAGGTATGTATTACTGACAAATTCTTGCTTTCTTTTTTAACCTTAGATAAGGTATTATTCTTTTACAATAACATATATAAGGTTATTTCTGAAGAATAAAATATATTGGATTATGTTATTTATCCACCTTTTCTTTTTAAACTGTTACCACACAAACAGAATTTTTTCCATTTATATTTTTAGATATTTCTTCCAGATTTTTACATGTACAGAATTTTACTAATGTGTATTGAACCTATGTTTTCTTGTAATGTTTATTTTAATTTAATCTTTAAAAAATTAAGACTCCAATAAATATTGATATTATCCTCAGTAGAAATACTTTTTTTTTTATTGTTCTCTTTAAGAAAAAATGGTTATGGTAATTTAGAAATAATTCTGGTCCTGCCATTAGAAATAAATATACAAATTATATATGATAGAATAATTTGGTATGAGTTCAGTTCAGTCACCCAGTCGTATCCGACTCTTTGTGACCCCTTGAACCGCAGCACGCCAGGCCTCCCTGTCCATCACCAGCTCCCGGAGTTTACCCAAACCCATGTCCATTGAGTCGGTGATGCCATCCAACCATCTCATCCTCTGTCGTCCCCTTCTCCTCCTGCCCTCAATCTTTCCCAGCATAAGGGTCTTTTTAAATGAATCAGCTCTTCGCATTAGGTGGCCAAAGTCTTGGAGTTTCAGCTTCAACATCAGTCCTTCCAACGAACACCCAGGACTGATCTCCTTTAGGATGGACTGGTTGGAACTCCTTGCAGTCCAAGGGACTCTCAAGAGTCTTCTCCAACACCACAGTTCAAACGCATCAATTCTTTGGTGCTCAGCTTTCTTCACCGTCCAACTCGCACATCCATACATGACCACTGGAAAAACCATAGCCTTGACTAGACGGACCTTTGTGGACAAAGTAATGTCTCTGCTTTTTAATATGCTGTCTAGGTTGATCATAGCTTTCCTTTCAAGGAGTAAGCATCTTTTAATTTCATCGCTGCAATGATTTTGTGATTGTGCAGTGATTTAGGAGCCCAAAATATAAAGTCAGCCACTGTTTCCACTGTTTCCCCATTTATTTGCCATGAAGTGATGGGACCAGATGCCATGATCTTAGTTTTCTGAATGTTGAGCTTTAAGCCAATTTTTTCACTCTCCTCTTTCACTTTCATCAAGAGACTCTTTAGTTCTTCTTCACTTTCTGCCATAAGGGTGGTGTCATCTGCATATCTGAGGTTATTGATATTTCTCCTGGCAATCTTGATTCCAGCTTGTGCTTCCTCCAGCCCAGCGTTTCTCATGATGTACTCTGCATATAAGTTAAATAAGCAGGGTGACAATATACAGCCTTGACATGCTCATTTTCCTATTTGGAACCAGTCTGCTATTCCATGTCTAGTTCTAACTATTGCTTCCTGCCCTGCATACAGGTTTCTCAAGAGGCAGGTCAGGTGGTCTGGTATTCCCATCTCTTTCAGAATTTTCCACAGTTGATTGTGATCCACACAAAGGCTTTGGCATATTCAGTAAAGTAGAAATAGATGTTTTTCTGGAACTCTCTTGCTTTTTTGATGATCCAGCGAATGTTGGCAATTTGATCTCTTGTTCCTCTGCCTTTTCTAAAACCAGCTTGAACATCTGGAAGTTCACAGTTTACATACTGTTGAAGCTTGGCTTGGGGAATTTTGAGCATTACTTTACTAGTGTGTGAGATGAGTGCAATTGTGCAGTAGTTTGAGCATTCTTTGGCATTGCCTTTCTATGGGACAGGAATGAAAACTGACCTTTTCCAGTCCTGTGGCCACTGCTGACTTCCAAATTTGCTGGCATGTTGAGTGCAGCACTTTCACAGCATCATCTTTTAGGATTTGAAATAGCTCAACTGGAATTCCATCACCTCCACTAGCTTTGTTCACAGTGATGCTTCCTAAGGCCCACTTGACTTCACATTCTAGGATGTCTGGCTCTAGGTGAGTGATCACACCATCGTGATTATCTGGGTTGTGAAGATCTTTTTTGTACAGTTCTTCTGTGTATTCTTGCCACCTCTTCTTATATCTTCTGCTTCTGTTAGGTCCCTACAATTTCTGTCCTTTATCGAGCCCATCTTTGCATGAAATGTTCCTTTGGTATCTCTAATTTTCTTGAAGAGATCTCTGGTCTTTCCCATTCTGTTGTTTTCCTCTATTTCTTTGCATTGATCCCTGAGGAAGGCTTTCTTATCTCTCCTTGCTATTCTTTGGAATTCTGCATTCAGATGGGAATATCTTTCCTTTTCTCCTTTGCTTTTCGCTTCTCTTCTTTTCACAGCTATTTGCAAGGCCCCTTCAGACAGCCAGTTTGCTTTTTTGCATTTCTTTTTCTTGGGGATGGTCTTGATTCCTGTCTCCTGTTCAATATCATGAACCTCCATTCATAGTTCATCAGGCACTCTATCAGATCTAGTCCCTTAAATCTATTTCTCACTTCCACTATAGAATCAGAAGGGATTTGATTTCCCCACTTTCTTCTTCTGATATGAGTATTATTGGGTATTTCCATATATGGTGACATATACTGGGGTGCTGTGGTAAAAACCAATGAATGAATTTGATTTGGTGATGCCTTCCTCCCCTATCAAAGTTAATGACTTTTAACATAGTTCTTCCTCTTCCTTAAAACTTGGCCTCTTAATTACTCAAAAATTTTAAGCATTTCAGTGATCTCCAGCCTGTTCCATTCATTTTCTTTGGCTCTGTGTAGACCTCTAATCCTTTTATCTCACCATTATTTCTTTTTTTATTTTTAAAATTTTTATTAGTTTAGTTGTTTTACCTTGTTCTGTTTCTGGTGCACAGGAAAGTGAATCAGTTACACATGTACATATATCCACTCTTTTAGATTCTTTCCCATATAGGTCATTACAGAGTATTGACCATAATGTCTATCAATACTTATTCTCTTTTACTTTCTCTACTATTCAACATAGGTCTATGGCCATAGCACCTTGAATGCAGCTGATCTCATTTGACCTATTACTCAACATAAGAGTTTATGATCCAACATGATAATTACTCTCTTGAATTCTCTAATCCCTTTCCTTTTCTTCTTCCATTATACTCCTCTTGCAAAGCCTAATTTCCCATTAAACTCAACTGTTCAGCCTCTGTACTGGTCTGAGGAGTTTAATATTTCTAGAGCAAATCACATACCCTGTTGACTAGTTTCACTTTAATCACCAAAAGATTCACATAGGCACTCAAAGATACCCATCCATACTCAGGAGGCTTTCTCTTTCATGCAGACATACATGTGTATAAGTGCACACACATGTATGAGAAATGAAATCAGTGGAAAGGAGATGTCAGGGAAACTTTTTTGGCATGCAGAACAAGGTCTTGAGGGGAACACAGTAGGTAGGTTAGGTTGAGGGCAGGGTGATGAATTCAGTTTTTTACATATTACAAAGTAACTGACATCTTAACAGATGTCAAATAGGTACTCATGTGGTTTTGAAATTTAGAGAAGAGTTCTGGGTGAAAAATGTCAATTTAGGAAATGCTGGTGAATCTTAGAAGAGAGTGCATAATGGTGAAAGAAAGGGGTAGAACTGAGCCTTGCCAGACTAATTTCTAAAGTCAATGAGTGGTTCATGAACCAGCAAAGGTGAGATCAGAACATGGAGAAATAACCAGAATAGTGTGATGTTAGGAAAGGGATGACTTTAGGAAGTAAAATGGGGACATGAGTATAGAAGGATGTGGAAATGTGAAATATGATAGTAAAACTCTAAGACTAAAATGCTGTATTACTAATATTTAATAGGGAGTGAGGTCATGAGTGACCTGAGGTGAGTTATAGTATTGATGAGTTGTGGCAAGTAAATTAGAGTGAGTGTAAGATTGAAAAGATATATGTACCCCAGTGTTCACTGCAGCACTGTTTACAGTAGCCAAGACATGGAAGCAAACTAAATGTCTATTGACAGATGATTGGAAAAATACATGGTGTGTATATGGAATGGAATATTACTGAGTAATGGAATATTACTCAGTCATAAAAAATAAAATCATGTTATTTGCAGCAATATGGATGGACCTAGAGACTATCATAGTAAGTGAAGTAAGTCAGAGAAAGACAAATATCATATGATACCTCTTATATGTGGAATTAAAAAAAATTACAAATGAACTTATTTCCAAAACTGACAGAGATTCGTAGAATGAAAGCAGAGAGAATTTGGAAGCTAATGGCAGACTTTAGCCTACTTGTGTTTAAGAGGTTGCTAACCTAAGGATATGCATGATTGAGAATGTTAGTATAAATTGGCAGGGTCAGCCTCTGCAAGGCCTTTCAGGGAAATAAAACTAGATACTTTTTAACTGCCAGCTAGAGCTTGTTTCAGTCTTGCTGACTTCAAAGGTTCTGGGCTCTGCCTTTACCATGTCCACCAGATCATCATGTTACTTTAAATTATGTAATATCTCAGTCATTAATAAGCATTTTTATTTTATCTGGAGAAAAGCAGAGTAGAAAAAAATGCATAAAGAAGACATTCCTCTTTATATTTTTAGTTCCCCATGGATATTTAGGATGTTATGTAACTTACACTCATTAATTGCTTATATGGCTAGTAGTCACTTTCATGGCTGCTCTAGGCACTAAAATGATACCTTTGTTACCTCATAATTCAAAGACAAGTAGATAGGGATGCAAACTTACATACAACTGTGGTGCTGGTAATAAAAGGGAAAGGAAAAAAGGGAGGAGGGAAAATTGAGTATGTGGTAGAATAAGATTTGATTCCCTTGTTAAGAAGTGTGATATTAGTCACATATTGGGTACACGAAAATCATCACTTATAAGTGAAATTCTTCTTGGGGGGGTCGTAAATGGACATCAGAATTCTCATCTTTGCATTTGAGATCCAGAACTGTGTAATAGCATCATTTTAAATTTTGCCTTAGAACTGTTTCTTAGAAATTGAGGCAAAACCTTCATGTCTGAGACCTGAAGGGCAGTTCCCTGGGTTTATGTTGAGAGTATGACAGTGGGAACTCAGGTTGCTTGTGACTGATGACCCATTTGGGAGAACTGTTGTACTCCAAATTACTTCCAACCATCTTTTATAAAACACAGTATAAGGTTATATTTTCTAGATGCTTGGCAAATGGCTGAATATCTAGTATTCAGCCAGTGAACCCTTTTAGCTCTTCATCAGAACAAAGGCTCCCATTTCCACTCACCTTGCAAATCCTCATTGAGCTTTTGATGGAAATAAACTGACTCTTACCCAGCTCACTTTCCTGTTTGAAAAAAAAAAGAAGGAAGGAGAGGAGGCTGTGTCACAATGATTCATTAGAGGCAACCGCCCATATCTTGGTTCATCTAAAGTTCATTATGTTCCAGTTCCCCCAAATGCCAAGTTCCAATAACATTGTAATCCAAGAAGTCAAGGAAATAATTTATCCCAGAGGTTTATATACTTGTAAATGCCTGGCTAGGCTTGTGATGTACACGATTGTGTCAGGGCTCATTACTGTATTTGACAAGTTTATGCATTAACTTTGAGCAACAGGATTTCACACAATAGAGAACATACCCATTGACCATGTGGTGGCTTAGCCACATGTTGGAATTCTATGTTAATCTGCATAATTTCAAGGTTTGAAATCATTGCTTTGAAGAATGTTTTATTCTTTTAAAAATCTTTCAGAATTTAATTTGAGGAACACCATTGCACGCTCTACTCCCCAACTTATATACTACTTAAAATTATTTCTCAGGTGTATCATACATTCTTGTGGGGCAAGTGAAAATTAGAGGAAATTATAAAATATTAACACATTTCTTTTACTTTATGCATAATTATTAAGAGCATGAGAGATAAAAGGTACATTTGACTCTAAGAAAAATGTACTATTGGTGAGGGTTAATCCAGTTAAGCTATTTCAAATCCTAAAAGATGATGATGTTCAAGTGCTGTACTCAATATGCCAACAAATTTGGAAAACTCAGCAGTGGCCACAGGACTGGAAAAGGTCAGTTTTCATTCCAATCCCAAAGAAAGGCAATGCCAAAGAATGTTCAAACTACAGCACAATTGCACTCATCTCACATAATAGCAAAGTAATGCTCAAAATTCTCCAAGCCAGGATTCAACAGTACATGAACTGTGAACTTCCAGAAGTTCATGCTGGATTTAGAAAGCCAGAGGAACCAGAGATCAAATTACCAACATCCAGGAAAACATCTACTTCTGCTTTATTGACTATGCCAAAGCCTTTGACTGTGTGGATAACAACAAACTGGAAAATTCTTAAAGACATGGGAATACAATACCACCTGACCTGCCTCTTGAGAAATCTGTATGCAGGTCAGGAAGCAACAGTTAGAACTGGGTGTGGAACAACAGACTGGTTCTAAATTGGGAAAGGAGTATGTCAAGGCTGTATATTGTCACCCTGCTTATTTAACTTATATGCAGAGTACATCATGAGAAATGCTGGACTGAATGAATCACAAGCTGAAATCAAGATTGCCGGGAGAAGTATCAATAACCTCAGATATGCAGATGACACCACCCTTATGTAAGAAAGCGAAGAAGAACTAAAGAGCCTCTTGACGCAAGTGAAAGAGATTGAAAAAATTGGCTTAAAACTCAACATCCAGAAAACTAAGATCATGGCATCTGGTCCCATCACTTCATGGCAATATATGGGGGAAACAATGGAAACAGTGAGAGACTTTATATTTTGGGCTCCAAAATCACTGCAGATGGTGACTGCAGCCATGAAATTCAAAGAGGCTTGCTTCTTGGAAGAAAAGCTATGACCAACCTAGACAGAATTGATGCTTTTGAACTGTGGTATTGGAGAAGACTCTTGAGAGTCCCTCGGACTACAAGGAGATCCAACCAGTCAATCCTAAAGGAGATCAGTCCTGAATATTCATTGGAAGGACAGATGCTGAAGCTGAAACTCCAATACTTTGGCCACCTGATGCAAAGAACTGACTCATTAGAAAAGACCCTGATGCTGGGAAAGATTGAGGGAGGGAGGAGAAGGGGACATCAGAGGTTAGATGGTTGGATGGCATCAGTGATGCGATCGATGTGAGTTTGAGTAAGCTCCGGGAGTTGGTGATGGACAGGGAAACCCGGTGTGCTGCAGTCCATGTGGGTTGCAATGAGTCGGACATGACTGAGCAACTGAACTGAATGAACACCTTAGACATATTATAAATAATTACCATGGAAATGTAAATATGAGTAAATTTGAAAGAAAAAATTTGAAAGAAAGCTGCTTACTAAATTTACATTTAATTTAGATACTGAAATTGTTTTTGTGACATTGTCTATAGAATAAATATTTTTAGAGGATGAATTTTTCCATATTTAACACTGGGATTATGAATGGGTAAATTATTACAAATACTGGTTGTTTTGGAGGAGAAAGAAGTGATGGGTACATAAAAATCGCCATTTTGACCTATTAGTGTAATAAATGTATGTTAAATAATTGTGATTCAGAGTGAATAAGACACACTTTCTCTCTTTTGCCATTTCCTGAGGACTATAGACTATATTGCTTTACTTTATAATAAAGTTTTACTTTATAATAGAGTTTTAGTGTTGTCCTCTTTTACCAATACCTTCTCTGAAGTTTGCTGGTGGGATTAGTGGTCACACAGAACTTTCTATTCTGCACCATTCAACATACCACTCTTTGAAATCTTTAAAGTTTGGTGTGTAACTACTTCTTTAGTAGATTAATGCTCCTTTTTATTAATTCCATTAGTTTTATGAGGAAGAAATATGTGGTCCAGCTTAACTCTGCTATGGTTACCTAGAAGTTCAATTTCAAAATTTTGAGAATTGTATTAAAAAACGTGTAAGTTGTTAAGAGCTGTGAATAGTCTGAGATTTTTCCCCACTTGCAGACTGACAAGTCAGCTTAATGGTTTCATGGATGCTGGTAGAACAAATAAGTTTTTATCCTGGGTCAAAAACGATGCGATTTCTCATAGCAATAACAGTATCAGCATTTTACACCAGTTTCCCAGCCTCTGTACACAAGGTGCTGTGAAGAGTCAGGTAATACCCTGGAAACACCATGGATTGTACTGCAAGAGAGGAACCCTGACTTCAGGGAATCTGATTGTTCTCTAATGGGCAGTTGCTCTGGCGAAATATACTGTTTCTATCTGCCAAGGAAGCAAAACTACTCTTTTTTGCTCCTGAGGGAAAAAATATCTGTCTTCCAAGGCTATTTTTAAATCAAATCTCCTTGGAAGTCTGGGAAAAAAGGACAATCACTTCCTTGCTTGCAAGGCATTTGGAAATGTAAGAAGAGTCTCATGGAGAATTGCCTTCCAACAGTGTTATGAAGGGATGTTCTCTCATGAGAAGCATTTACCACCATGTAGCTGTAGTTTTCAGGAACTGTGCTAATATGCATAAAGTTTTACAGTGACAATATGTGTGAATGCTGGTTTAAAAAAAACTCTGCATTGAATAATACTTCTGTGCCATGTACTGCAGTATGCACTTCATGCATGTTTTTAGAAATGGTATTTTGCAGTAGATAGAGTAGGGCTTTGGAGAAAGACAAGAATAAGTTTTACTGCTAATTGGATTGTTTCTTCATCCATGGGCAAATTAAAAAATCCTCAGTTGTTTTCCTACTTAATCCAGTGTAATCCTTGTAAAATCAGATCGGATTGGAAAGGCTTAGTATCTTGCCCAATGTCATAGTGCTAATAGAAAATAGTCAGGATTCAAACCAGGATTTCTCCAACTCCCACTCCTGAATTGTTAACCACTCTATTATTACAAATCCATGGAGTATCTGGTATAATCAGTAATGGGTGTTTTACATCTAGTAGTTTAAATTTATGGGAGATGCTTCATCAACAAATATTTAAAGTGTATTCTGAATAGCTCCTTAGAAACAAGACACAGTTGTGCTAAGGGCAGAGAAATAGAGAAATCAAAGTCGAGAATATCCCCCCAAAAGACATCTGTCATGGCAGTTAATGAAGTTGTTTTTAGAGGGAAATTTGATGTAAAAAAGAGATTGTCTTCCATCCAGCCCAGGATGTTGTCTATTTGCTGCTGGGATTGTTTGACTAGGATAGCCAGAAACATGAACAATGATTTTGATATATATTCCTAGATTCATCTGGGCCAAAACATTGGAATGGGAGAAGGAGATATTTATTTTATTTTGCCAGTCAGAAGGACAAAGTTTTCTGTTTCATTGGCTTGGTGTGGAAAGGAATCCTGAACCATGCTTCCAGTGTTTTGGTTGAGTTTACTAATAAGATTGATAGTCTGCTTACATTTTCCCTTTTGTGTTCTTGACTTTGCCAGGTTTGTGTAACCTTCCATGTGGCATTTTATCCTTTGATTTTATTATTATATATTTACTGGGTGTTAGTGATATGCAAGCCCTGCAGGAAATACCAGTTATGTAGGGTCTCTTTTCAGTAAATTTAAAATGAAAACATTGCAAGATACTTTCTGGAATGGTAGGTGAATATACTTTTTTAGATTTATTTTTAAAGATGAGTCAGTGAATTCTCAGGTTGCATACAATGAGAGTCTATCATCTGACATTTTTACTAACCTTTAACATTTAATTTGGTTGGCTGTTTTTTTGTCTTGTTATTGCTAGAGTTGATGCTATTCTGTTCTCCTTGTTAATGGTATAATTGACTGTACTGCCCAGATGTTTGGATAGAATGCTGTTGCCAATTATTCATAAATACTGCTACTTAAGTCTTAGGGAAGGAACATTGATATTAAATGTTTGTCTGGAACATGCACTTGACTTCCAGCATAATGTTAACTTCCTTTGCCCTGATTAATGCTGGAGTTATCTTTTGAAGAATGCCAATTAAGTGCAAACCTGCCCTAGAAAATAAATACCTTTAAAACGTTTGCAAAGGGGCACAGACTATGGGAAAAACATTAAAGCATAAGGCTGGAGGATTGTATTTTAATCCTGATGACTTTCTTCATTAAATTCTTAGTTTGGGGCAAATCTCTTAACCTTTTTTGGCCATCTAATTTACAACGAGAACACATGAACATCTCTAAAACTGGTATGTGTTGTTCTGTCGCTAAATAGTGTCTGACTCTTTCAGACCCCGCACACTACAGCATGCCAGGCTTCCCTGTTATTCACTATCTCCCAGAGTATGCTTAAATTCATATCCATTGAATTGACAATGCCATCCAACCATCTCATCCTCTGTTATCCCCTTCTCCTGCCTTCAATCTTTCCCAGGATCAGGGTCTTTTCTAATGAGTCAGTTCTTTGCATCATGTGGCTAAAGTATTGGAGTTTCAGCTGCAGCATCAGTCCTTTCAATGAACACTCAGGACTGATCTCCTTTAGGATGGACTGGTTTGATCTCCTTGCTGTTGAAAGAACTCCCAAGCGTTCTCTAGCATCACAGTTCAAAAGCATCAGTTCTTCAGTGCTCAGCCTTCCTTATGGTCCAACTCTCACATCCATACATGACTACTGGAAAAACCACAGCTTTTATTAGACGGACCTTTGTCAGCAAAGTGATGTCTCTGCTTTTAATATGATTTCTAGGTTGGTCACAGCTTTTCTTGGCAAGGAGCCAGCGTCTTTGAATTTCATGATGGCAGTCACCTTTTGCAGTGATTTTGGAGCCCAAGAAAGTAAAATCTTTTACTGTTTCCACTTTTCCCCCATCTACTTGCCATGAAGTGATGAGACTGGATGCCATGATCTTAGTGTTTTGAATGTTGAGTTTTAAGCCAGTTTTTTCACTCTTGTCTTTCACTTTCATCAAGAGGCTCTTTAGTTTCTCTTTGCTTTCTGCCATTATAGTGGTATCATCTGCATATTAGAGGTTGTTGATGTTTCTCCCAGCAATCTTGATTCCAGTTTGTGCATCATCCAGACTGGCATTTCGTATGATGTACTTTGCACATAAGTTAAATAAGCAGGTTGACAATATACACAGCCTTGACGTAATCCTTTCCCAATTTGGAACCTGTATGTTTTTCCATGTGTGGTTCTAAAGGTTCTTCTTGTCCTGCATACAGGTTTCTCAGGAGGCAGGTAAGGTGGTGTGGTATTCCCATCTCTTTAAGAATTTTCCACAGTTTGTTGTGATCCACACAGTCAAAGGCATTGGTGTAATCCATAAAGCAGAAGTAAATGTTTTCCCAAAATTCCCTTTTTCAATGATCCAATGGATATTGGCAATTTGATCTCTGGTTCCTCTGCCTTTTTAAAAACCAGCTTGAACATCTGGAATTTTTCAGTTTATGTACTGTTGAAGCCTGGCTTGGAGAATTTTGAGCATTAGTTTGCTAGAGTGTGACATGAGTGAAATTGTGCAGTAGTTTGAACATTCTTATTGCCCTTATTTGGGATTGGAATGAAAACTGACCTTTCCCAGTCCTGTGTCCACTGCTGAGTTTTTCAATTTGCTGGCATATTGAATGCAGCACTTTAACAGAATCATCTTTTAGGATTTGAAATAGCTCAGCTGCAATTCTATCACCTTCACTAGCTTTGTTCATAGTGATGCTTCCTAAGGGCCGCTTGACTTCTCATTCCAGGATGTCTGGCTGTAGGTGAGTGATCACACCATCGTGGTTATCTGGGTCATGAAGATCTTTTTTGTATAGTTCTTCTGTGTATTCTTGTATTCTTGCCACCTCTTCTTAATATCTTCTCCTTCTGTTAGGTCCACACTGTTTCTGTCCTTAATTGTGCCTATGTTTGCCTAAAATGTTCCCTTGGTTTCTCTAATTTTCTTGAAGAGACCTTTAGTCTTCCCCATTCTACTATTTCCCTCTATTTCTTTGCATTGATCACTTAGGAAGACTTTCTTGTTTCTTCCTTGCTGTTCTTTGGAACTCTGCAATCAGATGGGTGTATCTTTCCTTTTCTCCTTTGCCTTTAGCTTCTGTTCTTTTCTCAGCTATTTGTAAGGTCTTCTCAGACAACCAGTTTGCCTTTCTTTTTCTCAGGGATGGTCTTGATCACTGCCTCCTGTACAATGTCATGGACCTCTGTCCATAGTTCTTCAGGTACCCTGTCTATCAAATCCTATCCCTTGAATCTATTTGTCACTTCCACTGTATAATTGTGAGGGATTTGATTTAGGTCATTCCTGAATGGTCTACTGGTTGTCCCTACTTTCTTCAATTTAAGCCTGAGTTTTGCAATAAGGAGTTCATGATCTGAGCCACAGTCAGCTCCTGGTGTTGATTTTGCTGACCATGTAGAGCTTCTCCATCTTTGGCTGCAAAGAATATAATCAATCTGATTTCAGTATTGACCATCTGGTGATGTCCATGTGTAGAGTTGTCCCTTGTGTTGCTGGAGAGTGTGTTTGCTGTGACCAGTGTGTTCTCTTAGCAAAACTGTTAACTTTTGCCCTGCTTCATTTTGGATTCTGAGGCAAAACTTTGCTGTTACTCAAGGTATCTCTTGACTTCTTACTTTTGCATTCTAGTCCCTTATGATGAAAAAGACATCTTTTTTTTTTGCGTAGTTCTAGAAGGTCTTGTAGGTCTTCATAGAACTGTTACATTTATCTGATATATGCCTGTAAAATGTATATACATTTATTATTAATTTTAATTCTTTAAAATTTTTTGCAATATTTAAGAGTTTACTAAGGGGTTACCCCAATCACCCCTAAATTTGATGGTTTGAAACAACAATGCTGCTCTCCACTTTTTTCTTCTGGCTGGCAATTTGGGCCAAACTTGAAAGGGGGCAGCTCATCTTTACTAGATATCAGCTTGGGCTGCTTGAATGGAGGTTAAGTGAAAGTCACTCAGTTGTGTCTGACTCTTTGCAACCCCCATGGATCGTAGCCTGCCAGGCTTCTCTGTCCATGGAATTCTCCAGGCAAGAACACTGGAGTCAGAGGCTATTCCCTTCTCTAGGGTATTTTTCCAACCCAGGGATAGAACCCAGGTCTACCCCAAGTTGCAGGTGGATTATTTACCATCTGAGCTACCAGGGAAGCCCAAGAGTACTAGATTGGGTAGCCTGTTCCTTCTCTAGGGGATCTTCCCAATACAGGGATTGAACCAGGGTCTCCTGCATTACAGACGGATGCTTTACCAGCTGATCTACCTCAGCAGGTCCATTTTTATCCAGTTGCTAGCTCTTTCTTGTGGCTACACATTGGGACAAACCATTGTCTGGGAACTCAGTCAGTATTATGGGCTAGGTTTCAGTTCCTGTTCACTTGGACCTTTCCGTGGACTGTTTACAATTCCTTACACCATGGGGCTGGGTTCCAACAGCAAGTATGCCAAGAGCCAGGAAGTAAAAGCTGCCAGTTTCATAAAATCTGGTCTCATAAATAAGTGCAGTGTTGCTCTTGCTATGTTCTGTTTTTCCAGTTTTGACAGATTTCCTGTTTCAGTGAGAGGAATGTAAAAACAACTAAAGCATGTCCTATAGATGATTTCTAAACTCCTGACACTATATCATGAAGTTCCATACTATTGAGTGACTGAACAACAACAATAAATAGCATCCCCAATGTTCAACTCTTACTTTTTTTTCCTTTAAACACATGAATTATCACTTGATATTCTACATCTTGGCCTTCCCTAGTGGCTCAGTGGTAAAGAATGCTCCTGCCAATGCAGGAAACTTGGGTTCAATCCTTGGATTGGGAAGAAAAAGCTTGGTAAGATGAATGTATAGCAAACAATAGAATGGGAAAGACTAGAGATCTCTTCAAGAAAATTAGAGATACCAAGGGAACATTTCAGGCAAAGATGGGCTCAATAAAGGACAGAAATGGTATGAACCTAAAAGAAGCAGAAGTTATTAAGAAGAGGTGACAAGAATACACAGAAGAACTGTACAAAAAAGATCTTCATGACCCAGATAATCACAATGGTGTGATCACTCACCCAGAGCCAGATATCTTGGAATGTGAAGTCAAGTGGGCCTTAGAAAGCATCACTACGAACAAAGCTAATGGAGGTGATGGAATTCCAGTTGAACTATTTCAAATCCTAAAAATTGATGCTGTGAAAGTGCTGCACTCGATATGCCAGCAAATTTGGAAAACTCAGCAGTGGCCACAGGACTGGAAAAGGTCAGTTTTTATTCCAATCCCAAACAAAGGCAATGCCAAAGAATGCTCAAACTACCACACGATTGCACTCATCTCACACACTAGTAAAGTAATGCTCAAAATTCTCCAAGCCAGGCTTCAGCAATACGTGAACCATGAAGTTCCAGATGTTCAAGCTGGCTTTAGAAAAGGCAGAGGAAACAGATATCAAATTGCCAACATTCGCTGGATCATCAAAAAAGCAAGAGAGTTCCAGAAAAACATCTATTTCTGCTTTATTGACTATGCCAAAGTGTTTGACTGTATGGATCACAGCAAACTGTGGAGAATTCTTCAAGAGATGGGAATACCAGACCACCTGACCTGCCTCTTGAGAAATCTGTAGGCAGGTTAGGAAGCAACAGTTAAAACTGGACATGAAACAACAGACTGATTCCAAATAGGAAAAGGAGCACATTAAGGCTGTATATTGTCACACTGCTTATTTAACTTATATGCAGAGTACATCATGAGAAATGCTGGACTGGAAGGAGGAAAAGCTGGAATCAAGATGGTCAGGAGAAATATCAATAACCTCAGATATGCAGATGACACCACCCTTATGGCAGAAAGTGAAAAAGAACTAAAGAGCCTCTTGATGAAAGTGAAAGTGGAGAGTGAAAAAGTTGGCTTAAAACTCAACATTCAGAAAACTAAGATCATGGCATCCAGTCCCATCACTTCATGGCAAATAAATGGGGAAACATGGAAAAAGTGACAGACTTTATTTTGGGGGGCTCCAAAATCACTGCAGATGATGACTGCAGCCTTGAAATTAAAAGATGCTTACTCCTTGGAAGAAAAGCTATGACCAACCTAGACAGCATATTAAAAAGCAGAGACATCACTTTGCCAACAAAGGTCCATCTTGTCAAAGCTATGGTTTTTCCAGTAGTCATGTATGGATGTGAGAGTTGGACTGAGAAAGCTGAGCACAGAAGAATTGATGCTTTTGAGCTATGGTGTTGGAGAAGACTCTTGAGAGTCCCTTGGACTGCAAGGAGATCCAACTAGTCCATCCTAAAGGAGATCAGTCCTGAGTATTCATTGGAAGGACTGATGTTAAAGCTGAAACTCCCAAACAGTAGCACTTTTCACACTAAACACGTTTAATGCAGGCAACAACTTTCTTCCTGAAATTCTGGAATATTTGACTGATTTACAAATCCTTTTGTTGTCCTTGAATAACCTCGATGTCTTTGCATATATGTTTTAATGAAGAATAACTTTATTATAAGTGTATGAAATAACTTGCAGGACCTAATAATGAAAGTGCCACTGGGCCACACAAAAGCTTAGATAAGCAGAATGGAATTATTGTCAAGAGCCAAAGCAGCAATTCTTACTAACGCACATAAATGTTTTTAGTGTTTCTCTGGGGCCACAGAGTCTCTCACCTGTCTTTCTTATATATGCTTGCTTCATTCTTTATCTTCATAACAGCTTCACACCATCATGGTCTCCCACCCAAGTGTATAAGACACATAACTATATTTGGACTGTGTGTTTCAAATACTTTAAGAGGAACGGTTACTTTATGTATGACTAAGAAATATTGTCATATGATGCACAAGCTTTTGTAAGATGCCTTCTGATTTTATAAATTATAAAATGTGTAGAAAGCTGCATCTTAGCATCAGTGAAAGAAATGTGGTACTAAAGAGTCTGGTATCTAGACTAAATTGCTAGAGAGAGTGTCACCTAACAGAAAAATGCACAATCTGCAAGTTGAGAATTGTTTTATTCGTGAACTTTCTAAGATTTTGAGCCTGGGAGGCAGCCTCTCAGATAGCTCTGCGGAACTGCTCTGAAGAGATAGAGGAAGAGCCAGAAAATAGGAGTTTTGCAGCAAAAAAAACAGGTAGTAGGAATATTAAAACATTAGTGTTAAAGAAAACCAGATATCTCAAGTTAATGAATTTAGCACTTTTCTAAGTATGGGGAGGGCTTGCCTGGTGGCTCAGATGATTAAGAATTCGCCTGCAATGGGGGAGACCTGGGTTCGATCTCTGGGTTGGGAAGATCCCCTGTTGGAGGGCATGACAACCCTCTCCAGTATTCTTGCCTGGAGAATCCCATGGACAGAGGAGCCTGGCGGGCTCTAGTCCATGGGGTCCCAAAGAATTGGACGTGACTGAATGAATATGTGCACTTGTATGGGAAGAGGCAAGAGTCTGGGCTCATTTAAATCATTTCTTTGATATGCATTTTAGGGCAGGTATCCTGTTATTTTTCATTCTGATTGCCTTCTGGGCTCTCTGTTGGGGGCTGTAGGAGATTGAAGCCTGCAGCATCCTTTATTAATAGAGCAGCAGCATTTGTCATTCACATGAGAGAATCAAAGGGAATCAGACCAGTCAGTGGAGCCTGTTTCAGACTGAGGTATCTACCCCAGCCTCTGTCAGCCATAGCAAAAGATGCTAAAGGAAAGTTCTTAAGCAAGGGGTGGTTGTTGGGGGACAAGAATTAAAAATGCTGCTTGTGTATACTGTTATTTAACATTTTCTCGAGTTTTACTTTCAATATTATGGCAACACAAAGCATTTCCACACTTTTAGCTTTTTTGTTGGTTTTGAATTGCTGTGAAATGTGACTTGAAAAGCCACGAAAGCAAAAACGTGATGTATATATTAAATGACTGTTAATTTAAAAATGAAAAAAAAATGCCTTTGAATGTTGAGAATTCCATTATGGGGCACAGCTGTGAGTTTAAAATTTGCCATTTTGTGGAGGTTTTAGGTATGACTTAATGAATTTTTAATGAACTTTTAATTGAGATAATTTAGACTTACAGAAGAGCTGCAAAAAGATAGAACAGAATACTTGGGTGCCCTTCATTCAGCCTTTTCTTAGTCAGTGTCCTCTCCCCTTCTGGGTTCTGCTGGCTCGTCTAAGAGTTAAATTGACATGAGACAGATTCAGAGGAGAAAATCAAACAGAAGTTCATTAACACGTATACACAAGAGAGACCCAGGACTGAATAGCTTGCTACAGTGGCTGAAATTCTCACTTTGGTTAACATTTTTAGTTCATGAAAAAAGAGGGAGATGAAGGTAATGGTTTGGGACTGCAAAGGGGAGGAAGGCAATTTGCGTAGTGATGGAAAGAAAATTGTTTGGTAAACAGATGTTTGCTGGGCCTGCAGAGACAACAGGCAGAGAGGAATTTTGAGAAACTTTGCCAGATTCCTCCTTGGCTACCACATTTATTGGGTTGGTGAAAAAGTTCCTTTCAGTTTTTCCATACCATCTTATGGAAAAACCCAAAGGAACTTTTTGACTGACCCGATATAGTTATCTATGGTGATAGCGTCCTTCCTGGGAAAGGCTCACCATCTAAACTCAGGCAGTTAGGGGGAAGGTCAGAGATTCTTCCTGAGTCTTTTAGGCCTTGATGGTTTTCAGCTTGAAATAAAATTCATGCCAGAAAGACAATTTGGGGTGGCAAGTTCAAGTTTTGCTCGCCTACATCAGCCTCTATTGTAACCACAGATCAATGATCAAAACTAAGAGATTGACCTAGGTATAATACTGTTAACTAACATACAGAACATACTCGTATTTCACCAGCTTTCTAGTAATGCTCTATTTCCATTCCCAGCATCCAGTGCTGGATTCTGCATCACATTTAATTGTTCTGTGTTTTTTAAGTTCTTTGAAGAGGTGACTCATTGGGAAAAACCCTGATGCAGGAAAAGATTGAGAGCAGGAGAAGAGGGAGGCAGAGGATGAGTTGGTGGGATGGTATCACCGACTCAATGGGCATGAGTTTGAATGAACTCCAGGAGATAATGAAGGATGGTGAATCCTGGTGTGCTACAGTCCATGGGGTCACAAAGAGTCAGATACGACTCAGTAACTGAACAACAATAATCTGTACTTGTTCCTCAGTCTTTTCTTCTGTAACTTCGACCAGGACTCTTCACAAGTGTCGGTCAAGCAGAATGTCCCTCAATCTGAGTTGAGAGGATGATTCCACCGGACTAGAATGTGGTGATGCATAACTGAGAAGAATACCACAGAGGTATCAGGACATAGTATCGGGTCCATAGTATCTACATTTTAATAGTGATATTAACCTTGATCACTTGGTTAAGGTGGTGTTTTGTCAGGATTTTCTAATACACAAGTAACTATTTCACTCTTGAAATGACTGAATGTTTGGGGGAAGATGCTTTGGGTCTAATACTCTGTTTTCACCATGCAGATCTGTCCCTATGGTCTTCGATATACCACTATCCTTTTTCATCTTTACTTTCTTTACAGCAGAAGATGCTCTAGGCTTAATCTTCTAATCCCTAACCTTGAAATCCACCAATTTTCTAAGGAGACTTGCTCCTTATATTGGAGGATGGTATGTGGAAATCAGGATCTGAGTACTCAAGATACTCTTTGACTGGTTTCGTAGCTTTGAATGCCCCTTAGTAAATATATCTTTCCAGTTCTCTATGTATAATAACCCATCTATGCACACACTTGCATTTCCCTCTCTCTGTCTCTGTCTTAAAAAATCATGGTAATTTGACTACAGTCCAGTATCACCAGTTTCATTACAAGAGAACTTGAAAATAACTATTATTAAAAATGTTTTTTTGCATTATAGTTGGAAAATAGAGCCTGTAGAAAATTTATACTTTGGAATTTATTTGGGCTCCTTTATTGAGGCCTAGGGCTTCACTGGTGGCTCAGATGGTGATGAGTCTGCCTGCAATGTGGGAGACCCAGATTTGATCCCTGGGTCAGGAAGATTCCCTGGAGAAGGAAACAGCAACCCACTCCAGTGTTCTTGTCTGGAAAATCCCGTGGATGGAGGAGCCTGGCAGACTACAGTCCATGGGGTTGCAAAGAGTTGGACACTACCGAGTGACTTCACTTTCACTTTTATTGAGGCCTAATAGTTCATTTTAGTAAATACCCTGTATGTACTTGAAAAGAATGTGTACTCTGTTGTTTTAGAGTTCTTTATATATCTAAGAGCATATTAGTGTATTATTCAGATATTCCATATATTTGAATTTTTTTGTTGCTTGCTATTTGATTTCTGAGTGTAATATATTACAGTGATTCTCTAAGTGTGGTTCCTGGACGAAAAGCATTAATATTACCTGGAAGCTTGTTGGAAATGCATATTCTTGGGCCTCACTCGATGTGATTTTTATTCTTCTGCAGATGATGATCAGCTCTTTCTCTCTGAAAGGCTCTAGAACTTTCCATTTGTTTGATGTCCTATTTGTCTTACTTGGGTTCTTTTATCTCTCATAGATGGCACTCTGAGCCCTTTTGATCTGAGTTATTTTGCCCCTCTTTAATCTGGGACATTTATCTCTATTACACTTTACTCCTTCAATATTTTACTTTCCTTCTTTTATGATTCTTATATCTGTATTTTGGCTTATGTGTTGTTTCCAAATTCTTTAACTTTGGAAGAGAAAAAAAAAACTTTGCTCTTTTCTATTATTTTCTCAGTTTGTTTCCAGCTCTCTAATTTGATTTTTAAAAATAAAAACATTCATCTTACTGCTTATATTATGTACTGTTTTATTATTTCAAATACGCTATTTTTCATTGTTAGTATTACACTTGACCTACTTGTGATTACTTTTTTCCCTTCAAATTGTTGATAAGTTTTTGAATATCACTCCAGAATTTTTCAATTCAGTTTCATGATCTTCCTGACAATACTTCTGCTGTAGATTTTATATGTTGCAAATTCATATGGTTTTATTTAAGATCATTTTAAGCTTCAGTTATCTAATTATTTTGTGTGTTGATTTGGGGTACCCTTTGGCTATGTGAATTTGAGGATAGCCAAAAACTCAGGATTTTATCTCTGTTACTCTGGGAGACTGTTAGGATAGGTGAGATGAGAGGACATTGGTTACTATGGACCTGTATGTGGAATAACCACACCAGAACCAGCTTTACTCCTTGACAGAGAAACACCACTGGGCCACAGAGACTCCCTAGGTTTCATTCCCTCAGCCCTGGGAGCCTTGAACAGGAAAGAAAGAGTGGAAGAGGAACGCAGGAGGCAGTTGGTCAGGTCTTACTTGTTTGCATCAGCTCCTAGCTCTCTATAGCTACTTAGTTCCCTCCCTAACCAGTACCAGAGGTGAGAGCTGTTGCTGCTCATTTCTGTGAAGGTAGAGAGAATGGTCGTTGTCCAGGACAGCACAGGGAGAGGAGGGGGTTTCTTCCTCCAGCTGCCGCTCACTCTACCCCACCCTGCAACATACCCCAATTCAAGGCAGCTTTCATTCTTTCTGGGAGTTTGTCACATTTATTTGATCTGATGGGGTTTTTTTTTTTTTTTTGGTTAGTTCTGGAATCTGTTTCTGTACATTCTTCAGAGGTGAATTTTAGGAAGAGGTAGCAGTAGCTCCATGCTACTTCACTCTCTTGGTAGGTCATTTAATTTGCACTAATATGAGAACTAAAACTATTGTGCACTGACCTATCAGTTAACTGGGGGCTTCCCTGGTGGCTCAGACAGAATCTGATCCACCAGGGAAGAATCTGCCTGCAATGCAGGAGACCCGGGTTTGATCCCTGGATTGGGAGGATCCCCTGGAGAAGGGCATGGCAACCCATTCCAGTGTTTTTGCCTGGAGAATTTCATGGACAGAGGAGCCTGGTGTGCTACAGCCGATGGGGTTGCACAGAATCGTACATAACTGAGTGATTAACACATGAACTAATCACTGCTGGTGGAAGCCTGAGTGCTAACGGAGCCTATCCATTTCCAATTCCTATTGACCAGCTCCTCCTGCCCTGCACTAACACCTATGATAGTGATTTTTCTTTCCTTCAATGCTCAATTTTCTCCTCGTCGCTCTCAATGTCGGTAAGTGGCCAAGATTTATGGTTGGCAGAGACAGATGAAACACAAGTTACCTTGCCCCAATTCTTATTTATTCTTGTTCTCTTCTCATCCCAACCTTCCATTCACTTCTAGAGTTGAGTAGTTATTCCTAGGATTTCCCTAGTGGTCTGGTGGTTAAGACTTTGCCTTTCAATGAGGGGGTGCAGGTTTGATCCCTGGTCATTGAGCTGAGATCCTACATGCTCTGGAGCCAAAAAACCAAAACAGAAACAATATTGTAACAGATTGAAGACTTTAAAAATGGCCCACATCAAAAAAATTTTTTAGAGCTGACTATTCCTGAAATAACCTTTCCATTTGTTCTCTGGATCCCATTTTCCTTGGAACAATTTTTTCATATTCATCTTTTACATTAGCATTATTTTTGTTTTAGAATTGTTACCATTTCCCTAAACTATATTTACATAAAAGCATAAATGTATAAAATATAAATTTTAATGGTAATAATAAAAAATAGATATAAAATGTCTTAGTTCTTGTTTCCAGGCAAAATAGAGCCTGAGCAAAAGCTTATGTGTGCAGCTTTTTTGGGACCAAACAAGGGCATCTGAGACAGGGAAGAAGGGTGAACAGATGCAAAGCTGTAGATCACTGATGCTCACAGCTTTCATAGGGAAAATGTGTGCCCTGATGCCCTCAAAGGGGCTCCACAAAGCTATTGTCCAACAAATAGTCTCCTGGGGGCAAGGAAAAAGAATTTATTGATTGGGTCTTTTCTACTCATTTGTCAATGTTTATCTTGCCTTGCATTTTCTGTCCTGCATCATTGATCATGTGCCTTAGCAGCAAGAGAGGACGTCCAGGGTGGAAGTTGAGGTGCCTGGGGAGAGGTGTGGAGAGGTAGGGGAAACTTGTGCCAAGACACATTTAATACTAGGAGTTGTTACCTCAGAGGGTCCTCTGTCTAGACAGCAGGACAAGGGTGTCCCACATACTGAACCCCAACAACAGTATCTAACAGGCACAAAGAATGTGAGATTGAATACCCAGGTATTCACCACCCAGATTGAGCAGGAGAATAAAACCAGTAATACTGTAACTTCCTAGATACCTTTTCTCCATTCAAACTCTCTTCTTCCCCTTTCCAAGGGTATCAATTTCAATTTTTGTATTACAATTCCAGTGTGTTCACTGTGTTTTTCCAACACATAGGTACATATTTTTAATCCAATATTGATCAATTTTTAATCTTGAACCACCTATAAATAGTATGCTACTCCATATTTTTCTGTGATTTGGTTTTGCAATTGTTGAGAAAATATAATTAAAAACAAAATCTCCTATCAACCCAGGAAACCTCTCCACTTGCAAAAATTCAGTTTTTTAAGTTCTTGCCAATCTGTGTAAATGTTCTCTCATAGTTTTGATCTTCAAATCCCTTATTGAAAATGAGATTGGGCATATTTTTACTTATTTATAAGACTTCATATTTCTTCTCTTGCTCCTCTTTCAATTGGTTGTTGATATTTCTTTTGATTTGCAACACTTGTTTTCATTTATGCTCTATAAATTACAAAAGTAATCTCCTAGGTTTGAAATTCGATTTTTCACTTTCTTATACTTTCTGATGAAAAGAAATCCTAGTTTTAATGGGTCATGTTTATTTTTCAATCATGATTTATGCTTTTGTGTCTTTAAGAAAGTCATCCTTAGAGTGTCCTGAAGATTGTTGTTGCTCAGTCACTCAGTCATGTCCAACTCTTTGTGACCCCATGGATTACAGCATGCCAGGCTTCTCTGTCCTTCACTGTCTTTGGGAGTTTGCTCAAACTCATGTCCGTTGAGTCATTGATGCCATCCCACCGTCTCATCCTTTGTTGTCCCTTTCTCCTCCTGCTTTTACTCTTTCGCTAGCATTTGGGTCTTTTCCAATGAGTCAGCTCTTTGCATCAGGTGGCCAAAGTATTGGAGCTTCAGCATCAGTCCTTCCATCAGTCCTGAAGAGAGTCATCTATATATATTTTTTCTTTTTTCATCTATTTTTTTAAATTAAAAAAGTTTTCACATTTAAATCTCTAATCTTCTAGAAATGATTTTTCTGTGTGGTGTGAATTCCCATTTCTGTTTTGTGTGTTTAATCAATATTCCTGCATCACTGTTTCATTAATCCATTTTCCATCATTTAAGCTCCTAGTTCATCCTTACTGATCAGCAATATATATGATATACAACTGTCATATGTTATATTTCCTTGTATATAAGTGTCATTTTCAGGGCTTTTTATTCCTGAGGGCCACATATTCATTGGTTTAAAGGGATAAATTAAAAATTTTGCATTTCTATTTTTAGTTTCTATTTCATCCCATTATTGATTCTCTTTTATCTTTATTTGCTTTATTCTTTTTTTTTTCCAAATGACTTCTTAAAGGATCTTGTCTGCATCTTTTGTTTTCTGAATTTTTAATGTGATATATTAATATCTAGAGTGTGATTTTCTACCTTTTAAAATTCTGTTTGAGTGTTTTTGTTTTAACACGTCTAGAAAATTCTTAATCATTCTTGAGATGTTTTTTAGTTCAGTCTCTGTATTTCTATATGGAAGAGTGACTTGATATATTTTAAAGTTTCTCATTCTATTGATATTTTCTGTACCTCTTAATTTCTCTTATTTGCACTGCATTTGGGTAATTTTTCTGGTTCATTAATTCTTTCTTTGGTTTTGCTTTATGTGCTGTTCACTTAAGACTATTCTCTTGAGTCTTGAACTTCAGTGATTATATTTTTTAGATCTTTTTCTTGGTTTGTTGTCAAATTGGCTTGGTTATTTTCAATAACTTCTTGAGCCTTGGCTAGGGTTTGATTCTTTATTCTTTGAAGATTTTAATGCTTGATTTTATCTTCTACATATTCTCGTATTAGAATCCTTGAGGATCACAATCTGCTGTCTTTGTTTCTACTGGCTCTCACTCAAAATGCCTGGTTTTCTTATGTATTTGTTCATTATTTTGGACTAATGTTTGACTGTGGAGAAAATCCTGTGGGAGTTAAGTGGATGATACTTTCCTCTGGAGAGGATTTGTGTGATCATCCTGGGTCCATCTGAATAATTGTTTTGGCTTCTACTTCACAGATCAAATGTGTGATGTGACGTCAATTCCAAAACACATGTGGAGCAAGTTCATGGCTAAAATTTTTTATGAGATCGTTTTTCTTATTTCTCCCCTAGAACCAAGGCTAAGGTAGAAAGGTTTAGCTCTCTTTGCTGCAGAGCTGAGTCGTGGAGTCATTCCTTCCTTCTGGTTGTTTCTTTGGCAGTAGGGGAGCGAGGGCCTGTTCAGTCCAGCAGTTTCCACCCACAAAGTTCTTCTCCTCAGTTATCAGCACCATGGGATTTCTATCCTTAAAGAGTCTCATTGTTGGCATTTGTCACCAGGAGATTTTCAGCTTCATATTCTCGTTATCATTCTATTTTTAGTTTATCATCATCACTATTTCTTGGCTTGTGGGGATTTTCTCAACTCTTTATAGATGAGCAATGCATTTGGAAAATATGATTTTTGTAATTATCAAATAATTTTTTTATACAGCAGATTGGCATACTGGGTTCAGAGTATGAATTCCCAAGTAGCCACACACAAATGTCTATGTTTTTTTCAGCAACACATATGAAACATTTCAGTTACTTTGAGCTTCTGGAGAAGGAGGAAATAAAGGAAATAAATAATTGCCTAGCAATGTGGAAAAGTACTTTACTTTCCAATAGTTTGGAAAGTGAGAATCTCTCGACATTTTGGAAGGTGGAGCAACTAAATATCATTAAGAACATTTTACTATAACTGCAGCTTCTGCAATGCCTGTAGGAGAGAAAAGGTTGATGTTATTAATTCTCTTCTCTATGTAACTGAATTATTGTCCTAAATTATTTTTTAAGAGTTATTGATTATAGTCATGAACAGTATGAAAAGGCAAAATGATAGGATACTTAAAGAGGAACTCCTCGGGTTGGTAGGTGCCCAATATGCTACTGGAGATCAGTGGAGAAATAACTCCAGAAAGAATGATGGGATGGAGCCAAAGCAAAGACAATATACAGTTGTGGATGTGACTGGTGGTAGAACCAAGGTCCAATGCTGTAAAGAGCAATATTGCATAGGAACCTGGAATGTTAGGTCCATGAATCAAGGCAAATTGAAAGTGGTCAAACAGGAGATGGCAAGAGTGAACATCGACATTCTAGGAATCAGCGAACTAAGATGGACTGGAATGGGTGAATTTAACTCAGATGACCATTATATCTACTACTGTGGGCAAGAATCCCTTAGAAGAAATGGAGTAGCCATCATGGTCAACAAAAGAGTCTGAAATGCAGTACTTGGATGCAATCTCAAAAACAGCAGAATGATCTCTGTTCGTTTCCAAGGCAAACCATTCAATATCATGGTAATCCAAGCCTATGTCCCAACCAGTAATGCTGAAGAAGCTGAAGTTGAACAGTTCTATGAAGACCTACAAGACCTTTTAGAACTAACACCCCAAAAAGATGTCCTTTTCATTATAGGGGACTGGAATGCAAAAGTAGGAAGTCAGGAAACACCTGGAGTAAAAGGCAAACTTGGCCTTGGAGTACAGAATGAAGCAGGGCAAATCTAATAGAGTTCTGCCAAGAGAATGCACTGGTCATAGCAAACACCCTCTTCCAACAACACAAGAGAAGACTCTACACATGGACATCACCAGATGGTCAACACTGAAATCAGATTGGTTATATTCTTTGCAGCAAAAGATGGAGAAGCTCTATACAGTCAGCAAAAACAAGAAAATGAGCTGACTGTGGCTCAAATCATGAACTCCTTATTGCCAAATTCAGACTTTAATTGAAGAACGTAGGGAAAACCACTAGACCATTCAGTCTAAATCAAATCTCTTATGATTATGCGGTGGAAGTGAGAAATAGATTTAAGGGATTAGACCTGATAGACAGAGTGCCTGATGAACTATGGTTGGAGATTCATAACATGTACAGGAGACAGGAATCAAGACCATCCCCAAGAAAAAGAAATGCGAAAAAGCAAAATGGCTGTCTGAGGAGGCCTTACAAATAGCTGTGAAAAGAAGAGCAGTGAAAAGCAAAGGAGAAAAGGAGAGATATTCCATCTGAATGCAGAGTTCCAAAGAATAGCAAGGAGAGATAAGAAAGCCTTCCTCAGCGATCAGTGCAAAGAAATAGAGGAAAACAACAGAATGGGAAAGACTAGAGATCTCTTCAAGAAAATTAGAGATACCAAGGGAACATGTCAGGGAAAGATGGCCTCGATAAAGGACAGATGGTATGGACCTAACAGAAGCAGAAGATATTAAG
Source organism: Okapia johnstoni (assembly GCA_024291935.2). NCBI lineage: Eukaryota > Metazoa > Chordata > Mammalia > Artiodactyla > Giraffidae > Okapia > Okapia johnstoni. Next base: position 12,948,461 of record CM044324.1, read on the forward strand.
AAGAGGTGGAAAGAATCACAGAAGAACTGTACAAAAAAGATCTTCACAACCCAGAGAATCACGATGGTGTGATCACTCACCTAGAGCCAGACATCCTGGAATGTGAAGTCAAGTGGGCATTAGAAAGCATCACTATGAACAAAGCTAGTGGAGGTGATGGAATTCCAGTTGAACTATTTCAAATCCTGAAAGATGATGCTATGAAAGTGCTACACTCAATATGCCAGCAAATATGGAAAACTCAACAGTGGCCACAAGACTGGAAAAGGTCAGTTTTCATCCCAATCCCAAAGAAAGGCAATGCCAAAGAATGCTCAAACTGTCGCACAATTGCACTCATCTCACACACTAGTAAAGTAATGCTCAAAATTCTCCAAGCCAGTCTTCAGCAATATATGAACCGTGAACTTCCAGATGTTCAAACTGGTTTTAGAAAAGGCAGAGGAACCAGAGATCAAATTGCCAACATCCTCTGGATCATCGAAAAAGCAAGAGAGTTCCAGAAAAACATCTATTTCTGCTTTATTGACTATGCCAAAGCCTTTGTGTGGGTCACAATAAACTGTGGAAAATTCTGAAAGAAATGGGAATACCAGACCATCTGACCTGCCTCTTAAGAAACTTGTATCCAGGTCAAGAAGCAACAGTTAGAACTGGACATGGAACAACAGACTGGTTCCAAATAGGAAAAGGAGTATGTCAAGGCTGTATATTGTCACCCTGCTTATTTAACTTATATGCAGAATACATCATGAGAAACGCTGGGCTGGAGGGAAGAACCAGCTGGAATCAAGATTGCTGGGAGAAATATCAATAACCTTAGATATGCAGATGACACTACCCTTATGGCAGAAAGTAAAGAAGAACTAAAGAGCCTCTTGATGAAAGTGAAAGAGGAGAGTGAAAAAGTTGGCTTAAATAACATTCAGAAAACTACGATCATGGCATCTGGTCCCATCACTTCATGGGTAATAGACGGGAAAACAGTGGAAACAGTGTCAGACTTTATTTTTTGGGGCTCCAAAATCACTGCAGATGATGATTGCAGCCATGAAATTAAAAGACGCTTACTCCTTGGAAGGAAAGTTATGACCAACCTAGATAAGATATTGAAAAGCAGAGACATTACTCTGGCAACAAAAGTCCATCTAGTCAAGGCTATGGTTTTTCCAGTGGTCATGTATGGATGTGAGCGTTGGACTGTGAAGAAAGTTGAGCGCAGTAGAATTGATGCTTTTGAACTGTGGTGTTGGAGAGGACTCCTGAGAGTCCCTTGGACTGCAAGGCGATCCAACTAGTCCATCCTAGAGGAGATCAGCCCTGGGTGTTCATTGGAAGGACTGATGTTGAAGCTGAAACTCCAATACTTTGGCCACCTCATGGGAAGAGTTGACTCATTGGAAAAGACCCTGATGCTGGGAAGGATTGAGATCACGAGGAGAAGGGGATAACAGAGGATGAGATGGTTGGATGGCATTGCCGACTCAATGGACATGGGTTTGGGGGCCCTCCAGGAGCTGGTGATGGACAGGGAGTCCTGGCATGCTACGATTCATGGGGTCGCAAAGAGTCGGACACGTCTGAGCGACTGAACTGAACTGATTGATTATAGTCAAGGGTTATAGATTATAGATTATTCATGGAGAGCCCTAGATGTATATAAAATCTCAATCATAGAATCTGTAATAAAATTTTCTTAGCTAAGTCTCTTCTAAGATCCTTCTCTCTGACAGAATCTATGGCATGAATGTTGTCTTAGAACTGATAAAATCCAATATGTGCTGAACGACCTCACATTCCGAATGTCCTGACTTTATTTTCCTAATGAACCAAAGGATACCATGCCAATAATGAAATAGAAGTGTTCTTTAAATAAATTTTGTTAAAGATGTAAAACTAAGGGAAAGTTGAAAATATGTTGAGTTAAATTTCTTGACACTAGAAGTACACTGCAAAATTTAAATGACCACCAGGCTTTTCAATTCATCCTGAAGACAGTGATCATAGTATTCTTGTAAAGTTCAGATCTCAGTACGTGGCCCTTCCTTAACTCAAGAAACTTTAATTAATGGCTAACTTTTTGCCAGACATTCCTATGTAGATTCTCAGTAACTTTCAGTTCAGTTCAGTTCAGTCGCTCAGTTGTGTCTGACTCTTTGCGACCCATGAACCGCAGCACGCCAGGCCTCCCTGTCCATCATCAACTCCCAGAGCCTACCCAAACCCATGTCCATTGAGTCGGTGATGCCATCCAACCATCTCATCCTCTGTCATCCCCTTCTCCTCCTGCCCTTAATCTTTCCCAGCATCAGGGTCTTTTCAAATGAGTCAGCTCTTTGAATCAGGTGGCCAAAGTATTGGAGCTTCAGCTTCAACATCAGTCCTTCCAAAGAACACCCAGGACTGATCTCCTTTAGGATGGACTGGTTGGATCTCCTTGCAGTCCAAGGGACTCTCAAGAGTCTTCTCCAACACCACAGTTCAAAAGCATCAATTCTTCGGTGCTCAGCTTTCTTTATAGTCCAGCTCTCACATCCATACATGACCACTGGAAAAACCATAGCCTTGACTAGATGGACCTTTGTTTGCAAAGTAATGTCTCTGCTTTTTAATATGCTATCTAGGTTGGTCATAACTTTTCTTCCAAGGAGCAATCCTCTTTGAATTTCATGGCTGCAGGCACCATTTGCTGTGATTTTGGAGCCCCCCAAAATAAAGTCTCTCACTGTTTGCCCATCTATTTGCCATGAGGTGATGGGACTGGATGCCATGATCTTAGTTTTCTGAATATTGAGCTTTAAGTCAACTTTTTCACTCTTCTCTTTCACTTTCATCAAAAGGCTCTTTCGTTCTTTACTTTCTGCCATAAGGGTGGTGTTACCTGTATATCTGAGGTTATTGATATTTCTCCCGGCAGTCTTGATTCCAGCTTGTGCTTCATCCAGCCCAGAGTTTCTCATTATCTACTCTGCATAGAAGTTAAATAAGCAGGGTGACAATATACAGCCTTGACACACTGCTTTTCCTATTTGGAACCAGTTTGTTGTTCCACGTCCAGTTCTAACTGTTTCTTCCTGACCTGCATACAAGTTTCTCAAGAGGCAGGTCAGGTGGTCTCGTATTCCCATCTCTCTCAGAATATAGTGTATTTTCACTGTCCTGAATATCCTGTGCTCTGCTTATAATGTCTTCCCTCCCATCATGATCATCTCTTATTAAATTGTCAAACACATATAGCTGTGTACCGTACATAGAAAATGAACAATACCAGAATAATAGCAGTAACACCAGTAACAATATAAATCACTTCAGTAGTGTTAACTATGGGTTATTCTCTGTGCATGCATGCTCAGTGGTGTCCGACTCTTTGCAGCCCCACGGACTGTATCCCACCAAGCCCCTCTGTCCATGGAATTCTACAGGCTGGAGTGGGTTGCCATGCCCTCCTCCAGGGAATCTTCCTGACCCTCGGGATCGAACCCGTGTCTCCTGTGACTCTTGCATTGCGGGTGGCTTCTTTACCACTGAGCCAACGAGGGAGCCCATTAGTGTCTGTTCTAGGGTTTGACTCATCTAATTCATACAACAATTCTGAGATGGGCACTATCATTATCCTCATTCAACTGATGAGGAGACTGAGGTGCAAGGTAAGTAAAATAACTCTCAAACTCTCTTAGCTAGTAATGCAGAGCCCAGAACTGGGCTGTAGATAGTCAGTAAATGTATACTGAAGACATAATGAACTAATAATTGGGTAGCTGTTTAAAGCAAAACTTAAACACAAAAGTCTTGGAAAGTCTACATCTAATACTAACACATTTTCCTTTGTTTGGGCTACATAATTGTGGAGACTGTTAAACTATATCTGCATTAAAGGGTTTTATTCATGTCTGATTGAAAGCTCCTTAGTAGCGTTTCTGCCCTAAGACATAAAAGATCAACACATTTTATCCCTAGCAATTCTTTGGTTTTGTCATCCTGTTTAAGTTTGATTGTCTTCAAAGGACAGAAGCTTCATCAGTATGCTGGACATCCTTGTGTTTTACATGGAAATCTCCCCAGTGCTCTGAATATAAATCAGCTTTACCTGCAATGCATGGCAAGTGAATTTGTAACTTCTGTATTAATGAAATACACCAAACTGAAAGTCATTTGGAAACCTGGATTGTTCCTACCCTCTTAGTCTTTTACCTCAGGTCCTAAGATAATCAGAGCTTGTTAGAGTTAGAAGGGGGTTTGGATCACGTGATCTGATCATCTCCTTTTACGAAGAAGCAAGCTACCGTTCAGAGCAACACTGACTCACCTGAGGATACACCATAAATTAAGGGAGAACAGAAATGAGGACAGTGCTGTTTAGAGATGAGATGGACATGCACAAGACAATCAGAGACATGTTTGGAGAATAGCATGAGCTATTACTGTAAAAAAAAAAAAAACCACCATTCTCTGTGTTCAATAGTATAATTCATAGTAAGGAGAAGGCAATGCAGGAGTACAAGGTACTACATTACAGAGCAGACTGATAGCCCTCACAGGTGATGGAGGCTGGTTTATATGAGATTACAGAGGAATAAGGGGTGCATTGTGGTTGTATTCAGGAATGCTGCTCATTCATTTATTGATCATTTTTATTTAGCATATGCTCTAAACACCAACATACATGCTGGAAAATCAGTGATGAGCAAAATAGATGTGCTTTTTCCTCATGAAACTTAACATCCTTGTTGAGATAGATTGGTCTTCACTTATATTTGCATTTTTTTACTTAAAATTTGTGTTTGTTTATAGTATTCAGTAATAGATTCCAGAATACTATTTAAAAGTACATATTAATAAGAACAGAATGTAGTCATAAGCTTTGTCCCTATGACCAATTTTATTCTTCATCTGTTTTATGTGGTTTTTAATTTTGAAAGCCTGGCCTGTTTCATTAGATTTTTCAAGAAAGCAGTTTTTGTTTGTTTTTTGTCTGATAGCTTAAATGACATAAATATACTTTCTCACATTTCTGGAGGCTAGAAGTGTGATATCCAAGTGTCAGCTGTGTTTTCTCTGAGATCTCTTTCCTTGGCTTGTAGATGGCTATCTTCTCTCTGTGTCTTCACATGGTCTTCTGTCTGAGCATGTTTGTGTCCCATATTTCTGCATTGTTAACAATGAAAATATAGAGAATAAGAAAAGGCTATTCATTCAGAGCATGTTATAGCAATGGAGTCAGCTAGCACCATCACTTGAATTTGAGAGAGACTCAAAGACAGGCAGAGGAGTGAGAAAGTTTTATAAAAGAGGAATAATAGAAGGCTTCATATGTGCCTTGATTGAAGGCTATTGGCAGGGGAGGCTGTAGACAGGACACTCAATGTGGCTGGTTACTGGGGTGTATTTGGCTTTCTGCAGTTGCCCCTGAGTTGGCAGTAGGTCAGAAATTAGAGAAGCTTTATTAAGACAGGTCATTTTGTAGCCAGTTTGTTAGAGGTTATTGTTTGGCTTCCTGGAACGGTTGTTAGAGATAGTAGTCTGATTTCCTACAAGTCTGAATGGCAGAAAATAGGTTGGCTTCTTGGGATGTTGCTACAGATTGTGGGTTCAGTTCAGTTCAGTCGCTCAGTCATGTCCGACTCTTTGCGACCCCAAGAATCGCAACACGCCAGGCCTCCCTGTGCATCACCAACTCCCGGAGTCTACAAAAACCCATGTCCATCGAGTCGGTGATGCCATCCAACCATCTCATCCTCTGTTGTCCCCTTCTCCTCCTGCCCCCAATCCTTCCCAGTATTAGGGTCTTTTCCAATGAGTTAACTCTTCACATGAGGTGGCCAAAGTATTGGAATTTCAGCTTCAACATCAGTCCTTCCAATGAACACTCAGGACTGATCTCCTTTAGGATGGACTGGTTGGATCTTCTTGCAGTCCAAGGGACTCTCAAGAGTCTTCTCCAACACCACAGTTCAAAAGCATCAATTCCACGGTGCTCAGCTTTCTTCACTTTCCAACTCTCACATCCATACATGACCACTGGAAAAAATGGTCAAACAGGAGATGGCATAGTGAACATTGACATTCTAGGAATCAGTGAACTAAAATGGACTGGAATGGGTGAATTTAACTCAGGTTACCATTATATCTACTTCTGTGGGCAGGAATCCCTTGGAAGAAATGGAGCAGCCATCATGGTCAACCAAAGAAGCCGAAATGCAGTACTTGGATGCAGTCTCAAAAACGGCAGAATGATCTCTGTTCGTTTCCAAGGCAAATCATTCAATATCACGATAATCCAAGTCTATGCCTCGACCAATAACGCTGAAGAAGCTGAACTTGAACGGTTCTCTGAAGACCTGCAAGACCTGTTAGAACTAACACCCCCAAAATATGTCCTTTTCATTATAGGGGACTGGAATGCAAAAGTGGCAAGTCAGGAAACACCTGGCGTAACAGGCAACTTTGGCCTTGGAATACAGAATGAAGCAGGGCAAAGGCTAATAGAGTTCTGCCAAGAGAACTCACTGCTCATAGCAAACACCCTCTTCCAACAACACAAGTGAAGACTCTACACATGGACATCACCAGATGGTCAACACCGAAATCAGATTGATTATATTCTTTGCAGCCAAAGATGGAGAAGCTCTATATAGTCAGCAAAAACAAGACTGGGAGCTGACTATGGCTCAGATCATGAACTCCTTACTGCCAAATTCAGACTTAAATTGAAGAAAGTAGGGAAAACCACTAGACCATTCAGGTATGACCTAAATCAAATCCCTTATGATTATGCAGTGGAAGTGAGAAATAGATTTAAGGGACTAGATGTGATAGAGTGCCTGATGAACTATGGACAGAGGTTCGTGACATTGTACAGGAGACAGGGATCAAGATCATCCCCATGGAAAAGAAATGCAAAAAAACAAGATGGCTGTCTGAGGAGGCCTTACAGATAGCTGGGAAGAGAAGAGAAGCGAAAAGCAAAGGAGAAAAGGAAAGATGTCCCCATCTGAATGCAGAGTTCCAAAGAATAGCAAGGAGAGATAAGAAAGCCTTCCTCAGCGATCAGTGCAAAGAAATAGAGGAAAACAACAGAATGGGAAAGACCAGAGATCTCTTCAAGAAAATTAGAGATACCAAGGGAACATTTCATGCAAAGATAGGCTCGATAAAGGACAGAAATGGTATGGACCTAACAGAAGCAGAAGATATTAAGAAGAGGTGGCAAAAATACATAGGAGATTGTGAGTAGGAGTTCTTTTTTTACATATGACCTAGCCACTAGTCTCCAGCAAGAAAATGAATGCTCCAAATCTTACAAATGAATGCTTCAAAAATAAAAAGTGAGGGAAACAATAACATGCGGTCAAAAGATGAGAAGGACATTATTTCAGACAGGGTAGTTGAAGAAGACAGTTCTGAAAATAACATTTGGGTAGAAACTTGAATTATGTGAAAGAAAAAGCCATGTGACTTTGGGAGGTAAATGGAGGAGGAAGGAGAATATGTCTGGTGGAGGACAAAGAGGAAAAGCTCAGGGGTGGGAAGAGCATGGAAAGTGTTGAAGAAAGTGAGGATCATTCAGAGGGAGGTGGGGCTGGTGGGCTGGTATTTCATTTGTCCTTGAGATCTTACTGTAAGGTCATCAAAAGTCGTTGGCGAATGCAGAGGGTGAGGGTTTGGCCCTGGCTGGGGAACTAAAATCCCATGTGCTGTGTGACATGCCTTCCCACCCACCCACCACAAAAAAAAAAGAAAAGAAAAACAACTATTCTTTAGAATAAAGTCATTGGCAGTGGGGTGAGTTAGTTGCTTAAGGTCAGGTTGGTCACCATGTGAAGAATAGTAGGTGGTGGTTTAGTCGTGTCCAACTCTTACAGCCCCATGGACTGTAGTCTGCTAGGCTTTTCTGTCCATGGGATTCTGCAGGCAAGAATATGGAGTGGGTTGCCATTTCCTTCTCCGTGGGATCTTCCTGACCTAGGAATCGAACCTAGGTCTCTTGCAAGCAGTCAAATATGGAAGCAGGCAGTACAATTAGAAAGCTAATGGTGAGGATCGGGTTGAGCAGAATATTTAAGACTAACAGAAAAGTGGAAAGGGTGTTTGAGCATAAAGGAATGGTCTGAGTAAAACTGGAGCAGTAAAATAGTCGTGATGGGGGAATGGAGAGGAATCCAGATGGATGGGTGAGCTTGTGCTCTGGGTAACGGATGGCTGAAAAATTTTGCCTTATGCAAAATTGCACAGAGTATAGATTTTGTTAATTAGGAAATGAGCATCTGTTATGACAATAATGAGCAACTAAAACTTTGGTTTAAGACATTTTCTTTGTAGTTGTTTGCTGAGTGAGAGAGGTGGAATTTGTTAGAGGGAACATAGGTGCTGAAGTTCTCCTTAACTGGTGTATAGACATTCCTGAAAGAGTGGAAAGAGAAGGAATCAAGGGAAGCGTAGTTTTTTGTTATTTCAAGAATTCTGAAGGATGAAGAAGTAATTCTACAGTGTGAGATAAATACAGCTTCGTATATTCCAGAGAATTGTTGTAGCAAAAACACAGCTCTTAATGTTAGCCATTGGAGCTGGGCTATGTGTAACTGCAAATGATAGTGGTCAATCATAAAGCAGTAAGATTCTGAATAATGCAAAAGACTCTTTCAGGCAACATTCGGCCTGGAGGATACAATGTCTATGCCTATAGATAGGAAGGTCTATATAAAAGCATTACCTCATGCAGAAGAAAATCTTTGGTGGGAGACATTGTACAGAACTTAGAGGTCAGTTTCAAGGCACATTTATTTCCATGCTGTGTTTTTCTCTATACACTTTGCAATAGCTGAATTGGGACTACAGATAAAATTTCAAGTCTTACTTTTCTCGGAAGATACTAGAGTTTTCCTCTGGCTAAAGCTCAGAGTAAGCATAATTTTTAAACATGTTCATGTCTTTGTATGTAAATCTTTGCTAATATTTCAGATTATTATTGCCTTAGGAAATAGTGGTAGAAAGGAAATGAATGGGTCATTTATCATTACTTTTGTTCCTAATAGCTCTTGCATTATTCTTGAGAAAGTAGGAAATTCAAGAGGTGGAGAGTCTTTTTTTATTCCTTTCAAATGCAAATATGGGAAGTTTAGACATGAATTATAGAAGTACATCAGTGGCTGATACAGAATGAAACAATGGTGATCACTGGAGTGATTACTGATTTGTACAAAGGTTTTTAATCTGTTATCTTCTTTAATCCTCAAGGCGGTTCTGTGAGACAGGTTTTTTTTTTTTTGGCCACACCACGTGGGTTAGGGGGTCTCGGTTCCTGACCAGAGATCAACCCATGCCCCTTGTAGTGAAAGCATGGAGCCTAACCCAGTGAACCACCAGGGAAGTTCCAGAGACAGGTGTTTTTATCCTCACTTGGCAAGTGTGGAAACTGAGGATTAGCCCAGGGTCTTAAAACTTCTACATTTGACTCTAGAAACTATGGTCTTAATCTGCAGACAAACAAAAGTAGACAATAGCATGAATCGGTGGGTACAGCCTAGTCATTCCTGAAGGGCTTCATCTTTAACCTCATGAAGGAGTTATCCTCACTTTAAACACCCCAGGCATATTCCTCCCAGCCTTAAATATTCTGCTGAAGCTCTTTGTGTCACATTTTGTTTCCTAACTGTTCCCTTTGCTTCCACCTTGATCTGTGTTAACCCTAACACTGTAACCACAAGTTTATGTTCACTTAGTTTATAGCTCATTCTCTAGAGTAAATGCAGTAGTTAAGTAATGATTTTGTTGCCATCATAAAATATGTTGAAAAGACCCTGAACAACAAAACATTTTTCAGTATGACCTTCATACAACTTTGGCTCCAGATATTTCTCCCTACTTTCTGGCTAAACCCCAAACTGTCCACCAACAGCTGCTGACCTGCTGCAATACTTCCAGTGCCTTTGCCCCGTGGTTAACCCAACCTGTTTCCCTGAACTTTCTGGGAATTTGCACAACAAATGGTTCCCAGAATAATAGGGGTAGGTTTTCTCCTTTCGAAAGAAATGAAAGATTTTCTTCAGTTGCTTTCAGGGCATACTTTTTAACTCCACTGACCTGATTGACATTTGTTTTAGCTGTAATTCAGCTAAAACCATGTCGTCAGTGGTCTTACAAACTTATGACTCAGTAATATTAAAACAACAGTAAAAAAAGATTGAGGGCAGGAGAAGGGAGTGACAGAGGATGAGAAGGTTGGATGGCATCACCGAATCAATGGACATGAGTTTGAGCAAACTCCAGGAAATGATGGACATGGATGCCTGGTGTGCTGCAGTCCGTGGGGTCACAAAGAGTTGAATATGACTGAGCGACTAAACAACAAACAGTAAACTCATTTATTGAGGAATTACTCAGTACTGGACTCTGAGCAGTTTCTATACACTAATTCTTAGAAGAAACAGAGATCCTGTGTTAAAAACAATGATACTGAAGCTTAGTTTAAGTAACTCCCAGAGTCACACACATGGTAAGTCATAGAGCTCAGTTTCTAAGACAGATGATTTTAAAGCCTGAAATGCAAGCTTCTACAGAGCCTGTATTTGTCCAGGCAATTCACCCCTTAAAACAACTACAATTTCCAACCAAAGGTGTAATTCAATTTTGCTTAATTGTTTGTTATGTAACCAGATGCTTAAATGCATAGTAAAATTTCCTGTTTGGTTAACAAATTATATTTGAAATGGTCTTTTGTTGGCTCTTCTTACTATGAGAAAACTTTTCTTTATGTAAAAGCAATAGTGATCATAGTATCTTTTCGCAAATGAAAGGGAAAGAAAGCATCTTACTGGGCCTTAAAGGCCATTAATTTGCACTTCAGTTAAATGTTTTGAGACCACAGGACAATGTTCGAACACTTGTATAGCTTGAAAGCACGACATTATGTTACTTAAATTAAGAAAATCTTTAAGACTGTTTGACAGTAAATTTGTTTACATGTCTTTTGGACATTTTTGTTAAAAGATGATTTCATTGATTCTTTTCATATATGTCTTTATTAAATAATACATGAGCCACTTTTGTTTAGGCATTTATTCATGCTTTTATTGAGATTGAGCCAAATAACCAACAAAAGCTTAGCTAGTGAAAAAGGAAAAAAAACCCAAACCTCATACCTGTGGATCCTTGCTGTTAACCAAGTCCTTAATATCTAAAGGGAAGCTTTAAATAATCTGTTGCTATTTTCTAAAGATGATTAGACAGTTTTGTGCCATCTGCCTAGGATGATGTTTATTATGTTTTAGGTTACAAATTCTCCAACTAAATCTATACCTCAGCCATCTTCTTTTGTTCAATCTTCCTCTGTGTGATATTATCATTAAAGACCAACAAAATGGCCACACTCCTAATCATCTGCTGTGTTGTCATTATGTGGATGTGGTTGCATCAAAGCTATTAAAGTATCAATAAGCATTTTAAGTGGGCAGGGAGTGAGGGTTGGCATCTGTCCAAAATAGGGGATGGTTTTAATAGCTTTGGAGTAGATCCATTTTTTTCAAAGCTCTTTTTTTTTCTTTTTTCTTTCTTCTCTCTCTTTTAAAACAGCTTTTTGTTACTGAAGAAACTGAATTATACTCAGGTAATAGACAATTCACAAAATATAAGTGTTGGTAGCAATTATACTTTTCAATCAATGCATGGGGAAACCGCTTTCTGCATTTGTATAGGAGAATCAGAATGCTTTGTAATAGTTTACAACTGCTTGGAAAGTTGGAATCAGAATGTGTGAGTGGAATTTTTTTTTTTTAAGGAGGAGTATACTCTTATGTTCCATAGTTTTCCTTAATTCCAATTGGGAGGAAGGAAGAAAGGAAATATGGAGACTTAGTTACTTGCTTTATTAAAATGACTTCTGCTACAGAAGATGCTTTTATATAAGCTCAAAACAAGCCCAGATAAAAGGTAAAATCAGAAAACATATTTAGAATTTTAGGTCAATAGCATATTTATCATATGAGGCTGCACACATTAAAAAAAGAAACAACTGAGCTCTTTTAAGGATTTCCCTAAGTCTATTCACTGTTTTTTTAAATGGCCAGTTTTCCAAGAGTTAATAATAAAGCAACATTTCCTCTCAGTGAGAAGACTGAACAGAGTGGAAGCATTTAAGTGCATGTTTACCTCTGAAAATACTTAATTTTAATCTCAGATCCAAATTAGTGGCATCTGAGGAACTGATTTAAAACAAACAAACAAACAAAAAAACCCCCTCTGTCTGTATTTGCGGAGCTGGCCGTGGCCTGTTTGCCCTCTGATCTGTTCCCAGCCTTTCTCTTGCTTGGTAGTCAGGGTCAACATCCTCCGGGCTGATTTTTTTCTCCCAGGTGACGTTGGCTCCCAGTTGTGCCTAGCAAATGGGGGCTGGAGACAGGGATTAGATGGCAGAGTGGAGGAAAAGCCAGAGTCTCCTTGGCCTGCTCTCTCCCCTGTGCCCACCCCAACCTGTCTCGGCCATCTGCTCTGTCCCCTCAAGGGTCCCCTTTGTACCTGGCAGCTCACTGTTGCTTTAGCTACTACTTGGTGACTGGCATCCCTGGACCCTGATTATATCACTTCCCTGTCTCTCCAGTGGAGGGTTGGGAGGGGTTTCTTCTGTGCTAATGTCTGGGTTGCCTCATCATCTCCTATTTGACTTTAACCTTCCAAATGCCTCTGTAACCAATTACTTTTATTAAATGTATTCTGTTTTAAATGTTAGGAGTGGTTTCTGTCTTCTTGAATGATAGAATGTGAAATTCTTGTATTTTAGTGTTGCTGTTGTCTATGATTCTGTTGACTCCTGAGTCTTTCCTAATTGATTTGTAGAATTTTTTTTTTTTTTTACAAATTCTGCATACTGATATTTTACTGATTAAAATAGTAGTATAAGGATTTGTCTTATGTAGATCTACTTTAGTGGGTTTTAGTAAGACTTATAAATCTACAAATTGAGTCTTACCTTTATGTTGTTGTTGTAGTTGGTTTTAGTGCCCAGGAACCTTATATTTTTATGGTCTGAGTAGTAGTGCTCAGTCGTGTCCTACTCTTTCTGGTCCCGTGGACTGTAGCCCATCAGACTACTTTGTCCATGGAATTTTCCAAGCAAGAACACTGGAGTGGGTTGCCACTTCCTACTGCAGGGGATCTTCCTGACCCAGGGATTGAATCCACGTCTCTTAAGTCTCTTGCTTCTGTATTGGCAGGTGGATTCTTTACCACTATGGGAAGACCATGTAGTTTGAGTAAATGAGATCTATTAAAGACATTTTGCTTGCTGGTAATAGACTAGCTTCTAATGATAGACTGAGTTTTTTTTTTTAAGGGTACAAATAAGAAGTAAGAAGTGTGTAAATGATTTGTTGTTCAGTCACTAAGTCGTGTCGGACTCTTTGCGACCCCATGGAGGGCAGCACACCAGGCTTCCTTGTCCTCACTATCTCCTGGAGTTTGCTCAGACTCACGTCCACTAAGTTGGTGATGCTATTCAACCGTCTCATCCTTTGTCACCCCCTTCTCCTCTTGTCCTCAATCTTTCCCAGCATCAGGGTCTTTCTAATGAGTTGTCTCTTCACCTTAGGTGGCCAAAGTACGGAGTTTCAGCTTTAGCATCAGTCCTTCCAGTGAATATTCAGGGTTGATTTCCTTTAGGATTGACTGGTTTGATCTACTTGCAGTCCAAGGTACTGTAAAGAGGCTTCTCCAGCACCACAATTTGAAAGCATCAATTCTTAGGTTCTCAGCGTTCTTTATGGTCCAATGCTCATACCCATTCATGAGTACTGGAAAATGATTGAGAACTCTATTGAACTAATATTTATCAGTCATACAGTGCTTCATGAGTGCAAGTAATTTGTGTCATGTATGGAGTGGTTAGGAGAGAAGTTTCTAAAATAAGATTAAAACGTGTATTTGATGTGCTGTGTGGCTTGAGGAATCTTAGTTCCCTGACCAGGGATGAAACCTGGGCTCCCTGCAGTGGAGGCAGAGTCCTAACCACTGGACCACCAGGGAAGTCCCTAAAATGTACTGTAAATTTTAATTTAAAACTTTAAACCTAATCTGTGTTCTTTCAGGTATTTCCTGTAATATCACAAGTTATTTTTTCCTAAGTATAATTAGATGATCATAGCTCTGTTTTAACACAGTACACTTCATAATGTTGTAATGTATTTCTTTTTTATATTCCTACTATAGCATAACATCAGGAATATTAAATGCTATTATTGTTATTTTGGCAAGTGATATTTGAGTTGCAGATCTAGAGACTGACTTCTGGAGTCCTGATTATGTAACAAGCACTTTCACTAAGGAAAGGAACAACTGAATAACTATGAAGTTTCTCTCTCTCCTCTGTCTATAGCATTCATTAAGCCAAATTCCAACATGTTTACTCAAATAATCCAATAAAAATTATATATTGGCATCCTCAAAATTGTATTACTTTCTAAAAAGTGTTCTTGTTTTTTTTTTTTTTTTTTTTTTTTTTTTTTTAACAAACTCCAATTTGTTCTCATGTTTTTCTATTGTGATTTGATGTAGTGAAAATTTCTTCCAGGTCATTTATGGTGTCAAGTCTTTGGTATATTTATATAATTGGAATCATATGTTTATTATGTGACTCTGGCCATTGTCAACTAATATGCTGATGCAACTCATCTAAATTTTTGTGACTAGCTGGCAAAGGTGAAACCAAACCATCATGGTAAAGATAAAGATTGTGGTTATTTTTAGAAAGAAGGTAGGGAGATTGAGAGAGGACATTAAAGGGTCTTGTGTGATGTTGGCAATAATCAGTTTTTTACTTAGATGGTAGTTATACACTTCGTGGTAATTCATTAAACTGAGCATGTATAATTTGCATGATTTTTGGATGGGTATGTCAATAGAGAAATGTCAAGTCATAAAAATAAATTTGTTATTAAAAGTCCTTTCTATGGGAAAGGACTAATTCATTTGAGGGTACAAATTGGTAGCAAGAAAACATGAAAAAATTAATCTAATGGGAAAGATAAATATATAGTAAAGATAGTTGATAAGTCATTTTTATAGCTATTATAAAAGACAGAAGTAGTATAAAAACTGCAATTACAATAATTAAGGGATAACACAATTAAAAGATGTAAAATATGGCCTCAGAAGCATAAATATAGAAGAGAGTAAAAATACTGAACTTTAGAATGGGGCCAAGTCGTTCTCCATTTAAAATAGACTGTTAGAGATATAAGTTGTTATATGTAAGCCTCAAGGTTTAAAATTATTTACCATTTGCCTGTTGTACTCTGTCCTCTTTTTTTTCCCTCATTTTTTTTTTCCTCTTCATCTAGTTATTTTTATTGACTTGCTTTAAAACTTACTGTTTTCATGTTCTGTAGTCAATCTGTTGTTTAACTTATCAGTTGGGTTTTTTATTTTATATACTCTGTCTTGCAGTTTTCAGTTCTAGATTCTCCATTTGATTCTGTTTTGTAGATTCCAATTTTCCATTAAATTTCTCCATCATTTTATCCACTTGATCCATATTCTTTCTTTGATATATTTTAAAGTTTTTGCTAACTCTATTTTGATTATCTGTATGTTCATTTCTATTTACCATTTCTTTTTCAATTTTAGTAACATTTTCTGCTTTGCTGTTCTATTAATTTTTAAGTTATGTGTTCAATGTTTATACATGCTGAGATATAAAGAATCAGAGATTCCTGATATTACAGACTTCTACCTAAGAGGATTCTTTCTTGGGCAGATAACTGAGACTGCTATCTCAATCCAAATCAAAACTGAACTGGATCAAAGCTGAGTTTGAGTTTGTTACACAGTCTACCTTTGGTCATTTTTGTTCAAGGATATGGCTCTCCCAGATCTCTGATTTAGAGCCTGGATGGTCTTATTTTTCCTAGGTGTGAAATATTACTGTAACTCCAGTTCTGTGCTTCAGAACCAAATCTCCAGGTTCACACCCAGCATATTTTCAAAATTTTACTAATATTGAAAGGAAAACTTGACAGTGTACTTGAAACAAGTTTTTGTTTCCCTAAGCATTGAGAAACTAAGGATTTCAGTCTTCCTCTAGAAGATTTTGACCTCTATCTCCTTATACCTTTATGGCCCCAAAATACAGAAAAGGTCCTGTTGAATCTATGAACTATTGTTTTAGTTCTCAAGTTTTCAATTTGCCACACTATTTCTTTGATTATTCAAAGCTTTTCACTTTACATTTTCCCCATTAGAGACTCTGTTCTTAGGTGACCTTGAAACTTGAACAAATCAGATTTGAGTCTACAACAGAAATTGCTTCATGTTCCATGGGAAAAAAAATTGGTTGTTACTAGCTCCCCTGAGAGAATTTCTCCTCTTAGAAACTTCTTAGAATTCTGCTTAGAATTTTATCTTACTCTTTGCTTCCACAGATTCTGAAGACCTTTTAAAAACATGTTTTGAATAATTAATTTTTTACTAGTTGTTACTGCAGGAGCATTGGCCTGCTGTGAAATAGCTATAAAGTCAAGTTTATCTGGACTGATTATTTTTATTATCCTTCTTTCCCTTTTTGTAAGATTTATAGTTATATAGTCATTTCTCTGGGAGAAGGAAATGGCAGCCCACTCCAGTATTCTTGCTTGGAGAATCCTGTGGACAGAGGAGCCTGGAGGGCTGCTGTGCATAGGGTCGCAGAGTTGGACATGACTGAAGCGACTTGGCATGCGTGCATGCATTGGAGAAGGAAATGGCAACCCACTCCAGTGTTCTTGCCTGGAGAATCCCAGGGACGGGGCAGCCTGGTGGGCTGCCGTCTATGGGGTCGCACAGAGTCGGACACGACTGAAGTGATTCAGCGGCAGCAGCCGCAGCTGTCATTTCTCTAGCTCAGTTTTTACCATAGGTATTATAACACACATTCTTACCTTATTCTTTTTTTCTTTTTTTTTTTTTTTAAAGAAAACGTCTTATTTTGTGTTGGGGTATAGCCGATTAACAATGTTGTGATAGTTTCAGGTGAACAGCAAAGGGAATCAGCCATGGATACATGGATACATGTATCCGGATACATGTATCCATTCTCCCCAAAACTCCCATCCCATCCAGGCTGCCACATAATATTGAGCAGTTTCCTGACCTTGTTCTTAATGTCTAGACAATGAGAGGTGTTTCAGCTGTCAAATTTTGCACAACTAACCCATCACAAAATGCAATGCCCTAATCCAGTAACTGATTAATATTCTCATGTTTCTGTGGAGACTAGGCTTATCTGGAAAATTTGCTCTTGGATTCTGTGGTATGGTCTAATCAGGTGACCAGAGCTAGAATCGTTGGAAGGCTCAGCTAGGCTCTGCGTTTTTGATGGTTCACTCACATGGTCAGCAGCTGACGCTTGTTGGGAGCTCAGCAGGGATTGTCAATCATGTTTTCCTGTGACCTAAAGTTCTTGTGGTCTCCAAAGGTGCCCTCCTCAGTGAATCATGTCCCCCAGTATTCACATTATTGAGTATTCCCCTACCTTTGACTCTAGACTGACACTTTGACTCAATTATTCTGGTCGATTATGGCAAAAATAATGCCATGTGGTTACTGAGGCAAAGTCACAAGAAGCCTTGCAGCTTCCATCTGAGTCTCTTAGCATGTTTATCCATGAGATGCTTCTTCTTGGAATTAACTCAACATGATGCGACAAGCTCAAGTCAGGTGAAGGACCATGCAAGAGCACTCAGGTTGATATTCCCTTCTTAGTTGACCCTGAACTCCAGTTTTTGTTCCACTAACCCCATGAATTGTCACAAAGCCCTGCTCAACTACTCTCCTCTTATCTGCTGCTTTTGCAATTAGAAAATATCCCCAGGGGGAAATAGCCGCAAATGCTAGCTTCATCTCTTTGGATATGCTTCTTTATCCAGGTCTTGGCCATGTAGGTTTTTTAATGCCTCATTAGCCACTTATTCATGATTATAAATCTTTGAAATATTTTATGCAGCTTTCTGATTTTTTCTCTGCAGGAAAGTTTGCATTATCACTACAGGAAGTAAAATTTTCCTTTTTTTTTTTAAACTTAAAATATTGAACTTCTAACAAATCACATTAGGACAATCTGAAAGCTTTTCCTCTACCTCATTACAGCATCATTAGCCATTCAACAGACTGTATGGATCTTTTCTATTGAGTAGAGATAGGACTATGAGGATGATAATAAAAGAAAAATTGTGATTCTCCCCCCGCCTTGATTTTTGTTCTCAGATTCCCTTTTCTTATAGTTTCTACATTTTGATTTGGGGGCTTATGTTGGCAGGATGACAGATTTTTAATACCAAAGTCATGTGAGAATATTTCTGATAAAACCTGGAAAACAAATATTTCCAACACAATTGCTTGTCTACTATGTAGGTCTTAAGTCCTTTAAGTTGTACCTTCGTGATATTTCATTGTACTTTAATACGTTGTATTGGAATCATCTACTTACATTTATAAGTCCATAGTGCAAGTAAAACTTCCTCAGGGACAATGACCATTCCAATTCATCTATCTGCAGTACCTGAACACAACTGTCATGCAGTCAGCACTCAATAGATGTGCATTGATCAGAGCTGATAGGAAGCACGGTGGGTGGTTTGGTAGACCAATTAGCTAAAGATTGTTAACAGTTTGGGTCCCATGGCTCTTAGGTATGAAGAACTAAATATAAATAGTAGAGTTTAAATATTCATCTTTTTTCTTTATTTTTTAATTGAAATGTAGATGATGTACAATAATACTGTGTTTCAGGTGTACTACATAGTGATTTGGTATTTGCATACATTATGAAATGATTGCCACCATAAGTCTTATAACTATCTGTCCCCATACCTCTTAAAATATTATTGACCATATCCCTTATGTTGTATATTACATCCTGTGGCTTATCTATTTTATAACTGGAGGTTTGTACCTCTTAATCCCTTCTGCATATTTTACCTCCCTTCAACACTCCCCTCTTCCCTCTCAGCTACCAGTTTGTTCTCTGTATCTATGAGCCTGTTTTCATTTTGTTTTGTTTTTCCTCATATAAGTGAGGTTATGAGTTTAAATATTTTGTTCAACAGGAAGAACAAATCATCTAGCATTTCCTGGTATAAAACAGGGCTTAATTCTGTATCAAATGATAACAATGGTCATTAAGTAAAAGGAAAAAGTGAACATTAAGTTGGCAGGAAAAACATTCACTGCATTTCATCACCAATCCTATTCTTTTTCTTTGCCAGATCTCTCCCTACTTTCTCTTAATTTCTTTGCTACTAATCATCACCAACAACTGACATTATTTAAGCCTCACCTTTTAAGTGTTAGGAATACACAATAAGGTTATATTTTCAAAGACAAATATTTATTTATTTATCTGTCTTAGGTTCAGACATGGTCACTGTCTTCTTAGAAGAGTTGATAAGGTAATTTCTGTATTTGATTGCATAAATGAAGTGTAAATGGAAAACATAGCCAGAGAAGCTTTGTAGATTTGAAATAGCAGCAGCAGTTTCAGGTTTATAGCAAAGCAATTCAGTTATACATTATGTGTATACATAAATATATATATACACACATGTATGAGCTAGACTAATTTTTTTCTCTTTGTTCTATGTTTCCTTTAAAATTCCAGAAAGTGCATGGTGACAGCAGGTCAATTGTTGGCTGGTATATCATCTATTGCTATGTAATAATATTATCAAAAATTTAGCAGCTTACAATATCCATGTATTATCTCAGATTTTCTGTGAGTTAAAAGTCTGGGTACAGCTTAACAGGGTCCTCTATGAGGCTGTAATCAAAGCGTTGGCCAGGAATGGGCTCTTTGAAGCTAGATTGGGGATGCATCATGTTCCAAGTTCATGCAGTTGTTGGTTCATTCAGTGCCTTGTAAGCTGCTAAACTGAAGACATCATTTTCTCTCTGGTTTTGGGCTGGAAGCTGCCCTCAGTTCCTTGCCTCATGACCTTCTCCACATGGCGGCTCACAAATTGGCAGGTGGCTTCCTAAAGACTAGCAAGGGAGACATTATGATCCATGGATATTATGATTCAAGATCTATGGACATCCCATCACTTTAGCTCTATTTTATTTATTAGAAACAAGTCATAGGTCCAGCGCACACCCAAGGGGAGGAGATGATGTAAGGGCATGAACAGCAGGAGGCCACCTCAGTCTGTCCCCCACGTTTGGGGATGGGAAGACTGCTTAAATGGGATAGATTTACAAAGGGGCAGAGGGGAACTTTTGGGTTGATGGATAAATCATCTTTTTTGCGGTAATTGTTTCATGGGTGAGCATGTCTGTCTAAACAGATCAAATAATAGAGTAAACTAAACATAGTTCTTGAATGGCAGTATATCTATATCTGTTAAAAAATTTTATTTGCTTATATATCCAGATTCAAGTTGAAGCTGAACAGGAATAAAAAGGGAAAGAAAAACATAAACATTCCCTTAGTTGAAGACAAGTAAGCCATGACCTCGACTGCTCTCTAGATGAAACTGTACTAGTGACATTAATGCAGCTTTCTGTAAAGAAATGCAAAGTATACAGAACATTAGTGCTACTGATATCAATTCAAATGTTGCAAACATTATGAGCTCTTGTGATTTCTGTCTTATAAGGAATAATGAGCAGTGCAATTTGTATGTAATTTGACTGGCAAGTAAATTCCCCACATAAAGTATGAATAGAATAAAAAAATAACCTGTCACATTTATGAAGCTGGAATTGGGGCTCTTAGAGAAGGTATATTATTCCAATGTCAGAAAGCAAGTTCTTTCATTTTATCATAATAATGGAATTATGGAAATTTGTTTTACAACATGGCAAGCGTGGTGTAACTTGATAGAAATGTGGATATTAAAATTGAGTCACTTTATGTTTACTACTAATTTTGAAAGTTTATGGGGAGATACATCATCAAAGAAGAAAAGAATGAAAACATAGCAGTGTATTGCTTTCTGTTGAGAAGAAATACTCATAGGTCCATATAATCTGTTTTATTTTTTTCCAGTAGTCATATATCTTTTCCAGTAGTCATATATTTTTTTCCAGTAGTCATGTATGGATGTGAGAGCTGGACTATAAAGAAAGCTGTGCGCCGAAGGATTTTTGAATTGTGGTGTTGGAGAAGACTTTTGCGAGTCCCTTGGATTGCAAGGACATTCAACCAGTCCATCCTAAAGGAGATCAGTCCTGAGTGTTCATTGGAAGGACTGATGTTGAAGCTGAAACTCCAATACTTTGGCCACCTCATGTGAAGAACTGACTCATTTGAAAAGACCCTGATGCTGGGAAAGATTGAGGGCAGGAGGAGAAGGGGCCGACAGAGGATGAGATGGTTGGATGGCTTCACCGAATCAATGGACATGAGTTTGGGTGGACTCCGGGAGTTGGTGATGGACAGGGAGGCCAGGGTTGCTGTAGTCCATGGGGTCGCAAAGAGTCGGACACAACCGAGCCACTGAACTGAATCTATTAATGAAAATAGAATCAAGATGATTTAATTCATAATGGGAAAAGAAATTAATAATTGAGTGCTAGCCCTTTGTTAGACATTGATATTATGAATACTCAATTTTTACAAAATCCTTTGAGTTATTTTTTTAAAATATTTGTTTATTTGGTTGTGCTGGGTCTTATTTGTGGCATGTGGGATCTAGTTCCCTGACCAGGATTTGAACTGAGACCCCGTACATTGGTAGCTCAGAGTCTTAGCCACTGGACCACCATGGAAGTCCTGAGTTTTTTTTTTTTTTTTAAAGACAGGAATGTGGTTCTGACACGGCACATTGAATTGTCCATGGTGATACTGTATTTCCAATGATGACCTACTTCACCCAAATATTTTGTTTCTTAATACTAACATGGTTAGAAGCAGAGATTCGAAGCCATTGTATGTAGATTAAAATTCTGGTTGTGTGAGCTGTCCAAGTTTTTCTACTTCTCCATGCCTCTGTTTGCTCCACTGTAAATATCAACAGTACCTGCCTCATAGGATTGTTTGTAAGGAATGAGAAAATTTTTATAAAGGGCTTAGAACAGTGCCTGGTATATAGTAAACATTCTGTGATTATTTCTTCTCATTATTATTACATGTTCTTGAGGATGTGTATGAATCAGGGTTTTCCACAGAAGCAGAATCAATAGGACTTTTTTAAAAAAAGGAATTGACTCCTGTGATTATGGATGTTGACAAACCTCAAGACATACAGGGTGAATCAGCCAGGTGGAGATCCAGGAGACCTGATGTTTCAGTTTGAATTCAAAGGTAGGAAAAGCTGATGCCTTATTTTGAAAGAAGTCAGCCAAGAGGAATTCTCTCTTACCTGGCACAGGATGATACCAGGGGCAGACCTATTGTTGTGTTTTTGTTCAGGCCTTTAATTGATTGAATGAGGCCTACCCACATTAAGGAGGAAAGTCTGCTATACTCAGTTTACCAGTTTTTTAATTATTTTATTTTTGGCTGCTCAGGGTCTTTGTTGATTTGTGGGGACTTTCTCTAGTGTCTGAGAGCAGGGGCTACTCTCTAGTTGTGGTGCATGAGCTTCTCATTGCAGAAGTGCAGGCTCAGTAGTTGTGGCACATGGGTTTAGTTTCTCCGAGGCATGTGGGATCTCTCTGGACCAGGGATCGAACTCATGTCCCTTGCATTGGTAGGTGGATTCTTATCCCCTGCATCACCAGGGAACTCCTCAGTTTACCAATTTAAATATTAATCTTATTTCCAAACACCTGCACAGAAATACCTAGAGTAATATTTTACCAGATATTTGGGTGCCGCATGGGCCATTCAGGTTGACACACAAAATTAATAGTATAGCATCAGATATAACATCAACACTAGACATACCTAGTTTCTATATTCTGTGATATTTTTGACTGAGATTTACTGATGTTTAAATGTTTTAAAAATTTTCATAGTATGTCCATCCCTTTTTATTACTCTTTATTACTGAATGCCTGATGCTTCCTAGCCTTGTCACAATCATCATGATTTCTCTCCCTTTTGGAATGAACAGTTTACAAGTTTTATCGACTATAACGTGACAGATTGGCTGGTTATTGTGGAAACAAATCAAGCTGTTCGAGTAATTAAATGACAAATCTTGTGTTTTTTTAATTTATGAAAAACTCATTTTTTAAAAAAAAATTTTTAAGTAATTTGAAGTAACATGTGTGGCCTTGTTGGATCTTAAGTACCATTTCAGCAAGAAGTGAGACATGAAAAGAAAATTTTAAAATTAGGACTTCTGTGGTGGTACAGTGAATAGGAATCAGCCTGCCATTCCTGGGGACACCAGTCTGATCTCTGGTCCAGGCGAATTCCATGTGCTGAGGAGCAACTAGGCCTGTGTGCCACACCCTCAACTAGAGAAAGCCTGGGAGCAGCAATGAAGATCCAGTGCAACCAAAAAAAGAAACCACCCTAATTCCTTAGTTTGTGCTATTTAAAAAATGGCATTTATAATGATGTTGATACCAGTAAAAATATTTACTCTTTATTGAGTACCTACTATGTCTGAAGAAGCGCTATAACAGGAACTTCACATCTATAATTTTCACACACTCCAAGAGTTTAGGAGCATTATCTTATATAGTTAAAGAAACTGATGATCAGTTATGTTAGGGAAGATATGGAGCCAGTCTGGGCCCCTACTCTGCCTTTCTGAAGGAAAAAGTGGTACTTTAAAGTGTGTGGGACCCCTTGGGAAAGGGGTTATTTCCTGTCAGTCTTCTCTTCGAAATGACAGTTACTGGGGAGAGACATCTTAGCTTTAGTGTCTGGTTTATACGTTCCCTATCTAGTCACTGCGGTCACTCTCTTCTCCAGGTTACCTTACCGTGAGAGTTAGCAGCTGTTCTAAAATGCTCTATTAATAGGAAACTTGAGGGATAGAGAGGCTAACAGATCAGCACATGATTTTCATTATAAAGATAGTTCTTTACAGTTCCTAGGGGGAGAGGGCATGCCATGAGGGACCACCTGGGGAAGCCCTGGGGTTGGTCATGGTGGGGGGTGGGGAACTGTGTTTAAGAACCTTTGTGGTTTCTGTGAGAGGGGATGGATGAGGCAGAGGAAGCAGGTTTAGGATTGGCTCATGGGACCAGGGACTGTCCCTCAATGTTGAATACCTGGCCCTGGAGCAAGGAGGCAGGTAAATAGTGGCCTGAAGTGTGAGAGCCCAAAAAGGAAGTTGGTTGGGAGTGTGGAGCCTGGATTGGTTGGTTTGTATTTGAAAAGTGCACCCTCTGAGAGAAGGACTCTTTCCAAGGAGAGAAGATGCTGAACGAGGGTAAAACTAAGTGACTTGAGCACATTGTCATGTTGTCCAGAACAAGGCATGTCCAGGATATGCATGAAGGGCAGACGGTAAAACATCAAATTTGTGGAAGCTAGAAACATGGTTAATAGTAATAGCTCAAGTTATTCCTGTTAGAGAAAGGGGATTTTGTGAGGTTTTTTCAATTAACCCTCTAAGTTACCTCTTTGGCAAAATTGTGCAGACGTGTTCTTATAGTGCCAGTTCATTTTCCTGGTGGTCATTAGACTTCCACCTGCAGTGACAAATCCATTTATTTGCATCAACAACAGCAGAGAGAAAAGGTTTGTGAATGTTTGCTGCTCAGCAGTAAGAGTTGTTAACTTGGGCAGACAGACTCCAGTGCAGAGTATAAGTGGCTGTGCCAAAGGGGAAGAAGAAAATCTCAGGAAGCCTCGAGGGTGTTATTGTCACACCTACCATTGCTTCTTTATTGCATTGATGAGATTTAGCCCATTTATCTCTTACTTTAAGAGTGCTTTCAAGGGCAAAGTGTGTGTGTTATCCAAAAGGAAAAACCTGGAGATTTGGGGTGAGTATTAATACATAAATGAAATACTAGAAATGAACTTGGTTTTGGGATCAGATTCATCATTGTTTGTTAAAGGGAAAGGATCTAAGTTAGTACATCAGTTGAATTGGATTTATGGAAATTTATTCTGTAGGTGAGCAATTGAATGGGAAAACAGCATTTTTCCTTAGTTCTAATATAAAATACTTTGATTTAGGTGAGTGTGTTTTATAGCACTACTTGCCATATATAGATAACCCTAAGCTGAAAAATAAGCATTCTTTCTGGGTCAAGATATCACACAGGATGCATAAATCAAGAGTGCTTTGTGTTTTTCCTTTATAAATACTGCTGAGTTGCTATTATTTTCTTTTGTATGTTTAAGACAACTTTTGGCAGCATTCCTCTATCCATATTTTCTATTTCAGTGATGGAAGTCACTAAATTCTTAGTACTGTGAGCCAGAAACCTGTGGGTCATATTTGACATATGCCTCTCTTTCACCTCTATTAAATTAGAAAATGAGCGAAATTAGGATGACAAAGCTGGATTCCCTAACTTAAAAACTGTGACATTTGTCTTTGTCCTTTCAGGCTGCTATAACAAAACACCACATACTGGATAGCTTGTAGACATCAGTCCTGTATTTCTCATACTTCTGGAGGCTGAGAAGTCTGAGATCAGGGTGTGTGCATGGCTGGGTGAGGGTCTTTCCAGGTTACATGCAGACTTCTTCTGTCTGCACAAGGTGGCCCTATGAACTAGCTCGTTGGGGTCCCTTGTATATGAGCATTAATTCCTTCGTGAGGGCTCCATGACCCTTATGACCTAAACAACTCCCAGTGACCTCACCTTCTAATATCATCAAATGAGGCATTAAGATTTCAACATAAAAATTTGAGGAGGACACAAGCATTCAGATTGTAATGAATTTCTTAAAGGAACTTCTTTAATAGAGGTGCTTTGAATTAGGTGGCCTAGAATGATCTATCTCTAAGTATTGGGGACAGTTCTGGGCTCAAGGAAATGGTGTTTATATCCACTGTAGTGATGGAGGTTTTCCAAGGCACCTGTAGTTCAGCAGGATTCTGAGTGTTGCTCTGTTATTCATCTACCACAATTAAGGCCGCCATTAAACAGTATCAACCACGCTGTCAATCAGGGATCTACTCTTAGGTCTGTTATCCACCCAGTTATCTATATCTGCCTTGAAGAGATTCTTTCAAGTTCCTGGATTTTCAAAGTTTTCTTCTGCAAGTCAGATGAAACTCACTGAAATATTTATCATCTATAGCCTAATGTTCTTTTAACAAATGGGCCAAGAAGAGGAAATACTTCAATATGCAGGTTTCCCATAGCTGTGCTTTCTTTGGAAGAGGCTCTTAAAATTCTGTAATACATGAAAATATGCTCACTGAGAAAAAACTTTAGATCAATGAAGATTGTAGTGTGATTTTTGGCAGTTGTTAAGGAGTGACTTTTGTTTTGTTTTTTTTTTTTTTGGTAATGCAAGTGCTTGGCTCAAGCTGTGACTGCTGAGGCATCCATTTCAAAGAGGTATTACCTTCATGGTTAGGCAAAGAGCAAGGTGCCTTCCCCAACTGATGCTCCTTTGTTTAGAGATCTTGGTTGATTTTAATAACTGGCCAATTGGGCTACTTTTTGTCTTCCTGTACATTAAATTCCTGCTCTTATATTTTACATTTCCAATGGAGAGAGTCCACTATGTATATAATAACATATCTTCTGTATCCATTCATCCATCGCTGGGCACTTGAGGATGTTATGCTCAGTGAAATAAGTCAGAGAGAGACATGGCTTTCTTCATGTGTCTCACATCTAAGAGGCTAGCTCATGCATGTTGTAATTGTGGAGGCAGGGATCAAAGAATCAGTGAAGAAGTGTGGAAGAGTTTTGTCAAGCTTCTGTTTGCATCACATTTACTATTGTCCCGTTATCCCGAAGCATATCACAAGGTTATGCTCAGAATTAGTGTGGGAACATACTAATAATAATGTAAGTACTGTGACATGTGAAAAATTAAGGTAATTAATACAGTCTGTAATACAAATGCAGCATGATTTTAATACACTGTGGTCTTATCAATGCTTATGAATCTGACCTACATGATGGACACTGAATGCTTCTGATTTTCACTGTTACAAACATTGCTGTGAAGAACATCTTACTACATATAAATACACGATGGGCACATTTAATTCTCAAATAGGAAGACATCCCAAGAAAATCTAGAATTTTATTTTTCATTGAAAGGAAAAGAAAATGTATATGGTAAGAGATATTTAAGTTTAGGAAAAAGACTGCTTTCCCCATTTACTGTTTTCTGCTTTGGGCAGTGACATTTTGTGCCCTCAACTCAAGCTTTTGACTTGCTATTGAATCAGTAGCATGAAGGTCATGCTTCTTTCAATTCTTTTGTCCCTGTTCATGGTTTAAAAACAGTGTCTAATAAGGAGTTAAGGAACTGAACAGGACATAGTATCAGGTGAATACTATAATTTATTCTGTTTATCTTTCCTTTTTAGCATGTTGTTAATGCCACAACAACTGGTACCTTGTCTCATTAAATTTTTAAATTTGGCGTGTGTGATTATTTACCTCTTGGATCTGTGAGTAGAATCAAGTTGCACAGAGACAAATATAATCACTAATGATTCCATATGTCTTGTTTATGTATCTAACCACCTAGATGGATCAGTGCCTAGCACATTGTAGGTGTTTATCCATTTTTGTTGAATAATTATCAAACACTTGTTGACAATCCACACTCTAAGTCCTCTGTAGGGGAGATTATGTGATGGGAGAAACTGATCTGGTATTTAGGATTTGAAAAGTCTTGTATTTTAGCTTCTAAGGGATAGTTTTACATAACATGAAGACTCTGTTTTGCTTAGACACTATTCATTCAGTATCTAAGATGCTGAATCATAATTCTTCACCATTATACAGTTCTATTCAGTCTGAGATGTAAGAGTCCTTTAGGTGCGGCATAAAGATCAACACATTAGAATTGGATTTGTAAAGAGCCTAGGGCCTTGTTTGGGGTCATGTAATTGAAGACAATTTTCCTAAATATAATGAGAGTAGCCAGGGCCTGAAAGCTAAGAGTTTAAAAGGGACAGATTTATGTAAGGATGAAAAGTGCCAAGCCATTATATGAAGCAAGTGATTTTTCTGTTCTCAAATTGCATTTTCTAATAAGTCAAGGTTCAATTCATTATAAATGAATATACCCTTTGCTCTGCCTCATCCTGCCTCCTTGATTGTAGGAGTTTAGTTTCAGGGAGCGAAAAAAAAAACAAAAACCTGCCATCGGCTGCCCTTAAAGGAGAAATGATTATATAATCACCCAATTCAATTAAAAATATGGAAAACATCTTTTTAAACCTGCTTTATTATTTTTTTAAGTGTGCTTTCATTGTCACAAAAAATCTAGGCTAAGAGCAGCATAAAATGTTAGCAATCATTTTTTGTTATCCTGGAAAAATAGCTTTAAGAGATGAAAGTTGATTCATTCATTAGCTATAAATATTACTGCTGATGCTATGGAAGTCAATCTACTGTATTTGTGCTTCTAAGTGGACAAATATGCTGAGTACATAGAAACTCTTCTGTCCTGTGAAAGTCACTTAGTTGTTTCTGACTCTTTGTGACCCCACAGACTATACAGTCCATGGAATTCTCCGGGCCAGAATACTGGAGTGGGTAGCCTTTCCCTTCTCCAGGGGATCTTCCAAACCCAGGGATCGAACCCAGCTCTCCTCCATTTCAGGCAGATTCTTGACCAGCTGAGCCACAAGAGAAGCCCAAGCATACTGGAGTGGGTAGCCTATCCCTTTGCCAGCGGATCTTCCTGACCCAGGAATCAAACCGGGGTCTCCTGCATTGCGGGTGGATTCTTTACCAACTGAGCTATCAGGACTTAGAAATCTCTATAATGGCTGAGCCATATTTAGATTCTGTCTTAGAAGGAAAAATACAGAAATATTGTGTAATGTAACTTGTATTTCTCCAGGTCACATAAGGGTTCATGATGTAGCAGGAGGGTCCAAAGGACATCACTTCAAAAGCAATCATCCTAGGGAATTCCCTGGTGGTTAAGACTTCACCTTCCAATGCAGGGATGCTGGTTTTATCCCTGGTTGGAGATCTAAGATCTCACATGCTTTGTGGCCAAAAAGACCAAAACATAAAGCAGAAACAATGTTGTAGCAAATTCAATAAAGACTTTAAAAAGTGGCTCACAATAAAAAAAAAAAAAACCTTAAAAAATCATGTTGTATTTGTTGACTCTTAAAACCACCTGCTCACACACAGCCTCAAGAGCCCCACCCCCATGACTTTATCAAGTCCCTCTGTTTCCAGAGTGAGGCTCTCCCCTCCTGCTCAGTTCTCACCATCTTCAGCTTCCACTGCTGCCCTGCCTCCCTGATGCTCGAAGCTTGTGACATCACTTGGGGCTGATCAGCATAGCCATTGGTGTCAGGGGTCACTGGGAGAATGTTTGCTGAGGAGTGCCACCTCGCTTCCCAATCATTGCCCTTGAGGTCTAGTAATTTAGCATGCATGCTCAGTCACTCAGTTGTGTCCAACTTTTTGTGACCCCATGGACTGTACCCTGCCAGTTTCCTCTGTCCATGGAGTTTCCCATGCAAGTATACTGGAGCGGGTTGCCATTTCTTCCTCAGGGAGATCTTCCCAAATTGAATTCAACCTCTCCTGCATTGGTAGGTGGATTCTTTACTATGAGCCACCTTGGACACCCTCGAGTTTAATGTAGGGTACCTGTTAAATATTTCATTTTCTTATGAACAAGGTCAAATACAAATTATGTATGACCAACTTGTCTGAGGGAGGAAATTCAGGATGCTCTACATTTAACCTAACATGTGGGAGGGTGCATGGTGGTGATCACAGGAAAAGTTTATAGTACAGTATTGTCTGATGCCATGTTTGTGATGATCATCATTTTCCATTTTGGTGACATCAGTACTTTGGAAGTAAGACTGGGTAATTCCTGTTGAGTGATAGCTTTAGTGACTTATGAAAATATCAGGATGAAATCTATAATTTATATAATTCCAACAATGGTAGTAGTACAGTGCAAATTTTACAATTTGTTAAAATTGTATGCCTATTATAGAATTAAACGTTTGTAACAACTCTGTGTAAGTACCTCTATGGGTCATATTTCTAATTAATTTTTACAAATGAAGAAACTGAAGTTCTAAGAGGTTATTTAACTTGCCCAGAATGGCAGATGCAAAATTTGAAACCAGGTTATTTAATTGAAATGAATAAATTTCTTTCTTTACTATAATGATTTAAAAGGGCTTCACTGGTGGCTGAGAAGGTAAAGAATCTGCCTGCAATGGGGGAGATACAGGTTTGATCCCTGGGTAAGGAAGATCCCCTGGAGAAGAAAATGGTGACCTACTGCAGTATCGCTTGGGGAATTTCATGGACAGATGAGCATGGTGATCATGGGATAGCAGAGTTGAACACAACTGAGCAAGTAACACACACATAGTGATTTAAAGAATCTGTTTTCTGGTAATTCATTAAAACAATTCTTTGTTTAAATCTTTCATATGCATATGAATACACACATATGCATTCCATTAAGTTTATGTTATATTATGCATTTTCTGAGCTGCTTCTTTGCCTTTTTAATCCTCTCCCAGCAAATCACCCTAATCCTCTACCTCTACCATAGGTATTCAGTGCTAAAAACATGTTCTTCCTGTTTTCTTCATGCTTTAAATAATCATACAAAATACACCTATACATGAAGATGAATAATAATTACATCATATGCAGTTTTTTGCATTTTGCTTTTCTCACTTAAAGCCGCATGGAAATCTCTCTAAGACTGAATTGTCATTCAGTCTTTTTATTGACTACATGTTAGACGACAGTTGGGCATACTATCAATTATATAGTGTTCCCTCCTCAGTGGGCATTTCAGTTTGTTTGCAGTTTTAAAGACTATCAGCAGTGCTGTATTAAATATATGTCTTTGCGTGGTTGCTGGTTGAAGGGGTACAATATTCTTAAGTTTGTTCATTGTTTATAGACTGCTTTCCGAAAGGCTTACATTGGATTGTAAGAGGTCTCATTTCTATTGAAAAAAAAAAAAGTGTCAGAGTACCCTTTCCTTTACTTTCTACCTGTAAGAGATGATATACTAATTTTTAGATTTTTCCAATCTTACAGGGATAAGATTATATTTTATAGTAACTTCAATTTGTACTTCCCTTACTGCTGCTATAGTTGTATATCTTTTTCAAATCCATTTTATGTCTCTTGGATGGAATCTTTTGTGAATGACCTTCCCGTATCATTAGTGCATTTGTCACAGGGTAGTTTATCTCTTCCTTGGCTATTGGTAAGGACTTATACTTAATCCTTTGTTTGGATTGTAGTGTTTTCAAAATCTCTTACTCATCTGTTCTGTTTAGTTGCTCAGTCGTATCCAACTCTTTGTGACTATGCACTGTAGCCTGCCAGGCTTCTCTGTACGTGGGGATTCTCCAGGCAAGAATACCTGGAGTGGGTTGCCATACCCTCCTCCAGGGGATCTTTCTAACCCAGGGATCAAACCCAGGTCTTCCACATCGCAAGCGGATTCTTTATCATCTGAGCAACAGGGAAGCCCCATATTCATCTGTTAGGCTATGGTATCTTCTATTTTACAAAGTTTTAAAACTTATAAGGCTCAAATAATCTTTCTTTTATAGCTACTGGGGTTCTATCCATGGTAAAGGGTATTTCCTTAGATTGTATATTGTGAATGGGTTTTATTGTTTTATGTCTTATATTTAGTTTTTTCTTCCTTCTGAAATTTATTTACATTTATGAGGAAAGAATGGATCTGCTTTTCTTCCAGGTGGAAAGCCAGTTGTTCTGATAGCATTTGTTAAATGTCAGTTTTTCACTGAAATAAAATTCTTCCTTTGTCAATAGTAACTTCTCAATTATGTGAGATTGATTTCTGAATTGGATTTTATAGGTCTCTTTCAGCAACTGTGAAGGCTCTGAGATTTTACCTTACTGCTAAGGTAACAAGTGAGTTTATCCACAGTCTTACAGATTTAGGAAGAATGTAAATCTTGTGAGCTGGAGGCAAAGGACAGTTTATTACAATAGTAGGAGCCATAGTTCGGTAAATCCCCCCACTCCCAGGTTCTCTGAGTCACTATTCCTACAAGTTAATGCAGTAAGATCTGAGTGATACTACTTTAGTTGCATTATTTAAGGGTTGATAGTTTTATTTATTTATTTTTCACTCATGTCAAGTAAGTTGCTGATTCCCATTGTGAATTCTTTGACTCATATTTAAAGGTGTTTGATTTTCAAATAGTTGGGGGTTTCTCATTTTTATTTTTGTTACTGGTTGCCAATTTAATTCCACTGTGGTCAGATAACATACTTTGTATTATTTAAATAGTTAAAGCATCGTTGACTCTTAGTGGTTTGGATGTCTTTTTAATATGTCTCTCTTGCCTAATTGCTCTGTGTAGAATTTCTAGTACTATGTTACATAGAAGTGGCAAGAGTTGCCATCCTTGACTTATTACTGATCTTAGAAGAAAAGTTTTCAACTTTTCCTCATTTAGTATGGTGATGTTAGTTATCTGTTTGTCATATATGGCGTTTACTCTGTTGAGGTATGTTCTGTCTATACCTAATTTGTTGACAATTTTTCTCATGAAAGGATGTTGAGTTTTGGCAAATGCTTTTTCTCCATCTGTTGAGACAATCATATGATTTTTATCCTCCATTATGTTAACGTTGTGTGTATCATATTGATTTTGTGTATAGTGAATCATCCTTGCAATTCAAGGCGATCATGGTAGGTCATCCTTTTAATATGCTGTTGAATTGTGCTATTTGCTAATATCTTGTTAAGGATTTTGGAGAAAAAAGGGACGCTTTTTACACTATTGGTAGAATATAAACTGGTATAACCATTGTGGAAACCACTATGGAGATTCCTCAGAAAATTAAAAATAGAACTACCATATCATCCAGCAATCCCACTTCTGGGTATTTATCTAAGAGAAAAAAACAAAACAAAACAGTAACTCAAAAAGATATCCACACCCTCATATTTACTACAGTTTTATTTACAATAGCCAAGACATAGAAACAGTCTTTCTCCTTTCATGGATAAAGAAAATGTGGTATCAAAGAGAATATTATTGCACCTTTAAAAAAAAAAAAAAAAAGGAAATTCTGTCATTTGTGGACAGCCTGAACGAACCTAGAGGGTCACTGGGATAAGAAACTAAGGCATACACAGAGCTTGAACAAGGGTTCCCTTATCTCTGTATCCTTGCCAAAATGTTACTTCCTATCTTTTTGATAATAGCTGTTCTAGTAAGTATGAGGTGATACCTCATTGTGATTTTGATTTGCATTTCTCTGATTAGTGATGCTGAGTACTTTTTCACATACCTGTTAAACTTTATGTATTCTTTGAAAAAAATGTCTATTCAGATCCTCTGCCCACTTATTAATCAGACATTTTTGGTATGAGTTGTATTATCTATTTACATTTTTAATACTCTGGATATTGGCCCTTTATCAGACATATGGTTTGCAGATAATTTCTTCCATTCAGAAGACTGCCTTTTCCCTTCGTTGGTGGTTTCCTCTGCAGCACAGAAGCTTTTTCTGTTCGTAGTCACTTATTTCATTAGTTCAATTTGGCTTTTGTGGCCTTTGCTTTTGTTATCAAATCCAAAAAATCATGACCAAGACTAATGTCAAGAGTTGACTGCCTATGATATCTTCCAGGAGATTTATGGTTTCAGGTGTTAAGCTCAAGTCTTTCATCCATTTTGAGTTGATTTTTGTATACAGTAGAAGATAGTAGTCCCGTTTCACTCTTGTGTGTGTGTCACTGTTCAGTTTTCTCAGCATCATTTATTGAAGAGACTACTCTTTACCCATTGTATATTCTTAGTTCCTTTGTCATAAATTGACCATATATGTGTGGGTTTATTTTTGGGTTCTCTATTCTGCATTGAGCATTGTGCCTGTTTTTATGCCAGTACCATACTGATCTGATTATTATATATTTATAATATAGGTAGAAATCAGGAAGTGTGATGCCTCCAGCTTTGTTCTTCTTTCTTAAGGTTGTGTTGCCTATTCAAGGGTTTTTCATGGTTGTACAAAGAATTGTTCTATTTCTAAGAAAAATGCCGTTGAAATTTTGATAGGGATTTCAGTGATTTTTCAAATATTTTTTCCTCTTTACTCCTTAGATTGGAATATTTCCATTTATCTCTCAAAGTTTGTTATGGTAGTCATTTAGAATCTCTATGCTATTAAGACTATCCAGCAGAATTTCTATTTTATATACTGTAATTTTCAATTCTACGATTTATATTCAGTTTACTATTGTAGTTTATGAATTTATAGTAATATTTTCATCTGTTCATATGAAAAAACTTCTCTCTATTTTTGAACATGTTTATCATAGCTGCTCTGAATTAGGTGCTAATCCCAACATCAGGGTAAACTTAGAGTTGTTTTCTCTTGACTATGGGACAATTTTTTTGTTCTGAAGTATTTTTCTCCAAAGTATCTTATAAATTCCAGATTCTCAAAAGTATTATTTTGTTGATGTAAATACTAGTATTATCTTGTTTTTTAATATTTAAGGATTTTTAGGAAATTTAAATATATAGTTGATGTGTGGTATTTAAATTACAGATGTACAATACAGTGATTCACCATTTTAAAGGTTATACTCCATTTATAGTTGTTACAAAATATTTGCTAGATTCCCTGTGTTATACAAAATATCCTTGTAGTTTATTTTAAAAATAGTAGTTTGTACCTCTTAATCCTCTATTTCTCTCTTGCCTTTCCCTCCTAACTTCTCCCCACTGTGGTGGTTTAGTTGCTACGTCATGTCCAACTCTTGCAACCCCATGGACTGCAGCCTGCCAGGCTCCTCTGTCCATGGGATTCTCCAAGCAAGAATACTGGAGTGTATTGCCATTTCCTTTTCCCCACTGGTAACCACTAATTTGTTCTCTATATCTGTAAGTCTTTTTTGTTTTTTGTTGTTATAGTCATTAGCTTGTTGAATTTTTAAATAACACATATAAGTGATAATATACAGTATGCCTTTTTCTAACTATTTCACTTAGAATAATACCCTCCAGGTCCATCCATGTTGCTGCAAATGGCAAATTTTCATTCTTTTTTTTTATGGTTGAGTAGTATTTGATTGTGAGTGTGTGTGTATATATATAGATATACACCACATCTTCCTTATCTGTTCACCTGTTGATGGAAACAGGTTGCTTTCATATCTTGGCAATTGTTGATAATACTTCTGTGAACGTTGAGATGGATGTATCTTCTTGAATTAGTGTTTTTGGATTTTTTTCAGATATATACTCAGGATGCAATTGCTGGGTCATATGGTAGTTCCATTTTTAGTTTTCTGAGAACCTGCCATCCAGTTTTCCACAGTGGCTGCACCAACTTACATTCCCACCTACAATATACAAGGGTTCCCTTTTCTCCACATCTTTGTCGACATTTGTTACTTGTGTCCTTTTTGATAATAGCCATTCTGACAAATGTAAGGTGATATCTCATTGTAGTTTTGATTTGCAATTCCCTGAGTGATATTGAACATCTTTTCATGTGTTTGTTGGGCATCTGTATGTCTTCTATGGAAAAATGTCTATTAAGGTTTTCTGCCCATTTTTTAATCAGTTTTTTCTTCTTCTGACACTGAGTTATTATATTTTGGATATTAATTCCTCTTCAGTCATATCATTTGCAAATATTTTCTCCCATCCAGTAGGTTATAATTTGTTTGGTCAATGGATTCCCTTACTGTGCAAAAGCTTTTAAGTTTAATTAGGTCCTATTTGTTTTTGCTTTTATTTCCTTTGTTTTAGGAGACAGATTTAAAAAAATAATGCTATGCTTTATGTCAGAGTTCTGTGAAAAATACCACTGGTATTTTGATAGGGATTGCATTGAATTTGTCAATTGCCTTAGGTAGTGTGGTTATTTTAACAGTATTAATTATTTAATTCTGAGGATATAGTATATCTTTCCATCTGTTTCTATCATCTTCAGTTTCATTGATCAGTGTCTTAGTTTGAGGAGTACAGGTCTTTTGCCTCCTTAGGTAAGTTTATTCCTGGTTATCTTATTTTTGATGCAATGGTAGATGGAATTTCTTTAATTTCTTCTGATGTTTTTGCCTTTTTCAATGTCAAGTAATTTTTTTATTCTATAATGGGCACTGTT
The DNA here is from genome assembly GCA_024291935.2 of Okapia johnstoni. Classification (NCBI taxonomy): domain Eukaryota; kingdom Metazoa; phylum Chordata; class Mammalia; order Artiodactyla; family Giraffidae; genus Okapia; species Okapia johnstoni. Next base: position 12,984,602 of record CM044324.1, read on the forward strand.
GTTGATAGATGGTTGGGGGTTCTGAATTTTGTTGTCTTTCAATGTATAATCTTGACTTTTGTCCTAGTAGGCACTATAATGTAATTGAGTTGCGGCTCCCGACTCTGTGACCTTTCTGGTGACCAAGTTGCCGAAATTTCCTCTCAGTTTTTAAGCTTCCACCAGTTTATTTCACCTGGTGCCATGAAGTCACCTTGTAGATCAAGGATCAGAGAAGGATTTGGGTAGAGTCTTTAAACAGGGTTTAGTCCCTCTTCTTCATAGCTCTTTGTTGGGGTGTTTCTCTCAGACCTGAACTCCATCTTCTGATTTCATGCTGTACTGAGCTGCTCAGACTGGAAAGTACTCTTACAGAAAAATCTGTGTGAATTTAAATTTCACCCACTGCAGTTATTCTCTTTTCAAAAGTCTTTTCTTCCTAAATCCTGAAAGTTTTGCTCACTTCCTAGTACCTTAACTTATAATGATTGTTTTTATTTACATTTTGTCTGGAGTTTATAATTGTTATCCATGGGAGAGTCATCCACTCTGTCATTACGGGGAGAAGAATCTGTGCTGACTCTTAATATGCTGGAGTAATCGTAAATTAAGAAATCTTTCTTCAGGTATCTTGGGAAGGAAATGCCAAAACACCTTTTCAAGCCACAAATGATTATTTTTTTAAGTGAACGATCTATCAAACACTAAGTGTTTTTGGTTTGCAACTCATCCAGTTCACACTGTGAAATAAATCAATCGTAATATTCTAGTTGTTGCCTAATGCAATTTCTCCTAAACACACAATAAATACTATGTGCTTGTTTTTTTTAAGTCAACAAAGGCTGATCAACTTGTTTGTACCAAAGCTGAACCTTGTGAATGAGTACTTATTTATCAATGTCTAGATTTATATGTAAACATGGAAGTTCATTGATTAATAAAAACATGTGTAAAAAGCGTATCAGTGGTAACATGGACTTTGGAGCTTTAGCATTAGTGTGTGGAAAAATGTTTTGTGTTATTGGAACTATTTATATGGAAACTGGCAATGAGTATAGGTAAAAGTTACTCAAAACACCAGGTTAAAATGACCAGACATTTCCTTTCTCAGGTCACTGAAGGCAATTAAAGCTTGGCTACAATGGATGAATGACACTGGTTCAAAGCGAACATTTGTTCTCTTTTAAATCGTATTTTTTTCTTCACCTTTGTTGCCAAGAAGGCTATAAAATTTATGAAATGGGTTTCATACTGTGTATTTGTTAAAAACAAACAAATCAGAGCAAAGTCATTATGTACTTTTCCTTATGACAAAATATGCTATTGTAGGTTGTGGAAGAGAAGCAAAAAGAGCAAATTTCAATGTTTGAGGCATATCTGGTAATGAATTTGTAGGGAATTCAGTTCACTTGAGTTGCTCAGTCCAGTTCAGTTGCTCATTCATGTCCGACTCTTTGCGTCCCCATGGACTGGGGTCAACTGCGACCCCATGCCAGGCCTCCCTGTCCATCACCAACTCCTGGAGTTTATTCAAACTCATGTCCATTGAGTTGGTGATGCCATCCAACCATCTCATCCCCTGTCATCCCCTTCTCCTCCTGCCTTCAATCTTTCCCAGCTTCAGGGACTTTTCAAATGAGTCAGTTCTTTGCATCAGGTGGCCAAAGTAGTGGAGTTTCAGCTTCAGCATCAGCACTTCCAATGAATATTCAGGGTTGATTTCCTTGAGGATGGACTGGTTGGATCTCCTTGCTGTCCAAGGGATTCTCAAGAGTCTTCTCCAACACCACAGTTCAAAAGTATCTTTTCTTCCAAAGAGCAAGCATCTTTTTAATTTCATGGCTGCAGTCACGATCTTCTGTGATTTTGGAGCCCCCCAAAATAAAGTCTGTCACTGTTTCCACTGTTTCCCCATCTATTTGCCATGAAGTGATGGGATCAGATGCCATGATCTTAGTTTTCTGAATGCTGAGTTTTAAGCCAACTTTTTCACTCTCCTCTTTTACTTTCATCAAGAGACTCTTTAGTTCTTCTTCACTTTCTGCCATAAGGGTGAGTGTCATCTGCATATCTGAGGTTATTGATATTTCTCCCAGCAATCTTGATTCCAGCTTGTGACTCATCCAGTCCAGCATTTCTCATGATGTATTCTGCATATAAGTTAAATAATCAGGGTGACCATATACAGCCTTGATGTGCTCCTTTCCCAATTTGGAACCAGTCTGTTTTTTCATGTCCAGTTCTAACTGTTGCCTCTTGACCTGCATACAGATTTCTCAGGAGGCAGGTCAGGTGGTCTGGTATTCCAATCTCTTGAATTTTCCACAGTTTGTTGTGATCTACACAGTCAAACACGTTGGCATAGTCAAGCAGAAATAGATGTTTTTCTGGTACTCTCTTGCTTTTTCGATGATCCGGTGGATGTTGGCAATTTGATCTCTGGTTCCCCTGCTTTTTCTAAAACCAGCTTGAACATCTCGAATTTCATGATTCACATATTGTTGAAGCCTGGCTTGGAGAATTTTGAGCATTACTTTAGTGTGTGAGATGTGTGCAATTGTGCAGTAGTTTGAGCATTCTTTGGCATTGCCTTTCTTTGGGATTAGAATGAAAACTGACCTTTTCCAGCCCTGTGGCCACTGCTGAGTTTTCCACATTTGCTGGCATATTGAGTGCAGCACTTTCACAGCATCATCTTTTAGGATTTGAAGTAGCTCAGCTGGAATTCCATCACCTCCACTTGCCTTGTTCATAGTGATGCTTCCTAAGGCCCACTTGACTCCGCATGCCAGGATGTCTGGCTCTAGGTGAGTGATCACACCATCGTGATTATCTGGGTCTTGAAGATCTTTTTTGTATAGTTCTTCTGTGTATTCTTGCCACCTCTAATTAATAATCATTATTCTTAAGAATTTGCATGCCTTTTTGTGAGGTGTCTTAAAGTGACTTTTTGTGATTGGTTAGACAAGACTCTGAGTACTTTAGAGATAGAATTGTTTCATACTTCTTTGTACTCTAGTATCTAATATCACAGTGCCTGACTCACAATAAGTAGACAAAAAGTATCTATTTTCCAAATAATGTTTTTTTATATAAATATATTTTTCAAGCAAGGAAGAATAATTTAGGCCATTGGATTTTTATCATTTCTATCACTTTACACATTATTTTTATGCCATATAATTTTTGTATGAACAGTTCAATTCTAAATAAATTTCCTCTTAAAGATATCATAATTTATTGCAAAATAAAAAACTTTATTCTTTAAGTAACATTCTAACATACCTCAGGTGAACTTACAGATGTTTAAGCTGGATTTAGAGAAGGCGGAGGAACCAGAGATCAAATTGCCAACATCCGTTGGATCATAGAAAAAGCAAGAGAGTACCAGAAAAACATCTACTTTTTATTTATTGATTACACCAAAGCTTTTGACTGTGTGGACCACAACAAACTGTGGAACATTCTTCAAGATATAGGAATACCAGACCACCTGACCTGCCTCCTGAGAAATCTGTATGCAGGTCAAGAAGCAACAGTTAGAACTGGACATGGAACAACAGACTGTTTCCAAATCGGGAAAGGAGTACATCAAGGCTGTATATTGTCACCCTGCTTGTTTAACTTATATGCAGAGTACATCATGTGAAATGGTGGGCTGGATGAAGCACAAGCTGGGATCAAGATTGTTGGGAGAAATATCAGTAACCTTAGATACTCAGATGACAGCACCCTTATGGCAGAAAGTGAAGAGGAACTGAAGAGCCTCTTGATGAAAGTGAAAGAGGAGAGTGAAAAAGTTGGCTTAAAACTCAACATTCAGAAAACAAAGATTATGGCATCTGGTCCCATCACTTCATGGGAAATAGATGGGGAAACAATGGAAACAGTGACAGACTTTATTTTCTTGGGCTCCAAAATCATAGCAGATGTTGACTGCAGCCATGAAATTAAAAGACTCTTGCTCCTTGGAAGAAAAGCTATGACCAACCTAGACAGCATATTAAAAAGCAGTGACATTACTTGACTGACAAACTTTTGTCTAATCAAAGCTATTTTTTTCCAGTAGTCATGGGTGGAAGTGCGTGTTGGACTGTTAAGAAGGCTGGGCGCCAAAGAATTGATGGTTTAGAATATGGTGCTGAAGAAAACTCTTGAGAGTCCCTTGGACTGCAAGGATATCAAACCAGTCAATCCTAAAGGAAATCAACCCTGAATATTCATCTGAAGGACTGAAGCTGATTCTCCATTACTTTGGCTCCTGATGTGAAGAACTGACTCATTGGAAAAGACCCTGATGCTGGGAAAGATTGAAGTTAGGAGGAAAAGGGGATGACAGAGGATGAGGTGGTTGGATGGCATCACCGACTTGATGGCCATGAGTTTGAACAAGCTCTGAGAGTTGGTGATGGACAGGGAGGCCCGGCATGTTGCAGTCCATGGGGTTGCAGAGTTGGACACGACTGAGCTACTGAATTGAACGTACTAAACTTAAAACCAAGATTTCTGCTTTGAAAATGAAGCACATTTTCAAATTTAAAAATTCAAGCATAGCTAAGGAAGCTATTGTTTAAAGGGAAAAATGATTAGGTTTGAGAAACTTAAGGTGATGGGTATACTTTCTGGTTGTTTTCCTATTTGAAATTCCTAGTGTGTAGTAGGAAATCAATAAATGTTGCATTAAATTGTTGGAGAGTGAGTGTAGGGTTATTAAGATATGTTATTAAAATAATAAATGTGATCTTAATATTTCTTAGCTGATAAACTGTCAATTAGAGAAACTCATTGAATAAGAGTTGCATGTTTCTTCTGTTGTGCTTAGTCGCTTCAGTTATGTCCGACTCTGTGAGACCCTATGGACTCCAGCCCACCAGGCTCCTCTGTCCATGGGGTTTCTCCAGGCAAGAATACTGAAGTGGATTAGTATGCCTTTCTTCAGGGGATCTTTCCAACCGACGGATCAAACCCAGGTTTCCCACATTGCAGGCAGACTCTACCATCTGAGCGAGCAGGGAAACTCTGACTCATTGGAAAAGACCCTGATGCTGGGAAAGATTGAAGGCAGGAGGAGAATGGGGACGACAGAGGATGAGATGGTTGGATGGCATCACAGACTCGATGGTCATGAGTTTGAGCAAGCTCTGGGAGTTGGTGATGGACAGGGAAGCCTGCTATGTTGCAGTCCATGGTGTTGCAAAAAGTTGGACACAACTGAGTGAGTGAACTGACTGATTGCATACTCCATCAGAATTTTCAAATATAATGTTAACTCTCAGTGATCCATCTAAGTATATTTATTGTCCCCTATTTTTTTTTCAGAATTTTATTATATATGGTAAATTGTTTTGATTTGTTGTTTGTTGACTGTTCCTGGCAGCTTTTATAGTGTGTTGAAGAGTTGAGTGTTTTTGCAGTTGTTCTGATTGACAAGAATTTTGTTTGAATTTTGTTTGTGTCAGTGAGTGGATACCCACCCAAGACTTATTTTAGCAAAAGACCCCTCCCCACCATGTTCCTTGTCTTCTCATCACCTAATAGGTACTGGGATGGTTATGAATATGAAGATAAGTTGTTTGAAATGTAGCATATTGAGCAATTGCCCTTTATTCCTGACCTTATTCTTTTTTTGACCTTGCATTCTTCCATTCATATTGACAGAATTTCTATGAAATATTGACAATAAGAATAACTTATTTGTAATACAGTTGACACTTTTCCACTTTCTTCGTCATATACTGACTACCCAGCTGAATTGCTCTATTTCATGTTATCAGTCAGTAGTGTCCACTCAGAGAAAAGAAGCCACTTTGGATATTTGAGTAGAGAGGGATTTAATGTTGACATCATTACAGTGATGCTGATCAGGCTGGAAGGAGAAGGAGGAGAAGTGTTGCTGTCTCTCTGCTGGAGCCCAAGATTCCCCCCTTGACACCTGTAGCTGTTGAAACCTCACAGCTGTTGGAGAACTGTTTTCTTCCTTATTTTGGATTTGGTGATATTAAAAAAAAAACTTTGTTAGAATATGTAGGTCAATAAAAGTGAACTGCACTTAATATGAGTTATGAGTTATTGAGTATAAAATCAAGTTAATGAAACCACTTCCATGAGTATCTGCTGGTGTAATACTATGACTGATGGCCCCATTAGCTTTTGAATTCCTACATGGAAGGTCCCTATGTTTATTCAGTGTTTGTTTAACTGACTGAAGGAATTTGTGTTTTGTGACTTCATAAAGTGTTTTTGAAACAGGGAATAGGTAGGTAATTAAATTTTACTACCCTTTTCACTCAGTCTTGGAAAACTGATTAATTTTTATACCACATTTCTTTCTAAGGATTTCAGGGAGAAACTGATGAGGTTGATGGGATCAGGATGTGTCTGATAATTCATACTTAAAAGTATAATATTGTGCTAAGTGTAATAGACTATGTTACATGAAACTTCTATTTGAATATTTGAATTAAATATTTGAATATGAAGGTAAAATCATAAAGTATTCAGTTTCAGATATTTTGTTGCTACTTGTGGAATGAAATTTTAAAGTACTGAATAAATTCTATATAATGGAGAAGGGACTGGCAAACCATTTCAGTATTCTTGCATTGAGAACCCTATGAACAGTATGAAAAGGCAAAAAGGACACTGAAAGATGAACTTCCCAGGTCGGTAGGTGCCCAACATGCTACTGGAGATCAGTGGAGAAATAACTACAGAAAGAAGGAAGAGATGGGCCCAAAACAGAAACAACACCCAGTTGTGGATGGGACTGGTGATAGAAGCAACATTTGATGCTGTAAAGAGCAATATTGCATAGGAACCTGGAATGTTAGGCCCATTAATCAAGGCAAATTGGAGGTGGTCAAATAGGAGGTGACAAGACTGAACATAGACATTCTAGGAATCAGTGAACTAAGATGGACTGTAATGCTGCTGCTAAGTCGCTTCAGTTGTGTCCAACTCTGTGCGACCCCATAGACGACAGCCCACCAGGCTCCCCTGTCCCTGGGATTCTCCAGGCAAGAACACTGGAGTGGGTTGCCATTTCCTTCTCCAATGCATGAAAGTGAAAAGCGAAAGGGAAGTCGCTCAGTCGTATCCGACTCCTAGCGACCCCATGGACTGCAGCCTACCAGGCTCCTCCATCCATGGGATTTTCCAGGCAAGAGTACTGAAGTGGGGTGCCATTGCCTTCTCCTATGGACGGGAATGGGTGAATTTAACTCAGATGACCATTATATCTACTACTGTGGGCAAGAATACCTTAGAAGAAATGGAGTAGCCATCATGGTCAAAAAAAGAGTCCGAAATACAGTACTTGGATGCAGTCTCAAAAACTACAGAATGATCTCTGTTCATTTCCAAAGCAAACTGTTCAATATCACGGTAATCCAAGTCTATGTCCCGACCAGTAACGCTGAAGAAGGTGAGGTTGAACAGTTCTATGAAGACCTAAAAGACCTTCTAGAACTGACACCCAAAAAGATGTCCTTTTCATCCCAATGTCATAGGGGACTGGAATGCAAAAGTAGGAAGTCAAGAAACACCTGGAGTAAAAGGCAAATTTGGCCTTGGAGTACAGACTGAAGCAGGGCAAAAACTAATAGAGTTCTGCCAAGAGAACGCACTGGTCATAGCAAACACCCTCTTCCAACAACACAAGAGAAGACTCTACACATGGACATCACCAGATGGTCAGCACCAAAATCAGATTGATTATATTCTTTGCAGCCAAAGATGGAGAAGCTCTATACAGTCAGCAAAAACAAGACCGGGAGCTGACTATGGCTCAGATCATGAACTGCTTATTGCCAAATTCAGACTGAAATTGAAGAAAGTAGGGAAAACCACTAGACCATTCAGGTATGACCTAAATCAAATCCCTTATGATTATGCAGTGGAAGTGAGAAATAGATTTAAGGGACTAGATGTGATAGAGTGCCTGATGAACTATGGACAGAGGTTCGTGACATTGTACAGGAGACAGGGATCAAGATCATCCCCATGGAAAAGAAATGCAAAAAAGCAAAATGGCTGTCTGAGGAGGCCTTACAGATAGCTGGGAAAAGAAGAGAAATGAAAAGCAAAGGAGAAAAGGAAAGATATTCCCATCTGAATGCAGAGTTCCATTCAGATATTCCATCTGAATGCAGAATATCAAAGAGAGATAAGAAAGCCTTCCTCAGTGATCAGTGCAAAGAAATAGAGAACAGCAGATTGGGAAAGACTAGAGATCTCTTCAAGAAAATTAGAGATACCAAGGGAACATTTCATGCAAAAATGGGCTCAACAAAGGACAGAAATGGTATGGACCTAACAGAAGCAGAAGATATTAAGAAGAGGTGGCAAGAATACACAGAAGAACTGTACAAAAAAGATCTTCTTGACCCAGATAATCACGATGGTGTGATCACTCACCTAGAGCCAGACATCCTGGAATGTGAAGTCAAGTGGGCCTTAGAAAGCATCACTACGAACAAAGCTAATGGAGGTGATGGAATTCCAATTGAGCTCTTTCAAATCCTGAAAGATGATGCTGTGAAAGTGCTGCACTCTATATGCCAGCAAATGTGGAAAACTCAGCAGTGGCCACAGGACTGGAAAAGGTCCGTTTTCATCCCAATCCCAAAGAAAGGCAATGCCAAAGAATGCTCAAACTACCACACAATTGCACTCATCTCACATGCTAGTAAAGTAATGCTCAAAATTCTCCAAGCCAGGCTTCAGCAATACATGAACCATGAACTGCCAGATGTTCAAGCTGGTTTTAGAAAAGGCAGAGGAACCAGAGATCAAATTGCCAACATCCTCTGGATCATCGAAAAAGCAAGAGAGTACCAGAAAAACATCTATTTCTGCTTTATTGGCTATGCCAAAGCCTTTGGCTGTGTGGATCACAATAAACTGTGGAAAATTCTGAAGGAGACGGGAATACCAGACCATCTGACCTGTCTCTTGAGAAACCTGTATGCAGGTCAGGAAGCAAGCACAGTTTAGAACTGATAAAGCAAAATAAGTAACAATTCCATGTTTTAATGAAACCTTTACAAATTTGCAACTTTTACAAATTTAAATTGATTCTTGAAAGTTATTTTTATCTCCAGGGATTAAAAATCCCACTTCTAAATGAGATATTTTAGAAATGGTACCCTTTAGTTATTTTCATAAGTGCGTTAAATATTGTCAGTTCAGTCTCTTCTCCAGTTTTACATTAAACTGTCAACTTACTTTTGCAAAATCATTTCCTTCTATTCCTCTCCTTTATAGTATATAGTGCATGAAAAGCTCCATAAAACTATCTAGACTGAAATGAAAACATGTGAGAGCTTGTGCACATTATAAGAATACAGGAATATCATGTATGTTTTGGACATATGGCATTATTAAGCATGTGTTTTTGTCATAGAATAGTTGGAATAAAATTATGAATCGTTTCAAATGAGGTAAAAGATTATACAGTTCTTTATGCAGAAAATATCACGTTTCTCTTACTTTATTGTCTCATTTGGTTTTAGATGAAGGATGTCAGATCGTATAATGAGGAAACCCATTCTCATTTTCACCAAGACTGCTCAAATTTAATACATGTGCTTCAAGCTTTAGTATTCTTCTAAGCATTAATAATAATCTCCTATGTTTCTATTTTGTTTGTCACATGTGGGAAGGGCATTTTGAAGCTTAAAAATTAGCTCTGCTAAACTGTAACAATACTAGTTGAAATTATTATAATTTATGATATTTAAAGTTGTAATTTTCTATTTCTAATTTTTTTTTTAATTTTTCAGTTATTGGAATCATTTGAGGTAGCACCCAAAAACTCTCTCATAAAACATTTCTAACAAATTTGTAAATTCTTTTTTCATAATCAAATAACATAATGAAATACATGTTTAGGTCTAGGCTTGAGAGGATTTTTTTTCTTCCAATATAATCAATTGAAAGTAAATCATTCAGTACTTATATTCTTCATGTCTTTGTAGACATTGAGAAAAATAATAGGATCAGCCTCATCTAAATGTCTTTTGTATTCTGCATCTATGTGGGATTTACTCAATGAATTACTTAAGGCTAATGTAAAATTATATTTTATTTATTGCCTCCCCAAATAGTACACACACAGACACACATGTATGTGCACACACAAAACACATGAACTATCTTGTCAGCCCACACTTATTATACTTAAAGGAAAAATAAAGTATAAAGTAGCAATAGTGGTGCAATGAAATGGGAAAGAGAATTAAAGGATCAGATTTTACAGAAGTGCCCTTTCTGGAAATAAGACATAGCAGCAGGGTTTCAAATAAGTCCAAAGAGAAATAGAATGGCAATTTACTTAATGCCATGTTAAGATAAAGATTTAAAATTTATATTTCTTAAAAGGACATAACTTGATTCTCCACGTTTAAGAACATAAAGCCGTCATTTATTTACCTGGAAATGTGTGCAGGAAGCAAAATGGCTGCCAAGAAGAATTACCTTGAGATCAAATCAACGAAACAGTATGTCTTCAATGTTTTCTGTCATACTAGGCGCTCAGAAATGCAAAATAAGATGAATAATTTAATTGTTTAAAGAATAAGCATAAGAAATTAAAGTACAAAATGACATTTTAGGGAGTATGGGGCCAATACGACTAGGAACCTTGGTGTTTACTTGAAAGATAAGCCCTGTTAGGCTAGGCAGTAGATAGAGAGTTCCAGGCACACAGGTGAAGAAAAGACATAGGCATGCAAATGAATGTTAGATGTGTGGATAGGACTGGAAAAAAAGGTCTAATGACACTCAAGCCCTTAGCATTTCATTTGTTGTTGTTCAATTGCTCAGTCTTGTCTGACTGTTTGTGACCCCATGGACTGCAGCATACCAGGCTTCCCTGTCCTTCATTATCTCCTGGAGCTTGCTCAAACTCATGACCATTGAGTTGGTGATGCCATCCAACCATCTCATCCTCTGTCACCCCTTCTCCTGCCCTCAATTGTCCCCAGTATCAGGGTCTTTTCCAGTGAGTTGGCTCTTCGCATCAGGTGGCCAAAGTATTGGAGCTTCAGCTTCAGCATCAGTCCTTCCAATGAATATTCAGAGTTGATTTCCTTTAGGATTGACTGGTTTGACCTCCTTGCAGTCCAAGGGACTCTCAAGAGTCTTCTCCAGCACCACAGTTTGAAAGCATCAATTCTTTGGTTCTCAGCCTTCTTTATGTTCCCAACTCTCACATCTGTACCTGACTACTGGAAAAGCCAAAGCTTTGACTAATATGGACCTTTGTCAGCAAAGTGATGTCTCTGATTTTTAATACGCTGTCTAGGTTGATCATAGCTTTTCTTCCAAGGAGCAAGTGTCTTCTAATTTCAAGGCTGCAGTCACCCTACACAGTGATTTTGGAGCCCAAGAAAATAAAATCTGTCACTGTTTCCACTTTTTCCTTAACTGTCTTGTCGTGAAATGATGGGACCATATGCCATGATCTTAGCTTTTTTGCATCTAGTATATTTTTTAATTAATTACTTTAATTGGAGGCTAATTACTTTACAATATTGTAGTGGTTTTTGCTGTACATTGACATGAATCAGCCATGAGTGGACATGTGTCCCACATACTGCACCCCCCTCCCACCGCCCTCCCCATCCCATCCCTCAGGGTCATCCCAGTGCACCGGCCCTGAGTGCCCTGTCTCATGCATCAAACCTGGACTGGCGATCTATTTCACATATGATAATATACATGTTTCAATGCTATTCTCTCAAATCATCCCACCCTTGCCTTCTCCCACAGAGTCCAAAAGTCTGTTCTTTATCTCTGTGTCTCTTTTGCTGTCTCGCATGTAGGGTCATCATTACCATCTTTCTAAATTCCACATATATGCATTAATATAGTGTATTGGTGTTTTTCTTTCTGAATTACTTCGCTCTGTATAATAGCCTCCAGTTTCATCCACCTCATTAGAACTGATTCATATGCATTCTTTTTAATAACTGAGTAATATTCCATTGTGTATATGTACCACAGCTTTCTTATCCATTCATCTGCCAGTGGACATCTAGGTTGCTTCCATGTCCTAGCTATTGTAAACAGTACTGTGATGAACATTGGGGTACATGTGTCTCTTTCAATTCTGGTTTCCTCAGTGTGTATGCCCAGCAGTGGGATTGCTGGGTCATATGGCAGTTCTATTTCCATTTTTTTAAGGAATCCCCTGATTTAGTTGAAAAGTTCAGCCCTAGAGATAAAAGTTGATGAATGGGACATGGTTTGGTTCACCTACTAATAAAGGAGACGAACTGTTGTCCAGAAAACTGATCGTGAGAGATGGTCAAGGCGAGGGAAAGATGCTGAAACTGCACAGAGACTGACATTCATGAGGGCATATTTATGCAGTGAGAAAACATTCAAGTATTTATAAAGACCCCCTTTCAATTAATTCATCAATCTTTATGCTGTAGTAACCCCCCCAAAAAAACATACAATGATAGCTTAAAACGTCCAGGGGTACTTCCTGGTTTGTTGTTATTTGATAAGAAATGAGGAAAATCTGCAGCTTTTCTCTTCTACTAGAAGTTGTCAGAGATGTGCTTTTTATTTGCAGTGCTGGGACATTTTGCCATCACTTCCTCTTCCTAGTTTTTCTGCCTTGAGCCCAGATTTCCTTTAACAGCAGAAATACTTCTACCTGATAGAATCCAGTTCTTTGATTTTCTATGATGAGTCTTTATTTTAAAGTGACTATAATGCAACATATTTTGTTCATTCTATCTTGCATATTTTTTAACCCCCTTTAATCATTTTACTTTTTTTCTGATTATGCATGATGCAAAGAAAAAAAAAGTGGAGGCTAAAACTCAGTGATCTCAAGATGGGATTTGGGTGGGTGTGGGCAAATTATTTGAAACCGCTGGGAAACTTTTCATTTTTGATGTCCCTAAATGTTCACATCTGTTTAATGGGGAATCTGTGTTGGGCAAGTCACTTGAACTCTTGGTGGTCTTGTTTTCATTTAAGAAAGTAAGACAACTTGACTTTTAAAGTGACTTAACATTTCAGTCATTTAATAAGGACAAAACACGTCCTATTGAAAGGTCATACTGGGGTTTTGAGAGAGTCAATTCCTAGGCAGGTTGATAAGAAGTCTGGGGTCCCAGAGGAGGAGAAAGCGGTCTGGGGCTCTTGAAGCAGAGATAGGGGTCTGGAATTCTCAAGGAGGAAAAAGGACGAACATCTTTTTTTTCCTCTGCATTCCTCTGTCTTAGTCACATAAAACATTATTTTCTTTAAGCCTGGAACTGATAATTACACAACAAACAACTCAGTTTAAACTCTATACTAAGAATTATATAACAGCAGTGTGTCCTGCTTGAGGACAGTTTCTCCTTGCTGAAAACCTTCTGGCTAATTCTGTTATCTTAAAATGTAAATTATGGGAGTGGGTCTAGTAAGATCTTTACAATCTTGAGACATTCTTTTGATTTATTTTAATAACCAATTAAATAAGTATATAACTCCCTTTCTAACACTAGCAAAGGGGGGCACTCTCCATCCCCCTTATGATGTCTCCGTCAGAAGCTTTCTCTGACCCTTTTTATACTTTAATAAAACTCTGCTATACAAAAGCTCTTAAGTGATCAAGCCTGGTCCCTGGTCCTGAAGCTAAATCATCTTTGGAGATCATGAATCTGACATCGTTCACTGTAAACTATCAGTTTCATCACATAAATTTTTGCACAAAAATACCTGACACCCAGTACGTGTGCATGCACGTTAAGTTGCTTCAGTCATACATAGCTCTTTGCAACCGTATGAACTGTGGACTTCCAGGCCCCTCTGTCCATGGGATTCTCCAGGTAAGAGTAATGGAGTGGGCTGCCATGCCCTCCTCCAAGGGAACTTCCTGACCCAGGGATCAAATCCCCATCTCTTATGTCTCCTGCATTGGCAGGTGGGTTCATCACTGCACCACCTGGGAAGCCCATCCATAGTTTTCTGCAAATAATAAGTACTCATTCATATAAGGAGTTAATGTCATGTTTTTTTCTTGGTGTTACTGACTCCATTTGGAAAGTCAAAGTGGTATCTGTAAGCATCAATGGTACCACTGTGTCTAATGGTACATATATTAATTGTAACTGATATATTTTCATTATTGTCCCTGTTTATTTCTTTCCTCAGACTATCAGTGTCTTGTTATGTTACTGATGCCAAGAAATTTGAAAAAATCCGAGGTCTTATTTTTAAAATTTGATGGTAAATCAAACAAATTATTTACAGCTAAAAGGATTTTGGAGAAGGCAGTGGCAACCCACTCCAGTACTCTTGCCTGGAAAATCCCACGGACGGAGGAGCCTGGTAGGCTGCAGTCCATGGGGTCGCTAGGAGTCAGATACGACTGAGCTGCTTCAGTTTCACTTTTCACTTTCACGCATTGGAGAAGTAAATGGCAGCCCACTCCAGTGTTCTTGCCTGGAGAATCCCAGGGACAGGGGAGCCTGGTGGGCTACCGTCTATGGGGTCGCACAGAGTTGGACACCACTGAAGCGACTTAGCAGCAGCAGCAGCAGCAGCAAAAGGATTTTAACATCTCTCAAATTCACCTTTAAGATATAGCCAGGAAAGGTAAAGTGTACAACTGGCAGAGATTGTTCAGAGGAGTTATATGCTAGTGAATATAAGAAATTTTAATACAATAAAACCATTTTGCACACTTTACTCTGGTGATTGTTATAATTGGAGATACTGAATTTAAAGTGTGATGGAAATGTTCAATGACAGGCACTTCAACAGCCTTCTGAGTGAAAACATCCAGGCAGCCCAACCAACAATCTGTTATTTGCTCCAATCTCACTTATTTCTTTATATAGCATCGATGTCAATAATCGGATCTAAAAGTTTTTTAAGTTTACTGAAACATGTAGCTGTGTGTAAACTAATCATTTACATTAGTATTTAGCACTAGGACATTAGAAGTGTATTTTTGTTGCAGGGAGAAGCCAATTCTGACTCCATATTGGAACTATTTATTTGATTTGCTTTTCCTTGCTTTTGTTATTATAGTCAGTCATAATAGCCTGCTTCAGAGGATTCTACACCTCTGCCTGTCTGTCAAACTATAGTGCCTTTGTTTAGCTCACAGACAGATAATCTGACCCTACCCACCTGTGAAAGGCTACAAAGAAGAGGTTAGCACACCCCTTCCAAAGGCTGGCCCTTCCCAGAGATGTTTTGCTAGCCTGAAGACCCTTTTTACTTTACTTCCTCACTGCCTTTCCTTCTCCATTCTGCCTTTTGACTTAAGTTACTCATTACTTCTCTCTCAGACTGCATAAAAGAACCTGGCATCCAGACCCCACAAGATGGTTACTTTGAGACATTAGTCTGCCATTTTCTCAGTCAGCAGCTTTCTGAATAAAGTCATATTCCTTGCCTCAACATCTTATCTCTTGGATTCATTGGCCTGTTGTGTGGTGAGCAGAGCAGGTTCGGACTCAGTAACGTTTTGAGTAATCAAATAGCTTTAGGTTTTCATTAACTGAGAAAGAATGTGAAGATTCAGAGTATGACCATGACATGGCAGCCTATTCCCAAGTGAGTAATGGCCTATGTGCAAAAAGGTTTACATATTTAGCTAAAATATTTGTAAGTTTTTCTAAGTATTTAGCACACTCTCTTAAGCAATTCCTTAGATATTAGCCATACTAATTCTACTTCTATATATTTCTTAAAAAAAAAAGGTTAAGAAGTCAGGCAAAGTTGTATGGACAAAGCTTTTCGCCACGTTAGTTTTTGAAGATACAGATAAATAGATAGAAACTATGACATGAAAACTGGGTTCTCCTCTTGATGGGCATTGAGCCAAAAGGCACAGCCAAAGTAAAGAGGAGAATGAAGGATTTATCCCTTGCATCAAGTAAAGAGAACACCTGGGACTTTTCCCAAAGCAGCAAAATTGGGGAAGTTTTAAGCCCCTTCATGAAGGGACTTAGGTGGTGGTCAGAGTCCAAGCTTCAGTTGATTGAAGAGGGTGAGAAAAAGTCAGCATTAACTTAGGTGCCGTTTGATCTGGTGGTTGAGTGCTTTGGGCCAATTTTACCACTGAAACAGGACTGGGAATCTGTTGTAAAACTGCTGTCTTTGCTATTATTACTACTTCTCTTGTCTGATAAGTTTGTTTTGCCATTCTTTGTTCCCTTAAGATCACTAATTACTGAGACCTGTTCAAGGACAGGGCTTCCCTGGTGGCTCAGACAGTAAAGAAACTACCTGTGGGTTTGATCCCTGGGTCTGGAAGATACCCTGGAGAGGGGACTGCCTACCCACTCCAGTATTCTTGGCTGGAAAATTCCATGGACAAAGGAGCCTGGCAGGCTAAAGTCCATAGGGTCACAAAGAGAGTTCATTGTGTCCAGATTTAGATCACAAAATGGCTTAGGTCAAAGATGGCTTCTCTTATGTCAACAAATCCATGCCTGGTTCTCTTTTTCCAGGGACCTCCTACCCTATCTGCTTATAATACTTATATATGAAGATATAATTAAATATTCAATAATAGAAAAAGGATAACCTGTTACAGCCATAGAATAAAATTTATAAAAAAGGAGTTTTTTTACTTATATGGTAAAACACATTTTACATATAGTAAAATACAGTGTGATGTTAAATGGGAAAAGCAGAATAGAGGAATGAATCTATGACCTGACCTATTTATAAGTAGAACAGCAGATATTGATTGAAAGTAGGAAAAAATACATCATGACCAAGTGGGCTTTATCCCAGGAATGCAAGGTTTCTTTAACATCTGCAAATCAATCAATGTAATTCACCACATTAACAAATTGAAAGATAAAAACCATATGATTATCTCAATAGATGCAGAAAAAGCCTTTGACAAAATTCAACATCCATTTATGATAAAAACTCTCCAGAAAGCAGGAATAGAAGGAACATACCTCAACATAATAAAAGCTATATATGACAAACCCACAACAAACATTATCCTCAATGGTGAAAAACTGAAAGCATTTCCCCTAAAGTCAGGAACAAGGCAAGGATGCCCACTTTCACCACTACTATTCAACATAGTTTTGGAAGTTTTGGCCACAGCAATCAGAGCGGAAAAAGAAATAAAAGAAATACAGATAGGAAAAGAAGAAGTAAAACTCTCACTGTTTGCAGATGACATGATCCTCTACATAGAAAACCCTAAAGATTCTACCAGAAAACTACTAGAGCTAATCAATGAAT
This sequence comes from Okapia johnstoni, assembly GCA_024291935.2. Lineage (NCBI taxonomy): Eukaryota > Metazoa > Chordata > Mammalia > Artiodactyla > Giraffidae > Okapia > Okapia johnstoni. The sequence continues at coordinate 13,001,810 of CM044324.1, forward strand.
ATAGTAAAGTTGCAGGATACAAAATTAACACACAGAAATCCCTTGCATTCCTATACACCAATAATGAGAAAACAGAAAGAGAAAATTAAGGAAACAATACCATTCACCATTGCAACAAAAAGAATAAAATACTTAGGAATATTTCTACCTAAAGAAACAAAAGACTTATATATAGAAAACTATAAAACACTGATGAAAGAAATCAAAGAGGACACAAACAGATGGAGAAATATACTGTGTTCATGGATTGGAAGAATTAATATAGTGAAAATGAGTATACTACCCAAAGCAATCTACAGATTCAATGCAATCCCTATCAAACTACCAATGATATTTTTCACAGAACTAGAACAAATCATTTCACAATTTGTATGGAAGTATAAAAAAACCTCGAATAGCCAAAGCAATCTTGAGAAAGAAGAATGGAACTGGAGGAATCAACCTGCCTGAATTCAAGCTCTACTACAAAGCCACAGTCATCAAGACAGTGTGGTACTGGCACAAGGATAGAAATATAGATCAATGGAACAAAATAGAAAGCCCAGAGATAAACCCACGCACCTATGGGCACCTTATCTTCGACAAAGGAGGCAAGAGTATACAATGGAGAACAGACAATCTCTTTAACAAGTGGTGCTGGGAAAACTGGTCAACCACTTGTAAAAGAATGAAACTAGAACACTTCCTAACACCATACACAAAAATAAACTCAAAATGGATTAAAGATCTAAATGTAAGACCAGAAACTATAAAACTCCTAGAGGAAAACATAGGCAAAACACTCTCCGACATAAATCACAGCAGGATCCTCCATGACCCACCCCCCAGAATATTGGAAATAAAAGCAAAAATAAACAAATGGGACCTAATCAAAATTAAAAGCTTTTGCACAACAAAGGAAACTATAAGCAAGGTGAAAAAGACAGCCTTCAGAATGGGAGAAAATAATAGCAAACGAAGCAACAGACAATTAATCTCAAAAATATACAAGCAACTCCTGCAGCTGAATTCCAGAAAAATAAACGACCCAATCAAAAAATGGGCCAAAGAACTAAACAGACATTTCTCCAAAGAAGACATACAGATGGCTAACAAACACATGAAAAGATGCTCAACATCACTCATTATTAGAGAAATGCAAATCAAAACCACAATGAGGTACCATTACACACCAGTCAGAATGGCCGCTATCCAAAAGTCTACAAGCAATAAATGCTGGAGAGGGTGTGGAGAAAAGGGAACCCTCTTACACTGTTGGTGGGAATGCAAACTAGTACAGCCACTATGGAGAACAGTGTGGAGATTCCTTAAAAAACTGGGAATAGAACTGCCATATGACCCAGCAATCCCACTGCTAGGCATATACACCGAGGAAACCAGAATTGAAAGAGATGCGTGTACCCCAATGTTCATCGCAGCACTGTTTACAATAGCCAGGACATGGAAGCAACCTAGATGTCCATCGGCAGACGAATGGATAAGGAAGCTGTGGTACATATACACAATGGAATATTACTCAGCCATTAAAAAGAATACATTTGAATCCGTTCTATTGAGATGGATGAAACTGGAGCCCATTATACAGAGTGAAGTGAGCCAGAAAGAAAAGCACCAATACAGTATACTAATGCATGTATATGGAATTTGAAAGATGGTAATGGTAACCCTATATGTGAGACAGAATAAGAGACACAGATGCATAGAACAGTCCTGTGGACTCTGAGGGAGAAGGTGAGGGTTGGACGTTCTGGGACAATAACATTGAAACATGTATATTGTCATATGTGAAGCAGAACACCATTCCATGTTCTATGCATGGGACGGATGCTCAGGGATGGAGCGTTGGGATGACACTGAGGGATGGGAGGGGGAGGGAGGTGGGAGGAGGGTTTGGGAGGGGGAGCACATGTGAACCCATGGCTGATTCATGTCGATGTATGGCAAAAACTACTACAATATTGTAAAGTAATTAGCCCCCAACTAAAATAAAAAAAAAAAAAAAAAAAACAGAGTAGTTGGCTCTGGGGGATACTAAAGGTGATTTTAATGTTATCCTTTGTAGCTTACACAGTTCCCACAATGATTATTTTGTATTTACTTCATTAACTTTTATTTATAGTTTACTTTATTAGAGCATTTTAGAACATTTGTGTTCAGATTTTTGTGGCAAAGTAAGTTTTTAACTTACTTGAGTAGATATCTAGAAGAGCAATTAATGGATTATTTTTATTGTTAATGAAATCTAACATTCACTTTTTTTTCATGAATCATGCTTTTGTTATCTAAAAAGTCATTGTGAAACTCAACATCTCTTAGATTTTCCTACTGCCTTATCTTCTAGAAGATTTATAGTTTTTGCATTTCACATTTAGGTTTATGATCCATTTTTGAGTTAATTTTTGTGAAAGGTGTAAGATAGATACTTCCAAGGGCTTGAAGTACAGTATAGTTGATTTGCAATGTTGTATTCATTTCAGGTGTACAACATGACAGTATTTTTATAGACTATACTTCGTTTAATGTTATTGTTAAATACTCTTCTGCATAACATCATTGTATCTTTGTTTTATATCTAGTAGTTTGTATCTTTTAATTCTGTGTCAATAAATTTTTCTGCTATGTGGGCGTCCATTTGTTCCAAAACTATTTGTTAGAAAGACTCTTTTTTTCCATTGAATTGCTTTTGTTCTTTTGTCAAAGATCAGTTGACTATATTTGCATATGTTGATTCTGGGCTATCTATTCTGATCTGTTGATCTGTTTGTCTGTTTTTCTGGCTAGCTGCACTGTCCTGATGACTGTAGATTTATAGTAATTCTTGATGTCAGGCAGAGCCTGTCCTCCAACTTTGTCCTCTGTTTCAACCTTGTATTTTCATTTGCGCTCTCAAGACATTAACCATTGTACTTTATACTTCCCATCTGATAATCCCCAAATCTCTGCCATATCTAAGTCTGCTTCTGATGCTTGCTTTACATCTTTAGCATGTGTTTTCTTATCTATAGCATACCTTGTAATATTTTGTGGAAAGGTGGACATGATGAACTGGATAAAATAAACAGGTAAATGGGCCTTTAGTTTGAGGTTTTATGTTTACGTGGATAGAAGTTAAGGTGTGTTTACTTTTTGTGGTAGCTAGAGGTCTCAGAGGCCAAGATCTTCTCTGGTGGCCTTGTTATCTCCTCTGTTGTCTTTGGATTTCTCTAGAAACTTCTCAAATGGGGTCTGAGGTTTCTATTTCTTGGAGCTGTTATTCTCTGCTATCATACAGGTGTCTGATGGTGTCTCTGGACTGTAAACTTTCATAGATGCTTGTCAGCCATCCACACCCCCCACACGCTCTTAGGAGACACAGGAATGCTAGAGGAGGCTAGAGTTGGTTAAATTCTGGTGGAATCCACCAGCTACTGGCTCCAACAGTAGTTCCTGTTCCTGGTATACTGTGATCACCTGTGTTTGCCTCTGTCTCTAGTTTTTGGGGTGACCTCAACTGATGATTTTAAGTATACATAAAGTCAATAGTCAGACGTTTTAGTAGGCTTTTAAAAATGTGTGCCCAGTATGCCCAGGTAGTGTAGAACACTACCTTCTCAGGTTTTTCTAGGTGCACCAGCTTGTTGAATGCATAGTATCAGAGTCTTTCACACAAATATGTGTATGGTTTGTTTATTATTGATATGTTTACAACAGTTTTAAATAGGAAAAAATGGAACTTTGGGGTCCACTTAAGTATATAGTTTCAATATTTTGAAACATGTTGGAGACAGAGATCCATTCAGTTGCAAAGATCCTAGAAAGTTACACACATTTATTCAATTTTTAACTATTTCACAAACATTAGTTGAATCTCTGTTCATGTGAGATCCTGCATGTCTAGAAGTGAACACCACAGATAGGTTGTTGGCCTTCTTGGGACCTACATTGTCGTGGGGTCTGGCTTTGATGGTTTCCTCTTCTCCACCATTATGAAGAGCTCCCTCTGGGAAGGGCTGAGGCAAAAGTGGCAGGAGGGGTTGTTTTCACTAAATTCTCTTCTGCTCACTTTTTCCTCCTGACTATACCATAGGATCCACAGAATTAAAAGAAAGTACAGCAACATAGAATATTAAATTATTTAAAAACTGATTAAATTCCTTTTCCCTTCCCATCCTTTGTCCCAACTTTTGGCAAAACCCCCAGTCCTGAGTGAACCCAATTATTCCCCTCCCCCAGGCTTGCAGTCAAGCTGACGAGTTTTGCTGAATAAAACCAAATAGGCTTAGATCACGAACGACTTCCTTATGGATTAATTTAATTAGGAATTGTGAGTATGCAGTTTGCTTGGCAACTCAGCAGACTTACTTAAACTGTACATTGCAACAGTTTTTTAAATCACCTTTTCTGTTTGATTGCTTTGAGATCCACACATTTCTCTTTTGTGCTTTTCTAGCCACTATTTCTTAGTTTCCTTTATTGACTTCTCCTTTTCTCCCCCCGCCAAGTCCATTAAAGAGGGAAACTCTTCAGTGCTTTGTCCTTAGTCCTCTTTTTACCCATTGCTTCACTTACTCTACAGCAGCAATTTACAAATTATACCCTCTACCTTGAGCCATCCTGTGAATTCCATACTAACATGCTATGCCATGGCCTACTTGTCATCTCCTTTGGTAATTAAACGGGCTTTCCTGGTGGCTCAGACATTAAAGAATCTACTTGTGATGCAGGAGACCCAGGTTCAATCCCTAGGTCAGGAAGATCCCTGGGAGAAAGGAGTGGCCACCCACTCTAGTTTTCTTGCTGGGAGAATTCCATGGACAGAGGAGCTTGGTGGGCTACGGTCCATGGGGTTGCAGAGAGTCAGACACGACTGAGTGACTAACACTTTCATTTTGGTAATTAAACATTGATATCTGAAATGGAAGTCATTTTTCTCATCTACTTCATCTCTCTCTGCTTCTCATTGTCAGCTCACTCATTCAGTATGTAGTGGTGGAATCTATACAACTGCTCATACCAGACATCTGGATTATCTTAATAAATTTTTTTTAATTACCTCTAGTATACCAGTACCTTCAGGGTATGGCACATATACATCTGTGAGGGGTAGGTCATTTTAGTGTTCTACCCAGGAGACTCTGGAGGTACAAAGAGACCAAATCAGTTGCATATGACCAGCAGAGGAGATGCTCTTTTGTTCATCTGTTTCATGGCAGATGCAGTTGGAGATCACATGTGCACCTGTGAATATATCCCACAGGAGAAAGAGCCACCTGAGAACCTGAAAACATGGGCCACACTAGAGGGCCCATGATATTGAATCTAAACATAACCCTAAAAGCCTTGCCTTTTTATCAAATCCCTTCTTTCCTAGAAAGGGTTAGAAACAACTCAGGGTGGGGATAGAAGCCGAGCTGGAAAGAGAGAGGCTGACTGAAGCAATTGTGCAGTTGAATATATGTGGAAAAGGAGAGAAATTAAGAAGATCCTGTTTATTATCCTGTATGTTACATGTTAACAGTCTCCAACATCTGATGATTTCACCGAAGTGTGTTAAGATCTTTTACACCTGTTCTTGCTGTTGCTTACACTCTAGTTGAAACCAGCAACATCTCTACCTGTCTTCTGCAGTAATCTATTTCTCATCAGTATTTTCATTTATTTTTAGAGTTTGAAGCAAGGGTCTGTTTATTCACCTGGGCTCTTACAATGAATCCATGTCTCCTGGATGCTTATGTTGAATGCAGGAATTCTTACATGGAATTTGGTCATGGTGAAATCTATAAACCAAGTATAGGACTTTCTGAAAGTATTGCATTTTAATCCGATGCACACAAAACCTAGAATTACTTCAGGCTATAATTTGTAAGTAATATTATATAATAACATTTTGAACCATGAAAGCACTTTTTGGACAAGATAATATATTTGGCCTTTGACTTGTAAGGAGAGTAAGTATTATTTCTTGGTTATGAACGTTTTGCCTTTTCGTTACTTTTTTGCAATGATTTCTTAATGTGTCTTCTCTCCTCAACACTTGTTCTCCTCTAGTCCAGGTCTTGACAGTCATGGTGCTCAGATAGAAAGTAACCTGGATCTCGTGACTTCCCTGAATGAAACCCTACAGCATTTTCACTTTGATTGTAGAATATAGACAAAAATCTTTATGGCACATCAATGTTGCATGAATTGGCTTCTGTCTTCTTCTCCAGCCCCATGTTAAGCAACTCATTTCCTGGTTGGCAAGCTTTGGAGCCTTTGGACTTACTGCTCCACTGTGAGGCTTTTGCACCTGCATTTAGTCTGGTGAACTCTTACAAATCCTTCATTACATTTGGGAAATCTAACCCTAACTTTCCTTACCTCAAAATGCCCTTCTTCCTCTCACTCCTCCCACATTAGACTAAGTCAGTTTTTCTGTGCCTTATGTTCCTTTATTCCTTGAAAGTATATGCTTCATAGAGGAGCTCCATATACTGTGCAATGCCTCCTACCTCTTGACTGTGATCCTCCTGAGGGCAGAGGCAGCATCTGTTACCACTGCATGTCTAGTGCCAAGTCCACGAGAGAACACAGTGAATGCTTAAGCAAAGGATACTGTTAGCAAATTCCAAGAGCACTGCTTGTGATTCTTAAGCAGAACAAAAGATTCCGGTAACAGACCTCTTTTTTAAATAATAAAGGTAAAATTGCATATTATAAAATTCACCATTTTAAAATATACATTTCGATGACGTTTAATGCATTAATAATATTGGGCAAACATAACACCTCTTAAATTGCAGGGTTTTTTTTGTCCTTCAAGAAGAATACACATACCTATTAAGTAGTCACTCCCCATTCTCTCTTGGTCCCATCCCCTAGCAATCACTAACCTGGTATCTATCTTTCTAGATTTGCCTATTCTGGATATTTCCTATAAGAAGAATCATGCAGTGTGTGTCACTGTGCCTGGCTTTATTTTTTTTTTTTTTTACTTAGCATGATGGTCATCCATGTGGTATATATTAGTACTTCATTTCTTTTTATGTCTGAATAATCCATTTTGTACATATACCATGATTTATTTAGCCATCAGATTTAAGGGCAGAAATATCTCCCTCATCAATCTGAAGTAGTTACACATCTTTAGGAAGATAATTTGGTTCTAGACAGCCCAAAGGGCTTCCCTAGTGGTTCAAATGATAAAGAATCTGCCTGCAACGTGGGTGACCTGGGTTGGGAAAATCCCCTGGAGGAGGACATGACAACCTACTCCAGTATTCTTTCCTGGAGAATCCCAATGGACAGAGGAACCCGGCAGGCTACAGTCCATCAGGTTGCAAAGAGGCAGACACTACTGAGTGACTAAGCACAGACAGCCTAAAAATTTTTACCTGTTTATTGGAAGACAGTAGATGAATCATTGAATTTTATATTCCATTGGTGGTTCTTGCAGAAATACTGTGTTCAAACATCCAATTTAAATTGATTTGATGAATGTTGCAATACCACAATATTCTAGAACAGGCATTGGCATACCATGACCTAAAGGCCAAATCTGGCTCACATCTGTCTTTCTAAAGTTTTATTGAAACACAGTTACATTCATCATACTACAGCAGTAGAACTGAGTAGCTGTGACTGACTGCTTGGCCATAAATACCTGCAATATCTCCTATCTGATTCTTAACAAAAAAAGTTGGTAGACAATCTGCTCTCAAATCATGAAATCCATATAGAATTACTTTTCTGGCAGGATCTCATTGGCTTGCACATCACCAAAGGAAAAGCTCAATTTACGTGAGCTTTGAAGTTTTTTCTCACCAGACCCTGGAATAGGGACTAGATTTTGTTTCTCCTATTGATGGGAATTTTGTTAATTGTAAAAGGAAAGTGAAAGTCGCTCAGTCGTGTCCAACTCTTTGTGACCCCATGGACTATAGAGTCCATGGAATTCTCCAGGCCAGAATATGGGAGTGGGTAGCCTTTCCCTTCTCCAGGGGATCTTCCCAACCCAGGGATCGAACCCAGGTCTACCACATTGCAGGTGAATTCTTTACCAGCTGAGCCACAATGGAAGCCCAAGAATACTGGAGTGGGTAGCCTCTCCCTTCTCTAGCAGATCTTCCCAACCCAGGAATCAAACCGGGGTCTCCTGCATTGCAGGCAGATTCAGGAACAGAATTTTAATCTGATGAGACCATCCAAGATGTGGTAAGATAGTGCAATACCTTTTAGGATGTATTGAAAGCATGGGAAACCAGAATTAGGGAGAATTTGGTCAGAATAATTTATCAACTGGAGTTTTGAAAGAAAAAATTTCTGTGCTATAAGTATATAAAGTTAAGAACTACAATTTTTAGTTTAGAAAGAAACAAGATGGTTCTAACAAAGAAAACACTTTGGGATTTGGTTATAGATCATAATTTTTGAATGAAATCTTCAACTACTGGAGGCTTTCCTAGCTCACCTCTGTCTCCTGTTGATTCTGGAGGGAAAGATTCTAAAGCCAAAGGCCTACATTTCCCCCCCATTTTTGTTCAATTATTTTTTAACACATTGTCTAAATGTCATCCATATAGACAAAAGAAGCAAATAGTTCTTATTTTTTTCTTGGACTTGAGTAGAATTGTTCTATTATTGCCTTTTCAATATTTTGTTTCATGATAGAAAAAATTTTCATTCCTGGAGGTGTCTGATGTGGTATTTTTTGAAGATTTTTCTTGGAGAACAGAAATATTAAGGTCCTAGAACAATTGAATTTGTGTTCTAGCTAAACTTTGTCTGTAAGATTAGTTTCCAGAATCTTTAACTCCATAAACTCAAACTTATAAAGCCAGAAATAAAATCTCAATATTTCTATCAGGCTATATTAAAGATCTGGTCTTCAGCTAGGGCTAAACATTCAGTTGTATTATTTTTTCTGAACGTACTTCATACTAGTAGAAGACAGTGCTATATGGTCATAGCAGCTACATGATTGTTTGAATAATTCCTTTTCCTGTTTAATTTTTGCGCTTAAACAAAGGAGTATCATTTTATAGGCAACTTTCAGTTCCAAGCAGATGATTATATAATTTGTGTTTTCATGTTTCTCCCTTTTCATTGTTACTCTTTTGTATGTCTCTTGTTTCCACTAGTAAAGATTATCAAAAATGAAGAAAATTAAATGACATGAGTTTCTGTCTCTTTTTAAAAAATTCTTAGAAGAAAGTTAAAATAGATTACTGTGATTATGCTACTTATATGTGAAAGTAATCAAGAGTGGCCAATAAGTTTCTAATTGAAAAGCTAATATAAGGATAAATTTGAATTATTTCTATTTTTTCCTTACAACGGACTCAGAAGTACATTTCCTACATTTATTACATTCTGATATTATTACAAATTCTGATAGTCTAAACTTGAAAAGTAAAATTGTATTGATATTTTTGGAAATTAATCTCTTAATCATCCTTTAGTTAGGTATGAGTTTAAAATGATACTGCTGTCATACTCAATTTATGTTTCCTTGGGCCCCAGTTGATTACTTTGGCTAGTTGTCTTCATCCTGTGATCTGTGACTTGCATCACTTCCTTCTAATTATCTATAGGTTGTTCTTCCTGTATAAGCTATCTCCAACTTCTGTGGTCATTCTGGGTTTCTTAGCCAGTATCATACTTCATTCATAGTGGGAAGATAAAATTTTCTAATTAATTCCTATATTACCTCTTAGTAGATGATTTCATTATCATCAGTATTAGAATTCATAGAAGTATGTGTTTTCAAAGTACTGATTGAAACAGGCCTGTATTAATTGTAAGGAACAGAAATCAACATGACAAACCTTAAGTTTTTTTATGAGAAAGATAAAGGTTATCAGGGAGCTCTCAAACGAATAGAAATTTGGAGAACTGGTAGATTCATAATGAATAGAGACAAGGACATGTCTGGTAGCAGCAATTATATATACCTTAGACAAGGTGGGAACTAAAAGAAAACTCAGAAATAGAAAAAAGGCAGAGATAGAAGGCAAACCAAAGGGAAGGCAGGTGTCTATTTTCCATAACCCTGTTTGTTGTTGTTTAGTTGCTAAGTCATGTCCGACTCTTTTGAGAGCCCATGGACTGTAACCCTCCAGGCTCCTCTGTCCATGAAATTTCCCAGGCAAGGATACTGAAGTGGGTTGCTATTTCCTTCTCTAGGGGATATTCCTGACTGACGAAATGAACCTTTGTCTCCTGCATTGGCAGGTGGATTCTTTACCACTGAGCCACCACAGAAAACAATGACTTCAACTTACTCCTCTGTTCCTAAACCTGAGTGACATCTTTCCCTTTCTATGGCCCCTGTCTCTAAATTAAAATGTTCTTGGTCTTCGAAGGTGCCTCCAGCTCCACTCATTCTGTAAATGTACAGCCATGAACCATCTCCACATTCTCTCGACGAATCCTTTGCTTCTGCTTTCCAAATTTCTTAACACTACCTTGAAAAAGTTCCAACTCTCCTTTTTCTCTGGCCTTGGGCATACAGCCAGTATTACAAGCCTGTCCCTCCTGCTTTTACTCCATCAACAAAACCGTTTTTGGACCATTCGCTTGTGAATTATCTTTTGTCTGACATCCAGGTTGTCACCATCAATCAATTTACTAAATATTTGTTAAGTTGAGAATGAAATATCAAGGTCTAGCTCCACAACCCGATTCTGCAATTTCCCGATATAAGCTCACCTCCACCAGATTTCTTATGGGAGCTGCCAATTTGGTAATTTTATTTAACTTCTCATAATATATCCTAAGTTAAACCAAGGCCCACATCTTGCTACACTTACAGGTGGATTCCAGTTTTTCTCCCCAAATTCCTCAAATCTTTAAGAAACACTGGGTACATGACTTTACTGACTTTTTTTTTGAAAAGTTAATTGATTTATTCTAATTGGAGGCTAATTACTTTATAATATTATAGTGGTTTTTGCCATACATTCACATGAATTAGCTATGGGTGTACATGTGTTCCCCATTCTGAACCCCCCTCCCACCTCCTTCCCCATCCCATCCCTCAGGGTTGTCCCAGTGCACCGGTCCTGAGCACCCTGTCTCATGCATTGAACCTGGACTGGTGATCTAGTTCACATATGGTAATATACATGTTTCAATGCTATTCTCTCAAATCATCCCACCCTTGCCTTCTCCCACAGAGTCCAAAAGTCTGTTCTTTATATCTGTGTCTCTTTTGCTGTCTTGCATGTAGGGTCATCGTTACCATCTTTCTAAATTCCATATATATGCATTAATATAGTGTATTGGTGTTTTTCTTTCTGAATTACTTCACTCTGTATAATAGGGTCCAGTTTCATCCACCTCACTACAACTGATTCAAATGCATTCTTTTTAATAGCTGAGTAATATTCCATTGTGTATATGTACCACAGCTTCCTTATCCATTCATCTGCCAATGGACATCTAGGTTGCTTCCATGTCCTAGCTATTGTAAACAGTACTGTGATGAACATTGGGGTACATGTGTCTCTTTCAATTCTGGTTTCCTCAGTGTGTTTGCCCAGCAGTGGGATTGCTGGGTCATATGGAAGTTCTATTTCCAGTTTTTTTTTAATTTTTTTAAATTTTAAAAAAAAATATTTTAGTTGGAGGCTAATTACTTTACAATATTGTAGTGGTTTTTGCCATACATTGACATGAATCAGCCATGGGTTTACATGTGTTCCCCATCCTGAACCCCACTCCCACCTCCCTCCTCACCCCATCCCTCTGGGTCATCCCATTGCACCAGCCCTAAGCACTTGTCTCATGCATCGACCCTGGACTGGCGTTCTGTTTCCCATATGATAATATACATGTTTCAATGCTATTCTCTCAGATTGTCCCACCCTCGCCTTCTCCCTCAGAGTCCATAAGACTGTTCTATGCATCTGTGTCTCTTTTTCTGTCTCACATATAAGGCTATTGTTACCACCTTTCAAATTCCATATATATGCATTAGTATACTGTATTGGTGTTTTTCTTTCTGGCTTACTTCACTCTGTATAATGGGCTCCAGTTTCATCCATCTCAATTGAACCGATTCGAATGTATTCTTTTTAATGACTGAGTAATATTCCATTGTGTATATATACCACAGCTTCCTTATCCATTCGTCTATTGATGGACATCTAGGTTGCTTCCATGTCCTGGCTATTATAAACAGTGCTGTGATGAACATTGGGGTACACGTGTCTCTTTCAATTCTGGTTTCCTTGGTGTGTATGCCCAGCAGTGGGATTGCTGGGTCATATGGCAGTTCTATTTCCAGTTTTTTTAAGGAATCTCCACACTCTTCTCCATAGTGGCTGTGTTAGTTTGCATTCCCACCAACAATGTAAGAGGGTTCCCTTTTCTCCACACCCTCTCCAGCATTTATTGCTTGTAGACTTTTGGATAGCAGCCATTCTGACAGGCGTGAAATGGTACCTCATTGTGGTTTTGATTTGCATTTCTCTGATAATGAGTGATGTTGAGCATCTTCTCATGTGTTTGTTAGCCATCTGTATGTCTTCTTTGGAGAAATTTCTATTTAGTTCTTTGGCCCATTTTTTGATTGGGTCGTTTATTTTTCTGGAATTGAGCTGCATGAGCTGCTTGTATATTTTTTGAGATCAAGTGTTTGTCAGTTGCTTTGTTTGCTATCATTTTCTCCCATTCTGAAGGCTCCCTTTTCACCTTGCTTATAGTTTCCTTCATTGTGCAAAAGCTTTTAATTTTAATTAGGTCCCATTTGTTTATTTTTGCTTTTATTTCCATTACTCTGAGAGGTGGGTCATAGAGGATCCTGCCGTGATTTATGTCAGAGAGTGTTTTGCCTATGTTTTCCTCTAGGAGTTTTATAATTTCTGGTCTTACATTGAGATCTTTAATCCATTTTAAGTTTATTTTTGTGTATGGTGTTAGAAAAAAATCAAAGATGACACAAATAGATGGAGAAATATACAGTGTTCATGGATCAGAAGAATCAATATAGTGAAAATGAGTATACTACCCAAAGCAATCTATAGATTCAATGCAATCCCTAGCAAGCTACCCACAGTACTTTTCAGAGAACTAGAACAAATAACCTCACAATTTGTATGGAAATACAAAAAAACCTCGAATAGCCAAAACAATCTTGAGAAAGAAGAATGGAAGCAGAGGAACCAACCTGCCTGACTTCAGACTATACTACAAAGCTACAGTCATCAAGACAGTATGGTACTGGCACAAAGATAGAAATATAGATGTGGAACAAATATGGAACAAAATAGAAAGCCCAGAGATAAATCCACGCACCTATGGACACCTTATCTTTGATGAAGGAGGCAAGAATATACAATGGAGAGAAGACAATCTCTTTAACAAGTGGTGCCGGGAAAACTGGTCCACCACTTGTAAAAGAATGAAACTGACTTTTTTTTTTTTCAAAAAAACATTAATTTGGATATCTGTTGGGCAGGGATGAAGGCAAGGACTAAGAGATGCTCTCTAAAATTACAGAGGAAGAAGCAATCTTCTCTGAGCTGTTCATGGCTCTATTGAAGTGAAAAAAATTGTGCAGACTTTCAGAATAAATTCTTCCTTTTAGGTACTCCAAGATTAACTAGCACCAGTGTTGTAGGATGAACGTTATTTAGTACACATTGAGACAAATTCAACTGGAACTTCCATGTGGTAGAAAAAATGTGAAATGTGATGCTAATTTACTTATGGCCTTACCGCACAGCTTGTGGAATCTCAGTTCCAGGGAATGAATCATGGTCCTTGGCAGTGAAAGCATCAAGTCGTAACCACTGGACCGTTGAAGGAGTTCCCCCAAACTCCTTTTGTTTTTTTGCTGTGCTGGTGCAGCATGTGAAATCTTAGTTCCCTGACCAAGGATTGAACCCATGCCCCTGCAGTGGAAGTGCAGAGTCCTAACTACTAGACTGCCAGGAAATTCCCCTTAATGTGATATTTAAATGGTGGATTGAACTGAAATCAAAATAGAATTAGAACCAGAAAACTAGGGGAAACCCCAGTTCTGGTTGTGTGATCACAGATCAGTCACAGATCTCTTCTGGCTAGGTTAGTTTTCTAAAACAACTTCTACTTTATTTCTTCATGGTAATTTACCCTATTCCTAATTTAACTTAAGAGCTCTATGCTCAAGTTGTGAGATCTACTTCTTACAACTTGACACATTATTTGTCTGATTGGATATTATTTTTCCTCCTAAGATGCCTCCTTTATAATGTGTACAAAATATGTGTCATTTAGTTTTATTTTCTAATTTTGTGTCTGGTCCATTGCTGCCATGGGAATCAAGACTTCATTTTTATAATTTAAGCTGAGCAAGAAACCCTGGATTCTGGAGGAATCCTATATACCCTTCATGAGATCCTTTATCTTTGAGGCAAATATGCTGTATCAGTAATTGTGTGAGATCTGGGTTCAGTTCAGTTCAGTCTCTCAGTTGTGTCCGACTCTTTGTGACCCCTTGAACCACAGCACACCAGGCCTCCCTGTCCATCACCAACTCCTGGAGTCCACTCAAACCCATGTCCATCGAGTCGATGATGCCATCCAACCATCTCATCCTCTGTCTTCCCCATCTCCTCCTGCCCTCAATCTTTTCCAGCATCAGGGTCTTTTCAAATGAGTCAGCTCTTCGCATGAGGTGGCCAATGTATTGGAGTTTCAGCTTCAACATCAGTCCTTCCAATGAACACCCAGGACTGATCTCCTTTAGGATGGACTGGTTGAATCTCCTTGCAGTCCAAGGGACTCTCAAGAGTCTTCTCCAACACCACAGTTCAAAAGCATCAATTCTTTGGCACTCAGCTTTCTTCACCATCCAACTCTCACATCCATACACGACCACTGGAAAAACCATAGCCTTGACTAGATGGACCTTTGTTGGCAAAGTAATGTCTCTGTTTTTTGTTTGCAAATTTCCCATATGGTGATTTTATTATATCATTTTTTTTCTGTCATTGTGTGTAGTGGCTGTTGTACTGGAATTTGTGTGTCAAATGCCCACACCTTAAATATAAGTGCATTTAGACTTCTTCCCTACATCCACAAATGCCTGTGAAACACCTAACTTGTTTCAGGCTACATGCTGACATATAGTGGTGAGCATTATAGAAAGAGTTCATGCTTTTAAGAACTAATTATCTAATGAGAAAGATACACATTAGCCAAAGTCATTCAATGAACAGTTGTTTCATCACAAAGTCGTGTCCAACTCTTTGCAACTCCACAGACGGCAGCATGCCAGGATTTGCTGTCCTTCACCATCTCCCAGAGTTTGCTCACACTCACATCCATTGAATCGGTGATGACATCCAACTGTCTCATCCTGTCACCCCCTTCTCCTCCTGCCCTCAATCTTTCCCAGCATTAAGATCTTTTCTAATGAGTCAGCTCTTTTTATCAGGTGTCCAAATATTGGAACTTCAGCATCAGTCCTTCCAATGTGTCTGATCTCCTTTAGGATGGACTGGTTGGATCTCCTTGCAGTCCAAGGGACTCTCAAGAGTCTTCTCCAGCACAAGAGTTCAAAAGCATCAATTCTCCAGTGCTCAGCCTCCTTTATGGTCCAACTCTCACATCCATACATGGCTCCTGGAAGAACCATAGCTTTGACTATATGAACCTTTGCCAGCAAAGTCATGTCTCTGCTTTGTAGTATACTATCTAAGTTTGTCATAGGTTTTCTTCCAAGAAGTAAGTGTCTTTTATTTTATTTTTTTAATAAATTTATTTATTTTAGTTGGGGGCTAATTACTTTACAATATTGTAGTGGTTTTTGCCATACATTGACATGAACCAGCCGTGGGTTTACATGTGTTCCCCATCCTGAACCCTCCTCCCACCTCCCTCCCCATCCCATCCCTCTGGGTCATCCATTGCCCCAGCCCTGAGCATTTCTCTCATGCATCGAACCTGGAATGATGTTCTGTTTCACATATGATAATATCCATGTTTCATTGCTATTCTCTCAGAACATCCCACCCTCACCTTCTCCCTCAGAGTCCCTAAGACTGTTCTATGCATCTGTGTCTCTTATTCTGTCTCTCATATAGGGTTATCGTTACCATCTTTCAAATTCCATATATATGCATTAGTATACTGTATTGGTGTTTTTCTTTCCGGCTTACTTCACTCTATATAATGGGCTCCAGTTTCATCCATCTCAATAGAACTGATTCAAATGTATTCTTTTTAATGGCTGAGTAATATTCCATTGTGTATATGTACCACAGCTTCCTTATCCATTTGTCTGCTGATGGACATCTAGGTTGCTTCCATGTCCTGGCTATTGTAAACAGTGCTGCGATGAACATTGGTGTACACGTGTCTCTTTCAATTCTGGTTTCCTCGGGGTGTATGCCCAGCAGTGGGATTGCTGGGTCATATGGCAGTTCTATTCCCAGTTTTTTAAGGAATCTCCACACTATTCTCCATAGTGGCTGTACTAGTTTGCATTCCCACCAACAGTGTAAGAGGGTTCCCTTTTCTCCACACCCTCTCCAGCATTTATTGCTCATAGACTTTTGGATAGCAGCCATTCTGACTGGTGTCAGAATGGCTGCTATCCAAAAGTAAGTGTCTTTTAATTTCGTGGCTGCACAGTTGCAAACTATAATTGAAGAAAAACTGCCAAATGCTTAGAAGGTAAATTGCAGATAGACTTTCCTTCATCATCTACACAGTGGTTACCTTTTGATACCAAGATAGGCCAGGTTCCTGTGGTTTTGAGTTTTCACACAGACTATTTGGTCTATTATCCTTCAGAACTTAGCTTAAAATCATTGCCATCCAGAACATATATACATCTAGAACATGTAAGTCCCTCAAGTACATTTCACATTATCCTTATCCTCCTCCTTAGCATCTATCTAAATAGAATTAATCGTTTACTGGTATCAGTGCTTATAACTATGTTTCATTCTCCCATTGGCCTGTACTGTGACCATCCTGTCCATGTATAGCCCTAGTGCCTAGAAAGAAAACATGATAGTAGATAAATGTTTTTGTTAAAGCATATTGGCTATGGTGACTGTTGCTCTTTTCCTAAGATACAAAATGAAGCGTTTCATGTATCATTGTGGTTGTTGTTCAGTATCCATTCTATCCTTCTCCTTTCATACAATAGTCAGGGGTGTTTAAGGTGATCCCTTGAGTGTGGACCCCAACTTCAAGGAGAGGATACCTTCTAATCTATGCCATTGGATAGTTTGATCACTCACTGAAGTGATAGGTTCAGAACTGGAAAGCTTCAGCTGGTTATTATTTTTTTTTAATTGAAGTACAGTTGATTCACAATGTGTTGTTTCAGGTGTGTGGCACAGTGATTCAGTTTTACAGACACACATATAATTTTTTTTTCTGATTCTTTTCCCTTATAGGTTATTATAAAAAATTGAGTATAGTTCCCTGTGCTATACAGTAGGTTCTTGTTGCTTATCTATTTTATATTTGGGAGTGCATATATGTTAATGCCATCGTCCTAATTTATGCTTCCCCTTCCCTTTTTCCTGCAGTAACCATAAGTTTGTTTTCTTTGTTTGTGGGTCTATTTCTGTTTTGTAAGTAAGTTAACTTGTATCTTTTTTTCCCTTCAGATTTCATATACAAGACATATCATATGATACTTGTCTTTGGCTTACTTTACTTAGTATGATAATCTCTAGGTACATCCATGTTGCCACAAATGCCATTATTTTATTTTTTTTATGGTTGAGTAATACTCCATTGTATTTATATATACCACATCTTTTCCATTCATCTGTTGATGGGTATTTAAGTTGCTTCTGTGTCTTGGCTATTGTAAATAGAGGCTTATTAGTTCATGACATTCTCTTGGCCAGGCATAGGGGAGAGTTTATGATCTAATCTGAAACTAGAAGCTTCAAATACAGATGTGTCAGACACTTCAAGGACAGAATCTTCTTCCTTCTCTGTCTATTCTAGAATACAGGTGTAGGGTCAAGGAGAATACAGGCAGAACTAAGTAACTTGCCTTCAGTCTTCAGTTACATAGCCAGAACATGGCAGAACCAAGATTAGTAGCCAAGTCTTTATAAATGGACATTCAAGCTGTTTATAATTTTCTCACTACAAGTATTTTTAAGAAGAGGCCTTTGAGTATGAAACTTTTTATGTATGAGATTATTTACTTAGGATTTTTGTTACAGGTGAATTTAGTGGCTCACAGGATAAGAAAACATTTTAAAATGTCTGTTGGCAGTGAGTATCAACTTGTTTTTCAAAAGGGCTATATAAATTTCTTCCACTCAGCAATCTATAAGGTTACTTGTTCCATTATTTTTGGCTGTATATTGGCTCCTGGGCTTGCTTGAAGTCCCCCTAGTCTATATAGCTTCTTATTCTGCCTCTTTAATATGCCTGTAAATGCAATGACTATGAAAAAGAGTGAAGAGGCTTCTAGTTTTCTTTTTCTTCTATGCTGCTAATTTAGAATTATTTATGATGTACTAAATACACTTGACATAAAAGTAAGTTTTTTTTTTTAAACATAATTAGGTGGCCATATCAGTTCAGTTCAGTCGCTCAGTCATGTCTGACTCTTTGCAACCCCATGAATTGCAGCACTCCAGGCCTCTCTGTCCATCACCAATTCCCGGAGTCTACCCAAACCCATGTCCATCGAGTCAGTGATGCCATCCAACCATCTCATCCTCTGTGGTCCCCTTCTCCTCCTTCCCCCAATCCTACCCAGCATTAGGGTATTTTCCAATGAGTCAATTCTTCGCATGAGGTGGCAAAAGTATTGGAGTTTCAGCTTCAACATCAGTCCTTCCAATGAACACCCAGGATTGATCTCCTTTAGGATGGATTGATCGGATCTCCTTGCAGTCCAAGGGACTCTCAAGAGTCTTCTCCAACACCACAGTTCAAAAGCATCAATTTTTTGGCGCTCAGCTTTCTTCACCATCCAACTGTCACGTCCATACATGACCACTGGAAAAACCATAGCCTTGACTAGATGGACTTTTGTTGGCAAAGTAATGTCTCTGCTTTTCAATATGCTGTCTAGGTTGACCATAACCTTCCTTCCAAGGAGTAAGCGTCTTTTAATTTCATGGCTGCAATCACCATCAGCAGTGATTTTGGAGCCCAAAAAAATAAAGTCTGACACTGTTTCTGCTATAAATCATATTTGGAAAGGTATTGTGAAAGAGACTTTGCTTACCCATCAAAACATAATTATCCCACTGATTTATCAAATTAGTATCTTCTACCCTGTGTGATTGGTAATTCCAATTAGAGTCCAAAATAGCAGAGAGGTAAGACATTATTAAAAAGTTAAATTAATTTAATCTTGTTGGCTAATGCTCCTTAAATAGGGAAGAAGAGAATAGAGAAGACTTCCCCAGAAGGGATAAGATTTAATTGTATTTGACTGTAGATTCTCAGCCATTAACCCTGAAACTCTGGGGAGCCATTTGAGGAGGTGGAACCCCCAGGGTTCAGGCCCAAGTATGACTATGTGGAGGGTCAGGACTTGGGTCAGAGGACAGCAACCTTCTGAGCAGAATGTCCCAAACCCATGTGACACTATGTTACCTTGAAAAAAACTATCTGAAGGATATGATCTTTATATTTTAAATCTAAATTTCATTTTCCTCATTTTATTAAATTATCCTCTATTCTTTCTTCCTCTTGGTAATGCAAGCTATTTTCATCTAGTAGCCTTCAATTAGTAGACTTTGAAGATCTTTATGATCCCATTCCAGTCTTTCATTAGTTAACTTCCCTAATCTGTTGATATTAATTACTAATTGTCTTTCCTTGAGTATTTCCAATTTTGTCTTTTATATTTATTTGTATTTATTGTGTATTAAGCAGTTTCAGACATGGGTGTTAGTTTAGACAATGTATCCCACAACAGAAATGTGTCCTATGGATATAATTTATTTATTTATTTGGCAGCAGCAAGTGGCATGAGGGATCTTAGTTCCCTGACCAGGGATTGAACCAGTGCCCCCTGCACCGGAAGCATGAAGTCTTAATCATTCTGGACCACCAGCGAAGTACCTGGATATATTTTAAAGTAAGATCTATTTGTGTGGAGTGGTTTGTTGCAGAATTATTGATAATACAGAATTTTCAAAAAGATTAAACAAGGGATAAGGGGAAATGGTTACAGAAGCTATTAAATCAACTGATGGAATATTTGAAGAAATTCTAGGTACTTGGCAACATGAAATTCTATGTAAGCCATCATGATAACTATAAAACTGTGTGAATATGGATGAGAATATTCAAAGGAAGACAAAAAATGTACAAGTGTTAGTTTGGTTGTTCTAAAGTCATCATTGTGTATTCTTAATTGTTCTAAGGTTGAAGTAGTTTATAGAAAGGTATGATCTATTGAGATATGGCCTTAATCCTCCAGGAGCTCAGTTTATAATGTAGTTGCAGGAAGATAATACACGTGTGCATAGAAAGATAACTGAAGCTCTAAGACCTCATATGATAAGAGTTGATTGAAAACCCTTGACAGTAAGAATTTTAGTTCTAGCATTTTTTTCTATCCTGGCATTTCCATCTAATGAGAGATTGGAGAGATGGTCAATTCAGATTCCATCAGATGCAGAAACGTATTACATAAAGAAAAGAATCCCTAATGCATTACTCTTTCATTTCCAGCTCATTTATTTTCCATCTACAAATCCATTTGGTGCTTCTATTACACACTGAATGATTTTCCAATTTAAAATATATTCATTGATATTTTTACTTTTTTTAATTATAAAAAGGAATACTCTTTAGGATAAGACAATGTTCATCACTAATTAATTTAAAAAATATATTCCACTTAATTCTTGTGAAGTTTACATTTGCATAGGGAATTGGGGACATTGTGATTCAGTCCTATTTCTGAATAATTGTAAACGAATTATTCTTGAGGAAGTATGATTATAATCATTTTCAGTTCAGTTCAGTAACTCAGTCGTGTCCAACTCTTTGTGACCCCATGAACTGCAGCACGCCAGGCCTCCCTGTCTATCACCAACTCCCGGAATTTACCCAAACTCATGTCCATTGAGTCGGTGATGCCATCCAACCATCTCATCCTGTCGACCCCTTCTCCTCCTGCCCTCAATCTTTCCCAGCATCAGGGTCTTTTCCAATGAGTCAGTTCTTTGCATCAGCTGGCCAAAGTATTCAAGTTTCAGCTTCAGCATCAGTCCTTCCAATGAACACCCAGGACTGTACGGAGGGCTAATTTTCAAATATGCCCCTGCTGCAAAGTTTGGTATCTTATGACTGTGTATGGTGAGACCAGAGGCTAATCGATCAAGATCCTAGCCTATTTCCACATGGTCAGGTTAAGTCTGGAAATATGCTGATAGCCTGCACCCTGTCCTGAGGACCTCACCAATTCTATAGGTTGAATTGTGTGCTTCCCAAATTCATATGTTGAACCCATAGCCCTAGTGTATTTATAGGCTATTGGGAGATAATTTTGTTTAGATGAGGTCGTGAGGGTGGGTCCACAGGATGGGATTAAGGCCCTTAGGAGAAAAAGATGAGAGTTTCCTCTCTCCTTTTTGCTATCAAATCAGGTCCTGCTACTCAAAAATCAATACTCAAGAAAGACAAATATTGGTAGGAAAGGAAGGTTGCTTTTTGTCAGAAGGCTGGCAATCTGGGGAGATAGTGGACTCAGTGTCCCCCCACAAAAACCATTTCCTGGTCTGCTCAGCCATGAAAGTTTTAAAGAGAAAAAGAGAAGTAAACTTTGAGATAGGAGGTCAGAGTTGTCAACATCCCCCCACTGAGGACAGGCTTGTTGACTCTTGTTGATCTTCCTCTAGACGTTATCTTGTTCAGTTTGTCCATGAGATGACTGACAGAAAACTGGGAAAGAGATCTTGTTATCTATTAATTATTCTTCATTTCGTCTACTTTGATTTATGGAAAGAACCAACAAGTTAGGCACAGTTCAGTTCAGTTTAGTTGCTCAGTCATATCCAATTCTTTGTGACCCCATGGACTGGTGTACACCAGGCCTCCCTGTCCATCAACAACTCCTGGAGTTTACTCAAACTCATGTCCATTGAGTCGATGACGCCATCCAACCATCTCATCCTCTGTCGGCCCCTTCTTCTCTTGCCTTCAATCTTTCCCAGCATCAGGGTCTTTTCCAATGAGTCAGTTCTTCGCATCAGGTGGCTAAAGTATTGGAGTTTCAGCTTCAACATCAGTCCTTCCAATGAATGTTCAGTACTGATTTCCTTTAGTATGATTGGTTGGATCTCCTTGCAGTCCAAAGGACTCTCAAGAGTCTTCAACAACACACTTCAAAAGCATCAATTCTTCGGCGCTCAGCTTTCTTTGTAGTCCAACTCTCATATCCATACATGACTACTGGAAAAACCATAGCATTGACTAGATGGACCTTTGTTGGCAAAGTAATGTCTCTGCTTTTTAATATGCTGTTTAGGTTTGTCATAACTTTCCTTCCAAGGAGTAAGCAGCTTTTAATTTCATGGCTGTAGTCACCATCTTCAGTGATTTTGTTAGGCACAGGCAAAGTGTAATTCCAAGACGTGAAGGATTTGCTAGCATGGGAGGTGAGTAGAGCATGAGCGTGCCTGGTTTAAAAGGTTAGTTGCAATGTAGCTTTGATAAAGTGACAAGAAAAGAGGTTTCTTGCAGAGGGAAGTTTCCTGAAAAGGGCTGCTCACACTCCTTCCAAGCTGTTGAGACCCTCCTGACTATTCTCTCCATAAGATCTGACAGCTGAAGAGTTGATACCTATACATCATTTTAAATTTAAGCACCGCATATAGGACAAGTTAAGAAAAAAATATAACTTAGTAATGTAGGAATTTAAAAAACATCCTTAGAATGAGTCCCCTCAATAAATTAAGCTCTATTTTTACTTATCAAGTACCTTATTAATTATCAACTGGATAAAAGGAATATATATATACACACACATATATAATGTAAACATATACATACATACTTAAATATACGTGTGTATTATGGAATATGAAGCCAAGTGGGCCTTAGGAAGCATCGGTATGAACAAAGCTAGAGGAGGTGATGGAATTCCAGTTGAGCTATTTCAAATCCTAAAAGATAATGCTGTGAAAGTGCTGCACCCTATTGAGAAAATTTGGAAAACTCAACATTTGCCACAGGACTGGAAAAGGTCAGTTCTCATTCCAATCCCAAAGAAAGGCAATGCCAAAGAATGCTCAATCTACCACACAATTACACTACTTTGACAAGCTAGCAAAGTAATGCTCAAAATTCTCCAAGCCAGGCTTCAACAGTATGTGAACTGTGAACTTTCAGATGTTCAAGCTGGTTTTAGAAAAGGCAGAGGAACCAGAGATCAAATTGGCAACATCCGTTGGATCATCAAAAAAACGAGAGAGTTCCAGAGAAATATCTACTTCTGCTTTATTGACTATGCCAAAACCTGTGACTGTGTGGATCACTACAAACTGTGGAACATTCTTCAAGAGATCGGAATACCAGGCTACCTGACCTGGCTCATGAGAAATCTGAATGCATGTCAAGAAGCAATAGTTAGAACTGGACATGGTACAACAGACTGGTTCCAAATCAGGAAAGGAGTACGTCAAGGCTGTATATTGTTACCCTAGTTATTTAACTTATATGCAGAGTACATCATGAGAAATGCTGGCCTGGATGAACCACAAGCTGGAATCTGTATTACTGGGAGAAATATCAATAAACTCACATATGCAGATGATACCACCCTTATGGCAGAAAGTGAAGAAGAGCTAAAGAGCCTCTTGGTGAAAGTGAAAGAGAAGAGTGAAAAAGTTGGCTTAAAAGTCAACATTCAAAAAACTAAGATCATGGCATCTGGTCCCATCACTTCATGGCAGATAGATGGGGAAACAGTGGAAACAGTGGCTGACTTTATTTTTCTGGGCTCCAAAATCACTGCAGATGGTGACTGCAGCCATGAAATGAAAAGTCCCTTGATCCTTGGGAGAAAAGCTATGACCAACCTAGACAGAATATAAAAAGCAGATACGTTACTTTGCTGACAAAGTTCCGTCTAGCCAAGGCTATGATTTTTCCTGTAGTCATGTATGGATGTGAGAGTTGCACTATAAAGAAAGCTGAGCACCAAAGAAAAAAAGAACTGATGCTTTTGAATTGTAGTGTTGGAGAAGACTCTTGAGAGTCCCTTGGACTGCAAGAAGATCCAACCAGTCCATCCTAAAGGAAATAAGTCCTGATATTCATTGGGAGGACTGATATTAAAGCTGAAACTCGAATACTTTGGCCACCTGATGTGAAGAACTGACTCATTGGAAAAGACCCTGAATGACTGAAGGCGGGAGGAGAAGAGGACGACAGAGGATAAGGTGATTGGATGGCATCACCGACTCAATGGACATGAATTTGAGTAAACTTCAGGAGTTGATGATGGACAGGGAGGCTTGGTGTACTGCAGTGCATGGGGTCACAAAGAGTTGGACATGACTGAGTGACTGAACTGAACACATGTAAAATTATAGATGTAAATAATATCTAACACATTCATAACTAGTGTGTGTGCAGTACTACCTTTGCCCTGATCCCACTTCTATAGTCCTGATCCTGGGCCATCATCCTCTGATCTTCTTCATACCATGTGAAAAGTGTGAAAGTGTTAGTCGTTCAGTCATGTCCTACTCTTTGAGACCCTATGGACTGTAGCCCTCCAATCTCCTCTGCCCATGGAGTTTTCCAGGTGAGAATACTGGAGTGGGGTGCCATTTCCTACTCCAGGTTATCTTCTGGACCCAGGAATTGAGCCTGCGTTTCTTGTGTCTCCTGCATTGGCAGTCTAGTTCTTTACCATTAGTGATATTGTCCCTTATTTTTGTCAACTCAACCCATGTACAAGAAAGCTCAGCTTTTGCCTATGCAGTCTGGGTGCCTAGCTGGATAGTGGAGTGACCCCAGTAGGAAATAGTGCTGATCCAAGTTCAGGGTTTCTGCAGATTGCTAAGAATGAACTGAAGGCAACTCCTGCGTTCTGTTGACTTGTGACTATCTGAGCAAAGATCCTTCATAAGAAGATGCTTTCTCCATCTTTAAAGTCCCTGAAAAGTACCTGGAGCCTGTTATCCTAGGAATGGGTTTCTATCCACTATGGGTTTTTGTCTGATCTCTGCTCTGTGAACTTGCTGATATGTGCCATGCCAGTGGGAGCAGTCTATAGGATTCGGAAAAGAAAAGAACAACTTCTGGAGTTGACAATAACCTGGAATAGTCTTGTTTGGAACATAAAACTTAAGAACACTTCCTTTGTGTTAATAAAAAATATTTTTCTTACTGTGGTGATCTCTCAATTTTCACTGTTTAGTTGTATCAAGTTCACTGTGTATATGCTGTACTTTGAAATGCATCATTTGATTTAATTTCCACATCAACGTGAATTCAGATGTTGGAAATTCTGTGTTTTACATTACAGATGAAATTTTAATATTTTGCAGGCTATATTTCAGTTCACCCATATAAATGACCAGATTAATAATGGCAACAGTAACAGCTTGAATGCTATGTAAAAACATTGCTTTCTCGAATCTCCTGGCATAAATGCAAACTTCTGAAATTATAGCCAAATGTGGGCAATTTGTATGACAAATGATGCTCATGGATTAAGATTTTAGAAATGATTGGTTGTTTGGTAAGTGTAATTTTAAAGATGCTGAGGGTAATTCAGCATCTGTTTCAGTTCTAATTACATGCTTCTGGCTGTCTTCATTTCTCTTTTTTTTTTTACCTCATCATGGTACTTTTTTTTTAGCTATTATTTTTCCTCTTTACTTTTTAACTTGTCTTAGGCTGGATCGTATACTTAGAGCTTTTTATCTTCTTGATTTTTAGGAAGCCATTTAATGTCCAGAGTTCTTTTCCTCACTTAACTTTGTTTCTACAGAGTACACAGACTGAATTCATGCAAAAGATCACTGGGATGATTTTTGGAAGTGGTGACTATGCCTTATTCAGTTTGAATCTCCTGGAATCTCTAACATGGTGTCCCATGGATATTGGGTACATGCTTGTTGAATGAATGCTTGAAGGAGAGGAGAATAAAACCAATAATAATTTACACCTTTTAATAAAATGAGGAAAAGTACAGAACTAACAATTTTTAAATGATGGAAAAAGATTCATAAAACTATTCTTTATCATTATTGGATTGTACATAAACTATTAGTTATCAAAATAAATCTAGATTGATGTGACAAAATATATCAGCTTGTATTCTATATAGAAAAACATAGTTTTTACATGCTTATTAGTTTAGTCATTGATATACTCAAATATGAACTATCCACCACGTGCCAGCCATTGTGAGGGTACTGTGGGTAAAAATAGACATATCTTCTATTTTCATAGTTTATGGACTAGGATATAAAAAGAATAAATAATAGCTATGTGATCAATAATCTCAGACATGCAGATGATACCACCCTTATTGCAGGAAGTGAAGGGGAACTAAAGAGCCTCTTGATGAAAGTGAAAGAGGAGAGTGAAAAAGCTGGCTTAAAACTCAACATTCAAAAACAAAGATCATGACATCTGGTCCCATCACTTCATGGCAAATAAATGGGATAACAATGGAAATAGTGACAGACTTTATTTTCTTGGGCTCCAAAATCACTGCAGATGTTGACTTCAGTCATGAAATTAAAAGACATTTACTCCTTGGAAGAAAAGCTATGACCAACCTAGACAGTGTATTAAAAAGCAGAGACATTGCTTTGCCTACAAAGGTTTGTTTAGTCAAGGCTATGGTTTTTCCAGTAGTCATGTGTAGATATGAGAGTTGGACCATAAAGAAAGCCGAGCGCTGAAGAATTGATGCTTTCAAATTGTGGTGTTGGAGAAGACTCTTGAGAGTCCCTTGGACTGCGTGGAGATCCAACCAGTCCATCCTAAAGGAAATCAGTCCTGAATATTCATTGGAAGGACTGATGCTGAAGCTGAAACTCCAATACTTTGGCCACCTAATGCGAAGAACTGACTCATTGGAAAAAACCCTGAGGCTGGGAACGATTGAAGGCAGGAGGAGAAGGGGATGGCAGAGGATGAGATGGTTGGATGGTACCACTGACTCAGTGGACGTGAGTTTGAGTAAACTCCAGGAGTTGGTGATGGACAGGGGGGCCTGGCGGGCTGCAGCCCATGGTGTCGCAGAGTTGGATACAACAAAGAGACTGAACTGAACTCTATGATTGGTAGGATTTTGACTGTAACTAGAAGAAATGGAAAATCAATACAGTGGAGACAAAAGTGGTAGGTATGGGTAGGCATTTTTGGCACATAAATAAAAAGTGGAGGTTATTTTTGAGGCATTCTAGGACCAGAGGACTCCCAGCTTTTCTCACTCAGGCTGTTTTTTTTTTTTTTTGTCTGTATTGTCAGTCAGTCTTTCTCTACATCTTAGCTGAGAAAATTCTTTGTATTACAGGTTTATGTGGTTCTTAGCACCAGTGATCTCAGAAGCAGGTAAATATTCCTTTCTTTGTGATCTCAGTTCAAATGGCTTCTTATTGGACTGGCAGTTACTGTGGCTTGGAAGAATTGGTTATGCAGGCCTGGGTTTTGAGTAGGTGATAATCTACTCCCATATAAATCACTTAAATTGAATTCTTCATAATGAAAAGTGTTTACATTTCAGAAGAAGGAAGGAAGGTGACAGACAGACAAAAACATTATAATAGTATTTACTACATTATATGGTAAATTCTAGTATATAAGTACTCTATTTACTTACCAGGTGGCACTAGTGGTAAAGAAACTGCCTGCCTGTGCAGGAGACTTAAGACACTTGGGTTTGATCCCTGGGTTGGGAAGATTCCCTAGAGAATGGCATGGCAACCCACCCCAGTATTCTTGCCTGGAGAATCCCATAGACAGAGGAGCCTGGCAGGCTACAGTCCATGGGGTTGTAAAAGAAAGTCAGACCCGACTGAAGCGACTTAGCACGAATGCAGGCATTCATTCACTATAAATACTAATGAAAAGATAAAATTATTTATCTGAAGGAATAGAATACAATTCTATAAAATTAACTCAATGCAGTAAAAGTAGCTAACAATAAAATGACAATGAACATTGCTAATACTTGGATAGCCCTTATTATATGGACACAGCAATCAACATTCCAAGTGAAGAAACATTAATGGAATTTCTTTTAAAATCAGCTAAAAGCCAGAAATCCCCCTTGTCATTATTTATATTCACCAATTTACTGAAGGTTTTGGCTATGCAGTAAATCAAAGAAAAGAAATGAAAAGTGTAAAGATTATAAAAGAGTAAATACAGTTGCTATTGATTTTGTCTCTCTAAAAAATTTAAAATCTACTACAACCTTATAAATTATTAGATCTAGAGGAAAGGTTAGCAGGGTGACTCAATGCAAGATCAGTATGAACAAATCAATTAAGTCCTCATTCACCATAAAATGGTTTTTAATTAAAAAAATATATTTATTTTTTAATTGAAAGATAATTGCTTTACAGAATTTTGTTGTTTTCTGTCAAACATCAACAAGAATCAGCCACGGGTATACATATGTCACCTCCCTCTTTAACTTCCCTCCTGTCTCCCTCCCCATCCCACCCCTCTAGATTGTTACAAAGACCCTGTTTGAGTTCCCTGAGTCATACAGCGAATTCCCTTTGGCTACCTATTTTACACATGGTATTGTAAATTTCCATGTTACTCTCTCCATACATCTCACCCTCAACAAATATATTTTTTTTAAATACCTTGTATAATAATAACAAAAACTGTAAGACACATGGAAATGAATCTAACAAAATGAACAAGATGTATAGTTATAATACTTTATAAAAGGCATTAAAGAAGCCTCTGAAAGGGGAGAGTCATGCCAAATTCAGGAATGAGAAGGCTTAATATCATTAATAATTCAATTTTTCCAAATCTGTTTATAGAGTCCATGCAGGGCCAATAAATATCTCAACCAGGTTATTCATGGAGCTTGACAAACTAATTTTCTCATTTATAAGGAAGAACAAAGGGTCAAGAAAAGTCAAAACACTCCAGAAAAAAAAAGTAGAGGCATGAATAAGTACTTGCCTTACCATATATCAAGACTCTTATGGAGCTACAGTAATTATGATGCTGTTGTGTTAGTGCAAAGGTGGACAAATTGAATAATGAAGAACAGAATGATTAGAAATAGACCATGCCTATTTATTTATTTATTGATGTTTTCCCAGAAAACTTTATTCACAAAAGCCTGCATTGGGTCAGATTTGGCCCATGGGTTGTAGTTTTCTAACCCCTGCTTGATATATCCCTTTTTGCTTAAGCTTGGCAATAGCCTCTCTTTTAAAAAAATTTTAATGGAGCATAGTTGATTTATAATATTGTGTTAGTTTCAGGTGTACAGTAAAGTGATTCAGATATATATATATATATATATATATAGCTCCACCTTTTATTCTTTAACCGTAAAGGCCTTAGTAGATTTCGCTGTGCTGTACCACAGGTTCTTTTTAGTTATCTATTTTATACATTATAGTGTGTATATGTCAATCCCAACCTTCCAGTTTATCCTTCCTCCCCAGACAATGCATATTTAGAACTAGATATTTGGCAGAGGTGACAAAACAGATTTACAGTGGAGACACTGTCTCATAAATGAAATTGAAAAAACTGATTAACTACATGAAAACATAAAATTGGATCTTTCCATTGCACCATACTAAAAATTCAACCCCTAATGGATTGAAGACACAAGTATGAAAAACGAAGTTTTAAAACTTTTAGGAGAAAATACAAGGAAAGGCTCTGCTGGCTTTAGCATTAGAAAGGCTTTCTGAAGACAAAAACTCAACCAGCAGAGAAATAATAGGTACATTTATTACGTTAAAATTAAGAACTTCATTTTATTAAAAACAAGTTGAAGAGCCTGAAAAAGGAGGCTCCCACCTAGGAAGAGATATTTATATTGCACTTTGGACAGAGGAGCCTGGTAGGCTGCAGTCCTTGGGGTCGCTCAGAGTCGGACACGACTGCAGTGACTTAGCAGCACTTGACAAAGTACTAATAATCAGATTATCTATTTACTACAAATCAAGAAAGACACAAAACAGCACAGTATAGAAATGGGTAAAATATATGAATAACTATTTCACAGAATGAGAAATTCATACTGGCAGCAACTGAGAAGGCAGACAATTGCCAGTGTTAGACATGGCTTAGCTGGATCCTTTAGACACTGTTGGTAGCTTATATCTGTTAGTAAAACTACTTAAGAACATTGGCACTTCTATTTTAATTTCTTGCTCTATAATGCAGCAATTCTAATATTAGCTGTATATTCAAGAAAAATTTTACTCAAGTGCTCCAGGAGAAATAAAAAGTAGAATTCTCTTCTTAAGAGCAAAATTAGGGGGGGAGAAGTAACTTTTTCTTACCAATGATAAATCGTGCAATGCCTCTAGTAGAGAATACTTCAACTATAAATAACAGCATAGATGGATATTTCTGTCCTTGTGATATTACACCTTCAAAGTTAAGGACTTTTATATAGTAGATAGTAGACTAGCATACACTCTTCATATTTATTTGACTTCCTTAATACAACAATTGAAATCTAAAGTAATAATTTCCATAATTCTCAAGACTGAATTTTCAACAGCAAAGAGAACAGTTAGTTTTCCCAAATAGTATACTATGGGAAAATAGAACATCCAAGTTTTATAACTGGTAAACTGCAACTTAGATAAAAACCATTGACAGACTGATTACTTTAAAATGAAAGTCACTATCAATGTTGGTTTTGATTCTTTCATCTTTTATAACACTAACTCAACCCTTATCCACATCTTGATCTTCCCAGTGGTTACAGTTAGTGCTGTGGATTATTAGGCCAAGGTTCAGACACAAGGAACAAAGATAAAGCAACATAAATTTGAACTTTGATCTGCTGCTGCTTCTTGGTGATAAAAACTTAGTTTCACTAAGTGGCAAATGAAATGACACCAGACCTCCCCTCCCCAACAACAAAGCATATGTCAGTGGGAAGGAGAAATGATAAAAGAAAGCTATTAAGAAATAAGAGATATCCAAAATATTCAAGAAATTTTGTTAACACAAGGATTCCTTTTTTTTTTGCATGTAAGGCTAATATTTCAAAGTATAATATAGATTGTCCAAAAAGCAACCATTTTAATCTCTTACAAATAAGTGGTTTGGTTAAAAGGGAACAGTAGAATATTTGAAATTCTAGATTATCTTTTACTGAAAATTTAGATACTATGTATTTTCTTCCTTTTTCTTCTGTATCCCCAGTTAGCACAGGCAATTGGGAAAGAGTTATAGCAAGAGTTAAATGGATTTTGGGACTCAATTTAAAGGTCCTAGTAGTTTGGTGATTCTTAGTCCTAAAATTAAAGTTAAAAAATATCTTCACTATGGAGGGGATTGAAATACTTCAGAGTTTATACTTGGCCTTACATTTCTAGTTTCAGCTACCTATTGTTTCTGTTTTCAATCTAGATTTCAAAAGAAAAACTAGTACTGCAGAAGCTCCTGAGAAATAAGCTTTTAATTCTAGGTTAGTTTTTAATCGGTAAATGCAATATCATGCAAATCTAGGGACTTCCTTGATGACCCAGTGGCTAAGACTCCATGCTCCTGATGCAGGGGACTTGGGTTCAATCCCTGGTAAGGGAACTAGATTCCACGTGACACAATTAAAAGATTGTGCATGCCACAACTAAGACCAGTGCAGCCAAATAAATAAACTAAATTTTTTAAAACATGCAAATCTCATTTAGCCTCAAGAAACCAGAAGCTTCCACTCAGTAGAAGCCTAACAATTACAAGCAATGTCCAATTTGAAGCATGAAATGAACTATTAATACAGAAACAGCAAATGGCATCTGAAAAACTGGAGTAGGATAATGTGTCATGTGTTAACAAATAGGATAAAACACATTTTTCTAGTTTCCTCAAAATGGAATTGGAATATGAAATAATGAGATAAAACACAGTTTGTTCAACCTTAAAAAAATAGCATAGAGGAAAAACTAAAATGACTGTGAAACCTTTGAGAGAAATAAATTTACAACAAACAAAATACTGGTCTAAAAATTAAACTGAAAAAAAAAACTGGCCTGCATAGTGGATAATAAAACAAGGACTTTATAAAATGTTTAAGGATTCAAAACCATGCATAAGAGATAAAATAAATCCTCATTATTCACAGACACCATATTTGCAAATTTGCCTGTTTGCTAAAGCTTATTGGTAACCTCCAAACCAATACTTAATCTGTCTTTGTTGTCATTTGTGGAAATGCTGAGTGGTGAAATATTTGTCACCTGAAGCTCATGTTTTCAACTGAAGTTGAACAGGTGATGCTCTGCCTTCTTGTTTCAGCTGTCATACTGTTAAAAAAAAAAAGGAAGATATCCTTTACATGTTCTGTTTAATACCATGTTTTACTCAATATCACAAATCATCAGGGAAGTACAAATGCAAACCACATCTATTAGGATAACTGGATGGAA
Organism: Okapia johnstoni; assembly: GCA_024291935.2. Classification (NCBI taxonomy): domain Eukaryota; kingdom Metazoa; phylum Chordata; class Mammalia; order Artiodactyla; family Giraffidae; genus Okapia; species Okapia johnstoni. Next base: position 13,034,332 of record CM044324.1, read on the forward strand.
ATGCAAAATGGTAGAGCTGTTAAGGAAACTGATGCTGAGTTTCCAGATTTTTGTACTTTTTGTTGGTGACTTTATTGTTTAAAATTGGCCCCAAGTATAGTGCTGTACCTCTACTGTACCCAAGTGCAAGAAGGCAGTGATGTGTCTCATGGACAAAATCCATGTTTTAGATGAGTTTCATTTGGGCATGAGTTCTGGTTAATGAATTCTCCCTAACCTTGTGGAGAGTTTGTGGTTGGTCCTATGAAGGCTCACTAAACAGAATAGTACCAAGGAGATGTTCAGATACTATTTCAATATAGCTTATACATTTTCTGTTTGAATTTCTGTGTAAGACTCAAAATATTTTAAGTAAGATATAATGTTTCTCACCTTGTCTTAGAATAGTGAAAGTGAAAGTCGCTCAGTCGTGTCCAACTCTTTGCGACCCTGTGGACAAGTCTGTGGAATTCTCCAGGCCAGAATACGGGAGTAGGTAGCCATTCCCTTCTTCAGGGGATGTTCCCAACCCAGGGATCAAACCCAGGTCTACCCATATTGCAGGCGGATTCTTTACCAACTGAGCCACAAGGGAAGCACAAGCATACCGGAGTGGGTAGCCTAACCCTTCTCCAGGGGATCTTCCCGACCCAGGGATCGAACTGGGGTCTCCTGCATTGCAGGAGGATTCTTTACCAACTGAGCTATGAGGGAAGCCCTGTCTTAGACTATGTTGACTACAAATATACATCAGAGGGCTTCCCTGGTGGCTTAGTGATAAAAAATCTGCCTGAAATGCAATAGACACAAGAGACAAAGTTTTGATCCTGGGTCAGGGAGATCCCCTGGGGAAGGAAATGGCTACCCACTCCAGTATTCTTCCTGGAGAATTCCATGGACAGAGGAGCCTGGCAGGCAACAGTCCATAGGGTCACAAGAGTCGGACATGACTTAGCAACTAAACCACCATTACCACATACATCAGATGCAGTTTCACTGTGTTTTGAAAAACATGCTTTTGTATTTTGAGAGGAAGAAATGCTGACTTTTCCGTTCATTAAGTTAAAATAGGCTGAATCAGCCATGAACAATATCGGCCAAAATCAAATGATCATGTCTATAGTATTGCATTAGTTGTTGCAGTGGGATGGTTCAGATACAATTGCTCTTGAGTTCTGAGATGCTTTGATAGGACAGTTGAAGCTTGTGTACTGTAAAAAGATTTCATGCATAACTGTACCAAATTGTTTCTGCTTTTTCAGCTTTAGTGTCTGTTAGAAGAATGTGATAACAGCATTCGGTAATCTTCCTTGTAGTGCCTGGATTATATATTTGGGTTACCAGGACGATTGAATCAATACATCTAGGTCTTATTTGATGAAGTCGACAGGCAGACCTCTGCCTTTGAGAGACATTTTTTAAATTTGACCTTTAATGTGAAAAAGCAAATTGTTCTTCTTTGGTTTTGGAATTCACCTTGTCAGAACAAGTCAGGGCACCTTCTACTTCATTAGTCTTAGCACAAGATTTCTTTTCAAAAATAAAACTTCATTGCTTAAAATTGGCCTCGATTTTAATATCAGAAAAAAAAGTCTTCAAAGTCATTTGGAAAATATGAACAAGTGCAGAAAATGGGAACTACTTGGTATCCCGGGAAGCCACCTCTCTCTTTTTGTTTAAAAATTATTTATTATTAGCTGAGCTGGCTCTTCACTGCTGTGCACAGGCTTTCTCTAGTTGCAGTGAGTGGGGTCTAATCTGGCTATGGTGCGCAGGTTTCTCATTGTGGTGGCTTCCCTTGTTGCGGAGCATGGACTCTAGGTATGCAGGCTTCAGTAGTTGTGGCGCACGGGTTGAATTGCCCCATGGCATGTGGGATCTTCTTGGACCAGGGATCAGGCCCATGTTCCCCGCATTGGCAGGCAGATTCCTAACCACTAGACCACCAAGGAAGTCTGGCCATCTCTTTCTTAAAAGATCACTCCACCATGAAATTCACAGACATGCATCAGCTTGTGAGAATTTGTTGCTGCTTAAAGGTGGGATAGAGAGATGAAGATTAGCTATGTTACACCTACAGTAATCTAAGGGTGATGCCTAGATGGGTCTTGAGAACAGCCTATTAACTCAGCAAATGTGAACTCTAGAAAAGAGCTCAAAAAAGAATTCAAAGCTTTATTTCTTTACACATTCATAATTCTTCTCCTCTAGTGGAATGAAATAAATTGTGTCTATGGGCACATAGACTCATAGAATAAAGGGGACAACAGAGGAGGAGATGGTTGGATGGCATCACTGATTCATGTTCATTGAATCAGTTTGAGCCAGCTACAGGAGATAGTGAAGGACAGGGAAGCCTGGTGTGCTGCAGTCCATGGGGTTGCAAAGAGTTGGACACGACTGAGCAACTGAACAACAACAATAGAAATAATTTGGCCCAGCTTTTCATTTTAGAGATAAGAACTTAAGCTTGTTTGAAAGAAAATGAAAACCTTGCAAAGAAGTTTAAGCATTTAAATTGTTCTTGTTATTTTATTTAAATTAAGAAATTTAACCAAAGAAATAACTGCATATAATGTAAAAGTCAAGTAGTACCATAGGATTATATTAAAAATGTCCATGTACCAACCCTCTGATTATATTGTTAGTATAATAATATTAATAATATGTAAATATTGTTGACAAGTGAACTACATTGCATCACTGATAATATTTGCTATGATGTACAGCTTTTTTCTTGGAGATAATTTTTTTGTCTATTGGCCTAGTTTTTGACTGAAAATATAAAACTCTTCTCAGTGTGATCAAACACATGGGGATCTTGGGAAAGTTTGCTTCAGAAGCAAAGTTTTTATGACCTTGTCCCTTTGATAATCTCTATTCTCCCCATACTTGTAGTTGATTGTTTAGAGTAACATAGAATTCCAGGTCAAAAATTTGTACTTCATAATGCAGAGCATTGGTACAATTACTTTTACCTTCTAGGTTTCTGATAGAAAAGTGTCATGACGTTCTGGCTATCAATCCTTTGTGTTTATACATACTTTTTCTTCTGAAAACATGTGGGGCCTTTTAATATCTATGGTATTCTGAAATTTGGTTCTTTTTTATTTTTTTTCAAATAAAAATTAGTTCGTAGAGTTACCTGTGTGTGTATGAGTGTGTATGATGAGAATTTTTAAGATTTATTATCTTCACATTCAAGTATACATTACAGGATTGCTAACATTATCATTATGCTGTACGATAGAGCCCCAGAAATTATTCATCTTATATCTGGGAGTCTGTACCTTTTAACCACTTTTATCCATACCCTCACTTGTGGTGCACAATAATCTACTTTTTAGGAGTTCAGTTTTTTAGATTCCATGTTTATGTGAGATCACAAATTACTTGTCTTTCTCTGAATTATTTCGTTTAGTGCAATACTCTTCAGATTCATTCATGTGGACACAAATGACAGGGTTTCCTTCATCTCTAATGTCTGAATAATGTTCCATTGTGTGTGTGTATGTCTCTATCAGTTATCATCTATGGACACTTGTTTACATGTGTTGGATATTATAAATAATGTTATCTGGGGAATGTAGATATCTCTTAAAGGTAGTATTTTTGTTTCCTTTGGATAAATACCCAGAAGTGGGATTGCTAGATCATAAAATAGTTATATTTTTACCATTTTGAGGGATTTCTATATTATTTTCCACAGTGGCTGCAACAATTTATATGAAGGATGGCTTTTCCAGAAAAATAATTCTTGGTTGAATTTTTTTCATTTATTATTGAATATATTTTCCCACTCTCTCCTGGCCTGCAAAGTTACCACTGAGAAACCACTGATCATCTTACATGAGGCCACCTTGTATGTGGCAAGTCATTTTTCTCTTGATGCTTTCAAAATTCTTTGTTTTTGACTGCCTAATAATAATGTCTCAGTGTAGAACTTTTCTACAGTGGTTCAACCTATTTGTGGTCTTTTAAGCTTCATGATTCTAAGTGTCTATTTCTCTCTCCAAGTTTGGACTGTGGTTTTAAGTAGGTTTACTGGGTGGGCTTCCTGGTTGGGCAGCGCTGCTGACTACGATCTCTGGCAAGGTGGTGCTAATGATTGGATTCTACAGTTGGGTAGGGCTGTGTGCCATGCTTCACGTTTGCTCTTGGGTGGGTGGGGCCTTAGGCTGTGCTCCCTGCCTGCACATTTCCACAGACTGGACTCCACGTGCTGGCAAGGTTAAATGGCAGGCTTCATGGGCAGATGGGTAATCAGGCTGTGCCCCAAAGTTGATCAAGGCTACAGATGGGGCTTTGCAACTTTGTAATCAGATAGAACACAACATTGGTTGTGTTCTGCCTTTGGTTGAGGTCATTGGTCTGGCTTTCTTGTTGGGGAGGGCCTTCGAATGAACCCCACAGTCGAGTGAGTCAAGGGACTATGTTTAGCAGGCAATCAGGGCTGTATGCTGGGCTTCACTGCTTGGGGGGATTGTAGGCTGGGTTCTGTCTCTGGGTGGTACTGTTGGCACTATGTGCTCAGAGTGAAAACATGGAGGAGACGCCCAATGAACATGTAACAGAAGTGAGAAATGATCCTGTATTGTTGTAAGCCTTGGAGATCTTGGTAGTTTATTGTCATGTAATGGCAACCCACTCCAGTATTCTTGCCTGGAGAATCCCAGGGATGGAGGAGCCTGATGGGCTGCCATCTATGGGGTTGCACAGAGTCAGACACAACTGAAGCGACTTAGCAGCAACTTAAAGCTGAGTGATGCAGTGTTCATTTTTATTGTCTAGATGAAGTCTGGAAGTAGGACCCTTTTTATCATCATAACTTTTAGTTCCTTTTTAAAAGTAGAAGCTAAACAAATATTTTTGGTTGAATTATACTTTGAGTATACAATTTTTAATGGACTTGGTTCTAAATAAGAGAAAACTGTCTCAAATTGGCCTAAACTGTGTGGTGAGTTCACTGGTTCACATATCAGGAAAGTACAGAAGTGAAAGAGTCTTTGAGTCTGGTTTGACACAGGGGCTTATTCAGTTCATTGAGGGTCAAGTTCATGTCTGCCTCTCTAGTCTGCCTTTGACAACATCAGCTTTATTCTCTTTTCCTAATTTAGATAATGATGATGCTGCCAATGATTCCCAGGGATACATGCTTTCTTGTCAGTGCTAGGGAAAGAGAAGGGCCCCTCTAGAAGTCCTCTCACAGAGTGGCTAAGAATCTTCCTTAGAACCCACCATAAACTGGCATGTTAGTAACAGGAAGTGAGTCACTCATCCATTTCTGAACTAATAACTATAACCTATTCACCCCAGCTGCAGATACAGATTGAACATTTTGAACCATGTATGGAATTTAAACCATTCCTAAAACACAAGGGAAGGGAGTTTGCCCAATAGTTAGATTTGCCAGGCAAAATTACAATGAACACTATGCATTAACACTGCTTTTATATCAATCCCTGTACATGAATATATAACTATGTCAGAAGACTTGTGTTTCTGATTATTTGCTACATATTTGTGTGCATTTAGCATATCCCAAGAGAAGTAACTGAGACGTTGTGATCTGGCAAATACACAGCCTGTTTTACATTGCCATTAGTTTCATCCAGCCCAGTTTTGCAAATTGTCATCCTGCCAGCTCCTTACCACACTTAACATGGTCATATGTGCCAAATCTTTGATGTCTTTCCAGATTTTATGCTCTTATATTCTTGTTCTCTCTCTGTCTCTGGTATGTAGATACAGCTATATAATTTATATCTATACATGTATATGTTTATGTGTTTATTTATACTGTATTAAACTTAGTATGATTTCTTTTTTTAAATATGTGCTAACTTGATTTTGAAAATATCTTCAGGTTTATAAAGATTAATTTCATAGCACATTCGATTTCTAGAAAAGTAGTTGGTTTAACGTATAACATCAAAATGAATAACCTTCATTTTAATTTTAATGTAACATTCTTGATTTTATCTTCCATTGAATATAGCAACAGTAATATAAATATTAAGCTTATTTTAATAGTATTTTCTAGTAACTCTTAATGGGTGTTTGAAGCATACTACCAATTTGACCATGAAAATCCACTTAAAACCTTAATTTTTTTCCTCCTTATTTAAGTCTCAGAGATGGTCTAAAGATTTTGCTGAGTTACCATTTCATTTGAATAACTTATAATTAATATGATTTTTCTGGTTGTGCTAGATGACTGATCATTTATTTCATGTTTGATTGTTTTCTATTTGAAAATAGAATTTTAATGGGCCTTAAATCAATTAGAATACATTTGACAATCATTGCAGATTAACTGTATGTGGAAGTCTAAACCTTTTTTATTTTGATAAATATGCACTGGTAAATACAATAGTGAGAATTGCTGAGATTATCATTAAAATGAGGGAAACCATTTCAATGAAAAATTTTCTTCTTTGTTATATAAAGTAGGCCCTTTAAGCACCTTAGATTTTGAAAACTTCCCGTTTGGTAACAGCAAAATAAGTATAAATCAGTAGTTTTCTAGTGAAAATGACTATGCACTATTTAAAGTAAATCAATCTGTAATGAATATTTGCATTTTAAATAACATGTATTTTTTGTAAGGGAGTTGCATTTTATTTTCTAATCACAGTACTGTGAACTTCCTCAGTTGGCTTCTTTCCTCTTTTCAACTCTTAGTTCACAGTGAATCCATCAGGAAGATGCCCAGGGGAAATCAAAGATAGTGAAACTCTACTACAGAGCTCAGTAGCAAAGAGGAAGAATAACACTTCTAGAGCTTGGCTACAAATGAAGTTTTTGAGTGATGCAGTCATATATTTTTTTGGTATTAATCGGGACCAAAGCCAGGGTGGCTAAATGGAGACATTTGTCTATAGTCGGAATAAGGGACTTGCTCTGTTGTCTGGAATCTTTTATTAGTTTTATCCCAGGAAGAGAGAGAGGAGAGAGTGCATATACCTTAAAGGTGTAATAGGAAACACAACTAGTTTTAACCATGCAGAACTCATATTTTGGTTAACATGGTAGGAGTTGGGAGAGTACCTGGGTCCTTTGCCTGTCTTCCTTCTTTATTCATTCTTTCTCTCTTATCTTTCTCCCACAGAAAAAAGTGAGAAGTCTTAGAAATTACTATAACTACTTTCGAAAAAACTTTTATATTTGGAGCATAATTGATTAACAATGTTGTTAGTTTCAGATATATAGCAGAGTGATTCAATAATACACATATATGTATCTATTCTTTTCAAATTCTTTTCCCATTTAGGAATGTAACCACTTATGGTTTAGTTGAGGACTGGCTTGCAGTGGAACAATTCTTCCTAAAATGCACAGGGAAGCATGGGAGATGTCTAATTTATTACACGTTAGGCTTTGCACATCACAAAAACGGTTTTAAGAATTAGCCAAATGATTATACACATGCCCTAACATGCTGTACAAGAAAAAAGCACTTTGGAGTCAGAGACATCTGAATGAATACATTGCTAGAGTCATGGCAAAACTCTTTATCTTCTCTGTTCTGATTTCCTCTTCTTTAAATTAGGGTAAAAGATAAGTGTGAGATGATATGTGTGAATTGAGGCAGCAGAGAATTTGGCACAAAGTAGGCGCTCAGTAGATTTTGCTTCTTGGGGCCCCATCATCACAAATAAAGTGGAGCTGGTTGAACTGTGTCAAATATTAATCCAGTAACTTTCAGCCAAAAGAATTAAAAAATTTGTCTGCATGCAGGTCCTGCTTGGTGTAGCCCTGAGTTACAGCTGTCACTGATAATTGCTTAACAGCTCAGTTAGCGTGGCAGCAAGTTGTTGCTTTCAGACAGCTTGTATATTTGGGAAGAGACTTCAAATCATTGCAGAGAATGTACCTGAATTTCAATTAATTCTGGAAAGGAGTCTCAAGCACTTTGGTGACCTTGGGTTTAAACTTTTATTCAAATTATTTGATGTAACCTGCTCTCTCTTTTTTTAAAAAAAGTTTATATGAGATGTAATGAATTATTTTGACAGTCAAAACACAGAGGCAATTGTATTACATGTTCCATCAGTCAGAGAGCAATAAGAGTTTATTGCCGCACTTAAAATATCTAATGCTAGACATAACCACTACATTAGCTTCAAATGTTTTAAATTCAGGGTGTATGAAATATGATTGGCCATGCTTAAAAAACTTAGCAGCTGCCAGCAACTGATATATAAATTTAACAGTGGGAACCAAGTTTGGGGATTATAGGTGAGGTGGTTAAAATATGCATTTAGAAAGGATAGCAGCAATGGCTGTGAAATTAGCTTTGGCCATGATGTGGCCTGTTTCAGGACTTAATACCTCCCTCTCCTTCCAGTAGCTAAATTTTCAGGCTCTCTCATGAATAATTATATTTTGGAGGATAAACGTGTGGCAAAGATCACAGTTTCTTCAAACTATATATGATGCAGTTTCCAAGACGTAAGTTTGCGTCTTTCAATTAAGGTATATTCTCAGTTCTGCCCTGATAGGACGTGCATTTCGAGTCGGAGTCTAGGAGAATGGAATGAAATTTTTTATCTATCTGCTTCTGCTCATTAAAGTACAGAGCAAGGATTCTCAAACTGTAGGTGGATCAGCATCACATTGCTGAGATAGATTGCTGGACCCCCATCTCTAGGGAGTGGGATAGAGATTGGTAATTGGTCTTTCTGTGAAGTTTCCAGGTGAGACTAAGGCTGCTAGGAGAACTGCTGGTACAAAGAAGTGCTTGGGGGGATTGCTTAATGTTACAAATAATAGAACACCTGACTGAGGTTGATTTAACAATAGGAAAATTATCTCTCATGGATAGAAACCCAGAGATAGAAAGTCCCAGAGATTGTTAAGTGGCACAAAGGTCAAGAGTCCACCCCTTTTCATCTTCTGGGACATCCTCATCATGTTCGTTATGGCTTCCTCACTGGGCATCATTTCCACCTAGCCCTGATGGCTTTGGCAGCTCCAAACATTAAGTACCAACACGACAGCATTTAGGGGCAGAACAGAGAGGGATAGAAGATTCTTATAGTATCTAAGGTGGGAACACTCGGCCCAAAAGGAAGAAGGGGAAGTTTTGAAATAATTGCTGATAAGTAACTAACAACCGCTGGAGGTAAACTTGCAAGATGTTAGGAAAAGGTCCTGTAGCTTTTGTTTTCCGCAAGATATTTGACATGACACAAAACCATTGCCTGCTTTTATCATTCTGGTGACTCTCTCCTTCCCTGCCTTTCTTTTTCATTTTCTATTCCTCTGAGTTCTCCCTATAATATACTCTTTCTTCCATCATCTGTTAACGCTGTTTCTATCTAACTTCCTCCTCCTTATACAATGTGTGTGTGTGTGTGTGTGTGTGTGCGCGCGCACCCCGTCTCTCAGGCATGTCCAGCTCTTTGCAACCCCATGGACTGCAGCCCACCAGGCTCCTCTGTCCCTGGGATTCTCCAGGTGAGAATACTGGGGTGGGTTGCCATTTCCTTCCCCAGGGGATCTTCTGACCCAGGGATTGAACCCATGTCTCCTGCATTGGCAGGCTGATTCTTTACCACCTAGAAAACTAAAATTATATTTTGGGCACTAAATGATTTCATCTGAAATTTGAGAGTCACATGCCTTTTCTTTCCTTTTCATAGAGCAATGCTGGATTTTTTATTTTTTAGTCCCTCATGCCATTCTAAAGGAGAAGGCAATGGCACCCCACTCCAGTACTCTTGCCTGGAAAATCCCATGGATGGAGGAACCTGATGGGCTGCAGTCCATGGAGTCGCGAAGAGTCGGACACGACTGAGCGACTTCACTTTCACTTTTCACTTTCCTGCATTGGAGAAGGAAATGGCAACCCACTCCAGTATTCTTGCCTGGAGAATCCCAGGGACGGAGGAGCCTGGTGGGCTGCCGTCTGTGGGGTCGCACAGAGTCGGACACGACTGAAGCGACTTAGCAGCAGCAGCAGCAGCAGCAGCAGCCATTCTAAATTTCCCACCTTTACCCTTTTTGGAAAGGAGCTTTTGAATAAGACATAATAAAAATTTGGTTTGCCTTAAAGAGTTCCTCTCAAAAGCTGTAAAAACCCTATAACCTGTCAGGTCTGACGTTGAGACTTTAAAGGGGGAACAGTGACGATATTTACCCTCCTATGATGGACTGCATCCCCAGATCTACTCTTTCTAGAATCTTCCACATTTCCATAAGAGGTAATTCCATCTTTAAATTTGTCAGGACAATATTTGAGAGTTATTCTTGATTTCAGAAATCATTCTTCAGCACAGCTTGGCAGCTTTAACTTAAGAATATGGCCCTAATCTGACCACTTCTCACACTTGCATAGCTGCAAAGCTGGCACAAACCAGCATCCTCAGATTTAGTTTCTCTCTCATCTGGATGTTCCCCTGCTCCCTCCTTGATCTTCTTAAATTTATTCCCAATACAGGAGCCAGAACGTTTCCATTAAAATGTAAATACGATCATGTCACTACTCTGTATAGAACACTTCAAAGGCTTCTTGTCTCACTACAATTGAGAGTCGAAGTTTTCACACTGGCCTACAAGATTCCTTAATGACCTGTTCCCCTCCCCACCTTGCTGCCCTTTGAACATACCAGGTATACCCCTGCTTTGGGATATTTGCCTATTTTGTTCCCTATCATGGTCTATTTCTCCCTCAAATATCACCATCTCAGTGAGTCCATCACTTTGTTTAAAGTTACATCACTGGCCTTTGTTACAATTTCCCCTCCCCTCTCTGCCCACTTTTTCTTTAAAGCTCTTATGACCACCTGTTATGCTTTATCTTTTCCTTATTTATTGTTTCTCTCTTTACTATTTTAGTTTTTGAAACTTCCTCCACTAGAATGTGACCTCTGTAAGTCATATAATGTGAGAGTAGCAATGTTTGTTGTATAATTGCTCTATCATCAGAACTGAGAAGACCTAGCACATAAACATGAAGCGATATTTGAATGAATGATTATACAGTAATTAAAATTTAATGTCATAATAAATATCAAACATATATCAAGGAAAAATAGTATAATGAACCTCTTGTACCAATCACTCAGCTTCAACATTATCATCATTCTACCATTTTTATATCACTTAGTCTGCTTATCCCTTGTTTGATAATTCAGTGGGGACTCAATTTTTTTGGGGGGGGTAAAATTACACATATTGAAATGCATAAATCTATATAATTTTTGACAAATATATACACCTACGTATATTACATCTTGATCGTGACTTGAAACACTTCATCTGCCCAGTAAGTTAACTCCTGTCCCTTCCAAGGCAAACTGTTCTTGTCACTCTTCCCTGCCCTCCTAACTCAGGCAATGATTGTTCTCTTTTTTTCATCTTAACCTAGTTTCATCTGTTCTAGAACTTCGTGTCTAGATTGACCTGTATGTTAAAAGTCAGAATCAGAGTGAAAGTTGCTCAGTCAAACTCTTTGAGACCCCATGGACTGTATAGTCTGTGGAACTCTCCAGGCCAGAATAATGGAATGGGTAGCTGTTCCCTTCTCCAGAGGATCTCCCCAACCCAGAGATCGAACCCAAGTCTCCCACATTGCAGGTGGATTCTTTAGCAGGTGAGCCACCAGGGTATGTTAGGGATCCTTCATTTTTTCTTTTTTTTGCTTTCACACAGAACAGTGTCTTTAAGAATCATTGATGTTTTTGCCTGTATCAATGCAAATTAGCTCCTCTCCACATTGTAGTGTTCCGTTATATGAATATATGGCAGTTTGTCATTTCATTCTCTCAATAACTGACATTTGCCATTGTTTTATGTGGTCATCTAGCTGAACGTTTTATGTGCAATTGAAATGAGTTTGGTTTTGGCTGTGGTTCAAAATCTGTATATACTCTTCTGCAAGTCTTTCTATTTTTTTTTTTGGACATATGTTCTCACTTCTTTTGGATAAATGCTTAAGAATGGCTGCTTAGGTAAAGTGTTGGTGTATGTTTATTTGTATAACAAATGCTAAGCATATCTACAATACAGCTGTACTGCTTTTTATTTTCATTGGTGATGGTTTATGGGTTTAATTTACATTTCCCTGATGGTAAATGATATTAAGTATTTTTGGATGTGCTTACTGTTTACTTCTCAAAAAGAATTTTTTTATAATGTTCTGAATGCAAGACTGTGGTCAGCTACACATTTTGTGAATATTTTCTTCCAGACTGTAATTTGCTGTTAATTTTTTCAGTGGCGTCTCTTGATCAGCAGTTTTTAATTTTGAGAAGGCCTAATTTTTCATTTTTTTCTCTTGTGGTAATTTTGTTCCACTTTCCAGGAAACCTTTGTTTAAGTCTGCAAGACTTCTCTGTGTGTTTTCTTTTAAAAGTGGTATAGTTTTATCTTTTAGGACCCTGCTTCATTCCGAGTAATTTTTGTATACGGTAAGCAGAGGCCGAGGTTATTTACTCATCCTCCCATTTGAATGTCCGGTCCAGTTGTCTCAGTTATTGTTGTTGCTTAGTCGCTAAGTCACGTCTGACCCTTTGGCAGTGACTGTGACCTGCCAGGCTCCTTTGTCAGTTGTCTCAGTACTGCTGGTTGAAAACAACAGCTCACTCAATAGCTTTCACATCTTTGTCAATTATTGATTAACTGTGTAAATATGAGTCTATTTCTGGACTCTATCATGTTCCAACTTCGTATTTATCTATTTTCCAAACTCTAACTGATTACTGTAGCTTAATAGTAAATCTTGCAGTCAGCGTATATTTTATAACTTTGTTTTTTCTTTTGCAAGATTGTGTTGTATATTCTAGGTCCATATGAATTTTTAGAACTAGATGATCAATTCTTGTAAAAATACCTTACTGGGATTGTGATTAGTGTTGTATATGGCTCAGAATGTGGTCTATTTAGCTGAATGTTTGCATGCTTTTGGAAAGAAAGATATCCTACAGTTTAGGGTGTAGTACCGATAAATGTCAGTAAGATCAAGTTGGTTGATAACCTAATAGTTCTGTCAGTTGCTGAGAAAAGATACAAGACTATCCAACAGTAATGTTAGATTTATTTAGTTTATATTTTAGCTTTTGTTAGCTTTTGCTTCATGTACTTTGAAGCTGTATAGTCAGGTGTGTACACATTACACATGTTTTATCTTCATGATGTATTAACTCTTTTTTGTGATTAAGTCTTTTATTTTTGATACTACTTGTCTTGATGTCTGCTTTGTCTAATGTTAATATGAAGTAAAGTGAAGTCACTCAGTTGTGTCCCACTCTTTGCGACCCCGTGTATTGTAGCCTACCAGGCTCCTCCGTCCATGGAATTTTCCAGGCACGAGTACTGGAGTGGGTTGCCATTTCCTTCTCCAGGGGATCTTCCTGACCCAGGGATCGAACCCAGGTCTCCCTCATTGCAGGTGGATGCTTTACCATATGAGCCACCAGGGATGTTAATATAACCAGTGATAAAATCTTTTTCATGATAAGTATTTGTATTTCATCCTTTTCATTTGTATTAAAGTACATCTTTTAAAGATGTACTATAGGGCCTTGTTTTTTTTTTTTTTAATCTAGTCTGATAATCTTTGCTTTTTTGTGAAAAGTTTGGCTTATTTAAAATTAATACAATTGTTGATATGATTGGATTTGAATCCACTGTTTTATTAACTGTTTCTTTTTTGTTCCTTTGCTTCCTTTGTCTTACTTTCTTTAGGGCAAAACAAAATTTTTTAAAATTTCAAATTGGAGTATGATTGGTTTACAATATTGTGTTAGATTCTGCCGTACAACAATATGCATCAGCTATGAAAGTGAAAGTGTTAGTTGCTCAGTCCTGTCCAACCTTTACAACCCCATGGACTGTAGCCTGCCAGGCTCCCCTGTCCATGGAATTTTCCAGGCAAGAATACTGGAGTAGGTTGCCATTCCCTTCTCCAGGGGATCTTCCTGACTCAGGGATTGAATGTTGGTCTCCTGCATTGCAGGCAGAGTCTTTGCCATCTATGCCATCATATGTATACATATATCTCCTCCCTCTAGAGCCTCCATCCCACCATAGGTCATCACAGAGCACCAAGCTGAGTTCCCTGTGCTATACAACTGCTTCCTGCTAACTCTCTATTTCATACACGGTAGTGTATGTACGTTGATGCTACTCTCTCAATTTGTCCCACCCTCTCCTTCCCAAATATTAAAAAAAAAATTATTTTGATAATTATATTGACATTTTAGCTCTTCTTCTTTGAAAGAATTTTAATGCTGCTCTAGGATTTGCAAATTGCATCTTTAATTAATAAAAATCTTAGAGTTACTATTGTGTTAATCCATACAAAGTATAAGAATCTTCCATCAGTGTAATACTATTTGCATCTCTGTCCCATGTGTTTTTGCACCATATGCATTGCAATTACGTACATTATATTTGTTTTTAAGTATTATACAACACAAAGAAATTAACATTTTGTCATTGATTGCATTCTATGTTTTTTTTTTAATATTTTTTGGTGGATTAAACATTGCTACAAATATTTACTTTTGCTACTACTCTGTTGAAATGTGGAATCTGATTTCCAGTGCTCTTGACTTGGGGCTGACTTTAATGCTTGATCAATAAAATACAGTAGAAATTGTGTTATTCTTTCAATGATAGCTCATAAAAAGCCTCACAGCTTCAGACTGAGTTTCTTAGAGCATTTCCCCTTAAAGCTCAGCCACCACACTGTGAGCAGCTCAAGCTATATGGAGAAGTCTCAGGTAAGCTTCTAGCCAGCAACCACATGAAAGATCTCAAGTAACTATTGCCCAACTGATTTCAATTAACCCACAGGACTATGAGAGAGAAGAATACATTTTTTATATTAAGCTACTGATTTTTGGGTCAGAAAGATCCTCTGGAGAAGGAAGGGGCAACCGACTCCAGTATTCTTACCTGGAGAATCCCATGGTCAGGGGAGCCTGGTGGGCTATAATCCATGGGGTTGCAAGAGTCAGACACAACTTAGCAAATAAACCAACCAGCCAACTAGCTTTTAGGGTGGTTTGTTAGGCTGTTTAGAAAATGTACTCATATTCTTATCATTTCTTCTAACAATTATCACCTGGTGTCATTTGCCTTTAGCCTGAGGAATTTCTGTTAGCATTTTTTGGGAAACAGATCTTTTAGTGCTGAATTTTTACAGTTTTTGATAATCTGAAATGTCTGGTTTTCACCCTAAGTTTTGAATGGTCTTAATGGGTGTTGATTTCTGGCTTGACTATTTTGTTTTTCACTCAGTGCTTAACTATGGTTGTCCCATTGTTGTCTAGCCTTTTCTGTTATCATGAGAGGTTAGCAGCAATTTTCAAATCTTTTTTCTCATTCTTCTTCAAGAATTACTTTTCTTTGATTTAGCATTTGATTGTGATCTAATTGTGCTTTCTATGAACTTATCCTGCTGTGAGCTTGGTGTGTTTCTTGGTTCTATAAGTTGACTTTTTTCATCAAATTTGGGGAATTTTGAGCCATTTTTTAATTTTGGAAGTTTCTATTCACATATCCTCATGCTCCGATTCTTTCTGCAACCATGTCTTGATAACTTTGCCTCTTGCAGCTATCTGTTTCTACCTCAATCCTGCCATTGTGGAGTCATACCAACTTAGTGTATATAAGTAACATACTGTTGAGATCAAGATAAATTCTAATGCTTCACTGGGACATCTGCCAAAATTGTGGACACTGGCTTCCTCAATAGAATATTATTTTCTTGGTGATGACCCCCACAGATACTATTAAGGTTCTACATAGATAGTAACTTTCCTGATGAAATCATTGAATTCTTTCTATCTGATACATACTTTATTAATCCAAGAGCATTTAGTCACTTGTTCAAAATGTTCATTGAGCCACTGCTGCTGCTGCTGCTGCTGCTAAGTTGCATCAGTCATGTCCAACTCTGTGCAACCCCATAGACTGCGGCCTGCCAGGCTCCGCTGCCCCTGGGATTCTCCAGGCAAGAATACTGGAGTGGGTTGCCATTTTCTTCTCCAGTGCATGAAAGTGAAAATTGAAAGTGAAGTCATTCAGTCATGTCCGACTCTTCGCAACCCCATTGACTGCAGCCTACCAGGCACCTCCATCCATGGGGTCTCCCAGGCTAGAGTACTGGAGTGGGTTGCCATTGCCTTCTCCGCATTGAGCCACTATGGTATGCCAGATATTGTTTCTGGGTATGGGCGTTGGCTAAGAAAATGCCTTTAAAAAAAAAGTTATATTAATCAAGACAGAATAGGTTTTCTGTAAGTGCCTGATCAATGGAACAGAACAAAAATTCCCCAAATCAATCTATACATGTAGGGAATATTCAAGAAATAATTTTTGATTCAGGATATTTCTCACCAATAAATGATTTAGTATTTAAACATTGAATAATAGAAAATTTACAGGATTGATTTACATTTCTCTTTCTGGGATTGGGTGACAGATTCACAGAGTAATCTTTGGCTTTTCAGGGAAAATGCCTTTGGTTTTTATAATATTTATGCTATCATAGGAGAAGATAGATAAGAACATATGAAATTAAAATGGGTAATTTCATGTGGTAACAAGTTCTTAGGGGCTTCCCAGGTGGTGCTAGTGGTAAAGAACCTGCCTGCCAATATAGGAGACTTAAGAGACGCAAGTTTGATCCCTGGGTCAGGAAAATCTACTGGAGGAGGTCATGGCAACCCACTTCAGTCTTCTTGACTGAAGAATCCCCATGGACAGAGGAGCTTGGTGGGCTCAGTCCTTGGGGTCACACAGAGTTGGACTGACTGAAACAACTTAGCATGCACAACAAGTTCTTAAGAATCCTGGGCTGAGATACCGCCATGAGGAGGAAGCGAAGAAAGAAAGAGAGGCTTTTTTGGGCTCAAGGAAGTTCAGGCAAGTTCTCAGAGGAGGGGATAATTAAATGGAGATCTGAAAAATAAGAGGCGGGGGCCTGGGGAGAAGTGATGGGAGTGAGTTCCAAAGCGGGTGCTTATGTGCCTGCTCAGTTCTATATGACTCTCTGTGACCCCATGGACTGTAGCGTGCCAGGCTCCTCTGTCCATAGCATTTTCCAGGCAAGAATACTGGAGTGGGTTGCCATTTCTTCTCCAGAGTTCCAAAGGGAGGAAGGAGTAAAAATATTGAAGAGAAAACTGAGTATTTTTTATACTAATCATTTGTCACATAAATAGGTACTGTATTATGAAATGAAATTCATATTTTATGGCAAGACAAGAAAGATATAAACAGAAAATATTTTCTCTGCTCTTTGGCCTCCTCATTCCCTGCACTGTGCATTGTTTATTTGCATTATGTATTGAACAAACTGCCCCTGATCAGCAGAAGCACCTGCTGAACCAAAAAGAGCTACATTCTCCTCACAGCAACAACTCCTTAAAGATAACATTCCTTCCTAATCTTCTAAGGGCCCAAGACACTTAGATCTGGATTGTGTAAACTGTCAATAATGCACCACTTAATGTATAGCCCTCTATTTCAAAAAATGAATATAACTATGCTTTGATTTGTAATGGGTGGAGCAGTTTTCTGTGCTTTCTGAGATGCTGTTCCCAGGTTAGAATCCTCAAATTTTTCTTGAATAAAATTTTCCATTTCATTTTTAGAGTGATTAACTTTTCTTCGACAGTCTCATAACATCTTTTGTTATCATAAAGATGGTATTTATCACTTTTTGAGCCCTTTGCAAGGACTTCATGTTTATTAACTCATTTAATTCTCACAACAATTCTATGAGGTCAATATGTTTATTAGAGAGTTGACAACTCTGTTTTGGAGAGGTTTAGCCATTTGAAGAATTTGGATTCAAAACCAAGTCATTTTATCCAAGTCTGCCTGTTTCTGACTTACTGGTTTGTGCTTCTCTTCTGCCATCCTAGGTAGATTTGGAGTTTTATAAAAAAAAATGTTTTAATTGGCCCGGGCTACGATAACAGAATGCCATCAACTGGGCTTAGCCAACAGAAATGAATTTCTTCACAGTTCTGGGGGCTGAAAGTCCAAGAACAAGTTGATGGCTGATTTCATTTCTGGTGAGAACCCTCCTTCTGGCTGGTAGAGTTCTCAGTGTCCTCAAATGGTAAGAGAAAGCTCTGGTCTCTCTTTCCTTTTTCAGAACATTAATCTTATGATGGAAGTTCTATCTTCATGATCTCATTTAAACCTAATTAACCTCCAAAGGTTCCACCTCCAAATACCATCACATTGGGTTTAGGGCCTCAAAATTATGAAATTTGGGGGGACACTTTTTATCCACAGCAGATGAGAAACATGAATTGTACATATTGGATATTCCCTAAAATTCTCATCAAAAAATATGAAAGTAGTATTACATGCATGAAAACTAACTAATTTTGCCCAGCTAACTCCTACCAGTTTTCCAGGTTTCAGTTTAGCTGCTTGTTTTCCAGGAAGGCTGGCTTAGCTGCCATGGTACCTTGCTTATCCATCAGTGATTTCTTATCTGTTCTCTCTGACTTTGTAAGCTCTGTGAAACCTGTCACCACTGTATTCCTGGTGTGGTGGTGCACTATCAGGTGCAAAGTAGCTGCTCAATAAGTATTCAATTAAATTGATGTATGTGTTAGTCACTCAGTTGTATCCGACTCCCTGTGACCCTATGGACTATAGCCTGCCAGGCTCCTCCATCCATGGAATTCTCTGGGCAAGAATACCAGAGTGGGTTGCCATTTCCTTCTCCAAAATTGATGTGTGATACTTGGCAAATTAAAGCTCTCTCAACCTTAGTTTCCTCATCTGTAAAGTTTAATCTACTTCATTCAGTTAAGAGAATTTGGTGAACTGGTAGATATGAAAATATTGTTTCTTTATTCCCCCTTTGCTTCCTCACCCACCATTTATTTATTCTCTTTTAAAGTTCTTCATTTTACTCTCACGACTGAGTACAAGCGCACACACCCACACCTTACTTGCAGTGTGCCATATGATTTAGCTATCTGGAAAGGTTAAGCAAACTGTGACATGTGATTTCAAAATGGATCTATATTTCTAAAGCGGTAGCTATAATTCTTTAAATGCCAAGACTAAAACAGCACATGATGATTGTTTTGTCTAAAGGTGACCTTTATCACATCAAAGACAGAGGTAATAGGTTTTTCTGTATCTGGTATAAAAAGTTTAGATAGATAGCACAATATTGAGTTCTTTGATATGCCTAAGTTAAAATTTGTTGTTGTTTAGTCGCTAAATTGAGTCAGACTCTTTTGCACCCCATGGACTGTATATAGCCCGCCAGGCTTCTTCGTCTATGGGATTTCCCAGGCAAGAATACTGTAGTGGATTGTCATTTCCTTCTTCAGGGGATCTTCCTGACCCAGGGATTGAACCCACATCTCCTGCATTGGCAAGCAGATGCTTTACCACTGAGCCACTAGAGAAGCCCAGTTAAACATACAGAGTAACAATAATTTTCAAGCAGAAAATTAGGTCACATTATCTGAAAAGCGTAAGTTTGCTTATCAGGGTAGTGAGGTTAAATATTTGAAATTATCACTATTCTGAAAAATCTAAAGTGGTATGAAAAGATGAGCATGGGTCTAGCTTTTTAAAAATTTTTGTCGTTGTTGTTGAAGTACAGTTGATTTAGATGTTGTGCCAGTCTCTGTTGTATATCTAAGTGACTCAGTTATATACATATATACATTCTTTTTTTTCCCCCTTTTAAATTTACTTATTTTGGCTGCACTGGGTCTTTGTTGGTATCTGTGGGCTTTCTCTAGTTGCAGTGAGAGAAAGGGCTAGAATTGAGGACAGTGGCCTGGCTGTGCTGTGTTAGGGAGAGAGCTGAGCATCTAAGACTTGTATTCCAGCTTTTAATAAATTCTAATTTTCATTCCTTCAACTCTACTCTGCTTTCCAAGGCATTGGTGCCTCCAGTGGTTGAAATCCTCAGGCTTTCTGTGGAGACATAACTTTTTTTCCACCTCTGCTAAACCCTTTACACCTTCTCCATCTACTTTCCATCTTTCAAAATTTGTTAATCTCATTTCTGCTGACATCTTCTTTCCTAATCTCTTTGTACTTTTGCATCTATATCTCTTTTTCTTTCCTCCTTATATCAGGTAGCTAAGGAAGCAGAGAAACTATCTGCCATGTATAACTAAAATTCCTAGATATTTTTATAAGTTGGAGAATATTAATTCCATAAATAGACTCAGAGAATTGAATGGATTAAGCAGTGATTAATAACGATTTTGTTGCCTAAATGTTTAAGTCTAGAAGTTCATGAATCTGAATGCTACAGTACAAAGAAAAATACTCTTTTATAGTTACCTTTAGGAGTACAGTGTTTTGGTCACTTTTTTTGTGTTGTTGTTGTTTAAAACAAGAAGTGGTATTACTGCTTTTATGTGGAGTCATAGACCTAGAAGGGACACATGTATATTCATCACTTCTTGTTGACAAAAGTGCTCATACACCGAAATTGCAAAGCATGAGGGGGAAAGAAAGAAGGAAAGAGGCCTAATTTTCCACTTTTCAGTGATTGAGAGTTGGCTGCATCAGCCACTACCAAAAGAAATCTGCAGAGCGTCTGTTTTAATCAAACATATTTATAACTCAGTCCTTTACATTTGTAATTTAACAATTGAATTAGTTCCATTTAACTAGCAGCAGATGGTGTGTGATTATTCCCTTCCTAGAAGAAAAAGAAGGAAAAAAAAAGCCTGTCAATACTTGTTAAATATGGATTAAGCCAAGGGTTACTTAAACTCCTTGGGTTTTCATTACTACAGTTCATTCAACTTGAATTTGGAAGTTAAAAGGTGTAGAAATCACATCAATTCATATTCATTATGCATCTTGGCACCTCAGCTGCAAAATGAAGTAGTTGGGCAGTGAATTCCTCTTGGAGATATAACTTATTTCTGCTATTTGAAGTTAGAAAATAAAATCGTCCCGGTGTAAACATAGGTGGAAGTTTATATTTCAAAGTTGATAATGTTTGTTAGATGCTTTCCTCTCTCATGGAGTCAAGGAGACCTTGCAGCCTGTTCATCTGCTGGGCATTCTCTCCGGTTAAAAAAGAAGGTGGCTCGGAGGGACCACGAACACAGTCTCACTTACCACCCAAGCAGCAGATTGAACATAAGTGATATTTTCAACTCTTTAGAAACTGTAACCACATTTTTTTTAAAAGTAAATTACTATGCAACAGGTTTATAAACCTGCTCAGAATAATTGAGAATCTTTTTTAAAATTGACTCAGAGTTCAATTTGGAGTAACGGTGGTTATCTTGGAAGTTTTCAGGGTGGAATGAATGTTTGACTGAGTGGAGCACATTGCATTATATACTGAAGAAAAAACAATCAAGTCATTTTGTCTCAGGCTTGAGGTTGCTGTGTTTTTTGTTTCTTTTTTAATGAGAGTTGACTTTTTAGACGGTTTGTTTGATATTGTTTTCACGGTGTTTGCCTCTTGAGGTTTTGCCTTATCTTTCATCTTTATGATATTTTTCTGGGAAATCTGTTTCAGGGAAGGTACACGGGTGGGCCCTGCTAAAGCATCCTTTCCTCCCTCCAGGGCTCGATTGATCTTTCTCTACTCAGTGGATCCATCACTTTGCTTTCAATTGCCGAGAGTTCATCACTCATTTATCTCCTGACTGGCTTAGATGCCTTTTTCTTCAATTTAGAAAAATATCTTTTGCCAGTGATCGTTTTAAAAAGAAAGTTTTTAAAAGAGATATACATGCATGTGTGTGTGTCCTGAGGTTCTAGAATAGAATAGGAGTAGATACAGAAAAAGATATGGAAAGGCAGATGTATTTTGGCATTTGAAGGAACTTTTCAGTAAACTTCTCTGGTGGTTCAGACAGTAAAGAACCTGCCTGCAGTGCAGGAGACCTGTGTTCAATCCCTGGATCGGGAAGATCCCCCGAGAAGGGAATGTCTACCCACTCCCGTATTTTTGCCTGGAGAATTCCATGGACAGAGAAGCCTGGCTGGCTACAATCCATGGAGTCACAAAGAGTCAGACGCCACTAAGTGACTATCATTTTCACTTTCACTATTTCCAGTAAAGCAGGACAAAAATTTTACAGTCTGTTAGGGTTTGGGTCCCTTATCTAAATTTGGTCTGACACAAGCTAGGGAACATAGTATGTTGAACTATATATATATTTGTAGAAAATCAGCAATTGAACATCAGTAATTTTATATGATGCAACATTATACCTTACAGTTTTCTTTTTTAAATTAACAAGACTTGAATTCCCTGGCTGTCCTGTGGTTAGGACTCTGTGCTTTCACCACCTGGTGGGTGAACTAAGATCCCACAAACCTGTTGGTGTAGCCAAAAATTTAAAAAAAAAAAACAGGGTTGACAAGACTTGGTAACTTACTGTATTTTGTGGTGAAAGAAGAGGGAGTTAAGTGAGTTTGATAACTGTTGATTTTTGATGTTTATCTTGAATTTAAATCCATGGTCATTAACATCAGGATAGATAACAGCTTTCACAAAAACTTTGTTTCAGGAAAATTTCTATGCTGTCTATCTCTACCCATCTATCTTTCCGTCTGTCTGTTTCTCTATCCATCCATCCATCTAATCAGTGAATCCTCTTTTCTGTGAGAAAATATCAATATTATTATTATCCCTAATTGGCAACCCACTCCAGTATTCTTGCCTGGAGAATCCCATGGACAGGGGAGCCTGGTGGGCTACAGTCCATGGGGTCACAGAGAGTCGGACATGACTGAAGCAACTCAGCACACTAATTTACGGAGCAGGAAAGGGTGGGTTAGAGAGAGAAGTTAGCTAACTTGCCCAGATAACATAGGTGGAAGCTGGTGGAGGCTGGGTTCTTATTCAGTCTTTCTTGCTCCAGCGTCTGGCGCATAAGCCCCACGTTATCCCTTCCATGGGCTCTGAATGCTATCCCTATCATATACTTGTCCCTGGTGCATTTCATTTCCTCTTCTCTCCTGTAGGATTATTTTATACAACTCCTTTTTCCTTGAGCTTCCAGTACCTTCTCTCCTGCATGCCTCCATTCTCAGCTCATGACTTTGTTTTCCAGGTCTCTAAGAGAATTGAAGTAATCCAGAGGAACTACCTCCTGTTCCACCATGGTTAACTACCTGCCTTCTTAATACATACTCTGCCCCGTCTCCAGTGGACATGGACCCACGGTCCCTGAAGCTCCCCGCACCCCCACACGGATGCTAGTGTGTATCCCCTTTTCTCAGTGCTGTTCCTGCAGCAGCTTTCCCCTCTTTTGCATTGTTAACGTGTCCCTTTCTTCTGGGTTAGTCTCATAAGCACACAAGCAAGTTTCCATTTCCCTGTTCTTTAAAAAATGAAGCTCCTTTTATCTCACATTTTTTTGTCAGTTACACTCCCACTTTTATCCCCCTTGAGATAAAACTCTTGGAAAGAGTTATCTGTAATCACTTCTCCAAATTCATCTCCCCATTTTCAGTCTTGAACTCCAAGTAGGCTCTTGTCTGCCACCCCCAACAAAGTCACCAATAAGCTTCACACGGTTGCTGTATCATTGTTCTCCTCTCAGTTGATCTCTCAGCTGCATTTGACATAGATGATCTGTCTCCTCCTGAATTCCTTCTCTAATTTCATTTCTGGTATGTCTCACTGTCCTGGCTTTCATCCTACCTTCCCATCTGTAGCCTCTCTGCCACTTTTGCTCCTTATCTTTCTGACCTCGGAACACTGGGAAGTGGTCTAACATTCAGTTTCTCCTTTCACAACCTTGGTGCTTTCACCCTGTATCTTGGCTTTCAATATTGTTTGCATCAACTTTTCTTGATACCACTGCAGATCCTCATACATTCCATTTCAGCTCTTCAGCCTGCACCTTTTGTTTTCTGCCTCCTGCATGCCACGCACTGTTAGTGTCTTCTGAAAATTCATGTGTTGAAATCAAATCCCCAAGGTTTGCAGCTTGATTAGGTCAAAGTGAATGAAATTTGTCCCCTTACAAAAGAGACTTCAGATTGCTTCCTCATCCCTTCCTTCATGTGAGGACACGGAGAAGATAACTGTTGTCTGTGAACCAGAAAACGAGTCCTAAAAACTGATACTTGCATCTGGGACTTCCTAGTCTCTCGAACTATGAGGAATAAAATTCTGTTGTTTATGTCACCCAGTCTATGGTATTTTATTACAGATGTCCAAATGGACTAAGACATGGCAAGAGGCTTTTCTATTAATGCCACCTGGTGACCTCCTTGCCTGTGCAACCCATCTCTACGCCACTGGGATGTGAGATCAAGTGGGTAAATCCTCTCCTTTTCCCCTACTTTTTGGCTCTCTTATCATAGTTTTTCTATTCCATCCCCTGCTGCTTTAGTTTTCATCATTACTTCACAATTCTCCAAAGAATGGCAGTGAGCAATGAATAACATTCACATTTTCTTCTAAGTACTCCAAACACAGCCTTGATGGACATATATCTTTCTATTAGGTTCCAGAATCATATTCTACAATCTTATTTCAGATTGGATGCTCTATCACATTAAATTATATTTACTATGTATCTTCGGATTGTTTTATAAGTAATTTCTCTGTTTCTACAACATACCCACACTTCATGGTGATAGTATTATTTTTCCTTTCCTAATTTTCCTTTCTACTTACTTTGTTGCTGTTCAGTTGCTAAGATGTATCTGACTCATTATGGCTGACAAGTGTGTCTGACCCATGGACTGCAGCATGCCAGGCTTCCCTGTCCTTCACTATCTCCCAGAGTTTGCTCTAACTTGTATCTATTGAGTTGGTGATGCCATCAAACCATCTCATCCTGTGTCACTCCCTTATAACAATTATAGTTATCATGCCTTCTATATAATATTCCAACTTATTGATGATTGATTCTTATCTTTGCCTTACTTAGTGAATCTTTCTAATTTCTCTTAGTCCTGATTGCTTTTGTTAATCATCTGCCTTAAAAGTACCTTTCAGTGTCTTACAACAAGTGTCTCTGATTCATGCTTTCTCACTCCAAACCTATGCCATATGCATCATATAGTCTCTGACTGGATTTTATTCAAGTATAATTATAAAGACTCTGAACACATCCAGCCCTTTAGAAGGTTGGAGCAGAAGTAGGTCACGAGAGAATAGAATGGTGAATAGAGTGAGAAATGCAGATGTTTTTGTTTACCATTGAAGAGCAAAGAAAGGAAAAAGAAATCATTCTTTATTATTTACTTGGACATCTTCCTGCTCTTTCAAGCTTTTGGAGCACCCTTCTGTGAAGTTTTATAATAATATCAAGCAGCCTGTCCTATGGCTTCCTACCTCCCACCCTTGCCTCTGCACTCTTGCCAAAGAACAAAGGACAGAGGTCAAGCACAAGAGCAAATGTCAAAGAGCCGTGTATCACTAAGATTTAATCACAACGTTTGGCATATTCCATGTCTGATTTATCTGTGTAGCTTCTCTCTTTAAGTCTACAATGCCAAGTCTTTATGTCATGTAGAGGGATAAGAGTTTTTGGTCATTTGATAGATAACATAATATGGTCCATGTTCTATTTATTTTTTCCTAAACACAGACATATGAACACCCAGTGAATTTGTTTTGCTTCATTTATAATTATGTATTTCCTGCACTGGTTGCCTTAACATCAGAGTGTCCATCATTGTTACAATATTGCCAAGCTGTGCATCCCTTGCTACTTGAATCTTCCAAATTATTAGTTTCTAATTCCTTCCCTCTGTAATTATTATCGGGCTTCCCTGGCAGCTCAGACGGTAAAGAATTTGGTGCCACTCTTCTCTAGCTAGTTGGCTCCCCTGATATTATGACAAAGGCTTTTGATAAGACAAAGCTGAATTTATTGCTTACCATGGTAAGAGAGAACACCACCTTGCAAGGCTTTGCCAGAAGAGATTCATTTCATAATATGCCCTTTCCCTTAAATTTGAAATCAATATTTTATCTTATTTCTTAAAATCAAAATCAATATTAAATGCAATGAGAGAGGAGTCTGGCAGGGCCTGAGGGCTGTGGCAGACAGCCTGGCTGCTGCAGCATCGTATTTCAGTGAACTCGTCTGCACTCTGGGGGCCTGACCCAAGAACCAGAATCTCTCAACCAGTCACTTCTCAGTAGGATGGATTTTGAAGACTTGGGGTTGGTGGTGGGTTGAGATCACCACCTGCCTCTACCTGCTGCTAAGACTTTGGTTGAGACGAAGTTTACCCTTGTGCTCATAGAAACTCTAACATTTGTGGAAAATCTGAGCTCTCCTATACTCTCTTCACGTCTGCACAGTTGGCTCTCTATATTGTATTTATTTTATGGCAGAAACCCATAATAACAAACACCCACCCCATTGAGGGGGAAAGCAATAGAAGTCCACAGTTTGAGAGGTCATACTGTTTTGATTACTCCAGGGTTGCCGGATGGCTGTTCCTCCACTAGGAATCTGATTATCAGACTATATGTGCAAGTCCTGTGGGACCCAAGTTGTCACTGTAAAGTTCTCAAGTCTTAAAGGCAAAAATCGTATGTTTATTTGGAGGGAAAAAAAAGGCAGCTATAACACAAAGCTCTTTCTCTAAGGTGTTGTCACTGGCTTGATGATAATGTCTAAACAGTGAAGAGTTGGTTTCTAGAAAATTTTCTTGCTATAGTCACAGGTTCTTGCAATCTAAGCCCCCTTCCCTCTTCTGTCCAAGGTTGTTAGAAGGTTGTCTTCTTGCTCTTCCAGCTCTCAGCCCTTTACTCATCATGAAGACCCTCCCGCTGCCTGCACTTAATCAGTGTTTTGTCTTCCATTTTGGCATCTGCTCTTAGATTTGCTTAGCAAAAGTAGTGTAAGAGAAAAACTGGTGAGATGAGGTTTGGCAACTGGTGTACTTGTGACCTTGCAGGTGAAATGGACACCACTCTGAATGGTTTGCAGGGCAAAATAATCCCTGACACTTACTTGGTGATAGCCTACCTGCTAATGATTTCACCAATAGTGACCTGGGAAATCAATGCTCTCACCTCAAGGATGCAACCATTAGGGTATTTGAAAGACTGGGAGAAACCAAAGCTTTCAAAAGTGACAGAGTTGGATGGTTACTGCTAAGTGGTTATTGGTGCCCTGCAGGTCCTTAGAAGCAGTTCAGGGCTCAAAGTGAGAGCCCAGCAGTGGAAGAGTGAGGGTGGGCATGGCTGAGCAGGAGACAGGTGCCGAATAGTTACAGCTGCAAAGCTCCAGATATGTTTAAATGTCCACCCAGGGCAGGCCGGCTATTTTAAGTTCAGGACACTGGCTGGGCAAAGAAACCTCATGGAAACATATACATTACCATATGGAAAATAGATAGCCAGCGGGAATTTACTATATGATTCAGGGAGTTCAAACCAGTGCTCTGTGACAACTTAGAGGGGTGGGATGGGGTGGGAGGTGGGAGAGAAGTTCAAGAGGGAGGGGGCATAAGGATATCTATGACTGATTCATGTTGATGTATAGCAGAAACCAACACTATTGTAAAGCAGTTATCCTCCAGCTAGAAAAAACTGCATGTAGAGGCCTCTGGGGATTCTTGCTCTGAAGAGCGCCCTGAATCCTCAGAACTTAGTGTAATAGCATCATGGATTGGGGAGGGGGTTGGCCTGCTGTTGACCTCTCCCCTCTACCCTGGGGTCATGTGATGTGTGGGGGATCCTTGTTGTGCATGTAACTGTGGATTGGCCATGAGCCACTCTCAGCAGGTGTACTGGCTGTGTCCCCTACACAGGCTGGCTGTCCCCTCTCCAAGCTGGCAGTGCTAGGGTGTTGATGAAAAGAGCGGCTAGCTGCTAGAATCATTGTAAACTGCTGGACACACTGAGTATCTGTACTTTAAACACATCTAATGTGCTTTTATCTCTGCAGTTCTGAGTTGATTCATCCCTTCTCCCAGAATGGGCAGAACAACTAGAGTGAAGGCAGCGGGGAAGGGGTGTCGGGCGAAGGGGTGTTAATGTTCTTGCCAGTGTGAAAATAAACGAAGACCACCCATATGAGAACACACAGAGGTTCTTTATTCCAAGCTTGGTATAGCAAGGGTCAGTGCCATGACTTGCACAGACTCAAAGGCAGGCAGAGAAGTGGGGAAGTTTCATAACAAGGAAAAGGGAGGGCTATAGGTGTGACTTGATGGATGTTGTTGCCATCGGGAAGCTGGAGGTGGACCAGCTAGTAAAAAGTGAGTCATGTTACTGATTGGCTTGGGGCGGGAGGGGCGCATATTTAACTGTTTTTGGTTGATCTTGAGTTGGAAGCAGGAGCAACCCTTTGACTTTTCACTATCCCTATAGTTTTGCCTTTTTCGAAATGTCATATAGTTGGAATCAAATCATGTATAGCTTTCAGACTTACTTCTTTAAGTATTTAATTTCCTGTCTTTTCATAGCTTATTTCTTCTTATCACTACATACTATTTCATTGTATACTGCAATTTGTTTAATAATTCAGATATTGAAGGACATCTTGATAATTTCTAGCTTTTGGTGATTTTATAAAGTGTTATAAATAAGTTGTGTGAACAGTTTTCAAGTAATTTGGTTAAATAGGAGTGTGATTACAGGGTCATAAGGTAGAATATGTTTAGTTCTGCAAGAAATTACCAACTGTCTTTCAAAGTGATTGTACCAGTTTGCATTCCCATCAACAGAGGATGGACTTTCTCCTTTTTTGACTTTTAGCCATTTTAATAGATATGTAATATTATATCATTGTTTTAACTCACAATACCCTGAACACGTGTTATGTTGATTATCCTTTCATATGCTTATTTGCCATCTGTATATCTTCTTAGGTGAGGTACCTATTCATATTTTCCCACATTAAAATTTTTCCCCAGATTTATGGAAATGTAATTGATGTATAACAGTGTGTAAGTTTAAGATATACAACATGATGATTTGATGCACTTAAATATTGAAAAATGATGGCCGCCATCACATTAGTGAACACATCTGTTATGTCATGTAATAATAATGACCATAATTACTATGACACTTAGGTTACTTCTGTAACTTTATGGTTGTGAATAATGTTGCAGTGAATATGGGAGTGTGATATGTCTTCAATATCCCGTCTTCATTCCCTTTGGCTACATACCCAGAAGTGGGGTTACTGGATCATATGGTATTTGTATTTTTAATTTTCTGAGAAAACCACATAACTGCTTTCTAAAGTGGCTGTACAATTTGCGTTCCCAGCAACAGTGCACATGAGTTCCCTTTTCTCCACATCTTCACCAACACTTATTTTCTCCTGTCTCTTGAAGACAGCCATTCTAACAGGTATGAAGTAATCCATCATTGTGATTTGGATTTGCATTTCCCAGATGATTATTGATGTTAAACGCTTTTTAATGGATCTTTTGGTCGGTCATATCTACATCCTCTCTGGGAAAATGTTTATTTGTTTCTTCCCATTTTAAAATTGAATTATTATTATTGTTTTTGATATTAAGTTGTGTGTTTTTTTAACATATTTTGTATATTTGCCCTTTATCTGATTTACAAATATTTTCTCCCATTTCCATAGATTGCCTTTTCATTTTGTTGATGGTTTTCTTTGCTTTGCAGAAGCTTTTTAGTTTGATCTAGCCCCACTTATTTAGTTTTACTTTTGCAGCCTTTGCTTTTGGTGTCAAATCCAAAAAACAAACATTGCCAAGATGCAGCTTACACCCTGTGCTTTCTTCTAGGAATTTTATGGTTTCAAGTTTTGGATTTAAGTCTAATCAGTTTTTTTTCCCTTGTCCAGTTTTGAATTAGATTTCTTTTTCATTGTTGATATTTCACAGTTCTCTGTTATTTTAGACCCCAGACTTTTATCAGATAATGTACTGAAAAAGATCTCCCAGTCTATGGGTAATCTTTTCATTCACTTAGTCTTTCAGAGAGACATTTTTAATTTTAATAAAATCAAACCTACCCATTTATTCCCTTTTATATATAGTGCTTTGGATATTATATGTAAAAAATCATTGCCAAGCCCAAGGTCACCTCAATTTTTCCCTATGTTATTTTCTACACTTTATAGTTAAACTTCTGATATTTCGGTTTATGATCTACTTTGAATTAATGAAAATGAAAGCTCTAAAGTCTGTGTTTATATGTTAATATCTTAAAAAATATATTAAGATTTTTTGTGTGTGGATGTCCAGTTCCAATACATTTGTTGGAAAGGTTATTCTTGCTCTGAAATGCCTCTGCTCCTTTGTCAGAAACCAACTTACTGTATTTGTGTGCATCTATTTCTGGGCTCTCCATTCTGTTCCATGGATTAATTTAACTCTTCTTTAACCAGTACCACGTGGTTTTGATTACTAAAGCTTTATATTAACTTTTGAAATGAGGTGGTATATTCACACTGGTATATTCACAGTTGTGAAGTATTCAAATGTTCTTCAGTATTGATTTTTCTGAGTCTTTGCCTTTTCATGTGAACTTGAGACTCATTTTGTGAATATTCAGGAAATAATTTGGTGGAATTTTTATTGGGATTGTGTTGAGTTCATACATGAAGTTGGGAAGAGCTGTTAGCATTGTCATCTTATCCATAAACATGGGATATTTCTCCATATATTCAAATTTTCTTTGATATTTTTAAGTCAAAACTTTATAAGTTTCTTTATATTAGTTTTATGCAGATGTTTTTAGATTTATATTTATACATTTCTTGGATACTAATAAAAATAGTTCTGTGTTTTTAATTTCAAAGCCTGATTGTGCATTATGGGTATATAGGAAAATGGTTTACCTTATACATTAACCTTGGATCCTGTAACCTTGCTGTAATCACTGGTTAGTTTCAGGGTTTTTTTTTAATATGTGATTTTTAAAAAATTGTTTTACATGTAAAATTGTCATAAAAAAATTGAACAGTTTTATTTCTTCCTTCCCAATCGGTATATCTTTGGTGTGTGCACGCGCGTGTGTGTGTTTCCTTGCTGTATTATGTAGGTCTTTCAGTATGGTATTGAATGGGAGAAGAGGACATTCTTGCCTTATTTCTGATCTTAGGGAGAAAACACCTAGTTTCTCACCATTAAGTATGATATTAGTTGTGGGGTTTTGGTAGACTTTCATCAAGAAGATAATTTCTTTATATTCCTGGTTTTCTGAGAGTTTTTTAAATTATAATTAATGTTGGTTTGTGTCCAATACTTTTTTTGCATCAGTTGATATAATCATAACTTTTCTTATTTATAGACAGTTGATGTGATGGATCACATTAATTGATTTTGAATGTTGAACCAATTTTACACATCTGTAATAAATTCTACTTGGTAATATATAGAGTGGCATATAGTTTGGACGTGACTAAAGTAACTTAGCTTGCATGCACACACACTTATTTTTATACATGGCTGGATTTGATTTGCCTTCAGTTTGTTGGGGATTTTTACATCTGTATTCATAAGAGATGGGTTCAGTGATACCACTTGTATTTCCCTATGCTATGTAAATCCAAATCTTTTTATGACCTTTCTCAGTTCATCTTTCAAGATTAGGGTTATGGGTCATTTCAATCTGTAATATAGCAAGTGCTTTCTCATGCCTTCTTCGTGCATCTTATACTCTTTCAGTCATTATTTTGAACTCATCTGAAATTTTCCTTAAAATATTCTTTAGGACCATCTTTCAGTAATAAACTCTGAGTTAGTGCTATTTCCTTTTTCCTATTTCCCTTCTAACTCTTGGGAATTTTCTTTCAGTTTTATAGGCTCAGGATTCAGTTATATATTTTAAAGTAGTTTATATTCCACTCCATCCATCATCTAACTTTCTTGTATTTTGAGAATGCTACTTTTTAAATATAATGTATAACCTGCCACTTTTTAGCCAAAATTAGAATCAGTGTGAGCACATTTTTTTATAAATGTCTCATATCACCTTTCCAAGTTGTAATTTCTTTTAAGTTAGGGACATTGCCTTTTTTGTTTTTTTTGATTGTATCTCTCCTATCTTCCTAACTCCCATCCCCAACGTCTAGTGTAAAGTAGCTTCTCAATCTTTTAAAAAAGATAGAATGATATGTCTTTCTAAAATGAATATTTTGTCACTTTGCATCTTGGAGATCTCACCTTTATATTGCCTTATGAAATTGTTGAACAATTATTGCCAATTAAAATTACATAGTCCTTTTTTAGACTATGTAATTTTAGAACTCATCTCTCTTGAGTTCTAATCCAGGTACCATCATTTAATAATCATGTGATCTTAGACAACTGAGTACTATTTATTTAATTTAGATCTAGGGAACAATGCAAGATGTTTTGGATATAATGAGACAGTGTATATAATGCACCCAGCCCAGTGTACGAGCACTGGATCTCTAAGACTTGTCCTTTTCCTCCGTAAACTAGATAAAAGCAACCCTGGGTGCTACCAGCATCAGTTTATATCCCTTTTGGTATATGTAGAGAAAAAGCGATTAAACATATTATCATTTGAATATAATTTTACCTTTTGGCCACAAAATATAAATTTGCTTTATGTACTGGATTATACTGACTTACTTTGGGTGCCACTATTCCAGTTCATTTCTTGTCTAAATGATGAATGGCACTTGAAACATTATAGAGTAATGTTAGTTTTAGTAGACAGTAACGGTTAATAAAGGAGTTTTCCAGCTGAAACTAGGCAATAAACAGCTATGACAGCAATGAAATATGTAACTTTTTTTCTAAATGGAAAATAGTGATCATATAAAATGTTAAGGGACCTGAATTCAGAGTTAGTATATAAAATTGAAATGTTTTTATGCTTTCATGCCTTTTTACACTCTTCTGCTTATTCTTTTTTCTTCTTTATAACATTCTCTATTTCTATTCTCTCTCATCTTCCTTACTTGAAAAGGAAAATCTGGAATGAGTTTTGACATGATACATGTCTTTACTTATTTAGTGTAGGGGGATGGTGGAGTGTACTGCCAATGCAACACAAAATTGCAATTTCCAAATCTAAAGGACCTTTAAAACTTGCACAAGATTTAGAAATAAAGCCACATTGAACACAAGAATTATATGCCTTTTATGTAGAGGCACTAAAAACTTCACTTCTTGCATTTATTTACATGTGCCTAGCAAAAGTTGAAATGATGGTAAGCCCTCCTAAATTACATTCAATAAGGAATTACTTACTGACCTATCTGCCAGGACCCTGCTAGTAACTCATGATACAATAGTGAGAAAGTCACAGTCCAGCTCTAGTCTTATAGACTAGTGGAGGAAGCACTGAAGTAAACATCAATGACCACACCAGACTCAGAAGTATTTAAGATTAGTGAGAGCAGAAGACTATGAGAGACAACCCAGGAACAAAACTTAATTCAGCCTGAGAAAATAAGATACTTCAAAGATAGTCTTCAAAATTGGAAAACTAAAGACTAATTAGTATGCATCTGGTGGTTGGGATAGGAAGATCTCAAATCTGGAGTCTTGAGATGCATGTTCAGAAAACTGCCAGGGTCATGGTTAAGCAAAATTGTGATGAGAACACAGGAGGCTTCAGTCAGCAGTGAACTGCAGCAGGTAAGCTGCTAGGGCATATGGCACTTACAGTTATTTCAGATGGAAATAAGGAGTGGCTTATGCTTTGAAAATGATCACTCTGCCTGAAGAATGGAAAATGAGTTGTGGATAGGAGACATCTGGTTTAGAGTGCTGCTGAGACAAGAACTGATGGAGTCTTCATTTGACATATATGGAATTCAGTTCATGAGATTTGATGATTGATGGGTAGGTGGTAAGAGTAGTCTTGGACATATCAGTTCCTGGCTTGGCAAGATGGTGCTGTTCACTAAAATATAGAATATGGGAGTAGGGGCTCATTGAGTGGGTGGGAGAAAGGAAGATGAGGTTAGTTTTTGACGCAAGTAGAGAAGTCACAGTGTCTGTCTATGTGCTGTGTGTATGTGTATATATACTCAGGAAGAAGACTTAAAATGTGGGTTTGAGTAGCAGGTCATATCGTGGGCTTTCCTCATAGCTCGGTTGGTAAAGAATCCGCCTCCAATGCAGGAGACCCCGGTTCGATTCCTGGGTCGGGAAGATCCTCTGGAGAAGGGATAGGCTACCCACTCCGTTATTCTTGGGCTTCCCTTGTGGCTCAGCTGGTAAAGAATCCGCCCACAATGCGGGAGACCTGGGCTTGATCTCTGGGTTATGAAGATCCCCTGGAGAAGGAAAAGGCTACTGACTCTAGTATTCTGGCCTGGAGAATTCCATGGATACAGTCCATGGGGTTGCAAAGAGTTGGACAGAACTGAGTGACTTTCACTTTCAGCATGTCATATCAGGGCTTCAGATATGGACTTGGGAGACAACAATGTACAGATGATACTTGAAATTATGAGCATGAAGAGAAAGCCTGGAAAATATAATCTGAGCACAGAGGAGGACTAACATGGAACTATCAGGTTAATCAGCATTTAAGAGATGTACAAAGAAAGGAGTAGGCAATCCACTTACAAAGCAGAGAGTT
The DNA here is from genome assembly GCA_024291935.2 of Okapia johnstoni. Lineage (NCBI taxonomy): Eukaryota > Metazoa > Chordata > Mammalia > Artiodactyla > Giraffidae > Okapia > Okapia johnstoni. Next base: position 13,068,782 of record CM044324.1, read on the forward strand.
GGGGAGAATAAATATTTCTGAAATAAAACAAAGCACAGAGTGAGGAAATGCTAAATTGTGTGAAGTATTTAATAATAGAGCAAAATTATGAATTTTTCTCCTAGAATCCTGAATAATCATACTGTAGAACTTCATATGTTTATTGGGCCTTTTTTCTTCGAATATGTGAAAAATCTTGTTTTCCTTGTATCTTCTTTAAAAGCATAGGTACATTGTTGGTCCCTGGTCTGTGATTCTTTTCACCCTACATTCTTCAGTCACTTCGTATAGTCTTTGTGTTTTCATCTCTTGAAGTTATATTGCAGAAATTGATAGTAGTTCAAAAGAACTTTAATATACTGTTAATAAATCAAATATAAAGGACTATTTTTAATAATCAACTTCATATGATTTCTATTTTTCAGCTTCATATAATTATTATTTATAATATGAAGTTCAAGTGTTCTGAACTTGAGTATACTGTTCATTGTGAATATCACCCTGAAATCGTATGTTTCACTTGTAACAGCAAATTAAGATGAATCAACAGGAAAATCCACATACTACAGAAGAAATAACACTGCCCTCAATAGCAGGATATTTGAGTTCCAGTTTCTAACACCAAATAACTGTATTTCCCTCATACATATACCTTAACTTTCTTGAGTCCAAATAATGTGATTTGGAAAATAATGATCTGCAATGTCCCTTAAGTTTTTAAAATCTGTGTTTTTCAGTTTATCTCAACAAACAGTGCAAAGTTTCCATTCAGTGATAAAGGACAAGAATTTTATTCTCGTGAAACAGTTCTAATAATTGGGCCTGAAATATTTGAATAAGTTTTCATGACAATGTTCTGAATTGCATGAACATGATTAAGCATAAGAATTCATATACAGCATTTTTATGTTGCTTTTAACTTTGCTGTGGTTTTCCTCCCAATTATGTGCCTGCTCTTTAAAAAAATTTTTTTTTCTTTCAGGATATAGCATGATTATAAGGGCTTAAACTATTTGAACATGGTATAACTAGGGCAATAAACATACATGCTTAGCTAGATATAGAAATGATGCAATTGTTCTGTTAAATATTTTCTAAAGACACTCCTCTGAAAGAGTAAATGAGCTGCCTTGGACTCATTTGTTAAGAGTTGTGGATAGTTACCAATAGTTTCCAGTCATAAGAGGTAAACCTGGAAATCAAAGAACAGAGAAAAGAAAAAGGATGTTTCCAATTATGGACTCACCTGTTACAGCTGCCTGATCTCTAAGAGACATGTCAAGTGATGCTCCTCTGCCAGAATGTTAGCTTTCCCAATGAATGAAGCTTTGTGTGTCCTTTGGATTTCCTGTGGTTTCATCTCCGTACTGGTTCAGCAAGGAACTGGAAACTTTCAGTGTGACAATGGGGTCTCCTTGCCTCTTGACAATGTGTGTGACTTCACAGATCAGTGTGGTGACATGAGCGATGAACAGCAATGTAAGTTTCCTTTCTCTCCTTCCTCTAAGTCCTGTCTACCTTTAATCCAGGGGTTGCTGAGTTGCCTGAGGAAGTTCAGCTAGATGCCTGATTCTGCACAGAGTTCATTTATATGACTTCAGTGTCAATCAGAAACTAAAAGATTCCTTTTCAGACATAAAGAGCAGACTTATGGACACAGGGTGGGGACGGTGAGGGTGGGATGAACTGAGAGATGAACTGAAGCATCATCAGTTCAGTCACTCAGTCTTGTCCAACTCTTTGCGACCCCATAGACTGCAGCATGCCAGGCTTCCCTGTCCATAACCAAGTCCCAGAGCCTACTCAAACTCATGTCCATCGAGTTGGTGATGTAAAATAGATAACCAGTGGAATGTTGCTGTATGATAACAGGTAACTCAGATCCGGTGGTCTGACAGTCTAGAATAGGATGGACAGTCTAGAATAGGATGGCGGGGGTAGGAGGGAGTTTCAAGAAGTAGGGCGAATACATGTACCTATACTTGATTCATGTTGATATGTGGCAGAAAGCAGCACAATATTACAAAGCAATTATCCTCCAATTAAAAATAAATAAAGAAACAGATCCGCAAATAAAAATAACTCTACTTAAATGTTATCAAATTACCAAGATTCTACTTGATGGGATGTATTTTGAATCAGTTTTTACTGAGTATAAAGAGGGAGTGAAATGCAAATAGGTAAGTTTAATGTTGTTACCCGTGAAACAAGATTTTTAAAAAACTTAGTCTTGCAGTTTTAAAATGCTGTGATGGAAATTATGGGCTTAAGTTGGAATATAGTATGGGAATGTTTAATATGAATTTAAGATGAGTGAGGAGGTTTTATTTTTGCTTTATATGATATGCCCACCCAGTGAGTTGGTACCTATGGTACACAGAGCATAACTGATGAATATCCTTTGATTCTAAGGCAGAGGAAAGAGGGGAAGCTTTAGAGAGTTCAGGGCCTTGATTTGGATCCTGGGTCAACCATCTACTAGTTGTGTGATCTTGAACCTCCAGTTTATTATAAGAAGTCATAAAATGAGATAAACTGATCTCCCTGGCAGGAAAATGCTCCTGGTATAACATTAATAAAAAGTTCACTTAGGAAGATATGGGTAAAGGCATGTATGTTTCTGTAGTTTCCATTACAGTATCACATCCTGAAAATAGACTGCATTTCATCAATGGAACGAGTGCCATTCCTACAAGCAGTCACCTTTTATAAACAACATTTTCACACAATTAAATGGGTCCATTATTGATGTGTAGTAACCCTCAGATACCTGGAGGCACTAAGTCTAGTATTTTAGAACAATTTACTCAACTGTAGTTTCTGTTTTGTGTTCAGATACGATCTTAATTAGTGCTTACAGAATTCTTCATTTTCTTCTCCTACATAAAGCTCTACATAAATTTGCTTTTGCTTTGTTGGAATTTGTAAATTCAGTTGTTCCCACAAAATAACAAGAAAAGTGGTTACTGAAAATCTTCTCTTTAGAAGGTGAGGGATTTTTCTCCTACAGTTTGTGATTACAATCAGGCTGTTAGGAACTATTAAACACAAAGTGCAAGGAAAGAGAAGGATTCATTTATATTTGTCCAGTTTGCCCAGAGAGGCCACCTGTGGACGCACTGCCCTTTCTTTGGACTGTCTGGCAGAAGCCATTACTATTCTTTGAGCAGGAAAGGGAAACCACTTGGCTGGTTTGACCAGAAGTGCAAAGTCCCTTCCATTAATAACCCCTCTGAAGCTTCCTTCAGCACGATTGCTCTGATAACATGCGTGGTTCTGCTTTGAGGAAAAGGTTAATGCGAAAGAAGGGGAGAGTTGCTGAGCAGAAAAGGTCTGGCTGCGTGAAAGATTCTAATAACCCCAGCCTGAGAGAAGCATGAAGGAACAGATCTGTCGAATAAACAGATTTCATTTTAAAAGTTACCCTGGAGAAGTCACCTCTTGGCTTTTTCGCTTTTCATTTTCATTTCTGAGAATTTCCACTTTGGTATTTTATTAACCATAGATAAAATTGACAATCACTTTAAAGCATGAGTTTCTTTTGTATACCACACTAGAGGGAAAATATTGTGGAGGAATCATGAGAGCAAAGCAGTTTTTCTCTTGAAAATTTGCAGTGCTAAACTTACAGACAAGATATATATATTTTTTTTCTAAAGCTAACTTTATTATGATGTTTAAACAACCACATTTTGGGGGAAAGAGCAATCTGTGACCCTCTTTAAAGTCCAAATAATGTGAGCTCTAGAGAATGGATTAATATAATTTTTAAAATGAAATTGGCATAGTTAAAATTCACATGCAACTAATTCTATTAATAATTTTTTGAAAATTTTCTTATTTTACATGATGGTCCTATTTTCAGAATATTTGAACATATTAGTTTAACTCAGTATTTTTTTAAGATAGTAAATTAAAGACTAAATCTTCAGAATGAAATAAATTATATATACATGATATTGATCAAGTAAGTTTTGAGCAAGAAAAATAATGTTTAGGTGTAACAGTTATATGGTTTTAATGTTGACAAGAACTTCCCTTTACTAGAATTTATTAATACCCTGAGCCAGGGAAATAAATGTTGTGGTATTACTCTAGGTTTTTTTTTTTTTTTAATTATGTTTCTCATGTCACATTGTCTGCCTCCATGTAGTACCCCATTGCCTGGTCTTCCTCATTCTATTAAGTTTCTATTAGTTTAATTAAACTAAGCAATAGTTTCTCTTTTAGCAATCATGCAAAATTATTTGATGTCCAAAGGCTTTATTGTTTTATTTTTACTCAGTGATAAAACAGTAATGTTACTTATGTTGCTATCATTCAGATAACAAATCAACCCTAAGATAATAAAGTATACTATTGATACAATGTTGAGGTATATCCCATGCTGCTGCTGCTGCTAAGTCGCTTCAGTCGTGTCCGACTCTGCGCGACCCCATAGATATCCCATGCAGTGGGTCTCTATTACTGGAATACTGCCAGAAAATATTCTTAGATAATTACTTGAGCATACTTGAGGTTAGTTTTAACATTAACTGTTACATACATTTATGTTTAGAGCTAAATTTACGTGACTCAAAATGGAGAAATATATTCAGTTATATAATTTCTCTCCTACTTACATGTCTTGCTTAAGAATACTTCCATTTGGTCTCTTTTGTTTATTTTGATATGATGAAATATATCATAAAGTTTTAAAGTGTTACCTAACTTCTTTTGCAAACTTTTTGGATTTTGGAATTTTTCAAAAGGTGTTTACTTCATATAAATCTTTGTATGTGAAATGTGTGAAAATTACCTTAGAGGTACATTCTGAAAATCTGAGAGGTGATAGTGTTTAGTCAGATGATATTAAGTACAAACATTGTTTCTTCAGTAGGATAACATAAATGTCAACTACTTTTAAAAATAATTGTAATTGTAGAAGTTCATTGAAGTATATGAAGATAAACATTAATAGAGTGAAATGTGAGTTTTCATGTGCAGTATTTATCTTACCACTACATTGAATGCAAAACAAAGTTTTCTCTATGCAAGAGCGATAACTTTCTATTAAAGGTCCCATATTCACCATAACTGACAGCAGTGAAAAGTGATAAGATCTTTTGGCCAAACTGCTGCTCTGAAGTAGAGAATTGTTTGTAAGCAGCTATATAACCTTTATAATACTCCTGTGAATACTGCTGCAGGCTGGAGTGGATGCCACACATAGTCAGTATTTCTGTAGAAATCACCAGACAATTAGATACAGAGAATTCCTTTGAATTTTGCTAATCTTCAAACAGTATTACAGTTAAAAAAATAGTTTGGAAATCTTTTTTTCATGAGTCACTGATGGTGTCGGTGTCAAATTCTTGCTGAAGATGTGCTTAATGGCTTGAGATTAAAGGCAACTATATGAGAAGATTCCAACCTAAGTAATAATAGATAATTCTGGTGTGAGCTATGGAACTTCTTATTCCATTTGATATCACATACCTTTCTGAATTAGGATTTTTCCTATTTTTGTCTCATTGAAACTATTAAAATTCATTCAGTGTGAAGTATAAACATTTCCCTGATAAAAATTAATTAATGGTTTCAAATTGCCCAGCTAAATAATAGCACTCTTTCATGGAAATTTACTTTTGAGAATAATTAAAATTTACTTTTATTTAATTGGAATATTTTGAATGTATTTTTATCCTTTGCAGGAACCGGCCATTAATTTTTAAATTAAATGTGAGTAAGGGAGATAATTCTTTGTGAAAAATTTTTATATGCTATCTACATGAGGGAAATCATCTTCTAAACAGTAAAATGTATGTAAAATTTTGTGACTATGTAATACATAGCTTTCCTCAAAAAGGAAGGAGATAAAAACACTTAATCTTGGACTAGAAGGAAATTAACCTTAACACACTAATGGCTATATATGAGAAATCCACAGCTAACATGATACTCAATGGTGATAGACTGAAAGCTTTTTCTTTAAGATCTGGAACAAGATGCCCTCTTTAATCACTTCTGTCAGCATAGTACTAGATGTCCCAGCCAGAGCAATTAGACAATAAAAGGAAATTGAAGCTATTAAAATTGCATATGAACACAAAAAATTATCTCTGTTCACAGAAAATGTGATCTTAAATGTAGAAAATCCTAAAAAGTCTATGAAAAAAAATGTTAGAACAAAGAAACAAATTAAGGAAAGCTGGGAGATTCAAAATCAACATACAAACGTTAGCTGCATTTCTATACACAATGAACCATCTAAAAAGGAAATTAAGAAAAAATTCCATTCATAATAGTGTACAACAAAATACCTAGGAATAAACATAACCAAGAATATGAAAACTAAATAAAAATAAACAAATGGGACCTAATTAAAATTAAAAGCTTTTGCACAACAAAGGAAACTATAAGCAATGTGAAAACTAAAAATTGTTGGCTGAAAGAAATTAAAGAAGACCCAGATAAATGCAAAGACATCTCATATTCAGGGATTGGGAGAATTAATTGTGTTTAGATGTCAGTACTACCCAAGTATCTTCCAGCAGATGAATGAATAAATAAAATATGGTAGATACATACAATGGAATATTGTTCAGATTTAAAAAAGAAGGACATTCTGACACATACTGCAACATGGATGAACCTTGAGGACAATTATTTTAAGTGAAATAAACCAATCACAAAAGGACAAATATTTTATTCCACTTTTATGAGGTACCTAGAGTAGTCAAGTTTATAGACAGAAAGTAGAATGGTGGTTTTGAGGGGCTGAGGGGAGGGAGGATGAAAAGTTTTAGTTGGAAGAAATGAAACAGTTGTGAACTTGGAGGGTGATGATGGTTGCATATTAGTGTGAATGTATTTGTTACCACAGAGCTATACACTTAAAATGATGCATTTTATGTATGTCTTGGCACAATTTTCTAAGAAAAGTGGGATTTGTCATTAAGGAAAGACTACAACTGTGCCTCATAGAACTTTCGAGAGGGAAAAAATGTGCATTATTAATATAGGCCCAGGCAAAACTGTGGAATAAATGCCTTCTACCTCTCCTTTTTAGAATTTTCCTAATTCTTATATTTTCTCTGTCTTCTGAGAACTTCATTATTGTGATGACCTACTCATACTAAGTTAATCCTGAATTCTGCATCAATTTCTTCACCATTACCGCTATTAAATTTTTTTCTATCCCTTTCCATTTTCTCAGAAGCATGCCCTATGTTAACTATCACTTGAGGATATTTTAAAAAAATATTTTCCCCAATTACAGTGTTAATGATCATATCTTTGCATGGCTCTGCAGTAAATTTTAATGAGAGAATCTGGCATGATGGAAGCCAATTCAGAAGGTAATTGGGTCTCCCAAGCAACCTCAAAGAACAACATAGAGACAATCTCTTTTTGACAATAGTACACTTGACCTGTGGTATCACAAAATTAAAAGCAAAATGATGAGTTTATCAAGTTCAGAAAGCTCAGAAACATGCTTCTCTGGATAAGTTCCTGCATCCATTCCTTCTTGTTCCATATCCAGTCCAACCGCAGCATTGCTATAATAGCAGGTAAATCTCCACACAGATTTTACTATAGCAAGCACTGTCAGATTTGAATGTAGATGGGTGGCATATGAGATTATAAAAGGCAAATCAACCACAATTCAAGAAAAATTGTTCAAATGGCTTAAAATACCCAGTTCTCTATTGGGAGAAAAATGAGTACTTAGAAAATTTTCTGATGGATTTTTTGAATAACCCACCAGTTATGAGAAATTCATGATTGCTTCTTTTTAATAAGAATGAGTTGAAAAATATATGCTCATTAGATTCATGCTGTAACAAAAAGAGCCCCTGTTGAGACTATTCAGAAATAAAAATGTTTTATTTAGTTACTTTGTAGCTCTAACACTTCAGAATACATCATCATTATCCTTGTTTATTAAAGAAAACAAAAACATTGAAAACAAACATCAACTAAGTAATTTTAACTCAAGGTAATTTCTTAGTATTTAAAAACTAACACCTATGTGAGAATGTGAGTATATTTCATGCACATAATTGTTGAAATACAGTGATAGAAATACTTGTGTGAATATTTTGTAATCAGAAATAGATCATTGGAAACATTGCTGGGAGCTGAAAGAGACTTAAACTGCTACTTATTTATGCAGGCTATTGCATAGCTATTTGAATGACACACATTTATATACAAATAGCATATAATTTAGTTCATTTTCTGATTCTCAGATTCTCGGATCAGTAGGAGTCCATGAGGTAATAACTCAGATATTCCAGCAACTCTAAACATTTCAAAGGCCTTAAGGCAGTTGTATATTTAATCATAATATGATTCATAGACTAATCAAGTTTCTTAGTTTTTAGGTAGAAGGACAGTGCTTCTACCTGGAAATATTGGTTTCCTCATGTTGAGTAGAAACTCTGACCGACCGACCTTTAAATCTAGGTCTTTGGTAAAAATGGGTTAGTGGATTAACAATGAGACCTTAGAGTTTTAAGAATTCAGGTTTTGGAGTCAAAAAAGACCTGGATTCCACTCTTGGCCCCAACACTCACTTGGTGCCTGCTTTGTAAGGTTGTTGTAAAGAGTGAACTGCTGGAAGTAGAAGCCTATCACTGACCTTCCTCAGTAAATTGTACCTAGAAGACGCCTGTTAATATTACAGAATACAGCTGCTTTGTAAAATCTTTCAATAAGGAATCTAGGACTAAAATTAATAAAACAGACCATTGGTAGTAAAGCAGGTTTAGCTAATGTTGTTTAAAAGTGTTGTTTCTAAATTGGCTCTTAGTACTCACATGGATGATCTCAAGAACATGCACCAGATGTGTTACTAAGTAATATTTTGACCAAAAAATGATTAAATAAAAATTAGGTTTTTGTGACTGGATTGCCAAGCACTGTCTTACCTATTAATCAGAATAAGCACTGTGGCTAATGCAACCAGTCAGGAAAAGAACAAACTTGTCAAAGGAAAATCACCGTTACTAAGAGCTGCAACCCAGGGATGATATATTTGTGGTTGAATTAATCTGTTTTTTAGAGAGTGACATTTGCGGATGTTGGATAATTGAATAAAGCCCACTCTGGACGATTATCATGAGCGACCAGGTGTCCAAATCCTTTTCTTTCTCCCAAGTCTGTTGGATCACTTGTACCCAGAGAAAAAGAAAAAGAAAAGAAAGAGCCAGAAAATACCCTTTTTTTGTGTGATTAAAATACACTGTATCATTAGATCTTCATAGAAATCATTCAAGGGAGAAAGGACAGGATGTCAGTATTTTAGTTTCATAGGTGAAAAAAAAGGGCTTGGTGTGGTTAAGTGGTTTAGCCAGGCCCTCAGTTAATAAGAGACAAAATCAGGCTTAGGTCCTCAGTCTTATGACCTCATGTGTGGCATTCTGTCTGTATGACCACACTGGTTTTTACATGTGGGGATTTATTTGAATGTCATGTACAGAAAACCTTTTGCATCGATAAAGTAGACTTAAATTGTGAAAAACTATCCAGCTGTTAATCTCTATTTGTCATTTGTTTCTAAGCTTTCTTTTTTCATGTATTGTATTATTTCTCAAGAAGACACATGGGGTTTTGGAAGCTAATTTATTTTCTCTCTCATTAGGCTCGGATTATGAAAGATGTGATTTTGAGGATGGGCTCTGTAGTATGATACGAGATCGGAGTCTGCAACTTGGCTGGACAAAGAGGAATGGGCTGATTGGCCAGTCACCTCCATTTTATGATCACAATGGTGATGTGTCTGGTAAATGCTTTGAACTTTATTATTATTTTCATTTTTGTCAAATGGTTGGTTAGGACAGTAGAATCTTGGCTGATATTTAGAGATTATGATTCTAATGTCTAATTTGATATCTTCTTTAACCATATTCAAGATATTTGTGATTCTAAAGTGTCATATTGTTGTTGTTATCTGGTTGCTAAGTCTTGTCTGACTCTTTGCAACCTCATGGACTGCAGCCTATCAGGCTCCTTTATCCATGGGATTCTCCAGGCAAGAATACTGAAGTGGGTTGCCATTTCTTTCTGCAGGGGATCTTCCTGACCCAGGGATCAAACTCATGTCTCCTGCCTTGCAGGTGGATTCTTTACCACTGAGCCACTCAGTATTTAAAATGTCATATTAGATACTTATAATTGGATTCCTGAGATCCCAAAGGACTATCTAGATAATTGGGATTTTCTAGCTATTTTGACTCTACCCGAAAACTGTGAAATTTAAATGTGACAATCCTACAAAAATTAATTTGTCAAATATCTTTGCTTTTGGCTCGATTGATTGTAGTAATGCTCATTTTCTTTGGCTGCCTAGAAAGCACTGATGGGTTGACCACTGGCCTTTGAGTTGGGTCTGGACCCAGACATTTATTCGTTTTGTTTGTTAGCTAATGAACTTCATTCATTCACCATTTTATACCAGGCAATTAAGATATTTTAGTGTCAAGAAATTGACCCTGTGCTTGCCTTCATCCGATGGCCTTATACGTGATATGGAAAGAGGTAATCTTTTGCCTGGCATAACTAATTGAAGGCTGGTGATTTTTTAAAGTTTGTATTTCTCTCAAATAAATGCAATTAAATGTTACATATGAATGTTTCCCTAAAGATAACTTTTTCTTTTTGGCTGCACCATGCAACTTGTGGGATCTTAGTTCCCCAACCAGGGATCGAACCTGTGTCCATGGTAGTGAACGCCCAAGTCTCAACCACTGGACCACCAGAGAATTACCTGCTTAGAGATAATTTAAAGCAATTGCATATTACTTGTTTGGAAATGTTTACATAAATAGTATACATGTGGTTGGAATCCCAGCACTGTCACTTACTAACTGTATAATCTTGAGCAATTTGCTTCATTAAGACTTGGTTTACTCAATTCTAAAATCTATCTTGAATCAGATTTAAGAGCTAAATAAGATATTTTGAGTAGAACTTGTCATAAACTGATACAAGGTTGATATTTAGTACATTCCTGAATAATTTTGGTGTTCCCAATTTTAACTCTTATGTAAGTAAAATGTTTAACTTCATTGACTTTGATGATAAAAATACATTTTAAAAAAGAATTTTTAACCATTGTTAGGAAAAAGCCAACTTTTTCACCACACTACCCCCAGCCCCCTAAAAAAAAGACCAGTTCACAAACAGGACCAGTGATTCGCGGCAATACATAAAAGTTTTATTGTGAATTCAGTTGAACTAGATTGTGACACTGAATCTGGTTCCCAGTTTTAGCCAATATAATACCATTTCCCCTTTAGAACCTCCCCACTGTTTCTTCCTTATACTTACAAGATTTTTTAGCATACTTTTGCTTACCATAGTCTACATCACGGGCAAAGACTTGATACTTTCATTTTATGTCATATGAGCTCTTACTCTATTCTTGCTTGCCTCTTAGTCTGGAAGTTAGACATCAGAATCTCCACCTCTTTTCTGCTCTCCTTTTCATCCCTCTTTCTTTCCTTCCATCTGTCTATTTTCTCATTTTGCCGTGCTAATGTTTTCATAGCCTAGTCAAGAGATCAAGTGGAATCATTTATATCAAAATTGAGATGTTATACAGGCAGACACTCTTTTATCTGTATCACTTGGTTGACTTCAGATCTCTGGAGTCAGATTGGTTGAGTTTGAACCTGGCCCCGCTAACCTGCTTACTATGTTGTTTCAGTTTCCTCATCTGTAAAATGGAAATAATAGCATAAGCCAAAAAGGGAAAAGGAGGCAAGATATTGACTAGCATAGTAATGAAAGGCTAGTGATTTTAATAATAGTGATGTGTCTCATAACTACAATTAAATGTTAAAATATGAGTATTTCCCTAGAGATAATTTTAAATAAGCAAGTGTTTTGCCTTCAGATATAAAGTGTTGAAAATGTTTATGGAAAAATAGCTATGCTGAAATCTTGTCTTAATTCAAAAATCCTTATTTCATGAGTTTTAATAAAACTTTTGATTAACTTACACTTGAAATAATTTGCCAGTGCTCCAGAATAAGTTTCATCATGTAATCAATGCCTTGAGAAGTTCTCTGAGCTAAGTTTGAAAATCTGTTAGAACATTAAAAGCATCACTGTGCTGGTGTTCGAAGTCTACTAAAGCTTGAAGCAGAGTGATTAAGATGTAGTACTGGTTTTTAAAAGTATATGACATTGCAATTTGGTAAAATAATATTATTACAAAAATGCAGATACATCTTTGCAATGACAGTAACACTTTTTTGTAAAGGATAGACTATAACCATTTTTCTTGTAAGAGTATAAAATTTTTTCTTATAACTCATAAATGAGTTTTTCTTCTAATTCTTATAAATATATAAGTATAGAATAATTCTAGAGTTCAACTGATTGTAAAGTGATACATGCGGTTTTTCAAATGTATAATTCTCTGTAAACTTAAACTATATAGGTTTATCAAAGATGAAAAAAATTATGAAAAGTTAATATTTCCTTTTATACTACAGATTATTTTCCTTACTTGGATGTTTAAAATTAGGTTTAAATGGAATTATGAGAATTTTTGTTATTTTAACCAATTGTTAAACTGAGTCTAAAGTCCATATACTGTATTATGAAACACATTATTAAACAGCATCCAGTCTTTTCATTTTGTCCTAGGAAAGTATGATCATAGTCTAGAACTGAAATACCTTTGCTCTTCTCCACAGACACACCTGCAGGATCCATTTCTAGAGCATTTCTTTGGTCATTTGGGATTGTTGGGCAGTTTTAAGTTAGTCAGTCTGTTGTTGGCCCCAGATGTTATATACTGTTTCAGGCAACTATAAAGTTAAGATACTTGCCAGTTGTTGTTTTCAACACATGCCTACTGTGAGTTTATTTGCATTGGGCAATTTTAGACAGCCCTATAAGTGATGGCTTTCAGGAAACATGTGTGCTCGGTCACATCCAACTCTTTGCTAGCCCATGAACTGTATAGCCCACCAGGCTCCTCTGTCCATGGAATTCTCCAGGCAAGAATACTGGAGTGGATTGCCATTTCCTTCTCCATCAGGAAACATCAGTGAGGTTAGATAATGGTAATTATTTGGTAATGAGGCTTGAAAGAGTTTTAGCTTCATTCTGCTCATTACTACGGTTGCCATACTGCACCAGGAATGTAGGCTGCCATTGTTTATAGTTGCTATGGGGCTTGAGAGTGAGTGGGCAATGGGAATAGGTCAAATTAAAAAAAACCTAAAATTTACTGAAATTCATTTTTTTTTTTTACTGAGATTCAGTTATCTATTGAATAAAAGTTCTCCAGTTCTCTAAGTTTTATTATGCTCATTTTGCCAGTATTTTCATTGCTTTTATGGAGGAAAACATTTTCAGAGATCTTTACATATCATCCTCATATTTTTGTATGTTTTATGATTTCCTAAAGTGATTCACCTAGCCCTTTATCACTGAAGCAGACTTAAATTGATATGGCAGCATTTATTTACACACTGCTAGCAACTATAAGGGATTACTGTTTGAGAGTATCCTTTGACACAGTTTTAGCAAATATTATGTTGCTATGTTGACTTGTGAATTTAATGAACAGGAATGAGCCAGAACTTGACTCAATAGAAGTGGAATTTAATAAATAGAAATTATCATTTTGAAGGAGTTTGTATGCAAGACTGCTATTTTACCTCTGTTATCTGAACTGAGCCATATTTCTGTCACAGATGAACCTACTTTTTCTTTTCCAAAGTTTTAATATTCTAACCTTTGCCTCATGCCTTGAAGCTTGTCACAGTGATCCGTTCCTGCAGCCTGATTTTTTTTGGATAGTATGTCACTGTTAAAATACTCAAGTTTTCGAGTTCCTTTAAATTCATTGGTTATTATGCAGCACGCAATAGGATTTATATTTATTCTGCTTGTATTCATTACTATTGATCACTTAGAACTTGGAAAATGGAGGAAAGGCAAGACTGCCTATCAGTCATTGAAGAAAGTGAGATGGAAAATTCTACCTTATCTTTTCTGAGGATCAGGGTTGGTGGAATTCGCTGCCAAAATTATTGAATTTATCCCTCAAAAACTTGATTCATGGTTTTTATTGCTTTCATATTTTATATACTTTTTCTGTCATCAATCTTAAGTTTACGTTGGAGTTTTACTCCTACACTTACCCAGCAACTAGGAAGAAAAACCCCTTTAATGTAAACATTTGAGATTATAAATGAAATCATGTCATCTTATTTTATAATTTCAATAATCCTTATTTTATAATTTTAATAATTCTTATTTTATAATTTTAATAGTTAACTTCATCACAGGGTTATTTTAAATATGTTTTAAAGATATGCTATGCAGTTGCTTTTATGGATGCAAGTATAAAATGGGAATTTATGAATCAGATGAATCAGTTCAGTTTAGTTGCTAAGTTGTGTCCGACTCTTTGCGACCCCATGCTCTGCAGCATGCCCGGCTTCCCTGTCCATCACCAACTCCCAGAGCTTGCTCAAATTCATGTCCATCAAGTCAGTGATGATGAATAAACTGAAACAAATATGGCAGAAATAAACAGATGACATGTGATGATGACAATGATGTGTGAATATGTGATATGATACTGTTAGTCTCCCTCAAGGACTAAGAATGGTATGTGGATAAAACATTGAGAACCTTTTTAAAAAATCAGCTTTGTAGTCCCTCTTGATGGTGAGAGCCAGTGGCAAGAAAGGGTATCAGAGGAGGGAATGGGCTTGTGGAAAAACAGCTGCTGCCAGGGATCTGCTTCTTTCTTTTTTAATCATAAACTTTTAATAACTAAAGCCCCAGGGAAAGCAAGAGAACTTTCTATACTTTGATAGTCTCCAAGAAATATTTCCAGCTATGAATTAAAGAAATTCTATGCTGATAGGGAGCAATGTAAAATTGAGCATGCAAAAAGAGTAGATATATACATAACTGATTTACTTTGCCTTTGGACACCTGAAACTAAGACAACATTGTGAATCAACTATACTACAATAAAAATGTTTTTAAAATTGTGTATTAAAAAAAATACTTGTTATTGTCACTAAATTAGAATTAAAAGTTAAAAAGTATTGCTATATTGGGTGCATTTTGAACACTTTTTTACCGCATGAAAAGAAAGCTTATTACTAAAACAAATGCCAAAGGATCTTAAGTTGTTTCTGAATTTAAACTTTACTTTTTATGATAACCTGAAAATTACCATTTAATTTTGGACACAATACAGAATAATTCAGTGTCATAACATGTACTAAATGACAGTTCTTATTTATAACTTACCTAACTTAAACATTTATATAATTTATTATTGAAAATGCTGTTCTATTACATAATGGCTTAAATGTATCCGTCTGATTTTTAAGACCAAGCTTTGAAAAATAATATGGTTAAGTAATTTCCTTGACAAATGAAAATAACTTTTTCTGTACATATCACAAATGCTTTTTAGTAGCTGAATATTTATAAACAATAATTGTGGGCCCGTTGAATAATGTTACCATTTGTATTGCAAACAATTTTATTTACACCTCAAACAATACATCCGTATGACTCATTATGCTCGTTTGGTTTTTCACTTGCTTAACATTTGCTTTCCCTGCTGAATATGAAGCAAAAGCAAACTAATGATTATCCACTTACATCACCATGATACCAACTCTTCATCTAAATTATGTTTATAAAATTATTCCAGGTAGTACATTCTCAGAACAATTTTCTGTTATTTCAAGGATTTCAGTTATGCCTCGGACTGTATCTATAAGCAATCATTAATGTTCTTTTTTTCCACTTAATTAGGGTAAATTTTGGAAAAGCTGTAGGGAATAAGAGGTTTCTTAGGTTTCATAATTAAGTCTCTCAATGATGTGACAATTAAATTTAATTTCCAAGACAGGTTTAAAATACCACTAAATAACTTGAGTAGCTAGACCTTCACAATCATCATGAATGTCATTTTTTCATTCTTCTTGACAAATGGGGTTTACCAAATAGAGTAGCAGGAAATAGTGGTTCCCAGATAATACACTATAACCTTGTCAAGCATTGCAAAAATTTATGAAAGCCCAGAGAATATTCTGTTTTTATTTTATAAACTTCTAAATAGTGACAGTCCACTGGCATAATCTCTACTGCAGTGTACAGGACAGCACTGGGACT
The DNA here is from genome assembly GCA_024291935.2 of Okapia johnstoni. Lineage (NCBI taxonomy): Eukaryota > Metazoa > Chordata > Mammalia > Artiodactyla > Giraffidae > Okapia > Okapia johnstoni. The sequence continues at coordinate 13,084,916 of CM044324.1, forward strand.
CAGTATTGTTTTCGACGTAATCCTGGGAAAAACTGCAGCTAATTGACCCAATTCTTTCAGGAGAAAAGCACTACAGAAGAGGATTTCTTTTGAATTCTTCATTGAATTGCTTATTTGGGTGGGCAGTCCCAGTATAATGTTTTTCCTGGATACCATCTTTGCTGAGTTACAACTTTCTAAGTTATATGAGATAAACAGGGTTGTGAATTACAGTCCATAATAGTGTTATATGGAGTACACTCAAAATTAGTTATTTTACTGGGGAATATATTGAAGTAACAATATCAACCAGACCATTTGCAAAAATAAATGGTGCAGTTAAATAGTTCATTTTTTAAACAAAAATATATTGACCTAATGTGGATATGGACCTGAATTACTGCCTGGTGTACTGAATAAGTTTCCCAATGATGGTCTTGTTTCTAACAGCTCACTTCCTCTCATTGGTCTCTCACATGGATTCTACTTCCTCAAACATAAGCAGCAGAGTTTTTCTTCCAACGAATAACCAACATGTTTGTCAGGTATTTGAAAGCACATGGCATTTGAATTACTTTCCGCATTTGGGAGCTTCGTTATTATAATTGTGTGGACATTCATTATTTTTCACAGATTACATTTTACTACTTCTCCAGCCAAATGAATGGCAAATTAATGGCTGGCTTTCAAACTACCTGTGGTGGCCCTATACAACATTTATGGCAAAACACTGCTGGACTCCAGAATCGTTGGGAGAGGAATGTCATCAAAATTCAGAGTCCCCAGAGGTTTCAGGTATGTGTGTTGTGTTTTCTAACTGTCTTTGAAGGAAAAATGATAAAGTACAGGCGTTTAACACCAGGTGATTAATCATTCTAGTTGTCTGAGGACTGAGGAATTTGCCAGAACTGTCGCATGTTGAAACCAAACAGTTCCAGGAAGTTGGGGTGGCCAGTCATCCTAAAAGACAGTTTTATGAAGTTTAAAACTTATGTATCAAAACTAAATTTGTTATATACTGACATATATTGATATAACAGTAAAATATGACCTTCTGATACTCTTCCTAATTTCTTGAATCCCCTCTACTTTCCTTTTTCTCTCATTATTCCAATCTTCTCTCATTTCATTTTGCATTCTTAAGAATTTGAGTCACTTGTAGTGAGGTGGATGAATCTAGAGTGAGGTAAGTCAAAAACAGAAAAACAAATATTGTATATTAATGCATATATATGGAATTGAGAAAAATGGTACCGATAAACTATTTGTAAGGCAGGAATGGAGATGCAGACATAGAGAGCAGACCTGTGGACACAGTGGGGTTAGGAGAGGGTGAGATGAATTGAGAGAGTAGCATTGAAACATATACAGACTTTGGGGAAGTTGCAGTATAAGAGAGAGAGCTCAACGTGGTACCCTGTGACAATCTAGAGGGGTGGGAGAGGGGTTCAAGAGGGAGGGGACATATGTATACTTCTGGCTAATTCACATTGCTATGTGGCAGAAACCAACACATTGTAAAGCAATTATCCTCCAATTTTTAAAAAAAATTGCTTCTGTTTCACAGTTTTCTCAAGCCTTTGAGAGAATAGGATTGTCTTGGGTAGTGAGGACATAGACTGTTTTCAATAATAATACCAAATACTGCTGAAGTGGAATCATTGTCATATTCATTTCATGGTTAAACTCAAATTATTCAATACAGCCTTCATCTTCCAAAATAATTTTGAGAATTAAAGCCAATATAAGCCTATAAAAGACATTTATTTATGCAGCCTAATAAAACTTATGTATGATGGAAATTATAATCTAATAACTATTATAGGAGTTCTTAGAAAAATAGTGCATACTTTAACATTTTGGACAGCCAAGCAAAATTTTTCAGTTAAAAATGGGATCTTAAAACATTTTATTCTGAACAAATACGCTTTTTAAACCTGGTTTGTGAGTCAATTTAGCCCAGGTAGGTTTCCTTTATCATCTATTATTAGAATAATTTTATAATTTTGATATGGAATAGAAAATCATCTGATACGTGATGGATTTAGCACGTACCTTAATAGAGAGTAAATTGTATTGGATTTTGAGTGGCTAACAAGGAATATGGGAGAATGAACAAGACCTCTATTATTAAAATTGAATGATAAGATATAAGAATGGCACATATTCTTAATTGATCTGTCATAAAATCACTGAAGTTCAGAATTTTCAGCCTTTTGTAAAACCAAATGGGGATCCAAAGAAGATGAAAGAAAATCATTTAGTAGATAGTTAGGTGACTCCTGGATGATGACTTGAGGAGAACTGTACAGTTGGAAGCATAATTCTGTCCTTTGAGGCTTTGTATCCTCTTGAAATCCAGTATTATTGGTGTGTGTGTGTGAGGTGGGGGTGGTATTTTAAGCCATCAGGCATGTAAGTCTCCTCAGGTACAGGAACAAGACATCCTGAGTTCCTGCCTTGGTGGGGAGTGCTCTGCAGAGTGAGAACCCCAGACAACAAGAATGCATCCAATTTGTTGTGGGTGTTCAGGTGTCATTAACCAAAGGAGAAATTTCTAGTTTATTTATCATATTATTACTTTATTTTCTTACTTTCCTATGTCTGTCTCTTTTCTGTAACAACAATAGCAACAAAAGAGAGCCACGAGTGCCTTTGAGGGGACACTGACTAGACGCTGAAGGATAAGCTTGCTGAAGTCCCTCTGTCTGCATGCTTGTCTAAACCTTAAGGACTGCTATGGAACTCTTGTCTCTGTGTAAACTTTATCAGTATTTATACATCTTTTCCAACTTTGAAACCGAGTGGGTGATTAAAAGAAAAAAAGAATTTTAAGCTATCTTTATCAAGCATTGTGCCTTCTTATTTTAGTGAAGAGTCTGCCTATCAGTGCAGGAGATGTGGGTGTGATCCCTGGGTCCAGGAAGATCCCCTGGAGAAGGAAATGACAACCTACTCCAGTGTTCTTGCCTGAAAAGTCCCATGGATAGAGGAACCTGGTGGGATATAGTTCACAGGTCACAAGAGTCAGACATGACTTAGCAACTAAAACTACAACAAAAAAATATTTTGGTCAAGGTCTTTATTAGTAGCATGACAAGAGATTTGATTGACTGCTTGTAAGTTAAACCTTTTAAGATAAATTCTTTGCTTTTCTCAGCTGTCCATTCCCAAATAGCATATTGTGGGGGCTGATGATTAAATATGTGCAGTAGATAACTATAAAACTTTAAATTCCCAAATAGATTATCTCCAGGGCAATTCAGCTGTAGCAGAAGAAGTGAGATTATTCACCCGAGTGCTTGAAAATGCAGCAGTATGTTCCACAAAGCAGATGCCCATGGAGCATATTAATTTGATTCTCAAAATCCTTTATTGCTGATATGAAAACAGTGCTTCTACCTTAAAGGCATTGTTAAAAATTAGGAAACCATACGACTCTCATGGGATCCTTTGGTTACACCGATCTTTAAGACTACAGGTATGCGTGTTCATGGATTGGAAGAATTAATATAGTGAAAATGAGTATACTACCCAAAGCAATCTATAGATTCAGTGCAATCCCTATCAAGCTACCAATGGTATTTTTCACAGAACTAGAACAAATAATTTCACAATTTGTATGGAAATATAAAAAACCTAGAATAGCCAAAGCAATCTTGAGAAAGAAGAATGGAACAGGAGGAATCAACCTGCCTGACTTCAAGCTCTACTACAAAGCCACAGTCATCAAGACAGTACGGTACTGGCACAGAGACAGAAATATGGAACAAAATAGAAAGCCCAAAGATAAATCCATGCACCTATGGACACCTTATCTTCGACAAAGGAGGCAAGAATATACAATGGAGAAAAGACAATCTCTTTAACAAGTGGTGCTGGGAAAACTGGTCAACCACTTGTAAAAGAATGAAACTAGAACACTTTCTAACAGCATACACAAAAATAAACTCAAAATGGATTAAAGATCTAAATGTAAGACCAGAAACTATAAAACTCCTAGAGGAAAACATAGGCAAAACACTCTCTGACATACATCACAGCAGGATCCTCCATGACCCACCTCCCAGAATATTGCAAATAAAAGCAAAAATAAACAAATGGGACCTAATTAAAAGCTTTTGCACAACAAAGGAAACTATAATCAAGGTGTAAAGACAGCCTTCAGAATGGGAGAAAATAATAGCAAACGAAGCAACGGACAAACAATTAATCTCTATACAAGCAACTCCTGCAGCTCAATTCCAGAAAATTAAATGACCCAATCAAAAAATGGGCCAAAGAATTAAACAGACATTTCTCCAAAGAAGACATACAGATGGCTAACAAACACATGAAAAGATGCTCAACATCACTCATTATTAGAGAAATGCAAATCAAAACCACAATGAGGTACCTTTTAACGCCAGTCAGAATGGCTGCTATCCAAAAGTCTACAAGCAATAAATGCTGGAGAGGGTGTGGAGAAAAGGGAACCCTCTTACACTGTTGGAATGCAAACTAGTACAGCCACTATGGAGAACAGTGTGGAGATTCCTTAAAAAACTGGGAATAGAACTGCCATATGACCCAGCAATCCCACTGCTGGGCATACACACGAAGGAAACCAGAATTGAAAGAGACACATGTACACCAATGTTCATCGCAGCACTGTTGATAATAGCCAGGACATGGAAGCAACCTAGATGTCCATCGGCAGACGAATGGATAAGGAAGCTGTGGTACATATACACAATGGAATATTACTCAGCCATTAAAAAGAATACATTTGAATCAGTTCTATTGAGATGGATGAAACTGGAGCCCATTATACAGAGTGAAGTAAGCCAGAAAGAAAAACACCAATACAGTATACTAATGCGTATATATGGAATTTGAAAGATAGTAACGATAACCCTATATGTGAGACAGAATAAGAGACACAGATGCATAGAACAGTCTTATGGACTCTGAAGGAGAAGGTGAGGGTAGGACGTTCTGAGAGAATAGCATTGAAACATGTATATTATCATATGTGAAACAGAACAGGTTTGATGCATGAGACAAATGCTCAGGGCTGGGGCAATGGGATGGGGAGGGAGGTGGGAGGGGGGTTCAGGATGGGGAACACATGTAAATCCATGGCTGACTCATGTCAATGTATGGCAAAAACCACTACAATATTGTAAAGTAATTAGCCCCCAACTAAAATAAGTAAGTTAATAATAATAAAAAAGACTGCAGGTATGTTTTAGTTCTATCCTGTCAGCTAGTGAACAGATACTCATTTGCTTTTGTTGAGCTGGGCCACAGAGATGTGCTGTGCTTGTAATACTGCCTGCCACTATGTAGTAGCTCTTTCCTGAAAAGCTTTAGAAAGAGGCTTATTTGAGGGCATTTTGTAATCAGCGTCTCCAGACAGTATCTGCTGCCTCATCAATTTACACGTCTCCTAGAATTATTCTAGGTTTATTTTTTTGTTTGTTTTTCTTGGCAGTTTCCCGTCCATGCTGCCTTGATAGTTTTCAAGTCATTCATGCTTCCTTTAGAAATACTTAAGTAGATTTTAGTCCCAGCTGGACTCTGGCTTAGCATGGGTTTCTGAGAAAGCTTCTGTATCTGGCTTCTGTGTGGGGCCTTTGTCACCTCACCTGCAAAGGACTAACTAGGTCCATCCCTTGTTAACCTAAAGTGTATGTTAATTTCTGAGAGACTGCTCCTGTATAAACTAGGAATGGTGTTTATGCATTTAGTCCACAGAGATGGCAGTGTTTCAGAAAGTTTCTGAAGATGTTTAAAGAATAACATCTAGTATTGATTGAGTGCTTATTGTGTGTAACGAATTGCATTTAGTCCTTCATATGTACTATCTTATTGGCCCTTCATGGCAGTCCTCTCAACTATTATTTACCCCATGGTTCACATGAGGATTGTAAGCTTTATTTTTTAAAGATGTTTTGATGTGGACCATGTTTAAATTCTTTATTGAATTTGTTACAATACTGCTTCTGTTTCATGTTTTGGTTTTTTGGTCCTGAGGCCAATGGGATCTTAGTTCCCCAACCAGGGATTGAACCCAGGCCCCCTGAATTGGAAGGTGAAGTCTTAACCACTGGAACACCAGGGAAGTCCAGAGGATTGTAAGCTTTAGAGAATGAAATAACTTACCAAATCCCATACAAGATTAGAACATAGGATAGTTTGATTTCAGGTCTCAGTCAGTCACTGAGCCATGATAATTTTTTATCTAATAAAGCTATGTAAGAATTTATGAAATATAGAAAAAAATCCAACCTCTAGATTTGGTCAGATCTGATGTGATTTATTAAACAATCCTTTGTCTGCTGTGTTAGATGAAACATTATTATGCATTGCATGGTGCTGATGAACTGCGATCACATTTCTCAAAATTGCAGACAAAAGCAATTAATTTTACTATTGTCTTAAAATGTTCATAGAAGCAAAGAATAAACCAGGCTAAACATAGAGTAGAAATTTAGTCTCAAATTCAGATGTAATCTCCCCTCATCCCTGTTTTTTTTCTAGTTCTTGAAGGGACTTCCCCTATTGGTTTTATGGATAGGAAGGAATGAATAGTATGTTACTGAGTATAGCACTGACTGTGGTTTTCAAGTTGAATGTCTGGATTCTTGAAATCAATGCCTAAATTTTAAGATGATACTGAAACATTTTTAATATGCTATTATCTACTTGTCATTTCTCTGATATTCCACTTAGAAATGCCAGAGACTTCTCATCACTCTCCCATTCAGAAACAATAGGCTTTATTAATATGAACAAAAGATGTGGTTAATAACGATAAATATAAATTATTAACTTAGTGCTACTCAAACTTTTCAAAATCATAATTTGAGACATTTTATCTTTTCATTTAAGAATACTTACTATGTGAACACACGACGATGAAAAGACTACTGTCATCTTTTTCTGTTTTATATATTTTCTTGAAAAAGACCATTGAATGCATACTACTAATTAGGAAAATTCTCACACAGAAGATATAAATGCAAGGGTTTCTGTTCATGTCGTTATTAGTATAATCCAAGTGAGTTTATATTCATTGTTCACCTGCCATAAAAGTTTCATCTAAGATTTAAATCAAGTATTTCAAGCACAAAGCCTCCCTTCTGAAGCCATCTTCTCTTAAAATGTTCGAGGTGAAAGGAATTTGTCTCATGTTTTACATTGCATCAGTGCAGGCCATACCTGACTTATGTGATGGTGTCAAACTTCTAACTACATTATTCGTGTTGTGATCTGCTTCTATTTTGCTACTTTGCTGTTGTTTTCTTTACTTTGGCTGTGCCCCTGAGGCACTCAGGATCTTAATTGCTTGATCAGGGATCAAATTCTTGCCCTCTGCAGTGGAAGCACAGAGTCCTAACCACTGGACTGCCAGGGAAGTCCCTATCTTTTTTTTTTTTTTTTTTTTTTTTTACTTCACCTAACAAAAACAAATGAGGTAGGTATTTGGAAAACGTTATTTGCCAAAGTTTTGGAGAAAACAAAGAATGTTAATCACTTCTCTTAGAAACACAATTAGCATATCACAAACAGCCTCTGACTATAGGGCCTGGTTTGTAAAAAATTATCATGGGTTTCCACGTTCTTTAAGGGCTTCCCTGGTGGCTCAGACAGTAAATAGCCAGCCTGCAGTGCGGGAGACCCAGGTTCGATCCCTGGGTCGGGAAGGTCCCCTGAAGAAAGAAATGGTAACCCACTCCAGTATCCCATGGATGGAGGAGCCTGGCAGGCTACAGTCCATGGGGGTCGCAAAAAACTGGACATGACTGAGCAACTTCACTCACTTTCCACATTCTTTAGATATTCACTCATCCCCCTTTTCAGGATCCCAACCAAAATTCCTGGAAACTTTTTGTTTAAATACATTTAACTGGATTATCTCCTTGTACCTGGTGGGTCTTTTGTTTCCTAGCTACACAGATTCACAAGTAATTTCCCTACAATTAGAGAAGCAGTTCTTTTCCCTAAGAAAACCTTTGCTCTTGCAGTACCAGTGGGCTTAAATGACAGCCGATTTTCATACTAGCTTCTCTTCAGTTATACCAAGTTAATCTATAATTTAACTGAATCAAATAAATAAATGTACATGCATAATATGTATATATTATATATTATACACATATTATATACATAATATATACATGTATATTATATACATAATATTTATATACATAAATAAATATGCAAACTCTGAGGAGAGGCTTGAAGGTAAGAAGGTAATTTAAAAGCTACTTCAGGACTTCCCTGGGTGGTCCAGTGGTTAAGATTCCACGCTTCCAATGCAGGGGGCCTGTGGTTCAATCCCTGGGAAGGGCACTAGATCCCACATATTGCACCTAAGAATTTGCATGCTGCAACTGAGGCCTGGCAGAGCCAAATAAATAACATAAAAGCTACTTAATTAGATCAGGTGTGAAGACATAGGATTGGAAATAGCAATGGAAGGGAAAGAGGGTTTAATAGGTCTTGATTGATTGGACATGACTGGAGGAGAAAGTGATTCCAAGGGTCATTTTGGAGTTTTGAGCACTGCAAATGGCAGTCTCCTGGTACCATTTTCAGAGGATGAGAGTCAGGGCAGAGGTCCAAGGTGAGAGGAAAGAACATCTTGAATTAGAAGTGACTTCATGTCACCTGACTGAAAATATTTAACAGATGGTAGAGATGGGGAAGGGGAGCTCGAGAGAAAGAGATTGACATTCCTGATGTAAACATGTATTCATCAGCCTAGGTGACAGTTAAAGCCCTGAAGATGAATGGGTTTGCAGGGGGAGCATGGAGGAGAAGAGAGACTGGTGATTAGTCAACACTTATTTCCACTGTTCTCTTTAAATGTGGCTGCTGCAAGTACCTTATGACACCTTGAAATCCTAGTATCCAAATATTAATTTTTGGTTATCCTTGATCATTTTAATACTATAGAAATGTTTTCAATTATACTAAAATAATTGTATTTCAACTAAAAAAAATATTTTTTTTAAAAATGTGGCTGCTATAGGTAAGTGTTCAGTTCAGCAGGAACTAGGGAATGTATCTATGTGAATAGGCTTTCAAGAAGAATAAAGTTAATCTGTGCAGAGTAGATTTTTAATTAGTAAACACTACATAGTAGCTTAAATGTTTTAATAACTCTATGCCAGAATAGCTGACATTTAATGCCAACTATATAGGTCAAGTGCTGTTGTATAAGTGATGACTTGTTTGTTACCTTGCATACACCTTATCATATAGGTAATAACTATTCTTATCAGTACCTTTTTACAAAGAAATTAACTGAGGCACAGAGGTGTTAAGTAACTTCTCCAAGGTCTTCCTGCTGGAAGTGGTGTATCTGGGACCTAAATTCAAGTAATCTGATTCCAAATATATACTTTAATCACTACGCTATGGGGGCTTCTCAGGTGGCACAGTGGTAAGGAATCTGCTTGCCAATGCAGAAGACATGGGTTTGATCCCTGGATCGGGAAGATCCCCTGGAGCGGGAAATGGCAACCCACTCCAGTATTCTTTCCTGAAGAACCCCATGGACAGAGGAGCCTGGCAGGCTACAGCCCACGGGGTCATAAAGAGTCAGACATGACTGAGCATACACACTATGCTATGCTACCTTCATATGAAGCCATCCCTACATCACAATCTTTGATAGACTTTTTCCATCATGTTCCTGACTTGTAAGTAGTACTGTGGTTATTCTAATTTATGTGAAGAGAGGATGACTTTCTTAGGGCTACATACTGACAGTTCACTGGATACATTATGGACATTTTTCATCACATTTTTAATAGACTAGTAGACAATCTCTAGCTTGAAAGGAAATGTATCAGGACATCATGTTGTACAGGAACAGAAGAAAATGTAGGACAGCAAAATGATCTGCTAGGGTTTGTGATACAGACCAACTGTTAAGCCAGGAAGCAGTGTGATGTCTTGAAATAATGTTTACGTTATGAATAAGGCTGAGTTATGCACACAGGTTTAATGCATCCATGAATTAAGCCTCACACATTATTGATATTCATTAGTGAGGACAGGAGAATACTCTCCACCAATACACCAATGTTTTATTGATTTAAGTAATTAGTATTACTTGATCTTTCCAAGTTTCTTAGATTCATTATGCTAGAGTATTTCCTCTTGGTGAGGACTTGGGCTGGCCTCACATCACAGTACAACATTCGGTCATTTTAACAGTAAGTCACTGAACAATGATTTCCAGCCAGTGTCCCAAGGTATGTTTAGATAACGGCAGAAAATGTGCAGGAGGACAGCACAAAGACATTCAAGATGGGGCTGCGAGTAACATTCAGAGAACCGGAGGTAATGACTTTGATCTGCTCTTTATCTTTGCTTAATGATGCAAAGTGCCGAGAACCAGGACTTAAGATGGAGTGAGGCTCCCAGAACTGGTAAATGCTAAGTAGTATGAATGCATAGGAACTAAACATGGAAGATGATATAGGGAAGAAACCAGGTGGCTGTTGATTCATTTCACAAATATGCTACCTAACCTATTCTAAACATGTGAGATACAGAGAAGACTGTACATTTTTTGGTTCAGGTGTTTTTTGTTTGTTTTGTTTTTAAACTTTTAATTTTGTATTGGAGTATAGCCAATTAACAATGTTGTGATAGTTTCAGGTGGACAGCAAAGGCACTCAGCCATACATGTACATGTATCTAATCTCCATCCAACTGCCCTCCCATCCAGGCATTTTTTTGTTCTTCAAAGTATAGATCTCTCTCCACTTGGAATTGGCATGGGCACCCATGTGCTTCTAGGAAGTATCATGTTTCTTTTATTTGTAGATTCTGTGCTACAAGACTGTGAGACAATAATGTTCCTTGTTCTTTATTTTTGTTTATTTTTCTTTTCCAGGTTGTTTTTCAAGGCCAGATGATTTCAGCTCAGGATGAAGTCATAGCTATCGATGATATATCTTTCAGCTCAGGCTGCTTGCCAGCAGATGGTAAGGTATTTTTCTCATTCTGATCCTTATTGTATAATAAATTCAGTTCAGTTTAAACATTGTGTAATGATTTTGATCTGCTCTTTTGTTTTTGCTTAATGTTCTAGAGTGAGCTATTTTCTGTTGTCCTTATACACTGTGGCACAATGACTAGATTTGTGCTACAGGTGAACACAGGCTACTCTAAAGAACTGAAGTGTGTAATTTAGTCTCAGATTTGGAACCCTGTAGCAATATTTACACTGGTTAGTTAAATCTTACCCAGAGAATTCTATGCCTTCTAGGATATCAGGAGAAAACTGCCCCACATTGATTTGAAACTGTCTTCTTGGAGAATCAACTTAAGCCATTGAAAGACACAAATGGAGAAGTGTATTAGTTATAATCCATTTTCTATTTAGACTGAAACAACTAGATCAATAAACCACACATCAGATCTAAAAAATTATCCATAGCAGTCCTGTGATTACATTAACTGTGTAATATTCAATTCACCATTCACATTGTTCTCAATAGGAAAGTTCAATGTTTAAAATATAAGTTGATAAGGATGAAATGCATCCTTAGTCTAATATGCAATAATCACATTTATTCAATATATTTGAGTATAGATATTTGATAGAATTTTTTCCTTTTGAAATTTTATTATGATATGGTAGAATCAAGAAAGCTATTTTGTAGAGAAGGTTCCAAGTTCTAGTTGGATACAAAGAAATGGCAGTTGTTGTTAAAATAAAAATGTTCCAGTAACAGAAGAAATGTGGTTAAGAAAAAAATGTTCCAGTCTACCTAAGAGAGACCAAGGAAACAATAAAGGATGTTTGCATTGTGCTTTGATACTTAAAAAGCACTTCTGCTGTTATAAGAGCTTACAGGTTTGTGTCTCTTGTCAGTCAAATCAAGGTAAATTTACAGGAGCTAATGACAGCCCCTCTAAACATGGAACACATTAAGTTCTCTTTCATCATTGTATTTTCAGTTCTCAGTATATATTAGTAAGAAATCATGATAGGATAAATTGAAATATAGATAAGTGAAATATAGAACTTTAAAGGAACAGACTGTAACCTCCACCTATTCCTAGAAGTAAATAATTTAAGCATTATTATTAAGCACATCAGTGACTTTTCACTAAAAGAAGATAATATTCCTTAGATTTATCAGAAGGGAAGCAATATGCCAGTAGAGAACACATTGTCAACTCCAGGCAGTGCATGATCTGCCATTCAAAACTCCCCTAATAAGCTCTCTTCTGTTACCCTGCATGGCTGTTTCTGAACCAGAGTACAGCCCACTTACACTTGATTTTTAATGAAACATCTAGTCCCTGACCCTGATCACTTCAGCAGGGACATTATATATCTCAGTTTAATAGCTTCTACAGAAATTGAGGTCTGCCAGACAAAATGATCCCTAATAGTTGTATTTATTGCCCAGTCTGGCTGATCACCCTCAAAGGAGAACAAAGCCATGAAATCAGCTTTTAACTGGACTTCCTGGACCATCAGGGAGTTAGGAAATGGCTGTTGCCATTGAAACCGTATACACAGCAAATTTACACAGGAAAATGCTTGGGTTGTGCTTGGGACCTGAGATTGCTTGTAATAGGACTCTGCTATCATTTCAGACATGAACTTAACTCTTCATCTTCAGCTCTGGGAACCAAAGCCATTTCTCTAAGTACCCATGACCCATACACTAGGACAGAGGCCTGTGTAGATGGGCCATAATAATTACTCAGAAGACAAATGCCAGATTTTTAGTAAGCACTTGAACTCCTTAAAATCACTATAGAAATAAAAAATGCAATAATAGTGGGAGTGAGAGCATCAGATACTTGGACATTCAAAGAAAAGTTGTGGTCATATAGAAAAATACTGGCACCTACAATTTCTAAGAATAGTTCTAGGTAGTGTTATCACCATATTGTTCTGAGGTGATATGGAAATAAAGTTTAATGAAGATGAGACATGGATTTTAAAGCTCAATTATTGGGTAGGGCTTTTACATGATTGTTACATTTACACAAAATTACAAGATAAAGCTCTAGAGAAGATGACTTTGAAATCCATGACTGAAGTCTTCAATAAATATGGAAATCAGACCTCCTGCATGGATGACCCAGGGCTATAAGTTAAATGTCGTGAGCCGAGATGTTTTTACAACATGGAAGAATAAATCACTATATGGAAGCAACATTGGGGATTTAGAAGGATGATGACTATAATTTTTGGCCTTGTGTTTTATGGGACATTGGAAAAAGATAACTCCCCTTGGGAAAAGCTGCAAAGTGAGTGGTTTCCTTTTAGAGAAATTCTGTACTCAGGTAAGGTCAGAGAGTGTTCTTTGAATCTTCGAAGGTGAGGGTGCATGGGTTTTGCTTTTTGTTTTTCAAATAGAATGAAGATTGAAGGCATATTTAAACTTTTGGGAGGAAAACAACAGCAGCATGAGGACTAATAATGGAGACAAAGGATAAAGCATTATTGGATAGGATTGGCATTCAGATGGAGTTACATTTTATAAATGGGACTGTGAGAGATGGTAAAATTAGGTGGCATTAAATTTTCAAATGAGACTCTCCAGTCAAATTCAGGCACTGACAGACTACATCTAGTTAATCATCAGAATCATGTAGAATAGGGATTGATTCTGGGATTCATTCCAGCCCTGCTAGATGGGAATCACTGAGGATGGGGCCTACATTTTAAATAATGTCCTTAGGAAATTTTTGTGAAGTCAGCCAACTCTAGGTTTAAGAACAGATCTAGCCTTTGGTAACCATGAGACCGTCTTGTGTTGATTTTTTGCATTTGGCAGTGACACCCTGGAGTAGGGTTCTGGATGACTAGAGTCAATGGTTTCAGTCTCATGTGGTCCTGGTGGTGATGGCCAAGGCGGGAAAAGCAAGCAGAGCCAACCCAACACCTTCCGGACATTTCCATGAGAAAATCCTACTCCAGTGGAAAATAGGGTTAGATATGCATTGGGATGCAAGAAAGCAGAAAAGTCTGAGATTTTTTCTTTTGCTCAGATGACTTAATAGGCTTTCCTGATAGCTCAGTTGGTAAAGAATACGCCTGCAATGCAGGAGACGCCAGTTAGATTCCTGGGCTGGGAAGATCCCGTAGAGAAGGGATAGGCTACCCACTCCAGTATTTTGGGGCTTCCCTTGTGGCTCAGCTGGTATAGAATCTGCCTGCAATGCAGGAGAGCTGGGTTCCATCCCTGGGTTGGGAAGATCACCTGGAGAAGGGAAAGGTTACCCCCTCCAGTATTCTGGCCTGGAGAATTCCATGGAATGTTTAGTCTGTGGGGTTGCAAAGAGTCAGACATGACTGAGTGACTTTCACTTGTCAGATGACTTAATAAAGGAGATAGATAGTCTCGGCATAGATTCTTCAACTCTGATACTGCTAAATTCAAGGACTAAGGGGTTTCCGTGCTGTTTGCCTCATGCTTGCCATCTTATGCTTCCGGAATAACCTCTCTCATTCAGGATAGGAAGAAGGAAGGAATGGCATAGGAAATAGTTTTGGACATGTTGTTCATCAGCTAGAGGATCGTCAGGCGGATAACCTTGGTTGCTAGGGAGGCTAAGAAAACTGAGTGTTTAAATTTTGCGTCTGTAATAAAGGAAGGCAAGGAGAACAGGTTCATAAGTTGAGTGAGCACTCATTTTCTATAGAAACTCAGCATTAGCATATTTAGAATTAAATTCCAATCTTCTTTCAAACTCTGTTTCTTTTTCGATGTTCCCTATTTTGTTCACTAATGTCTGTTCATTGATGTCTGTTTAGTCTCACATAGAAGCCAAGGAGTCATTCTTCAATCCTTCTTCCCCTTTCTTACCTCCACATTAATTTGGTGCAAAACATTATTGAGAGTGTGTTCTTATATTTCTCCAATTGTCTCCACTTTTTTATCATTATCATTCTCTTAGATTTTGAAAATTCCAGTCTCAGTCTATTCCACTCCACTAATCACTACTACCTGCTATCCACCAGTTTGTACTATCTAACATCCAACTATGACTAACTTCTACTTTATTTAAATCCCTCAGTAGCTTTCATTGCCTTCAGAATGGAATTCACATTTTTTTGTCATGATATAAGCTCACCAGGATCCTGCTCTTACACACCAGCCCAACTTCTTCCTTCTTAATTCCCCCAAGAATTCCCATATTCTGACCCAAAAGAGCTACTCGTGAGTCCACTGTTATCTGCTTTTTTGCATATCTTTGCAAATATTGCTCCCTCTGCTTATTTCGTAAAAAAATTTTTTTGACCTGTCCTGCTACTAGATATCCTTTCAGACTGTCAGGGTGTCTTTTCTGAGAAGCCTCCTCTTACAGAAAATGCCCCCACACTCCCAGCCCCTGTACATACAGACACACACAGTGTTGATTTACCTCCACAACTAAATGCTGAGACTTGAATAATAGATGGAACAAAGAATATGTGAAATTATTTAAATATCAAGTATTTGGGATTTTGGATGAATTCTTCTTTCTGCTGAGCCACAAGCATCTTTCCATAAAAAGAAGATTTAAATAAAATACCATGGGGATATATTTTTTAGCAGTGCTTACACTTACATTAAGAATATTATGTTATTTTTATGTTTTGTTTCAGTATCAGAAATAAAGATATGTCTTCGAAATAATGAGATTTTTATCAGGATGAATTAATTTGAGGCAAACATTTGCCATGGTTTAGTAGAAACACTGTGTTTTTTGTCATTTTACAGCAGATATATAGCATTTGGAAATGAGTCCACTTGAAAGTGAATGCTGTAATAAGTCTTTTGGTGGTCATTTTGATTTATAGAAATGGTTCTGTTTAAGATTTATAGATTTCCTGACAAGACTTCTCTATTTTCTTCTTCAAACTAGTGTGCTTTCAAAAATTTGTTCTGATTTTTTTTTTTGTCTTTTGAGACAAAGGAACAATTCTATTACCATGTTTTTATTTTCTCTGTTTTGATGCTTTGATACCGGGTGTCTTGCTGATCACAGAGGGTCTGTCTCTTCAAAGGTGAGCCAATTCCTAGAGACAGTAAGCCAGCTCATCTTATAGTGTATTTTTCAAATCGACAGCCACCTCTTTAGGCTTTCATACTCTGGGTCACTAGATACCTGCCTTAATCACCCCAGGGGCAGTGCATATTTTCTAAGGCAGTAGTTAAAAAAAAAAAGTTATCACAGACTGGATGGCTTAAGGTGGTGCTAGTGGTAAAGAATCTGCCTGCCAGTGCAGGAGACATAGGAGACACGGGTTCGATCCCTGGGTCAGGAAGATCCCCTGGAGGAGGGTATGGCAACCCACTCTAGTATTCTTGCCTGGAGAATCCAATGGACAGAGGAATCTGGCGGGCTACGGTCCATAGGGTCGCACAGAGTCAGACGCGACTGAAGAGACTAAGAATGCACAAACGGATGGCTTAAAGCAACAGAAATTTCATTTCTCATGATTCAGAAGGCTGGAAGTCCAAGATCAAGGGGTCACCACGTTTGGTTTTCTTGCATGTTTTTCCCTCTTGCTTGTGGATGACTGTCTTCTCCCTGGTCTTCATATAGTCTTCTTTCTCTGTGTGTCCATGTCCTAAATGCCTCTTATAAGGACACCAATCATATTGGACTAGAGCCCACCAGTATGACCACGCTTTACCTTAATTACCTCTTTATAGACCCTATCTCCAAATATGGTCACATTCTGAGCTACTAAGTTTTTGGACTTGAACATATGAATTGGTGGGTACAGTTCAGCCCATCAGAGCAACTAGGGACAGCCCTGACTGACTAAATGAAATATTGACAGATTTTCAGACCATGGCTCTATGTTTGTCAAAACACACAGAAATAAATACCAGAAATGTATAATTTTATTATTTAATTTTTTTTTAATTAAAAAGAAAGTGACTTTTTACATTTGGGAAAATTCTGATCATGAGAAATCCACCAGATAGATTTTTTCTTGTTCTTATATTTTATTTCACCACATAGATTATTATGTGTACTATTATCTTTAGGGGGAAAAAAAAGTTTCTCTCTATTTTTTACCACAGAAGAATAAACAACTCTATAAAAGTGATAGATATAGGTATTATCATGGTTTCTGAAGGTTTTCAAGTTGGACAATAAAACTAAATTCTTTTTATAACATTAAAGAAATCTTTTAGATTACTTCCATGCTTTCAAATAGTTATCTAACCACTGCCCTTCCCAAGACAGGGGTATTCACTGTGCATTTATTAGAAGGAAGATCTGTTTAGGCTTTACCAAAATAGCAAATATGAAAAAAGATCAGTGTTTGTGACTAAAAAAGATCAGTGTTTTTGACTAAATAAGATATGCTTAATCACTAATTCTTAAATAACATTGATTCTTAAGCAAATTGCTCACTATGTATTTTTATAAAGATTGCATGATATAGCTCACAGTCAGAATATCATGAATATTCTGTGAATATTTTTAGGTTGGTTTGCCAGGATTTTGCCTTAGTCTCATTTATAAACATTCCAAATACACAAGTTATCTCTTGATGAAAACCTGAATAATGCTTATATATTATCCAGTTAAATAAGCATTATTTAACTAGTTACATTTTTATCTTATTAATTTCTAGCTACCTTTTAAGATCTAATGACTATTCATTGAAATTCATTACTGATTTAAGAAAACTGATAAAGAAATTGTCAAAAATCCCTGGAGTCAAAAGTAGATGTCAATTATAACTTTTGCAGCAGTGGCCTTGAGACTTGGACTTCATTCTTTACCATCTGAGTGAGTCTGGTCAATTTCATGTAACCTGTTTGTACAAGATAAGATTTAAAGGATGGCAGGTTTTGCACATGTGTCTTCATTGGTGTAGAGACTTTGAAATTGTTGACAAAGCTTCATCCTGCTGATTGTACATCATTGATGGAGAATTTTAAAATATCAAAGATAATTTTCTACAGCTGGATTGTGGTGCAATATAAGAATTAAAGGGAGAGAGGATGGAGAGGGAGAGAACTGAATATGAATATAAATATAGATGACATCTTTAAATAGCTTTGAGCTCTGAAATAGAATATGCTAAAACAAAAAGCTGTTCAGGAGATTTATTGATTGACAATTTATTGCACCCCTCCCTCATGTCATTGTTTTTGTAGTTGTAAATTCCATTTGGGGGACTAAAGGTAGTAAAAGTGGCGAACATTGGTGAAAGATATTTAATACCAACTGATACAAGCTGCATCTTAAATTCCATGCATGAGAATTCTCTGGTGGTCCAGTGACTAAGACTTTGCCTTCTCCTGTAGGGGGTGCATGTTTGATCCCTGGTCGGGGGCTAAGATCCCACCTGCCTCGTGGCCAAAAAACCAAAATATAAACAACAGAAGCAATGTTGTAACAATTTCAACAGAGACTTTAAAAATGATCCACATCAAAATTTTTTAAAGAAATTCCATAGAGTTTATACTTGACTGTTTTGCTATTTTTGTTTACAGTGCTTTTGTGGGTATTGTTTTGTACAAATAGTGAAAAATTAAAGATAATATACAACATCTAATTGAACTATGGGAAATATTTAATTATGGAGCTCTAGGGGTAGAAGATTTGCAGCTCTTATATGAATCTACAAAAATTACTGTTTTAATTGTTCACGGTAATTGTTATTGTGCAATCTTCGCTTCATTTATTGCCCACACTCCCTTAATTGCATATAGTTTTATTTTCCTTGAATCTTATGTTCAAAAAGCTTTGCATATTCATCATTTGTTAGTTTCCATTATGAGAAACCAGATTAAGGATGTTATGCATAAATCATTTTCATAACCAATTGGTTCAATTTTATTTCCAATAAAAATACAAACAATTTATATAGAGTCTGCACTATTTTAAAAGATTTCATTGAATAGGTCTTAGGTCATTTATTTATCCATTAATTAAACAAGTACATATTGAACATCTATGTTATATCAAGAATTTTTCTAGATGCATGGGAGAAGCATTAAAAAAAAAAACAGTAATCCCTGAGTTCATGGAATTTATATTTTAATCAGTGAATGAAATTAAGCAAGTAAATAGAAAAAAATGTATTTTATGTCAAGTGATGACATGTGCTATGGATACAATAAAACAGCAGAAAATTGAGATGAGAGTACCCAGGTAAGGGGGAAATGAAGTTTTAAGTAGAATTTTAAAGTTTTAAATAGATGATGCATGGTCACATGGAGAATGTATATATATATATGTGTGTGTGTGTGTGTGTGTATATATATATATATATATATATTTTTTTTTTTTTTGCTCAGAAAATAAGTTGAAGGAAATAGCCATGTGTATATTAGAAGGAAGCCATGTGTAAATGTAGAAGTCCCGAGGCAAAAGTAAGACTGGTTCACAAACCGGCTCGTGCAAAGGAATTTTGCATCTACTTCTTGTAGGACAGAAGCCCATGTGATGATCTTAAGCAGAGGAAACAAGATCTGACCCACTACTTGATTTAGCTAAAGCTAAATGTTCTGGTAGTGCATCAGTGTCCATAGATGATGGTGACAAGCTGGCACAGGCAGAGAGGGATATCATTTGATATCAAAAGATTCAAAAGTCAAATATTTAGGAAGGTGAGAAATCTCCATACTGCTTTACACAGTGGCTGCATCAGTGTCCATTCCCACCAAAAGTGTACAAGGGTTCCCTTCTCACCACATCCTTGCCAACATTTGTTATCCGTGTTACTTCTGATGGCAGTCATTCTGACCGGTGTATGGTGATATCTAATTGTGGTTTTGATTTGTATTTCCCTGACGATTAGTGATGTTGAGCATCTTTTCATGACCTGTTGGGCATCTGCATTTCCCCTTTGAAAAAAGTGTCTGTTCATTTCTTTTGCCCATTTTTTAACCTGGTAATTTGTTTGGTTGGTTTTTTGATGTTGAGTTGTGTTGCTGTTTATATATTTTGGACATTAACCCTTTATCAGTAATCATTTGCAAATGTTTTTTTCCCATTCCCATGGTCTCTTTTGCTGTACAAAAGCTTAATTAATTAAAAGTTTAATTAGGTCCCTTTTGTTTATTTTGGCTTTTACTTCCTTTACTTTAGGAGATGGATCACTGCTGCGATTTATGTCAGAAAGTGTTCTGCCTACGTTTCCTTTAGGAGTTTTATTGTATCTGGTCTTACATTCAGGTCTTTAATCTATTTTGGGTTTATTTTTGTCTATGATATTAGAGAATGTTCTAATTTCATTCTTTTACATGTAGCTGTCTAGCTTTCCCAGCACTACTTATTGAAAAGTCTGTGTTTTCTTCACTGTATATTCTTGCCTCTCGTTGTGCTGAGAGTGAGAATTATCTGTGGCAGCAGGGGCTCAAAGAACAATTCCACCATCTTCAGGTCCTATGTTGGGAGGACTGTGGGGGTGGGGGGAGTGGGCAGAAATAGGCTCCATTTGAAAGAGCTGCAGGGAAAGTAAATCCAGGGCAGACCCAGGTAAAGAGGGTACCATATGTTGTATTTGATACATGTACAGTTATCAGCCTAATGATAGGCTCTTTGTTTCCACATTAGGACATGTAACCTACTTCACTGGAGACCTAGATGATTTGGTTTGGGGTCTTAGAAATCACCACAGAGATCTGATTAAAATCTAGAAGTACTGGCATAGTTGTTTTATTCTCTCTTGTCTTCCTGAATCTGTTTCTCTGTCTATATAATGGTGTGATGCTGCCATAGAGAAGAGTTGGGTTCAGCACTCTCTGTACAACAAAGGTTAACATTTTAAGGAATCCATGATCCTTTCTAGTGATACCACATCTCACTTTCTGCCAATCTTTACATTTAACAGATGACATTTTGCCATGTCAAGAGGCATCAAATACCGAGAAGGAACTATGCCATCCAGATAGAAGTCTCTGCAGATTTGATTCTACAGATGAAGGATTGAGCTGTAAGTGTAAAAATGAGATGCTGCCTGCCATCCATGAGACTCGGACCCCAACAGGAATATCAACCACTAGGAGGGGTACTCACGTGACAAGCTCTGTTGTCATCTGTGTCCTTGTTTTACCAGGAGTATCATTGGGGTTTTAGCTGGAGTGTAATTGGAGGTGTGTGGTTTATTAAAAAAGTGAAAGATAGTAAGCATATCAAGTTAAGGTAATGTTTTGAAAAACAGTTGCTCTAAAAATCATGAAATTAAATACAGTGTATCTTCTTTAAAATTTTAATGTGATTATGAATAGTAAATGATTTAAGCTAACTGAATTCCATAAAGTAGGTAAAGTCTGGTATTATGTTATATAAAAAAAAAAAACAATGGAAGCATGGTAATGGTTCTCATTTGGGAGGATGCCTGTCTGGATCAAATTAAGAACTTTTAAAAAGTAGAATTCACTCTAAGGCTTATTGGTATGAATTAGTGTATTTGTGTGTGTATATGTGTTTAGCCTTGATTGCAACTATAACCATTGTTAAGCAGCCACTCCAGTAGACTGTGATAGTCTACAAAGATCTTTTTCTTCTCTCTTCAGTGTGTCAGGTCTGTGGATTTGCATTTGACATGTGTGACTGGGTATCAGAAGCAACTGCTGGGCAAACTTCCTGGATGCGCACAAAAGCAAGAGAAATTCCCGAGTTAGAATATACACCTCAACAAGATCAGAGCAGTGATGATGAAGGTAGCAAATAAAAATCATATCAATTATACTTCCATTTTTACTTTGCTCTAGCATCATAAAGAATCATTACTATAATTATTTGCTCTAAAATCATAAAAATGCATTTACAATTAATCTAAGACTACTTTCAAATAACTATACTTTTCATGGGTAGTGCAAGGATCTTATTATAATAAAATACTCCTAATTCTTCCCTCAATTCTCTCATATTATTGATGTCATTCATTTCATTTAATTATAAAATACATTAAGACTATTCCTGTTGTGAACGAACTTATTTTTTGATCAACTAAGTAAGCTGAAAATAAAATGTTTTGTTTTACATTCATTTATTCCTTCTCTAATACTATTCCTTTCTTTATGTAGATCAGAGTTTCTGACCTGCATCATTTTCCTTCTCTCTGAAGAATGCCTTTTACAAAGCAAGTCTGGAATATTTCAAAATTTTTGCTTATCTTTGATTGTCTGCAGTTTTTAATATAATAATTTGCTTAGGTGTAGTTTCTTAGACATTTATCCTACTTGGTGTTTTCTGAGCTTCTAGGATCTGCACTTTGGTGTCTGTCTGACATTGATTTGGGGGAAAATTCTCGGTCATTATTACTTCAAATATTGATTTTCTTCCTGTCTCTCTTCTTCTTCTCATATTCCCATTATGCATATGTTGCATCTTTTGTAGTTTTCCCAGAGTTCTTAGATAGAATTATAGAATTGCTCCTCTGTTTTCCACTGTTTGCTTTTCAGTTTTGGAAGTTCCTATTGACATATTCTTAAGCTCAGATTCATTTCTCAGTTGAGTCAGTCTATTAATGAGCTCTTTGAAGGCATTCTTCATTTCTGTTCTAGTGTTTTTTATTCCTAACATTCTAAACTCTCTGCCTATATTATCTTTTTTGCATGTTTTCTACTTTTTCTACTAGAACCCTTAACTTATTAATTCTAATTAAAAAAAATTTCAGTCTTATAACATCCCTGCCATACATGGGCCTAGTTCTGATGCTTTTTCTTTCTCTTCAAACTATATATTTTTTGCCTTTTAGTATGCCTTGTAATTTTTTTGTGAAAGCCAAGCATATTGGAATTAAGATAAATAGGTGTTTAATATGAGTTTTTATATTTTTCCAGCTATAGATTAGGCTCTGTTTACTGATGGCCATAGCTTTTAAAGTCTGAGATGAAAATTTCATCTGATGTTTTTGTTTTTGTCCCACTGTTGTCTTTGAGTTTCCCTAGAGATGTCTTCTGAAATAAGGTCTGAGGCCTGCTGTTCTTTTGATAACATGCCCTTGTTATTTTACAAGACCGCTTTTGATGTGGTGATAACTTGTGAGAGGAAGGGAAGCATCCTATAGGCCCATGAGTCAATCTCAGTCTTTGAGAGAAATGGTACCTTTGCTCCAAAACCTTCACAAATCCTTCTCCCTTACATCAGGTGAGAGAGGAATGCCAGAGGGGACTGGGTCTGGGTGTTTTCCTCACTTCATGTGGAAGGTTAGAACCTGATGGATTTGATATTTCACTTCTCCCTGATCTCAACTGCAGTCAGTTACGTGGTGGTGGTGGTAAATAGTTTGTTTTGAGTGAAAGCCTTGTTAAGGATAACAGGAGAGGCCAGGTATATTTCACAATGACTACTTTCCTTTTCCTCTGTGCTGTGCTCAGTTGCTTCAGTCATGTCCGACTCTTTGTGACCTATGGACTGTAGCCCACCAGGCTCCTCTGTCCACAGGATTCTCTAGGCAAGAATACTGGAGTGGGTTGCCGTTCCCTCTTTCATGGGATCTTCCCAACCCAGGAATTGAACCTGCGTCTCCAGGGTCTCCTGCATTTGCAGGCAGGTTCTTTATCCACTGAGCCACCTGGGAAGCCATCTTTTCCCCTTGTTGTTGTTGTTGTTCAGTTGCTCAGTCGTGTCTGACTCTTTGCAACCCCATGGACCGCAGCACGCCAGGCTTCCTTGTCCTTCACCATCTCCTGGAGCTTGCTCAAACTCATGTCCATTGAGTCAGTGGTGCCATGCAACCATCTATTCCCCTGGCTGTAGGCAAAAAGGGATTTTTCTCTAATTCTTACTGTGAGAATCTGGTAGGGCTCCTGGAGGTAAACAGAATGGGATCCTCCCTAAGATGGGACTGTCTGGAGTTTCCAGCTCTAAAGTGTGTTCACACTGAGCCTCTAGCAGTTCACCCATTACAGTCTAGATTTCTCCACCCCAGTACTGATTCCCATAGAAGTTTGTGTTCTTGGGATTGGTCTTGAAAGTTGTGATTCTCTACACCTGCTTGTCTCACCAATTCCTGCCCAGTGGTTTGTACCCTGACCTCAATTTTCTTAGGGGTATAAGAGGAACTGTTGATTTTCATTTCATATATTTTCTTGCTGAGTGGACGGGAGTAACAACTTCCAAGCTCCTTACGTAGTGGTCCAGAAACAGAAAATTTTGCAGGCTCTTTTTCAATGAAATTTGTTCTCTTTCTCCACTACCTTTATTCTTTACTGCTCTTTTTCTTTGTTCCTGCCTTCTTGTTCAGCAGTTTTATTGTGGTATTACTCAGCAACCCAGAACCTTATGTGAATAACAGTCCTGTTTTAGGGTCTCATATGTTTTCCACACTCTGCCACTTGGCCCTAGTCAGAGCAATGAAGGTAAGCATATTTCCCATCTCAGTTTATAAGCAAAGTTCCCAGCCCTAATCTCTAACTTCATTGAGAGAGTTAGACTCTGTTCATCCAGGACTGTGCAGCATCGGAAGTAGCTGAAATTCTAGCTACTACAGCCTGTGTCTGGTCTCAAGTCTGAGAGTTCTATGGTTTCAGCTCTGTTCATCACTCTGTTCATATCTATTTTTCCTTATCTTTTGAGATGTTTTTTCTTGTGCTTATTCTGTCTCTGCTTTTGTAAAAATGTATTTTTATGTCGTTTATCATTTCCTTGTGTATAGGTCAGAGGCAAGGTATTAATTTATTGTACCATTTTGATTAAAGTCAATCAGAGCTTCACTAAATTCATAGTTTTTTTTGAAGCTTTAGGAATATTTGCTATCTTACAAGAAGTAGAGCATTTGAAAGACCTTATTTTTGAAAATTAAAGTTATGAAAATATAGAAATAGCTTTGTATTTCTGCATTATATATATTACTGAATTAAAACAAATCCAAATTAGTTTTAAGAATCAGATGGGGAAAATTGATTGACAATATTTTTATGTATTACAAAACCCATCCGTATAATTTAGTGGGATTGTAAGTATCTGGTGCTTCAACATAGTTTGGTCAGAAAGAGGCAGTTTAAATTACATTCCCTTAAATGATGAAGGTTTTCCTGTGAAGAATAGAAAAAATAATGAAAAGGGAAAATAATTCTGGGAAGAAAGATGAGGAATTTTTGATTAAAGAAAGATTGCATTGTGACATTTAAATGATCATTTGGTGGCACAGAGATTTTTTTATATCAGTAGATTTCTTTTTATAAGAACATTCATATTGAGGATAGTATAAAACTTTGATTTCAGGAATTAGGATGAGATTACAATGCATTTTAGAAATCAAATATGGCAGGACTTCCCTGGTGATCCAGTGGTTAAAAGACTTAACCTGCTAATGCAGGGGGTGAGGGTTTTACCCCTGGTCAGGCAGCTAAGATCCCATATGTCTCATGGCTGAAAAAACCAAAACAGAAAACAATATTGGAACAAATTCAGCAAAGGCTTTAAAAATGGTCCACATCAAAAAAAAGTACAAAATAAAATATGGAAGTGAAAATCTATAATTTGTAGTTGATGTCATTTTTTTCTTTTAAATAAAATACTTGTGTTTCAAACTTGATTTTGAAAATTTCAGAAACATGATAATTTTGTTCAAACAGAAACAGCTGGTTTTTTTTCCTAAGTTGTTTTCCCCCTCTTTATTTTTCAGGTTACTGTCTATGGGTAGGGGCTAAGCAAGCTTCTACTCTTAACCATTTAGGCAGCAGGGCTTATCTGAATAGCTCCGTGTGTCGCTGCCTGGGCAGAAGCTGCCGTCTTCAATTCTATTACTCTATGGAAAACAGTGTTCTCAGAGTAGGACTGTCTAATGATAAGGTGAGAAGAAACTTGTATTACTTTCAAATTCATTAATAAATGAAATTTATATTCTTAGCAATTTGTGTTTCTATTTCTTGGTTATGTGTAGACTGAAGGTATTCTTTAATTGGCCTTTATTTGATATACTTTTATTTTTTTTTCCCTGAGGGGGATTTTATGTTTTTCTTTTCCATTATGGTTTAGTAAAAGATACTGAATGTAGTTTCCTGTGCTATACAATAGGACCTTGTTTATCTGGTATACCTTTAAAAAATGTACTAAGAAATTGGTTTAAGAGATACTGTCATGTACAAAAGTCATGGTGGTAGTTTGTAAAAAGTTCATAACATTTTTAAAATTCATGAAAATATGTTAAAAGAAACTATGGTATCATAATATATTGGGGATTCTATATTATTAACTAGACACTGAAGTGTTGATGTGATCTGCTCTGGACTTTTAATCTCTGTATCCTTAAAGCTATAAATATGATGGAAGCAAATTACTTGTTCTGTTACAGTAGATACAGTTTTAAAAGATTGATAATTGCTGATTAAATAAGCCAAATGAGTCACATAATTAGAAAAAAAAATAGTGCATTGGGCAGAGTGAAAGTTGTAGTGGTAATGCTAGTGAGTAAAAAAAACTAACTTTAACTGAAAACAGTTCTCTACACATGCGAAAAATACTTGCGACATTGAGAATTTCTACTGTGAAAAATTTATTTACAGGTAGGAATAAAGAAATTATAGGGGTAAACATCAGTCACTGTAGAAATGGGAGACATTTGACAATAATTGCAGGAATTCTGACATTGGAAAAAGGACAGTAAAAGCCTCCAATCAAGTTTCCTTTGGCTCAAACGGCTTTGGGTAAATCGAGTTGAAACTTCTGTGTGACATCAGTCAAATTCATTCTTCAACAAAAGTTTGTCACTTGTACTTATCAGGTGCCACTAACCATCTTTCAGAAGCATTTTCTTTTGTTCTTTTTTTAAAATTCATTATTTTTAATTGGAGAATAATTGCTTTACAATATTGTGTTGGTTTCTGCCATATATCAACATGAGTCTGCCATAGGTATACATATGTCTTCTTCCTCTTGAACCTCCCTCCCACCCTCCACTCCATCCCACCCCTCTAGGTTGTCACAGAGCACCAGATTTGAGCTCCATGTATTATACAGCAAATTTCCGCTGGCTATCTAATTTTACATATATTATGTATATGTTTCAGGGCTACTCTCTCCATTTGGCCCACCCTCTTCTTCCATCTGTGTCCACAAGTCTGTTCTCTATGACTGCCTCTCCATTGCTGCCCTGCAGATAGGTTCATCAGTACCATCTTTCTAGATTCCATATATATATACATCAATATATGATATTTGTCTTTCTCCTTCTGTACTTCATCTTGTATAATAGGCTCTAGAAGTATGAAGTGACTTCATAGTTAATCCTCAAGTACCAGACTTCTTATTACCAAGACACTTGAACATTGAAGAGGCATTCTTTTTCTCCTGAGTTCTATCATTTCACCTGTCCCTTTTTCTTTTTGTGTCATTCTCATCATATCCAGGTTTTTTTCTTCTACTTCTCTTTTCCAGGACCTTCACAGACTTCTAAAGCTGAATACTCTCATTAGATGGCCTAATACATTTTCCTTTGTTACATGGATGAGACACAATTTGTAGCATTTTGTAACTATATTTTCATCACATTTTTTTTGCGGTAGTATTTGGCAGTCCACTGCCCTAGAATCTATTTGATATATTTCATTCAATTTGATGTGGTATGAGGTGGATGGAGGGGCTGAAACATCTCCCTGCCCTTTCTGTAGGGCTCCAAACTTTTCAGATAATTGGAAAAATTTTACAAACTTAAATAGGTTTAACTTTATCTATATATGTTGTAGCATTCAAGCTTCAAGCATCTTTTAGTTATTATCGGCTGTGCCATGTAAACCAAGTTCAGTGAACTTTCATGTACTTTGAAACTTTCTGTAATTTCCAAATCCTTCTTCAACAAAGGCATAGTAAAAAGAAAATTCGGAAATTTTGCTGAGCTTATATTATAGTTAAAGATGCTTTTTAAAAAGTATGATGCTACAATACTGCTTTTCACAAGGTGGGTAATTAATATTCATTAAATGTTGAATGAGTTATTATCCTAAGTTTAAGTAGAAATTTGTGTTATTTATCTTCTAATACTAAGGATTATTTTAATATCCTGAACATCAGTGGTGGATTATGTTTCAGTACGTGTATATGGAGATATGAATTATTGGAAGTGAGTAGTATCATTCCTCTGGCTTTGGGACTGTATAAGAAAAAAGTGCAAATAAATTGGTTTCAGATACTATATCATATAATAATAATAATAAACTTGTCAAGATTTTGTCTCCCACATTATAAGAAGAAGTTAACAGTGGAGAACTGATCCAGCGTATTAGTCAAAACAGTTGGAAGTACATCTTAGACAGTGTTGACTGATATTTGATCCATGAGTTCACCCAGTATTGTGCAAGGCACTGTCCAGTCTTTCCTGATACTATTCACTGTGCTCTCTACATATAACACATTGGTCACTAGTGCAAAATCTGCATCACAGTACATTTAAATTGCAACTTGATGTTTTGTCACAAAGTTAAAAAGGACTTCAAACCTATCATTTAAAAAATTAGCTCTTGATGAAAATGATCATTAACATAATCTGTGGATAGAATAACAAAAACAACCCTTATGATAATGTGTGCAGGTGAACCAAGAAATATCTAGGGAGAATGCTTAGCACAATTTTAGTTTTGGAGTACTTTAGAGCTTCAGAAATAAAAAATAGGTGAAAGGAAAGTTGTTATATAAAAAGTTGAAACTTTGAAAATCAGCTTCAGTGTATGTACCATGTAACTGTTCTTAGGATTAAGTCTCTGCCCATCATCTATAAGATAATAATCATAGCAACAGCCTATCTTTTATCCTCAGGAAAGTTGCCATGTCAGTGAGCCAAGGATAGTAAGGGTTCCCAGCTTGTGGTGACTTTTATATATTTTTAAAATTCCCACTGACAAATAAATAGGAGGAACCTATAGTTGGGAAAGGAAAGAAAATGTCTTAGAAAAATATCTTTTCTTGTATGATACATGTTTTAAAGCTATAATAAGCTCTCCTTGAGGGAGAGCTTTTGCTAAAGTACATGGACCTATCACCACATGCAATCAAAAGTAGTTTAAAAAAAGAACAACTTGAATTTGATATCTGATTTTTTTCCCCCCACTGGAAGATGGGAGGAGAAGCAGAGAGCTCTAAGAGATCTGATCATAAATATTTTTCTTGAGAGGTAAAATGGCATTATTAAGCCTGGTCTGGGGGAGTTTGTTGTTGTTTTTGTCCAGTTGCTAAGTCCTAGGTGTGTGCTCAGTTACCAAGCTGTGTCTGATTCTTTGCGACTCCATGGACTGTAGTCTACCAGGCTCCTCTGTCCATGGAATTTCCCAGGCAAGAATACTGGAGTGGGTTGCCATTCCTTTCTCCAGGGGATCTTCCTGACCCAGGGATGAAACCCACATCACTTGCATCTCCTTCATTGGCAGACATATTCTTTACCACTGCGCCACCTGGGAAGTTGGTCTAGGGGAGTAAAGATATTTAAATAATTTTGATTGATTGATTTTAAGATAATAGAAAATTGGAACATCACCTGAAGGCTTTTCTGACTTGAAGGTTTGTGTTTTACATTGACACCTGTTGAAAGTAACTAGCTAAGTCTGAGAGTATGGACAAATATAAAATAAAAGCTGATATCATGTAGTTGGAGTAAATTTTTTTCATTTGCGTTACTTGTGTTGCCAGATAGGAAAATGTGGTAGAAAAGTATGGATTTCATACACAATATACCATTAAATGGTTTTTCAAATGCTAAATTAAGTTTAGAAAGAACTATGCTCAGCCTCCTGAACAAAATGTAAATGCATTCTTCTTCAGGTAGAATGGGGAAAATCAATTAGTCATTGTGAAGAAAGAGCAAAACAACTGTAAATTACCCTCTTAAAGTGAAAGTGAAGGGACATGGTGAATGCAACTTGCCTGGTAGTGTCAATAAAAGCATCAGTGGAGGACATAGTGTCTCAATGCTAGATAACTAAAGTTGCTTAAGAAATTATTGAAAGAAAAATTTGCTGTATTTCTCAACCCTCTATAACTTCATTGTGATGTGACCTGGAAACTATCAGCTGAAAATATGTGTCCGCCATGTAGGTTTCATTGTCTTATGGAAGTCTTAACTGTTCATATAAATAAGTGATAGAATGAAGTACATTTTAATGGGTTTGGACAATCTTCTCTGAAATATTTAAGACCTGAAAATTGGAGTAGATAACAGAGGGCAAAGAACAAAGCTAAAAAGAAATTCATATTTAGAAAATCTTGCATATGAATGAAATAAGTGAAACCAAGTAAGGAGATAAAGGCTTTTGAGAGTCTGAAAATGATGGATGTCATGTGTCATTTGGATTACAACTAGATGTCACCTTCCAGTGCTGTTTCCTGTCTCACAGACGGAGGGCACAGAGATGGTCTCAGAGTTTAACCTGAGACAGTTATGCCACTGACTGCATTTTCACCGTATTTCACTATATATCTATATCTATCTATCTATGTATATAGTTGTTCAGTCGCTCTGTCATGTCTGACTCTTTGCAACCCCATGGACTGCAGCACTCCAGGCCCCCCTGTCCCTCACCATCTCCTGAAGTTTGCCCAAGTTCATGTCCATTGCATTGGTGATGCCATCCAGCCATCTCATCCTCTGATGCCCTCTTCTCCTTTTGCCCTCAATCTTTCCCAGCATCAAGGACTTTTCCAATGAGTTGTCTGTTTACATCAGATGACCAAAATACCAGAGCTTCAGCTTCAGCATCAGTCCTTCCAATGAATATTCAGGTTGATTTCCCTTAAGATTGACTGGTTTGATCTCCTTGCTGTCCAATGGACTCTCAGGAATCTTTTCTAGCACCACAGCTCGAAGGCATCAATTCTTTGGCATTCTACCATCTTTATGGTCCAGCTCTCACAGCCATACATGACCACTGGGAAGGCCATAGCCTTGACTATATGGACCTTTGTTGGCAGAGTAATGTCTCTGCTTTTCAACACATTGTCTAGATTTGTCATAGATTTCCTGACAGAAGCAATCGTCTTCTGATTTCTTTGCTGCAGTCACCATCCACAGAGATTATATATATCACTAAATCTAAGGAAAATAGGGTTATTTCATAGCATGAAAGCACAATTAAAATCATAAAGTCCAACACCATGGGAAAAATTGTGGAGTACTTTATAAACTTTTATCAAATATATGACCTCCTAGTATATAGTAATATAGTTGTGCATATAGTGTTCTTGCCTGGAGAATCCCAGGGATGGCGGAGCCTGGTGGGCTTCCGTCTATGGGATCGCACAGAGTTGGACACGACTGAAGCGACTTAGCAGCAGCAGCATACTTTGCAACCTGGAAAATGACCATCATACAGACACAGGATGCTTTAGAAGACATGGAAAGGTCTTCGATTGAGTGACTGGAGAGTAAAATAGAAATAAAATCTCCAGAAAAGAACTGTATTATTTGGAACTTGGAATGACTTCTTCCATAGGAAAAAATATTTGGATTGTGCAGAAAATATATCTGATAACATTTTTTTACTTTCAATTTAAATATTTTCCTGCATTTTTTTTTCCTTAATCAAGGCAATATTGCAAAATGTAGTAATGTCAGTAGAATCAATGTTTAAATAGATGGCTTATTAATTGATACTTAGAATTTTATATTTTGAAGTGTAGTACTTTATTCAAGATTCCATTCAAATTTTTCTTCTAAACTTATTCTCCATCATAAAAAATAGGCAGCTCTACTATGTATCTATATTTTTTTCCTTATTTTTTAAAAGATAATTTTTATAGAGTGGTTTTAGAGTCACAGGAAAATCAAAAGAAAGGTACAGCGATTTCCCATAAACCCCCTGTTCCCACATATTCATCAGTTCAGTTCAGTCGCTCAATCGTGTCTGACTCTTTGCAACCCCATGAATCGCAGCACGCCAGGCCTCTCTGTCCATCACCAAC
Organism: Okapia johnstoni; assembly: GCA_024291935.2. Lineage (NCBI taxonomy): Eukaryota > Metazoa > Chordata > Mammalia > Artiodactyla > Giraffidae > Okapia > Okapia johnstoni. Next base: position 13,116,731 of record CM044324.1, read on the forward strand.
TCCCAGAGTCTACCCAAACCCATGTCCATTGAGTCGGTGATGCCATCCAGCCATCTCATCCTCCATCGTTCCCTTCTCCTCCTGCCCCCAATCCTTCCCAGCACCAGGGTCTTTTCCAATGAGTCAACTATTCACATGAGGTGGCCAAAGTATTGGAGTTTCACCTTCAACATCAGTCCTTCCAATGAACACCCAGGACTGATCTCCTTTAGGATGGATTGATTGGATCTCCTTGCAGTCCAAGGGACTCTCAAGAGTCTTCTCCAACACCAGTTCAAAAGCATCAATTCTGCGGTGCTCAGCTTTCTTCACCGTCCAACTCTCACATCCATACATGACTACTGGAAAAACCATAGCCTTGACTAGACGGGCCTTAATTGGCAAAGTAATGTCTCTGCTTTTAAATATGCTATCTAGGTTGGGCATAGCTTTCCTTCCAAGGAGTAAGTGTCTTTTAATTTCATGGCTGCAATCACCATCTGCAGTGATTTTGGAGCCCCCAAAAATAAAGTCTGACACTGTTTGCACTGTTTTCCCATCTATTTCCCATGAAGTGATGGGACCAGATGCCATGATCTTAGTTTTCTGAACGTTGAGCTTTAAGCCAACTTTTTCACTCTCCTCTTTCACTTTCATCAAGAGACTCTTTAGTTCTTTGCTTTCTGCCATAAGGGTGGTGTCATCTGCATATCTGAGGTTATTGATATTTCTCCCGGCAATCTTTATTCCAGCTTGTGTTTCTTCCAGCCCAGCGTTTCTCATGATGTACTCTGCATAGAAGTTAAATAAGCAGGGTGACAATATACACCCTTGACGTACTCCTTTTCCTATATGGAACCAGTCTGTTGTTCCATGTCCAGTTCTAACTGTTGCTTCCTGACCTGCATACAGGTTTCTCAAGAGGAAGGTCAGATGGTCTGGTATTCCCATCTCTTTCAGAATTTTCCACAGATTATTGTGATCCACACAGTCAAAGGCTTTGGCATAGTCAATAAAGCAGAAATAGATATTTTTCTGGAACTCTCTTGCTTTTTCGATGATCCAGCGGATGTTGGTAATTTGATCTCTGGTTCCTCTGCCTTTTCTAAAACCAGCTTGAACATATTCATAGTCTCCCCCATTAGTATCATCTTCCACTAGAATGGCACACGTTACAATTGATGAATCTACACTGACATGTCATCATCATCTGAGGTCTCTAATTTACATTAGGGTTCATGTTTAGGGCTGCATATTCTGTGGGTTTGGACAAATGTATAATGAATGACATGGATCCATCATTATATTATCACAAAGAGTATTTTTGCGGCCTTAAACATTCTCTGTGCTCTCTCTTTTCATCCCTCCCTATCTCCATTTCTTTATTTTTCTCGTAAAATATAATGTACCATTGTAAACATTACTTCAGTTTTTTAGTACTTAATATCCTGCTGGTATGATAGACTCTACTGCAGTGTAATTAAGAGGGCACATATATAAATACGAGAGTAGAATTTGGGGAATGAGTGATTTTTTTTTCTTTGAATCAAAGGAAGAAGAAATATTTTGGATATACAACACATCAACTCACAGAAAATGGGTGAAAGTGGATGTGGTAATACCAGAAGAACTGAAGACATTTAAGGTATAAGGGAAAAACAAGTATTTTTTATCATAGGTTTAATTTTTAGGCTTGGAGTGAATTTATTATTTGTTGTTAATTTAAATTAGCATTTAAATTAGAAATATAGATTCATATGTTTAGGGAGAGCAATTACTTGTTTTCATTGTACCTATCTGTACTCAAGTCAAATTTGCTTGAGTGGAGAAGCAAGAAAGTAACTACTATTTTTTTTTTTAAACAGAGTTAGTGTATTGATCAAATCTAGGAAAGAATAATACAGTTCTTACACTGAAGCTACAGGTCATTCACAAACAAAAGATTGACACATTCAAATTTTATATAATTCAGTATTCAACAAAAGTTTTTGAAATGATGAGAATATTAACTACTCCTGTTTAAAGTGCCCTCGTTCTCCATGGGCTCTCTCCGTAGCGTCCCCAAACACTGTGCAGTACAACCAAGGAAGCCAGTTGCATTTGAAGCAGATAAACAATAAACGGGTATTGAAAAATCAGGAGAGTATATGCAAATATTTTGAATGCAGGAATTCACATCTTTATAATGCATGGGTAACTATCTGTCCAAAGATGCATCTGACATATACATATGCTCAGTGGGAATGCTATCTTTTAAAATTATTAACTTGGGGTTTTGTGTTATATATAGAGTTGAGATTGTGCAGAAAAATATCTGGTAACATTTTAAAACTTTCATATTCAGTGTTTGTCATTTCTTTTCTAACATGGCAATATTGCAATGTGTAGTAATGTCAGATCAACACTGAAATTCTGGTATTATTAATTGCTGTTTAGATTTTTATTTTTAAAGTACAGTACTTTAAGGTTCCACTCATTTTGTATTGTATAAAGAGTACGTAAATACATTTACACTGGAGTGTAAGTGTAAAATAATGAGGCTGATTGTTTGTGTGGCTTATGAAACCAATTTCATTCCTTTAAGGTAATATCACAGTCATACATTTTTCTAGGTATTAAAAGGAGGACCCAAATGGTATGAACTGTGACTATGCAGATTTTTTAAATCCAATTTACAGCTGAATTTGGAACTTAAGAATCACAGCATTTTTGCAGCAATCTCAGAAGTTGAGGTTTATACCATAGCCCATTGAGTTAACATTTTGATACTATTTTAACTTTTCTAAGCTCCTATCTACCTCTATAATTTCTGAAATAAGTACTAAATGATTGGACTTTTATTATTTTTTCATAAGCTAAATATTAAAGTTTGTTTTGGTACTTAACTCAGAGATAAAAAATGTAATGAAAATAATTTTGGAGTTACCATTTCCAAGTGCATATTAAATATAACCAGCTTTTCAGTAATGGCAGACTTTTGAGATCCAAATTCAAACTCAAAATTTTGGAAACCTAATCTGAAATCACTTCTGTATATCTGATATCTTGAGACTGTGAAAATACACAGCTGTAGGTCCAATGATTTTAACATATAGTCATTATGGAAAAAGATGCAAAGTTTTCTTACTATGAAATATTTAAATTTATTATTTTATAAATTGTTAAATATTTATGCAAACTTGATCTTAAGTAATTCTTAAATATATATTGCTCATGTTTTTGAAAAGAAAATTTCTCAGACACTTGAAGCTGGAAGAGACTAAAAGGAGTCAGTCTTTGTTCCTAGAATCTTATTTACATATTAACAATATCAATGCAAAAAAATACCCCCTGAATTACTATGCTGTACATCTGAAACACAATATTATAAATTAACTCTAATTCAAAAAATAGAAATACTTTTGCTTGTATTCCATGAAAACCAAACCAAACCCAATATCTCGTTCAGTGCTGATCAACAGAACTTTCTGTGTTAATGGAAATTTTATCTGTGTTCTACAGTATGGGAGCCAGTAGCCACATGTGGTTATTGAATTCTTGAAATGTAACTATTAAAATGTGGAACTGAATTTTAGTTTAATTTTAATTCATGTAAATTGATATAGCCCTATGTAGCTAGCTAGTGACTACCATATTGGATGGCAGAGAATAAGGCATCTGCTATACAGTTTTTGATTTCTCTTGCACTCTTGGTGTTACCTAATAATTGATCTTGTTAAAACCTCAAGGGATATTAATACTTTCACATTATCTTACACTAGAATAGCAACGTATGGTTGTTTCAATTTGCTAGTATTTTATACCTTTAGAAAGCCTGCAATTCAATTAGAGAAAATGAATTCATTTCCTTTAATTAGCACTTATTTGATTGTTAGGGTAATTCTTTTATAAAGATTAATAGATTTTAAAATTTATTCTTTTAAATGTTTTCCTATTCTATTGCATCCCTTTTTATCTGCTTGACATTTCACTTCCTACCTTCTAGTAACTAATTTCAATAGTTAAAAAACCAAGTGCATCTATAGCTCTTGTTATATAAATAGCAACAACGCTTATTCTTTTCCTTGAATATTAAAGTCCGTGGGCTGTGAAAATGATGACCAAGTAAGTTTGCAGTCAGGGACATTGTCAGTGACTAAATGGGATCATGATCATGGGTGATTTCTCAGATCATCAGATCATGGGTGGTTTCTTAGACACCTCAGTGGCTCTAATGTGCCCATCAATCTGATGTGTATGAGTCAAGCTTATCAAATGGGAACTTTATTCTTAGTTGTATTTGCTTCTTAATTGTATTTGCTTTATCTTTAAAAGGGCATTTTTCTTAAAATTCTTGAATCTCTAGTATTATTTTTGGAGTCTTTTTGAAGAGATTTTTAAGGTCACAAATTGTTCTCTGTGCTTCTCTGAAGATTATTTTTGAAGGGACTATTTTGAGCCATGAAGGTTTTATCGGGCTTGATGACCTGTGGGTTTACGCCTGTGCCCAGGCCCCGTCCAGACAACTTTGCTCTGCAGATGAATTCACCTGTGCCAGCGGCCAGTGCATTGCTCAACAATTGGTCTGTGACTCTTGGCAGGACTGTTCTGATGAGAGTGATGAGGACCTGGCAACTTGCTGTAAGTAAATTAATGGTTAACTCACTCCTATGCTCACATTCATGATAGTGGTTGAATTTAAGAGAGTCTTTATCTTGAGCAAGGTGAAGTTAGTATGTATGAAGTAAGATGAATGTATGTTCTCACTTTGAAGCCATAAGCACTATTCCTTGTGGGTGTCTCTATGCTAACTTAATGTTTTGGTGCTTTTTGCTCACTCTCAGAATCTATTTGTTCAACAAATGAATAGTTGTGATGATGAGTGAGGTGTGTGTATTTTGAGCAAGAGGAAAATGGATGGGAGAAGGAACCTATTTGCATTCTTCTGTTAAATACAAATTTACTATGGGTTAATATTTCAGACCTTTTATGAAGAGTCTTTGATAAGAGCAGTGATAAGAAATTCTATTACTATTCAAACCTAGTTATATCAGAAAGGAAACATAATTTAATTTACAACCTACATCATGGTTTTTATTCATATGAGGTAACTTAGCAACTAAAATACTTGTCTTTTTAGAAACAATGAATACAACTAAATGCATCCAATTTCTATATCACAAACAGGAGGGTTTCTTAATTATTAAAAACTTTACATTTATTTTTGCTGCAGTGCTTTATTTTAGTGATATATTTTGTTGAGCAACAGAAAAATATTGTAACAAGATGAATGTCACCTTTTTAATGAAAACCTTTGTACAATATGCTTCTGCTGATTGGTGAGTAAGGATTTTACTGAGAGTAATGGACAAAGATGTAGAAAAGAGGAGAAGAGAAAGCAAGGAAGAAACTCTCTGCCTGTTTGTAAATAGCAATTCAATCTATTCCTAGGACACTTGGTTTTAACCATAAATTTAAGTAAAATAATCTCCTTACTGATATGATCTCCATGGATTTTTTTGGTGCCCCCCTTTTTTTTCATTAGAAAAGAGGCATTTCATTTTCTCTAATGTGACTGTCACTTTCCTCTTTTTTGCTTCATTACAAAGTTTTTTTTACAGACAATTTGGTTCATTTCTTGGGAAAAATTCACCTTTCTAATGGTTTGTATTATTCTCAATTTCAATAATTGAGAATAAATGTATTTCTTGCCTTTTCAATTCCACATATTGAAACTTAAACTTATTAATAGCTTTTCTCCTTTCTTTCCCCGCAATTGAAGGATTCTTTAGGCTATCCTTTTAACTGGTTTTCTTTAATTTCACCTAGAATATTAGTAGATACTTTAGCATTTGATTTTGGACATACTTTCCCATATCTATTTATTGGAAGTTTTATTGATTACTTATCTGGCATTTCCCCCGTAGATTATATCTTGATACCATCTTGCTGTTTCCTTTGTATGAATTCAGGGACAGATGTCTGTCCTTATCAAAAAGTAGTTTTACTTCATAGTCAGCTAAATTTTCCAAATAATGTAAGCTCATTTAGCCAGATAGTCAAAGAACACCTGGCATATTTGGTTGATTTAAATCAACTTTATATAGGAGATATGACATAAAAAAGTAGCCATGTTACATATTATAAAACATCCATATAGCTTGGTGTCAGCATGAGTATTTCATGTACATATTTGTATAATCATTTTTGCTTGGAGGAAATTATTGTATAGTAATGGAATTACTAGAATCTATATAAATGTTATAATGTTACACTGTTTTCTGCACTAAAGTTTTTAACATGTGCAGCCCATGTGTAATATGCAAAACATGTTAATACTTTAGTGCATACAATAGTGTAGCATTGTATCAATTCTAACAGTTCCATTACTATATAAATAAGTTTCTCCAAGCAAAAATGATTATACAAATAAGTACATGAAATATTCATGTTGACATCAAAGTGTATATGTGTATTGTAGTATGTAACATGGCTACATTCTTATGTCATACCCCCTATATAAAGTATATAAACACATGTATATATATGTTATTACAAAATAAGAGGCTTTCCTTTGACATTTGAAGCCAATTTCAAACATTGTACAACATACTTAGAGTTTGTATTCTACAAATTTGAATTCATTATACAAATTTTTTTATAAATAGAATTTTCAGGTCCATAAAGCTCAAGAAAAATGTTTTTATATCTTTTTTTTAAAAATGTCAGCATAGGATGAATCTCTATATTGGTATAGCTCATATTGCTGGGAGAAATATCAACAACCTCAGATATGCAAATGACACCACCTTTACGGCAGAAAACAAAGAAGAACTAAAGAGCCTCTTGATGAAAGTGAAAGAGGAGAGTAAAAAAGTTGGCTTAAAGCTCAACATTCAGAAAACTAAGATCATGGCATCTGGTCCCATCACTTAATGGAAAATAGATGGGGAAACAGTCGAAACAGTGTCAGACTTTATTTTGGGGGGCTCCAAAATCACTGCTGATGTTGACTGCAGCCATGAAATTAAAAGACGCTTTCTCCTTGGGAGAAAAGTTGTGACCAACCTAGACAGCATATTAAAAAGCAGAGACATCACTTTGCCGACAAAGGTCCATCTAGTCAAAGATATGGTTTTTCCAGTAGTCATGTATGGATGAGAGAGTTGGACCATGAAGAAAGCCGAGTGCCAAAGAATTGATGCTTTTGAACTGTGGTGTTGGAGCCACTCTTGAGAGTCCCTTGGACTGCAAGGAGATCCAACCAGTCCATCCTAAAGGAAATCAGTCCTGAATATTCATTGGAAGGGCTGATGCTGAAGCTGAAGTTCCAAGACTTTGGCCACCTGAAGAACTGACTCATTGGAAAAGACCCTGATGCTAGGAAAGATTGAAGGTTGGAGGAGAAGGGGACAACAGAGGATGAAATGGTTAGATGACATCACTGACTTGATGGACATGAGTCTGAGCACACTCTGAGTGTTGGTGATGGACAGGGAAGTCTGGCACGCTGCAGTCCATGCAGTTGCAGAGGCAGACACTGCTGAGCAACTGAACTGATAGTTCGTATATACAGCTTGAATACATCAGATTTTTTACTGTATTCCAGAGGCTAAGTAAATATTAACTAATGAATATTATCAGTTGGTATCTGTGGTCAGCGTGATTTTTGCAAAATGCATGTTTACTCAAGTGTTCTTTCTTTACCAAGTTCCTCTTACTTTTATACTATTTCAACAAATGTAGTTGATTGAGCCTCCAGCCAAGTACCTTTTCAAAAGTAGCTAATGGTAAAGGAAAAACAGATTTTGCGGTTCCTACAGTTAGTGTTACTTGGTTGACTAGTAGTCTCGGCAGCAGCATCTGCGAGTTCCTTGGAAACACAGAACTTCAGGATACAACTCTATCTTACAGAACCCAAAGTTGCATTTTAATTCCCGTATAAGTCGCTCAGTCGTGTCTGACTCTGTGTGACCCCATGGACTGTAGCCTACGAAGTTCCTCCATATATGGAATTTTCCAGGCAAGAGTACTGGAGTGGGTTGCCATTTCCTTCTCCACTGCATTTTCATAGTGCCCCAGATGATTCACCTGCATGTTTTAAAAATTGAGAACTACCGTGCCTAAAAGGCTTCCAAAATGGAGGCCGAAAACACTTTCTGAAAAGAGAAAACAGGTGGAGAGAAAACTGTAAGAGAAAACAATCTTAAAAGGCAAATTGGGGGCCTTCCATGATAGAAAACAAAACTCCCAGTACTTCTCTAATACCTAAGGGCATCATTATAATTCCTAACAACATAGTTTCAACATAGTGCTATTAAGATATATTGATGTACAAAAACTGCACAAAATGAATGTATACAGTTGGATTACTTTGGACATAATGCATACATTTGTGAAACCTGTGCTGCGTCCTTCACCTCCAAAGTTTTCCTTGTTCTCCTCTGCCCCCCACTTTCTTGTAGCCAGGAAACTTGACCCAAGATTTATCTTCTTAACCAGGTGGGGCCGCGCATACAGGCGCCCTGGAGGCCTAGGTGCTGGAGGGTTACAGGTACCCTCACCCCTATCTGTGGGCAGCAGAGGCGAAGGGCGTAGCAGGGAAGGGCAGCTGGTGGTACCGCGGCTGCGCTCCCCTCCCACTTCCTCCTTCCCTACCTCGTGGTGTTTCTCCGGCTCAGGTCAGTTAAGGGCGGCCGAGTGTTTCAACATTTCCCAGCAGCAGAACGGTTCAGGGCCCACCTCCCGCAGATGAGCTCCCATGTTGGTCTAGCAGCCTCGACCACCGACGACCGGCCCTTGCAGGTGAACCCGCGCCGCGATGTCTCGGTGCAGCGTTCATTCGGATGGTGAAAGGGGCGGCGCAGGACCCACGACTCGCTGCCCTAGCGATCTTGGTCCTGAGGGCGAAGGCACAGGCCTCTTGGCCATCGCCGCAGGTCACCCAGGTCCAGGGCCTCCCCTTAGCAGGGCATCCCCGCGGGGCGGCGCCCCGGGATCCATGCGCTCCTGCGGAGGCCTCACCTTCACCGCGGCTCCTCCTTCTTGGAAGAGACGGGGCGAGCGGAGGTGGGGGCGCCGGAGGGAAATGGGGGGCCACCACCTCTGACACCCGGGGCAGGAGAGGTGTTGCCGGGGAAGGTGCCCAAACGGCCGTGGTCCCTGCGGAAAGACATGGCCCAGGCCGCGGTGCCGGTGAGAGGCGAGCCGCGGAAGGTCTAGGGAGGTGCGCCCCAGGGAGCCCGGAGCAGCCGCTGGAGGCGGGGAAGCTCGGATTGCTGCGACGAGGGGAGCCAGCCCCCGAGGAGAGGGGTGGTGGCCAAAGAGCCCCGAGCAGCCCTTTCCAGTTCTCAGAGCAGGAGCAGGGCTGTAAGCCCTGCAAGGATGGGGAAGTGCCGTTGTGTGTTTTACTGCAAGCAGTTTTGTAGAACTTCTTCCTAGTGGAGGATATCACATGTCAAAGTTCCAAATAGCCTAGATGCTCTTGCCCAGTAAAATTTCTCCACTGTCCACTCTTAAAGGCTCAAGATTGGTGTTGGAGATGCACAAGCAAGTGCCTGTCTCCACAGCACTTTCAGCTTAAAATACGTCGTTTAAATGGACACGAAAGACGGTTCTGCTGAACAGGTGCTCGTGGAGTAGACAAGTGAGCTTTTTTTCATGTTCCTCCTTTCTGCCTCTCCCATTTCAAAATACTTAACAAAACGTTGTATTTTTTTTTTTACAAGTATTAAGTATTGCAAAACAATTGGCAAAGTGTATAATACAGTACTGTTGATTATAGACACTACTTTGTATAACCAAAACTTTGTATCAACTGAACTGCATATGCTTTCCAGTGTTTTCGATACCTCATGCAAGTGGAATCATTATTCTAAGTGAAATAAGCCAGTCACAGAAAAGCAAATACTGCACAATTCCAAACTATAGATTTTTGATGGTTATTAATATGATCCTGTATAAAACAGGGACATTTAAGAATAAAATACTCATGCCATATATTTTGCTACAACATTTCTAATTAAGATAAAATGTAATATACACCAGGTGTACATTGGTATATGCATACCTGGTCTAAAGGTATACATTGGCTAGCAGAATAACTAACATATAAAATATACCTAATTTTCCAACATATGCTACAATGTGGCTAAATCTTGAAGACGTTATGCTAAATGAAATATGCAGGTCACGGCAGGACAAACATTGTATAATTCTGCTTACCTAGAGGACTCAAAACAAGAAGCAGAATGGTGGTTGCCAGAGGTTGAAGGGAAGGGAAAAATGAGAGTTTAATGGGTATGAAGTTTGGCTTTGGGATTATGGGAAAGTTCTGGAGACACATGATGGTGATGACTGTACAACTGTGTAAAGGTGCTTAGTGCCACTCAACTGGACACTTAAAAATGGTTAAAAAGGTAAATTTTATAGTAAGTATGGTGGTGGTTTAGTCACTAAGTCATGTCTGACTCTTGGGATCCCGTGGACTATAGCCCACCAGGCTCCTCTGTCCATGGAATTCTCCAGGCAAGAATAACGGAGTGGGTTGCCATTTCTTTCTCCAGAGGAATCTTCCCGACCCAGGAATTAAACCTGGGTTTCCTGCATTGCAGGCAGATTCTTTACCAACTGAGCTACAAAGGAAGCCCATATAAGTATATTTTACCACAATAAAATGTTGAAAAAAATATATAGTTCATGCAGAAAGACTGTGTGTGTTCCAACAAGGATGGAAGGATGGATAGATCAATGTTTAAAGCAGTTTGGAAAATTCCATGGGAAAACTCTTTTAATTGAATGAAAAAATAGGAATGTTTTAGAGCATTTAAAATGCGAGTAGAAACTGTGACACTTCAAAGGAGAAGTTGGTGCAATATTCAAGTGAAAGAAACTTAAACCAAGAATCCAGTGCAAGATGTTTAATTTTCAGTGTGATGCTGTGCCTGAATGCTTTCCATATTTTGAAAAAAATGTTGAATACTAAAATACCTCCTGAGGGTAAGGGACATATATGTACACTTAGCAGAGAAAAGATCTTGTGAGTTCTCAATAAGTAAAATATTTTTTGTTAGTACAATCGTATTAAAACCTAGTATCTGCTTAATGAATGTATAATTCCCACACAGACTTCTTTTCTTATACAATAGAGAACTGACTGACTACTGAACCGGGGAGTTCATAAATATTTTAATTTTCATGATCCAGAATTTTCCTCAGCTGCCACAATGAAATTCTTTTTTCTCTTGCCAGTATGCTTCAGTGGTTAAACATGCAAGAGAAAGCTTTGTCATAATTTAAAAATATTACTCTAACTGATGAACTCAGTGAAATTTCACTGAAATTATGAACTGTGGCATAGCTCATCCTCTGATTAGAGATGGCGATATGTATTCTGCAGTCACAGAAATTTAAGTAAAAGCAACCAGATAATCCAAATCACTACTTGTCATGAATACAGTTTGTGTATAATATGAATAGGTAAATTTTTAGATTTTATAAATATTTAACATTTAACACATGTGGTATCATAAGGCATTTATTAGCTGCCTGCATGTGTTTGGCCCTCCTGGTTTTACTTCAGATATAACTTTACTTTAAATGTTTAGAATTATGTAGGGGAAATATTAATGGAAAAACTTCAGCTTTGGTGACTGGAATTTGACTTCTATTTTATAGTGCAGTTAAGTTCTAGAATATTTAGCTTTAAGAAAGTCCTTTGACATGTACTGGAATGAATGTCATTGGTTAAAAAAAACCAGCTGAGCAGTTCACTAAGATCTTTATAGAGATAATTGCATCATTTTATAGAGGTGATCGGAGAAGGCAGTGGCAACCCACTCCAGTCCTCATGCCTGGAAAATCCCATGGATGGAGGAGCCTGGTGGGCTGCAGTCCATGGGGTCGCTAAGAGTCGGACACAACTGAGCGACTTCACTTTTCACTTTCATGCCTTGGAGAAGGAAATGGCAACCCACTCCAGTACGCTTGCCTGGAGAATCCCAGGGACGGCAGAGCCGGGTGGGCGGCCGTCTCTGGGGTTGCACAGAGTCGGACACGACTGAAGTGACTTAGCAGCAGCAGCATAGAGGTGATTGCTTCCCTGGTAGCTCAGCTGGTAAAGAATCTGCCTGCGATGCAAGAGACACTGGTTCGATTCCTGGGTTGGGAAGATCCCCTGAAGAAGGGATAGGCTACCCACTCCAGTATTCTTGGGCTTCTCTGGTGTTTCAGCTGGTAAGGAATCTGCCTGCAATGCGGGAGACCTGGGTTCGTTCCCTGGGTTGGGAAGATTCACTGGAGAAGGGAAAGGCTGCCCACTCCAGTATTCTGGCCTGGAGAATAGTCCATGGGGTCGCAAAGAGTCAGACACGACTGAGTGACTTTCACTTTCACTTTTCATCATTTTACTTTCATATATCTTTATGGTGATGGACTTTAAAAATTAATTTTCATTTTTCAAAAGACAGTGTTTTGGGTTCTGTGGAAAGTGCAATGATAGACATTTTAACTGATAAAACATCCAGATAATGAAAGAAATGGTTAAAACTTTTCTTCTAAAGCTGAATTTCAACATGAATACAATCTATTTTGTCTTGAAATCCTCCTTACGGTTTTTGCAGTTGAGTGACACAGGCGCAGATGTGAAGCATCTGTGCAAGAGTTGGTGATGTTTGGGTCACTTTGTACTTTCCGTTTCCACATTCAGTGGTATTATAGCCATTTCATACCAGTGCGTGTAACAGTGATTGTTCTCTGCATGGTCTTGCTTGCTTCCTTTGTTTATTAGCATGTAATTTGTTGCTCCAGTAGAGCAATATTGAATCTATTGCCCAAACAGGGCACTTGAGAGGAAAGAGGAGAGATATTAATTATTATCCTCGGACAATGGGTATAAACTGGGACATTTCTGGGCCAACCCAGATAAGGGTGCCTGTAGTTAGGGGAGGAGGGATTCCTTGACCAAGTTCACAATCAAGAATTGGGAACTTGTTAACACATTTCAGAGATCAAGTATGTATTTAAACCTTGTCTATTTGTATATTCTTCTGACTGAGAAAAGCTGGGAGGTGGCTTAGCAGGTGGTGAAGTTAACAGAAGACCAGAGAACTAGATCAGAAGATTTTCTGGATGCTGGGGGAGACAGTCACAGTTAGGTCATAAGTTCTTAACACTGTCAAAAAACTGAAGAGGCTCTGCTTGGAGCAGTAACTTGCTATCAATAGCAGTATTCCAGCAACTCTGTACCCAGAGCTTAGAAAAGAAAAACATCCAGAAGCAATAGATTTCCAGTTAAGTACTACGTGGGTGAACAGCATTTCCTTGTCATGTTGATTCACCATTAAGTTACGAGCAACATTTTCCCATTATTATATGATAGTTAATTCGCTTGCTTTTATTTTTGGAGAATACATTTAAGGGGAAATAATATTTGCTTGTAGAGAAAAATCTTTCATTATATATCTGTTATATGATTATCTAAACAAGCATAGCTCTCAGAACTAAACATTGAATTTACACGGAGAGAAAATTTGTGGCCTTACTTGCAAATACCCTTTAGTGTTCTAAGAGTTGACATATTAGTGATAAAATATCTGGTCATGACCCAGGCATCCGTTTTTATAGAAATTGAATATCCTTTATTAAGATATAGTGAGCTTATTCAGTATGCTGGTAAAATTGGTCACATTTTTAAAAATTGAACATAACAGTTAAGAGCAAGCAGTGATGCAGTCTTTTAAATTTTGAGACAAAGTCCCTGGTGTAGGGAGGCTTCAAAGTATAACCTTTGGTGTCAGGCAACCCAAAGTCTGGATATTCCATTTACTAAAATTTACTTACCATAGGCAAGTTACTTAGCACTAATGTTTCCAAAAGATAATTACACTTGTTTTGTAGGGTGTTTGCGAACACAGATGGTAATATATTCAAAATACTTGCCACATACTTGGAGCTCAGTGGGAATACATCTATTCTAATTTTATTAAAGGTCATAGAATTGTGATCTGAGGGAGCTGTCAAAACTTTAGGTGTTTTCTGATCAAGACCAAGAATTACTTTATCCTTCTTTCTGTTATGAAAATGCCTCTTCATAAAGAGGAATACTTGCAAATATGTTTTAAATTAATTGCATAGATTTATCCCCCAAACCACTAATATAGGCTGATACTATAATTCTTATTTCAGGATAAGGAAACTTTAACAGATAGAAATTAATTTCTTGAAAGCACAAATCAAGTTGTTAGAATTTCTAATCCTTTTTAACCATCTCAGCAGGTGAATCTTTCTCATCTTGGCAGTTGAATTGGTTACTCTGAAAAGCTGCAGAGTTTTACCTTGTGTCATTAAATACAATAGAGATGGCCAACCAGGAAGAAATGTGCCAGGTGTAGATAGAAGAGATTAGAAGGGCGCTGCCTCACGCAGCACATGGAGAACTTTGTGAGGTTGGAAAAAGCAAAACGACTCTCATGATCAGAAAACATTCTTTACAAAGTAAAGTGATGGTTCTGACCACCTAAGTTGATTGGCTATGCTAGTGTCAGTGTTTCCCTGCTTGCTTCCCCTTTATTCTCCTCACTTGTTTTCCTTTCTGTCCATAACAGCCAATCATCTCAGGTGTGACTTTGAGTCTGATTTCTGCGGCTGGGAGCCATTTCTCACAGAAGATTCACACTGGGAATTCGTGAAAGGGTTGCCCAGTGCAGACCACCATCTTCCTGATGCTGAGCACTCAACAAACACAAATCATGAAAAGTCTTCTGATAATTTTCTCTCGTTGTCATGAATCATGTACAGTAGGCTTGCCTTCTTTGTAGAGCAATCCAAGTTTTGCAAAACAGAAAGAATAGTTTAATCCTTTTTCTAGGAAAAGAGAACAGAGATTTAGCACTAGCTCAAAAATAAATTGCAAATACTCTAATACAACTTAATCACTCTTAAAGCTTCTTTGTAACAGTATTACTTCTTCCCCGTACATCCTTTTATTTTAACCAGCAGTACAGTTTTTACATATCCCCGTAAAATAGAGCAACCATAACTATATATAGCATTCCAGTGAAGGGTTGTAAAACTCCAAGGAAAATAGAAGGGTTTTGTTCTGTTTGATGAATTGCAAAGGTACATTAGTTTCATACTAACTTTGTAATAACACAACTGTGCCATAGTTCCTCTTTAAGCTTGCATAACCTCCACTAGACATTATATCTATCTCTCCTTTGAGATTTCCAAAGAAGTACCACAAAACTAATAATGTTGACTGTGTTTTTAGCCATTGCAAATTGGGGTTAGTGGGGGAGGATGTTAGGGGACAGAGAGGGAGACTTTGGCTATTCATCCCATCTGTTGTCTAAAACTATAAACTCAGCTTTATTATTTAACAGTAGATTAGGATCTTAATTTCTGCTCTTGTGCCAGTGGGTCTTATTTTTCCCTTCAGATTCTGTGGCAGATTGGATTAAATTTAAAGTTTAAAATAGGAAGGAGACTATTAATTATTGGAACTACATTTATTACTACTACATTTCCTCCAAGCTTATATAATGTTTTCTTAAACCAATTGAGAACATACCATATATTAGACCTGGGTGTATACCAGTGGAAAGATATTTGAGTTGTTCCTACATTTTCGTGATTATGAGTATATAATTTGCCTATGGGTTTTATCTGGACATAAATTTTCATTAGAGTTGAGCACTCTGTCCGATTCCTACGTATAATTAGCGTTTCCACTCTGGTTAGTAAAAAGACCCTACTGTTTCTGGCCCTTTATGACTTTGAGGCAGTGTTTCAGCTGCTCCTTTTAGAAGGTCTTCCTCCAGCCTCAGGTGGTTTCCATGCGTTGGTCAGTACTCAGGTGGAGATTTGGAGGGAACTCTGTGGAGATCTCCGGAGTTCACTCTCTTTGCCGCTCTCCTTTTCCTGGAACTCTGCTTCATGAACTATGGCCACTTGTGTTTCCCCAAACTGCAGTCTTTTCAACTTGAGAAGACCACTACACTGCTGGCTTTCCCCTCCCTGACTGGCAGTTGGAAACTGGGTTTAGGTACCAAGCTGGGAAAATTGTGTAGCTTCGTTCGTTTGTTCCCTCTCTCAGAGACCATTGTGATTCTATATTCCTATTGTCCTACATTTGAAAACTATTATATAATATATATATGTTTTGATTTCTTTGCTCATGTAAGATAGAAGACTAAATCTGATGCCTGATATTCAACCTTGTCTTAAAACAGAAAAAGCCTAATTCCTTTTGTTAGTTTGCTTAATTTCTTTGGTCTGGGTATGCTGTAATATAACTAGCCATCCTCTTATTGGATAACAATATTATGACGATGCTGCAAATCTATACTGGTATGCATTTTCTTATATAGGGATCTTTAATTCTATGCAGTAAATAACTAACAGTGATACTCCTATTTTTTACAGAAATGTACTTTCTCTCAAAATTTTAATATTAAAATTCCAGAAGCAAAAGGAGTACTGTTTTCTATTTGTCTACCACCAATACACATGCTATTCTCTTAAACCACCCTTGTATTCCTGATGCAAACTTCTTTTGACTGGTTTTATTTATGCTTTCTTCCTGCATAATGGTGTATTTGTGATATTTTTACCTAAGTTCATTATAAGGTCTATTTTCTAATGTTCTCACAGCATCTAAGGAATCCTTTCTGGGCCATATTACATTAAAAGGGGTGCATCCTTTGCAAAAGGTGAGGTTGAGGCTGGCCTGGACAGTGTAGCCCGGGGAGGCTGACCCTTCCATTCTTTATTTTTATACTGTGCTGGTCAGCAAGCCCCTCTGGGGTTACAAGAGTTTTACAGGAACAATTTTATGATGAACAGTTCAGATGATCAGGAACAGTCTCTCTGGTATGCTATAATTCCATACGTCTCTTAACTCAGAGCATTCTATGGTGCAGGCTTGTAAGAAAATAAAACCAGAGACATATTTCTGGAAGTACATGGACCTAGGGTCAGAGTTCATTCTCTTTAGGCTCTACCTGCATATATAAAGTTAAAGTCAATACTGTCTGTTTCTCAAATATTTGGTTAAAATGTTCTTGAGATTGCATTTAGCTTCCACATCAGTTTTCACTAATGTAATATTTTCATAATACTATCTTTTTGTCTAAAAAATGTTATCTCTTTTCAGTTAATCAGAAGTCTTATAGTTTTTCATGGAGTTTTATGATGTTCTTCATACAAGTCCTGTCCTTTTCTTGTTAAATTTATTCCTACATATCTTGTATTATCATTAACTGGGAGTAGAATATTTCTTATCATTCTATATTCAGGGTGTTATTGCTAAAATAAAATAACTTAGAAGTATTTCTCTGTTTGAGTTTACCTTGCTAAATTCTTCTATTGATACCTGTCTTTATCAAAAGAGAATCTGTTGGGGTTTCTCCAACAGAGTGGAGAATCTGTTGGGATTTTACAATTCTATTACTGGCAATATATATGGAACGCTATCTCTACTTTTCTGTCATATTTACTAGAAATTTTATTTTCTTGACTTCCACATTTGCTAGACTTATGAGATAATGTTAGTCTAAATAAGTAATATTATCTTACTAATATTTCCTGTAATTAGTAATGGTGACGGAATTCTCTAGATAGTTTCTCATTATAATTAAAATAATTTTGTTGTTGGCCATTGAAGACATTATATATTTTGAAGTAGGTCATTAATCTTTATTGTTTCTTTTTAACATTTTATTGAGGTTATTATGAATGAATGACTATTTTTCACAGTCTTTTCAATATTTGTTTATATGACTCTATCATTTTATTCTTTAATTTGATCTTATTGTCTATGGTGATAAGACTGTTAAACCAAACTTCTATTCTTGGAAAGCTCATTGGTCAGGACACAGCATTTTTTTTTTTTGCAAGCTCTGCAATTATTTCTTTTTTTATTTTATTTTATTTTTTTAAATTAGTTTATTTTCTATTTTTTAACTTTACAATATTGTATTTGTTTTGCCATACATTGACATGAATCCACCATGGGTGTACATGTTTTCCCCTTACAGAACCCCCTTCCACCTCCCTCCCCATCCCATCCCTCCAGGTCATCCCGGTGCACCAGCATGTATCATGCGTTGAACCTGGACTGGCAATTTGTGTCACATATGATAATTTACATGCTTCAATGCCATTCTCCCATATCATCCCACCCTCGCCCTCTCCCATAGAGTCCATAATACTGTTCTATTTATCTGTGTCTCTTTTGATGTCTCACATACAGGGTTATCTTTACCGATTGACTAAATACCATATATATGTGTTAGTATACTGTATTGGTGTTTTTCTTTTTGGCTTACTTCACTCTGTATAATAGGCTCCAGTTTCATCCACCTCATTAGAGCTGATTCAAATGTATTCTTTTTAATGGCTGTGTAATATTCCATTGTGTATATGTACCACAGCTTCCTTATCCATTCATCTGCTGATGGGCATCTAGGCTGCTTCCATGTCCTGGCTATTATAAACAGTGCTGCGATGAACATTGGGGTACACATGTCTCTTTCAATTCTGGTTTCCTCAGTGTGTATGCCCAGCAGTGGGATTGCTGGGTCATAGGGCAGTTCTATTCCCAGTTTTTTAAGGACTCTCCACACTGTTCTCCATAGTGGCTGTACTAGTTTGCATTCCCACCAACAGTGTAAGAAGGGTTCCCTTTTCTCCACACCCTCTCCAGCATTTATTGCTTGTAGACTTTTGGATAGCAGCCATTCTGATGGGCGTGAAATGGTACCTCATTGCGGTTTTGATTTGCATTTCTCTGATAATGAGTGAAGTTGAGCATCTTTTCATGTGTTTGTTAGCCATCTGTATGTCTTCTTTGGAGAAATGTCTGTTTAATTCTTTGGCCCACTTTTTGATTGGGTAGTTTAATTTTCTGGAATTGAGCTGCAGGAGTTGCTTGTATATTTTTGAGATTAATTGTTTGTCTGTTGCTTTGTTTGCTATTGTCTCCCATTCTGAAGGCTGTCCTTTCACCTTGCTCAGTTTCCTTCGTTGTGCAAAAGCTTTTAAGTTTAATTAGGTCCCATTTGTTTATTTTTGCTTTTATTTCCAATATTCTGGGAGGTGGGTCATAGAGGATCCTGCTGTGATTTATGTCAGAGAGTGTTTTGCCTATGTTTTCCTCTAGGAGTTTTATAGTTTCTGGTCTTATGTTTAGATCTTTAATACATTTTGAGTTTATTTTTGTGTATGGTGTTAGAAAGTGTTCTAGTTTCATTCTTTTAGAAGTGGTTGACCAGTTTTCCCAGCACCACTTGTTAAAGAGATTGTCTTTTCTCCATTGTATATTCTTGCCTCCTTTGTCGAAGATAAGGTGTCCATAGGTGCGTGGGTTTATCTCTGGGCTTTCTATTTTGTTCCATTGATCTATATTTCTATCTTTGTGCCAGTACCATACTGTCTTGATGACTGTGGCTTTGTAGTAGAGCCTGAAGTTGGGCGGGTTGATTCCTCCAGTTCCATTCTTCTTTCTCAAGATTGCTTTGGCTATTCAAGGTTTTTTATATTTCCATACAAATTGTGAAATAATTTGTTCTAGTTCTCTGAAGAATACCGTTGGAAGCTTCATAGGGATTGCATTGAATCTGTAGATTGCTTTGAGTCATATACTCATTTTGACTATATTGATTTTTTCCGATCCATGAACATGGTATGTTTCTCCATCTATTTGTGTCCTCTTTGATTTCTTTCACCAGTGTTTTGTAGTTTTCTATATATAGGTCCTTTGTTTCTTTAGGTAGATATATTCCTAAATATTTTATTCTTTTCGTTGTGGTGGTGAATGGAATTGTTTCCTTAATTTCTCTTTCTGTTTTTAGGGTTTTCTCGTCATTTTAGTGTGTATGATCTTTTTAATAAAGTTGTTGGATTCTGTTTGCTAGGATTTTGTTAAGGATTTTTGCATCTATGTTCATCAGTGATATTGGCCTGTAGTTTTCTTTTTTTGTAGCATCTTTGTCAGGTTTTGGTATTAGGGTGATGGTGGCCACATAGAATGAGTTTGGAGTTTACCTTCCTCTGCAATTTTCTGGAAGAGTTTGAGTAGGATAGGTGTAACTCTTCTCTAAATTTTTGGTAGAATTCAGCTGTGAAGCCATCTGGTCCTGGGCTTTTGTTTGCTGGAAGATTTCTGATTACAGTTTCAATTTCCGTGCTTGTGATGGATCTGTTGAGATTTTCTATTTCTTCCTGATTCTGTTTTGGGAAGTCATACTTTTCTAAGAATTTATCCATTTCTTCCAAGTTGTCCAGTTTATTTGCACATAATTGCTGATAATAGTCTCTTATGATCCTTTGTATTTCTGTGTAGTCTGTTGTGATCTCTCCATTTTCATTTCTAATTTTGTTGATCTGATTCTTCTCCCTTTGTTTCTTGATGAGTCTGGCTAATGGCTTGTCAATTTTGTTTATCTTCTCAAAGAACCATCTTTTGGCTTTGTTGATTTTTGCTATGGTCTCTTTTGTTTCTTTTGTATTTATTTCTGCTCTAATTTTTAAGATTTCTTTCCTTCTGCTAACCCTGGGGTTCTTCATTTCTTCCTTTTCTAGTTGTTTTAGGTGTAGAGTTAGGTTATTTCTTTGGCTTTTTTCTTGTTTCTTGAGGTAAGCCTGTATTGCTATGAATCTTCCCCTTAGCACTGCTTTTACAGTGTCCCATAGGTTTTAGGTTGTTGTGTTTTCATTTTCATTCGTTTCTATGCATATTTTGATTTCTTTTTTGATTTCTTCTGTGATTTGTTGGTCATTCAGCAGTGTGTTGTTCAGCCTCCATATTTTGGAGTTTTTAATTGTTTTTCTCCTGTAATTGACATCTAATCTTACTGCATTGTGGTCAGAAAAGATGCTTGGAATGATTTCAGTTTTTTTGAATTTACCAAGACTAGATTTATGGCCCAGGATGTGATCTATTCTGGAGAAGGTTCCGTGTGCACTTGAGAAAAGGTGAAATTTGTTGTTTTGGGGTGAAATGTCCTATAGATATCAATTAGGTATAACTGGTCTATTGTATCATTTAAAGTTTGTTTTTCCTTGTTAATTTTCTGTTTAGTTGATCTGTCCATAGGTGTGAGTGGGGTATTAAAGTCTCCCACTATTATTGTGTTATTGTTAATTTCCCCTTTCATACTTGTTAGCATTTGTCTTACATATTGCAGTGCTCCTATGTTGGGTGCATATATATTTATGATTGTTATATCTTCTTCTTGGATTGATCCTTTGATCATTATGTAGTGTCCATCTTTGTCTCTTTTCACCGCCTTTGTTTTAAAGTCTATTTTATCTGATATGAGTATTGCTACTCCTGCTTTCTTTTGGTCTCTATTTGCATGAAATATCTTTTCCCAGCTCTTCACTTTCATTCTGTATGTGTCCCTTGTTTTGAGGTGGGTCTCTTGTAGACAACATATATAGGGGTCTTGTTTTTGTATCCACTCAGCCAGTTTTTTTTCTTTTGGTTGGGGCATTCAACCCATTTACATTTAAGGTAGTTATTGATAAGTATGATCCCGTTACCATTACTTTATTGTTTTGGGTTCGAGATTATACCCCCTTTCTGTGTTTCCTGTCTAGAGAAGATCCTTTAGCATTTGTTGGAGAGGTGGTTTGGTGGTGCTGAATTCTCTGAGCTTTTGCTTGTCTGTAAAGCTTTTGATTTCTCCTTCGTATTTGAATGAGATTCTTGCAGGATACAGTAATCCGGGCTGTAGATTATTTTCTTTTATCACTTTAAGTATGTGCTGCCATTCCCTTCTGGCCTGAAGAGTTTCTATTGAAAGATCAGCTGTTATCCTTATGGGAATCCCCTTGTGTGTTATTTGTTGTTTTTCCCTTGCTGCTTTTAATATTTGTTCTTTGTGTTTGATCTTTGCTAATTTGATTATTATGTGTCTTGGGGTATTTCATCTTGGGTTTATCCTGTTTGGGACTCTCTGGGTTTCTTGGACTTGGGTGATTATTTCCTTCCCCACTTTAGGGAAGTTTTCAACTATTATCTCCTCGAGTATTTTCTCATGGTCTTTCTTTTTGTCTTCTTCTTCTGGGACTCCTATGATTCCTATGTTGTTGTGTTTAACATTGTCCCAGAGGTCTCTGAGATTGTCCTCATTTCTTTTAATTCTTTTTTCTTTTCTCCTCTCTGTTTCATTTATTTCTATCATTCTATCTTCTATCTCACTTATCCTATTTTCTGCCTCCATTATTCTACTGTTGGTTCCCTCCAGAATGTTTTTGATCTCATTTTTTGAATTATTCATTATAGAATGACTTTTTTATTTCTTTTAAGTCCTTGTTAAACCTTTCTTGCATCTTGTTGATCCTTGTCTCCAGGTTATTAATCTGTAACTCCAATTTGTTTTCCAGATTTTGGATCATTTTCACTATCATTATTCGGAATTGTTCATCAGATAGATTCCCTATCTCTTCCTCTTTTGTTTGATTTGGATGGCATTTATCCTGTTCCTTTTCCTGCTGGGAATTTCTCTGCCTTTTCATCTTGTTTATATTGCTGTGTTTGGGGTGGCCTTTCTGTTTTCTAGCAGTTTGTGGTTCCTCTTTACTGTGGAGGTTCCTTGCTGTGGGTGGGGTTGGACGGGTGGCTTGTCAAGGTTTCCTGGTTGGGGAAGCTTGTGTCAGTGTTCTGGTGGGTGGAGCTGGATTTCTTCTCTCTGGAGTGCAACGAAGTGTCCAATAATGAGTTTTGAGATGTCATTGGGTTTGGTGTGACTTTGAGCAGCTTGTATGTTGAAGCTCAGGGCTATGTTCCTGTGTTGCTGGAGAATTTGCATGGTATATCTTACTCTGGGACTTGTTGGCCCTTGGGTGGTGCTTGGTTTCAGTGTAGGTATGGAGGTGTTTGATGAGCTGCTATTGTTAAATGCTTCCTGGATTCAGGAGTTCTCTGGTATTCTCAAGATTTGGACTTAAGTCTCCTGTCTCTGGTTTTCAGTCTTATTCTTACAGTAGCCTCAAGACTTCTCCATCTATACAGCACCGATGATAAAACATCTAGGTTAATGATGAATGGTTTCTCTGCAGTGAGGGACACCCAGAGAGGTTCACAGAGTTACATGGAGAAGGGAAGAGGGAGATAGAGGTGGCCAGGAGGAGAAGAGGGGAATCAAAAGGGGAGAGAGCAAGCTAGCCAATAATCACTTCCCTATGTGCTCTCCACCATCTGAATCTTTCAGAGATGTTCACGGAGTTACACAGGGTAGAGAAGAGGGAGGAAGGAGACAGAGGTGGCCAGGAGGAGAAAAGGGGGAATCAAAAGGGGAGAGACAGATCCAGCTAGTAATCAGTTCTCTAAGTGTTCTCCACAGCATGGAACACACAAAGAGATTCACAAAGCTGGGTAGAGAAGAAAAGGGGAAGTGGGGAGATGGAGGCGACCTGGTGGAGAAAAAGGAGAGTTAAAATGGGGAGACAGCAATCAAGCCAGTGATCTCGTTCCCAAGTAAAAATGGGTGCTGAAGATTGGGTTCTTAAAGATACAAAGTTGATAACAAATACTAAAAAGCAAAGATTAAAAATCTAGAGTAGAGGTTAGGTTCTCAAAAATACCATATTAAAAAAGGAGAAAGAAAAGAAAAAAAAGAAAAAAACACACACCAAAGTCATAAAAATTATAAAATATATGTATATGAAGTTTACTTTAAAAATAATGTCTTAAAGAAAAAAAAATAAAATAAAAATAGGGTCTTTTTTTTTTTTTGCAAGGCAATAGTAGGTTCTAAAAATGAAAACTGAAGGAGTAATAGGGGACTTAAAAATAAAAATAAAATTAGAAAATAAAATTTTTAAAAATTAACAAAAAAATAATAAAAGTTTTAAAAATTTAAAAAATGATACTAGTAAAAATATATCTCAGACTTTCTCTGGAGCTGTTACGTACAGTGTGGGGTGAGTTCATTTTCAGATAGTTCCTTGGTCCAGCTTGTACTTCTCAAGGTCTCTAGGCCCCTTCCTATGTAGTCAGTTGGTGCTAATTACAGGGTTTTAAACTGTTGCATCTGTCACTTCCAAAGTGATTCCTTCTGTTTCTTTTAGTTTCTTCTGCTTGCTGGTCTCTTCAGTGTCTAATTTCTGCCGTGACACAAGGGGGGCGGTTGTAGTCACTTTTTTTTTTTTTTTTTTTTTTTTTAGCCTCACTTGTTCAGTCATGTTGTGGAGAGGGAGAAACACTCCAAACAAATCTCACTGGCATGTGCTCATAATGTTTCGGCCACACTGGGTTTGCCCCACTCACGGCATGTGTGCTTTCCCAGTCTACACTGCTCAGGCTCTAGGTTGCACTGCCGGGAACTGTCTGAAGCGATCCCTGGGGTTGTCTGTACTTCCCAGGTCTAAGACGCTCAGGTTCTGGTTCCCGGGTACTTCACAAAGGTGCAGACTTGGTTGAGCCTGGGTTTTGTGCCCTTCCCAGGTCCAATCAGCTCCGGTGACCAGGTTTTTGGCTAGCGCGGTCAGGGGCTGTGCCTTTTTCCCTTCCCCCGTCCCAGCCACTTGGTTTTCTGGGTATACAATGGGAGCAGTTTCCCAGGTGTGCCGTGCTCTCCCCTGGGGAGCTGATCTCTGGCTGCAACCCTCTCGGCGGGTGTCGACCCTCCAGAGTCCCAAGCAGTCCTGGTTAGCAGTGAGGTCTGTTTGCAGTTTGGTATAGAATGCCTCTCTGGGGCCGCGGTTCTGCCCTTCTGGCTCTGGCTGCTCTTGCCTGCCTCTCTCCCGCTGGGGATGGGCCGGTCTGCAGCAGGCTTGCTCTGCTCAGTCTTTTGTTCTGTGAGGGGGCCTGGCGGTGGCTTAGGTTAATGCTTTTCACGGGAAAGCTATTCCACGGTCTAGGTTGCTGTCTCAATCTAGTTCCCTCAGATTGCCCACGGGACATTCAGGCTCAGTCCTAACCCAAAGCAATGCAGCCCGCCCCTCCCTGCCCAGTCCCTGCTTGCTAGTTGGGGATGCACGTGTCTGTGCTGCGCACCCGCTAGGAATTGCTATTAGGTACGTAAACCGCGGGTTTTAAATTATTTATTTATTTTTCTTCCTGGTTATTTTGCCCTTTGTGATTCCAAGGCTCACCACAGACTGGCCGGAGAGAGTGTTTCCTGGTGTTTGGAAACCTCTCTTTTTTAAGACTCCCTTCCTGGGATGGATCTCCGTCCCTACCTCTTTTGTCTCTCTTTTTATCTTTTATCTTTTGTCCTACCTCCTTCCAAAGACTATGATCTGCCTTTCTGTGTGTCTGATGTCCTCTGCCAGCATTCACAAGTTGTTTTGTGGAATTTGCTCGGCGTCTAAATGTTCTTTTGGTGAATTTGTGGGAGAGAAAGTCGTCTCCCCGTCCTATTCCTCCGCCATCTTAGGACCGCCCAGCATTTTTTTTTTTTTTAAGAATTGCAAACGCAATTGAGACATTTTAATTAGAAATTTGTATCTATGATCATGAGTGATATTGATCTATAGTTTTATTCTCTTTTCATCATTCTTAACATTAGAGATATCTGGCATCTTAAAATGAGTCAAAGAGCTGTTCATATTTTTCTAAAACCTGCAATATATGCAAGTAATGTGCAAATATTCATTTTTTAAAAATTAAATAAAATTAAGCAATGGAGCCATACACCCTGGTAGATTGTTTTCCTATCACTTTTCCAGTTAATTTTGTGGGATAATCAACTTGTTCAAACACTTTGCTTCTTTTAGATTTTGGAGTTTTAGTGTTTATGTGTTTCATCCTTCATTAACCGCTTGTTTGAAATTGTCTATATTGTTTTAAATGACCAGAGGAGTAAGATCTTTGAATATTGTTAATGTTTAGAATTTTTATTAGTCTTTTGGCAATATTCAGTTGATTTTTACTTGAACCTGAGGATTTTTAAGCTGGAATAATTTTTCAAAGTCATCTTTTCCTACTCTTTTATAGGTGAAATAGAGAATTTAATGAACTCATATACTCTATTACTCTTAGTCTGGAGTTGGGAACAGTAGGCATTATCCTCCCCAATTGGGTTTGGATTTAAAACCCATAGAAACTGGGTTCTGTTTTTCTCAGAGACCACACTGCTGACTTGCAGCCATGGTAATTTGGTTAAACATGTGGTGGTACCTGTAACATTTAATTCTGAAGTCCTTTTCATTCTGTGCAGTCAGCATTGATCTGTCTAAGAAAATTCCCTTCTGAGCATGTTTTATTTCATCAAAATAGTTGTATTTCCAGGTTGCCCATCACTCCGTGATTATCAAAGGGCAGGATCAGACCTTGACATTGTGCAGCATAGACTACCTTGTAAATTTTCATTATTCAAGGAAGCTACCCTGACCACTCTTCTGAATGTGTGATCTCTCGAGCTGCTAAGAGATGTTATCCCCCCTGTACATTTGCCATGAGCACTTCCACTGTAGTTAAAATCTAAAAGCAGTTATTTTGTTAACACTCAGATTACATCTTTAATTAAGCTTTCATTCCCACTAGCACAGACAACAGTGACAAACATGTAAGCCCCAGGAGAAACCAAGCTCATTCTATAGGCTCTCATCCTTCATTACATCTAGAAGAAACTTACAAGTAAAGATCTCCTTGGAATTTTGTAAGGGCATGCTGAATATCTAATTGTAAACTTAGAGGCTTCATTTAATTTAATTTCAAACCGTGACTTGAGTTAAGCCAGTAAACATGTTCATTGAGAGGATTTAGATCAAGAGCTTATTTTTCATCAATGAGATTTTATTTCAGATATTTAGTGTTATCCATATGAAAGCAATTCATGGTTATTTATGGAACTTAATGGTAAAGAAGTAAAATCGTAATTTTCTTTATCTGATTAACAGTTGAATGTGTGCACGGTCGAGCTATTAGAGCAAAGAACCACCAAATGTACAAGAGAAGAACTTTTATCTACATGACTTTATGTTTGTTTTTGCAGGATCATTTATTTATTTTGGGGTACATCAGCCACCTGCAGTGGCCAAGCTTGGAAGTCCTGTTCTTACAAAATCAGTCACTGCCTCTACCCCATGTCAGGTAACCAATTACTGGAATTTTCATTGGCCAGTCTGTGGTTATAAATGTTAGGCTTGGGTTACTTCAGCTAGTAAATGCCTCCTATGTTTTACTATTATTTTCATGATGTATTGAGAGATTTATGTGAGCTGTTTCAACAGGAAATGTCATGTCATTCCAAAAGACATTTACAGCATATAACTTGCACCCTTTGTTTGGGAGGCCCATTCAAAAATGTTTCTATCATTTTGTATTCTTCCCATGTAGTTCTTTCAATAATTTAAAGCTGTGGATCCACATTGCCCCAACTGCTTATTATTTTGGCCAGAAATATTGCTAATAATTGAGGAAAATAAAAGCAGTTTAACAAATTCTGTTGAAAAAAAGATGAAAGGATGAATAAAGAAAGACAAATATGTGCAGGAAAAAATAAATATATTTCCAGGATTTTATTTTTTCAGTTAGTCCTTCTGGTGCCACTAAACACAGACCAAGGGGTAAAACACTCAGTTCATTCCCACAGAATAACAGAGAAGAAGGCAAGGGAACTTTGGAGTCAGATGAACCTGGTTCCAATTTCACTTCTGCCACAGGTGATATGCTTTGATACTCAGTGTCCATAGTGGAAACACAGTGTTAGTATACCTTCTTCACATGGTTGTGAGAATTCAAATGTGATTAAATAAAGGACCTGGGAAAGTATTTGGCACATAATAGGTGTTCAATAAACATAATCCTTTCATTTTGCCATAACACTAATGTCTCCATTAGAAGTTTCTATCCTTTTGAGAGTTCTAACACGTCTCTGAGCCTGTAGATTTCAGCTTTCTTTTTCTCCCTTTGCTTATCAGAAAATAATGAAGGGATCTGTAGTCCCACACACTAAATTCATTGCCTGGAAATGCAGTGTAACAGAATTAATTCAGGCATTCCTGGTGATAAATTACAGATCATTCAGTGGTATAAATTTAATTATACTTTCAGCTTGATATAAGCCTGACTGAGAGCCCCTGCAACTCTTAATAGATTGTCCTACTCTGTTTTTTCTTTTCTTTTCTTTTTTTTTTTTTGTTGTTCATATCTTTGTGAGAATTTGGTTTAAAACAGTGGCCTGAACTCCACTTCCATCTCACCCACTTGGACTCTAGGCTCTCCCACCTTTGGTTTATTTTAATTAAATCTGATGTGATAGATAGAGAATTTTTGGAGAACTTGTGAAACATTTGCTTGCTCTTTAAAAGCACTTTACAGACTTACTGAACTTTAATTCAAGATCACATACCAAAGTAATGCAACTGCTGTTGTTAAATTTATTAAAGACACTGGATAAAAAGAAACAGAATGTATTAATTCTGCCTGTTTTACAGAAGTATGAAAACTAACATTAAGAATGTATTAGAAATTCTAAGACTCATTAAGAAATCATACAGCTCTCTTCTTTTTCAAGATGATTTGCATTTCCCATTGTTGTGTGTGGCTAGCCATTAACCTGTGGTCATTGGGATTGACACACAATTTATGATTGTTTCCACTTGAGGACATTTTTCTTTATTGTGGCTTAAATTTGGAGCTTACCTATGGAAGCTTTTGGGGTGGAGCCTCAGTAAAAGCAATGAACAATTTAGATGCTTTGTTGTCTGTGTCTCAGAACAAGGTCCTCCACCTTTGTTCTCAGATACTGATTTAGGGGCTTGCCTTGATTTGTGGAAAAATAAGAGGTTACAGACTGCCAGCAGAAGTCTTTGTTCCCTTTTAACTGCATCTGCTTGAATGTTAGGAATCTTTGAGTTAGAAGGAGGGATATTTGGATTACTTCATAGTGCTTTCCAGTTTAGAATTATTATTCGATTGTTATAGGTTATTCATAGTCTGAGATGCGCATAGCCAAAGTTCTCTCCCATAGGAGTATTCTAAGCATATGCTATTACTTTTTTAGAATTCTGTGGTAATGTGTGTTTCTTTCATGAAAATTACAAAATAAGCTAACAGAACAAAATCTCATCTTCTTCAGTAACCAGAAAATGCAGCTGATCTTCCTAATTGGAACCTATTGATCATAGCTGTGTTCATGGAATAGCAAATGTTCTTTGTAATAAAATAATAAAGTGGGGCAGTGAGATAACCAAAATGGGGAACTTTGATATGATTAAAGCTTTCATCTTATGAAATTATATGATTTTTTCTCTACATAATCATATCAGGCTAATACAGCTAAGAATATTTTTTTGAAAGGACTTTAAGGGACTATGAAGCTTTCTTTGGAAACTTTTTCTAACAGACTTTTAGGGTCATTTTGCATGAATTACCTTGTACTTTATGTGGAGACTACACATGGCATCAACATGCAGAATTGGTCCTGCAACTATGCAGTATTCAAGGTGTGGACTTCTATTAAAAGCTTCAAAAGTTCCTTCAGTCACTGGTGGAAATTTGACATTTTTCCTTAGAATAGCCAGGAGATAGGACACACAGAACATGTGGAAGCCAGAAGCTAGTATTTCTTATTGCTGTTGAAATACTGTTACTGTTTTTAATAAATCAGGAAATATAGAATATGAAAGAGATTTGTGAGAATATTAATATTTTCTGAGCTCTCATATTTGAGTTACTGTTTGAACAAGACCAAATATCTCACCTCACAATTAAATACAGCAGGACTGATAACATGAAGCTTCTACTTTCAATGCTATTAATAGTTTATATGTTTGTCTTTTGTTTGTTCTAAATTCCCCAACACATATTGGCTATTCTAATAGTCTTTAATTAAAAAATTCTTAAAATTAAAAAAAAAAGTGAATGGGTATATCAGGAAAAAAATTGATGAAACAAAAGATAGACTGGTTCTAAAATTAAAGTTTGAGGACCAGGCTACATGTTTGAATCGAAGTATTCCAGCAGCCAATGCAGAGAGAGACATGTGATTCATCATTTGGTTCAGGTTCAAGGAGTGAAAAACAAAAGAAAAATAGTTCTTCTGAGACTTCTGAGTGCACACATACAAGTGTAAATGTTCTTTCTCTGACTCAGGGCACACCTGTTACTTCCATACTCCATACTAAAGGGACAATAGAAACATGTTTGTCGTAATATAGAAAATATTTGCCAAAATATAGAATTTAGTGAAGGATACTAATAGCTGTTCAGTGTTAAGTGTTTCACAGCATGATAAAAATATAATATATGTAATACCAGAGTGGGTAGTCATTCCCTTTTCCAGAGGATCTTCCTGACCCAGGGATCGAGCCCAGGTCTCCTGCATACCAGACAGATTCTTTACCATCTAAGCCACCAGGGAAGCCCAATATGTAATATTATCGGTAATTATATGTAGTGTATAATGTAACAACATATAAATTAAACATATATAGTATATATAACATATATATAAAACATTTAGCAATATAAAATGTAACAGTGATAACCGATCTGTAGCAACTCTCTCAATGAGTTTTAAAAGGCCATGTTTTATTACATTCCCTAAGTACAGTGATGAAGTCTTATCAGAGAGAAATTTAGGAAATTTGCAGTGGGCTTGAAATGGTGCAGTCATGATTTGTTCTCTGTTTTCTTTACTCCAAGGCTACTGTTAGATTATGTTAGAGATCCTGGGCTTCCCCAGTGGCGCTGGTAGTAAAGAACCCACCTACCAGTGCAGATTAGATGTAGAAGACTGGGGTTTGTTCCCTGGGTCAAACTAGAGTGGGTTGCCAAGTATTCTTGCTTGGCGAGTCCCATGGACAGAGGAGCCTGGCAGGCTGCAGCCCTTCGGGACACACAGAATTGGACACAGCTGAAGCGACTTTGCATGCACACATACATGTTAGATATTCTAGAGGAAGCAATGGATTTGGGGAAATCCATTGGGGAAAGGTTGAGCAGATATTCTTTCTTATTGGACATGATCAAAACACACCCAGATTAATAATTTAGATGAGAAAAGATTATATTTTATTGAAGAGTGCAAACTTCCACTTACGCTCATGCAGATAATAAACTCAGGCAAAAAGCATGATTATGACTAGGAGTCATAAGAATCACTATAGTAGTAGTAGTGTTAGTCACTTAGTCATGTCCAACTCTTTGCGACTCCATGGACAGTAGCCCACCAGGCTCCTCTGTCCATGAGATTCTCCAGGCAAGAATACTAAAGTGGGTTGTCATGCCCTTCTCCAGGGGATCTTCCCAACCCAGGGATTGAACCCACATCTCTATGCATTGCCTGTGATGCAGTAGACCTGGGTTCAATCCCCGGGTCAGGAAGATCCCCTGGAGAAGGGCATGGCAACCCGCTCCAAATTTCTTGTACTCCAGTATTCTGGTAATGATAAAGGGGGACGTATGAGAAAGATGAATGCTCCCCCTCTACTACATGGACTTATTCCCAGCTGAGTTTTGAGGAGTTACAGATATCTTGTTTCTTTCTCTTTTTTTTTGGTGTGTGTGTGTTTTATTTTTTGTCTTATTCTGGATCTTGAAGATACAACAGGTGTTGAAAACACCAGACAAGTGTTCATGTTTGTGGCCGAGAAAGCAGAGATAACTGTGCATTTGGAGAAAATGAGAAAAGACATGAAGATTTGACCAATAAGCTCCCTCATAGGGAAATAAAAGGAGTCAAGAGCATAAGAAAGCTGAGGAAAAAAAGCAGAAAATCTGAAGAGTAGAGTTTTGATTGGAGACAAACCCAAATCAAATGAAATAGCAAAGAGAAATAAGGAAGACATTATTTTGAGCTTCTAAATAACGTCCTGTTATATCTGTTACTAATAAGTAATTTCTAATTGTTCCTACGGAGAAGGCAATGGCACCCCACTCCAGTACTCTTGCCTGGAAAATCCCACGGATGGAGGAACCTGGTAGCCTGCAGTCCATGGGGTCACGAAGAGTCGGACACGACTGAGTGCCTTCACTTTCACTTTTCACCTTCATGCATTGGAGAAGGAAATGGCAACCCACTCCAGTCTTCTTGCCTGGAGAATCCCAGGGACGGGGGAGCCTGGTGGGCTACTGTCTATGGGGTCACACAGAGTCAGACACGACTGAAGCAACTTAGCAGCAGCAGCAGCAGCAGTTGTTCCTAATCACATTCTTCTGTAGAGATTGGCCTTTCCTCTGGGAATATCACAGGGCACTGTAGAAACAGAATAGCAAGATTAGTTATTCAGCCTGCACTCAGTAACTAATAGTATAAGTCACTCGATATGATGTCCTTTCTTTTTATAGTAAAATAAATGGTTCAGTATTTTAAAAAATATATACAAATAATATAAAATCAGAGAATGCAATTAAAAACAGTAAAGTAATTTGAGCTTCATTTCTTTTCTCTCCAATTTGCAATTAAAGGAATTGCTTTGTTGGAAGCTTTTTAAACCACATGAAATTCTCTTGAATAAATTGATTCAGTGTCTTGCATAGTCACCCTGTACATACAATCCAAGTTGTGGATATACAACTTACTGAAAACCCAGAAGAAATAAAAGCAAGCCTTTAATATTAACATTTTATATAACTGCTTTTTTTTTTTTTTTTTGCCAGAGGGGCACACCAGGTCTTAGTTCCCTGACCAGGGACCGAACTCTTGCCCCTTGCGTTGGGAGCACAGAGTCTTAACCACTGAACCACCAGGGAAGTCCCTATATCCCTGCTTTTTAGTGAATCAAATCAAGATAGTAGTTTCCTTTAAATGATAATTAATAAATGCATTTTAAATGGTTGGTATCATTTTAATATGGGCTTCACTGGTAACTCAGTGGTAAAGAATCCACCTGCCAGTGCAGGAGATGTGGGTTTAAACCTTGGGTTGAGAAGATCTCTTGGAGAAAGAAATGGCAACCCACTCCAGTATTTTTGCCTTGGAAATCCCATGGAGAGAGGAGCCTGGTGGGCTGCAGTCAACGGGGCCACAAAGATTCAGACATGACTTGGTGACTAAACAATAAGAACAACAACATCGTTTTAATATACATGCTTGATAGTTCTTTTTAATAGGATTTTCTGTGATGAAAATTGTCTTCTGCATCCACTATGGAAGTCACTAGCTATAAATAGCTATCGAGCATTTAAAATGTGATGATAACAGAGAGAGTGAATTTTTCATTTTGTTGAATTCATTTACATGTAAATAGCCACACCTTTTTCATATGCTTGTCATTATATGCTTAATTGTTCCTTTTCATTCTCTCCCATAAAACTTTGAGGTCCCTAAGGACACCTGATTCCTTGTACATTTTAGGATACATGGGGGGGGGTTCTCTCTTTATCACTCTCCCTGAAGGTCTTTAGACATTTATTTATATTTATTTATTTTTGGCTGTGCCAGGTCTTGGTTGCTTTGTGGGAGCTTTCTCTATGTGGAGAGTAGAGGCTAGTCTTGGTGGCGGTGTGCAGGCTTCTCATTGTGGTGGCTTCTCTTGTGGAGTACAGACTCGAGGCACATGGGCTTTAGTCTTCGTGATGTATGGGGGCTTAGTTGCTCCATGGCATGTGGAATCTTCCTGGGCTAGGAATCGAACCTGTGTCCTCTGCATTGGCAGGGGATTCTTATCCACTGTGCCACCAAGAAAGTCCTATAAACATTTACTTTAACACTAATGCTGATAGTCCTACTCAAACTTCCTTCTTTTCTTTAGTATCTATTAACTGAGTACCTACTAAGTACAAATTGCCCTAGTAGGTTCTATGAGGAATTAACAACGTGCGTTGTGATTTTGAGTTCATGACTTAGTGTTCCACTACTAACTTGTATTACAGTGAGAACCACAGATGTTGATTAAGTGCCTGTCTAAAATCATAGCTGTATTAACTTTGGTACAGTATTTTCACCCTGACCAGTATGAAATTTAGAAAGACTCTGGGAGGTTTCTTGGTCTATACCAAACTAAAGAATTCTCAAATCTCTATAATGCCAATTCACTTTTTAAAAAGTAAATGTGAAGTTCTAAGCTCTTATCTAATTGAATATGGATCCCATTGGTATTTACTCTTAATGCACTACTAACTTCGCATGGGTAACGTACTGAGTGACAATTTGACAGCTTGAAATTCTGATGGGGCACACACAACTCTTGTTCAACTAGGTTTAAAGCTCTGTTTTGCATATTCACAAAGTTGGAACATGCTGAAACTATAGCAGGGATCTAAAATTTAATTGTGGTTGGGGACCATACAGCCTCCCTTTCCACAGAATTTAGTTAAACACTTCCATTTGACTTTATGTTTCCTGGCTTGCCTCAAGACCTGAGTGTAGGTGAACTTGGTGGTAAAATCTGATATGAAATGGATGATCAGAAAGAATGCTTTGACCAAGTGATGGCAATTCAGTAGACATTGAAAAAAATGTGTACCACATTGAAGCAGAGAATGCTTGATGTTTCAAACAGGTTTTTAGAAGATATTACACATTTTTTTCAACTTACATGTCCACTGAAATTGGTACCCACAATGACATAAATGGGATAATAAATAAATAAATAATGCATGTAATAATGTCTGTCCATGCAACAAGGTAAAAGTCCAATGATGAAGGAAAAAGAAAATATAGGAATTTAAAATGTAGTGAAACTGAAAAGGAGTCACTTTGAGTCCAAAGAGAATGATTTCATTTCTCAGGAGTCTCATCTCTGAACAATGCTCTGTTTTTCTTTGAAACATGAAGCATTAGAACTCTGTGGCATAATGAGAGGAAGAAAAAATTACTGCTGTGTCTGAACTTGGTTTTGTGGGGTTTTTTCCTTGATATATTTTGTATTATATCATCCAACCACTGAGGCAATTAATTTTCAACATGCATTGTTTCCAGTCCTTAGTAAATGGTCGGTAAATATTGGTTGAGAAATGATAGTGCCAAATTCCATGTTATAGCTGCAGCTGTCAGCACCTAAAATAATCCTGTCTGTTTTCTCCACTACCTCGTTAACCTGTCAGTCCTTTAGATTGTATCATCATTGATGGTGAGTAGGAAACAAAATGATCAAATCTAGGTTCTCTGACCTTAAAAAGAATATTTTCTAGTTAGATTAAATTATTGATAAATGGTATTATATGATCTCCCAAGGTTTTTGATAATGTCACAAAAAAGAAGGAATTAATAAAAAAGTATTCCTTGCAGTCTTCTTTTACTTGAGACATCAAACTTTTGAAGACATCAAAGAGAATGAATAGTAGTATGTGATTTTGTAATTTCAGTCAGACATAGAATGTGTGTCTTCCTAGATTTATAAGAAGCAAGAAAGCAAGAGAAAAGTGTCCTAAAAATGTTCCCTAATGATGTAGACAAATATTTGTCCTCATACTTGTCTGAGCATGAAGCTGGTGTCCCATGTCTTTAGACAACTCTATAGCATGTGTTTAAAATACCAGTTAATGTAACTGCCTTGAGCCTTTTCTTAAGGAGGGACCACAAAGGCTGGCAGAAGATGTGCTTGACATTTTCTGGGTCTACGTGTTTGGAAGAGAATTAAAATGATATTTTAACACCAAAGTAGTTTTGGGTATTTTTAATTATAGAAGAGCTATTGGGCATAAGTAAATGGAATATTTATATCACTCAAACACATTTTTCACTAGGTGCGGTTTTGGTATCGTTTATCTCAGCATTCACATCTCTCACTTTTTACAAGAACATCTTTGAATGGGGATTTGCAGAAGCACAGTGATCTAATCGGAATCTCTGAATCTCAATGGCAACAAGCAAAAATCAATCTCATTGCAAAGGCTGGAGAATCTACTCTTCCTTTTCAGGTAAGCACCTGACAGAGTGTAAGAGATGAACACAACTCAGAAGATGCTTATTTAACGCTGATCTTCCCAGACAACAAGAGAACACATATATCCCGTAAGTTTATCTGATATTAATAAAGCAAGCATATTCACTGTCAGGGATAAGTAGAGAGGTTATCTTGACTAAGTACTCACGACTTACTCGTGGAAGCAGAGCAAAAGTGAAGGTAAGGATTGAACAGGATAGCAGAAAGAAGAGAGATGTCATGGGAAAATATTTTTCTTAAATAAGGATGGCAGAGTACATGAGGTAGTGAAAAAATTCTGAGCTGCACTCACATTTGCTGTCCATTAATACTGAGAATTTTATCACACTTTTATGTAATTTTCTTGGTTAAATAATGAAAGAAGAAAACTGTAGCTTATCAGATGAGTGCCCCAGCTTCCACCCTTCTGGACATGACTCCCTTCTGGATGATGTTTGGAAAGAACTAGTTTAGTAACTAGATTGGATAGTGGAATTAGAGGAACACTCACTGCCATCAGAGTCAGATGGTCTGAGTTCCCTCTCTGCTTAACCCAAGGGTTGCTAAGTGACTGTGTGCATTACACCTTTGAGCTTCAGATTTCCCAATCTGTGAAAACCACAGTGATAATAAAAGCAATATTTGGGGAATCTGAGTATTAAAGAAAATGTAGCTAAAATGGTAGCTGTGAACATGGGCTCTGGAGCTTGGGGTTCAAACCCTGGTGTATAGTCAGAGGGAAATTGCTTAATCCTTCCATGCTTCTGATTTTTTCTCAATAAATGGGTGCATGGAGGTAAGATTGTTGGGGTGTTCAAAGCCCCTGAAAAACAACACACCTCATCTGCTGCTCACTTCCTAACTGAGGCAAATATGGAAGTCAAACAGAGAGCAAACTATTTTGGAGAAGATGCCTTTAGAACCTTCCGGAATATATTTAAAATAGGGACTTCCCTTGTGGTACAGTGGTTAAGAATCTGCCTGCCAATGCAGGGGACATGGGTTTGATTCCTGGTCCAGGAACTAACATCCCACTGGCCACTGTGCTCCACAACAAGAGAAGCCAGTGCAATGAGAAGCCTGCGCACAGCAAGTAGAGATTAGCCCCTGCTCTTAATAAGCAGCAAAAGCCTGTATGCGGCAATGAAGATGTAGATTAATTTTTTTAAATTTAAAATAATACTTCAGAATAAACAGCCCCACCCTGAGAACAACCAACTGCTAGAGAATCTAGGACTCAACCTTTGGGGAAACCGTTTTATCATGAGTGGTTATGATATATCAGTGTTGTCTTCTCAGTTGTAACAAATGCCCCCCTCTGATGGGGTTGATGATGATGGAGGAGGCCATCGATGCTTGGGGGCAGGAGGTGTGTGGGAACTCTCTGTACCTTCCTCTCAACTGTGCTCTAAAACTGTCCCTAAAGGTGCCCTAAAGTCTTAATAAAAAACAAAACACAAAAACCAGAATGTCCTTTGTTGAAACTGACTCTTTGAGAAATATTAGCAGTTGAAATTCATACTGTTGTTTCTGGGCTTCATTAAACTGTCACTATTATTGAAGAGTTTTAGCATAGTGTAGGTTTGTTTTTTTTTTAATATTTCTTCTTTGGGGATTTTTGTCTTTGTTTTGCAGTGAAAATTGAGATGGCTCTTTATTATCTGGGGGCGTATTAACTAGTTTGTGGATTGATTAGGGTTTGATGAGATTTTGTAATTTGGCAGCCATGATGTTTTCTTAAACAGCCGCATTCTGGTGCTCTCTTTCTCCCTTCACTCCCCTCCATGGTGAGTCAGCATCCTGTGTTGGTTTTTCTCTCTCCTAACCTGAGGGCTCCCAGTCAGCACCAGTCAGCCTCTTTTTTTTTTTTTTTTTTTTATTATATTTTTGGCCACGCTGTGTGGCATATGAGATCTCAGTTTCCCAACCAGGGATCAAACCTGCGCCCCCTGCCCTGGAAGCACGGAGTCTTTACCACTGGACCACTAGGGAAGTCCCAGGCTCTTCTTAATTGTTCTGGGTTTTGAGGGAAGTGAATGGCCCTGGGTTCTTGCTTTAAGCCTCAGCCGTGTTTAATTTGCCCTTGAGAAGGTGAGGGTTTTAGCCTGTGACTCTGTTCCTTCTCATGTAATCCTGTTACTTGGCTATAGTAAAGGCTTGTTTTAGAAACTATAGTCAGTGAAAAGAAAAATAAGAACTATTTTCTCAGATCTCACCATTCAGAAGGCTATTATAGGTCCATGGTCTCTAAGCAGCAATTTAGAAAGTCAAAATTTGGAAAGCAATAAGCTTTTGAAAAACAAATTTAGAGGCAAAGTTTAACCTGACCTGAACCAGTGTTAAGCAGTTCATTTAGTGATGGGTTTGATGACAGAGAGTGGCCCTCGGCCTCTCTGACGGCATCATGATACATTTAAGATGAACATTCACAACTCTGAACTATTCAGATTTCAAATCCTAATTGGACTCAAAGACTGTGGGTAAGGAATTGGAGTCTGTGTTAACATTCTGGTGTGGATCAGTGCAGATTTTATACACATTTTACTAGATAAATACACAGTCACACACATGGATAACATGTGTTTTTATTGAATACGTTGATATTATTTAGATACATTATTATATCTTTCAAACAAGTAGAAAGTACACAGAAAGGCAAACACCCATGTACTTAAACTTCAGAATGAATTAATATGAACATTTTCATTTGCTTGTAATGTTGATATGTTTGTTTCTAAAAACACAGCTTTTGTCCTCTTGGTACCCTTTTCTACTCCATTTCTTATCCTCTACAAGAAACAAAAATGCTAAAATTGTGTTGGTTTTAACCTGATTTTTCTAAGTGTATTTTCAAAGTTATGGAAATATGCATGAGGAGTCTAGCTAGATGTAGTTCTACTTCATTCTTTGGTCAACAGCAAATGGAAAAGATATTATACCTACAAAGAGTCAATCTAGCTCTTATATACTCAAATATTTAAAGTTTATCTTCTTGGAAACAGGCTCCTTTGGCACTTTAAATTTAGTGGACTGAAGTATTTAATGGTGACCTTCGTCATGGCCTGACCATCAGTTTAATACGGCTAAGCATATATTTGTACAGAGTTATCTAATCCAAACATTGGAAAGGAGAAAGGCATGGGACTGTGTGACCTCTCTGTTCTCTTGTAGCCATGACATTCAGATTCAGTGTGGTCCTTTTATGTCTCTTGTACACGTCGCAACAGAATGTAAATTGCTCTGATTTCTTCAGGAAATCAGTGCCTGGCTTAGGTAGGGCTTTCAGTCTTCTGGTAGAAATGGATTTGGCTTACTGTTTATTTTGCAAGAACAGCAAATTAGCATTTTAATATTCTCTCCATTGCCTTTGCAGTTTTTATTGGAAGAACGTAAGTCACATAGTTCACATTAATATTATTTTTTTCCCAATCTGTTTTAACTGTTCCTACTCATTTTAAATATTTAGCCTTTTACACAAATATATTCACTTAATTTGCAATTTCTTTCCTAACTTTTCTTCTTAATTTCATATCTAGAAGTGGTACTTTTTCTGAATACTGTTTATTGATTTCAGGTTGATCTGCTGTCTTTGAGTTTGCTACTAAAACATAATCATGTCATATTTAGATTTTATTTTAAAATGATCCTTTTGTGGAATTTTCTACAATAATTGATACCATTTTCACTCCTGATCAGTGTTGATGGTATAAATCAATAACAATTTCCTGACATTATTTGGGGGTTCGGTGAAGGGTAAGATTTATGATGCAAAGTAAAAGCTGGTCCGGTCTCTGTAATGTCGCCATGTCCTTGGCCTTCTTAGTCCAGGGCTTCATTAAATCTTGTTTTGCCAGGTAGCTCTGTCCTCCAGCATCTGTGAAGACCAGTTATCTCTTATTTCATGGTAGTGATGATGTTCAGCATAATCATCCATGGCTCAGATCACACATTTTTCTTACTCAAAATGTGACCTTCGACCAATAACTTTAGCTCTCTAAGCTCGTTTCCTTTGCTTTAAAATGTGGACGAAAATAGCACTGTCTTCACAGGGTTAAAATAAGTGAATGTACTTTAACTTATTTAGCTTACTCCAAGCCTGGCATGTAAAGAAAAAAAAGCATCCAAGCTCTTTAGTAAAAGTTTGCTGTTGATCTTATTTTTAACACCACCGTCATTGTTTAAAAATTTCTGTAGTTCAGTTTGTCTTTATTTTTTCTTACCATATTACTATAGTCTCCATTTCCTCTTAGATTCATATTTATTCATTCTCATTATCCTTTGTGTAAAACAAGATATCAAAGAACCAAAATTTAAATATGCTAGTTGAGTATTTCTCTGGAAAGCCTTCTCTCAGTTTTGCAGATGTAAAAAGTAATCACTTGACTGTGAACAATATTTACCATTGCCGTGCTTCCTGAAAGCAAAAATAAAAATTGATTCTGCTCACTCAGGGAGTAATATAATTGAATAAAACAAAACTCAACAAGATCCTTAAAAACAGTTTTTGAAGGAAAGATATCTGCATATAATTAGACATTTTAACTCTCAAGTTACCTTTAGAATCTTCTTAAAATTAGGTTTTTCACTCTGCCTTTATGCATAGTTGAAGCATCTGCAATTCATGGGGTCGCAAAGAGTCGGACACGACTGAGCGACTGAACTGAACTGAACTGAAGCATCTCTTCAGAGCAACCACTGGCTCACACACTGATTATGAACTGATACTGTAGTTCTCAGAGAGAACTGCCTTCAGTGATAAATCGAAAGATCAGCTTGGTTTAAAGCAAGTAATACAAAATAGAAACAGGGAAG
Organism: Okapia johnstoni; assembly: GCA_024291935.2. NCBI lineage: Eukaryota > Metazoa > Chordata > Mammalia > Artiodactyla > Giraffidae > Okapia > Okapia johnstoni. The sequence continues at coordinate 13,157,267 of CM044324.1, forward strand.
ATGATTTTGGCACAATCAGGTGATATTATTTACAGATATGAGATATAATTTTTTACCATTTTAACATTTTTCTCTACTTAAAATTGGAGGATTTTAATTAATCCAGGTCAAATTGTAATTGTTCATCACATAGTCTTGCATTTAATTATACAGAGGAAAGCAGGCAAAGGTATAGATGACCTAAAACTGAAGTTTAGTATTACTTCTCTACTAAAACTTTTTTCCAAATTCTGTCTCACATTCTTGGCAGAAGTAATGAAGTGCTTTTCTTTTATTCTCTTAGTATCTTATGCATATTTCTTATATAGCACTTACGGTATAGTTTAGCTGTCAATATGTCTTACCAAGTTAATTTTAAGGTCTTTGAGCTCAGAGATCCTCCCTGATAACATGGAGATGCGCTTACTAGCCACTTCCTAGCCTGGACTAGTGGTCCTGCTATGTGTTGTTAAGACTCTGCACATATTTTTCTTTCTTCTTTTTTTTTTTTTTAAGATGGTGGAATAACAACATAATGTGAGTGATTAACAAGAAAGAAAACAAATTATATTAGTCATTGTTTAGAAAGTTAGAATAAATTAAACTTAAGTAGATGCTTCCAAGTGCTTTAGCATATGAATATTATTAACTGCTGTAAGTGTTTTTTTGCCTCACTAAATAGGTTTCCATATATGTATATATAATCTATATGTGTTTAAATATTCTGATATGTAAATGAATCATTGCCTCCAGCAGACACATTATAAATGAACTCATATCTCAATTAAATTGTGTTGTAAACCACACAGTTGATTACCCCAAAGAGCTCATTTTAAATGCTTATGACTCTTAATGGCTCCAGTGGGAAGGCAGCCCTTCAGTTGTGATGAATGTTGCAACTTCTAATTGAAACAAGGTTACCTAGGGTATTAAGGTTGCATAAGGTGCTGTCAAAGCAGTTATGACTTTATAAATTCCTCATTTGAATTTTCTGATCAAAACAATTTTCTAAAATTCGGTTGGAAGATTGGGACATATGCAAATGAGCTTCTCTACACAAAGAAGTATGATTGTGATACATTTACTTTTGTTAAAAAATGATTGAGGAAGATAGTTTAGGGGCACAAACAAGGTTTATTCAACACTTCATGAAACAGTCTCTAATTTGGAGAAATGCAAAATGGGGTGGAAGCAAGAAGCCTTATAGGGTAAAGAATAAAAAATGAGGAAGAGATAAAACAGAAAATATTCAGTTGGTTGAGGCCTCATAGTCAACCTTGTTTGGGTTGAGAAGGAATAAGGAAATATAGAGCCCAGAGTTGCCTTGAAGTTTGAATACTGACTGACTGAATATACTGTGTTTCCGGTCAAGAGGATTATTTATAGGCATGAAAGTTACTTAAGTTTTTATTTGCTCTCATGGCACCCAGGGCAGGAATGGCTCCATCTTGGGCCTAGAATTTTTTTAAAAAATGTTTATAGTATATTTATAATAATTCATCTTTCTGTAATTTTAGTTAATTTTGGAAGCTACAGTTTTATCATCAAATGCTACTGTTGCTCTAGATGACATCAGTGTATCCCAGGAATGTGAAATTTCATATAAGACACTTCCAGATACTAGTGTGCAAAGCAAAGGTAAGTTTTTTTTTTTTCTTATGGTTGTTGCAATTTTGAACGTTGAAATAGTTTTCTTTGATATCAAAATATAAAAGTATATGTATACATTTTAAGTTTTTGATATGGATCATTTTAAAAATCTTTCTTGAATTTGTTAACAATATTTTTCTGTTTTGGTTTTTGGCTGCAAGGCATGGGGGATCTTAGCTTGCTAACCAGAGATGAAGCCCTCACACCCTGCATGGGAAGGCAAAGTCTTTACCACTAGACCACCAGAAAAGTCCCTCAAAATATAAAATATATTAGAATCCTTCATTAATATAGTTTATTAATACCAGGATGTGGATTATGTCACATGTCCATGAAAACTAAAACATTTTTTTTTAAAAAAAAAAAAAAAAGGTAAAAATACAGTCTATCACAGTCTAGGCCCAAGACTATCTTCCAATAACATTCTACACTTATGGCTAAAATTGTCACATACAGATTATTTAATTATAATAGTTATGAAAGAATTTTAAATATTTTGCATGTTTTAAATCTCTAAAAATCAATTGTATTTTAATTTTGTTTGATACTTCAAGTGAATATGTAATTAAATTCATGTTTCAGAATCACTCAGGAGTTGAAAAAAAGTATTGTTTGGAAAAGTGACTTAAGGCCAAAGAAGAATTTCAAACTTGTCCCTAAAATTATGTGTTTAAATTCTAAACAATCTTTTCAAGAAACAGATGGAGTTTGACTAATTCTTTCACTACATATTTTGTAGAGAATTTCAATTGAGAGAAAGATATACTGTCATAAAAATGGATCCCAAATAATAGAATAGGCATTTTTGAAAACCTCTCTGTAATATATGGGCTTCCCTGGTGGGTCATTGGTGAAGAATTCACCTGCCAATGCAAGAGACTCAGGTTTGATCCCTGGGTGGAGAAGATCCCCTAGAGAAGGAAATGGCAATCCACTCCAGTATTCCTGTCTGGGAAATCCCATGGGCAGAGGAGCCTGGGGGTCTGTAGTCCATGGGGTCTTTGTGAGAGTACGTTGAAATGGGTATACATTGTGCTTGCAGTTACTTTGTTGTTTTAACACTGGTTGATGTTTCTCTCTGACCACCCCTTTACTCAGGTCTCACTTAACAAACAAAAATGAATATTAAAAATGTTTCTGAAAATTGTCACACTTCATTTTATTAATCTCTTTACATGAAAAATAATTGTATGTGGACATCAGGCATGTCACACATTCTGAAGTTATGTTTTCTTATATGACATATTTAGTGAGAGAAGTTGCATTCTTAACAGGAGCTAATGCATTAATCAAGGATGATATAGGAGAAACAATTTTAAATTGAGATCTGAGTTAAAGAACTTTCCATTAAAGGTCCTTTATTAAAGTCATCTTTCAGTGGTGAGGTTGTATATTCTATGTCCTAACTGTATTGTGTTAACATGCTTTTACATTATTCAGAATGTGTGTCCTGAATTTACAATAAAGCATTCTAAGCTGTGTGTAGTGTGTGTGTGGGGGGGGGGGGGGGGGTTGGTAGACGTTACAGAATGCAAAGCAGCAGATTTAATGATTAATGAGTTTTAGAGGGTTAACCAGAATTACCTTATTTCTGTTAATTAATTAAACATTTTCCTTCTAATTAAATGCTGCATCACCAGAATTGGAATAGTAGGAAGGTATTAGAGTTGACATTAAGGACGGTGTATTTGGAAGCAGAAGTGGTTAAAGGTTTTAAATTATCAGTTAAATTAACCTTAGTAGACGTCTCTGAGAATACTTGATCTCACTTATAGAGAATTCTCTTCATAAATTAACTCGAATCTCATTTATGTGTGCTTCAGTTGGCACACCAGCTCAGTTGGTTAGAGCATAATTCTCATTAGGCCAAACTTACATGAATTATTCCTGAAAGACCAATGATTTTACATAAAGGAAAAAACTTTCTTACCATTTGTAAAAATTTATCCAGTAGGCAATTATAAGATCACCATCATGGACTTTAGTATTTCTACCGAGCAGAAGTTTAGGGGTGGGAGTAGAAGGGGACTTGTCAAGTCCTACTGATGGTGAATTATGTTATATTTATGGCCAGAGAGTTATTGAGACCCTATGCTTGCCATCTTTAGCACATTTACAAACTAGTGTTCATGAAACAGTTACACATTCCATCTATGTTGGAAGAGAAAAAGATGTTTTATTCTCTCCATCTCTTAATTTGAAGCTGGATTCGTGCCCCATGAGGACGCAGGCTGGACTTCATCCAGCAGGGTGTATGATTTCACATCTGACTGTCCAGATGGAGCAGAGGAAGCTAACTGTGGTGAGTGAGAGAGTTCAGACTCAATCGGCTAAGATCTGTGGGTACCTATTTACTCTCTGAATGTAAAGTGCATGCTACTTAATTAATGAAGAATGTTTCATTTTTTGTTATTAATATTTTAAAAATATTTTTATCAAGGTATGATTCATGTATAACATTATATTGGTTTAAGACATAGAACACAATGCTCTGATATTTGAATATAATGCAAAATAACCATGACAATAAGTCTAGTTATATCACCATACATAGTTATATAATTTTTTCCTGTAATGAGAACTTTTATTTTAAAAGAATATTTATTTATTTGGCTATACTGGATCTTAGTTGTAGCGTGTGGGATCTTCATTGCCCTAACTTTTAAAATTTACTCTCTTAACAGTTTTCAAATACACAATATAATATTATTGATTATTATTACCATGCTATACTTTATTACATCCTCATGACTTTTAAGTTTGTACCGTTTGATCCCCAGTTCCCTGCCTCTGGCCATCACCAATCTGTTCCCTGAACTAGGACCTTGGGTTTTTGTTATCTGTTTCTTTTCTAGATTCCAAATGAAATCATGTGGTATTTGTCTTTTTCTGTCAGACTTATTTCACTTAGCCTAATGCCCTCAAGGTCTATCTGTGTTGTCTCAAATGACAAGATCCCTTTCTGTTTTACAGCTGAATATTATTCCATTGTGTCTATGTGCCACATTTTCTTCCTTATTGTAGCAATGCTGCAGTGAACACGGGGCACATATATCTTACTGAGTTAGTGTTTTTGTTTTCTTCAGATAAATTCAGGGCACCAGCTGGGTGTCCAACACTGTTAACTCAGCTCTGACACTGTCTACCCAGAGATGCCGTTAAGCGCTACAGGTCAGGGCTCAGTACTACAAGACCGCCTCCCTTTTTGTGTACTTTGGATGACGATCTCAAGTCCAGTTGTTATTAATCGGCTGGCTCTAAATCCGGTTCCTTGGACTCCCTGCTTGGATTTGATTAATTTGCTAGAGCAGCTCACAGAACTCAAAGAAACATTCTGCTCACTAGATAACCCGTTTATTATAAAAGGATCTAACTCAGCAACAGTTCGATGGAAGAGACGCAGTATAGGGGGAAAGGATGAGGAGCTTCTGTATCCTCTCCAGGCGCCTCTCTCTCAGCACCTCCACATGTTCACCAACCTAGAAGCTCTCCAGACTCCATCCTTTTCAGTTATTATGAAGGCTTCATTACATAGATATTAATATGATTGATTAAACCATTGGCTGCCAATTCAACCTCCAGCCTATCTCCTCTCCTCAGTGGTTAGGGTTAGGACTGAGAGTTCCAACCCTCTAATCACATATTTGGTTCCATTGGCCACCACCCTCCATCACTCCAAAGTTTCCTAATTAACATGAGAAAACACAACTTTGTTGTTCTCCTTCCTTAGGAATCCCTAGTGGCTTAGCGGTAAAGAATCCACCTGCAGTGCAGGAACCTCAGGAGATGCAGGTTTGATCCCTGGTTTGGGAAGATCCCTTGGAGAAGGGAATGGCAATCCACTCCGTTATTCTTGCCTGGAGAATCCCATGGGCAGAGGAGCCTGGTGGGCTACAGTCCATAGGGTTGCAAAGGGTTGGACAGGACTGAAGTGACTTAGCATGCACACATGCACACTTAGGAAATGCCAAGGATTTTAGGAACTCTGAACCAGAAACAGGGATGAACCTTTTGGATGTAATCCCACTTGTTTATTTTTGCTTTTGTTGACTCAGCTTCTGGTGTCAAATCTAAAAAGTGTTGCAAAGACTTTTGTCATGGAGCGTCTTGCCTGTGTTTTCTTCTAGAACTTTTTTGGTTTCAGATCTTATGTTGAAGTTTGTAATCTATTCTGAGTTAATTTCTGTGTATGGTGTAAAGAGAGTGGCCCACTTTTGTTTTATTTTTATGTGACTGTCCAGTGTTCCCAGCACCGTTTATTGAAGAGTCTATCTTTTCCCCATTGTTTATTTTCACCTTCTTTATTGAACATTAATTATTTATAGTTGGGTTTACTTTTGGGCTCTCTATTCTGTTCCATTGATCTATGTTTGTTTTTATGGCAATAACATAGTTTTAATTATGATACCTTTGTAATATAATTTGACATCAGGGTGTGAGATGCCTCTCTCTTTGTTCTTTCTCAAGATTGCTTTGGATATTTGGTGTTGCTTGTGGTCCCTAAAATTTTTAGGATAGTTTGTTCTATTTTTGTGAAAAATACCCCTGAAACTTTGTTAGGAATTGCATTGAATCTGTAGATTGCCTCGTGGGCAGGGTGGGTAGCATGGACATTAGGACAATATTAATTCTTACAATTCATTGAGCATAGAAAAATTGTTCCATTTATTTGTGTCATCATCCATTTCTTTCATCAAAGTTTTATAGATTTTAGTGTCCAGGTTTTTCACCCCCTTGGTTAAATTGATTCCTAAATACTTTGTGGGGTTTTTTTTTTTTGGTGCAATTTTTAGTGTTAATCTTTTCTTAATTTATCTCTCATAGTTCATTATTGATATATAGAAAGACAATAGGTTTTTGTATATTGTTTCTATATCCTGTGGCTTTACCAATTCATTGATTGGTTCTAACAGATTTTTAGGGAATCTTTTATAATCATGTCATCTGCAAATATTTTTTTGTTTCTGATTTTGATGCTCTTTATTTTATTTTTCTTGCCTAGGTATTTTGACTAGGTCTTCCAATACTGTTAAATAAAAATGATTAGTTTAGGCATCTTTGTCCTGTACTTGATCTTAAAGGAAAAATGTTCAGCTTTCATCATTGATTGTGATGTTGATTGTGGGCTTGTCATATATGGCCTTTACTATGTTGAGATACATTGTTAATACCCACTTTGTTGAGAGTTTTTATCATAAATGGATGTTGAATTTTGTCAGGTGTTTTTCTGCATCTATGGAGATGATCGTATGATTTTTATCCTTCATTCTGTTCACATGATGTATCACATTTGCTTCATTTTGTTACATGGTGTATTACATTTGTGAATACTGAGGCATCACTGCATTCTTGAATGAATCCTTCTTAATCCTGGTGTTTGATCCTTTTAAGGTGCTCTTGAATTTGGTTTGCTAATGTTTTAATTGAGCTGTTTGATGAAGATCTTTGTTCATCAGAAATATTGGCCTTTTTTTTTCCCTTGTGGCATCCTTTTCTGATTTTGGTATTTGGGTAATGTTGGCCTGAAGGTGTATTTGGAAGTGTTCTTCCATTTGGAGAAATTTGCTGGAATGCTGTGGGCTAGATTTTGCTAACAGCTTAGTATTCAAGGAAGAAATTATCCACAAAGATGCCTGCAAAACTCACTGAAGGGTGACTTAACTGCATTGCCTTATAAGGCTGGGGGTCATGGTCTAAGAACAAAAACAAGAAAAAAGAACCCTGGAACCAAAAAGTGAAGCTCCTTGTTCTGCCATGCTTTGTGGCAATCTTTGCTCTTTACTAAGAAAGCCAACTGTTGCATGAGCTATTGAAAAGAGAAATGTTTGCACAGTCCAGCTCCGTTATCTCAAAGCAGAGCAAAGAGGGTAGATTTGGAGCTGGGACACAATATGATTATAATTGGCACACATTCCTAATGTTGTGTAGTTTGTAATTGGTAAAAGGCCAACTTACATCTGGATAATATGTTCCCAGAACACATTCTTAACCACACATTTTGCAACCTTTCTGTCCTTTCAAGTTCATCATTAAATTGAAAATGATAGTTTCCAGAAATGAAAAGTTGATTCCTTGATCAGTTTGAGCAATAGGAAATTTGAAGCCAGTGAAAAAATTGACTTTTGGAGGAGAAATCATGCTCTTAGGCCCCTAGGATGTCAAATGGTAACTTAGGAATTCTGTCTAGAAGTTTAAAGCATTAATGTCCTCAAAAAAAAGAGAAAAGAAAGAAGCCTTAATCTTTTCCCTTTAGAAATTATTTTATCACATTACATTTCATAAATCAGAAATGTACTAAATTTCTTTCCATTCCAATTGTGCGTTTCAGGGACCTAAAAGACTTACAGACACAAAAAGAAGATGGGGATCTTTATTTGGCATTGGACCTATGATTATAGTGAATTAGTTAAAAAATAAGCAAATGAACTCCAATTCTCTAAAATCTTTGTCTTTATTTCTTTGCTTGTTTCCCCCTATCCCCACCCCGGCAAGGCTGATTTTATTCTGGCGAATCTGATTTGTCATACAAATGCTTATTCTTCAACCCATTTTTATGAATTCATACATTAAAGATTCCAGCAGTGAGTTGAGATGAAGTAAAGGCACAGTAAAGAATGTGGAGTAAAAGCAGGCATCTTTTGTCTTCTTTGCAGCAAAAAAGAGAAGTAAGCACAGTGATTTTAGGCTGAGAGTCTAGCATTGAACTAACCTGTCAGTTTCCCCATGGAAAGCTTAATTGCTTAAAAAAAAAAAAAAAAAAGATTTTCTGTAAGGAAGAAAAGATGATACCACACTCAGGATTTCTACACATAAAAATAAATTCTCCATAAAAGGAACATTGCTTCTCTAGGGTTACAAATATTAATGTCTTCATGCAATTTATTCTAATTTTCACAACTATCTCAGATCTAATCTGAGTTGTCTTTCTTTATTTCTTTATGATAAGAATGATTATGACTTACCTCAAAAGAGTTGTTAAACTTCCTATGATTTAGGTATTCTGTGTCTCTAAAATATCTTTGAACTTTTTAGGAAAAAATTACCAAATGTAATTTTTAACCAATTTTGGTAAAAGACATAGTTTATCAGATAGATGAGAAAGCCTGTATTTTTTTAAACAACTCTTTGTGTTTTAAAGGTATTATAATATTCCAAAACATCATTTTCTAAACAGTGTAATTTATTTCTGTCTAAAAACTGGTTACTAGGAAATGCATATGCTTTTTTTTCTAAAAATAGGTCTACACAATTTCTCATTTTCTACTTTTCTCTCTGTTCACAGGAAAAAACACATATATCAGTACTTGGTTTGAATTCAATAAAGTCTAAGCCAAGGCAGGTTGAGCAGAAAAGGAAAGAGTGATTTGTTTTTCTGATTTGACTTTTCAAACTTAAATACTGGCTGTTTATTTTTCCCAAACTACTATGTCTGCTAAATATAAAAATGTATGTATTAAACACTGGAATTTCTACAGCTGACAGTAAGGTAAAGGCTAAGTGATTTTATGTGTTGATGCTTTGGAGGCCATCTCCATGTACTTTTACTAATGTTTTACCTCCCACTGGGCTTCCCTGATGGCTCAGATGATAAAGAATCCACCTGAATGCAGGAGACCTAGGTTCAATCCCTGGATTGGGAAGGTCCCCAGGAGAAGGAAATGGCTGCGTATTCTTGCCCGGAGAACTCCATGGACAGAGGAGCCTGGGCTACAGTCCATGAGGTCTCAAAGAGTCGGACATGACTGAGTGACTAACATTTTGATTCACTTCGCTTTACCTTCCAATAATAATTTTTGTATTCTGCGGTGAGACAAATTTCTTTCATGACACAGTAGCATTGTGAGAAAGCTTGAATTTTCCATATCTATGTTTCTTCTGCTCTCTATTTGTTGAGAATATGTGTGTGTTTGTGTCTGTGTGTACATGTGTGTGAGACAGGTCTAATGAAGGCTTCATTTTTACTGCTTATATTCTAAAAAAAATGTTCCCCAAGAAAGTATTTTTTGGTGAGACTGAACATAGAATTAAAGGCTTCCTAAACTGCACTTTTCTGTATAACCACAAATTGCTTTTTATTTCAATGAAAGATGGGAAAATAAGCTATTTCCTATTTTCTATGCTTATGCTGTTTTCGATAGGCCCGACTGCCAGAGAAAAAAAAGGTCTCCAAATAAACCTAAATTTGCTAATTATTTAGCATCTTGCTTAAATATATATCAGTGTACACGTTTTTGTAGAAAGAAGGCTATCTTGGTATTTTTTTCTTACTGAACTGGGGTGTCTTTCTCTTCATATTGTCCTCCACAATGTAGACACTGTTTTCCAGTCCAAAAAAAAAAAAATCTCCCTAGAAAGAGGTAACTATAAAAGACTAGAATGGGAAGTTGTTTCTGGTGAAGGCTCATCATTTCTGTGACATAAAACTAAGAAATTGAGAAAAAATCCATTCATTCTCATTTGTGGAGCCATTGATCACTGAGGAAAAAAACATGAAAACTATTTCTGTAGACAAGTAAAATCTGATAAGTAGCCCATGATGATTTGATCAGTCTTTGCTGTGGATAATTATGTTGTTAGAAAAATTCAGGACATTAGGGATGAAATAATAAAATAGGTAATGCAGCAGACAGTAAATTTACTCAGTTGAAAATTCTATTGAGAATAAGAATCTATGTATTTAATAGGAAAGTCTTTTTCTATGATTATTTAAGATTAAATTTCAATAAATTACATTACTAAGAGTATCTATGGAAAGATTTTGTGTGCATCATTATTTTGAGCTCAGTTCAGTTTAGTTGCTCAGTCATGTCTGACTTTTGTGACCCCATGAACTGCAGCACACCAGGCTTCCCTGTCCATTACCAACTCCTGGAGCCTGCTCAAACTCACATCCATCTAGTTGGTGATGCCATCCAACCATCTCATCCTCTGTTGTCCTCTTCTCCTCTAGTCTTCAATCTTTCCTGGCATCAGGGTCTTTCCCAATCAGTCAGTTCTCCGCATCAGGTGGCCAAATTATTGGAGCTTCACCATCAGCATCAGCCCTTCCAATGAATATTCAGGACTGATTTCCTTTAGGATTGCCTGCTTGGATCTCCCTGCAGTCCAAGGCACTCTCAAGAGTCTTCTCCAGCACCACAGTTCAAAAGCATCAATTCTCCAGTGCTCAGCTTTTTGTATGGTCCAACTCTCATATCCATACATGACCACTGGAAAAACCATAGCTTTGACTATATGGACCTTTGTTGGCAAAGTAATGACTCTGCTTTTTAATATGCTGTCTAAGTTTGTCACAGCTTTTCCTCCAAGGAGCAAGTGTCTTTTAATTTCATGGCTGCAGTCACCATCTGCAGTGATTTTGGAGCCGAAGAAAATAAAGTCTTGTCACTGTTTCCATTGTTTCCCCATCTATTTGCCATGAAGTGATGGGACCAGATGTCATGATCTTAGTTTATTGAATGTTGAGTTTTAAGCCAGCTTTTTCACTCTCTTCTTTCAGTTTCATCAAGAGGCACTTGAATTTTATTTTTCAGCATGATCATTGTTCTTCTTCACTCTGAAAATTATAAGCTAAAAGTATGCTGCTGCTGCTGCTAAGTCGCTTCAGTCTTGTCCGACTCTGTGCGACCCCATAGACGGAAGCCTACCAGGATCCCCCATCCCTGGGATTCTCCAGGCAAGAACACTGGAGTGGGTTGCCATTTCCTTCTCCAATGCATGAAAGTGAAAAGTGAAAGCGAGGTTGCTCAGTCATGTCCGACTCTTAGCGACCTCATGGACTGCAGCTCACCAGGCTCCTCCATCCATGGGATTTTCCAGGCAAGAGTACTGGAGTGGGGTGCCATTGCCTTCTCCGAGCTAGAAGTATAAGTGGCATTATTTTTGCTTTTATACCCCAACTACTTCAGTGCTTCTCTTTAGTTTCACACCTGCTACAGTTATCCATTTAGTTTCTATTTTCAGGTTAGTGATGGTTGTGATGAGAAGTATAAGGGGATTTAATCACCGCCTCCTGTTGAACACTAGATGTGCTTAGCAGTCCCTGTTTCCTTGCCTTGCAGAACTTTACCACCGTGGATAGTGAAGTTATCATTTTCTTCCAGGGTTGATAGAAACCGCTTTCTTTGGGGTGTAGACTTAAACATAGGTTGAAAGATGGTATGATAATAATATAAATTCTGTTACACACTTCTCATGCATTTATTTTGTTCCTGACATCATTTAAAATGAATTTATATGTATTAAGTAATTTATAGCTAAGGAAAATAAGGCACACAGAATGAATGTCATGGCTCTTCCTATGGTCGTGGTCACGCAGTTAGTTCAATAGAGGTAGAAGTGGGAGTGAAAAATGGATCTTGGAACTGATTTTCATTTCACCTACCGAGTCTTCAGGGTGCTTAGGTTTGTAAAGTTCTCAAAGAATGTAAACTTTTTCACCCCCATAGGCATTTATACGAAAGGCATTAAAATAGGTTGGCATTTCCAGTGACTGTATTTTAAGACTGAGCATTTCCAACACTTTGTTACGTGTGTATGGTAGACACAGAAAGGAGTTTTTACTTTAGGGAAAAGCAATCTAATGAGAAAATCTAGACATGTGTGCATAAAAGAAGTCATGATAACCTATTGCCAGTCAAACCTGGTTAATAATAATAAACAGTGGTTGTACTTAATATCTGCTACAAGAAATGTGTGTAGAGTATGTAGAGATGTTAATATATTTGCTTTGCTGTGAATAGCACACAGAATTCAACAACATATTACAATGGTCACACACAACGATCACGTTGGGTGTATCACAGGCATGCAAGCATTCTTAAATATATGCAAATCAACCAACGTGATACACCATATTAACAAATTGAAAGATAAAAACCATATGATAATCTCAATAGATGCAGGAAAAGCTTTCGACAAACTTCAACACCCATTTATGATTAAAAACTCTTCAAAAAATGGGCATCAAAGGAACCTACCTCAACATAATAAAGGCCATATATGATAAACCTACAGCAAATGTTATTCTCAATGGTGAAAAACTGAAAGCATTCCCTGTAAAATCAGGAGCAAGACAAGGGTGCCCACTCTCACTATTATTATTCAACATAGTTTTGGAAGTCCTAGCTGTGGCAATCGGAGAAGAAAAAGAAATAAAAGGAATTCAGATTGGAAAAGAAGTAAAACTTGTACTGTTTGCAGATCACATGATACTATACATACAAAACGCTAAAGTTATCATCAGAAAACTACTAGAGCTAATCATTGAATTTACAAAGTGGCAGGATACATTATCAATACACAGAAATCACTTGTATTCCTATGCCCTAACAATGAAATATCAGAAAGAGAAATCAAGGAATCAATCCCATTTACCATTGTAACAAAAAGAATAAAATGCCAAGGAATAAACCTACCGAAGGACAGCCTGCCTATTGAGAAACCTGTATGCAGGTAAGGAAGCAACAGTTAGAACTGGACATGGAACAACAGACTGGTTCCAAATAGGAAAAGGAGTACGTCAAGGCTGTATATTGTCACCCTGCTTATTTAACTTATATGCAGAGTACATCATGAGAAATGCTGAGCTGGAGGAAGCACAAGCTGGAATCAAGATTGCCAGGAGAAATATCAATAACCTCAGATATGCAGATGACACCACCCTTATGGCAGAAAGTGAAGAAGAACTAAAGAGCCACTTGATGAAGGTGAAAGAGTAGAGTGAAAAAGTTGGCTTAAAGCTCAACATTCAGAAAACTAAGATCATGGCATCTGGTCCCATAACTTCATGGGAAATAGATGGGGGAACAGCGGAAACAGTGTCAGTGTCAGACTTTATTTTTTTGTGCTCCAAAATCACTGCTGATGGTGACTGCAGCCATGAAATTAAAAGACGCCTACTCCTTGCAGGGAAAGTTATGACCCAACTAGCAGCATATTGAAAAGCAGAGACATTACTTTGCCAACAAAGGTCCTTCTAGTCAAGGTTATGGTTTTTACAGGAGTCATGTTTGGATGTGAGGGTTGGATTGTGAAGAAAGCTGAGTGCCGAAGAATTGATGCTTTTGAACTGTGGTGTTGGAGAAGACTCTTGAGAGTCCCTTGGACTGCAAGGAGATCCAACCAGTCCGTCCTAAAGGAAATCAGTCCTGAATATTCATTGGTAGGACTGATGTTGAAGCTGAAACTCCAATATTTTGGCCACCTAATGTGAAGAGATGACTCATTGGAAAAGACCCTGGTGCTGGCAAAGATTGAGGGCAGGAGGAGAAGGGGATGACAGAGGTTGAGATGGTTGGATGGCATCACTGACTCAATGGACATGGGTTTGAGTGGACTCCAGGAATTGGTGATGGACAGGGAGGACTGGCGTGCTGCTGTTCATGGGGTCGCAGAGAGTCGGACACGACTAAGCGACTGAACTGAAGGATAGAAAAGAGCTGTATACAGAGTACTATAAGACATTGATGAAAGAAATCAAAGATGACATAAACAGATGGGGAGATATTCCGCTTAAAAAGATAATCAATATCACTCATTATTAGAGAAATGCAAATGAAAACTACAATGAAATATCACCTCGTACCAGTCAGAATGGCCATCAAAAAATCTACAAACAATAAATGCGGGAGAGGGTGTGGAGAAAAGGGAACCCTCTTGCACTGTTGGTGGGAATGCAAATTGATACAACCACTATGGAGAAGAGTATGGAGATTCTGACCAAAATCTAGAACGGAATCTAGAAAGATGGTACTGATGAATCTATTTGCAGGGCAGCAATGGAGACACAAACATTGATAAGAGACTTATGGACAAAGCTGGCGGCAGAGAGGAAGGAGAGGGTGGGAGGTATGGAGAGAGTAACATGGAAACATACATTACCATATGTAAAATAGACAGCCAATGGGAATTTGCTGTATGACTCAGGGAACTCAAACCAGGGCTTGGTAACAACCTAGAGGGGTGGATGTGGAGGGAGGTGGGAGAGATGTTCAAGTAGGAGGGCACATGGGTAAATAAATCTATGGCTGATTTATGTTGATGTTTGTGATTCATATTGTGTTGGTAGAAACCAACACAATACTGTAAAGCAATTATCCTTCAGTTAAAAATAAATTTAAAAAATAGATGAAAATATACATAAAAATGTAACTAATAGGAAAAGCTGGTTTTGCTCCATAGACAATAAGGGCGGACTAGGATAGGCATGAATCAGATTCTAAAATGAGAAGGTTGCGGGGAAGTTTTAATGAAATGTTTGAGAATAAACATTTCTTGACTTCAGTTGAAAATTCCATACAGCACAGGTGAAGTTTGCTGGAAGCACAGTTTGCATTGGTGTAGTCAAATTGTTGATAAAAGTAGAGTGAAGCAAGTTAGCTGGGAAAGTTTTTACCTGGGGCGTTAGTGTTGTAATATTGGGCTAGAGGAGTGGGTACTTTGGGAGAGTGCCTGAAAAGAGTGGATAATAGTAGGAAGCAGATGTTTAACACTTGCTGTCCTTGGGGTTAGTTCATGCATTCAATTAATATTTATCAAGCACTGTACTTGATTCAACAGCTGTTTACAGGGTGAACAAGACACATGTAGTTCCTACCTTCTTAGGGATTACAGTCTAGTAGGGAGAACTATATTACACTAATATAGCCATGATTCTAATTCTGATGAGAATTATTTAAGAGTTACAGAGTGAAAGTTATAGACTGACTCTTTGATTGGCCCTAGTCTTAAGATACCAGAATTTTTTCTTAGTGTACTAGCCTTTTTTAAAAAATTAAAATAAAAATTTTAGAGCAATTTTAGGTTCACAGCACAGTTGAGAAGGTACAGAGTCTCTATAGAACCGCTACCCCTACATGCATAACCCCTACCATTATCAGCATCACCCACCAGGATGGGATATTTCTTACAGTTGATGAACTTACATTGACACATCATAATCATTCAAAGTCCATAGTATACCTCATGGTTCACTCTTGGTGATGTGCATTCTATGGGTTTGGACAAATATATAAATACATATATCCATCATTACAGTATCATGCAAAATATTTTCACTGCCCTAAAAAGTCCTCTGTGCTCTGCTGCTGCATCCCTCACCTGCTCCCAACTACAGGCAAACACTGATATGTTCATTCTTTCCATAGTGTTTATTGCCTTTGCTGTAGGTCAGGTAGTTGGGATTATATGCTTTATAGCCATTTCAGATTGGCTTCTTTTATTTAGTAATATGCATTTAAGGTTTTTTCATGGCTTTCAAGTGCATTACTTTTTTGTGCTGATTAATATTCCATTGTTCAATATTTCATATGAAGAAAGCAGCTATAAACATCTATGTACAGGATTTTGTGTGGACATACATTTTTGGTTTCTTTTTGGGTAAATACCAAGGAACATGATCGCTGGATTATATGTAAGATTGTGTTTAATTTTCTAAGAAACTGACAAACTGTCTTCCAAAGTGGCTGTACCATTTCACATACTCACCAGCAATGAATGCGAGTTCCTATTGCTCCACAGTCTCACCAGCATTTTTTGTCATCAGTGTTCCAGATTTTGACCATTTTAATAGGTGTATGGTGGTATCTCAGTGTTGTTTTAATTTGCATTTCCTTGATGATGTACAAACGTGGAGCATCTTTTTGTATGCTTATTTGCCAACTGTGTATCTTCTTTGGTGGGTTGTCTTCAAGTCTTTGGACTATTTTTGAATCAGGTAGATTATTTTCTTATTGTTGAGTGTTAAGATTTTTTAAATTTTGGATGAGAGTCCTTTATCAACTGTGTCTTTCATAAGTATTTTCTCCCAGTCTGTGGTTTGTCTTCTTATTCTTTTCATGACATTGTCTTTTTAAATTTTAGTTGAAGTATAGTTGACTTACAGTATTATATTAGTTTCAGGTATACAACATATAATTCTACATTGTATAGATTATGCACCATACAAAGTTATAATGTTACTGACTATATATTCCCTGTGCTGTATATTATATCCCTGTGACTTATAAGTCAAACACAGAAAGACAAATACTGTATGTTGACATTGTCTTTTGCAGAGCAGAAAATTTTAATTTTAATGAAGTCTAGCTTATTAATTATTTCTTTCATAGCTTATGCTTTGGTGTTGTATCTAAAAAGTCATTGCCCTACCCAAGGTCATTTAAATTTTCTTATAAGTTATCTTCTAAGAGTTTTATAGTTTTATATTTTGCATTTAGGATTGTGATCCATTTGAAGTTAATTTTTGTGAAGGGTATAAGGTCTGTGTCTAGTCTTCCCTGCACTGGAAGTTGAAGTCTTAAACCACTGGACTGCCAGGGGAGTCCCTGAATTTTGGTAGAATGGAAAATGGATGTCTTATGTGATACTTATCAGTTTTTATCTGGAATCATAGGATATAGAGTGAATAAGACAGAGAAGTAAGATTGAAGGAGGAGATCATTATTGTCTGTAGTTTGGATAGTTCTGGCATTAACAAGAGGGCAGTGAGTTGAAGAAATAATTATTGAATAATTTTATTGACATAATAAAGTAATTGAAACTTTGATATTGGATAGAATTTACTGGGGAGAGAGTATAGGCTAAGAGCCAGTGTTTTTAACTGAAACTCTGGCATGGTGACACCACTTGAGGTTTTCCATTCCAGATGAAGTATGATATTTAATTAAATCTCCTTTGAGAGGATATTAAATATAATTATAAGTAAGATGAAAAAAAAGGGTCAAATAGAACCTAAAGAGAGACACACAATTAGGGAACTCTGACAAAGGAGAAACCTAGTTAAAAAAATAATTAGGAGTGATTTTTTACAAGTGGATGGACTGATAAGTGGGTTTGTATTGGGGGGTCCCAACTAAGTATGTCTAACTCAGTAATAGAATCAAGAATATGGGGGAAAATAAACGAGGAAAACATTATTTCTGGAAAAAGGAAGGTCACCACTGATGCTTTTAACAAGTGCATTTTGAGTGCCTGCTCTATGCCAGGCATATAGATCCCACAGTAAGTAAAACAGACAGATATCCCTCTCTTCTTGGAAGTTGCTTCCAAGTAGGGGAGAGACTGAAACTGTGATAAATGAGCAGAGTGCATACTATTTTAGAAGGGGTATATGTTATAAGAGGTAGAGTGGTGTAAAGGCAATCAGGTAATGATGGAGGGGAGGACTTTGCAATTTTAAATAGATTGTCATAGTAGCTCTCAAGGACAAGATGGTTTAAAGCAGAATTAAGAAGGGAAGGGAAATAAACTGAGAATATCTCAGAGAAAAGATTTTCAGGCAGAAAGCAAGAAAAAAGGGATTGAGACTAGAGGCTACCTGGTGAATTTGAGCAATAGCAAACGATCTGTTTGGCTGGAAGATAGTGATTATAAGAAAAAAGTAAGGGCTTCCCTGGGGGTTCAGGTAAAGAATCTGCCTGCCAATGCAGGAGACACAAGTTCAATCCCTGATCAGGGAAGATCCCCCATTCCTTGAAGCAAATAAGGCTATGCACCAGAACTATTGAACTTGTGCTCTAGAGCCTGGGAGCTGCAACTGCTGAGCCCATGGGCCCCAACTACTGATGCCTGGGCACCCTTGAGCCCATTCTCTGCAACAAGAGAAGCCACCTCAATGAGAAGCCCTTGCACCACAACTAGAGAGTAGACCCCACTTTCCACAGCTAGAGAAAAGCCCACGCAGCAATGGACACCCATCATAGCCAAAAATAAATAAAGAAAATTCTAAAAAAAGAGAGAAATAAAGGATTTCCTTTAACAAAAGATAAAAATAATAGGAAATGAAATCAGAGAAATAAGCAAATAATCTAAAGCTATGCTTCTCAACCCTGACTGCATTTGAGAAGTATTGAAAGAAAGAAACTGAAAATTAGTCACTCAGTCGTGTCCAACTCTTTGCGACCCTATGGACTGTAGCCCATCCGGCTCCTCTGTCCGTGGGATTCTTTAAGCAAGAATATTAGAGTGAGTTGCCGTTTCCTTCTCAGGGGATCTTCCCTACCCAGGGAATGGTCTCACCAGCATTGCAAGCAGTTTCTTTACCTTCTGGGCCACCAGGAAGGCCCTGAGAAGTATTGGGTTGGCCAAAAAGTTCCTTTGGGTTTTTCCATAGCATCTCATGGAAAAACCTGAATGAACTTTTTGCCCATTCCAATACCTAGAGAGCTTCTAAAGCTCTAGATACCACCAATACCATGGCCAATTAACACTGCAGTCACTGGAGGTGCAACCTAGGCATTAACAATTTTAAAGCTCCCTATGTGATTTTTAATATGCAACCAAGTTTGAATGCCATTCAGTTAAGACCTTACAGGGTCATTGTAACGTCACCGGCTTTAAATGAGTGAGATGGGGAACCATTGTGGCACTTAGCAGAGAAGCCTTCCAGGAACTGACTTAATAGAACCACTATGCTTGCTACACTGAGAACAGACAGGAGGGTACTAATGCCCATCCATCAGAGAAGACCAGTTCAGTTCAGTTCAGTTGCTCAATCGTGTCTAACCCCATGGACTGCATCATGCAAGGCTTCCCTGTCCATCACCAACTCCCGGAGTTTACTCAAACTCATGTCCATTGAGTCGGTGTTGCCATCCAACCATCTCATTCTCTGCCATCCCCTTCTCCTCCTGCCTTCAATCTTTCCCAGCATCAGGGTCTTTTCAAATGAGTCAGTTTTTTGCATCATGTGGCCAAAGTATTGGAATTTCAGCTTCAGCATCAGTCCTTCCAATGAATGTTCAAGACTGATCTCCTTTAGGATGGACTAGTTCCATCTCCTTGCAGTCCAAGCGACTCTCATGAGTCTCCTCCAACACCACAGTTCAAAAGCATCAATTCTTTGGTGCTCAGCTTTCTTTATAGTCCAACTCTCACATCCATACTTGACTACTGGAAAAACCATCAGAGAATACCAGTACAATCCTGTAACAAAGCTGTGTTGATTGATACTTACAGAACATGGAAAATGGTTTACCGTGGGGACCCATGGGGCATTTTAGCAGGAGTGTTAGGAGGAACTTGTTACTGGATTTAGACTTGTGTTGTATAATTTGTGGGAGGGTTCAGGAAAGTAGGAATTCCCTCTGGAGAGATCAACAACTAAAAGTACAAATCTAGTAAAAGGCAAGGGTAAAATTCCACCTTGGCTTATCCGCTTATAAAGCTCATGCTATATCTGTGGCAGAACATGTATAGAGCAGATTTCTGAAACACCATTTTAGAAATCAGACCTTAACATTTTTGCTCAAAAGACAATGAGCTCCATTATAAAGAACATATTCTGTGTTTAGTTTTCAGTTTAAAAGGAAAAGCACAGTTCAAGTTTTTCTCATCACGTTTCTTCAGTCAATCATATACATACGTATAAGAAGACTCTATCCATGCTTCTCTTTTCAGAACCATTGATATTCTTCGAGAAAACCATTTTAGTAAGAGAATAAAGCTTTGAGATGACACTTTTAAACAATTTAATTTTATTACCATCTTTAGACTGTTGTGTCTGTGGGTATTTTTAACGGATATGTTTCCTTTTCATTTTAGCTTACTACTGAAATTTTTAGTCATTTGTGAATAACATTCTTATTCTTTACTCTCTTTAAAACTTGAATAAGGTTAACTGAATCTTAGGATAACCATGTCTTAGACTAGCTCCATCTTAAGTAATAATTCAAGATCACAAGGCCTTACCAGAAATATAAACAAAGAGAACTCCCTACCTTTTGTTGAGCAAGAGCAAAGATTCTGCTTCATCACATTTCCATGGAAAAATGTCTAATAACCTCTTGTTTTGTGCTGCTCCATAGAGCAAGAATAAGCCATGCACAGACATGTAATAAACTCATTATGTTCATCTCCCTAACATGAACTTATGAGGAACAATTTTTGAGATGGTAATCACACTGAATGAATAGTAATATAAAGATAGAAAATATGATTTGTAAAAAGGCTTACTATTTTTTTACCCCAATAGTAGGCAGAAATGAATGATGACTTTTTTTAAAAGGGTTAACTTTTTTTTTCTATCCTGTTAGATTTTTATGTGTATCTTCTTTGTATAGGTATTGTATTTCTTTCCTCAGACTAACCTAATGATTTCAGATATTTTGTATTTCTTGAGAAGAGCCCAGTTATCTGTGGAGCTAATGAGCTCAGATTATTTCATTAGCATTTGTAGGTTTTTTTCATTTACCCAAGATATCCTGTTCCTCAGTCACTTCTGAGTCACTTATATTATTATTTTATCCATTTTAAGATGCAAGGCAAGTCTAGTTTTATTAATAGTCTATCAGTATCACATCTTAGTGATGCCTTTTTATGACATGATTTTCTAGGCTTATCTTGCAAGTTAGTTTATTCCTATATCCTATTTCCTTGTTAAAATGATATTTTTGATTATTTGTTGGAATAGTCTTGACCTTTCAGAATTCCGTGTAGGACTTACGGCATTTCTAAGGATTTCTCATCCTTATGGATAAACGAATTAGTAACTCCAGGAGCTCAAGCTTTAGGACAAACCTCAAATCGAAAAACATATTGACGTTAATAATTTGTTGATTTTAAAAGAACACCAAAGCTTCAAATTTAGCGTTTTCTGGTATTTCCATATTTCCTCATTCTTTGCCTTTCCCAAACAAAAATGAAAGACTATTTATAAGTTTGACCGTATTTCAAATTTCTGACTTAGTATCCTTTGAATGTATTTAATAATAGTTGCTGTTTTAGATATATAGAAGCCATTGCCACACCTGTTGACAAAATATTTTAGAAGCTATATAGATACAAAAATTTATTAAATTTAAGTATTGACATAAGATACACAAAGGAGACTGGAAAGTTTTTAAATGAATATTCTATACTATCTATTTATCACATATCAACTTGTACCTTACATATACATTTAAATATACACATAAATTTTCTTTGTTTCTTTCAAAAACAATTTGACATCGGGAAAAATAACTTTTCCCCATTCCACAAATATTATAAAATTCTACCAGAGCATTGTCTGCCCATAATTACTGTATAAATATTTTAATACAGTTGTCCCCCTTCATCAGTGGTTTCCCTTTCTGTGGTTTCAGTTACTTATGGTCACCTATGATCTGAAAATATTAAATGGATAATTCCAGAAATAAACAATTCATAATTTTTGAATTGCATGCTGTTCTGAGTAGCATGATGAAATCTCCCACCATCTTGCACTGTCCTGCCTTGAACATGAACCATCTCTTTGTTCACTGTATCCTGCCCTTAGTATTGTCTTGGTTATCTAGTTGACTATCATGGTATTATAATGCTTTTGTTCAACTAACTCTTAATTTCACTTAATAATGGCCCCAAAACACAAGAGTAGTCATTCTGTTAATTTGGATTATACCAAATGGAAGCTATAAAGTAGTTCCTTTAAGTGAAAAGTTGAAAATTCTTGACTTAATAAAGAAAAATACCTGTATATTGACATTGCTAAGATCTACAGTAAGAAGGAAATACATGAAATTGTGAAGTAGGAAAAAAATTAGTTCTAGTTTACTGTTGCATCTCAAACTACAAAATTTAATAGCCACAGTGCATGATTAATGCTCACCTAATATGACAAAGGAATTAAATTTGTACAGTAAGATATTTTGAGACAGAGAGAGGCCATATTCACATATTTTTATTATAGTATTGTATTTTTTCTATATAGTTATTGCTCTTGCTATACCTAACTGATAAATTAAACTTTATCATCCATATGTGCATGAAAAAAACATACTATATATAGGGTTCGGTACTATCTGACAGTTTCAGGCATTCACTGAGGGTCCTGGAACATATCCCCCATGGCTAAGGGGGGACTACTGAATAAGCTATTATTACATAAAATTTGTTCTAAAGTACTGTTTTTAAAAAGTGGAAATAAAATATTCTAGAACTTCTATTTCTAGTTATGGTAGATTAATTCGGGACACCTTCTGAGAACAACTAGAAACCTAATCAAAAAGATGTTTATAAACCTACTTGAATGCATTGAAGATGTAAAAAGGAAGGGACACATTAAGTGACCAGTGAGAAGAAAGACCTTGATAACTGAACCTGGTGTTTAGTACCACTTTATATGCCAGCATGGAGCTGGTAGTTGAGAATCAGAGTATAGAACTTTAGAAGTCTTGTCAGGCAAGGGAACAAGTTGGAGTCCAGGCTTAGTGTACTAAATATGGATTGGTAAACTTCACAGTTTTGTTTGCAGTGCCTAAAATCTGTATCTAAGAGATCTGTGTGAACTGCAAGGTATGGTTCCTCACAGAGTCTCAAACCCAGTTCCAAATACCCTCAATCTCTTGATGTAATCCTCAAATATTATTTACTCTTCATGCCCACAGAAACAAACATAAATCTTACTGAAGAAAGGTAATATCTTAGGTCCCAAATTATTTTACCTTTTATTATATACAGTGTCAAGCACTTTGACACCAGTCAAATGAGGCCACAGGAAAGAAAAAGCACAATTAAAACTGAAACCAAACAAAAAGCCCTACAGATAAAGCAGTTATCAGACATTGAATTGAAAACAATTATCTTTTATATGCTCCAAGTTAAAAAAAAAAAAGCTGAGAATTTGAGCAGATAATTAGAAGATATAAAAAAGAACTAAATGAAATTTCTAAATTCCAAGAGTAGAATAATCAAAATTAAGAACTCATTGATGGTTTACCAGCATAATATACACAGCTAATGAGATAAGGGAATTAGACTTTAGATCAGGAGAAAAAGTGAAGTAAAATATAATAAAATGATTGAAACTACAAAAAAAGAAAAAAAGCATAGGAGAGCAGTGAGAACTTGTAGTGTTATATATTTGGAGTCCCAGAAAAAGAAAAGAAAATAAAAAACAAGACTGACAGTGTTTATAGAGAGTTTAGCTCAGAGTTTTCAAATTGAAAAGGATACAAAACCGTATTTCAAGAAGCCCTATGGGCATGAAAACAGTAAAAAAGAAAACCATGTGGGGACATCATAGTGAAATTGCTAAAAATCTATAACAAAGTGAAACATTTTTAAAACAGCTAGAAAAGGTATAAATCACTGTCAAAGAATGACTATTAGACTTTTGTAATGGAAACAGTGGAAACCAGAAGAAAATGGAAAGTTATCTCAAATGCTGGGAGAAATCAGCCATCAGTCTCTACTCAGTACATGAGTTTTCTATTGTCAGGTAACTAACTACCACAGACTTAGTTTCTTAAGGCAACTTTTGTTTATTATCTCTTAGTTCTATAGCTTGGAAGTCCATATCCATTGCCTCCCCCCTTAACCACATCCCCCCTCCAGACTAGGACATTTGTTTACAATTGACAAGGTATATATTTAATTTGAGAAGGTTTCATCTGATTATTATGTCTCTGATCAGTTGAGTTTTTAAATGTGTGTAGAAATCTAAATATAAAGAAACAAAGTATACTAACAAGGCATATTTGAATTTTAACAGCATAATCATCTCCTAAGGCTCTTCAAAGATAATGATTTTTATCTGAGAACTACAGAATTGCTACAGTAGTTTCTTAAATTTTACTACTGTTTGAATATTCATTTATTTCCATGGCAATATAGCCCATGATAGTAGGTGATAAAGTTCCCTTTTCAGGGATCTATGTGGGATAGATATTATATAGTAGCAACAACTTATTTTCTTTCTATATGTGCATAACAAAATTCCTGGATCCTATTTTTGGGATTGTCTGAAATAGGAATCAAAAGTATTTGCATTCTTATAGCATCTACATACTGGAATCTATGCATATTTATGGGTTATTTGTATTGGTAGAGATGGCTTTTGAAAATACAAAGAGTTAAATATTCTTAGCATTTGTCCCTAGCTTGTCATATTTATCACTATTGTTTGTCACTTTTGAATAGTACTTAATTTTGCTTTCTAAATTTTATTTGAAAATCTTTATTCTAAGTGTAGCAATTGTGTCTCCATTTTGATGATTTCTATTTGTCTCTATTGAAATATAGTTATCGCTTGCTTATTCAAGTTGATGCAACATTTTCAAAATATTTATTTTTAAATGTATTCATACCTTCTCACTGACTTTTGATAACATTTGAAAGTATTCTATTGGCCATATTTTGAGCCAGAATACCTGATAGAAAACATATTTTTTGAAATCTAGAATTTTAAAAAAATAAAAAATGTTTATTATGTTACTAGTCACCTAACATTCCTTCCCATGTGGAAGGAGCATTTTCAAAATTAAACATAACTTATCATTAGGTAAAATTGCCTTTACCATGTAAAATTTTATAATTTCATTGAGTGATTTACTTTATACTTTTATCTTTTAAATATAGTGCTTACTTTCTAAATTGTTTTTTTTTTTTAAGGAAGATCTATGCAATTTATTACATATCCTTGGATAAAAATATC
Source organism: Okapia johnstoni (assembly GCA_024291935.2). Lineage (NCBI taxonomy): Eukaryota > Metazoa > Chordata > Mammalia > Artiodactyla > Giraffidae > Okapia > Okapia johnstoni. Next base: position 13,182,309 of record CM044324.1, read on the forward strand.
CAGTGGCCAAGGATCCCAGTGTAATAATCATCAGTGGGGCAAATCTTATTTTTCACTGGAGTCTGTAGTAACACCTAAATATCCTCACTAAGCAAATTCAGATCATGCCTTTTTGGTTTATCCCTTTTCCAGTCTAATGACAATTAAAAGTTGCTGTCAACAGTTGCAGAAATAATATTAGAGTAGAAGTCAGAATATTTGATTTCAATCAGTCTCTACAACTTTCTACCTATGTGACCTTGGTTAAGTTAAAAGCTTTCCTAAACCTTCCTTTCTTCCTCTGTAAAACAACAATAATAATACCTTCTCCACATAGCTATTGTGAAAGTTAGATTTACATAAAGCCTACTGTATAGGGTCTGTTCCATTAGGTATTCACTACGTATTAGTTTTAATGCCACACTACTATTATTAAAACTTCCCCTTCTTTCCCTTTTACTTTTTTCTTCTCTTCTTCCTCCTGAATGTCTTTATGGAAGTTAACTGTTTCTCTTCCTTTTTACTTGAAAAGTAGGTCATATTATTTTGCCTTGTGCCTGTTAGGTGATACATTCAGTGCTTTGGGAAATAGGAACTCTACAAGTATCAGAAGTGAACATTAATGTTAAAAATCATGGACCTGGATTTTTCAAGTATTAAATTTTTTAGAAGTAGCTTTTCATGAGTTGGTTTAAAATAATCTGTAGGAACAATGAAACCTTCCAGATAATGTAATAGCAGATAAACTAGCATAAGTATCAGAATAAATTAGACCTTTGCAATTCTGTAAGCAATGTGGCTGAATGATGCTATTTCTTTTTTGTTTTTAAGGTTTTTTTTTTTTTTTTGATGAGGATAGTTTTTAAAAGTCTTTATTGAATTTGTTACAATATTGCTTCTATTTTATGTTTTGTTTTTTTTTTTCACTGTGAGGCATGTGGGATCGTAACTCCCTGACCAGGGATCGAATCTGCATCCCCCTGCATTGTAAGGTGACATCTTAACCACTGGACTGCCAGGGAAGTCCCAGTGCTGTTTCTTAGAAAAATATTTGGAAAATATTCTTAAATTGATGATTCTACCTATCAATTTCCAGTATGAAAAGCACAGTTCTGATTTTTTTTTGGAGGGGATCAGGTAGCATCCTTTTTTTCTTCAAATAAAACTTTACTTAGGGAAATGTGGCAAGGTGATTCCCAATGAGCTCTGTCTATGCTTTTAAACATGTGATCACCTTCAAGAGTCTACTGAAAAGCTGCATTTTTGTTTTTCAGTTACAGAATGTGACTTTGAAACAGATAGCTGTGGTTGGTTTGAAGCAGCCCGTGGTGATGATTTTGAGTGGACCTGGAGCTCTGGGAGTAACCTCTCTGCTGAATTTGAGGGTCAGGCTCCACCTCGGGATCACACTCACAACACATCTCAAGGTAAGATGCCTGCAGAGGTTCTCCGAACCTACACACTTTCCCCAGCTAATGATGATTTGACCTAATGATTAGTCAGCTTAATGATGGTGTGAAAGAGATCACATTCAATAGAAACTTACATCACATTTGGAATTTTGACTGTTTCTGGGATAACGATGCACCTGTGATGCTCTCTCCTGATGGCTGGGAAGAGGCAGAGATGCGGCTCCCAGGCAGCCACGTGATCACCATGATGGACAATTGATACAGTTACAGGTGTTCTGTTTTTCACTTCCAGTAGAGCATTCAATAAATTGCAGGTAATATTCAACACTGTAGTATGAAATAGGCTTTGTGTTAGATTATTTTGTCTAACTGTGGGCTAATGTAAGTGTTCTAAGCATGGTTAAAGGAGGTAAGGCCAAACTGTGATGTTCAGTAGGTCAGGTGTGTTAAATGCCTTTTGAACTTCGATATTTTCTTCTTTAAAAAAACTTTTTGTTTACATAGGGTTGATTTACAATGTTGTGTTAGTTTCAGGTGTACAGCAAAGTGAATCAGTTATACATATATCTGATATGTGTATTTTAAAATATGTATACTTAAACAAACCTTTGTTTTACATTGGAGTATGGCTAATTAATAGTGTTGTGATAGTTTCAGGTGAACAGCAAAAGGACTCAGCCATACATCTACATGTAACCATTCTTCCCCCAAACACCCCTCCCATCCAGGCTGCCACATGACATTGAGCAGAGGTCCCTGTGCTGTATATAGTAGGTCCCTGTTGGCTATCCATTTTAAACATAACAGAGTGTATATGTCTATATCCACTCTTTTTCAGTTTCTTTCCCTATATAGGCTATTACAGAGTATTGAGTAGAGAGTTCCCTGTGCTATGACTTTGATATTTTTAACTTATGATGGGCTTATGAGACATAACTTCATCTTAAGTCAAGGGAGATCTGTACTTCAGTTTACCTTTTGCTCAAGTCTGAGAAGAAAAAGAGAAACAGTAAAGTTCTATGATACTACAACATAGGACAGTGTAGAGTAGGAAATGGCAACCCACTCCCGTGTTCTTGTCTGGGAAATCCCATGGACAGATGAGCCTGGCGGGCTATGGTCCAGGGGATCCCCAAAGAGTGGGACACAGCCAAGCAACTAAACAATAATAGATCAGTTGAATATTATCTATTGTACTTATATTGTCAAAAAAGAAATGCTCCTTTCCGGGTTTTGGGGATGGAGTATAGATATATTTTTGGCTGAATTAATGGAAACTACCTATTGTTTTTGGCATCATCTTGGCCCAGCTCTAGATAATAGTTTAGTACTTACAAAAGTAAGTTTGCTAACAATCATTTCTATTGATTTTTAATTGTTGTATAGTCTTCAGTGTAGGGGTTACAGACAGATGTCTCATTTTAGAATTTAGTAGGTTATGATTTCTTCTTATATTCCAATAGGGCACTTTATGTTCATTCTGAAGAAAAGCAACAGCTTATCACAAATCGCTAAACTCCAGAGCCCAACTTTCAGCCAGACAGGACCTGGATGCACTCTTTCCTTCTGGTAAATATTAAAAACAATGGTCAATTACTCTAGCAGCCTGGCAGTTGCAAGCATAGTCCTGCATATACTCGATACTGTAATTTTTCCTGTAATTTGGCTTTATTTTAAAAATAGCTATTGCATTAGATCCATACATTTAGCATTTTACTCAGGAGCACATTATCAGTATTTATAATGTTCTTTCTTAAAAGGGATTCTTCCTCCAACAGTGGATTATCATTTAATTAATACTGCTTCCTGAGTTCTGGACTGAACTCCTTGATAAAGGTTCCCAGGGTCCTGAGAGTCAGAGTATGCACCTGAGCAGATAAGCTCTTTCAAATGGGTGGCCACAATATTAAATAGAGGCATCTATTGTGATAACTCATTTCTGATTGACTATTGACTGCGTAAAATCACACAATTAGACTTTTACAGAAATCATTTCCATTTCTTGTGTTTGTTCTTTTTCAGGTTTTATAACTATGGCCTATCAGTGGGGGCAGCTGAGTTACAGCTACACATGGAAAATTCCAGTGAATCCACAGTACTCTGGAGAGTATTGTATAACCAGGGTGATCAGTGGTCACAGGCAGTCATTCAGCTTGGACGTCTTACTCAGCCCTTCCATTTGTTGCTACATAAAGTCAGTCTTGGCATTTATGTTGGTGTCTCAGCTATTGATGATATCAGATTTGAAAATTGTATTCTTCCACCCCCCTCGAACAGCTGCAAAGAGACAGATCATTTCTGGTGTCTGCACACTAGGACTTGTGTAAAAAAACTTCAGTTATGCGATCTGGTGGATGATTGTGGTGATTATACTGATGAGGTCAACTGTGGTAAGTATCTTTCTTTCTGGTCCCTCTTACACATTTAAAAAAAATTTATTTAATTGAAAGATAATTGCTTTACAATATTGTGCTGGTGGTGGTGGTTTATTTGCTAAGTCATGTCTGACTCTTTGTGGGCCCATGGGTTTTAGCCCACCAAACTCCTCTGTCCATGGGATTTTCCAGGCAAGAATACTGGAGTGGGTTGCCATTTCCTTCGCCAGGGGATCTTCCTGACCCAGGGAATGTGTATCCTACATTTCAAGCAGATTATTTACTGACTGAGCCACCAGGGAAGCCCCGCGATATTGTGTTGGTTTCTGCCATACACTGACATGAATCAGCCATAGGTATACATTTTGATGGTGGTGATCTTGATCAGTTCATTGCTTTCCTAGTCCATCAAGACAAAGGCCCTAAGCATTGTTCCAAAGTTGAATGAATGTTTTGTGTGATTACTTAGTCAGCCATCAGTATTTATTATGTAGATTTATGAACTAGATACTAGAGATACAGTGATGAGCACAATTACACAGAGTCCCTGACCCCATGGGGCTTACAGTCTCAATGAGGAGATAGATACTATTCACATATTTAAAAAATAAATGTAAAATGACAGGAGCTTTGACAGGACTTACAAATGCTGTGACTTTATATAATTATGGCTTTGGACTTTCTAGAGATGGTGACTTAACTGAGATCTGAAAAATAGTAAGTAAATGAAGATGTGCAAAACCCTGATGCATGACCGCACAGCAGCTGCAAGATACCCAGTATGGCTGGAGCAAGGCATTGAGGGAGAACTAGGATGCAACATAAAGATGGAGATGAAGTGGGAGGCCAGATTATCAGATCTTTGTAGACCATTTTAAGGAAGTTTTTCCCCATATGAAGGTTTTTAAGAAGGAAGGTAATATAATAAAATTGATTTAAAAATTTAAGATTTAAAAATGTCACTGTGGATACAGCGTAATGAGTGAATTAGAGGAAAGTGGATCATATTTACTAGGAGTCTGTAGCAGTAGTTCCCAGGAGAAGGGTTGGCAGCCTCTCTCCAGTAACAGTGGTGGAGATGCAGGGACTAAAGTTTGGGGGAGGGACCTTTAGGAGGGATATTTGATGATGTCTTAGATATAGGGAGCAGAGAGTGAGATGTTAAAGTCCCGAATTTCTGATTTAAATTACAAAAAAGTTGATGATATCTGATGATTGTGTACCTCTTTCAGTTTAATAAATCTGGTTCCTGGTAGCCCCGGATGCATTTGTTTCTGAAAATGAATCACAAGCTAAGAGAGGTTTTTCTTTTTTAATTACCAAAATCTATCAAGGGAAGTTTGCATCTTTCTTTGTCCAGAAATAGCAACCATCCTTAAAATTCAATCTATGTGCCTATTAAATTGGAAGGCTTATCATAAACTTAGGTAGTTAGAATAGGAAACAAAAGGAAAGCCATCAAATACTTGGAACACCATAGGAAACATTACATTGAGAAATTTCCATATAAATCATTGTGGAGAATTTTGCACAGATGTGGTGTTTAGGACAGTCAGGCACATTAAAGTCAGAATTACCATGCAGCTTGTTACACAACTAATACCTTTAGTGTGTACAAATGAAATTGATGATTTCGACCAATGGCTGTTACAAGAAGCATTGCTTGTCCTAAAGTTAATTTATTTTTGCAAATTAAGAAAGCCTTTTCATCTTTTTCACTCACTTCAAATCCCACTCCTTGAAAGATGTTGATCTTTTACTAAAGATAAGCAAATTATCCTTCAAACTTCACAGTTTGAGTAGAATAGGATTTTGGAAGTATGGCTATAATATCAAAATATTTCTTCTGACTAAATATTAATGAAAGGAAACAATAGTGACCATCACTTTCTCTCATACATAGCCTTCCATCTAGATGTAGTAATTTTTTTTAATATTTTTAATTGGATGATAATTTCTTTACAATGTTGTTCTGGTTTCTGCTATACAATACTGTGAATCAGCCATAAGAATATAAATAGACATAGTAATTTTTTTAATGGAGACTTTTTTATTTTATTTTTTTATTTTTTAGCTTTTATTTATATTTTGGCTTTGCCATGTGGCATGTAGGATCTTAGTTCCCTGATCAGGGATCAAACCCGTGCCCCCTACAGTGGAAGTGCAGAGTTTTAATCACTGGACCACCAGGGAAGTCTCTAAATTTAGTACTTTATTAACACAGAATGTATTAGTCATCCAGAAATCAATGCTTTATTTCCTGAAGTATGCTTGGAATGTGGTCTTTCACTTAAGGGTGGAGTTATATGCCTTCCTTTTTGAAATAAAGATTGAGCATGCAGTCAGTCTGAAGACAGGCAATGTGAAAAAATCTGTTGGCTTTAGTGCCAATTTTATGTCAAAAACACAGTTGCTTGACATCCCCCTTCTGCTGCACAGCCCCAAACTGACACTTGCAGAGAACCTGCAGGGCCCAGTTCACGTCACAGCTGCGCTTGATTAGTCACAAGTGAGGAAATTTCAAAGGAAAGCTCATCTCCCATTTGACATTTACTCTCTTGGTTCCCTTCATTAGGTCTAAGCTCCTGTTCTCTAGGTTTCGAGACAGATGATTTGTTCTTGCCTGGCTGCGTTTACTCACATATGCTTTTATTTATTGTTTCAGAATATTGGTTCACCTTTGGCGCCAAGTGCCGTTAGTAAGATGAATAGAGGACAGCTGACATTTGTCTTTCAAAAATATTAACTTATGTAAATGAAGTTAAAATGTGGACTCTTCATTGATTCTAAATCCTGTCCCTTCTACCCAAATAATGTCAAACGTATATTCTATCCCATTTATTCTGAACAAGTACTTGGTGTCAACAGAATTGTCACATCTTGAAAAATGAATACATTCCAATATTATCCTACAAATGTAGGTAGAGTGTTGAGTGGATAGGGACTGACCAATTCTTTAAAAGTACTTTGAGTTCTTCTACTGACTGAAGGGAGTTAAAAGTTTAAAAGCACCAGAGATTTGCCTGGTGGTCCAGTGGCTAAAACTCCATGCTCCCAATGCGGGGAGCTTGGGTTCAATCCCTGGTCAGGGAACTAGGTCCCGAATGCTACAGCTAAGCATTTGCATGCCACAACTAAGACCTGGTGAAGCCAGGTCTTAGATAGATAAATAAATAAATAAAACATTTTAAAGCATCAGCTCAAAGGAGCTACCACCCAGTGAGTAGAAAAGATTACCACTGAGGAGACACAGCTAAGAACTGATGAGGCACACAGCATAAGAGGCGTAGAGGGAGAGGTGAGTGTTTAGGGCATGCTGATAAATTAGTACATGCCAAGGGGAAAGACAGTTGTGGATGAACAGGAAGTTATTTTAATTTGGAAATGGTAAAGCTTGAAAGATAGAGTTTAAGTTGAGATTCAATAACTAAATAGGAAAGGATTTTGAATAGAGAAGAAAAATGATAAGCTACCATTGAAAGATGGTCATTGTGGTACAAAGGAGGGATATTTGGAACTGGGATGGGATGGATCCAGAGAGAAGAATTCGATTTCAGAGTGAAGTCTTGAAAACACCTGCCTCAGAATCATCTTGGGTGCTTATTAAAAATTGGGCTTCCTTCCATACTTTACATAGTGTTTGTATAGGACTTTACCAAAGAGCAAACAACTTTACCATTCACCGCAGGGCATTCCAAAAGATTGAGAACTAGTATGATTCTTGTCAGCTGTGCATGTTAGAACTACCAAGGGAGCTAGTAAAATCTCCTCTCAATTGATGGGTACACAATTTGGACAAATTAAATCAACATATCTGGAGCTGAATTTGAACTTTAATTTTTTTAATGTTCACTGGTGATTGGAACATTCAGCTGAAGTTGAAATCCATGGAGACAGAAGTTTGTAGCAGTGAGCCAGCTGTGGGATAGTGATCATTTCCATAAGGTTGGGATAATGCTACAGGGCAGGGGATGGGTATAAAAAGCATTTGGAAAATAATAGCCAAAGGGATTCCACCTCCATCTATAAAATAGTATTGCTTGATGTATTAGCTAAGATTTACTTTTCTTAAAAGCTTGCTCTAATGGTGCATTATAAAAGATTAGAATGGTTTACCTTGGCAGAAGCAAAGTAGCAACTAGTATTCCCATTCATAGATATTTTGGTCCTTAATGATCTTTTGATTTTATTTAATGCCCATTTCAGTACCTGAACTTCAGTGTAACTTTGAAAATGGAATTTGTAACTGGGAACAAGATACAGAAGATGATTTCGACTGGACCCGGTACCAGGGCCCAACATCAACACTTAATACAGGGCCGATGAAGGATAATACTTTGGGCACAGCTCAAGGACACTATCTGTACATCGAATCATCCGAACCACAGGTTTTCCAGCACCGAGCTGCTCTGCTCAGCCCGATCCTTAACGCCACTGATGCAGAGGGCTGCACCTTCCGCTTGTACTACCACATGTTCGGAAAGCACATTTATAGGCTGGCCGTGTACCAGCGAGTCTGGAACAACACAAGAGGACAGCTGCTGTGGCATATATTTGGGAATCAAGGCCCCATTTGGATACGGAAATCTCTCAACCTTTTCAGCAGGCAGCCTTTTCAGGTATGGACAATGGCTTTCACAAGATATATTCAAAATAGCGTCAGAACGTCTAAGGAATATGAAAGATCTCTATGTTCTTGAATTAAAAGTGAAGTTTGGTCAGTTAGCTTGACACACTCAAAGTCGTTAGGTTGCCTTCCTCCAGTAATGTGTGACTGAAATTTCTACAGGTGGACACATGGCATTGGACACAGCTGTAGGTTCTTCCAATCTAAGTCATTGTTGTGCTGAAATGAAAAACCTGGAGGAAAAAAAAAGGGTTTGGCTCAATCTCTAGTCTTCTGCTTAAAGTTCAGACTCTTAAATTTGTTATTTTGAATCTCTCATTTGACTTCCTCACATTTTGTAGGTAAGGAGCAAAAATCCAGGAAGACAGCACACATTGTTGGAAGAGCTATTCTGGGGCAGAACCCAACTTTGAATCTGGGTTTCCTTCCTCTTGGTGGAATATTCTTTAAATCTTTCCTACCTTCTCCTAAAAGTCAAAGTTTCAATAGCAAGTTCAAATGCTTATGTGCTTTTACCGTTTTGTAAAGGGCTTTGGCATACTTTGTTTGATTCAGCTATTCCCTGAAGTGGGTAAGTCAAAGATCTTTTTTGCCAGTTTTATAGATATGAAGGAAAAAACTCAAGTTGTTTCTGTGCCATGCTTATTCACTCAGTCGTGTCCGACTCTTTGCGAACCCATGGACTGTAGCCTGCCAGGCTCCTTTGTCCATGGGGATTCTCCAGGCAGGAATACTAGAGTGGGTTGCCATGCCCTCCTCCGGGGGATCTTCCCAACCCAGGGATCAAACCCAGGTCTCCCGTATTGTAGGTGAATTCCTTACTGTCCAAGCCACCAGGGAAGCCCAAGAACAGTGGACTGGGTACCCTATCCCTTCTCCAGGTGATCTTCCCAACCCAGGAATCAAGCCAGGGTCTCCTGCGTTGCAGGCGGATTCTTTACCAGCTGAGCTCCTGGCCAGGTAGATGGTGAGCAGAAAAACAGGGACTTGTTCTAGAGCCCACAATGTCTGTTTAATTCATGCTCATTCTGTTTCTTTTTTTTTTCTTTCATAATACATTTTTTTTTACTTCGCTTAAAAAAAGGATTTTACTTGTTTTTGGCTCTGCTGGGTCTTCATTGATGCACAGGCTTTTTTCTAATTGCAGTGAGTGGGAGTTACTCTCTAGTTGAGGTCTGCAGGCTTTTCATTGCACTGGCTTCTCTTATTGCAATGCATGGGCTCCAGGGTGCATGGGCTTCAATTGTTGTAGCACATGGGCTTGGTAGTTGTGGCTCCCAGGCTATAGAGCACAGGCCTGATCGTTGTGGTGCACAGGCTTAGTTGCTTCATGGCATGTGGGATCTTCCCTGATCAGGGATTGAACCTGTGTCTCCTGCATTGGCAGGCAAATTTATTGCCACTGAGCCACCAGGGAAACCCTCATTCTCTTTCTGATGCATCATATAGCCTGTTGTATGTAGGAGTGTTGAATATTTGTTTTTTCCCTCTGGTCAAATAGACATGCATATAATGTATTGGAAGAAACTTCTTACCTATACTGACTAAACCTTTTTTTTTTGGCATATTCTAAACTTCCCAGTTACCCCAGTTGAAAGCACTATCTTTATCTAAATGTCTCAAGTAAAGAGTTTTACAGCCAAGAACTTAGCTCCAGGCCACCTGAGCTTCTAACCATCATAGATGTACATTGTATGTGACTCAGTAGAGAACACATCGCGGTTAGTGTTTTGTCCTGATAGACATAAGCTGACATCACGAAACCTAATCTGCAAGGTGCAGAGTGATATCTTGCTGTCCAGCCCAATGGTAAGATCCATATAATCATGTGAAATGAAATTGAAGAGGGTTTTTTGACTTTCATTTAATAATGGCTCATCCACTTCAAGTTAATTCTTAATGTCTAATCAGATCAGTTGTAATTTGGGCTTAACTAGTATTTAAATGGATAAACTTTCCTTGTGATGTTTACTCAGTAATTGCTTTTCACTTAGAGAACTGAGCTTATGGTTTCTGGAGGGGAATGGATGGGGAGAAGGGATTGTTAGGGAGTTTGGATATACACACTGCTATATTTTAAGTGCATAACCAACAAGGACCTACTGTATAGTACATGGAATTCTGCTCAGTGGATGGGAGGGGAGTTTGGGAGAGAGTGGATACGTGTAGATGTATGGCTGAGTCCCTTTACTGTCCACCTGAAACTATCACAATGGTGTTAATCAGTTATACCCCAGTACAAAATAAAAAGTAAAAAGAAAAAAAAAAGAATTGATTTTCAGGAGAAAATCAGCTTTGCAAGGGAGCAGCTTAAGAGTCAGATGACCGTGGGACTAACCAAAGACTCCTTTGGTTATGAATCTAAAGCATAAATATTGAGGTTTGAAACCCATCCTGGATTACACAGAGTACTCTATTTGATTTTATCCAAGGATTCTTTTTTTTTTAAATGAATTTTAGGCATGAAAAGATGAAATCAGAGATTCTGCATGCTGTGTAGATTAATGGTTTAAGATAATAAGGATTGAGACCATTTTAAGCAATAGGATGTTTGTTCATTGAATGATGGATATACATAGTTTCTGTTCTACTGAGCAAAAGTGACAACAGCCAACATTTTCATTAACTGTGATATTGTAGTGAAATTACCTAGTATCATGCCTAGGAATTAATAGGTACTCACTAAATATTTGGTTAATAGAAAAATTTAAAGGTTTTTCAGGATCATTCATTTAAAATCAAATACATAGGGTAGAACCATATTTCACATCCAGGTATAGGAACAATTTGTCTTATTAATGTCAGTTTAAATTATCTTCCACTGCTTTTATGTGTGGTATGGTCGGTAGAAGCTCAGCAAGTCACTGCATATAAAACTTCAGGTCAACCTTCTACCTAAATTTTATTATGAGATTTTTTAGATTTGATTGATAACTATATATAGTGAATGTATAGTCAAGCTAATTCAAATATCAATGTGCTTCATTCCTGAAAGTTTCCTAATATCCCTTTTTTTAAACTGATTTTTGACTATACTGGGACTTCAGTGCTTTATCCAGGCTTTCTCTAGTTGTGGTGAGCTGGGGCTACGCTTGGTTGCAGTGCATAGGCTTTTCATGGTAGTCCCTTCTCCTGTTGCAGACCACGTGCTCTAGAGTGCACGGCCTTCAGTAATTGCAGCATGTGGGCTCTAGGGCATAAGGGCTTCAGTAGTTGCAGCTTGAGGGCCCTACAGTGCAGGCTTAGTAGTTGCGGCACACAGGCTTGGCTGCTTCGCAGCATGTGCAATCTTTCTGGACCAGGGATCGAACCCATGTCCCCTGCATTGGCAGGTGAATTCTTATCCACTGTGCCACCAGGGAAGTTCCTGATATCCCTTCATAATATCTCCTGGCCCTCACTTCCATCCCTGGACAACCGCTGAACTTTCAGTGTGTATTAACTTAACTCTTCTCAAACTGTTATGTAAGTCAAATAGTATGCCATGTACTTTTTTCTGACATACTTCATTCTGTATAATTATTTTGAGATTCATTTTATTACCAAATATATCAGTACTACACTTCTTTCTATTGTTAAATAGTGTTCCATGACATAGAGCAGTTTTTCCATTCTTCTTGGCAGTGATTCAATATCAGCAGTGTTCACTGATAAGTATTGCAAAAACCTAGTTTAAAGAAACCTATTAATTCTTTGGCACCACAGGAACCAGGACTTACAAGCTTCTGCTCACTTATTCCTAACATGGCCTTGTTTCCTGAAGTATATACTTATATATGAAGTTGGCCCAAGGAGAGGACATAGACTTTCAAAGAAAAAAATTCTCCAAGTGGTATCACATCATTAAAATGTTAAGAAATTAAAAAAAAAAAAAGATTATTTGGCTAGACCTCTTAACACCACAGAACTGTCCGAGTAAATCTGAAAGAGTTCTGTAGTGTTCTGGTAACATCCCTCAGTAATAAAGAGAATTTTCCACTGATGGATTTTGTGAAAAGCTTGAAAAATCTTATTCATAATCATGATTTATTTTTTCATTTGTGGGATATAGCTTTAAATCCTAAATTGTGCATTATTTTTCAGTACTTCTAGGAGAAATGTTTCATAAGTTACATTGTAAATAAAATAGGACCATATTTAATAATGTTAAGTTGATTCCACTTTTCGTGAAATTGTATACAGAAGTGCTACAAGTACAAATTATTTATGCAGCCTCATGTAACATTTTTCTTCCAAGCTTCTAGTGGAGTTGTTAGAATTTACATTGAAAGGTTTGGGATGGAATCTGCTGGCTTGAAGCCTGTATAAGTAGCACTCATAGATTTGTTGCTTACTGAACAGCATACTGAATCTTATTTTACAGTCTTAAGTTTCTCATAGGCTGTCTTCTTCTGCTGAACTCAAATATAACCACAGCTTAGTGTGTCAACTCTTTCTCACATCCCGATCCAAAGTGATGAGCTTGGTTGCCAGTGGGAAAAATGTGCAAGTAAGAAAGGGAGAAGAAAAGGTTAGGTAGAGAATATTACAAGAATGCAAGGGCCAGAAAGGAAGTCTCATTCCTTAATAAATCCATTATTTAAATTCTGCTCTACTTGTTATGACTTCTGTAATACAGTTCAGTTCAGTTGCTCAGTTGTGTCCAACTCTTTGCGACCCCATGAATTGCAGCACGCCAGGCCTCCCTGTCCATCACCAACTCCCGGAGTCTACCCAAACCCATGTCCATTGAGTCAGTGATGCCATCCAACCATCTCATCCTCTGTCGTCCCCTTCTCCTCTTGCCCCCAATCCTTCCCAGCATTAGGGTCTTTTCCAATGAGTCAACGCTTCGCATGAGGTGGCCAAAGTATTGGAGTTTCAGCTTCAACATCAGTCCTTCCAGTGAACACCCAGGACTGATCTCCTTTAGGATGGACTGGTTGGATCTCCTTGCAGTCCAAGGGACTCTCAAGAGTCTTCTCCAACACCACAGTTCAAAAGCATCAATTTTTTGGTGCTCACCTTTCTTCGCCGTCCAACTCTCACATCCATACATGACTACTGGAAAAACCATAGCCTTGACTAGACAGACTTTTGTTGGCAAAGTAATGTCTCTGCTTTTAAATATGCTATCTAGGTTGGCCATAACCTTCCTTCCAAGGAGTAAGTGTCTTTTAATTTCATGGCTGCAATCACCATCTGCAGTGATTTTGGAGCCCACAAAAATAAAGTCTGCCACGGTTTCCACTGTTTCCCCATCTATTTGCCATGAAGTGATGGGACCATATGCCATGATCTTAGTTTTCTGAATGTTGAGCTTTAAGCCAACTTTTTCACTCTACTCTTTCACCTTCATCAAGAGGCTCTTCAGTTCTTCTTCACTTTCTGCCATAAGGGTGGTGTCATCTGCATATCTGAGGTTATTGATATTTCCCCCGGCAATCTTTATTCCAGCTTGTGTTTCATCCAGCCCAGCGTTTCTCATGATGTACTCTGCATATAACTTAAATAAGCAGAGTGACAATATACAGCCTTGACGTACTCCTTTTCCTATTTGGAACCAGTCTGTTGTTCCATGTCCAGTTCTAACTGTTGCCTCCTGACCTGCATACAGGTTTCTCAAGAGACAGGTCAGATGGTCTGGTATTCCCATCTCTTTCAGAATTTTCCACAGTGTATTGTGATCCACACAGTCAAAGGCTTTGGCATAGTCAATAAAGCAGAAATAGATGTTTTTCTGGATCTCTCTTGCTTTTTCGATGATCCAGTGGATATTGGCAATTTGATCTCTGGTTCCTTTGCCTTTTCTAAAACCAGCTTGAATATCTGGAAGTTCACAGTTCACGTATTACTGAAGCCTGGCTTGGAGAATCTTGAGCATTACTTTACTAGCGTGTGAGATGAGTGCAATTGTGCGGTAGTTTGAGCATTCTTTGGCATTGCCTTTCTTTGGGGTTGGGATGAAAACTGACCTTTTCCAGTCCTGTGGCCACTGCTGAGTTTTCCAGATTTGCTGGCATATCGAATGCAGCACTTTCACAGCATCATCTTTCAGGATTTGAAAGAGCTCAACTGGAATTCCATCACCTCCACTAGCTTTGTTCGTAGTAATACAAATATGACATCTAATATTTTTGTATTTTTATTCTGTAATACAAAATGACATCTAATATTTTTGATCCTCTAAAATTACAGTAGAATATTAATGAGTCATTAAACTTTGGAAATATACTTTATATATTTGTAATATATGTGTTATATTTTATGGGTTATTAAGTATTGTCGAATCATAGGAATTAATACATGCTATATAAAGTGAAAGTGTTAGTTGCTCAGTCACGTGTAACCCTTTGCAACCCCAAGGACTGTAGCGATAATAAAAAGAGCAAGTTTGAATGTTTCACTGGGTTGGCCAAAAAGTTTGTTCAGATTTTTCTCTGTGATCTTTTCCGTAACATCTAGTTTGTCTTATCCCGTTTTAGTCTATGCCCTATTTGAAACTTCATGTAACTGTGCTTTGGTTTGTTTGTTTCTTTTTCTCCCTGGGGTTACATATATGAGCCATTCAGTTCCTTTCTAATCATACTTGCAAATCCTTTTATCCTCCCTTCTGGCTAGAGGAGTAGAATGAAGGCAGAAAATGTAGACGCAGTGTAGGGGGTCGCCATGTCTGGTTTGGCCGATTTTGCCACAGCACGGCTATACAGCTGAGGGGCTCTGAGTGGGGTTGAAATCTGTTGTGGGATTTATTTGCCATTTTGGAATTTGTGCAAAAGTGCTGGCTATGCTGCCAGCTGCCTTGCTGGCCTCTTGACAAAGTTTTTTTTTTTAAATTAATTTATTTATTTTTATTTGTTTTGCCATATATTGACATGACTCCACCATGGGTGTACATGTTTTCCCCTCCCAGAACCCCCCTTCCACCTCCTTCCCCATCCCATCCCTCCGGGTCATCCCGGTGCACCAGCCCCGAGCACCCTGTATCATGCATTGAATCTGGACTGGTGATTTGTTTCACATATGATAATTTCCGTGCTTCAATGGCATTCTCCCATATCATCCCACCCTCGCCTTCTCCCGTAGAGTCCATAATACTGTTCTATTTATCTGTGTCTCTTTTGATGTCTCGATACAGGGATTAACTACACTTTTGTGAAACTGCAGTATGAAGAAAAGTGTTTTGGATTATCAGGGCTGAATTATTTTGCTAAAAGCAATACTGTAGGTAGCACACTGGATATGCCTTCTTATTCAGACAGTGTCTGTGTATTTATCTGGACTAACAAAAGCAATAGTTTATTCCCATCTGATGTATTGTTCACGCTCTAGGAATAAACTCTATAAAATGTCTTTCAAGTGTGTTTTTTCTCTGCTGATCCAAGCTCATTTTAATCATGTGTAACATTTCAGATTTGACTTTTCTCTGAAAATGTGTGTGTGTGTGTGTTTAACAATGTAATGTATTGAACGAAATAGTTTTGCTTGTTTTTATTGATGACACATGATTTTGGCTTTTATCTTCAGTAGAAAATCAATGTGTCATAGCGCTCACTAAGAAAAAGGTATGGGACCTCTTTGTAATTCTTTGTGAGATGATTGCTTTATCTTGATTTATGCCTTTAAACTTTTTCTCATTCAGCAGAAAATATCATGGTGATATCTGTGAGAGTAAAGCGATCTATACCAATTTATGCTCTGACTGCAGCCTCCTTCCAGAATTCTTTATGGAACATATCAACTCACAGTAGATTAGGGACACAATGCCTTCTTCTTTCTTAAATACATCAGATTAATGATTTTGGTGCATATCCAAATTTTTATATTGAAAATTTAGTGAAAATGTTCCTTTATAAAATAAAAGGTGATTGAAGATGGTTATTATTCTAGGGTATTCAAGGGCTTCCCAGAATTTTGGAATCTGAAAAGAAACTCAGGATTCTAGGTCTTAGCAAGATCTCACTCTGTCTTATCAGGATTGTCATTTGGAACTTCTGTAGGGCCTGTTCTGAAATTATCTTCAAAACAGCATTATTGACTATGGCCAAACTGAAATCTGATTATAAACTTTTGAAAGATAATTTCTTGGACTAGAATTCAAGAAATCATCTTCCAAGTAACATTTTTTTAAAATTTACTCCAAACTAACATTGTAGTTTACTTTTTGTCATAATCTGTGCTGAAAACAGTGTTTCATTGTTACCATCTTGAACTTTTTATTGAATTCAAAAATGATTAGGCTGTTTTGTGCTTGTATAGAAGAAGTCTTTACATTTTATGATATAAAACTTTCTGCCAAGCTTAGGAAAAGAACACGGATGAATGCGATTCTTTAAAATGTTTAAGGTTCAGTTCAGTTGCACAGTGGTGTCCTATGCTTTGTGACCCCATGGACTGCAGCACGCCAGGCCTTCCTGTCCATCACCAACTCGCGGAGTTTACTCAAACTCATGTCCATTGAGTTGGTGATGCCAACCAACCATCTCATCCACTGTTGTCCCCTTCCCTTCCTTCCTTCAATCATTCCCAGCATCAGGGTCTCTTCAAATGAGTCAGCTCTTCGCCTCAGGTAGCCAAAGTATTGAGTTTCAGCTCCAGCATCAGTTCTTCCAATGAATATTCAGGACTGCTTTCCTTTTGGATGGACTGGTTGGATCTCCTTGCAGTCCAAGGGACTCTCAAGAGTCTTCTCCAACACCACAGTTCAAAAGCATCAATTCTTCAGCACTCAGCTTTCTTCACCGTCCAACTCTCACATCCATACATGACTACTGGAAAAACCGTAGCTTTGACTATATTGACCTTTGTTGGCAAAGTAATGTCGCAGCTTTTTAATATGCTGTCCAGGTTGGTCATAACTTTCCTTCCAAGGAGGAAGAGTCTTTGAATTTCATGGCTGCAGTCACCATCTGCAGTGATTTGGAAGCCCCCAAAATAAAGTCTGTCACTGTTTCTACTGTTTCCCCATCTATTTGCCATGGAGTAATGGGACCAGATACCATGATCTTGATTTTCTGAATGTTGAGTTTTAACCCAACTTTTTCACTCTACTCTTTCACTTTCATCAAGAGGCTCTTTAGTTCTTCTTCACTTTCTGCCATAAGGGTGGTGTCATCTGCATATCTGAGGTTATTGATATTTCTCCTGGCAATCTTGATTCCAGCTTGTGCTTCATCCAGCCCTGCGTTTCTCATGATGTACTCTGCATATAAGTTAAATAAGCAGGGTGACAATATACAGCCTTGACGTACTCCTTTTCCTATTTGGAACCAGTCTGTTGTTCCATGTCCAGTTCTAACTGTTGCTTCCTGACCTGCATACAGGTTTCTCAAGAGACGGGTCAGATGGTCTGGTGTTCCCATCTCTTTCAGAATTTTTCACAGTTTATTGTGATCCACACAGTCAAAGGCTTTGGCATAGTCAATAAAGCAGAAATAGATGTTTTTCTGGAACTCCCTTGCTTTTTCAGTGATCCAACAGATGTTGGCAATTTGATCTTTTGTTCCTCTGCCTTTTCTAAATCCAGCTTGAACATCTGGAAGTTCACAGTTCACATACTGTTGAAGCCTGGCTTGGAGAATTTTAAGCCTTACTTTGCCAGCATGTGAGATGAGTGCAATTGTGTGGTAGTTTGAACAGTCTTTGGCATTGCCTTTCTTTGGGATTGGAGTGAAAACTGACCTTTTCCAGTCCTGTGGCCACTGCTGAGTTTTCCAAATTTGCTGGCATATTGAGTGCAGCACTTTCACAGCATCATCTTTTAGAACTTGAAATAGCTCAACTGGAATTCCTTCACCTCCACTAGCTTTGTTTGTAGTGATGCTTCCTAAGAGGCCCACTTGACTTCACATTCCAGGATGTTTGGCTCTAGGTGAGCGATCACACCATCATGGTTATCTGGGTCATGAAGATCTTTTTTTGTATAGTTCTTCTGTGTATTCTTGTCAACTCTTATTAATATCTTCTGCTTCTGTTAGGTCCATACTGCTTCTGTCCTTTATTGTGCCCATCTTTGCATGAAAAGTTTCCTTGGTATCTCTAATTTTCTTGAAGAGATCTCTAGTCTTTCCCATTCTATTATTTTCCTCTATTTCTTTGCATTGATCACTGAGGAAGGCTTTCTTAACTCACCTGTGATTCTTTGGAACTCTGCATTCAAATGAGTATATCTTTCCTTTTCCCGTTTGCCTTTCACTTTTCTTCTTTTCACAGCTGTTTGTAAGCCCTCCTCAGATAACCATTTTGCCTTTATGCATTGCTTTTTCTTGGGGATCATCTGGATCCCTGCCTCCTGTACAATGTCATGAACCTCTGTCCATAGTTCTTCAGGCACTCTGTTTATCAGATCTAATCCCTTGAATCTATTTCTCACTTCACTTTATAATCATAAGAGATTTGATTTAGGTCATACCTGAATGGTCTAGTGGTTTTCCCTACTTTATTCAATTTAAGTCTGAATTTGGGAATAAGAAGTTTATTATCTGAGCCACAGTCAGCTCCTTGTTTTGTTTTGCTGACTGTATAGAGCTTCTCCATCTTTGGCTGCAAAGAATATAATCAATCTGATTTCGGTGTCGACCATCTAGTGATGTCCATGTGTAGAGTCTTCTCTTGTGTTGTTGGAAGTGGGTGTTTGCTATGACCAGTGTGTTCTCCTGGAAAAACTGTATTAGCCTTTCACCTGCTTCATTCTGTACTCCAAGTCCAAATTTGACAGTTACCCCAGGTATTTCTTGACTTCCTACTTTTGCATTCCAGTCCCCTATAATGAAAAGGACATCTTTTTTGGATGTTAGTTCTAGAAGGTCTTGTAGGTCTTCATAGAACCGTTCAACTTCATCTTCTTCAGCATTAGTGGTCGGGGCATAGACTTGGATTACTGTGATATTGAATGGTTTGCCTTGGAAATGAACAGAGATCATTCTGTCGTTTTTGAGATTGCATCCAAGTACTGCATTTCAGACTCTTTTGTTGACTATAATGGCTACTCCATCTTGAATCCAATTAATGAAATGTTTCAGGTAAAAGATGTTTTTTTATTCCTGAACCAGTCTCCAGCATGATTAAGGTTAACGAATGAAGATGGAGAAAAATCCTAAAAATTATTTGTGTGTGTGTGTGTGTTCCAATAAAACTTTATTTACCAAAACATGCCACAACTAAGACCTGCAGCAGCCAAAAATAAATAAATATTTTTTAAAAATCAAAATTGTTAAAAGGAAAAAAAAGAATCTATAGCCTAGAACTATGGGCAGAACTAAAAATTATTTTTTTAAAAGTAAATGTCAGTCCCCATAACCTCATACTTATGATCTATTGGGCAATTCTCTGATGTACCGGAAGCATTTATTTACACTGAATATCTGGCAAAGGACGTTTCTCTTCCCAGTTTCTCTGTGAGTTGCTGTCTATGGAAATTTTATTTGCATTTGGAAACTTTGAAATTTTCAGGACATTTGAGAGGTTTTTAGAGACTACGTATGATATTTTAAATGACTGTTCTGGAGAATCTGAAATGTGTGTCCTTGTGTATAAATACATCCTTTTCCGTAGAGGCTACTTGCATACTTTGGTGTCTCCAAATTCACACTCTGTGCACATTGATGTATGTGCAAATCCATATAAATATATTTTATATTATTAGCAGACTTACTATGATTTTCATTTGTATGTATCATGAGTATTCTTTAAACTACAGGTCTCCGATTACTGCTTCAATCAGTACAGAGCAGACCTTCACCCACTGTGTTCCTGGTTGTAGCTTCATCTTAATCATAACACAGTCAGAAGCAATTAAAATCCATGAGGAAGTGTCAGAAAAGCTAGGGAGCACCTATCTTAGGATAAGGCTTTAGTTTTCTTTATCAAATACAGTGTGTAACTACTTGTTTTGACCTCTGAGACTCTATATTCCTCCTATCATGTTGCCCCTGGCTTTTGAATCTTTGATTCCATTTTAGGATTTATTCCTACTGCTTTCTTGGCTGCTCTGCTCTCATAAGGAATGACAGCTTCCTCTCTAATTCATGGCTTTATCTTTGCTCGGATAACTGCTAATGATAGAGGTGGGTGTATTACATGTCCTTCTATCTAAGTCAACTTGATGCATTTGGATCTACAGTTAGTAGTGTTATACCTACAATGCAAATTATAGTGCTATACCACTGCCACAATTTACGCAGTGTTAGAGAACTTTGCATTGACTTGGAACTACTAATTGGTGTAAAGTATGAGTTAATTTTAGTTTACATTTTAAGTAGCTCAGATTCAAGAGGTATTTTTTTAGTACAATAAGTTTAACTTGTACTCTGTTATACAGTGATTTCAGGTTATTGAGGAAGATATAATATGGACTTTAGAGTAAAATATGGACTTTAGATTTGCTTGAGTTCAAATCCTGACTATGTCAGTTATTATCTGTGTAGCCTTTGGAGAATCATGTAATCGCTCTGTGCCACATTTTCTTTACCTGTAATCAGGTATAATAATAGTGCTACCTTGTATAGTTTTTTTTTAAATATTACATGTATTAATATATATGTATAAAACCCTTGAAATTTTCCAGGCATACAGTAATTACTCAAACATAGCAATAAGAACAACAACAATAATAATTAATAATAATATATAATAATAATAATAATAAATATAATAGGTGTTATTAAGTTTAAAAGTAAAAATTGAAGGTTGTCACTGAGCTAGAATAAACATCATATGACCTTTATCTCCTTTCTAAATGGTTGAGGAGATAAGCCATTTTCTCGATCTTTGTGCCTGGTTACTCTAAATAAAGGCATTTCTCCCCTCATGGTAGCCAGCACAAACTACCTGATTCTTCTCTTATGTTGTTATATAATGATAAAAGTGAAGTCACTCAATCGTGTCTGACTCTTTGTGACCCCATGGACTATAGCCTACCAGGCTTCTCTGTCCATGGGATTTTCCAGACAAGAATACTGGAGTGGGTTGCCATTCCCTCTCCAGGGGATCTTCCCAACTCAAGAATCGAACCCAGGTCTCACACAGGGCAGGCAGATTCTTTACAGTCTGAGCCACCAAAAGATAAATTATTGAATTATTTCAAAGTTTGCTTATGTTCCACTTAAGTTTGATAACACAGTGCTTCCTTGGGTTCCATTTCATTAATTAGCTTTGGCAAAATTGACTCCTTCCAGGACTGTCATAGCCTCTCAGTGTGGGATTTCACGGTTCCAACTGGTCTCTATTCTAATTATTGCCTAATCTTTGCCTTTCATGCCTCTAGCTTGACTTGCATTATGATGTACAATCTGGATTTATCCTTTGGGTTAGTAGCTTCCATCTGCATCAAAACGGGTTTTTCTTTTCCCCTCAATCTTAACCATATTTATTTTTGCTCCTTACATGACAAAAAATAAAAACAACCCAGCTTTTGTCTGTAATCCCCACATGTGATTCACTTTGTTTTAAATATCTAGATCCAACCTTTACTTTTTTAGTGAAGTATTTTGTATTACACACCCTAAGTAATAAACAAAAAAATGACAATTTTCAAAAGATATTGGCATGATCCTCAGATGATGATGTCCCATAGGATAAAATTGGGCATGCATAAATTAATTTTCATTAAATAGTTACTAATAACTGTACAGAAAACTTTAAGTATTTACGTTAACGTTAGGAATAGGAAACTGAGCTTGATATCTGCTATTATTATTCTTAATGATAATACTATGAATATTTAATAATAATACTATTTTAACTTTATATTATTAAACATTAAGTTTTTTAAAAGTTTTTTGAGGGGAATAGTTGATTTACAATGTTATTTTCAGGTGTACAGCAAAGTGAATCTGTTACACATATATCTGTTTCCACTCTTTTTTAGATTCTTTTCCCATATAGGCTGTTACTAATAAGGACCTATTGTATAGCACAAGGAACCCGACTCAATACTCTGTAGTAGATCCAACCTTTATAGTCAATGTTCACAAAAGTTCCTGATGTACTGTCAGGACTGCCAATGCCCATTGACAGGAGGCCAACCTATATTCATTCTAAAGGTGTGTCATCTGTGGATGCTGTCACAGGGTAGGATGCTGAGCATCTTAGTCAGTCTGAGTTCCAGGAAAGGGGAAAGGATTAGCTTCTCTTTTTTCCTAAGTCCTTCCTACTCCATGTTATATTAGTAATGATTGCTCTTTGCTGCTGCTAAGTCGCTTCAGTCGTGTCCGACTCTGTGCGGCCCCATAGACAGCAGCCCACCAGGCTCCGCCGTCCCTGGGATTCTCCAGGCAAGAACACTGGAGTGGGTTGCCATTTCTTTCTCCAATTCATGAAAAGAAAAGTGAAAGTGAAGTCGCTCAGTCGTGTCCGACTCTTAGCGGCCCCATGGACTGCAGCCTACCAGGCTCCTCTGTCCATGGGATTTTCCAGGCAAGAGTACTGGAGTGGGTCGCCAGTGCCTTCTCCGATGATTGCTCTCTAGAGATTGCTAAACAAAACAAAACAAAAACAAAATATAGCAAAAGACAAATGTTTTAACAGGCTTTGAGCGTTAATATGTAGATTTTAATTTATCTTTTCAGGATCTATCACCTAAGGATGTTGTAGTTTTGATTTGCTGTCCATTTGCTGTCCACACAAAGTTCTGTATGACTTGTTGTTCATGGACACTGTTGTCCACAGACTAAATCTCCCTCAGGATAGAAGGGCTCCTCCTCCAGGTGCTGGGACTGTTGGCAGATAATGCTGCTTAGCTGATTCTCTCTCTAGAAATTACCCTCAAGAGGGTTGACTTGCCAAGAGGATACCTCTCCTTGGAGACTGCCCAAATCTGCAGTCTGGTCCATGCAGAGCCTAAAAGCTCAGTGCTCTTGCCTCCATGTAGGACAGTACTGAAGGGCCATCCCAGTTTCTAGGCTCCCTGTGTGGTTGGCTGAGGCCTCTGTTGTGACTGCATCACAGCTCAACTGCCCCCTCTACTCCGTCCTTCCTTCTCTCACTTCCCTCCAGTTGTTGGTTCCAAGTGAATTCCCCCAGGAACATTTCTGTACCCAAATCTCTGTCTCAGATCTATTTTTACAGAGAATCTGGCATGAGTCCTATTTCCATGAGTTCTGGCTGTTAACCCTGGTTAGTTTTAGCAGCCCAAAGCCGGATCAAGGAATTTCCCCCTTCTGATTTTCCTTCTAGCCTCTCTTTCTGCCAAAGCTTTACCCATGTAGGTAGAAAAGAAACTAGTTAACCATAGCTAATACTTTAACACTCTCTGTGCCTGGTGCTGTATTTTGTATGTTATCTTTTTATAATATCCCCAAACCGCTAAGAAGAGGACTCTGCTCTTACCTGGAGAAAATGAGGGTTGCTAAGGAAATGGTAACCCACTCCAGTGTTCTTGCCTGGAGAATCCCAGGGACGGCGGATCCTGGTGGGCTGCCGTCTATGGGGTCGCACAGAGTCAGACACGACTGAAGCGACTTAGCAGCAGCAGCAGTAAAATATTAACATTAGGAGAAGTAGGGTGAAGGACATAGGGCATTCTTTGTGTTATTTTTGCATCTTTTCTGTAAGTCTAAAATGAAGTCAGAATAGAGGCATTTGAAGACCCTGAGTAGTAGAGCCAGGTTTTCAAGATTTGCAGTGTGGCTCCAGGATTCAAGTTCTTAAATACCAACCTAAATTGCCTTTGAAACAAAAGTTCTCTTGGACTCAAATCACAGCAAAATGACATGATTGTGTGCCTTTTTTGCACAGAGTGAAATGGGATTTTTATCTAGACATAGTTAGCTAAAATATTCTATTATGGATATAAGCTTTATATAAATGATCAGTCTAATATTAGCACTTAGATTATAATGACCTAAAAACAGGGATCTAGTTCTTGTATTATAGTTTTTGCTATATCAGCCATAATCAAAAGCACATATGCAAGCATGAAGATGAATTTCAGTAAATACAGTCCTGTCAGTATCCAAATAAATGAATATGTGACTCCCACCCTTTTCTCTCTCGCCTTTTCAGTGTTGTATAGAATGAAATGGTTCAAGCAGTCTCCCTGCAGTTTTAGTTAGCACCATATCTTTAACACTTTGTCATCCTTAAGCTGATACTTATTTTTCCTCACAGATCCCAGTTCTTTGGATAAAGGGGAATCATTGTGTGTGAATAAGATGATTCTGTTTTAAAAAAAGAAAAAAAAACTTAGCAAGAAACTTAAAAAAAAATTTAGTTAGAAACAAATATTCTTCCTACTTATTTCCAGCATGGTGACCCTTTGTATTTTCAGCACATGTAAATATGAAAAATTGATTATAGTTACTATGAAGCATAATGTAATATAATGAAGAACAAGATTGTGAAGAAAAATGGGAATAACTCAAAAGCTAATTTGCTTCAAATTGAAACTTTGGATTAAAATGAATTAACTTATATTTCATCATGTTTACAAATAATTTATCTTATTTTTTCAGTATATTCCCTTTTCAGGGGTAAAATATCTTTGTATAAGAGCTTTTCCTGTTTGATTACCCAGTTAGTTGTATTCAATTATTTTGAGATGATTTTTATATGGAATTTTATTGTTTTGCTTTTAATAGATACACATAATAGTTATGCTGAGCTTGATATTATGCTGTACAGGTAAAGTAAATGTAATTTTCCAATTTTTATTTTAAAAGTATTGGGCATGACTTCCCTGGTGGTCCAGTGGCTATGACTGTGTGCTCTGAATGGAGGGGGGCCTGGGTCCCATCCCTAGTCATGGAACTAGATCTCACATGCTGCAACTAAGGATCTTGCATGCCACAAGGAAGGTTGAAGATTCCACATGCTGCATGCAAGTAAGACATGGTGCTGCCAAGTAAATAAATAAATACTTTTTTAAAAAAGCACTTGGGAAACAATGTGATAAAATGGAAATAAAATCAAGTCAGGAGCTAGAATACCTGGATTCTAAAGATTAAATTTTCCATTAAGGGATCTAGTGATTTATGGATGTTGCTTAATCTTCTAATTATGTATTTTTTCATCAGAACAGTGAAATGATCTATAAACTATTTCTAATTATAAAATTCTAGAAATTCCATTTTTCATTCACAATTGAACTCCACAATTCTTGTTGCGTGTTATAAGTCACAGAAATCCTTCTTATTAAGAAACTTAAATTTAGTTTTATCATATCTTAAAAAAGTTCAAAGCTCAGTCATGTCCGACTCTTTGTGACCCCACGGACTGTAGCCCACCAGGCTCTCTGTCCATGGGATTTTTCCAGGCAAGAATATTGGAGTGGGTTGCCATTTCCTTCTCCAGGGGATCTTTCTGACCCAGGGATTGAACCCCGGTCTCCTGCACTGCAGGAAGACTCTCTACCATCTGAGCCGCCAGGGAAGCCCATCATACCTTAAAAAGTTTTCCTAAAATTTTATTTTTACCATGAATTTCAATGATTGTTGAGCCCCTAATGCACATTTAAGATCAGAGTTTGTTTTTAATTTCTTTTCAGATAATTCAAATTCTACTGATAGATAGCAACAGGTCTACTGTTGTATATTTTAGAGATGGCCATTTAGTTCCTCTTTTTTTAAAAAATATCAGCAAAATGTGTTGAGAATACTAAAAGTAAATAATTAATTTCCTGAAAGAAATGGAACATAAACAGCAAAATTAACTTGTATGTATAATCTCTCTGTGTAACTTTTAAGTGCTAATTCATGTCTATATTAATTTGTTCACTGATTTTAGGCCCTCCATTGCCTCAGGGACTATGCCACTTGGTGGCAAAACAAATACAAGTAGTGGATGGTCATTGTCCTCATGGAGCTCACATTCTATAGTGAGACAGAGATACTCAACCAAATAATTACAATAAAAATTATTTTTTTTAGAAGAGTGACATCTTGACTAGGAATGGTAGTATCAAGGCAGGAGTTGTATGATTTACATATCTATACAGTATCTATAGGTAACAGCCCGTGTTGGGGCTGAGGGTCATGATTAAGGAGCCACAGAGGCTGATGCAAATATACACAGATGAGAAGCAGCATGCTGGTTGGAAGAACCACCAAGCACTTCTATGATTCATGGTGCATGAAGTTTGAGGCAGAGGAAGGTAGACAGAAGCCAGAGCAAGAAATGACCCTTTTGTCATGGTCACAAATACATACACTGACTGTGAGCTAATGAGCACCATTGAAGGTTTTAATCAGTTTAATGAGCCGATCAAAAGTGGTCCATCACTTTTGGATCACTCCATCCAGAAGTGGTCCACTTTTGGATCACTTTCAGATCCATAACTGTTAGCTGTGGGGAGAACATTTTGATAAAATAATCAATTATATATGTGTGTGTATATATATATGTATATATATATGTATTATGTGTGTATTTGTATATGCATATGTGTGTAGCTTAGGTAGGAGACAGCTAGAGCCTAAGCTGGGAACATGGGCTAATATAGCTGGAATGAAAAAGATTCAATAAATATTTAGAAAGTAATGCTGCTGAGGCTTGCATGTGTGGTGTGAATGATGGGGAATAGTCCAGAATAATTCAAGATTCTGGTGGTAACAACAGTAGGAGCTGTCAGTTGAAATATAGAACAGAGAGCAAAACAGAGGAAATTTTAGGGAGAAAGATGAGTTGTTGGAAGACATTTTAAAACTTTCAGGGCCATCAGAAACTCTGAGGGATATTTCTTTTTGTAAAAAAAAAGTCTCAACTTTAGGTTTGGGGAAAAAAGAAGTCTAAAGTTTAGGGAAATAGGAGTGAAAGGAGGTTTGGGGTAATCAACATATTGGTGGTAGTTGAAAGTATAGAATTGGTTCATGCAGAGAGAATGTTTGAAGTGGGAAAACCAAAGAGTAGGTAAAATTAGGTGACTCATCAATGTGCTTAAGTAGTGCTTAATTAATCTAGATGTTCTTAAAAGGTACATGCCTGCATTTCTTATAAGGCAAAGGAAAATGTTTCTCAGTTCCCACTTAAGATGAAGGGGACCCTATTTTGGATACCTGGGCACCACTTCTCAATCTTTCGGGCACATACTTTATTTTAGCTTCTGCTGTAACAGCCAGTTCTTCATAAACTTCCACTAGGGTTTGAACCACTTTGTTCAGGTGTAATAGGACAATACTTGCCTGGATTGGCCCACAGCTCATGGCTTCTGTTGTTTAGGAGGTGGGATATTCGTTCAGGTGCTGCCCAGGAGTGTGGGAAAGTTCATGCCCTGGGACCCCCTTCATGACCAGTATGGGATGAAGCCCTTCCCTCCTCCCTAATGGACTGGATGTTTCTTAGACCATTCCATTCAGCTCCTCAGAAGGCCCATGAGGTTCCATCACAGTGATAGCCAAGTTGCTAAGTCATCCTTTTAAGCTGCCTTCTTCCTTTTGTATCTCACTCTGCTCCTCCTCCTTTCTTCCTGAGTTAAATTCTCAAAATATTTTACTTTCAATATTAGGGAAGATATTTTGATATTCTATTTATATCTCCAAAATCTAGACTCCTGCCTCTAAAACCACCAAACACATATAAAATGGAAGATTGCTGTACAGAAAATTTGGCTTTATAGATTTCATTGTAATTTTCCCAAATACTTCAAAATCTTATCACATACTTTTACCTTTCCTTTTTGTATGCTTCACCTAAGAGTAGGACTCATCCCAGGTTATATGTAAGAATAGAGTACATGAAATACATTTTGTATTTCAAAATTTATCTAAGACTTTTAAAATTGAAAGGATCTACAAATATTTCTAACACATTTTTTTCCCCAGGTTTGGAACTAAGTTGAGCACAGACTGTTAAACTTTATTTTGATAGAAAGGAAGTAAGTTTCTAAGTTTCTAAAAAAGGCAGCTTTAAAACAGTTCAGTCTAAATTATTTAATATTAAGTGATTTGTTGAGATATTTTTGTATTTTTTTAATTTAAATAAGTACATAGTTAAAAAAATGAAAGATTATGAAAGGACCTTTTAATTGTTATTGATTCTGACAGGCAAAATATTTTTAATCTGTATCAGCCATTTGCAGACTTTTCTTGTTAAGAGCAAGGTGATAAATATTTTAGATGTCATGAGCCATAGCGTTGCTCTCCTGAATACTCAATGGAGTCATGGTAGAATGAAGGCAACTTTTGTTGTTGTTGGACTTCCTTGGTGGCTCAGCAGTAAAGAACCTGCTTGCCAATGCAGGAGACATGGGTTCTATTTCTGGGTCAGGAAGATCCCCTGGAGAAGGAAATGGCAACCCACTCTAGTTTTCTTGCCTGGGAAATCTCATGGACAGAGGAGCCTGGTGGGCTATAGTCCATGGGGTCACAAAGAGTCGGAGGTGACTGAGTGACTAAGTGACAACAAATGGGGTGTTCCAGTTGAGAAAACAAACATTTTTAAGATAAAGCTTCCAATTAAAAGGGGGAAAAAAAACACTTAAGTTATGACTTTGTTGAGTCCTGATCGTTGCAGATAGCCACTATGGAGTTCACAAGATCATTATACACTTTAATATTATAATAGAAGTAGAATTGTTGTTCATCCTTAGATATGTTTATGTCATCCTTAGGTATGATTCTTTGTTTCTCTTATGTTGCCACATTACCAATTTGAGTGTAACTTTTGAATATTTCTGCTCTATGATTTATTTAGGTCTGTTAAAAAGGCTGCATAGTTAGACAGACCGTGCTTTCAGGCTTTTTTGTCTTACCCTGAAGTCAGATCACATTGATTATTAACTGAAAGGTATATTGGAAATTGTGTCAATTCTTCCCAATCATCTCGGTTTAGAAATATATACTAAAAACAAGCTTGGGCCACAACCAGTCTTCTGCTTGCTCAGAAAGGCAGGATGCAGAGTAATGGTTTTCTGATGAGGTGAAAACAAAATAAATGTTTTCAGAAGGATTGACAGAATAGATTGAAAAGAGGTCGCTAACACAAGGATGGAGGAGATGCAAAGAGCATGAAACTGAGGGTTTGACAGAGCAACCTTGCCTTTAACTCTCCGACTCTTATGAATTATATGAAAGTGAATGTCTTATACTTAAATTACACTGAAGGAAGCACATTAATAATCTGTATGTATGACTTTCCATTCTCCTATCTAAAATGTGCCCCAAACAGTCTAGTTTTTAAAAATAATCCTTTAATCCAGGATTTAAAACTTTAGGTGGTATTTTTTTTTTTATTACCACGTGACATCATGCTGTTTGTACATATGATTTTCTACTTTTATTCCTCCACTGATTGCTTCCTCAGGTGTCTTACCTTCCCTTGCTTACTTAGACAATTTCATGTGAAATTAATTTTTAAGAGATTAGTGATAGGTGAAGCTTTGGTTTACATGGGATTGAAAATGAAGTAAGCTCTAGAGCTAATAACTTTTTTAAGGCCATTGTTTACTTGCATTTTCTGTAGAACCAGCAGACGTGAGTATGCAACTCAGACAGCAAGCTGTATGTATGTATAGTTAGAGTTTAACTTCCTTTGGCAGTTATTAAAAAGTTCATCTACCCACCGGAAAAAAAATGTAAACTCGTCATTCTGTATCTTGGTCTCTTTCTAATATGAAAACCTGTGGCCTTGCGTGTGAATTAAGAGCAAGGACAGCTGTCCCTGATTGGTGGCCGCCTGTCTGTACCTCCCACAGAGGCTCTGTGAACTGGGACGATCCAGGACAGAGCAATGAGGGTGGTATCTCAACCAACTTAACTGACTTTTCAGTACATTAGAGTGACTGTTGACTTCTATCAGTAAACTTGCTATGTATGTATATTGCTGATTTATTTCATTGTTCAGCAGAAACTAACATCATAAAGCAATTGTATTCCAATAAAAAGTAGAAGAAAGAAATACATAAAAAAATCCTGAGGACAAGGACTTCCCTAGTGCTCCAGTGGTTCAGATTTTGCCTTCCAATGCAATGGGTACAAGGTTGATCCCTGGTCAGGTAGCTAAGATCCCACATGCCTTGTGGCCATAAAGCAGAAGCAATATTATAACAAATTCAATAAAGACTTAAATCCTGGGGATGAAAAGTAGGTGTAAATTAACTCTACACTAAGTGGGTTCCATATTGTACTAGTTTTAATTTTGTTTCAATATTGACATTTTGCCATTCAAGGAGGCTCACCCTAATGCACTTAAGCTTGAATACTGAGAGCTGAGTATGAGATGCAGTGGTATTTTTAGGTATAGAATGGGTGATAGTAGAGAACTAGAGAAAATAGAATGGATTCTTAGGAAGTAGAAACTTACAGGGCATTTATCAAAATTAAAAATAATTTTTCCTTCAAGGCTTTAGTTGATATGCAGGAGGCTACAAAATACAGCTAGAGATCCTCCAGAGCTCAGGGAAAAGATAGCAAATGTTTGCTTTTGAGCAACAAAATAAGTGTGCATAATGTACATTCTCCTGGTAGCACTGTGTAGACAGAAACTGGTTTAAATGGCATTCGTTTACTGTGTCTTATCTCCGTTATTAGGCAGAATACTTTTCATCTCTGAGGCATTTGTATGTGTGTGTGGTGAAGTGTCTCAGTTATCTTATAAAGAACTTTATTTCTCTGGGAATCCACTTTATTCTTTTAAACACAGAATTTGGGTTGGATTAGTAGTTCCCAAATTTTCTTAATTATCAAAACCATCTGGAGCATTTAAAAAAATACAGGTTCTCTCATGTCAGAAGCTCCAGAGGAGAGTCCTATGAATCTGCACTTTAAATAGAAACCTTTGGTGATTCTGACGGTGAGGCAAGTTTAGGAGATAGTGGATTAAATGATGTCTAAATTGGGTGTTACCATTATTTAATGTCTGAATTTATTTTAAAAATACCTAGAGATGTAAGTGTTACTGTTCATTCAAGTTTATCGCTTAAATGACGTCAAGAGGCCTATTTTCTCTCTTAAGTTGCATTTAGAAAACACCAGCTTGGGATTTTCCTCGTGGTGCCGTGACTAAGACTCCATGCTTCCAAAGCAGCGGACCCAGATTGGATCCCTAGTCAAGCAACTAGATTGTATATGCCACAACTAAGACCCGGCACAAGCAAATAAGTTTAAAAACAAAAAAAGGAAAGGAAATGTGGGCAATGAAGTCTGACATCAAGAGTAACGTGTATAGTTTTAGTTGAAATTAGTTTGGTTTTTCCCTGTAATAGTCAATTCTCAGCACATGCTTATCAGCGTGCGAGTGCTGGGTGTATACAGCTTTGTGTGTCCCTCAGCGAGCCTCATGTCACTCGTCCTTAAAGTCTCCAAGAAGAGAAAGACATTGAAATGCATGCATAACAATATAGTTAAAAATTATGTAACAATATAATTAAAATTAGAAGTTTTTAAAGGAAAATAGCTTCAACTTGAGTGATCAAGGAAGGCTTCTCTGA
This sequence comes from Okapia johnstoni, assembly GCA_024291935.2. Lineage (NCBI taxonomy): Eukaryota > Metazoa > Chordata > Mammalia > Artiodactyla > Giraffidae > Okapia > Okapia johnstoni. The sequence continues at coordinate 13,214,040 of CM044324.1, forward strand.
GGAAGTAATAATCTAAAACTGAGACTTGAAATGGGATTTCTAATTCACAGTCATCACTGGGTGGATATTATGAAATGTGGAACCAGAACAAAGGACAGATGTGTGTTATCATTGGAGCTTAAACTCATGACCTGATTTTTCTCACTTTCTGTCTACATCAGTTTTAAGAAGTACCCACATGGAGGTAGAGGGTAGCTTTGGAGCTTTTTCCTTTCACAAGGAGATTGAGGGGCATGTGTTATTTTTTGTAAAAAAGACATTCTGTAAGTCAAAATAATAAACTGCAGTTCTCCTTTTCCTTTAAATATTATTTTAATAGTATGGAGGATAAAAAATGAGTTTTAATTGAAAAAAAGATAACCTTCAAGAATTTCAGAACTATGCTTCTTCTTAAATGAGAATTTAATTTTGGCACATGTGAACCAGTCACTTAGACAGTATTATGTCACATTCTGTTAAAATTTTATTACATCTTATTGTATCTTTAAAAATAATAAAACCACAGTTTTCTGAACTTTTAAGTCAATAATTCCAAACCTGTATCACTTTTCTCTGATATTGACCAGGATTTTTTCAATTAAATGCTTCTTTGTAACCACCAATCAAATTGGTTCTGTATAAATTCTTAGAACTAGGGAAATTGAGAATTATTTGTCTTCATTCACATAATTGATGAGATGTGTAATGGATTATGGTCTAGATGAGTCCCCAGGGGATGCTGTAATATAGCATGTGAATGTGTCCAGCTTCAAGTAGCAAATTAATTTCAAATTGATCAACATTTATCCCTTTTAAAATCTAGCTAGGCATGTTCCAGAAAAGCACTGTTAAGAATTGGTGGGGAGGAAAAACACTTGCCCAAATTTTGACTCTTCCTGTACATCCAAAATGGTATAGAGAGAAAAGTAGCAGAAATAAGCTTTGTGGCTTGCCAACCCTTTAAAAACTGTGGAAAGCAAATCCAAATAATGTGACCTGAATACTCAGGTTTTTTTTTTTTTTAGGTCTGTCTCTTTCATTCAAGAAGAATAGAAAAAATTTTATCTGAATAAAGAAGCTTGTATGAAGTTTTCAGTGACCTTATTTCTTCAACTCCATTCTTTGCTTCTTGATTTTTAAAAAATATCTACTGTTAATATAGCAGAAGCTTTCATGGGAAAAGATTTTTGTGGGTGGGAAAAGATTTTTGTGTGTGGAAAAAGAGCTGGGCTAACAGCATGTGGATAACCATCTTTGAGAGACTCTAACAAGTTACTCTCATTCAGTTCAGAAGAGTATAAAATGGGGTATAAGAGGAAAGGAGGATGAATTTAGATAAATATTTCAATTTTTACATACATGAAGGGATCATCGTACTTCCACAAATTAAGTATATCAGCAAATTAGCACTGTCCAACTTCCCCATTGGGAGACAGTTCTCCATGCATTAAAAAAAAAAATTTATTTTATATGTGGTATAGCTGACTAATAATGTTATGATACTTTCAGGTGCACAGCAAGCAACTCAGCCATATATAAACATGTATCCATTCTCTCCCAAACTCCCCTCCCACCCAGGCTGCTTCATGCATTTTGTATGTCCTGTGTTGTTCAGCTTCTGAGCAAAGAATCTATTGCATGGAGTTTACCCTTAGACATTTGCTTGTGTTCCACAGTTACTTACCTACCTGTAGCCCATCCCCTTCCTCCCCTCCTGCATCACCTCCTCCTCCTCCTCATCCTTCAGTTGTGCCAGCAGCTTATAGCAGCTAGAATCTCCTAATGTTGGGGTTCTTCTTCTATGATGTAGCCCACCACTCATGTAGAAAAACAACTGGCACTTATCATGTTTCCCTGCAGGAAGTGGGAAAGCAATGGAAGACATTTCTCTGGCTGATGATTTTTGCCATCTCTCTAAGTCAAATCTCTCGTATATTCTCTCAGTCTATGTATATGAAATAGTGACAGGCTAACTTGTTAGCTTGAAAGTAGGGTAAAGTCTCAGACCCTTCATGGTTTCTAACCTAACCAGCATGCACAAGGAATTGCAAACCCTAGTGCCCATAGAAACCAGGCAAGGGATGTGAATTAAGAGAAGTGGTTTGGGTATAAAAGAATTAATGGCAACTGACATTCAGCCTTAGAGTTAGGTGTTATAGGGAGTAATGGGGACTGCAGAAACTGTAGGCAGTATCTTCTTGAGAAATATCCTACCTTAGAAGTATTTGCTGGGACTTCCCTGGTGGTACAATGGTTAAGACTTTGCCTTCCAATGCAGGGAGTGCAGATGCGATCCCTGATTGTGAAGCTCTTGAAAAGTCAAAATATAAAACAGAAGCAATCATGTATTCAATAAAGACTTTTTAAATGGTCCATATCAAGAAAATCTTGTTTTTTTAAAGAAGTATTTGGCAACCTATTCCACTTGAAACAGGCTTCCCTTATAGCTCAGTTGGCAACGAATCCGCCTGCAATACAGGAAACCCCTGTACTATTCCTGGGTTTGGAAGATCTGCAGAAGGGATAGACTACGCACTCCAGTATTTGTATTCTTGGGCTTCCCTTGTGGCTCAGTTGGTAAAGAATCCACCTGCAGTATGGGAGACCTGGGTTCAATCCCTGGGTTGGGAAGATGGCCTGGAGAAGGGAAAGGCTAACCAATCCAATATTCCAGCCTGGAGAATACCATGAACTGTAGAGTCTATGGGGTTGCAAAGAGTCGAATATGACTGAGCCACTTTCACTTTTCCTACTTGAAAGCACTGTTGGGGTTAATATAAGTTCACAAGAACTGAACCGTCACCATTTAGTCTTTTCTGTCATTGATGATGAGAAACACCAGGATGGGGAAGACTGTTTTTTCCTTCTTGGTAACCAGGGGAACAGTTGGCACAATGCCAAAGTAGACTTGCACAGAAAAACTGAATTCTTACCAACCCGTATATTATGAAGCCTGACAAGAAATTATTGTATTTTTTTAGATATGTAAGCTGAGTCGTATGGTAGTTTTAGTTTTTTGAGAAAACTCCATAGTGTCTTCCCTAGTGGCTGTGCCAGCTTACATTCCCACCAACAGTGTAGGAGGGCTTCCCAGGTGGATCAGTGGTTAAGAATCCACATGCCAATGCAGGAGACTTGGGTTCTGTCCCTGGGTTGGGAAGAACCCCTGGAGAAGGAAATTGAAACCCATTCCACTACTCTTACCTGGAAAATCCCATGGACAGAGGGACCTGGTGGGCTGCAGTCCATGCAAAGATTTGGACATGACTGAGCACACGCACACATATAGCAGAGTAGGAGGGCTCCCTTTTCACCACGTCCGAGTCAACATTCATTACTTGTGTTCTTTCTGATAGCTGTTCTGACGAGTGTGAGGTGATATCTCATTATGGTTCTAATTTGCATTCTCCTGAAGCTTAGTGATGTGGAGCATCTTTTCCTATGCATGTTGGCCATCTTCATTTCCTCTTAGTAAAATTCAGCTCTTCTCCCTATGTTTTCCTGATGTTGAGTTGTAGAAGCTGTTTATATATGTTGGATATTAACCCCTTGTAAGTCACATCATTTGCAAAAATCTTCGCCCATTCAGTAGGTTGTCTTTTCATTTTGCTGATGATTTCCTTTGCTGTGCAAAAGCTTTTAAGTTTAACTAGGCCCTATGTGTTTATTTTTTTATTTTATTTTGTTTTAGAAGATAGATTAAAAAAAAATATTGCTGTGATTTTTGTCAAAGAGTGTTCTGCCTATGCTTTCCTCTAGAACTTCTATGGTTTCTGATCTCAGATTTAGGTCTTTAATCCATTTTGAGTTTATTTTTGTATGTAGTGTTAGAGAAGGTTCTGATTTCATTCTTTAACATGTAGCTGTCAATTTTCCCAGAAACACTTACTGAAGAGACTATCTTTTCTCCATCATATATTCTTACCTCCTTTGTCATTCATTAATTTACCATTAAGTGCACAGGTTTATTTCTGCCAAACCATTTTTCATAGTGACTGTATCATTTTGGATTCCCATCATAAATGCATTGGAATTCCAGTTTCTCTACACAGGATTTGTGCTTTTTATAAATTTAAGCAAGAATTTCAAGTCTTTCTGAAGATGAGTTATATTAAAAATTGATGTATTATCCTGGAATTTTGTAATTTTTTTTCCCAATGCAGAGTGTTTAATCTAAGTGACAGGCTGAATCCATTCCATTTTTCCTTTCTTTTGAGTTAATAGAGTATGTGTGTGTGTATATGTACATATGTACATATATATAACTCATATATGAATTAATATGCATATGTTAGGAAATTGAAGGTATTTTGGTAAAAAAAAATAATTAAATTCTGTCTTACATATAAATTATTAGTTTCTATATCATGTAAACACTTTGGTGAATAACTCGGTTTCCTCAATATGGAAAAGAATCTATTCAGACAAGTCTTTAGAAGCTTATTAATATAAGAGTCTTTGGCTATATTAGAGCTAAAATTTCTAATGTAGCTGACAAGGCCACTCCATCTTTATTTTAAGCATGCAACAGCCCATGAGAAGAACAACTTAAAAGGGCTGAATTACTTTATAAAATTTCCAAGCCAGTAATAGTTCTCATGTAAGTAGAATTGGCCTCTGCAGATAATGCAGGTCATTCAGACTGAACTGGAATTTTCAATTGCCTTTTAAGTCATTCAGTAAGGTGCTAATGAAACTTAGGAGCAAAATTTGGCTTCCCTAATGTCCAGAGTGGCAATACTGCCTTGCATGCAATAACATTAGTGTTTTAATATCCTTCCATTTATTCTGGGAAAAACACCAAGAGAGAAAGTGAATTTTCCAGAATAGAGACACTTGGGTTTGCTTTTTCTTGTGAGTAGTTCCTTAGGATAATTTGCAAAGCTTTTTGCAAGACTGAAATAAATACAGGACAGAAGTAGAATTGAACTTTAACATTCGTAACTTTTTCTCAAGATATGATTTATTATCAAGTAGCCTTTTTTAATGTCTGCCTTAATTAAATATTCAAAAGAGGCTGAGACTGCAGTTATATATGCAAATTGACTTTTTTTTAGTATCTCAGCTTGAAATTATTGTTCATTCTTTCTCAAGAATGCTACCATTTACAGGTTAGGAAATTGAAGATATTTCAGTAAAAATTATGGTTAATTTTTGTCTTAGAGCAAGACCCAGCTGTCCTCTGCCATGGATTATTTCTGTGTCTTCCCATTGACAGTGCTTGTAGAAACAATATCAAAATGCTTATTATGTAATATGAAGTAACCCCAATGCAAATACTCCTTGTATAGACAGCATCCACTCACAAATGCTGCTTACCGGGTGTGGACTGTAAATGAGAGAACTTGTAACTTTCACAAATGGCCAGTTCTTGGATTTGTGACTATATAAAGACAACAAAAGGGATGCTTTGGGACACTTGAGCCCACCCACCCACTCGAATGGAGCGATGTGTGGTTATATACCCATATAGTTAGCTTATAGATATTTATATGTACAGTTGTGCTTTTCATAGACTTGAGGTTCTATTATATCAATTTTCTAGTCCTTCTCATGAATAAAGCAAGATAATCATGAGCAGTGTAGCCAAGTTAGTAATGCTTATTTTTATTTATCCTAATTTTTCCTTTTTCTTACATCTTCTGAGCCTCTTGTTACCATGTCCTCTGTTGTATTGCAGTGATATTGATCCAAGGAATGTATTAGTAATTAATTAATGTATAGTTATTAATCAGTCCTTACATCTTTTTCTTATTCACCCAACTGCTGTCTTCATTTTCTATAAAATAAGAGAGATTTTATTACAGTGTGTTCTGTCAAATTCTGACTGCTGGCTTTTTGTTTATTAGAATACATTTGTGTTTCTGTTTTCTTCCCCTGTAATGTTTCTTTTAATTGTGCTGGTGGTGAAAAAAAGGGTGCATTTTATATTTGCAGTGATCCATTTTAAAACAGCAGGAGACTTCCTGTTATTCAGGCAGTGTTGCTGCTAAGTCGCTTCAGTCGTGTCTGACTCTGTGCAACCCCACAGACGGCAGCCCACCAGGCTCCCCCGTCCCTGGGATTCTCCAGACAAGAACACTGGAGTGGGTTGCCATTTCCTTCTCCAATGCATGAAAGTGAAAAGTGAAAGTGAAGTTGCTCAGTCATGTCCGACTCTTAGCGACCCCATGGATTGCAGCCTACCAGGCTCCTCCATCCATGGGATTGTCCAGGCAAGAGTACTGGAGTGGGGTGCCATTGCCTTCTCCGGCAGTGTTAGGTGGACTATATTTGCCTATTAGTTGAGTGCATGAACCTTTTCCAAATTGATTCATTTCCTTAGTGACATATCAGGGAGAAAATTCTAGTAATTCTGAACAAAATCTAGAAAGCTGGTGGAAGATGTCAAGAGGCTTAAGGTCAGTAATTTGACCTTTTAATTATCTACTTTAGGGCATGAATAATGTATGAAACAACTTTTAATGGAGGATAGAATTTGACGAATGAAATAAAATTTCAATTTCCATATATAGCATTTGTGAGGAAAAATGAAACAGAAACATATATTCCTATACTAGTGGAAAAAGGAATGTGTTATTTTGAGTTTGCTTACTGTTCTTCATTACATAGCAGAATTCCTAGTAAGTGTGCAACATATTTGCATGAGTATTAAAATAATTCATCATGATTAATTCTGCTATAGTAAATCTCAGCCCTAATTACAATCTGCCATATACTATCGTGGTTTGTCAGTATTTCATATTTTACTGGAGTTGCAGTGAAATTGCAGCTCGTATAACAGCACCGATGTCATCTGAGTTCACTGTGATTAATGTGGTTCTGAAGGAGATCTAATAACGATTAGCCAGTTTCATAAAGTGTTACAGAATAAGGTCGATGTGAGAAAAATTTTAAAGCTCTTCACAGTGTGCAGTCTAGCAAGTACCTCTGGCAACAAATTGGGTTTCTTGAAGGATGAAGAGATTTAACCTTGGAAACAGATGAGCTACTTGGGCAACACTGGGCCGAGGTTCAGTAATTTGCCTTAAGGCTCAGAGGAAAGCAAGACAAGTCTAGAATCAATGATGGAAAGTTATAAAGAAGTAGATATCAATCTGATACACTGAAATCTCAAAAAAATCAAAATTTTCGCCAGAAACAGAATGGGCTTCATGGATACCATGGGCTTCAGTGGGCTTCAGAATGGGCTCAGTAAGGTGTGGAGCTTCCTATGACTGGAAGTATTTGGTAGAGAGACAAGATGCCTGCTTATGGAGAGTTTTACAAAGTATGATTTTAATGGTTCAGAAGAAGAGATTGTCTTTAGGTAAATTCTGAATTCTTTTTCAACCATGTGGATCCATAAATGAATTTCCCTCACAATATCAACAAATTTCTTATATTGTTCTTAGATTTCGGTGGAGGCTTCAGTGGGAGATGGCTTTACTGGAGACATTGCAATTGATGATTTGTCATTTATGGACTGCACTCTCTACCCTGGTAAGGAAGAGTATTTCAATGTATGAGTGTTCTCAAGCCTGTTTACTTGAATAAAACTGCCAAGGAAAACAATATTTCATTTCCAGAAATATTCCAAAAGTACTCTCACTTCTCTCTATTCTATTAATATATTAACCCTGGAAAAGGTTGCAAATCTTTGCAATTGGTCAAACTCTTTGCAAACATAGTAAAGAGGTTTGAACCAGTTGTGTATATGTCCCATGACATTCAAAGTATTAGGAAAATGTGTCTGAAGTTAAACAGTAATCCTATCATGTTGGGGGGGGGGTGCGGTTATAATAACTGAACTGGTTGCTTTGTAATTACATTGTTTTGGAGACTTTAGTAGCCTTTCAGTTACCTTCAGTGATGTCTTATTCTCAGGCTGCACTTTAAATATTCCTAAGGATTGGTGCCAGCCATTTCCTTTCCAAGTTATAGACTTCTTTCCATTAAAAAACTAATATATTTATTCCAGATTTATATTTCCATCCTCAAACTTCCCCCCGAACTCCAAAAAGAAAGTGAAAGTCACTTAGTCGTGTCCAACTCTTAGAGACGCCATGGACTATACAGTGCATGGAATTCTCCAGGCCAGAATACTGGAGTGGGTAGCCCTTCCCTTCTCCAGGGGATCTTCCCAACCCAAGGATCTAACCCAGGTCTCCCACATTGCAGGTGGATTTTTACCAGCTGAGCTGCCAGGGAAGCCCAAGAATGCTGGAACTCCCGAGTTGGATACTAACCACCTATTCAATATCCAAACTTAGATATAATGAGCGTCTCAAAGATAACTAGGGGAAATAATCTAAAACAAACATGCCCCAAAGGAGACTCATTCCAGCAGTGCATAGTGATCCAGTAGGGTATGTATCAAGTTCTTGGAAGGTGATCTTGGGATTGAGGCTGTAGACTCTTTAATTGCATGACAAGAAGAAGCACAATCTCCTCTTTAGAGTGATCAGACGTTGGGTAGTTTAAAAATCAATTGCATTAATCCATATGGAGAGCACTTTCATATCCTGAACACTTTACATGCAATGGTCCATCAGAATACCTGCCCCTCCCCAGACATAATCAGAGGGCTGAATTCCAGTGCTTTCTGCTGTAGCTACATGTCCCAGCTCCAATTTTCCAGCTCATCATTCTGGCAGGATTAACTATCATCCTCTGTGTAGCAGTTTCCATGGAACTCTGTAAAGTCAAACCCCTCTCTGGAAAGCCAGCAAAGATGAAATCAGAATTCAACAAGTTTGCTTTTATCCCTCAATGTGTAAAAGTAAATTCTTGATGACCCATTGTCCCCTCAATCCTATCATTTTTGCCTGCCTTCTTGTTTCAGTGAATGACAATTTATCTCTAGTTGCTTATTCTTCACCAGCAAATTTGATTACCTACTAGCTACACGTGTATCCAGACTCCACTTCTCATTTCCCTTGCCTCTCTCCTCTTGGTCCAAACCACCAGTGTCTCTATATAGATTTTTGTGATTGCTTTTTAAATGATCTCTCTGCTTCTACCCTTGAAGCATATAATCTCTTCTCACAACAGCAGCCAGAATGATCCTTTTCAAACTTACATAAGCTCGTCACCTTAACCTGAGCCTTGCTATGACATCCATCTCATTCCGAACAAAAGCCAAACTTCTTACAATAACATCCAAGGAATAAAAGACTGGTGCTGTCATATGTGGCTCTGTCTTTACCTTCTATCACTGTGTTTTTTTTTGAAAGCACTTATTTTTTAAAATTTATTTGTTTAGTTTTTGTCTGTGCTGGCTCTTCATTGCTACACACAGACTTTCTCTAGTTGCGGTGAATAGGGGCTACTCTCTAGTTGAGGAGTGCAGCTTCTCACTGCGGTGGCTTCTCTTGTTGTGGGCTCTTGGTGCATTGGCTTCATTAGTTGTGGCACATGGACTTACTTTCCCCACAGCATGTAGGATCCTCCGGGACAAGGAATCAGTCCTGTGTCACCTGCGTTGGTAGGTGATTTCTTAACCACTGAACCACCAGGGAAGTCCTGACCAATGTGCTTCTAATTGACATCCCTCAATGACAAAACCTCCTAGCTGGTCCTTGATTACTCCAACCCCCTTATGCCTCAGGACTTTTATACCTGGTTTCCCCTCTTCCTGGAATGTGCTTCTTCCAGATATCCATTTCACCTCCTCCTTTCTGATCTCTGCTGGAGAATTTATTCTCTAGTAAACCCTTCTCTCAACCTATACTCCACCTCTCTCTCAAACATACACACATCTCTTCTTATGTCTTTGCCTGACATTTTCCATCTCCTGTTTTTCTCCACAACACCTATCACTTTATAGTCAAATTTGATTTTCTCCCATAATAATGTGGCATGAGAACAGGGATTTTATTTTATAACTGCTCTACCTGGTGGTATAAACAGTACCTAGCACATAGTAGTACTCGATAAGCATCTATTGGATAGATGGGTGGATAGTGGAGAGATGTGTATTTTTTTAAGTGCTTATATATTTTAGTTTATCATTACTATTGCTAAAATATTAATTCTGTACTCCATTCAGGTATGACCTAGATCAAATCCCTTATGAGTATACAGTAGAAGTGATAAATAGATTTAAGGGACTAGATCTGATAGACAGAGTTCCTGATGAACTATGGACAGAGGTTCATGACATTGTACAGGAAACAGGGATCAAGACAATCCCCATGGAAAAGAAATGCAAAAAAGCAAAATGGCTGTCTGAGGAGGCCTTACAGATAGCTGGGAAGAGAAAAGAAGTGAAAAGCAAAGGAGAAAAGGAAAGATATTCCCATCTGAGTGCAGAGTTCCAAAGAATAGCAAGGAGAGATAAGAAAGTCTTCCTCAGTGATCAATGCAAAGAAATAGAGGAAAACAACAGATTGGGAAAGACTAGAGATCTCTTCAAGAAAATTGGAGATACCAAGGGAACATTTCATGCAAAGATGGGCTTGATAAAGGACAGAAGTGGTATGGACCTAACAGAAGCAGAAGATATTAAGAAGAGGTGGCAAGAATACACAGAAGAACTGTACGAAAAAGATCTTCATGACCCAGATAATCACAATAGTGTGATCACTCACCTAGAGCCAGACATCCTGGAATGTGAAGTCAAGTGGGCCTTAGAAAGCATCACTACGAACAAAGCTAGTGGAGGTGATGGAATTCCAGTTGAGCTCTTTCAAATCCTGAAAGATGATGCTGTGAAAGTGCTGCACTCGATATGCCAGCAAATCTGGAAAACTCAGCAGTGGCCACAGGACTGGAAAAGGTCAGTTTTCATTCCAGTCCCAAAGAAGGCAATGCCAAAGAATGCTCAAACTACCACACAATTGCACTCATCTCACATGCTAGTAAAGTAATGCTCAAAATTCTCCAAGCCAGGCTTCAGGAATACGTGAACCATGAACTTCCAGATGTTCAAGCTGGTTTTAGAAAAGGCAGAGGAACCAGAGATCAAATTGCCAATATCTGCTGGATCATCGAAAAAGCAAGGGAGTTCCAGAAAAACATCTATTTCTGCTTTATTGACTATGCCAAAGCCTTTGACTGTGTGGATCACAATAAACTGTGGAAAATTCTAAAAGAGATGGGAATACCAGACCATCTGATCTGTCTCTTGATAAACCTGTATGTAGGTCAGGAAGCAGCAGTTAGAACTGGACATGGAACAACAGACTGGTTCCAAATAGGAAAAGGAGTACGTCAAGGCTGTATATTGTCATCCTGCTTATTTAACTTATATGCAGAGTACATCATGAGAAATGCTGGGCTGGAAGAAACACAAGCTGGAATCAAGATTGCCGGGAGAAATATCAATAACTCAGATATGCAGATGACACCACCCGTATAGCAGAAAGTGAAGAAGAACTAAAGAGCCTCTTGATGAAGGTGAAAGAGGAGAGTGAAAAAGTTGGCTTAAAGCTCAACGTTCAGAAAACTAAGATCATGGCATCTGGTCCCATCACTTCATGGGAAATAGATGGGGAAACAGTGGAAACAGTGTCAGACTTTATTTTTTTGGGCTCCAAAATCACTGCTGATGGTGATTGCAGCCATGAAATTAAAAGACGCTTACTCCTTGGAAGGAAGGTTATGGCCAACCTAGATAGCATATTTAAAAGCAGAGACATTACTTTGCCAACGAAAGTCCGTCTAGTCAAGGCTATGATTCTTCCAGTGGTCATGTATGGATGTGAGAGTTGGAGGGTGAAGAAAGCTGAGTGCTGCAGAATTGATGCTTTTGAACTGTGGTGTTGGAGAAGACTCTTGAGAGTCCCTTGGACTGCAAGGAGATCCAATCAATCCATCCTAAAGGAGATCAGTCCTGGGTGTTCATTGGAAGACTGATGTTGAAGCTGAAACTCCAATACTTTGGCCACCTGATGCGAAGAGTTGACTGATTGGAAAAGACCGTGATGCTGGGAAGGATTGGGGGCAGGAGTAGAAGGGGACGACAGAGGATGAGATGGTTGGATGGCATCACCGACTCGATGGACATGGGTTTGGGTAGACTCCGGGAGTTGGCAATGGACAGAGAGGCCTGATATGCTGCAATTCATGGGGTCGCAAAGAGTTGGACACGACTGAGCAACTGAACTGAACTGAAGATACTATGTTATATGTCAGGCTCTGTTGAAAGCCAAATCTCAATGGCATATAACCAGTAGCATTTATTTTTTGCTCTGAAGTGTGTCAGTTGGCATAGAAAAATAACAGCAAATATACACTCTTCTTGCTCATATCCCTGTGTAATTCTATGTTGTTTTAATTGTTTTAGTCACTGAGTTGTGTCTGACTCTTTTGTGACCCCGTGGACTGTAGCCCACCAGGCTCCTCTGTCCTTGGGATTTCCCAGGCAAGAATATTGGAGTGGGTTGCCATTTCCTTCTCCAGGGGATCTTCCTGACCTAAGGATAAAACCTGCATCTTCCTGCACTGGCAGGTGGATGCTTTATCACTGAGCTACCAGGGAAGCCCCATAATTCTGTGTAGTTCCAAACTATATATCTGTTCTGTGTGTCCTGTCATCTGGCACCCAGGCTGATGGACAAAATCCTTGTCTGACATATTCTGTTTTTAAATCAGAGGGTTAGAAAAATAAACCACTCTTAAAGCTTCTATCAGGGCCTTGTGTCTACTCGCTTCTGCTGGTCAGAGCAAGTTAAGATATCAAGCCTAACAATGGGGCATGGCAGTATTCGCTACAGTCAGGGAGCTTGGCAAGGACAGAAAATACAGAAAGTCCTTAAAAGAAAGGGAGCTGTTAAATGGTCATATTCCCTGGTGGTCCAGTGGTTGGATATCTGCCTTCCAGTCAGGGCATGCAGGTTTGATCCTTGGTAGGGGAGCTGGGTTCCCACATGCTGCATTATAACTAAGGCCATGCACCGCAACAATTCTGGGTGTGTGTGTTCTAGAGCCCATGTGCCTCACTAGAGAGAAGTCCGTGGGCCTCAGTGAAGATCCTGTGTGCCGCAACTGAGACCCAACAGTGCCATAAATAAATAAGTAAATCAGTATTAAAAAACACACTTCCTTAAATATTGTCTATCATTCTCCATATCATCTCGTATAATCCTGTAACCTTTTAGAAATCTGGAATAGTCCTTGGTCCATCACAGGTTGAAGAGACCTTGAATGATGAATAGATTGGATGCATTTGTTATCCCAATTTTGTGGAGCAAATTGAGAAGGAGATAGCCAATCTAAGGCTACATAGCTATCAAATGGTAGAATGCGGTCTTCTTTGGATCAGAATGCTCACCACTATCATTATATTGCTCATCAAGTGCATTAACCTCCCAAGGAAGAGAAAGTGATTTCCATTTTAGGGATATGAAAAACGAAACTTGAAGAGTATAGATGACTGGGATGAGAATACACAGTTGAAAGCTGTAATGTGATTTTCACCTAAGGTGTCTGATTTCAGTAGCCAAATCACCTCCCATTCTTAGCTTAGGGAGAATGGCTGTAACCCCAGTGGCGGAAGGGAATAAAGAATTCAGAAAGAGAACCAAGGCATCATGGATACTGTTGCTGCTTTGATTATACTGCTGCGTGTGTTCTGTAGCTGATGTTTCCAAGGTGGAGAGGAAAGAGCTGCCAGAAACAAGGGCAGAGATGTGAAATATCAGTTACACACCATTAGTCCCAATTTTCTGGTTTACATTTTGGAAGAAAAATACGGAATTTTAAAGACTGTCTGAACTGTGTGGTTTTCATGTTGGCTTCATAACAAAAGAAACTTTGGGTTGAAACTGCAGAATCTGATGAAGCCATATGTCTCATAAAGGAAGTTGATGTAATCTTACTATAAGATGAAAATGAAAATTAGGCTTTTAATAAAAATATTGCTTTTGATGATTATCAGTCAGTGTTTCATCATGACATCACATTAGCTGAGATGGGATCAGGGTATGTAGGATCACTTACAGACGTTGATTTGCTGTCAGTATAAACATTATCTGTGGCATGTTCCCTTTCTTGATTAACAAAACAAAACAAATAAAAACTAAAAAAAAAAAACCATAAACTACTGACCTCATGTCCAAAATACAGTTTTGTAACCTGTAATTTTATTTTATACTAAAAATGGCTAAAGTGGAGTAGATTATTTCATTTTTACCCATTTCCTGAAAAGCAAACTCTTTCCACCATATCTCCCTTATTCCTCTTGGATGAACTCAGTTTTCTCTAGCAACCCAGGATTGAAATACCATAGTCATCTTTGGCTTTCCTCTTAAACTTGCTCGCTTGCAGATCCTATTAACTCTCAGCTCCAAAATATTTCTCACATCTGTTCTATTTTTTCCATTACCTCTGCCATGTCCTTGACTCGAATGATTGGGCTTCTTAACTGCAAACCTTTATTACTTTTCCTCAATAATTTTTATGCCATAAGCTTAGTTTCTTTCCACCTAATCCTAGACAATTATTACTTGCTCTTTTAGGTCATTCCTCTCTCATTTTCTAACTTCTAGTTGTTTCTAACCATTTTCAAATCCATTCTCAATTATGGATTGTACTGCCTTTGTTTCAGGACTTTGATGACAGAGATTCTTGTTTTAAATGTAATTCAGGAGGAAAATAGAGAAAGAGCTGTTTAGGCAAGATTAATTACATTTCTAGGGAAAGTAGACAATCTTAACCATGCAATTGAATCATATGATTCTTTGCATCAGTGTGTGATGATGTTGTCTATTCTCAGAGTAGATAATGATGCAGAATGATGGCAAAGTTAAATAGCTTTCCCTTCACCTTGAATTAGACCTTCAGAGTAGATTGTTTTGGAAGAATTGTTGCCAGACATTCAGATTTAAAAATATTATCCCAGAGGAAGTATCTGTTTCGCATTATGCCTTCCATCTTCACTCAGAAAAGCAAGAAGTACATTTCTTTCAGCAGAACACATGCAACAGGAGTTCTCTTTCTTGTGTCCAAGATTATTGGTGAGATAGCTGAGTTATATGGAAGAATAGATCTGTGATGACATGGCATCATGACATACTGTTTGCCAACTGAAAGAAAATTTACTATATACTTTTCTGTTTTTTTATTTGCACTTTTCATTTTGTATTGGAGTATGGCAAATTCACAATGTTTTGGTAGTTTCAGGTGAACAGCAAAGGCACTCAGCCATACATATACATATATCCATTCTTCCCCAAACTCCCCTCCCATCCAGGCTGCCACATAACATTGAGCAGAGTTTCATGTGCTATATAGTAGGTTCTTGTTGGTTATCCACTTTAAATATAGCAGTGTGTACATATCCATCCCAAATGCCAGAACTCTCCCTTCTCCGCATCCTTTCCCCCACCCCTGCCACCAAAAGTTCATTTCCTAAGTCTGTGAGTCTCTGTTTTGTAAGTAAGTTGTTTGCATCATATCTTTTTATATTCCACATATGAGAGATGTCATATGATATTTCTCCTTCTCTGACTTCACTCAATATGACAATCTCTAGGTCCATCTATATTGCTGCAAATAGCATTATTTCATTCTTTTTAATTCTTTTTAATATTCCATTATATACATGTACCATATTTTCTTTATCCATTTCTCTGTAAATGTCTGTAAATCGTAAATAGTTCTGCAATGAACATTGGGGTGCCTGTATCCTTTCAGATCGTGTTTTTCTCTGGATATATCCCCAGGAGTGAGTACTTTTCACCAGTTTAAAGTTTCAGAATTCAGCATGCATATTACATTGATTAGTTACTAGAATTGCTAATTATTAGAGTGAGTATCGGACTTCCCAGGGGGCACAGTTGTAAAGAATTTGCCTGCCGATGCAGGAGAAGCAAGAGATGTAGGTTCGATCTCTGAGTCAGGAAGTTTTCCTGGAGTTGGAAATGGCAACCCATTCCAGTATTCTTGCCTGGAAAGTTCCAAGAGGAGCCTGTGGGATACAGTCCATGGGATTACAGAGTCGGACATGACTGAACATGCATAAGGAAAGAGAATGAACATCGCTATCCAATGTATTCGTATTTTATTTTTCCAAGGAAAGTTGTTACTAAGTCAGGGGCATATCTTGCATCTGATGATACCTTAAGATTGAGAAACCATATTAACTCTTTACAGAATGCTTAGCAACAGTTTTTACCATGTTCCTCTCCTACCCACCGAGTAGTTTTTGCTATTGCTGCCAAACCAGCCAAGTTATGGAATTTTTGACATCTCTCCTCCTTTTAATACCATCTTACCAGCTTTATTTCTGCTTGATCAAGTCTCCCTTCCTTTTACAAAGAGTGATGTTTGTTTCAGTGGCAAAATGTGTGTGTTGTATTGTGTATGCTTTTAAGATATCACAGGCAGCTTTTTACCTTCTAATACTAAGCTGTTTGGTGTGCCCATTACATTTATCTCAGGATAATAAATTTCATGAAAGCATTATGCTTTGGAGAAAATCTGTATTTTGAAAAGAAATACAGATTCTGAAAAAATTTTAAAAGTGCTGGAAATATTTCTTCAAGGCATAAATGAAGAAATTCGAGACTCAGTGATTATAATCTGAAATATTCTTGTTTTAGTGTTCTAGTGTAGTTTTATAAAGTGATTTAGCATATATCCAGGGAAAAGTTTTGTCCAAAGCCTGTGGTCTATGCAACTTAATATTTTTTATTATGTCTCTAGAAAATAAAACTTGACAAATAATTGACTTATTTTAAATTTAAAACTTAAAAATTTTATCATCTTTTATTGAGGGAAATGCTAAATACCCCAAATGGAGAAGACTGCTAAAATACTTAAATTTTATATGGAAAAAGCACATTCCTCCAATTGTTCTTTTGGTGCTCTCAAAGATGCTACATTTAAGATGCATTAATTTTGGTGGAATACAGAGTAATGAGAAAAGGACAAAGAATTTCAAGATTTAAAAAGCCTAGTCAACCTCATGCAAAAATATTAGAATAAATCCAGATGTAAGCTTATGGAAATGAATTAGAAAAACAATAAAAAGGAAGATTATGTTAAAAATAGCCAGAGATGAAAATACAATTACAGAAGAATGGAATTAGGAAGACAGTTGTATATTATTTTCAAAGTTCTGAGAAAAAATGACTGTTAGTCTATAGCAAAGCAAAATTCTTTCAAGAATGAGGGTGAAAAAAGGCACTCAGTATGACATCCACAAACAAATAAAAAAATGAATTTACTGCAGCAGACTCTTACCAAATGAACGACGTAAATGTCAACATTATAAGACAGAATGAGCCAAGCCAAGGGTGAGATGCAAAAGGGAATAGGCAGCAAAGTAAATGACAAACATACAGGTAATTCTTAGCCATGTTAGTGGATGACAAATGTGTGATATGACCAGGATGCTTATACACTCTTGAGGAGTATAGACATTGATGCAGTTACTTTTGAAACTAGTTTGGCATTGTGTGTGTTAGTCACTCAGTAGTGTCTCCTGCGTTGCAGGCAGATTGAGCCACCAGGGAAGCCCCAGTTTGGCATTATCTATTATAATTAAATGCGCATGCTCAGTGACCAAGCAATTCCATACCTAGGTATATCAGGAGAAATGCACAAACAAACAAATCCTCAAACAGGATCAACTCAAGAACCACTGATGGTATAATGGCTACAAAACATATGAAAACATATGTTACATAGTCATATAGTGAGCTATTATATAGCAATCAACCCCTAAATGTATGCGGGAACATACATTAGCTTGGGTGGGTGAATATACAATGTTAAGAAAAAAATTAAGTTGAAGATGATATAAAGAATGAGTCCATTCATCTAAAGTTTGATTCTCAACAAGGTTTTATTTAAAAAGGATCTACTAGTTTGCATTCCCACCAACAGTGTAAGAGGGTTCCCTTTTCTCCACACCCTCTCCAGCATTTATTGCTTGTAGACTTTTGGATAGCAGCCATTCTGACTGGTGTGAAATGGTACCTCATTGTGGTTTTGATTTGCAGTTCTCTAATAATGAGTGATGTTGAGCATCTTTTCATGTGTTTGTTAGCCATCTGTATGTCTTCTTTGGAGAAATGTCTGTGTAGTTCTTTGGCCCATTTTTTGATTGGGTCGTTTGTTTTTATGGAATTGAGCTGCAGGAGTTGCTTGTATATTTTTGAGATTAATTGTTTGTCTGCTGCTTCGTTTGCTATTATTTTCTCCCATTCTGAAGGCTGTCTTTTCACCTTGCTTATAGTTTCCTTTGTTGTGCAAAAGCTTTTAATTTTAATTAGGTCCCATTTGTTTATTTTTGCTTTTATTTCCAATATTCTGGGGGGTGGGTCATGGAGGATCCTGCTGTGATTTATGTCGGAGAGTGTTTTGCCTATGTTTTCCTCTAGGAGTTTTATAGTTTCTGGTCTTACGTTTAGATCTTTAATCCATTTTGAGTTTGTTTTTGTGGATGGGATGGGGAGAGGTGGGAGGGGGGTTCAGGATGGGGAACACATGTAAACCCATGGCTGATTCATGTCAATGTATGACAAAAGCCACTACAATATTGTAAAGTAATTAGCCTCCAACTAAAATAAATAAATTTATTTAAAAAATAAAATAAATAAATAAATAAAATTATTGCTATTTCAAATTGTTCTATAAATAAAATTACATCTATCCAAATTAAAAAAAAAAAGGATCTACATGGTGTTCCATGTATATGGTCACTATTCTAAGAATTTCACAGTGTTAAGTTATTTAGTCACATAATGAGCTAATAAGTTAACACTGTAAGAGCTTATTTGATTTATATGCAAATGAAGAAAATATGAACACAAGTGAAAGCAAAGAAATAAAAAACACAAATTTCAATGTCCTGTGAACCAGGAAAAATTGCTCTGAGGGTCTGGGATCAACAGAGAAACACTGGAGGGTTCAAATCTATTTGTGAATTTTTTTTTCGTAAACTAGAAGGTAAGCATATGGCTTTTATTATCCTTGTAAAAAAGCCTATATTTTATGTTCATTTTTCTACATGTATAATTGCATTTCATGAAAAAAAAGTGAAAGTGTTAGTTGCTCAGTCGTGTCTTAAGTCTTTGTGACCTCATGGCTCCTCTGTCCACAGAATTCTCCAGGCAAGGATACTGGAGTGGGTTGGCACTCCCTTTTCCAGGGGATCTTCCATACTCAGGGATTGAACCCAGGTCCTGCATTGCAGGTGGATTCTTTACTGTCTGAGCCACCAGGAAAGCCCAATACATTTCATAATAAAATATAAAATGATAAGCGAGAAAAGTTTGAGTTGCCCAATAGATTTATGGGTCAAAAAGTGGTCATTTGTGTTAAAAAAATTGAATTTAGATTCTTACCACAGACAATAGAGAACAATAGAGGCCACTTGGAGTAAAGATCTAAATATGAAATGTAAAGCTATCAAAACTTCATGAAAATTATCAAAGACATATTTACAATATTAGAACAGGGAAGATTATTTTTCAGTGAAAATTTAAAGCACAAACCATAAAGGAAATGATTGATATATTAAAGTTAGAATTTTTTTATTCTGAAGGGCAGCCATACAAAATGAAAAAACAAATCTTAGATTAAGAGAGCTTATTTTTCGCATAGATAAATGATTGAGGATTAGTATAGAGAATATGGGATTAATTTAAATTTGTGAATTAATAAGAAAAAGACAATGGATTCAATAGAGAGAAAGAGCAGAGGATATGAATAGTTAAAAACTATAATAAAATACTTGAGTGGCCTAAAAAGTCTCAGTAATTAGGGAAATACAAGTTAGAATATCACAGAATTATTTCAGAACTGTTACTGTGGCAAACATTAAAAAAAAAAATCTCATGATACCACATGTTGGCTAGAATATGAGAAATGCACACATTTCTGGGTGGAAATGGTAAACCACCTTTGAAATCAACTAAAGTTGAATAATTACATATTCTATAACTTTGAAATTTCATTTTAAGATGACTTGTCTTGGAAGTACTCTGGTATGTGTTCACAAAGAGAAATGTACAAACATCCATTGTAGGACTTTATATTCTTCCCTTCCTACTTGAGAAGAGGTATACCAGCTGCAGACTATTCATACAATAAATATTTAATCTGGGTATTCATTTAATTGAATACCCTAAAGCAGTTAAAAATGAATTAATTGATTATGTATCAATAGAGACAAATCTGAAAAGTATGTTTTGAGTAAAAAATGCAAGTTCAAAAAAATATGAATATTATTTATGTAACATTTTCTGACACGTAATAGTATATATTTTATGCAGAAAATGTTTGTTTGAAATAAGGATACAAAAACATGCATTGGAGGAATTCTTACTATATTCAGGATATTAGTTCTTCCTAAGTTGATCTATAGGCTTAATGCAACCCCAATCAAACAGAATCCCAGTAGATTATTTTGTGAATATAGAAAAACTAACTCTAAAGTGTATATCGAGAGGCAAAAGACCCAGAACATCCAATGTAGTATTGAAGGAGAACAAAATTGGAAGACTAACACTACCAACTTCAAGACTTATAAAGCTTCAGTAATCAAGACAGTGTGATAATGGTGAAAGAATAGAGAAATACTGGGTTGGCCAGAAAGGTTGTTTGGGTTTTTCCATTCCATTTTATGGTAAAATCTGAATGAACTTTTTGACCAACCCAGTATTTCATGGCAGTGACAACTTTGGCTTTAAATCCTCTGCAACTAGCATGTATATGATACAGAGATGTTATTAACAAATGCTTATTGAATATCTTACTGTCTAAATTATTTAGCTTGTATAAATTTCTTCTAAATTCTGTAATATCAGAAATTATTATCTTAATTATTTAAATACTTCTGGGTGAATACTTTTGTTTGGGTCTGCTTTGCAGCCTTTGAACTCCAACTATGTGGGGATATCTGAAACAAACATGAGATGTTAGATTCATTGTGAAAGTGGAAGAACAAAGTTCCTTTACATACAGAACTTGAGGGTGTAATCTGACCTTGACTCTGGTTCCTAAGGCCAGCACCTGGGGTTCCTTTGTTTCCTGAAGATCATCCAAGCCCTGCTCTTGAGCCACCCATTTATTCAGTGAGCTCTGAAGAGTTTTCAGTAATTTCCATCTGCACTTTCACTGTTTTTATAATCAGAGATATCCAGAGTTATTTGCCATTACTAAGACCACAAACCCCAATTTATATGCTTACATAAAGAAGTTCAGCAGGTTAGCAAATGATATCAGATATTCCTTATAATGTTGAATGTGAAGCATACTTAGTAAAGTTTATCGTGTGCAATCTTTAAAGAAATGGAAAATCTGCAAAATGATACTTGTCTGTTATTTCAAGGTCATTTGCCTGTGAACCCTCCAACTCCACCAGAAACTACAGTTCCAGTAACACTGCCTCCACACAACTGTACAGACAGTGAATTTGTTTGCAGGTCTGATGGTCAGTGTGTTGAAAATATCCAGAAATGTGATTTTAGATATGACTGCCCTGACCAATCGGATGAATCTTCCTGCGGTATGTGAATTCCTAAATTTTGCATTAAATATAGCCATAAAATAGATAAGAAAACACTAGTGTAATGTCAAGTAGTATTGTAATGTCCTAGTTAGAAGTCTTCAATCTGGTTTAAAGCAGTTTCTTAATATAAAAAGTATTTGTATAGAAAATGATGGAACAATCAGCATACATTCTTCTATCATGTCCAACAAGAGGTAAGTGTTTTTCTTATTTTAGATTCAAAATACTTGTTTTCATGAACTTGATTCCAGGGCTATCATTTACCAGCCCTTTTTAAATTCATCTTCGTTTTGTCTTTATTCTTCAATATCACTAAATGGAAATATTTAGAGAAGAAGTATAATACCCTCAAATGAGATGAATCTGTTCAAATTTTGCCATTGTCAAAATACACATACAAAATGAATACCATGTCAAATGTGCATAGTTAATAAGAAAATCAATCCTAGTACATGTGGACACTTTAGTAGCTACATACTGTTGAAAGATGGTATCCATTTCTTGGCATCTACCAATCTATGACTTTTCAAAAATGGATCTAGGCAAATTATTTAACTTAAAAATGAATGTCTCAGTCAGAGATACAAACTGAGAGGAGGAGAATTAATCTGCATCTGAATAGGCAAAGCACAGGATCAGAAGAAATAAACACTTGTGAATTTTTTCCCTTCCTTGTTCATTATTAAGTATTGATTGTATGTGAATTTACTATAATATTGCTCAAATGTCTTGACAATATTAAAGATTTAGAACATATAGACAGTACAGTGTATAGTGACATTCTAACTTGTCTGTGTCAGCCTCGTCAAGGAATTCTAAAACTTAAAAATATAAATACACATGTAAACTAATCGATGGAGAAGGAAATGGCAACCCACTCCAGTATTCTTGCCTGGAGAATCCCATGGACAAAGGAGCCTGGTGGGCTACAGTCCACGGGGTCACAAAGAGTTGGACACGACTGAGTGACTAACACAAACTAATCGAGGCCAAAAAAACTCATAAAATCAAAGCTGATCCACTCTGTTAATGACATGAGACAGTAATTAACTCAAGTTGGTCAGGAAGATACACTGTGTATCACAGATGTAGGATAATGGAAGATGTTGTGGTATTCAGTCTTCATGGGAAGACAATAGAATCCCTTCTAATCACACATAAGTTATCTTTGTGAAAGTTTACACAAAAGCTAATTAATTACACCTAGTGAGCATTTTTAGTGAATACTGACTTTCTTCTTAGTTCAGCTTAGAAATTTTAGTAATGTCATTGATGACTGGGTGGGATATTTTGTTAAGCTTTGTTAAGTTCTTTAAATGTCCTGAATGAATGCTTACAATTAAATTATCATTTTAAAACCATGAGGATGTTTATTTATTTTGATTAAACATGAATTATTGCCATTTATTTCTGAACAAATTGTATGTCTTGCCTCCTCTATCTCTTTGTAAGATGAACTATTGTGATAAATCTTCCTGTCATCTACAGTCTTACATTTTGTAATTTTTTCGTTGTAATAACACAATATAAGATTTACCCCCTTGATACATTTTTAAGTGTACAATATGGCATTGTTGACTATAGGTACAATATTGTACAGCAGATAGTTTGCCTGAAACTCTGTCCTATAATTTTTAAAAAATCTATACTTTTTAAGGTCTTTTTTAAATTATGTGAAAAACAAGATTCTATTGAATACTTAACCTCTTCACAGAATAATCATATAATCAATATTAATATCAGTGATTAACACACCTGAATGTCATGATTAAAATCATCTTTTTTGATGGAGTGTTTCCTTCTCAAATTTTATGTTAAACTGTGAACCCAAGTTTCTAAATGGTGGTAGTGGTAGTCTATGCCATTATTGTTTATGCCATCTAAAGATACCCATGGCTGATTCATGCTGATGTATGGCAGAAACCATTACAATATTGTAACATAATTATCCTCCAATTAAAAATTGAAAAAACCTGGAGTTTTTTTTTTTTTTTTTTAACATGCCAGGCTTTCTGTTTTATGCACAAAATCTCATTGAATTGAATCTTTAAGAAGTAGAGGATTGAAAGCAGACAGACATATGAACACATGCAGAGAGAAGGGGAGGGGGAAAGGAAGAGAGAGCTTTTGTTTTCACATACAACTTACATATTTTAAAAAAATCACTGGTTTTTTAGTTTTTGATATTGGAATACAGTCATAAGAATATTGAAAACTTTCAAGGAAAGAAATTCAGTATGAAAGCTGTTGAAAATCTTATTGCTTTGAATTTAAGTAACTTGGAATTTAGTTTTCCAGTAATACTGTGACAAAAGAACAGACTATCAGAACTTGGAGGTCATACAAGCAATGTAAGTGTTATGTCAGAAGAGACTGGTGATGCTTAAAGTGCTGCTTTAGGAACTAATTAAAATCTTACTTGTTTATGAAAGCAATTTCTTCAGTATGTGCGTTTATTTCCACATTTCAGTGACTATAGATATTTGAATATAATACACCTAAATTTCTTTAAAACTCTTCAAGTGATTACATAAAGTGTTTGCCTAATTATTTCAGTAATGTTGAAAAGTTTGATTAAAAATTTTAAAAATCTGCTAGTGTAAGAAAGTGCTGATGCAGATGAAAATTGCCATTTATTGATACATTGCTGTGATTAGCTCATCTTGTCTTTTTCCCATTCTCTTCAAGCTATGGACATTTGCAGTTTTGAAAAAGGAAGCCTGTGCAAATGGTACCAGCCAATCTCAGAAAAATTAATTAAAGATTCAAACACATTCAGATGGGGACTTGGTAATGGAACCAGTATTCATCATGGTGAGGAAAATCACAGGCCATCAGTGGATCATACAACGTAAGTGACCACATATTTGGGAAATGTCTCTTAGGAACTGTTTATTAAGCCCTTCCAAAATTTCTGCCTTGCCCCCTGATCCTGTTAGTGCTCTTGTAAAGATGAATGTTTAAGTGAGAGAATAAGTGGACTAAGTATATTCTTTCTTACAAGATTGAAGAAAACATTTAATTTAAAAAGTAGTAAATGCTCTTATAAAATTCATAAAGAGTAAAGTAAGTCATAAAGAGAAAAATATTGTATATTAATGCATATATATGAAATCTTGAAAAATGGTATCATTTTTATTGCTTGCTTAGTTGCTCAGTCACGTAGACTCTTTGCAGCCCTTTGGACCATAGCATGCCAGGCTCCTCTGTCCATAGAATTTTTCAGGCAAGCACACTGGAGTGGGTTGCCATTTCCTCCCCCAGAGGATCTTCCCAACCAAGGAATCGAACCCACATCTCCTGTGTCTCCTGCATTGCAGATGGATTCTTTACTTGCTGAGCCATTGGGGAAGCCCCCCAAAATGGTATAGCTGATCTTATTTGCAAAGCAGAATTAGAGTATGGATACCAGGAAGGTAGAGGGGAGTGGAATGAATCAGGAGATTGAGATTGACATATATACACTATTGATATGATACTATATATAAAATAGATAGCTAATGAAAACCTACTGTATAGCACAGGAAACTCTACTTAGTGCTCCTTGGTGACCTAAATGGGAAAGAAATCCAAAAAAAGAGGGGAGATATGTATGCATATATGTATATATGCTTCCCGGGTGGCACTAGTGGTAAAGAACCCACCTGCCAGTGCAGAAGACATAAGAGATGTGGGTTTGATCCCTGGGTGGGAAAGAGCTCTTGGAGGAAGGCATGGCAACCCTCTCCAGTATTCTTGCCTGGAGAATCTCATGGACAGAGGAGCCTGGTGGGCTACAGTCCATGGGAGCGCAAAGAGTAGGACACACTGAAGTGACTTAGCACACACACACGCACATATATACACATATAGCTGATTCATTTTGCTGTGTGGTAGAAACTAACACAACATTGTAAAGCAACTATAATAAAAATTAACAACATTTTTTTCATTAAAAAATTTAGAAAAAGCATTTCATAGACTGCCTTAAATGTGTACTCAATTTATTATATCTCATGAAGCCCTTGTGTATTAATATTCATTTTTATTGTGTTTCAATATGTTTTGCAACTGTCTGGTGAGGATAAATGACACAATCTCCATTTCCTTGGTCTCTATGCTCTTCTCCAAGTAAACTACTCCTTTACATACAAAAAAGCCATAGAAGCCAGAGAAAAGCATGCATAAGTAAAGAAAAATAATTTGTAATATTGCCCAGGATTCAGAAGGAGTTATACATTTATCCCTTCTCCAAATTTCTTTTCCTCTTTTCTTCCTTTTCAAACTTCTCCTCTATCACTTTGCCCTTTCTCTCTCCTTCCAGTCATTGCTCTTTATCATCGTTTATTTTGGTCTTTTCTTTCAAGTTTCAATAACTCATTCCTTCCCCTGTTTTGTAGTCTGCAAATAATACTCTCTACAAGCTCCCATTTTTCTTCTTTCGTTTTAATGATTTCAAGGAAATGTTACTGAAGACAACAAAGAACTCCCCGTTTATATTACAGAGAATCTTTTCAAAACCTTTATGCCTTTGCATTTCTCCACTGGTAAAGCTTTATTACCTCCAGCTCCTATGGTTGCTGCTTCAAAGAAAACTAAAGGTATATTTGCTGTCCAGTCCATTATTGCCCTGGCCAACTTGACCTTGCACTCAAGAGGATCACTGTACCTTTAGTGTGCAGTGATTTTATTTTCCTGGCTGACTTTTCCACCCTGACTTTTTGAGCTCTTTGTTGTTTGTGTTCCATTAAAATGGTTCCAGTTTTACCATCATTTTATTTAAACATCTGCAACCAAGTTGCCCAAAGTATAGAGAGTAGCAGATATGACTGCTGCTTTGTTTTGATCACATCTGACAATTGGCAAATACGTTTTGTAATTTCAGTATACAAAAGTTTTCTCGGGCTGCTTCTCACATAAAAAAGCATAGGATGATTTCAGAAAGTTTCTGTGGCTCATGCAAAGCTGTGCTTCATTAATAATATATTTTTGTAAAGGAAAAGAGGAGAGTCTCATTTCTAGGTGGTAAAAGTATAAATAGAACTACGATAACATATAAACAGAGTAATATAATCGACTTTTAACTTCTTTATCTCTGCCCCACATCCCTACCACCTCCAGTAGACTGCAAATTCCCTGAGGAATTTCAAGGACTGTGATTCCCATCCATTGCATTATTTTCAAGATTAGTTATATAATGAAACCCTGGTAATTATTTGTTGAGTGAGTTAGTTGATGACTAGTATCAATATATTGATACTTTATAATTAAAGGCTGCAAGGCACAAAGTTAAATATATCCCAAATAGGAATACTTAATCAGATAATGTATAATGGATGAGCACTACATGACAGTGAGTCCTGGAGAAGGGTGTAGTCCCTATGCTTCCATTTCCTCTTGCCTTCCTCTCTGCTTTTTTCTTGTTTTTTTTTTTTCCCTTTTACTTTGTGAAATAGTTCTTATGCATCTTTTATCCTGCTCTCTGGTTTGTAGTAGAACTCCAAGCTTCTCTTATGGCTCAGATGGTAAAGAATCTGCCTGCAATATGGAAGACCTAGGTTTGATCCCTGAACTGGGAAGATCTCCTCGAGCAGGGCATGGCAACCCACTCCAGTATTTTTGCCTGGAGTTCTATGGACAAAAGAGCCTGGTGGGCTATAGACCACAGGGGCTCAAAGAGTCGGACACGACTGAGGAACTAAGCACAGCATATAGCACAAGCTCAGTTTACCCAAATTCTGTTTGGTTTTTTTTTGTTGTTGTTGTTTTATTTTTAAAGAGGAGCTTTTCTATTTAGAAAATATTTTTTTCTCTCTCGGATATCTGGCTCTAGAGATTTAAAGCCAGATTTTTAGACTGTTGTGTCTGAAATAGTTTTCAAGAGCAGTCTTGAAAATACAAAAGCTCTGCACCAATTCTTTCATTCTATGATTTCACCTTAAGGCAAAGACTTCTTCTGGCTTAGGGGGGCTAAGATCATTCATAAGTTAGTACAAAGAAAAACAAGTCACATTACTGTATTTCAAAATATTCTCTCACTTTATATACCTAGTGAAGCAGTAGAATGTCTTTCATGATGGAGTAGGAATTCGTAGGGAGGTTTTCATTGTGTAGTTGAATCTTTGATAAGTCTTACCTTGTGATTTTCATCATGGAAATGAAATGGTGAAGGCTAACTAAGTGAAGTGATATTCCAAGTGATACTCTTCAGTAGTTTGTGTTCCTACTTTAACAGACAAATCTTTATACCTGAAGATCTAAAGTGAACCCTGGGTCTATAATAAGGGTTATATCTGTATTTTACTTTTTTTGTTTGTAGGAGAATAACACCATTCCATACAGCTGTTTCATTCAGCATATGCATATGAATTAGAAATAGTCTTCTCTTCTTCTGGGCTTCTTCTATGTGGCCGTGTTCTTAGCATGGGGCTTGTGAGTAGCTTCTCCCTTCATCCTGCTCAGCAGGGACCAAATAAGGGCACCTGGCGTGATATTTTTTTTCCTAGGATTGAAATCTAAATATTTATTTAAAAATACATATTGTTCTCAATTATAATCTGAAGAAATAATACCGTAAAATCTACTCAATGTAAATATCATTGCAATTTGCAAGTTCTTTTGAGTTTGGAGTTGGGTGAAATGTCCATTTCCTTTAACTTAGGCAGCGAAAGGGAATATTTAGTAGAAAAATTATTTTCTTGGTATTTTGGGAAAAGAACCATGATCTAGTTAAACAATAACAACAACAACAACAACAACACACACACAGCACAGAAGCAAAATGAATTTATATCCATTCATGCTCCAGGAACTACTGTAAAACTTGGAAAAACATGAATCTTAACTGAGAAATGTTTAAAACAATTATTTGCTTACTATTGAATCAAGGTATTTGGATTACCTAGCATCTAAGCTTTGTGGATAATTCATATTAAGTATGAATATGAATATGTAGCTAATTCATATTAAGTTTAGAACATTGATGCTATAGGAGTGTCGTGCATAATTTCTCTGTTTATAATTTTATAAGACCTC
This sequence comes from Okapia johnstoni, assembly GCA_024291935.2. NCBI lineage: Eukaryota > Metazoa > Chordata > Mammalia > Artiodactyla > Giraffidae > Okapia > Okapia johnstoni. The sequence goes on from CM044324.1 coordinate 13,242,478, forward strand.
AGAATCCTGTCCTGTAACCTATATAATCAGTTCAACAACCCAAGTCAATTTTACCATAGTATGTAAATTGGTAAATTGGCTCATAGCTAAGTACCATAAATTTTATGATCATTTTTATCTCACAAGAAAGCCTTTGTTTGATCTAGCTTATTCATTTTTCACAGCTGAAAGCAAGAAGAGCAAAGTTTTGAGCCCTTGGCCCTCAATTCCATTTTATTTGACTGCAGTAAATGCCTGTCTATTGGTTAAATAAGGTCTACTATTAAGATTTTTTAGGAGCCTTAATTCATTCCCTCAAGCCAATTAAGCTCTCTCTATTTATTGTTCATATGGAATTATATCTAGTAGAATACACATGCATATTCTGGGTCAGTGGTGTCTGACTGCTCACAGAAGCTCTAGAGAAGTTTTGCAAAGTATAGATTGAGGACCTCTGATCACATGTTTCTGTGCTTATTAATATTTAAATATGTAATACATTTATTTAAAAGCAGATTCTGACACTTGAATCAGAATCTTGGGACTAGAGGGACTCTGTACTTTTAGTATAACTTCTAGATGGTTCTAAAACCTCATTCTTAGCAGCTGTCTATGGGAGAAAGTGGGGAGGGTATTGCTGAAAGAGGATGGCTTTCTTAGCAACTATTTCCAATTTTGATCAGAGCTGACTCATTTTCCTCTAAATCCAGTGACTAATTAAAAAATTTAGAACAAAATAGTTCAGGAAAAATGAAGCAACAGAAAAACTCAAAGATGATTTTATTTAAAAACAATAAAATGTGTGTGCTATAAAGTACTATTATAATTGAGAAATTCTATGGGAGAAAACTCTACACTGTGTTAATCTAGAAGACATGTAATTTCAAGGCACCCTCTGTGTTGCCTCATTCATGTAAGATACCCAACCTTTTTTCCTCAAATCTTTTCGCCTGTGTGTTTTCTTCTCTACCCCTAATCAAAATGATTCTTGCCTTTCTTTAGGTTCAAACCCAAATGTACTGATTTTATTAACATCTTGACAAAAAAAATGCATATTTTTAAATGCCTTGCATTTTAAGGTTTGCTTACAGATTATTGAGAAGCTGTTTGAGTATGAACCATTTCATTCAAAATGCAGATCAGATAGAATATAATTTCGTGTGTTGCTTGTTTATAAAGCTGGAAGTACTTTTTCTGAAATTTTTCTTTTTATTTCATAGCACTCATCGTTGTCTTTGAGGTGGGAATGAGATATAGTCCACACTGTTGCCAATGGACCTACATTCCTATCTACATTGTGCATTTGTACAGGCTTGACATCATTATAAAGTAAAAGCCACATAAATAATGCAAGCTGTCTCTGTGACATAACTGTGCATACCATAATGTGTCTAAGTACTGGATATAAATGTGGATAAAGGTTTCAGTAAACCCGAAAATATTTTAATGTTTTCTGCTCTACAACAATAACAATTTGCAAACCTTTACTCTCTTAGACATTAAATGCCAGGATCACTGCTTTCTCGGAGTCCTGTCTGGGAAGCCAATATTTTAAAGGCCAATTTAAATGCTTCAGCACTCTCCCAACAAAATTTCTGAAAGATCCAGTTTTATAAATCTAGAATAATGGTAAAATAGTAGGCTTCGGAAACAGTTTGGCTAAAATGAAAATAAAAATGCAAACAGGCAAAATCAAAATTAAACTGTAGTAATTTTCTCTTAACTGTTTTAACACTTGTGGGAAATAGCATTTCTGGCAGTGTTTTCACAGGACTGAATATAAAGCATAATTGCACCTCTAAAAAAATGGCTTTCATTTTAGGTTGACCTTGAGTTAAGCACCTATTCTTTATTTTTGCATACATATCAATAATTTGTTTTAGTTAAGTGAATTAAATCACTTTAATTTTATTTTGGTGTATTTTGACTTGATAATATTTTAAAAAAAATTAACTACACTTGCTCCAAAACATGGAATTTAAGAGAAATCTATGCTGAAAAAACTACTTGTAAACCATTCCTAAAATAATATAAATATAGATTGTCAGGTAGTGTATTTGCTGTACATGGTAAAGTTTTAATAATATATTCATAATATAGCATATGATTTATGATATGTTACCAACGGTCACAGTTTAATAATAAAATAACATTTATATCGTGCTTTATACTTTCAAAATTTTTGAATTCATTTTCATTATATAATTTTTAAATGTGCTTTCCCTTTAGCCACATTGGAGTGAAGTGAAGTCGCTCAGTCGTGTCTTGACTCTTTGCGACCCCATGGACTGTAGCCTCTCAGGCTGCTCCGTCCATGGGATTTTCCAGGCAAGAATACTGGAGTGGGTTGCTATTTCCTTCTCCACATTAAGATGAAATAAATTTATTTGTATTCTAACTTCTGCACAAAATTGTTATAGTTATACAAAATATGGAGGAATAAAATATTTTCTCAAGTAAGGTAAATTAGATTTAATTCTTATGTGAAGAGAACTTAAAAATTTGAACATACTATACCACATACTAACCATTTATATATATATATATCACATATGAATCACATATATATTCAGTTCAGTTCAGTTCAGTCGCTCAGTTGTGTCCGACTTTTTGCAACCCCATGAATTGCAGCACGCCAGGCCTCACTGTCCATCACCAACTCCTGGAGTTTACCCAAACCCATGTCCATCGAGTCAGTGATGCCATCCAACGATCTCATCCTCTGTCGTCCCCTTCTACTCCTGCCCCAATCTTTCCCAGCATTAGGATCTTTTCCAAAGAGTCAACTCTTCACATGACGTGGCCAAAGTATTGGAGTTTCCGCTTCAACATCAGTCCTTCCAATGAACACCCAGGACTGATCTCCTTTAGGATGGATTTATTGGATCTCCTTGCAGTGCAAGGGACTCTCAAGAGTCCTCTCCAACACCACAGTTCAAAAGCATCAATTCTGCGGCACTCAGCTTTCTTCACCGTCCAACTCTCACATCCATACATGACCACTGGAAAAACCATAGCCTTGACTAGACGGACTTTTGTTGGCAGAGTAATATCTCTGCTTTTAAATATGCTATCTAGGTTGGCATAACCTTCCTTCCAAGGAATAAGCGTCTTTTAATTTCATGGCTGCAATCACCATCAGCAGTGATTTTGGAGACCAGAAAAATAAAGTCTGACACTGTTTCCACTGTTTCCCCTTCTATTTCCCATGAAGTGATGGGACCAGATGCCCTGATCTTAGTTTTCTGACTGTTGAGCTTTAAGCCAACCTTTTCACTCTCCTCTCTCACTTTCATCAAGAGGCTCTTCAGTTCTTCTTCACTTTCTGCCATAAGGGTGGTGTCATCTGCATATCTGAGGTTATTGATATTTCTCCTGGCAATCTTGATTCCAGCTTGTGTTTCTTCCAGCCCAGCGTTTCTCATGATGAACTCTGCATATAAGTTAAATAAGCAGGGTGACAATATACAGCCTTGACGTACTCCTTTTCCTATTTGGAACCAGTCTGTTGTTCCATGTCCAGTTCTAACTGTTGCTTCCTGACCTGCATACAGGTTTCTCAAGAGACAGGTCAGATGGTCTGGTATTCCCATCTCTTTCAGAATTTTCCACAGTTTATTGTGATCCACACAGTCAAAGGCTTTGGCATAGTCAATAAAGCAGAAATAGATGTTCTTCTGGAACTCTCTTGCTTTTTCATTGATCCAGCGGATATCGGCAATTTGATCTCTGGTTCCTCTGCCTTTTCTAAAACCAGCTTGAACATCTGGAAGTTCACGGTTCACATATTGCTGAAGCCTGGCTTGAAGAATTTTGAGCATTACTTTACTAGCATGTGAGATGAGTGCAATTGTGCGGTAGTTTGAGCATTCTTTGGCATTGCCTTTCTTTGGGATTGGGATGAAAACTAACCTTTTCCAGTCCTGTGGCCACTGCTGAGTTTTCCAGATTTGCTGGCATATCGAGTGCAGCACTTTCACAGCATCATCTTTTAGGGTTTGAAAGAGCTCAACTGGAATTCCATCACCTCCACTAGCTTTGTTCGTAGTGATGCTTTCTAAGGCCCACTTGACTTCACATTCCAGGATGTCTGGCTCTAGGTGAGTGATCACACCATTGTGATTATCTGGGTCGTGAAGAGCTTTTTTGTACAGTTCTTCTGTGTATTCTTGCCACCTCTTCTTAATATCTTCTGCTTCTGTTAGGTCCATACCACTTCTGTCCTTTATCAAGCCCATCTTTGCATGAAATGTTCCCTTGGTATCTCCAATTTTCTTGAAGAGATCTCTAGTCTTTCCCAATCTGTTGTTTTCCTCTGTTTCTTTGCACTGATCACTGAGGAAGACTTTCTTATCTCTCCTTGCTATTCTTTGGAACTCTGCATTCAGATGGGAATATCTTTTCTTTTCTCCTTTGCTTTTCGCTTCTCTTCTCTTCCCAGCTATATGTAAGGCCTCCTCAGACAGCCATTTTGCTTTTTTGCTTTTCTTTTCTATGGGGATTGTCTTGATCCCTGTCTCCTATACAATGTCATGAACCTCTGTCCATAGTTCATCAGGAACTCTGTCTATGAGATCTAGTCCCTTAAATCTATTTGTCACTTCTGCTGTATACTCATAAGGGATTTGATCTAGGTCATACCTGAATGGACTAGTGGTTTTCTCTACTTTCTTCAATTTAAGTCTGAATTTGGCAATAAGCAGTTCATGATCTGAGCCACAGTCTGCTCCCAGTCTTGTTTTTGCTAACTGTATAGAGCTTCTCTATCTTTGGCTGCAAAGAATATAATCAATCTGATTTCTGTGTTGACCATCTGGTGATGTCCACATGTAGAGTCTTCTCTTGTGTCGTTGGAAGAGGGTGTTTGCTATGACCAGTGCGTTCTCTTGTCAAAACTCTATTAGCCTTTGTCCTGCTTCATTCTGTACTCCAAGGCCAGATTTGCCTATTATGCCAGGTGTTTCCTGACTTCCCTACTTTTGCATTCCAGTCCCCTATAATGTAAAGGACATCTTTTTTGGGTGTAGGTCTTCATAGAACCGTTCAACTTCAGCTTCTTCAGCATTACTGTTCGGGGCATAGACTTGGATTACTGTGATGTTGAATGGTTTGCCTTGGAAACGAACAGAGATCATTCTGTTGTTTTTAAGATTGCGTCCAAGTATTGCATTTCAGACTCTTCTGTTGACCATGATGGCTACTCCATTTCTTCTAAGGGATTCCTGCCCACAGTAGTAGATATAATGGTCATCTGAGTTAAATTCACCCATTCCAGTCCATCTTAGTTCGCTGATTCCTAGAATGTCGATGTTCACTCTTGCCATCTCCTGTTTGACCACTTCCAATTTGCCTTGATTCATGGACCTAACATTCCATGTTCTTGTGCAATATTGCTCTTTACAGCATCAGACTTTGCTTCTATCACCAGTCCCATCCACAGCTGGGTATTGTTTTTGCTTTGTCTCCATCCCATCATTCTTTCTGGAGTTATTTCTCCACTGATCTCCAGTAGCATATTGGGCACCTACTGACCTGGGGAGTTCATCTTTCAGTGTCCTATCTTTTTGCCTTTTCATACTGTTCATGGGGTTCTCAAGGCGAGAATACTGAAGTGGTTTGCCATGCTCTTCTCCAGTGGACCACATTCTGTCAGACCTCTCCACCATGACCCATCCGTCTTGGGTGGCCCCACATGGCATGGCTTAGTTTCATTGAGATAGACAAGGCTGTGGTCCATGTGATCAGATAAGCTAGTTTTCTGTAATTTTAGTTCAGTGTGTCTGCCCTCTGATTCTCTCTCACAACACCTACTGTCTTACTTCAGTTTATCTTACCTTGGACGTGGGGTATCTCTTCACAGCTGCTCCAGCAAAGTGCAGCCGTTGCTCCTCACCTTGGACAAGGGGTATCTACTCAAGATGGCCCCTCCTGACCTTGAATGTGGAGTAACTCCTCTCGGCCCTCTGTGCCCACGCAGCCGCTGCTCTTTGGGCCTGGCCTAGCTCCTCTCGCCACCGCCCTGGACCCCTGGCTCGGCCTAGCTCCTCTCAGCCGCTGCCCCTGGCCCCCCCGCCTGGCCGAGCTCCGCCCCCGGCCCCCGGCCTGGCCTAGCTCCTCTCGGCCACAGCCACTGGCCCCTGGCCCGGGTTAGCTTCACCCCGGGCCCGGCCTGGCCTAGCTCCACCCCTGGCCCCTGGCCTGGCCTAGCTCCTCTCGGGGTTGCAGCTGCCTCACTTCTGCGCAGACCGTCGCAGCCTACATCATCTAATGACCTTTGTATATGCAGATTTATCAAATACTCAAAGATCTTTATGTTCTGGAGGGTGAAGAAGTACCCTTGACTAGACACACAACTCATTCTTAAATTAGACATGTATTTCCTGAGCATCTGGTCTGTGAGAATTGCAAACTTAATCAGACATGGAACCAGCATAGACATGAATAGATGTGTAACACTCAGGAGAGGCCCACTGTAGACACTGAGGTCCACAGGTCTGTCTTGGTTGTCTCTATCTGTAATAATACCTGAAAAGAGTCTCCAAATTTGAATTTTAGTGAACAGTTTAAGTGAACTAAAATAACACTAAGGGTAAAGACCATTTACTGATTATTTTAAGACTTTTAACTTTTTTATTGTTACAAAAATACTGCTTTTTCCCCACAAAAGAAGAAATGTACTCTTATTGTAGGAAAATGTTTAAATATAAATAAGAAAGGGAAATAATGGCAATAGCTGTAATCTTGCCACCATAATAAAAAGCATTGTGTGTACATATATATATTTCATAAGCAAAAATAGGTTCTATTAATCACATTGTTTTCTAATATGCTTTTAATTTTATATACAATCTGTAAGCAATTATTTACCAATACTTTTTTAAATGGGACAATAGTTTTCCATTAACAGGATGCACCATAACTCAGTAATTTAATTCCTCACTATTTGATTTACGAGTTGTTTTTAATTATACACAAATTTAATCAACCTTCGCTGAACACTATGCAACTTTACACATATTGTAGATTACATCCTGAGAGTTAAGAAGCATACAGAGTAGAATTTTTATATTATTAATTATATTTTAGAACATTTGATTTATAATTTTGTGTTATGTTGTAAAATGTACCGTTTTTGAAAGCAGTACGTGATGTTGTCTGTTTTTCTGTATGTTTGCCATACAATTGAGTATCGATTTTTTTTGTATTAAAGCTATTAAATACCAGCTAATTGCATTCTTTACATTTCTCTAAAACAGAGAGAGAGTAACCTACCTTTTTTTCTTTGTACCTTGTTCAAGTGTATTTCTCTGTGTGTCTTGCGTTTGTGCTCTTTGCTTGGTTTTCAGTTTGTAGTGCTTATTTTTTCTTATTGATTTATAAGACACTTATTTATTTTGGGGTGCACTGGGTCTTCCTTGTTGCATGTGGGCTTTCTCTAGTTGTGGTGACCTGGGGTTACTCTTCATTGCAGTGTGTGTGCTTCTCATTGTGGTAGCTTCTCTTGTTGTGCGTGGGCTCTAGACACATGGGCTTCTATAGTTGCGGGTCCTAGATATAAGATCTTTTAAAGCATTGAGGTGATTTTTTTTTAATCTGTTACAAATGTCGTGGAAATTTTACCCAATTTTTATTGGCCTTTTGTTACCATTTATCATGTTTTTTATATCTTAAAATTCTTGGGATGTACATACTTATGACTCCCAACTGTGAGAAGAGGTTTTATTGACATGAGAGGAAAAAAGCAGAGATATCACTTTGCTGACAAAATCTGTCTAGTCAAAGCTATGGTTTTTGTAGTAGTCATTTAGGATGTGAGAGTTGGACCATAAAGATGCTGAGTGCTGAAGAATTTATGCTTTTGAATTTTGGTACTGGGGAAGACTCTTGAGAATTCCTTGGACTGAAGGGAGATTAAACCAGTCAGTCTTAAAGGAAATCAACCCTGAATATTCATTGGAAGGACTGATGCTTTAGCTGAAGCTCCAGTAATTTGGCCACCTGATGTGAAGAGCCGATTCATTGAAAAAGACTCTGATGCTAAGAAAGATTGAAGGCAGGAGGAGAAGGGGTCAATAGAGGATGAGATGATTGGATAGCATCGTCAACTCAATGGACATGAATTTGAGCAAATTCCAGGAAACAGTGAAGAACAGGGAAGCCTGGCGTGCTGCAGTCCATGGGGTCAAAAGCAGTCAGACATGACAGCAACTGAGCAACACAGAGAGAAACAATATCTCTGTAATGACCTTGTATGTCTTCCCTGGACCACAAGCTCAGGAGAGCGCACACAATGCTGTTTTATCATTGATGATGAGTGATTGCCTCATTCGGGTACAAGAGAAGAATTTTCTGCTATGTATGTAACACATTCCACCCCCAGTATGCATTGAATTATTGTCAAGCGTACGGGGAAGGGGATTGGTCTCTAAAACAGAATAGAGGAATTCACAAAAAGTAAAGATGCAAACAAGTTATCATTCTAGAAAAAGTAACAGTAAATTGCTTCTAAAGTCAGCATCATATATTTGATGGCAGTGGAAAATAGTGTAACAAAATATTATGTGCAGAATATGTCTACAAAATAACACTATAGATCCCCCAAATCAATGTCATTATATTAAGGTTTCAGGGCACTGAGTAGTGATATCAAAATTAAGTGAACTTGACCAGAAGTTGACTGTGAAAGTAGAGAGCTTATTTTGCAGTGGTCAAAATGCCAGGAAGGAAATAGTATATCATTTAAATTTCAGAATGTTTGTTAAAGAACCTATATCTGCAAGTGGAGGGTAGACATGGTTGAGATGGAAAGAGAGGACTTTTTTCTAAATTTAGAATTATCATTTATTTCAGTAACATACTTCCTGGCTATCTTTACTTTCCAAATATTTAACATTAATTCCATCAATTGAGTTTTCTGCAAATAGCCATCTGGATTTATATTCTTTTTTTTCCACTAGGTTGTAAGCTCATTAGGATCTAGTCTCCATAACATTTTCCCTTTTGGGTCTTTCCTAAATACAGGCACTAAAACAAGTGCCTTGGAAATGCTTCAAGTTACTTTATTAAGTGGCTTCCTATTTAGCTAAATTCATCGCTTATTGTAATCTGTATTCATACTTCTTAGATAATTTTATTCCAATGGAAACATTTCTTCACCTGCACCTACTTGATTAAGTTCTCCTTTCAATTTGACATTTTAAGCCTCATTATTAACATTATTAATTTAGTTTAATATTTTCAATCACCAGGAAGTGCCATAAAGTGGATTTTTAAATTTCTGTCCACTTAAAAAAATTTTACTGAATTGAAGCTAAACTTTTCTCTAGGTTTTGAGATATTAAAAATAAATTGAGCAAAAGTTAACAAAGTCAACATAAGGCTTAGTATAAAAATATACAGTGAGCTTTAATAGAGGAAGAAAGAAACCTCTTATCTTCTACATTTGTTGTGTATTCACTTTGTATACTTAGAAATACAAGCAAGGGAAGGCAATGCATTTTCTTTATGCTGTGAAGGTTTTTGCTTAAATGTGATGCCTGTGTTTGCATATTAAAAAGATATTTATTTGTAAGATGATGTGACTTTAATGCATCCATTCAAATATCTCTGACATTAAGAACATAAATTTTTCCAGAGAGTTTATATGATATTCAAATTGAACCATAAACTATGGGTAAAGATAGTAGTAATCCTATCTAGCACAGACTTCTCCACTGAAGAATTATTTACATTGGTCTTACAAAGTCTACCTTTTAGAACTACGATCATAATGTAACTCAAAATACAGTTCCTCAGTCTCATGGTTTGAGTAAATCTCAGTAGATTTGTTGTTTAGAACTCATTTCCTTCAAGTTCTTTATAACATTATTATCCAAGAAGAGTAGTTTTTGTCTTAGTTATCAAGTGTAGCAGATCAGACTAAAAGCGGTTTATTAAAAATAGTTTACAAGAGATGTCTGTTTATACTTTTGTTCTGTATTAATGGTCAGATAACCAAAGGACGGAAGATTAAAATGTGATATAAGAGATAGAACAGCTGTTATCTTTTCATGACTAAATGAATGAATTTATGTATCTCCATAGATTAACTCCATAGTGTTTATTGTAAAAGTATCTACAAAAGATGCTTTAAGTGGATTTATTAAAAATCATGCATAGTTTTACACATGATAGGTACTAAGGTCACTATGCTCAACAATTGATCGATAATGTAATGGCTAATGGAAGGATAGTATATAAGTTCAATTATATCTTTACATCATTTTTCTCTGGAAACTTAAGATTACTTATTTATCATTAATAAATGTTAGATAGAATTAAAAATTACATCTAATTTATACTTAAAACCTACCTTTGATTTGCCTATTTCAAGGAATAATATCTACAATTAAGTGGAGACTGTTCATGAAAAAGGCGAAAAATGCCAAGTTTATGAATTTTTAAATTCAGATATTTACATAGGTCTGTTTCCTCAGCATGTCCTCTTGGACAGTACACAACTAACAGGGAGGTCTGATAAATGAGCCCTGGTAGCTTTCATAGTGAAGCATCTTAGAAATGAAATCAGTATTAATTGTTTATTATGTGATAGGCATTATGAGGATGCCTTTCATACATAATCACATTAAGTCCTCCCAGTGAACTTTGCTGGTTTGTATAATTATCCCTGTTTTACATGTCAGCAAACCAAGGTTTAAAGATGTTAAAAAGCTTGCTTTGGTGCACACTATTTAGTAAGCTTGGGAGATGGAACCTTTGAATCCAAATCACAGATGCTCTAATCTGTGATCTTACACACTTTCCCTCATCTTGGAAATATCCCTTGCTTAAGAACCAAGCATTTTTAAGATTTCTGACCTGATTTGATTGCAGTTTTATGCCACAGGAGATGGAGAAACAGACAACTGTTTAATTGTATAAACAGTATGATTATATAAACTGTATAAATAATTCAGAAGAAAAAGGAAGGGTAGATGGGTGAAGTGTTAGTGATGGTAGTTTGGAGAGAAAGCAGTAATCAAGAAATGTCCAGAGACTTCCATGGTGGTCCAGAGGTTAAGACTTCACATTCCACTGCAGGAGGTTCAATTCCTGGTTGGAAAGTTAATATCCCGCATGCCTCGTGGCCAAAAACAAAACAAAACGTAAAATAGAAGCAGTATTGTAACAAATTTAATAAGGGGTTAAAAATGGTCCATGTCAAAAAAAATCTTTAAAAAAGAGAGGAAATATCCAGTATCCAAACCCATTCTTGCATTCTTTTCTAAGTCCAGAACCCACATTTTGTTGGTAGAAGGCAGTCTCATTCTGCTTTCCTGGGAATTGTTTTAGTCCAGTGTTTCCCCATCACCCATCAGAATCACCTGGAGAGCTTGTTAAAACACAGGAATCTTGGGTTCACTCTAGAATTTCTGATTCAGTAGGTCTGGGTTGGACCCTAATATTTACACTTTTAAGTTCCCAGGTGAGGCCACTCATCTGGCAGCCATGCTGTGAAGACCCATTTTTTTAGCCAAGTTCTGGTTCTCAAAATTGGCAGCACATTGGACTTGTCTGGAAACACTGTTAAAAGATACTGATATCCAGGTCTTATACAGAAAACTTTTTTTTTCTTTCCCTGATTCTCATAAAGGAATGGCTCCAAAAATGGGCTTCTAACTTTGGTTACTTTTTTACTTTTGTCAACTTTCTGTCATATTGAGAAATATAGACCCTTAAAAGTGTGTGTTTATTTCCTGTGCCAAAGGGGTAATACAGTCACTTTGGCTTTGTGTTTTCTTGAGTCTCTGAACTATGTTGCTGTTTATGTTTCCTTGTTCATATTGACTCAGAGAAATCTTAGAATGAAAAATTTAACCTAATGTTAGTGATTCTGTATAACATAAAATGCATTTTGTGATCTACTTTTATCTGTGGCTCCATTTAGTGTAAGAACAAAATATACATTTGTTTCTGTTTATCTTTTAGTTGATGATGTTGTTACTATTGTTTAGTTGCTAAGGCATGTCCAACTCTTTTGCGACCCCATGGACTGTAGCCCACCAGGCTCCTCTGTTCATGGTTCCTAGGCAAGAATACTGGAATGGGTTGCCATTTCCTTCTCCAGGGGTTCTTCCCAATCCAGGGATCGAACCCGTGTCTTTCGCATTGGCAGGCAGATTCTTTACCATTGAGCCACGAGGGAAGCTCTAGTTTATAATGTTACACTATATCTTGTTTTTGTAAATAGCAGTATGTTTTGAGAATAAGGTGAGATAACAATGATAATAAAAATTAAATTAAGGAAGTGTAAGGAAACATTAATGATCTCATTAAAAATGTACTAGTTCTATGAACTTTGTTTTAATGGGCATAATTTATTATTAACTTATAAATGTTTTCATTTTTATAATTTTATTTTCCTCATTGTTATTAATCATCATAAAATAATTAAAGAGTTCTTAAAATTCTATAATCATAAAATTAAAAGAATAAGTATATATACATAATGTTTTCTTTAAGCAGCTAAAAATATTTAGATATTTTGTTTGTAGTATAACAGTACAATTAATAAAGTTTCTGGGATAGTAAGGTTGGGATTCAGAGTCAAGATTTTAAAATCTGTATCATCATTGTTATCTTTCAAATTTGTCTATATCTAGTCAAATTTTTATGACTGTAGTGACTTCATAATGTGTAAACTATTGATATATTCATAACATCATTGGTATTCCCTAAGAATAGTTACTTCTAGATATACAGTAATTACAATACAATTTAAGAGAGATTTCTGCATACAAGTTATGAGAAATACTTTATGCAAGTAACAGAAGGAGAAGCAAGAATTTTAAATTTGAGTACAGATAAGAGAAATTTTTAAAATTAGGTATCATTTAAAAGAGAATATAAGGACCATAAAGAAGCTACAGTATTACTTGGGTGCAGAGGAAGCAGGGTTGATCGTATACAAAGAAAAAAAAATTATGAAAAGTGATTTTTGAGCTGATTTTAAAGAACTGCATAGAACTTCACCAAGCAAAGATAAAACAGCAGCTATACTATGCTTCCGTCATGGATCAGTAATAATCAGTAGTTTTCTGTTTGTCATTACTTTCTATAAATTTGATTATGTGTCTTGATGTATTCCTTCTTGGATTTATCCTGTATGAGACTCTCTGTATTTCCTGGACTTGAGTGTTTCCGTTCCCATGTTAGAGAAGTTTTCAGTGATTACCTCTTCAAGTATTTTCTCAGGTCCTTTCTCTCCTCTCCTTCCAGGACCCCTATAATATGGATGTGGGTGCATTCATGTTGTACCAGTGGTCTCTTAGACTGCCCTTGTTTCTTCTGTTCTGCAGCAGTGATTTCCACCAGTCTGTCCTCCGGCTCACTTATTCATGCTTCAGCATCATTTATTCTGCTACTGATTCCTCCTAGTGTATTTTTAATTTTAGTTATCACATCATTCATCTTTGTTTGTTCTTTAAAGTTTCTATCTCTTTATTAAACATTTCTTGTATCATCTCCGTCGGTGCCTCTATTCTTTTCCTGAGATCTTGGATCGTCTTTACTATCGTTACTCTGAATTATTTTTCTGGTGGATTTTCTATCTCTATTTCACTCTGTGGCTCCCTGCCACAAAAATGGTGAGGTAGAGAGGGAAGGGACTGGGATCGTGCGAATAAATACCCCGAATGCTCTTTGTTTCCACCTTCCAGTCTCCTGCTAGTATCTTATACCAGCCAATTCTAGTTGAAAGTCAGAAGTTACTGGAACCTGGATGACACATTCTATAGAGGTCTTCAGAACGGGAGCTATTTTACAGTAGTGGAATGATTGATAAAGCATTTAATGAAGGGAAAGATGTGCTTGAATTTGCTTTTCCAAAGTTATTGGTAATAGCAATTGACTGGAGTAGCACTTGGTGCTAGAGGGATAATTCACTGTTGAAATACTTCAAGTGACGAGTAAGAAGGAAATTAAGGAGGACAAAAAAGAGAGGGAAGGCGGAGAAGTGGGTGTAATTCTTGTATGATATAAATGCAATACAATTGGATTAACTGGAAATGCAAGGGAAAAGAAAAAAGAGCTGCTAAAGAACATTATTAGTTTTTAGCTTAGAAGCCTGAGTTGACAGAAGTCCATTAGGACCTTTCTGTGAGAACAGAAAAAGATCCCTCATTTTGTTTTGAGTTCTTTAGTTTAAGACACTTAGCCAACATGCAAGTTGACGTTCTTCATCTCCTTAGCTTGGTATTATGATGGTTTTTTTTTGTTACCAACTTTATCTAGATATAATTGATAATACAGCATTGTGTAAGCTTAAGTTATACAATGTAATAATTCTCTACGTGTGCATATTGCAAAATGATTACCAGCGTAAGGTTAATTAATACATCCACCATTAAGGTCTTTTCTTGTCTGACTCAGGCTTCTAATTTTGGCCACATCATCATTAGCCCTCTCTCCCTTTCTTCTAGTGAATCTGTTTATTCTCCACATGTGGATCTCTGTGTCATGCATGGTACTTTGAACAATCTCCAAACCATCTTTTCAAACTTAGTTGAAAGTCAATTCTGAGAAACTCTGATTTCTCTCCTGTCAAACCCAAATAGTTCTTCTTTGGATATTAGCTGTATTCCGGCATGTGTCTGAGAATACCACTAATATTAGTTTACTTGTCTTAATGCCTTCATGATACTGTATCTTGAGAAAAAGAGTGCTGACAATTTGACTATTTTACAACACCTACCATCGTGCTGGTCACATACTAAGTAACTGTGAGAAAAGAGGGTTGATGAAAAGACAACACAGTTGAAACATTTACTATTTGGACCAATAGAGGGGTTCTTAAAAACTAAGTAAAAGCTAAAAGCAAAGCCAGAGGAGATTGGTGACAATAATAAAATTTTGATGATTAAATTAGTTCTCTTTTCCAAACTGGTTTCGATAGAATTATGGTGCTTTTATGGATTATTTCCTAGTATGTTCTTAACTCATGTGCATAGATATATTACTTTTATTAACTTTGGATATATTTTACATGAGATGTATGCAGTTTCCTGTAAAAGAGAAGACAGACAAAAATATCTTGAGCTATAATTTCTTTGGAGAAATCACTAAGTTTAAAATAAAATTTTCTGATATTAAAGTAGGGATCTAAATTTCCTTCCAGGGATCAGTCTCTTTTAAATTAAACACAAAGTTTTCTAATGAAACACAGTTATCCTGTTGGTTAGGATGTCATGAACTCAAATTAATATTCTGGGAAAGCTTTTAGTGAGTTTCTTAGAAAATATAGATTTTTAAAAATTAAAGGATATTTATTATTAAATTATTTTTTAATTTAAATATTGAATTTGGTAATTCAATTTTTATCAGCAAAATTTTTGAAATGAATATGACTGCCCAGTAGTTCTAATCAATAGCATTGGTGTATTTCAAAGATTGATTTAAAATGAAAGGACACAAGAGGCTTTTTATGAAGTAGAATAGTCTGCTCCAAAGTTGTCCTGGACTAGACCCATTCACTGTTCACATTCAGTTCAAAAAAGATTCCCCTTTTAACAGCATTAAACTGTTATAGCTTGCACCATTTTCGTCTCATTACTAGCATTGCCTTAGTTTAGATTCTAGTTGTGACATTCTGTATTCATGTTATTAGAAAAACAAAGGATTAGCCACGAAACACTGTGGTAGTGTTTGTTTACATTTTCAAATACTTCTAACATGATCTAAATCTTTTGTATATTCAGAATTTAGATTGCCCTTTCCAACACAGACCAGTGATACTATAAATAACTGGTAACAGCAATTGCTGTAGAATAATGTAAGGGTCAAAGAATGATAGTTCATGATCATCCTTAACAAAGTATACAAGGCTTTCAAATACTGATGTTGAACTCTGGTGGCCTAGCACAGGGAATTCATGGGACAATATGAATCCCCTTTCATCAGTGTGATTGTGAGAAGGTTAAGAACCAGAACCAAATTATCTGCTCTTTCTACAAATGCAGAGATCTGAGGGTCAGCTTTCTGTGTGCAACACAGGACAACAGATAGTTTTACACATCATAGCTGCTCCTCACTCTTGCTTTATTGCTAATTTAATCTCTAGTACAGTGTGGCGTTTTTAAAAAAATGGTAAAAAGGTAGAAGTGCTTAATCTCAAGGCACCATAGCTTTAATAATATTGAAAAATATTCAGATACAGGAATCATTTAAATTTTGAGCATAGAACATCTTAGTTTTTATCAGACCCTGATAATGTTGATGAGTAAGAATCTCACTGGAAAATATGATTCATTTGCATACTTGTGATTGTCATTTATATCTGACAAGCCTATTGCCTGTTAACAGAGACAGCTTGTACATTTCTTTTACCTCCACTAGCAGGCTTATGCTGACTTTAGATTATGGAATCAGCCAAACTGCTTTTCAAAAGAAAATATGTCCAAGCAGTTGTTATCTCTCTATTGCAGATACTTTTTGGGGGGGCGGGGGGGAGACAGAATGCTATACTTCTGCTTATTCTCATTTCTCTTTTGACTTTGAACTCTTATATTTGTAAAACTAAATTAACTGGTCAGTAGAAGGAAAGAAAGCTTGAATATAGTTGGGCTTTTCACTCTTTTTCATGACATGGAGCCTGTAGAAAATGATAATACTGGTAAGATCCACTGGGTAAATTAGAGGAGATTTGATTTTATGTGTACCATGGTTAAGATAAAAAGTCCATGTGACTGAGCGACTGAACAGTAACAACAAATATTTTCTTTATATAATTATGGTAAGAGGAATAAAGCAAGTATTGGAAGATATCAAATATTGGAGTTGAATAATGCTAATACTTTTTTCCCCAGAAAGATAACAAGACTTTAATTTGCTTCCTATTAAAGTCTTTTCAAATTTTTTATTCTGACAAAATATATCTAACATACAATTTTACGTATATAATAAACATTTCTTTCTCCACGTTCTTGACAGCACTTATTTTGTTATTTTTTCTGGGAGGGGTTTATGATAGCAATCCCCAGTGAGTGTGAAGTGATATCACATGGTGGTTTTGGTTTGTATTTCCCTAATGATAGTGACATTGACTATCTTTATATGTGCTTAGCTAATTTGCATAACTATTCATGTCCTTTGCTCATTTTAAATGGGGTTTTTGTTTTTTGTTGTTGAGTTGTAGGAGTTCTTTGTATATTCTGGATATTAATCTCTTATCAGAGTATGATTTGCAAATATTTTCTCAGATTCTGTGTGCTGATTTTTCACTCTGTTGATAGTGTTCATTGATGCATACAAGCTTTACTTTTTGCATAGTTCAGTTTATCTAGTTTTTCTTTGGTTACCTTTGCTTTTGGTATCATGGCCAACAAACAGCTGCCAATTCAATGTCACGAGGCTATTTCCCGAGTCTGTCTTTGGGCTGTGCCATGCAGCATGTGGGATCTTAGTTCCCTGACCAGGGATTGAACCTGTGCCCCCTGCACTGAGAGCACGGAGTCTTAGTCACTAAACCCCCAGGGGAAGATCTCCTCTAAACTTTCTTCTGAGAGTTTTATAGCTCTTACATTAAGGATTTTGATTTAGTTTGAGTTAATCTTTGTGTGCGATATAAAGGTAAAGGTCCAACTTCATTATTTTGCAAATGGATATCTTTCTTCTCCTAACCATTTTCTTCTTCTTTTCCTTCTTTCTCCTCCATACTCTCCCTGCCTCCTCCTTCTAGTCCTCCTTTTCCTCTTCTCCTTCTACTACTAAAACATAGGGGCTTTTCTCTACATATTATATAATGGAAAATGAGGTATTGTAACAATTATTAAAAAAAAATCTTTAATCTTAAAGGTATTGCCCCTAGAGTGTTCATTTAGGGAAGGATAATGAAGCTTGAACATTTATTTTTCTGCATATTCCTTTTGGATTAGCATCTTCATTTAGCAACTTTTCAGTTCAGTTCAGTTGCTCAGTTGTGTCCGACTCTTTGCGACCCCATGAATTGCAGCACACCAGGCCTCCCTGTCCATCACCAACTTCCAGAGTTTATCCAAACTCATGTCCATTGAGTCAGTGATGCCACTCAGCCATCTCATCCTCTGTCGTCCCCTTCTCCTCCTGCCCCCAATCCTTCCCAGCATCAGGGTCTTTTCCAATGAGTCAACTCTTCGCATGAGGTGGCCAAAGTATTGGAGTTTCAGCTTCAACATCAGTCCTTCCAATGAACACCTAGGACTGAACTCATTTAGGGTGGACTGGTTGGATCTCCTTGCAGTCCAAGGGAATCTCAAGAGTCTTCTCCAACACCACAGTTCAAAAGCATCAATTCTTTGGTGCTCAGCTTTCTTCACTGTCCAACTCTCACATCCATACATGACTACTTAGAAAACCATAGCCTTGACTAGAGGGACCTTTGTTGGCAAAGTAATGTCTCTGCTTTTTAATATGCTGTCTAGGTTGGTCATAACTTTCCTTCCAAGGATTAAGTGTCTTTTAATTTCATGGCTGCAATCACCATCTGCAGTGATTTTGGAGCCCCCCAAAATAAAGTCTGCCACTGTTTCCACTGTTTCCCCATCTATTTCCCATGAAGTGATGGGACCAGATGCCATGATCTTAGTTTTATGAATGTTGAGCTTTAGCCAACTTTTTCACTCTCCTCTTTCACTTTCATCAAGAGGCTTGTTAGTTCCTCTTTACTTTCTGCCATAAGGGTGGTATCATCTGCATATCTGTTAGCAATTTTGAGCAATGGGTCTCAAAATTTAACATGCCCCAGAATAAGCTGAAAAATTTGTTGAACAGAGTGCTGAACCTTACTCCAGAGTTCCTGATTCAGTAGGTTTGAGATAGGGCCCGAGAATTAGCATTTTAAGAAGTTTCCAGGTGAGGCTAATGCTGCTAATTCAGATACCATACTTATAGGACAACTAGTAGGATATATTCTGGGGTAAGAGAAATGTTCTATACCCTTTGTGGTGTTTATACAGATGTAAAAGTTTATTAAAAACCATCAAACTTAACATTTGAAATATAATCAGTTTATTGTATATTAATTATAATGTAGTTTAAAAAATAACTTCTGAGGAACACTGAAAAATAGATAAGTGGAAATACATACTTGAATAGGAAGGTTATTTTGTAAAAATGTCAGTTCTATCTAAGGATAAATCAAGTGTTCTTATTTTAAAAACAGTATAAAGCATGGGGTGATGAATTTAAGTCCCCAGTCCTGACTTCAGTATTTTGCAAAAAAATTCCCATTGGCAAATTGTTTTAGTTATCTTGTGTGTGAAATAGTAATGAATAATCCTACTTTCTTAGGCTTGTTGCAAGTATCAAATAATAAACTATTATTTAATACTCCCTAATTTAAAGGCATACCAATTTAAAGACTGATCTAAAAATTCCAATATTTTATACATTGTAGAAGCTAGTGTTTCTTTGGTCTGAAATCTATTTAACAAAGAATATACATACATGAGCATTCTAAATTCCTGTTTTGGAATTAGATGATAAATACAGCTGCATTGTGTAAATTTAGGAGTTCCCATATAAGACTTCTATATTTATAAGTTGTTATCTTTTAAATATATTTCTTCTTGCCTCACAAAGAACTGTTCTCCAGTGAATGTCATACAATATGGAAACAAGAACCATGGATGCTCCTAATTAAAACAGTTGGCTTTAATACCTTTGATATTAAATGTTCTGTTGACAAAACCCCAGGTGGTTATGTAAAATTTCAACAAGTGTTTTTTCATTTTTTTTTTGTTTCATAAGACTAGGAAAGAGAAATCTAAAAGCACTGCTTATTTCTTCTTTTCCTATCTGGATTCCTTTTATTTCTTTTTCTGCTCTGATTGCTGTGGCCAAAACTTCCAAAACTATGTTGAATAGTAGTGGTGAGAGTGGGCACCCTTGCCTTGTTCCTGACATTAGGGGAAATGCTTTCAGTTTTTCACCATTGAGGATAATGTTTGCTGTGGGTTTGTCATATATAGCTTTTACTATGTTGACGTATGTTCCTTCTATTCCTGCTTTCTGGAGGGTTTTTATCATAAATGGATGTTGAATTTTGTCCAAGGCTTTTTCTGCATCTATTGAGATAATCACATGGTTTTTAATCTTTCAATTTGTTAATGTGGTGTATTACATTGATTGATTTGCGGTATTAAAGAAACCTTGCATTCCTTGGATAAAGCCCACTTGGTCATGAAGTATGATCTTTTTAATATGTTGTTGGATTCTGTTTGCTAGAATTTTGTTGAGGATTTTTCCATCTATGTTCATCAGTGATGTTGGCCTGTAGTTTTCTTTTTTTGTGGCATCTTTGTCTGGTTTTGGAATTAGGGTGATGGTGGCCTCATAGAATGAGTTTTGAAGTTTACCTTCGTATGCAATTTTCTGGAAGAGTTTGAGTAAGATAGGTGTTAGCTCTTCTCTAAATTTTTGGTAGAATTCAGCTGTGAAGCCATCTGGTCCTGGGCTTTTGTTTGCTGGAAGATTTCTGATTACAGTTTCGATTTCCATGCTTGTGATGGGTCTGTTAAGATCTTCTATTTCTTCCTAGTTCAGTTTTGGAAAGTTATACTTTTCTAAGAATTTGTCCATTTCTTCCAAGTTGTCCATTTTATTGGCATATAGCTGTTGGTAGTAGTCTCGTATGATCCTTTGTATTTCTGTGTAGTCTGTTGTGATCTCTCCATTTTCATTTCTAATTTTGTTGATCTGATTCTTCTCCCTTTGTTTCTTGATGAGTCTGGCTAATGGTTTGTCAGTTTTGTTTATCTTCTCGAAAAACCAGCTTTTAGTTTTGTTGATTTTTGCTATGGTCTCTTTTGTTTCTTTTGCATTTATTTCTGCCCTGATTTTTAAGATTTCTTTCCTTCTACTAACCCTGGGGTTCTTCATTTCTTCCTTCTCTAGTTGCTTTAGGTGTAGAGTTAGTTTATTTATTTGAGTTTTTTCTTGTTTCTTGAGGTACGCCTGTATTGCTATGAACCTTCCCCTTAGCATTGCTTTTACAGTGTCCCATAGGTTTTGGGTTGTTGTGTTTTCATTTTCATTCGTTTCTATGCATATTTTGATTTCTTTTTTGGTTTCTTCTGTGATTTCTTGGTTATTCAGAAGTGTGTTGTTTAGCCTCCATATGTTGGAATTAAGTAAAACTCTCACTATTTGCAGATGACATGATCCTCTACATAGAAAACACTAAAGATTCTACCAGAAAATTACTAGAACTAATCAATGAACATAGTAAAGTTGCAAGATATAAAATTAATGCACAGAAATCCCTTGCATTCCTATACACTAACAGAGAAAACAAGAAGAGAAATTAAGGAAACAATACCATTCACCATTTCAACAAAAAGAATAAAATACTTAGGAATATATCTACCTAAAGAAACAAAAGACTTATATATAGGAAACTATAAAACACTGATGAAAGAAATCAAAGAGGACACAAACAGATGGAGAAATATACTGTGTTCATGGATTGGAAGAATTAATATAGTGAAAATAAGTGCACTACCCAAAGCAATCTATAGATTCAATGCAATCCCTATCAAGCTACCAACGGAATTTTCCACAGAACTAGAACAAATAAATTCACAATTTGTATGGAAATATAAAAAACCTCAAATAGCCAAAGCAATGTTGAGAAAGAAGGATGAACTGGAGGAATTAACCTGCCTGACTTCAGGCTCTGCTACAAAGCCACAGTCACCAAGACAGTATGGTACTGGCACTAAGACAGAAATATAGATCAATGGAACAAAATAGAAAGCCCAGAGATAAATCCATAGACCTATGGACACCTTACCTTTGACAAAGGAGGCAAGAATATACAATGGAGAAAAGACAATCTCTTTAACAAGTGGTGCTGGGAAAACTGGTCAACCACTTGTAAAAGAATGAAACTAGAACACTTCCTAACACCATACACAAAACTAAAGTCAAAATGGATTAAAGATCTAAATGTAAGACCAGAAACTATAAAACTCCTAGTAGAAAACATAGGCAAAACACTCTCCGACATACATCACAGCAGGATCCTCTATGACCCACCTCCCAGAATATTGGAAATAAAAGCAAAAATAAACAAATGGGACCTAATTAAAATTAAAAGCTTTTGCACAACGAAGGAAACTATAAGTAAGGTGAAAAGACAGCCTTCAGAATGGGAGAAAATAATAGCAAATGAAGCAACGGACAAAGAATTAATCTCAAAAATATACAAGCAACTCCTGCAGCTCAATTCCAGAAAAATAAATGACCCAATCAAAAAAATGGGCCAAAGAACTAAACAGACATTTCTCCAAAGAAGACATACAGATGGCTGACAAACACATGAAAAGATGCTCAACATCACTCGTTATTAGAGAAATGCAAATCAAATCCACAATGAGGTACCATTTCATGGCCGTCAGAATGGCTGCTATCCAAAAGTCTACAAGCAATAAGTGCTGGAGAGGGTGTGGAGAAAAGGGAACCCTCTTATACTGTTGGTGGGAATGCAAACTAGTACAGCCACTATGGAGAACAGTGTGGAGATTCCTTAAAAAACTGGGAATAGAACTGCCATATGACCCAGCAATCCCACTGCTGGGCATACACACCGAGGAAACCAGACTTGAAACAGACACGTGTACCCCATTGTTCATCGCAGCACTGTTTATAATAGCCAGGACATGGAAGCAACCTAGATGTCCATCAGCAGATGAATGGATAAGGAAGCTGTGGTACATATACACAATGGAATATTACTCAGCCATTAAAAAGAATATATTTGAATCAGTTCTAATGAGATGGATGAAACTGGAGCCCATTATACAGAGTGAAGTAAGCCAGAAAGAAAAACACCAATACAGTATGCTAATGCATATATGTGGAATTGGAAGATGGTAACGATAACCCTATATGCAAGACAGAATAAGAGTCACAGATGCATAGAACAGTCTTATGGACTCTGAGGGAGAAGGTGAGGGTGGGACGTTCTGAGAGAATGGCATTGAAACATGTATATTATCATATGTGAAACAGAACACCATTCCAGGTTCGATGCATGAGACAAATGCTCAGGGCTGGGGCAGTGGGAAGGCCCAGAGGGATTGGATGGGGAGGGAGGTGGGAGAGGGGTTCAGGATGGGGAACACATGTAAACCCATGGCTGAGTCATGTCAATGTATGGCAAAAACCACTACAATATTGTTAAGTAATTAACCTCCAACTAAAATAAATTAATAAAAATAAAAACACTGCTTAAATTGTAAATCCCTTTTTCACAATTGAGGTGCAAATTGTATTTGTAAAGAATTTTTTTGTAGAAAAGCAAGAAATATCTACTGCTTTTATTTAGCAACACATTCAGGAAATATTTATTAAGCACCAGTTGAGTTTAAGCCATTTTACAAAGTGTTCTAGATACTGTAATATGTAAGTTAAAATATATGCCTTCATATGTTTATGTGATACTTTAGCTTCATATTCAATGAACTAAAATCTAATATGAAAAATGCATCTAAAAAGTTATGTATAAAATGATATGGAATTCTTGGGTGAGGGAGTGATTTTGAATCAGGGAATTTAAAATCGAGGGATTTAAGAAGGCTTAGAAAGGAGAATGTACTTGAGAGATGCTATGGAAGGTAAATCTTTAGAAAAAAGACCAAGGATAGAGGTTATACTCATCTCATCTTAGGGAATGAGATGGCTGGATGGCTGATGCAATGGACATGAAACTGGGCAAACTCGGGGAGATGGTGAGATACAGGGAGACCTGGCATACTGCAGTCCATGGGGTCGCGAAGAGTTGGACTTGACTGGGTGACTGAACAGCAACAGAGGTTATACATTGTCCAGAAGAAAGACCAACATAAGGGAGACAGAGAGAAGGAAATACATGATGTATTCAGGTAACTGCATGAACACATACAATGAGTATAAATCTGGGTGGCTGAGTGAAGTAATATATAAAAGTGGAAGCTGGATGTTAGTATAGAAAGTTATTTCTCAGATCCTGATGAGTTGAGACTTTTATCCAAAGAATGGTGCTAAATAAACTGTGGTCTGTGGGCCAGTTTTTGCCTAATGCCTGTTTTTATTAGTGTAGTTTTTTGGGGAACATGGCTATAATCATTCATCTAAGTGGTCCATGGATGCCTTCATGCTGCAGAGTTGAATAGTTTTATCAAAGACCATATGGCCCCAAAAGCCTAAAATATTTCCTTTACAGAAAAAAAGTTCTCTGACCCCAGTTAGATACCAGTTCAGCCTGAAAGAGGCTTCCCTGGTGGCTCAAATGGTAAAGAATCCTCCTGCAATGCAGGAAACCTGGATTTTGTGGTTGGGAAGACCCTCTGGAGAAGGGAATGGCTACTCACTTCAGTATTCTTGTCTGGAGAATTCTATGGAGAGAGGAGCCTGGTGGCCTATAGTCTATGGGGTCACAAACTGAGCGACTAACTCACTTTTTCTCATTATGAAAGACTGCTCTGTGGATGGGCTTGTTATAAGAAAATGCTGATATCAAGGAGCTTAGGCCAGAAGCAAATTAATTCAGTGCTTCCTTTATCAAGAAATTCTAACTATTAAAAAAATGAAACAAAACAGTGTCAGCTGATCGGGACAGTGTATGTAATGGATTGATATGTATTTTACCAAGTCTTCTTATGTATTTGCAATCCAGGAACATACAATTTAGTTTGGGGATCTCACTTTGAGTAAGTAAAGGTGTATTACAGATTTCTAAGTCAGATGGTAGAATCAAATGTATATTGTAAAGGACCAATAAGATCAAATAGAACCTTTTTTTTCTTTTTTGATCTTCTGCAATGTTCCAGCAGAATGTAGAGGGCATATGTGGAATTTTGGAATCCTACACAGCTGGTTTCAGACCTGGGTGGGGGTCAGGGATGCAGGGGTGGGATCATGTCTTGACACTCAAGAAGGAATGTTCCTCTTCCCTTATATTCTACAAGTTCCACATGAGAACTCTAAGTGTTGTGTCTTATTTAAGAAGGTTACTCCAGCAGTCGGTGGATCAGATCATGGAGTTGGTAGGAGGGGTGGGGAGCAGTTATACATGGCAAGGATGGTTCATTGCAGACATGAGGGTGATGCTCTGGAAATCTCCAGGACAATTATACTGTTGAACACTTTGTATTTTCTGCTACTCATGAAAGTAATCAAGTTCATGACAACTTTCAGTCATTCATATACCATCAGATATATTACAACAGCCTATGGTATTGTAATCATAGGATATATCTTAACACAGAGGATACGCCTGAAGAATATGTCCCTCATACTGTTCCTGTATATTTTGATTTGTCCATGCAAGGGTATATTTTTTCCTTACTAATTTAAATAAGGTGAATACCCAGGAGATTCTCAAATAAGAAGGAAATGTCAATTTTTAAATCGCTTTATCTGTGTAATACTGAGGCTCTAGAAACTGAAGCTTAGGCAACATTTTAAAAAAATAGCTTGACTGTAAATCACATCTCTTTTTATAATGACTTTTTAATGACTTCTATATCATTGCCTGGGTCTTTACTTTTGTGACACCTGTATATAAAGCAGTGCTTTCTTTAAACCTTTACTACTGTGGTTTATGCTATGTTTTATTAGAAAAAGTATATTTCTATAAAGCATCATACTTTCTCCCCTGTATAAGAAAAGACAGTTTGAAGGCTGGGAGAGAGATGCTGATATTTTATGAGTGACAGCACTGTTAGGTATAATCATTACTGCTGTACTCTTTCCAAGAGGGAGGTTGATTTCTTTTGCAGGTACATGTTCAAATAACCTCATCTCAGGCATGTGCTTGGATCATTCTTCATTTTCCATTAGGCATCATACATACATCATACGTCCTCAATTAAGGCATATGAAACTGGTAACCAGATGATATACTTTTATACTAGTACTGTGTTGATGTGCATCTGCATGTTCAGTTGCTCAGTCATGTCCAGCTGCTTGCCACCCTATGGACTGTAGCTCTCCACGCGGCTCTGTCCATGGGATTTTCCAGGCAAGAATACTGGGGTTGCCATTTCCTCCTCCAGTGGATCTTCCCAACCCAGCAATCGAACATACATCTCCTGCACTGGAGGCAGATTCTTTTGCTGCTGATCCATCGGGGAAGCCCAGTGTTCATATGGCAGAGTTAAAACACAAATGCAGTTGTATTGTTTGCATTTTTCAAATGGATCTCCTGACATGTCTTCCTTTTTCCATTTCTTTGCAGGTGAGGGGATATTTCAAGGGAGTACAATTAGAACTGTTTCAATAATTCACTTACTTTTGTTATTGTGACTGACTTTTCTCAAATTGTATTGCTGGGTGAAATGAAGCATTTGTATTTTTTCCATTGTCTAGTTGCTGCAAAATTAGTACAGGGACCTCCAGTTGAAGAACCATTGATTAGATGCTTTTATCATTGCTAGAATTGTGACTTTTAGTAACCTAACACTTCCGTGGTCTCTAGATCTATTCACGTTTTTCTGTCTTTTTATATTTTTTCTCCCCTAGCCTAGAACATATTATTATAAAATTTTCTTACATAATATCATCTGAAATACAGCTCTAGCATTCCCTTTGTGTTTCTGTTTCCACAAGAGCTATACTAATTTTAAGGTACTTTTTGTTTATCAAGTATTTTTGAGAGTATCAAGTATTTTTGAGAGTAAACCAGACACTGTATAGGAGACGAAATAGTCATGGCCCCAAAGATATAAACATTACCATTTGGCGATATTTCTCCTGTTCTTCCTTGTAAGAATATGTAGTTATATAATCAGCTTAGTTCAGTTCAGTCACTCAGTCGTGATTGACTTTTTGCGACCCCATGCACTACAGCACACCAGGCCTCCCTGTCCATCGCCAACACTGGAGTTTACTCAAACTCATGTTCACTGAGTCGGTGATGCCATCCAATCATCTCACCCTCTTTCGTCCCCTACTCCTCCTGCCCTCAATCTTTCCCAGGATCAGGGTCTTTTCCAATGAGTCAACTCTTCGCATGAGGTGGCCGAAGTATTGGAGTTTCAGCTTCAACATCAATCCTTCCAATGAACACCCAGAATTGATCTCCTTTAGAATGGATTGATTGGATCTCCTTGCAGTCCAAGGGACTCTCAAGAGTCTTCTCCAACACCACAGTTCAAAAGCATCAATTCTGCGGTGCTCAGCTTTCTTCGCCGTCCAACTCTCACATCCATACATGACCACTGGAAAAACCACAGCCTTGACTAGACGGACTTTTGTTGGCAAAGTAATGTCTCTGCTTTTAAATATGCTATCTAGGTTGGCCATAACCTTCCTTCCAAGGAGTAAGAGTCTTTTAATTTCATGGCTGCAATCACCATCAGCAGTGATTTTGGAGCCCCCCCAAAATAAAATCTGACACTGTTTCCTCTGTTTCCACATCTATTTCCCATGAAGCGATGGAACCAGATTCCATGATCTTAGTTTTCTGAACATTGAGCTTTAAGCCAACTTTTTCATGCCCCTCTTTCACTTTCATCAAGAGGCTCTTTAGTTCTTCTTCACTTTCTGCCATAAGGGTGGTGTCATCTGCATATCTGAAGTTATTGATATTTCTTCTGGCAATCTTGATTCCAGCTTGTGTTTCTTCCAGCCCAGTACTTCTCATGATGTACTCTGCATATAAGTTAAATAAGCAGGGTGACAATATACAGCCTTGACGTACTCTTTTTCCTATTTGGAACCAGTCTGTTGTTCCATGTCCAGTTCTAACTGTTGCTTCCTGACCTGCATACAGATTTCTCAAGAGACAGGTCAGATGGTCTGGTATTCCCATCTCTTTCAGAATTTTCCACAGTTTATTGTGATCCACACAGTCAAAGGCTTTGGCATAGTCAATAAAGCAGAAATAGATGTTTTTCTGGAACTCTCTTGCTTTTTCGATGATCCAGCGGATATTGGCAATTTGATCTCTGGTTCCTCTGCCTTTTCTAAAACCAGCTTGAACATCTGGAATTTCACGGTTCACGTATTACTGAAGCCTGGCTTGGAGAATTTTGAGCATTTCTTTACTAGCATGTGAGATGAGTGCAATTGTGTGTAGTTTGAGCATTCTTTGGCATTGCCTTTCTTTGAGATTGGAAGAAAAACTGACCTTTTCCGGTCCTGTGGCCACTGCTGAGTTTTCCAAATTTGCTGGCATATCGAGTGCAGCACTTTCACAGCATCATCTTTCAGGATTTGAAAGAGCTCAACTGGAATTCCATCACCTCCACTAGTTTTGTTCGTAGTGATGCTTCCTAAGGCCCACTTGTCTTCACATTCCTGGATGTCTGGCTCTAGGTGAGTGATCACACCATCATGATTATCTGGGTCATGAAGATCTTTTTTGTACAGTTCTTCTGTGTATTCTTGCCACCTCGTCTTAATATCTTCTGCTTCTGTTAGGTCCATACCATTTCTGTCCTTTGTTGAGCCCATTTTTGCATGAAATGTTCCCTTGGTATCTCTAATTTTCTTGAAGAGGTCTCTAGTCTTTCCCATTCTGTTGTTTTCCTCTATTTCTTTGCATTGATTGCTGAGGAAGGCTTTCTTATCTCTCCTTGCTATTCTTTGGAACTCTGCATTCACATGGGAGTATCTTTCTTTTTCTCCTTTGCTTTTCTCTTGTCTTCTCTTCCCAGCTATCTGTAAGGCCTCCTCAGACAGCCATTTTGCTGTTTTGCATTTCTTTTCCATGGGGATGGTCTTGATCCCTGTCTCCTGTACAATGTCACGAACCTCTGTCCATAGATCATCAGGCATTCTGTCTATCAGATCTAGTCCCTTAAATCTATTTGTCACTTCTGCTGTATACTCATAAGGGATTTGATCTAGGTCATACCTGAATGGTCTAGTGGTTTTCCCTACTTTCTTCAATTTAAGTCTGAATTTGGCAATAAGCAGTTCATGATCTCAGCCACAGTCTGCTCCCGGTCTTGTTTTTGCTGACTGTATAGAGCTTTTCCACCTTTGGCTGCAAAGAATATAATCAATGTGATTTCAGTGTTGACCATCTGGTGATGTCCATGTGTAGTCTTCTCTTGTGTCATTGGAAGAGGGTGTTTTCTATGACCAGTGAGTTCTCTTGGCAAAACGCTATGAGCCTTTGCCCTGCTTCATTCTGTACTCCAAGGCCAGATTTGCCTGTTACACCAGGTGTTTCCTGACTTACTACTTTTGCATTCCAGTCCCATATAATGAAAAGGACATCTTTTTGGGGTGTGAGTTCTAGAAGGTCTTGTAGGTCTTCATAGAACCGTTCAACTTCAGCTTCTTCAGCATTACTGGTCAGGGCGTAGACTTGGATTACTGTGATATTGAATGGTTTGCCTTGGAAACGAACAGAGATCATTCTATCATTTTTGAGATTGCATCCAAGTGCTGCCTTTCGGACTCTCTTGTTGACCCTGATAGCTACTCCATTTCTTCTAAGGGATTCTTGCCCACAGTAGTAGATATAATGGTCATCTGAGTTAAATTCACCCATTCCAGTCCATCTTAGTTCACTGATTCCTAGAATGTTGACATTCACTCTTGCCACCTCCTGTTTGACCACTTCCAATTTGCCTTGATTCATGACCTAACATTCCAGATTCCTATGCAATATTGCTCTTTACAGCATCAGACTTTGCTTCTATCACCAGTCACATCCACAGCTGGGTATCGTTTTTGCTTTGTCTCCATCCCATCATTCTTTCTGGAGTTATTTCTCCACTGATCTCCAGTAGCATATTGGGCACTTACTGACCTGAGGAGTTCGTCTTTCAGTGTCCTATCTTTTTGCCTTTTCATTCTGTAATTTGTTAATTTTGAATGCTTTTAAATAGGGGTCAAGGTTTCTTTTTTTCCCCATAGGACTACCTAATTTATTCAATCCACATTGAAAAGGTTGTCCTTTCTTTCACTGCTCTGAAGAACTAAGCTTTTCATAAATCAGATGTACAAATATATATAGATATTTAAGACTTTTTTTTATCCATTACTCTGGCCCGTTTGTCTGTCTTTACTCCAATACAACTCTATCTTGATTATTCTACCTTTATAATGAATCTTGCTATCTGATTGAGTAACTTCTTCAACTTTGTTCTCCTTTGTGATAAAATGGCTATTCTTAGTTCTTTGGTTTTCTATATTAAGCTTAGTATCGGTTTGCCAATTTTGGGGAAAAATATCCATTGAAATGGTGCTGAATCTCAGTGAATCTGGAATAATTCATTTATTCATCTTTGTTCTCAGCATCTATGGGATCCTGGGATATTAAGCACACATAAGGAACAAAGCTGTAACTGTTTATTCATTGACACACAATTCTGACAAATTAATTTAATAATACTGCTTCTTAAAAATAATCTTTATTCATACCCTGTATAGTTCATCAGACACTAAACTCTTTATTCTATTAGCATCAACTAGTGACATAAACATAATCACAAATTACAACTCCCATTCATTAAATATATATGATGGGCCAGGTACAGTGTTAGAGGTTCCACTTATTTCTAACTCCTGTTAATAACATGGAGCTATCCTATTTTATAAATGAAGAAATCAGTAGGTTCAGAGCAGTTAAATAACCTGCCTAATGTTGCCATCTAGTAAATGCTGTGGCCAGGGGGTCAACCCTGTCATGTCTCTTGTCCACAATCACATTCCCACTGCCTTGGACAAGTAAGACTCAAAAGACTGACTCAGTAAATATGTGGTGACTGACTGAACACTTTCCTCTTTTTCTCCATCTATTTCCTATTAATGATTCATACTTCTTTCCTCCAAAAGTGATACAGCTTTCCAAATGGTTTTAATAAGTAGCAAGTTTAAACTCTATGGTACTAGTGTCACATGTGGTGAAAAAGTGATGTGAAAGCTAATTAATCAAAGAAATGCCAGAATGCCCAAATTTTGAGGAGTCACTTCCTTATTTAATGTTTCAAA
Source organism: Okapia johnstoni (assembly GCA_024291935.2). Classification (NCBI taxonomy): domain Eukaryota; kingdom Metazoa; phylum Chordata; class Mammalia; order Artiodactyla; family Giraffidae; genus Okapia; species Okapia johnstoni. Next base: position 13,273,402 of record CM044324.1, read on the forward strand.
AAGCTCTGTGTTGCATAGCATGTCTTATCTCTTTTTTGGATTGATAATTAAAGTGGCGGTATAAACTCTATCCTTTATGGCAAGATTACAATGATATTTGTTTCCATCATTAGTTTCCCTCTCTGGTTTGAAACTCAGAGAGAAAAGACACACATTAAAAATTATCTACCAATTTATTAGAATATGTTTAAGTAAAACTGACCTAAATTAATAGAGAAAATAAATTTGAGACTGAAAGACTTGAGACCAGTTAATAGAACCCCAGGACAGTTCATTTCTTTTTCATGCTTTAATTATTTATATTTATAGTTACATTTTTTATGCCTCTTCTAAATGTTTTCAATGTTTTAAAGTCTCATTTTACCCACATAAAAATAAGCTCTACAAAACTGATGAAAGTATTGCCAGTATTGTTGTAAAAAATAAAGATCAAGTCATTAAATGTTCGATTTGGTAATTTCAGCCTTTACCATAATTTTTGCACATTGTACCAATGCTACATAGATTGAAAATTAAAATAGAATGTCTATGCTGAAGGTTATGAGTCATCATTATGCTAAACAGCATGTTATATTCTTAGGACAAATTACAGAACAGTAATGTATGATCAATGGCAAACTATGTTTACGAGTTTCTTCCTCATTTTTATCTGAGAAACATATCCTTCTTTCCCCAGAAGTACCGCGGACGGCTGGTACCTGTATGCTGATAGCTCCAATGGAAAGTTTGGTGACATGGCTGATATCCTTACACCTGTCATTTCACGCACGGGACCAAAATGTACCCTGGTGTTCTGGACTCATATGAATGGTGCCACAGTTGGTTCTCTCCAGGTACTGCTTAGGCAATGGCATTTTTCGAATTTGTTCTATAAAAATTCATACTATGCAGTTTAGTGTTATTAAAATATATAGTCTGCTAATAAATGAGATATGGACAATTGCCAACAATTATCAACTGGTTTCAAAACATTATGACTGAAAAAATTTAGTAGAATTGGACCTGAATGTCTAATAGAACTTTTTTAACTATCCTGTTTATGATTATGGTCTTTTTTAGGTCATTTTATTTTCCCTTCTATTTTTTTTTCAAATGTATTTGACATACAAAAGTGTGTCAAGACCATTTATAAAAATTTAAAGTTTATTTCAAAACTCAAGTAGCCAATTGACCTCATGTTTGTTTTTTTTTTTAATTTATTGAAGTATAGTTTATAATGTTGTATATGGTTATGGAATTTATTCTGAGGCTACAGCTTCTGTGTGATACTGTTTTACCCCTGAAATATGTCATATAGGTTTCAGAGTCAGTATTCTGTGAATAACACAACAAATGATTATAAACACGGGTGATATTTGGATGTGCATTCTTGTTGTCTTTGATATAGTGGTGCTACATTCTCCGTTAGTCTCTTTCAGATTGTTTCTTGGTTAAAATACACACACACGCACACACACACACACACACACACACACATATTAAACTGTTTGAAACTCACAAAAGGTTGCAAGAATCTCAAAGGCAACTCTAATATATCTTTCACTCAGAGATTCTTTTTCTTGTCCACTATCCCAATAGGATCTTTTGTAGGAAAAATTTTCACACTACATTGTTGTCTCTTTCTAGTATCTTTTTAAAAAATGAATTTTTTTTGACCACGCTGGATGTTCAGGGCGGTGCGCTGGCTTTTCTCCAGTTGCGGTGAGCCAGGGCTGCTCTCTAGTTGCGGTGTGCAGGCTCCTCGTTGTGGCGGCCTCTCTTGTTGTGGAGCACAGGCCCTGGGAATCGCAGGCTTCAGTGGTTGGGCCTGTGGGCTCAGCAGTGGCGGCTTGCAGGCTCTAGAGTGCAGACTGAGTAGTTGTGCTGCACAGGCTTACTTGCTTCATGACATGTGGGATCTTCCTGGACCAAGGATTGAACCCATGTCTCCTGTATTGGCAGGAGGATTCCGAACCACTGGACCACCAGGGAAGCCTATATTTAGTATATTTGCAAAGAGATGACACTTGGGTTACCTGCTTTCTTTTCCCCAATAAGTAGAGAGAAACACTGCAGATCACCTGCTTATCCATTTCTTTTCAGGTAGCTTGATGAAATTTCAGTATTATTCTAGGATTTTTCTGGCTATAATATGTATTAAATCCCCCCAAATTAGATAAACATATCTTATTTCTAAAATGCTGTTACTTATTTAATTGAAAATATGTTAAATTTATAAATCAACTTTGGAAGAATACTTTTATTTATTATAGATGAGACTTCCCGCCAAAAACAGTTAAAGAGTAAACCTGTTTGTGTATATGTATGTGTGCATATAATAACCTGAAAACATCCAAGTATTCTTGTGGATTGAAGTTATAATTTACCTTTGTGTTACACGGATTCTTTAAAAATTGCTTTAGAGAAAACAGTCAATACAACTGACTACAGGATTTCCATCAGAAAAATGAGAATTATTTACCAGGTGTATTTTGTGGTTGAGATTAATTGTCTGAAATAGGCTTTCATTTTTTTAAAAATATGATTTTACATTAGTAGATGAAAAATTATAAAACAGACTTAAATTTTATAGGCAATTAATTATCAAATAATTACAGTGGTAATACATATCCTTATTTTTGTGCATGGCTGAATAAAAGGACATTAAATGTTGTTACTATGTCATATGAACACAGTTTTCTTTAGTGATTTGTATATACAGCAGTATTCATACAAAAAAGACATATTTCCTATACACTCATTTTAGTATCCTTCAAAAATGATTTTTTATATTTTTTATAAATTCTGTTTTCTTGACTTTAGTATATTTACAATTCAACTTGAATTTTATGGACCAAGAATTTAGTGATATTTTTGCTAGCTGCATACTAATTTTTATATGACTCTGAAAACTCTAGCTTTGTAAAAATAACCATTTCTATTTAACATCTTTTTTTTTTATTTAACATCTTTAAAAAGCAATGATGAAAGCATTCAAAATTATCTTCACTCTCAAAAGCCAAAACCTTCCCACACCCTTTATGTGAATAATAATTCCATTGTACACATTTGTATTATTAAAAAGTAATGCAGTGATATAATTAAATACATCACCTAATTCAGTTATTTTAAAATGTGAAACTGTTCTTCTCAGTTACTCCCTTGATGGCTCTTTTTGTGCCATCTAAATGAAGAGCCATGATTATTTATCTGCTGAGTCTCAATTTGCCTTTAGAATGAGGGCCCAGTAGTAGTCGTGTGAGTGTTCCAAGTTGCTTCAATTGTGCCTGACTCTTTACAACACTGTGGACCATAGCCCACCAGGCTCCTCTGTCCCTGGAATTCTCCAGGCAAGAATACTGGAGTGGGTTGCCATGCCCTCCTCCAGGGGATCTTCCTGACCCAGGGATTGAACCCGTGTCTCTTAAGTCTCTTGCATTGGCAGGTGTGTTCTTTACCACTAGTGCCACCTGGGAAGCCCCCCAGTAGTACTGGTGAGAGTTTATTGGGTGGGGAACTCTTACTGGCTTAGATAAGAAGATGCCTGCTTGTATCACCCATACGTGCTGTTGGAGTTGAATTGGCTTCCGTTGTAATTTCACCATCCCCACTGAACACAAGGTCATTCTCAAAACTATGTTTCAGTAAATAATACTGTGTTTTTCATGTGATTACATGAATGTTATTCAATATTGAGACTTCCAGTTGTTCCTGCTGTCAGATTTTAAAAGATAAGGTAGTTAAGAATTCTTAATTAAGTGGTGCCCAGATACCTTCAGACTTGACTGACAGATATTCATGCACAACTTTATTACACAGAGCTAGTAAGGTACCCTGGGGAACTCAGTGCTGTTCTAGAAAACAAAGATATCTAATGAAAAATGTCTGAGCTTTTCTCTCAGGGATTCATGTTGACATTAAAATTAAAAGAAATACTGGGAAAATTCCACATGTTTAAAATTGATCAAGGCACAATGTTTTAATACTTGTTACTTAATTTATCTCTACAGGTACTCAGCAAGAAAGACAATGTTACTTCTAAATTGTGGGCTCAAAGTGGACAGCAAGGTGCACAGTGGAAAAAAGTTGAGCTGTTTTTAGGTGTTCATTCCCATATACAGGTTTGTAATCCAAGTATTAAGATGATGATTGAGTTTTGTTGATTTTTTTTCTTTATTTCCTCTACCCCTGTCTTCTGGTCTCTCATTCCCGTTCTGATATGTTACATGAATGCTTACCACTCCATATAGCGTTTTCCATAAGGAATTTATAGTTCTGGACTGCCCTAATTTTGTTCCCAATGAGACAACCATATTTCTAGGAACATTTAATTTTAGTGACACCCATCATGCCTCCACAGTCTCGTACACCACTCTCTATTTTGCAAATATATTCTCAGAGACTGTAGAGTAATTACCTTCATTTATTTCAAACCTGATTAAAGAGACCTTTGAAAGTACACTGAATTGTTGAACCTTATTAGAGAAGACAGGTTTACTTGACTGAAAAATATTTTGGGAAGCACAAAATTGTGTGATGCTGTATTTGTCTTCATGTAAAATACAATAATATTAGGATAAGACCTAAAAGTAAAGGAAAAGAATCAATGATACCTAGATTAAAACATTTAACCCGAAAGTAATTATGTGACAAGATATTTAATGTGAATTTTATTTTTTATGGATTATCTGGCAAAAAAGAGCTCCTAGGATGTGTGTTTTTTGCTTTTGGAGTTTTGTTTTGTCTGACATGAAGGGATACTTATTGGAAGATAATGCTTAACTGTTAAGATTTAGATTAGATAAGGGAAAGTGAGAATCCAGAGCCATTTATGTCATTTTTTCTTAGTTTTAACTGCACAAGTCTGAATTCCTTGAATTTACACCATGTATCTATAGATGGTATACTATCTTTGCTAATGATTGCATTTCCATTCTTCTATATAATAGCAAACGTAGTCAAATCAGCTGTAAATATTCAGTAACTGTATCTGCAGTCATGTGCCATATTTGATAGATCAGCCCATTTTAACTCCAATGGAAGCACAGGCAGGCTAGATATAGCTCTTTAAAGGCACTGATACTTGCAACTTCCCTCGTTGTTCAATGGTTAAGACTTCAACTTCTAATGCAGGTGGTGTGGTTTCAATCCCTGGTAGGGGACCTAAGATTCCTCTTGCCTCCTGGCCAGAAAGCCAAACATAAAACAGAAGCAATATTGTAAAAAAAATTCAATAAAGACTTAAAGAACAGGTAACATTTTAAAATAAATAAATAAAGGCATTGATTCAGCACTATCCCCAATTTCTTAGAATGTTAGGTATAATAAATCCATCTTGCTGGAACCTAGTTTTCTGAAGGGTCATTTGTAGATAATTTAGGAAATGGACAAGAAATAAGTTCACTTGAGAATAAGAAAGATTGGACAGCAATATAGTGGCCTTGCACTCTGTGAAGTTTATTATTAAAGGATCCTACCTGTCTAACCTTCAAGACCTTTTGACAGAGGCAAGAAGGATCATCAGTAAGAACATGTAGAAGGTTCAGCTGCTGCCAGGCATCAGCTTCCACTTCAGGCAGTGGATTCTTAACTATTCTGTGCAAGTAGAATATTTTCATAGTAAAATCTTGTTCAAAACAACATTAAGAGGGATTTAAGCAGAGGAATCAATTATTAATTTAGTCTTTCTGAAATTTAATTTTTCATATATTGGGATTTGCAGAGGAATATGCTCATGTTGTTTGAATCTTAAGATGAAATTTTAATGGTTTGTTAATATTTGGTATTTAATGTGATTCATTCATTCCTTCAATAAAAGCATATTAAGAACCTACTATGTGCAGAAAAGCACATTGCTATGCACTGGAGAAATAGTGATGGAACATATGTATTGCCCACTGTTCTTCCATTTTTACAGTATCATTCTCTGTAGCCTCAGAAACATGTGTGCCTTTAACCTTTGAGTAGAAGTATATAGTATTTTTAGAAATTATATGCTGAGTCAGCACTGGGTCATTTTCAAAGTTCTATTTGAGAACTACAATTTAATCATAATCTTTAATTATAATAATTTTATAACTAGAGCAACCATGTACATAGCACTTGCTACTGCTGCTAAGTCACCTCAGTCATGTCTGACTCTGTGCCACCCCACAGATGGCAGCCCAGCAGTCTCCTCCGTCCCTGGGATTCTCCAGGCAAGAACACTGGAGTGGGTTGCCATTTCCTTTTCCAATGCATGAAAAGTGAAAGTGAAGTCGCTCAGTCGTGTCCGACTCTTAGCGACCCCATGGACTGCAGCCTACCAGGCTCCTCCATCCATGGGATTTTCCAGGCAAGAGTACTGGAGTGGGGTGCCACTTACTAAATGCTAATTACTCTTCTATGAATAAAAAAATTTATTCCTGTAATATTATAAGGGACTTACTATTATTATCTCCGTTTTATAGATTAGAATACAGAAATACTTAGAAGTTGGGTAACTTGCCCTATTTATGTAACTACACAATGGCAGTGATAGACTTTAAGTACAGGCAGGTCAAGTGCAAGTCCATAATACAGATGCTCTGCTTTACTACTTCCTATGTTTTATACAATAATTGACCAAACTTTTATTGTACTAGAAAAAATATACTTGTGCTTTTAAAACTGTTTAGTGACATTCGGTATTAAAGTCTATGGAACCTTAACCAACACTGTGTGGAGCGTTGGCATGTAAGTGATAATTTGACCATTGGATTATGGCAAAGTACCTAAGGTTGCATCTATAGCATGACAAAAAAATGAATATTGAGATACTCTTAGAATTATATAATTCCTTAATCAGAAGCAATGCATTATGTATTTAAGAGTTCAGATACATCAAGTAATTGAATACCTGTTTCAGTTTGTCTTGGGCTTAGTTTTTCTTATAAAATAGTTGTCTTTATAATTCTAATTTCACCTCTTCTTAATCACAGCCAAGCTCTCAATATATCTTACAAATTTATTTTTCTTTTCCAGTACAACTGCTATGAAAAAAAGTAATTTTTTCCTTTTATGTAACTTTGATACATGAATTTATTATACATAAAAATTGCATATTTTTTATAATGTAAAAGGTATGAATTTTCAGATATTATCTTAAAAGGAAAACACCTAGGTTTTTCATATAGTAGTATAAAAGTATATAATATCTTAAGGAAAAACTAATTACTTCTTTCAAGAAAAATAGTTGTTTAGATTTGGTAAAAAGATGTATGAGAGTTTGATGACAATAAATAGGTATTTCTTATTAACTCATCTGTAATTGTCCTAAATTTGCTTTAAAATATATAACTATTTCCTGTTAACACACAAATATATATTTAGCTTGCAGACAAATTTAATAGAAACTGTCTGAATTAGTTTCACTTAGAAAACTTTAGTGAGTACTGTTACTCCTATTTTCCATCATTTCTATCAAAATCCATAGATGTGATATCTCACTGACCAACAGTGACACGCTTGAGAATTTTGTTCATCACATCCATTAATCAAAGGCAAATCACAATTATTTCAAGTCCAAAGAGGTGGCCAATTTTTTAAAAATTCATAGTTTTGAGGTTTGGTATGTTTTTGATAAACACCAGTTGAGTTGAATAGATCAGAAAAATGGTAAGAAGTGGATAAAATTAAAAAAAAAAGTATGCTCGCATCTTCTGTCTCTAGGTACATTCTGTCACCTGGTTGGCCTACTTATTTGTTCATTGAGGCTCTCAAGTGCCCAGGTCTTGTTTTGGGCCTGAGATTTACAGAGGCAGCAGTGATAGGTGACTCCTGCCAGTTTCTTAGGCCCCATGTTCAAAAATCTAGACAAGAGGCAATAGTGTTGCTACTCACACCTTCTTATGTGTTGAGTATGGTGCAGATCTTCAATATCCCTCCAACTTCCTGGGTCAGTTTCGTCATATGGGTTGCAGGATCATTTTTATCATATTCAAGCCCTATGTTCTGTACTGTATTTACTGTTTGCCCCAGGTTTTGAATTCTATTTTCAAATTTTTAAACAATTTTTATTGGAGTGTATTGCTTTACAATGTTGTGTTAGTTTCTACCATAAAGCAAAGTGAATCAGCTATATGTATATACATATCCCCTCGGTTTCGGATATTCTTCCCATTTAGGTCATCACAGAGCATTGAGTAGAAATCCCTGTGCTATATGGTAGATTCACATTAGTTATCTATTTTATACATAGTATCAAAAGTGTGTCCAAGCCCAGGAGGCTCAGTGGTAAAAAATCTGCCTGCCGGTGCAGGAGACATGGGTTTGACCCCTGAGTTGGGAAGATAACCTGGAGAAGGAAAAGGCTACCCACTCCAGTATTCTTGCCTGAGAACTCGCATGGACAGAGAAGCCTGGAGGGCTGCAGTCCATGGGGTAGCAAAACAGTCGACATGACTTAGCAACTAAACAACAACAACATCGATAGTCTGTGTACATTGATCCCAGTCTCCCAAGTTTTGAATTCTTGATGAATGAGTCTACTGATGCTGGTTTTTTGTTTGTTTGATTTTTTTTCTTTTTAAGATTATCTTCAGGGCAAAACGTGGTATCAGTTACATAGGAGATGTAGCAGTGGATGATATTTCCTTTCAAGATTGTTCCCCACTTCTAAGCGCAGACAGAACATGTACTGCTCAAGAATTCACGTGCGCTAACAAGCACTGCATTGCCAAGGACAAGCTATGTGATTTTGTGAATGACTGTGCTGATAATTCAGATGAGACTCCTTTCATCTGTGGTGAGTACACATGTTCTGTTTCCTTCCTGTCGTCATCATCTCTACAGCCTCCCTGCCTGCAATGGGTTCGTTGATGAAAAATACAGAGTGTATATAATTGGAGAAACCTAGGCAAGTAAGGTGGTTTAACCATTCAAATACATTTTAGTGATTCTAAATGCAATACTTAATTTACTTAAGTCATTTAAAAACTTAAGTCATTTGAAACTAGTCAGTGACTTTGTGTTTGTGTGTGAAAAATTGGAGGTTAACTGGAAAACAAATGTCTTCAAAGACAAACTGAATGGAAACAAGTATTTTTCTACATGAAATGAATTTTGGGGAAGACAAGCCAAACATCCATCAAAGCCAACTCATGCAGGGTTGACAAGCCTTGATGCTTTGATGTGTTTCTGGGAATTATCTTTCCCTTGAGTCAATTATGATCTTGGAGAAGTGGATTTAAAAAAAGTCGATATCCAGATAATGTATAAAATTATGTCCTAAGGGGAATATGTATCAGCTATGTAATATTGTTGTAAGAGATCAACTTGTCATAAACAGCACCTATTAAACCATCCTTAGCTAAATGGGCCGTATTGCTCATCCAGGGAGGTCCATGAAATGGTGCAACAGAGTCCATTGTTGCCTCATTTCATTGCAAATGAGGAGAATACAAATTGTCAAAATGAAGGCTGACAAATTATTCCACTATTACTAGTAATAATTTCAGGGCTAGTGTGTTACAGTTTGACATTTTTTACCTCTTGAAACCAAATCTGGAAGCACAAGAACAACTTCAGTATAATAAGAGCTCATGTTTGTATAGAACTTTCAATTTTTAAAGCCCTTTTATCTATTAATGTCCAGTTGATCATCACAGAAAGCCAAGGGGTAAGGGGGAAAGGTATTAATTATTAATGATTTCCATGGATAAAACTGTTGACAAGAATGGCTGCAATGAGGTCAAATTTCATAAAATTGGCACTGGCAGAGTTGATCCAAGTTTCCAGGTACTTTGGTTTATGATTCACTGGTTTGCCAAAGCTTTAATACCATACCACCTCTATGTACAGCTGAATCTTGGGAAAACCAAAGATTTTGTAGATGTAAAAATCTTGTTTCTGTCCGATAACTGTTTCCTCAATTGTGGATTATGTCTTGTAATATCCATTGTTACTACTATAGAAACCAAGCAAAACTTTGGCTAATTAACATTTATCTGTATCTTATGAATATTTTTTCACATTTTTAGTCATTTTCTGCATCGAGTGCTTTTCCATTTTCTTCATTGTCATTTTCATATGAGTATCTCACAAATTTGTTAGGTTATCAGTCAAACAGAAGAGATATTATGCTCTTGAATTTTATTTGCAATGTTGCCAATTTATATCTTTCCCAAGATATGATTTAATGCATTTTTTCAGTGTTTACAGTAACATTTTATTTCTGGCTGAAGTTTACTCTTTGTGCTTAGATAATAATTTTATGAATATTTCTAGGCATCTTCTGTGTTTGGAAGGGGATACTGATATACTGAGAGGGTCAGAGAAATGCACTGAAATTTGTTGTCTTGGTAGCTCTTTTGTATGGAAAACTAAAGACAAAAATCATTATAAGCCTTTGGAGGGGAAGTTGTATGAGAAGGTGCTTTTTGGTGTACTAATTTCCCAGTCTCTCTGTGATTTGAATGGGCTATGATATCAGTAATACTGGAGTAGAAAGGTGAATTAGTTCCCAATATTACATAAGAAGAATATTTTTTCAGCTCCTTAGAAAAAATAACTAACAAGTTACAGCAAATCTTAAAAAAAAAAACCCAAAACCCCACATTTCAATATTGGATCTTATTACATGAATGTGATTTCTTTTTATATAGCACTGCTTATTTTATTATGTATTTAAAAACTTCAATTATATTCCTATACTAATGGCTTTAAATGTTTTAATTATAAATGGCTAGAACCTGCTATATGAATAATGAGTGCTGTTATTTTTCCTCCATATCCTATAAACTTTGATGCTTTAATTAGACCCAGAGGAACAGGAAGAAAAGCTCTAAAAAAATCACCATAGCAACTGATTTCAGAAGTTTGGCTGACAACCAACCAAGAATTTAGCCTTAAGTTTCATGATCTTTGGAACTTGTATGTGCTTCTTTTGTTTGTTTCTTTTTTTAATTTACTTTTTGAGATGCTAAGTAAAGGCTGAACAAGTATCACAACTCTAATAAGACTTCTAAAATATCATTTGGTGTAAATACACCACCTAGGAATAGAAAAAAAAAAAAAGAAAAAACTGAGCTATTTTTTTAAAGACATAGACTATTTCTGACAGAGGAAAATAAAATAATCCTTTATAAAACTAAGTATCTGTGGCTTTAATTTTCTGTAGAGCAATATAGGCTCAGAAAGCAAAATTTGGCTGAAAATTGAAATGTTACTTTTTATTTTATGATATAAAATATTATAAAATACAGGACATAGTCAAAAAGAAAGTGGTTTGTATATCTGAGAAATCTGAAATCTTAAACATTTTTTCCCCCATTGGTATAGAGGCTCCTTAGAAAACTGTCATGTTTTTGTTTTCCTATATATTCCAATTAGCATATTTATTGTTGGTACGCAACTAAGAGTATCTCAGAGAAACTCAAAATAATTTAATTCTGAACTGTGATTAACAAAGATACAGGATATTTGACCAGCATAGTTATTTAATAATCTGAACTTAATGGGCACCTGTATTAATCATTTGTATTTCTCAACTGCAGACATCAATTTCAACTACATACAAAATTATTAAACACTAAGTAACTGTCAGTAATTTTAAGTGGATTAAAGTGACATGGATTAATCCTTTGAATTAGTCTGGAAATCAGTTCTAAGGCAAAAGTTAGAAAAATCCCTGTTACTTAGAAGAAAGACATGTTTAATAACCCATGGCTCCCCTCAAAAAATTGCAGTAAAAGCTAGAATATGTTTTAAATAAATAATAACAATAATGCAATAAAAAAAAACTGTGGTATTTAGATAAGAAAGGGCTTAGTGAAAATTTTATGTACTTAAATTCTTGCATTAGAAATTAATTAGCTTGCAATGCAAATTAATGGAATAGAATACAAATGTCAGATAGAGAGAATTTGGAAAGACTGGTAACATTTTCAAGACTCCATCAAGAATGATTAAGAGAAGTAAAGAAGACAAAAGTCACACAGAATATGTGTGTCTGTGTGTATGTATATTACAGAGTGTGGCAGAAGGTGGTAAATTATATATTTTATATGAGAAAATATAGAGTAAATTAAAGGAGGTAAAAAACAGAGAGCAAATTGCAATATTAAGGAGCTTAGGATAGGTACAAAAAACAAAAAGGGGAAAAAAACCTTTTCTGCTTGTAATGAGAACTCAGGATTTAATCTCTTTATTTCAAATATACCATACAACAGTGCTAGCTATAGTCATCATGTTGTGTGTTACAGCCCTAGTGTTTATCTTATAACCCAAAGGTGACCTGGGACTTAACTGATACTTATTCCCCTTCCCCCATTTTTTTTAATATTGTTTATTTTATGTAAGTATGAAATAGATGTTTACAAAAATGGCAGATCTAGAAAAATTCACATTAGTTGTACAATCATAGACTTTTCCCTCAAATATATATGGTTCTGATTCAAGTGAGGCAAAATTTATGGAAGCAGGTGTTATTAACACATTTAAAAAAGCTAAGTGGCACTTTTTAAAGGAATCAGAGGCGGTAGACATGTGAAGCATATAAATCAACAAAGATACTATGTTAATATATTCCATACGTAAGCTAAATTAACTCAGCAAAGTGAGATAAATAAAGAAATGTATAAGCAACTCTCCCAGATAGTGTATTCTGTAAAAACATCCTAAAATGAAATATGTTTTTCTAAAATAATACTTATTGGGTATAAATATGCTGACACTCTTCGCTGAGTAAATCTGAAATGTATAAATGAAGAGATACAATGAAAACAAACTGAAAATATTAATTACAGTAAATCTAGAAAAGGTGTTAATGTCACAGAGGAAGAGAACAAAATATTCAATTATGGAGTCACAAATTTATTCCAATATAAAGATAAAATGTGGAAAAAATGACATTCAAATATTAAAGTGTTTTTCCTCTCAATTTCTAATTGCATTTAACTGAAGGACATGGCAGCAGAATGAAATAAATAGCAGGTTCTGTAGTGAAGACGGCATTTGTCAACCCGTTGAAATGGGTAACGGCCAATTGGATGATACCATACTATCTGTGCATGTGCTAAGTTACTTCAGTCATGTCCTTCTCTTTGTGGCCCTATAGATTGTAGCCTGCCAGGCTTCTCTGCACATGGGGATTCTCTAGGCAAAATACTCGAGTGGGTTGCCACACCTGCCTCCAGGGGACCTTCCTAACCGAGGGATTGAACCCATTGTCTCTTACGTCTCTTGCATTGGCAGATGGGTTCTTTACCACTAGCACCACCTGGGAAGCCCACACTACAGAGAGCAAAATTACAGTACTCGTAGCTGCAAATACTCTCATTTCCTTTTTTTTTTTTTAAATTAGTTTATTTATCTATTTTTTAACTTTACAATATTGTATTTATTTTGCCATACGTTGACATGAATCCACCATGGGTGTACATGATTTCCCTTTCCAGAATCCCCCTCCCACCTCCCTCCCCATCCCATCCCTCTGGGTCATCCTGGTGCACCAGCCCCAAGCACCCTGTATCATGCATTGAACCTGGACTGGGGATTCGTTTCACATATGATAATTTACATGCTTCAGTGGCATTCTCCCATATCATCCCGCCCTCGCCCTCTCCCATAGAGTCCATAATACTGTTCTATTTATCTGTGTCTCTTTTGATGTCTCGCATACAGGGTTATCTTTACCAATTAACTAAATACCATATATATGTGTTAGTATACTGTATTGGTGTTTTTCTTTCTGGCTTACTTCACTTTGTATAATAGGCTCCAGTTTCATCCACCTCATTATCGCCATTCTAATGTGTATGAAAGTGAAAGTGAAAGAAAGTGAAGTCGCTCAGTCGTGTCTGACTCTTTGCGACCCATGGACTGCAGCCTACCAGGCTCCTCCGCCCATGGGATTTTTCCAGGCTAGAATACTGGAGTGGGTTGCCATTTCCAATGTGTATGAAGCAGACTTTTATTGTGGTTTTGATTTGCCCTTCCCTAATTACTAACAGTCTTAATCATCTTTTCTTGTGTTTAATGGCTTTTTGCATGTCTTCTTTGGATAAATGTCTGTTGAAGTCCTTTGTGCTTTTCTCTATAGGACTGTGTACTTTTTTATTGTTGAGTTGTAGGAGTTATCGATGTATTCTGGATATTAAGCCATTATTTAATATATGATTTGCAAATTTTTTTTTCTCATTCTGTAGGCTGTCTTTTTAAATTTTCAATAGAATTTATTTTTTAAAGACTTGTATGTTAACAGCAAAACTAACTCCCATACATGCACAGCCTCTCTTTGACTAACATGTTGCCTCCCAGAGGGTTGATTTGTTACACTGGAATTGTCATTATCATCACAGTCCATAGTTTACATTAGGGTTCCCTCTTGGTGAAAGAACACCAAGTGTTAGACACTTGGTGATAAACAGTAAATCAAACTCTTATACTCAGTTATTTAATAGTAGCTTTACTAAATTCATTACCAATATTTTTAAACGCATTTTTTTCTTATTGGATGCAATGTTTTCAAAAATATCATTTTTTAATATTACATTTATGTGCAATTTAGCACTGCTGAAAATTTCCCTAAACCCAGTACTCAAATTTTGGTCCACAGACAAATAGCATTTTTGTCAGAATTCAGGCTCTACCCCAGACTTATAAACTGCATTTTAACATATATATATAAATGTACACACACACACACACACACACACACACACTAAAATTTGAGAAAACACTCATTTAAACAGAGAAACATTTGAAAAAGTTTTCTGGTGAGAAGAGAGAGCTATGATTTTATTCTTTATTGTCATATACAAATATATCAGGATTTGTATATGGGCAATAATTAATATTTTAAATATTGAAAGTGATTCAGTATATATTAATGAATTTAATTGATTCATTCATACTCTAGTCAAGATTTAATGGCTATATATATTTTTAATTGCCTGATATAATTTATTGGTGATTTTAAGAAATTTTAAAGAATGAACATTTGTGTATTTATTCAGAAATATTTATTGAGTATCTCTCATGTGTGAGGGTTTCTTCTAGCTATTTGGATTAATGCTATGAACAGTACAGACAAATTTCCTGTTCTCATGAAGCTTCCATTATGGATGGTGGTAGTGTAGGTGGACACAGACAAAACAGAGTAAGTAAAATAACACAGTACATTTCATAAGGATAAGTGCTCTGGCAAAAAAGTAAATCGGGAAAAATGAGAAAGAAAATGCTTGTAGTGATGGTTACAGTTTTAAACAGGGCCATCAGAGAAGTTCTCACTGAGAAACTGACATTTAAATGAAGAATGAGAAAACAGTGGGTTTGAGCCAAGTGATATTTGCTGTATTTGAATGATGTTTTTAAAAAATTAAAGAATATTTTAAAAGCCAGCAGTAACCAAAATACAGCCCTTTCTGTATCATCACCACATCACTAACAATTTTCTTTGGTTTCTGTGAATGTATAACTGTAATTCCCCTGAACAGTTATCCTTCATTTGAGTTGACTCATTTACATCCTGAATGTCCTTTCTCATTTGTTACAGCAGAATTCTTTCTCTTTTTAAGTAAACTGATGAATGTTGGAGGGAGAAGGGGCTATTGTTTGATGCTATGGTGTATACACACACACACACACACACACACACACATATATGTATATATATATGTATATTATCTTTTACTCACAGTAAGGTTATATTAGGGCTTCCCTGGTGGCTCAGATGATAAAGAATCTGCCTGCAATGCAGGAAACCTGGGTTCAAACACTGGGTTGGGAAGATGCCCTGGAGAAAGGAATAGCAACCCATTCCAGTATTCTTGCCTGGAGCATTCCATGGACAGAGAAGCCTGGTGAGCTACAGCCCATGGGGTCACAAAGAGTCAGACATGACTGAGTGACTCACACATACACACACAAGGTTATATTATGAATGTTATGTCTCCATCATATCCAGTGCTTCACCTAAAACTTTTGAGCATTTCAGAATTTGTGCTCAGTTGTGTCTAAAATGAATTTAAAGGTGTAGACTGCCTTTTTGAGAGTGCAACAGTGTCCACCATCGTGGGCACCGAAAACTACTGACCTAGCCTTGCATACTGGACATTTCCTTTTCATTTATTTGTCTGGTAAATACTGGGCATCTCTAGCATTAATATAAGTGACCTGGAGTGAAAACAAAGAAAAATAAGATATTACATGAAGAATTGTTGAGCTTCTTGTCTAGCTAGAGAAATAGGTACCTAAACATTCACGGTGTGAATGGGCATTAGAGTAAGTACAAAGCATTTTTGAATGGATAAAAGTGGAAGAGAATATATAAATATATAGTATATTTATATATAATAAATATAAATATATACTCCCAACATGAACTTCCATAAACTTTACATCACCTTGAAAACAACTGGTATATTTTCAGAGACTTTATTCATCATGCACTATGAATAGCTTTTGTTTTCTTTGGGAGATTATGTTAGAAAGTAGGTCAGGTATCATAATGTTAATAAACCAGGCCTTCTCTGAAGGATCAGCTATCTTAAGCTTCAGGAATTCATTATTTGCAGGCTGTAGTCAAGTGACTGGAGCTCAGGAAGCTTTCATTGTCTTTCCAAAATTTTTGACACTGATCCCTACTCTCACTAACTCAGTTTTGTAAGTGACATGCATTAGAATAATATTTTCCAAATTATGAAATCAGGTAGTCATCAGGGAAGACAAACTTCTATGTGAGGGGTTTCTCTGGATCCTGCAGGGTGAATCACCTGCAGCTGATACTATAA
Organism: Okapia johnstoni; assembly: GCA_024291935.2. NCBI lineage: Eukaryota > Metazoa > Chordata > Mammalia > Artiodactyla > Giraffidae > Okapia > Okapia johnstoni. Next base: position 13,290,132 of record CM044324.1, read on the forward strand.
ATAGAATTTTTCCAAATTCCTTATGCCCCCAGTTTTTTTTAGTATGGAAACCAACATACTGTTTGTAGAACAACAGTTTTGTGTCTGTGAAACAGTTTGGAAAGTATTTGTAGAATTATTACCATTATTTTAACAAAATAAGGCAATAGAAAGGATATCATATCACAATTTCTTATTGATATAACTCAATAATAATTGACACATGTCATTAACTTTTTGAAATTTAAACTTTGAAATGTTAATGAATTAATAGGTAAAGTTACATAAGTATTACAGAGAAATTCTGTTAGCCTTCATGCAGTTTCCCTCGGTGGTTACAGTTTATGTAACATATAATATCAAGACTAGGAAACTGACATTGGTTTAATATGTATATATAGTTCTCTGGCATTTATTATATGTGGAAATTCCTGTAATCATCCACGTGATTAAATTTTTCTATCTCCACAGAAATCTCCCCTGAGCTCTTCCTTTACAGTTATATTTATTCCTACCATTCCAAACCTGGGAAACCACTACTTTGTTCTCTATCTCACAGTTTGTCATTTTGAGAAAGTTATGTAAATGTGTAAATACACCATGTGACCTTTGGAGACTGTTTTTTATTTCATTCAGCATAATCCCCCTGAGAGCCATCCAAGTTATAGTGTGTTTATTTGTTCTTTTTTATTGCTGACTTACGTTCCACATAAGTATGTGGAACCACAGTATGTAGTACGTTACCATAGTATGTGGAATGTGCTATGTGGAATGTACATAGTTCCACATAGTACCATTTGCCAGAGTGGCTATACCATTTTATGTTACCACTGGCAATGTGTGAGAGATCCGGCTTGTCTACGTTGTTGTTAGCATTTGGTATTGTAACTATTTTATTTTTAGTTTTGCTCTTCCTATTGGTATGGAATAATCTCATCATGATATTTATTTGCATTTTCCCTAATAGCTCCTGGTGTTAAACTTATCTTCTCACATGTTTCTCTGTCTTCTGTCTGTTGTCTTTGGTGAAATGTTTCTTCGTGTCTTTTTCGCCTATTTTCTAAGCAGATTTTTTTAAAATTGCTGAGTTTTCAGAGTTCTTCATATGTTGTAGATATAAGTCCTTTGACTGATATGAGTGGCATATTACATAGTGTGGCACTTAGAGGCACTAAAGAGTAAGGAGTTTTGTTTTGATGAAGTCCAATTTATTGATCTTTCCTTTTTGGGATCATCCTTTTGATATGGTAAAAACAATTCACTGAGTTTTAGATTCCAGATTTTCTTTTTTTTTTTCTAAAAGTATAGTATTATATTGTACACTTAAATGTATGCTCCATTTGGTTAGTTTTTATATAAGATGTGAGATTTAGGGCAAATTTTTAATTTTTTGCAATAGTTATCCCGTTGCTCCATCACCGTTAACAAAACTGACTTCCCTTCCTGTAACTGTATTTGCATATTTGTCAAATATTAGTTGCTTGTACTTGTGTGAAGCTATTTTTGGGTTCTCTATTCTATTCCATTGATCCATGTGTCTGTTCCTTCATCAATGCCACATGGTCACAGGAACTAAACTTTATCATAAATCCTGAAATTAGGTGGAGCAAGTCCTTCTATGTTATTTTTCTTTTTCAACTAAATAGTGTTATTTATTACAGTTTCTTTGGCTTTGCTTTTGCATTAAAAAAATCATCTATATATCTATCAATATTGAAATAATTTTGATAAGAATTTTATTAAACACATATATCAGTTGGGGAGATATAAGACTTTTAATCGGATGAGTGTTTCAATCCATGAGCCGTTTGTCTCTCCATTATTAAGACTTAGATTTCTTTCACCCATGTTTTGTGGTTTTCAGCTTGTAAGTCCTGTACATATTTTATAAGATTTGTACCTAAGCATTTCACTTTTAAAGGATTTCAAATAGAATTATATCTAAAAGTTTGATTTTTACCTATTCATTGATGGTATATAAAGTTCAGTTAATTTATACAGTTAATATTGTATGTATTGATCATATAGATCAATAGATTATGTATCCTTCACACGTATTGTTCAGTCACTAAGTAGTGTCTGATTCTTTGTCACCCTGTGCCCTGCAGCACGCCAAGCTTCTCTGTCCTCCACTATTTCCCAAGTTTGCTATATTCATGTTCATTGAGTAGGTGATGCTATCTGACCATCTCATCCTCTGCCTGCCCCCCCGCCTTTGCCTTCAATCTTTCCCAGCATCAGGGGCTTTTCCAATGAGTTGGCTCTTCAGATCAGGTGGCCAAAGTATTGGTGGTTAAGTATCAGTCCTTCCAATGAATATTCAGTATTGATTTCCTGTAGGATTGACTGGTTTGATCTCCTTGCAGCCCAAGGGCCTCTCAAGAGTCTTCTCCAACACCACAACATGAAAGCATCTGTTCTTCGGTGCTCAGCCTTCTTTATGGTCCAACTCTCACATCCATACATGACTACTGGGAAAACCATAGCTTTGACTATACGGACCTTTGTCAGCAAAGTGATGTCTTCGTGTTTTAAAACGCTAGGTCTAGGTTTGTCATAGCTTTCCTTCCAATGAGCAGGCATCTTTTAATTTCATGGCTGAATGAAACTTCATGTGTATTCCTGCTAAAATGCATAATCTGAATCTAATCACCAGGATTCCTCAGACAAACCCAAATTCAAGTACTTGCTAAAATAACTGGCCTGGCCTCATGGAACATACCCAGGCAAAGGAAGAAAAAGAAAGGATGAAAAATTCTTGTAGATAAGAAAATAAAAGTTCACAACAACTTAGTACAATGTGTGATCTAACTTGGATTAGATTTTGAACCAAGGAGAAAGATAACTATAAAGGAGTTAGGCAGGATAATTGACAAATTGAAATATGAACTGTGCATTAGGCATTAGTATTAATGTCGCATTTTCTGGTTTTGTGATTTTTCTGTGGTTATGTAAGAAAATATCTTTGTTTATAAGAAAGACACATGAAAATATTGATAAAGTGATGCTATATCTCTAAGTTACTTTCAGATTTTTCTGAAAATTCTTATATACATATGCATTTGCATGTATAGATAGAACAAATGGGGAAATGCAGATATATGAGAATTAAAGAGTAGACAGAAAATACTTGTACCATTCTTATAACTTTCCTGTAAGCTTGAAATTATTTCAAAACAAAATATTGCAAAGAATAACATCATATTAAGACAATAAAGAGAAATACTAACTTGGAAACAAAACCAATTCAAGTGATAAATACAAGAATATGTAATTTTTAAAAGTAGACAAAACACCAATTTTTTAATTCTAAAAAAGGAATAAAAACACATACAAATGTAGGTTTGCTTAGGGGAAATTAATAAGCATATAGAAACTAATAACTGTGCTAGTTTGAAAATGTCAATGAAATGGTTAGCTTTTTCACAGAAAAATGACCAAAATCAAACTAATGAAGCAGAAAACCTGAATAGACCATTAACTATCAAATAAAGTTATCAACAAATGTCCTCCAATTTTGTCTCCTGGGATAGTTACTGCTGAGTTCTGCCTGTTTTTAATGAATTCATAATGCCCAAAGAAACTATTCCAACCACATGAAATGATAGAATTTATTTTATGAAGCTAATATATCATTGATAGTGAAGACTTCAGAAATTAGAAAAGAAAACGAAAGTTAAACCTCCTTGTGAATATAAATGTGCAAAACTTAAAACACCAGCAAGCTAAATTCAGTAATGTAACAGTCATACCTTTGAGATGAGAATCTTACATTTTAAAAATGTTTTAATGTAACAGACTATTAATGTAACCAAGTCACTAAAAACTGTCACAGTAAACTGATAGATGCTGATAATATTCTCTGAAATTTAACAACCATTTATTATAATATATCCAGACTGATGTTACTTTAACAAGTTAAAAATGGTCTATCAAATTAAAGAAGGAAACGATAGAAATATTCCCAGTAAAATCAAGATCATGTCAGGAATATCCATTACTGGTATTATTATTTGTACTCTTTGTGATTCTCCTTAATATGGTAGGACATGAAATGAAATATGGAAATGTCAAATTATATTTTCTTTTTATTGAGTAATAATTAGCATATAATATTATGTTTCAGGTGTCCAACATAATGGTTCAATATAAAGTATATATTGCAAAATGATCACCACATTAAGTCTAGTTAATATCCAATCCCATAAATAGTTACTCATTTTGTATGTGTGTGTGAGGAGAACTTTTAAGATCTTCTGTCTTGGCAATTTGTGATTATTTTCCAATGATATGGTTATATGCTTTAAAACCTGTCAACATTTCAGTATTATGTTCTATAGTGTTTCCCATTAAATTCCAACTAGAACCTATGAATGCGACCTTATGTGGAAACAGAGTCTGTGTAGATGTAGCAAATTAAAATGAAGTATTCCAGTACTCTGGCCTGGAAAATCCCATGGACGGAGGAGCCCAGTAGGCTGCAGTCTGTGGGGTCGCTAAGAATCAGACACGACTGAGCGGCTTGGCTTCACTTTCACTTTTCACTTTCGTGCATTGGAGAAGGAAATGGCAACCCACTCCAGTGTTCTTGCCCGGAGAATCCCAGGGATGGGGGAGCCTGGTGGGCTGCCATCTATGGGGTCGCACAGGGTTGGACACGACTGAAGCGACTTAGCAGCAGCAGCATACTGGATTAGGTGGGCTCAAACCCTGTGATTGGTGGCCCTATAAGAAGAGAGGAATAGGAACAGAGATGCCCAGAGGGAAGATGATGTGATAACACACAGGGTGAATGCCATGTGAGTGGAGTGGTGTGGACAGGACAAGGCATGCTCAGATTGCCGGTAACTACCTGGATACTTATGAAGATGTAAGAAAGGATACGCCCTTAGAGCCAATAGGGAGGGCATGGTGCTGCCGACATCTTGATTTCAGATCTTTAACCTGAGCAACTGAGAGAGAGTCAATTTCTGTTGTTTAAAACCACCCCTTCTGTTGTACTTTGTTACAGCTGCCCTAAGAAACAAATACAATTCCTCAAGGAAAGTGCGCCACTCAGAACTGGTGGTAACTAACTTCTTTAAGTTTGCTCTTTGCTAATTTTAAAAAATTTTTGTTACAGTATAGTTGCTTTATCAGTTCAGTTCAGTCACTCAGTTGTGTCTGAGTCTTTGCAACCCCATGGACTGCAGCAAGCCAGGCTTCCCTATCCATCACCAACTCCCAGAGTTTACTCAGACTCATGTGCATTGAGTCAGTGATGCCATCCAACCATCTGATCCTCTGTCATCCTCTTCTCCTCCTGCCTTCAATCCTTCCCAGCATCTGGGTCTTTTCCAGTGAGTCAGCTCTTTGCATCAGGTGGCCAAAGTATTGGAGTTTCAGCTTCAGCATCAGTCCTTCCAATGAAGATTCAGGACTGATTTCCTTTAGGATGGACTTGTTGGATCTTCTTGCAGTCCAAGGGACTCTCAATAATCTCCAACACCACAGTTCAAAAGCATTACTTCTTTGGTGCTCAGCTTTCTTTGTAGTCCAGCTCTCACATCAATATGTGACTACTGGAAAAACCATAGCTTTGACTAGATGGACCTTTGTTGGCAAAATAATGTCTCTGCTTTTTAATATTCTGTCTAGGTTGGTCATAGCTTTTCCTCCAAGGAGCAAATGTCTTTAAATTTCATGGCTGCAGTCACCATCTGCAGTGATTTTGGAGCCCCAAAACATAAAGTCTGTCACTGTTTCCTTCGTTTCCCCATCTATTTGCCTTGAAGTGATGGGGCTGGATGCCATGATCTTAGTTTTCTGAATGTTGAGTTTTAAGCCAACGTCTTCACTCTCTTCTTTCTCTTTCATCAAGAGGCTCTTTAATTCTTCTTCACTTTCTGCCATAAGGGTGGTGTCATCAGCAAAGCAAATCAGCTGTATATATACATATATCCCCTTTGTTGGATTTCCTTCCCATTTAGGTCACCATAGAGCATTGAATAGAGTTCCCTGTGCTATGCAGTAGGTTCTCATTAGTTATCTGTTTATATATATCAGTGTCAATCTCAACTCATCCCACCCGCCTTTTCCTCCGTTGGTGTCCAAATTTTTGTTCTCTACATCTGTATCTCTATTTCTGCTTTGTAAACAGGTTAATCTGTACCATTTTTCTAGCTGGTTTATTTTTAATTAGGATTTGTGAACCTTGCTGTGTGCCTTATCAGTGGTGTAGTATTCTAAAGTTGTTAGTAGTTCATAAATAAGCAAGTAAAAAGGTTCCTTAGTCAAATAAGTTGGGAATATACTTCATTGTATAAAGAGAGTTTCTATATTGTGGGAATTCGTGGAGATTTTAATATGCTAGTGTATTTTGAAATCTCTCAGTAAGGGATATAATTTATAAGATTGATCATATTCTGTCTCTTGGCAACTGTGAACATATTCCTTTGCACAGCAAATTGATATCCATTGGACAGTCATAATTCAGATGAACAGAATTAAAGAAGTGATGAATGACGTCTTGCCACCTCAAGAAGAATCAAGCCAAACTGGATGACTGCCATCTTCATGTAGCTCCCTACACTAGAGAAGAAATCTCCTAGAGCATTTCCTTATAGACATATGTATTTTCTTACCCTGAATTATTTGTATTTTTTTTAAGCCCCTTCTCCCAGCCACTGTATACCTCATTATAATGGGGTATACTGGTTCAGGGGTTGTGTCATATCATTCTTAAACTCATAGTTCTGCTACTTACTGGATAATACTAAGCAAAGTACTTTTAACTGTGAACTCTAGCTTTCTCTTTGACCAAAATAAGCATAATAACTATTATACAGAGACGTGGGAATTAAGTGTAATAATATGTATAAGGAAAATGCTCAGGCCCTGATGTTATGTTCTGATTAATACAATGGAGCCCTGTTTCCAGGCTGTTTCCCATTTTCTTAAAAGTGCTTTGTTGATAGAATGTGCTCAATAAATACTAGTTCAAAAGGATACATCCACCACAATATTCATAGCAGCATTATTTACAATTGCCAAGATATGGAAGCAACCTGAGTCTCCATCAATAGATGAATGGATGAAGAAGATGTGTGTATGTGTGTGAGTGTCAGTGTGTGTATACACATACATACATTGTAATACTACTCAGCCACCAAAAGAATGAGATTTTGCCATTTGCAACAATATGGATGGACTTGGTGGGCATTATGCTAAATGAAATAAGTCAGAGAAAGACAAATCTCTATGATACAACTTACATGTGAATTCTAAAAAATACAACAAATTAGTGACTAATACAAAAAAGAAGCAGACCCAAAGATTCAGAGAACAGACTAGTTGTTACCAGTAGGGAGAGGAGGCAGGAGGGAGAGGTAATATAGGTAATATATGGGTTAGGGATTAAGAAGTACAAACTATTAGGTCTAATATGAGGTCCATGTATATATTATGCAACACATGGAAAATAGTCAATATTTTATGATAACTGTAAATGGAGTATAACCTTTGAAATTTTTGAATCACTATATTGTACACCTGTAACATATTGTACAGCAACTATACTTCAATTTAAAATTAATTAAAATGTATATGAAAGGGACAAATGAATATAATGCTATTTTAATTTTAGAGATTTGATGGTAAGATCTTACAAGGCATGTTCTTTCAAAACTAGGAGCATTTTAAATGAAACTGATATTTTATGCTTATAAGGATATTGATCCATGGAAAAATAATAGCATTTTGAAAGGTAAAACTGGTTTGATGGATGACACAGCTGTAGACAAATGTGATCATTTTCCTCCTGAGGGCACACCTGTCTGGCACTGGCATTAATTGCTCCGTTAAATGCCAGGAATTGGCATCTGCACAGAAGACTATTTGTTGCTTGTCCCACCTGGCACCGATGGGAAATAGTGGAAAGTGAAAGGATAAGTTGCTCCTCCTTACCACAGTGATGTGAAATTCAAACAGCTTTTAGGCCTACTTGTGTTTTCTCCACCAACATTTTAGAATTAAACTTTCCAAGGAAACATATCTTCAAACCTATAGTAAATATCATACCATACCATATAGAAATATGATATGCATTATAGAGATTCATGTAGCAGTAGTTTATTTGTATGTTTTTTGTTAAAACAAATCTGCTTTTTACCAATGCACATCATTTCCTTATACAAGTGGCCTTTTTAGATGCTGGTCCATATGGAAATCTGGTCCTCATGGGTAAGGGCAACTGAATTAGTTACTTCGTTTATATTCTTAACCAAGACAAGAGTTCAGATGATAAACAAGATAATGAGTTGGGGTTCATTATTATTTTAGTGAGATTTACTTCCTAGTCCTTTGAGAGAATACCTGGGAGAACTTTAGTATTCTGAACTAAAACTTTTATCTGACCTGTGTTAACAGTAAGAATACCTCCATAAATAAAAAAATTTAAGATATGTTTTATATTTTTGGCTCTGCTGTGTGGCTTGTGGGATCTTATTCCTTGACCAGGATTGAACTCTGGCCCCAGCAATGAAAGTGCTGAACCCTAACCACTGGACTGTGAGGGAATTCCCTGAAAAAACACAGTTTTGAAGTTCTTAAAGAGTCCTATGTAATAAAATAGATTGTTCATCCAGGAATTTCAGTGACGTCTGCCAGAATATTGACTTGTCTTCCTCTTTCCTGAGAGTTTTGGCAGCTGAATCATTCCTACTCTCATTTTGATAAAATTACCTAAATTTATTTGAGCAGTTATTCAAATGTGCTGTCTTTAAGAGAAAAATCTTTGTTTAATATACCTTAACATGTTGCAACTTACCTTCTCAAGTATTTTTAGTTTAGAACATCAACTTACATATAATTATGATTTTACAGATTTTCGCTTTCACTTTGTAATATTCACATAGGACTTAATAAAGAATTACTATTGACAAGTAATTCTAAACAGTACATTTTCTTATTGTCCAATTAATCACTCATTGGTTTTATGCTACAGCATGTGAATTTACTTTAATGTGAAAAGTGTCCTAAACATGTTTATAAGATATTGCCCTTACTAATACGTTCTCAGTTTTATAACATCTTTACTAACATTGTTAGTGTTATCATTACCCGGAAGAATTGTAAAAAGGTTTTTGTGTATTCCCTGTATCTGGTTCTGTATGTGAGGAGCTCAGAAATTGCTGACAACCTATTGTATTGTTGTTGTTCAGTTGCTCAGTCGCGTCCAACTCTTGCGACCCCATGGACCGCAGCACATCAGGCTTCCCTTTCCTTCACTGTCTCCTGGAGTTTGCTCAAACTCATGTCCATTGAGTCGGTGATGCCATCCAACCATCTGTCATCTCCTTCTCCTGCCTTCAGTTTTTCCCAGCATCAGGGTCTTTTCCAACAAGTCAGATCTTCACGTCAGGTGACCAAAGTATTGGAGCTTCAGCTTCAGCATCAGTCCTTTCAATGAGTATTCAGAGTTGATTTCCTTTAGAATTCACTGGTTTGATCTCCTTGCTGTCCTCTCTTGAGGACTCTCAAGAGTCTTCTCCAGCACCACAGTTGAAAAGCATCAATTCTTTGGTGTCAGCCTTCTTTATTATTTAGCAGCAGAACTGTAAAGACGTGTTTGCATAATTCCCACGATCTGGTTCTGTATGTGAGGAGCTCAGAAATTGCCAGCAACCTATTGTCTTAATTGCAAGTAAAAGTCTGAACAGACTGAAAAATGAGCAACTCTTCTTGCATCTGTAGGGCTTCCCTGATAGCTCAGTTGGTAAATAATCTGCCTGCAATGCAGGCGACCCGGTTTGATTCCTAGGTCAGGAAGATCCCCTGGAGAAGGGATAGGCTACCCACTCCAGTATTCTTGGACTTCCCTTGTGTCTCAGCTGGTAAAGAATCTGCCTGCAATGCGGGAGACCTGGGTTCAATCCCTGGGTTGGGAATATCCCCTGACGAAGGGAAAGGCTACCCACTCCAGTATTCTGGTCTGGAGAATTCTATGGACTGTATAGCCCATGGTGTTGCAACGAGTCAGACATGATTGAGCAACTTTCACTTCAGTTCAGTTCAGTCACTCAGTTGTGTCCGACTCTTTGCAACCCAATGGACTGCAGCATGCCAGGCCTCCCTGTCCATCACCAACTCCTGCAGTTTACTCAAACTCATGTTCATTAAGTCGGTGATGCCATACAACCATCTCAACCTCTGCCATCCCCTTCTCCACCTGCCTTCAATCTTCCCAGCATCAGGGTCTTTTCAAATGAGTCAGTTCTTCACATCAGATGGCCAAAGTATTGGAGTTCCAGCTTTAGCATCAGTCCTTCCAATAAATATTCAGGACTGATTTCCTTTAGGACTGACTGGTTGGATCTCCTTGCAGTCCAGGGGACTCTCAAGAGTCTTCTCCAACACCACAGTTCAAAAGCATCAATTCTTCAGAGGTCAGCTTTCTTTATAGTCCAACTCTCACATCCAACATGACTGTTGGAACAACCATAGCTTTGACTAGATGGACCTTTGTTGTCAAAGTAATGTCTCTGCTTCTTAATACATGGTCCAGGTTGGTCATAGCTTTTCTTCCAGGGAGTAAGCGTCTTTTAATTTCATGGCTGCAATCACCATATGCAGTGATTTTGGACCCCCCCAAAATAAAGTCTCTCACTGTTTCCACTGTTTCCCCATCTATTTGCCATGAAGTGATTGGGCCAGATGCATGATCTTGGTTTTCTGAATGTTGAGTTTTAAATCAACTTTTTCACTCTCCTCTTTCACTTTCATCAAGAGGTTCTTAAGTTCTTCTTCGCTTTCTGATAAGGGTGGTGTCATCTGTGTATGTGAGTTTATTGATATTTCTCCCAGCAATCTTGATTCCAGCTTGTGCTTAATCCAGCCCAGTGTTTCTCATGATGTACTCTGCATTTAAGTTAAATAAGCAGCGTGACAATATCACTTCACTTCACTTGCATCCATAAGAGAGGGGAGGACGTAGCACAAAAGCTGTCCTCAAGATTGGAAAGATAGGCAGGTTGTACAGAGAGTCAGAATTTATCAGAGCAGAGACTTGCAAGCAGTAGCCACTGCAGAAATCTGTTGCTAGGGTAGGAAAACCTGAGAGATATTGATGAGTTGCTGGAGGCTCAATGTGGCCAAGCCTGAGTGTTAAAAACTATAGGGGAACACAGCCATAAAGCACAAGCCCCCTGCCCAGTACTGTGAGATTTATCTCCAGAAGTTCAACCGGGTTCCCACATTAAATATTGGAGAAAAAAGAATCCCCTCCTTCTTCCAGCAGGAGGAGGGATAAAGGAACCATTTTGAAATTCACCAGAGCACTTGATTCTTCTTAACAAGTCTTGTCGTTGGGGGAAGCTATTATTCGTTAACCAGAGCCTGTATTGCTAGGGTATTATCAGAGCTTAACTGATAGGGAGAGGGGGCATAATGCTAGCTTCCTCTAGGAATCCTGTTCCACCTAAGGAGTGAGGGGGAAAGAAAATCCTGAGGACACTTGCGAAGTTCAGTCCCAAGGCATAGGTTCACTAAAAGAGACCCAAGTATAGGACCATAGAATGCTCTCCCTCCCCTCATACTCACCACCCCATTACTAAAGGCCTACTTCTGTGAAAGTGAAGTCGCTCAGTCGTATCCAACTCTTTGCAACCCCATAGACTGTAGCCTGACAGGCTGCTCTGCCCATGGGATTTTCCAGGCAAGAATACAGGAGTGGGTTGCCATTTCCTTCTCCAGGGGATCTTGCTGACGGAGGGATAGAACCCAGGTCTCCCGCATTGCAGGCAGACTCTTTACCATCTCAGCCACCAGGGAATCTCAAGGCCTGCTTATAGCAGTTCCTTTTACCTGGTGCATCATGTCTAGCTATCAAGAAAAAATTACAAGGCATACTAAAAGGCAAAAACACAATCTGAAGAAACAGAACAAGCATCACAGCTAGACGTGGCAGGGATGTTGGAATTATCAGACTAAGAATTTAAAACAATTATGATTTATATTCTAAGATCTCTAGTAGGTAAAACAGATATCATGCAAGAAGAACAGATGTAAGTCCTAATAACGAACCAAAAAGAAATGGTGATCAAAAACACTGTAACAGAAATGGTATCTTGATTGACTGAATAGTAGCCTGAATGTGGCTGAGGAGAGAGATCTGAGCTAGAGGGTATATTAATACAAGACTCCAAAACTGAAAAGCAAAGCGAATGAAGACTGAGAAAAACAGAACAGAATACTGGGGGACTGGGGGACAACTACCAAAGATGTGAAATGATGGGAATGTCTAAAGGAGAAGAAATGAACAGAAGAAATGTTTGAAGCAATAATGACTGAGAATTTTGCCAAACCTATAGCACACAAAAACCACAGATACGGGAAGCTCAGGGAATATGATTCTGGGTAAATGTCCAAAAAAAATCTACACATGGGCTTAACTTTTAACACTACAGAAAGGCAAAGGTAAAGTAAAATTTCTGAAGGAAGTCAGAAGGAAAAATACCTTACTTATACACAAATCAAGGTAAAAATTGCATCCATCTTCTCTGCAGAAACAATGCAAGCTAGAAGAAAGTGGAGCGACATTTAAAGTGTTGTAAGGAAAAAAAACAAACAAAACTGATGTAGAATTCTGTACCCTATAAATTTATCCTTTAAATATGAGGAAGATATAGACTTTCTGAGACAAACAATAAGAGCATCTGTTCCTAGTAGACGTGCCTTGCAAGAAATGTTAAAATAACTTTTTGAGAGAAAAAACTAATCTGAAATTCATAGCTATATAAAGAAAAGAGTATCAGAAGAGCAATAAGTGAAGGTAAAATAATTTTTTTTTCTTATAGCAGATAGTTCAAAATAATAAAAAGCAACAATATACTACATATGCATATGTATTTCTTGTGTATATCTATATATATGTATGTGTGTATATATACATATACTTTGTTGTTTAATCACTAAGTCCTGTCTGATTCTTTGTGACCCCATGGACTGTAGCCCACCAGCCTCCTCTCTTCATGGGATTTCTCAGGCAGAAAGACTGGAGTGGGTTGCCATTTCCTTTTCCAACACATGTGCTTATATTTGTAAAATTAATGACAGCAGTAATACAAGGAATGAAAATGAGGAATTAGGGTTATTTTGTTATTATAAGGTGTTCATACCACCTTTGAAGTGGTATCAGTTCAGTTCAGTCTCTCAGTTGTGTCTGACTCTTTGCAACCCCATGAATCACAGCACGCCAGGCTTCCCTGTCCATCACCAACTCCTGGAGTTTACCCAAACTCATGCCCATCGAGTCAGTGATGCCATCCAACCATCTCATCCTCTGTCATCCCCTTCTCCTCCTGCCCCCAATCCTACCCAGCATTAGGGTCTTTTCCAATGAGTCAACTCTTCGCATGAGGTGGCCAAAGTACTGGAGTTTCAGCTTCAACATCAGTCCTTCCAATGAACACCCAGGACTGATCTCCTTTAGGATGGATTGGTTGGATCTCCTTGCAGTCCAAGGGACTCTCAAGGGTCTTCTCCAACACCACAGTTCAAAAGCATCAATTCTGCGGCGCTCAGCTTTCTTCACCGTCCAACTCTCACATCCATACATTACCACTGGAAAAACCATAACCTTGACTAGACGGACCTTTGTTGGCAAAGTAATGTCTCTGCTTTTTTATATGCTATTTAGGTTGGTCATAACTTTCCTTCCAAGCGGTAAGTGTCTTTTAATTTCATGGCTGCAATCACCATCTGCAGTGATTTTGGAGCCCAAGAAAATAAAGTCTGACACTGTTTGCACCGTTTCTCCATCTATTTCCCATGAAGTGATGGGACCAGATGCCATGATCTTAGTTTTTTGAATGTTGAGCTTTAAGCCAACTTTTTCACTCTCCTCTTTCACTTTCATCAAGAGGCTTGTTAGTTTCTCTTCACTTTCTGCCATAAGGATGGTGTAATCTGGATATCTGAGGTTATTGATATTTCTACCAGCAATCTCGATTTCAGCTTGTGTTTCTTCCAGCCCAGCCTTTCTCATGATGTACTCTGCATATAAGTTAAATAAGCAGGGTGACAATATACAGCCTTGACATACTCCTTTTCCCATTTGGAGCCAGTCTGTTCTTCCATATCCAGTTCTAACTGTTGCTTGTGGTATAGTGTTATTTAAAAGTTGTCTTGGATTAGTTGCAAATGTATAATGTAGACTCTAGGGCAACCAGAAAAAAGAAAAAAGAAGAAGAAAAAGGATAGCCTGTATTTTAAAAAAGAAGAAAAAAGAAATCAAGCTTGGCGTGTTATAGTCCATGGGGTCATAGAGAGTTGGACATGAGAGTGACTGAACAACAACAACTGTCAGAGATGCATAGTTTTGGCAGGCAGAAAACCAGTAAGGACATAGTTGAACTCAATAATTTTTACTATTCTGGAAATGAAAGAAAAACTTCAGCAATTTTAATAAATATTTTTAGGATACCTGAGAGGTAGTTGGTATTAGATAACAGATTTAGGTTCTGTGACTTATTATAATAAATCATTGCAGTTTTAACCTTACTCTTTCATTTCACAGTTTTCTTATCTCTAACATGAGTATACATTAAAAAAATTATTATGATGATTAGTAATTTTTGCTTCAAGCAGCATTTCCCATGCCAAACTGTGTTGAAAAATAATGAACTTCCTAAATTCCCTACCAAGAGCTGAGAAGCAAAGAGGAGAACAGAGAAGAAATAAGTTACTTTGATCAAATAGGGGTTTGGAGGAGAAAATGTGTATAATACTAACATTTTCCCATGGATTTTGACCCTGGGACCAGATTGGTGAAGAAATCAACTTATGTAAGTCATTAGTTTGTTACATATCTGTGTGTAACAAACTGAAATATTCTATTTTAATGTTACTGTCAGGATAGTATTGTTAAGTTTTGAATATTGCATGATGTAGGATTACTGTAATTTTTTTGGTATTTTTAAACTGAAGTATAGTTGATTTACAATGTTGTGTTAATTACTACTCTACAGCAAAGTGATTCAGTTTATACGTATATATACACATTATTTTTTATATTCTTTGCCATTATGGTTTATCATATAATATTGAATATAATCCTCATGCTATATAATAGGACTTTGTTGTTTATTCATTCTCTATATAAAAGCTTACATAAGATTACTATATTTTTTGTTTTTTCTTTTTTTAAATTTCATTTATTTTTTCAGCAAATTAAGCAGTTTTTTGCCAGGCACTGGGAAAATAGCAATGAACAAAACTGAGCAAATTCTCTTCTTTGTGAAACATGTATTCTGGTGAGTGAAGAGTGAGGGAAGACCAAAAAAATAAAATAAATAGGTAAAGATATGATATATTAGGAAAGCGCCGACAATAAAAATAAACAAGCAGGAGAGAGTTGCGTATAGGAGATTTTACATACACCAATAAATAAGGATCCACTGACAAGGTGATATTCAAATACAGATCTGATAGAAATGAGTGGACAGGTCATGTGGACATTTGGGAAAGAATCCTGGCAGAGAGAGGAGCAAGTTCAAAGGCCCTGAGACATGAGAGTGCTTTATAAAATGTGATTTTGGATTGCATGCTTTATCTCCTAATTTCCTTTTTCTCTCCACCATAAATTGGAAAATGTTTTCCAGGTGCCTCCAGTGGGCGCTGTGACTTTGAGTTTGATCTTTGTTCCTGGGAGCAGGAACAGGATGATGACTTTGACTGGAATCTGAAGGCGAGCAGTGTCCCTGCCACAGGCACAGAGCCAGCGGCTGATCACACCTTGGGAAATTCATCTGGCCACTACATCTTTATAAAGAGCTTGTTCTCTCAGCAGCCCATGAGGGCAGCCAGAATTTCAAGTCCAGTCATAAGCAGGAGAAGCAAAAACTGTAAGGTATGGAGAAAAAATTTAAACAGAAATATTATAAGCAACTTCTGATAGAGTCAAAAACAGAAAACAGAATGGCCAGAACCAGACCAAAAAGTGAGTTTGAATGGACTCAACTTGGGAATTTTGTGAGAGGCACAAAGTGAAGATGAAAGGGAAGGTTTGTTAGAACTGTTGGAAGAATTTATCCTATGGATAAGTTCCATAGACACGGAATCTTGGAATCCATTGGAAAAATGTCGTGGTTATTATCCATAACTGTGGGTGAAAGTGAAAGAAAGTGTTAGTCACTCAGTTGTGTCTGACTCTTTGCAACCCTGTGGATTGTAACCCACCAGACTCCTCTGTCCTTGGAATTCTCCAGGCAAGAATACTGGATTGGGTTGCCATTTCCTTCTCCAGGGGATTTTCCCAACCCAGGGATTGAACATGGGTCTTCTGCATTGCAGGTAAAATATCAGTTGTGTCCATTCAGGAAACTTGGCACTCATTGGAATTATAGGAATTTCACTATAAGGAAGAGAATTAAACAGTGAGAAATAGTGTATAGTTAAATATTTCCAAGAACTAATATTAGTCATAGTTGACACCATGATAAAATGGTTGGACATCTTCACAGAAAATTAAAGACTGAAGTTTACCCTTTAAAAGGTAGAATTTCTATATTAGGAAAAAATGATTTGGCCATTATCCTGTGGGAATTTGAAGAAACTGTTTATAGAGTGTTAAAAGTATAAGTGGAGTTGTTTGGATCTTCATATGATGACTATGCATTTGCAAGGTCCTTCACTTTCCTTTTTTATTTGTGTGATTGTCTGTTTTTATTCCCCAAGGGATTTGAGCCAGCTAGGCTAGGAGCTAAATTTAGCTTTACATATAAATTAAGCACTTAGGAGTGACTTCATGGCATCTTTTTATAAGAACTTAATGTGTGAATAAATGTGCCCTTTATGACAAAAAATACAGTCTCCATAAGTTCTGAACACATGTATTCAGACTGGTGTATTCCTCAATGTCTGAACACTGAAAAGAAAACAAATTATATCCAGAAAGTTGCTAGCTGATCAAAGAATCAAACTGGGAGGCATGATTTAAATCTTTATTATCTTCAGATTGTCATATTCTTGTATACCTGTCTCCACAACACAGAGAGTCCTAATTCCAGAAGGAGACACGTTAAATCTTTGCTCATGGGCTCTCCAGCTGAACCTGTGTTTACTACAGGTGTTTGTTCTCTGTTTTATACTGACCAGCCTTCACATCCTACCACTGTCCCGGCCCAGTCATGTTAAGCTTTTAGCTTGTCTTAGGAGGTTTTCTGTCTCAGCTTAAGTTGATTTCATAGTTTAACACTCAGAGTAATGTCTCTCTTCTCCCTTTAGGCACATTTGATAGATTTTCTGCAAGAAAGTGACACGATCAAAGTTTGAGAGACATAACTCAGCAGTCCAGAATAGATGTCATGAAAAAACGCAAAACTTTAATTAGTTTGGCAAACATTGAGTTTTAGAAAAGCAAGGAAGTCAAACTGAAATTTTATCTACTTTGTGTTTAATTTTTAATTAACTTTCCAAAACTAGAACTGATTTTCTCATTTAAGAATATCTGTGAATATACAGATTTATAGATATAGGCACAGCATATATAAAATCCAGTGTTCTGGGGTTTTACTTTCAAGAAAGTATCGAGTAATTTGGAAGACAACAGAAAGAAGACTTCTTTCTTAGCTTTTCTATTTAGACTTCCTCTAAGAATGTTCAATAGATTTTTTTTTCATACTGTAATAACTAAAGATTTCATTCATCTCTATTTTTGCCTGGTCCCAGAACTATAGTTTCCACTGTTTTAAACATCTGTGTGAGAATAATGAAGTATGCCTAGGAGAAATGTCAAAAAATTAATGATGAATGGTTCATTTTATGAATATTTATGATATAGATTGAATACAAAGAACTAAGGAAAAGTCATGCTGAAAATGATTGGGACTCTCAGATATAAAAACTTTGTTTATCAGGTGAGCAGCAGTGACCTCCCAAATTTTCATGAAAATCCTTTCTGTCACTTGACCTTGTGGAATACCTTCAAGCAGAAAAAAAATCAAACTGGAGATTTTTCTTCCTTCTGAAGGATGAGTGGAATACAGAGAAATATGCAGACATGGATTGATGAGTGTAGAGAGCAAACCTCTGAGTAACTGAAATTTCTGGTAAAGATGTCTCCTTAAAGAATTCAGTACTTGACAGATTTTTATTTGCTCATGTTGCCCTGTGATTAGGTTACATTGTTATCATGTATTCTCTGTAGAAATGGAGTGTTTGTGTTTAGATGTTTGTTCGCTTGTTAACCCAATGGTATCATTCAGAAAATGGCCTCAAGAAGATACAGAAGTATTTACTGTGACATAAAACATATGCCTTATGCTTTCTGTTTAATAAGACAAAACAAGGCAGAATACTGGGAAGCCCGTGTGTAGGACTGCAGGGGCTCCAGACAGACGTGTGCTATTGCCTGTTGGATAGTTTCCTTTCTTGCCTATTGACACTGCTCAAGAGACTGGTCTCAGACGGTTTTTTAAAATTAATTATTAATGGAATATAGTTGCTTTACAATGTTGTGTTAGTTTTCTGCTGTACAGCAAAGTGAACCAGCTGTGTTGTTATTTAGTTGCTAAGTCATGTCAGACTCTTTTGCAGCCCCATGGCTCCCCTTCATGAGATTTCTCAGGCAAAAATATTGGAGTGGATTGCCATTTCCTTCTCCAGAGGATTCTTCGCAACCCAGGAATTGAATCCTGTCTCCTGAATTGGCAGGTGGATTGTTTACCACTGAGCCACCAGGGGAGCCCCATGGAATCAGCTATACATATACATACATCCCCTCCTTTTTAAAATCTTCTTCCTATGTAGGTCACTACAGAGCATTGGGTAGAGTTCCCTGTGCTGTGCAGTAGGTTCTCGTTAGAAACCTATTTTACACATGGTATCAATCGTGTGTATATGTCAGTCCTGGTCAGACACTTTTTGTTTCTCACTTTGTGCCACTCAGGTTTGACCAGTCCTCCCAGAACAAGCCACAGTGGTCATAGAGTTCACGTTTCCCTACATTAATGGGTTAATCAAGGGAATAAGCATTTTTGGATCATAGAGTAATAGCTGAAGTTTGGGTATTATTCATCAGCCAGGAAATTTGCATAGATTGACTTCACGGAACTTACCTCTTGATGCTGTTTGAAAGTACGCATTATGTATATTGTTTACTCACATTCTTTACCCTTTAAACACATTCATTTCCCTTTTCTAGAATATAATATCCATGAGTACCAGTGTTTCTAAAATGTTATTTTCCTCCGTGAAGATCACCCAGCATTAGTTTTCCCTGACTCCTAAAAATGACAAGCCAAAAGCTTAAAAACACTGAGTCCCTACCGTTCCTAACTCATACTCCTTTTTATTTTTAGAATTTCCCCTTTCTCCATCAGTGTTATAGTCACCAAAAATCTGGTAGACTACATATTTGAACCATTGAAATGTTAATCCCTGGAAATACTTACATTAATTTTTACTTGGTAAAACTCTCAAGTCTACTCTTCTAAAACATTTCAAGTAAAATTTAGAAATTGCTATTCTGGTGGTTTTGCTATGTATAGTAGAGCCCTGAGGACCTTGTGGAACTGAAAATGTGTTTCAAGTATGAGAATGGGGTAGAATAAGCAATCAAGTACTCTGCTGTTTTGAAGAAAGTGATTTAAGTTTCATGAGATGGGAAATGATTTTCTTTAGTACCTGATATTTCTTAATCATGAGAAGTCTTTGTATGTAATACAGCACTTTTTGATGATATTTTTATCCCTCTGACAGTGGATTTTAGGAGTTTGTGGAGGAATCCTGCTTTTAT
This sequence comes from Okapia johnstoni, assembly GCA_024291935.2. Taxonomy (NCBI): domain Eukaryota; kingdom Metazoa; phylum Chordata; class Mammalia; order Artiodactyla; family Giraffidae; genus Okapia; species Okapia johnstoni. The sequence goes on from CM044324.1 coordinate 13,309,885, forward strand.
AAGTCACAAAAAGGAAGTAAACGCCACTCATTTTTTCGACTAAATTCCTGCTTGGTCCTTATTGTACTACATTCCATGTTTTGCAGCATATGATTTAAGGCTGGACTAACTTCGTTCATTGATAGAGTTTTCACTAAGCAATAGAACACACAGACCTATTTTTTCTTCCAGAATCTGTTAAGAAAAGAAAGGACAACATGATATAATTGAAAATACGATGAAATTAATTGTACTAATTATTTATGATATTTCTGTTCTTGGTTGCAGATAATTTTTCATTATCACATGTATGGACACGGCATTGGAGCACTCACCTTGATCCAGGTATCAGTCTCAAACCAAACGAAGGTCCTGCTTAACCTCACTGTAGAACAAGGCAATTTCTGGCAGCGGAAAGAACTAGCCCTGTCTGGTGATGAGGACTTCCGACTCAAATTTGAAGGCCGAGTTGGGAAGGGCCACCATGGTGATATTGCACTGGATGACATTGTGCTTACGAAGAACTGTCTGTCTTCTCATCACTCCACGAAAGAAGAACTCGCAGTGCCTCTTCCAACAGGTACATTTTGATTTATTTCATTTTGTGCTTTTACAGGGTCGTAGGTGGGAAGGAAGGAAATGGAAAAGAAGTGACCTAAACACCTAGTAAATTATTCTTTTCATAAGGAAAAACCTTTTCCAATCTAAAATGTTATCTTTCAAGCCTTTACCCATAAACTTGTCTTCCAATTTTTCCTCCAAGCTTTGGTGTATTTACCAATTCCTGAGTTCTTAGTTTAGTCAGTATCTTCTTAGGTCAATAAAATAAGACTCCTTTGTTTTCAGTTTGATTCAGATTTCAGTCCTAAATAAATATCATTCACTCTGAATAAAATGTAAGAATGTCAAGAACAGATTTATTCCATTTCAATTAGACGTTAGTGTGGTTATGTTATTTACTTTATTCTCTTTAGACAAATACTTTATTCATTTGAAGGGAATGGCAACCCACTCCAGTATTCTTGCCTGGAGAATTCCATGGACAGAGGAGCCTGGTGGGTTATATAGTCCATGGAGTCACAAAGAGTCAGACATGACTGACTGACTAACACTCACTCACTTATTCATTTGAATGGTTGAATTTAGATATTTAAGTCATTTAGATGATTGACTATGTCCATCCATTCACCTAAAAATATTTGGGTAATTTTTCTTAATAATTAGATTAAAATGTTGACTTGATAGATGTCCAGTATAATACATAGATTGACAGTGTTATAAGATGTGGAAATAGTAAGTAGCATTAATCGCTATAATATATTAGAGGTATGAGATGAAGATAAATACAGTATATAGTGTTAAGAAAACAAAAGAATAGTAACGATAACCCTATATGCGAGACAGAAAAAGAGACACAAATGCATAGAGCAGTCTTTTGGACTCTGTGGGAGGAGGCGAGGGTGGGATGATCTGAGAGAATAGCATTGAAACATGTATATTATCATATGTGAAACAGATCGCCAGTCCAGTTTCAATGCCTGAGACAAGTGTTCAGGGCTGGTGCACTGGGATGACCCAGAGGGATGAGATGGGGAGGGAGGTGGCGGGGGGTTTCAGGATGGGGAACACATGTAAACCTATGGCTGATTAATATCAATGTATGCCAAAAACCACTACAATATTGTAAAGTAATTAACCTCCCACTAAAATAAATAAATTGAAAAATAAAATAAAAGAATGTTTATAAAAAAAAGAAAACAAAAGAACACATTTTATCAATTGATAACATGATATATATTAATATTTAAACCATGAGTTTGGAGAAGAAAATAAAAATGCCATTCCTTTTGTATATAAATTATATATTGTAAGTAAGAAACAAAAGTGCTTTAAGAGGAAAGAACTAATTTATTTGTGCTGACTTAACATGGTGGGTGGAATGGAGAACAGTGCCATTTCTGTCTTGACTTCCTCATTCATTTCAAAGGGAGTGTTTTAATTTGATTAAGAGTGTGTTTCTAGGTAAATGTTTCCCCACTGCCACATAGTAAGTCAGGATGTTTGCTTGAAGTTTCCAGCACTATATGGGATGGCACAGAGGAAAACAAACATTTCAAGATTGTGTTGAGGGATATATATACTAACAAGTGAAAGTGAAAGTCACTCAGTTGCGTCCAACTCTTTGCAACCCCATGGACTATACAGTCCATAGAATTCTTCAGGCCAGAATACTGGAGTGGGTAGCCTTTCCCTTCTCCATGGGATCTTCCCAAACCAGGGATCGAATGCAGGTCTCCCACATTGCAAGTGGATTCTTTACCAGCTGAGCCATCAGGGAAGCCCAGATACTAACAAGAATTAAATGTAAAAGCATTTCAGATACCTCAGAATAATGTACTTCTTGAGAAAAGCTTCACGTTCTTTCTCTATAGGAGATATGATAGCAGCTATACTAGCTCTTGTCCAGATCTGACCTTTTAAATAGTAAATTTTTGATCATAATAAAAAGTAATCTTATAGCATCAAAGTAACGAGAGAGCAAAAGTTTTATGTAGAACCACTTTAAACTTCAATGAACAATTACTAAGTGGGATATCAGAGGAACAAACCAATCTCATTGGGAGTTTTAATTCTTAAACCTATGAAATCTGGAATGAAGTTTCTTAAACAAAAATAAAAAGGCTTTCAAAAAGAAAATTTTAATGTATATACAAAGTGGTATAGATTATATATTAATTATAAAATTAAGGGTGCATGTTAATATCACTAGAGTTCTTTGTATATCCTGATGCTATTGGAGATATTCTATTAAAATTTTTGATGAATAGAAATTGAGACTCTGCTCTTAAGAATAGCTCATTGTGGTAGGGGAGAATAGGAAAAGCATCTCAAAAACCACCTAATATTAGGTTAGATATAATAAAGTGCCAGTAGAAAGTATATAGATACTGTTGTGTATATATGTGTTTAAACATATTTGGGGGAGTGTCCTAGACAAATTTTTTAAAAGCCAAACTGTTTTTTATTAATCTTCATGAAAGTTGGTGCAAGATAATTCAGCAATATCATGAACTTTTAACGGAAGTATAATGCAAGCCACTAATGTAAGCTACTTGTGTAATTTATATATGCTAGAAGTTATGTTTAGAAAAAGCAAAGTTAATCGTTAGAATATATTTTGCCATTTCCTTCTCAAGGGGAGCTTCCCAACCCAGGAAGTGAAGCTGGATCTCCTGCATTGCAGGCAGAGTCTTTACCAACTGAACTACAAGGGGAACCCTGAATTAACTCAATATGCCCCAAGTATTATCATTTTAACACAAAAGCTATGTAAGATAATAATGAAGTATTTTATATTCTTATTTTCAGACTTGCCTTTAAAATCCAGTGTGTATTTTACAACTGCAACCCATCTCAATTTGGATTAGCCACATTTTGATTTCTTGACAGCCACTCATTCTATCCCAATGCACAGGAGATGAAGTAGATACTGTAGGGCACTTTTATGTCTGACAATTGGGTTCCATTATTCAGGATCCAATTTGTGAATTCCAAAGAATTTCAGTTTTATTCTTATTTAAACAGAAGTAAAAATATACCCCTAGGCTAAATGGGAAAGCACAGATAGGTACCATATTCTAGTGGAGTAGGTACTAATTTCGGACATTCTTCTTACTAGCTATGTGTTGTCAAACTTCTCTGAGACCCAATTTCCTCATCTGTTAAGCAAAGAGAACCTATTTCTTAAGTTCTTAAAATAAAAAGTGGTAATCACCTATATGGGCTTCCCAGGTGGTGCTAAGGTAAAGAATCCACCTGTCAATGCAGGAGATATAAGAGATGCAGGTTTGATCCCTGGGTTGGGAAGATCCCCTGGAGAAGGGAATGGCAACTCACTCTAGTATTCTTGCCTGGAGAATCCCGTGGACAGAGGAGCCTGGTGGGCTATGGTCTATAGGGTCACAAAGAGCTGGACATGACTGAAGCAACTTAGCATGCACATCACCTATATAATTTACCTAGTTTCATGTCTGGTATTTTCTCCTGTTTGGCATTTAGTCAGTAAAAACTTTATCATTTTACATTATCCAATATTTTGAGCACCTTACCAGTATTCCTTAGATGGTATAGACATTTGAGTGTCAGCCTCCATTATTGGCATTTTATTAAGAATATATTTCTACCATGTATTTTAGCAAAATTTTCTCTCTTGCAGAGATCACAAGCATATAATTATTTTATATTACATGGTAATCATTCAGTGTATTATGTACTGAAAACCTCTTTAGTAATTTTGATTTGTCATGAATAATGTGTATGTATGTGTGTATCTTTGAAATGTTTCTCAATTTCTCAGTACTGCAAAAACACTTAACCTGGAACTTTCACAGATAAATGAAGGATAAATGATATTCAGGCAGTGGCTATATCCACTAAACTTCTGAAAGTGACTTTAGTTCATGCACACTTTTCATCTATATTCATGGGCGTAGGCTAATAATTCTGTCAAGGACAACTTAAAATAGAAAAAGACAAGAGGCAAAACATATATATTTAGGAAGATGCAATTGAACTGAATCTGGAATTAGTGATTCTAATCAGTCAAATAAGAACCAGAGCTTTATTAGCAAAAGTAATATTAAGGGGTTATTATTGAGTCTTTAGAAGTTATATTTAAAAGCTTATTTCGATGGCTATTTTGTTAATTGCTAAATGATGATGGAGAAAAATAATTGTTTAATGAATTTTAATAAGAAAAGACAACCAAGATTCCTCTTTTAAATGTCTGTATGGAGATTCAGCCACTATCATATTATCTGTTATTTACCAATATTTAATAAAAATTTGAAGTATAATAAGGACAGAAACCAAGTCTTAATTTGTGTGTTCATGCTCATGTTTGTTTTAAGTAATTGATAAGCATGAGTCATAAAACAGTTATGCTTTAACATGACAATTAACTTTTGCTTAAAAGATATTTGTAAGGAAGTTTGAGGTAGATGTGTACACACTGCTATATTTAAAATGGATAACCATCAAGGACCTACCATATAGCACAGGGGAGTCTGGTCTCAATGTGATGTGGCATCCTTGGTGGAAGGGGAATTTTGGGGGAGAATAGATACATATATATGTATGGCTGAGTCACTCTCCTGTACACCTAAAACTATCACAACATTCTTAATCAATCAGCTATACTCCAATATAAAATGAAAAGTTTAAAAAAGGCAAAAAAAAAAGTAAAAGGCAATGGAGCTTGAATGGATTAGTTTCTCTTTGAAGTCAAGTATTTCCTTGAAATACTTGGGGGGAGTTTAAAAGGCTAGTACCTACTGATGAGAACGCTGGCCTAGCAACTCAGAGTCCTCCACTGGGAAATCTGGCAGATTATACTTGGCTCTGTAATTTAGTGAACCCTGTACACAGGGTTTAGTGCTAAGTGCATGTGTTTGGGGTTTAAAAAGATGAATTTGGACTTTTGTACTGCTTACTACTTATAAGGTATCACCTGAACTACTTAACCTCTCTAATTCTTATCTTTCTTGTCCATAAAAATGGAGCTATTGGAATTTCCTAAGTGATCTGAAAAATAATTGAGATAATAATATATAGTATGTTTTAAGCAACCATTGGCATACAGTCAGTGTTTAGTACATGTCCCTTTTTTCTACCAGTTCTCTCCCTGCTGGGGAGATTATGAAATTAAAGTGTGCATAAGTTGAAATTTCTTGAAAGCATGTTGTATACTTGTTATTTTTTTCTTCGTCATGTTCCAGTCATTGCTTAAAAATTCAGATTTCCTCTGACCCTCCTATTTTCTTCAAAGAATTTGCTCTCACAAAAGCCCCTAAATTGCTAAATTCTCTAGCTTCATTTATTATTCATAATAAACAATGAAGAGGAAAGAAGTGGTCCTACGATTCAAGGAAGTTGATGACTTGTTTATGATGTGGGTGGAGGCAGAGGAAAGTTCATTTTAAATATACAAGCTTACTCCACCCAGTGTTTTCCAAGTTAATATTTTCCCAGTAAAATATCTGTTGATTTTTGGTACTCAACTTCATGGAATGCCTATATTTCACTCTGGTTTTTTAATTTTTATTTTTTTAGGGGGGATAATATTTATATTGGGAACTATATTTGCACTACTCAACACTGAGAATACTGTTTAAGCAACATATTGTATAGGAAAAATCTCAAATTCTGTTCCAAATACAGTCCATAGACAATGAGATTTTGAAAATTTCATGCAGTGGCCATGCAGAGGAAGTTCGTCACGGACACTGCTCCGGTTAGGGGAGGCATGAGAGTAGTGTACACACGGTAAAATATTATTCATTTGTGCGTTTGTTCTGAATATGTTTCTTCAGTGCAAAGTTTTGTCTAATTTGAACAAGAATTTCCTCCAGAAATTGAGAAAATGTTGAAAAAAATTGAAAGTGAAAACAAAAGAGATTTCAGTGTAAGAGAAGATAAAGGAAATTATAATGTTAACCAATAAGAGCTGGTTCTGAAGAGGTAGATTTAAAGAATGATTGAGAAGGACTTCCCTGTTGGTACAGTGGTTGAGACTTTGCCTTCCAATGCAAGATGTGTGGGTGCAATCCCTGTTCAGGGAACTAAGATTCCCACATGTCTCTCAGCCGAAAAAACAAAACATAAAAACAGAAACAATACTGTAACAAATTCAATAAAGACTTTAAACCAGTCCACATCAAAAAAAAAAATCTTTAAAAAAATTATTGAAGTGCTCTTATATCTTACTGAAGGATTTGCTACTAAGTTTGTTCCTGTAAACATACAATGTTAGTCTAAGGAAAACTCAGACACTGACTAATTAAAATGATAGACATCATTGGCTTGAGAGAATTTATGGCTCTTATAATTGCAGGGATAAACATAATACCTTAATTGGTGTTCCTCTGTGTTTCATTTGCATTTTTAGAACTTAGTTGGGGTTAGATGAGTAGATTGTGTAATGCATAATAATTTTTCACACTTAAATAAGGTGAAATTGGCTATGGATACAGCATTTTAAAACAGAACATCTGGGACTTCGCTGGTGGTCCAGTGCTTAAAGACTTCACCTTCCAAAGAGGAGGTGCGGGTTTAATCCTTGTTCAGGGAGCTCAAATTCCACATGCCACAAGGTCAAAAACTGAAAGCATAAAACAGAAGCATTGTTGTCACAAGTTCAATAAAGATTTTAAAATGGTCCATATCAAAGAAAGTCTTTAAAAATCTTTAAAAATCAATAAAATGGAACATCTGAATTTTAGAAACGTATTTTTAACTATGTTGGAAGGAACTATACTATAAGATTTCAAGGAGGCATGATGGTAGATACATTTGGGCAATACTTGGACTTGTGAAGGTTCAGATTGGAATGGCCAGGGGTGGACTGGGACTTTTAAAATCTGAAAGCTGTATTTCTTTTGTGCTACCTGGGTCTATTGGAAAAAAACAAATACCTGTCTCATGTTCATGGATATAATCATTAATTAACTCTCCTTTTTTCCTTTAATACAAAAATTTTTTATGGAATCCTTCTATTTTTTTAGGTAGAACAAAATTTTCCTCACTATAGTAGGAGGGCACCCATCAAGCCCCATTCTTTTTTGTGTCCCAAGTCTCTCTATTGCTAGTGATGACTATATTTTACAAATTTTCTCTCTTCTAATTTCAGATATAATAGAACAGATATTGTATAAAGTTCTATACATTTTGGATAAAGAAATTTGTTCCTTAGTTTTCATTTTATTTATTGTTTTATTTTTTAGATTCCACATATAAGTGGTACCATACAGTATTTGTCTTTCACTGTCTGACTCATTTCTCTTAGCATCAGTTCAGTCGCTCAGTCATGTCCGATTCTCTGTGACCCCACGGATTGCAGCACGCCAGGCTTCCCTGTCCATTACCAACTCCCAGAGCTTACTCAAACTCATGTCCATCGAGTCGGTGATGCCATCCAACCATCTCATTCTCTGTTGTCCCCTTCTCCTGCCTTCATTCTTTCCCAGCATCAGGGTCTTTTCCAATGAGTCAGTTCTTCACATCAGGTGGCCAAAGCATTAGAGTTTCAGCTTCAGCATCATTTAGCATCATACCTTCTAATATCATCCATGGTGTTGCAAATGGCAAGGTTTTATTCTCTTTTATGGCTGAGTAGTATTCCATTGGGTGTGTGCATAAATAAAATTTAAATATATGGCATCATTATGTGTTATTTAAACAGAATATTTTAGATGATAGTAATATAATAAAATAGTACTAATGCTGCATATTATTATATTACATATTAGTTAACAATGGCATAATATCAGTTTTAACTAATGAATTTTCATTTATAATTCATTCTTTCATATAGCTTTACTACAGTATAATTATTATACAGTTAATTACATAAAAGTAAGTGCTCTTATCTAAACAAAGTATCATTTTTTATTGAATCACCCAGTATTGGAACTGTGGTAGTCTGCTTTTTGTTCTGAAATAGCCATTTTCTTTTTCTTCTTGTGGTATATAAGACAGCCCTATATTTAGACAGGCACAAAGCTAAACATTTCATTGCTGCAATAAATACAAAATAGCATTATTTTCATAGACTGAAAGATTCAATAATATATTGTAACTTTATGGTAAGGGCATTTAATATCTTCCATGCTATTGAAAATTATAATTTTTAAAGTGGTATCTTTAAATATTTGTTTTCTATTTGTTTTGGGGATAGAAAAGTGGTTGATTTTTAAAATATTAACTTGTTTATGGTAAGGATAAGTACACATTTGTTTGCTTAGTTGCCAAGTTGTGTCTGACTCCTGTGACCCTGTGGACTGTAGTCCGCCAGGCTCCTCTGTCTATGAGATTTTCCTAGCAGGAATACTGGAGTGGGTAGTCATTTCTTACTCCAGGGGATTTGGGTAGAAAAGTAGTTGATTTTTAAAATATTAACCTGTTTGTGGTAAGGATAAATACATATTTAGGTAATCTTTAATTTTTCTTGGTAATGTTTCATAGTTTTTATGGAAGTTTTCAGTTGCTACATGCTGTGTCATTATGATATTTATTTGGATGTTGTCTCGTCTCTAGTTATTCTTAGAGGATCTCTAGTTTTCCACCTGTCATCAAGAAGGATGTTCTATGATCTCTGTGTTGGCAGTTGGTCTCCTGGGGAGTCAATTCTGGGAGTCATTCCTGTGGGAACTCAATACACATCACTCCTCCAACTATTTCAACAGTTTCTCAGATATATAATTCTCACTATCAAATCTCTTTTTGTTTAAAATGTTTAGGGTGATTTGGGTTATCTGCTTTTAAATGCTGATTGATCTCAGCATTTGGTACCAAAGGTTTGACTTGATTGTTTGCATTAGTTGTATTTGTATGAATTTTCTAAATGTGCCATTCTGATCCTAATGAGCCAGTGTGCCAAATGTCACTTAAAAACCTTGCTTGCTAGATTTGATTTCAACCTCTATTGTAATTCTTCAGTCTGGTAAGTCAAACTCTGTGTCTGATTTTTTTTTTTTTTTTTTTTTTTTTGCCTGTATCAGCCTCCTGCCTACAAGCAAAAAGAAATTTCTTTAGGGTCATAGCAGCAACACTCTGAATTTCTGATCTAACCTTAAATAAAGAATTGAAAGTTCTGAACCAGTTAGTTCTTTTTATAAACTCTCTGGCTGTGAACTCCAATGTAGCCAACTTACTCCGATAATGCCTGAATTTCTTATACATTTCACATTGTGCTATGGAGACTACCACTTAGACTTCTACGGTTTTGCTTTCAATGGGCTCTTTTTTAAGATAACTATGGGTGATATTTAAATGATAGCTGAGGGATGTCCCTGGCGGCTCAGATGGTAAAGAATCTGCCTGCAATGCAGAGACCTGGGTTCGATACCTGGGTCAAGAAGATCCCCTGGAGAAGGAAATGGCCACCCACTCCAGTATTCTTGCCTGGGAAATCCCATGGACAGAAGAGCAGGCTACAGTCCATGGGGTCACAAAAGAGTCGGACACAACTGAGCAACTAACACTTTCACCTTCATACCAGCTTATTATGATTAACGATTATCTAATTTCCTATTAAATGACTGGTAGTGATAATCGTTACAAAATTCTCAAAAATGTGCTTTTGTATCTTAAATATTTTCCTTTGCATTTACAACTTGATTCTCAGGAACTCTAAAACAAAGCACTACATTTGTATTCTCTTAAATAATATATGTTTGTGTTTCTCATAAGCTTGACCCTTATTGAAATATTTATATCAGAAGCAAAGTTAGAAATTACAGCATTATTGGCATTATCTTGGTTGTCAAGGTAAAATTAAGCTGTTTTTACTGTTTGAGCCCCGAAAGTATATTCTAGTTAAATAAAAACCAAGAAAGATTGTGTGATAAGCTATTTTAATGGTTTAATGTAAGTGAAACAACACAAATTACATATCTCTTGGAAGAAAAATATGGTTGTGGGAAATCAAATTTCTTTTATGTCCCAATGAACTTAATATGTTGGAAAATTTCAGCTTCATTTGAAATGCCAGTTGGCTGTACCCTACTGATGTAGTAGTAGAGAGAGGTGCAGTTTAATTTTTAACTGTATCATTGTTCCAAGAACATGTCCTTTATTCAATTTAGGATTCTTGTTTCCAAATATATGATTTCTATTAATTTGTGGAAAGGATAATGGGAATTAGAATATCCAAGTGCTATTATTTTTTTTTTTTTTTCAAATTTTTGGTTGTGCTGGGTCCTCATTGATGCACTGGCTTTTCTCTAGCTGCCGTGTGTGGGCTTCTCACTGCAGTGGCTTCTCTTGTTGCAGAGCATGGTTTCTAGGACCCACAGGTTTCAGTAGTTGCGGCATGCGGACTCAGTAGTTGTGGCTCCTGGGCTCTAGAGCACAGGCTTAGTTGCACAATACCTCCGCATTTGCCAGTGTTCCCAGCCCTGGTAACCACCATTCTGCTTTCTGTCTCTATGAATTTGATTATTCTAGGTACCTCATGTAAGTGGAATCATACAGTTTTTTAAGATACTATTTTTGAAACTAAGTTGCTCTATATAGGAATCAAATAGTAAATTACTAGCACAAGTAACTGTATCCTGACCGCTTTTTCTATTGTATTATGATGAATATCCAATATTAGTTTCAGGTGTACAACTGAAACTACTAGAATTCAGTGCTCTTATACATGATGAAATGACTACCACAGTAAGTGCAGTTACCATCTGTCACTATGCACAGTTGTTAACAATATGGATTATGTTCCATATGCTGTGTGTTTCATCTCTATCACATTTATTTCATAGCTGGAAGTTTGTATGTCTTAATTCTTTTTATCTCTTCTGTCCTTCGACCCAACCCAAGCCCCTCTGGTTCTGTTTTCTGTGTCTGTGAGTCTTTTTCTGTTTTGTTTGTTCATTCGTTTTGGTTTTTTGAGATTCCACATACAAGTGAAATCATACATTATTGGTTATTCTCTGTTTTACTTAATACCCTCTAGGTCTATCCATGTTGCTGCAAATGACCACATTTCCATTTTTTTATGGCTGAGTCATATTGACAATGTCTTTGTCCGTTTATCTATTGATAGCCACTTAGGTTGCATCCATATTTGGGCCATTGTAAAATAGTGCTGAAATAAATAAAGGAGTGCATATATCTTTTTGAATTAGTGTTTTTATTTTCTTCATATAAACACATAGAAATTGAATTTCTGGGTTGTGTGATGGTTCTTTTTTTCTTTACTTTTCAGGTATCTTCATACTGTTTTCCATCATGTATGGAACAGTTTGCATGCCCACCAATAATGACAAGGTTTCCCTTCTCCTCCATCCTTACCAACACTTGTTTCTTGCTTTTTGATTATAGCCATTTTGACAGGTGTGGGGTGACATCCTGTGTTTTTAATTGCATTTCCCTGATGGTTAGTGATATTGAGCATCTTTTGGCCATCTGTATTCTTCTTTTGGGAAAATGTCTATTCATCTCCTCTGCTCATTTTTTAATAGGTATCTTTGTTTTGTTTGTAATATCGAGTTGTACGGCTTCTTTATATATGTTGAATATCAACACTTGATCCAGTATATCATTTGCAAATGCCTACCCCAATTCAGTAGGGGGCATTTTTTTTTCCTTCTCTTTACAGCACTTCAAATACATCCTGGTACTCTCTTGTAACTTATAAAGTTTCTGCTAAAAAATAAGCTGATAGTGAAGATTTTCTCTTTTTTACTGGTGTTCCAAGTTATGTGAAATAGGATAGGCTTCTCTGTATTTATTCTGCTTAAGAGTCAGTGAACTTTCAGAATCTAAGAATTGAAGTTCTACATAAATTCCGAAAGACTCTAAGCTATTATGTCTTAGAATAATACTTGTTCCTCATTCAGTCTTTTCTGTCCTCTGTATCTCTGCTAAAACTTACGTAGGATTTTCTCATCTTTTCTTTTCCTTTAAAAAAATTTATTGCTTAGATATAGTGATATGTATCAGGTTTTCAGTATACAGTTGACCCTTGAACCACACAGGGGTCAGGGCACCAACCTCCTGCACAGTTGAAAATCCTTGTACTATTTATTATCTCTGCCTCAAAAACAAAGGAATTAATAAATGATCCATCCAAGGGCAGAGGGCTGAAACAGTTTGGATAGAATCATCACCCAACCATGATTCTTTTGATTCCACATATTGTAATCTCTAATCGAATACAAACTTTTCCGCAAATTTAATTTACAGATCTGTAAAATGAAAATATAGCTACTATATATTTTTTTAAAAGCCCACATATAAGTGGATCCCAGCAGTTCAAACCAGTTGTTCAAGGGTCAATTACATAATTAAATGAGTTTTGACAAATGCTTACACTGTTGTTAACCAAACCACTTTGAAATACTGAAAAGTTCCTTCACCCCAGAAATTTTCTTTGTTCTCTTTCTCCATAATACTGTGCCCCCCATTCGTCCAAAAGCAATCGAAGCTCAAGTATTTCTCCACATAGTAGATTTGCCTGTCATGAGTATCCCATCAATGGTGTATTGGGCTCCTTTTGCTTATATAAGGTTTTTAAAATTTATCCATATTAGTGAGTGTGTCACTAATTTGCTTATTTTTTCCATGAATAGATGCATAAAATAGACAAATTGAATAAATGAATATGATATGTTCTGTTGTATGAATATGTCATAAGGTGTTTATTCATTCTGTTGATAAATACATGGTTATTTCAACTTATTGGATGTTGTGAATTAAACTGTTATGAAAATTTGTGAACACATCTATTTGTCAAAATGTGTTTTTTCCTTGTAAATATCTGGAACTGTGGATGCTTGATCATTAGACGGATGTATGTTTTACTTTATGAAAAAGCAACCAAGCCTTTTCAAAATGATTTTATAACACCACCAGCAGTGTATGAGATTGCCAGCTGCTACTCATTCTAACTAACATTTGGTTTGTCTGTCTTTTTAATTTTAGCACTTCTAGTGGGTATGAAATGGTATCTCTTTGTAGTTTCAGTTTACTTTTCCCTCATGATTTTTAATTGTGCTTTTGGCCACCTGTATATATTCCTCTGTGGAATGCCTGTTTAAGTACTTTTTTTCATTTTTTAACATCTTATATGCTTAATATTAAGATATAGATATTAAGTATAATATTGTTATAGATATTTAATATTAAGTTATAGAATTTTTTATATACTCAGGATATAAGTATCAGCCTATATATATAGTAAAGCTTTTTTTTTCTGAATGAATATCTTAGTTCTTTAATGGTATCTTAATGATGACAAATGTCCAATTTATCAGTTTATTTTTCTCTCTAAGGAATCTTTCCTTATCCAAAGTCACAAAGTATTCTTCCATGTTTTCTCATCAGTTTTAGAGCTTTAACTTTTATACTTAGGTCTCTGACTTGTCAATATTATGTATGATGTTCCAACATCATTTACTGAAATGATTTTTGTTTGCCTATTGATTACCTGGAAGCTTTTATCAAAATTAATCACGTAGGTATAGATCTAAAACTAGTACTTTGTTCTCTTTTGTTGATTTATTTGTCTATTCAATATCCTGTATATTTTAATGTAAATGTGATTTGATTGTGATAGTGTCATATCTGTCAGTTTGGGGAGAGTTGATGTGTGAATAGTACTGAGTTTTTCCATCCATGGGCATGTACATGTATATGTCTCCAATTGTTTGAGTGTTCTTTAGTTTCTCTCAGTACTACTTTGTAATTTAATGGTATAGATTTTAAGAAATGCTCAAAAAAGAAGCTCAAACTTTCAAATGTTTGAGTGCTATTTCTAGTGGCAGTGTTTTATTTTATCTTATTTACAGAGACTTGTTGCTAATATCTAGAGCTATAATTGATTTTTGTATGCTAAATGTATATCTTCTCAGAACTGACATGTTAGTTCTAATAGTAGCCTTTTCATAAGTTTTTTTTATGACTTTACCTCATGGAACATGTGATAAAAGACAGTGTTATTATTCTTCCTTTCCAAACTTCAACCTTTTATTTTTTTTCCTTGCTGGTTAGAACATCCAGGACAATGTTGAGAGTGAGTGGTGGTCAGATACATTTTGCCTTGCTTCTGATTTTAGGGGGGAGCATTCTGTTGTCCATTAAATGTGATGTTAGCACTTTGCTCCTTGGAAGAAAAGCTGTGACCAACCTAGACAGCATATTAAAAAGCAGAGACATTGCTTAGCCAACAAAGTTCCGTCTAGTCAAAGCTATGGTTTTTCCAGTAGTCATGTATGGATGTGAGAGTTGGACTATAAAGAAAGCTGAACACTAACGAATTGATGCTTTTGAACTGTGGTGTTAGTGAAGATTCTTGACAGTTGTTTGGACTGCCAGGAGATCCAACCAGTCCATCCTAAAGGAAATCAGTCCTGAATATTCATTGGAAGGACTGATGCTGAAGCTGAAGCTGAAGCTCCAATACTTTGGCCCCTTGATGCGAAGAAATGACTCATTTGAAAAGACCCTGATGCTGGGAAAGATTGAAGATGGGAGAAGGGGGAAGACAGAAGATGAGATGGTTGGATGGCATCACTGACTCGATGGACATGAGTTTGAGTAAGCTCCGGGGGTTGGTGATGGACAGGGAAGCCTGGCATGCTGCAGTCCATGGGGTCGCAAAGAGTCGGACATGACTGAGTGACTGAACTGAACTGATAGCTGTATATTTTTAATGAACGGTTTTATCAGTTTAAAGATGTTTTCTTTCATTCCTAATCTTCTAAGGGATTTAATCATGATTGTATATCAAATTTTGTCAAATGCTCTTTTTGAATCTGTGAAGAAAGTTATGCAATATTTCTCCTTTAATATCTAACTGTAGATAGTACCTTAACAGATTTTCGAATCTTAAACAAGGCTTTGCATCCTTATAATTAAACCCACTTAATTAGAATGTTTTTTCCTACCTATATATTGCTAGATTTTAGGTATAGTTTTTCTGAATATCTATACTTTTATATTAGTGAAAAGCATTGTTCTGTAACTTTCATTTTTGATAATTTTTCTTATACTGACCCCTCATCTTTCATACTATATGTATCATATATATTTGTAGATTGACTTTGTATTTCATCTCAAAGAAATTTAAGTTACTTTTTAAAAAAAATTGCTTTAAAAGCATATTTTAAATTATTTTTTTAAAAAACTGCCTGTCACATAGTAGGAGCTCAGAAATTATCTACTAAATAGATTAATTAGAAAGGCAAAGGGAATTCCCACAGATATGGGTGTGCAGAATGTCAACCCATAAGGGTGCACAAGGCAGTCAACCAAGATTGGGTCAGGAGGCCTAATTTGCAATAGTAGTATCTCCAAGAAAATGTACAAGTGGACTGTTATTCATAGCTTTGACTATTTAGAGGAATTTTATATCTCATTTATATACTCAAGTGGAAGAAAAATAGGTAAGTATAGGGAAATAATTATTGTTTAAGAACTTAACTATTATAAACATATATGTGATTAAGTCGAGAACAGTATCTGTATAGTTACAATAATATGAACACTAAGTATGGATTTAACAAAAAATTAAAACTGTTCATGAATATACGGTGGGGGGAGAGAAGTATATTGTTGGAGAAGGAAGTAGCCTGACTTATATCTATACTTTCTGTAGGATGAAGGCAATTGTTTATCCTGAAATTGAAAACTCAAGAATTAACACTATAAATACCTTATTTAGACATATTGGAAGTTATCAGACAAAATAGATGAAAGTGAATGTATACAAAGTAAGACAATATAATGAGTGTAGGATGAGACATGGACTACTTGAAGTAGTCTTCAACTTTTAAAACTCCATTTATATATATGTATATAATTGAGATTATATATAATGACTATATAAGATTATTTTGATTTTTAATACAATCATTAGGTTGCTCAAGACTTGAATTACCAGTCAAATCATATATTTTTCATTGTGATTATAGTCTTCATCAAAAAACTAAAGTAAGATCATTGATGATGATAAAAGGAATATTCTTGTGAATTAAAGTCCCCTAGCCAAATGATTATTCTCAAGTGGACTTTTAAAGATTAAAATTCTTAGAAAAGATGAGTTTACACTTTTGGGGGAAAAAAGCCAAGCCATTGCTAAAATTTATGTTCTTTCAGTAGACAACAGAAAGATAAAAGTTAACCTCATTTTTTTCCAGAAGACTTATTTCTTGCATTGTATAATATTCTAAACACATACCAAAAAAGAATGACAAGATAAACTGTAAGGGAAAACATCTCTATAAAAATTGTTAAAGAAATGACTTCTACGTTTCTCACACTTCAGTGTACGTTATTCCTCGTGTGTGATTGTGTTCAGTCGCTCAGTCATGTCTCACTCTTTGCGACTCCATGGACTGTAGCCCCTCCAGGCTCCTCTGTCCATGGGATTCTCCAGGCAAGAATACTGGATTGGATTGTCGTTGCCACCTCCAGGAGATCTTCCTGATCCAGGGGTCAAATCCGTACCTCCTGCAGCTCTGCATTTGCAGGTCAATTCCTTAGCATGGTGCCACCTGGGTATTATTCCTCACTTTAAATTAATTGCCCTTGGATCTCCAGGCAGGATATTATTCACAATATTTTCTTAAAATTATGAATATCAATTAGCCAAGACGCTTTGGCAATTATCACATAGTTTTGTGACTCTGATCCCGATGTCAGAGAGAATATATAGGTCAACATGGAAATTGAAAAATTGGAACTTTCTTTTGATTAGATTTGCACTGAATATACAAGAACACAGGACTTCACTGGTGGCTCACATGGTAAATAATCTGCCTGCAATGCAGGAGACTGAGGTTTGATCCCCTGGAGAAGGGGATGGCTACCCACTCCAGTGTTCTTGCCTGGAGAATTCCATAGACAGAGAAGTCCATGGGGTTGCAAAGCGTCAGAGCCCACCTGAGTGACTAACACTTACTTCACTTTACATAGAACAACACACATTTATTAATTCAAAGCAGTTTCTGACTAGTTTATTTCTCCCTCATGTTGGATGGTACAAAAGCAATTGAACTGAATGAAATGTAGTTCTTTACTGATCACTTAGCATAAATTATTGTTTGTACTGGAAATTGTTTGAGAAGCTATTTGTGAAGGGGCTTTCACTTTGGCATCTTTATTGTCTTTCCAAAGAAAGTCCATTTAAATACATGCATGCATTAGCTACTTTTTAAAATGTTGTCAATGACAGACTGCATATATAAACACATACTACTATTTCTTTTAGTGCTTTAGTTATTTAGATGGCATACATAATACAATAAAGTAGTGATACAGAAATCCATTCTCTTATAATACAGAGAACATTTTGATATACTGGAAATTATGCTGTATAATCTAGCTAGAATATATAGCTCAGATTTCAATGTATATTAATACTATTGCGAATTTCAGATAAAAAATTCAGCGTAATATTTTTTGTGATAGGGGTTCACATTGAAGATTTGAAGATTGGGGCTTCCTGGCAGTCCAGTGGTTAAGACTGCCTTCCAATGCAGGAGGTTTGAGTTCAATCTGGTTTGGGGAGCTAAGACCCCACATGCCTCATGGCCAAAAATCCAAAAATATAAAACAGAAGCCATATTGTAACAAATTAATAAAGACTTTAAAAATGATCCACATTAAAAAAAAAAAAACTTAAAGATTTGAAGATTGAGGCAAAGCCCAGTAGCAGAAATGGTGAAGGCTGATTTCTGTTTTCTGTTTGTTATTGCAAACCTAGTTAGTATATTTTTTGAAACTCTAAGTATGTTTTTAGTGGAAGTTACATCCTTTTCTTTAAAGTTGTAATTTTTAAGTGATTTCAGGAAGCATGTAAATCATATTTATATTTAAGTGTATACACACAGATATGATGAGATTTGCTGGTTAGATATATCACTCCAATAATTGTATGGAAAACAGGTTAAGATGCGCAATAAAGGTGGTTATAGTCATCACAGTCTTCTTCTTTGAGGTGGAGGTGCTATACTCAAAAGAGACCCCCATCTGGCTCTGCAGTAGTGTCTTCCTGATACCAAAAGGTCACAGGCACATCTTTAGAACCTTTACCTCCCCCTTTATCAATAACAGAGGAAGCCTTGTCTACCTTGGCACTATGTAAACCTTCCAGGAATTTCTTTTTTTTTTTTTTAATCAGTTTATTTTCTATTTTTTAACTTTACAATATTGTATTTTTTTTTGCCATACATTGACATGAATCCACCATGGGTGTACATGTTTTCCCCTTCCAGAACCCCCCTTCCACCTCCCTCCCCATCCCATCCCTCCTGGTCATCCCAGTGCACCAGCTCTGAGCACCCCAGGAATTTCTTAATACAGGGACTTGGTTTATCAAAGTCATGGCCAAACTAATGTCCACTGGGTGGCAGCAGCCATCCAGCCCCAAGAATTACTCTAAAAGACTGTTGCCTCGGACCAGTAATCAGCAACCAGTCTTTATTGTTTATTTTGTGTCTTGTGTATGAATGTCTTATTCTTTAAAGAAGACTTTAAGCTTATATAGAGCAGGCTATATATTGTACATTTCCTGCCAGACAGCATGTGAATTGGCCCCCAGTTTAAGATACATGTTTTAAAGATGGTACTGATGAACCTATTTGTAGGCAGCAATGGAGATGCAGACATAGAGAACAGACTTTTGGACACAGCGGGTGGGGGAGGGAGAGGGTGGGATAAATGAAGAGAGTAGTATGGAAACATATGAATTACCATATGTAAAATAGATAGCCAGTGGGAATTTGGTGTTTGACTCAGGGAACTTAAACACATGCTCTGTGACAACCTAGAGGGGTGGGATGGGGTGGGTTTGGGGAGGGAGGTTCAAGAGAGAGGCAACATATGTATGCCTATGACTGATTCATGTTGGTGTATGGCAGAAACCAATACAATATTGTAAAGTAATTATCCTTCAATTGAAAATAAAATTTTAAAAAGATACATAATTTAAAAGAATATCATTTATTATAGATGACTTCAAAATGAATCTTAACAATTTTAAAGAATATCTTTATATTTTGCCTCAGTGTATTTGAAACATATAATCTAGTTCATTTGCATCCTTGTTAGGTTGTTCTGAAAACCATTGTAATATCCCACAACAGCCGTTTTATTATAATTTTTGGATGATTTATTGACTAAGGTTTGAACATAGATAATAAGTGGTCAATTCTTATTATGTCCTGATGCAGGCGTATGTGGTCTCTTTGTCTCAATCACATTCACTGAAAGAATGGACCTGATATTGGCTCCTGAGATGTGTGTCTCCTTGATTGGAAGAATCCTATTAGGCTAAATGATCTCTATTGATATTTCTGCCTCCAGTAATTATTATTATACTTGGTTCTTCATTATTCTTAATATTATTAGTCTTATGAGACTGAATGTAACCAGAAACGACTGTAGGCATAGACTCACAGGAATAGCTTTACATGTTTTATGTCCATTGTCAGTCCTCTGAATTGGTGCTTCCTTGGAAATTCAGCTGGACCAGAGAAGGCTGTCCCTGGTTAATTTCACATTATACTTTGAAAAATGGATACTGTCTGGCAGATGATAATGCTTTCTAGATTCTGCATTAAAGTTCACCATCAGACTCTGAACCACAAATAGCAATGCTATATAGTGGGAAGAATATTGAACTTGAATTTTTTTTAATGAGTTTTAGCCCTTTGCCAGTTCAGAGTTAAAAATAGAGCCTTAAGTAAGTCCCTTCACCTCTCTGTGTCAGCTTCCTAACATGTTAAGTATCAAATGAAAGAGACTGACTAATTGAAACCTAACTAGTCTCACTGCCTCTAGTCATTGCCAATTTCAGGTCATTGTTCAATTTAAAAAGATTAAACTTTCTAGAACCACACTCTGACCACATTGCTTCTCTGCTGAGAATTACCCAATAGCTTTCCTAAGCTAAAAGATAAAATTCAGAGTTCTTAGATGGGTATTCCACTTTGGTTCTATTCATCATATGTCTCTTGAGTGGATATTATATATATGAAAATGTTCTAGTATCTAGTGATGCCAAGATAAATATCATAAGCCTCTTGCTCTACTGTAAGGAGCTTAGGATTTAGTAGAAGAGCATCCTTGTAAATGAATAATGATTTTTAAAAATCTTACGATGTACTATAGCATTATGGTAAAACATCAGTGTTATAAGGGTCCCTCCAAAATAAATGATAAAATAATAATAATAGTAATACTGAAAGCAACTATCATTTTTTGGTAGTCTGCCATGTATGGTACACAGGGAACTCTCTGGCATTTTAGATGCACTTTTCTGTTCGTAAGATTATCTTTTCCAAATGATATAACTCAATGAAAACATGATTTACCCAAAATTCTATGAATAAAAATGAGATTCAGACTCATATATGCTCAATTATAACACCATGCCCACTGTATTAGTTTTATATTGTTATCATTACAACATACCACAAATTCAGTGACTTTAAAATAAAACAAATGTATTATCTCATAGCTCTTTAGGTCAGAAGTCTGACATGAATCCCAGTGAGTAAAAATCAGGACACTGAATGTCCTTAGGAGTGCATTCCTTGCAACAGGCTAGAAGAGAATCTGTTTCTTTGCTCATTCAGGTCGTTGGCAGAATTCAGTTCCTTGTGGGTGTAGGGCTGAGGTCTCCATGCCCTAGCTGGCTGTCAGCTTCAGATCATCCCCAGTGTTTACAGGCCATCCATTTTCCTTGGCTAATGGCCCTCTTGTCCCATCTTCAAAACTGATAATAGTGGAGCAAGTCCCTTTCATAATTTGACTCTTTTCTGCCTCTTTTTCAGTTTTTGTGCTTCACTCTTCTGCCTTCCTCTTTTGCTTTTAAAGACTTATGTAATTAGATCAGGATAACCCAGGGTAATATCCCCATCCCAAGATGGCTACCTTTAATCACATTCACCAAAATCATACCCCCCCCCCCCAACTCCACACACAAATTACCACTTCACAGGTTCCTCCCAGAGATTTGGGCAGGAACATTGTGATGAGTCATTGTTCATACTACCACACCCATCTTTATCTTTGTTTACCATTTTTCCTAAAGAATGAGTGATCTAGTAAAGTGGGATAAGTTTGATATAATGGAATTGTAGATTTTCTTTGAATAGAGATATACTTAAAACTAGGAAGAGCATGATTAAGGACTCAGGGACATAAAGGTCCAAGTGTGTTTATTATTTATTTATTTATTGACCACACCTTGCAGCATGCAGGATCTTAGTTCCCAGACCAGGGATCAAACCTGCACCCCTGCAGTGGTAGCAGAGTCTTACTTCCTGAACAGCCAGGGAAGTCTCAGTCCCTGTTTGTTTAGAAGGATGGACAGATACCTGGTTTGAATGAAAGGGGGATGATGTAATAATGAAGATTTGAAATAATGATGCTAGAAAGTTGGGCTGGGAATGGCATGTGAATGTCTTTGAATGATGTGCTCAGGAGTTTAGACTAAATTCCATTAAATTCAGAGGAAATGTTTTGACTGTGAAGCAGACAACTGAGAATTCCTTGTGATCATATCTGTACTAAAGTCCATACATGAATTTCAGAGTAGGAGGACATACATTGTGAGTTCTGGCCCCAATTTTGACTAATTTACTCTCTACATGATTGTTCTTGAGGTTTGATGCAAAACAAGTACAATCAATATATACATGTGTGTATACGTACATACATATATATTTCTATAGGTACACACACATATGAAAGTGCTTTGTAAATTATCAATGTTATAATAATATTAGTTTGTATCTCAAAGTTGATTTATTTCTTATCCACAAGCATGCTGTTAATTGTACTTCTTATTATTCGTACCACTTGTTGATTGCTGGAAAGACATTTTCTGTTCTCTGTGATTCCTCCATGAATTCTACTCTTCTTTTTATGGTAGTTAAGTACTCAACTCCTCTCTGGAGTCATTACTAGTGACCCCAGTGTTATATCTCCTGGTATTACTCATCTTTCTTAGAATTCACTTATGCCATTCAGTTCTCCCATCATATACTGAATTGTATTCTCAGCTAATCTCTAGTATAACTGTATGCATTATTGTTATTTATAAACTTTGTTAGGACAGAGATTTCTTAGTTTTTCCATTTGGCCTAGGATTTTATGTAATGCGTTATAATGAAAAAGAACACAAACCTCAGTGTTAGATCCATTTGGGTCTAAATCTCAGCTCTACCATACACCAATAATGTGAATTTGCACAAGTTCATTAATATTGGTGTAAAGCAATGGCACCCCACTCTAGTACTCTTGCCTGGAAAATACCATGGATGGAGGAGACTGGTAGCCTGCAGTCCATGGGGTCGATAAGACTCTGACACAGCTGAGCAACTTCACTTTCACTTTTCACTCTCATGCATTGGAGAAGGAAATGGCAACCCACTCCAGTGTTCTTGCCTGGAGAATCCCAGGGATGGGGGAGCCTGGTGGGCTGCCGTCTAGGGGGTTGCACAGGGTCAGACATGACTGAAGCGACTTAGCAGCAGCAGCAGCAGCAGCAAAATCAAGATAATATTTATTTTTCAATGTTGTGAGAATTAGAGATAATATGTAGAAAATGCCCAGCATTGGTTAACATTCAATTAATTTTAGCTATGATAAAGACATGAAAATGAGAGTCACTCAGCTGTGTATGACTCTTTGTGACCCCATGGACTGTAGCCCGCAAGGATCCTCTGTCCATGGGATTTCCAAGGCAAGAAAACTGGAGTGGGTTGCCATTTCCTTCTCCAGGGATCTTCCCAAACCAGGGATCGAACCCAGGTCTCCTGCCTCAGAGGCAGATTCTTGACCGTCTGAGCTATCAGGGAAGCTACGATAATGAAAGTGATGACTATTAATGTGTTTTTCTTTTTTTAACCAAGCATGTGTTCACTTAAATTTGGTTTTATATAGTTATTTACATAGTGATCCATGTTTTCCAAAACATCTTACGATCATTTATTTATATTTCAGAACAACTTTGAAAGTGAAGTCAGTTTTAACAACAGTTTTAGTAATGGAAAATTTTTGTACAGGAAGGTTAAAAGAAATGATTAAGACCAGACTTTGAAGGTCTATGAGTGGATGTTCACGTGGTAAATTTGCTTGCTATGCTTAGTTAACTATTAGCAGTTAGCCTTCTCTCACCAAAACTGGAATTCATTTTCTTAAAACTATCTGATATTTGCGTATTTTCATCAAAAATTTTCGGTGCCTTGATTTTGTAGCAGACAATCTGAAAAAAAGGAAACTAAATTTTCTCCTGTTGATTTCTTTGTGTGTACATTATGTTCCCTTATATTTTTCAAATACTTTTGGAGGAAATGATTTGTTTACTTTTGATTACCTTCATTACTTAAATTCTTTCAGCTTTCATTCCACTTCTCATCCTCTCTCACAGAGTGTACGACTCTTTCCCCCTTCTCTTTTTAAATACATCATGTGTGTGGTTCCATGTGTCAGTAAATTTCAAGGAAAATTCAGGATTATCCTTCTCCAGAGAGAGCACTTGAATACAGCAGATAGTCAATATCACACAATTTGCCAATGTGTGCTTTGCTGTGATAATGTCTTGGTGAATATAGACACTGAAGCCATTTACACCTCCTCCAGCTCTATTTTCTCATCTATACAAAGGAAATCTGGTCTCTAACCCCCTAGGAATTGACATGAGGGTAGTATAATACATGTTAATGTTATATAAAACTAAGGTATTTCTATTATTATCTGGTATGATACTAATCTATCTATTTCTTGCAAAAAATAATAGAAGTTTATTCTGTCTCAAATTTTCCTCCTCCCCTGACTTGAAAAAATGGTTAAATAATTCAGCCAGTTTTTCATACCAAAAACCTAAAAGTGTTCTTGACTTCTCCCATGCTGATTATTTACCTTTGAATCTATCAGAAATTTCTGTGGCCCTGTTTTCTTTAACATATTTCCCAATTTCAGCCACCTTTCACCATCAGCTCAGCTACTCTTCTAATGACAATGTTGACAGCTCACAGGGGTTGAGTATTCACTATATTCCAGGCATTGCTTACTTAATACTCATTCCTGTGAGTCTGAACCTACTTCATCCCTAACCATAATAGCCTCCTAGTGGGTCTCCTTTTATGTATTCATGCTACTCTTTCCATGTGCCAATCAAGGAATTCTTTTTTTAATTTGCTTCTGGGTGGTATTCAGCTCAGTTCAGTTCACTCACTCAGTCATGTCTGACTCTCTGCAACCCCATGAACTGCAGCACACCAGGCCTCCCTGTCCATCACCAACTCCCGGAGTTGACCCAAATTCATGTCCATTGAGTCGGTGATGCCATCCAACCATTTCATCCTCTGTTGGCCCCTTCTCCTCCCGCTTTCAATCTTTCCCAGCATCAGGGTCTTTTCAAATGAGTCAGCTCTTCGCATCAGGTGGCCAAAGTACTGGAGTTTCAGCTTCAACATCAGTCCTTCCAGTGAACACCCTGGACTGATCTCCTTTAGGATGGACTAGATGGATCTCCTTGCAGTCCAAGGGACTCTCAAGAGTCTTCTCCAACACCACAGTTCAAAAGCATCAATTCTTTGGCGCTCAGCTATCTTTGCAGTCCAACTCTTACATCCATACTAAAAAACCATAGCTTTGACTAGACGGACCTTTGTTGGCAAAGTAATGTCTCTGCTTTTTAATAGCTGTCTAGGTTGGTCATAACTTTCCTTCCAAGGAGTAAGCATCTTTTAATTTCATGGCTGCAATCACCATCTGCAGTGATTTTGGAGCCCCCCAAAATAGTCAGCCACTCTTTCCACTGTTTCCCCATCTATTTGCCATGAAGTGATGGGACCAAGTGCCATGATCTTAGTTTTCTGAATGTTGAGCTTTAAGCCGACTTTTTCACTCTCCTCTTTCACTTTCATCAAGTGGTTCTTCAGTTCTTCTTCACTTTCTGCCATAAGGGTGGTGTCATCTGCATATCTGAGGTTATTAATATTTCTCCCAGCAATCTTGATTCCAGCTTGTGTTTCTTCCAGCCCAGCGTTTCTCATGATGTACTCTGCATATAAGTTAAATAAGCAGGGTGACAATATACAGCCTTGATGTACTCCTTTTCCTATTTGGAACCAGTCTGTGGTTCCATGTCCAGTTCTAACTGTTGCTTCCTGACCTGCATACAGGTTTCTCAAGAGACAGGTCAGATGGTCTCAGATGGTCTGGTATTCCTATCTCTTTCAGAATTTTCCACAGTGTATTGTGATCCACACAGTCAAAGGCTTTGGCATAGTCAATAAAGCAGAAATAGATGTTTTTCTGGAACTCTTGCTTTTTTGATTATCTGCGGATATTGGCAATTTGATCTCTGGATCCTCTGCCTTTTCTAAAACCAGCTTGAACATCTGGAAATTCATGGTTCACATATTGTTGACTCCTGGCTTGGAGAATTTTGAGCATTACTTTACTAGCGTATGAGATGAGAACAATTGTGTAGTAGTTTGAGCATTCTTTGGCATTGCCTTTCTTTGGGATTAAAATGAAAACTGACCTTTTCCAGTCCTGTGGCCACTGCTGAGTTTTCCAATTTGCTGGCATATTGAGTGCAGCACTTTCACAGCATCATCTTTCAGGATTTGAAATAGCTCAACTGGAATTCCATCACCTCCACTAGCTTTGTTCATAGTGATGCTTCCTAAGGCCCACTTGACTTCACATTCCAGAATGTCTGGCTCTAGGTGAGCGATCACACCATTGTGATTCTCTGGGTTACGAAGATCTTTTTTGTACAATTCTTCTGTGTATTCTTGCCACCTCTTCTTAATATCTTCTGCTTTTGTCAGGTCCATACCATTTCTTAGTTATAGACAAAAGCTGCCAGTGGATTCCCATCTCAGAATAAAGCCCATGTCCTTACAGTGGCCTTCAAACGTACTTGCTGGCCTCCTCTGACTTCTTTCCCACAGCTCAGAACCATGCTCATTAGTATCTAGACACAGCGCCTTCTTGATGACCCTTCATGACTCTAAGCCCTTTCCCACCATAGGACCTTGAACTTGTGATTCCCTTTGCCACCTTGCATGCCTTTCTCCTTCACTCTATTCAGTTTCTCCACTTAAATGTTATTTTTTTAGCCATGACAACAAAGGACCCCCCTGTCTTCCACCCACGCTCCATTTACTGTCATTCTGTCTATAGGAGGCTTCCATCACTGTCTTTCTCCTCCACTGGAGGACAGATACCACATGGACAGACACTGTCTTCCTCACTGCAATACTCCCTGTGCCAGAGCAGCGTGCCTGGATCAGAGAAGGTGATTGCTAGTTCTTTATTGTGTAAAGGGATAAATGAAACATGACATTTCTTATGATACTTTTGGTCTTAGTGAAAGCTTGTTATAAATATCACTTCCCTTAGCTCCTTTAACTTTAGCTTATTTCTTTTTCTCTTAGTATGTCTGTATTTTTCGATTTTGAAGCTTCATGAGAGAAATTTCTTTTTAACCTTATGTTGGAGAGTGCTGTGGTTCTCCTAAGCAAATAGTGTGACTTTATCTTACAGATACTGATTTGTTATAATTCCTTATACCTCCCTTTTGTAATACTCTCAGAGTGATCTTGTAGTCCAATTATTATAACTCTGCAGGAGGATTTTTGTGTTCTAAGTTTGTAACTAGATTCATTATATTAGGCTCTCTTTATCCTCTGACTCCATATGTTTACCCATTTGGTCACTTCAGTTCTTACTGAAGAGAGAGTATTAAAATACCAGTAACGTGTACCTTATATACAATGGAATTGTATATTAGTCATTAGTTATAGAAAGAAATGAATTTGAGTCGGTGGTAGTGAGGTGGATGAACCTAGAGCCTGTCATACAGAGTGAAGTAAGAAAGAGAAAAACAAATATTGTATATTAATGCATATATGTGGATTCTACAAAAATGGTACTGATGAACCTATTGCAAGGGAGGAATGGAGACACAGATGTAGCGAACAGACTTGTGAGTACAGTGGAGGAAGGAGAGGATGGGACGAACTGATCATGTGTACAATTGTACTTTAGCCTTCTTATCCTTAGTTACCACATTTAAAAATGGAGGTAATGTTTCTTATAATGTTGTTATGAGGATTAGAGCTAATTTTCATAAAATGTCTAGCACAAAGCACAACATATAGGAGGTGTTTGATAAATAACTAATTTTACCATTTACTTTTAAAATTTCTCTTCACTCATTTTAACCATATTTTAATATATATGCATGCTCCTATATTTAATACTGTCATATGTATATATACAAAATTATACACACACATATATATAATATGTGTGACTTATGCAACACATATGTAACATACATACACACAGACATACACACAAAAGTACTAAAAATTAGTTTCACCCTAGGTAGGCAATTTATATTTTAAGGAAAGGGAGCCTATATTTTAATCTTGTTTTAAAAGGACTTTGCACTCTACTCACTATGAATGGTATATACTAAGTCAAAAATACATAAACTAAAGCAAATTCAAACACGGTTTGGTTTGTTCCAATTGATTTTAGACATGATACACTGCACGATGGGAGTAGCATTTAGGCACACAATCCTGTGGATTTGTTTTGCTTCCTATTGATAGAATTTAGCTTAAATGGCCTGTTGTATATTTCTCTTTGAATTAGATAATTGCCTCAGTTTCATTACATAGAATTTTTGTTAACCAGGTCCGTAGGGTTTACAAATGGAGACTGTTTTGTTATAGGATCAAATTATATAAAGGTAGTATTAAATTGGGATTGTGACTATAATGGATTCTGCCTATAGATGTAATAGGTAAATCTTTGTTTAAAAGTATTGAAAATGTATATTTTGAACAAACTAAATAGCTACTGTCACTATCCAAAACAAAAGGAGAAAAAGCCAGTTATCCTTGTCCAACAACGAGAATGCTGCTGCTGCTAAGTCGCGTCAGTCGTGTCTGATTCTGTGCGACCCCATAGACGGCAGTCCACCAGGCTCCTACATCCCTTGGATTCTCCAGGCAAGAACACTGGAGTGGGTTTCCATTTCCTTCTCCAATGCATGAAAGTGAAAAGTGAAAATGAAGTCACTCAGTCGTGTCCGAGTCTTAGCGACCCCATGGACTGCAGCCTACCAGGCTACTCCATCCATGGGATTTTCCAGGCAAGAGTACTGGAGTGGGTCACCAGTGCCTTCTCCGAACAACCAGAATAGCAAGTCATTTTCCACTCAGCCATCTTCTAGGAGGGCTTCCCTGGTGGCTCAGTCGTAAAGAATCCACCTGCCAAGCAGGAGATGTGGGTTTGATCCCTGGGTCAGGAAGATCCCCTGGAGAAAATGGGAACCCACTCCAATATTCTTGCTGGGCAAATACCATGGACAGAGGAACTTGGTGGGATGCAGTTCATGGGGTTGCAAAGAGTCGGACACAACTTAGTAACTGAGCATGCACTATCTTCTAGAAGCTCTCAGTCATCACTATGCTCTCCTCTTTGTTTTACTCAGTTCATTCATTCATTCACTCATTCAATTTTTTTGTTCAGCCAGCAAACGTATAGTGAACACTTTTAAGTGTGTGTTGATTTCAGTCCCCTGTGGACCTTACTCATTGGTGGTGGAAAGAGTCAAATGCCAATAACTATGCAGACACATATAACACAGAGTTATGAAAAGTCCTTTGAAGAAGATCTGCCTGGTGTGATAAGAAGATATAATAGAAGGATTTGACTAATCAAGGCTTCTTGCAGGAAGTAGAGATTGAGCTTAAATCTGCAAGATTTTCAAAGGGAGAGTTGTTGAGGCAGGTAGGTGATCCAGCTTGTATAAAGTGTCTGTGGTTGGAGGGGCTGGATGAAGACCAGTAGGTTCATGGTGGGAAGTTGAGAGGGAGAGCATGATCAGAGAGGAGGCTGAAAAGGTGAGCGGCAAACAGACCTTGAGTTGATTCTCTGTCACCTTAGCAAACTTGGCCTTTCCCCTGACTGGTAGAGCACTTCATTCCTTATAACTCCTTTTTAAAACTGAAATTGGATTCAATTCTCCCTTAATTTCAACATTTCTTCCATAGCCATATGGAGTAGAGTGTGTTCAGTCTCCCACTTCCCATAAACCATGGTGTCCAGAAAATTGTCAACATTCTTGCCACTAATTCCAAGCTAATACTCTTCAAAGGAACTTCAGTCTGTTTGGGATTTCCCAATTATAATATAACTTTACAGCTATATCCCTTTCTTTAACCTGGGATGAGGCCCTGGTGTGTTCAGGCCTTTGTTCTCACCAATTTCTCTTTAAAATAAAGCAAATTTTCATTTCATTACATGCACACAGTATTACCAAAAGGGAGCAGAAATTAAAAAATTTTCTTTTTACTTTAGTCTTTGATTCTGTTTCCAGAGGAATTGTTCGCTGCTTATGTATCTTTCCAGAGATAGTCAATAAATACACCAGCACACATGCATGTTGTACCTGTGTATATATTCCTCTTTTTCACTTTAAAAATCTTATTGTTCATTTGCAGCCAAAGTAAATGTCAGGTGCATCAAAGGTTTAAAATCTTTTTAAAAATGAAATCATATGCTAATCATACAGTCCTGGAAAACATATGGAAGGTTTTTATTTAGTATGGAATTGTCAAAAGCCATAAAAGGAAGGATGGAAAATTTGACTGCATAGAAGTGCAAAATACAATTTTCCTAAAGTGATTTCGAGCTTGAGATTTAACCGTAGGTCAGACTTGTAGCTCTAGCTTCATCTTATGGCAACAGCTCCATTTGCAATGCCTTAAATAAAAATAATTCTCCTTAAATACTCAGAACCTCTACTGCTGCTGCTGCTAGGTATGCTGAAAGACAGTAAAGAATTGTTTTACATTTCTTGACAGCAAAAATAGAACTTTAGAAAACAGAGATGCTTAGTGATCTAACTCATTCTTTTATGCTACTAAGTATGATACCCTCAAAATCAAGATATATAAACCATTCACTACCAAGACATTAGAAATGTTCTCCAAGTCAGAATTGTTAAGAAACATGTATGTTTACAGGTTCCTTTGTAATTATTTAAGTGTTCTTCTAAGAGAGTTGGAGTTAATTGAAGGTGAGCATATAATGTTAACATAATATTTCTCAAATGTTGAGTATTAAAATTGAGTAAAAGTTGAGGAATGAACTGTTCTTCCTGGCAGTGTATTTTGAATGAACATGAGTGGTAACTGTGTTAGTGTAAATTTCATCGTTCTGATCAAGACTGTTAGAAAGTGCTCTTTGAATACTTGGATTGCTACCATTTGGAGTGAAGAAGTGGGAGCCTGCAGGCACAATATTTTTATATTTTGTCCAGCTGGCAGTTTGTTCCCAGTTGAGGGCTGAGTGAGCCTTTGGCTAGTAAGCCTTCAGGAAGCACAGAAGTACAGAATGCTACTCTTCTCAGCTAGGGCCTCAGCAGTACTGCAGTCACAGCCAGTTGGAATCACGTTAGAATTCCATGTTAAGTTGGAATCCTTAAAACCTGGAGGCCTTTTTTCTGCCTAAACTTTCCTCCGTGTTTCTCCTTTATCTCTTATTGCAAATCACAGTTCCTCTACTTTTGTTGTTGTTGTTGCTGTCTTTCATTTGTCAGTTCTTTAAGGCCACTGCTATCTATTTTATGGAATTTTTTCCCACATATTATCTCCTTCATGCTAATAACATTAAAGTAGATCCCATAAACCTTGATATTTTCAAGTTTTTGCTGAAAATTACTAAAGGGAAATATCAAGAGTCTTAAAAATAACAAATAGGAAGACCTTTGAAATCTTTTAGCATCTCCCAAAGCAATTGGTCTGCCATGTTTTACCTACTGCAAAGACAATAACCAGAAGGGTTTTATTTTCTAGCCTCATATCACCCAGAAGGTTTGGTTGCTCCACTGAATTCTCTTGCCATATAAATAGAATTGCAAAGTGAGAGGAAGAAACACATCTCTTGACATTCAAGGCCTGTTCTAGAACTGTCAGCTAGGCCTTGAGGTTGTTATGAGCTGGTGCTTCTCCTGTTTATAGTGTAAACAGTTTCACAGAGCATAAGCATCAGACATAGATTTTCCCTAAGTTTCTAGTTGCTTATGGCTGGAGAATAATTTCGTACCTTCTTACTCTTTCTTATATATGTGGTAAGAGCCAAAGTCCTCTCATTACTTATTTTGATGTTGAAATTATTTCTGATTTGACCAGTAGTTCAGCCTTTCATCATAATGATGTAATTTTTTTGAGCACTTTTCTAATTTTTGGTACACACAAAAAATTCCCAGGCTCATCTTGGACCTTCTTTTCCTTAGCCCCACATAGACCATTTTTCCAAGAAGACCTAGTTCCTTGTAATGGAGAATAGTATTTAAATATTGTGGAGTTTGGGACAGAGAAGTGACATTCAATTTATATAAAATATCTCCATGGTTTTTCTTGGTAAATATTTTTATTGAAGTATGTTGATTTATAATGTGTTAATTTCTGCTGTACAGAAAAGTGTTTTTTATATGTGTGTGTGTATGTATACATTACATTCTTTTTAATATTCTTTTCCATTATGGTTTATCATAGGATATTGAATACAGTTCCCTGTGTTATACAGTAGGACTTTGTTGTTTATCCATTCTGTGTATAACAGCTTACATCACCATCGTTCTTTATTGTTTAATGTACCATACAGGGAAGTGGTAGGGTACAGAGATCAGGAAGGAAAGTGTTGTAATAAAATCAGACATAGAAAATGATAGTGGTTTGAACCAAAAATAGTAGTAACATAACCTTTCATAACAGAGTGGGATTGAAAATTGACAGAATGCACTGGAAGATTATATATGAATTATGAGATAAAATATTATATATTATTACAACAGTATTATATATGGATATATATATATATATATATATATATATATATAATTATTATTTAGAGAATGAGGAAAGGAAACTGGGGAGAGTGTTATGCTGGTTAGGGGATAGGACCTGGATGAAGATTGCTGTGCACAGGTAGGGGCTGATATATTTGGGATCTTCTACCAACCGGGGGAGCACCTGGGCTTTCTTAGAAAACCTCATTTTGTGAGTAATGCCATCCTGGTGTGTTGTGTGGTGTTATCAGTCTTAATATCTGAACCAAATTTTGGACAGCGGTCTACCTTGTAACTGAGAATGGTCCCAAGCTCTAGGAGTTGTAATAATAATATATATAGTATTTTATCTCATAAATTATATGTAATTATTCAGTGAATTCTGTCAATTGTCAATCTTATAATTAGAATATATCTTATCACCTCTAAGACTGATGACACCACATACATACCAAGATGGTTTGAAAATTTCCTGGATGTAGAACATGTGGGTAAAGGCTGTCAGTCATTAAGTCATACATTAAAAAGTGGAGTCAGACTTCCACTACAGAGCTCCTTACAATACTTTTTTCTCTCCAAGCAACTGGAGTTATAGAGTTGCCATTAACACAGATGGAGAAGACTGTTCAGTGAGAAAGTTTGAAAGGGAAGAAGCAGATTTTGAATTTAAGTACA
The DNA here is from genome assembly GCA_024291935.2 of Okapia johnstoni. Taxonomy (NCBI): domain Eukaryota; kingdom Metazoa; phylum Chordata; class Mammalia; order Artiodactyla; family Giraffidae; genus Okapia; species Okapia johnstoni. The sequence goes on from CM044324.1 coordinate 13,342,940, forward strand.
TTAAATTTCAGAGTCTCTGAAGTTTACATGGGAGGTTTTTAAATTTTGTAATTTGTTCTTCCTTACAAAATTAAGGGCTTCCCTACTGCTCAGATGGCAAAAAATCTGCCTGCAATGCGGAAGACCTGGGTTTGATCCCTGGGTTGGGAAGTTCCTTGGAGGAGGTCATGGCAACCCACTCCAGTGTTCTTGCCTGGAAAATCCCCATGGACGAAGGATCCTGGCAGACTACAGTCCTCTGGGTCACAAAGAGTCAGACACAACTGAGTGACTAAGCACAGCACAGCACACAAAATTAAACTGCCTGTCAGAAGGGCCACTGCCTAATTTAAACAGTATTTTTTTCTGTAAAAATGAACACAATTTCATCAGATCCTTAATATCAAATCATTTAAAGATATTCACCCTACTTTTAGGTAGCTGATTTCTTTGGACAAAACAATAGGCATGGAAAATAATTTAGAAATAGGTAAATAATATTAGTTGATAACTTCCCTTGAATTTACCAAAAAATGTTCCTTATTGTTTTATGGATAAGAATACATTATAGCGTGAAATTTTCTTTATTAACCTAGAGAGCTTTCTGTTCAAAATTAATCTTTTGTAATATTTGAATTATTGTATTTTAAATCAAGCAGGTATTTATGTTTTATAAATGTAAAACACTGATTCACACTGTGACTATCTTAAAATATTAGCTATATTGATTGTGTAATATTTTGCCTCATGTTTCCACTTAGAGACATATCCAAATTATTTTCTTGTGTGTTTTAAAAGAATTAGATTTTAGCTTGACCCAGTTGCTTTGGAGAAAAACATCTTCAAAACCAGTACATTTGCTTTTATTCCCCAGATAAATTGAAGTTGATGGAATCAATACAAATGTCAATTATATAAAATCAAATGATCTAGTAATTTCTCAGGTTCTCAACAGATCCATGAGAAATAATGCATCTGGTAGTCAACACTGGTGTTTCATCCCTCAGTGATCTTGCATCTTATGATAGTAAACCTACCATTGTTCTTCAAGTCAATGGATTTAAAAAGTAATTCTGAAGACAACAGACTTGGGTCCAAATTGCATTGCTCCTCTTGAAAATTCAGCAAGTCACTTAACATCTATAATCCTCAGTTTTCTCATCTATAAATGAGAGGGTTAATGTAAGTGATCTCCATTTCTGTGTAGCTCAAAAATGCTTTAATGTTACAATTCTCAGTCAAGCTCTGTAATTGAAACAGCAAAGGTCTTTTGTCTTACCCTCCAATCTGCCGGCTGAACTGGGCACCTAAATAAAAATAGTTTAATCTTACACTGCAGGAAAGGAAAATGTTAGCAATTAACCTAGAAGACAAGCAAGTTTTGTTAGAGACAGAATGCATAGTTGAAATTTGTTTTCAGAGGAATTGCAAGTGTAAAGGCCATTTAATTAGGCAATCTTGAACGTGCAGTTCAAGAAGAGCTTAGCACACAAAGTGACTGGGAATTCTCAGAACACCAGTTCTTCCCCACTGATCTCTACATGGCCTTCCATTCCTCTCCTGCCACTTCTTCCCTCTTAGCCATCTGTTTGCTAAAATGTGAGACTGATCCAGAACATAAAAGCTTTTCTATGAGATTCTATCAGCAGCAGTTTCCAATTCTCAGAACACCTTCCATTAAATGTCTGAATCACCTCCTTCCTCTAATCTACACCAGTCCTCAACCTCCAGACACTCTCTCAGGCCATGGAAACTCCCATCTAAAAATGAAGTAGGAAGTGGTATTACCAGCTCCCCTAACTGGCCAACTAAGGAGGAGGAAAACAAAAATTCAAGTACTGTAGAGTCACAAAGCAAATGGGAAGCTGATGTCACCACATCAAAACTTTTCCTACTAAAATATTGTCAACCACGGTGGTCATGTTCTATTGAAATATTCAAGCAGAATATTTATAACTTGACTATGCCTATTGAACTGGCTTATTATTTCCAAAACACTTGAACCCATTCATTTGGCTAATATTTACTGATTGCCTGTGAAGGTTCAAGCACTCTTCTAGTGATAGAAACCAGAGGTCCCCAACCTTTTTGGCACAAGGGAACGGTTTTGTGAAAGATAATTTTTTTCTGTGGAGTGAGAGTGGGGGTATAGTCTCCAGATAATTCAAGCCCATTACATTTATCGTACACATTATTTCTATTATTATTACATCAGCTCCACCTCAGATCATCAGGCATTAGATCCCAGAGATTGAGGATCCCCAATATAAACAAGTCTCTCTAATTAGTTTAACTTTTTACTATATTTTTTTCTCTTTTTTGATCAGGAGACTAAAACTCATCAAATATAGGAATGATCCAAGTCACATAACTGATGAGTTATCAGCATCAGTTCAAACTCAGACATTCAAAAGCATTGTGCTTTATCTTAAAGTTTGTAGAAAAGTCTTTATGGGTAGCATTGCTTTGTAGGAAAATTGCCCCTTAAGTTCCAAACAACTATGAAATAAATAAGCATTTTGGAGGAAAAAAATCTGTTGGAAGGTTAAATATTAGTTGTATATTCATGCCCCTGCTTCTGAGGAAGTGTGATATATGTTTGGCTTCTGATAAATAGTGGAGTGCATGGATACTGATGGAATGTACCTTCAAATACCCCATGTTACCTAAATTCTTACTACCCTGAAGATCTTGTTTCAGGATTAAAACTAGAAAGCCTCTCTTTGGTTTTCAGATCTAATTTATCTCTTTGAGGATAGCTCACAGGACATGCTGCATTTGAGGACGACTGGAGTACATTCCTAGATCAATAAAATGATTGATTGTTTTCATTTTGAATGATGCTTGTGAATGAGCTATAGACCAGAACCCTAGAGGAGATTAGGGGAGAGAGAGGCAGGGGTCAGACACCCCAAACTCCTAAGAACACTATGTTTCTTTACATATTAAAGGACATCTACTCTTCCTACTTTTTAACCTCATGAACGTGGTGGGAGTGTTTCCTCATCCTTTTTGTTTGTCTGTTTTTCAGGTTACTGTCCACTTGGCTATCGAGAATGTCAGAATGGCAAATGTTTTAAACCGGAGCAGAGCTGTAATTTTGTAGATGACTGCGGAGATTATACTGATGAAAATGAATGTGGTGGCTCCTGTACTTTTGAAAAAGGCTGGTGTGGTTGGCAAAACTCTTTGGCTGAAAACTTTGATTGGGTTTTGGGGGTTGGCTCTCCACAAAGCCTAAGACCTCCCAGAGACCACACACTTGGAGATGAAAATGGTAGGTTATCAGGTTGTTCCAGTTACTCTAATCTTATTCACAGTGAGCATCACATTGTCTTTCCTGAGAGCATCAGAGAGACCACTGTGGTGCTAGGGCAACTAAGTCAAATATTTAATGAGTACCTTTGTCTTCCAGAACTGCATAGCAGACAGCCTCAAACGGGGTGATGTTAAAAGCAGACATTTATTGTCTCACAGTTTGGGGGATAGAAATTTGAAAGCACCGTGTCAGTAGGGCTGGTGGTTCCTGTTGAGGACTTTGAAGGAGAATAATCTATTCCTTGCCTCTCACTAGCTTCTGGTAGCTTCAGACGCTACTCGGCTTGTGGGTGGGACTCTCTGTCTTTGCGTTGTCTTCCCTCTATGTATGTCTCTGTGTCTAAACTTTCCCTTTTCTTTACAATAATTTTATTGGACTAGAGGCCACCCTTATGACTTTATTTTAACTTGATCATCAGCAAAAACCCTATTTCCAAGTAAGCTCACATTAACTGGGACTGAAATTAGGACTTTCACATATTTTGGGGGGACATTAAGTAACATATAACAGCAGGTAATTAAAATTGAATATTGCTTTGATAATTGTAGATAGATGATAACATATACTGCCCTCAGATACCTTTTCGAAATGACACATTTGTAATCAATAACCATGAATTCTGCCATTCATTTGATCAGTAGCAAGTCATGTAACTTTTCAGATTCTCACATCTCTCCTCTGTCCAATGGAGATAATAAAATTTGCCCTGGAGTTGTCAAGATCAAGGGAGATGATCTGTGTTTGGGGACAGGCAGTTAGAAAGCCCTAAAGGTGCTCTGCAGATGTAGTTGTAAGATCATCTCTGTGAAGGGTGCTTGGAATGGCTCATTTTTACAGTCAGCTGAACTCATTTCTCAGATTCTTTGGTCAAGGGCCAAAAGACATTAGCAGAATAAAGAAGGGATCTTGAATTCCTGGCTGTTATAGAGTAGAATACAGGTGTTTAAATATTAAAGTTTCACAGGCCTATGATAAAACAGGGGCTGCCCTGGTGGCTCGCAGTAAAGAGCCCGCCTGCAATGCGGGAGACCTGGGTTCGATCCCTGGGTTGGGAAGATCCCCTGGAAGAGGGCATGGTAACCCATTCCAGTATTCTTTCCAGGAGAATCCCCATGGACAGAGGAGACTGATGGGCTACAGTCCATGGGGTCACAAAGAGTCAGACATGACTGAGAGACTAAGCATTGCATACATGATAAAACAGAGCTCTCCAAGCCAGACCAACCATGCCAAAGAAAGGAAGGTCTGAGTCCCATTCTAACACTCAGCTCTACATATGTAAAATGTTTTGGATATTTGGATAAATAAGCCAAAAACTCAGTATCTTTCCTTGTATGTTGTATATTAAAATTCTCAGCATTTTATTTGTGCACTCAAAAGGTGACTGACTTTTTGAGAGCATGTCGTATTCCTCTATTTATATTTCATAGACAATCTTTGCATTGTTTTGCAGTAACTGGACAGTTTGCAGAGTCCATGAAATGATTTCTGTAACTGTCTCATTGAGTCCATGGCATAAATATTCTGTCAGATCAGTTCATCTGCACGCTGTGAAGTACTTTGCTAAAAGCACAGACAGTTGGAAATTGTTCTGTCAGTGAGCTGGAGGCAAGGCTATTAGATTTCCTTTCTCTTTCAAGTAGAAATACCTTTGGCAGTTGAGATCCTATGAAATATAATTAAAAACCCTATGATAGAAAAACTAAAATGATCCTCTCCATGTTATTTTGGCATGATCTGAATCTCATCTTGATCCTAGGGCACTTCCTGTATCTGGAAGCTACTCCAGTGGGCCTGCGGGGCGAAGAAGCACACCTCAAGAGTGGTCTGTGGCAAGAATCCAGCGCTGCCTGCACCATGAGCTTTTGGTATTTCATATCCACAAAAGCCACAGGGTCCATTCAGATCCTCATTAAGGTAAGATTTGTTTGTGATGCCTCTGAGCTTCATGAAGTTTCCTACAGGCAGCACATGGCCAAAAGGAGTTTATCACAACTCTGCTGACCTGGCCCTGGGACGCCTTCTCCCATCAGAGGGCGATGCTGCTTGTGGTTCAGATGTTTTGTGGAATTTGGTAAACTGGCACGGGAACCAGCTTTGAACTCAACATCATACAACCGTCATGCAACAGGTCGTAACACAGGTTGTAACTGACTCTCAGAAACTCTTTGTGGTAACAGTTAGTCTAAAACACACAAGTTTCTTCACTCTATTTAGATATTTCCTTGTCTGTCCTCCTTACTGAAAGAATCTAGATGATTTGTACATCTGAAAGGAGAGTAGCTATCCATTGTAATTAATATACAAACGATCATTAAAGAAATTAATGTGAAACATTCTGGTCCTAAGTACAGCATACAAAGGACAGGACTGCTCAGGAGAATGATCAAGGTATGATTACATTGAACCGCTTATTAACTATGACACAGTAATGCATTTTCTTACTGTGGATTAATTAGATGTTTCTGACAGGGCTTTAATTTAGTTTAACAGAGTGACAGTGTTTGGGGAGCAAAATAGCGAAGTATATATTAATATTAATGAGACTTGGTTCATATACTTTGACTCTTTGGCAAGTTACAGCAGCAGCAAAAAGGAGGGATGTGTGTGTATATGTGTGTGTATGTGTGTGTGTGCATACATGCATGCCTGCATGTCTATACACACATGTGTGTTCATTTCAAGAATCTCTAGAATTCCAAGAAAGCTTACTCTGAGAACATGCTTTTGAGGCCACTGCTGTTTTTGCACACATGGGTTTTGGTGAAGTGCCCCCACACTGCTGGACAATGCCTGACCAGAATATCAAAGGCCTCATTTGTCTGAATAGCTCATGGCTTCATAGTTCACGTTTTATCTGAAACCTGAGTTAACTTTATAATTTAGGACCCTTCTATAATAATGCAGAAAAGCCTGCCTAATAAAATACATGCACAAAATACCACAATGATTTATTCTTATATTTAAATATGGAAACTTACTGAAATACAGTGCTTAAAGTTCTTAGAAGAGTATTTTCCAGTACTCTATTGAATGTGACACTGGGTTATATAGTCTGTACTGTTAAATAACAAAACTCCAAATGAGTAAATTTAAAGATCAAATTGCTTTGTTGAACGATTCATGAATTGGGCAGCATCCCATGTAGCAGATAGAAAGGAATTCTGCCAAGTTATAGAAACAAAAAGGTTTTCAAACGCAGAAAGGGGGCAGGAAAAGGAAGTTATTAGCTCAAAAAAAATGCATTGTTTCAGGGAAAGTCTCCTCCTAAGGAGGATGGAAGGGTTCTGTTGGATAGATAACTTCTCTAGTGCTGACTGGTTAAGATTCCATTCCTGAGGGGAGTTGAAACTGCAGTTAAATTAGTTATTAAGGTCTTAGTTTGCTGTCATGGTGCTTAGTACAAGTGACTCCATTTTGAGCAAGTTGTCTTTTTTCAACAGTGCCATGTAAAGGGTTTGATGCATTGGATTTTGCCTTTATTATTTGCTTCACTCATATTTACATTTCTCTTCTCTTATAGTAACAAGCTTTACATTACTATAAAAAACTTTACTATAAAATTATACTGATTTGACATATATGTCTTCCTATCAAGTCACATTGAGCTCGCATATTCCTTCCAATTCCTCTGGACATTTAATAGCAACTTTAAAGACCTATATTCCTATTGTGTTAAAAAAAATGCCTATTATTATTTAGTTACATTTATCACAAACAGAAATCTTTTATACTATATATTGATTTTATATTCGTGAAATAGGGCAATCATTTCATTTTGATAATTAACACAATACATATTTTTGATCATCATTACAAAGTACTGCTTAGACTTCTGTCTGTATGGAAGCATGTTGGATTTCACCTCACTCATTAGTTGGAAATCGTCCTAGCCAGATGGAAAACACAACAGGGGTATGAATGCTACCTTTTCTTTCTTTCTGTACTCCCTATCCTTTAAAATGGTCCTGTTAGGTAGTTAGAACAGGAAACAGGAGTCCAAAATGGCGGTGGCTAAAAGACAAGGAAGGGAAAAGCCCGCGAAAATGGAACAAAGGAAGGTCAAAGGAAGGTCCGAGGACCGGAGTGAGAACTTCAGGTAGAACAGCACTCTGGCTAAGCCCAATTTGCATAGGGCAGGCCCAGGGGGAGGAAAAAAACATATAAAAAGAGGAGCCAAAAGTGCTCTCTCTCTCCCGCGTGCTGGGGCGGTCTCTTCGTGTCTTTGGGTTGAGGGTCAGCATGCCCTCATGCTTTGAGGATGGATTTTCCTGCTATCATCTAAATAAAAGAGCTGTAACACTGATTCATCTAAGAGCTGTAACATGGTTTGTTCGAGACCGGAGAGCTATAACAGTCTGTCCAAGAACCGAGAGCTGTGACCCACCGAGGGCTCTAATGTCTGTCACTCCAAATCTCTGTTGTGAGGAGACAGAACCGAGGAGCTTACACTCGCCTGACAGTTGCAGTATATGCATACGGTGTCCCCGGCCCAGTCTCCTCTATTTTTTCTCAGGAATACCTCCTCCTGTGTTCCCATGTTTTCCCTCCACATCAAGTCCAACACAATCGGGTAGATTCAGCCTTTCACAAATCTTTCCTTGACACTTTTGCCAACCATGACTATTCCTTTTGTAAGTGTCCCTCACAGCCCCAGAAATTCTTCCTGATGACTGATTGTTCATTTATATTTATACTGTTTCAATATATACATCATAACATAGTGAAGGCAAAGCCTTGAGACTTAGTTCTTATGTCTGTCTCAGCTCTTCGGAGAAGGGACTGCAGGATGAAGGAATTACAGGAAAGGAGTGGTACTTCCCCAGAGGAGCCCACCCCTGGGCTCAGGAAAATCATTGTTAGGGATAATCCTTGCGAAGGAATGGCCATTACACATTATGTGCATGACATTAAAGTCTAACCTAGAGAATCTGTAATCTAGGTCTGAAAAATGCATTCAGATGCAAAAGGCATATAACCACTGACCAATAATTTAATAACGATATGGTTCTAAAGAGTAGTGTTATTGATTACAAATCATAACCACAGTAACACATACTGAGTCATGTCTTTTTCTGCATATAATAATAATTCATTTTTCTTTTTTAAATTTATTATTTTTATTTTTAAATTTATTTTTAATTGAAAGATAATTGCTTTACAATGTTGTGTTGATTTCTGCCATATGACACCATGATTTGTTTCTAAAACAGTATGTTTGCTCTTGATATCATCTATCACTTTTACCTACCTTTTAACTCATACATTCAGTATGAAATTTCTTATTAAATGTTAATTTATTGCTTTTGAAACCATCTAAGATTTAAAAAATATGAAACAAGTGCTGAGGGGTCAAGTTAGAGTTCCACAGCATGAAAGTTAACTTGTTTTTACAAATATATTTAATTTTACACATTTTTCAGGTCACTTTTTTCTGATGGAATGAATTAATGATGAGTAATATGTTGATTTTAATATGTTAAAAAGAATTGAGGGAATTTTAAAGTTTACATGCATTTGATAAACTGTTTTCATAGGTAAAAATTCTAGTCTCATCATGAAACTAAAGGCCTTTGCATCTTTTCAAATAGTCTTGTGAATAAAATGCAGAAACGCCTGCTACCTGAAGGGCATTGTTGTGTTTTGAACCAACTCCATCTGTGATAAACTGTTGATATTTTAATCAAGATGACTTCATGCTGTAGGGAATTTGAATCTATTTGACTGAAGGTCTTCAGGACAATCCATTATGCCATTGTGATAGAAAACATAATGTATTCATGCCTGAAGTGGAGGAAAATAATGTATTTCAGGAGAGCCCTCCTGATTATAGCAACTAGTTATGCTGAAAGATCGTAATTAAATTAGCTTATTGCTTTATCTTGCTTAGTGATTCAGAGAATTTTCTGGCTGGTAAAGTCCTTCAAAGTATGTTTAAACTATTCATTTTACAGATGAAGGAACTAAGATTATGAGGTTGTCTTTCTTGTCCCAGCTCATATGGTATTTTAAGAAAAAAGTTAAGATGCAAATCCAATTTTCCTGACTTCTAATTCAGAGATCTTACGTACTTGACTTCCTGGAAAGTCTATCTAAAAATCATATTCAGTATAGAAATACAGATTTTGTTCAGTAGGCAGTGGAAAATGTCAAATCTACAAAGGAAAGGCCAGGTTCCTTTGCCTGCTTGGAAGAACTGCCTACTTGGCAGTTCTCGTTCTGATTTTACCCTCAGCCTGGCAAACAATGAGCTTCAGTTGGGTGTAAGGGTCCAATGACAAAGATGAGCACCTCTGTCCTTTCTCACCCACCACTACCCCATCCCTGGTGAGTGCACACACACAACCCCACAGTCCTAATGTGAGATTTTAGAACTAACTACTAATACTAATGTGCCTAAGAGAATGTCAGACAGGCTTTCGTACTTAGACAGCTTTTGATCTTTTCTGCCTATTGAATATCTGATGCTATTTTAGTCACATTGTTGAGATTTGATTCATTCTTTCAGAGAAAAGGATGTAGAGAATATGGATAGAGGGGATACATAGCAGTTGTGTATAGCAAATTGATTTTTGCAAAGCCAGTCGTGTGCATTGGGAGCTGTAAATTCATTAAACTAAACTTTATTAACCGAACTTTATTTGCTATTCTGGAGTTGTTTCGTGTGTTAACAATTCAATCTGCATAGTTTTGGTACTATTGTATTATTGACCTTAACCAAATCAAGGGAGAAAACTTGATCTTTGCATTTCAAACTATAGACTTGCAAGAGATCAACACACCCACAGTTTGATTAATTAGTAGCCACAAGATCACAACACCATAGTTTATGTAAAACAAATGTTCCTTAGAGAACATGGAGGTGTTTTTTTGTTTGTTTTCTGTTTTATTTTTTAAATTAGTTATTTTTTTTTAATTTGGAGCAAAATTGCATAAAATTTTGTGTTGATTTCTGCTGCACAACAATGCATAATGTTTATCCCCCATATATTTTTGGCTAAGATTTTTTTCTGAACTTCTCACTACTTATTTCACATCTTCTACCTCTTTAGGTACCGCTACTGCTTCCCACTAGGCAGCCAGTGGAGTCTCTTCTATTAAGATTTCTATTAAGAGACTAACAACTTAGTTAATTAGTTTAATAGATTCTAGAGTTTTACTTTTCAAGAGATTCATATGGTCAGCTCTGAAGATTGTCCTTTTAACTACTATACTGCTGTTTCACTTCCATTTCTATTCCCACCACTACAACTACTTTTTGGACAATCCCCTACTTATTGACTGATTTCTTTCTTCTTTTTATTAATTAAAGTATAGTTGATTTGCTATGTTGTATGTTTCAGGTGTACAACAGAGTGATTCAGTATTTTTGTAGGTTATACTCCAGTTCAGTTCAGTTCAGTTCAGTCGCTCAGTGGTGTCCAACTCTTTGTGATGACATGAGCTGCAGCATGCCAGGCCTCCCTGTCCAACACCAACTCCTGGAGCCTACCCAAACACATGTCCATTGAGTCGGTGATGCCATCTAACCATCTCATCCATCTAACCATCTCATCCTCTGTCATCCCCTTCTCGTCCTGCCCTCAAACTTTCCAAGCATCAAGGTCTTTTCAAATGAGTCAGCTCTTCTCATCAGGTGGCCAAAGTATTGGAGTTTCAGCTTCAACATCGGTCCTTCCAATGAACACCCAGGACTGATCTCCTTTAGGATGGACTGGTTGGATCTCCTTGCAGTCCAAGGGACTCTCAAGAGTCTTCTCCAACACCACAGCACAAAAGCATCAATTCTTCGGCACTCAGCTTTCTTTATAGTCCAACTCTCACATCCATGCATGACTAGCGGAAAAACCATAGCCTTGACTAGATGGACCTTTGTAGGCAAAGTAATGTCTCTGCTTTTTAATATGCTATCTAGGTTGTTCATAACTTTTCTTCCAAGGACTAAGCGTCTTTTAATTTCATGGCTGCAATCACCATCAGCAGTGATTTTGGAGCCCCCAAAAATAAAGTCTGACACTGTTTCCACTGTTTTCCCATCTATTTGCTATGAAGTGACGGGACCAGATGCCATGATCTTAGTTTTCTGAATGTTGAGCTTTAAGCCAACTTTTTCACTCTCCTCTTTCACTTTCATCAAGAGGCTCTTTAGTTCTTCTTCACTTTCTGCCATAAGGGTGGTGTCATCTGCATATCTGAGGTTATTGATATTTCTCCCAGCAATCTTGATTCCAGCTTGTGCTTCATCCAGTCCAGTGTTTCTCACGATATACTCTGCATATAAGTTAAATAAACATGGTGAAAATATACAGCCTTGACGTACTCCTTTTCCTATTTGAACCAGTCTGTTGTTCCATGTCCAGTTCTAACTGTGGCTTCCTGACCTGCATACAGGTTTCTCAAGAGGCAGGTCAGGTGGTCTGGTATTCCCATCTCTTTCAGAATTTTCCACAGTTTATTGTGATCCACACAGTCAAAGGCTTTGGCATAGTCAATAAAGCTGAAATAGATGTTTTTCTGGAACTCTCTTACTTTTTCGATGATCCAGTAGATGTTGGCAATTCGATCTCTGGTTCCTCTGCCTTTTCTAAAACCAGCTTGAACATCTGGAAGTTCACAGTTCACATAGTGTTGAAGACTAGCTTGGAGAATATTGAGCATTACTTTACTAGCATGTGAGATGAGTGCAATTGTGTGGTAGTTTGAGCATTCTTTGGCATTGCCTTTCTTTGGGATTGGGATGAAAACTGACCTTTTCCAGTACTGTGGCCACTGCTGAGTTTTCCAAATTTACTGACATATTGGGTACCGCACTTTCACAGCATCATCTTTCAGGATTTGAAATAGCTCAACCTGAATTCGATCACCTTCACTAGCTTTGTTTGTAGTGATGATTCCTAAGGCCCACTTGACTTTGCATTCCAGGATATCTGGCTCTAGGTGAGTGATCACACTATCGTGATTATCTGGGTCATGAAGATCTTTTTTGTACAGTTCTTCTGTGTATTCTTGCCATCTCTTCTTAATATCTTCTGCTTCTGTTAGGTCCATACCATTTCTGTCCTTTTTTGAGCCCATCTTTGCATGAAATGTTCCCTTGGTATCTCTAATTTTCTTGAAGATATCTCTAGTCTTTCCCATTCTATTGGTTTCCTCTATTTCTTTGCACTGATCCCTGAGAAAGGCTTTCTTATCTCTCCTTGCTATTCTTTGGAACTCTGCATTCAAATGGGAATATCTTTCCTTTTCACTTACCTTCTTTTCACAGCAATTTGTAAGGCCTTCTCAGACAACCATTTTGCTTTTTTGCATTTCTTTTTCCTGAGGTTGGTCTTTATCCCTGTCTCCTATACAATGTCATGAACCTCTGTCCATAGTTCATCAGGCACTCTGTCTATCAGATCTAGTCCCTTAAATCTGTTTGTCACTTCCACTGTATAATCATAAGGGATTTGATTTAAGTCATACCTGAGTGGTTTAGTGGTTTCCCCCACTTTCTTCAATTTAAGTCTGAATTTGGCAATAAGGAGTTCATTATCTGAGCCACAGTCTGCTCCCAGTCTTGTTTTTGCTGACTGTATAGAGTTTCTCCATCTTTGGCTGCAAAGAATAAAATCAACCTGATTTCAGTGTCAACCATCTGCTGATGTCCATGTGTAGAGTCTACTTGTGTGTTGTATGAAGAGGGTGTTTGCTATGAGCAGTGTGTTCTCTTGGCAAAACTCTATTAGCCTTTGCCCTGCTTCATTCTGTACTCCAGGGCCAAATTTGCCTGTTACACCAGGTGTTTCCTGACTTCCTACTTTTGCATTCCAGTCCCACTTAAATCTTTATAAAATAATGGTGTTTTCACTATGCTGTACATTACATCCTTGTATCTCATTTATTTTACACCTGGTACTTTTTACCTCTTAATTCCCTTCTTGTATCTTGCCGCTCCCCTCACCCCTCTCCTCACTGGTTGCCACTAGTTTGTTCTCTGTGTCTATAAGTCTATTCTGTCTTGTTATATTCCTCTGTTTTATTTTTCATTCCACATATAAATGAAAACATACAGTATTTGTCTTTCTCTAACTTATGTAACTAAGCATAATGTCTATGTTCATAGTTTTGCAAATGGCAAGATTTCATTCATTTTTTATGGTTAAGGTTAGGGTTAGTAATATTTGCTTTTATGTGTGAGTTTTTTGCCTATATTCCAGGAGGGCAAAGTCCAGTGGGCCTTAGGAAGCATCACTACGAATAAAACTAATGGAGGTGATGGACTTTCAGCTGAACTATTTCGAATCCTAAAAGATGATGCTGTGAAAGTGCTGCACTCAATATGCCAGCAAATTTGGAAAACTCAGCAGTGGCCACAGGACTGGAAAAGATCAGTTTTCATTCCAATCCCAAAGAAAGGCAATGCCAAAGAATGCTGAAACTACCGCACAATGGCACTCATCTCACACGCTAGCAAAGTAATGCTCAAAATTCTCCAAACTAGGCTTTAACAGTACGTGAACCGAGTATTTCCAGATGTTCAAGCTAGATTTCGTAAGGCAGAAGAACCAGAGATCAAATTGCCAACATCTGTTGGATCATAGAAAAAGCAAGAGAGTTCCAAAACACATCTATTTCTGCTTCATTGACTACACTAAATCCTTTGACTGTGTGGATCACAGCAAGCTGTGAAATATTCTAAAGAGATCGGAATACTAGACCACCTTACTTGCCTCCTGAGAAATCTGTATGCAGGCCAAGAAGCAACAGCTAGAACCAGACAAGGAACAATGGACTGGTTCCACACTAGGAAAGGGGTACATCAAGGCTGTATGTTGTAACTTTGCTTATTTAACTTATACAGAGTATATCATGTGAAATGCTGGACTGGATGAAACACAAGCTAGAATCAAGGTTTCTGGGAGAAATATCAATAACCTCAGACAGGTAGATGACACCACCCTTATGGCAGAAAGCGAAGAAGAACTAAAGACCCTCTTGATGACAGTGAAAGAGGAGAGTAAAAAAGCTTGCTTAAAACACAACCTTCAGAAAACAAAGATCATGGCATACCATCCCATCACTTCATGGCAAATAGATGGGGAAACAATGGAAACAGTGAGAGACTTTATTTTCTTGGGCTCCAAAATCACCGCAGATGGTGATTGCAGCTTGAAATTAAAAGATGTGTGCTCCTTGAAGGGAAAGCTATGATCAGCCTAGACAGCATATTAAAAAGCAGAGACATTACTTTGCCAACAAAGGTCCATCTAGTCAAGGCTATGGTTTTTCCAGTAGTCATGTATGGATATGAGAGTTGGACTATAAAGAAATTGAGTGCCAAAGAATTGATGCTTTCAAATTGTGGTGCTGGAGAAGACTCTTGAGAGTACCTTGGACTGCAAGTAGATCAAACCAGTCAATCCTAAAGGAAATCAGTCCTGAATATTTATTGGAAGGACTGATGCTGAAGCTGAATTTTCAATATATTGGCCACCTGATGTGAAGAACTGACTCGTTGGAAAAGACCCTGCTTCTGGGAAAGATTGAAGGCAGGAGGAGAAGGGAACAACAGAGGATGATATGGTTGGATGGCATCACTGACTCAATGGACATGAGTTTGAGCAAGCTCCAGGAATTGGTGATGAACAAAGAAGCCTGGTGTGCTGCAGTCATGGGGTCACAACTGATAGACTGAACTGAACTGATACATACCACATCATCTTTCTTCATTTATTTGTTTATAGACACTTAGTTTGCTTCCATATCCTGGCTGATTTATTTTTATATATCATAGATGTCTTTTACACATAGTAATTGACTTAATATTCAGAAGAAATCTGCGAGGTAGATATTTTGTTCTAATTTAACAGACCATGACATTGAGACCCAAATCACATAAATAATGAGTGGTATCATCAGGTTGAAAGCCAATTCTGACTCTAAAATCCATCTCTAAACTACTGCATTCAACTTTTGCTTTTAGAATTTAAAACAAACTCATGCCGAGGAGGCAAACATATTTCATCAAAGTTTTCCTGTGGCTCTGAGATCATACATATTAGAGATATGCATGGCCTGTCGCACACATGTAAAAGAGGGGAAAGGATTAGTTTGTGTTTAGCAACTTCTAGTTTCTTTTTTGGAAAAGCTTGTCAACATCTAGTAATAATAACCATATTTATCTAAATCACTCTACTTGATATCTAAATATTTCAAAAATTTCAGAATCATGATTAATAGCTGTGTTTTAAATTTGGTGAGGAAAGAATGAGTTAGAAGGAACATAATTTGTTTTTTGTAAGACAGAAATCTAACTAGATAAAAGCTCTTAACTTTTATTCAAACATGAAATCTTCAAAAGCGTTGCAAACATCTGTTGTTTTTTAGAATCTTACTCCCCCACCCCTCTCTCTCTGCTTACTAGTATGATCAAACTTAGTAATAATTTTCCCTTTTTGAAAACTGAGACCCTGTAAATTAGGAGAAGAAATCTGCAAGGTCAGGGATTCTTAATCAATTGTCCATGTATGTGTTTGTGTGTTTTACAGATTCCTTGGAAATCTGCTGAACTTTTGAATTACTTCTCAGAATACTGGTTATAAATGTATAAAATGCTAGAATTACAAAGAAACTAGTTAATTAATACTAATCATTTGCAATTCCCTGGCAGTCCAGTGGTTAGGTCTCTGCACTTCTACTCTAGGGGGCACAGGTTTGATTCCTGGTTGGGGAACTGAGATACTGCAAGCTGTGTGCCAGAAAAAATAATGCTAATTATTAAAATACTTTTAAAACTCCAAAATCATGATATAGTAAATTTGTGACAAATTGTAAAGGACAAAATTTAATGGAAGATAAAATAACTATTATTCCAAAAAGTAATAAACATAAATGGTATTTTTGAGACAGTTATGTCACTTTAAAGTGATGTTAAAATATTTGTTACTGTTATTGGTGGGAAAGTCACAAGTGTTATCAATATTTGTGAGTTTGTTGCCTGTATTCATAGTTGAAAAAAAATACCAAATTTTAGTTCAAGTTAGTAAAAATAAAGATGTATTCCCCCATCCATGTTCTGACCCTCTTAAAAACCAAGATTCTTCTCTTATAAAAGGTCTTGTGAATTTTTAATTTCATAAACGTATCTACCTTATTTGTTGTTTAAAATATATGTATCTTACCTGAGTAGGAACTTTTTGCAGGGAAAAGCAATTCCAGTTCCCAACAAATGGAACTTAAAGGCACTGAAGATAACATTCAGTCTGAACCAAATTCAGAGCAGGATGATTGTAAACGGGTTTAGGTGCTGCCACAGCAAAGAGCTGTTTCAGCTTCTGGTTATCAGACTTGCAGCCAGGTAGAGTCAGCAGCTTCCGAACTGACTGTTAGTGGATTAAAATATTGAGAGATTTGTCATCCAGCTTCAGGAGTGTCTTTTCAAATGTCATAAGGAGTCACAGCTATTTACTTTTTATGTAATACAAAGTCTGGTCGAAGAAAGTGAAGAGAAACAATATTGTAACTTACCTCACTTTTAAACTTAATGTTTAATTTTAATTCAAGGTGTAATTGACTGGTTACTTCACTTGCTTACTCTCCATTTGATGTCAGAAAATTCAGAAGTGCAATTTTGTATGGACTGTCCTATGTGAGAATCCTGTGCGTGCATGCTCAGTCGCTTCAGCTGTGTCTTTGCAACTCATGAACTGTAGCCTGCCAGGCTCCTCTGTCCATGGGATTTTCCAGGCATGAATACTGGAGTGGGTTGGGAATCTTGAGGGTTGGTTAATTTCCTCTTGAATTTTGCTTACTTCCTGATCTTTGCATCTTCGCTATATGAAACCAATTTGCCATGGCAAAATATTGCTTTTTTCTTTCACTTTCTTTC
This sequence comes from Okapia johnstoni, assembly GCA_024291935.2. Taxonomy (NCBI): domain Eukaryota; kingdom Metazoa; phylum Chordata; class Mammalia; order Artiodactyla; family Giraffidae; genus Okapia; species Okapia johnstoni. The sequence continues at coordinate 13,360,108 of CM044324.1, forward strand.
ATTTTGGAGGAGGACATTGCTGGAAAAATTAAGAGTCTTTAGCACATGATAGCAACTTTTTGGAACTTAAGTTCTCATCAATTTTTTTGATGCTTGGTATAGTTTTTATTTATCTTATCAATTAATTTATAATGCCTGCTCTGTTAATTTTCTTTGGAGTTTGCAGTGTACGTTTCTGCTGAAATAGGTTAAAATTGCTTATCTGTAGGCTGACTGTTCTAAATGAATCACACACCTGACTCGGGCTGCTACAAGGTCAGTGATATGTTTTTACTAATTATAGATCACAGAGTTGGAGTAGAGAAAACCCTATGATTCACTCTCATAAACAGTGAAACTCCTAATAATGTTGGTAGTCTTATCTCTATGAGATGAATATATAGCACATTTAATGATGAAAAGTATTTAGAATTAATTTCCATTGTCCAGATTGGTACATCTCTTTACATCTTCTAAAGAAGTCAAGAATATTTTCTAATAATCTATGACATGTGTCAGCTAAGCTCTGTGGCACATTCTCCTGTGATCCTACTTCTGTGGATACCATAACGCTTCTATTTGTGCATTCAAACTAGTCTTCAGTGAACTTCTATTGAATATACTCCTTGCTGTCCTGGAGCCTGTGAGTTCAGAGTGGACTCAACTGTTTGCAAAAACACAGAAGTATGGTACACAGTTTATCAGAATCAATCAGAGCTCTCCCACTAAAACGGAATGTTCTTTGATATTTAATTATCCTCTTTTGACATTGTCCTCCATCTGAGAAGGTGACTTATGATTTGCTGTGCTGTATTCCTGGAATAGGAACTTCCCTGGGGGTCATGGTGTGGGTCCTAATTGAATGGTGTGTGTTCCCATTCCACTGATCTATGTCTCATGACCCCACCACATTGCATCCTGATTGTCTACATGTAAAGCTCTATAGTCCAATGACTAGGGAGCTTTTATGTTGCAGAAACTGTATCTACCTTGTTTACTTATGTCTAGAATGTAGCATGGAGAAGGCAATGGTAACCCACTCCAGTATTCTTGCCTGGAGAATCCCAGGGACGGGGGAGCCTGGTGGGCTGCCGTCTATGGGGTCTCACAGAGTTGAACACGACTGAAGCGACTTAGCAGCAGCAGCAGCACGTAGCATAGGGTCTAGTATATAGCATATAATAGGTGTTTGAAATGAATTAGTGAATATACAGGCTCCCCATATATAATTAAATGCTAACTATGGAGAACAAACCATTCAATATCCTAGGAATTCAAAGCTATTAGAGTATTTGTGGAATGAAAGTATTTAGGGGAAATAAGAGAACTTGGAACTAGACCTTTCAAGTAGTTAATAGTTTATTTTGAATGTGAAAATCTCTCAGTCATGTCCAACTCTTTGTGACCCCATGGACTATAGCCTACCTGGCTCCTCTGTCCATGGAATTCTCCGGGACAGAATACTCAAGTGGGTAGCCATTCCCTCCTTCAGGCGATCTTCCCAAACCAAGGATGGAACCCAGGTCTCCCATACTGAAGGCGGATTCTTTACCATGGTTCTTCCCTGAGCCATCAGAGAAGCCCTAAAATAGTTTATTTTAGGCACATAAAATACTTGTTAGAAAAAAAAACAAGACAGATTTCCAATATCTCAACGAACTTAGACATAGACAAGGAGAACAATATGTAAATGTATAATAAAAGGAATTTGCAAAATGGGAGATAATGGAAGAAATTTTTGAGTGGGACCTGTAGATGCAATTATCTATGCCATCTAGACAGATTCTTTATAAAACTACTACCTATGTGGTCCTAATTGAAAACCCTGTATCATGTTGCAGTTGATGTTATTCTCCCAAGAATGGAAAAATAGAGTTAAACATAGACTTGGCTGAATTACTGTTCTTTTTTATGAATTAGACCATTTTTTTTAGGGATTTACTTTATGGATCAAGACTTCAACATTTTATTTCCTGTATCATATGTTGACATATCAAGACTTGAACGTGCACGTTTCCCTGATTGATTCATTGAGGACTTAGTTATGGATTACAAATATAGATCAATTTTATTTGCAATTCAAGGTGCACCGTGTACTATAGCCTACAGATGATCATTGTACATTGCTTTGTCTTCTATTTTTATGCTAACCTCTTGGTGGCAAAAGAGCATACTTAGTTCTTCAGTTTTCCGAGCTGAGAGATCATTATTCTGAGTGCTAGCAATTGAAGTGACATAGAGACTTGAGGTTAAAAAGAAGGGTAAAATAATATTTTCTGTGAATTTATGGGTTTCTTTTCATCTGCATTCATGAGCCCTTAAGGATTTTAGGGGTCATATTTTTAATGAGTTAACTTGACTCTTTTTTTTACCTCACTGGGGGTCATTCTTCAAATAAAATCTCACCAAAGTTAGATATGCATATGGCTTCTGAGTGATGAGAAAATTATTTAGTTTAGAGCAGGATTTAATTTTGCACAGGGTGGAGTATTTAAATTATTTTTGGAAAAATTTCTAAATCATAAGTTAGACTCAAAGTAATAAGTTTCTCAGCTTCATCAGAATTGGAGCTAATTTTTCTTAATAGTCAAAAGAACATACACAAACACGTGTACAGAAGAACAGAAAATAAAACGTTAAATGGCACTAAAGAAGCTAAGCTTTTGCAAAGCAGTTTATTCATTTTGAGTTTTTTTTTTCTTCCAAAAGATGTCTAAACAAAAGATAAGTTAAGAAAAAGAAATAGTCAGAATTAGAAGAATTTTTTTTCGTTTTCATTTGCTTTCTACATTTGAGCACAAAATATAGGAACATATAATTGATTTTTTTTTTTTTTTGAAATTTAGTTTGTTTGCTTAGATGCCGAGAGATTGTGAGCAGTTTTATTTTTCCAGATATACAGTTAGTAGTGATTTTACAGTGCATTTATGCTTCTTTTTATTACTATTCTATCCACACAGTAATAAACATCATTTGCAAAAACTCATACAATACTTCAAATATATACCTCAGTACTTGAAAAATGCTTCTGTATTTTATAAAATGATTAAAGGCACACTGTTGATCTGCAGCACCAGGTCATTTTTTTTCCAGGTTATTTATCTGTAGCTAAGATACAGTATTTTCTATTTTCTGTTAGAAGTTTCTGATATATCCTACTTCCTTGAGAATCTCCCTTTTTCCCCCTCCAAACTCTCTAGCTTTAAACATATAGGATTTTTTGAGTGGCTCAGATACTGTTAAACTTCTAAGAAAATTTTATGAATGCAGACATAGCTGGACAGTGACCAAGAGCCGTCTAAAGGACAGTGCTTTGTTTGGAGTGACTGATGGATGACTATATAGATTCACTTTGTTTTCATAGATCTCTGGGGGGAAGTGGTAGCTCCATATCATATTTTGCACACACATAAGGTGTATTAATTTTTTTTAGTCAGCACTTTTGAAAAGTTCTGTTACATTTAATAATGTCAATGTGAACCACAAGGATCAGAATCATTACCCCAGGCACAGTACTCATTTCGTCCATTTGTACCTTCTTATACATGATAATTGCTTGGAAAATACATGAAATTCTATACACAGAGAAGAGAAAGAAAGCTTAATAATATTTTCCTTGTAATTGCCTGTGAATATATCCATGTGAATGAATCTATGTATGTATTCAAGATAATTTGCAATTTATTCAGTAGGTATTTCTTTTTTTTTTTTTAAAGCATATTAAGAACACATTAAGACTCTTTAATAACAATTCTTCCAACCTGTTTACTTTTTTCCCCTTGCCATTTACTCTTTGAAGAAAACAGGTCACTTGTGTTTAGAATTTCATACATCCTGGTTTTAGCTGATAGCATTCCAGTATGTCACTCACTATGTACTTCTCACACCTTGGCTTTTCCATGAAAGAATGAGTGGGTCTAGAAGCTTGGTTAGATTCACATTTGTTTCTGTAGCAAGAACATTTCATTACTGGTACCATGTATTTCTTATTGAACCATAGCAGAAAATTCATAATGTCTAGTTCTTTCTTGTGATAAGATTGATCGGTGGTTTCAGATGGCCTCTGATCTACCATTTTAATTTCCCAAATAACCTTTCATCTAATTGTTTCAGTAGCCATTGATAGTTGTTGCCTAGATTCATAGTTTCATTAGGGTTGCAAAAGGGTTATACTCTTATCCTATCACCCCATCTGTATTTATATTACCTAGAATTTATCCACAACAACATTCTAAAATATAGAAAACCATTTGTATGGGTAAGGAAACTATTTGACTTTTTATCTTCTTTCTGTTTTCATTTATTTGTTGATTTAGTCGCTCAGTTGTGTCTGACTCTTTGTGACCCCATGGCCACCAGGCTCCTCTGTCCATGGGATTTCCCAGGCAAGAATACTGGAGAGGGTTGCCAGTTCATTTTATTTACCTTGCTACAATTTTGAGGAAATTATTAAGCCCTCATCCTAATATATCATAAAATATACACACAAACCAGAGAAGTGACATAATACAATGGGAAAAGTGAAAGTGAAAGTCAAGTCACTCAGTCGTGTCCAACTCTTTGTAACCCCATGGACTGTAGCCTGCCAAACTCCTCCACCCCTGGGATTTTCCAAGCACGAATACTGGAGTGGGTTGCCATTTCCTTCTCCAGGGTCAGTAGGTATTTCATAATGACAACAAAAAAATATCCTTCAAGAAGTTAAATTTGTGACAATAGTTGAAATTGCAAATGAGGCTTTGATAGTCTTTTGGATATATTGACATTAATTTTCTTAATATTTCTGAATTTGGTAAGAACACTGAAAACATCTTACTTGCTCTGTCTAAAGAAAGAAGTGAGAACTGCAAGTAGAATGTAGAAGGAGCTACATGAACAAAACATTCATGAGAAAGGTCATCTTCTCTCCTCTTTGAAAGATCACCATTATCTAATATTTTTGCAATTATGTTTATATCCCCCATTGAATTTTTTATCAGCAAGCTGCTTCTCATCATTGTATACTTCTGCCTGGAACTCTTAACAACATTTTCAGTCATCAATTATTCTGTTCTAGCTGCTGTCTGGTACTCTGAAACCCCTTAATTTATATTCTGCTACAACCACTTCTCTGTTTTCACCAAAGGAAGAAAACCACATACTTCTTTGATCTTATTCATTCATTCAAAACAAAATCACCCATGCAGCCTTTGGTGTATGTCATAGATTTTACAGAATTTTAATTATTATTTTGGACAGTAGAAAGGTAAACAAAATTAGTTCTCAGACTTACTCCTTTCCTTTGGGTTTGACCTTCCTTTGAGGCTTTCAAGGAATCAGATGAACTGTCCTTCCAGTGCATAGACAGACACCAGTTCAGATAACACCACCCTATACATAGCAGTTGGTCTTCACTGTGGGTGTATTTTGCCAGAGTTATCAAAAGACACTGAGACCTATATCAGCTCATTTCTTAAGGTGTAGTATTTAACTGATAGAATTTCACCCTGGGCTTCAGGGTGTGTCAAAAGACTATTAGATATGTAGCCAGAGAGACCTTCAGATTTGAATCCCAGCTGTACCACTTATTAGTCATGACCTTGGGCATGACCTTAGGGTCTATGAGTCACCATATATGATATATATGTATATATAAAGATATACGTATGTGCACCATATATATATATATAAAATTGAAAGTTAGTCGCTCAGTTGTGTGTGACTCTTTGCAACCCATGGACTGCTGCCTGCCAGGCTCCTCTGTCTATGAAATTTCCCAGGCAAGAATACTGGAGTGGGTTACCATTTCCTTCTCCAGGGGATCTTACTGACCCAGGGATTGTCTCCTGCAGTGTCAGATTCTTTACCACTGAACCACCATATAAAATGACGGTCATAGCATGAGCTGAAACAGTTCTACAGTCATCAAACGCTATAATAGGTGAGGGTGTTTTTGAAAACTATAGAGCGTTTAACAAGTTTTAAATCATTTTTTTCCTATTGATTCTTAATGAAAAGTGAGCTTAGGAAAGGGAGAAAGAGTAAAATTTAGAATATTTATTTCTGTTCTTTTGTTAAAAATAAACTGTATTAATATATGTATCATCCCCAAATGTGAATTCTATCACTTTTCTAAATGGGAGTTTGCATATTGTTTCCACTTGAGTGCCCTTCTCTTTGATGCCAGAACTCATTATCTGTGTTGATTCTCACACATTGTCTGTTTGAATGCATAGGACTTTATGCCTGTGTTCACTGTTGCTGAGCCATGATGAGATCCCCTCAGGCGTTAAGCTTGGAGCACAAGCTGTTATTGTTTGCCTCCCATAACCTGGCTAAAGATGTCTGTCATGAGGAGATAATGTTTAGAAAAGCAGAATGTTGTTATGAGTCAGGTTATTCGTGACAAATACGTATCTGGATAAACCTAAGATGTTTGTTTTTATACTAAGGAAGGACATTGAGATATGTCAACATGGTCCATTAAAAAAACATTATTCCCCATCTCCCACATGGCAAATGTTCCAGTAATCATGATATCTCACAGATGGAAGAGCATTAACATGATATAGTGCCGTAGACACCTCATTCAGTAGCTCTCTACTGAGAAGAGAATCCAGTGCCCACACTTTGTTATCAGAGTACCAGCTCTCCAATAGAGCACTGAATATGAGAAGGATAATCCAATGATTAATATGATTTCAGATTTTTTTTTTCGTTTTCCATGTATAGCCCTGTGTCTACCTTCTACCTCCAGATACATGTACAACTTTTCTTCCTATTTCAAATGAAGAGGGGATCCCTCTTCCTGATGAAGGTTTAACTCCTCCACCTCTGGTCTTCCTTGTACCCCTATCCATCCTAAAACCTGGCTCGACTTAAGCCTAGGTTAAATCTTAAGATTTAAGATTCAGAATCTTCACTTTAAACCAACTTATTCTACTTTCTCTCTTTATAAAGAATTCCTGCATATTGCTAAAGCACAGACAAATAAGCATAAGACATAAATAGATATTTCACCTAAGAGAAGGTACAAATGGTCACTAAACATATGAAGAGATGCTCTACTCTAGCGATCAGGATAATGCAAATCAAAACACAGGCAGCTGTGTTATTTGATATGAAATTGCTGGGCAAAAATTAAAAAGGCAATATCAAGTGTTGTCAAGAAAGTAGAACAAGCCATGAAAAAAAAATTTTTTTTTTTAGTCTTAGTGAGAGTGTAAATTGGTATAACAATTTTGGAAAATAGCTATGCAATAGTAAGTAAAACTGAGATGGCATAGGCCCTGTTACCCAGCTATGTTCCTCATTTTCATATTCTCTAGGAAAATAATTGCTTGTGTGTCTAAGAGTCATGAAAAAAATTCAAAGCAGAGTTTATAAAACCTCTCAGAATTGACCCAAATGTCAGTCAGTAGAAGAATACCTGAATGTGACTGAACCCATAGCACAAAAGGAAAAACAAATATCAAACTTCCACATGGGTTCCCTCTTTCAGCACATTCTAGTTCCCATCCTTTCTCCTCCCCTTCAGTTTTGACTCTTCCTTGAGTCTTTTCACGGAATTACATAGTCTATCGTCCTAATACACTCCATCAGATAATGGGTGGTGTATTCAAACAGTGAAAATCATACATTAGTGAAATACATTAACAAAAAAAATAAACAATTTGGTTAGATAATGGACAAAAGACATGAGACTATAACAGATGGCAAAAAAATTATGAATGTGTTTTCAATAGTACTAGCTGTTAGGGAAATACAAGTTAAATCCACAAGGAAATATCACTATACACCTATCAGATACAGGTTATTATAAAATATTGAGTATTGTTCCCTGTGCTATACAGTGGGTCTTTGTTGCTTATTTTATATATAGAAGTGTGTATAGTTCAGTTGCTCAGTCGTGTCCGACTCTTTGCGGCCCCATGAATCACAGCACGCCAGGCCTCCCTGTCCATCACCAGCTCCCGGAGTCTACCCAAACCCATGTCCATCGAGTCGGTGAGGCCATCCAGCCATCTCATCCTCTGTCGTCCCCTTCTCCTCCAAGTGTGTATATGTTTCTCCCAAATTCCTAATTTATCCCTCCTACCTTTTCTCTTTGGTAAATATAAGTTTGTTTTCTATGTGAGTCTGTTTCAATTTTGTTAAATAGGTTAATTTGTATCTTTTTTTTAAGATTCCACAGATAAATGACATCATAGGACATTTGTCTTTATCTGACTTACTTAGTGTGATAATCTCTAGATCCATCCACATTGTTGCTAATGGCATTATTTCATTCAAATTTATGGCTGATTACTATTTCATTGTACATATGTACCATGTCTTCTTCATCTGTTCATTGCCAGTGGACATTGATATTGCTTCCATGTCTTGACTGTTGTAAAATAATGCTGGAATGAACATTGGGGTGCATGTGTCTTTTCAAATTATGGTTTTCTTCACATATATGAAAACCACAGAAGTGTGATTATAGGATCATCATATGGTAGCTCTCTTTAGTTTTTAGGAAACCTCCATACTGCTTTCCACAATGGCTGCACCAATTTATACTCCCCCAACAGTGTAAGAGGGTTCTTTTTTCTCCACACCCTCTCCAGCATTTATTATCTGTAGACTTTTTGATAATGGCCATTCTGACCGTGTGAAGTGTGTACCTCATTGTAGTTTTGATTTGCACTTCTCTAATAATTAGCGATGTTGGGTAGATTGTTTTTGATATTTTGTGCCCAAGTTTAGTTCAGATTTTTTTAACCTCATTGCAAGTCACTGAAAATGACCCTTGAAGCAGTCCTCATGAATGTCAAGTCTAGGAGACAGACACTTTTCTCACTACTTTAAAATTTGAGATGGAATAATTTGCACTTTGGGATTAAGCTGTAGTCAGGTGTTTCAAATCAAAAGAATGGCATTGTACAAAGCCTGCCTCTTGACCTCTGGAAATCTAAATTAAATCTTTCAGTTAAGTGTGAACATTGTACACTTTAAGAAATAACTTTGGTGATAAAAGCGAGGAGAAAAAGAAATAGAAGCTAGTGAACTGTCCTCCTTTCTTCCTTCGTTCCTTCCAGTGTTTAGTGAGGACCTGTTTTTAACCAGCCACACTTGGGAATAACTGTTACATGATAGCAGCAAATTGATAATTAATTTATTATTCTCTAAGAATTCCATTTAGCTTGTGAGATAGAGGTTACAGGCTTGAACTCTATTAAGAGCTGAATTTGGGTAAAAGAACATTAAAAGAAAGGACTTTCTTGGTGTCAGCGTTTCCTAACAAGATAGTCTCTCAGTGTTATTTAGCCATAAGGTTTTTTCCCAGGTTAACTTCATTAACTCTCTTTAATTGGACTTTTTTGATAAATGTGCTACAATTTACTTTTGGAAAAGTATTGTCAATGAATACATGATTTGGTGAGATATCACAGTTGACAGTTTTGGGGTTAAAAAGAAGGTGCATATTGGATCATCCTCTTAGGCACAGTGATTGGGAGAAGGATGTTTTTAAATGCTATAGCAATTGTCTATCATGATGTATGGACCAGCCCTTGAATGTATCAAATTCAGGGTTAGAAGGAGGTGTTGTTTGGATTCCATCATCTTACCCTTTGCAGCTAAAATATGAAGAACATAGCAAAATATTTAGGTTTGTGAATAGATATGACTAATTCTAAAAGCCAGTAGTTGCTGCAGCTGTTAGCATTTACCAAAGCCTCTCTAATAGCAATATTTTCCAGACACCACCTAACAGGGAATAGGAAATTGAAAAATGTGTGCTTAATGGAGCAATGAATGGTAGCTATTCTTATTCTCTTCCTACAAAGTAAGCACCCTCTTAACTAAATGTGTTATCTTGTTTATTCTTTTGTTGTTGGAGTTGTTGTTTAGTCAGTAAGTCATGTCTGACTCTTTTGTGACCCTGTGGACTATAGTCCATGAGGCTCCTCTGTCCATGGGTTTTTCCAGGCAGGAATAATGGAGTGGGTTGCCATTTTCTTCTCCAGGGGATCTTCCTGACCCAGGTATCGAACCCACATCTCCAGCATTGCAAGCAGATTCTTTAATGCGGAACCATCAAGGAAGCACACTAACTCTATGAAAAGGATATTACTGTAATACTCTTCTTTCGATGGCATAACTGCATTAGAGAGTACTCATTAACTTGCTATATTGGGTAAGTTGTTGAGCTGGATTATAGATCCAGACAGTTCAGCTTGAGAACTCAAATCTTAACCATCACCTAAGGCTGCCTGTCAGTTTATAGAATGTAGAGATTTGTGAATTCCACACACAGTCTTCATTCAACATCTAGCAGGCAAGAAACCAAGGGACTTTAAGTACTTTCCTAGACTTCTCTAGGAAAGCATGATAGTGATTTGGAATTTCATATGAGAAAATTTTGCTATTTAATTATAAACTATATTAAAAAATTTTAAAGACAGTATGACCTTTGTGGGGAAATGGTGCACACATGTCTTCAGATCTCTACTTCATATTGGTCATTGCATAAGTAAATTATATAATATGTGACTGTCTTAAGTTTAGAATGGAATCCACTCTTTTAAAGAAGGGCAACTGAGTTTGGACTCACAAAAATTCCCCTGCATAAATAGAATCAGTAATTAATAAATACAATATTAGAAAAACTCCATCAACTCTCAAAGAAAAGCAGCAGAGAAGTTTGCCATTTCTCAGGAGTCTTGTGTAGGGCTAAAATGTCTCTGAAATAATGTGAAAACTTAGATTTGCAAAATGTTCAATGAGAAATCCCGGTGTATACTATCTGTATGATGGAGACATGCTGAGCTAAGAAATTAGCATTAAAGCAAATGTAGGACAACTGGAACCTTTAGGGTTGAACTTAAAGCCCCATAGGGACACATTCAGAACTTAAACACACAGCCTCCTGCAAATGATGAACTCACAAATCAATAGTGTGAGGAGGCTGAGTCAGCCACTAGAAAGCTAAAGAATTATCTTGTTACTTCTACTCCCAAGCTAATCTCTTGCCGTTTTTCCCGTGACAGTCCTCCTCGTTGTCTAGGGCAATCCATGATTTGTGTATTACTATCCTCTCTCCTAGTCATGATAAGTATAGACACTTAATGTATTGCATAGATTAAAAGTTATTCCTTTGTAGATCAAAGATTCCATTTTACAAGGACGAAAAGAGTCATTCTTGTATGATGTACTTTAGAAGATAATTTTATTCTTGTAAATTGAACTTGTTGCTATACATGGATTGAAATCTTTGGAAAAAAGTAATGGTAAATATTAATTTTGGAGTACATTCTATATGCTGGTATGTCATATATATGATGTATTCTACTTCCCTTAAAAATATTATGAAACAGCTATCCATTTTACAAGTGAGGAACGTCAGCTCAGTTTTGGAGTCTCTCTTCGTAATCCATGATAACAATGTACTGCCACTAGGTAGTTTTGAAATTTGGGGGCTATTAATAATTTTACACTGACATTTCATGAAATGGCTTTAACTTTTTATTGCTTTACAACACTACAGATTTAGTTCTGAGACACTGATAGATTTACATTCTCAGAGAAAACAGAAAAATACTTAAATAAAAATATTCAGTTACTATGTATACCCTGTGCTTCTTTTGCTGATTTCTTGTGTTCTATTAGATTGATTTTGAGAGATTCTCATTTTACTTTAAATAGTTTCTCATCTCTGCTTTCAGTTCAGTTCAGTCACTCAGTCGTGTCTGACGCTTTGTGACCCTATGAACTGCAGCACACCAGGCCTTCCTGTCCATCACCAACTCCTGGAGTTTACCCAAACTCATGTTCATCGAGTCAGTGATGCCATCCAACCATCTCATTCTCTTTTGTCCCCTTCTCCTCCTGCCCTCAATCTTTCCCAGCATCAGGGTCTTTTCAAATGAGTCAGCTCTTCACATCAGCTGGCCAAAGTATTGGAGTTTCAGCTTCAGCATAAGTCCTTCCAATGAATATTCAGGACTGATTTCCTTTAGGATGGACCAGTTGGATCTTCTTGCTGTCCAAGGGACTCTCAAGAGTCTTCTCCAACACCACAGTTCAAAAGCATCAATTTTTCGGCACTCAGCTTTCTTTATACTCCGACTCTTACATCCATACATGACTAGTGGAAAAACCATAGCCTTGACTAGATGGACCTTTGTTGGCAAAATAATGTCTCTGCTTTTCAATATGCTGTCCAGATCGGTCATAACTTTCCTTCCAAGGAGTAAGCATCTTTTAATTTCATGGCTGCAATCACCATCTGCAGTGATTTTGGAGCCCCGAAAAATAGTCAGCCACTGTTTCCACTGTTTCCCCATCTATTTGCCATGAAGTGATGGGACCGGATGCCATGACCTTAGTTTTCTGAATGTTGAGTTTTAAGCCAACTTTTTCACTCTCCTCTTTCACTTTCATTAAGAGGCTCTTTAGTTCTTCTTCATTTTCTGCCATAAGGATGGTGTTATCTGCATATCTGAGGTTAGTGATAGAATTCATATCCTTTTTAGACAGCCCAAAATTTGTGAATGGTTTATTTTCCAAAAGATCATGAATAAATCAGCTGGTTGAAACTTGCAACACATTTTTCTGTAGAAACAATATTGTAAATCATGGTTTGTTTCACAAAGTAGTCTGTACAACCCTAATGAAACCAGAATATATTCTGCATCTGAAATGAAAATAATAGGTATAGAGAACATCTTTTTGTTCTTTTAAACACCAAAATTATAATTAAGCGCATGGCACAGACAGAATAATCATTGGTAGATATGATGATTTTTAAATGTGTTGAGTTAGAGATAACGCAACCAAAGGGAATTCATGTCCCGAATAAGATAAATTTTTAGACTTACTGTTGAATGTTAACATGTGACAGAAATTAAACTGATGTGCACAGTGATGAAGTAGATGGAGAGTGATGAATAATAAAGGGACTTCATGAGCGTTCTGAGTCCTTGAATGTTTATTGTGCTCTTCTGTTTATTTAATTGAATTTCAGCACTTCATTTTTTTTCCCCTTGGTTTTGGTATATTGCTTACACAATTAGGTTCATTTTATTTATTTGGATTTTAATTGAAGGAAACATTTTTATTTGAAAACACAAAACTTTTCTAACTAACTGCCTCTTCTAATCCTTCATATTTAAAAGTTCTTTCTTTATTCTCCCTTATATTGATTTTCTCTGTCTTTTTTAAAATCAATTTTTATTGGAGCATAATTGCTTTACACTGTTCTGTTCTGAGCCACCAGGGAAGCCCATGTTAGTTTCTGCTGCACAGCAGTGTGAATCAGCTACATATATACATATGTCCCCTCTTTTTTGGGTTTCCTTCCCATTCAGGTCACCACAGAGCACTGAGTGGAGTTCCCTGTGCTACACAGTAGGTTCTCAATATTACCTATTTTATTTATAGTATCAATCTTACTTTGCTATATTTTCCTTAATTTCTTGTTTTGTTTTCTCCCTCAGTAGAAGATCTTTATTGAGACATTAGTATCCTCTCTTTTTCTTTTACATATGTGTTTCTTTTACTTTGTGTCTCTGGTCAAACTTCAGTTTTTAACCAGAAGATGCCTGAGCTGAGTCCTGAATCTTCACACTGTGTTCTTCCCTAAGGCAGGTGTCTCTCCCTAAGAAACTCAGACTCCTCGTACTTCCCATCCATGTTCAGGTTCCTCCACTTCAGAGGTATAAACTAAACCATAGGACTAAGACAGTCTACTTCTTCAGTGGCTCAGCAGGTAAAGAATCTGCCTGCAATGCAGGAGACACAGGAGGTGCGGGTTCTATCCCCGGGTTGGGAAATTCCCATGGAGAAGAAAATGGCAACTCACTTCAGTATTCTTGCCCCAAAACTTCCATGGACAGAGGAACCTGGCAGGCTACAGTTCATGCGGTTGCAAAAAGTCAGACACAACTGAGCAACTAGGCACACATTTAAGACATTATGGAGGTTCTAGAGACATGCTAAGGAACTGGGCATGGGACACTATGGACTCTTGCTAAAAATAGCATTGTATCTTCAAAACTAAAGAGGTAGGATTGGAATAGAAAGGAGATTTCCAAATCATGTATGGTGGGCATGAAGGGTGGCTCACCATTCTGCTGAGTCAAAGAGCTAAACTTAAAGGATGCCCACCAGGAAATGGGCAAGGTGTGGGGAACTTGGGTGGACATTCTAAGAGCCTCAACAGCCACCTGCATAGCCTGCCAACCAGCTAAGCACACATACTAATACCACACAGCCATAAAAGACTTTTTGTGTTTGGGCATTGACCATTCCTGCAAATCAGTGTAAGCTTTGTATTCATTTAAATGAAGGTTGGTTATGTAAACTTTTCAAAAAAACACTTAATGATATTGGGATTCCCTTTCTGAGTTATTAGACAAAATCAATAATTCAGAGATATAATCCCTCTAGTTCTTGAGAATCTGTTAGATTTGTATTTTCACAAATAATGTATTATTATACTGTATTCAGGCTAATTATCATATTTAAACATGATAAATGGCAGTCAAAATGTCATTTCTACATGTAGATCAGACAAGAAAGCAGGATTTTTTTTTTCAATAGGACATACAAAAATTACCAGACTATGGTATTGCTATTTTTTAAAAATCATAAATGTGCTCTTTTAAGAAATAGATCCTAGAGAATGGATGATTTCTACAGACTTTAATCAAAGTGTTTTTTTTTTAAAGATCCTAATTTAGTTTTTATGTTTTATGGGGAGAGTATAAGACTTTTAAAGAAGTGAACAACCCTGGCTAAGTAACACTGCCAATAGGAAAAGGGTGTGTTCATGGTCTTTGTAATCTCTGAACAATAAATCTTATTTTGCAGTAGTCAAGGACTTTTGTCTGTTTTGCTCACAGATGGATTCCAAGCACTGAGAACTGGTCTTGATAAAAGAAAGGCACTCAAATATTTAGTTACTAAGTGAAATAGAGCTTTTAAGGAAAAATAATCTAAGGGATATTTTATGGCTTGTTTCTGGCTGTAAGCAATTTATTTATATATTTATAAGATAGCACTGGTTGCAGGTCAAGGAATTTGCCTAAGGGAACAAGGCAAGAGTCAGAGTATCTTAACAACTAGCCTCAGAAATTATCCACTATCATTTGCACGATTACCCATTGGTTATATAGGCCAGCATCTTCAGTGTGAGCAGTCCATCAGGCTAGAACTCAGTGAATACCAGACAATGGGAAGTGGGGCTATCTTGGCTGGCTGCCACAAGGACATCCTGATAACCTCTCCCAGCTTAAACTTCATTGATGTTTATGTGTTCTCGTCTCATTACGTGTTCTCATTTACTCATATATATATTCAGTGGTTTCTCATTCCCAGCTTTAAAAAAGTCCAAACATGGAAAGCTTGTGTATTCCTCTCAACCGTTGGCACCAACCAACTTTGTCATCACTGTGCATATAATTCCTCTCCAGTATGTCCTCAATTATCATCTCTCTCTCCTTCTGTACTTGCTTCCATGTGATGATGCTCTTTCTCCTGTTCTCAGTCTCACCCTCTCACTACATCATCCAATCCGTTTTTAAAATCTTTTAAAACTCCTTTATCTCATTTCCTGCTTTAGTTACTGCCTCTTTACTTGGCTTCTGTTCACAACAAAGCTTGTTACAAAGCTGTAATTCTTACACTCCCTTCTTCAACTTATGTTCACTCCTCAACCAACTCATATTCAGCCTTCCAAACTCCACTGAATCTTCTCTTGGAAAGTTTACCAGTTTCATCTCACCAATGCCACTTAACACTTTTCTGGGCCCAAGTTGCTTGGCAGCTCAGCAGTATTTGGCATCTGTGACCACCCTTGCTTAGAAACACTTTCATTTCCTTGCCTTAGCTTATGGGATACTGTACCTTCACGGTTTTACTCTAACTTCTCCGTCTTTTCCTCTTCATATCTTTTCCTAACTCTTCTTCCAGACAGTATCTTTGCATCCTTATTCTCCATTTTTGAATCTCTTTAGGTTATCTCATTCCTTTTACAGCTTTAAATGCCAACTGTTTTGTTCTTTGACTCATATTGAATTACTTAATGAATTGGATTTCCAGTAAGTTTAATGTAAATTAAACTTTGATTCTGGTGCATGATTTTAAGTTCCATGATTTTATAATAGCTTCATATAGATTATATATATATATAATATATATATGACTTATGTTTCCCAGAGTGGTTGTAAATACTTAAGAGTTTCAGAAATATATTTTATACTTTACTATTTGTTATGACACATAGCACAATGAGAGGGAACTATTTGGTGGTTAATACCCATTGAATTCAACTAATGTATCAGTATGACAGGACAAGTACATCCTATAAAATAAATGCAGTCTCAGTTCTAGACAGAGAAACAAATTTACTTCTAAGTGATGGCATTAATTAACCTTAGTATAATAATTTACACGAACACAAATCTCTAACACTGTTTCTTAAGTAAGCACACATAACACATCTAAATGGATAGAATATGTTTTAAGAAATATGTCTAAGTGAATAAAATATTCTTTTCCTAGACTGACATCAGTCATTTTTCTATATGCCTTGTGTAGCTGTAGAGTGCTATTTTTACTCATTCCTTCTACACAATGTAGGAATTGTGAGTGTAGAGATCTCAATTCAGAGTGACTGTATACAGATACAAAATGTATATGTAATATGTATAATATATATCTAGTATCTAATGTATGCATATCATATATGTGCATGTGTATATTAGAGATATGTATGTATGTAATGTAACATGTATTATATATCACATCATGTAAATATGTGGTATAATGAAAAAATCATTTCCTAATCTTTCAGCAAATGGTTTCTTAGTACCTGAGTGTATGCAACAGCAAACACATGCATGACCTGTGGATTCACTTTTTTTTTTTAAATTTTTTATTTTGTATTGGGACTTCCTTGGTGGTTCAGACAGTAAAGAATCTGCTTGGAATGCACAGGACCTGGGTTCGATCCCTGGGTTGGGACAATCCCCTTCCGAAGGGAATGGCAACCCACTCCAGTATTCTTGCCTGGAGAATTACATGGACAGAAGAGCCTGGTGAGCTACAGTCCATGGGGTTGCAAAGAGTCGGATATGATTGAGTGACTAAAAGTGGAGATAGCCAATTAACAATGTTGTGATAGTTTCGGGTGAACAGTGAAGGGACTCAATTATATATATACATGTATCCACTCTCCCCCAAGCTCCCCTCTTGTCCAAGCTGCCACGTAACACTGAGCAGAGTTCCAGTAGGTACTTATCCATTTTAAATACAGCAGTGTATAAATGTCCTTCCCAAACTCCTTAACTATCCCTTTGTCCCATCCTTCCCCCAGCAACCATAAGTTCATTCTCTAAGTCTGTGAGTCTGTTTCTGTTTTGTAAGTTCATTTATATCATTTCTTTTTAGATTTCACATGTAAAGGATGTAATATAATATTTCTCTTTCTCTGTCTGACTTTCTTCACTGAGTATGGCAACCTCCAAGTCCTGGATTCACTTCTTTTAAGGCAAACATACTGACCTATGAAAAATCTTGACAGCGTTCTTTGTATTCATGAACTCATATGAGTTTTATCATCACAAAGAATATAAAATCTTAGGATAAACGTAGATCTCTAAGAATAACTACGTGCTGATAGTGAAAGTTGCTCAGTCGTGTATGACTCTTTGCAACCCCATGGACTGTATTGTATAGTCCATGGAATTCTCCAGGCCAGAATACTAGAGTGGGTAGCCTTTTGCTTCTCCAGGGGATCTTCCCAATCCAGGGATCAAACCCAGATCTCCCACATTACAGGCGGATTCCTTACCAGCTGAGCCACCAGGAAGCCCAAGAATACTGGAGCGGGTAGCCTATCCCTTCTCCAGGGGATCTTCCTGACCCAGGAATCGAACCGGGTCTTCTGCATTGCAGGCAGATTCTTTACCAGCTGAGCTACTAGGGAAGCCCTTCATGCTATCATTATATTTGTGCTTGGGAGATTGATATATCTAGGTAGCTATATAGTAATCTAGTTAGCTAGATAATATAGCTAGGTGGATAGGTGAATGGATGACATCCATACCACTTCTCCCACCCCACCTCACCACACACACACACACACTTATAGATGCTATAATTTAGAAGATTCAAAACTAAAAAAATAAGTGTTATGTTTTTCCACTTAAAACACTGCTTTTAGGGAATAGAAATATATGTTTTTTTTTTACATAGAGAAGGAGACCTCTCTCTGTGACTCGGAAAGAATCTTTTGATTGTGTTTAATGTATAGAATATGGCTAGTTCTCATTTTGCAGTAATTTCAGTAATCAGGACTGTACCTAAATGTTACTTTCTCTGCCCTCTATTAAGTGGAAGGATAAAAGTTTTAATATTCATTGTTATCTTTTCCTGTCACCATAGATGTTTCTGATGCTTCTATGTGTGTGTGTGTGTGTGTATGTATGTACATATGTGTGTGTTTAAACCTAGAATTTGTTATACTCTATGTTCCAGAAACTCTGCTAATGAGATCCAGGATTTGAAGCCTGGCTCTCTAATGCATTCTAGTTCTAAACACTTACATAATAATGCTGGCTTTGGAGATGTGTAAAGAAACTCACTAGCTTAAATGAGGAATAATAAGTAGTGCCTGATTCACCTGAAGTCATTGTAGGAAAAGGCAGGCAATCGTAAAAAAGAGCATTTTAATTCTTGATTAGAAGCCACAGTGAAACGAGTACAAGATATTACAGACACCAAAGTTCTGTAATTATTGTGTCCCTGGGTAATTACTCCAGAATTGGAGAATGTTTAAAAGCTTTACACACTGAAGAGTGAAAGAAAGAACCACCTTTTATGATTTCAAATTTGACCAAATGCAGTAATGATTAATTGCTGCTCTAGCTAAAATATTTCTATATATTCCACTGAAATTAATACAGCTAAAAATACCATTTATTCTTTTGCCAGGGCTTGTATGGCTTGTCAGTAATCCAGAAAGAATATTTTGATAATTCATCTTATCCTTCTCTAGTCTTCAATGGCATTTTATTATTGTATTTTTTGGGGGCTAGGACAGGGTTAAACCCTTAACTTGAAAGACTTGTCCAGAGTTTGGCTTAGATACAAGGCTTTCAAAGATGAGAGCCAAAATGAGTATGCTTGTGCCAAGAAGAAGGATGGAAGGAGCATATGACTGGACCCATCTGTAGCAAATTTCCTTTGATGATGCAACAAAAAATAATTAAAACACAACAAAAAACAGTGAATGATTTCAGTAATGAACCAAATCCTCTGGAAGACTGATAAAGATACTAGTGCAGAAAAAAACAGCATTTCTTCCAGCAAGAAATTTTGAAAAGGAAAATCCATTTCTCTAACCTTTAAAGTCTAATGGCTTCTCTGTGGACTCTTTCCCATTTATATTCTTTCCTAACTTCATGTTGGCACTAATACTATTTAGTAAAATTGACTGTGAAGTCCTGTGATAAAATGCCACTCTGCAGTATCTTTGTAATTTTATGATCGATAAAATACCCTGATGCCATAGCATAGTAATCAATGTATGAGAAATGAATTTCGAACAAAGAAATAATAAAAGTACTAGCCAGATAAATACCTTTCAGATATTAAAAACGTCCTTTACAGAAAATAAGCATAACAATGCATAGACTAAAACCAAGAGAGCTACAATTTTGGGGAAAAGTCATGAAACAAACGCGTGAATGCTTCCAAACCAGCATGCTAGAGAAAATTTAAGACTGACAATGATAATTATTACTGCATAATCTTTGCGCATAAAGTGGTAATTGCTTTCTGGCTCCAGAGCTACAGATTCAGAGTGAAATGTAACAAATGAGAATTGCGTTTTTTATACCTAGTGATGAGACATATTATGGATCTATGGTTTATTGGAACGATGTAAAATAATTACTGCATTTTATAATCTTAGAAAGTCAGGTTTCCGTTTCTATCTAGAATGCTTTCCTGAAGTTTATCCATCTGAATTTTCATTTTCCCTTCCATGTGGGCAGTTTATGAAGCCTTACTAATTGGGCTGGACATTTCTATGAGAAATGCAAAGTGCAGAATAATGATAGCATTTCCATTCTTCACCCATGTGCTCCAAGAGGGACCCCAAGAGATGTTGTCTGGGTCTGCACTCATTTTCTGTCCCACTTTCAGGCAGTTCCATCAATAATCAGGCTCTGCTTCTCCTGGTGGTGTTTGTAACAAATCCACTCCTGGGCAGCGGAGCCACTAATGATATTCTTGAGCCCATGCAGTGCTAACTCTGCATTCCTGGCTGCCTGGGCCATGCTGTCAAGATAGAAGATGACCCTTACAATGGAAAGACTGAGAATCTACCGAAAAAAGAAGTGGTTATTCCAGTTGA
The DNA here is from genome assembly GCA_024291935.2 of Okapia johnstoni. Lineage (NCBI taxonomy): Eukaryota > Metazoa > Chordata > Mammalia > Artiodactyla > Giraffidae > Okapia > Okapia johnstoni. Next base: position 13,380,473 of record CM044324.1, read on the forward strand.
AGTTTTCTGAAGTCTAGTAATTGCTATAGGAGGTTCAGCTAAATCTTCCTTAGAATATTTTATAACATTGTTAATTGTTCCAACAAAGCAGAGATCTAGATATTTTGTATCATCATCATTCTATAGTAAAATGAAATCCTGTTCACTTAGTTTTACTCTAAATCTGTTTCTTCAGGAGATAAAGATTTAATACTACTCTAGGCACAAATATCATAGTAATTATTTCTACTATCTTTAAGATAATTTGATTCAAATGGTCATGATTTAGGAGTAGTAGACTTTCAAGTTATATGATACTAAAAATCACCCAAAAGCACCCTACAATGAAGATCACTATGCAAATGATGATGCTGAAATATAAACTAAATTCATTAAACATTGATTCATTCTTCCTGTAAGAAGTATAGTACAGGTTGCACTTTCAGGGTCGTGGAAGAATATCAAAGTAATGAGGGATTCCAGTGGCAGATCATCACGTGTTTAGAGGGATGAGAAAACCAACCTTGATGTCAGTAATGAAGAGAGGAGAAATCAGTTGAGGGGTTGAGGTACTGAGTAGAAAGTTGTGTGTTCCTTCCCCATGTGATGTGAAGAACCTAACAATTATCAAGACTGAAAATGACTCCTATAATTGGCAGCTTCTTGTCACCCCAAAGCACTTCCTTCTGTCATCAATGAAGATCAGGATGTACCAAGGAGTCTAACTGTAATCAGCACAAGGACGACCATTCTAACAGTAAACACAGTTTGACCTAGGAACAGGCTGAAAAATAAGAGTGAAATGAGATGATTGTGTCATATGAGTCATTTATGCTGGGCATTCATCTAACATGGATGACATAAAAATATAGATGAAACCGATCACAGAAGAGATCGATGTAGCATGCATGGCTAAAATAAGACAAAAGAAAATAAGAAAAACAATTTTTAGACTATTAATATATAGTCAATTAAATGAGCCAAGAGTTTGGAAATCTAGCTCATGTTTTGGAACTATGCCAGTTGTTGCTTAACATACTCTTAACTAATTTTAACTTAAAACTAAAAAAGGTTTTACTGACTGTCCTACACAGAAGCATGTATGTTATCATGAGATTTGCCTCTTTACTTGGGACCCTTCAAAAACCAGAGCTTAAGTAACTTGCAGTGCTACAATTAAAATATTACACAAAGATGTTTATTGCTTTTGTGAAATGGACATTTCACTACAACCTGCTTCTGTATTCAGAAACTCCCCTGATCGTGTTGGGTTTAAGTGTTAACATTTGCTTTAAAAATCACTCTCTAAGTGATTGCTTTCTGATTATGGAAATGGACTTTATCGAAAAATGATAAAATTCTGAGCTTAGTTTGCTTGGCAGCCAATACCAGCCACCAGATTAACATTAGGTACCAGAGAAGTCAGGGTCTCTGACAATAAAACTGATCACCAAGGGATACAAAGAAATACAATTTTTTAAAAATGCAACAAAGGTTAAGAGGGTAGGATTGGAACAGAGGGACCACTTTTCCAAAAGTGTATTGATGGTTGACCTGAATTATTCTGAGCTCTACCATCTTAAATATGATAGTTGTATATTTAATCACATCATTAAAAAGTGATTGGGGGCGATTTCCTCCCTATCTTTTCATCTGCCCGAGGGGCTTTCCAAGACAGTGGTGATCTGTCCTTCAACAGATATTAGACAACAATATGAGATAAACCTCAGCCCTTTTTATTAGTTTTAAGAATCAGTCTTTCCCTTATTCTTAGCTTTACTAGTACAGTTTTGGCTGTTTATTTTGATTTTTACCTGCATTTGAACTTCACCTGTAATCCATGATTTCTTCCTTCTTCCTTTTAGCACTAGTGCATCACACTTGTGGGAGAAAACAATGGCTTCTGGTGACGCTCAAGAAATAGTAGGGACTTCCCTGGTGGTCTAATGACTAAGACTCCAAGCTCCCAAGATAGGAGGTCAGGAAACTAGATTCCACATGCCACAACTAAAGATCCTGTATGCTGCAACTAAGACCTGGCCCAGCCAAATAAATATATTAATAAAAATAAAATATTTTTTAAAGTTACATAACAAGGTTAAAAAAAGAAGTAGTATTGAATAGGTTATGGTAGATACACATATGTGTGTATGTATATATGTGGGGCTTCCTAGGTAGTGCCAGTGGTAAGGAATCTGTACCAATGCAGGAGACACAAATTATGTGGGATCGATCCCAGGGTTAGGAAGATGCAGTATTACTTGCCTGGAAAATTCCATGAACAGAGGAGCCTCTGTGTGTGTGTGTGTGTGTGTGTGTGTGCGCGCGCGTGTGCGTGTGTGTGTGTGTGTGCTGTGCTTAGTTGCTCAGTCATGTCTGACTCTTTGCAACCCCATGGACTGTAGTGCCCCAGGCTCCCCTGTCCATGGGGATTCTCTAGGCAAGAATACTGGAGTGGGTTGCCGTGCCTTCCTCCAGGGCATCTTCCCAACTCACGGATTGAACCCAGGTCTGCCCCATTGCAGGTGGATTCTTTACCATCTGAGCCACCAGGCAAGCCCAAGAATACTGGAATGGGTAGCCTATCCCTTCTCCAGCAGATCTTCCTGACCCAGGAACAGAACCAGGGTCTCCTGCATTGCAGGCTGATTCTTTACCAGCTGAGCTACCAGGGAAGCCGTGTGTGTGTGTGTGTGTGTGTGTGTGTGTGTGTGTGTGTGTGTGTGTAAGCCACAGGTTGACAAGTGTGCAATTGGAAGAAGGGTGTGACTGTTTGTGATGGCTTGTAGTGAACTGCAAGAGTGAAACAAAAAACAAGTGATTCTGTACCTCTCTATCTACTGTATAAGAAGAGCTTTGTGCATTGTCCTGAGTTGTTTAGAACTGAGGAGGAAAGTAAGAGTGAAAACACCTCCAATGAGTATTTGGCTCTACTTCTTGACAGGACAAATTTCATGTGAAGACCTCTGAGATCCAGGGCATTGTGGAGTGTAATGATTGCAGACTATGGTCCTTAGAGTCGTCTTTGAGCCACAAGATACCAGCCCATTTGTTAGTCTCCCCTCTTCATTGGATCTTAGGGCATTAATCTAATCGTTGAGTATAAAGATATATTGGTTTGGCCGAAAAGTTCATCTGGAATTTTCATGAGATGTTACAGAAAAACTGCAATGAACTTTCTGGCCAACTCACTGTATATATATTTTTTATTATTTTTATTTTTCTTCATCTCACTCCTAGAACATTTTCCTGGAAAGAAAATAGGGTGAGAGATAATGCATTTAAACAATTATGATTTATGTTTTAGAAATATATTTTTTATTTGTTATAGATCTTAATAACAAATGTTCATGTGTGAACATATATTGGTAAAATGTAAATGTCTTCTATGTCAGACATGGTATTGAAAGCTCTAAACACTGGATCTCCAATCCTTACAAAAGATGACAAGGTAAATATGATAGTTCTCATTTTTCAGATGAGGAAAGTGAAACTCATAATACAGAAGTGGGTTATTTCCATTACATTCCATTGAGCTCAGAATAAATTAAGGAGTATAGATGAGGCAAGTTTGAAAATAAGGAGAGATTTTAGTTTAGTTATCATTTACTGTGTGGTTTAAGGGATGGGTAATACCTACAGAAAGGAGCACTGTCCTTCCAGCTAAGCCTCATGGAAGCTGTGATTTTCCCTTTTTTTTTTTTTGCATCTTTTTTATCAAAAATGCATTTATTTATGTTTTTAATTGGGGGATAATTGCTTTACAATGTTGTGTTAGTTTTCACTGTATAACAAGGCGAATCAGCTACGTGTATATGTATATTCCCTCCCTGTTGAACCTCCTTCTTCGCCCCCATCCCACCAATCAGGTCATAACAGAGCACAGAGCTGAGCTGTGCTACACAGCAGCTTCCCACTAGCTCTCTATTTTATACATGGTAGTGTATATATGTCAATGCTACTCTCTCAATTCGTCCCACCCTCTCCTTCCACTGCTGTGACATTCTTTACTGCTAAGCCCACATTCATTTTTGGAAGTTTAGTCTTTGACAGATGAGAGGAAATTATGGTACCTCCGATCTAGGAATAGAACTTTGTATCTTTTTCATGATTTAAATATATTCTGCCTTTTCTAATTACCCTCCTATTTTAGACTGTGTGTGTGCATATGTGTTCTTTTTGCTAACACATGCAGCTCTGAGGAGTATCTGTGGCCAACATCCAGGCCAGTGTACTAGAGTTTGCGTTAAGTTTTGCCACATGAGTTTTTCCTTAACTATATATTTATCACTTAGTTTCATCTTGTTATACTCTTGTGTCCTCACCTTTGTCCTCACCTTTCATCCTTGGAACAAGGGCACAAATAGATAAATCCAATAATTATTCCTTATTCTTGTCCTTAGTAAACTTCTTACTATTTATTGCTGAGTAATTAATCCACCATTTGTGAGCATTTGGGTCTCAGTGCTGCTGCCCAAGGCTTCAAAGGACATGCACAGTTATTTATGATATTAAACCTTAATGAGCATGGCTCTCATATTTTTATATACATAATAAATTGAAAAGCTAAACCAAATCAAACTTTCATTTTTTAGCTCTTACCCTGCATTTCAGCAGTTAAAATGTCCAGATAATAAATTATAGAGTGAGTGTTGTTATTACTGTTTTAAAGAGAAATATTCCTTTTGGCTTAGCAGAGGCTTACACCATGTTTTGCATACAAATTCTTGTTAGCATGGCTCTTCTATTTCAGGCAGCAGGCAGTGGCATGGACATTAGATTCAGATAAATCTGGGTCCAGCCTCTGTTCTACCCTAATATTTCTTGCTATGTATTCTCAGTTTCAAATTTTGTAAGTATTCTGAGCTTCAGTTTCCTTGTTTACAAAATACATTAATAATAGGTTGTTTATTGTTTTAGTCACTAAGTCATGTCCAACTCTTTTGTGACACCATGGACTGGAGCCTGTCAGGCTTCTCTATCCACGGGATTTCCCAGGCAAGAATACTGGAGTGGGTTGCCATTTCCTCCTCCAGGGGATCTTCCCAACCCAGAAATCAAACCCACTTTGCTTTGGTCTCCTGCATTCACAGGCAGATTTTTTACCACTGCACCACCTGGGAACCTTTAACACCACGAGGCTATAAAGACTAGACCTCTTACTCATCACCTGTCCAGAAGCTCTGACCAGTGTCAACTGTTCTAGGTCAACGTCCCCATCTTGTGGACAGAATAAAGAACAGTTTAACCTAATATCACTTTCCATTACTGTCTTCATGTTTTCTTGGGGTAGGGAGAGAGTCTTTGGGAGATTAATACTGTGATTAGGAGGGGAGTGGATGAATAGTCTCTAGAAGTTTTTACCTGATTCTCACTGTAGGCTACACTTTTTGTTAATTTCATCAAAGGTATTCTTTCTTTATAAAACACAAACATATGTTTGCCTACATCCTCTTTTTCCTTCTCTGTGAACTCCCAGCTTGGCAACAACTCCAGAAAATGTTTCTTTACGTGAATTTGCTCTAAGTCTAGTTCTTGCTTTTGGACTACTGAGGAACCTATGTGTTAATACTTATATTGATAAGTTCCATTAGGAATTTGAATTCTAGTTTCAACTAGATTTTTCAGTGCAGTCCCTTAAGCCTCCCATTCATTCCACAGTAATGTCTACTCCTAGATGCCTCGGCCTTTGCTCTCTGCATGTCACACCTTTTGATGACACACTTGCATATTGCATCTCTTTCTTTCCTCTAAAGCTCCAGGATTTCTTTCCTCTAAAGCTCCAGGATTAGTTGCCATGAGTCTACCCTGCCCACTGTCTACAGCTCTTTCTACTAAAGAACAGATCTTTCTAAAGCAGATCTGGTCAGGTTACTCCCTTATTTAAAAATTGTAGGTGGCTTTATATCGGCTATGGGATTGAGTCTTAAACCTTCACAATGAAATTAAAGATACTTTCCATCATATGGTCTTGGTCTCTATATCTGTGTTGTGCATCCTTAGTCTTTATTACACTTTTGATATTCTAATCACATTAGACTATTCAAGGTTCCCAAAATATAGCCTACTGCCTGCAATCATGTGATTTTCTTTACTTGGAATGTCCTCATATACTTTATGCCCTTGGTGATATTCTGTGAAGTTTCAAAGCCCAATACAAATACTACACTCTTTATGACACCTTCCTAATTTCACACAGATCCTTCATTTTACTGCAACTCCATTCAAGTACTATATTATTTTTCTTTAATATAATGGAATTTTCTCACACTCAAGCTAAGTAGTTACATGGTGTTTTTGTTTCTATTGAGTTGGGAGTTCCTTAAATAATAACAGCTTATTAGTTTTCTTCTTCACACCCATCTCAATTAACAGCATATACAAGAACCTAATAATAATTGATTTAAATTAAAATTTAACATTCATGGGAATCATAGATGTTCATTTCCTTCATTACTTGCAGTAGGAAATATTGCAATGTAGTGAGCACATACCTGCTTTGAGATTATGTAAAACAAGCTGAATATTAGGTTATGTTTCTATCATTATAATATTTTATCAGCAGTTAGAAGAATGTCTGACCTAGACTTAATACTCAATATATGAGTTAAGTAAGTAGAAAACTGATAAATTCATTTTATCATATTGGGGTTCTAATCTTTACTAAACCATTGTTTTTCCTACTTAATTCCTATCCCAAGTGATTTAATGACTAGACTTATTCTTTTGTTATTGACTTAATTCTCATTCTAGTATTCTTTTTTCATCTTTATACTCAGATTTTAGGTTTATAATTTTTTTTGCAGTGCACTTTTTATTTTAGTAATATATTTTGAGTGTAAAAGTGTGAATATATTTGACTTTGTTGAATACAAACAGCATTACCGTTTTGGTGAATTCAATGATTTATTAAAGTCAGAAAATTTTCACACTCTTTATACACACATAATATATACTTCTCTAGGTAGTAATACCTTTATACCTATAATTTTGTGCCTGCTCTTAGGATTGGTTTTCAGAGAATTTTGCTTGTTTAATACTTTCCTGAAAGACCATTACTCACATCTTATAAACATTGTATACCTGTGTCTCTTTTGGAAGAAAAATTCATGCAAGGATCTCAGCTTGAAGTTTGTCATTCCTTTATACACGTATGCTGTTTCACACACATATATTTGTTTTATTTTCTCTCTCATTATTTCCCACCCTGGAGGAAGACAGTGAACTGAGTTATGTCCAATGATTTTGTCATAAAATGCTGTTCTTTTGTTCGCATCGAGTGGTTATCAACCCTGGTGAACGGCAGTGTGCCAAGGGACAGATACAGTCATTCATGACTGACATTCTGCCTCAGACCTGCTGCCTCCTCTTATTATTCTTCCTGTCAGATGCTTCCTAAAGACTCTTCATTTTTATTTTTTTTCCCCATTGTTCTTCTACATTCATCCATATGAACGTTTTTCTCCTTCAGGAACCAAATGTAGTGTGAAAGACATAGAAACAAGCCATCAAACACTGAGGAAGATATCACCTTGAACATCATAGATTGGGAATTTTAATTGGGTTAGTCAGCCCTTTCTTTTAAGTGGGTAAGGACCTTGCAAGACTCATTCTGAATGTAACTTTGTAAGAACAACCAGCTCCATAGCCTAGTCCTTGTTATAAATAATTCTTCCTCCATTTTGTATCACCTAAGAGTTAAAATAACTATAGTAAGTCTCAGGAAATTATCTGTATGAGTGTAGTGACTCACTGTTGAGAGAATTTATCTGTTAGTCAATTTTTAAATGTTTATTATGACAAGCTCTGCAATTTAAACCCATTAAAACTAGTTTTTACCTTTTCAGAGAATCTGAAATCCAGTAGAATTTTTATAAAGAGGCACTGAACCTATTCTCAGCCAGTACTAGCAATTTCATGCAATATCTTAATTCACCATTTTGAATTAAATATGTCTTCATTGATTAAAAAGATGCTTTTTTAGTGCCTACACTATGCCAAACTCTGTCTTAGGCATGGGAGATCTAGATGTTAATAAGATAGAGAAAGCTCTTGTCCTCATGGACTTTAAATTGTAGTGGGAAAGACAGACAGTGAAGAATTACTGAAATAATTAAAAAATAAGATAATATTGGAAAATAAAAAGTGAGAGTGCTATAAACATTAAAGCAGGGTGATGTGATGTGAGTGAGAATGAAACCCACCCCGAAGATCCTATGAATGCTCCTCCAAGGTGACATTTGAAGAGAAAAAGACAATTGCTTATTTTGCGGGGAAAAATATATATGTGTGTGTATATACATATATATACATATGTATGTATATATAAGATTCGTGTGTGTGTATGACTGAAAGAGAAACTAAACTTTCTATCTCATACAGTGTAAATGAGGTTGTGATTGCAGAATCCTGTTTCCCAGGAAGTCATGGCAAACAGAAAGATCAGAATGGTAAAAAGAAAAAAAAAAGTGATTGTAAGAAATTATATAACTTCAGCTTTATTGATCTCAATACTTTACATTAAACTGCCTACTTTGCCTGAGTCCCATATTAGTTGCCTAAAATTTTAAAGAAAGTTATCAAGAAATTAATGTTTTGAATTTAAAGAAACACTATTCTACAAAACAGGACATATTGTTTAAAATGTTTTCAATGAATATATGTCTAAAACCACACATGACTATTCAGTGAATATATTAATCTAAACTTCAAAATCATTTTGTTAGGACAGAAATCCTCTTGTAAGTACAAGAGCCACTGGTAACAGATTTTACTCCCTGTATAACAGCCATTTTCAAGATATTTCTATGGAAGAGGTTTTATGAACTTTTAAAATAGTTTATGCTTGATTTCATCCTATTTTTGAAAATTCAAAATAGTATTAAACTACATTTTAATTTTAATCACTTGAAAATGTTTGAAATTTTAACGAATATAAATTTCTAATATTTAATTTTTCAAGACTTTAATATTTAGATGATTTAGAGAATTATACATACTGAGCTGGCCAAAAAGTTCAGTTGGGTTTTTTCATAAGAGATTACACAGTAAAATCTGAATGAACTTTTTGGCCAGCCCAATATTTATCTGCTAGATACAGATATTATACTAAATGATAGCTGCTACTGCCACTGCTGCTAAGTCGCTTCAGTTGTGTCCGACTCTGTGCGACCCCATAGACGGCAGCCCTCCAGGCTCCCCAGTCCCTGGGATTCTCCAGGCAAGAACACTGGAGTGGGTTGCCGTTACCTTCTCCAATGCATGAAAGTGAAAAGTGAAAGCAAGGACGCTCAGTCGTGTCTGACTCTTAGCAACCCCATGGACTGCAGCCTACCAGGCTCCTCTGTCCATGGGATTTTCCAGGCAAGAGTACTGGACTGGGTTGCCATTGCCTTCTCCGAATCATAGCTAGTCCTTTCCATTTTAAAAAAGATATATAAAAATGTTTTACTATGGCTATGAAAGATTTTAATACTACATGGCATCATTAATCAGTATTTTAGTCTTGTCTAGAGTCAGAAGACAAAACTTGGCTGCTGTGTCAGTAATTAGGGCCAGACATGTATTAAATGACTTTTTTGTTGTTGTTTTTGGTCCAGAATTATTCCTGTATCACATTGCATCTTTTTTACCCTTCATGTGCTCAATGTGCTTGTATCCTTTATGTGCTTAATCTTTTGTAAGCATTATGTTTATTTAAGCATATGTTAAGTTTAAAAAGTTGCTGAAGTTTCAAAAAGTATTAATAGCAGAAATAATTCATTACATGCCAAACACAGAAAGTTTAACGAGAATATTTGGAATCTATGCTCTGTTATCTTAAAAATGAATAAAAGTCAAATAATTTTTATAGTTCTTATTTTTTCTGACTTTTTCAATTTTGACTTGATAATATTTAGTTACTTTTAGTTACATAAAAGATATATATTTTATATAAATATATACATTTATATATTTTAAAATTGTGTATAATAAATGTTATAAAATTTCTGTTTTATGTTTCTTGAGTAATTTTATATTAATAATAATTTTTTTATGGCTCAACTCTATTAAATGATTACCATTATAGGGGAGGCTCCCCCTCTCTTTTGACCTTCTTTTTCCTGGTGTCTAATGTCATATATGGCAACTGTATGAGCATCAGATGTTTGCTGAATAAATGGAGGACTGTCTGAATAAGTCAACGAATAAATAAATCTCCATTGCACAGTTGAATGGCTATTTTTGATAATTATGGGGACATGATTTGATATGTTATATCCAGAGTTGAATGAGAGCAAATATATTAAAATGATATACTACAATAACCCATCATCAGGTCAATCCAATAACCCTCATTTTCTTTTCCTATCATATAAAGTGAGAACAAATATATTAGTTAAATCTCGTTTATTAGAAGGCCTGCTGTCAGAGTAAAGAAATGATTTGCATTTTATTGGTTAAAGTGATCACACAACCTTCTTTGTTGGCATTTGTTGGAAAATGCTTTTGGTGATTGGCATAGTGTATAAGTGGTTCTATAAACTTCTGAAACTAACAGGACAGATTAGCAGTGTATTCCCAGGTGGCTCAGTGGGAAAGAATCTGCCTGCCAGTGCAGGAGACGCAGAAGATGTGGTTCAATCCCCCCTGGGTTGGGAAGATTCCCCTGGAGGAGGAAATGGCAACCCACTCCAGTGTTTTTGCCTGGTTTCATGGACAGATGAGCCTGGCTGTCTACAGCCCGTGGGGTCCAAAAGAGTTGGACATGACTGAGCACTGAGCTTGAATTAAGTTTGCAAATTAAAACAGACTTATATCATTATCTGTGCATGTTATGCTGTTAAGTGTCAAACACCTTCTACTTTAATCTTTAATTTAACTAATCATTCCTTTGATTCCAAATCGCTAAGACATTGGTGATAGTCAGAGACTAACCTTGAAAAAGCTTCTCTTCCTTAATCATCAGAAGGATATGAATGTCCATTAATTAGGTGTGAATTTCCCATCCCTTTCAATGCAGAAGCTACAGGAGTCTCTGAGTGTAAAAATTTGTTTGTTATTTTGGGGAGGATGTTGAAAGATCTATCTGTGCACTGTTAGTTGTTTTACAAAGTTAATTTTAGAGTGGCTATTACAGAGTTCCACTTTCTCTCTGTAATTCCCCAGAAGAGCTGCTTGACTGATTGATCTGTGCCTCCCTCAACAGAATGAGGTATCAGCTGCCTCATTTATTAACATTAGTTGCCCAAAAGGGTGAGACTATGAATGTGTAACACCTTTGAATCTCCTCTTCAAGCATTTCTTTTTTTGTTCAGTCCATATTTTTAAAAAAATCTGTAAAATATGTATTTCAGTTATATGCTATAAATCAGTTGGGACATCTTATTTGATTTTCTAGATGCCATTCCATTAAACATTCTCCTCTATTCCACCTTCTTGATTATAAGTTTCAGTGACCAAATTTACTTGTGAATTTGTCATAAAAACACAATACTGGACCCTGAAATATTAATTTTGGGGACATAAATATAATTATGTATATATATATATATATATTTTCCCTTTTTCTTTGCTACATATCCATTGTTATGATTTGTTAACCTCTAATTCCCAATAAGGGCTATGCCCAGAATAGCAAAGAGCAACACATACAGTTTAAGCCTTGTCCTTGTGCTCAACTGACTTACATTCTGTTTTACTGTTAGTATCATTTTTTGTTGTTGTTATTGTTAAGATTATGCAATATGTCACATTATGTCTTGTCATATCGTGTCATGTTTTACTTGGATTATTCACCTGTTAGAATATTGTACTGCTAGCAGACCAAACTTTGACATTCAGAGTATTACTAACTTGGGTTCTTGAACTTTTTAATCAATAGAAATTGATAAGAGGGCAGACAAGAAATTCGAGCAAGACTTCACTGGGACTCGTGCTACAGCATCAGGGAGCAAAAACAAATGCCAGTTTCCCTAGCTTGGGTCCCTTAAATGGGCTGAGGAATGGCTTGGGTGGTCTGCCCACCCCCTTGGTGGTACTGTTGTGCAGGAATCATGCACCGTCCCCTGCTTTTGCTCCTGGCACCTCAGAAGTGGAAATTGGGTTTTAGTCTTTTTGTATCTTGTTCATAATTTAACCCCACCTGTGCATGGGTATAGTTATTTTTAGTCCCTTGTGGTTTCTTTATATTCCCTTGGTCAAGGAAACATTTGTCTTGAGGGGAGATATTTAAATGTTTTCTTAGAAAATTAATTTTTCCTTTACAATTTGAAGAATTTGCAATAAAATACTGTTAAGCCTCATGTAATAATCATAGAATTTTATAAATAGCCAAAATCATATAATCAACTAATAGAATTGTTGAAATACCCTCTTAGAAGTGATCACTTTCCATTAACTTCACAGTATCTTATATCCATCAGGGATCTGTGATTTCTCCCACCTCTTCCTCCTTTCTTCTCTCTTTTCTCTTTCCTTATGTAAGTTGTTTCAGGTCTGTAAGGAAAGGTATTGGGTTGGACAAAAAATTTCATTTGGGTTTTTCTTAAGACGTTACAGAAAAATCCTAATGAACTTTTTAGCCAACCCAATACAGTATCAATGATTAAAGAATGTGCATAGAAGGTTGACGGGGAGGTTACCTAGAGCACTAAAACCAGGGCTTCAGTAAACTGTTCAGACTCCATCAACCATCCATTGAGAACTCTGCATGTGAGCAAGAAGTGGATTTAATTGAGTATTCACTTGCTAATAATGATGTCTCTGAAAATATTGAAACAAGTGTACAAGTCTTGCTCATATTTCTTTTGGGAATATTTAGTAGATTAATGGGTCTCTGTTTCAATGGGGTAAAGTATACCATGACTATTATCAGCTCTTTAATCAGTTTTCACTGGTCAAATGGTTGTGTTCTAAATAATTCGTGTTTTTCCTTCTTTTGTGTTAAATTATTTGCCTAATGCAAACTTCTTTACCTTCAGACGGAGAAAGGACTATCAAAAGTATGGGAAGAAAATAAGAACAACTCTGGTGATCACTGGCAAAAGGCTGTCATCCTTCTAGGAAAGTTAAGGAATTTCGAAGTCATATTTCAAGGTCTCCGTACACGGGATCTGGGAGGAGGAGCTGCAATTGATGACATTGAATTTGAAAACTGCATGACTGGTAAGTTTCTGGAAGGCTCTCTCATTTGGAAGCACACATATAACCTAGACATTTATCTTTGCTTCATGTTTATAAAATGTTCTGCTGTTACATATTTTGTATGTACATAAAAATCAATTGAAAGAGATGATTTTATAATGGTTGAATTTACAGTTCCATTTTAACAGATAATAGTTTCTCCATCCTTTGATTATAAAGGTCATTCCTCTCTTCCTTCTATGTTATTGTCTTTTTGTAACATGTAGAATTCTTTGAATTTATTTTAGAATTAAATTCTTTGAATTTATTTTCACCACAATTTACACTGTAAGCCTAATATTCACATACATTTATGTAATTAAACTAATTTTAAATGAACCAGTAGAAAGGGTTAGAAAGCAGGAAGTTAGTGGCTGTATAAGAAATATTTACAACTAGGCATAATTCAAGCAGAACTTGAACTGAGAGCTATACTTAAGGCATTTAAAAGGCTACTCTAGCCAGCGAACAATAATTTGAAAAATATGTTATCATTTATCACGCTTCTAAATCTAAAGTATAATTACACTTAGATTCTCTTTATGAAACTACCCAGAAAATGTCAAAAATAATTATAAATATATTTGTACAGTTTCACAACTGCAAAGTTTCTTTCTGAGAACTTATTCCATCTGATTTATGAAATAGTACAGTGTGATATGTCCTGCCCATGGAAGATACGCCTTTCTGTGGTTTCCTTTGCTGATTCCCTTGGAGGCAAGCCCCTGGGACTGAAGAGCTAAACCTGAATGCTGCTTAATTCCGTTGCTGCTTTCATATTAAAATATCACTTCACTGAGACATTTTGAAAATATAACTTTGGTTTTTGGTGCTGTTAGAGCATTTGCTCTCTTTATGAGAAGCCTTCTGCTTAGATGTCAGTCTTCTATTGAGTCCCACCCCTGCTGTGTTTCCAGCAAAGGCAGCTGATACTCAGCTATTATATGTACACATACATACACACACACATATATATTACATGAAAGCAGAATGTATGTACCCTTAGATAATCTAGGGAGCAGAGAATCTGAAGTATCTATGTCGAGCGAAAAACAGGGTTTGGGAGTGGAGGTGTTTGGGAGAGGATTCCTGGACCACAGAAAATAGGACCTGAAAATATAATCATGAAAAGGTATCTTAGAAGTTAGAATGTGCTTCTTTAATGCTTTTCTGGTAACTCCCTAGTAATATGCTAAATTTCCATTATAGTTTGTTACTCAATTTATAAGTGATTCTGGCAAGTTCAAAAGGAGAAATTCTTCAAAGCTTTATCTAAGATTTTTAGAAAGAAGCTTTTATTAAACAGGAGAGAGATTCTTTTCCTCTCAAGGGAAGCAAAATGATTCTTGGATGGGTTGATTCAGTGCAGAAAAAAACTTGAGAGTTATTATTCCAGTTTTGCCAAGTTTTTTGTTGAAGTTCTTTTTGTTCTTAAAGTCCTGTGAAAATTTACAAAATTATAATGCATTCAGGTCAATCAAACATTCGTTCACCTTAATGACTAATACTTTATTATCTTATATTTAGTGATATAGTGCTTTTAAATCTTTCTATGTCATAAATAAAGAGGCAATTTTGGTTAATCGTAGTGAATATGGTCAATTATATGTCAAATATATTTTAGGAAGAAGTAACCATTTTTTAAATAGCCAGGCTGTTGCAAATAATGAGAATTTTCAAATTATGTTTTAATTAAGATAGGAAAAAAAAACATTTTGGTAACGTTTAAAAGACTATGTCTGAAACTAAAACACAAGCAATAATTTTTTTGGTCTTCTTAGTTTTAAATTTATGCCAATAAGATAGCAGTGCTGTGAAAAATTGGTAACAAGAAGCAAATTACAGTATAAGTTGATCTAGGTTGTTTTCTACTATTGCTAATTTAGAAGAGAATGGTATCTGACAAGGCATCAGAGAGACAGTGTAGAAGGATGGTTAGGAGCAAGGAGTGGAGTCAAACTACCTGGGTGTGGAATCTGGCTCTGCCACTGACTGACTTGGGTGAGTTTATTTCACTTTTCCTCAGTTTCTTCATCAATAAAATGGGTATAATAGTAATAGCACTTCTGTCATAGATTTCTGTGAATACTGTGTTACTAATACATATATTGCTTAGAACACTCTTGATACATAGTAAAAAATTTATGCATTGCATTATATTATTTTACCCATTGTCATTAATATTAACTATGTCATATTTTTAAATGGTACATTATTGCTCTATTAAGAAACCACCTTCAGATCCTATGCAAACAGGTCACTATAAAATCTATCATGGAACTGATTCCCATTTGAAATGAATAACTTAAAAAATGACTTAATATTCATTTCTCTTGTCATATTCTGCCAGTTACAATAGAACACATACTGTATGATGCCATTTAAGAATAGGAGGTATATAGAGACAGAAAACAGATTGCTGGCTACTTAGGGCTCGAGAATATGGGGTGAGGGAGTGACTGCTGATAAATATAGGGTTTCTTTATGAGATGATGAAACTATTCCAAGTTTTTATAGTGATTGTTGTACAATTCCATAAATATACTAAAACAATTAAGTTGTAAACTTTATATGGATGAACTTAATGGTATCTAAATTATAAATTATTTATCAAACGCTATTAAAAATAAAAAAAGAATTCAGAAAAAATTCTGGAAAGATGGTGATGGTGGTGAATAGCTTTTGAACTTTCCCAATTTCTTACATAAAACATAACTGGGGACTATAGCCAATATTTTATAACAGGTATAAGTGGAGTATAATAACTTTTAAAATTGTGAGGCACTATATTGTACACCTGTAATTTATATAATACTGTACATCAACTATACTTTAATTTTTAAAATTAAAAGGGAAATAGTCAAAGCCTAGTTGGCAGTCTATAAGCTATAGAAAACATATGCAGCAAAGTAAGTGAAAAATGCATTCCTAAAAAACCCGGTATATAAGCTACTGAGGATAAACTGCCAAGAGTCACAAGATCTGTATGGTATTTATGTGTATGAGAGAGAAGCCAGGAGAATCACAAAATGGCCAACAGATACTCACTTGAAGATGCAGTCATGTGGTTTTAAAATGGCAGCCAAAACTGGCAGAGATTTCACCTACTTTTAGAATCACTGGGACCAAGGGATCTGTGGTTAAGTCTGTGGGGCTAGAGCAGTCTAAACCCCAGGAACACTCAAAATGGACCCTCCAGGATTCTCTTTGAGGACAGCAGCCCACATTCAAAAACAAAACAAAAAATGAACAAACAGAAACACCCCTGGGAGTGAAGTCAGAACTGAATAGGGAAAGGTGAGGAACAGAAAAGACTAACACCAAAGAGTTGGAGGGACATAGATCCAGGAAATTTTGAAAAGCACACCATTATTTTTTTATACATGTATATAGACTTATAACTCTTCCTAGAGTCGTAAAAAAGTGTCTCTGAGATTTTTCTACGGCTTCTTGAAAACTCTGGAATCTATGCATATTTTTTAAATTTCAAAATTAATGGGAACAAAGTTTTAAATTGATTAAGAGTGAAAGTGGAGAAAGTAGAGGATATAGATGAGATATATTGGATGGTTATCTACTTTACCTGCAGATAAGAAAACTATTTAAGCTTCCTGTCTACTTTTTACCTTCCATTCAAAAACACATAACTTGGTTTACTAGGTAGTACTTAGTACGTGGCCAACATAAAGCTAGATATATACCCATTATTTCTTTGCGTTCAGAGCATATCATGGTGCTACCTTCAATTTACTATCAAATTTATTGTATTTTTTTAAACAGAAAAATAAAATAAAAGAATAGGCCTATCTTTGCTATGTGCACGGAGACATTAAGAAGCATACCTCCTTTTTGGACAAATTAACATAGAACCTAACAGCTTATTCATTTTTTAAAAAGTGATTGTTAATGAATTTGATATTTTCTCTTTTTAAATTCAAGTTGATTTAAAAATTATTTGTACAAAAACCTTATAAAACACGACCACCATTCTATAATACAGAAAAGGAGGAAGAGAATTCATATAGCAACAAAAGAAATATTACATCACTGTAACTTATAAAAGTGTCAATTCAAATTTTAAATGGTTCCTCAATTTTGGATCAATATTATTCATTAAGTAAAATCATTTATTATGTACAGTCATTCAGCTGATATTTATTGAGCTGACTATTAATACTAAATATCATTATGTCAGTTTTGCAATGAGAATGTTAGGTGCAAATCCTAGTTTGACCACTTGCTATCTGCTCTGTGATTTTAGGCAAGTTTCATAATCTCCCTTTGTATTCTTTTCCTCAGCTGGAAAATGATAGGAATACTGCTTCAATCTCAAAGAGCTCTTACAAGAATTAAATCATTTACTTTAAACAAATTCTTTGAAGAATATGTGGGTTATAAAAAACACTGAATATTTGTTGGCTGCAAGTATAGATGAACAGCAATGACAAAAGACTTGACATTGTTCTAGGCACAACACTTTCTGTATCAACGTTTAAAAGCTGGTTCTGTCCATTTCCATGTTCAGTCAGTCTTTATCACTCAGCTACTAGGCTACAGAAAACTGCAATGAACTATGTGCATCTTTTTGAAGCAGGGCTGAAATGCCTGTGGCTCACAGTATTTGGCTTTCCTGACTTTCCACTTCCCCTTTCAGTACCCCTTTCTTGATGCCCGGCATTTCCTCCCCTTCCCTTGTGTGCCCCTCCTGTGTCTTCTGCTGCCAGCAGAAAACCTTTTGTACAAAAACCTTATAAAACACGACCACCGTTCTATAATACAGAAAAGGAGAAAGAGAATTCATATAGCAACAAAAGAAATATTCCATCACTGTAACTTATGAAAGTGTCGATTCAAATTTTAAATGGTTCCTCAGTTTTGGATCGATATTATTCATTAAGTAAAATCATTTATTATGTACAGTCATTACATAATCAATAATCAAAATCAATAGTCAGTCTCTAAGACACTGGTAAACCCAGGACCTTGGGGTAGGAGCCAGTAACAGTATAAAATGTTGCCTTTTACACTAAAACATCTAGAAGATCCAATTGAATGATGACCAGTTTTCCATTGAAGGAAAAGAAGGAAATAATTCAGGGATTGCAAATGCTTCCAGAAGTCAATAAAGTCTTCTAAGTAGATAGGAGCCCAGTAGCTATACCGTCTCTCTCTTAATTCGTATAGAGGAAAACACCTCATGCTCCCCCAAATAATCCTAAATGTGAAAGGAAGGAAACAACCTTGGGGAGAAAGTAAGGGAAGATAGCATCATTATAATATCAGATATCTAGTACATCGTCTTCACACATCACCTGAAAAGATTATAATGACTCTCACACCTTTTGATTTTCCCCTTAAACACCGTATGTATGACTCCTCAGTGTCCTGTAAGCAGTAATTGATTTGGAGTGAAAAATAGTGGTTTGATGATAATGATTTCAGCGCAGCCTCACTCTGAATTCAAATTGAACTTGGGAGATCACAAAACAGTGATTGCTCTATATAGAGTTCACATTTACATAAATCTGTACACACTACCCTGTGGAGTGACTTCAAAACTTCACTTCTTTGCTTAATCTGAAAAACTGTATTTCTGCTCAACACAGGAGTGTTCCAAGTAATTTTCTCTCACAGTAAATGTCAGAAAAGGGAAAAAAAGGAAGATGATAGTCAGTAGAAAAAAATATTAAATATCTCACCATAGTGAAATAATTAAAAGTGACTTTTATTTTTAATAACTAATGGCTAGATAATATGTAGTGCTTTATAATAAAGAGTACATAAAAGATGAATGAATGAGTGGATGGATGAATGGGTGGATGGACCAATAGATGGACAGACAGATAGATTAATAGAAAACATTTGTTCAAATCTCATTATATTTGAAAAATCAGAACAGAGCCTTCATTGAGTTACACTCTACTGGCAGAAGCAGACAATAAGCAAAGAAATATGTAATATTGTATCATGCAGTACTGGGTACTATGAATGGTATAGGGAGAATGTGTTGGAGAATTATTACCCTGATTAGAGTAGTCAAAGTAATCTCTGAATGTTACAGATGGGCAAAGGCTTGAATGTAGTAAGAGGCAACCACGTGGGACTTCCCTGGTGGACCAGTGGTTAAGACTCTGTTTCAAATGCAGGGGCCATGGGTTCAATCCCTGGTCAGGAAACTAAGTTCTGACATGCCTCACAACATGGCCAAAAATTTTTAAAAAGAGGCAATCACACCAACACCCTGAGGAAAAGCACCCCAGGCCTTAGGCACAGTAAGGCAGACTCACTGGGAGGGAATGCATTCCTGAAGCAAAAGGAAGTGTGGGAGATGGCAGTGACCCTCAGGATGCAGAGCTTTGTCCTCAGCGACACCTGCTTTGTGCTAGGAGCATCTCACAGCTCAGAGCGTAAGCAAGCAGACTCTGGAGTCAGCCTTCCTGAGGTTTAAATCCTGTCTCTGCCACTTAGTTGCTGTGTGACCTTGAATATGCACTTATCAACTCTTTACCTCAGTTTCTTATGGCAATGAAAATCGGACCTACTTTATAGGGCAATTTGTGAGGATTTAACAAGTCAATATGTGCCAGGAGCTTTGAACAGTAACTCTTTATGGTAACTACTCAGTAAATGTTAGACATGAGTATCATTGAAATCCTCACCATCATGTTTAATTTAATCATCACTGCAACTCTGGAAAATTGAGGGATCCAGAGGTTATACTAAATAATCCCAACCAGGTTGATTTCTTTACTGATGCTTAATGGCACAGAAACAGCCATATTGAACCGTAACCGCATGGAGTACTATTAAAATCATGATGAATACTCTGGAGTAAAAGCAGTCGTGTAACACCTGCCACATCTAGTTTGTCAATAATTTCAAATGCTCTTGAAGAAAGGCAGTATCAGACATATCACTTGTACTCCTAACAGTGGTGTGTTTTAGTTAACACTTGAAATATTTTCAACATTGTAAATACTGTTTTTAAAAAAATTGAATGTTCAACCAGTCTTCATTATTACAGACTTGTTTTATTTTGGATTCAGAATGTTTTTCAGTGAACAAATGTTATAGGACTTGAATGAGATTCAATTCACAGCAGTTTCTTTATCTGATTATATATGACTGTTTTTATTTTAGGTTTTGTTAAAGTGCAATTCACCTTTTGTACGTAAAGCTAAAAATTTCTGCCAAGAATTGATATAATTTGTTAAATATATTCTGTGTGTCAGAGCCAATTCATATCTTTAAATTAAACCTGATACTTTATATTGAACTTTTTCTGTTGGCTGGTGAAATGTCCAGTGATTCTCAAGTAGTTCTGAAAAAGACTATGAAAAAGTAACCTTACCTGAAGTAACTACTTTACTTTTCTGCAGATATCTTTTATGGGTTCACAGAAAGTATCAAGGTCATACTTTAAAAATTTTGTTATAATTAATATATATCCTGATTATATTCCTCTCCCAACTTACATATCAATAAGATATCCATCCATCCATAAATGTATATTTTACTAAGTATATACTATATACATTATGCAGAAATTAAACATTTTGACTTTTCAAAGAAAGGTAACTAGTTTTTATTGATTCAGAAATGTTTCTTTATCAAAAGGGAAGAATGGTGATCTCAATTAGTTGATTTATGAACAAATACTACAAAATTTTTAAACCTCCCATTGTATATTAGAGATATTTACTGTTTTGATATATCCATTTTCTCCCCGTGTGTCCCAGAACCTTTCAGATAGGTAGATCCATTTAAAAAAGATGTGGCCAGAGTGCTGTGAGGACGTGAAATGTCATTTCCAGGCTGAAGTATTTCCAAGCTGTTGCACAACCCACCTGGTCTCCTGCTGCTGTGGTTGAGGATGCCTCATTTTCCAGGCAACATGTCTACCTCTGCCTGGTCCCCTTGAGTTTGCAGAGAAAAATCCCTTCTGCCAACTTGTTATAGACCTAGATAGAAAAGTGACCCCCCCCAAAAAAAATGATGTTTTTGAGATTTGGAGATTATTTTTTAAGTTTCATATAATCTAGTCAGATCTAATGAACATATCATGCATTTTCCTGTGTTAAATTCAGTAATTTTTTTTACAGTTAGGGCTATTCTGTAAAAAATATATTTACTGTTCCTATACTAAAACTTTAAATATGTTAAGAAAGAACATCCACAGCATTCCTGGCTCCAGTCTTATGAGGAGAGTGGTCAGAAAATTAAGTTGACACTAAGCAATGTTCAAAACCGAGAGGTGGAGAGACTCCTTGTGGCATCAACCCTCTCCTTCTGGTCATTGACAGCAGTACCCTCCCTTTGCCTCACTTCTTGAATTGGTTTGAGCCAGGCCTCAGTGGAGAAGTCTCCTTGTTATAGTCAGCCAACAACATTATTCTTCATTAACTCAGAGCCAACTTATTTGCTTCTTGTAAAATCAGGGAATAGTTTCTTATTCCTGATTCCATGTCCATGTTTTAGACAATAGGACTAAGTAATTGAGTTTATTATATCTTTAATCAGCTATCTTAAATTACAAAATCAAAGCCATGAATGGATCTAATTACCTTAATGTTGCATTCAAGTCTACCATTTATTACGTACCTAGAAAATATCAAATCTTAATTTATCTTTCAATATGATAAAATTAGCACTTCAGTGTCAAAAAAGTCTACATTTAAAGATGTAACTATAATCGTATCATCATGATAAACTGAATATTATAATTAATGTGATTGTACTTGATTATAATCAAGCACAATAATATAACTTAGTTTGTTCATAATATTAAAAAAAATATAATTACTTGAACATACATTTTAGTAAGCCTTCAATAACCCTGGAAATATTCATAAGTTCAAATGAAGACTACTGTAGATCTGAATACTACCATTTTCCTCCATTCATGCAATTTCTAATTAGAATTTGTTTCAATTACAATGAACATTTCCCCACTTAATATCTATTAGGTCAGTAAGACCATTGCTTAGGGAATTTGTGATAGTATTGCATTTCAATTTTTACTAAATTGCATTTTTGCTAATTAATTTCTAATAAAAATGAATATTAATGTTTATGAAACTTCCATTTTACACTGATATATATGTATGTGTATATATGTATATATATTTTTAATTTCCATTACACAGTTGAAAGGTAAAGTCTTCAGTCCTGAAACAAATGTATTTATATAGGATATGCAAGATAGAAGTGTATGCAAAATAAGTAGATGTGGAACTCAAATTTATATGCAGTTAGTTCAAACATAAATGAGTTTCAACAAAATCCATAGGTATTTACACATGTACAAATATTAGTCCAGGACCAGAAACTAATTTCTTGTCTATTTGATGAAACACACAGGCATACATACATACATATACACAGGCAAGCATGAGTTTATGCAAAACCTCATAATTTGGATAATCATACACAAGGGCTTATGGGAAAACAGGATTGGGACAAGGCACTATAAGCATAGATAACTAAGTTATAGAGTGCTAGTATAAATAGCAACCATAATAAAAATACAGGCACAGTTTAAAACATTTTAAAATCCTAATAAAGGAATCCTAATAGAGGAAATTTTCAGCAAATGTGCTACTTTGCCTAAAAAGGTGTGTGGGGTAGGATGCAAGGAATCTTGATGAACGGGTGGTTTGAAAAAGAGTTTAAGGCTTTTGAATTATGGAGACATGAGAAAGTGACAAAAGAAAACAAACGGGAGCGTGTGAAGAAACCGAGCAGAGAAACATGGGATGAGGTGCATACTTAACAGCCCTGTATTTTTTTTGTTGCTCTCTGGCTGAGCTGTGATAGGATACTTCCCTCTCTTCTGCTATGCCTTCTCTGCAGAAGATGTTATCATAGAGGGAAAAATGATGTAGGAATCCATATAAATTCTGTGCTGTATTGACTTAATTCCTTCATTGTTTAGCTGCATACAAACTTCATTATTTTACAGAAACCTGCATTGCATACGTGATCATCAAGACAATGAAAGGAAGCTAATATATTTTGAACACCTAGCATCATGGGTGGCATGGTGAAACCAGACCCAGTGCATACATAACGTCTTTTAAGACAGGAATAGGATATTTAATACAGAAGAGGTTCTTGAGGGATTTGAGCAAAATGAGTCAAACAAATTGTTTGGAAAGTTGTCTCAGAGGAGTTGGGAAATACAGTTTTAAATTGCTGATTAAACGGCCAGGAAGGAGTTCAGCAGAAAAAAAAAAAGTGTGGTTTGAATTTCTTTCCACTCATTTACTCCTTGGCCTGTCAGTCTTTATACATCCTCATGATCATTTCTGAGAAGTCTCTAGGTTAATTAGGTCTAGTTTATTGCCAAAAACATCAAACATAAAGAGTTTATTTAAGGATACAAGGAATCTCAGAAAACCCGAGCTCAGAAGAGCAGTCCAGCTTCAGGAAGGTTCTAAAACCAAGGATTGGAAAGAGGGAAATTGAGCTGTGATCTTTCTGTGCCTCTTGTCTTTTTTACTTTGTGTGTCTGTTTTGGGCTCTTCTACTGTGGAACCAGCTTTCTTTGCTTCACCATATATAGCAGAAAGTGTTACTACACCACAGGATTCAAGAGCCTCAAAACACCATTGCAGAAACCCATTAGTTACATTTTTAGTTCTCTGGTAGGTGACTCCAACTGACCTATCTTGGGTCAAATAGCCATCTTCAGACGAGTTAACTAATCTAATGTCAGAGACATGTGCAAACATGCCTACTGAGCCCCCACTTTGGTGACCATGTGGCCAGGTGAATGATGAGGAGTCATCAGATGAATGGAGTGGGGTAAACAGGTCCACTCGTGGCTCATTGATCATGTATTCTTCGAATAGTATCCATTCAACAAATATGAATACAGTGCCTCCACAAGTAAGTACACAGATGAGTTACTTATTCCAATGGATGGCTAGTCTGATGGCATAGATGAAAAGTAATTAGCTAGAGTATTGCCATAGAACTAGAGAAGGGGAGATAGCTGTATGAGGTATTGGTAGGGTGATGGTATTTCAGGATGAATGCTTTAGCTCCAGTCGTAATATCTCCCTCCTAGCTGGCAAGAAAAAAATAAGGTGGAAGAAAAAGACAAAGAGCACATACCAACTGTTCTTTAAAAAGTTTTCTTGAAGCTGGTTCTTAAAATTCCACTTATAACTGATTAGTCAAAATTTTGTTTCATAGTCAAATCTAGGAAAGTTAGGAAATATGTTCATTCAAAACTAAGGAAGAGGAAGGGAATGGATATTTGTTTAGAGAATGACTAGCCTACCACAAGTTCCTACAGGCAATATCCCAGCCTAAGGGTGTACAGAATGATGAATTTAATATATATTGTCAGTAAGAATGATTAATAAAATGTAAATTTCCACTGGCAACCCTTCATTGTTTGCTCTGTTTCTTCTCACACTATCTGTTATGGTTCCTTATTGCTCAGTTCTTCGCAGTCTTTGGCCATATTTCACTCATCTCCATAATTCAACACATTAAACCTTTCTTAACTTCCTACCTTTTCCATCAAGATTGCTTTCCCTTTTTAGTTTAGGTAAACTATATCTTTAAATCTTCATTACCCATTGGTTTTCATTAAATTTCTGTAGAGGATTTTTTCCTAATTTAGTAGGTGAAATGATATATCTACATCTGTACTTAATAACACACACATTTTTTTTTTTTTACTAAAATGCCTGTTATTGGTCATTCACAGTTCTTCTTTTGAGATTTGCTCATTCCTTTCCTTGTCAAAAATTTGCTTCTTGCATTTGGACATGTTCTTTCTTCATTAATTATATAAACATTCTTTTTTAAGATACATTGTAAATATGTTTTTCTTGCTTTTACTGTTGTTTTCGTGTTGTTTATGATGAAGTGAAAGTGCTGGTCGCTCAGTCATGTCCTACTTTTTGCGACCCTATGACTGTAGCCCGCCAGGCTCCTCTGTCCATGGGATTCTCCAGGCAAGAATACAGGCGTGGGTAGTCACTCCCTTCTCCAGGGGATCTTCCTGACCCAGGAATTGAACCCAGGTCTCCTGTATGGCAGACAGATTCTCTACTGTCAGAGCCACTAGGGAATTTTGATGAAAACATCCTCGTCCAATTTGTTTAACCTAATTTAATGAGGGTTTTATTTTATACGTGTGCCTTTGTTGTATAGCCTAAGAAACACCAGAGATTAAATAAATACATTTTACTCCATTTTCCATCTTTACATTTTAATGCTTATATTTAAATATTCTTGAACATACTACTTCATCACCATTCAGATTTTTTCTAACTTTGATTATGCTTTATATTTTTGGTTGTTGCTTTTTCTCAAGCTCTCTACCAAAAAAAAAATAAAATAAAATCACCGTTAGATTGTTTTTTCTCTTACAACATGCTGGTGCATTTCATTATACTTTCCTAGTATTGTAATCTACTCTTTTCTTTTTTAATCTGTTGTGCTTTGCACTTGGGGGACATTCTGCATTGATTTTACATGTTTATTTCTTAGTGGTTAATTAGAATTCTCTTAATTATCCCACTCTGGTGGAAACTAAAATATGGAATTAGGTGATTATCCTGATTATCAAGGACTCATAGGAATTCATTTAGCAGGGTCATACTTTCATTTTTTTAATTGCTTTAAATATAAGCATAGTATTATTAAAAGGTTCTTTTAATCTGTAATAAGCTAAATGTGTTGGTTGAACTAATAAGAAAACAAAAAATGACAATAAGAATTAATGATTTTATTTTTCATTGGTTTTTTACTCTTGTTAACATTTCTAGATCACTTTAGTGTGAGTTATTTTATGCCCAGCTACACCTTTATGGGTTGAATCACTGATTAAAAGTCATCTCTGATATATTAAATATTATAAACACATTTAAATGAAGTTGAGAGGAATACAGCTCTCTTTGAGTATTGGATGCAATTGCCTAATAAGTTATGGGATGTTTTACAGAGACTATGAGAACATATGCTCAATAAAACATATGGAGGCCTTCAACAAGGCATAAACCATATCCCCTGTATTTAGATGATCTGAAAAATTCAGAATCTCCAACTTCCCAGGATCTTCTCTTTCTCGTACTCTCTCTTCCTCTACTGTTTCTTAAAAACAGTATTTACTTCCTTGTAAATCAACTAGAGGAAAACAAATATCATATATTAACACATTCATATGAAATCTAAAAGATTGAAGTCAGGGGTAGAAGGGGTCAACAGAAGATGAGATGGCTGGATGGCATCACCGACTTGATGGACAGAAGGTTGAGCAAGCTCCGGAAGTTGGTGATGGACAAGGAAGTCTGGTGTGATGCAGTCCATGGGGTCACAAAGGGTCAGACAGGACTGAGTGACTTAACTGAATATAAAATCTAGAAAGAGGTACTGATCAACATATTTGCAGGGCAAGAATAGAGATGCAGACATAGGGAACAGACTTGTGGACCCAGCAGGGGAAGGATAAGGTGGGATGAATTGAGAAAGTAGCATCAAAACATATACATTACCATATGTAAAATAGATGGCTACAGGGAAGTTGCTATATAACACAGGGAGCTCAACTGGCTCTTCTCTGGTGACCTAGAGAGGTGGGATGGGATGGGGGTTGGGAAGGAGGTTCAAGAGGGAGGGGGCATATGTATACTTAAGGCCAATTCATGTTGTTGTAAGGCAGAAACCAATGCAATATTGTAAAGCGATTATCCTCCAATTAATTTTAAAAAAGAAAAAACTATATTCTCATGAAAAATTTTAAAAACCCATTATTTACTTCCTACTGTGAAATGCATCAGTGCTGTGGCCTTTATCTCTGGTGTCACACTGAAATCTCTAGGGGAGCTTAAAATAATCTCTCTTCCCAGGCCCCATTCCAGACCAATTAAATCATTATCTCTGGATGTGCTTTGCAGGCATCAGTAATTTTTCAAGTTTCAGATAATTCTAATGTGCAGCCAGTTATATAGGCCCTTATTGTGTGTGTGTGTGTGTATATATATATATGTGTATATATATATATATGTGTGTGTGTGTGTATATATATATATATATATATGTATGTATTTTAAGTGTGTATTTTCAGCTTAATATGAAAATAAAATGATCCCCCAAGTTACTCTATACAAAATAAGCATATTGCCTGTACTTTGAAAATCCTTATATGCACTTCTCCACTCATGTAATGTTCTGCTAGAGGAAATCAAGACTCTGAATTTTATGATAATCATCTTCTTGAATTTATGTTTAGTTTTGGCACAACTATTCCTAAATCATATTATTTAATTTTGTCAGGTTTCATACTTTATGGAAATGGAATCATACTGTAAAATTGTGTGTGTGTGTGTTGCTTCTTTTTTGGATAAAGTTTTTGAGAGTCTTCACTCTGCATGCAACTGACTTCACTCTGCATGTAACTGTCATGAACTGATGTTCATGACATCAATTATTTTATGTGTTCATGAATGAATATTCCTAGAATAAGAAAGAATCTATTTCTACTTTTTGCTGTTGTTAAAAGTAAGTACTAAGAAACCTTATTAACATAAGGTTGTGATGTTTGTTAAGACTGAATTTTCTTATAGCATTGTCCTAAAAGTACTTGAACTGGATTATGTGCCAAAAATATACGTTTTGAAAAATCGTAGTATTTTATAATCAAAAGTTATTTTTTGATCTAATATCTGAAAACTAATTCACCATTCTAATTTTTGGAAGCAATGGATTAGAATCCACCTGACTTATAAAAGCATTTATTATAATATAGTCAGTAGAATTTTTCATTCTCTTAATTTCTAGGAATAATGTCCAAGAATGATTTACCTAACAAGATTTAAAAAGATACTGTTAGTAATCCTTTTACCCTTCCATTTAGTGGCTCCTTTTTTTAACATAATATACTCATAAGGATGTAAAAAATTACAAGCATAATTTTAGCATAACTTTGTCAATTATATGTGATAAAAAAAAGTTGGTTTTGTCACATGATTCCTACATACTTTATGTGTTACTAAACAACCAGTGAGTCACTGAGGAAATCAAAGAGGAAATACTTGGAGACAGATGGAAATGGAAACACAATAATCTAGAATCTATAAATTATTTATAGTGAGCATCATTTCAAGTTGCTTCTTGGCCATTTGAACGAGGGCCAAGGAATATCTATTCAGTTCCTTTATCCATGTTATTTGCGTGTGTGTTTTCTTTTTTTGCTCTTGACTTTTAAGCACATACTTTTTTAAAGTTTATTTTTAACTGAAGGATAATTGTTTTACAATATTGTGTTAGTTTCTGCCATATATCAACAGGAATCAACCATAGGTATACATATGTCTAGTCCTTCTTGAACCTCCCTCTCACCTTCCAGCCTGTCCCAACCCTCTAGGTAGTCACAGGGTATGGGTTTGAGCTCCCTGAGTCATAGAGCAAATTCTTACTGGCTGTCTATTTTACAGATGGTAGCATATACATTTCCAAATGTCAAACAGACATTTCTCCAAAGACATACAGATGGCTAATAAACACATGGAAAGATGCTCAACATCACTCATCATAGAAAAATGCAAATCAAAACTACAATGAGATATCACCTCACACCAGTCAAAATGGCCATCATCAAAAAAGTCTATAAGCACATACTTTTAAAAAGAGTAAAGAGAATAACATGAGCAAGAAAGGCACCCTTCTGCTTAGTCATCAAGCAGTTCCTTCAGGAAAGAAAATAGTGTAAATACAAATGTGTAAACATTTATAAAAATACTCCTCTCCCAGTGTAAGTCCAAACATACTTTTGCAAAGCATCTATATTTCAACAAGCTCTTCTCTGCTTGTTGTAATCTCAGTAGTAACATATTTTTCTTGGCAATAAGGCATAGTCTTATTTTCCCCTGTGATGATTTTTGATGCAGTTTGTTGAACAATGGCTTCCGCCATCACATTCATTCATGAGCACGGTGATGTCATGATAGGTAATCAGCTTTCTGAAGTGCTGACATGAACATTTAACTTGTAACTACTAACAGTACACCGGACAATCATTTTTCTATAGGTGTACATGTTTCTCCAGCTTTCACTGTGAGCAATGCTGATTTATATCAAACTTCCATACTTTGATGGAAGCTTAAAAATATCAAACTTACTTATGTTTGTGCTTATATATTCGGATTTCTTAATTTTAAAGTATAGCTTTATTTTTAGTTGTGAATGCACTGTTGGTAAATAACATTGTATGGTAAAATGGTTTCATGCTAATATTTTTTCCCTTCAATCTCATGAAACTCCATCAGGCTGAAACATTCTTTGAAAATAGAATAAAAGAAGTGAGACTCTAAATTAGCTAAAAATTACCATATTTCTACTGTCACAATTTGCCCATGTATATTTTTGAATGTCAAATAGAGGGAAAGATGCAAAGCTCTACCTTCTATAAAGCATTAAGTGTGCTTGTGAAACAGTGTGTGAAGGAAGACCAAGCTGATCATAGGTACATTCTAGGCATATCAGTTATAGGAAGCTTCATATTTGGGAAAGAAAATCTATTAGAAATCCATTTCCTGAAAACTATGTCTTTATCTCCCTTGCAAACATTTTTGTGGACTCTCTTGTTGCTCAGTCATGTCCGACTCTTTGCGACCCCATGGACAACAGCACGCCAGGCTTCCCTGTCCTTCACCATCTCTTGGAGCTTGCTCAAACTCATGTCCACTGAGTCAGTGATGCCATTCAACCATCTCGCCCTCTGTTGTCCCCTTCTCCTGCCTTCAATCTTTCCTAGCATCAGGGTCTTTTCTAATGAGTCAGCTCTGAGTATCAGGTGGTCAAAGTTTTGGGGCTCCAGCATCAGTCTTTCCAGTGAATATTCCAGATTGCTTTCCTTTAGGACTGACTGGTTGGATCTCCTTGCAATGCACCCATACTAGCCTGAAGACTGGTTAGATGTGATAGGTCCTTTCTTTACCTTCTGATCTGCATGCCAAGTCTGCCAAAAATCTAATATCTAAACACATGAGGTTCAGTTCTAGGTCTTTTATTGTGTTCTCTGGTCTATGAGTCTGTATCTGCTATTCCTCACCTCTTATTTACTATAATGTTTAAATAAGTTTTGATATCTGAAAATCAGGTTGGCCAAAAAGTTCATTTGGATTTTTCTACAACATCATGCAGAAAAAAACTGAACAAACTTTTTGGCCGATCCACTATACAGGCTCTTGATTTTGATCTTCTTTCTCAGGAGTCTTTGCTCCTGTTAGCCTTTTGTTATTCTGTATCAATTCTAGATTCAAATGATTGATCTCTGACTCTCTCTCTCTCTCTCTAGGTATATAGCTATAGAGGTAGGTATAGGTATATAAGGGTATATATCTATAGAGATGGATATTGTTTTTCAGTCACTAAGTTGTGTCCAAGTCTTTGTGACCCTGTGGACTACAGCATGCCAGGCTTCCCTATCCTTCACTATCTCCCTGAGTTTTCTCAAACTTCTGTCCATTGAGTCAGTGATGCCATCCAACCATCTCATCCTCTGTCACCCCCTTCTCTTATTGCCCTCAATGTTTCCCAGCATCAAGATCTTTCCCAAAGAGTCCTCACTTCACATCAGGTGGCCAAAGATAGATACAGATATAGAGATAGATACTCAGGTGGTTCATTATGACTATATCTATATCTCCACCACTTCTGAGAGGCAGGTTTCTTTCGCATTTACTCTAATGCAGCAAGTATAAACCCTACTGATTCTAATTTTGTCTGGGAACCTCCAATAAATCTGCCCTGGGTAGTTCTTAGCCCATGAAGTTATCTCCAGATTTTAATAGAAATTCCAGTTGGCTGAGTTCATTTCATTTTTTACTTTGAAGAGTCTTGCATTTGAAAATATAATTCTGTATTTTATTACAGATTGTGGATATTTTCTTTCAGATGACCTTAATACGGTGACTAAAATCTCATACCACCAAAAACGGAAGTAAAAAAAGTGGTTTCTATCAATAATATTTAAAATATTCTAAAATGTAAAACATATGACTACCAAATTCTTTTGCAGTGTTTTATATTTTATGGAAAATAATATCATCATTTTTTGAATCCTACTTTAGATGTATATCTTTTCCCAAGATGTCAATCCTGCTTTGTTCTTTAGGTTGTAATGTTCTATTTGATAAGTTTATCTTTAAAGTAACTTATGCAACATATTAAGCAATTTAAGTATTACGTTGAGTTTGAAAATGAATCCGGTGAGCTTCTGGGTGTTTCTAGTCTAAAAGATATTATCTTGTATTCTAAGAAAACCTTTATTTTTAAATATTTTAGATATTTTTCAAATTTCCTTAGAAGTGTAGAACACACAATATAATTTATTCTTTTATCACTATTTTGATAGGAAAAGCAATATCTTAGAGGTTATATAATAGGATAGGCATTAGAATCTTTAACTCAGTTGGAATTTTAACATTACTGTTTCTCAGGTGTATGACCTAGAACAAGTCACTTACCTAATCTAGGCATCTTCCATACAATTGGATTATTGTGGAGATCTATTGATTTAATCCTTGCAAAGTGATTCAACCAGTACCCAGTCCATTTTAAGTGAAGAATTAATATCATCTAGTAATACTGATGATATTAATTCTGATTAATATCAAATAAATGAAGAAGCATTTTCTAACACTATTTAGAAAGGAAACAATAGTGTAAAATATTACTAATGTTTTCTCAAAGCAGAATTTTGTTATAGAAAGAGTGCTGGCCTAGGATGACTACAAAAAGAATTAGGACTTTCAATATCTACAAATCAAGGACAGTTTATCAGCTTTATATGTTTTATCTTCATTAAATCTTACAAGAACCTATTTTATAGACAAAAAAATTAAGGTTCTTAATAGAGCAAGTAGTCAAGAATCAAGAAAAAATTGGAAAAAAAGTGACACTAAAGAACTAATTGCTAAATGTCAAACATGTACTGAAAACTTTGCATACATGATTTCTAACGTTCATTCACCTCTGTTATTCAGACAGGCCCTTCAGTAGCTCCATTTGTCAGATGAGGAATCTGAGCCTCAGAGAGACTGATTAGTTTAGCCAAATGACACAGTTTTTAGAGAGTTTACTCAGGGACATTTGAAGATTTTGTTTAAAAATATCTTTAAGTTTCTTTGTTATGGATAAACTCTTTGTAAACAATTATGAAATGCATCAAAATATGTTTCTTTAGACTACAATAAACTGATTAAATTCTGAAGATTTGAATGAAATATTTTATCAAAAACAGTGCAGATTAAATTTTTATATATCTCACATATATGAGAGAATTCAGTGGAAAGGATAAAAGATAATATACTGTGGTTGTACTTATTTGTATTAATTTTATACAGAAAAACATAACTTGATCACTGATGCTAAAATTTGCACATAAATTGAAAAGTGTGTACCAGTGTCCCAAATAAGAGACAAGACAAAATAATTAAGAAAACTGAATCAGATTTATCAGCATTTTAAAATCTCTTATTCTTTATTAAAACCCATTAATGGTATCAACACCAGAGAGGTTCTAGAATCTTACATTTTTAGGAAGACCATATATTTCCTTTAATGTGGAAATATCTGATGTACGATCATTTGTCTATATTACACACATCATTGATTATTGTTGAAGCATTCCTACTTTTAAAGAGGGGCCAAGAGGTGGTAATAATAGGTGTGATTAACAGTTTATATCCTCATTTAGTGCATATACTAGAAACCAATTTTACCAATCTTAAATCAAGGTCATTTTTTCTAAAGAATTGAAGATTGAATGAGGCTTGCTGCTGCTGCTGCTGCTGCTGCTGCTAAGTCGCTTCAGTCGTGTCCGACTCTGTGTGACCCCAAGACGGCAGCCCACCAGGCTCCCCCATCCCTGGGATTCTCCAGGCAAGAGTACTGGAGTGGGTTGCCATTGCCTTCTCCTCTCAATTTAGTCTGTCATTCCAATCATTCTGTAGTTCCATAGCAGGTGTAGGAGAACAAGAAAAAAACACACATGGTAATTGCTGACATGATTAGTAGAATATATACAAATAGTTGCTTTCAGTTTGGTTAAAATAGATCAACTACTTATTATCTATCTAAATGAACATATATGCCTACTGCATATTAATATTTTGAACCAATCAGCAAATGCTTCAGTATAATTTCTATACAAAAGGTACCCAAAGGGGAAAAAAATAGTATTCTGAGACAAATGCTAAATAAACAACTGAATCTGCCTCCTTTGCATTTTCTATCATATGAGTGTATACATATATACATATGCTTTGATATGAAAATTTCCTCTTACACCTCATCTCCAGTGGACTGGAGATAAACTTAAGCTAAAGTATGCACTCCCCTCTTAATTCACCAATTAGAAAATTTTAAGTAGGTCTAAACAGATGACATATTTCTTACATTATGGGTTGTCTTCAAGTTAGAGTTGGAATTTGGCATGTAGATAGATATCCTTAATAAAGGACCACTTGTGAATGATGATTACAATTTTCTTGGGTGAGTTTTTTTCTTTCCTTTATGTCTAACACCAAGTCTATCATCCTCAAAAAGACTATTTATTATCTCAATACTCCTGACCTCTTTTCCTCACTTCTCTTTAGCTTATCTTTGCTTTCTGCCTCACATCATCACACACCATGGACCTATGTCTGTGTAACAACTAGAAAATTACATCATGACCTATGTTTATAGATGATCCAGCTCACAGTATATCGTACGTCTCAGAAATGATCTTAAGCAGTGACAATAATTATCCTGCAGCTGATTTATCCTATAAATAGTTTACAATATTTGACAATTTTCTTATAACCATTTTAAATGCAAAATTTTATAAGAATGATTTTGCCTAATATATTTTAAATTTATTAAATGTAATTCATAACATGTTTAGAATTTTATGTTTAATTTACCACCTATTCTGATTATTGTGGTAAAGTACAGTCAGTTTTACCAAAGTTAAACACAGGTCAACAAATGTTAACTTAATCACCAGAAGGTACCTGGACTCTGTGATATGTATTAGGGATGTAGCAATTAATACAATACAGTTCATTACTTTAAGGATTCTTTCATTTTTTTCGCAGAAGAAGCATGTCTAGTTTTCTATTGTATAGTGGATAAATCCAACAGGAAATGTATCAGTGTACTGTATTTCAATACCATGTGCTATAATTAATATTATCCAGAGCACCAAGAGAGCTGGATGGATAAATGGAACTTGGAAAGAGTAACACTTAACTTACAGTTTATGGGACTGGACATTTGAGCAGAATGATGGGAGCTGTTGGGGTTTATAAGAGTAAAGACTGTAGTCAGAGCATGAATTCTGGCTTTGCTATGAAGTAGTTGTGTGACCTTCAGTAATTCAAATTGTATAGAAAGTTATAGTACCTGCTTTGTGGAGCTATCTTTAGAATTAAATGAGTTAATATATGTAATGTGCTTAAAAAGGATGAGGCATACAATCCATTGTCTTTTTCCACCCCCTCTCTCCTTAAGAGTTGTTGTCACCACCATCATCATCAGAATCATCCTCATTGTATCCCATTTGTAACTGGCGAAGCTGTCGCCATAACAGGTAGATCACAGTTCAAGTTCATTTCTTATTCGCCTTGCAGAGAAAGAGCACATGATGAGAAGTGCGTGGAAGTTTGTGTGCCTTCAGCTGGAGGTGGCATCTCCTCCATTCACACTCTTTGTGTTAGAACTTAACGTTATGGCCCCACTTGGTTGCAAATGGAGCTGAGAAGTTAAACAGCTGCTACCCAGCAGCAGTGGTCTGCTATAGAAATTTGAGGGTATATATTGTAAGCAGTCAGCCATATCCACCACATGGATGAGACAGGATAAGGGTGTAAAAACAAGAGTGAAGACCGAAGCAGATGAGGAAAAATGTTATGCTTTTGTGGACCATCCACAGATGGGCATTGTGAGGTTTGGTGTGAGGCACAAAGTAGGGAAAGAGAAAACAGAAGGCAAAAAAAAAAAAAAAAAACCACAGAAGAAGAAGAATGTGCATTGTTGATTAGGTTTAGTGTGTCTGGTATGTTATTGAGAAATCCAGCAGGAAATGTATCCTGTTTCTAAACTCAGGCAAAGGGACAGATTGGGTTGCAGACATCATGTCACCAACTCCTAGATGGCGGGTAAAAGCATGATCATGAATATGGTGTCCAAAGAGAGCAAAGGGTCACAATTTGCTGCCGTGACATTAAAGACCTGAATTAGGAAAGGAGCCAAGAGAAGATAAGGGGGTCAAGATGTGACAGAGCAGTAGAAAGATGGTGGCCAAGAGGTAAAGGAATGGAGGGTTACAAGAAGGAAGACATTTTTGCCATGTCAGATGCAGAAGTAAAATCCAGAGTGGAAAGGGTTGACATTTCTTTTAAAATGGTGGTTAGGAAATCATCAGATAACTGAGCAAGGGTTCTTTTAGTGGAGCGTTAGCATCACCGACTCAGTGGATATGAATCTGAACAAACTCTGGGAGATGGTGAAGGACAAGGGAGCCTGGAGGGCTTCAATTCATGGGGTTGCCAAGAGTCAGACATGACGGCAACTGAACAACAGCAACAAGGACCTGAAAAGATGGGAGGAGTAAATGAGGACTTTTGAATCACTAACACACTAAAAATGCTTCTTCAAGCATAAAAGCATAGTGGTCTTCAGCGTATACATCATTTCTGAATTTTGCTGTTGATTTTGTTTAACTTTTTTTATTACTTCCTTTTCATTCATCACAGGCCTTCTAAAAAGGCTTTTTGTCTAAACCATTAAACTTTTAAACTTGATGTTTCTAGAGCCTAGAGTTTAGCAATCTATTGTACTTAATTATATGGAGAATCCATAAGGAAAATTGGACATTTAAAATATAACCAGATCTAAAAAACACTAAAGATAAAAATCTGAGTTTCATGTCTTAAAGGAGAGGTTGATATATGTCATTTTGCTTTCAGACAAATACAGAATCAGTTTATAACATCCCCTTTTTTGCTTAAAATCTGGAAAAGTTGGCCTTAACAGATATTTTCCACTTGGTACACCTTGACTCTGTGTAACGGATTCACATTTTTTATATTTCCCTAAACTCTGGCTGTATCTAAGACATGGTACATGGTCCAGTAATTCTGATAACACTTCTGATAATTTTGGCACAAGTTGAACTTTGCTGTCACTGAGCTCATGAGGTTACTATGTTAGATACGTTGTACTGAACTGTCTGATATGTGCAGTGACCTTCTTAAAACCTATGAATAGAAAATATGAAAGGTATTGTTATTTTCTGGACGTTTAAATATTCTGATCATGAGAAATGTAGTTGTCAGCAGTGCTAAGATTCCTTTTTATTTGCAAACTTGCCCCTGTTAGTGTTTCTAGAACAAGAGAGCACTCAGGTGAAATAAGCAGTTCTGTTAAGGAAGAATAGCGCCTGTCAAGGAAGATTTCAGGTGTATTATCTTTCCCAAAATACTTTTTCCTTGAGCCCATTTCCCTTTTTTTATAATCCAAATGTTATTCTCAAAATAAATCTGAATCTTCCGTATTTGCAACATGTGCCCAAACTTACTTGATACGGAAACTGAGAAAGAATGGCATTTTGTAAAGGACTTACTCCCTTTCAGTTGAGTAGTTTAGCCCATCTTTCTGACTGCCTAAATGACAAGCTGAGATGACAGGCATTTTGAAAGGTCAGCAGCTGAATAAATGCATTAAATATTTATTATCACACCAGTGCAAACTAGGGCTACACTTTATTGTCCTCTGACAGCAAGCCATTTAATATCTTCAATTACAGCCCTGAACATCCTGTTTTACTCATATATGTCTTTATCACCAAATCGTAAATTCTTTGATGGTAAGATCTATCCACCCTCGTGTCTGATAATGGTTTGATATATGTTTCTAGAATAAATAAGTAAAGATACTAAATTGATTACATCATTAGGTGTAAAGGTACCGTCCTTTATATGAGAGTTATTACCATTATTTTCATTTAGAGATCGATATTAAATGACTTCCCTAAGGTTACAGAGCTTTTATCAGAATGGAGGTTCAGCACATTATATTGGCTTCACATATTTGGACTTTCCATGAACAATCAATATCTACTGTCCAGTAGTACCAACTTTAACTAGAGAGAAATTTTTGCTTAGCATGATGAAATTTTTGAAACATACTTACAATAAAAACTACTCAAAGGCAATTTATCAACAAATTGAAATGGACAAATGACAAGGAAAATTTATATCTTAACAAATAACAAAAAAACATGGTTATGAAAAAGTTCTCTCTTTTAGCCACTACAAATATATCCTAATGTTTCTGTTTCAGTGAATGCACTCAAATGTTCGTATATGTTTACTTTTATAGAAACACAAAATAAACTGATATATGCCAGTTTCAAAGGTTTTTCTTTTAAAGCATAGATTGAACAAAATCCAAGTAATGTTAAATGAGGAGCATGATTTGGAGAAAATTGCTTTCTGGGACTTTCTTGAGGTTATTTTTAGAATTCATGGTATATTAAAAGTTTTAAAATATTAAATTCCTGTTGAAAATTAGACTACAGAAAAATTAGCAGACTTGTATCATAGGATGTGTTTCCTATTCACTTCAAACATCTAAAAATATCCTCATTAGCACTTATTAATACTGAAATTTAATTATTTTAAGTTAATATTTAATTTAAATAATTTAAATATTATTTTATGAATTAATACTGAATTTAAAAAAAGAAAATCTACCAGTTCCAGAACCAAAGAGGGGATTCAACCACAGATTATAGATGAAAACTAACTTCCCAGTGGCTTAAAGGACTTGGGGACATGAACATAGACTATGGTATCTGGAGACTGAAAGTTTTAATCCTGTATAAGAATAGGAGAGCTAGATGTGTACACTTTGCATCAAGCCTAGTCCTTTCCAGAGAAACCCCAGAAATTTGTTGTCTGCCCATGGACTTAGAAAAGGTTAAAGAAAAACAAACAGAACAGGATCTACCAGCATGAAACCAAAACCCTAAAACTCGTGCCATATCACACATAGAATAGTACAAGCTTTGAGAATAACTCTAAAACAACACATTATTATTAAAATGTCTAGAACCTTTAAAACTCCAAAGACAGTCATGAAGCCACTGTACATTTATGCTGTTGGGACCCATGTTATTGGGATCATAATATAGAAAAAGGAAAGCATAAAATAGGCAGGATACTAAATAAATAATTAACTTTAACTTCCAGAAATTATTTATAATTAAAAATAAATATCAGTGAAAAATTTAAACAGATCAGAAGCACAACTGATGGATAAATTGTCAAAGAAGAAATGTGAGCTTATTTACCAGAATGTGATGCAAAAAGGTAAAGAGAAAAAAATACTAGAAAGAAATGGAGGCATTGAGGATAGAGTACATGAATCCAACACTTCTAATGGCAATTCCAGAAATAGAAACAGAGACTACTTGAAGAGATAAAATTGATCATTTTCTGAAATTGAATAATATCATGAATCCTCAAGCTATCATAGCGTAGAAACAATCACACCCTAATAGCAGGGGGTGACCCAGCACCCAGATTTTGGTTTCCTACAGCATTCTAAAAAAAAAAAAGGAAGCACGGCTGCTTACAGAAATGAATGACAGCTGATTCTAGGACTGAGTCAAGAAATATACAAGATAAGCCTGAGGCAACTTATGGTGTTAGAACAGATGGCAGTGTGCAAAAATTTTTTTTAAAAAGTCTACATGGATAGGAATATGTCAAAGGGACACAGGAGCCAAATGAAAGAGCTCTCCTTGGCCAAAGCTGGAGCAATTTGAGCAATAAAATAAACTAGCATTGTATTATGCTAAATAATACAAATTATAAAATAAATATCCTTGACTCTATGTTGATATAATTTACTAAATAATATATAAATGGGAGAGAAAAGATCAATCTCCTATATGTAAGAACTCTAAATTTATGTAGATTCTCTGCCCGCAAGGAGGAAAGTATAGATCTTCACTATGTGGTCCAGACATAGTGACTTCCTTCCAAAAAATATTATATGGAAAGGGGTAGGAAAAAAATTTAAGTGGAGAAACAAGACAAGAACTACATTAGCCAGGTAGACAAGGTCAGCATGAACAGTGACAAGTCAAGTAGTAGTATGTACCTTGGCCATGATGTGATGAAAATAACACTTCTGTAGTATTCCTCCCCTACACCCTTAATCCCATCTAAATTATAAGGGTGGGGGTTGGGAATCAGAGTCCAATAGAAATCCTACAAAATAACTTGACTGGTAATGTCTAAATTGCAAAAGTTATCAAAAACAAGGATAATCTGAGAAACTGTCTCAGTAAAGAGGAGCCTAAGGAGACATGACCTTACCAACTGAATAACATGGTTTTCAAAACTGAGTCTGGCCATTATCAACACATCTTTTATGTACTTCATGTGGTAGTATTCTGCATGAGAAATAAAGGTATTTAAAAATATCTACCCATGTGAATTTTACTATCTGACATCCCGAAGCATATTGAACATCATCACTTGAAAGAGATGATAAAATGTGTGCCCACAAATAGAACCTGTAGAATGATTATGTCAAGTTCTGTGTAATGAATCCTGTGTGCAAAGCTGTTTTACTCCAAATACAAATTTATATGGGCAAGGATTTCTTTACTGTCAATTCTATTACAAAGAAGAATGATGCCACTTTTCAAGTGATGTCACTTTAAGTGAGGACAATGTATTCAGATCCACAGTGGATTGGTCCTATATATTCCCCAGCTTTTTGTTGGATTAAATATTCAGTTCTTATGGCTACATCATTTTGCAGACCTTTTCTTCTTTCTAGGACTTTTCCATCATGTTTTAGTTTTGTGTCTTTAGGGCTCTGTCAGTCTTTACTTTTTTAAACTAAAATAAATATTTCAGCTGTTTCATATACTGTTTTCTGCCAGCCAGGGTATCTTCAACTTGCTCCTATGAGCACCAATGCTCTTTCCATTCTCATTCTCATTAACTACAGTATATGTGAGATTATCTTTCATTCATATATCTGTTGACCAGGTGAATACGAACTGCTTTTGTCATTTTGACTAAATGAAGAAACTTAAAATGGTTAAAAACAGACAAGACATGCTCAGGAAAATAATCCACCTCTTCTATTTACCATGCTGACTTTGCTAACACCAGTCTGACTGACCATACTCTTAAAGAAGATCTACATTTCTTAGAATTGCAGTCTCTTTTTATTTTTAATTTGTGCAACACATATACCATAGATTAACCCCACCATAACCCTGCCATTAACCTCACCATAGAGCTGTCAGAACTTACACAGGACAGGGTAAAACAGACTCTTGGAGGGCACAAACAGAACCTTGTGCACACCAGGACCCAGGAGAAAGGAGCAGTGACTCCACACCTTGTCCGCGAGTATCCAGGAGTCTCTGGTGGAGGCCTGCTGCAAGGTAGGGGGCACTGAAGTGCCCATTATTTTCATTACCTCAACCATAGTTTGGCCTCGGGTCAAACAACAGGGAGGGAACACAGCCCTGCCCATCAACAGAAAATTGAATTAAAGATTTACTGAGCATGCCCTGCCCATAAAAACAAGACCCAGTTTCCCTCTCAGTCAGTCTCTCTCATTAGGAAGCTTCCACAAGCCTCTTATCCTTATCCATCAGAGGGCAGACAGAATGAAAACCACAGTCACAGAAAACTCACCAATCTGATCATATGGACCACAGCCTTGTCTAACTCATTGAAACTATGAGCCATGCCATGTAGGGCCACCCAAGATGGACGGGTAATGGTGGGGAGTTCTGACAAAATGTGGTCCACTGGAGAATGGAATGGCAAACCACTTCAGAATTCTTTCTTTGAGAACCCCATGAACAGTATGAAAAGGCAAAAAGATAGGACACTGAAAGATGAACTCGCCAGGTTGGTAGGTGCCCAATATGCTACTGGAGATCAGCAGAGAAATAACTCCAGAAAGAATGAAGAGATGCAGCAACACAAAAACAACACCCAGTTGTGGATGTGCTATATAGAGCAATATTGCATAGGAACCTGGATTGTTAGGTCCATGAATCAAGGCAAATTGGAGGTGGTCAAACATGAGATGACAAGTGTGAACATCGACATTTTGGGAATCAGTGAACTAAAATGAACTAGAATGGGTGAATTTTACTCAGATGACCATTATATCTACTACTGTGGCAAAACTCCCTTAGAAGAAATGGAATAACCATCATAGTCAACAAAACAGTCTGAAATGCAGTATTTGGATGCAATCTCAAAAACGACAGAATGATCTCTATTTGTTTCCAAGGCAAACCATTCCATATCACACTAAGCCAAGTCTATGCCCCTACCAGTAATGGTGAAGAAGCTGAAGTTGAATGGTTCTATGAAGACCTACAGACCTTCTAGAACTAAGACCCCAAAAAGGTGTCCTTTTTATTATAGGGGACTGGAATGCAAAGTAGGAAGTCAGGAGCTACCTGGAGTAACAGGAAAATTTGTCCTTGGAGTAAAAAATGAAGCAGGTCAGGGGCTAACAGAGTTTGCCAGGAGAACGCATTGGTCATAGAAAATACCCTCGTCCACCAACACAAGAGAAGATTCTACACATGGACATCACCAGATGGTCGAAACCGAAATCAGATTGACTATATTCTTTGCAGCCAAAGATGGAGAAGCTCGATACAGTCAGCAAAAACAAGACCAGGAGCTGACTGTGGCTCAGATCATGAACTGCTTATTGCCAAATTCCGACTTAAAAGGAAGAAAGTAGGGAAAACCACTAGACCATTCAGGTGTGACCTAAATCAAATCCCTTACGATTATACAGTTGGAAGTGAGAAATAGATTCAAGGGATGAGATCTGATAGACAGAGTGCGTGAAGAACTGCGGACAGAGGTTTGTGACACAGTATAAGAGGCAGTGATCAAGACCATCCCCAAGAAAAGGAAAAGCAAAAGGGCAAATGGTTATCTGAAGAGGCCTTACAAATAGCTGAGAAAAGAAGAGAAGCAAAAGGCAAAGGAGAAAAGGTAAGATATACCCATTTGAGTACAGAGTTTCAAAGAATAGCAAGGAGGGATAAGAAAGCCTTCCTCAGTGATCAGTGCAAAGAAATAGAGGAAAATAATAGAATGGGAGAGACTACAGATCTCTTCAAGAAAATTAGAGATACCAAGGGAATATTTCATGCAAAGATGGGCTCAATAAATGACAGAAATGGTATGGACCTAACAGAAGCAGAAGATATTAAGAAGAGGTGGCAAGAATACACAGAAGAACTATACAAAAGATCTTAATGACCCAGATAACCATGATAGTGTGATCACTCACCTACAGCCAGATATCCTGGAACATGAAGTCAAGTGGGCCTTAGGAAGCATCACTACAAACAAAGCTAGTAGAGGTGATGGAATTCCAGTTGAGCTCTTTCAAATCCTAAAAGATGATGCTGTGAAATTGCTGCAAATTTGGAAAACTCAGCAGTGGCCACAAGACTGAAAAGGTCAGTTTTCATTCCAATTCCAAAGAAAAGGAATGCTAAAGAATGCTCAAACTACCACACAATTGCACTCATCTCACACACTAGTAAAGTAATGCTTAAAATTATCCAAGCCATACTTCAACAGTACATGAACCGTGAAATTCCAGGTGTTCAGCTGGTTTAGAAAAGTCAGAGGAACCAGAGATCAAATTGCCAACATCCGTTGGATCATCGAAAAAGCAACAGAGTTCCAGAAATACCTCTACTTCTGCTTTATACACTACACTAAAGTCTTTGACTGTGTGAATCACAACAAACTGTGGAAAAGTCTTAAAGAGTTGGGAATACCAGACCACCTGACCTGCCTCCTGAGAAATCTGTATGCAGGTCAAGAAGCAACAGTTAGAACTGGACATGGAACAATAGACTGGTTGTAAATCTGGAAAGGAGTATGTCAGGGCTGTATATTGTCACCCTGCTTATTTAACTTATATGCAGAGTACATCATGAGAAATCTGGGCAGGATGAAGCACAATTTGGAATCAAGATTGCCAGGAGAAATATCAATAACCTCAGATATTCAGATGATACCACCTTTATGGCAGAAAGTGAAGAAGAACTAAAGAGCCTCTTAATGAAATTGAAAAAGTAGAGTGAAAAAGTTGGGTTAAAACTCAACATTCAGAAAACCAAGATCATGGTATCTGGTCCCATTACTCCATGGCAAATAGATGGGAAAACAGTGGAAACAGTGACAGACTTTATTTTGGGGGGCTTCAAAATCACTGCAGATGGCGAGTGTGGCCATGAAATTAAAAGATGCTTGCCCCTTGGAAGAAAAGCCATGATCAACCTAGACAACATATTAAAAAGCAGAGACATTACTTTGCCGACAAAGGTCCCTCTAGTCAAAGTTACAGTTTTTCCAGTAGTCATGTACAGATGTGAGAGTTTAACTTTAAAGTAAGCTGAGTGCTGAAGATTTTATGTTTTTTAGCTGTGGTGTTGGAGAAGACTCTTGAGAATCTCTTGGACTGCAGGGAGATCCAACCAGTCCATCCTAAAGGAAATCAGTCCTGAATATTCATTGGAAGGACTGATGTTGAAACTGAAACTCTAATACTTTGGACACCTGATGCAAAGAGCTGACTCATTGGAAAAGACCCTGATGCTGGGAAAGATTGAGGGCAGGAGGAGAAGGGGACGACAGAGAATGAGATGGTTGGATGGCATCACTGACTCGATGGACATGAGTTTGGGTAAACTCCGGGAGCTGGTGATGGACAAGGAAACCAAGCATCCTGCAGTCCATGGAGTCACAAAGAGTCAGACATGACTTAGTGACTGAACGATACCATAGATACTCTGGTCTATGCTGAGTTTACTATAATTATACTATAATTCACTATACTATGATTTCTCTCTCTTTTTTTTTCTATTCTATATTATTAAGGAAATGAGCCTAATTCAGAGATGGAGTCTCTCTTGGTATTTTTTTTAAAACTAAAGAACCAATTATTTAGATTATTAATTAAAATGCATTTCCTCTGTGGAATAATTATATAACTCCACAGCTTATGGCATAGAAAAATAAAATAATCTCCAGTGCATAGACTTGCATACTGAACAGTGTCTGCATACTGCTCTACGTTAATAGTAAGTTCTCACTAATGTTAATTAAAATTATGAGGCAAAGATTCTAAATCACTCAAAGAACATAACGTTTAATTCATGTTACTGATATCCTTGGTCTAAATATTGGCTGTTCTTTTAGGTTCGCTCTCTTCAATCTTTTATTTAGACTCCATTTTACTGGTAAATTATTTCTGGAAATTACTCAGGTTTTAACTGTTGTATTATGGAAATAACTCAAAGACTATGGAAATGCACTTTTATGAAATCTGCAGAGATTTGCTATTTTCCTTCATGAAAATACTGCCAATTTTTTAGTGACTTGCTCCCACCACAGTCACACTAGTCCAAACCCATAGTAATCTATATAACAAAGGAATTGCTGAGGTTTATTTAATTTGTTGAATTTGATAACAATAGTTTTAGACCTTTAATGTATATAATTTTTAAGCTATAAAGTATTATCATTAGACTTTGTATCAGTTCAAATTATATGCAAATATGTGAATTGCTTGGAAAATTCTATGTTGATTTGCTTTTTAAATTTTTTTTTAATTTATTTTTGGCTGAGCTGGGTCTTTGTTGCTGCCTGTACTTTCTCTTGTTGCAGAGAGGCAGCTT
Source organism: Okapia johnstoni (assembly GCA_024291935.2). Classification (NCBI taxonomy): domain Eukaryota; kingdom Metazoa; phylum Chordata; class Mammalia; order Artiodactyla; family Giraffidae; genus Okapia; species Okapia johnstoni. The sequence goes on from CM044324.1 coordinate 13,425,396, forward strand.
CTCACTGTGTTGGCCTCTTGTTTCCAAGCACAGGCTCTATAGAATATGGACTCAGTATCTGTGGCACACAGACTTAGTTGTTCCATGTTATGTGGGATCTTCCCCAGACCAAGGATCAAACCTGTGTCCCTTGCATTAGCAGGCAAATTCTTAATCATTCGACCACCATCTATTTGCTTTTCTAAGTCACCTTTAGATGATACCATTATGCCTTCAATTATTATAACTAGCATTTATAAAGCACAAATTGTTCATTGAGTGCTGTAATTAGGCCCAAAAAACACAGCAAAAAATTCTGTGTCAAAAGAGCTTGGAGTCTGTAAGGACAGACAGATGTGTAAACAGCTCTTATACAAGGTGGTAAGCATTTAATATAGAAATAAAAGTGCTCTTAGGCAGCATGAAATAGGTAGTGTCCAACCTGAGGCTTGGATGGCAAAGAGAAGGTGAGACCAGAGTAGAGAAAAAAGTTGTTTTCCTTGGGTCTTAAGATTGAACAGGCCACCAGGACCAAAAGAGTGAATGATCAGTACAGGTAAAGGAAGAAATATTTACGAGGACATGGCAAAACACAGAACAAATGTTGTCTTGGTGAAGCCCTCAGTCCTAGGATATTTAGCTGCAGGTGCTTCAGAGAAGAGTTGCACCTAGAAAACTAAGCTGGAACCAAAAATCAAGAGATTTTAATGCCTTGATTGGGAGTTTGAGTTTATGTAATAGACAATGGTCAGCCCTTGATTGCTTAAAAGATATTTTCAAACTGCAGTTTCTATTACTTGCTCAGTCACACAGTTCCAGGTGTGACTGAGAGATGGGGAGTCATCTAAAGTCTATCCTGGGCAACATATTCAAATATTGAACTTATCTAATACTGTGGGATCTATAAAACAACTAAAGGGAGCATTGAAATATAATGAAAGTATTACAAAATGATGTTTGTGATGGTTATTTTGTTTTTCTCCAGTGGGAGAGACTTCTGAGATTTGCCCAGAAGCCACTGATTTTTTGTGCCACAATAAGAAGTGTATTGCATCCCACCTTGTCTGTGACTATAAACCAGACTGCGCTGATGGGTCTGATGAAGCTCACTGTGGTAAGTGTATTTGCCTGTTCTAATGCTGCACAGAGTTTCACTTTACTAGTAGAGTAACTTATTGATGTTGGTGAGTGAGAAGAAATATTCTTTTCATGCACTAGAGTAGACTTAGAATAGCCAAAATATTTTTCCGACTTCTCTCTGCGGATATTTAAATAGAAGCCCTACCATCCATTTTTTCCTCATACTAAAAACTGCTAAAATCTATAGCAAATCGTGTGACAAAAATTTCCCATTATGTCATTGTATAGAACTGTGTGCAGAGTCAGAATTCAAATTGTCAGAAATTGAACTAGCAGTCTACATTTCTTCATCAATTCTCGTTAATGTTTTCATCACCCCCCCATGGCTGATTTTATAGATAAGGCAAAATATGAACACTTTGAATAAATACTAGTTTAATGATTAATTTTATTAATTACATTGCACTGGAAAAAGAATACATGAGCCACATTTTTTTAAATTCAAACTTTAATTCAAATGATTTTTAAAGTCATGTATAAAGCCAAGTATGTGATTTTAAAACATGAGCACATGCTTAAAGCCAAAGAATTTTTTTCATATATCTTACTCATGAGAATTCATATGGAATCCTAATACCACACAGGCTGCCTGTTGCAATTAGCATTTGCTGCGTAACGAAGTACCCTAAGAGTTAGTAGTCCAAACAAGTTTCATTTGGCTTGCAATTTTGTGGTTCAGTAACTTAGGAAGGAATCAACGAGGCAGCTTGTCTCAGATCCACATGGCTCAAACTGGGACATCTAGACCGGGAGGAGTACTTCCAAGATGGTGGTATCTCTTATTTATTTGGCACGTGTGTGCTCTTTGGTTTCTCTCTATTGATCAGCATGGAATCAACCTCTATGGCAATTGGTATGGCTTGGACTATCACAGGTTAGTCAGACATCTTTCATGGGATTGGCTTTTACCATCTATTGACTGAAAAAATAAATGTGCAACCTGAAAGTTGAGAATTATGTTTTCTTTGGAGGACTCTGGTGACTCAGATGGTAAAGAATCTGCCTGCAATGCGAGAGACCAGGGTTCTATCCCTGGGTCGGAAAGATACCCTGGAAAAGAGAATGGCAACCCTCTCCAGTATTCTTGATTGGGGAATCCCATGGACAGAGGAGCCTGGCGGGCTGCAGTCCATAGGGCCACACAGAGTCGGACACAACTGGGTGACTAACAGCACCACTACTACTACTATTACTACTAAATACTACTACTGCTGCTACTACTACTTGGAGGACTCAAGCCTATGAGACAGCCTCTCAGATGGCTCTAAGGGACTGTTCCCAAGAGGTCCAGAAAGAGCCAGATTATATAGGAATTTTGCAACAAAGACCAGGTAGTCCAGACATCAAAAGATTACTGTTAATTAAAGAAAACCAGATATCTTAAGGAACTTAGCGCTTTTCTGTGTATGGGAAGAGGCAAGACTGTGGGCTCATTGAAATCATTCTTTTGATATCCATCTCAGCTATCTAGGGTGGCACCCTGGTTTTTCCCCTCCTGAGTCCCCTCAGGGTACACTGTTCTGGTTGCTGCAGTGGCTTGATGGCAGGCATCCTGCTGTTTCTAAGCTGAGTTCCCTCAGGGCTCACCATGGGGGAGGGGGTAGTGGCTGGTAGCTACAACATCCTTTGTTTACTGACAGGGCAGGCAACACTTTTCATTCACACATGTGAATGTTCCAAGAGTAAGCATTCCAAGAGCCTGTGGAAAAATAGCAAGAGTATTTATTATTTCACCTTAGAAGTTTCAGAACGTCCCTCCTGACTCTTCCTAATGGTCATGCAGGTAACAAAGTCTAGATTCAAAGGGAGGAAGAGCGTAGACTCCAGTTCTCAATGGGAAAACATCACACATGCTCTGGGAAGGAGTACTACTCAAGCCATGGTTAAGTGCTTTTTATTTTTAGCTCAGTATTGTTTTCAGATGGTACAGTGACAATGCTTCTGCAGTGTTCATTTCTCCTTTTTGCATCCATTATTTTTTTTTTTAACTGTGGTAAAATATATGTGCAAAAAAATGTACTATTCTTGCATTTCAATGTTACGGTTCAGGGGCAGTAAGTATATTTGCATTGTTGTGCAACCAACATCACCACCTATAATCAGAATGTTTTTTATCTTGAAAAACTAAAACTCTATGCCAGTTAACAATAGCCCTTCCTTTTCCCTAACTCTCAGCCCCCAACCACCACCCTTCTAATTATTCTCTATTCATTTGATGACTCTAGGTACCTCATATAAGTGGAATCACAGTATTTGTCCTTGTGTGACTGGCTTATGTTAGTTAGCATATTATTGTCAACATTCACCCCATCTTTTCATTTTAAATCAAGCCTAAAAAAGTGTAAATGGTTGGTGCTTTTTAAAACTGTACTACTAATACTACAATATATAATCTTAATTTTATAAAATATTGTTTCCTCTATAATGTATATTTTATCCAATGAAATTTATAATATACTAACTAATACTTCCTAGTGTCATTTTTAGCTTCTTTTACATGAACTATATATATATATATATGTTTTACATGAACTGTAAGGAATTGATTTCAAGGGAGTTCTTAAAGCAGTGCTCTGAAGCATTTTGAAATCACCATTTTCCCCACAAGACATGACAAGTAGAACATTTAATAATCACCAGTAAAAACATTAAAAACTTGGCAAAGTTTAAGAAGGTTCTAAAGGAAAAATAATAAGAATATGGTGACATTGATATACATATCCAGTGGGACAAGAGGGACAGCTGTTACAGGCACTTAGAAAACTTATTACAGATAGTAAATTATCTTTCATGTAAAAATTTACATATATTGAAAATGTTGATATTAAAATTAAACTCTTCCATTTATTCCTGTTCCTAAATTGGACTAGGAACCACCTTCTAAACACTGGGTATATGAAAATGAATAAGACATTTTGTTAGGTTTCAGAAATTTACTTTCTACCGTGGAAAAGCAATTAGAGGGGAAAATATATTAAAATATGAAGTTCTTTGCTTTTTAAAAATGTTTGTAAATGGAAAGATCCCTGGTTATTTTTTTTAAATGTAACAGGTGCCGTCAGGAATAAAGTTACCACCAGTTATTTGGGGAGTATGTATGAAGAATAACGTGTATGCGTGTGTTCATCTGTAGATGAAATATAAAAATAGACTTTAAAACATTAGAAAGAGTTTCAAGTCCTTTGGTTTTTCAGGTGTGAATGCTGCCTATGCTCTTTTTGTTTCATTCATTTTTCTCCTCAGAGTACCTTACATGGTTTTTATTTTTCCCACAGCTATTTGAGGTACTGATGTAAAACACACAAAGGCAGTTTTGATTTTCAGAAATTGAAATCCATTACACACCCATGTCTGTTATTGTTACCCATAACTTTGATGGACAACAGCAGGAAATATTTGAATTCATTAAACTAAAAGTAATTATGTTGAGAAGTGAATAGTCACTTTTCTTAAAACATCTTGATAGATTTTGTTCATATCCAAAAGGAACATTGCAAAGCACACAAGGGTATTCAGGTGACTTTATTGATTTTGCAAAGGCTTCCCTGTGGCTCACATGGTAAAGAATCTGCCTGCAACGCAGGAGACCCGAGTTTGATACCTAGGTTGGGAAGATCCCCTGGAAAAGGAAATGGCTACCTACTCCAGTATTCTTGCCTGGAGAATTCCTTGGACAGATGAACCTGGTGTGCTACAGTCCATGGGGTCACAAAAGTTCAGACACGACTGAGCAACTAACACTTACTGATGCTTCAGATTGAGTCCCTCAATATTTTATATTGATGGTTTTTTGGATATAGTAGAGACATCAGCACTGGATTCCTGCAGGCAGAGTATCTACTGTGGATAATGGAACATTTTCAAAGTGACCTTTGAAGAAATAAGGAAAGAACTGACCTTTGAGATTATTAAACTGAAGTCTTCATTTTTACTTTGAGCATCATTTCTTGGGCAATTATTTAAATTCTTAGAGACTCACTTTCCTTATCTATACAGTAGATATAATAACATACAGAGCGCTTTGAGAATTAAATGAAATAATGCAAAGGATATATTTGTTCAGTCTTTGAGGATTAATGTTAGCTTCTTCCATGCTGTTGTTTTTATATTCTCTTGAAATTTGTCAGTCATCGTGAATACCTTATTTACATGTCCTTTATACTCATCAGATTATAAATGCAGCTATTCCTCATGACTAAATTTTGACTGTATGTTATGAGAAAAGATAAAATTTTCTTTTGCATCTCTACCTCTTGTTGCAAAAATGCATAGCTGATAGGAAAGGAGATCAATTCTTTTTAAAAGAAGCAGTTACATTAGAAAAGATGCCCTTTTCTTTTCGCGGAAGGAAGTTATTACCTGAAACATGTATTAAGAGTGCCTCATATTCTAGGCTCCTGGAGAAGGCAATGGCACCCCACTCCAGTACTCTTGCCTGGAGAATCCCAGGGACGGTGGAGCCTGGTGGGCTGCCGTCTATGGGGTCGCACAGAGTCGGACACGACTGAAGCGACTTAGCAGCAGCAGCAGCAGCAGCATATTCTAGGCTAGGGAAGCAGAGAATGGGGCGGCTACTTTCTCTCCTGTCTTTTACGGTGATGAGCATCATTATCAACAGTCTTTCTCACTGTACCCAGATTCTCCAAAATTCTTTTGAACACAACTTTCCAAGAAGCCATGTCACAATGAGGAGAAACTGTTTAATAGTCCTATGTTATATATTGTTGTGTTAGTCACTCTAGTTGTGTCCAATTCTTTGTGACCCCATGGACTGTAGCCCACCAGGCTCCTCTGTCCATGAAATTATCCAGGCAAGAATACTGGAGTGAGTTTCCACGGCCTTCTTCAGGGGATCTACCCAATCCAGGGATAGAACCTGATTCTCCCGCCTTGCAAGCAGACTCTTAACCAACTCAACCACCAGGGAAGCCCATGTTATATATTATGGTATTGCAAAATAATGTGGCTATGTGGATGTGATAATTAAAAAGAATTAATGATGGAGCCATCTCTTTAATATAAGTGAGCTGATTAATGTTTGTACTGACCATACAACCATATGGCTGAATATTGTACCAATGGAAAAATGCCAGTTGTTAAAGAGTATTAGTAATGCATTCAAGGAATCATGATAAAGTTCACAATTTGGAAATTATTTTTCTAAAGCCGTAGCCATTTCAAAAATATTTATATGTATTAATCATCAATAAATATTACAAATTGTTCATATTATCTATCATTCAATAATTAGTATGGAATCATTATGGCTTATGTAATGAATACCTGATCACATGGAAATGTTTATAGTAATTCAGTGGTTGTTGTTGTCCAGTCACTAAGTTGAGTTCGACTCTGCAACCCCATGGACTGTAGCACACCAGGTTGTGGTGGTAAACAACAATTAGGGTGACAATGCAAAATCAAGAAGTAATAAGTTGCTAAATAAATAATAACAACTATAATTACTGTTGTAAAACACGCACACACACACACACCCTGAGAACTGACATGATCTGGAAAGAGAAAGATAGGACCTACGTTGGACTTTCAAGGAAGAGTATTATTTGCTAGATGGAATGGAGCAGAGAAGGTAAATTAATACACTTGTAGAGAAATTTGAACCTTGACAGGTTTAGACTGCAGAGTAATCCCTGCTACTTGCCTATCCATGTTTTTGTTAAAAAACAGAATTCCAGTTTTACCTGGGGCAGCATTATAACCAGCCACAGATACTATCTTCTCCAGCTTCTTTGTAGCCACTAGAGGCCCGTGAGATATACATGGGAACTGGGGGAAAGTATCACTTTCAAAAAGAAAAAGCAACTGAATGGGCAAAGAGATTTTCTCTTCTTTCCTTTGCCATGAATATTTGTGACTCTGGGAAGTACAGCATCATCTTGCAACCATGAATGAACATGAGGACAAGATGACAGTAAGGAAGGATGGAAAATGTGTGCTTCACAGTGTGGTTCACACTGCACATTAGAACTACAACCCTAGTGCTCCAATACTTTGGCCACCTGATGCAAAGAGCTGACTCGTTGGAAAAGGCCTTGATCCTGGGAAAGATTGACAACAAAAGGATAAGGGGGCAGCAGAGGATGAGATGGTTACATAGCATCACTGATTCAATGGACATGAGTTTAAGCAAACATTGGGAGATAAGTGAAGGACAGGAGAGCCTGGTGTGCTGCTGTCCATGGGGTCACAAAGAGTCAGACATGACTTAGTGACTGAACAACAACGACAGGATGCCAACCTTATACTGACACCCTCCTGACCTGTTGTTAATTGAGATAAATGAATTCTTGTCTGTTCACGCTATTAGTTGGGTTTTCAGTACTTGAAACTAAATGCATCTCTGATACAGACAATAAGGAAAATGTGTTTTCTCAAATGGAAAGAAGTCCAAAAGCAATTTAGAGTTGGTTAATTTAGTAACTTTTGTCATCAAAAGTATAGAACTATATGCCCAGCATAATTCTTTAAGTTCTGCCTTCTTCAGATAAGGACGGTCTTAAAAAAGTCAGCTCCCCTTACGTATCTTTGCAGTGATATCCTGAGAAAGGGCGAATAGATTTTCTTCCTTTTGATTTATTTTTAAGAATAAAGAGACATTTTCCTAGGTGTCTTTTTCCTAGAAAGTCTCATTGTCAGAAATGTATCCCAAGACTGTCTTAAACCAGTGAAGACAAGGGAAGTTTGAACATTGCATCATGATTGCTTAGATAAACTGTGAGGCACCTCCAGAGCTATGGTAGCAGCTGTTTGACTCTTCAGACACTCTTCATAAAACTTCAGTTCTTTACTCTTAATAAAACTGCAGTTATGTCCTGAACTAGAGAGAAAAGGAAAGACTGACAAGTAGCATCCAATTGCTAGAGAGAATATGCAAAAAAAAAAAAAAAAAGAGAGAGTAGTTTAATATAAAAGTTGAAAAAAATGTCAATTTCATTCAAGAGATAATTTACTGAAAAATTTTGTAGAGACAGTTTGAAGACAAGACAGATTTCAGCCTTAAAAAATTTCATCAACAGAAAGGTTACTGTACTCAGGACTAGAAGTCTTGAGGGCATTTTCAAATAATGTGAACACCTGAATACTTTGAGCAAGAGAAATAACAGAAGAGAAGTCTTAAAGATGATTGATGGAGTTTGAGTTTATGAGGTTGACAGAATGAAGGTTACAGTAAAGAAGGAGGCTTCTTAACTCGGCAGCTTGAACCAATGGAACTAGAACAGAGACTATGGAGCTGCAAAAAAGGAGTGAATTAAACAAGTTCTTGAAGGGAGAATATACAGATGTTGGTAGATTATATACATAAATAAGAATGCAAAATCAAAAGATAACTTCAAAGTTTGAATCTTTGGAAAGAGAAGATTCATGCTATGATATAAATCATTCTCAGAGAAGAACCCATTTGGAAGGATCAATGATGAGTTCATTTTAGAATTGTTGGCTTTGAAATGACAATTGTATATTCCAAGTAGAATATTCAACAAACATTTGTAGAAAAACACCTGCATTTCATTGTGTCTGTGGATTTGTAGATCATTTGCACAAAAGTATGAAAGCCATGGGAAAGAATGAAGTTATAGAGTGAGACTTTTAAAATTTTTGTGATTTTTTTTTTTAACATGAGAGGCACCCTAGCTACCTCTGCAAGGTGAGAAAGGAATTAGAGAATGTGTATTTGAAAGATGTGGAAACTTTGTATAACTTTGAAATAAAGGAAGCCTTGGAATGCTAATAGCAGTGCTTGATAAACAGTTGATTAGCAAGATTAGCCCTAGAAAAGGGAAGAGTAAAAGTGACATAATTTGAGTTAGAGAGGCTGAAATGTAACAGAATGAATCCTGATTGTGTAGATATCTTGAGAGTCAAATATAAAGTTTAATATTAAATAGAGTAGAAGAATTAGGGCAAGGGTGACTACAGAGAATAAAAAAAGGATGTAGAATAATTATTGTTACAGAAATACAGTAGAACCTGTATGTGACTTCATTCTAATAAACACACAATGGCTGTCTTTTCTGTGACCTTGGAAGATTCTGGTTGTTTGCAGTTGGTTAGCTAAACACTTGGAGAAACAAATTCCTCACTTTTATCCATATTGCATAAGTATGATATGGACCTATCTATATCACATAATACTGGCATGTAAACATAAAAAGGATATACAGAGCCCATAAATAAACATGTAAAAACCAATGGATCATAAGTCATGGAGAATGAATGAAAGAAATGTACATAATTAAAAGTGATTCTAGTTTATAGAAATAAAATGCAATCATGCCCGAGAAGTAAAAGGCTGATCTTTTATGAAAATACTCTCAGAGATTCAGAAAGTTTTCTATAAAAATAGTAGAGCTTTGAATACCTAATGTTTGGCATCCATTTTAACAGCAAGTTTTCCTGTGACAATGTGCCTATACATGCTCATAACAGTTTTACGTTAAGAAAAAGTTCGGAATGAGAAACCACCTGGAGAAGAAGTGTTAAAATAATACAGATTTCATCTTTCAAAAAAGAAAAAAAAAGTCAATGACAATCTCATTTGATTCATACTGATTAAACCATCCAATAATTTATTCTGTCTCTGTAACACAGTTTTTACAGTGAATGCTCAAAAATAATAACTGCTATGCAAAAAGAAAATTAAAGAAAAATGAAGGCAGATATCAGAGTGTTATGATGGCACTTTTCACAGATGACTAACTAGTAGACAATCAGTTATTATCTAGTAATTTTTCTCATTGTGAACAACTTAATTTTTTAATGAGTTATCAATCAACACTTTTAGAAGAGAACTTCTTTCATTATTTAGTGACTGGCTCTGAAATGTTTACATGGGTGATGGGTATGGTAGCAGAGAGGGTTAGCATCCTGTACTGTTTATGACTTCTCCAAAGGCAACTTTTCTTTAATTATTGACTTTTCCTCTCTAATGGTCCATGCTGTTCAAGCACTACAGTGGACAGAGGATCTGAATTAATCATCCAGACAACTGGAAATATTGATTTATTTGACCTGAATTATCTGTATTATCATAATGTTATATACATTCTTCATGTATAGATAGTTTTATCTGTCATCTAAAATGTTACTAGTCAATCCGTGTAAATCTTTAACGGCTAAATGACAGTATTCATGCACTTCTAGATTCTGTGATAAAAAAAGCTTCAGTGTACAACTGATATTTCCAATGAATACAAATGCCATGATTCTTTAACTTTTTAAATAATAGAATATGCAAATAATAATTTTAAACCATCACAAATGTAGTGTAATATCAAGTGTGACATACATTTCCAGAACACTCCATTAATATTTTTGTTTCCTTAGGCCAGTATACAGGCACAGCAGGAAGCTGCAATTTTGAAACAACTTCAGGAAACTGGACCACAGCTTGCCATCTTACTCAAGATTCTCAAGATGACTTGGATTGGGTCATTGGCAGTGGAATTCCTACAGAAGCACTGAGTCCAGACCCTGATCACACACCAGGTAAAACTAGGAGAGATAGCCAGGCCAAAGAGTTCACTGGCTGGTAATCTGCTTTAACTATTTGAGTGAACATCAGAGTGCTTTCCTTGTGTCTTTGTGGAGATAGAACTCAGTATCCTTTATGAAAAGAGAGTTAGTTCCTTCTGGTTATCCCCTGAATTATTTAACAGACCTAGGACTGATATTGCTGCTGCCGCTACTACTGCTGCTAAGTCGCTTCAGTAGTGTCTGACTCTGTGCGACCCCGTAGACAGCAGCCCACCAGGCTCCGCTGTCCCTGGGATTATCCAGGCAAGAACACTGGAGTGGGTTGCCATTTCCTTCTCCAATGCATGAAAGGGAAAATGAAAGTGAAGTTGCTCAGTCGTGTCCGACTCTTCACAACCCCATGGACTGCAGCCTACCAGGCTCCTCTGTCCATGGGATTTTCCAGGCAAGAGTACCGGAGTGGGATGCCATCGCCTTCTCCGCGTATTTTAAAAAACTCAGATTTCATTTATGGTACCCTAAAGTCCCAGGGCTTCTCTGGTGGCTCAATGGTAAAGAATCCACCTGCCAATGCTGAAGATGTGGATTCAATCCCTGGGTTTTGAAGATCCCCTGGAGAAGGAAATTTCAACCCACTCCAGTATTCTTGCCTAGGAAATCCCATGGAGAGTGGAGCCTGGTGGGCTACAATCCATGGCATTGCAAAAAGAGTCAGACATGAGTTAGCAACTAAATAACAACAACAAAGATGACCTTAAAATTTCTTAACTGGGGCAGGGACAAGTAGGGATGTTCAGATTAATGCATGCAGTAGACAAAAGAATACAGTTGTCATGCTACCACAGTGATAGGTTGCTGGCCATCAGTTTCATTCTGGACCCTCTGAAGTGCACAGGCAGCGATTTAAAAAGTAAGCGATGATAGAAGGAATGAGCATCAGTGAACCCTGAACAAGTTTTGCTTCCTGCCAGTGGTTTGAGATTAAGGTGATCTGAAATGGTTTTACAAGTAATAGAGTCAGAGCAGAAGAAAACTTGTATTCTTGTTTGCTTTTAACCTGAAATTTTACCTGATGCTTAACACTTTTCTTAGGAGTCAAACTTTCTTAGGAATTAAAAATAACTTTTTTCAGTGATAACTTTTCTTAGGGACAAAACTATTCTTAGGAAAATCTAGCTTTTCTTTGAGGTAAAAAAAAATCATCTTAAATATTGTGATGATTAATTTTAGGTATCATCTTGGAGGGTGTTTTGGGATGAGGTTAACATTTAAATTGGTGAACTTGGAGCAGATTACATGCCATATAGTGGGTGGGCCTCACCCAATCAGTTGAACACCTGAATAGAACAAGAAGACCAGCCTCTCTGAGCAAGAGATAACTCACCAACAGACTGCCTTTGGACTTTCACTGCCCTGTTGGCTTTCTTTCTGCAAATATGGGGCTTGCCAGCCTCCATAATTACGTGAGCCAGTTCCTTTAATAAATGCTTTGCTATGTTTACACATATCCTATTGGCTATGTTTCTCTGGAGAACTCTAATTAATACAACATTCCCCAAAATAATTGAAGCATAGGCTCAATGAAAACAAGATTACATGGAATTAAAATAATTTTTCATAGAAAAGGTATTCAAGATTGGCTCAGCCATTTTATGTCCAATAAATGAGAAGAGTATTTTTATTATTTATATATTCCAGGCAGATTGAAAATATCATGATTTCACTTACAGCTTGGATGTGCATTTTTGTTTAAAGCTGTTTCCTAATTCAGCTTCAGGTTGAATATTTCTATTCCTTTTGACTTGTCAAGTTGTATTTCCTCTGCCTTTCATCAAGTTTTTATTTCCTTAAAAAACAGATGAGATTAGTATATACCAGGTGATAGGTTAATGGAACAGGATAGAGAGTTAAGGCACTTGGGTAAATAATTAGAAGAGTTCAGTATATAACAAACGTTAATTCACTGGGAAAAAGATGTATTATTTAGTGTGATGCTGACATTGCTAGTTATCCACCTGGAAGGAAATTAAATGAAATTCTAGTTTTTCTTCTGGATATTTCATATACAACCATATATTCTAAATGGATTAATGATATAAATATAACAAATTAAAATAATAAAACTCTTGCAAGAAAACATAGGGTAAGCTATGTGCAATTTAAAGAAGTATCTACCTTCCAAAAGCTACAATAAATAAATAAACCACACGTATTTAATGATATAACTATGGTCTAAAAATTTCATAAACAAAATCAACAGGCATATAATAGATTTGAAAATTCTTTTCTTTACATATTGCAAGTACATAGGTAGGTAACTCTTATAGACTTATTAGAAATGGCAGTTTTACCAACCAGGGAGGCTTTACATAACCAATTCACAGATGAGAAAATTCAAATAATCAACAAATGTATTAAATGATGCTCAAGTTTGCAACTCATCAGAAAAATGCAAATTAATAAGATGGGACGGGATTTTCAGAAGCCACTCACAGATGACTGAGTGATGGAATTGGGGAAAGAGGGAAAAGACCCTCATTCATGGTTGTGGGAAATTTTCCATTTTGGGAAACTTTCTGTCCATACAGATATACAAAGACATTATGTAAGCATATGTTTGTAAGGATATTTACTTCAACATTGTTTAAGGTTGAAAAAATGGGAAGTAACATAAACATGGGCCTTCTCTCGTGGCTCAGATGGTAAAAAATCTGCATGCAATGCAAGAGACCAGCATTCTATCCCTGGGTCAGGAAGATCCTCTGGAGAATGGAATGGCTACGCATTCCAGTATTCTTGCCTGGAGAATTCCATGGATTGAGGAGCCTGGCGGGCTACAGTCCATGGGATCACAAAGAGTCAAATACGAGTGACTTTCACTTTCAACATGAGTATGCATCATTCATACAATCATTTAATCATTCATTTTTTCCTTTATTTATCCATTTATTAAATACCAAGCACCATTCTAGGACCTGGGGAAACATTAAGTGGATGAAACAGACAAAAATCATCACCACAGTGGAGTTTGCATTCTAGAAGGGGGAAACAATAATAAATAAACATGTAACTAAAAATGTTATATGGTCAGTTAAAGAAAGAATAGAGGAAGTAGGTTCCCGAAGGCTAGTGGATGGATTGGGGGAGGGTTATAATTTAAATAAGCTGGTCAAAATAGGCTGCATTGAGAAAATGCCATTTGAAAAGTGACTTGACAGAAGTGAGAGAGTGATACAGGTAGGGAACCTAAGGAGAGGGTGTTCTGGCCTGAGGAACAGACAGTGCCAAACACCCTGAGGTCAGAGTATGCCTGGTGGGTGTTTTGGTAATCTAATTAATTGCTATGGAGCTTCCCTGTACACTCTGTGATGTTTGGCACTATCCCTGGCCTCTACCCAGCTAATACCAGCATCACTCCTCTCTCCAGTGTTGAAAGCTCAAAATATCTTTAGAAATTGACAACTACCACCAAGGGGCCAAAATTGCCCCTTGTCAAGAATCTAGAGGAATAGCCAAGGTAATTGTTTCAATCCACAGTGCACAATATCACGCAGCCACTAAAAAGAGTGTAGTGCCATACACTTGACTTGTAAGGATTTCCAAAAGATATTCTTAAAGGAGTGAGATAACATGCAAAATGATTATATGATGTGATCTGATATTTCTAAAACGACAATGACTGACCCCTTCTTATCTGTGCATACATTTAACTCCAAATGTAAATATTTGTAGAATAACAATGTGAACATGGAAAAGAGGATGAGAAAGGATATACATTCATTATTAACATGAATTATGTAGATAGGTGATAGAGTTGGAGTAGAGGAGAGGGGGAATAAATGCAAAAATAAAAGAATAATTGAAACCAGGAATGACACCTCAAAAGAAATGCTAGCATACATGATGGCAGCACAATTATGTGTTTGTGGATAATGTGGTGGATATTTTTAAGTTTTACTCCTTAAAAAAACCTGAACTATTGCATTTCACTCTTAATATTTATTTTTTCTTCAAGAATTCTCTTCTTGAATTTTACATTACTGAAAATACATTTTTTATAAAACATTTTAAATAAGCAGAAAAAAGAAAACTCTAGTCATTCCAGTAGAGTAGTATAACTACTTTTAAGCTTCATATCTGTGTATCCTGCCATTCTTTCTTAATGTACATATTGGCCAATAAAAATAAAGTTTCTACTTGATTCAGTAATTAAAAAAATATAGTGTGAACAAGTTTATCTTATGCAGTACATTTAGTAAAATAATTGTAATTATATCATAGTATTCTACTTGTGGATATATCATGATTTATAAAGTTATCTAAAGGTAAATTCTTAAATTATTTCCTAACATTTTCAGTATAATAAACGTCACAACAGTCAATATGCATTTAGATGGAACTTTTTTCTTTTAACCTTTTCTGATAGTCTCTGAGGATAAATATTAGTTTCTCCTCCTTGAGACATTATGAGAAATAAACTGATATTTATTTGCTACTAAGATCTAGAAGGGACTTCCCTGGTGGCTCAGACGGTAAAGCGTCTGCCTACAATGTGGGAGAGCTGGGTTCGATCCCTGCGTTGGGAAGATCCCCTGGAGAAGGAAATGGCAACCCAATCCAGTACTCTTGCCTAGAAAATCCCATGATGGAGGATCCTGGTAGGCTACAGTTCATTTGGTCACAAAGAGTCAGACACGACAGCGACTTCACACAAGATCCAGAGAGTAACATTTAGGTAACTAATGCCCATGAGTTCTTTAGGTAACATCTGTAGCAGTCTTTCCTCATCTTAAGACAGTATTTGAAAACTACCGAGCATGTCTGCTTGTATAATATTACTAGTGGGACAAATTATTGTAGGCTCAGTTTAGGGAAAATGTAAAAGTATAATGGGCTACCCTGGTGGCTGAGTAATAAAGAACCCACCTGCCAGTGCAGGAGATGAAGTGTGATCCCTGGTTTGGGAAGATCCCTTGGAGTAGGAAATGGCCACCCAGCCCAGTATTCTTGCCTGGGAAATCCCACAAACAGAAGAGCCTGGTGGGCTACAATCCATGGGATTGCAAATGAGTCAAAGACCACTTAGCAACTAAACAACAAGAAATATAGTTAACATATAATAATATATAATACAATATAGTATAACCAGTTCAGTTGCTCAGTTGTGTCCAACTCTTTGTGACCCCATGGACTGCAGCATGCCAGACTTCCTTGTCCATCACCGACTCCCAGAGCTTGCTCAAATTCATGTCCATCGAGTCGGTGATGCCATTCAACCATCTCATCCTCTGTTGTCCCCTTTTCCTTCTGCCTTCAATCTTTCCCAGCATCAGGGTCTTTTCCAATGAGTCAGTTCTTTGCATCAGGTGGCTAAATTATTGGAGTTTCAGCTTCAGCATAAGTCCTTCCAATGAATATTCAGGACTGATTTCCTTTAGGAAATATAATACAATATAATAGTTTAGAGAAAAAGAAGTATAATCGATGGACATGAGAAAGCTTCCATGCATTATCCCAAAAGACAAACATGAGTGATCTATTGATCCTTTTCAATGTAACATTTAAAGAATATTAATGGTTATGTTTATTTTCTTTTTTTTTTAAACTTTTATAGCTAGTGTGAGTTCATTAAAGACCACATGAAAAGTCTTCCATCTGGTTCTTTATGCAATATGGTATACAGGTCATGTTGTTCAAAGATAAGGAAAAGTAATCATGCGGATGGAATACTTTATTATCCTCCCTGTTAATCACTGTGCCAGACAGTTTATTTTTACTGAGTCTCTTTTCAAAGCGGCCTGATTATATCACCCAGGCTACACTACTACAGCTCACTCAACTTGTTTAGGCATCACTGAGACAATGGGCTGCTAAATAGATTGTAAGGACATTAATTAATGTTGACCCTCTGGGAAAAACAAAATTCTTTATGAGAAGGCCAACAGACTCAAAGAACCCATGGTCTGTTTCTAAGCATCACAACCTTGCTGTTAATTAAAGCTGCATTTATGGATATTTTCACTTGTTACCAAGATGAAGAATTAGATACATAAGGAGGGCATTCTCAATGTCTATCACAGGCCTATTTATGAGTCTTTTTGGGGCCATCACCAAAGTTGTAGAGAGAAACCGCAAGCATTAATCCACTCCAGTCTGCACATGAATAGTGTTTGGACTGAGTATATATGAGTTTTAATGGCAAGAATGACATTTGCTTGGCATAAATTAACAGAGGCAAAATGCAGAAGGCTGCTGTCTCTTTTCCCTTTCCTCATAACTTTATTTTCTTTTTAATGTTATAATAAATTAACTCTCTCTACAATTAGACTATAAACTCTGGTAGGGTATACCAAAGTCACATCTTTTGCTCTTCTTATATTCTCTCCAGAATTTATAATTGAATAAACCTTAATGCGTATTTGTGTAGGCCTCACATGACCTAGATCTATGTTCGTCTGTATTTATCACAAATGTTTTGGATTAAAGAATGCAGTGTAGTTTTCCTGAGTGCCTTCTAAATACCACACACAATGTGTTGGAAACCGAATTAAGTGAATGTTTGGAAGGTAACTGAATTGGAGTGTGTTTCCTTATATGACCCACGTGCTTACTGTCGTGCAATTCTCTACTCACAGCCCAAGGTCAAAAAGTAAAGCTGCAAACAATCTTAGTGATACTAACACTCTAATGCATATGTTAGTAGTTTAAAGCTTTAAGTGTTCAACAAACAGAACTTACTTGATACTTAGTTGACAGAGCCCTGCAGGCTTGCTGGTGATAGCTATATTTCCTGTTGGGCAGACAGGACAATTACTATTATTATTCCTGCATCAGAGATGAAGAACAAGAGGAGCTGAAGGTCTTCTCTGAGCCTGTGTACTGAGCACCCACGTCAGAACAGAACCCCTGGTGTTTGGAGCTTCATCCAAGCTGTTTCCTTCACTGTCTTGCTTTATACTTAGGTACAGCTCTGCCTGAGTCTTCTTAATATCCTTATTTGGGGCCACTTAACCTTTTCTTTCTTATGAGTTATGTCGCTGTCTCACTGTGGTCTCTGATAGACCAGGGAGGGTTGAGGCTTGGTCAGGGAAATGGTGTGTTATATACAAAAGCCAGCCCTCGCTCACATGTTTATCAGACCACTCACTTCGATCTTATCCACACACACTCATGCACACCTACACACACATGCAGAAAGAGATAATAACTGAACTTTTCATACATTTTAGAAAATTCCCATCTTTGGACCAGAAATGTTTGAGGCATTCCAGAAGGGAATAAAAAAGCAGATGGGATAAGAATGAGTGAAGTGAAAATAACAGAAATCTCAACCCAGGAGAACATGTTCCATGTAGATTTTCCCAAGGAAACTACACAGATATTCTCAGATTAAGGTCAGAAGTGCTGTCCTGGACAGAATGGTGTCCCCCCCTCAAAATTTGGATGTTGAAGCCTTAACTCCCAATGTGACTGCATTAGAGACAAGGCCTTTCAAGAGGTTGTAAGGTTAAGTGATGTCATGAATTGGGGGACCTTCATCCAAAGAACTTATGTCCTTATAGTAAGAGGAAGACACACCAGGAGGCACCTCCACAGGGGAAAAGCCCTGCGAGGTTTCACAGTGGAGGGAGCTGTCTTCAGGCCAAGGAGAGAGGCCTCAGGAGAAACCAACCCTGCCAGGACCTCGATTTTGGACTTCGAGACTCTAGAATAGTAAGGAGATAACTTTCTGTGGTTGAAGCACACAGTTTGTTATCACAGCCTGAGCTGACTAATATAAATACCAGGAAAGGTTGTGAAGAATTCTTCAAAGTCCCTGAGAAACAGTGCACAGAACACCTGGTTGAATTGGAACTTGGCACCACCTTTTGTATTTACTTCCCAGGACCATGGTTTCCAAACACAACTGCTCACAAGAGTAGCTTTTTCTCACAAAATGAAATCAGTGAAATGTCATCTAAGGAAAGCCAGGCATCTGCCTGCAGAATGATTATCATGATTTAATTACATCCTGAAAAAGAAGCAAAGTTATATTGGGGATTATACAGGATCCACACCATAGGTTTGCGGGGGGAAGTAAAGAAAGATAACTCTGTCTAGGAATAAAAGAAAATCGAACAGGCAATCTGCCTGTCTGCCAACCCTCCACCTCACAACCAAGGACGATGGTTCTCAAACTTGGTTTTATTAGAATCACCTGGAGAGTTTAAACAAAATATTAATACCTGGATCCACCCACAAAGATTCTGACAAAATCAATCAGTGTCGTGACCTGGGCAGCAAGATTTTTAAGACTTCTCCTTGAGTCTAACGTGTATCCCAGGTTGAGAACTACTGTCCCATCATAGGGACGTCTGTGCATCTTTGTACCCGGCCCACCTGTCCAGCACCTGCTCTTTATTCTTCCAATCAGAGGACAGATCTGTGGGAAAAACAGTTCTGGTTAATGGCAGTGAATATTCTTTCTCAATATCTATATACGGAAGCAATCCAGGCCTTCATTCATACGTTGAAATAGATAGCCAAGCATCACCAAGCATTTAAAGACAACCAATGCCATGAAAGATAATGACGTAAAAAGAGAACAATTACCCTGGAGGAAAGAGATAACTTAGTGTAGTAGACATTTATCATATGTTCTTGCTGTGCTTTAGAAAGGTGTTTGTTTACTACTGAGCCTTGAGAGTTCCATCTCACCCACCTTGTCCTGTGCTTACGATGAAAGCTGCCAATCAGATGCACATGACTTTGATTTGAAAGCTGACAGCAATTCTCCTCCTCCATTTATAATGGAGTATAATCATTTACTGAAAGAGTTGGAAATGTAGATATTCCCATTTATACATATATGTATACATATATATTTATGCTCCAATAAATATATCCATATTAACATAAATATAAAATGTTTCCTACTGTCTAAATATTTGATTATAATGAAGTATAACTCATCTTTGTGTAATATAGTTATGGAATATGATAGTCCTAATGTAGAAATATATACTGACCTATATTTAACATATAAACGTGTAATTTGATATTCAGGGTTACTTTCAAGTAGTCTAGTGGTAGTGAGGATGTGAGTGTTAATATAGAAGAAATGAGACTGACCATGGGTTGAAACTGTTGAAGTTGGATTTTGCTTAGATGGGTTTTCATTATACTGTTTTTTTATACTTCAATATAAATTTAAAATTTCTCAAAGATGTTTAAAAAATATTTCCCACAATATACGAATGTAACTTAAGTGAAAAAACCCTGGTAATATGATATCTAGCGTGAAATGAGAATCTGATATTCAGAAAGCACCAAAGGAGTTATACACAAGGTAGAAATGAAGACATGAATGCAACAATTGAAATAATCTCTTCATTAGATTTTCAAATGATACTCAAGGCATATGATTTTTTTTTTACTTTATCCAATTTTAAGATTTAATGATGGCTACAGTATTCCAGATAATGTAGCATTAGCAGAGGTATAAATACACAGATCAGTAGAATAACATAAAGAACTCAGTAACAGACCAAAAATTAATATGCCCAACAAATTTTTTTTTTTTTTTACTAAGTTCAGTTCAATAGAGGGAAGATAGTCTTTTCAACTATTCAAATGATTCCAGAACAACTGAACATCCTTAGGCAAAAGGTTAATACAAAAAGTAACTCAACATGTATCAGAGATTTAAGAACCTAGAGCTTGCTGAAGACTTCTTAGACAAAACATGAAAAGCATGAAGAGGGGCCTTCACAATAATGCCATAGATTAACACAACAGAAATGATGTCGTCTACAATGGCCGCACAAAACTAGACACATAGTCGTTTGAAAGGCCCTGAGAAGGGTTCAGAGTGAATACGTGATTATTTTTATATCTTTCTGTACAGTATATTCCTTAACATGAGATAATACTATCACGAGTTGCTTAAAAAATAAAAGGAAGGACTCTCAAAATACCCTGACAAGTGATATTAGTCATTAGTCCGTATACTGGGACTAAGCCAATGGCGACGCTTGTGGAATTCACCAGTACCTGTACCAACACATGCTCATTTCAACCATTAAAATTCTAGTCACTTTACTTGACGGTGAATCTTCACACAATCTTTTGTAAGATTAAAACTGAGGTTCCTTCTCTGAATGTATTGTTATCATTTAGCTTAATTTAGCCGTGTGTTTTGTTTTGTTCTGGCTGCAATTCAACCTCTTAGAAAATCACAGAAGTGTTCCTGAAGCCTCTCTAAGGAGGAGTCAGAGGGAAGAACTGGGATTCATCTGGAAAGGTTGCACAGTTACTGTGTCCTCCTCACCCCAAAGACAAATGAAGAAAAAAATAGATTAAGTATGAGTGTTGGCTGGTTAAAGACACATGACACATTTTGTTTCAAAAATATCAGTCATTTCAGTAAACTGGGCTCATTCACACATACATCTTTTTCTCCTTAAATATGAAAGTGTATCATAAGTCAAGCCTTCATATTTCTCACAAAGACACATGCTGCTCAAGGGTAGAGACAATGCTGTAGAACAAAGGTGTGTGTGTTAGTCGCTCAGTCACGTCCGACTCTTTGTGACCCAATGGACTGTAACCCACCAGGCTCCTCTGTTCATGAAATTCTCCAGGCAAGAATACTGGAGTGGGTTGCCAGTTCCTGCTCCGAGGGTATATGGTTTTTAAATATGTACATATTTTAGCTGATCCTTAATACATTGGAATTTATTATGTATTTTTATACATAATAATGCATAATATTTGCATTATGTATTATTTAATATTATTACATAATGCATAACGTTATGTGTTATGGGAATTTGGGGGGATACTCCAAGGGGAGTGAATTACTAATATACTACTACTACTACTATTCTTTATCACCATGATCACATTAAAGTCTGAGAACAGTGTTAAAGGAAAATGTCTGTAATTTGTGTAATTCTTCAGCCACTACTTTAAAAACGCATGTAACCAGGGACTTCTCTGTGGTCCAGTGGTTAGGGCTTCGCCTTCCAATGCAGGGAGTGCAAGTTCGAACCCTGGTTAGGAAGCTAGGATCCCACATGCCTTGGGGCCAAAGAACCAAAACATAAAACAGAAGCAGTATAGTCACAAATTCAATAAAGACTTTAAAAATGGTCCATATCAAAAAATCTTAAAAGAAATGCATGTGACTGAATGAAAAAGTTTGTACACATGTGTGACAGATAAATAAAATTATATACATTGTGTGTGTGTGTTAGTCACTCAGTCATGTTTGACTTTTTGTGACCCCGTGGACTATAGCACACCAGGCTCCTCTGTCCATGGGATTTTCCAGGCAAGAATACTGGAATGGGTTGCCATGCCCTTCTCCAGGGGATCTTCCTGACCCAGGGATTGATCCCAGGTCTCCCACACTGCGAGCAGATTCTTTACCATCTGAACCATCATACATTGACATGTGAAAAAAAATTTCAATTATTCATTTAGCATATTGCTGTTGAGCCCCCCTCTTTTTTTTTTTTTTTTTTTTTTGTTAGCTGCTGTTGTAGTTCTTTGGAATATATGTTGAATGTATCAAGAAAGGATCTCTGCTGTCATATGGCTGACATTGTAGCAGAGTAGAACAAAATATAAATATCAAGCATTTTAAGTAAAAAGCTTATATGGTGTGTGGGAAGTTAACTGGTAGGAAAAAGAAAGGAAAAGTGGAGCCTTCAAAAAAATATCACCCAGGAGCCAGTGGGGAATAGCATAGGTGTTACAAGGGTGGGGAGGTACTATAAGTTAAAGACATTTTTGTCTGTAGCCACTAGAATGAATCTTCCTGCATTACTGTTTCCATAAAGGATTGTGAATAGATGTTGAATAGTTGTTCTTATCCATTCACAAAAATCCAAACAAAAGGATTTTTTTTTTAACAAACAAAATAAGGATAAATTTCAGAGGGATTTAGAGGAAGAAAACTAACATCTGTTAAATGTTTCCTGAGAATCAGAAACAGTAAGAGAATTGCCTCTGTTATCTCATTTCATCCTTTTAATACAGTGAGATGTAGAAGATACTTAATTCTTTAAAAGGTTGAAAAAAACTTTACTAAGTCACAAGGGTAAATGGACAGGGGGATTGGAATATTGAACTCTCTGACTAAAAGGCTTTCTTTTACAGCCTACACTGTCCAATGTGGTAGCCACCAGCCACATGGAACTATTGAACCCTTGAAATGTGGCTGGTCCAAATGTTAAATACATACTGTTTCAAATATGCCATACAAAAGAAAATAGAATTTAGGAAAATCTCATTAAGAATTGAGAATTTATTGATTATATGTTGCAGTGATAGCATTTGGGAACATTCAGTTAAATAAGCTGTATTACTAAAGATTAACCTATTTCCTTTTACTTTTTAAAATGTGTTGCTAAAAATTCTAAACCTACATACGGGATTCACTGTTTCTGTTGAACAGCTCTGTTCTATATCACCCTGGAGACATAGAGAAGGCTTTCTTGTCTCTCAAGTGAAAAAAAAAAAAAAACACTTGAATTAACTAAAGAAATACTGAAAAATATCCGTCTCTTTGAAGATGGGCAGCCTCTTGTTTTTGAATTCACGTACTTGCCACTAGAAAATGCAAAAATGACCTTACTTAACCCTGGTGGCTCGGACGGTAAAGAATCCACCTGCAATATGGGGGACCTGGGTTCAATCCCTGGGTTGGGAAGATCCCCTGGAGGAGGGAATGGCAACCTACTCCAGTTTTCTTAGCTGGAGAATCCCCAGGAACAGAGGAAACTGCAGGCTACCATCCACAAGATCACAAAGACTCAGACACAACTGAGTGACTAAGCACAGCACAGCACAACTTCGTCTACTTTATGCAAAAGGTACTTTGAAAAAAAAAGAACATATAAAAAGTAAAGTGGGGTGATTATAATCTTATCTGATATGTTATCTTTATAATATTGTGTATATTACATCCTAATACTTAAACCTTAGCATGCAGTTTTCTTACAGTATCAACAGTTTCTATGTCTAAAAATACTGCTTTCTGAATTATCGCCCAACTATTATGGCTCTTCATTCCATAATTTTCAAAGAGTAGAATCAGTTCAGTTCAGTCACTCAGTCGTGTCCGACTCTTTGCGACCCTATGAATTGCAGCACGCCAGGCCTCTCTGTCCATCACCAACTCCCGGAGTCTACCCAAACCCATGTCCATCGAGTTGGTGATGCCATCCAACCATCTCATCCTCTGTCGTCCCCTTCTCCTCCTGCCCCCAATTCCACCTAGCATTAGGGTCTTTTCCAATGAGTCAACCCTTCGCATGAGGTGGCCAAAGTATTGGAGTTTCAGCTTCAACATCAGTCCTTCCAATGAATACCCAGGATTGATCTCTTTTAGGATGGACTGAATGGATCTCCTTGCAGTCCAAGGGACTCTCAAGAGTCTTCTCCAACACCACAGCTCAAAAGCATCAATTCTGCGGCACTCAGCTTTCTTCCCTGTCCAACTTGCACATCCATACATGACCAATGGAAAAACCATAACCTTGACTAGACGGTTTTTTGTTGGCAAAGTAATGTCTCTGCTTTTAAATATGCTATCTAGTTTGGCCATAACCTTCCTTCCAAGGAATAAGCGTCTTTTAATTTCATGGCTGCAGTCACCATCAGCAGTGATTTTGGAGCCCCAAAAATAAAGTCTGACACTATTTCCACTGTTTCCCCATCTATTTGCCATGAAGTGATGGGACCAGATGCCAGGATCTTAGTTTTCTGAACGTTGAGCTTTAAGCCAACTTTTTCACTCTCCTCTTTCACTTTCATCAAGAGGCTCTTTAGTTCTTATTCACTTTATGCCATAAGGGTGGTGTCATCTGCATATCTGAGATTATTGATATTTCTCCTGGCAATCTTGATTCCAGCTTGTGTTTCTTCCAGCCCAGCATTTCTTGTGATGTACCCTGCATATAAGTTAAATAAGCAGGGTGACAATATACAGCCTTAACGTACTCCTTTTCCTATTTCAGTCTTTCTGTATTTCCATATTTTCTTTCATTTGTCTTTTATAAATTTTTCTTTTTCTAATATGTAGTTAAAGTTCAAAGTTGATATTTTATTGATTTTATGAAAGTACAGATTTGGAAAATACCAGTTAGACAATAGTTAATACTGTATGATAATCTGTATGATGACAGGTTGTGTGTTGGTATTTTTTCTCACTTTCTCCTATTTGTATCTCCTTTTGCCCCCTTTACTTCTCTTCTATGATGCCATCAAACACATAGCATCAAGTAAAAGGAGATTTTATCAAGAATAATGATATAGATTATTAGGATAAAATGAGTAATATTAAATAGCATAACATTTTGCTGATTTTCTTGTATCTTTTGGTAACCTTTAATATCATCTCATAAAAGTAATTTTGCTCTGATATTTAATAAATAATGTATTAATTCAGTAACTAAGTAAATACTTTAGAATGAAAGAGTGCTAAATGATCTACATATACCTAGAGTATTTGTACTAAATGATCTACATATACCTAGAGTATATGTACAGATGGAGAGAGGTGTTTTATTGTTAACATTTATTTCTTTTTACTACTAAAACTTGAAAATTGTTGTATATAACTAAGGGCTTCCCTTGTAGCTCAGTCAGTAAAGAATCTGCCTGCAGGGCAGGAGACCTGGGTTCGACCCCTGGGTTGGGAAGATCTCCTGGAGAAGCAAATAGCAACCCACTCCAGTATTCTTGCCTGGAAAATCTCATGGACAGAGGAGCATGGTGGGCTGCAGTCCATGGGGTCACAAAGAGTTGGGTACGACTGAGCGACAAACACTTACTTACTTACTTATATGTAACTAAATAGAACAAGCCTCGTTATCAAAAATTGTGACTGTGTAACTGGTAGTCACTGAATGCCAATCACCAGGTCCCTGGCTTTCTTTTCTAATCCTCATAATATCTTGAGGCTTTTACTGCAGAGGAAATGGATGCACAGAGAGAATAAATAACTTGCCCCCAGCCACACAGAAGACACTTGTTGAATTCAGCATTGAAACTCATATTTCTCTAAAGCAAAAGCCTGCTTGTGTAACCCTCAATCTCTTCAGCTTAACATGACACTCTCAAAGCTTACAAATGTAAAATGTGCTGGTCATATGAGAACACTTAGTAGTTTCTCTTCTAAAACACAAAAATGTTGCAAGATGGCATTTTTATCCATGTCAAAGAGCTCAAAACAAACAAGTATTTTACTCCTATATTTCCTGTTCACTCTAGTTGCCATTTTCTTATCACAGTTCAGTATCATTACTACTTTCTCTTTTTCTCCAGTTACTTGGAGTTACAACCATTCCATTCCGAATATATAACTATGCCAAGGGGTGGGGGTGGGGGGGAGAGGCCGTTTTGACTGATATATCTCAGGATATGTCTTTCAGATTTCATTTTCTCATTGCAAAAAGGCAATGGATGACGTCCTTCATTTGTTTGTTAAGCAGAATTACAATAAAGGCACTTCTCTTCATGACTTACCTTCATGAAGTGAGAAAACAAGGACAGTTTCCTTCATGATGTGAGTGGTTAGGCCAGGGTTGTTTCTGTTCTCCTTATTTCACTCTGAGACAGAAGGTAAACTTGGTGATGTTTAGATAGCAGAAACAAGCTCAGATCATCTACAGCTCCTCGGCATTTCTTCAAAAAGTCTCATGATCCCACGGCGATTTCTATTTTGTTGACAAAAATAATGCTGGTGTCAAACCTGAACCCCTTCCAATCATTCACATGTACCATTTGAATCAATACCCCATGCAATTTATATCACATTTTTCTGCCTCCCGGGATAAACAAAATCTAAATTTCTGTTTTTCTTTTCTTTGTTTTGTCTGTGTTCACTTAAAATACTTCCAAGGATACTTAATAATTGTTTCAAGTAGGACTCAGGATATGCTTTCTCTTTTTGAAATGCCAGGAGGTATCATCTGTGAGAGATGGTGTAAAGTGAAAGGCATGTGAAGGAAGCGGTGCTTTTAGAATCCTGTAGGGTAAGATTAAATCCTGAATAAATACTCTGAAAGTCTTTCAGGTTATTTATCATTTTCCAAGTATCCAAGAATCAAGAATTTCTCTAAAAGGAATTTACTAAATGTTTATTTATTTATGACTTTAGTTCTCAGTGAAATAATGAACCATTCAGCTTATCCCTTTCTATCTTTTCAGAACATTGCCTCTTTGTCTTTAGCTCATTTTGTGTGTGTCCTTAAATTGCCTCTTTATCACGACTTCTTGCCTTTTTAGGCGTCACAATTCTTTCTTACCTTAAAAAACAATGAGTTACCTAACTACAAAATCTTAACTTTGTTTCTCATCTAAGTATTATTGTTTTTAATTATTTTTTATCTCTAATTAACATTTCCCACCCATTGTGGGCCATGTGTGGATATAACAGTTGGACCACGAAGGCTGAGCTATGAAGAATTGATGCTTTTGAACTGTGGTGTTGGAGAAGACTCTTGAGAGTCCCTTGGTCTGCAAGTAGATCAAACCAGTCAATCCTAAAAGAAATCAACGCTGAATATGCATTGAAAGGACTGATGCTGAAGCTGAAACTCCAATACTTTGGCCACTTGATGAGAAGAGGCGACTCATTAGGAAAGACTCTAATGCTGGGCAAAATAGAAAGAAGGAGAAAAAGGGGTCGACAGAGGACAAGATGTTTGGATGGCATCACCGACTAACTGGATATGAGTTTGAGCAAGCTCCGGGAGATGATGAAGGACAGGGAAGCCTGGTGTGCTGCAGTCATGGGGTCACAAAGAGTTGGATAGAACTGAGAAACTGAACAGCAACACATTGTTTGTATCCTCTACTTCAATACACACATCATCTTTAGTTTCCTGCAATCTGTCTTCTATAGTCTCCCCCAAAATATTTTTTCTTGGGACTTCCCTAGTTGTCCAATGTTTAAGACTCTGCCCTTACAATGCAGGGGGTGCAGGTTTGATCCCTGGTTGGGTAACTAAGAGTCCACATGTAGCATTGTGCAGCCAAAATATATATATTTCTTCAATGTATAATTATTGGTCACTGACTCTTGGTCACTGGTCTAAAACTGTAGAGATAATTGTTCATCAAATACATTCCTGACCCTCATGAAGCAAGTATTCTAGCTGTCTTTGAGGACTTCATTAATTTCATAATTATAATGATTCTTCTAATGCTGCATTTGACACTACTGATCAATCCACCTGTTCTCCCCAGATGTCGCTAGTGGGAAAGAACTCACCTGTCAGGAGACTCAAGAGACATGGGTTTGGTCCCTGGGTCAGGAAGATCCCCTGGAGAAGGGCATGGCCACCCACTCCAGTCTTTTTCCTTGGAGAATCTCATGGACAGTAGAGCCTGGTGGGCTACAGTCCGTGGGGTTGCAAAGAGGTGGACCCAACTGAAGTGACTTAGCACTCACTCATGATCAATCCACACCTTCTTAAAGTATTCATCTGTGTTTTCACTATAGTAGATGTGATTTTTCCCCCTAGTGTTATATTTGTATTTTATGCTTTTTCTTTCTCCTTTTAGGACCTATTTGTGCATCTCAACCAAAATTCTGACTTTTACCTTTTTATATCTTTTCCTATACATTTTGCTTGAATTTTTATTCTCTCAGCACTCAAAATTTGCTCAATCCCCCATGCATGTAGCCCTTATTTCCACATCTTTATCCCATATTTTTAGTTGCCAGTATCTTCAACTCCATATTCAAACTCATACTTACCTTCCTTTAGGAAAGAATCTCCTAATCCTGATCTTACTATTTCTGTTATTAAAATTATCATTATTAACACTATTATCATTAGTAACTAATTCTCTCTGAATTTCAATCTGTTACCTCTTCATTCTCAACTTATACGCTTTTCTTTCATTGCATTTCCACCTCTGCCATCTTAGTAACTCCTGGACTGTTGCACATGTCCAGCCAACTCATGTCTGCGCAAGTATTCCCCTAAACCAGGCCACTCTTCACATGGATGCAGGATTAATATTCCTAAATGATGATACCAAATCAGAGGCTCTTCAATACCTTTTAATTTGGTTTGAAGGGCTTCCTATGTTCTTCCCCAAAGTGCAGTTTTGATTTCATCTCTTATTCTACAAACTCTGTGTGCTTGTTCCTCGAATATGCTTTGGGTGTTACAAAAGTCAACATTTGGCCACATCACTGTTTTAGTATGACTCGTAATTTTGTGTTGATGGTGAACATAATGAATTTCTTTGAAAGAATCAAGGTAAACAGCAAGATAGTGTCAGGTTTTTGTTTATCTGGCTAGGTTGTGTTTACTGCTGACTAGAGCTGTGGGTGCCAGAAGGTAAAGTTTCCTCTGGCATCCTGGTTTTGTCTCCCTTTTTGTATTTTGGAGGTCCAAACTTCTTAAATAAGGTCTGAGAGATGACACTCTTTAACTGCAGTTCCCTGTTACTATGTAGGAGCCTTAGTGATGTGATGATGGGATGGAAAGGTGCCAAGTGTCAGGCCAGGGGAATGGAATCATTCTCCAATCTTGTGATTTGATCTCAGCCTACTAGTGAATCTGTGTCCTTTCACTGTAACCTTCATAAGTACTTTTCACTTCTTACCCTACCCTACCCCAGAAACCTTAGGTAAGATAGCAAATCATTAAGAAAGCTAGGTGCACTTTCAGATGGCTACATTTTCCTCTCCTTGTAAGAAGTAGAAGGGATTTTTTTCTAATCTTCACCATGAGAACTTGGTAGGGCTCCTACCAAGTAACATTATAGGGGTACCCCCAAAGACTGGTCCCTTGGATTTCATATCCCTCAAGTTTTCCACACTGAGCCTCCAGCAGTTTGTTAATTGCAATTTATCTTGTGCTTACCTAATACTGCTGCTGCTGTTGTTTAGTAGCTCAGTCATGTCTGACTGACTCTTTTATGACCTCATGGACTGTAGCCCACCAGACTCTTCTTTCCATGGGATTTTGCAGGGAATACTGGAGTGGGTTGCCATTTCATTCTCCAGAGTATCTTCCCCACTCAGAGACTGAACCCACGTCTCCTGCACTGAGCCACCTAGAAAGCCAAAGGCTGACTCCAGTCATAGTTCCTTTTGCCAGGTTTTTGCTTTGCTAAGTTTTACTCTCTATATATGCCCATCAATTTGGGGGAAGCAGTTTTCCCTGTGATCACTCTTCTTGAAGGATCTAAGAAGAGTTTTTGATTTTTGGTTGTTGGGAAGATGAAACCAATGCTTTCCAAGCTCTTTACATGCTGGACTGGAAACCAGAAGTCTTCCCCCACATTTGTTTGTTTCTCTTTTTTTTTAATGATCTTTTCCCACTCCTGTACAACCTCTTTTGCCTATGACGTCTCTGCTATATACTTTGGTGGTGGTGGTGGTGGCTTAGTCACTAAGTCATGTCCAAATCTTGTGACCCCATGGACTGTAGCCTTCCAGGCTCCTCTGTCCATGGGATTCTCCAGGGAAGAAGACTGGAGTGGGTTTCCATTTCCTTCTCCAGGGGATCTTCCCAACCCAGGAATCGATCCCTGGTATCCTCTATTGCAGGCAAATTCTTTATCGACTGAGCTACAAGGGAAGCACTTGTAAATATCCTTTAATATTCTAATATAATGAATCATTGGAAAAGACCCTGATACTAGGAAAGATTGAAGGCAGGAGGAAAAGGGGATGACAGATGTGAGATGATTGGATGGCATCACCAATTTAATGGACCTGAGTTTGACCAGACTCTGAAAGACAATGAAGGACAGGGAAGCCTGGCGTGCTGCAGTCCAAGGGGTCAGAAAGAGTTGGACATGACTGAGTGGCTGAATAACAACATAATGGATCATCTTTTATGGTCTCTTTCTGTATCCACCGATTTTAAGACATCTGTTATCTGTTGAGCTACATAGAAGTTACCATCTATACTAATATTTGGTATTATATGCTCACGTGTAGGGTCTCACTCAGTCTTTACCACAACCCCTTGAGGCTTAAGTACCTACTGTAATTATCTGTTATTGTTTTTGAGTCCTGGAGAATTTTAATAGGCTGCCCAAGGTCACATACCTAATAAGTGGAAAAGTCAGAATTTGAATCAAGACCTCTAGAACCTGCAGGCTTAACTAGTAGACATCCAGCCCAGATTCTGCTCCTTGTTTATTTATTAAAATAATATAATAATACTGTTTTCTATTTTCATAAAGATAAATATTGTTCCATTATTTGCTTCTCATACTCTTTCAGGCAATAGATCAAACAAAATCATATCTTACCATATATCACTTACCTAAAGAAAAGGGTTTATAATTTAATTCATTTCCTTTGTAATCTTAATTTGGCAAATGAAACCATGTTACAGAAATACTATTAAGCCAATACATGTTTCCAAAGGCATTTTGACAAGAAAAAGCACTAAAGACATAATTCAGGGTTCTTCTAATATGAGGATTAAGAAACTCTGGGTCCTTTGAAATTCCTAGACTTATAGGAAGTACCAGCCAGTTCCATTCATATATCATCTTCATGTGATTGAGACATTTTTGCTGCTGAGCAAATTAGAAACTTCAAAAGAAGTTGAATCTATCCTGTGTCAGCATGTCACAACTAGAAGCTTCATTTTTATATCAGAGCACCATATCCTGAGGGGGAAAGAGTACAGCACTCAGTTTGGTAATAGAGAATAGTGCTGAAATGAGACATTCTGCTGGAAAGTGGATTTTTTAAAAATAGGTAGTAATGACTCTCAAGAGAATAACGCCTGAAGAATAAACTGTTGGAAAAGGTGAAAATGAAGACATGTCAAATCTATTCAGTGCATAGCTCTTCAGGAAGTGATGCAGTGGTGATGTCTATCAAATACTATGAGCAGATTTCACTTGACTTGAGAGGCGCCATATCTGTGGTTGCCATTTTGACACCTTTGAGGAAACTTTTGTTCACTCTCTGAGTATGTTTCTAATTCACAGGCTTTAAAACTTGCAGATGCAAATAGCTAGCACCTTGACCATCTGGTGTGGGGAAGGAGTGAAAGTACATGAAGAGATTGAGGGCATTTAAACTGATAGTCCTAAGCACCCTTCTATTTTAGAGTGAAAGACAGGTAGAAATTATAGAGGATATGGAGCCAAACAAAGTAAATCTGACTCTGAGGAAGGGAGAATTTGCTATCTTGAAAGAGAGACATATTGCATTTAAAAAAGAAAAAAAAAAACATTAGCCTATTTTATGAACAAGAAAAAAAAAAGATGAAAATTGCCTACAATTTAAAGCAGGGAGTGAATTCAGAACACTTGAAGTGAGAAATTGTCTTTTATGATTTGACCCTAGTGCAAATGAGTATCATTCTGCTGAGGGCATTGGAGCTTTAAAAATGCAGCTTTCTTTTAAAAGTATTAGCTGTCTATTTTAAAGAGACATGTCAAATATATTACCTTATGGAATAATAACTCAATGAAACAATTTCAAAAACTCAAAATTGTAGGTAATAACATCTACAACACAAATTAGAATCTTTACTCTCTGCAGACATCAAAGTTTAAAAAGAATGTTTATGAAGCATGGTGATGGATTCTGAATATGGCTAGTATATTTTGGCCTCTAATGTCAGGAAACAGTAATGATTTGAACAAAGTACACTTTGATGATGAATTTGCCCTATTTGACACTGAGGCAGTTTTTGAAAACATGTGCGACTCTTTAAAGTTTTTAAGGTAAAGAATTTAACATTAATGAGAAATTTCTGTCCGGTTCTTATTTTAGCTAGTTAAGATGTGAAATATAAAAGCTATGCCCTGAGAATCTTAAGAATTTGTAATCATTAGTGCAGTACAGACAAAAATGAAATGTTAAACTGAAGATGTAGAGAAAATATCAGGAGGTGTAGCATCTGAGGAGAGGTAAAATTCAGATACTATTTAATGAATGCCCGTGTTCTAGAGTATTACATGTAGTAATGTTTTAGATATTACAAACTTAATTGGATCCATTCTGATCTAATATATCAGAGTTAAGTAGCTTTTTAAATGCCCAGTATAAAGTTATGAAATAGTTCAAAATCAAATTAAGGAACAAAACAGTCCCCTTCTGTGGAAATCTGTCCCATGAATGAATGCTTGATCATGCCACACAGTTACATTTAAATAATGCTGGTTTAATGATTTACTGTTAAATTCTAACTATGTTGTGGTAATTAGAACTTTTCAGCTTTATTTTCTGCTTTAACAAGTTCTGAACTTTGTGAAGGAGGCTGGATTGACCTCCCCAAGGATTTTGCCAGATATAAATAGGTAGTTCTCAATGAGGCAACTGAAAGTTTATAAATGTATGAAAGCATGTCTAGTCTGAGCTTGCTAGATAAAGAACAAGTCTATTTCTGAAAGTGTAATTCAATGTAGCATTTTATAATTTTGTGGTAGAGTACCTAGTTCCCAGAGAATTTATACATTTCTATTAATAATTTTAAGAGGCTTAGCAACTTTTCACCTTTATGATTCTCCAGGAAAAAAAAAAACACATAGCATTGCAACAAGTCTATTCCACTTGCAAAGTCAAACTTAGATATGCTTGGGTTCCAGAATTTAAAATCCCCAAAGACCAAATTTACAATGGTGGCTTCTAAATTGCCATGTACAGTTTTGTAATCTTAAATTTTTAAATTAATAAAATTTTACATTTACAGGCACAAATAGATCACACAGGAATAGGCTTTCTGATTTCTGTGTTTGACTGGGGGATCTGGTAAGACAAAAATTGAATATGCAAATCAGAAGAGGCTAAGTGGGGTGTGCTCTGAAAGCTCACCCAGAGTCCCCTAACTAATAATTGGAATTGCTCCCTTTGATATTGAACCTTATGTGACTTTGTTTGTCTTGTACTGAAATAATATATACTGCAGTGGCATGCTGGATTATCATCATCCCCAGTGAATTAGTTGTTTTTTTTTTACACTGAGTTCCATGATATAACCCTAAAATACAAACATCAGATTGTCCTACATTCTTTTCAGTGATGTTATGTCTTTGCTAAACTGCTTTTCAGTAGTTGCTGTAAGAAAAAGTTAAGTCCTGGGAAGATAAATGTGGAATGAGGAGAGAAGGTGATTTTCTTCAATCTGATTTCGAGGTTTGAGAACGTGTGCAGTGCCCAGTGGGATCACACTCAGATAGAACATAATTGTGGCTATTTAAGAATGAAATAAATTTTTTCAGTTGTATATTTTAGTTTTCAAATGCCTGTAATATTGTTAGATACCAATAAATATTAAGTTGTTTGCACTGAAGTACTTAGTAAACAAAATTGAGAAGTAACTTCCCGCTTGAGGTGCCGTGAAAAAAGATATTGAGACACTAAGGATGCTGTAGTCTAACTCACTCTAGGAGCATGTAGGCAAAGACCAAGAATGGAGAACTTGGTTAGAATGAACTCAGGTTTCTGGGCAAGCTTAAAATTTATGTTTAAAACTACATACTATATGATTAAAACTATTCAAGAGAAACATCTGAATTAGTGAAGTTTCAGTATATTTTTGTAGTTAGAGGAATAATTTACTGAAATACAAGATTTTAAATGAGAGTTCCCAACTTTGTAAACAGATTAAATTCATGTCAGTGAACACAAATACTTTTTGCCCCATTGCCCTAAATATTTAATCTTCAGCATCATGTTAACATTAAATCATGGAAAGCAATATATTTGATGTCTGAGTTAAACAAACATCATTTGCTTTCATGAGACCGAAGTTCATCAGTCTCATTATGTATGTCATACTGTTTAAGATCTAAGCTATGAAATAGTTTTATAAAAAGATTGTGTGCTTGTGCTTAGTCACTGAGTTGTGTTTGACTCTGTGCGACCACATGGACTGTAGCTCACCAAGCATCTCTGTCCATGGGGCTTCTTCAGGCAAGAATAGTGGAGTGGGTTGCCATGCCTTCCTCCAGGGGATCTTCCCAAACCAGTGATTGAACCCAAGGTGCCCTGCATTGCAGGTGGATTCTTTACCATCTGAGCCACCAGGGAAGCCCATATTATTGAATTAGGTTTGCTAATATTTTGTTGAGGATATTTGCACCAATGTTCATCAGTGATCTTGGCCTATAATTTTCTTTTTTTGTGATGTCTTTGCCTGGCTTTGGTACCAGAATTATGGTGGCCTCACAGAATGAGATTAGGAATGTTCCTTCCTCTGCATTTTTTTTTAATAGTTTCAGAAGGACCGGTATTAATGTTTCTGTAAATGTTTGATCAAATTTGCCTGTGAAGCCATCTGGTCCTGGAATTTCATTTGCTGGGAGTTTTAAAATCAGTTTCTATTTCAGTACTTGCAATTGATCTGTTCATACCTTCTGTTTCTTCCTGGTTCAGTCTTGGGAGATTGTACCTTTTAAAGAATTTGTCCATTTTATCGGTGTGTAGGTGCTTAATAGTAGTGTTTTATGAGTGTTTATTTCAGCGGTGTCCACTGTAATTTGTAATTTGTCCTTTTTCATTTCCAATTTTACTGACTTGAGCTCTCTCCCATTTTTTCTTGATAAAGGTTTACCAATTTTATTTTTTTTCAAAGAACCAGCTTTTAGTTTCATTAATCTTTTCTATTGTTTTCTTCATCTGTTTTTCATTTATTTCTGCTCGGATCTTTAGTATTTCCTTCCTTCTACTAACTTTGGATTTTGTTCTCTTTTCTCCAGTTCCTTTAGGTGTAAAGTTGGGTTGTTTGAGAATTTTCTTTTTCCTGAGGTAAGACTAGTACTATAAAACTCCCTGTTAGAACTGCTTCTGCTGCATCCCATAGGTTTTGGATCATCGTGCTTCGTTTTCATTTGTCTCCAGGTATTTTATTTCCTCTTTGTTTTTCTCAGTGATCCACTGGTTGTTTAGTAGCACATTGTTTAACCTCCACAAGTTTTTTTTTTTTTTTAACAGCTTTTTTCCCCCCTTGATTTCTAATCTCATAGTGTTGTGGTGAGAAAATATGCTTAATATGATTTCAATTTTCTTGAATTTAAGAATTTTTAAATTTTAAATTTGCTCGCTTTGTGACCCAGCGTGTGATCAGTCCTGGGAAATGTTCCATGTATCTTGAAAATGTGTATTCTTCTGCTGTCATATGGAATGTTCTATAAATATCAAGTCTATCTGCTTATAAAGGGTGTATTAAGGCCTGTGTTTCCTCTTGATTTTCTGTCCAGATGATCTGTCCATTGATGAAATTGGGGTTTAAGGTCCCCCACTATTACTTTGTTGCTGTCAGTTTCTCCTTTAATGCATATTAACATTTGCTTTGTATATTGAAGTGCTCCTATGTTGGGGGCATATATATTCACAATAGTTATACCTTCTCAGACTGATCCCTTGATCATTAGTGTTCTTCTTTGTCTCTTATAACAGTCTTTAAAGTCTATTTTGTCTTAGTATTCCTACTCCAGCTTTCCTCTGAATTCCATTTGCATGGAATATGTTTTTCCATCCTCTCACTTTCAGTCTGTTTGTATCCCTAGATCTGTGGTGGGAGGTCTCTTATAGACAGCATATATACAGGTCTTGCTTTTTTATCCATTAACCAGTGTATGCCCTTTGCTTGAAACATTTAAACATTTAACCTGTTTACATTTAAGCTAAGTATTGATATGTATGTTTCTGTCACCATTTTCTTAATTCTTTTGGGTATTAGGGAAGTTTTCAGCTACTGATAATGTTTAATTCCTTTATCATTTTTAACATCTCCTTTTTGAACTTGGGGTCTAGCAGACTGGAAAGGCCTGTTTCATTGTTTCTTCTTTCAGGGGATATTTCCTGTCTATTTAGTTGGAAATAGTTCCTTCCCTTTTACTTTTTCTCAAATTTCTCTGTCTCTGTAAATTCAGGAGAAACAGTTAACTACTGTGGTCTTGAAGGACTGTTTTCATGTGCGACCATCCCTGTACAGACTGTGTGAGTCCAATATTTTGGGTGCAAGCACTGTTTGCAAGTCATGACGGGCATACATCCCAAAGAGTGTGTTGGCTGTCATCCTTTTGATAGGGGGTGTGGCTGCTGTTGTGGTGACAAAAGCCTTGTCTGGAAGTTGGGTAGGACCTCTTTGCTGTGTGGCTGTCACAGACCTGTCAGGGATGGGGTTTGCTTCGCAGTTATTTGAGTAGAGGCCCTGAGGGTCAGGTGTGATAGGCTCTGTTGCTCGTGTGTGTGTTCTATCCCCAAGAAGGGGAGAACCAACGCAAGTGAGGCCAGTGTGGTCACAGAGAACCCATGCACTGAGTGACCATGCAGGGGGCCTCGGTTTTACCCAGAAAGAGCCCAAATGCTGCATCCCTTTCTCCACTGTGTTCCTACCAGACATAATGCCAGGCTGGTGCTAGGGCCTGAGGTGTGGCTGTGGGGATTGAGATGGTTGTACTGCCTATACGGCAGGACTCTCCCAGGAGCTGTCTGCTCAGATCCAGCTCCAAGCTGTGGTGTGAGGGAGGCGGGACTGGAATACTCCATTTGGAAAGGGATCCCAGCATGCTTCACCCTAGGGGCTGTGTGCAGAGCACATGGGATTCTATGATACAGCCCACCACCCAGTGTGTTCACCAACAAAGTGACTGCTGCTGGACCCACCCCCATGGTTGGAATGCTGATAATGGGCTTACATACCAGCCACACCCACACCATGTGCTCACTCACAAAGCCTGCAACCAGAGTCGCTCCCCGCTGAGAGCATGCCTACATTGAGGCTCCTATAACACCTGCGCCACCTCATGCATGAGCTAACAATGGCAGCCCAGACAGTTAGCATTAATTTACCTTATTTGGAACTCGATCAGGGCTATTTCTTTACATCCAATATGTTTTCAATAAAGTCTTAACTATATAAAAGAGTAATTATTTAAGCTAATTATAAGTCATCAAGGGTGTAAAATGTAGTAAGATGAGGGAAAGCTTCAGTGTTCTTATTTAATCAAAATAGCACAGAGTTAAAGAATGCATGTTCTTAATGAATAAGTCACAGTTCTTAGTAGGTTTGACAGATGAAGTGTAGGTATATCTTGGTTGTGCATGCCACATACATATCTTCATTTTCCAAATAAGAAAACAAACAAGTGACATCCTTGCAATGAAATATGAAAGAAAACTGTTTCATTGTTGAATTAAAATAGTGTGTGCTGCTGCTGCTAAGTCGCTTCAGTCGTGTCTGACTCTGTGTGACCCCATAGACGGCAGCCCACCAGGCTCCGCCGTCCCTGGGATTCTCCAGGCAAGAATACTGGAGTGGGTTGCCATTGCCTTCTCCAATGCATGACAGTGAAAAGTGAAAGTGAAGTTGCTCAGTTGTGTCTGACTCTTAGGGACTCCAAGGACTGCTGCCTACCAGGCTCCTCTGTCCATGGGATTTTCCAGGCAAGAGTACTGGAGTGGGTTGCCATTGCCTTCTCCAAAATAGTGTGTACAATTTTCCTAATCCAGTACTTGCTAGCACATAAAATAAATTTCATAGAACATTGAAGATAGAAGACCATTCACAGATGTAATAGGGAAACATTTCAAATTATTTCCACTACCACTCTTTTTTAAACAAATGCTTTATTTACTTATTTGGCTGCATCAAGGTCTTAGTCATGGCATGCAGAATCTTAGTTCCCTGACCAGGGATCAAACCCAGTTCCCTGGCTAGGAAGCCCATTTCTTAACCCCTGGACCATCAGGGAATTCCCACCACTCTTTTGTATTGAGGAGACTCTTGCTGCAATAACTCATACTTCATGTTTCTTGGATAAGATTTTGTCTTCATTTTGCCAGACATTATAAGGGTCCTTAATGAAGAGAAATACTTTCAGAAAGGAATAGTTTGGTTTTTTTTTTTAAATATATACAAGTCACTTTCAGTTTCTCATCTGATGTGTAAGTCATTTCGAAGTCATTATTCCTATCCTCACAACAAGACAAAAAGCTGAATAAATTAAAAATCAACAGCTCTTTTAGATCGGTTAGAGAATTAATGTCAAAGGCAAACCACTGCCTCCAAATTGGAGACAAATAGGAGAAACAGAATCACAGCTTCCTGGAGCAGAAGCTCAAGAGCAGAAACCTCTACAGGAATAAGAACTGGGGGAGGAAGTTCTAATCCCTAATTGATGAAGTGTTCTAGGATCAATGTGCACTGGGCTTCCCAGGTGTCTCAGTGGAAAAGAATTTGCCTACCAGTGTAGGAGACTAGTTTTGATTTCTGGGTCAGGAAGATCCCTTGGAGCAGGAGATAGCAACCCACTCCAGTATTCTTGCCTAGGAAATCCCATGCACAGAGGAGCCTAGCGGGCTACAGTCCACAGAGTTGCAAAAGAGTTGGAGATGACTTAGCAACTAAACAACAACAATGTGCACCCATTTGAGAGATTAAAAAATCCTGTGGGAGATTCAGCATTAGAGGTCCTCACACTTCTTTACGTTTTAACTTCAGGAGCCCTACCATTTCTCACAGTAAAGATCAGAGAAAACTCCTCTCTGCTTTGAGCTGGTGGAAGAGAAAAGTCGCCATTTATCAGAACAGTCTATTCTCTCTAACAAGACCTGCCCTCAGTAGAGAACACGAATGCTGCTGCTGCTGCTTCTAAGTCGCTTCAGTCGTGTCCGACTCTGTGCGACCTCATAGACGGCAGTGCACCAGGCTCCGCCGTCCCTGGGATTCTCCAGGCAAGAACACTGGAGTGGGTTGCCATTTCCTTCTCCAATGCATGAAAGTAAAAAGTGAAAGTTAAGTCTCTCTGTCATCTCTGACTCCTAGCGACCCCATGGGCTGCAGCCTACCAGGCTCCTCCATCCATGGGATTTTCCAGGCAAGAGTACTGGAGTGGGGTGCCATTGCATATTACTTACCTATTGCAGTAGCTAAAATCCAAGTCACTGATAACCCCAAATGCAGCCAAGAATAAGAAATGGGAACTCTCATTCATTGCTGGTGGGACTGCCAACTTTGGAAAATAGATTGTCAGTTTCATACAAAACTAAACCTAGTCTTACTATAAGATCCAGCTGTTGTGTACTTTGGTGTACTTACAAACGAGTTGAGAACTTCTGTCCACACAACAACTTACACACTAATGCTTATAAAAACTTTATTCACATTTGCTAAAGCTGAGAAGAAACCAGGATGTCCTTCATCGATGAATAGATACAGAAACTGTGGTGCATCCATATAAGGAAATGTTACCCAGTGATAATAATAAATGAGCTATCAAGTCACAAAAAGAAACAGAAGAACTTTAAATGTTACATATTGCTGACTGAAAGAAGCTAATCTAAAAAGACTAGTAGGATTTGTACTGTATGATCCCAACTATATGACATTCTGGAAAAGGCATATTGTTAACTCACAATTTATAATTTACACACGTATTTCTCAGTAAAAATACTGGGAAAGCCACAAGAAAAAATACTTGTAACTAAAGAATATTTTAATAGACTTCATTTAGAACTATAAATAAATAATTAAACCTAAGGAAGTGTGTATATATATATATATATATATATACACACACACATCTATCTATCTATCTATCTATCTATATATATATATATATATACATTTCTTTATCCCCTAGTAAAAGCCACAGAGGGAGTAGTAACTATGATGCATTTTGATGATGTCTGCAGAAAAAGAAAATCCAATTGTGTTTAAATTGAGAGATCGTTCACATACTAACGTAGTTGAGAAGTTATCTATTCAGAAAAATAACAAGGTAAATTTCAGAATTACATTTCACTTTGCAGTTCTTGCATGCCATTCACTGCTACTTTGGTCAGTGTGGGAATTGGATCAACCAAAAATAACATACAGTATCAATCAGTCCCAACACCCTCCATAACTGTTCTACATGCAGCATACGAAATATTTTATTTGCTAGAAACTGACAGACAAGTTTGAGCAATGTAGGAGAAAAGGAATACACTTTCAGAGTCAACAAAATATTGGATCATCTTTATGCACAAGTCACATACCAAGGTGAATATTGTGAATTATGTAATTCATGGTAATTCATAATCATGGTGAAACCCTTTTTAATATTGGTTTAAAGAAGTCAATATTGTTGATATATAATTGACAGAAAGTGAGTTGTGTTTAATATTTTCTATGCGTGTGTGTGTATGTTTGGGGAAAACTGAAATTCACACATGATTTAAATATATTCTACCTCATGCTACAAAATATATCATTTCACTAAATCAAAATTGTTTATCTATTTCAAGGTAGTGGACAGCACTTCCTGTTTGTCAACTCATCTGGCCCCAAAGAAGGATACATTGCAAGAATCACCACTTCCCAATACTTCCCAGCAAGCCTCAGAATGTGTGCTGTTCGGTTCTGGTTCTACATGGTTGATCCCAGGAACACAGGAGTCTTAAAGGTACAAAAGGAAGACAGAGATTTGTCTTTCACTAACATATTCAGAGCGTGTGTTTAAACATTTCTCTCTTTTTTTGGTAGTCAGACAACACCAATCCTGATTCTATTAATTTCTCATTTCTTTCTGGGGCAATGGGACTTTGGCAAGCAGTTCTGTCATTGATCTTAATCTCATTCAAGATTTATCTCATTCATGGCTGCCACCTGAACTCAATTATGGTGCATGCTATTTAAAAGATTATCTACAGATGAAAGATTATGGGCAGATTCTACATGTATCTTCTGATAACAACTTAGATGGGAATAATGAAGAAATATGACGAGAGGGATAATAACGGAGAGGATTCTCTTCCCCAAAGTAAAAGCAAAGCACACTTAAGATTATAAGTATATTATCAGCTCACACTGAAAACAATGTGCCTGCTTTATTTTTAACTGATTGAATACAAGAATCTACACCAAATGCTCATATCTTTAAATGATAAGTTGCTGCATCTATATTTCTTATTATATGAAAGATCAATGAATGAAATTTTCACTTGTTAGGAACCAATTTTGAAATCTTAATTTCTAATGAAAAGACTGTGTGTCAGAACACAACATGTAGTGATATTGCCTTGAAATTATGCAGTCATTTGTTGTTGGGATAAATATACAATTTGTAATTTTTGTCGTTATCTCAAACATTGTCCCTTGTAAATACTAACAGCTATTATTAAATGATTCCTATATTTCTGGCTACTCATTTTAACTTTATATGTGTTCACTTCAGTCGCTCAGTCATGTCTGACTCTTTGCGACCCCATGAATCGCAGCACGCCAGGCCTCTCTGTCCATCACCAACTCCTGGAGTCTACCCAAACCCATGTCCATTGAGTTGGTGATGCCATCCAACCATCTCATCCTCTGTCGTCCCTTACTCCTCCTGCACAAAAACCTACCCAGCATTAGGGTCTTTACCAATGAGTCAACTGTTCACATGAGGTGGCCAAAGTATTGGAGTTTCAGCTTCAACATCAGTCCTTCCAAAGAACACTCAGGACTGATCGCCTTTTGGATGGACTCATTGTATCTCCTTGCAGTCCAAGGGACTCTCAAGAGTCTTCTCCAACACCACAGTTCAAAAGCATCAATTCTGCAGTGCTCGGCTTTCTTTACCGTCCAACTCTCACATCCATACATGACCACTGGAAAAACCATAGCCTTGACTAGACAGACATTTGTTGGCAAAGTAATGTCTCTGCTTTTAAATATGCTATCTAGGTTGACCATAACCTTCCTTCCAAGGAGTAAATGTCTTTTAATTTCATGGCTGCAATCACCATCTGCAGTGATTTTGGAGCCCAGAAAAATAAAGTCTGACACTGTTTCCACTGTTTCCCCATCTATTTGCCATGAAGTGATGGGACCAGATGCCATGATCTTAGTTTTCTGAATGTTGAGCTTTAACCCAACTTTTTCACTCTACTCATTCACTTTCATCAAGAGGCTCTTTAGCTCTTCTGCACTTTCTGCCGTAAGTGTGGTGTCATCTGCATATCTGAGGTTATTGATATTTTTCCCGGCAATCTTGATTCCAGGTTGTGCTTCTTCCAGCCTAGCGTTTCTCATGATGTACTCTGCATATAAGTTAAATAAGCAGGGTGACAATATATAGCCTTGACGTACTCCTTTTCCTATTTGGAACCAGTCTGTCGTTCCATGTCCAGTTCTAACTGTTGCTTCCTGACCTGCATACAGGTTTCTCAAGAGACAGGTCAGATGGTCTGGTATTCCCATCTCTTTCAGAATTTTCCACAGTTTATAGTGATCCACACAGTCAAAGGCTTTGGCATAGTCAATAAAGCTGAAATAGATGTTTTTCTGGAAACTCTAATGCTTTTTCGATGATCCAGCGGATGATGGCAATTTGACCTCTGGTTCCTCTGCCTTTTCTAAAACCAGCTTGAACATCTGGAATTTCACGGTTCACGTATTGCTGAAGCCGGGCTTGGAGAATTTTAAGCAGTACTTTACTAGTGCCTCCATACCGTTTCTGTCCTTTATCGAGCCCATCTTTGCATGAAATATTCCTTTGGTATCTGATTTTCTTGAAGAGATCTCTAGTCTTTCCCATTCTGTTGTTTTCCTCTATTTCTTTGCATTAATCGCTATGGAAGGCTTTCTAATCTCTCCTCACTATTCTTTGGAACTCTACATTCAGATGGGAATATCTTTCCTTTTCTCCTTTGCTTTTCACTTCTCTTCTCTTCCCAGCTATCTGTAAGGCCTCCTCATACAGCCATTTTGCTTTTTTGCATTTCTTTTCCATGGGGATGGTCTTGATCCCTGTCTCCTGTACAATGTCACGAACCTCTGTCCATAGTTCATCAGGCACTCTGTCTATCAGATCTAGTCCCTTAAATCTATTTGTCACTTCTACTGTATACTCATAAGGGATTTGATCTAGGTCATATCTGAATGGACTAGTGGTTTTCCCTACTTTCTTCAATTTAAGTCTGAATTTGGCAATAAGCAGTTCATGATCTAAGCCACAGTCTGCTCCCGGTCTTGTTTTTGCTGACTGTATAGAGCTTCTCCATCTTTGGCTGCAAAGAACATAATCAATCTGATTTCAGTGTTGACCATCTGGTGATGTCCACGTGTAGTATTCTCTTGTGTTGTTGGAAGAGAGTGTTTGCTATGACCAGTGCGTTCTCTTAGCAAAACTCTATTAGCCTTTGCCCTGCTTCATTCTGTACTCCAAGGCCAAATTTGCCTGTTTTGCCAGGTGTTTCCTGACTTCCTACTTTTGCATTCCAGTCCCCTATAATGAAAAGGACATCTTTTTTGGGTGTTAGTTCTAGAAGGTCTTGTAGGTCTTCATAGAACCATTCAACTTCAGCTTCTTCGGCTTTACTGGTCGGGGCATAGACTTGCATTACTGTGATATTGAATGGTTTGCCTTGGAAACAAACAGAGATCATTCTATCGTTTTTGAGATTACATCCAAGTACTGCCTTTTGGACTCTTTTGTTGACCATGATGGCTACCCCATTTCTTCTAAAGGATTCTTGCCCACAGTAGTAGATATAATGGTCATCTGAGTTAAATTCACCCATTCCAGTTCATGTTAGTTTGCTGATTCCTAGAATGTTGACGTTCACTCTTGCCATCTCCTGTTTGACCACTTCCAATTTGCCTTGATTCATGGACCTAACATTCCAGGTTCCTATGCAATATTGCTCTTTACAGCATCAGACTTTGCATCTATCACCAGTCACATCCACAGTTGGGTATCATTTTTGCTTTGTCTCCATCCCATCATTCTTTCTGGAGTTATTTCTCCACTGATCTGCAGTAGCATACTGGGCACTTACTGACCTGGAGAGTTCATCTT
The DNA here is from genome assembly GCA_024291935.2 of Okapia johnstoni. Lineage (NCBI taxonomy): Eukaryota > Metazoa > Chordata > Mammalia > Artiodactyla > Giraffidae > Okapia > Okapia johnstoni. The sequence continues at coordinate 13,469,772 of CM044324.1, forward strand.
TCAGTGTCCTATCTTTTTGCTTTTTCATACTGTTCATGGGGTTCTCAAGGCAAGAATATGTGTTATATGTGTTAGCAGTTTTAATTCTCACATTGACCTAATGAGGCAGTGATTAGCTTTCCCAAAATTTTCAGTAAAGAAACTGAACTCAAAGTGGCTTAATAACTTTTCCGTGATTACACAATTGACCAGAAATCTGATTTCATAAATCTGACATCCTTTATCCAGCATTGTTGCTCATATTTTTTGCATTACTCAGAGACGTCTAAGGAGAAATATGAAGGAAAGAGAGAAAGAATAAAAGGCCTTATCAATTTTAGCCATTGCTGAGAAAGCAAGCTCTTATCAAGTAAAAATAAAAGCATGCAAGGAAGTGGAGACTCTGTTTTCCTCAAGAGAAGCCAGTGAAAACAACAAAGAAAGAGATACATTTTTAACAGTTTGGATAAATGTGAGTATATGCAGATCACAAAAAAATATTGGATTTTTCTTTTACATATAGTATGTAAATATTCAGTAGATTCAGTTCAGTTCAGTCGCTCAGTCATGTCCAACTCTTTACGACCCCATGGACTGCAGCACGCCAGGCCTCCCTGTCCGTCACCACCTCCCAGAGTTTACCCAAACTCATGTCCATTGAGTTAGTGTTGCCATCCAACCATCTCATCCTCTGTTGTCCCCTTCTCCTCCTGCCTTCAATCTTTCCCAGCATCAGGGTTTTTTCAAATGAGTCAGTTCTTTTCATCAGGTAGCCAAAGTATTGGAGTTTCAGCTTCAACATCAGTCCTTCCAACACTCAGGACTGATCTCCTTTAGGATGGACTGGTTGGAACTCCTTGCAGTCCAAGGGACTCTCAAGAGTCTTCTCCAACACCACAGTTCAAAAGCATCAATTCTGCAGTGTTCAGCTTTCTTTATAGTCCAACTCTCACATCCATACATGACTACTAGAAAAACCATAGCCCTAACTCAGACAGACCTTTGTTGTCAAAGTAATGTCTCTGCTTTTTAATATGCTGTCTAGGTTGGGCATAACTTTCCTTCCAAGGAGTAAGTGTCTTTTAATTTCATGGCTAGAGTCACCATCTGCAGTGATTTTGGAGCCTAAAAAAATAAAGCCAGCCACTGTTTCCACTGTTTCCCCATCTATTTGCCATGAAGTGATGGGACCAGAAGCCATGATCTTAGTTTTCTGAACGTTGAGCTTTAAGCCAACTTTTTCACTCTCCTCTTTCACTTTCATCATGAGGCTCTTCAGTTCTTCTTCACTTTCTGCCGTAAGGGTGGTGTCATCTGCATATCTGAGATTACTGATATTTCTCCTGGCATCTTGATTCCAGTTTGTGCTTCATCCAGCCCAGCATTTCTCATGATGTACTCTGCTGCTGCTGCTAAGTCGCTTCAGTCGTGTCCGACTCTGTGCAACCCCATAGACAGCAGCCCACCAGTCTCCGCCGTCCCTGGGATTCTCCAGGCATGAACACTAGAGTAGGTTGCCATTTCCTTCTCCAATGCATGAAAATTAAAAGTGAAAGCAAGGACGCTCAATCGTGTCTGACTCTTAGTGACTCCATGGACTGCAGCCTACCAGGCTCCTCCATCCATGGGATTTTCCAGGCAAGAGTACTGGAGTGGGTTGCCATTGCCTTCTCTGGATGTACTCAGCATATAAGTTAAATAAGCAGAGTGACATATACAGCTTTGACATACTCCTTTTCCTATTTGGAACCAGTCTGTTGTTCTAACTATTCTAACTGTTGCTTCTTGACCTGCAAACAGATTTCTCAAGAGGTAGGTCGGGTGGTCTGGTATTCCCATGTCTTTCAGAATTTTCCACAGTTTATTGTGATCCACACAGTCAAAGGCTTTGGCATAGTCAATAAAGCAGAAATAGATGTTTTCTGGAACTCTCTTGCTTTTTGATGATCCATTGGATGTTGGCAATTTGATCTCTGGTTCCTCTGCCTTTTCTAAAACCAGCTTGAACATCTGGAAGTTCATGGTTCACATATTGCTGAAGCCTGGCTTGGAGAATTTTGAGCATTACTTTACTAGCGTGTGAGATGAGTGCAGTTGTCCAGCAGTTTAAGCATTCTTTGGCATTGCCTTTCTTTGGGATTGGAATGAAAACTGACCTTTTCCAGTCCTGTTGCCACTGCTGAGTTTTCCAGATTTGCTGGCATATCGAGTGCAGCACTTTCACAGCATCATCTTTCAGGATTTGAAATAGCTCAACTGGAATTCCATCACCTCCACTAGCTTTGTTCGTAGTGATGTTTTCTAAGGCCCACTTGACTTCACATTCCAGAATGTCTGGCTCCAGGTGAGTGATCACACCATTGTGATTGTCTGGGTTTTGAAGATCTCTTTTGTATAGTTCTGTGTATTCTTGCCACCTCTCCTTAATATCTTCTGCTTCTGTTAGGTCCATACCATTTCTTTCCTTTATTGAGCCCATCTTTGCATGAAATGTTCCCTTGGTATCTCTAATTTTCTTGAAGAGATCTGTAGTCTTTCCCATTCTATTATTTCCCTCTATTTCTTTGCACTGATCAGGAGGAAGGCTTTCTTATCTCTCCTTTCTATTCTTTGGAACTCTGCATTCAAATGGGTGTATCTTTCCTTTTCTCCTTTGCTTTACACTTCTCTGTTTTTCACAGCTATTAGTGAGGCCTCCTCAGACAGCCATTTTGCTTTTTTGCATTTCTTTTAATTCAGTAGATTAGCCTATTACTTATGCTAAATTTTATCCAGGGTAATTTATAACCACTGATCTTAAAAAGACTCTATAATATATTGTCTTCACTGATATTTTAAAACATAGATACTTCAATTAAAGAGGACAGTAGTCAGTGGTTATTTGTTACACACAGAAGCAAACCTGAAATGGAAACCTTTCAACAGAATGCACATAGATTTCAGTCACTTTCTAACAAATTGTTGCTTTCTCAATTCAAAACTAACATTTGTATATCCTTTAGCAATTCACCAGCTGATCAGTCAGTGCTAGAAGCTGAATATTTTTGTCTCCCAAAATTCACGTGTTAAATCCTAACTATGACAGTCAGCTAGTTCAGTTACCTAGTTAAACAGCCCACTGTTTTTAGCCATGCTTCTGCAAACAGTCTTTGAAATGAAAATGTTGGTCTCAAGTCTTGATTTCTGATAGCTTGCTTAAAATAGTGATGACAGCTAACTGGAAGGCAGCCATTAAGTGTACCATTGCTTTTATACTCTCAGCTGGCTTCAGAGAGGTATACTGGAAAGAACAGTGGAGGGGAATTGCAGTAAGGCTGACATCCAGGTTTTGTAGAGAAATTGCCCTCCTCAACACCAGATTGTCTTGGTAGGTTTTGACTGTCCCCATGGCTTTTTACCGCCTCCACAAGTGACCCAAGCAGAAACAATTATAGTCACTTCTAGGATTTGATGCAATGTTTACAAGAGTCTTTCTCTGTCTTTTGTGTTGCAAGTCACTGGCTAGAAGTAGACTAGATTTGGAACTCTTGGAGACCATCTTTCCCGATATGGGGAGAGAGATTGTCTGAGAAAGAAGCTAGCCCACAGAGGAATTCGGGACCAAAAGAAGGAAGACAGAACTGTTTCTGTTTAAATCCCAGAGCCTGCTTTACCTGAGTCAGTAATTTCTCTTTGTTACTTGCTACTGGAAAATTCCTGTTACAGAAACCCAGGGAGAAACTGTTTTTGCAATGTATCCTCATGTCTCTGATGGATCACGATAACTGTGGCAAGTCTCTTTCTCAACTGTTGCTTTTAATCTTGAGTTATTCCCAGTCTGAAAAACTCCCTGAGTATACCGTATTTTTATATTTGTGAATGAATCAGTGAAGTGGAAACCCGTTCTTTCCACTCTTAAAGTGAGACTTTCCAGCTGCATGCTGTTCTTTCACAGGCAACTGTTCTTTTTTGTAATCTCTAATTTGAGTATAACAGTGTCACATTTTATAAAATTTCCTTGGCAGGGGTATTTCAGCAGGTGTGTTGCCTTAGAATCATCTGTAGTTACAGTATTGACAAGACTGATGGACAGATAGCTTCTTACAAAGGGTCTGAAAACCCACGTTTGTGAATACATTTTCTAAAGTAACTGGAATAACATTATCTAGATTCACGGTGAGGAAGAACTTCTTCTTTTTAATATTAAAAAAGAAATTTAAGACTATAATAAATGATAAAATGCACTGAGGTATGATGCAGATAAATAGATATTCACTGCTATCAGCATGCAATTATAAAGAGTATTTTGGAAATTAAAAGCTTTATAATTTTTATATTATTTACCAAAACATTCCACATCTATAAATGTATTATAAGGAAATAAAGATAGATATGCATGATGTTTTATTTATAAGTGTCTTCATCTCACTGTTGTTTATAATAGGGAATATTTGAAACCACCTGAATGTCATATATTAAGAATTGGTGAAATATAGTACATTCACTCTTACAGTGAACTACTGTGAAGAAGTTAATTCTGTAAATGAATAATTGATAATAAAGAGAAGTATTTGTGATTCATTAATAACCAAAGTAACCAAATTTAGAAATATGTATTCTAGAATGTGATATAAAAATATATCTAATTTCACATATGTTAACGTGACTATCTATTCCTTAATCTATATAAATAAGTATATATGTATGTATATATATATGTGAAAATATGTATGGAAGGATATACACGAAAATGAAAGAGTAATTATCTTTAGACGGTGAGATGAAAGGATTGTTTTCATTACTTTTACTCTTGTTCTATGATTTTTCTACATTAAGCATATGTTGCCTTTCTAGTAAGAAAAATATATACAAGGGTCTTTCTAAAGGATCATCATGTTTGAAAATGTTGAAAGACACAGCTCAAGGATATCCATGAACAGGTCACTTCTTGAGTTAATAAATAGTACATGTGGTTCTGGAGCACATGGTAGATTATAAACCATCTCTTAGATTGACAACATAAATTCTTCAAAGAGGATATGTCGAAGAAAATATCTAAAGTGAAGTTCCATACTAAAGTGTCTATGAGGCCCTAAAATAACCTGGCATTCTTAAAAGAGATCAAATAACAGATTGTGCTAGAATGGTTTCTTGCCAGCACAAATCTGAAATTGTATTGAGTGTTATGTATCTCTTGCCTTTCTGTGCTCTGTTCTGTATCCCAGAGAACAACATTTCCCAGACTCCTTTGCTGTCTGCATTCCTGAATAGGTTTGACCAAAGGAAGGTACTGGCCAAACATCTGAGGGCAGGAAAAGGAGACAAGCCTTCCTCCTCTTTCTCTCTTCTCTTTTCCTGTATATTTATATCTATATTTCTCTAGCTGAGTTTGTACTGCATCTCATCTGTGACTCACTTCCCCCAGAAAGCCTTGCCTCCCTGGTTCAACTCCCACCAAGGATACTGACAAATGCCATCTTCTTCCAGCAACTCAGCTTCACTACTCCCTCCCTTTGACTTTTTGGAGGAGAAACATCTTCCTGTACATGCTAATCTATAGGTTGCCTCATAATTTCCTTGGTGATTTCTCATCTCTTCCATAAACATTGTACCTATTACCTATATTAAAGTTCCTCTATTTGAAATATATTAGTTTCCATTTACTAACTCAGCCCTGTCTAGGTACCTACCTCAAAGAAAACACAAATCTTTCAAAGACATTAACTGATAAAACAATGAAAAATTGTGAATGAGCACCAATTTAAATTTGTCCTCCTTACATTAACTTCTTAAAAACTTACTGTCTAGTAGAGGAAGACAGAAAACAAATTAAAAAAAAAACACTAATATATAAACTTCTGTTTGTGATATAATACTATGGACCAAATTAAACTGTTTTCTATAATACATAATTACTCATGGTCTGCTGAGAAAGTTATTTTATATTGAATAGTAAGAAAGTCTCTCTGAGAAATATGAGGTTTGAATTTAGACTGGAAAAGCTAGAAAGATCCATTCTTGTGAGTAACTGTAGTAAGAATGTTCTAGGCAGAAGAAATAAGCTAAGGAAAAAGCTCAAAAGTAGAAGTTATTTGAAGGCCACTGTCGTGGAACAAAATAAGCAAGAGAAAGAGAGAAATGATCAGAGATAGGTAGGAACCAGCTCCTTCAGGGCCTTGCAGGGATGGTAAGGAGATTAGATTTTATTCTAAGAATCATGGAAAGTCATTGGAGAGTCTTAGTCAGCTTGAACTACTATAACAAATTACCATGAAGTGGGTAGATCAAACAACAGAAGTTTCCTTCTCACAGCTCTGGAAGCTTAGAAGTTCAAGATCAAGGTATGGGCCAATTTGGTTCCTCTTGTGGCCTCGCTTTCTGGTTTGTAGATAACTGGCTCTCACTGTGTGCTCAACCGGTGGATAGAAATCATCTTTTTGGGGTCTGTTCTTAAAAGGACACTAATCTAATCCACAGGACCCCACGATCATGAGCTAATTACCTTCCAAAGACCCCCACCTCCCAAAATCAAAACATTGAGAATTTGGGCTTCAACTTATGAATCTGAGGGGATATATTCAGCCCATAGCCAAGAGTATTAAATTGAGGGATAATAACATCTTTGAAAATTTAGAAGATATGCTGTGTGGAAAAGGGACAGGACCTGGGAATAGAAGGAGAAGATCAGAAGTGGACGTGAAATAGGAAGGCAAGTTAGATGATTTCCAGGGGTCCCCCAGCTTGATTTAAAGTGGAGTGTAAGGATAAACTGGAAAACAATTGCTACAAATAATGAAAAAGCCTGAGCTCTTCGTTGGCATATTCAGATTATCTTCTAAATAAAACACACTTATTTTATTAGTATATTAGTGAAGGGCATCATATAAAGTTAGTTTAATCAAAATGTTATACAGTTGATGAGATCAAGGTCAGATTCAATTATGATGTCCCTATTACTTTTTTAGGATAAAAAGCCAAATAATTCACATCTATCCATCCTGCAAAGTAGAAAGCTGCATGATGAAATAATTGTTTTATAGAAACTAGAAAGCCTGATACTAAATGTATAATATTCAGGATAGTGAATGAATAATATTCAGAATAATAAGATGTCTATTCAGGTTTCAGTATCCTCTGATTCACAGGCTCATGATTTATGGAGCAATGCTAATACATACTTTATTTTCTAGGTCAGTTTCTTTCTTTGAATTACCTCCTACATATAAAATTAAAAGCACTCTTTAAAATGGTGCTGGTCATTTTCTGATATATATTGCCAAAAAAGCCCTAAGTGAAACCAAATTAATTTCCCATGAGATTATTTAGTTTCAGTAGTTCAGCTCCTAGCTTCTGACTTGTCCTGATATTTAATGCTAGCTCAGGTGAATTATTTAATGTCTATGAAAGAGGTAAAGTTTGGCACAGGACAAGAGAATTTCACTACAAATAACTAATAGCCCTTTATTACTCCAGACTCATTTTTTAAAAACACAAAAAGGAAGTGAACTTTTGTAATTAATACTTTTCAAAACGCTCTTTGTAATTTATAGAAGAGTTTCTTTGTTCAAGGGGGAAAAATGAATCATTACCTAAAACTTCTTTCAGTGATAACAGATGAGTTAATATATTTAAAAGGGCTTTCCAGAAGCTTACGTTCATATATCAGAACAGTTAGCCTACCAGGTTGAAGTGGTTTTTATTTTAATGTTGAGTTTTAGGCAGTCCAGTGGTTAAAGTGAAACTTCACCTTCCAGGACAGGGGTATGGGTTCAATCCCTGGTTGAGGAGCTAAGATTTCACATTCCTCATCACCAAGTAACCAAAACACATAAACAACAGACACAATATTGTACTGACTTTGATAAAGACTTTAAAAATCGTCCACATCAAAAAAAAAATCTTAAAAAAATAAAGTTGAGTTTTAGAGCTAAATGATTTCTGCTAAAATGTATGGAATTCAACATGTAAATCTTCTGTTCAGGAAGCCATTATTGCCATGGCCTTATGCTTGTGAATTTTGCTTTGTTTTGTTTTAATGTGATATTCAGAAAAATAGTAAGAGCAGTGAAAAACCCTGATAATAATGTCAGATGGTTACTATATGCTGCGCACTGAAGTCATGTACATTGATCTAATCCTCAACCATCCAGTGAGGAACGTAATGACTTTATCTGCACCTTAACAGTTGAGTAGAATGAGATAGAAAAACCTTCAGGAATTTGTTCAAGGTCACAGTGCTATTTAAGAGATGGCAGGCCATGACGTTCCCATACCCACTGGCTCCAGCCTATGCTTTTAATTAGTATGCTTTACTGCCTCCCAGATCTAGATGGGTTTTTACGGCATGTTTTATTTTCCATACTTTATTGCTCAAAAGCACCTTTTATTCTCTCCAATAATTATTGAAATATGGTCTTTAAAAGATACTTTACCTGTTTTATATTCTGCATATTATGGTTTTCAATATAAATTTGATTTGAATTACTAATGTAATGTGACAAAGGTAAAAGAGGAGTGTGAAAAAGCTGGCTTAAAACTCAATAATTCTAAAGATGAAGATCATGGCATCTGATCCCATCACTTCATGGCAAATAGATGGGGAAAAAGTGAAAACAGTGACAGATTTTATTTTCTTGGGCTCCAAAATCACTGCAAATGGTGACTGCAGCCATGAAATTAAAAGACACTTGCTCCTTGGAAAAAAAGCTATGACCAACCTAGACAGCATATTAAAAAGCAGAGACGTCACTTTGCCATAAAAGGTCCATATAGTTAAAGCTATGATTTTCCCAGGAGTCATGTACAAATGTGAGAGTTGGACCATAAAGAAGGCTGAGCACCAAAGAATTGATGCTTTTGAACTGTGGTGCTGGAGAAGACTCTTGAGAGTCCCTTGGACAACAAAGAGGTCAAACCAGTCTATACTAAAGGAAATCAACCCTGAATATTCATTGGAAGGACTAATGCAGAAACTGAAGCTCCAGTACTTTGGCCACCTGATGTGAAGAGCCAGCCAACTCATTTGAAAAGACCCTGATGCTAGGAAAGATTGAGGGCAAGAGGAGAAGGGGGCGATGGAGGATGAGACCTTTGGATGGCATCACTGACTCAATGGACATGAGTTTAAGCAAACTCCGGGAAATAGTGAAGGACAAGGAAGCCTGGTGTACCACAGTTCATGGGTTCACAAAGAGTGAACAACAACAACCAATGTAACAGAAAAAAAAATGCCCCCAAATTGGCGTAAACAGTTATTTAAATCATCCTCCTAAACATGGCACCCTAAATGTATAGTGTGTGTTTGGTGTCGGGTTGGGGGGTGCTATCAGTATTCCTTTTTTCTATAATTGCCCCTGTGAGGTAACATTTAATCCTTTTGTTCTGCTGCTTTTCATGGTTAACTTTTGAATGAGCTGTTCAAGAACAAGAGCCACCAAGACTACATCCTTTTTGTCAAACTTTTCAAAGCCCATTCTGGTCAGTTTCAGAGTCCTCTTGCGTTTGTTATCTGATCTATATCTGTCCTGTTAGAAGAATTGGCCCTTTCAGGGGCCCCTATCTCTCAGACAATGCAAGAGGAATTTCTTTATATTCCCTGTGTTGCTTCCAGACTTCCAAACTTCCGAATAAGACATTTAGGGAGTTCCCTGGAAGTCCAGTGGATAGGACTTTGTGCTCTCACTGTCAAGGGCCCAGTTCAACCCCTGGTAAAGGAACTAAGATCTTTCAAGCCATGTGGCCAAAAAAGAAAAAAGAGTCTCACTTCAATTTAGCCTTGTTTCTTAAATGCAAAACAACCTTGGGCCCTCTAGGGGTGATGCACAGTGAATCATTGAGGGCCAGGTATTTTGAGGTATTCTAGAAAAGACATCTGATACACCAGTTGGCAACTACCCTTATCACCATATGTAATAATATTATCAGAAATAATTGAATAATGAATTAATAAAATATTGTATATAAACAGTTCCTAGTAATAAAAGAAAATGTATTTTAGATTTAAGTAAGTAAGTAAGTAAACTCACTCAGTCATGTCTGATTCTTTGTGACCCCATAGACAGTAGCCAACAAGGCTTCTCTGTCCATGGGATTTTCCAAGCAAGAGTACTGGAGTAGGTTGCCATTTCTTTCTCCAGGGCATCTTCCTGACCCAGGGATTGAACCTGAGTCTCCAGCATTGCAGGCAGACACTTTACCATCTGAGCAACCACGGAAGCCCATTTTAGATTTATATTCACACACAAATCAGGACACTAGATTACCACTTAGTTCAATGAAGTCATAACTTGCAAATTGATAACCTGCATTAATGACTTGCCCCAAGTCTCTGATTATTACCATGTGATGTTACCACAGAGACAAGGACTTGGCCCATTTCTTAATTATCACTAGTGCTATAGAAATTCTTCCAGTGATATGTTGAGTAAAAGGAGAAATGATAAAAATGTTAAGTTTCAGGAAAGAAAAAGTATATTCAAAAAAATTTAATATGTACTTATATTTATAGAACTGTGTATTCAAAATTAAATAGGTTCTAGTTTGTATGGCACATGCTTAAGGCAATTTACACATCAGATTTTCTGTTTAGTCCTGTTTTTTATTATTAATGCTTAAATTTAAAATGCATTTTTATGATATTATGTTATTATGAAAGTTGTTGCGAGGCATTATCAGTATTTGGTCTATAATTTTATTCTTTTTTTAAACAAATTTTAACTGTCCCAGACTAACAAGTTTGCTCTCATTCCTGTTACATGCTGAACTTCATAGTTCTTATATCTACAAGTGGTGGTACATGGCTTATCAAAGGCAGCTTTTGAGAATAACCTCAGAGAATGTTTAACAGAGGAAACAATGATATATTCAAATATCCCCAGGCATAAAAGATAGGAAGTCTGTGTAGATGAGCAGACTTAGCAAATTTCTGCCCTCTAAACAGACTTATCAAACTCTAGGTAATACCCTCCATTTGAGCATTTCATACTATTTTAGCAAAAACGTAGTTAGTCATGTACTAAGGCAGTAATTTTCAACGTGTACACATACTGGTGTGTCAGTCATTTGTAAAATGGGACACAGGTAATACGCAAGAACAGTAGTTAAAATGAACCCAAGTATTTTTCAGTGTGATTTCTTCCCATTTTGAGTGTAACTTCAAAATTCTCCCTTTATCAGTGTCCTATATTTCTTCTAACAGGTCTTACTGAACAGAAGACAAGAAAGGTAAGGTTGTACCTGGTGTGCCAGGCATTTTGCTGAGCAGTTTGTGTGACACTGAGGATGCTGTGATGAGGAGTGTGTCCATAGGAGAGTGTGTCCAACAGAATGTTTCATCCATCGCGTTGTGTAGTGAGAATCATGGGCTTATGTTAACAGCTTAGCAAAGGTGGGTGCACAGACCTTGATGGCAGAGATACATCAACAGTGCAGACAGAGGAAACAGTGCTCAAACGTGCTGTTATCTTTTATTGTATATAATAGGAAAATAAATCTCAGGATGGGAAAAACCTTGCTGTTAGTTTCTATTAAAGTATAAATTAGCAGGCTGAGAAGACACTCCATGAAATTCAAAGGTTAACACTCAGGATAAGGAGCTAATCGAATATGACCTTCAAATTAGACTTTCCCTTTAGAATATAATAAAAGCAGGAAAAGAAAAGTGACCTCAAGTTGAAGAGTTATGCTGCTAAAAATTAAAATCAAGTCACAGTTTTAGGATAGAGACATGGGAATTTGCAAAAGAAGATATTTCTTACACCTGCCTAAAAGCAAGCTAGGTGCAAAGTCACCTTGAGAAAGAACCAAAAGTCAGCCCTGCTTTAAAGTCTGGGTCCCAAGCTGAATATTACTTCTTAAAAAGAGAAAAACACTTAATATATTCATAGTTAAAGCAACTTTTTTTTCCCATTTTTATTTTGTGAAATCCATCAGTCTATTTTCCTGATAGACTTTGGCTTTAATGCTTTGTTTAGGAAGGCTTTTCCTGTCATAAGTAGCAAAATAGTCTCACTTGTTTGTTATCACATAATTTTGATTTTCAGATCTAACTGATTAATACAGTCATGATTGATTTTGTGTATATGTGGTGAGAAGTTAGAAACTCATGCTTTTCTTTCCAGATAAGAAGCAGGTTATTCCAACACCATTTGATTCAATATTATGCCCTCCCTTTATTGATTAGACATGCTTTCATTATCATTGTTAAGTTTATGTATACCTTTGTAAATTTTCTATAGATGTGTAAGAGAATGATTGCTTCTTAGTTGAAACAAAGATAGATAGATACACAGAGATGATAGAAACACAGGGATAAATCATGATCCTCTACAGCCTTACTCACTGTTATTGGCTTAATTTGACAATTTAGGAAAAAGACATTTTCCTTCCAGTATTAAGTCTCAATTTGGTTTTCTGTCTTTATTGGTCTCAGCTTCTATATTTCAAAGCCATGTGGTGGAATGCATGAAGATTCAAGACAGTTATGTGTGCTGGAGAAATTATAACGTTTATCAGTTTTAAATATCCCCCCTTTATACTTTCCTGAAATCTTATTTTGTTTGTTTATAATACATACATCCTTACCACTTTAAAAATAATTTCTTTAACATCTTACTCATCCCAACAATGGAAACAGTGAGAGACTTTATTTGGGGGGGGCTCCAAAATCACTGCAAATGGTGACTTCAGCCATGAAATTAAAAGACAGTTGCTCCTTGGAAGAAAAGCTTTGACAAACCTAGACAGCATATTAAAAAGCAGAGACATTACTTTGCCAATAAAAGTCCATCTAGTCAAAGCTATGGTTTTTCCAGTAGTCATGTATGGATGTGAGAGTTGGACTGTAAAGAAAGCTGAGTGCTGAAGAATTGATGCTTTTGAACTGTGGTGTTGGAGAAGACTCTTGAGAGTTCCTTGGATGGCGAGGAGATCCAACCAGTCCATCCTAAAGGAAATCAGTCCTGATTATTCATTGGAAGGACTGATGCTGAAGCTGAACTCCAATACTTTGGTCACCAATGGGAAGAACTGATTCATTTGAAAAGACCCTGATGCTGGGAAAGATAGAAGGCAGGAGGAGAAAGAGATGACAGTGAATGAGATGGTTGGATGGTGTCACTGACTCAATGGACATGAGTTTGAGCAAGCTCTGAGAGTTTGCGATGGACAGGGAGGCCTGGCCTGCTGCAGTCCATGGGGTAACAAAGAGTTGGACACAACTGAGCAACTGAACTGAACATCAGTTATAAATAGCTTATGGATGGATTATTTTTTTTCTGTAATCTAAGATTTTATAAATCAGTGCAGTTCTTTCACATCTATACAAACCATTTTTTGTGTACATTTTCTATTTGTCTTTTTGTTTGTTTGTTTCATTATTTACCCTGTTTGCTCTGTCTTCATGTAGGTTGATTGTACTTCCTTTACTTCTTCTTATTCCCTGTGTTTCTACATTCTAATTGCTGTATTTTTCTGTAAAGTGGATACTTAATTTTTAGTAAATCTGTTTAAAATATTTATCCATTTTTGTTGAAAATTAATTGCATACTTTAAACTACCTATCCCTCAAATAAAAAAAGACCTTTGGCAAAATTTTATCGACCTAAACTAACCCTCTGAAACAGCTCTGTGACTTACTAAAGTTAGATGCATGTAGTAAATGTCACCTACTTCCCTGGCAATTGTATTCTTTAAAACTCCTTAGACATCATCAGTATATAATTATCAATGATAATTATCAAAGACCATGATCTTTGCTCACTACTCTTTATTAATCCCTATTGTTGTTGTTCAGTTGCTCAGTCATGTCTGACTCTTTGCAACCCTGTGGACTGCAGCATACCAGGTTTCCCTGTACTTCACTATCTTTCAGAGTTTGCTCGAAGTCATGTCCATTGAGTTGATAATCCACCCAACCATCTTATCCTCTGTGGCCCCCTTTTCCTCCTACCCTCAACCTTAATCCCTGTGCAGTCCACTATATTGAATTCTTTTTGTTTAATGTGTTCATTAGTTTGCTCTGCTCATGGCCGCCATAACAAAATACTTTCTCCAGCAGTATATACCCAACCTGTGTGTCCTAGGTATGCAAGTCTGCATCAGTAACTGCTAACATAATGACTGACTGGGCTTTTCGTGGAATTCTTTGATGAATTATAGGCTGGTGACACATGCAAAATTCTTCTCTATGCTGTCCATCTCTTACAGTTATTCCAGAATTCTGCTAGAAACAGTCAATTTTGGGTTTTTTTTCACCTGTGGATGTTTGCAAATTCCTCAGTTTTGTTTATGTAATTTCAACCAACAGTTTCCATTTAGTTTAAAACTTCCAGAAAGAACTTACTACTTTTGTACATTGGTAGATGTGCTCCTAATTTTCCAGTGTTTCTGTGGATGGAAACATTTTTGAGGTGTATAGATAAACGTATGTTTTCAGTTAGCCATGAGAACCAGAAACCATTTTTCCAAATATTTACAATCCTTCAGAATACACTAAAAAAGTAAATTCCTGTTTGTAGTTTTACAGTCTAAAACTTCCTTCATTTGGAGGGAAGATGCTTTTAAGGCATTTTGAAGGTAGTCTGTACAGTGATATTACTAACTGAGATTAAAAACAAAAAAACTTGGAGGTATCAGGCTATCATTGAACCCTACATACGTCATTCTGCTGTTAAGAGGCACTTTAATTCTGACTACTCCTAAATATTCTGTCTCTTTCAAAGAATGTGAAGTTAATGTTGTAGTTCAATTCAGTTGTTCAGTTGTGTCCGACTCTTTGAGACTCTGTGGACTGCAGCACGCCAGACTTCCCTGTCCATCACCAACTCCTGGAGCTTACTCAAACTCATGTCCATCGAGTCGGTGATGCCATCCAACCATTTCATCCTCTGTTGTCCCCTTCTCCTCCTGCCTTCAATCTTTCCCAGCATCAGGGTCTTTTCCAATGAGTCAGTTCTTCGCATCAGGTGGCCAAGTATTGGAGCTTCAGCTCCAGCATCAGTTCTTCCAATGAATATTCAGGACTGATTTCCTTTAGGATGGACTGGTTGGATCTCCTTGCCGTCCAAGGGACTCTCAAGAGTCTTCTCCAACACCACAGTTCAAAAGCATCAATTCTTCGGCACTCAGCTTTCTTTATAGTCCAACTCTCATATCCATACATGACCACTGGAAAAACCATAGCTTTGACTAGATGGACCTTTGTTGTCAAAGTAATGTCTCTGCTTTTTAATACACTGTCTAGGTTGGTCATAGCTTTTCTTCCAAGGAGCAAGCATATTTTAATTTCATGGCTGCAGTCACCATCTGCAGTGATTTTGGAGCCCCCCCAAAATAAAGTCTCTCACTGTTTCCACTGTTTCCCCATCTATTTGCCATGAAGTGATTGGGCCAGATGCCATGATCTTAGTTTTTTGTCAACTTTTTCACCCTCTTCTTTCACTTTCATCAAGAGGCTCTTTAGTTCTTCTTTGTTTTCTGCCATAAGGGTGGTGTCATCTGCATATCTGAGGTTATTGATATTCCAAGCAATCCTGATTCCTGCTTGTGCTTCATCCAGTCCAGCATGTCTCATGATGTACTCTGTATATAAGTTAAATAAGCAGAGTGACAATATACAGCCTTGATGTATTCCTTTCCCGGTTTGAAACCAGTCTGTCGTTCCATGGTTTTTTGTTTTGTTTTTTTTAAGTGGTGAAAAATTCTGGTTGCACACCTCCTCCAGCTTTTTAGAGACTTGAAATAGTTACACTTTGGGGCCATATCTAAGTTGGTACACAGAAATCAAAATGACAAAACTAAACAAAGTTCTGATTCATCAAAGAAAATATAATGTCCATAGGCAACCATGATTTTATATATATAGAAAGTATTGTTATTGGGTTGTCACATTGCCAGACTCCATTCTTTCACTGACAACCTGGATGTCTGTGTTCCTCTAATACCTAAACCACAAAGAGTTGATTTTTTTCTGTTTGTTTTCTTCCCTATTGTTAGGTGTATACTATTGATGAATCTGGACTAAACATCCTCATGTGGTCAGTGATTGGCAATAAAAGAACTGGTTGGATGTATGGGCATGTTCCTCTCTCGAGTAACAGTCCATTTAAAGTGGCATTTGAAGCTGATTTGAGTGGAAAAGAGAACATCTTTATCGCCCTTGATGACATCACTTTTACCCCAGAATGTGTATTTGGAGGTAAGCAATTCCTTCTGAAAATGAGCTGTATAAAGATTGTTTTAGATACCTAAATATAAAAGAATTGGGGATTTCTGAGGAATTACATTTCTTTTCATGTCCAGTCTTACTCCATACATTGTAGAAAGAGCAGTATACACAGCTGGAGGTAAAGTTTTTTCTCCGTGAAACTTTATCATGAAATTTCCATGCCCTCTAGGCAACAAAATAGCTTTGACTAAAGTTCTTTAAGAAACCCAGAGAAAATTTAGTTTTCTCAATATAGCTTTGTTGTCTATTTTTTTTTTAATTTCCAAATGTTCACAGCAACTGCACAAAGACTCTTCTGTTCACCTGTCTTTTCCCCTTCTGTTTCTACATTACAATCTAGAACTCTTATTCTATTGCATAAAGGAAAAAAAGTCTTGTCATTAACTCCTTTTCTAAGAAATCATACCTTTAACTAAAATCTGAGTTTCTGATGTTTAAGATACTTCCACTTAAGTGGCTATTTGTTCTTATATAAATCCTTCACTTTATCAACATTAGGGAGTAGGGTCATTGGCTTTCAAACTGTCCATTAATTTTGTATGCTGCAACCTTTGCTGCATTTATTTATTATTTCGGGATTTTTTTGGTGACGTCTACAGGGTTTTCTATGTATACCATCACGTTACCTGCAAATAACAACAGTTTTACTTCTTCCGTTCCAATGTATTTGCTGTTTACTTCTTTTTCCCCCTGATTGCTGTGGCTAGGTCTTCAATATTATATTGAATAAAAGTAGACAGAGTGGGCATCCTTGTCTTGTCCCTGATCTTTTTGGAGGTAAAGTGTTTATCTTTTCATCATTAGGTATAACATCAGTTGTGGGTTTGTCCTCTATAGACTTTATTATGTTGATGTACATTTCTTCTATATCCTCTTTGGAAAGTTCTTATCAAAAAGTGGATGTTGATTTTGCCAAATGCCTTTTACGCATTTATTGATATGATCATATGATTTTTATCCTTTATTCTGTTAATATGATGTATCATAATGACTGACTTTCAGATTTTCGGTCATCCTTCCATCCCTAGAAGATATCCCGGTTGATCATGACGTACAATCTTTTTTAATGTGTTGTTTAATTTGGTTTGCTAATATTTCATTGAAGATTTTTCATTCATCTTCATCAGGAATATTGACTTGTAATTTTCTTTCCTTGTGGTGTCCTTATTTTGTTTATGTATATAATTCTGACCTCACAGAATGAGTTTGAAAGTGTTCTCTCTCTTCTGTTTTTGGAAGAGTTTGACAAGTACTGATATTAGCTCTTATTTGAATATTTTGTAGAACTCACCTGTGAAGCCTTCTTGTGCTGGACTTTGGTGTGTTGGAATGTCTTTAATTACTGACAATCTCTTTACTAGCAACCATCAGCTCAGATTTTCTATTTGTTCCTGAACCAGTCTTAGAAGGTTGTGTTTCTGAGAATCAATCCATTTCTTCTAGATTGTCCAATTTATTTGGATTATAATTGTATGTAGTAGTCTCTTATTATATTTTGTATTTATGTGTTATCAGTTACAACATCTCCTCTTTCATCTATGATTTTATCTGAGTCCTCTCTTTTCCTTGGTGAATCTAGCTAAAGATTTGTCATTTTGTTTATCATTTCAAAGGACCAGCTCTTGATTTCACTGATCTTCTCTGTTGTGCTTTTAGTCTCTGTTTCATTTATTTCTGCTCTAATCTTTGGTATTTCCTTCCTTCCACTAACTTTGGGCTTTTTTAGTTCTTCTTTTTGAACAATCTTTCCAGCTACATTTTTTTGTTGTTGTTATTGTCGTTAAATTGAAAAAAATAGATCTTGAGGGAGTGAATGCAATTCCAAAAAAAAAGAAATATTATCCCAGGGCATCCCTTTTAGCTTGACTTGGTAAATATAAAATGACAGCAACTAGCAAGGTGCCAAACAAAATAATGAAATTCATAAGGAATTCATGGGGAATAGGCAGCCACAAGTTCTCCTTGTTTATATTATCACTGCTAGATGAAAGTAGCTCTCACCTCATTCTTGAACAGAGATTTTTCTTCTTTTCTCCCATCTCTGGATGTGAACAGAGAGTATTACTCTGGAGCATTTCCAGGACTGGTATATTATCTTGAATGCAAATTTTTTGAAGATGAAAATATTTGTCTGTTTTTATCATCTTCATCATTTATAATATCTCCAGTGATGTATTCTACATGCCTAGAAGAGTCTTGTTATATAGGAGATACTCAATAAACATATCCTATGAATAAACAATAAATATGTCAAATGAAAATATGAGTAAGCAAAAGTCATCAACTGAATTTATATGATACCCCTCTTCACTACTACCAATGAACTCTGCCTCCAGTCATATTCTCTAACCCTTGTTTTGGAAAAAGGAAAGAGACAGTGACAGATAGAGCTGAGTGAATTGTCCAACGTACTCTGTGTGTCTGTACTGAGAGGTAGAAAGATAACAATTATACCAAAAATTGGAGACATAAGTCTACATCATGACTGTATCACCAAACTCTTATATAATGTTAAAAGAAATTTAAACTCCTTAGATCATGTTATATCAGGGAGATGAAATAAACAATGTCTTCTCTCTCTTTCAAGTCTACTATCTTATGATCATATGGGACAGGATTTGTAAAAGAGGATCAGGAAAGCAAAAGGAAAGGATAGAGAATGATCTAGAAAAGAAGAGAGTCCAGACAGAATGATGAGGAAGGTCAGAGGGTCTAGGAGTTAGGGGAGAAATGTCATTGTGGGAAGACATAGAAGACTTCTCATTACTTGCTGTGTTTGTAAAGAGTAAGTCTGCCCTTCATTTAACCAAAAGTGAAGGGAAAGTTGCTCTGTTGCATCCAACTCTTTGTGACCTCATGGACTATACAGTCCATTGAATTTTCCTGGGCAGAATACTGCAGTGGGTAGCTGTTCCCTTCTCCAGGGAATCTTCCTGACTCATGAATAGAACTGAGGTTTCCTGCATTGCAGGCAGATTCTTTTTTTTTTTTTAACTTGGTATATATATATATATATATATTTTATTTATTTTAGTTGGGGGCTAATTACTTTACAATATTGTAGTAGTTTTTGCCATACATTGACATGAATCAGCCATGGGTTCACATGTGCTCCCCCTCCGAACCCTCCTCCCACCTCCCTCCCCTTCCCATCCCTCTGTGTCATCCCAACGCTCCATCCCTGAGCATCTGTCCCATGCATAAAACATGGAATGGTGTTCCGCTTCACATATGACAATATACATGTTTCAATGTTATTGTCCCAGAACGTCCCACCCTCACCTTCTCCCTCAGAGTCCACAGGACTGTTCTATGCATCTGTGTCTCTTATTCTGTCTCACATATAGGGTTACCATTACCATCTTTCAAATTCCATATACATGCATTAGTATACTGTATTGGTGCTTTTCTTTCTGGCTCTCTTCACTCTGTATAATGGGCTCCAGTTTCATCCATCTCAATAGAACTGATTCAAATGTATTTTTTTAATGGCTGAGTAATATTCCATTGTGTATATGTACCACAGCTTCCTTATCCATTCGTCTGCTGATGGACATCTAGGTTGCTTCCATGTCCTGGCTATTGTAAACAGTGCTGCGATGAACATTGGGGTACACGCATCAGATTCTTTACGAGCCGAGCTACCAGGGAATCCCATGTAACTAAAGTTTGTTGTGGATCTACTGTGTGCTGCCCTGAATTTAGATAGAAAAGACATACGTGCCATAATATTATTGCCAGCTCTCCAAAAGTTTAATATCTAAGGACATATTGGGATAGCAATGCATCCTTGGAAGCTTAAAATAGTAGTAAATGTAATTGAAACTCTCTCAGCTCTAAACTATGGTTCTAAGACAATTTCATTTGACTTGAAGGCAGCATCAGGCATAGAGAAATAGTTTATTGAGCCATCAATGAATATTCCTGAGAAATATTCAGTGGTGTGCTGGTAAACTAGTTCTCAGAGGAAAAAAAAAGCCCCGCGTGTAGCATTTTCCTATTTCCTTGGTGTCAATTCTCCAGCATGGTTAACTTTAATTTACCAGTATGACATCACTGTAGGTTGGTGGGTTTAAGAAGAAAAGCATGCCATCTTTTACTTTACATAGGCTGCTCTACACACACGTCGGAGGAAGGATCCTCACAGTTAATGGTGTTCCCTTCCTACCAACACTACACAGGAGTGAAGACCCCAGCTGTGGTCCAGGGCAAAGAATCAGTTCAGTTCACTTGCTGTTGTGTCTGACTCTTTGTGAACCCATAGACTGCAGCACATCAGGCTACCCTGTCCATCACCAAATATTCACTTTGAAACCAGTATTTTTACTCCATTTGCTTATTCCAAGCATACCTCAGGCAGCATATTCTATAGACTTTGCCTTCTTCCCCCACCCTCAGTTCCCTTTTATTGCTCAAACTCTAGTTCAAGGGCTTCTTATGACTCATCAGAATCTCTCTTATGGCTGCATATCCAATTTGTCTAATTTACTCACACATAATTATCAACTTAATCTTCTAGTCCCTACTATCGTGTAAGTTCCAGAAAAGTATTCTTGCATTTTTCTTTCTCACCACAGTAACAAAAAGATTTTTTTTATTGCAAGCAACAGTATCTGACTTAGGCTAACTTAAAGGCAGAAAATAAGTTTATTGAAAGAATATTAGATTACTCCAAAAATTAAGTGTAAAACTAAGAGTCTAAGACAGAAAAACGAGCAGAAAGTGAGTAAAACTGACTACACCAGTGAGTAAAACTGCCTAATTCCACTGCCTATGAATATTTCCTTCAGAGCTGACTTGTCTACTTTCCTGCCATCATTATGAGTAATCTCTAATTGTGCCTTTGCCTTTCCCTCAAAATTAAAAGAACTGATTGGAAGCATACTACTGACTAAGCCTTAGTCAAATGCCCATGGTTCAGTCTTATAAGTTACTCTTTCATTTCTAATTTCTACATCATCTCCATCACCTGGATGATCACCATTCCTCTACTTCTTTAAAAAACTCGTAATCAAGCCTGAATATTCTGTAACCATATGGTTCAATCTATATGGTTGACCAGAAACAATAAATTATCTATCTATATGCCAGTGGTAAGAGAGGAAATAAAACAGACTAATCAAAATATAGCAATTCATACCAGTTATAAAGAAGAAGAAAAATACTCAGAGACTCTCATTTGCCTGCTTAATACACTGCTTAGCCTTTATTGCAGTTCCTGGCTTAGCTGTGTGATTCTGATTCTAAAATGATCCCTTAAAACAGGACCTCTTGCCTTTTCTAGTCTTGTCCTATCTTCTCCTATATTCTCTCCTCTCACCTCATTGACTTTAATCTTACCACTTCTAAGGCTGGGGATGCCCTGTCCTTTATCTCCTCTTGTTAAAATTCTTTTTTACTTTCTAGGGCAGAGCAAAAGCCATCTTATTATCCTTGAATTTATCCTTGATATTCCCAGCAGGAAGCTAAACTCTGTTCCAGATTGTCTTAGCCTTAAGTTTGCAGCTCTCTGGTAATATATCTTACATAGTATTTTGTGATATGTGTAGCTGGTTTTCTGTCACTTTTAGTTCCTCTACACTGAAAAATTTCCATTACCTTATTTTTTAAAGAAAATTTTGTTGAGTGTAAATGATCTTTAATTTTAGGTTGATGGATAAAAATATAAATTTGAAAAAAGTATATGATATAGAGTAGATATCCATTTTATATCAGAAGTGGTATCATGGCAACTGTAGATAAATAATTTAAAACACAGTTTTAATACATGGGTCCTTTTTATAATACTGATTCAGTGAGTCATTCATGGGCCTAATCTTTAAAGGAATAGTGATGAATGTACAAAAAGCTGAAGGAAGATTATTGTCTGTCCATTCTGATTCACTTACTGGTTTATAGAATATTATTAGGTTTTAAATCTGTCACTGTGGGTTGTGAAGTCCTCACAGTTTGTCAAATGATAGGATAATTCCTCTTTATTCCCGGAAAGGACATTAGATTAGAAGGGAAAAACACAGGAACCAGAAAAATGACATTAAAAGCTAATACCCAGCCGACTTACAGGAGTAAAATCTGAATTCCCTCTTAACGATATTTGGAGGAGCTTGTCTGTTGTACTATGAAGTGGTTCTTACTTGATTTCCTGCTGATCCTCAGACTGGAAGGAATTTTGTTGAATTAGGGGAAAGAAATCCAAATGACAACCATGGAAAAATCAGTCCCAGTAGAAACCGCACTCCATTAGCCTGGATTTGACAAGTGCCTCATATTGAACATAACAATAAACCACACTTCACTGTCCCAACACTCTGTCTTCAAGGTGAATGCTCTTATGTGAAAAATGAAGTTTACCACATAATCTTATATATTTTGTACCATAGTATATAAATATATGTATATTTAAAATAAAATGTGTAGATTGTTATTTCTCTACTGTACAGTCAGTTTGAAAATGATCATAACCTTTGCTGACTGTTTTCTTTTAACTTGAAAATACTCAGCAGGCCAAATGTTTTACCAAGCCAAGTGTATCTGAGGGATTCTGGGAGTTTTTCAATAGCCAAGGTCAATCTGGGCCTGTTTAGTTCTCTTGGGCTATTAAAATCTGTTTCTGTTATAGATTTCCTAATTCCCTGGAACACATATGTTGTTATCTGGAAAACATTCAGATCTACAAAAACAAGGTTGTTTGTCTGTTACCTAAGAAATAGAATAAGAAAGTGACACTCATTCACTAAGAAATCTATTTTAAGAAAAGCTTTTTTTCTTTTCATTGAAAACAAGTGACTTCCAAAGAACGACCGTTTTTCTGATAGCATCTTACTGGCATGTGAGAACATTTTACTCAGAAAAGACTGACCACTCCTTTAAGTAGGAAAATAGAAAATAAAAAACAACTTTCTTGTCTTAACAAAGAGTATATAAATGCGTTTACATATATGAGTTATCATTTTCACTAATATGAACTTCTTCAAAATAAAAAATATGAGATTAGAGAAATAAGCAATTTTTTATTTAAAAAAAAAAAAAGTCTGAAGGAATAATAGACCCATAGTTGGTCTTCTCTTTTGGATGGAGATAATTGATAAGATGTCAGTTCAAGGTCTAAAATATCCAGACCCTGTATTTTGCCCTTTCTGCTGTTTATGATTAAAATGCAATTAAGGTATGTTAAATAGGTGTGCTTCCTATAGAATTCCATAAGAAGCAAAATAATCCAACACACTTTAAAATAATCATTTTTTAATCTTCCCAATAAATCAATTTTTGTTTATCATTAAGCAACAAATGAAGTACTATTTCTACTAGTTCTTTTTGACTTAAAGTGTATTTTTAACTTTTAAAATTTTATTTTATAATGTATTAGTTACAGGTATATAGCTATACATTTTAAATGATTTTATTAGAAAGGCAGAAATTAGTGTTCAAATTATGTGATTTTAAAGTTAATAGTAATTCAATCATATAGAACACTCTAAACTTTAGGGAAAGCTATTCATTCCTATTCCTCAAAAGTTAATAGTAAGTTAAACATAGCTGGATGTATTGGTCTTTGTGCTTAGAGCCAAGGCCCTGTTAACTAAAAGTTATGGGCTATCCCCATCACTTTCTCTTGGATCATAGAGGCAGTCACGACAGTACAGCTGGAAGATCTCTAAAAGACCACCATATTTAACTCCTGAATGGTTGTCTCTACTGCCCACCTCCATATCTTCATCTTGGTATCTGCTTCTCTCCTTTGACTTTCTCGAGACATGTAGAAAGTCCCCAAAGTGTGTATGGAGTTCAGCAATTCAAAGACAGATTGCCTGAGACTCTTAGATTTCCTTCAGTTGTGTGTATCTGTAGAGTGTGTTAAAGAAACAGCTTTACACTCTTCATCTCAACACTTCTACACTGAGACAAAGATGTAATAATTGATTGATGCCAAGATTGGGCCTTAGGAAGCATCACTACGAACAAAGCTAGTGGAGGTGATGGAATTCCAGTTGAGCTATTTCAAATCCTGAAAGATGACGCTGTGAAAGTGCTGCAATCAATATGACAGCAAATATGGAAAACTCAGCAGTGGCCACAGAACTGGAAAAGGTCAGTTTTCATTCCAATCCCAAAGAAAGGAAATGCCAAAGAATGCTCAAACTACCGCACAATTGCACTCATCTCACACACTAGTAAAGTAATGCTTAAAATTCTCCAAGCCAGGCTTCAGCAATATGTGAACCATGAACTTCCAGATGTTCAGGCTGGTTTTAGAAAAGGCAGAGGAACCAGAGATCAAATTGCCAACATCCGCTGGGTCATCGAAAAATCAAGAGAGTTCCAGAAAAACATCTATTTCTGTTTTATTGACTATGCCAAAGCCTTTGACTGTGTGGATCACAATAAACTGTGGAAAATTCTGAAAGAGATGGGAATATCAGACCACCTGACCTGCCTCATGAGAAACCTGTATGCAGGTCAGAAAGCAACAGTTAGAACTGGACATGTAACAACAGATGGTTCCAAATAGGAAAAGGAGTACGTCAAGGCTGTATATTGTCACCCTGCTTATTTAACTTATATGCAGAGTACATCATGAGAAATGCTGGGCTGGGTGAAGCACAAGCTGGAATCAAGATTACCAGGAGAAATATCAATAACCTCTGATATGCAAATGACACCACCCTTATGGCAGAAAGCAAAGAAGAACTAAAGAGCCACTTGATGAAATTGAAAGTGGAGAGTGAAAAAGTTGGCTTAAAGCTCAGCATTCAGAAAACGAAGATCATGGCATCCAGTCCCATCACTTCATGGCAGATAGATGGGGAAACAGTGGAAATGGTGGCTGACTTTATTTTTCTGGACTCCAAGATCACTGCTGATGGTGACTGCAGCCATGAAATTAAAAGCCACTTACTCCTTGGAAAGAAGGTTATGACCAACCTAGATAGCATATTGAAAAGCAGAGACATTACTTTGCCAACAAAGGTCCGTCTAGTCAAGGCTATGGTTTTTCCAGTGGTCATGTATGGATGTGAGAGTTGGACTATAAAGAAAACTGAGTGCTGAAGAATTGATGCTTTTGAACTGTGGTGTTGGAGAAGACTCTTGAGAGTCCCTTGGACTGCAAGGTGATCCAACCAGTCCATCCTAAAGGAGATCAATCCTGGGTGTTCATTGGAAGGACTGATTTTGAAGCTGAAACTCCAATACTTTGACCACCTGATGCAAAGAGCTGACTCATTGGAAAAGACCCTGATGCTGGCAAAGATTAAGGGCAGGTGGAGAAGGGGACGACAGAGGATAAGATGGCTTGATGGCATCATCGACTCGATGGACATGGGTTTGGGTCAACTCTGGGAGTTGGTGATGGACAGGGAGGCCTGGTGTGCTGCGGTTCATGGGGTCGCAAAGAGTTGGACACAACTGAGCAACTGAACTGAAGACACCCTCTCATAATTTCCATAAGTGAAAAACCTTCCCACTTACAGTAATGACAACAGCATTCTCTTTTCTGCCCCACTTCAACTGACAGAGTATTGTGCTTAGTCATTCAGTAGTATCTGACTCTTTGTGATCCCATGGACTGTAGCCCACCAGGGTCATCTGTCCATGGGTATCCTCCAGGTAAGAATACTGAAATGGGTAGCCATTCCCTCCTTCCAGGTGATCTTCCCAACCCAGGAATCGAACCCAGGTCTCCTGCATTGCAGGTGGATTCTTTACCATCTGAGCCACCAGGGAAGCCCAAAGAGTACAATGCAGTCATAATTGAAATAGTTAAAGGGTAAAATACAGCCATAATTGGCAAAGTACAGTACAGTCATAACTGAAAGAGAGTCACTATTTCCTCTGCAATTTTAGGCTTAATGGGAGAGCATTGGTGAGACTGAACCAGAAGTTAGGTCACTGAATAACCACAGGACAGTGGACCTTTATCTTATAAGGACAGTGGGCTTCATTGTGTCAGACATTGGAGAACCATTTTTGAGCAGGATTCTTCTTTTGGAAAATGTATATTTGAAGCAATGTAAAGCGCGAATTAAAAGGGGAATGTACTTAAAAATATTGGTCCTAATATAGAAGTCAAGAGTTTAACATTCGGGGAATTCTTTGACTATTAAATAAAATTTAGTTAATATGGAAATAGTTATCAGTGAACAGTAGCATTAAATTAAGTGAAGTACTTTACCTGGCCCAACAGTGCGTACAAAAGAGGCCACACCAGCATAGATATAGCAGACCAAGAAGTGTAGTATAGCACCAGCTGGAGATGATAAGGGAAGAATTTATCTCTTATCTGCTGGGGTCTCTCTCTGGGTTCCAGGCTTCATGACAAGAAAGAAATGACCAACAACTGTTCTAACATTCCGTATTTTATACATGTTTCCACATTTACATGTTTTAGATTATTGGAGGGTTATAAGCAGGCAGAAAATTCTTCATTTTCAATTCTTGCAAAACAAATTTAATTTCTAGTATTCTTCTATCTTTATTTTAGCCTTAGCTTTAACTAGCTCTGCCATTCACTCTGAAAATAATTATCACTTTCCATATGGCATCTCTTTTCAAATACTTATCAGCTTCTATTGGTGTGGCCAAAAATTTTGTTCAGATTTTTCATATGATGTTATGGAAAAACCTGAACAGACTTTTTGGTTAACCCAAAACATTGGACTCACCTTTTGCAAACTTGTAAATTTCATTTATTTTTGTCTACTGTGTTAGACTTTTGACATTTATGCTTAACCTTTCTAACCAGCCACCCAAGCTCTCCTGATTCATCACCCACTCCAGTGCTCCCCATACTGCTCTGTTTATGCCAAACTCTTCTATCTTCTTTAGTTCAACCTGAAGTCACATTCCATCTTTCTAGGAATATTTAAACTATTAAATATTGAAATGAAATAAAAAGATAAAAATGATTATTTTATGATTCCATATAAAAGATAAGTATTTTTAATTGAAAAAGAAATATTTTATACTTTATGAAGTGATTTGCAAAAAAATAAAAATTAAATTTTAAATCAAAATAATCTGAAACCAGTTCAGTTCAGTTCAGTCACTCAGTCGTGTCCGACTCTTTGCAACCCCATGAATCGCAGCACACCAGGCCTCCCTGTCCATCACCAACTCCCAGAGTCCACCCAAACCCATGTCCATCAAGTTGGTGATGCCATCCAGCCATCTCATCCTCTGTCATCCCCTTCTCCTCCTGCCCCCAATCCTTCCCAGCATTAGGGTCTTTTCCAATGAGTCAACTCTTCTCTTGAGGTGGCCAAAGTATTGGAGTTTCAGCTTCAACATCAGTCCTTCCAAAGAACACCCAGGACTGATCTCCTTTAGGATGGACTGGTTGGATCTCCTTTAGGATGGACTGGTTGGATCACCTTGCAGTCCAAGGGACTCTCAAGAGTCTTCTCCAACACCACAGTTCAGAAGCATCAATTCTTCGGCGCTCAGCTTTCTTCACCATCCAACTCTCACATCCATACAAGACCACTGGAAAAACCATAGCCTTGACTAGACTGACCTTTGTTGGCAAAGTAATGTCTCTGCTTTTCAATATGCTATCTAGGTTGGTCATAACCTTCCTTCCAAGGAATAAGCGTCTTTTAATTTCATGGCTGCAATCACCATCAGCAGTGATTTTGGAGCCCAAAAAAATAAAGTCAGCCATTGTTTCCCCATCTATTTCCCATGAAGTGATGGGACCAGATGCCATGATCTTAGTTTTCTGAACATTGAGCTTTAAGCCAACTTTTTCACTCTCCTCTTTCACTTTCATCAAGAGGCTCTTTAGTTCTTCTTCACTTTCTGCCACAAGGCTGGTGCCATCTGCATATCTGAGGTTATTGATATTTCTCCCGGCAATCTTGATTCCAGCTTGTGTTTCTTCCAGCCCAGCGTTGTTCATGATGTACTCTGCATATAAGTTAAATAAGCAGGGTGACAATATACAGCCTTGACGTACTCCTTTTCCTATTTGGAACCAGTCTGTCGTTCCATGTCCAGTTCTAACTGTTGCTTCCTGACCTGCATACAGGTTTCTCAAGAGACAGGTCAGATGGTCTGGTATTCCCATCTCTTTCAGAATTTTCCACAGTTTATTGTGATCCACACAGTCAAAGGCTTTGGCATAGTCAATAAAGCAGAAATAGTTGTATTTCTGGAACTCTCTTGCTTTTTCGATGATCCAGCAGATATTGGCAATTTGATCTCTGGTTCCTCTGCCTTTTCTAAAACCAGCTTGAACATCTGGAAATTCACGGTTCATGTATTGCTGAAGCCTGGCTTGGAGAATTTTGAGTATTACTTTACTAGTGTGTGAGATGAGTGCAATTGTGTGGTAGTTTGAGCATTCTTTGGCATTGCCTTTCTTTGGGATTGGAGTGAAAACTGACCTTTTCCAGTCCTGTGGCCACTGCTGAGTTTTCCAGATTTGCTGGCATATTGAGTGCAGCACTTTCACAGCATCATCTTTCAGGATTTGAAGTAGCTCAACTGGAATTCCATCACCTCCACTAGCTTTGTTCGTAGTGATGCTTCCTAAGGCCCACTTGACTTCACATTCCAGGATGTCTGGCTCTAGGTGAGTGATCACACCATCGTGATTATCTGGGTCATGAAGATCTTTTTTGTACAGTTCTTTTGTGTATTCTTGCCACCTCTTCTTAATATCTTCTGCTTATGTTAGTTCCCTACCATTTCTGTCCTTTATCGAGCCCATCTTTGCATGAAATGTTACCTTGGTATCACTAATTTTCTTGAAGAGATCTCTAGTCTTTCCCATTCTGTTGTTTTCCTCTGTTTCTAGTTCTACAAAATTAAAGTTAAAAATTTATCATCTGCTTCCCCTCCTGTAGCTTCCTGTAACATTTTTGAATGTTGTTAATGAAGTATTGGCCAAAGACAAACAATTACCAATTTATAACTGGCTGTCATATTTTACAATAAGCATTTTACCATTTATGTCATTGAGTATGGCAAGATTTGGCAAGAGCTAATTCCTGCTCTTTAAAACTAAAGTTCCCTGTGCATTTTTTTTCTTTCCCTTCAAAACAGGCAATCGATTTTGCTTTTACTAAACACATTAATCATAAAGATCAAAATCCATGAAATTTTCCTTGGGCACTTTTAGACTTTTATTGAATTTATATGAAATTCATGAGAATGCTACATTGTATTTCACTGTAAATCATCAGTATGAAATGTTTATTGCTTTATGTTGTTTGTAATGTTTATTGCTCTAACAAAAGGTATTTCAGCTACTACCCAAACTAAGTGAACAGTGAAACTCAACATCATTTTAGGAGAACAAAGAAATATCCATAATGTTAGAAATTGTACCTGTCTGCATAGCACATTATGAAGTGGAATGTAGTAATGAGAGGAATGTCTGATTCCTGGGAATGCAAAAGTTAGTTAACAATGCCTTCAATCAGCTCCAGCCTGCAAAGAATAGTAGATTTCGCTCAGTCGTGTCCAACTCTTTGCGACCCCATGGACTGTGAATCAGTAGCAAACCGAAATATGAGATACCCTTGGTTTTTGAACCCAACATACTTTAGACTTGTGATCTATTTGAGAAACATGCCCCTAAAGCTAATATGATATAATATGTGTGTGAGTGTATGTGTGTACAGTTGTACTAAGTCTTCACAGTATCAGGTCTTCACAATTCCCCTAATCAGATACAGCTTAAGAAATGTTGGCTGAACAGCAATAAGAGGAACACCTATAAGTTAAAGACTGAATCACATTGTCAAAATGAATCCACATTTTCTTGGACTGTCTTTCTTTCCACTTTCTCTCTCTGCCTCTGTCACAGTCACCAACATTTCTGATGTCCTTCAATCTCTCTCTCTTACCTTTCATCCTTCCTATTCTCACTTTACTCTTTGAGGTATATTTCAGTTGACTTTCTGGATGTCGGTTTTCTTTTGCTTTGATTGTGCTTTTGTTGTTCAGTTGCTCATCCGTGCCCAACTCTTTGCAACCCCATGGAATACAGCATGCCAGGCTTCCCTGTCCTCCGCCATTGAGTTAGTCCATTCACGTCCATTGAGTTAGTGATGCCGTCTAGCCATCTCATCCTCAGTCACCTCCTTCTCCTCCTGCCCTCAGTCTTTCCCAGCATCAGGATCTTTTCCAATTGGGACTCTTTAATTCCTCTTCACTTTTTGCCATTAGAGTGGTATCATCTGTATATCTGAGGTTGTTGATATTTTTCCTGGCAATCTTGATTCTAGCTTATAAGTTATCCATCACCTTTTCTGATCATGATCCATTCCCACATGTAATGAACAATCATGTCCATGTTCGAGGAGGCCAAGTTGGGTTAGGACTGAAATGGTGTCATTTCTCTTGTGCATTCACTGGCCCTGCACCTCAATTCTTTTGGTTTTAAACAACTGACTAAGCAGCTCACTGGGCATGGGAAGAAATGGACCAAGTGGTTTGACCAGTGGACAGTACACTTACTTAAGTACTGTGAATTTTAAATGCTGGATTTTAAAAGGGACTTGGAGAAACTAGAACACAGAAAATTTAAAAAGAAAAATATCAAACATGAGTTATAGGCTAGACTACAGATTCTGAGGGATATTGGTGCTGAGATGTACACACACACACACACACACTTTATTTCTTAAAACAGTTTTTGGTTCACAGCAAAATTAGGTGAAAATTACAGAGAGTTTATGTATACCTGTCTTCCCCCATAATCAAACTTCCAGCACCATTGGTCAATTGTGACAATTGGAAATTCTGCCAGGAACAGCCTCTGCAAGGGTTTGTGACTTTAGAGAGAAGATGCTAGAGGTAGACATCTGTGCACTATCATCTGCTAACCTCTCAGCAGCTGGGGGAATGAGGGCCTTGACCTTGAGAGAAAAAGCTGGGCAATACAAGACAGAATCCACAGGAGACAATACAAGCCTACCAGGTTTCCTGTAAAGAAGGACTTAGAACAGGTGAGTTTGAGTATCTTTTGATAGAAATGATTCTAGAATTTAACAGAATTGCTGCCTCAGAATAAGAGAGAACTTTATTTGTGCATACCTTATATAAGC
Source organism: Okapia johnstoni (assembly GCA_024291935.2). Classification (NCBI taxonomy): domain Eukaryota; kingdom Metazoa; phylum Chordata; class Mammalia; order Artiodactyla; family Giraffidae; genus Okapia; species Okapia johnstoni. The sequence continues at coordinate 13,501,008 of CM044324.1, forward strand.
AAAAATATAAAGGAAAGCACACACACCTCATTTTGAATAAGGCAAGAAGCTTGTGAAATAGAGAAAATTACTTCCCTTGTGTTTTTTCAGAAAAGGTTGATCGCTTAACTAAGCAATAGGTAAATTACTAAAATTAGTTCTAGGTTTTCTTCACCTGCAAAAAAGGCTTCACATGAAAAGGCTTTATCCAGCCTTTTCAACCTCGATCTGAGGTTCTACCTTGAGGGAAGTTTATAATGATAAAAGTTTAGTCCATAAAATGTTTGAGAAAAGATGAAAGTAAGGATGTCTGCCATTCCTTCAATGTGAGATCAATAAAAAGAATGAAGAGAAATTATTCATCTGATCGTGGTTAAATATCAAAAGATATATATGCTATATATATATTTATTTCTAAACATTTAAATCTAATTTACTTTCTAAGTTTTCATTCAGAATGTTGCCATTGGAACACTGCAGTTGTATGCACTGCTGTGTCTTAGGTAGTTAAATAAGAACATGATACAAACACCTCAAAGTCATACATGTATCCCTCTCCACTTAAACATGATTATTCCCATGAACAAAAATTCCCCCAGATACATGACTTTCATCACAGGGTTAGAATTTAAATATGTTCTGGGTGTATCACCACTACTGAGTGGGAGAGGAATTTTTAAATTTCATTTCTAAAATGAATTCACACCACCATGCTTATGTTAGAAACAAATCATTCTTACAAAATCCATAAATAATAGTTTTAAAATGTAATGAACACAAAACAAGGTATTCCTGAAACTGGTGCCCATTATTTCCTTTTTTTAAAATTTTTTTTGACATGCACCATTTTTAAATTCTTCATTGACTGTGTGAATTTATTGCTTGTTTTATGTTTTCGTTTGTTGACCACAAGGAATGTGGGATCTTAGTTCCTTGATCAGGGATCAAACCCACACACCTTGTATTGGAAGGTGAAGTCTTAACCACTGGACCTTCAGGGAATTCCCAGTCCCTATTCACTTCAGTTCAGTCGCTCAGTCGTGTCCGACTCTTTGCGAACCCATGAATTGCAGCACGCCAGGCCTCTCTGTCCATCACCAACTCCTGTAGTCCACCCAAACCCATGTCCATTGAGTCGGTGATGCCAACCAACCATCTCATCCTCTGTCATCCCCTTCTCCTCCTGCCTCCAATCCTACCCAGCATTAGGGTCTTTTCCAATGAGTCAATCTTCGCATGAGGTGGCCAAAGTATTGGAGTTTCAGCTTCAACATCAGTCCTTCCAATGAACACCCAGGATTGAACTCCTTTAGGATGGACTGATTGTATCTCCTTGCAGTCCAAGGGACTCTCAAGAGTCTTCTCCAACACCACAGTTCAGAAGCATCAGTTCTTCGGCGCTCAGCTTTCTTCACCATCCAACTCTCACATCCATACATGACCACTGGAAAAACCATAGCCTTGACTAGACGGATTTTGTTGACAAAGTAATGTCTCTGCTTTTAAATATGCTATCTAGATTGGCCATAACCTTCCTTCCAAGGAGTAAGCGTCTTTTAATTTCATGGCTTCAATCACCATCAGCAGTGATTTTGGAGCCCAAGAAAATAAAGTCAGCCACTGTTTCCACTGTTTCCCCATCTATTTCCCATGAAGTGATGGGACCAGATGCCATGACCTTAGTTTTCTGAATGTTGAGCTTTAAGCCAACTTTTTCACTCTCCTCTTTCACTTTCATCAAGAAGCTCTTTAGCTCTTCTTCACTTTCTACCATAAGGGTGGTGTCATCTGAATATCTGAGGTTATTAATATTTCTCCCGGCAATCTTGATTCCAGCTTGTGTTTCTTCCAGCCCACCATTTCTCATGATGTACTCTGCATATAAGTTAAATAAGCAGGGTGAAAATATACAGCCTTGACGTACTCCTTTTCCTATTTGGAACCAGTCTGTTGTTCCATGTCCAGTTCTAACTGTTGCTTTCTGACCTGCAGACAGGTTTCTCAAGAGGCAGGTCAGATGGTCTGGTATTCCCATCTCTTTCAGAATTTTCCACAGTTTATTGTGATCCACACAGTCAAAGGCTTTGGCATAGTCAATAAAGCTGAAATAGATGTTTTTGTGGAACTCTCTTGCTTTTTCAATGATCCAGCAGATATTGGCAATTTGATCTCTGGTTACTCTGCCTCTTCTAAAACCAGCTTGAACATCTGGAAATTCATGGTTCACATATTGCTAAAGCCTGGCTTGGAGAATTTTGAGCATTACTTTGCTAGCATGTGAGATGAGTGCAATTGTGTGGTAGTTTGAGCATTCTTTGGCATTGCATTTCTTTGGGATTGGAACGAAAACTGACCTTTTCCAGTCCTGTGGCCACTGCTGAGTTTTCCAGATTTGCTGGCATATCAAGTGCAGCACTTTCACAGCATCATCTCTCAGGATTTGAAATAGCTCAACTGGAATTCCATCACCTCCACTAGCTTTGTTCATAGTGATGCTTCCTAAGACCCACTTGACTTCACATTCCAGGATGTCTGGCTCTAAGTGAGTGATCACGCCATCGTGATTATCTGGGTTGTGAAGATCTTTTTTGTACAGTTCTTCTGTGTTTTCTTGCCACCTCTCCTTAATATCTTCTGCTTCTGTTAGGTCCCTACCACTTCTGTCCTTTATCAAGCCCATCTTTGCATGAAATGTTCCCTTGGTATCTCCAGTTTTCTTGAAGAGATCTCTAGTCTTTCCCAATCTGTTGTTTTCCTCTATTTCTTTGCATTGATCGCTGTGGAAGGCTTTCTTACCTCTCCTTGCTATTCTTTGGAACTCTGCACTCAGATGGGAATATCTTTCCTTTTCTCCTTTGCTTTTCACTTCTCTTCTCTTCCCAGCTATCTGTAAGGCCTCCTCAGACAGCCATTTTGCTTTTTTGCATTTCTTTTCCATGGGGATGGTCTTGATCCCTGTCTCCTGTACAATGTCATGAACCTCTGTCCATAGTTCATCAGGAACTCTGTCTATGAGATCTAGTCCCTTAAATCTATTTGTCACTTCTGCTGTATACTCATAAGGGATTTGATATAGGTCATACCTGAATGGACTAGTGGTTTTCCCTACTTTCTTCAATTTAAGTCTGAATTTGGCAATAAGCAGTTCATGATCCGAGCCACAGTCTGCTCCCGGTCTTATTTTTGCTGACTGTATAGAGCTTCTCCATCTTTGGCTGCAAAGAATATAATCAATCTGATTTCAGTGTTGACCATCTGGTGATGTCCTTGTGTAGAGTCTTCTCTTGTGTTGTTGGAAGAGGGTGTTTGCTATGACCAGTGCATTCTCTTGGCAAAACTCTATTAGCCTTTGCCCTGCTTCATGCTGTACTCCAAGGCCAAATTTGCCTGTTACGCCAGGTGTTTATTGACTTCCTACTTTTGCATTCCAGTCCCCAATAATGAAAAGGACATCTTTTTTGGGTGTTAGTTCTAACAGTTCTCGTAGGTCTTCATAGAACCGTTCCACTTCAGCTTCTTTGGCGTTACTGGTCGGAGCATAGACTTGCATTACTGTGATATTGAATGGTTTGCCTTGGAAATGAACAGAGATTATTCTATCGTTTTTGAGATTGCATCCAAGTACTGCCTTTCGAACTCTTTTGTTGACCATGATGGCTACTCCATTTCTTCTAAGGGATTCTTTCCCACAGTAGTAGATATAATGGTCATCTGTGTTAAATTCACCCATTCCAATCCATCTTAGTTCGCTGATTCCTAGAATGTTGACGTTCACTCTTGCCATCTCCTGTATGACCACTTCCAATTTGCCTTGATTCATGGACCTCACATTCCAGGTTCCTATGCAATATTGCTCTCTACAGCATCAGACTTTGCATCTATCACCAGTCACATCCACGGCTGGGTATTGTTTTTGCTTTGTCTCCATACCATCATTCTTTCTGGAGTTATTTCTCCACTGATCTCCAGGAGCATATTGGGCACTTACTGACCTGGGGAGTTCATCTTTCAGTGTCCTATCTTTTTGCCTTTTCATACTGTTCATGGGGTTCTCAAGGCAAGAATACTGAAGTGGTTTGCCATGCCATTCTCCAGTGGACCACATTCTGTCAGACCCCTCCACCATGACCCATCCGTCTTGGGTGGCTCCACACAGCATGGCTTAGTTTCATTGAGATAGACAAGGCTGTGGTCTGTGTGATCAGATTAGCTAGTTTTCTGTAATTTTAGTTTCAGTGTGTCTGCCCTCTGATGCCCTCTCACAACACTTACCATCTTACTTGGGTTTCTCTTACCTTGGACATGGGGTATTTCTTCATGGCTGCTCCAGCAAAGTGCAGCCGTTGCTCCTTACCTTGGACAAGGAGTATCTACTCACGACGGCCCCTCCTGACCTTGAATGTGGAGTAACTCCTCTCAGCCCTCCTGTGCCCACTCAGCCCCTGCTCCTTGGGCCTGGGGTAACGTCTCTCACCGCCGCCCCCAGCCCCCAGCCCGGCCTAGCCCCTGTCAGCCGCCGCCCCCGGCCCCCGGCCCCATTGCGTGCTATTTTTTTCCCTAAAATACTGATTAGCCCATTAGCATATGTCTCAGAAATGATAAGAAGTTTAAGGACTATTCCAAGAATAATATTCCAGCAAATTAGTGTAATCCTGTATATTCACAGATCCTCTCTGACCTCTAGAAACAGCAGCAAGTTAGCTCTCTTCTCTCATGCTTTAAGTGTTGATTCAAACCATCGCTGTGGAATAGTTGCATGTGATAAAAGTTCATTAAATTTACATTGTGTCTTTGGACACTGAAATTTTATGAGCCTCAGTATCCTTATCTGTAAAATGGGCTTGTTGGGTATGAATCACATTATCTTGAAGAGTCTCACTAGTGTGATATCTTGGCTTAAGCTATGCTTTCATCTCTACTTCAGATATGACTGCACATATTGTACTTTTTAGACCTTTGAAATGTGATCCAGACTGAAGAGCAAAGAATAGTGTGACAAAACCATAGCAACCCTCAATTCTGTGACTCAGTCCTCCTCAAGTTCTCAGGAGCCAAATTCCCCAAGCTGAAGTCACTAACAAACAGTTAATAAACTGTATACCAGTATAATGACATAATGCCAACTTCCTTAAATGCTAAAATTATGAATGCAACCCTTCAAAGTGCCTAACTTACCATATAACAATGTTTTTACTCATCCAAGAAAATGTTATGGTTGAATTTAAGAATATGAATCACAATTTCCTCTTTAATTGAAAAGTGTCATTTTTTAACAGTAATGATGCCCTTTATAAAAATGTTTCTGAGGTTAATTTAAGATGTGTTCTGTAATCATATTGGCCTGTTATGTTAGAGTTCTTATTATTCCTAATAGAAAATTAATACTTAAATTAGCTAAATGTTTCATTGAAAATATCTTACAATGTTTCAGCACTCTACAGAGAGCTAACTCCCCTAATGTGAAAATGACTTGCTCTCTTTTTCAGGTCTTGTCACAATACAGCCGTCACTGTGTGAAGCTGATCAGTTTTCTTGTATCTACGCTGTCGAGTGTGTCCCTTTTGCAGGGAAATGTAATGGACAGGAAGATTGCACAGATGGATCTGATGAAATGGATTGTCCTTTCAGCCCCCTTCCCCAGCCCTGTGGTCAAACAGAATTCCAGTGCTCCACCCGTGAATGTATCCCGTCCCTCCTGCTTTGTGATGGAGTGCCTGACTGCTACTTTAATGAAGACGAATCTGGCTGCTGTGAGTTATTTTCATTCATTCAGTGTTCTGGGGAAGAAATGCTGTTTGGAAATGATAGAGAGAGCTTGACAGATAAAACAAAGTTCTCTAGAGTCTTACCATGATCATATCATCGATAACAAAGTTGTTTGTGCTATGTTACTGAGCAAAGTGTACAGTCCTTGCTTAGCATTTCTGGAAACATTTTGTTTGTAGTCATACTAATCTCCGTTAGATGTGTCTAATCTCCTTTTTATATTTTCATCTGAATCATTCATATAGGGGATGCTCTTACAGATCCGTTAGTTTTTAAAATGTGTTTGGGGATGGATTAAAGGCATGTAATTATAATTTCTTCCCCCTAAAAACGTTCATCAAGATGGCACAAACAAGTGAGGAAATGTCTATTTTAGTGAATAGATTTAGATTCACTAGAATAGATCTAAACAGGGTTTAGACCTGGACCTTGATAGATGTTATGTCATTAAGAGTTAATGCAGGATTTCCCTGGTGATACAATAGATAAAAAGTACCTGCCAATGCAAGGGACATAGGTTCCATCCCTGGTCGAGGAAGATTCCAACATACCACAGAGCAACTAAGTCTGTGTGCCATAGCTACTGAGCCTGAGCTCTGGATCCCATGCCCTGTAACAAAAGGAGGCATGGTGAGGAGAAGCCCATGCACCACAACTAGAGAGTAGCCCCCACTTGCCACAACTCGAGAAAGTCCACATGCAGCAACAAAGACCTAGCACAGCCATAAAAAATATTTATTTAAAAAAAGAGTTTATGCCAGAGTAAATCGGTGGGACATCTGGTTTGACCTCATCTTCATCACTTACTACCTGTACAATTTGGGGAAAGTCATTTGAGTCAGTCTCACCACCCATGTTATACATACTTTACAGGGCTATAAGAATTGGAGAGAATGCATGTAAAATCCTCAGTCCTACATTCATCAACTTCTTTCTTTATTATAATTAGCCTATGTCAGATAGAGAAGGAAGAGTGTTAATTAAGTAATTACACAAATCACACAAATCTTTAAGGTGAGCACATAATCATGGTGGAGTCAAGGCACCACTAACATTTTATGTAATTATTTTTTGTCTGGTTTCACGTTATATTACACTGTATATGAGCTGCAGTGATAGAGCTCCATAAGCCATATGTTAGTGGCCACTTCTTTTGGAGCAGTAAAGTTTGGCATGTAACTGTAAGATGAGGGTATTGGAAAAAAAAAACAGAAGGCTATTTCAGTGCCCCACTTTGTGTGAGCATCCAGAATTATGATATCTATTGCAAAAGGCATGAAGATGAATGAAGGAACATAAGACAGTTTTTGTATATTTGAAGGTTTTAGCTTTAAATCAGTGAATCTCTTTTCCTTGGCTTTCTATTTCCCTGTCATTTCCTACATGTATATTCTTTCTATAGTAAAGTCAGTTTGTGAGGTCATATAATACTGTCTTAGAGGCAAGTTAAACAAATAGAGGCAAATGAGGAAGAGGAAGCCAAGTTACTTGTCCCTGTTCTGATCAAGGCTCTAATGGAATTTGGCTGTTAGAAACCAGAGTAAGTTAAGGAATTCCCTGGTGATCCAGTGATTAGGAATTGGCACTTTCACTGTTATAGGCGCAGGTTCGATCCCTGGTTGGGGAACTAAGATCCCACAAGCCTAGTGGCTTGGCCAAATTTAAAAAAATAAAAGTAAAAAAGAAATCAGATTAAGCTCAATATAGCCATATGGTATTTGACGTCAAATAAAGTGCTATTTAAAGAGAAGCATAGGAAGATACTGTATTCTTATACTTTTAGACGTATGTTAGAAAACTGGTGGTTGATGAGATAGTAATATATGGAATTCTGCTCCTAAAGGGAAATAAGTGTACATTAGGAACACATGATACTGTGAAAGAATTGCTCTTCTCCATCTCCAAAATATTTATTGAGTTATGACTCTGTAGGGAAAATTGCATGAAAATAAGTTGTGGACAAAACGCTAGAGCAACAATTACAGGATTGTCATCTGACGGTGACAATTTACTAAACAATTGAAAGCATAACAGTTTTTGTTTTTTCTGGACTAATTTTTTTATTTAGAATGGCATTTTATTAACTGTCACTCATTCATTCACAAACCTTGATTAAGGGTGTAATTTATGCCACACATTGTATTGGGCATTGATGATCCAATGGACATGACTCGATACAAGCTCAGGTTGTTAGATACACTCTGTATTGGGGAAGGAGAGTAGTAAATGAGAGTTGGGATACCACGTGGTAAGTTCTGTGAGAGATAACCAAAGTGTTATTGAATAACATAGGGTACTCCCTAACTATGGTGCCAGAGTGTCTATAAATTTTAGCATGAAAAGTGATCGCAGAGCCAAATTTGGAAAGACAGGTAGTCATTCGGTTCAGTTCAGTCACTCAGTCGTGTCCGACTCTTTGCGACCCCATGAATCACAGCACGCCAGGCCTCCCTGTCCATCACCAACTCCCTGAGTTTACCCAAACCCATGCCCATCGAGTCGGTGATGACATCCAGCCATCTCATCCTCTGTCATTCCCTTCTCTTCCTGCCCCCAATCCTTCCCAACGTTAGGGTCTTTTTCAATGAGCCAGCTCTTCGCACGAGGTGGTCAAAGTATTGGAGTTTCAGCTTCAACATCAGTCCTTCCAATGAACTTCCAGGACTGATCTCCTTTAGGATGGACTGGTGGGATGTCCTTGCAGTCCAAGGGACTCTCAAGAGTCTTCTCCAACACCACAGTTCAAAAGCATCAATTCTTTGGTGCTCGGCTTTCTTCACCGTCCAACTCTCACATTCATACATGACCACTGGAAAGACCATAGCCTTGACTAGACAGACCTTTGTTGGCAAAGTAATGTGTCTGCTTTTAAATATGCTATCTAGGTTGGTCATAACCTTCCTTCCAAGGAGTAAACGTCTTTTAATTTCATGGCTGCAATCACCATCAGCAGTGATTTTGAAGTCCCCCAAAATAAAGTCTGAGACTGTTTCCACTGTTTCCCCATTGATTACCCATGAAGTGATGGGACCAGATGCCATGATCTTAGTTTTCTGAACATTGAGCTTTTAGCCAACATTTTCACTCTCCTCTTTCACTTTCATCAAGAGGCTCTTTAGTTCTTTGCTTTCTGCCATAAGGGTGGTGTCGTCTGCATATCTGAGGTTATTGATATTTCTCCCTGCAATCTTGATTCCAGCTTGTGTTTCTTCCAGCCCAGCATTGTTCATGATGTACTCTGCATATAAGTTAAATAAGCAGGGTGACAATATATAGCCTTGACGTACTCCTTTTCCTATTTGGAACCAGTCTGTTGTTCCATGTCCAGTTATAACTGTTGCTTGCGGACCTGCATACAGGTTTCTCAAGAGACAGGTCAGATGGTCTGGTATTCCCATCTCTTTCAGAATTTTCCACAGTTTATTGTGATCCACACAGTCAAAGGCTTTGGCATAGTCAATAAAGCAGAAATAGATATTTTTCTGGTACTCTCTTGCTTTTTCAATGATCCATCGGATGTTGGCAATTTGATCTCTGGTTCCTCTGCCTTTCCTAAAACCAGCTTGAACATCTGGAAGTTCACGGTTCATGTATTGCTAAAGCCTGGCTTGGAGAATTTTGAGCATTACTTTACTAGTGTGTGAGATGAATGCAATTGTGCAGTGGTTTGAGCATTCTTTGGCATTGCCTTTCTTTGGGATTGGAATGAAAACTGACCTTTTCTGGTCCTGTGGCCACTGCTGAGTTTTCCAGATTTGCTGGCATATTGAGTGCAGCACTTTCACAGCATCATCTTTCAGGATTTGAAATAGCTCAACTGGAATTCCATCACCTCCACTAGCTTTGTTCGTAGTGATGCTTTCTAAGGCCCACTTGACTTCACATTCCAGGGTGTCTGGCTCTAGGTGAGTGATCACACCACCGTGATTATCTGGGTCGTGAAGATCTTTTTTGTACAGTTCTTCTGTGTAATCTTGCCACCTCTTCTTAGTATCTTCTGCTTCTGTTAGGTCCATACCATTTCTGTCCTTTGTCGAGGCCATCTGTGCATGAAATGTTCCTTTGGTATCTCTAATTTTCTTGAAGAGATCTCTAGTCTTTCCCATTCTGTTGTTTTCCTCTATTTCTTTGCATTGATCACTGAGGAAGGCTTTCTTAGCTCTCCTTGCTATTCTTTGGAACTCTGAATTCAGATGGCAATATCTTCCCTTTTCTCCTTTGCTTTTCGCTTCTCTTCTTTTCCCAGCTATTTGTAAGGCCTCCTCAGACAGCCATTTTTCTTTTTTGCACTTCTTTTCCATGGGGATGGTCTTGATCCCTGTCTCCTGTACAATGCCATGAACCTCTGTCCATAGTTCATCAGACACTCTTCTAGTCCCTTAAATCTATTTGTCACTTCCACTGTATAATCATGAGGGATTTGATTTAGGTCATACCTGAATGGTCTATGGTTTTCCCTACTTTCTTCAATTTAAGTCTGAATTTGGCAATAAGCAGTTCATGATCTGAGCCACAGTGTGCTCCTGGTCTTGTTTTTGCTGACTGTATAGAGCTTCTCCATCTTTGGCTGCAAAAATATAATCAACCTGATTTCAGTGTTGACCATCTGGTGATGTCCATGTGTAGAGTCTTCTCTTGTGTTGTTGGAAGAGGGTGTTTGCTATGACCAGTGCATTCTCTTGGCAAAACTCTATTAGCCTTTGCCCCGCTTCATTCTGTACTCCAAGGCCAAATTTGCCTGTTTTGCCAGGTGTTTCCTGACTTTCTACTTTTGCATTTCAGTCCCCTATAATGAAAAGGATATCTTTTTTGGGTGTTAATTCTAAAAGATCTTGTAGGTCTTCATAGAACCGTTCAAGTTCAGCTTCTTCAGCATTACTGGTTGGGGCATAGACTTGGATTACCATAATTTGGCAATTTGAAATGCTTGATTCCAGTGAGAATGTTCCAATAATAGAGGAGAAGTTGTTTGATCGAAGAATATTTCATATAACTCAAGTCTTTGGTGAAAAATGTAGAAATAAATTGGGAGAGATAAGCAGGGACTAGATCTTGAAGAGTCCACCCTATCATGCCAGTGATAAGTAAGTGTTTAAGTGGTACATGAAATGGATTGGAATGAGGATGGGTGCCTCATTAGGAGATGTCACTCTTGAAATAGTAAGGGGTTGACTATGTTAATGGTATGAATCACAGTATGAATAGATTTAGGAGATATTCAAGTGAAGAGCAGGAGAAAGAAATCAATAAGATTTTGCAAGTTTCAGATCTAGGCAACAAGCTACTCTGCCAATTCTTGAGCTGGGAAAAATAGGAGGAGAAGGACCTCTTAGGGTAAGAATGTGGCTTCACCTTTAAACATGTTTTATTTATGTTATCTCTGGCATACCCACATGGAAACATTCAGAATATGTCTGGAAATGGGTGTGTGGAGCTCAGGAATGAGCTCAAGGAAGATATATGAAGATACAAAGCTATTAGCATACAATGATTCAGACTGTGGCTCTAAATGAGATAATAGAGGAAAAAGATAAGGGAGGAGACAGAATCCTAAGGAACATCTAACGGATAGTTTAAAAAAAAATCAAAAGACAGAGAGATGTGGTCATAGACATAGGAGGGCAACCAAAAGAGAATGATCTTAAATCAAAAGTAGAAATCTATGTATCACAAGGTATGCACAGGTTCAGATGTTTCTGCGAGATCACATAAAATTAGTACTAAAAATTTTTAGACTGGGAAAAAGCTAAAGTAGTTGCTGTGATCCTGGAGAGGTAACACCCTGTGGAGTGGGAGGACAGAACTGTGACATCAGCCTTTCGTGGAGAAGATGAGAAATCGCAGAGGGAAGCCAGCTGTAGAAAACCCCTTCAAGAAGGTAGCATTGAGACTAGAATATCGGACAAAATAAGAGGTTTGGTTGACTGGTGTGTTTGTTTTGTGAGACTTGCATGTTTTTAAATGTTGTAGGAAAAAAATTCTTAAAAGTTTGAAATTTTATACAGGAAAATTGATAGCAATTGATATTTAAAAGCCTTTTACTTTTGCAAAAATACATGTTTAGTGATCAGAATGCTTAAACAGAGCATATGGTCAGTCCAGCATTTAAAAATAATTCTTATTTAATCATGTATTTCCATTGGTAACATATTTTTTATAAAACTGTCACTTCAGTTAGTGATACTTTTGTTTGACCCAAAATATCGAATTTCCTTGAAGTAAGTGGAAAAAAATAAGTATGGATTAATGATATGGGAAAATAACCCAAAACTACAAACATTCTTCTTATTGATATTCCTCTGAAAGAAATCTATTCACCATGAAGATTTTTATTTCATCAGATGTATCAGTCAGTGTCCTGACAAGAAATAGATGACATGTTGATATTGTGTAATTTTAGACTATTTTAATAAAGGAATTATTTATTAGGGAAATAATATGCATAGGAAAACCACAAGGAGGTCTTTTATCACCCATAGAACAAGGGATGTGAGAGGAGGGAACAGTTGTTTGAATCTAGAGTCAAGGAGAGCTACTTGATAAAGGATGTGGCATTTGTAATGGGAGCAGCTAACCATTGGTAATCTCACAGTCTCTTCCTCTGCATTAACCTCCCACTGGTGGTACCCGTCAATCAAACCCAACCAAAGCTAGAAGACAAAGAAAGATGTTCCACCCCCTAGGGCCCAGAGCGAGGAGAGAAGATGGAGATGGATCAAGAGAGGCACATGGATGCTGTCTTTCAGTAAGAGAGAGAACTGTGACCAGTAGATGGGGAGGTGAACAGTTTTACTGCTATCTAACTTTAATTGATGGGCTTCCCAGGTGACACTAGTGGTAAAGAATCCACCTGCCAATGAAGGAAATGCAAGAAATATGGGTTCGATCTCTGGGTTGGGAAGATCCTCTGGAGGAGGGCACGGCAACCCGCTTCAATAATTTTTCCTGGAAAATCCCATGAACAGAGGAGCCTGGCGGACTACCTACCACAGGGTTGCAAGAGGTTGGCCACGACTGAGCAACTGAGGACATACAACTTTTTGTTTATGTTCCAGAAGTAGTTGATGTATTTTACGAAGTTAAGGGCCACTTCTGAAAATTAGAAGTGGGGTTATGCTCCTAAGACTTGTCGACCAACCTTTATCAACAGTTTTATTGCTGGCCTTTCAATTTGTTGCTTCCCTGATAGCTCAGTTGGTCAAGAATCCACCTGCAATGAGGAGACCCCGGTTTGATTCCTGGGTCGGGAAGATCCCCTGGAGAAGGGATAGGCTCCCCAATCCAGAATTCTGGCCTGGAGAATTCCATGGACTCTATAGTTCATGGGGTCACAAAGAGTCGGACACGACTGAAAGACTTTCACTTTCACTTTCAATTTATTAGCTATGATCTCAGCACCCTATGTATAAAGGTTACCCTTTGTATTTGACAGCTTCTTAAAAAAGTGTTCCTCAGTTTATTCAACATGAAAATCATAGTGGTTAAGTCTATTTTACAGAGGTATTCAAGAATTAAATGAATTAATGTGGCAAATTGCATAATATAAGCATTATTATCCTTTCCACATTAAATTATCTTTATAGTTTTATTAAAATTATTTAAGCTGCTAAGATGTTTTAATAAGAGTACTGATTGGCTTTGTTCAGGGACAGAGTACATATCCATCCTGCTTAATGCTAGGTGTGCGTCTGCCTTGAAGGGCTTGTAGCCTTCATTCTCATGGCACAAAACCATAGCTCCTCTAATGTTGGAAATGTTAATCTGCTACATATATGACCTTTGATTTTAATAGTAAATAGATACACAGCCATAGTCATATATGTTTTACTTCTGTGTATATTTCTTATATAGCAGATATAATATTCAAAAGGGATATTACTTTACAGAAGTAACTTTGATGAGCCACCATTCATCAGTTGTTTATTTTTAATGTATCATCTACCTGAGCCAATGACCTCAAAGCCATAAAATGCACTGTGATACTTAGTTTATTTTGGTTAGAAAGAGTATCAACCTCTAGGGTGATGACAGATTGAAATAAGTATTTTTATAGCCATGAAACCATAATGTTTGAAAGAGAATGTGGCAAAAAGTTGATATTGTCCAAGGAAACATTTTGAAACCTGATTTTCCTATAAATTTTATTTATAGCTTATTTGGACTAATTTTGGAAAATGTTTTGTTGTATATGTATTAATAATGGATGAAAAGAAAGTAATGATTCCGTTTGTTTTCCTCCTTTCAGTCCTTTGCTGTGTAGGTGTTGATAAGTATTCATCACATATGTAAAAGTAGGCTTTCCACCTACTTTTAAAATGCAATTAACAAGTATTCATTAACTTTAATATTACATCATTTAAAATGCCACAGAAACTATGATTTTAGTTTCTAATTTCATTAAGTGAAAGGCCAATTTTAAATTATCTAAACTGTAAATTTTCTATTGAAAGAAAAGAGTAAATTTTTCTACAAATTAAAACCATGTGTTTTCTTATATATATTTTATGCCTTTCAATGCTACTTGGGATATGGTTGAACAGTTATATCATTTATAAGTTAGAACTTTTCGTTGTACAATAAACTTGAAACTAAGCTCTCAGTCATACTGAAGATTGGGTTAAGGAATATGAATTGGATTAGTGTTTCTGAGAAAAGAAGGGTCCAACATAATGCTCTACAAGTAAATAAGCACCATCATCTTTGTATACAAATTTCAACATTATTTGAAACCTTAAAACTCTTCTCTTGTATGATCTCTCAGCTCCTAGCAATGCAAAACAGTGATAAAATGCATATACATACATTGCTGTTCTTCAGTTGCTCGGTTGTGTCTGACTTTTTGAGACGCCATGGATGGCAGCACACCAGGTTTTTCTGTCCTTCACAATCTCCCGGAGTTTGCTCAATCTCATGTCCATTGAGTCAATTATGCTACCCAATCATCTCATCCTCTGTCCTCCACTTCTCCTCCTGCCCTCAATCTTACCCAGCATCAGGGTCTTTTCCAATGAGTCAGCTCTTCACATTCGATGGCCAAAGTAATAGAGCTTCAGCATCAGTCCTTCCAATGAATCTTCAAGGTTGATGGACTATTTGATCTCCTTGCAAGAGATCTCCAAGAGTCTCTCAAGTATCTTCTCCAGCACCACAGTTTGAAAGCATCAGTTCATCAGCTCTCTGTCTTCTTTGTGGACCAACTCTTGCATCCGTACATGACTACCAGCAAAACCATAGCTTTGACCATGGGGACCTTTGTCATATACATACATACATGGATATATTGATGCATGATTTTAGTCACACATTCATATTTTTAAACTTACTTTGGGTTGCTCTGGGTCTTCTTGCTAGTGCGTCTACTCTCCAGTTGCCATGAACTGGCTTCTCATTGTGATGGCTTCTCTTGTTGTGGAGCACAGGCTGTAGGCATGTGTGCTTCAGTAAATGTGGCTTGTGGTCTCTAGAGACACAATCCTTTTTTTTTTTTTTTGACAAACATCTCTTCATCTTATAAGAGTTGGAAACTTATTCTGTTTCTTAGTTTATTTGGTTTGGAATATTATTTATCTTTTCGATGTATATCCTAAAATTCTTTTACCCTTTGGAAAAGCTTAAAGAGCTTTTTCTATAGCTTTTTCTCCTAGCACTTTAGCCATTTCTACAGTCTTGTTTCAGCCTTTGGTTTTAGATTTGTGTCTCCTACCTCTTCACAGAAATTCTCCAGCTGAGAAAACTGCTTTACTTACTGTTCCAATATCAAAAGTATTGATTCCCAATCTGTAGATTTGATTCCCACTTGGCTAAATGGCTTTTCTCTGGAAGAATTAAAATGTAAATTAAAATATAAAGAATATCTCAAGACTCTATTCCTACTTTCACCCTTTACAGACTTCCCTATACTAAAGGAATCTCCTGTTTCTGTCATACTTACCTATACCAATGCTTTTCTAGCTAAGTTTGGCCTTATGACATTTTTCATATTTACTTTGAAACATTCAGTTCAGTTCAGTTCAGTTGCTCAGTCATGTCTGACTCTTTGTGACCCCATGAACCGCAGCACGCCAGGCCTCCCTGTCCATCACCAGCTCCCGGAGTCCACCCAAACCCATGTCCATCTAGTCGATGATGCCATCCAACCATCTCATCCTCTGTCGTCCCCTTTCCTCCTGCCCTCAATCTTTCCCCGCATCAGAATCTTTTCCAATGAGTCAGCTCTTCCCATCAGGTGGCCAAAGTATTGGAGTTTCAGCTTCAACATCAGTCCTTCCAATGAACACCCAGGACTGATCTCCTTTAGGATGGACTGGTTGGATCTTCTTGCAGTCTAACGGACTCTCAAGAGTCTTCTACAACACCACAGTTCAAAAGCTTCAATTCTTCGGCGCTGAGCTTTCTTCACCATCCAACTCTCACATCCATACAGGACCACTGGAAAAACCGTAGCCTTGACTAGATGGACCTTTGTTGGCAAAGTAATGTCTCTGCTTTTTAATATGCTGTCTAGGTTGGTCATAACTTTCCTTCCAAGGAGTAAGCGTCCTTTAGTTTCATGGCTGCAGTCACCATCAGCAGCGATTTTGGAGCCCAGAAAAATAAAGTCAGCCACTGTTTCCACTGTTTCCCCATCTATCTGCCATGAAGTGATGGGACCAGATGCCATGATCTTAGTTTTCTGAACGTTGAGCTTTAAGCCAACTTTTTCACTCTCCTCTTTCGCTTTCATCAAGAGGCTCTTCAGTTCTTCACTTTCTGCCATAAGGGTGGTATCATCTGCATATCTGAGGTTATTGATATTTCTCCCTGCAATCTTGATTCCAGCTTGCTTCCTCCACCTGAGCATTTCTCATGATGTACTCTGCATATAAGTTAAATAAGCAGGGTGACAATATACAGCCTTGATGTACTCCCTTTCCTATTTGGAACCAGTCTGTTGTTCCATGTCCAGTTCTAACTGTTGCTTGCGGACCTGCATACAGGTTTCTCAAGAGGCAGGTCAGATGGTCTGGTATTCCCATCTCTTTCAGGATTTTCCACAGTTTATTTTGATCCACACAGTCAAAGGCTTTGGCATAGTCAATAAAGCAGAAATAGATGTTTTTCTGGAACTCTCTTGCTTTTTCGATGATCCAGAGGATGTTGGCAATTTGATCTCTGGTTCCTCTGCCTTTTCTAAAACCAGCTTGAACATCTGGAAGTTCACGGTTCACGTATTGCTAAAGCCTGGCTTGGAGAATTTTGAGCATTACTTTACTAGCATGTGAGATGAGTGCAATTGTGTAGTAGTTTGAGCATTCTTTGGCATTTCCTTTCTTTGGGATTGGAATGAAAACTGACCTTTTCCAGTCCTGTGGCCACTACTGAGTTTTCCAGATTTGTTGGCATATTGAGTGCAGCACTTTCACAGTGTCATCTTTCAGGATTTGAAAGAGCTCAACTGGAATTCCATCACCTCCACTAGCTTTGTTCGTAGTGATGCTTTCTAAGGCCCACTTGACTTCACATTCCAGGATGTCTGGCTCTAGGTGAGTGATCACACCATCATGATTATCTGGGTCGTGAAGATCTTTTTTGTACAGTTCTTCTGTGTATTCTTGCCACCTCTTCTTAATATCTTCTGCTTCTTTTAGGTCCCTACCATTGCTATCCTTTATTGAGCCCATCTTTGCATGAAATGTTCCCTTGGTATCTCTAATTTTCTTGAAGAGATCTCTAGTCTTTCCCATCCTGTTTTTTTTCCTCTGTTTCTTTACATTGATCACTGAGGAAGGCTTTCTTATCTCTCCTTGCTATTCTTTGGAACTTTGCATTCTTAATCATTCTTATATTGTTATCTTGATTTTGTTGCTCCATATGTTTTGACTACTGTTTTCAAAATCTCTTTTCTGCACTTACCAGTGAACGTGCTAAGCATAATGTCTTACTCACAGTAAGGCAGCTCAATATTATTTATTGGTGGGAATTAATGTTCTAGCAGGAAGAATCACTCAGTGAAGAATATCACTTGAATTTTTCAGATCCAGCAGTTTTAGTCAATGAAAATATATACTGTTAAAAACATTTTTGTGTCCTACTTGACTTTAAATGGTGATAGGCAGTTCTCAAACTAAACTTGTCAATAACCTACGATTCAAGTAAACAACTCCTTCCAACCCATAAATATACTTCAGAAAGAAAAATTGTGGCATAACTGACAAAATCTATGCAAGACCCATACATGGGGAAATTTACTCCTCAGTATTCTAAAACTGTCGATTTAACTTGGGAAATTTGAGCTTAATTGTCTTTATTCTAGTAGAAGTAACTTCATGGATCAGTCTTTTATAAATTTTTGGCAGCAGCTTTGCATTAAAATATTCCAATAAGGGACACAAGAATACAGTTACAGGACTAAGAGTAGCATCTGAGGAAGGTCAAGTACTTTGCAGGACTAGATTGCCATTGAGCTGTCAGTAGTCTTGATGGGCATCCATAAAGGCAGTTTTCTGAAATAGCCCAAGTCTTATGCACAAGATTTATGCTTGCCCCTTGAAATCAAGCCAGCAGGAAACTCTGGAAGTAGTGAAATACCTACATCATGCATTGAGCTGCAGTGACCTTCACCATCACCCGGATCTAACAGATACCTAGTGACTACCCATGGCTTATGACCCAGGTGGAAATGGATGAACATTCAAACAAGTTACAGTCTCTGCTAATTCAATAGTACATAATATAGAGATGTTAGGGGAGCAACAGAAGTACAAACAGAGATCTGCCTTGATATTAAAGTTCACTAGTCTAAAATCAGTTCAGACCATAAAACATATACAAAGCATTTTATACATACATACGTGAATGCACAGCTGGACATGGTGCACAGCTGGATGATGATTCTGTTGACAGTTTTTAGAGGAAATTTTAATAAATTGAAGTTTTCTTCATTAAGAACTCTATAGTTTAAAAATAAGGCTACAACAGGGAACTCTGATCACTATTATGTGGCAGCCTGGAGGCAACGGGAGTGTGAGGGAGAATGGATACCGGTGTATGTATGGCTGAGTCCCTGTGCTGTTCACCTGTTACTATCACCATCAACTACACTCCAATACAGAATAGATTTTTAAAAATTTTAAAAATAATGCTAGAAAAATGAAGGATAAAACAAACTGGCTTATATGATTAGAAGAAATCCATTTTTTAAAGTGATTATTATTGTTCTGTTCTTCAGCCAACGAGAGCTGTTCTCATGGAGCTTTGACCTGCTCCTCTTCTAACAGCTGTATCCCAGTGCACAAGCGCTGTGATGGTTTTGCTGACTGCATGGATTTCCAAACTGATGAATCCAGCTGCTTAGGTAACTATGCATTTACATATTCTTTGCAATATAAGTCAGTAACTTCACGTGTGCACAATAAAAATATTAAAACTTGAAATTCTAAATAATGACAAACATAGAATAATTACATTTGTGTTATTGGCTTAGTGGCAGAAAGAAAGTTAATGTTATTTTTCTACATTTATAAAAATGTACAATATATAATACAATGAACTCATGCCTACTCCATTTAAAAATGCTCACAAAATAAAAATCAAACAATTTTAATTTAATATAACTTAGCATTATTAGCATTTAATAATCTCCTCTATGCAAATTGCTGGTTTCTATAATAACCCTACATAATCTAATCTTATATAACCCCTACATAATCAAATATGTTACTAATGTTTTTTAATTGTTCATTTTTCTCACTTCTTCCTAAGAGCTCCCTATTTGCATTCTCTAGTCATGCTTAAAAGTCAATTTATGAAACTTTAGACTAGCTTTACAACATTTTTCTTTCTTCTGACCCTAGAATATTTATAAGAACTGACAATGTGTTTTTGTGATTATACTTTTATCAAAACTGCTTTAATAGTCTCTAATTTGTTGTAGCACATTGCTAACATCTCTCCTGAGTAATTGAATTTTTATTTCATGCTGGGATATGTAAAATAAAAGATAGAGGCAATGTAAATGTCACAACTAAAAGATAATATGAACTGGTGATAAAAGATACATTCAATCACATTTTATAAATAAATGGGATATTTCATATCAAAACTAGGACAGAATATATTCTTTGTATCTTTCAAGATAGAAAAACATTATGAGATAAGCAACAAAGGCAAGATATTTAAAAGGAAATCATAGTGCAAAAATATTTTTTATGCTGCTAAAAATGAGTTCTTGCACAGCACTGAATTTTATGAGCACAAAGGGAAATCAAGAAGTGGGCAAATCTGATCCCATAAAGTATGCAAAGATGAATGCTCTTTGACTTTCTATCTCTACTAGGCATGCTTATATATCAGATCAGATATCCAAAAGGAAGTGTTCTTATTCTCTGAAGAGGGATCTTACACTGAAGAGAGTAAGAATGGTATTAATGAAATAAGTCCCTTCTTTGAACTTATGAAGATACAGCACTTATGTACAGTACTCATATTTATCTATATAAAACAGAGATTTTTTTTCAAGATAGTCCTATAAGAGAACAAGTATGTTGTAACATGTTACAGTTCACTATTTACTTTGACATAGTCTATCTTTTAACATACGGTCAGGAGGACAGAAGACCTGTCATTCACACTGTATGATGGACAATCTGTAGGTGATATTATAGTACACATTTTTGTTGTCTGTCTTTTCAGTCACTTCCCCGTTCACTTAGTTCATTTACAAAGTATAAGTCATATTGCCACAGCTGTTGGGTTAGAATGAAATAAAGAACTAGTGAAACAGTTTTCATTAAAAAGATCCGTATTATATTATGTATTCTCTTATTTATATTTTTATGCCTTTTAGTTTGTCAATCAAATATGATAAGGTTAATGTTTCTGTTTTTAAGAATGCCTTTATACCTCATCCATGCTGAAATTTGTCCATACATATTATACCTTCCTCTTTTCAAACATCATATTCTCTTAAGGTCTGCATTTCATGGACTTTTATGAGCCCAATTTTAGAGCATCCAGTAATTCTCTCAGTAGTCACACAACAGATGGTGAGCAGCTGGTCTCCCCTCGCCTCAAGGTTTAAGTCTTTAACCAAGACATCAAGCTCAGGCACTGCATGAGTGTTGCAGGTTAAGTATATTTCAATGAGTCCTATTTGTTCCCAAGTTACACTAATAAGGAATATTATGTTCAAGTTTTGGTTGCTTAGGCAACAGAAAATTATTAAACAGAATATATCTGAGTTAATTTACATTGAAAGTCTTTTTCCAGTCATTTGCAGTAGTAGAGTTAATAAAGATTACGTTAAAGTGATACTGTAATTATGATAATCATTCTTTGAAGGAGAATTAGGGAAAGGCACACAAAATATACAGTTTTCAGATGAGATAGTATTAATTTAATATTTGAACAACAATAATAATAATATAGCTTAATAAAGTTTCAGAAAGTTCTGAAAACCAAACCAAAACATAACACAAAAACTTCTTATACAAGTATTTGTGAAGCTATTTCAAGTTTCTGAAATGCAGTTATCTCCCCTGCTGTCCCTGAGCTGGGATTTCAAGATAAAGAAAAGTCTCTGCCCACTAGGAATTTAGTTTGCTGTACAATTTTCTGGTGAACTCTTATAATCCATAGAGCTTCTGAAGCTACATACAGTCTACTGTGTATATGTATACTTAATCCATGGCAGGGCCTAAATACCATATAATATCAAGAAACACAAGGGGTGGTAGAAATTCTGAACTGAATAGCAAATTATTTGACATTTTTATACTAACAGGATTTAGAACTAGAGGACCAAAATTTAGTTAAATATCTGGTGTTCCCTTGCTGTTAACTTAAGCAAATTATACTATTAACCAGTTTCTTCCTCTGTAAAAAAAAAAAAAAGAAGAAGAAGATAAGTATGGGATATAGGCATATACCACTTAATGCTGTGAGGATTAAATGAAGTAAGATCAGTAAAATTCTTGGGACTCTTGCTGTATGTCTCTGATAGAGCAGGTCTTCTGTAAACGGTAGTGATGATGGTGCTCATGATGATAGAAGGGGGAAAATAAAAGAAGAAAATTTGGAGAGAGCAGTGGTAATAGAAATTAAGTTCCATGGTAAACTCAAAGAACCCCCAAATAGGACTTCCCTTGTGGTCCAGTGGCCAAGACTCCATGCTCCCAAAGCAGAGGACTCAGGTTTGATTCCTGCTTGGGGAACTAGATCCCACATGCCACAGTTAAGGATCCGGCATGCCACAACGAAGATTGAAGATCCTGCATGTGGCAACTAAGACCCAGCACAGCCAAAAAATAAATAAATTGTATCATTAAAAAAAAGAACACCAAATATGGAGAAATGGATGAGAATAATCATTTAATACTTTATTCATACCATTCACTGCTATAAAAATATTCAGTTCAGTTGCTCAGTCATGTCTGACTTTTTGTGATCCCATGGACTGCAGCATACAAGGCTTCTCTGTCCATCACCAACTCCTGGAGTTTGCTTGAACTCATGTCCATTGAGTTGGTGATGCCATCCAGTCATATCATCCTCTGTCGTCCTGTTCTCCTCCTGCCTTCAATCTTTCCCAGCATCAGGGTCCTTTCCAATGAGTCAGTTCTTCACATCAGGTAGCCAAAGTATTGGAGCTTCAGCATCAGTCCTTCCAATTTATCCTCCCAGAAGTCCTATAAAAGAAGGTCATCTTCATTTTAAGCATGAAGAACTTTATACCTAAAATACCTAACCCAACAACACATAAATCATTAACTAAGTCATGTATCACAGAGGGAAAACCAGGACTCACGTGATTGTCAGTCTTCCCTACAGCCCACCATAGAATAGTCATCACTACTCTAGTTTCCATGCAACTGAGAAGGGAAAAAAATATATAAATTAAATATAAATATAAAGATATATAATTATATATAAATATTATATAAAGTAAAAATTGAAAGTGAAAGTCAGTCATGTCTGATTCTTTGCAACCCCATGGGCTATACAGTCCATGATATTCTCCAGGCCAGAATATCAGAGTGGGTAGCCATTCCCTTCTCCAAGGAATCTTCCCAATCCAGGGATCGAACCCAGGTCTCCCACATGGTAGGTGGATTCTCTACCAGCTGAGACACCAGGGAAGCCTAAATATTATATAAAGATATATTGTATAAGCATATTTTATAAATATATATGTGTAAACATGTTTTATATAAATATATATTTTTGTGTATGCCTAATTGAAGATTATTTAGATTTAAGCTTAAAAGTTACTTTTGTTTTGTACTCATCACTTATCCAACTTATATGTGTTTTCTTCTTATCCAAAGTCATACGCGAGAGTGAGATTGAATGTGAATCCTTTCCAGAATGGTATTTCCACAGAGTTAACAATGAGTTATATAGGCTTCCAGACACATGGTCATGATAAACAACTCAAGAGGGTACAAGGCAGTGAGATATTTGTGGTGCTAATTCTAACATCCAGCTTATGGATTTCTAGCTCCCAACTATTCATTTATCTACTAAATATTTTTTTGTATCTTCATTACTATCTGGTGTCCATGTCTTTCCCCATTTCACTCTCTGCTCTCTGCTGTAAATTGTTTTGAGTAAATTAAAGATGAAAATTCTTGTACTGTTTCTGCCCCTTATCTTTATAAAGAACTTGGTTTTAAGGCCAAAACTTAGAAAAATTTCTCACAGAGATAATCTACACATCTTTGTTCACCAGAACCAGGATTCACTCTTTATTGCAGCCGATGCCTGTGTTCTTTCTGCTGTGCTCCACTCTCTTGTACAAGAAAATACACATTTAGATTCCCACAAAATCATTCTGATGTAAAGCAAGCATCAAAGCAAATTTTAATAACTCCATAAAAAAATCTGTAGCTGTGTATTATATTTTGACGCTGTGGAGTATCAGACATTCTTTTTTTTTTTTTTTTATTAAAACACAGCTCTTACTTGAGGAAGATTAAAATTGTACCTAAGACAAAAAATATCAATAATAATAAAATGGTTAATTAACAATATATATATCTATTTATTCTCTGTCAAATTGATAGGGTATTTTTAGTCAGACCAGCTTACTTCTTATTTATGAAGGAAATTTCACTTCTGCTTTTTTCAGCCAAGTCTGCCTTCAATGCCTGAGGGGAGCAGCTCTTTATGCTCATCTCCAGCCCTGCACTTTCCTCCTGAAGTTACATAGGAGGGTTTGGGGAAGGCAAGATAGGAAATATACCCCTAGAAAAGCAAAACACTGGAAAGTTTTGAGACGAAATGTATACCAAACATATGTATATTTCAAGTTTGTTCCCAGAATGCAACCTTTCTTCTTCCCTGTTTTCCTCTTTTCTAATGCCTCTACCTGCCCCTTCTGAACTTTCAGTGACTGACCTGACAGTCTGACTCTTTAGACTCACGGTTTCCTTCAATGGATAATATCTACATAATATCTCTATTTCTCCCCTTTACTTTTCTGCTTTGCCTCATGAACATCATCCTTCCTCTGCCCAAGTAAATGGTTTCTCTATCTGTGTTAATATTTCACCTTTCTTCAGACCTACAAATCTGCCCACTGAATACTTCCACTTGGATGTCCCTTAGGCACCTAAAACACAGCATCATTGTTCCCTTTAAAATCTTCCTTCCCCATAAATCCCACAACTCAAGGAATCAAGCCATCAATTAATAAGTAGCCAAGTCAGAAATTTGAACATCATCCTTGACTTTCCTAAAAAGTTTCAGTCCCAATATTTAAATATCTCATAAACCCCCACAACTCTGAACACTCCCATGCCACCCCTTGCGTTTGGGCATTCCTGGATTGTGATGTACACCCAGATTTTTTGCCTTGGCCCTTCTGCTGACTGTAAACTCTGTAGCCAGAATTATCTTTCTAAAGCATAAGCCATACCACTTCCCTTCTTAAGATCCTAGTTTCCTCGGATAAAGTTTAAACTCACTGAGCCCAGAGGATCTGGTCCCTGTGTGCCTATGACCTTCTTTCATACTTTGTATTATCAGCAAACCAGTTGAGTTGGAACACCCCTCAATTTCTCAAATACACCACAATCTCTTCTCAGACCTCTGTGTCTTTATGTTTACCTTCACACACACACACACACACACAACCAGTCCAAATAAAAGCTCTTCTGGAGCTTTTCCTTAGTGGTCAAATTTGACTTAGGTTCTCTCCTTGGTGTCCCCATTACCCTTGTTGCATTCATTACAAAGTAGACTACTTTTAACACCATATTTTAATCCCCTAGTCACTTACATCCTCCATGAAGCTGGAAGGTCAATGAGAGCAGAGGCTGTGCCTATATCATTTTTAGATCAACATTTCTTAAACACATATTATGATCCTGATGTTCTATTAACATTCTCAACAGCCCCATGAGATAGGTACTATTATTAATCCTGTTTAACAGAGAGAAACCTGAGGCACAGAGGGATTAACTACCTTACTCTGAATCACACAGCCAATAGACTGAGCTGGGATTTCAGCACGGGTGGTCTGGCTCTAGTACCCTCAGCCTTAACAGCTATGAAGCTTCCTGTATTATCTATCTTTCCATATCCAGTGCCTAGCCAAGTGCCAAACATAGAATAGGGGCTCAAAATAGATGTGTTGATTATACATTAAAAGCAATGTAGGCTTCTCAACTAATAGAGTTCTGATAGCCTAATCAGAGAAGAATTGTCTCCTGCAAGAGAGGAGGTGTGAAGAAACCAAAAAGAATAAAGAAGGGGTTAAGTGAGTGGGGAAATTGGCAAGTTTCAGCGGATCAGGATCCTGTAGTGACAATACAAGGAGAGAGTGTAAAGGAAAGAGCTGGAATCACTAACCGCTTCTTTTTATATTGGAGTATAATTGCTTTACACTGTTGTGTTAGTTTCTGCCGGACAGCAGTGTGAATCAGCTATTATGCATACATATATCGCCTCCCTCTTGAGCCTCCCACCTCCAACCCCCATCCCATTCCTCTAGGTTATCACAGAGCACACAGAGCTAAAGCTCCCTGTGCTAAACAGCAGCCTCCCACTAGCTATCTGTCTTACACATGGTGGTGTATTTGGGAAAGCAACACTAACCACTTCTACAGGCATGACTGCATGAAACTATTTAGCTTCTCTTTAACTTATAAACAAACCATCTTTGAAAATAAATGTTCATGCTAACCTAGAGCTCCGGAATGGTACGAGAAGCAGAATAAGCAGGTTCAGGCCGGTGAGGATCCATCTGAGCTGTGCTGACGTCTGTCACAGACAGGGAGGGTAGGACAAGAGTCTGCATACGAGTGACATTTTATCAAAATGACAGTCACCCATGCGAAGCATTTATCTGCCATGATATAGTGACTGATGTGTGGAACTGAAGAAATATTTCAGTAAAGAAAACGTTTCAGTATAATCACAAAGATGTTATACAGACCTTCTAAATAAGTAGATTGTACCTAATCTATGGGGAAAGTCTTAGGCCCAAGCACTGGGCATGTATAAGGAATGAACACATCCAGAGCAGTGGGGAGCATTGAACAAATCTGGGGGTACATGAAAGTAGCCTAAACAAATTCTCATGCTTTTAGCAACTAGGAAGCAATTGATTCTCCATGATTAGATTTAATGTCTTGATTAATAGTAATATGTCTTCCTTGTTCCTGGTAATATTTATAATTAACTGTGGCTTTTGGGTTGCTTCTTTTTAGAGTGTCCAAGAGGTTACTGCAGAAATGGTGGGACTTGTGTGGTAGAGAAAAATGGTCCAATGTGTCGGTAAGAATAATTGCCTTTTTAAAATTTTTTTTAACATTTTTTATAGTCATCTTGTTTTTCTTGAGGCTGATGTAAGAGAACATAATGAACATGTGGTTATTAAGGTAAAACAGTAAATAATGGCAGTATTAATTTATCTGTCTGAGTGTGAGAAAGGAATATATGATATTTAGAAAAATATCAATGATTTTGCATGATTTTATATCTCTCAACATTCATTTTATATTGTATGGGATATATAGTTTTAATAATATTCATTATTTCTTGTTTTTAACATTTATATCAGGTTATAAAAAGATTTCATATAGGTATCATCCTATTTCAGATAAACTTAGTGTCTGTATTGCCTATCTTGCTTTTTTTATTTCAAGTTATATATTTTTCTTTTCTAACAAGACAAGAATAAAATTAATTCATAAGTAAAACCTTTTTCTGGTTTATTCAATGGATGTTTATGAGTAGATAAAGTTAAGGTACAGATAAGGAATACATTTGCATAGTTAAAGCAAAAATAATCAGAAACAGTTCTTGTGATTTCTTCTGGGAATTATTTATATTGCCTATCAAAGATGGCTTGATTTTTTTTCTCTCACCCTTTAGGGAATATCATGCAAAACAGTTTCATAAATTCTAAAGGAAATGATGCATATTCCATTATATTTGTGTTTATGATTTTTTAATCTAACAGACCAGTGTGTATATTACTTTGCTTATTAGAAAAATGGTTTCATGTTGACATTCAAGTCATAACAAAGCACACAGAAGTATTAATATCTGGAAAAAATTCATTAATAGTTGTTTAAATTCTTACATCCTTCTGAGTCAACACTCATATTGTAGGAAAATTCGTTTATCACTTTAAAAGAAAACAAACACGTCTACCAAGGAGTACAACAAAAATTTTTATGATGAAATACTACACAATTTTAACATTGTTGAAACAGAAATATTGTGTTTCTCAAAGTTTTTGGCTTTCAAATTCACTACATAATTTAACTCACAACATCTTAGCAAAATTATACTTTTCCCTGTATCAGTTTCCATGGAAATTAGCTTTCTACAAACTATAACTTCATGGAAATACAGGATACATATTACTAATTTCTAAAAATCTTGTGGAAGAAATTGAGAATGATGACATAAATATTTATTGAACATCAGCTGAGTGGGTAATGTTGTTTAGTGTCAACTGTTTACAATGAGGAGGTTTCAGTTTTTCTCTTTTTAACCCTGATGGTTAGACAAAAGCTCCCAACTGTAGTTAGTCTCAGCTGAGCAAGCAAAGAGTTTTGCGTTCTTGGCAACCTCCTCGTGTACTTAAATAAACTTTGAAAATTGAAATCCAGATGGTGATGTTTGAAACTTATTTCTTTCAAGTGAGGAAACTCTGATGTGGGGGGAGAAGATATGACAAGAGGATTGAGAGAGAGCTAGACTAAAGGAAGGAAATTAACGCAGCAAAATGTATTGAGTTGGCCAAAAACTTTGTTCGGATTTTTCACACGATCTTATGGAAAAAAACCCACATGAAGTTTTTGACCAATGCAGTATAAAGGAATTCACTGACTGGAAAGCCAATGAAGTATTTTATTATGTTACTTTTCATAATAAATAGTACTTTCCAAATAGCTAGCTAACCATCAATTTAAATTACCATCAATTTAAACAACTGGTCTGAGGGCTATCTGCTCCATAGGGGTGAAAAAAAATGACTTTTTAACATTTTTTTCATTGTATGATATGGTAGCCTTTTCATTCAAAATTTTATTTCTTTAAATGGTGAACTGCAGAAGTGAGTGACACGTGTATTGTAATAAAGTTTTTTAAAAGCATAAAATAGTGTATGAGGCGAAAAGGAGAAATCCCAACACCTAAATCCTCTTCTTGAGTAGTATGGCTTATATCCACATGGCTTTCTTTTCACACACACACACAAGCACACATTTATTTCTTACAGAATTGTGAATTACACTTTACAATACACTTTGTACTGTGTATGTGTGTTTTCTTTAATCTCTTCATGAAATATGCTGTTCTTCCACATCAGTCAACATAATTCTAGATCTACCACTTACTGGTTGTGTATTATTGGGTGAATCCATTAATCTGACTGTGTTTCAGCTTCTTCTTTGTTAAAATGGAGAAAATAAGTGTGCTCATAGAGCCTCCTAGAGCTGTTATGAGATTTAAAGGGGTTAATATATATAAGACATTCTGCACAAAGCCTGACACATAAGACATTGGAGGAATGTTTCCCATTATTATTACTATGCCACTATTTTATACTGTGTAGTATACAGTATTTAATATATGGGCTTGTCATCATTTAATTAACCCCATTAATCTATTACTGGTTGTTTGTTTCTTAAATATTTTGTGTCACAGTTATCTTGCAATCCCATCCTTTGACTCATTCTTGCACAGTTCCTTATTTTAGGTATAGTGTGTCTTTCTGTAATGCCAAATAACAACGTAAATTATTTCTAAAGGCAATTAGTGTCAGATTCATTTCCAGTTAAATTTAGCATCCAGTTCATTTGTCACATACAGGTACTCATTTTTGGATATAAGGTTAAATGAAGACAGCTTTAGAAGACAGTCTTAGAGTAACTCTAGGGCACTGTGGGAAGGTGTTGGCTTTATGTCAGGCCCTATTCTCTCATCCCCAAGAGTGGGAATTCGTTGTCATTTTCACCCAAAGAAATAAGGACAGAAGTCCAAAGCCCACCTCTCATTCAGGCCATAGTGGATATAAGAATTTCATGGTTTCCTGAGGAAACCTGTCAGAAAAGCCTTTGGACTTCCTCTTGGAATCTGTGAGAAAGGACCTTCGGGTTTAATCTACAACCCCAGAGGAAAGAGACTTTATAAGGTCATTTGTATTGCTAGGAGCTTGTAATTATTCACAAGAGTAGAAGCTACAAGGTGAACCATGGTTTCCCATTACTTGAGAAACACTAATAGCTTGGTATATTCATGACTTAGGAAGCAAACCATGCAACATATTCTATTGGTAAGAAAGTGATGAAACAAGCACTTTGCTAGGGGAAATGCAAATTGGTATAATTTTTATAGACAAGAATTTGGCAGTATATAGCAAAACTACATATGCATTTACTTTTTGAACCTAAGAATTCCATTTCTAGAATTTATACTCTTGGTACAATTCCAGCACTATGAGAATGCATGTCCACAAAAGTTACTCACTGTAAGCATTTTTTGTAATATCAAAATATTGGAAACAACCTAAATGCCGACATATAGGAGAGTGGCAGAATAATCAATGGTACATTCACATGACAGACTACAATTGGAATGTAGAACAGTTAAGGGGTGTCCTTTCTACCAGATGTGGGGCAAATGTTGCCTGGGGCAGGCTAAAGGAAAATGAGAATATATAGTCATAGTTGCTAGAATAATCATATGGCTTTTCTTTCATTTGACTCAAATGTTAAAAATCAGGTGTCTTACTGTCACATGTCAGGTACCTCTTAAGTGTATGACATGACTTTGGCCTTCACATAAACCTATAGGGTAGATGATATGGTGTCTAATTTGGCAGGTAAGGAGATGAAACCATGAAATTGAGTAATATTCCCAAAGACAAAGGGCAAGAAAGTGGTGGAGTTAAGACTTAAACCTTAGTCTTCTGGCCAGTGTCTGTACTCCTAAGTTATCAACCATTGTGATATGTTGCCTCTTTGGATATTTGACTAGGTGACTCATGAGTCTTTTTTAAAAATTTATTTTAGTTAGTTAATTAATTTATTTGACTGCACTGGGTCTCAGTTGCAGCATGTGGGATCTTTAGTTGTTGTATGTGGGATCTAGTTGTCTGACCGGGGATCAAACCTGGGCCCCCAACATTGGGAGCACAGAGTCTTAGCCACTGGACCACTAGGAAAGTCCTGGTGACTCATGATTCTATAATCACCAGATTCATGGAGTACAGATGTGACTCAAATGCCTGAAGAAATTATAAAGCTAAGTTTTATTTGCATTTGGATGTTTTCTGTTCTTTAACGCACTGTGCACATCCATTCTTATGAGAGTTCATGTTGTTTCTTTCTGCCCATTTTTTGCTTTCTAGCCTTGACTGACTGAAAAACTCCAGGTTAATTTTTTATGTCCCAACTTGTAGAAACTCCTCTCTATTTCCATGAACCCGCATGCATATGAGCCATATCCTGTAGGAAGTGTACAAAAGAGGGCAGGAATCTGACCCTAAAACCAGGTCAACCTGGGCTTAGGTATGAACTCCATCTACCATTGACTAACTCCATGACTTTGAATAAATTACCTCACTTTTTTCTAAAGAGGAGGGGAAATGAACATTCACTGAGAAACCAACATTCTCTGCCATGGTGGAGCTATCAATTGAAAAGAGCTTCTATATTGCTGAATATATATAATTCATAATTATTTTATTTACTTAAGAACACTTTTAAAATGTATCTAAGTGGGAAGCACTAGTAATCTGTTTGCCAGTTTCTTATTTAACATCATTGAAATCATCTCCATAGCAACGAACAACAATTCTTTACTGGTGGAAAATAGAACAAATTATCAAAATTTAAGATCATGGCCTCTGTTGTTTTTTTTCAAACAGAGTACTGAAGTGCTAAGGACTAACAAATGTATTTATAATAACATTTGAATGCTTTGTAAATGAAAATTATTTCAAAATGTCAAGAAGTCGATTTAAAAAGAGAGCACTCAGATGTTTTCTGTGTAGCAAGCTTAAGGCCATGCAGTTGCTTTTCTTTTCTATCTACTAACACATGAAGAGATCACTTGATGGGAAAATAGAAATCACCACAATTGGCCCAAACAAAGATATTAAAGTTGATTAGATTAAATGACATAGTAGAAATTTTATGTCAAAGATGTAGTCCCTCTCCTCCAAAAACTTAAATGTGTACATCTGTTTTAAAAACTGAAAGTACTTTCCCTTAAAGCCAGGAATAAGAAAAAAAAAGGATCTGAGATTATTCTATTTGCTCAGGAGGTTTGAGTGAAGGAACAAGCAAAAAGAAGTAAAAATTAAACATATTAAAAAAGAAGAAACACAAATATTATTGCAGATACTCACAGCCTAGGAAACTCAAGCAAATTAACTGTGACGCTATTAGAATGATAAAACGGGCTCAGCAAGGTAGATAGATACAAGATAAAAATGCAAGACTAATTAGTCTTTTCCTTTTCACCAGTAAGGACAATAATTAAACAAGATAATTAGAAAAAGAGCTCCATTCTGAAATAGTGTTATTATAATACATACAGGCCTACACTTAAATGATGAAGACCCACATAAAGAAAACTGCAGGCACAAATGAAGGATACTCAAAGACCTAATCAAATGGATAAGAAAACAAAATGAACTAACTTTCTGGAATTAGCAATATTCAATGATATAAAAATGATAATTAACAAAGGACATTTTTTAGTGTTTTAGATTTTGTTTGTTTTTGAAGTAGACCAATGAATCTTAATGTTCACTGGAAAAAGAAATATAATATTTAAAGACAAAATTAAGGATTGCTGTGTATTGTACTTTATATTAAAGCTTGCTATAAGGTCTTAGTAATAAATATTGTGGAGAAGGGACAGAAACCAACAAACAAACTATTGGAACAGAATGAAGTGTCTACTAATAGGTTGATACAGCTATGTGGAATTAATATAAAACCAGTGGCATTTCAAGTTGATGAAGGTAGATGGGTTGGACTATGTAATAATTGGTGTTAGGACTATTGGTTAGCCATTTATTTTAAAATATTAATTGTTATTGACACTATACCCAAAAACTAATCTGGGTATAATGAACTAATCCCAGATTTGTTAAAGGTATAAATATGGAAAATGTATAATTAAAGAAAATATACAATAAGAGAGTATTTTAAAATCTTGAAGAACGGAAGTCATTTATAAGCTTACTAGCAACCATAAGAGAAAAGATGAACAGGTTTGGAAATTTGACCACATGAATGGCTCCTAAACAAAAATGAAACCGCAGTAATGGTGAAAGACACAAGAGCAGGCCACAAGAAAGATATGCAGTAAATACCATAGATGGAGATTAGCTATAATATATGTAGTATCCCCTCAGAGCAATACATATTATACAATAAATGATAGACAAAGATTATTCACAGAAGAAGGAATATAAATGTTCAACACATACCAGAAAAAACTCAACACTCATTAATAAAAAAGTACAAAGTTAAACCTTTTAAACTGGTTTAACCTATCAAAGTGACATAGATAGTACTAGTGGATAGTAGATAGTACTACTACTATCTACTAATATCTACTAGAAGGTAGAAATATTTACCCTCTTTTATACAGATTATGAGAATGTAATTTATATATTTAGGAAATTATACATACAACATTTAGGAAAAGAAACTTGTAGGAAAGACAAAGTGACAATATCCATTCAAGATTTTTAATATCTATACTCTTAAACTCAGTCATCTCAATCCTAGGACTCTGCTGCTGCTAAGTCGCTTCAGTCATGTCCGACTCTGTGCGACCCCATAGACGGCAGCCCACCAGGCTCCTTCGTCTCTGGGATTCTCCAGGCAAGAATACTGGACTGAGTTGAAAGTGAAAAGTGAAAGTGAAGTTGCTCAGTCGTGTCTGACTCTTCGCGACCCCATGGGCTGCAGCCCACCAGGCTCCTCCGTCCATGGGGTTTCCCAGGCAAGAGTACTGGAGTGGGGCGCCATTGCCTAGGACTCTAGCCCACTGTCATATTAACAGAAAAAATACAGATAAATGTGTTGATTTGGATATTTTGTGAGTACTATTTTGAAAACAATTTTTAAATTAAATACAAATCCTGACAGAAAAGTATCTTTGTTGTTAGGTAAAAATGTGCAGATTCCACAATAATATGTGTATTGAAATCCTATGTGAGAGAGGGCGGGCGGAAAGTATGTGAAAATGCGAAGCAAATGCTTATAGCAGCGTGAGCATCGACGCATTCAGGGTTGTCAGTGACCTCTCTAGAAGGAGACTGGCTCTGGAGAAAAGGACAATTTCATATTTAGTTTCTGCATTTTTAACAAGAACTGCTCTTGTAGCTCCGAAATGAATTTTTTCCAAAAAGATCTTTAAAATGGTTGCAATGTTTAAAAAAGAATAACACCTCTTACAGTAAAAGGCAGAGCCAACTGGCTGCTTTTACCAGCAGCTCCGTGATAAGATGTGCCTGTCTCTGGGTTTTCTTCCCCCGTTGTCAGAAAGCATCACACACTCTCTGCCTCATGCCAAGTCAGACAGGCCAGGCAAGCTAGGAGTGCAACTGACGATGAAACAAACAACCTCTCTCACCAAGCCTCCCTCCCTATCTCCCTCCTCGAGCTCCATTCTCCTCTGATCACATAAGCTCAGAGAATCATGAAAATCAAAAGCCCAGTAATACCTCATTTTCCCTCTCTGACCCTCTGCCAGAAAGCAAGCCTCATGAAGTATTGGACCACTTAATTGTCCAGTTGTTTTAGACTCCCTCTGCCAGCCTGTAAACTTTCACAGCTGACTACAGCATCACTTTGACAATCCGATGCAACTGCCTTCTGAATGACCTGTGGTGTGGACTCAACCCGGAAGGGTGCCCTCCAAAGAAGCACATGGCCCAGATTTTGTTCACTAGTCGTTGCTGACAGAGATTTGTGATCCAGATATTTTCCAAAGTCTCTGGTCTGACCTGACTGTTAAGTAGATATTTCTCTTCTCCTGGAAGAAAAGTGGTGGGTTATTTCTGGGGCAGGATCTACCGTGCCAAAGGACTGGCTTTCAAAGAGAGAGAACAAGAGATAGCTGTCTATATTGTGAAGATCAGGGTCTTGAAAAAGCTCAGTGCTTCACCAGTCCTAAAATAGCTGCGTCAGAAAATGTTTCCTCTTCATCGAAACAGTTTTTACTTTCTCACTTTTCCTAGCCTGTGCACACTGGTGCTTTAAGAAGGTAGTTGTTGATTGGAAGTGACATCCATTCTTTCTTTGCCAAGCTTGATGTGCATGCATGTGTCCAGTGCAGTCTCCTGAAGAGGGGAGAGGTGCTGAGACCTGAACTTCGAAGAATGCTGGCAAAATGTCATTCCTCTGATGGAATTTCACAATTTCCCATACCAGACTCCCTAGTGGCACTGGAACTGCAGGCCTTCCAGCTCTGCCCTGATCCTACATAGCTTTTCTTCCTGCTCAGCCAGCATGAGTTTAACTATGTCAAGAGGAGACTCTTTTGTGCTGTTGCTAGGTGGCTGATCTCTGCCTTACAGAAGCAGAATCTACCAAATGAGGTAGAACTTTTTGAACTTGTCCCTCTTCCTAGTGAAATGTTGACACATCTGAGTAGTTCAGTGCATTTTAATTTTGAAACCTCCGTGGGACTTTTCTTATCCTCTGAAAGCCCTGGTTTATGTGTGTGATGGCCTTAATCTGCTGTCCATCTGTCACTCTGAGATGTAGGGCATCCCTTTGTATTCTTCAGAGAAAGACTTTGTTTATTTTCCTTGTTTGCACCAGGAGGAAGAAGGAGGTAATGGAACTTGTTTATGTCTCTAAGTTTAAGATTAAATGACCACTATTCATGATCAGTGGCTAGAGTTTATATAAGCTATAAATCTATAAGTCTGTATTATCTTCTGTTTACTGTGTATTAAAACATAAGGAATTGTGAGTAAGACATATGAAAACTACAAAAAGCAACACACAATATGGCAAAAATAACTTTATGCAAAATATGATATGTTGAACTTATTGCCTTTTCATTCCCTCTGTGTGCCATGACTGACCACACACATATATTGTAGTAAATACCACAGGTGCAGCAAAAAAAAAAAAACATAAGAGAACAGGCATTTTGGTATTAAGAGAAATTTATCCCTTTTGAATTTATTGCCTGAGGATTTAGAATGAAAACATATAAGATCATTTCATAGCAAAACTTGTGTTTTAGTGTCACTATTATCTGAAAATGTAGAGGACTAAATAGCATGCTTCTGAATATATATCGGGAATTCTAAGTTTGGAATAAGACTATTTTCTAATAATTACTTTTTTCATTTTGTAGATAAAACTGAAAAGTACTGTTCTTGTGTTAGAGTGTCAGAATGAGAATGTGTTTAGTTTGAATGAAGACTTCAATACAGAAAATAAGGCTTTACATATATTATTCTTTTCCATTTGTTGGAACCAAAAAAGATATTATAAGAATTTTCTCTGTAACGATGTAAATTATAATGTGTTGCCTTTTCCTATTGGTCATGGAGGAATGCAAGTTATATACATAAAAAGATATATGTTGATAGATGATATATAATCTATTCTTTTTATGTTATTTTTTTTTCACTAGGACAAATCACCCTAGGGAACAACAGTATATCCATACTGACAAGTATTTTGCCTATATTTTTGTTTGTTTTTATGGTAATGTATTACAATATATAAAACTGAATCATTTATTGAAGGTCAAATATATGAAATAGTGTGAGGTTTAAGAAAAGGAAGAATGGATTTAGAATTAGATCTGCCTGACTACCCTTCATAATTATATAGTGGTATTAGGAGCCTATCAGAAAAGACAAATCCAGATGGCTAAAATAACAAACTTCCAAGAATACTTACTTTAATGAAGGCATTGGCGAGGTGTAAGGAATGGCAGGGGATGGTGAGACTCCTGGAGACTAGCAGCAGTAGAAAGACCACAGGGAGGGGACGTGGATACCCAGTTCCCGGTGAGAGCTGGAACCGTGGGGAGGGGACCTCATAGCAGGAGTGGGAGTTGAGGAAGCATATGCCTGTCAGAGAAACTGGAGGAAACAAACAGATAAAATATATCTGAATTCTCCATTCTCCCACCCTTCCAACTCCAGCTTCTGTCTCCCTTTGGCTAAACCTGACAGAAAGCCAACCAAGGACCATAGATAAGGATGTCATCCATAGTTGTTCTTCACGGAGAAGGGCACAGAAGGGAGTGATCTGTAGAGTGTTATGATTTCTAGAAACATAAAAAAATAGAATATTAGGAAAGCAATGTTGAAAGAAAAAAGATGCTGAGAATATTTTTGATTTGAGTAAAATTATGACTTCAAATGTACCACACAAAGTACAATACACATATGAAAAACAAAACAACCCCTCCCTCCAAATCCACCACTTAATGGGTCATAGAAAAATTGCAGGATATTAGGGGAAAGAGACTATTTTTAAAGCATTTGGAAGAAAAGATGCACAGTACTTATAAAGTTTTAGCAACTAAACTGACCATGGACTTGTCTCAGGACTCCGCATGACAACAGAGGGAAAATACTGAGGGAACATAATTGTCAAATTGAAATTTCATGCTCTGGTAAACTCTTTAAAATAAAGCCTGAATGAAATAAAGATATGGTCAGAGGAATATTTATTATCCATAGGCTTTCTAATAAAAGAGAAGTTTTCTCTGGTGGTCCAGTGGTTAAGAATCTGCCTGCCAGTACAAGGGACAAGGGTTCAATCCAAGATTGCACATGCCCTTGAGGCAGCTAAGCCCATGCGCCCCAACTACTGTGCATCTAGAGCCTGTGCTCCGCAAGGGAAGCCACTGCAATGAGAAGCCTGTGTAGTTCAATTACAGAATAACCCCCACTCTCTGCAACTAGGGAAAAGCCGATGCAAAACGATGAAAACCCAGTGCAACCATAAATAAATAAATATTAAAAATAAATAAATAAAAGAAATAATTCCTTGGTAAGTACTTAAACAAAGAGAAAACTTTATCCCAAAGGACAAGTGTAGATGTGCAGCACAATGGTGATTCAAGAAGTTGGTAAACTCTTCTATAAATTTATTAGCTATTACCTCTAAAAATAATAGAAGTAGGAAAACCATCCTACTTACTTTACTTTATGAGTGCATGCATGCTCAGTTGCTATATCTGATTCTTTCCTACCCAGTGGAATGTAGCCCACCAGGCTCCTCTGTCCATGGGATTTTTCCAGGCAAAAATTCTGGATTGAGTTGCTGTTTTCTCCTCCAAGGGCTCTTCCTGACCCAGGGATTGAACCTGAATCTCCTGTGTCTTCTGCATTAGCAAGTGGATTCTTTATCACTGAGCCGCTTAAGAGAATATTGGTATCAATAATGAATAAGGGCAAAGCAGAGAAAGTATAGAGAAAGTTTACTTCTAAACACAAAAGTGAAAATCAAAAGTAAAACTGAATATATCAATTGTTAGCAGATAAAGTAACTTATTCCTAGTGAAGTTCAGGAGCTTGCCACTGTGCTAGTGGTGACAAAACTGGATATCAGGTCAACCTAGTTCCAGATCCAGAGTCAAAGGGGAGTCATTGATGGTTTATAACCACATTAGTCATATGGTCAAAATTCTGTTTTCACAAAGTTAATGTCCCATTTCCTTTCCAGAAATAAGAAATGAATCAGCAAACATACCAGCTACATGCCAAGGTAGGCACATGGGGTGAAGTCATAATACTGGTATGCCAAGATACAATCTCCAAAACAAATTTGATATCACTTTCCCAGAGAGGAACTACTTGGTATGAGAAAGACCGCATCACTAACAGATGGAAGACTTCAGGAGGGAAGGCAAAAAAACTTTTAGTCTTAAAGGAAGTTTTAGTCAACAAAAGAAATATCAAGGATCTATACACTAAATGTTTAAACAAAGGCAATGAATAAGGTCCTATATGCCAAAGGACACTTTTCCTTCTATTGATTTCTTTCCATGGATCATGAAAACATGTGAAGTGTGTAAAAGCCACAGGACTAGGTGA
The DNA here is from genome assembly GCA_024291935.2 of Okapia johnstoni. Taxonomy (NCBI): domain Eukaryota; kingdom Metazoa; phylum Chordata; class Mammalia; order Artiodactyla; family Giraffidae; genus Okapia; species Okapia johnstoni. The sequence continues at coordinate 13,539,292 of CM044324.1, forward strand.
AGATGGTAATGGAGAGAATACTTAAAGAGACAGAAATTAATTATGCAAGTTACATGGGTGAGATGGGGGAGGGCAGAGAGGCCCAACAGGGAGGGAATCTATATATCATTGACTGATTCATGTTGTTGTATGGCAGAAATCAGTTAACATTGTAAAGCAAGTTTACTCCAATTAAAAAATAAATTTAAAAAAAGCCAAGTACAGGGAAAAAAAAAAAGGTACGGGTACACCATCCATCTAAAAGTCAAGTGATACTGCATTAAGGAAGTAGCAGAAAATTCATCTTATAAAGAGATTTTAGAACTAATTAATCAAATATGAGTGATGGATAATAAAGAAGGAAGAGTGAAAGTTTACCCTAACCCTTTTTAACAACTTGGAAAGTGGTGGTACAGTAAACTGGAACTTGAGTGTCTAGAAGAGATGTTTTCAAGAGAAGAGAACTAATATTCTATTAAACTCTTCAGAAAGAATATTTCCAGCTACTTCAGGAATGTGAACCAAACAATCCTTCACCAGAACTAGGGTTTGTTTGCAATTATTATGGCATTTTTTTTAGCCTTTGCTCTTAGATTCCAAAGAGGTCACCTCCCACAAAAGATTGTCTGTGGAAGCTGAGTGTTTGGCAGGAGTCCTAGAAAAGGAAGCCCAGACTCAAACCATAAGAGACATGTCAGCAAACATTTTAACTTCCTTTTTGTCATGAGGATGACCAGAGTAACAGGAAGGGTCGGGTTTTTTTTTATTATTATTATTTATTCTTCTTTACTGAAGCCTCATGAAAACTAAATTCTTAAACTTTGCTTTATCTGAGTAGGAAAAAAAAAAATTCATTCCAAACTCCAAACAGTGTACCACCATACACAAAGTAAAAGTTAGAAAGTCAAGGGGAGGAATGGTCCAGAAGTTCAAATATAGAAATGAATACAGTGTCAAAAATGTGTAACATTGTTCTCCTTAAAAAATGTGTAGGGAAGAAAAAAAATTTAGTCTTCATACTGTACTTTTTAGGCTTCCCTGGTAGCTCGACTGGTGAAGAAGCTGCCTGCAATGCAGGAGACCCCAGTTTGATTCCTGGATCAGGAAGATCCCCTAGAGAAGGGGTAGGCTACCCACTCCAGTATTCTTGGGCTTCCCTGGTGGCTCAGATAATAAAGAATCTGCCTGCAATGAGGCAGACCTGGGTTTGATCCCTGGGTAGGGAAGATCCCCTGGAGGAGGACGTGGCAGCCGTAGTTCTTGCCTGAAGACTTCCGGTGGACAGAGGAGCCTGGCAGGCTATAGTTCATGGGGTCGCAAAGAGTTGGACATGACTAAGCACAGCACAGCACTGTTCTTTTATTTTAGAAAAACTTCTATCGCACCACCAAATAGACTTCAGTTGTACATAGATGGTTGAAACTCTTGTGCTCATTTGTCTGTAGGATGCTGGCAGGATGTAGTCATCGCTGTATAGTCTTGATTAGAACAGTGGCTGAAATGAAGCAGTTCAAATTCAACAAGCACATCTCTTTGATCCCTGTAAGAATCCTGTAAAATAACTCTGTCCACCACACCAGCTTTTTCCAGCTCTCACCATACATTTTGAGAAAGATGCAAAAATAAATAACACTTCAAAATTGAGTTTGATCCTCCACAGTATCCCTGAAGGGATCACTAGATCTCAGTGTTCCAGTCCTGGAGTGCACAGGAACCTGAGCATTCAACTCTAGTCTTCCATCATAAAATCCGTGTGAGAAATGGCAGATACAAATTATTTCACTGGCAGAAGGCATTAAATAAGAATGTATGAATATACCACAATCAAACATTAGTATTTTCTCTGATCATATTTGCAATGTATATACCTCTGGCCAGCAGCTAACCACTGTATCACTTTCAGATGATTTGTATGTTTTTAACTCAGCAAGACAATATAGTTTGAGTCACCATTAACTAAACCTAGAATTGCTTTTGCTCCAAAGAGCCAATGTATGGGTTTTTGTCTATATATCATACAGAAGAACATACGGGATTTTTTTTTCCGGGCTGGTAGTAGTGGACATGGAGGTTATTTTCCCAGTCGAACTGGGCCGATTAAATGAAACCAGCTCAAGTCACTTCCTCTCCCCTCAAGTCAAATGTATTACACTAGCTCCCCATTGAATGTGATTCCCACAAGGGGATACTGCTTCATTGTATTCTTCCCCTCAGCTGCTAGTTCCTGAAGTCCCATTGCAGTATCCCAGGGTGTTTCCAATCCTGAGAAAGAAAAAGGAGGAGAAAAAGTCTGTTTCAGTTATTTCAATAGATAAATGTGTATGGGGTCTTTCAAAAACCTCAATGGAAACTTAATACTGAACATTTTATTAATTTCCTTTCTATCCTAACCATATTCTGTATCATATACTTTATGGATTCTCATAACACTAGACTATTTTGAAGAATGTGGTATCTAACAGCATCTAATTCTAATTTGTGTCTCTCTGGGTCACTGTTACTCTGTGGTTAAAAGTTCCTCTCATTTTGTTTCTTGAGCCTATCTCGTTTCCTCCTTTCTCCTTTCTACTCAATCCAGAAATAACTGTTTCATGGTATTACATAACAAAAGAGCTGAGAGGTGGCAATTATATAATCATTTTTTGTTTTTCAAATGAAGAGGAAAAAATACAAAAATGGAACTTGTCAGAATAATGGAGTTTTGTCTTTGAAAAAAATTAGAGCTATGCAGTTTTTATTTTGTTTTCATATCCAACTAGAAATCATCTAGGAATTGCTTTCTAATCATCTTATTATCCTCTTAATGCCATCTGTGTTTTTTTCTCTTGGACATTCATTTTTACTAATGGTCCCAAAGGAAGATTAAAAATAGGTTTAAAAAAGAAGCAAAAGCTAAAATGATTGGATTTAAAAATCCCAAAGGTATATTTATCATAAATTTATCACATTAAATATCCCAAAGATATGTTCAATGTAAACATATTTACACTCTATGATGGTGGATTATATTTTTATATGATAGTATATTTAGTATGACAAATCTGATAAACATCAAGTAATACATAAAGGCATTCTAGAATTAGCATTCAAAATCTTATTTTTAGATAGGATGATTAAAGTAAATTATGAAGATCACTAAAGATACTATAAATAAACTATATGTTTCAGAGTACCAAGCAATAATTATATGCACACTCATTGCTTTTTAATCATTAGACAAATGCTTTACATCCAAAAGGAAAAGGTGCATTCTGAAATACAAAAAGGAAGTGGCAATGGATACTGCTTTATATAAGAGTGTGGTTTTTAGAAGTAAAGACCTCATCTTAAAACAGATTAATAATTTTGTTTTACTTATTGACCAACTATTTTCCCCCAGTATAATGTTAGACTTTGTTTAGAATGTTTTATTTCTGGTACTCTAATCCTCCATTACAGATTATAGGATCCTACAGACAAATTATGGAAAAAGAAAGACCTTCAAGGAATGATAGAAATCATTTGTTACATTCTTGGAGTGAAAAATCTTTGTTAGAAGAAAATGAGCATCGTAGCTATCTTAGATGCTATCTTATAATCTAATGGGAGTTTGCTGTCTGTTATGCAAGCTCATTGGTTGATTTTTAATGCCTGAAACAGCATTTTATCATAAGTATATATACAAAATATTTACCAAACACTTGACATGACTTCCTCAGAGTTAAATTGTAAATTCAACATATATTAAATGACCTAAGTTCTATTAAGGTCCATATAGCTCGACCTTGTCCTTTTGTTATTGATAATAACAAGTAAATACATAATGGGAAGAATTGGAGATTATCTTTGAATGAATAAAGATTAATGTACACTTTTCCTTAAAATTAATACTAATTCCCGACACATGTACACACATGGCTGATTCATGTCGATGTATGGCAAAAACCACCACAATATTGTAAAGTAATTAGCCTCCAATTAAAATAAATTAATTAATTTAAAAATAAGTTAAAAATAATTTCAGTCATTTGTGGCATAGTTTTAAGATATTTTTGAATGATAGATGTCAATTTCAACCCCAAACTAAATTTACTGAAACTGCCATATACTTTGTTATTAAGGGTTAGGCCAACAAAACAGTGATTTTGTCTGTATATTTGTACAAACAAATTGTTTCTGTTTGTATATTTATGTAAATCTCCATAAATTGACTTGAATCATTGTGGAAACAGGATAACAGACTGTTCAGAAAATCTACTGAACAATCTTAGTGGCTAATTTTCTTACTCTTCTATGAAGGTATGTTGAACTCTGTGATCCTCAGAGTTAGAAAAAAGGGTACATTTTTGACTAGGGCTTGGTGCCCTTTTTTTTGAAATCCATTTAGAAGTACAGAAATTATTAGAAACTTTAAACTAAGCAACAGGAATATTGAGGGTTTTTTCTTTTTTTAATTTAAAGCAGCCTACCTTCATAGTTGACTCTCTCTCATTGTTACTTCCAATCTCTCAGTAAAAAGTAAAAATCAAAAAAATCAAAAGTAAAGTAAACAATATAAAAACACACTAGAAATTTATTGAGTAGAATAGTAGGGAAAAAGATAAAAATAATCAGTACAGTCAATACAAATATAATCCAACTGAACAAACCTATTTCTAAGGCTAGGTACAATAGTGTGAATAATTTAGAAAGATCTAAGAATAAAAAGTATATACTCTGCGTAGAAATCCTCAAGTTCAATTTAGATGATGTTCCATTGAAAAGATCTGGGTCTTTTAAAATTTGAAGTATTAGGCTAGATGCCTCAAGCTTGAGAGTCTAGAGTGAAAGAACTAAAGATAACTGGCATCCATGTGTTACTCAGCAAGGGGATGTGGTTGTGAAGTTAGAGAGGTCTTTAAGGAAGTGGTCTCAGATAGACTTATGCAAACAAAGCCATTACCATTGGCTCCAAAAAGCTCTCTCTTCAAGCTCTCACTGAACTTGATTCATGTTGTGACTTAGCAGCTGTAATAATTTTGTAGTTAACCCAAACATAGCTGTCTTATCGCCTCCTCGTGGGTAATGGTTAATGGTAGTTTCCCTTTGCTTTTCTTTTATATATTCTCTTCACTGTAGGAAACATTTTGCATACCAGCTAGTATGGTAATTCTTAGTTTTGAGGTAAAGACATGAATGTTGTAAGTTTACATGAATAAGACTATGTATTATTTCTTCAGTTAACTAGAACTGTGCTTGATTAAACTGTCCAATAATTTTAACATACTTTTTAATGTAATCACATATGAATACTGATAATAGATGGGGAAGATCAGCACCCAGTCTTCTTATTTTAGCCTCTGACTCCACTAACAGATCAAGTTAAACGTTTGACCTTAGGACTTGTTGAACTTTATTAGTATGCAGTGTCCAGACCACGAATGACGCATATTCGGTCCCCTCCCCGCAGCACGTACTCTGCTTGCCCCCATATCTATTCTCCACTCTCTCTTCCCACGCTGCGATTCTGGGATGCTGACCTTCATGGACTGTATCAACAGACTCCCGTGCCTTTTGGCTTCTAATTGAATTCAGCTGTGGGGATGCATGGGGAGAGATCAGAGGGTAGAAGAGAAAATGAGATTATTTTCCTGTACACCTCCCCCCTGTGCTGTTGCAGTCTAGCTGTACCTTCTAAGACATAGCTTCTGACCAACTACAGTTCTATTTCTGAGCTCAGGAAATTGCTCTCTCCTCTCACCCCTTCAACTTCCTACTGTTATTTGCCCTGATATACTGCGCTGTCCCTTGTGGCTTTGCCTAAGCCTTGCTTTCATTTTTGTAAAACATCCCTTGACTAAACCCCCTTAGTGAACTGAAAGGACTTCGTCATCTGTTTTCTGCCGAAACCCTACGTGAACACTTTCCCTCCCAACTGGTAGTTTTAAAGAAGGAGAAGATGCAAAGGTAGTGCTCTGTAGGCTTAAAGATCCCAGAAGTACAGGAACCAGTGGTCCTGTGGAATACTGTTTTCTGAGCTCATTTCAGGTAACAGATCTCATAGTGAAAGTGAAACTTGCTCAGTTGTGTCTGACTGTTTGCGACCCCATGGACTATACAATCCAGGGAATTCTCTAGGCCAGAATACTGGAGTGGGTAGCCTTTCTCTTCTCCAGGAGATCTTCCCAACCCAGGAATTGAACTCAGGTCTCCTGCATTGCCGGCAGATTCTTTACCAGCTGAGCTCTCAGGGAAGCCCACTGACCTCATAAAGTAACTCCATTGTTATTCATTTGAAAGAGACATTGAAATTTGTATCAAGGCTTAGCAGATGCTTACCATAACTGCCTATCTGTCTGCTTTGTTGCTTATAGGCATCAAAGATGGACTGGCGGAAGCAGTTCATTTAACTGGATCATGTGCAGTGATGGGGAGATAATGGCATTTACATCAATAGATCTTTATGCTTATAGGCAAGACAGCATCTGATTCTACATAATAAAATGGAGTTCTTAAGTCAGGATCATCTTTAAGATTGGCATTTAGCAAGATCTTATATCATGATAGGAGCTCAAGACAAGAGCAAAACGGGTTGTTAGTGAATACATATTATAATTTAATAATATAAATGGCCATGACTTCTGACTACTATGGGTCAGATACCACTGTTTCTTTTACTTTTTTAATATTTTATTTATTTATTTATCTGGCCACTCCATGTCTGGGTTGCAATACACGGAGCTTCAATCTTCATCGCAGCATGTGGGATCTTCTAGCTGCTGCAGGAGAACTCTTAGCTGTAGTATGTGAGGTCTAGTTCCCCAACCAGGGATTGAACCAGGGCCACCTGCATTGGGAGCCTTAGCCACTGGACAACCAGAGAAGTCCCTGTCTCTTTAATTTATGAATAAAAAGTCCATGAGGGTGTTGTTTTCAGATAATGAACCTGAGGATCAACACCTTGTAGTTCTTCCCCAAATCATGGAACTAACAAGTAGCAGAAAGTAAACCCATACTGACTATAAATAACATTTTCCTAACTCTTATCCCTCATAATTAGCCTTTTGGATGTAGAAAAGCAGCCATTTATAAAGCTATTCATTGTCCTTTGCAGGTAAGTTCTATTTTGCTAACAATATATAAATAATTATCCCATACTGATTATAACTTGGAATAAACTATGTATCAGTTCTAGGTGAAGAACATTATCAGATAATTTTCCTCCCTTTCTCTTGTTAAATGGTGCCATTGCATCTTGTAAAATTTTAGATGATACTCTCTGAATTCAGTATATTAAAAAATTGATTGGAAGAAAATCTTTTTCTCAGCTCCTAAATAGTACATTAAATAACAGTGTACTGTTTTCCCTACAAAAACAAATTTTGGTTTTCCTTTATTGCCATTTTCTTTGTTGATTGAATGCAAATTTTGTAGCTCATGTAAATAAGGAAAAGCAAAGTTTTGCTAAGTTAAATATGGATCCAGTTTTCACCAATTTTCTTTTCTACTTAAAACATGACACCGCTTCTTCTTTCATTTCCTGCCCCCCCCTGCCCCAACATATCCAAAGGTTAGCAGTTCCTTTTTCAGCAGTTTATTAGGGAGGTGCTGGCATGTGGCTGCTGGCTGGGATTATTAACAGGCAAACTCATTTCTCTGTCTCAGCGACTACACTGTTTCCAACTTTTGGTTAACCAATGACCCAAAATATTTGTAGAATATAAAATATTTAAGATTTAAAATGGATTTTAAACCTTCCTCTGTTAGTTTCTCAGATGCAGAGCTAAGTACTGTTTATGTCTGTGACCCTGGCACCCGGATACTGTTTGCATATTTGTTCTTCAATCGCTAAGTTGTGTCCAGCTCTTTGCGACCCCATGGACTGCAGCATACTGGTCTCCTCTGTCCTCCACTATCTCCCGGAGTTTGCTCAGATTCATGTCCGTTGAGTCAGTGATACTATCTCTTCTTCTGCTGCCCTCTTTCCTTGTTTGGCATATACGTGCTTTAAAAATACAATAAAGCAAATGATAATACATTTTTTTTATAAAGTTGTTTTGTTCATTGAATGAGATAAGCAATGTAAAGACTTTCACTCTTCTTGGTTCAGAAGTTAAAAAGGACAGAAGCAGATGCTACTTTGTCATTTAAGACACAACATGTACTAGGTGTATATGTAGTTTCTGAGCAGAAAAGTTATAAGAGCTGTGCTGAGCACTGAGTAATAGAAGACCTATGGGAGGGGACTGGTTAGACAGAGGAAAGGCAGAGAGAAAATTTTTTAAAACTGGGTAAGTTTTGAAAAATGTCCTCAGATGACTTAGAAGTAGTCCTCAAAACTTTTTCAAGAAAAAAGCCCAAGCAGCAGAAAGAAACAAATGCATATCCCTGGAGAAGTTTAGGAGGAAAGTTTAATGAAACTTACTGCAAGTGTGACAGTTTTGATTATATATGTTTGTATATAAATGAAATGGATAACCAGCAATGATACAAGGAACAAGAGAGAGAACTGGGATTATTTTGTTATTATAAAATACTCACGCTATCCATGAAGTTACCTCTTAGTGTTACCACTTATTCAAAAGTGGACTTGGATTAACTGTAAATATATACTGCTACTGTAGGGCAACGACTTAAAAAAAAATTAAAAATGTGTATAACCAACACACTTAGAAAAAAAGAAAATACAATTACCTAAATGTTTAATTAAAAAGGAAGGTAATGTGTAGAAGAAAAAATAGGGCAACAAATAGAAAACAGTAACAAATATGGTAGATATTATTCTAACACAACCAATAATCACTTTGAACATAAATGGTCTATATGTACCAATAAAAAGATAGAAATTGTCAGAGTAGATCAAAAAACAAGACCCAACTTTATGTTTTCTGCAAGAAACCCACTGTAAATATAAAAATGCGTATAGAATAAAAGTAAATGAATAAAGAAAAACATGCTGCTGCTGCTGCTGCTAAGTCGCTTCAGTCGTGGCCGACTCTGTGCGACCCCATAGACGGCAGCGCACCAGGCTCCCCCGTCCCTGGGGTTCTCCAGGCAAGAACGCTGGAGTGGGATGCCATTTCCTTCTCCAATGCATGAAAGTGAAAAGTGAAAGTGAAGTTGCTCAGTCGTGTCCGACCCTTAACAACCCCATGGACTGCAGCCCACCGGGCTCCTCCGTCCATGGGATTTTCCAGGCAAGAGTACTGGAATGGGGTGCCATTGCCTTCTCCGAAAAACATGCTATGCTAACACTAATCGAAAGAAAGAAGGAGTAGTTATATTAATTTCTGCCATAGCAGACTCCATTCAGAGCAAGGAGAATTATCAGGGATAAAGAAAGGAATTTTATATTTATAAAGGGGTCAATTCTCCAAAAAGACAGAACATCCTTAATGTATTATGCACCTAACAATACAGTGTTAAAATACATGAGGTAAAAACTGATTGAACTGCAAGGAGAAACAGGTAAATCAACTATTATGGTTGAAGATTTCAGACTCCTCTATCGGAAATGGACAGATCTAGCAGGAGGAAAATCAGAAGGACATAGTTGAACACAACAGCACCATCCATCCACTGGATGTAATTGACATTTATAGACTACTTCATCCAACAATAGCAGAACGTATATTCTTCCCAGGCTCACGTAGAACATTCAGCGAGATAGATCACATTCTGGATCATAAAACATACCTTAACAAATTTGAAAGAATAATAATCAGTAACAGAAAGATAACTGGAAAATCCCAAAATACATGAAAATTAAAAATGTGATTCTAAATAATACATGGGTCAAAGAAGGACTCTCAAGAGAAACTGAAAACTATTTTGAACTATATGAAAACAAAACTAGATAACATCAAAGTTTGTGGGATGCAGTGAAAGCAGTGCTTAGAGGGAAATTTATAGCATTGAATGAATATATTAGAAAAGAAGGATGAGCTGAAATCAATAACCTGTTTCCATTTTACAAAAATAAAAAGGAGGGTATTAAAACCAAAGCAAGTAGAAGAAAAGAAATGATAGGAATAGAAAACAATGAATTTGAAACAAGAAAACCATAGAGAAAATCAATGAAAAGATGGCTCTTTGTAAAGATACATAAAGCCAAGAATCCTCTAGTCAGGCTAAAGTTAAGATTTAATTTACTTTTCTATTTTTAAAAAAAGAACAGTGTAAGTAGATAGTGAATATCTTCATGTATTGCCAGTTATATTCTGGTACTTTATTGCCAACAAGGATTTGTTTTTTTCCTAAATAGTAAGCCTTCTATTTAGAGTAAGCACTCTTGTTATTATTAACGTATATGAAGAGTGACAAAAGTCCTTTCTACCTGAATTTTTTAAATACATTTATGATAATACAGGTTTTAATTTTCAAAAAATGGACCCATTTTTGTTTCCATGGAGGCTGTCCATATGATATATCTTTAGAGTTTTTAGTGCCAGGCATTTTGCTGGGCACTTTTCTGCATTATCTCAATCCTCAAAACTCTTCTGTGGAGTAATACTGTAGACATCCTTATTTTCTGGATGAGAACCTTGAAAGAAGTCATAACATTAGCAGCAAGCAAAGCCTGGATTTCAACAAAATTTAGGCTTTAGATTCACTGTGGATGTTTATATCAGAAACTTTCTTGAGTTAGAAATATCTTCAAAAATGGATTTTTAGAACATTTCATCCTTTGGGTTCTTTGCTTTTCATCTGGTTAACCCTGTAATGACTTTTCAGTTTGAGAAACACATTAATTTTGAAAATTGGTTAAATATTTTAGATGTTTATTATGTTTAAATAAATAGCAATATTATTATATCCATTAACACTAAAAATTTCAGTTCACATGTTTGTTAGCTGTTGTTTTCAACTATGATCATGGTACTGTTAAATTTCAAACCAAAGCAAAGTACTGTTTAACATTTCTTAGAATAATAAAAGAAGAAAAACTGATGAAAACAGTTTAGAAATCATTGGAAAGGATAAGGTAGTGTTAAAAAAAAATTTGCACGATGTGAGAGTTACAAGTTAAGTTTTACTGGGGGCAAAATAAGGGCTGCAACCTGGGAGACAGCATTTCAGATAACTCTGAGAAATTGCTCAGAGAAGGTGAGGGGAGGAGCTAGAATACATAGGAATTTTTCAACAAAGGGCAGGTAGTTAGGAACAGCAAGAGATTACTGTTTAATTAGCAAAACCAGATATCTCAAGGTAAGGAGGTCGCAAAAGACTCTATGTATGGGGTCACAAAAGAGTCAGACACAACTTAGTGACAAATATATGTGAAGATGCGAGAGTCTGAGCTCACTGAAATTATTCCTTTGATATGCACCTCACCTATCTGGGGCCAGTACGGTGTGTTTTCACATCCTGAGTTCCTCAGGACTCACTTAGGGAGTGACTGCAGTCCAATGGCTGCTAGATTGCAGGTATTCTTTCTTTTCTGAGTTCCTTCAGGGTTCACCAGCTTACCAGCCATGGTGGCTGCAATTGGTGGTGACTGTGACATCCTTGTTTACTGATATGGCAGGAAATATTCCATTTCTCAGTGGATGTTATTGAACAGTCTCTTTAAACCATCAAATGGGTAATAACAAAATCTGAGTCGTTTTTTGCAGAAAGCAGCTTTTAACCTGTTTTTAAGGGGCATTGGCTTATGGGTTTAGCCTGTTACCACTTATTTACTTTTAAAGGTGTACCACGCACAGTGCCTACTCATGGAGATCAGAAGATGAATGATGAAGTCCAGCAAAGTTCTTATCCTCAAAGTAGACTGTGGCAGAGATAGACACATACATTTGTAATTGTAATCTATGGTTGTAAGGTCAATAAAATTATACTTTAGCCTCAACTAATATTAACTAGTATCTCTGTAATAGCCTTTTAAGATTTTGTAACATTCCAGATTTCCATCCAGTTAATGTGCATATTTTAAGTCTGTTGGGTCTCTATAGGCTGCCTCCTGTGTCACCCATTAGGTTAAATCTGCAGCAGCCGTTCCTACTGAGGGGCGGAATTGGTATCAGCTCAGCTTGACAGCCAGTCCTGACTGTGGGAGTCTGTACTGAAAGCCAGAGAAAGCACTGGGTGTTTCTAAATGTATGGTTGATCAATAGCAAATCAATCTCCCAACCTCTTTAGAATCCATTGTCCACATCAAAGGATATTCTCTGTTCTTGACCCAAATGGAATACTTTAATTCAATAATGGAATTTTCCCCCTCAATACCATTTCTCTATTTTTCCTCATTAAAAATAAAGTGAATTAAATGGTCACAAGTCCAAAGAATTCAGGTATTCTTTCAGTTCGAATAATTGTTAATTTAGCTATCATGGTTAGGAAATTGACATTTCTCATTAACTGAAGATTAGTTAGTAAATTTGATGTGGACTGAGATACCCTTGAATATGCGAGAAATGTCCTATGGTGACCTATATTACACGTAACTTCCAAAATATTTTTTAACAGACAAAACAAGAGTGTCATTTGATCTCTCAATTATGTGTTTTTAGGAAATACTTAAAATCATCAGATTCGGTGTAGGCAGATTGAGCTTACTTAAGCTTCACTGCTAATTTTTAAGAGAGGGCTGCTGTTTGAAAAAGAAAAAGTATAATGTAGAAAAGCAGATAGTTCAGAATCACAAGTTTTTAGTTATCCATTAAATAGTTTCCTCATTCAAAACAAACACTTACTGATACTATTATGCACCAAGACCCATGGTATTATGTGGATAGACGCATAAAGAAGGCAATTATCATAGCTTCAAAATGATTAATATAGTGGGGAAGGCAGATGAGCAAGAAAACCATAATATAATGAGAGATGTGCCTAATAGCCTACAAAAAAGGATGCTATGAGATCAGAGAATAGGACTTGCTTAATCCTCCAGGGCATGACAGTCAATGCTGTTAGTTGCAATAAACAGATATAACTCTGATGGCCTTAAGTAGAAAAGAATGTATCTTTAAAATAGAGTATAGTCTATAGAAACACTTAGAAGACTCAAGAATATAATGCGGGATCTATGAAACCAGGCTGCCGCTGCTAAGTCGCTTCAGTCGTGTCCAACTCTGTGCGACCCCATAGATGACAGCCCACCAGGCTCTCCCATCCCTGGGATTCTCCAGGCAAGAACACTGGAGTGGGTTGCCATTTCCTTCTCCAGTGCATGAAAGTGAAGTCGCTCAGTTGTGTCCGACTCTTAGCAACCCAATAGGCTGCAGCCTACCGGGCTCCTCCGTCCATGGGAGTTTCCAGGCAAGAGCACTGGAATGGGGTGCCATTGCTTTCTCCTATGAAGCCAGGAACCATGACCAAATTCACGCCCCAGAAGTGATGGTGATGGGGCATCACTGTAGCTGCCACAGAGCACAGGTGCTACTAGTATCACCATAGTAGAGTTGTTTTGAAACAGATGGGTGGCATTTCAAAGGGCTCTGAAGAACTCCAGGACCATAGTCCTTTATGTCTCAGTGCAGAAAGAATTCAGTGAGAAGCAAAGTGATAGATAAATTATTTATTAGAATAGGACACTTGAGAGGCTTACACACAGTGGCTGAGAGGATGCCATGCCCTGAGAACTTCATGGGTCACATTTTTATAATCAAAGGAAGAGAAGGGAGAGGTGGAGGACCTTCTTTGTCTTTCTTGATTAGATGCCATGTTTCCATTATCAGTTTCTCCTCCAGATTGGGCAGGGGAGTCTTCCTGTCCCTACATGGTCAAGCTAGGTCCACAAATTGTTTTTTATGTGTGCAGAGAGCGTGTCCTAACTTACTGAGCTCACTGAGGAGGATGTGGGTCTCATGCCATCATTGTTTTTTTGTTTGGGGGCATGTCTCATACTTCTGTTGCATGCTTTTGTTGCTCTGCAAGCCTGCTTGGTTTTGTGGTTAAGCAAATGTGCTTTCCTGTGTAACCATTAACTTACATGAGTCTCCCTATTTTTTCCACTTACAGTCCCCTAGTGGGATTAACTATTTAATCACATGCTTTGTCCCTTGACTCCGTCCTTAATAGTTCCAGAAACTAACAATTGATGAAATGTCCAGCACTACCAGTGAGACTGCCCATGATGCATCACCAGCACCAAATTCCAAGTCTAGGGTGATATGAAATCTAGAAAAATGGTACTGATGAAACTATTTGCAGAGCAGGAATAGAGACACAGACATAGAGAACAGACTTGTGGACACAGTGAGGAGAGGAGAGGGTGGGACATATTGAGAGAGTAGTATTGTCATATATAGCCTACCTAGTGTAAAATAGCTAGCTAGTGGTAAGCTGCTGTATAACACTGGGAGCTCAGCTTGGTGTTCTGTGATGACCTAGAAGGGTAGGATGGAGATAGAGGGCTGAGTGGGAGGGAGGTTCAAGAAGGAGAGGATCTATGTATACTTGTGGCTGATTCATGTTGCTATATGGCAGAAACCAACACAATATCATAAAGCAATTATCCTCCAATTAAAAGTAAATTTTAAAGAAGTCTAGGATGAGAGCCTCTTTTTGGCAGAGCCCAAGTCATATGCTGACATCTTAGCTGCCATGGAAACTGGAAAAGCAAATTTCTGGAGTGTTCAGTTTCTGTAATGGGATGTGTGCTATGCCTCTCACTTCTTATATGAAATGCCTTTGAGATAAATCTTGGAAAATAAATAGATGTTTACTAAACAGGTGAGGAGTTACATAGTATAAGAAGTAACCAAGTGTGTAAAGACATTTCTTCAGTGTGCTGTTCAAGTATGTGGCCCGTACAGGAAAGGCATTTAGAGGTAAACTTCTAAAGGCAGACAGTGTTCAGATCATGTGCCACAATAAAGATGGTAAACCTTGGATTCATGTATATAAAGAATAAGATAATATATGTCATTCATGATGTACACCTATTAAGCATGTAATTCTTAACACTTGGAACTTGAGGTTTTAATTTTGGAATCAGCAATACATAAATATAACAGACAGCCAGACTGCAGAAAAGAATGGAAGGAAGAATCTGAGTAAGGATAATGTCCGGGGGAGTTGATGTCAAGAAGTCCTAGGGAGGATTCAACCAGAGAATCCTAGAGAATTCTAACCAGTGACATCAGAACTGTCAAATGGTGGAAAGTCCAGTAAGGTAAGACCTAGAAAAGAGTCTCTTGGTAACAACTAGAGTGCTGCCAGCCACCTAACTTACAGCATCTCAGTGAATCCAGAAGGTACATGGGTATATAGATGTGAAAAGTGTTTCAAAAAGAAAACATATAGGGTAAATATTAGAAGCTTATGACATTTCTTAAAAATGAAAATACTGAAAATTACTTTTCAGTTTAAATGTGCAAAGAATCCTCTGATCTCTAGCAAGAATAAACCTAAACAATTACTAAATACTGTTTTTCCTCAAAGTTGCATTTTCTGTAAGTTTAAAAATGGAAGTTTAAAGTTCATTTGCCTTCTTCTATTCACATTTACCTTTGTTAATTTCTTCTTTTTCTTTGTACTTTAAGAAGAATTTTTTATCGTTTACCTCCATGTAGATAATTCAAAGGCTACTTCTGAATAGTCTGACTAAACTTCAAAATAATATCTAGGTTATTCTTTGGTGATCCACAGTGATCCATTGTAATATAGTTTTTCCATTATTAGTTAAAAAAAAAACTTTAGAATTCCACACCATTGCTTGTGGCTCCTAATTAGCATGATTAATATATATAAATATGCAAATGTATGCAGGGTAAAGTCATCACTTGTCTAAAGACTTTGTTGTCTAAAACTATTCTATTTTGCGTGACACTCTTTGGGTAGTCTACAAATTGTGAATGTCATTCCTTTAAACCCATGTGTGTCTCAGTTCACTAAAGTACCAACTAACCATGAAGATAAATGTTACTTTTTTTCACCCTTACAGCTCTCATAGTCCAGGAATTAATTAGATGATTAATTAAATTTATGGAACTAGGATAATAGAAATATATAAAGATTCTTCTAGATTATAGACAGGAACCTAAAACATCAATATCATTTATCATTATCCTTCCTCTATTTTTTGAAACCTTGATGGGGAGAGATTTGAGCATTTCTTTGCTGCTGACACGTGGTCCTCAATTCTAAGTGGAACTGTGATATTGCATTTAACAGTTTAATGAAGCTCTTTGTTAACAGTGAGCAGGGTTATCACTGAGGTACTGAGTGGCTTCCTGACATGTGCAGCATTAAGAATAGACTTCATAGCATAATATTGTCTCTTGTGAAAGCAGATGAATTTATGATTTCCTCACCATGACAAAATGATTTATCACCTCCCATATGCACTGCCATCCACCTGGCAGGAGTGATGTTTCCCTTCACAATGCTCTCTCCAGTGGGAACCAACAATTTTGATGAATAAAAGACTAAACCAAGATTAAGAAAAGAGAAAGAAAAAAATTTCATCAAAAAACGAGGGTTTTTTATGCATCTTATTAACAAGATGTGTAGCATAACGCATTTCACCAAACACAGTCATCATTCAAGCCTTTAAGTGAAGACATGTTTCATGTTATTCACACTGCTGATTTACATGGTAAGCACCAGGGAAAACAGATATAAAGGCTGTTTTGGGCTGGGAAAAATGACCAGTATCCATATTTCTACATAGGTGAACCCAAAAGGCGAATCATATTAAATAGTGCAGTTTCTTGTTCTCTGTGTATTTTGGAAAGGAAATCTTTGCTGTATTAAATGGCTGCAGTACTTTTCTCTCACTTACTCCCAGTTGCAAACAAATAACTTTCACTTAAATCTGAAATTCAATGTTCTCAAAGTAAAAAGAGGTTAGGGAACAAAGTTCCCCAAAGAAACTACCTTTGTCATTGAATATAGTAAAAGAGAAAATGAGGGAGCATGAAAGTTGAAGCTGAAAATATCCACATACAAAGGGGAAATCAGAAAGTGACTATCCAGAGAATTAGAGGCAAGAAAGAAATGTAAAAGATAGACACAGTGTGTGTGCTGGGCCTGAGGCCTTGAATATTTATGGACTGTTTCAGCTTCCTGCCCCACATGCTACATAAAAGTTATATGAAGACTTGAGGTATTTGGCTTTTGTAGAGAGTAAAGATTGGAGAAGGAAATGGCAACCCACTCCAGTATTCTTCCTTGGAGAATCCCAGGGACCGGGGAGCCTGGTGGGCTGGTGTCTATGGGGTCACACCGAGTCAGAGACAACTGAAGCGACTTAGCAGCAGCAGCAGCAACAGAGAGTAAAGAACTGCAATTTTTTTCCTGTTTATTTAACAGGAGGGAATTAGTCTTTCTCCATTGATAATAACTTTAAAATAATCACAGAATTGATGTGAATCTAAAGATTCATTTTTAAAGAGCAAAAAACATGATGTAGTTGGTCAATATTTTGCACTGTGGTATGGGATAAAAATAACAGTAAGTGGGAATTTGTAGACAGAATGATGATGCAAAAGCTATAGAAGCTGCATTTGTGATCAAAAAGAAATCTGTGCCTCAGTTGGAGGGTTGGGTATGGTTCTCCTGCAGTCTTCTGGTCAAATTAGTTTTAAAAATGCAATTGAAATTGAAGAATTTTTAAATTTATGCAGTAAGACGTGGGAGAAGAGTCTGTTTCTAGGAGTTTGCCCTTTGTATACGAGAAGAGGGAAGTGATTTTATAGACCATTTCTGGCCTTGAGTTCTCCAATATTTACTTCTCTGGGCTTGACTTTCTTTAGTGTAACTATTGATAATTTGAAGATACATTTGATATCACAGAACCTAGAGATCCCAAGAAGTCATGTATGTTTGTGGAGACAGGACAAGTATATTATCCACAATTATTCCCATTTTACCTGTGATAAAGGTGATTGCTTGGTGAGACGTAATAGCTAGACATATGACATATCCATTGTTGAAAATAGCACCAGTAGGATAAAGACAATTTTTTTTAAAGTAGGTAGTGACTCTGATGTGTGTGTGTGTGCGCGCTAAGTCATTCCCATCGTGTTTGACTCTTTGAGACCCCGTGAACCATAGCCTACTAGACTCTGTCCACAGGATTCTCCAGGCAAGAATACTGGAGTGGATTGCCATGCCCTCCTCCAGGAGATCTTCCTGACCCAGGAATCGAACTGGGGTCTCTTGCGTTGCAGGCTTGTGTATATTTTGGTATGCTAGCACAGCTGTTCAACCACGCTTGGTCATCTAATCCAATCATTTTTCTCTTTAATCTGTCTTCAAATTTTGCATTATTGACTGATTTATCCTTTATGCTAATTGGGTTTTTATTTTGCATTGAATCCATCCCCTTCTTCCACATCCTAATAATGTACCTTCTACCACAAAATCCTTGGGCCTTTGCTTTTGTCTTTCTTGAGAAAGCAGAGTTCAGGGTGGCTTCTCCAGAAAAAAACCCAAAGAAAGCGTCTCCTAGTGTCCATATCCAGGACCTCTGTACTGGTAGTTTAGATACCAGGTCTAGAAGAAGCCCCACCTAGTCACCAAGAAATGACCACAAGGACCAAAGGAGAATTGTTTTTGTTTCCTTTATAAATAAATGAATTAAGAGAGAAGAATCAAGACTGCAAAATACATACACATTTGTTCAACAATTGGTTAAATATACCACTACTTTGAATATGTGCAAGTCATAAATTGTTAAAACCATCATGATTCCCATCTTAAGAGTATAGGTGACACTTGTCTTCAGCTGTTATTGCTTGTGAGACTTCTATAAACACTGATTTTTCCATCTTTAAAATGGGATGACAATGTCTGTCTTTGCTGTCTCGTAGGGCTGTTCTGAGAACTGAGTAAAACAGTACGGATGGAAGTTCTTTGAAAATTCTATGATGTAGATATAAGGCATCTAGTAGATTGTGGGTTTTGAAAGAGGAGAGGCTATTATACTCTTTGATATCTGCTCTGCTCCACTCATGGTATTCAGTTTATATTTATTGATTAAAGTCAGACTAATAGTGTATGAATGCTGTATTTTGATACTCAGACCAAGTATAAGACTTTTCACAAAAGATCAAAATAGATTTGAGACTCAGCATGCTCAAAATAGTACTGTAACCTTGTATGGGTTTGTCCGTTTTCAATCTTTTTACTCCATGATTGATACCTCCCCAGTTCTCAACATAACCTGAGAGTACAAACATCACAGAGACTTAATTCTGAGACACAGGTATGTAGTGAACCATAATAAGCGTTAGAAGAGGTTCTGGAAATTTTCTTCTCCTTGTATTCCATTTTTCAAACAAAGGACAATCAAAATACACCAATTTGGAATGTTAGAGAGATCTTGATATTGAGGGTCAAAAGTTGTGGGCTCTGATGGCTGCAGTCATTTCTACCAAGTTAATTCACTTCTCCGATGTTGAGTCTCCTTATATATAGATGAGAATGAGGGGAGAGACTTGGACCAGAAGAGCAGTAAGGGCTGTTTCAATGTGATTTTTTTGGTCAACCTCTCCTGTTTACCTACTGTGGTGTAACACTTGGTATAGCCTCTAATTTTATATGGGTTATTTTTCATTGTCATGTTGGCCACACTTGAAAAAACTCTAGTAGGGGTCTCTTGGTGGTTTATCTCTAAAAGTAATAGCATTGCTGCACTGATTTTGTTAGAGAGATGCCATTGAAAACAATCATGAATTTTTTTAAAGAAGAAATGAAAAATCAATTGAGCCAAATGTTTGCTTTGAAAGACAAATCATTTGCTATCTTGTAAATGGTTTAATTGGCAACGTAGAAAACTGCCTGTTTTCTGAACCAACCATAAAAATGACTCATCTGTGTATTTTCTTATGTTTTGCACTATAGCTATCAGTGTTAGGATAGGGAGCTCTTTCTTATCTATTTCAGTCTTTTGATATTTGCTCTGCTAGTCATTTGATGAACTTTTCATCAATACATCAGTTTATTTGGCCTTTATATTTCTAAAAGTTAGCCTTGCACACTGCATATATTATGAGCTCAATAAAATATTTGTTTATGATAATAGCTAACATTCATAGAATGCTTAATATGTATCAAGTTGCAGTTATAAGCACTTTAACATATATTGAGTCAATCCCTAAGAGATAAGTGTTATGTTTTCATATTTTACAGATGAAGAAACTGAAGCATAAATTGATTAATTGTCTTTATCTTCTACATGCTAGATGAGATTCTCAAATTTATTCTCTTCATCAATAAGCTATTTTCTGAAATGCGTATTTCTATGTTCGTTACCTCCGACATATATCTTTAATTTTCAACTCTTTTGTTTTAAATTTTCACATAATCTTCCTCATCTTATTCCAGTTTATTTCATTTTCTTCTCTCTCCACCACTGCTGTGCTTCATAGAAGCCATTTCTTCTTACAGTGGCTCATTCTCTGGATCTTTGGGATAATGTTCCTTTCACCTTTTCCTACTATAATATTTAAAGTGGCATGTTTATTTTTCTTTGTGGATTGAGGTCAATAAACAATATATCAGGTGCTCACATCCCCGCTCCACTTCTACTTGGATGATGTTAAACTTGTCTTCAGTCAAACGCAGAGTTTGGTCATGGGAAGAAGCAGTCCCATTTTCAGCTCTATTCCGTGGTGCTAACTGGCTCTTGGATCTGCCAACTTGATGACTGTGTTGATGACTTGATGCAGAATTGTGTAAGATACAATGCACAGCCTGAGCTATAGGGAGCACTTTCTCCCTAATTCCATTCTTACCTTCAGTGACAAGCTGTAAGGACTTTATATTGTGGGTCATAAAGTGAAAGTTGCTCAGTCATGTCCGACTCTCTGTGACCCCACAGACTATACTATACAATCCTTGGAATTCTCCAGGTCAGAATACTGGAGTGGGTAGCCATTCTATTTTCTGGGGGATCTTCCCAACCCAGGGACAGAACCCAGGTTTCCTGCATTGCAGGCAGATTCTTTACCAGCTGAGCTACCAGGGAAACCCATAATATACCCCCAAATCAGTATCTTTGAGTCATGGTGCTTTCCAAGGGTTCCTCCACTGAAAAGACGATAGAGAGATCAAAGCACAGCTTGGCAGTAATAAAATGACTCCTTGTTCTTTGCTAGGCACAGACTGAACTTGCAACTAAAATCTGCTTACACAAGATGTCGAAGCTTGTGTATGTTTCTCTTAATCTGCCTGAAACTGTTACCTGAAGAAATTTCTCCCAGTCTCGGGCAATAGGTGGATTATCAGTCTTAGTTTAGGGTTTCTGAGTTTTCTTCTTTTGGCAAGCTGGGGCTGGTGGTGTATCAGACATACCCATACAAGAAGTTATTAAAAAATAAATTACTTTTTAAAATAAATTTTAAAAATGTTACAAGCATTCCTCATAGTTTATTCAAAACACATGTACTGAGTGACCACAGAGTACCTCTTATCCCCGGCTGCAGATAAAGCGGTGAATAAGACAGTCATTACTCCTGTGTCTTCCTGGGCCTTGGAGGTTAGGAAGTGAAATGTGGTCTTAACTAGTTATTACATATGCATGGTGAGGTTATGAAAATGGAAGAAGAGGATTTCAGGTGTATTCGCCCAAGTAAGGTATCACGTCAAAATGCCCAGATAAGCTACCTTCACCTTTCTCCATGTGGAAAAAAAAAAAAAAGTTCTGTTTTGTTTTTCTTTGGCTTGGTTTGCTTTTGAGAGTTCACAGTAACTATAATCTCCTGAAAGCATCAAATATTTTCTCCCGTAAGTGCTCAATCAAAAAGAAAAAACAAAAACAAAACACAGTAGTGGTGTTAATTCTAGAAGTTTCCTCCACTCCCCTATGTTTTCAAAGAGGAAACTAATTAGCTACTGTGATCACAGTTCTTTAAAGAGCTGTTTTCCAATTGGACTTTCTTGTTAAACTATTTTTTTCCCAGGTAAGAGATAAGACCAGTTATTCCAATGCCATCATGCCTAAAACACTAACAATTTTTCTTTGGTAAAAAGGAAACCAAATGACAGATTGATATTAATGACAACATAATCATAGCAAGCAAACCAAGGGAAACAGCCTCACTTGCTATTGTGAGAAATGATGCATATATTAAACACCATGTTGAGCATCACAATGAACAAAACAGATGGAAAGTCTGAGGTTTTGAATTAGCTTTCCACCTACAGATGGATTCAATGGAACACCCATTCCTTCATTATTTCTTTAAAAAAAAAAAGTATCTTGAAAATGTAGCATCTGTTAATAAAATCACAGACTACTTTAATATGTGTGCTGTGTGCTTAGTCACTCAGTCATGTCTGACTCTGCAACCGCCTGGACTGTAGCCTGCCAGGCTCCTCTGTTCATGGGGATTCTCCAGGCGAGAATACTGGAGTGGGTTGCCATTTCCTCCTGCAGGGGATCTTCTCAACCCAGGGATCGAACTCAGGTCTCCCACATTGCAGGCGAGTTCTTTACCATCTGAGCCACCAGTGAAGCCTCTACTTTAATATGAAAGAGTGTTAATTAGTACATACTGTTCCAAGTTCTAGGAAGAAAAAGAAAATAATTGGACAAGGTTTTGTCATATATTTTTGCTATTGACTGCTTACTATTCAACATCAGTACTATATTGTATTTATAATTGCCTGATGCTGGGAAAGATTGAGGGTAGGAGGAGAAGGGGGCAACAGGATGAGATGCTTGGATGGGATCACAGACTCAATGGACATGAGTTTGAGCAAGTTCCAGGAGATAGTGAACAACAGGGAAGCCTGGCGTGCTGCAGTCCATGAGGTCACAAGAAATGGACATGACTTAGCAACTGAACAGCAACAACAACATGTAGATTAGCATTATTTGAATGGAAATTTAAGTACCTCTAAGATGACTGTCTCTACCTAACCCACTCTTTGGAGGAAACTAAAAAGGCACACCAAGTACATTTCAGAGTAGCAGTACATTGCAGAAGCAAAAGGGCAAAAAGAGAAATAATCCTTTTACTCATCACTTGTTATAGAACAAGCTCAAGCATTATTATTGAGTTTATATAGGATTGTTCTTTTTGAAGAATTCAAAATATTTTCCCACTCAAGAAAGAATTATGCATTCACAGCATTTCTGAGATGTAGTCTACTGTGAATATTTGCAATAAAGGTATTGAGGGTTTACATGATTTACTGAAAGTCATCCATCTATCCAAGGAAAGAGAAAAGGAAGGTTTTAAAATTTCCAGCTGTTCAGGTTTTAGGACAGTTTTGTACAGTCCTGTATAAAATGTAGTGAAATGTAATTCCTGATTGTGGTTCATCAAGGTGAAGCTTTGTTGCCACCAAAGTCACCTCCATCACAAAGGCAGTAAAGGTAAAGAAAGTAGTCAAAATTACTCTGAAAGCTCTCCATGATAGCCCCTAATTTGCAGATATGCAGGCTGAGGAGATGACTGGGTTGTTCTGCAAAAATTCAGGGTGAAAACCCTCAGAAGAGGCCTCTCTCTGTCTTCCATGGCTTGTTAGCCATGGAGTGTGATCGTGGCTGGATTCCATGGGCTGAGGAGCAGGCCTTTTAATGGGATCTCAGAGGACCATAGATGAGATGAAATGGTTGGATAGCATCACCAACTCAATGGACAAGAACTTGCACTAACTCCAGGAGATAGTGAGGGACAGGGAAGCCTGGCAGGCTGCAGACCACAGAGTCACAAAGAGTTAGACATGACTTAGTGACTGAACAACAACAAAGGAGAATGCTAATGATGAGTCCAGTTTGGAAATCACTGGCTGTAAGTGTTAATTTAGCTTTAGGATGAATGTCTCATAGCCTTCATGTATCTCACAGCAACCTGGTTTATTAATCTAAAGTTTTCATATAATAACTTTTTAAAAATAAGCACACATCTAAGAAAAGTAAATATTCAATGCATGGTATTGTTGGATATTTTAAAATATTTTTCTTTTTTTTTCTTTCTTATAAAAGAATTGTATTTCTAATGTATTTATTATAGAAAAATTCGGAATTCAGAAGTACATCAAACAGAAAAACCTCAGAAGTAATCAAAATTAATACGTTGCTGTCCCTTAACTTTAAGATTATACTGCCTGTGTACTATCAGAACACTTCTTTTTGTACTTACCATAAACTTATTTTTGCACTTCATTTCAAAGGTTACTTTTTTAATGGTTTTAAGAATCATAATACTTTGTTCTTTGGTATTTTTAAATCAGTTTTTTGGGGATATAGTTGCTTTATAATATTGTATTAGTTTCTACTGCACAGCAAAATGAATCAGCCATACGTATACATATATCCGCTCCCATTTGGACTTCCTATTCAGGTCACTACAGAGCATTAAGTAGAGCTCCCTGTGCTATACAGTAGGTTCTCATTAGTCATCTGTTTTATACAGAGTATCAATCGTGTATATGTGTCAATTCCAATCTCTCAATTCCTCCCACCCCCCTTGACATCCATACGTTTGTTCTCTACATCTGTGTCTCTATTTCTGCTTTGCAAATAGGATCATCTGTACCATTTTTCTAGATTTGACATACATATGTTAATATACAATACTTGTTTTTCTCTTTCTGATTTAACTTCACTCTGTATGATCAAAGGTTATTATAAATAATATTAGTTATACACATACTATTGAGTATTTACATATAATTCAAAGGTCATTATCTAGAGTCTTGGCAGATAAACAGGAACCTGTTTGGGGTTGATTGTATTAATTCCCTTCCTCCTGTAAGGTATCACAACTTCTTAAAGTACTGAAGGGAATAGCTAGTCTGAGCCCTCCCAAAACTTAGCCATTAGGATCTTAGCTTAAACTTGACTTTTTCTATGTTTTTCTTCCATTTATTATACTAAGAATTGTCAACCCCATTTTATAAGATACGTTTGCTAATCTACATCAACCCCTCCACCTCCATCCATTTCCCCACACTCTTTCCTCATGTCCCCCAATCTGTGTAGTCAACAAACTTTCTCATAGCATCAGCAACTGCTAGAATGACTTACTCCCCCTCCTTTCCACCACATAAAACAGTTTGTGCCTTGAAAACTGTGCCCTCTGGCTCTGCTGTTTGCCACCCCTCATTGTTCCCAGCCTCTGCCTCACTGTGTTTGATTTTGGCTTTCATCTGTATTCATTTCCAGTCCTGTAATCATTCTTAGTGGCCTAAGGGTTAGTGAATATATCTTCACAATACTCTCTGTCCTTTCAATTCTCTGACTTCTTCCCAGTTAGCTTTTCTTCTCCACTTGCAGATCTCTTCTTTCTCATAGTCACATCCTGGACACTGTCACCACCTACAGCTTCGTTATTTAGATTTCAAGTTTCTGCCTAATACTTCCAGACCACGTAATCTATCCCTGCAGTGTCCATTGCAGTATTCTTCCTTCTTATTCAGACCCCCATGCCATTGACTCCAAAGTAGTTTTTACATTCTTCCTTGCTTCCTCATGTATTTACTTACATTCTTATCAAAGTTCAATTCTGTGGTCTATTACTAAAAGTCTTCTCTTGATAATATTGTCAGTTCCCATTCACATTTTCCTCTGAATTATTTAGGGCTTCCCTGATAGCTGAGTTGGTAAAGAATCCACCTGTAATGCAGGAGAGCCCAGTTCCATTCCTGGGTCGGGAAGATCCACTAGAGAAGGGACAGGCTACCCACTCCAGTATTCTTGGGCTTTCCTTGTGGCTCAGCTGGTAAAGAATCCGCCTGCAATGTGGGAGACCTGGGTTCGATCCCTGGGTTGGGAAGATCCCCTGGAGAAGGGAAAGGCTACCCACTCCAGTATTCTGACCTGGAGAATTCCAGGAACTGTATAGTCTATGGGGTTGAAAAGAATCGGACACGACTGAGCGACTTTCATTTTCTGAATCATTTACTGGGGAAAACACTACTTCTAAATGTACACAACTCCCTGTCTTTTCTGTGAATATACCAGGTCAGCTAAATGTATATGAAGAAGATTATAAAAGCTGGGAGGTTGTGCAAATGCATTTACCTCTATCTCTTTTCCACACTCACTAAAGTAACAGCAGCAACAAAGCATGAAAGCCATGTAAATCCACAAGGCCTCAGTAGTGATAAGTAGACAATAAAAGATAAGAGAAGGTGGTGGCATTTTAGGTAGGAAACATGGGTAAAGGATGACTTGTCCGAGTGGAACCAGCTGATGCCTAAACATCTTCAGAAGGGGCTTCCAATGAGCCACAGGTGCCATCACCCCGTTAGACACCCTACAGCAGGGGCTGCCAGCCTCTGGAATCAAATGCCTTGTGATCTGAGGTGGAGCTGACAAAATAATAGAAGTGAAGTGCACAATAAATGCAATGCACTTGAATCATCCTGAAACTGACCCCCAACCCCGCTGCCGCCCCGCACTGTGCCTAGTCTGGGGAAAAATTGTCTTCCGTGAGACCAGTCCCTGGTGCCAAAAAGGTTAGAGAGTGCTGCTTTGTAGGGCTCAACAGTTGGAGGACTGAGTACTTCAATGGCGGAATGGAGCACTTAAGTTGGAAAATAACTTGCTGAAAGCCTGTAAGGGACTGTCAGCCAAACCCCAGCTGTACTCACCCATTCAGGAGATCAAAAATTTCTCTGAGTAAATTGTGCCAGCACTCTGAATGCCAGTGGAGAACAGTCATGAGATGCTGCTTCAAGAATTGCCAGTTTGCATTTTTAATGGTGAAAACCTTATTTTGCTTTTCCTTTCCTTCACAGCCCCTAGAACTCCAGCAGTTAATTTTGTATCTTCCCTATGCCAAATTTCCACCCCCCACTGCAGAGACTGAATCACACCAGAATAAAGACCTACAAATTCTAGAAAAGGAGGCTTGTTGCCTTAAATTGTAACCCGTCAGTCAACCAGCTTAGCCCATGCCAGAGACCCAGTGATGATCTTTTCAGGCCTTTACTCTTAAATACACCTAAAAACCCAAGAATAACCACATGTAGAAGAGAGCCAATGATATAAAAGACAGATAGAACTCATAACGTAAATCAAAAGATTCAATAGAAAAATGGAGTTCATATAAAACAGTGTGTGGATCTAAAGAAAAATATTTAATTCGATTTAATGTGTTCAGAGAGATAGAAAATTTATTATACCTGATGTCTATGAAAAATAGAGAAAAAAAGCTTAAAGAAATTTAAAACATTTCTCAGAATTTTAAAATATGAGTAAAAATGTTGGCAGATGAAAACAGAGCGTTCTCCTTAAAATGGAATATAAGGGTTAAGAAAATATGTGATGAAAATAAGAACATTTAAGGATCAATTCAGAAAGTCAGTACCCTCAAAAAAATGAGTTGCAGAAAGAAAGAACAGAGAAAATAAAAAGTAGGGAGAGAGTTGTCAAAGAAATCTGCAAAAACCTTCCCCAGACTGATGAAGTGAGAGGTACGGTGAATGACAAAAGAGTCCTACAAAGACTCTCCATGGGGGAATTTCAGAAAACCTGAGATGACAACACTCTCTGAATGTAACAGTTCATATACAAAGAAAGGCGAATAATCCAAGAAATACAAACTACAAGCTAAGAATGGAGAGATCTAGAAGATAATACATCTTCAAGTTTATTTATTTATTCAATTACATGATTTTCAAACCTGAGTTCCAAACTAAAAATGGAATGAATGTAGTCTTTAAAAGAAAAGATATTAAAAAATGAACATCCCATGTATTCTGTGCCCTAGGAAAATGAGGGAGGGAACCAAAGAAGAGGGCAGAGTGGGATTCAGGACACAGGGCTGATGCTCAAGAGAAGTCCCAGAAAAGTCCCTGGAAAGGAGGTCCAGAGAACAAGCATCAAGTTTGGCCCAAAGAATCAACACAAAGGGGCTTTGGAAGTCTCCAAAAGAAATAGTGTACTAATAGTCTGTCTGAGAGGCTTGCCAGGTGGTCCAGTGGTTGAGAATTCACCTTGCAACGCAGGGGACATGGGTTCTATTCCTGGTCCAGGAACAGCCCACATGCCATGGAGCAACTAAGCTCATGGGCCACAACTACTGAGCCCGTGAGCTGCAACTACTGAAGCCCATGCTCCACAAGAAGAGAAGCCACTGCAATGAGAAGCCTGTGCACTGCAACTAGAGAGTAGCCCCTACACCCGCTCTTTCTGACTAGAGAAAAACCCGCATGGAGCCACAAAGACCCAGTGCAGCCAAAATTAAATAATAAATAAATATATAAATAAGCAATTCTATCTGATATTTTAATCTAGTGGATTAAATTGTATTGAGAAGTTGTTGGAGAGTTTAAGAATTGGCCCCAAAGCCTAGACAACTTGGCAAATTAAAATAAATCAGATAATTAGCTCCAGAGAAAAGAACAAAAAAGTAAATGAATGGTTCACTTTCATACCCTATTAGCTTGGCAGTTAACAGCAATATTTATGTAGTAATAGTTATTATAAACTGTGAATATGGATTTAATTATATGGAGTGGTGGAGGAAGGGCTCTAAGAGGCCATGAGTAAGGAGCTGCTGATTGTATAACACAGTGAAATTTTTAGCTATAACAATAAAACAGATAAATCAAAAAGCACCACATATGAATATTATTAATATAAATAGAGGCTCATACTGGAAGAAACAGGAAGGAGATTGAAAGTATTTGTCTTGGAACTTAAGACTTTTAGTTCAACTTGAGTCTTTGAACACTTATGCATGTATAATCTTTTACTGAAAATATAAATATAGCAAAATCCCCCTGATTACACACACACACACCTGTGACCTAGTGAACATGCCCTTACATATTTGTAGATTGAGTGCTTTTTGAATCAGAAATTACTCCAATTTCATGCTTTCTCCTCTCCTCAGTCCCTCCACCCCAAAATACCATCTCTGCCAACTCTAATTTATTGAAAAGATTTATTATTAGAAGAGAACTCCCAAGCCTTTCCATTAGCAAATGACCTGTTCTCATGTTCCCTCTCCTCTCTCAAAAAAGACCCTGTTTCCCATGGACTCTGGAGGTGGCTGTTTCTCCTCATCCTAGAATTTTTCCTTCATCACCCTGTCTCTCTTTATAAGACATCAGCCTCTCCTTACCTACTGAATTGTCAACAAACGTGCTGTTGGAGCTATACCCTTAAAATAACACAACCCTCACTTGCTCCCACTTTCTATTCCAGCTCCCAATATATCCTTCTTGTCCACTTCAAAGAGTTGTCCACACTCACTGTTGCCAGCTGGGTCCTTCCACTGGCACTGCAGCCTCTCTGCTGCTGCTGCTGCTGCTAAGTCGCTTCAGTCGTGTCCGACTCTGTGCGACCCCAGAGACAGCAGCCCACCAGGCTCCTCTGTCCCTGGGATTCTCCAGGCAAGAATACTGGAGTGGGTTGCCATTTCCTTCTCCAATGTATGAAAGTGAAAAGTGAAACTGAAGTCGCCCAGTCATGTCCGACCCTTCGAGACTCCATGGACTGTAGCCTACCAGGCTCCTCCACCCATGGGATTTTCCAGGCAAGAGTACTGCAGCCTCTCTAGTCCACCATAAACATAAACTGATAAATTGCTTATTATCTCCACAGCCGCCTCTCTCAATAAAACGTATACTTGGTGAGGTTAGGACTTAGTCTTTTATGCTTCTGTCCCAACTTTGGACTTAGCACCTGGTCCTCAATAAATATCTTCCAACAAGTAATTTAAGTATCCAATGTTTATTTCAAAACAACACAATGATTTTTTTTGAAAGATGTTTTAGAGCATATTGTAAGGTCCACCATATAAAACACACAGTGTGACAATGACTTAAATACTTTTTTAAAACATTTGACTTAATAGAAATGTAAAATCAAATCAAATGAAAACATATATTTATTTCCCACTAATCTGTTTATATAATATATATAAATATGTTGTTGTTCAGTTGCTGTCATACTTGACTCTTTGTGATCCCAAGGACTGCAGCACTCTAGGTGCCTCTGTCCTCCTCTATCTCCTGGAGTTTGCTATGGGAGATATATTTTACCAATTAAATATAACATTCCACAAAATAGCTTTATTTTTAGGATTTAGGCACATAAGCACAACCAATACATGCTATATGTCCATTCTAATTGCTTAAAAATTCCATTTTTAGTGCATGTTTATTTCCTTGCAAACATAGTAAGGTGCTCAGAAATAATTTAAACTATATATATATATACACACACACACACACATATATGTGTTTTAAATTTAATGGGAAATGCTTAATTCTCTGTAGATTGGGTGTCGTAAAATTTTCTAATGTCAGGATTTATTGTAACAGAAACAGATGAAACCTCAGGAGAATTGAAGCAACATTTCTTTGTAAAGATCCATCAGCATCACCGGCTTGTTCTTGCCCTGACTTTTTCTTTTTTCCAGTTTCTTTCTCCTGCTGTGTACCTAGAATATCCCCAGCCAGGTGGTTAATGACCTATTATCCTTAAAATTTATGAGATTTTCACAAGGTGAAATAGCCCCTAACAGAGTCATTTTTCTTCCATTGCTAGCCACACCACCTTATCCTTATTCAGAGCTTCCGCCCACAGAGGCAGCCGTCCAGAGCTCCATCCTCACCAGGTGTTACACACGAAGAACCATCACTCTTCATTATGTCAAAGGGTGTGAAGTTTTAAGAGATCAACACATACTCTAACAAAGAGATATAAACAATGGAAATATTTGTGTGTGTAACAGAGATTTTTTTCTGAATTATATGAGGATTTTTGTGCATCTTTGAGTGAGATTGATCTATGATTTTTTAAAATAATTTTATTTATATATTTTTGGTTGAACTGGGTCTTTGTTGCTGCACACAGGCTTTCTCTACTTACGATGAGTGGGGTCTACTCTCTAGTTGTGGTGCATGGGCTTCTCATTGCAGTGGCTTCTAGAGCACAGATTCTAGTGTGTGGGGGCTTTGGTAGTTGTGGTTCCCAGGCTCTAGAGCACAGGCTCTATAGTTGTGGCACACAGACTTAGTTGCTATGTGGCATGTGGGATCTTCCCGGACCAGGGATCAAACCATGTCTCCTGCCACTGGGCAGGCAGATTCTTTACCACTGAGCCACCAGGGAAGCCCCTGATCTATGATTTTGTGGGTGTGCTATACTTGATTTATGTAGCAGAGATATGTAACTTTATGCAGCAAATTAGTTAACCTTTTTTTTTTCATGTTTAGAAGGACATATATAACCTGGGAACTACCTGTTTATTAAACATTTGAAAGAATTCACTAGTAAATTGATCTAAGCCGGGAAATATATGAGGAGGTTTTTCATTAATAACAAAATGGATTTATTTTTATATATTTTCTGTGTTTAAAAGAGTTTATATAACATAAAAATTATTTACTCATTAAGAACTTGAGAAAATTCATCAGTACAGTGATTTAGAGAAAGAAACTTTATCGGAAGGACTCTGTGGATGATTTAGAACAATAGGTTCTCCTGTTATGTCTTTTGCTTCTTTCTCACAGGGTCCTCTGCTTCTTGTACCATTTGATTTCTCTTTTCCCCATGGATTAAAACTACATGCCCAGGGAAAAGGGAGTGTTTAATAAATCTAAAGCACAATGTACTCTTGCACATTGTATTCAGATTGCTAGTAATTTATTTAGGATATTAGCATCTACGAGCAACATTGTTCTCAGCTTTTCTTCTGTGCATATTTTTTAAGGTTCATTACTAGGCAAGCATTAGCTCTCTGAAGTAAATTGGGTAGCTTTTTATTCTCCAAAACAGCATGTAAAGCATGAGAATTACCTTTCTTGAAACTTTGAAAGGACAAAACAGCCAAATAACATGTCTTGAAGCAGTGTTTAAGGCTTTTTCAATATCATATGTATTATTGAACTTATCTGGATTTCTGCCTCTTATATTAATTGTATAATTTGTAGTATCATTGCAAAATCATTCATTTCATTGAAGTTTGCAAGTTTCTATTTATAGTTTAATATGTAAATATGTATGTATATACATATAATACAAAAATTTATTCTTTATACATTATATATATTTTCATACTCACATTTATACTTAGAAGTATATTTTAAATATACATATATGATATATATGATTATGTGTGCGTGTGTGCATTAAATTTGAGTAGTCACAAGTGCAATGAAGAAATCACTAGGGTAAGCAGGTTGCTAGGAAGGGGTGGGGAAGGTATGAAGGCAGTGATGTATTTTTGATAAATTCGTTAGGGCCTCTCTGAGAGGGTGTAATTTGAGTCTAGATCACAATTTCAGGAAAGTGCAAGCTATTCCAAGCTTTGGGCAAAACTGCTTAACTATCAGAAAAGGCATGAAGTCCCTGAGGCATTATGACATCCCTAAGGCAAGAACAAGCTTAGTGTATTTAGGGAAGAGCAGTACCAGACAACATGGGATCTAATAGATAACAGCGCACCTAGAACAAGGTCTGGTGTATAATGTGGATTAGCCAAAAAGTTCATTTGAGTTTTTCCATAACATCTTATGAAAAACACTATAGAAAAACTCAAACGAGGTTTTTGGCCAACCCAATAGGAGACATTCAATAATTACTCATTGAACAAAGAGTACAGGGTTTAGACTTTTTATTTTTTTCTCAGTTGGATGAAAGGTCATTAGAAGATTCATTGTTGTGTGCTGAACAAGTACAGGACCTCGTTATTAATAAAGGTGAAAGTGAGTCCTAAACACCCCTGAACTCCTCTCCTAGCCTTCGTGGGTACTCTGGTGAGTGAACGTTCCTTCCAGAGCTGACAATTCATTGTTTGTTCCTTCTAGTTTTCAGCCTTTACCATCTTGGGTGTTTTTATATGTATTTCAACACACAGATATTCAATGAAGGAGAGAAAACAAGAATAAGGCTTTGCTGGAATTAAGTCAGAATTTATGTTTTAAAGGAAAATTCCTTTACACTTCATAGAATGGCAGGAGAAAAAGTTCAAAAACCTATTTCTTGCTAGTTTACACTCCACAGCAAAAACTTAATGCCTTTATCTTCTTCATCCTTGAATAAGACTGGTTTCTATTGTCTTGCAGCCATTTTCAATTGCCCAGTTTGTGAATTATTTAGTTTCTATGCTATTTTCTCTACCTTCCCCCCCGCCCTTTCATCTGACTCCAGGGAAATATTACTTCATAACAGTTGGGGGGGGGGGGAACCACCTAAGTGGGAAGCTCAAAACATCAATTTCAGGAATTCTTCTTCCTTTTTTTTTAGTATCACATTAGCTCCCTATATGAACAAAGAGAAAATAGAAACATACTTTTTATCTGCTTTGCTTCTATTCTGAAGTAATTAAAGTTGTTTCTCCCACAATAACTTGAAGTAACATGTGAAAGTGCTTCCTTCCTATATTTGCAATTTTGTGCAACTTAGCTACCAGTTCAGGTGGTGGTGATGGTTGTTACTTAGTTGCTCAGTCGTGTCCAACTCTTTTCTGACCCTATGGACTATAGCCTGCCAGGCTCCTCTGTCCATGGGGTTTTCTGGGCAAGAATACTGGAGTGGGTTGGCATTTCCTACACAAGAGCATGTGATTTACATTTACAAGTTATCATCCCCTAAGGACAAAATCTGACCATACAAACACTGCTTTTGGTTAGCAGGCCAAGAAGAGAGATGCAGATGTAGAGAGTGGACTAGTGGACTCAGAGGAGAGGGAGCGGGGGGAGGATTGAGAGTGTAGCATTGACGTATGTACACCACCAGTGTAAAATAGCGAGCTAGTGGGAAGCTGCCGTTTAGCACTGGGAGCTCAGCTCAGGGCTCTGTGATGACCTAGAGGCGTGGGATGGGGATGGGAGGGAGGTTCAAGAGGGAGGGGATATATGCATACCTGTAGCTGACTCACTTCATTATGCAGCAGAAACTAATACAACATTGTAAAACAATTATACTCAAAAAAAAAAAAAGAACAAACTAGTGGTTACCAGTGGAAGAGGCAGGGGGAGGGGGCAACCAGGGGTAGGGGGTTAAGAGGTACAAACTATTATATATAAAATAAGCTACAAGGATATACTATACAACACAGAGGATATAGCCAATATTTTAAAATAATGATAAATGGAACATAAACTTTAAAAATTGTGAATCACTCTATTGTATACATGTAACATATAATATTGTATACCTGTAATACATAATATTGTATACCTGTAACATATAATATTTCACAGCAACTATACTTCAATAAGGAGAGATCTGTATTCCTAAGGAAATGGAATATAGTGAGAAATTTACAAATATTCATATGGTACAATGACAAGAACACAGGCTAAGCAGTTTTGAGAACCTGAATTTGCCGCTTACAAAAGCATTGCTCTCTGAGCTTTAGTTTCCTCTCTGTAAATTGGGGATAATAACACTTACCTTAAGAGGGGTTCTAAGGCATTGATTCTCAAAGTGTGGCCTCTGTTCAGTGTCACTGAAAACTTGTGAGAAATGGAATTCTGGGGTCACCTCAGACTTCCTGAATCAGAAACTCTGTGGATGGGCCAGCCATCTGTTTTCACAAACATTCCAGGTCATTCTGTTACACACTAAAGTTGTAAATGACCATGACTGTGGCTAAACAGATACTATTTGGACTCTGGACTTTCATTAAAATGAAAGTGCTTTGAAAACTATAACACATTGCCCATGTGTTAACTCCCATTATTATGATGCTAGTGAATAGTTTCAGCAAATATCGTCTTTGAGCAGGATTGTGCTGATTGAAGCATACAGGAGTTAAACAGGTATAGTCTTTACCTTAAAAAAAAAATTCATAGTCAAGAAAGATTTATAAAGAAACCAGCAGTTGTAGTGCTGTATGTTAAGAGCTATCATGGGAGCTTGCAGAATGTCCTAGAACCAAAGATGGTCCATTTAAGTTAGGCAGGGGTATGAAGGAGGGCTTCCCAGGGGATGCTATTTGGTCTGTGTCCTTAGGTGAGTTGGCTAGGTTGATAAGGATTGAACCCATTTTCCAGCTAATGAGAATAGATGTCCTGGAAAGTCCTAGGAGTGTGAAAGAGTATCTTAGATGAAGGGGGCTCAAATAAAGGTAAAGAGAGTGTGAACAAAGGAAGAGTGGAGATCAAACCCTCCATACCATCAAGAGGCCCTGTTGGAGAAGAACCTCCATGTGAAACCTCTTCATCTAGATAGGATTCTCATAGCTGCAGAAAACCAGCAAAGGCTTGAATCAGGGAAGTTATAAGATGTGACATCAGTTGCCTAAGGCAGGAAATCCAGTTCCAGTACTAGACCAATGAGGGCCTTTGGCCATGTGACCAAAGCAGGATGGAGCAGAAGGACATATGGCTGAGATGCCTAGCAGGTAAATTGATGGAACTTTGGTGATTGAGACGATCAGCGGTCCCTAACCTTTATGGCACCAGGGATCGGTTTCATGGAAAACAATTTTTCTAGGGACTGGGATGGTGAAGTTGGTTTGGGGATTATTCAAGCACATTACTTATATTGTGAACTTTATTTTTGTTATTATTACATCAACTCCATGTCAGATCATCAGGCATTAGATCTCGGAGGTTGGGGACCCCTGGAGATGATGAAGTGGAAGAATGGATATGGGAATTCAGAAACTGTTTTTAACCTATACATCTTTCTTTTAATGTAAAAGTCTTCTCTCTCTCTGATGCTTGAAATGTCATATTTCAAAACAGAATTAAGATTCCCTTTAAAGAGTTTTCAAAATTATTAGGAAAAAATGCAGTCAGATGTGTTTGCCTCATTATCCTGAATCAGTAAGAAGTATTGGATCAGGTCAGCTAACGAAAATCTAAAATATTCAAATATCAACATGTTATGAAATAGCCATGCCTCTGCATTATCACTTAGTTTGTTTTTTATTACTTTAGAATTATTTGAACAACTCATATTGCTTAAAAAGGACAGAGTAAACCCCCTGCTGGTTCCCACCAAATTAGTCCATGAACACATGCTTGAAAATGTGTGGCTCCTCATTTGTTTTTCCTGGCAATGAGAGAGATGAGCTGGGACCAGCACACAGATGACAGAAAGGCTGGGAGGATCCTTTGTTCCAGGTGTTAGTGAGTAATGAATGGGTGTTCCCAAGCACACCCAGAAATAAGCTGTTATTTTATAGCTCCTCCCTTATTACCTACTAGTAGCAGAAGACCTCTAAGAATTTAGGAAAGATTAGGATGCTGGCTGTGGCTGAAAGAATCTAATTACATTTTATTTCTCCCTTTCTCCTGTTTGTGTTGAGGAAACAGGCCCTTATGCATGGATGGAGTGGGAGGTTTATCTTTCTCTTTCAGGAGGGCTCTACCTAATACTTCTAAATGTTATAAAATATGCTGCAGCTAATTAGTCAAGAAGGAAATTAGTCCAAGCGAATTAATCACTGGTGCTCAATGTGGAATTTCAGTGCTTTGTGACTCAGATTATTTAGTGGTTTCTCCTGCTTTCTTGTTTTCTGTTAAAATGAATTCACCCATGTCAACATGGATGGCTCATTAGGGGCTTACCTCCATTGTCCCACTCCCCTTCTGCTGGCACAAGCTCACCATAGGGATCAGAAAACACTCCGTCTGAACTGATGCTTTCATGCAAAGTTGGGTTGGCACTACTTTCTCCCTCCTTGGAGTGCTTCCAGTGGGTAGAAACCGCAGGGGATGGGGGAGGGGTGTAGAAATGTTCAACACAGGCAGTGAGCACCTTAAACACCTGCTCTTCCTTCTTCTACCTGTGTAACTGGCTCAAGAACCTCCAGGCAAATTCGGGCGTAAAAATGCCTTTCAAGTGACATTAAGTGATAAGCTATGAAAGTAGAAGCTGTAAACCATGGCTTTTCACCGTCTCCTAAGTCTTACTGATGCTCAAGGAGGGGTGGAGACAGGACTGTTGTCAGATGCCAGCTCCCCGGAGGGTCAGTATGTTAGGGCAGGGAATGGTTATGGCCATGGTTTAAATCAGAAAGCAGAAGGCTGTTTATCAAAAAGCCTGACATAGATAATACTTTACAGTTAGCAACGTGCTTTCATGTGCATTTTTTTAATTCAGTTCTCCTACACATCCTGTGAGATGAGTTGTACTTATTACTCTTTATAAATAGGAAACTGAATTTTTTTTGTGTGTATGACTGTTGTGTAGTATTTTGAAAGTCTAGATGAATACCATGATTTTTCTTTAGTTGGGTGGAGAAAGTGAAGTGAAAGTGTTAGTGTCACTCAGTTGTGCCTGCCTCTGCAACCCCATAGAGTGTAGCCCACCAGGCTCCTCTCTCCACGGAATTCTCTAGGTAGGAACACTGGAGTGGATAGCCATTCTCTTCTCCAGGGAATCTTCCCAGCCCAGGGATAGAAACTAGCATTTTTCATTTTTCTTTTTTTGCTTATCTTTGTTTGTTTTTTTAACTATTGTTGCTTTTGAAAGAGGAAAAATAATCACTTTTTAATTATTGAAAAAGTATGTCTCCTCTCTGAATAAATAAGTAAATAAATAGTAAAATGAAGTGATCTGAGTCTCCTAAAGCTACAGAGCTAGAAAGTGGCTTAGTCTTGCTGAATGAATCCAGGTGCCCTGATTCTCGTTCTTACTCTTTTCTCAGCATCACATCTGCCTCCTCCACACCTAGATGTTTGCAGGGTAAAACTTAATGAGATAAATGGATGTTTTCAGAAAATGAAGATCAGCCCTATGTCCCCAGTGTTTCTCTCCCAACAGACAAATATTGTGAAGTTAACTGCAATTATAAACAATTATATTCCAACTTTAGGAAGACAGTGGGAAGTGAAACCTTGTAGTAAACAGAGCATCAACTGAGAGGCAAAGAGACACAGTGTAAGGGCTAGTTCATTGAGTACCTTTGGTGACTTACTGCTCAACCACTCTGGGCCTTTATTTTCTCAACTATGAAGTGGGGAAATAACTTGTATCCTGTAACATGGGTATATCACAAATAATGTATTTAAGTATTTAGAATATTGTTTAGCACATAGGAGGTGCTCAATCCAATCCCTACTGGGTTTAGTATATTGTAGTTTTCTGAAGCATAAATGTCATTGTAGAATGATATCAGTTCCTATAACAATATTCATAATTTTAATAATCATAAAATGTTACCGTAAACATGCCTAATAAAAACAAGTCTACTATTAGAATGCTAAATGGTTAATCTGCACTAAATTCAAATCCCTTCCTTCTGAAGGAAGTTCCCTTTTGCAGACTTAGAAAACTATAGAGTAAGTATTTCTGAAAAAGTATACTTCAGTAAACAACTGGGAAATCTAGAGGCTAGATTAACATCCCATTAACAATTTGAACATAATTCAGACATATCTGTCCAGATCCCATCAGTCATTGATGGTTTCTACATACACAGATGACCATTTTTTCTGACTTGTTGTTATATAATACATATATAAACCCTTCATGCTCTGGAATTAAAACGCTTTAATAAATCACTTGTTCCATACATGTCTAGTTGTGATTGCACATTTTTCACTTTATGAGTCTGGAGAAATAGATTCTGGAAGCAGCTTTTTCATCTTCTCCTTTAGCATTTTTCTTTCCCTTTCTTATACTTCATATGTTTTATTTTCTATTTTGTTTCTTACTTATGTTTAAAAAAGGTTTTTATCTCCTAAGTTTATGCTCCTGCCAATTCTCTAGCATAACTTGTCCATCCTTTTCCTATGTGGCAGACTATCTTGTATGTAGTAGACGTTCAATAAATATTTTAAGAATAAGGGATTATTGGTTTAATGAGGAGAGCTTCAGGGATCAAAATGGAAGAGTAGGAAAACGGGTTTTGCATGTGTGCTCCTAAAAGAAGACAAAACTCAAATGATAAAGGTATTTATTGACTCATGTATCTAAAAAGTCTGAATGCAGAGCAGACTTGAAACAGGAACAGGCTGAAAAGGTTGAAATGCCGTTAAGGTTGTTCCTCCCTTTCTCTATGATTTCCTAGGCTGTGTCTTCCCATTAGGTTTTTTTATCCTCAGACTGGCTTTTGTAGCAAAATGGTAGCTTCATAGGGCTATATTCATCCTTTTTCACATCAGAATTGGGCAGAAGATAATTTCTACCACAAATATCCATCAATGTGTACCCTCTGGTGACAGAATAATTTCTGGACAACTTGTGTCCATGCCTGTCTATGAACCAATCCCTGTTGACTGGGAATGCTGTCTGGTAATGGATAGGGCCCTGAGGCAAAACACTGCACCGAGGAAAATGAGGTAACCCTAGAGACAGGCTAGGGTTCCATCTTAGCCAAACCATAGGAATGCTTATAATTTGATGGAGGGAAAGGAAGAAGGATAGGTGTTTCAATGAATTTGGGGCAGGCAGTCACAACATACGTGATAATTGAGTAGCAGCTTGAATTTCCACTGTTCTAAAAATAAGGCTGAAATGCCTCCAAATGCCCCTTGGAAAAAAGCTATGACCAACCTAGACAGCATACTAAAAAGCAGAGACATCACTTTGCCAACAAAGGTCCGTATAGTCAAAGCTATGGTTTTTCCAGTAGTCATGAATGGATGTGAGAGTTGCAGCATAAAGAAAGTTGAGCACTGAAGAATTGATGCTTTTGAACTGTGATGTTGGAGAAGACTCTTGAGAGTCCCTTGGACTGCAAGGAGATCCAACCAGTCCATCCTAAAGGAAATCAGTCCTAAATTTTCATTGGAGGGATTGATGCTGAAGCTGAAGCTCCAATAGTTTGACCACCCGATGTGAAGAGCCAACTTTTTGGAAAAGACCCTGATGCTGGGAAAGATTGAAAGCAGGAGAAGGAGACGACAGAGGACAAAATGGTTGGATGGTATCACTGACTCAATGGATATGAGTCTAAGCAAGCTCCAGGAGATAGTGAAGGACAGGAAAGCCTGGCGTGCTACAGTCCATGGGGTCAGAAAGAGCTGGAAATGACTGAGTGACTGAACAACAAAAAATAAGGCTGAAATACTCCAATGTTAAACCCATTAGGTATATGAAATAAATGAGAAAACACACAGGCTCACATTAACTCGGAATAAATTAAATTTTCCTCAAAAACTTTTTGCTTATGCATACTTTCTGAATAAAAATAAGTTATTTTTTTCCTTTTGTCAAGCTTAACAGGTAATTTTTTTGATTAAACTGTTTCTTATGACTCAGTATGAAAAAGACCTCCAGAATAATTTCATCACATCTAACATTTCTTTTCTTCTTGACATTAAAACAAAACAAGCCTTCTCATTTAGACTGAGATAACCTAGTCTTTGGCCTCCCTGTTGGCTCGTTGGTAAGGAATCCGCCTACGATGCAGGAGACGCAAGAGATGCAGGTTTGATCCCTGGGTCAGGAAGATCCCCTAGAGAAGGAAGTACAACCCATTCCAGTATTCTTGCCTGGGAAATCCCACGGACAGAGGAGCCTGGAGGCTGTAGTCCATGGGGTTGCAAAAGAGTCGGATGCGACTTAGTGACTAAACAACAATAACCCTAGTCTTTAACACAAATATATAACGTTTATCATCCTTATATTAATAGGTCTTGTTGGGTTATACAAGAGGTGGAATCACCATTGCACTGAATCTTGCCTAATCATAATATAGCTAAAACATTACCTAGAAAGGATTATTTGGTCCTTAATTTTCAAGCAAATAGGGTGAACCTCATTGCCCCGTTCTCTTAGGGATCTCACTCTTGGCATCAGACAGTTACACAGGACTCCCCACACCCACCCAACTCTACCAGCCACCCAGCTGTGCCTGGAATGCCCCACCTGGACTGGTATCCTCTGGTTGGCATCTGCTTAGGCAAAGCACACCAGGTTCTTCCCAAGAGATCATCTTCTTTCCCTTTTTCTCCCCACAAGAGCCTTCACGCTCCATCCCCAGCAACTGTTAAACTACCCAGAATGCTGCCACTGAAAATAACAATCTGTGCCTTCCTTTTTCAGGAAAAGTCAGTCTCTTATTTTTCATTTGGTATGCCACTACTGATGATTTGCTAGTGAGAAATAAATAGTTGAATGAGATATCTAAGCTTCAGATTGCACATGAAAAGGAATAGAGAGGATGACTAGCCTTTAAAAAAAAAAACTCAGTGATCTTTAGGATTGACTGGTTTGATCTCCTTGCATTTCAAGGGAACCTCAAGAGTCTTCTCCAGTACCACAATTTGAAAAGCGTCGATTCTTCAGCATTCAGCCTTCTTTATGGTCCAACTCTCACATCTGTACATGACTGTTAGAAAAATCATAATTTTGACTATACAGATCTTTGTCAGCAAAGTAATGTCTTAGATCAAGGCAGTCTTGGCAAAATGTGAAAGACTGACATGTAGATTCACACTGCCAACTGGAGAACTGGTAAAGAATACTTATTAAGGTTTATGAGCGTAAAAAAACAAATAGACTCTGATCTTAAACATTTCCAATTTATTTTAATTTGAATAGAGACATCAAAAACAATTAAATTGTCTTAAGTTTCTACTTTTTAAAGAATATTTACTAAGGAAAGAAGGCATTCTTATGGGCCCCCTTGAACCTCTAAGCTTTTTATATTTAAGGAAGCTATTGCTTTTTTGAAGAAATTGCTATTGGTTATTCAGATTTTCAAAATCAAAAGAGAGATTGAGAAAAAAAAAATTAACTCTGTGCTGAAGAAACATTGCTTCTAACACATAGCTTTTAAAAACATGCATTCAAAAGAGAGTTTTTAATCCAATTTTGTCACATGTACTATGAACTTGGCAGGAAACTCAACCAAACCCTTCTTAATTTGTATCCTGTTATTTCTGGTAAACAAGAATGTATATATAAGCTTTCACATTCATATGCAAACACATTTTACCAGAGAAATTCTGACACTTATGCTGCTTAGAAATAAACCGCATTTCCCTTTGAGGCAAGAGTTAGTCTCCAGTTCTGAACTTTCTGAAGGCCATCCATATCAGAGCAGATGTTCCCAGTGTTACAAATTTCATCACGTATGACCCTAAATAAAGCAGAGATAGTGAAATCCTGTAGGATTGATGATATTTCCAATTTGATTATTAATCTGATTCCACACTTATGAAATTGAAGGATCATCCCCTTATAATGAGAAATAAAAATACTCTCTGATTTATATTTACGTTAATCTATTATTTGAATACTCTCTATTGGTAGCTGAAAGAACTTAAATCCATTCACAATTGAAAAATGTGCTAGCTTTAACGTTTGAGACAAATGAAAAAGTAAAGTAATATTGGGCACTGGTGAAAAGTGAAATCAACTTTTGAAAACAAGAAATGAGTCTTGTTCCCACCATCAGTTCAGCTCAATTGCTCAGTCATGTCTGATTCTTTGTGACCCCATGGACTGCAGCATGCCAGGCCTCCCTGTCCATCACCAACTCCCGGAGCTTGCTCAAACTCATGTCCATTGAGTCGGTAATGTCATCCAACCATCTCATCCTCTGTCGTCCCTTTCTCCTCCTGCCTTCAATCTTTCCCAGCATCAGGGTCTTTTCCAATATATGGAAATATGGAGTTGGTCTGCCACAGTAATCAAAAGAACTGTGGAACACAGGAATCAAAGGAAATATTTTCCAGTATATGAAATATGGTTCCCACCATATAGATAAAGAAATCAAGCCCCCACCTTACAGATAAAACAAGGAGGGAATAAATATTGAAAAAAAAGTTCTCTTACACAATAATGTGAAAATAATAAAATTTAATTTTGTTTTCGCTTTGCTTTAGCATTTTTGGTTTCATGTCAAATTTACCCACATTCCTGGTATCTCATTATTTTTTAACATTCATTGTTTTATTCCACGACAGTACTGCTAAAATATGTTTCCACTTCTTTTTTTTTTTTTTTTTTGCCAAATATCACATTTTATCTCATTTCTAGATGTGCACAAGGTTGGAAGGGAAATCGTTGCCACATCAAGGTTAACCCACCGACTGCTGATTTCACGAACACTCAGAACAGTAAGTGACATTGTGACCAAAATCACTTGAGTTTTGGAGTCTCTAATATTTTTCACTGAACATTTACATTTTTTCATTGGTTTGAAATTCCAGATATATGGACCCTCCTGGGTATTGGATTAGCTTTCCTGATAGCTCATATTATACTAGCGGTCTTGTGTTTTCTTGCCAACAGAAAAGTACCAGTAAGGTAAGTGATGCCTTCGATTGCTCTGGCAGACCAATTTTCTGAAACATGTCATTTGTTATATTTTTATTTATTCCATATTATATTCAGGTAACTTCAGTTTTCCATACTTCATGTATTTATTTTTCTGGGAAGAAAGCCAAAGCTATTTAATGATTAGCAGTTTTTAAATAAAAAGTCGTAAGTTTACTTTTCTGAATACGTTAGGAACATTTTTGATGACACCAAGTAACAAAACCTGACATTTGGCCCAAATGAAAAATGCACAAGGGGATGGATGTCCCACTTTCTGGCAGTGCTCAGGGTTGGCCAGAACTATCAGAGACCCTTCTCAGCTTGCTCAGGGAGGTCTTGCACCAGTGCCCCAGACCAAGACTCCAGGCCCTAGGCGGCGCGCAGATCCGAGGCTGAGAGCTGTGTACCTGGAGGGACTCTGTGGGCTGGGCTATGCATGATTAAGACCTCACAACCTATTGTGCCCTTCAGGATTCTGGGGCTTCCTACCCCATACCCATTCCTATCATCTGAATGAGAAACACATCACATCCCCCCAGTAATGAAAGCGATTGACTTTCCCATGAGCTAAACAAGGTAAGGGCTCAAAATAAGATTTAATGAAATTTTAAGAAATTAAAGAAATGCATTGTATCTTGCACACCTGCATTTGTGGTCAGAAATTTAGATTTGCTGCAAGCCAGTATGTCACAGAGCCCTGGATAACTGCCTGTTCCTTGGTGCCAACTTATATGTGCCTCCTGCTTGAATTCTCCTCAGATCTCCAGCCTGCAATCATGTTAATTAGCAGACACCAAACTTGATATCATCAATTAAGGCAAATTTATTATAAAATTATAGTGTTCATTAGAAAAAAGATACGACGTTTTAATCCATTACTATTAAGATCTTACTCATCTATTAATTCTTTGTTTCTTACGTGCCTAAAATATACTAGACAGTGTGGATATAAACATGAATGAAAATAAGTCTGGACTTAATGTAGTGGGAAAAAAAAGAAACAAAGCTACTAAGTGAAATACTGGTTTTGTGCTACTATAGATAGTAGCATTTTCCAGAGAAACAAAAAAATAGATAAACAG
The DNA here is from genome assembly GCA_024291935.2 of Okapia johnstoni. Classification (NCBI taxonomy): domain Eukaryota; kingdom Metazoa; phylum Chordata; class Mammalia; order Artiodactyla; family Giraffidae; genus Okapia; species Okapia johnstoni. The sequence continues at coordinate 13,583,347 of CM044324.1, forward strand.
ATAGAAAGCTAGCTAGCTAGTTAGATATCCTGTTGTTTCTATCTTGTGTGTATATATATATCTTTAAATGTCAATACATAATATATTTATATTTAATGCATAAACATAGTATATTATAAAACCTATATAATAAATTATGTAAGTATTAATATATTATCTTATTATGTTTAAATATGTCAGTATACAATATATTAAGATATCTTAAAAATTAACATATATCTTCATATAAAGAATTACATATTAATATATTGTATTTATGCAATATGAGTTATAAAATTGTTTATTAATATTAATGAGATAATTAATATTTAATTGTATTAATAAGATAATAATGTAATGTATTAAGAGAGAAGGATTTATTTGTTCATGTAATAGTGGGGACTGGCAAGCATGAAACTTGCAGGGCAGGCCTGCAAGCTGGAAAGTCAAGTAAGCATTGATGGTGTAAGCTTGAGTCTAGAATCTTTCAGACAAGCTATCAGACTGGAAACACGGGTAGGACTTCTCTGTTTTAATCTTGAGGCAGAATTCTTTCTTTTTTAAGAAATCTCAGTCTTTACTCCTAAAGCCTTTGAATAAGTGAAAGAGCCCCACCCACAGTAGAGGTAGTAATCTTAAAGTTGGCTGACTGTAAGTGCTCATGACATCTGAGAAGTCCTTCACAGTAACATCTCGAGTATTGTTTGAGCAAACAATAGGGCTCCACAGACCAACCAAGTTGACACATAAAATTAATCATTGCAGTATATGAATAAGTTTTCATAGGAACACAACCAGCAGGAGTCCTCAAAAAGAACCTTAAGTTTCACACCTTCTCCAGATTCATATTGGACACCCTGTATATTCTCGGCTATGGAGAGACCTCTAAGGCAAATGTTGGTGGCACCAGCCCAGCCTGAGAGATCTCTTCCTCTTTCTCTCCTTTCTCACTTAGATTTTGAAATCATGATTTTTTCTTAATTGAGGTACAGTTGTTTTATAGTGTGGTGTTAGTTTCTGGTATATAGCAAAGTGACTCAGTTATATGTGCATATACATATATTTTTTTCCAGATTACTTTCCATTATAGGTTTTTGCTGCTGCTGCTGCTAAGTCGCTTCAGTCGTGTCCGACTCTGTGCAACCCCATAGACGGCAGCCCACCAGGCTCCGCCGTCCCTGGGATTCTCCAGGCAAGAATACTGGAGTGGGTTGCCATTTCCTTCTCCGGTGCATGAAAGGGAAAAGTGAAAGTGAAGTCTCTCAGTCGTGTCCGACTCTTAGCGACCCCATGGACTGTAGCCTACCAGGCTCCTCCGTCCATGGGATTTTCCAGGCAAGAGTATGGAGTGGGGTGCCATTGCACAAAGTATCAAATATAGTTCCCTGTGCTATACAGTAGGACTTTGTTGTTTATCTATTTTACATATAGAAGTAAGAGTCTGGCAGGCTACAGTCCATGGGGTTGCAAAAGAGTGGGGCACAATTTAGGAACTAAACAAGTGTGTATCTGTTAAACCCCAAACTCCTAATTTATCCCTTCCCCACCCCTTTTCCCTTTGGTAACCATAACAGACCATAGTTTGTTTTCTATGTTTGTGAGTCTGTTTCAGTTTTCTAAATAAGTTCATTTGTACCATTTTTTTTTTTAAAGTCCCTGGGACATGTTTTAACATATGTATTTAAATTTAACAATAAGTCAGCTTTTTCTGAAAATTAAGTTTGAGTTGGTTGATTGGATAGTTAGCACGACTGGCTTTGTCACTTAGATAAGATGGTAGACAAATTCCATAATTTAAAGAACTCAATATAAAATATTCCAGAAATTCTTTTCTTTGCAACCACTAAACTTATAGCTTACTGTGAATGATATCGGATTCTTGATCTCCGAAGAAGATTTAGCTTCAGGACCAGAGACCAGGCTTGACCACTCAGGCCTCTTGTGTGGCAGAAGTTTTATTACAGTGAAAACAAAGAAAGCTTCTGACAAAGACATCAGAAGGGGATGGAGAATGCCCCCTCACTAGTCTTAGCAAGGGAGCTATATGCTTTTTTAATTGGTTATTACAATAAATCAAAAGAATGTCCCAAGGTTGTAAAGGTCTTACCAGACCCACTCCCAAAATTTACATTTTAAGATAACAGGATTAGTCGGAAGGTTCTCAAGAAGGACACACATATCCTCAAGCAGGATACATTGTTGTTATATAATCCTTAATACAGAGTTTAAGGTGAGTTGTTTTGTTGTGTAATCATCAGCTCTGGGCTTAAGGAAAAAAAAAAAAAACTAAAACTAAGGAATATAAGGAAAAAAAAAAAAAAAAAGTTTGCCCTTTTCTCCTCCTTGAGAACTCCAGACCCCTATCTCCTCCTTGAGAGCCCCAGGCCCCTCTCTCCTCCTCAGGGACCCCCGACTTCTTATCAACCTACCTAGAAATTGACTCAGTACAATTTTTAGACATTAAAGTAAAAATGTAAAAGGAGATGCATATTTTTCTAAATTATTTTAGAGATAACTCAAGTGGCAATGTTCAAAGACCACTGTACCAAGTTTGATTTCCCACCAACTCCACCCTCCACACACACCCTACCCTTGGGAAGTGTGAGCATTCCTCTAAAGTGTGTGGCATTTCACAGAGTATGCCTAGCAGAGCTATACAAACACATGTATTTTTTGATACTAAGTAAAAATAGCCTGGTATCCCTTCAGGGTTAGTCACTGAGTTGTCAGAATGTTATCCTCAAGAAGACTGTTACAACACCATTTTGTAGTGTTATTACTTAACAATTTCCATATTAACCATTCCTTATCTTTACATTCCCAGTTTCTAGCATCATATGCATAACATATCGAATACACACCTATTGAAGACTATCTGTACTTTAATATTTTCCATACTTCTGATCATCACCGGAAATATTGCTCATGTCTACTGATGACTTTTCAATGAAAATGTTGCACGTTAACTTTTTTAAATGTCTTTTTGCGAAAAATCATTTAAGCCCTAAAGCAAGTTAGAATGTTTAGCTAGGAGATAGCTACATGAAAACAATGACTCATCTTGAAAATAATACCAAAACTTTGAGATAGGCAGGAATTAATGTAAGCAGGAAATTTATCACCTTCTCTAAATAAACCTTAACCTTAATATTTTTCATTAGATTTTATAAAAAGAATCTGTAGCATAAGAGATCCTTCAGTGACTTGAAACTTTTTTGTATTCATTTCTGAAAAACACAGGATGGAGCACTGTGTACTCAGACAATGCTAAGCACAGCAACAAGCCTCTTAAAGTTGTTTTTAGAGATGCAATTTCTGGATTTTATTATACATTCTCTGACCTTTCTGTTAGCTACTTGCCACCAAATGTATGAGTGAGGACACTGATTGCAGGGGAAGAAAGCATCTCAAGCACCTTAATCAAAATAAAGAATTTAGTGTAACAATGTACATGTCTTAGAGAGCTCAAGGGTAGGAATAAAGAGATCAGGCCTCAGGAAGGCCTGGACCCAGTGGTATTCTGCTTTTCATCTCTGCTGCTTTTTGCTTCGCTCTTGGTGATTCTCTCTCTGAAGACATACTGCCTTTACTCTGTCTATATTAACAAAAAGGTGTTGCCTTGAGGATGGATGTTATTCATTATGCCCCCAGACCTGTGGAGAGACTATATCTTTTTTTTCTATCTCCATTCCATATTCCAAAGGAAGACCCTCTGATTAGCCCACTTGGGTCAAGATCCCATTTCTGGTTAAATCAACTATGGGTGAGTTATGGGGCAACATCAACTGTACAAACATGGCTGCTGGGACCCCATACAGTGCCCCATGGTGAGGATGATGGGGATCATCACGAAAGGTCTCTGAAAAGTTTCTACTACACCTGGCCTCACAGTCCAAAATCCACCAGATTTTTCCTCATGAGATTTTAGAGGATGCAACAAATTTGCATTAACTTCTAGAGCTGTGTTAATACAAAATAGCTGTGACAATTCCACCTACACCAGGAAGCTAATATTAAAGAACAAAAATAAAGAGTGTGCTATTTATCCTTACTTTCCTAAAGCCACATAACACCCACTGCTTGCCTATTTTGGGTTACATCGTCTTTGCCTGGGGAAAAATATGCAATAAATAGCTGTTTATTATGCTGTCTTGTGGCACTTACTCCTGAAGGATTGTGCTGATTTAATAAACACACTAACAGATGTTAAAAACTAACAGATCTATTTCGTTCAGTTATGCTGAGAAATAAGATAGGTCTATGTCTTTCTAAAATCTTTCTAAATAATTTCATGGGATTATAAGTATGTACAACTGTAAAAATATTGCTGAGTAGGAAATTAAAAGACCTGAATGTGATCTTGGAAATGCCTCTTGATTCAATGCCTTGAACATTTATTAAGACTTCCTATGTGCTGGTTTTGCAAAAGCTCAAAGATACATATATATATATATATATATATATACATATATATATATGTATATATATGTGGTTATTATCATCTTATATGCTTTCTGACTCATACTCCATTATAGTAATGTATTTATTTGACTATGGCACGTGTAAAGGTAGAAATGTAAAACAAAATACTTTGGGGATAAAATGGAAGGAAAGAATGATCAAAATAGTAATTGTTTATATCTCAATAAGAAAGAAGGTGACTGGAATTCCAAAAGGTATACCAGCTGCCCATGCAAAATACAGATGTTCTTGGTTGAGATTTATGAATAAGTGGCCCTGACGTCCAAAAAAAATATCTGTCTCTATATTATTATTCTTTCTCCCAGAGCCTTCCCCACTGCTAACACCTTGTATGATAATGTGTTTCTTTGGGGGCAGAAGTTTTGCTTCTCTCCTAGTTTGTGATCCTTGGCTAGACCTAAACTGGGCTCAGTGATGAATATTTATCCTTAGCCAAAATCAAAAATTACTTACTCTGTGCTCAAGGCATTCAGCTGCTCTTGCAGCTAGAATGTCACTAGTGAGCCTGTCTTTGGTCCCGGAAATGAATTCTCAGCCTTACAAACTGGAATTCCACCAGCGGCAATGACTAAGGTCATCTCCCAATGCTTGCAAACCTTTGCTCTCTCCACATATGTGTTTGTCCAAAAGAAGTACAGCTGTTGAGATGCACAAACCTAACTTCCCAGTCTCAGGCCTTTGTGCATATATTAGCCATGTCCTATCAACTCTGCTAAATGTTTACTTTGAGTTAGAAAAGGAAAATGGAGATCAGGGTTTTGAAATCTTTCCCTTAAAAACAGGATTGGACCATATGTGATCATGAAGATTTCTCCTCTTCCTCCTCCTTCCTTTTCTTCTTCCCTCTGTTTTTTTTTTAAAAGAATACCATGCCACCTATTCTTTTCCCTTAATCCTCACCTTTGTTTTTTGTCTTGAAATGATAGAACAGGCCCATAAAAAAGACCTCAAAGGAAGAAGAGCCTTTATCCCAGGCAGCTCACATCTCTGCACCTCTTAGAGGAGTTCCATTCCCTACCCTGTGCCTGGGGATTTCAGAACTCCTCTTATTCAGAGTGGAGTGAGTGGGGCATGGCATATGTTTTGGTGTATTACATAGAGGCGATATATTCTGGGGAGATGCAATTCAGATGGATGAAGAGGGCTGCAAGGGGAAAGTAACATTTACATAAAGCCTGGAAGGATGAATAAACTAGGTAGAGATGAGGAAAGAACATTGGTGAAAATAAAAGATAATGTGGAAACTTACAGTTTCTTAGTTGGCTGTCATAGCTATAGAATATGGAGGGGAACAAGTTACATTACATTTGTAAAAGTATGTGGTAGAGAGGTGGTTAAGGGTTTTGAATGACTATTAAGGAGTTTTCAATTTATTGATAAAGTTGGGGTAAGTGCTGCCTATCCCTGTCTGTCCCCCCAGGGTTTAGAGAACTGGCCTGTATGGATTGCATTAATGGGCTCCCTTGTCATCTGAATTTATATTATGTTTGGTTGAAGTGGAGCACACCTTGAGGGAGGAAAGGGAGAGGGGGCTGGGTATTCATAATCCCGGCTCCAGCCTGCAGCACCATTTTGGCTGGCTGGTAGCAGCGATAGGTCCATGAGGGGCCCTATGCAGACCCCAGCTGTACCTCTTCTCAGTCTTCCTCCTTCCAGCCTAGGCTGGTAACAGGCCTGATGTCATTGGTCCAGCCTACTGCCACATCGTTCATGGTTTCTTTATATTCTGGCCACACCTTTGCAAATTATCATTTTATCGAATACTCCTCACATCTCCCATTTGGAGTATATCAGCTGCTTCCTGCTAGGGCCTTAACTGATGCAAGCCAGGAAAGTGTTTTAAGGATGACAAGAAGTCTTTTAAGACTGTAAGAAGAATGACCAGATCATATTTATGGTTAAAATAAAAGAATGCAGAGCATGAGAACAGATTAGTATAAGATTAAGAAAGCAATCATCTGTCTATAGGACATAATCCTATTTCAGAGGTTTGGATGAAAGACAATGAGAACTTGAACTTGAGCAGTGGCAACTGACCTGATATAACTGGTGAGGAAAAGACAAGTGTCAGAGTTGATCTAAGAGTGTTATATTTAGACAACTGCATAGTTGATAATGCTGCTAACAAAAATCCAAAAACCCAGGGAGATAAACAGGTTGGGCAAGAGGGAAGAAACTATTTTGATATTCTGTATTTTCTTATACATAAAATGAGGAAGTTGAACTAAAGTTTTCCCAAATATCTGTCATGTATAGCTGTGGTCCCCAACCTTTTTGGCACCAAGGACTGGTTCCCTGGAAGACAATTTTTCCAGACTGGGAGTGGGGTGATGGTTTCAGGGTGATTCAAGTGTATTACGTTTATTATGGACTTTGTTCTTATTACATTTTGATGTATAATGAAATAATTATACAGTTCACCATAATGCAGTATCAGTGGGAGTCCTGAGCTTGTTTTCCTGCAGCTAGATGGTCCCATCTGGGGGTGATGGGACAGCGATGGGTTGTTGTTGTTGTTCAGTCACTCAGTCATGTCTGACTCTTTGTGACCCCATGGACTGCAGCACGCCAGGCTTCCCTGTCCTTTACCATCTCCTGGAACTTACTCAAACTCATGTCCATTGAGTCAGTGATGCCATCCATCTATGGGGACCAGCTGTAAATACAAATGAAACTTTACTCTCTCACCTGTCATTCACCTCCTTCTGTGTGGCATGGTTCCTAGCAGGCCATGACTGGGGGCCAGGGAATTGGGAAACCCTGATGTATAGGCCACCTGCACAATTCAGAGCATGACTATATATTATGTTTACTATTATTTTTTAATTTATTTATCTTTAAATAGACTTAGGGTTTACTCCTTTGGGCCCTGAGTATTACCTGGTTATGATGTATTAATAACTGCATTAGACCTTTCAGCTATTAGGGTGCCTTTTATCCGACTGAGTAGTGTCCTGTCTTTATCTATGCATTACAATTCTCCAAGAATGTTAATGCTTAATTTTAAAAATTAAAAGTGTCTAACTCACAATTCAAAATTAAACCACGCACTTAGCAAATCTATCTGTATGGTGGTCTTGACAACACAGATGACTGATGATTAGAAACAGCAATATCTGGGACTGAGTTATAATTCTATTTGCTGATAAATCTCTGGGAAGCAGAGACAGCAGTTTTGTTTACTCTGTTCTTTGCCTAACACACAGTGTGCTTTTCACAAATAACATGTAGGGCAGATGAAAAATAAGGTGGCTAGGATCTGTAATGTATTTACAGTAATACATCAAAGTCTTGGAATTCAGGCTCCGTAGGCCAAATATGCCCAAGACATAGAATGAATGATGCCAGCTGCCATTTTTCCAGACTCCAGTGATCAAGAAGAAATTATTGGTCAAAGGAAGATAGAATAAATTTTCAGAAATACTAGGTTTACTTCTTCCTTTCCCATAAAAATAAAACATAAATGGAAAAACTTACACAAAAACTAACCACAGAAGCTGTGCCATCTGCAAATCGTCCCAGGTAATGTTGGACAAAAGCAAGCACTCCTACTTCTGAGCGTCCAAAGTGCTTTGTTCTCAGCCTTGTTTTTCTCTCATCACATTGACTTTTGGTTTGATGTCTCCCATAACAGATTGTGAGCTTCTTGAAGGTAGGGTCCATGTCCTATTCATATTCATATTCCTAAGTTCAACAAATAGCTGTTAGAAAATGCATCTTAGTAATTATTTGTTTGAGGAACCAGAGGAACCAGTAACTATTATTTGAGAAACCAGAGATCAAATTGCGAACATCTACTGGATCGTCGAAAAAGCAAGAGAGTTCCAGAAAAACATCTATTTTTGCTTTATTGACTATGCCAAAGCCTTTGACTGTGCAGATCACAATAAACTGTGGAAAATTCTGAAACAGATGGGAATAGCAGACCACCTGACCTGCCTCTTGAGAAACCTGTATGCAGGTCAGGAAGCAACAGTTAGAACTGGACATGGAACAACAGACTGGTTCCAAATAGGAAAAGGAGTACGTCAAGGCTATATATTGTCATCCTGCTTATTTAACTTATATGCAGAGTACATCATGAGAAACGCTGGGCTGGAGGAAACACAAGCTGGAATCAAGATTGCTGGGAGAAATATCAATAACCTCAGATATGCAGATGATACCACCCTTATGGCAGAAAGTGAAGAACTAAAGAGCCTCTTGATGAAAGTGAAAGAGGAGAGTAAAAAAGTTGGCTTAAAGCTCAACATTCAGAAAACGAAGATCATGGCATCCAGTCCCATCACTTCATGGCAAATAGATGGGGAAACAGTGTCAGACTTTATTTTGGGGGGCTCCAAAATCACTGCAGATGGTGACTGCAGCCATAAAATTAAAAGACGCTTACTCCTTGGAAGGAAAGTTATGACCAACTTAGACAGCATATTAAAAGCAGAGACATTACTTTGCCAACAAAGGTCCATCTATTCAAGGCTATGGTTTTTCCAGTAGTCATGTACGGATGTGAGAGTTGGACTATAAAGAAAGCTGAGTGCCGCAGAATTGATGCTTTTGAACTGTGGTGTTGGAGAAGACTGTTGAGAGTCCCTTGAACTGCTAGGAGATCCAACCAGTCCATCCGAAAGGAGATCAATCGTGAGTGTTCATTGGAAGGACTGATGTTAAAGCTGAAACTCCAAAACTTTGGCCACCTGATGTGAAGAACTGACTCATTTGAAAAGACCCTGATGCTGGGAAAGATTAAAAGTGGGAAGAGAAGGGGACAACAGAGGATGAGATGCTTGGATGGCATCACTGACTCAATGGACATGAGTTTGAGTAGGCTCCGGGAGTTGGTGATGGACAGAGAGACCTGGTGTACCATAGTCCATGGGGTTGCTGAGAGTCGGTCATTACTGAACAACTGAACTGAACTGAATTATCTATTAAATCAGATTTCTCATCCTGTTTCCAGTAGGATGTTTGAGCCCAAAAGAATATCTCATATTCCAAGAAATATTTTACTTGGCTTCAATGCTCCAGGATTTATTTCTGCTGGAATCCTCACAGATGACTCTTAAAGTTAGGATATCATTGTTGAGTATTATTGAAAAGTTTCAATCCAGCTTGATTGACCTTCATTCCATTCCATAGACGCTGAAAGCTAATAAAGCAATTCTGAATGATGCCTACATATATGACCTTTAGCAGAATCGTTATTGAATTCCATGATGGGCTACAAAATCAGCCCATAGTCAGAAGCTTAAATCCTGGAATATGAATGAAGGACATTAGAGAAAACCAAAAACCTATAAGTATGCACATTCGTAATCTATGGAAGAAACTGGATATCAAAACACTGAGCATTTCAGGGAGGCAGGAAATTCAAATTTACTTTAAGAAGTGACTATATTCACTCATCCCAATATCATCCTCACACAATATCATTTCACTTGGATACTTAATATGTATGACAGATTTTACCCTGAATGTTTCTGAAAACAATGCCTGGCATCTGATAGTCTAATCTAGTCCATCTAATTGGTAATCTAGTTATCAGTTTTATTCATAAGGATATTATTACTCCCATCCTACTTTTTTAAATTTTATTTTGGAATATAGCCAATTAACAATGTTGTGATAGTTTCAGATGCACAGTGGAGTGACTCAACTATACATATACATGTGTCCATTCTCCCCATATATAGATGAGTATATAGATTTACTCTTAAAGTAATATTCATATTTATCAAATGAGCAAAATTAAAAATTTCACATGAATTTTCAAAATGATTTGCTGTCTTTACTAAATAACTGGTAGCTCCTTAAGTAACCACTTCTCTGATCATTGGGGCTTCCCTGGTGGCTCAGATGGTAAAGATTCGGCCTGCCATTTCAGGAGACCCGGTTCGATCCCTGGGTCAGGAAGATCCCCTAGAGAAGGCAGTGGCTAACCACTCCAGTATTCTTTTCTGGAGAATCCCATGGACAGAAGATCTTGGCAGGCTACAGTTCCTGGGGTTGCAAAGAGTTGACTGTACAAAATCAGCTTACATGCAATGTGTCAGGGATATAAGTCTGGAATAATGCAGGCTTCATTGGTTTATACATGTGTGTGTTGTCATTGTTAACTTTTTCAAGTTGTTTCAATTCTGTTTTCATTGGGTACAGACTCCAAATAGTCTAAGAAATAAATTCTGTGTGAAAAAATAGAGCACTTTACTGTATAATAGCTCCATGTTCTAATTATTTGATCTGAAGATAGCTATTTTCCCATTTCAATACAGATGACTGTTTGGCAGAAATAGTCCTTGAGGCAAGATTCAAGGTGCTTTTCAGCATCATCTTTCTGTTCACTATAAATCTTATATGAGCAAGAAGACAGCATTTCAGTCCTGATATATTTCAGTATTTCATTTGTTTCCATCAAGCAATCAGAGTAGAAGAATGTGTTGTAGGGAAACCAGAGTTGCTCCTTGAAAGAGGTAACCTGTTTAAATAAGGAAGTACAGGAAGGTAATAAAGATAAGTGAGGTGTGTGCTATTAGCAAACCATTTAGCTCTGCAATGGCATGTAGCAAATGCATTCAGTCCCTTTTGCCAGAGACTCAGAATTCTAAATGTTGTTCACTATTAATGATACTAGAGGGTAAGGAGTTTCAAAGAGGGGATGATGGGATCAGCTCCATAATTTTTCTTCACTAACTGCTTTGCCATCCTCCTGCTAGACTCTTTTCTGCTTTCACATCATCTTTGATACCATTTCTCCTAAGAAGCATCCTTAGGGACTCTCTTACAAGTTCAACGATCTGTTTACTGTGTGGGAATCTCTAGCTCACTAATGAATCAAAGGACACAATTACAACAGAACTTGAAGACCAGCCTGTTTTTGTCTTTGGAAAAAGAAACATATATATCAGAAACTCTTAATCATTCATTAATATACTTGTTGGCAAACATTTATTAAGCACCTAATATGTGCTGGGCACTGTGCTCTTGGCTGGAGGTATAGAAATACAGGATAATGTACAATCTGGTGGAGAAGAAAAGCAAATAATGTCACTTTTTCAACAAGCATGTATGAAGCACATGCAGCTACTTCCTACTAAGTTTTGGAGAAACACAGGTAAAGGAAAGGCCAAGTCTGTTTCAGAGGTGAAAATAATATGGTGGGGGAGGTTGAGAAAGGATTTATGTGCTACATCACTCAAGTCTGAATTCATAGATTGGAAACCCCAGATGAAAAGCAGGAAGAACAGACAGAACAGCTCATGTCAAGGTACAAGCTGTCCTGGAGAATGGTGTGGGTTAATGTAAATAAAATATAGGTCCTGATGCCTCCGTATGTAAAGAATCTGGCTACCAGTGCAGGAGATACGGGTTCAATCTCTAGGATGGGAAGATCCCCTGGAGAAGGAAATGGCAACCCACTCCAGTATTCTTCCTGAAAAGTCCCATGAACAGAGGAGCCTGGCGGGCTACAGTCCATGAGTTGCAAAGAGTCAGACATGACTAAGCATGCAAACACAGATAAGGAAAAATGACAGGAAATTTACTGAGAATCAACAGAGAAATTAAGAAATCTACACAGAATGCTAATCATGTGCTTGTGTACTTAAAAATTTCTCTTTATATTTTAAAACTAAGTTGTTTTAGAATAACTGTAAGAAAATGCAGTTTTATTGCTTTTTAAAAATTTTAAGCACTATAATCTAAACGAATTCATAGATCCAAGAGAGTTTTAATAAATGTATTGATAAATCCAAAATAGGGTATATTTAAAGGAATTTGTCAGTATTTGTGAGTCATAATGAAGTAAGTCAGTTTTTCTACATAGATTATCATATGGAGTTATCAACTTTAAGTTGTCTAAAATGATTTAGAAAGAAGCAAGTTGCTAGGCCATTGCTAAGGGAAATCACGAAGGCTGATAATTAACTTCAACACTGCAATCAGTTTCAATCAAACAGATTATGTGTCTAAGGGAATTCAATAAGAAAATTAGAGTGAGTTTTCATATAGAGCAATTTACATGAAAAAATATTTCATTCTGATTGAATAAAGTTATATAGTACTTGGTCCTTTCCAACTGTGGGACTTTGGGTATCACATTCATTCAAAGAGAAAGGAAGAGAACATATTTTCAGAAGAGCAAAAATATATATATTTATTTTTTCAGCTAGCAAAAAGTTATTAGAAATCAGAAGTAGAAATCAGCCAGGCACATGTGTATTTACTCATATCTAAACACCAGTGTTAGCAGAACAGAGCTGTCTAAACTGCGTGATGAAGGACCAGCTGTGTTTTGTTTTGTTTTCAATCCATCACATACCAATGCTTTTGTAATAAGTACTGGGAAAGTGAAATTAAAAGACACACAAAACACTAGTCCAGATTTCTTATTCTAGGCCTCAACAGACAAATAGCCACAAACATTTCTAAACAGCTATCCTCAATTTTTGTATTTATGTCATCTTGGAACGATAAACAGAATAAGACCATAACCAAATATAAATCACACTCTTGAGTATTTCTGCAGTAGAGTACATGGCCCATATTTGGGGCTCAAGAAATGTTTCCTAGATAAATTATGAAGATTTTAGCTCCGTCTATAGGAAGTTAATATTCTAGTTGGAGAGATGTGAGTGTAGATAAATAAATGCAACTAAGTTTATTTTTCTAGACAGATTCTTACACAGCATTTTCAAGTTTAAACTGTAAAAAGATTTAGAAGCCAGTTTCTAGGTGATTGCTAGGGGAAATCACAAGACTGATAATTAACTTCAATACTACAATCAGTTTTTAAGCAAAGAGATTATGTGTCTAAGGGAATTCAATAAGGAAATTAGAGTGAGTTTTCATATGGAGGAATTTACAGGGAAAATATTTCATTTCAATTAACAAAAATATCATGTAGCCTGATGGTAAAATGCACAATGCACATGGAAGTACAAAGAAGAGATGTGGTTTACCTGGTTCCAAGCCTGGCAAAGACTCTGGCCAATGAGAACGGTGTGTGTGAGCTAAGTGGCTACAGTCACATCCAACTCTGTGATACTATGGACTGTAGCCCACCAGGGTCCTCTGTCTATGGGATCCTCCAGGCAAGAACACTAGAGTGGGTTGACATGGTCTCCTCCAGGGCATCTTCCCAACCCAGGAATTGAATCCACATCTCATGTCTCCCACATTGGCAAGCCAGTTCTTTACCACTAGTGCCACCTGCGAAGCCCCACATAAGGAGGGTATTTAAGAGCAAAAATAGAAATTATGAAAAAACAGGACCTACTTAAAACCTAGCCTAAGAAGCGCAGCCTCAACAAGAGGTAGATAGATGTTGAGAAGAAATGCTAAAAAGAGAGGAATCAGGAAAGACTGCAATTAGGATCTTGTCTTTTAGGTAAATGATTTACAAGGAGCCAGGCAGGGTGGAGGCAAGGAGCTCATTTGGGGAAACACCTTGTGATCTTTTCCAAATTGGAAAACCATCACCTCACCCTCAAGATTCAGATACACAGCAGCATAATGAAAGGAATTTTGGGAATACAACAAAGTGCCAGGAAAGAATTAAAGATTATATTTAATGTCACCACCCAGAGATGCAGACTGATACCATTTTGATGTGTCTTCTTCCAAACCTTCATCCATGTGCACACACGTACATACACTTTTCATCTTGAAAGTCTGTTTTACTCTGCGTGTAGTTCCCACTAGGTGGCTATGGATGTGCTAACACTGCACTCAGGGGAGGAGAAGCTGGCGGAGACCGCCTTCCCGTTGGCAACACAGGGTCTCCTTAGAGTTAAGCCACGGAAACCTGGGTCAGCTTTATTCATCCTAACTGCCTCCATATTCCTGGGCATGTTCCCATTTAAGCACTCTCCCACAGCTAGATCCAATTAAACAGTGACAGTTTTTGTGGTCAGTGATATTTATTTCCTGCCTGAAAAGAGTAGGAGAAAAAATATGGCAGCTGCTGTATCATGTGAATCAGTTTAGCAAATTTGATGTCCCAGTTGTCGTTTGGTTTTGTGACCCTGGATGATTAATCCTTTCCCCTCCCTTTTGTGGCATTTCTGGTTACATTTGCAAAGCCAATGTTTTCTGAATTTTCTCACCCAAAACATTTGGTTCAGCTTGTTTCATAAGGACTGGGAAATGAAAATTTGAGTTCATGGACATTCCTCACCACCCCCCACAATTATCGCTACTTTTCCAAATTGGCTTGTTTCTTTTCTTTCTTTCCCTTCTTACAGATTGTTTTAATTCTTTTTTTTTTTAAGTCGTCATCTTTCCAAAGGTAGACACCATTTTATAGCTCAATATTTTTGTTTACTACTCCTCATGATTTTTTCTCTTTTTTCTTTAGCAGTGGTCAGATAATACAGCATTTTAATACATTCAGTGAGAAAAGGATGATTTAATAGACTTGGTTTATTGTTTCTCATACTGCCTTATAACGTTGTGTAATTTTATTCTATCTGTAGATTCTTATAACAGATTTAATGTGCCACAATGTAATTACACACTGCAGATTGTAATCTTGGTGCTGGCATTTTTATGATAAACACAACCATATGAAAATGCCCCCCAAATCAAATTCTCTAAGGCACTGTTGTGTTTCAAAGTTTCCATTAAATCCTCCCCTCTGGCCACCACCTCTCTTAGATAGTTTTTACCGAAGCACATTTGGGCATAATCTCAGTGTGATATTTTTTAAAGATTTTAGTTGAAACAACTTAATGAAGCATATTGCTGGTCTTCCTAAAATAATATTGTGGGGTCTTGTTACTTTGTTAGTCTTGATAATAGTGACAGGATACAGACCATAAATGTCTTCTCTCCTAAGTTGGAGATGTGCTTCTAAGCAACTGGCTTTGGTTTGTTTTGTTTGAAAGCGGTGACCTATGGTAACTGATTCTTTTGTCCTGCTTAAATTTGCATTGGAGAATCTTCAAGACAAAGTTGTATCCTGTATGAATTAAATACATAGACTGGACCATACCCATTTCATGGACCGTCCCCAGCACATTCCCTCTGGGTCAACTCTATTTTCCAGTTCTCAGAATCCCTTTCTCCACTCCCTATCTACTTCTCATTTGTCTTATATTCTTCTGTTGTGCTTATCTTTGCAAGCTGCTGTAAATTTGTTTTCATTACAAAAAGGACAAAGCAGTGTCTGAATTTTAAAATTTGTGATACCTTTCCTTAAAAACAGTTTATTCAAACAGGCTAAACTTTGGATTGAAAATGATCAGAGACCAGGTGTAAAATAAAACTTATTTAGGGTTTTCAGAAAAAAACATTAGATATGTAAATCGTGTGGCACCCATGGTTGCGCAGGAAATACAGTGCACAATCTCTCCCATTACTACAACTTAAAAATGAACAAACCAAAAAAATCAAAGCAAGCAAACCTCATTTTCATAGGTTTTAAAATCAGGAAGCAAAAAAAGAGCGTTACTCATTAATTTTTATAATGAGATAGAGAATAAAAATTAATAGTACCCTAACTAAGAAACAAACATTTCTAAAAAGATCTCTTCTTGACCAAAAGAAATATGTTTAATAGATATGAGTAAAAATAGGGACCAAAAATACTTTATTTTTATTAGGATTTTATAATATATTTTCCCTTTACCTGAAAGATTAAGCACACTCGGAAGACTTCATAGAAACTCTTAGAACTGAAAATATTTAGAAAAACCAAATTGACGAGTTTAAAATGTCAGAGGTGGAAATGAGTAGAGTAGAATTGAGATTTACTTCTGAGGGACACCTCAGGTTCACCATTAATCAGGGTAAGCAAAATTTAATATAATAGGCATGACTCCCAGAATAAATGAATTCCATTTTCACCAGTGAAATGATTGTATTTCATAATTTAGATGGATCCTTTTTTAAAAAATATGTCACATGTACTTTTACTGTTAGAAAACAATTTCCCCAGTAGCAACAAATCATATACTTCATAGCCTGAAAACTCACATCATCTCCTGATATTTATACATGGATATTTCATACCTCTCGTTTTTCAGAGATACATATGAGATGTAAGAAACACAGACCTTTATTTTTCAAATGTTGGAAAATGATTTATTTCCACCAAATTAATTTTTCGCCAATCGTATGACTCTTTCATTTCCTGTGTGATTCTATTATACTCTTCTCTCCCTGGTGGGTCAGCTGGTAAAGAATCTGCCTGCAATGCAGGAAACCTTGGTTTGATCCCTGAGTTGGGAAGATCCCCTGGAGAAGGGAACAGCTACCCACTCCAGTATTCTGGCCTGGAGAATTCCATGGACTGTGTAGTCCATTGGGGTAACAAAGAGTTGGAAACAACTGAGGGACTTTCACTTTCACTTCATCTTCAGGAAAGCCCCCAGGCTACCCCTCTGGGCTGGCACTTAACCAGCTGAAAAAAAAAAAATGGAAAGAGACAGAGGTCAAGAGTAGGCTCCTGGCCCACTTAGTCTTGAGCTAAGTGGAACAGAAATCTAAACATAAATGTGACTCCAAGGTCACAATAGTAAAAATGAATGTCTTTCTTTCTCTGAGTATTGATGAAGTATATTGCTGGGAGTGGGCATGGAAGAACAGAGTAGAGAGTTAGCTAGTGGATCATCAAGCCTCAGACTATATACATTTGTTGTTATTCTTTCTGTAAATATTCACTTGATTCCTATAGCACTAGATACTATACTAGGTGCTCTGATAGAAGAGGAAGCCAGATAAGGAAGAACCTCATTTAACCCTTCTGTAAAAAATGCATGAACAAGATGATTGCAAAGGTCCTTGCTAACTCTAAATAAATAAATCTATTATAAAAAGTTAAAAGTACTACAGTGAGTATTATTGCCAATGTTGTCATTTCCTTCTTTTTTTTTTTCCCCCTTTATTCCAATGTCCTTTCATTGGTCCCAAGCTTTGGGGTCAGGAGAAACAAGTAGGGAGTTTAAATGAAAATATCAATGGCAAAAGGAGAAAATAATAAAAGAAGGTAAAAGAATAGCACTGAACCATTAGTGGGCATCTACTTGTGGTGGGCATTTTATAAAGATGTGATTTAATCCAAGAGACAGAAATCTAGTAAGCTGCCACCCTCTAAAATAAATTAGATCTAGACTCAGGAACCACATACTGATAAACTCTGTAAGTACAGGACCTAAAGCAGTGTTTGATAGATAATATGTGTCCTAGAAATGTTGGATACATTTAAATAGATGAATATGAAAGATGATAAATAACATGATCAGCATTCTAGCATTCCACCATCTTGAGTGGGTCATCACATTATAGACATCATTTTCCTTTAAACACTTAGAACAGTTATTTCTTGGACCTTAGAATGTTCTTTAGCATTTAGAAACAAGCATAGAAATCATTTCTTTAGTGGAAGTGTGAGAGCAAATTCCTCCGCACATACACACGCACAACAAATATCTTTTGGTAAATAAATTATCACGTTTATCTCTTCAAATCACCTTGATGGCTACATTAGGATTACCCAGTTTCAGAGAGTATTGTTCTCCATGCTTTTTAGTAGACAGATTTTTTTCACAGTACTGTGTTATAATACAGTCCACCTGGATATAACAGAAATCATCGTGCATGGCCCTCTCAGTGTTGTTCCACCCTAATTTGTGCTAAAGTTTTGAGCTCACTTTTAAATATGAAAACATTGTGACAGCTTTATTCCCATGAGATGGTAGCAAGAACAAGATATTTGGTGGATTTGACTAAGAAGACTAGCCAGTTTCTCCAACACACAAAATTGGAGAAAAACACGTCTGTTGTTAACAAAAAGAAAGTAAACTACTGATTGATAACCAAAAACTATAATAAATTTAGTAAATTGAATGAATAAGACACTCACTAGACAAAGTATAAAAGCAGATTACAATTATTAATAAATTTATAATATGTGTAAATAGATGTTTATTTTGAAGTATAGACTTGTCAGTTAAAACAGTTCAGGCACTGTCTTGTCATTCTTTTTTTTATCAGCTTCCTGATAGCTATTTTTCACCTGCAGAATGCTGTAACCTTGTTTTTCTTTCAACCTAGATAAAAGCTTATTCACTTATCTAGTCTAAAGATGTTCACATTAAATGGCAATCAGACTCTAACTTAAAACTGTCCAAACGTTGCCATAATAATTTTTCTCATACACTAGCATTGCAATTTAGTTTTATATTAATGAAGATTTTATAGCTCTGCTAAGCTAGAGATAAATGTGTTTATCAAAAAGAAAGCTTAACCAGAGCAATTATATAAGAAAAAGAGATAGAAGCCATCCAAATTGGAAAAAAATAAAGAAAACTACAGTATAAATGACATGAATATGTATAGATAGAAAACTCAAAAAAAAAATCCATAAGAGAGCTACTAGAATTAGTAAACTCAGAAAAGTTTTGATATGCAAGATCAACACACAAAAATCAGGTATGCTCTTAAATACCATCAGTGAACAATCAGAAAAAGAAATAAAGGAAATAATCACATTGACGATAGCATATAAGCAAGTAAAATACCTGGGAATAAATTTAACCAGGGAGGTGAAAGATTTCTACACTTAAAATTTCAAAGCATTACTGAAAGAAATTAAAGAAAACTTAAGTAAGTAGAAAGACATTTTGAGTTTATAGATAGAAAGATTTATTATTGTCAAGATGTCAGTACTATGCAAAGCAATCTACAGATTCAACACAGTACCTATTAAAACTCCAGAAGCTTTTTTTTTTTTTGCAGAAATATAAAACTTATCCTCAAATTAGTATGGAATTACAAGGGCACCAAAGAGCTAAAACAATCTTGATAAAGGATGGACTTGGAGAACTCACTTCCTAATTTCAAAGCTTACCACAAAGCCACAGGAAATGAAACTGTGTGGTATTGGCATGTAAATATAAGTGGAGACCAATGGATTACAATTAAGAATCCAAATATAAACCCATACATCTATGACCAGTTGAGTTTTGACAAGTCCATTCAATAGAGAAAGAATAGTCTTTTCAATAGATGGTGCCAGGGCAACTGGATTTCTGCATGCAAAGGAATGAAGTTGAACTCGTACCTCATACCACACATAAAAATTAACTCAAAATGGGTCAAAGACTTCAATATAAGAGCTAAAACCATCAAATATTTAGGGGAAATCATAGGAGTAAATCTTCATGATCTGAGATTTGGCAATGCCATCTTAGATATGATACCAAAAGTATTAGAAACAAAAGAAAAAAATATAGATAAGTTGGATTTCATCAAAGATGTTCATTTCACTAAGAAAATGAAATAGTGCACAACACTGTGAATGCAGTGAATGCCACTGAATTGTACACTCTTAAAAAATGGCTAAAATGGCAAATTTTATTATATATATATATTTACCAAGTTTTAAAATTAATAAATACAATTAATATTCCTATAAAACTTTGAATTGTATTCTTTAAATGGGTGACTTTTAGGATGTGTCAATTGTAATTGAATAATTTGGTTGAAAGGTATAAAATAAGCATTTACCTGAAAGTCATGTTTACTGGATGCAACATAGAGGAATTTGCTTTAATTTTTGTTTTTCTTCATTGCCCATCTAAAATATTTTCAGATATCTATTATAACTACTTTCATGTTTTTAATCAACACTGAAACAATTTTGTTAGTTAATAAGCCATGAAGTCAATTCCTGTGGAGGTTATCCATATGCTCACTGTATTTAAATTAGAAACTTGTATCAGACTTATCCTAGTTCTGCACTAACATATGTCTGTTTAGCCCCCTCAGAACACCACCTTATACAGTGCCTGCACACATTGGGTGTAGCCAGAGCTTAATAGTAATTTATGTGAATGCCTGTTAAGTCAGGGGAGGAGAATGCATGTGATTCAATTTCCTTTTATCTACTCTAAACTTCTAAATCAATATCTTTCTGATTCCCAGAGGTGATTCCATTCTTCAAAATCTCAGCTCTTAAAGAGCAGTCTGCCTAATAATGACAGATGCAGTAAGTTAAACACAGCATTTTTTAGCCTCATGAAGCCTTAACATTGTACCATACCAATTAACCTTAACATTGTACCATTCTGCAAGTGTTAGGACTTGCAGAAAACTTCATAATCAAACATTTTATGTCCCTTGTAGCAGGATTTGTCATTTTAAGTAAAATTGTTTATGTTTGAATATCAAACTTATATAACTGATGAAGGTGGAAAATTATATCATGGAACTTGAAATAGTAATTCTATGGAGTTGACACTAGAAATGTACTTAATTGAAGTATCTATGGGTAGTGGGTATGATTTTACTTCTTAAATAGTAAAGACATTAAAAATTAAACCCAACAATTCTCAGATTTTCCATATTGGGAAACAACTCTTGCTCTGGGGAAAACTAAAAGTTTGAGATTGCTAATAAACGTAATTTGAAGTAAACATAATTTGCTCACCTCCCACTACTCATACTGTGACCCTTGCTTCTTTTATTATAGCTCCATAAATGTTTCCCTCTTCTTTCTTTACAATCACCCACCCCAAAGGCTGGTCACTTCATTTTAACAGAAAATGATTTAAGACTTAAAATCCTTTCAGAAGAAAAGTAGCTTCTTATAGCTGAAGCAATAGTAATAGGGTTGGAAAATTGATCAATTTACTTGACTTCTGCTTGCCAGTAGTTGTTTAGGTCATCTGGAGTCTTAGCTGTTCAAAGCCAAAAATAATCAAAATCTTTTGGGTTGCTTGTGCCTCACTTCTATCCCACTGACAGCAAAGCCTGTCTCTTCAGTTCCTGGTTGCCTGCCCAGTCTTTGGACCATCTGTCCTGTCTGGTCTTATGGTTTGGGTTTCCTCCTGCTTTCTGATTTCATGCCTGATTTCAGCCAAGAATAATTTTTCTCAGTTGTTGCTGTTTGTGGCTGTCCCATCTTTACCTAGCTCCTAATTTCCATCTTGTTTTAATCCTCAGTCTCTTCTGTACCAACTTCTGCTTTCACATTTGACACATTTCAAAACACCGCTTCACTTCCTACCCAGTCTCAGATTTGAGAGCAGCCCCATCATGCCCTAACTATGCTACTTATTGAGCTTAGTGCTCTGAAAACTCAATCTTGACTGGTCTTGGAGAGAGAAAAGGCAAAGAATCAAACACAACTTACTCAATTTTCATTAATAATTATAGCAATTGTACATTTTCAATTAGTGGTTAAGTAATTTTTCCTTCATCATTTTAAAGTATATGTTTTTTTTTTTTCCCACAAAATAACTCACAAAAATGGCTGCTACAACCCTCTTCATCTATAACGGTGATCTGGTTAAGCTACTGAACATTTAAGTCAATTGCATAGAAACAGTAGAGGTCAGGAATCTTAGAGGACACTGAATCCATAAGGAGAATGTATTGCCAGACAGACACAGTTACCCAGATTATGCTGTTGGGTTCATTAATCCTGTTACTTTTTAGAAGAGGACCATGTGGTTTGGTAGATGAAATAAGAGGTCATACCTCTGATAATATCTTTTCAAAGGAGGAATCAGTAAGACTTACTCTTTACACCCTTTTCTTTCAGAATTTAAAGGTACATTATTGATAAGTATTAATTGTCATTATTCTCTGATTAAGCAAAAATTTTCATGCCTTTTGGGCTTCCCTGGTGGCTCAGACAGTAAAGAATCCACCTGCAATGTGGGAGAACTGGGTTCAATCCCTGGGTTGGGAAGATCCCCTGGAGGACAGCAGGGCAACCCACTGCGGTATTCTTGCCTGAGGATTCCCATGGATAGAGGAGCCTAGCAGGCTCTTTGGGGTCGCAAAGAGTCAGACACAACTGAGCAACTAAACACAGCACATGTAATTTTTCTTCCTGCCTGCCTTCTCAAGACACTGGCAATCATCCTGGAATTGGTCTTCCATTCTCCACTGTATGTGTATGTGAATGTGTGCATATATGCAATTTTCCTTATTTCTTCAATAGCATGTATTTAGTTATCTAGTTATATTTATTTTTTTCCTGTGATGAGCATTTTTTCCATCAGTTGTGACCAACTATGCCAGGGCTAGTTGTCTTCTAATAAGTCTATTGACTCTTAAGGAGCCAAAATATAAAAAGGAAATGATCATTTAGGAGCTCAGTTAATCTGAGTCAATCATGCAGATGTAGACCAATATGTGAGATTACCAAGGACATGCTTCTTTATGACTCCTGAAAGGAAATACTATCATAAAGTTCTCTTCAAAATGTTCTTTAAATTTTCTGTTTAAAATGTTAAATACTATGACTCATATGCTATGTATAGATCATTATGACAGACATTGTCATGGAAAATAGTCCTCAGATTGTGGTGGGTTGGCACTTTTGAATCTATGGGACTTCACGGTGGTCTTTCCTTATAACCAGTTCAGCTTTACATTACCTCATTCTTTGTATTCTATATTGTATCCTTTGTATTCTATGTTGTATCCTTTGAATTATTTTAGTAACATTTAAGAAATTAAGAACAACTTTTTTATATGCTTGGGTTTATTTGGATCTAACTTTTCAGACATCAGATTATGTTTGCCTTCAAAGATGTGGTTGCCTTGGTGTCCTACAAAGTAGTCTTATGGAAATACCTTCATAAAAATAAGTACACTGGCTAGACAATGTGTCTCCCAAAGATTTCTATCAGAAAACAACCTGAAAATGTCCTGTGGTAATTTCAATACTTACTTTCCTTTTTGTGGCCTTCTGTGCTTTAAGGAAAACTAAAAGAAGTATTAACCGTGCATTTGTTAATCCAATTTATGGGAACTGGAGCAACCCAGAGAAAACAGAGGTAAGTGGTAATGATGAACTGTATTGTTTCCGAAGGGAAAACACAAGCACATGCAATTGCACACACACACACACACACACACACACACACACAGTGCTGTCTGGACATGTCCCCATGTCATGGTTAAGAGATGTGTTTTAGTGGACTTATTTCTCCACCAGAGAGATGAGATGGGAAGGATTTTAATTCTCT
This sequence comes from Okapia johnstoni, assembly GCA_024291935.2. NCBI lineage: Eukaryota > Metazoa > Chordata > Mammalia > Artiodactyla > Giraffidae > Okapia > Okapia johnstoni. Next base: position 13,606,788 of record CM044324.1, read on the forward strand.
CTAAATATGCAGTGAGAATTTTCCATTTCAGGATGGTTTCAATCTGCTTGTAGAATCAGTTCACTGTCAAATGGCTTTGTGGTCATTGTTCATTCCGAGAGCGGGGCAAGAAATATGGAAAGTATCAGTTTAACCGACAGAGTATTAGTCGTCTCCTCAGAGTAACTCTTCATGGACTGTTCTTCATATTTTATTCCCAAATACAAAAGGGAGAATAGCATTCTGTGCTCTCTTTCAATTCAGGTGTGGGCTGTGAGGGCTGTTACCTGATAATTTAGACAGAGAAAGGAGAAACTGAAGTGTGTTACATCTTTCTTGGCCTTTTTAACGGCTACTCCTTATGAGTGCAATATGAAATAGGCTGGAGAGAAAATGGCAAGTAAAATCTCTCTCATCCCTTTCTTAAGTATGTAATATGAGCATCCATCTGGGTATAAAACAGGATTAGCCAAGACACATCACTTCTGTGTGAAAGCTTCCTTACATCTGATTTTAGAAATATTGTATCAAATTAATTCTCTTGTCAAAGTGAGCATATGTTAGAAAACCAGTTTTTATTTTTAATGAGAGTCAGTCATAAACCGTTATTACTGTTACTAAATGTAAGTAGCAGAGTTTTCAGATCATGTGGTTTCTAGCATATTTGAGTTATGTGGTCAAAGTCTAATAAAACGCTTGACTTTTTTTATTTCTGTTACCTGATAACTTGGGCTTCCCTTGTGGCTCAGCTAGTAAAGAAACCCGCCTGCAATGTGGGAGACCTGGGTTCAATCCCTGGGTTGGGAAGATCCCCTGGAGGAGGGAAAGGCTACTCACTCTAGTATTCTGGCCTGGAGAACTCCATGGACGGTATAGTCCATAGTGTTGCAGAGTTGGACACGACTGAGCGACTTTCACTTTACCTGATAACTTAGAAGAGGAAGGGAGAAATTAAGGGCATTACATCTTCATTAATGACATATACACACTTTGTGTGTGGTTATGTTAGAAATGAAAATAAGTAAGATATACCTAAGAATACAGAATTAACTTGATTTCAAGTCAGTTAAGTCAAAGAGTAAAAATGAAAATGTTATTCTACTTAATGGATAATAGTAATAAATAAATAAGAAACAAAAGTAATGTATCTTCTTGACAAAGTAGGAAGGTGCAACATAAACCTATTTTCATTTTTACTAAAGAAAAGAAAATTTAATCTTTTTAGTCTTTAGCTTAGTTTAACTTTTAGAATCTGAAAATTACAAAGGATGTAAGGAAATAAAATGTTTTAAATTTGACATTTTTATATTAATCATTCCTCTTTCATGTTGTTTCTTTCCACTAAGAATGGCTAGAGAAGAAATCCTGACATAGCTCTCAACTTTTGTTGCTATTGTGATTTCTGTTGTTTTGGAAACAAATAACTTTGTATTAATTAAACTAAGTGCACCTTTCCTGACATAACAGAGAAATAGACTTCTCAGAAAATGCTCTTCTGAACATTCTTAGAGAAAATTCTCATATTCTGATATACAAATTTATAAGATAGTATATTGAAAACCACGGACGCATCAGCTAACATCTACAATGATCAACCCATGGTCATTCTTGTTTCACCTCTGCTGCCACCCATTCCCTCCACCCACCAGAATGGTGGTGATACTTTTTAAAATAGGCTTTATTTTCTTTGAGAAGTTTCAGGTTCAGGACAGAAGGTACACGGATTTTTCATATATCCTGTGTCCCCACACATGCATAGCCTCTCCCATTATCAACATCTCCAACAAGAGTGGTACATTTCTTACAACTGATGAACCTACACTGACATGTTATTATCACCCAGAGTCCATAGTTTACATTACAACTCACTCTTTGTGTCAGCCAGAGTGTTTTTAAGCAAATTCCAGTATCATTTAATTTTACCTGTTAAGACTCCAGTTATACTAGGATAAATATATTAAAAATATATATATAACCACAGTATCACTTGCAAATATTTAACAGTAATTCCGTGACACAAAGATTCCATCAGTGTTCAGCTTATCCCATTTGTCTCATAGATAAGTGTGTATGGAGGGGTTGTACTTTGTTGTTGTTGCTATATTTTTAAAATCAGGATCCATATAATTTATGTGCATTCAAATTGTTAGACATGTCTCTGCTGCTGCTGCTGCTGCTAAGTTGCTTCAGTTGTGTCCGACTCTGTGCGACCCCATAGACGGCAGCCTATCAGGCTTCCCCGTCCCTGGGATTCTCCAGGCAAGAACACTGGAGTGGGTTGCAATTTCCTTCTCCAATGCATGAAAGTGAAAAGTGAAAGTGAAGTCGCTCAGTCGTGTGGGTTTCCATTGCCTTCTCCAGACATGTCTCTAGTCTCTTTTAATCTCTAGATTTTGTTTTCTATTTTCCCCTTGCAATTTATTTGTTGAGGAAATCATGTTGGTTGTCCTATACAACTTGCCATGTTTTAGATTTTCTAATATATACTGCAAAATATAATTCTCCCAGCTGAAAGCTGTTGGTTTTTGTAAATATTTTTATTTAGTTTTATTTAACCTAACTATAATCAAAGCAACAGACTTAAATCAGTACCATAGAAAGAAACAGTCAAGATCCTGGCCACAGCATTCCCCCATTGCACCCAGAGGTGAGGATGAGGCAGTGGCTCCTTTGCTCAGAGGATGCTGGGCACACACCAAGAAGAGGCCTGTGTCAGTGGTTCAGGCAGTATGGACTGGAGGTGTTGAAGTAGCAGTCAGGGATGCACTAGTTATTACTCCAGTGAAAATCCATTAAAAACTCACTGCATTCTGCATGATCTGGAAAAAGTCTCTTATTTTAAAGTCTAAAATCATAACTCTTTCAATGTGTTTTTCTTTAGAATTCTATATACTCCTTCTCAAATCCATTATATGACACAATATCAGGAAGACTGGAGACTATATCTAATCGTCTCAAATAGTGCTATCAAGATCATCAAGACTGGGACTCCCTGGTGGTCCAGTGGCTAATACTCTGCACTTCCTCTGCAGAGGGCACAGGTTTGATCCCTGGTCAGGGAACTAAGATCCCACATACTGCATGGCATGGCAAAAGAAAAAAAAGAAAACAAAAAGATCAAATATGATCTTGTATCCAGTCTGTGAAATCTGATAGAAACTCATCTTATTCAATAGTAAAACTGGAAGGGATTTGGAATACCACTCTAATTATTATATTTACAAATAAATTTTCTTATAGAATATATTGAATGTTTTCATGGAATCTGAATCAGAACTTTATCTTCATTATATATCTGAATATTTTAATAAAATGTCCCACTTAAGTTTTCTTTTGACTTTATTATAGTTATTTTTTTAAGGATGAATCAAATTGTTTCAGACCCTGAATATAAAGAAGTTTAAGATGCTTATTTATATTCCATTGAGCTTAGAAATAAAGTTGAACTGACTACAAACCAGCAGGAGTGGGTGGACAAATATAATAATCCTAATCAACATAACCGTGAATAAAAGGTATTTCTGCATTTGGGAAAAAAAATGTGATAAATTATCATCCTGAACTTGCCTTCATTCAAATCATCATTTAACATCTATCTTTACATAGATATAAAAATAATGCTAAAATATATGTTAAGAAGCTTTGTTTTTCTGAAAAGAATAGAAAACTCAGAAATAAACCCTCACACTTATGGTCAATTAATCTGCAATAAAGAAAGCAAAAATATACAATGGAGAACAGACAGTCTCTTCTGTAAGTGGTTCTGGGAAACCTGAACAACTTCATATAAAAGAATTGAATTAGAACAAATTCTTACACCATATACAAAAATAAACTCAAAATGGATTAAAGGACTAAATGTAAGACCTGAAACCATAAAACTCCTTGTAGAGAACATAGGCAAGCATATGTAAATCATAGCAATATTTTTTGGATCTGTCTCATAAAGCAAAAGAAACAAAAGCAAAAATAAACAAATGGAGCCTAATTAAACTTAAAAACTTCTGCACAACAAAGGAAACCACTGACAGAATGAAAAGACAATCTACTGAATGATAAAAAAATATTTGCAAATGGCATAACCAATTAGGGGTTAATAAAAATATATAAACAACTCATACAACTCAATATCAAAAAAACAAACCACCTGATTTAAAAAACGGGCAAAAGACCTGAAGAGACATTTTTCCAAAGAAGAATATAGATGGCCAACAGGAACATGAAAAGATGCTCAACATCAGTAATCATCAAAGAAATGCAAATGGAAACCCCAATGAGACATCACGTCACACTCATCAAAATGGCTACCATCAAAAAGTCTACAAATAACAAATGTTGGCAAGGATGTGTAGAAAAGGAACCCTAGTACACTGTTGGTAGGAATGTAAATTGGTGCAGTCACTATGGCAAACAGTATGGGGGTTCCTCAAAAAACTAAAAATGGACCACAATATGATCCAGCGATCCCACTCCTGAGTACATGTCCAAAGAAAATGAAAACACTAATTTGAAACTTAGTGTTTCATATGTACCCCAGTGTTCACAGCAGCATTATTTATAATAGCTAAGATATTGAAGCAACCTAAATGTCCATCAATAGATGAGTGGATAAAGAAGATATGAGGTGTGAATATATGTGTATATATATATGTGTGTATATATATATATATTACTTAGCCAAAAAAAATATTCTGCATTTGCAACAACGTGGACGAAGGGTATTATGCTTAGTGAAATAAGTCAGACACACAAATATTCTATGTTATCACTTATATGTGGAATCTAAAAAATAAGGCAAACCAATGAATATAGCAACGACAATAACAGCAACAGCAAAACACTCCTCACAACAACAAAAACAAAAAAACTCTCACAGGTAGAAAGAACAAACTAATGGCTTCCAGCGCGGGAGAGGGAAGAAGGGAGGGGTTGGAAGGGGGCGGAGGACTAAGAGATACAAACTACTATCCATGAAATAAATAAGCAACAAGGATGCACAGCACAAGGAAATATAGCCAATATTTTATAATAACTTAAATGGGGTATCATCTATAAAATTTTTTTTTAATGACATTTTGGGCTGTAAGTAACTGAAAACTTTCCTACTGAAATGGCTTAAATAACGTGGCAATTTTTATCCAACAAATCAAGAAATTGGGAACTAGGGCATCTCTTTGCTTTGTTATTTTTTAAAAATATTATTTTAAATTTATTTATTTTCGGCTGTGCTAGGTCTTCATTGCTGAATGCAGGCTTTCTCTAGTTGCAGTAGCAGGGGCTACTCTCTAGTTGTACTGCAATAGCTTCTCATTGCAGTGGCTTCTCGTTGAAGAGCATGGCCTCTAGGCTCATGGGCTTCAGTAATTGCAGTATATGGATTCAGTAGTTCTTGTGACAGCTCTATGCCTTCAGCAAGGATTCTCACTCACAAGTTTCAATTCTCAGGCTATGTTTGGGACATTTCTGAGCCCCATGTAAATTTCACTACCAACATAGTGCCCTTTGTGAGCACACAGCGCAGAGAAATGTTACTTTTCATTACACTTACAATAAAGTTAATCTCAAGTTTTATCGAAATTAATTTTTTGAACCCCATAAACTGCATTCTAGTTTTGCTCTCTAGGAATATCTTTTTCTAAGCGCTGCTTTCCAACTAACATCAAAATTTCTGATCTTAGAAAAATACTCATACAGGAGAGGATCAGTTGCCATTCTTATTGTTGAATTGTTGTTGTTTACTGTCTGGTTCATGGCATTGTGGGACATATGCATTTTTGGAAGTTGCATTTATTTCAGTTTGAAAATATCATCCAGATATATTCAGTATTTTAATCTAACTTCCTAAAGAAGCAGTGAATTAAAATTCAGGTATAGTTTTAGTAAAGGTCTCGAAGCTACTACATGAAAAATGTAGGGAAAGTGCAAAAGAGATAATAAAAATGACTGTCCAATTTAAACTGGCTTGTTTCTTTGGGGTATCGAGGAAATTCCTAACATATATGTAGCTTCTGATTGAGACAAATGACAGAAACTAGAAAATCTACAGAGACTAGAAATTAAGATATTCTTAAAAGTGTTTAAAACTTTCTTCAGGAGCAAGTTAAACACACTTTAAAATGTTTAAGTCAAATGTTTGTGAGGTCTTAAAAAATACACATGCAGTTCTGTGGAGCTAAAAGAATGAAACTGAATTTTCTTATCCAGTAAATAGAAGAGGTAGATGTTTATGTTGCTTTCATAATTCAATGCAAGATTTAGAAATAAAAATTTTATTTGCATACTTCTTCCTCTGAAAACTTTCTGATATAAGTCCAAATTTGCATCATTGTGATTTTTTTTAATTTTATTTATTTTTTTAATTAGTTTATTTTCTGTTTTTTAACTTTACAATATTGTATTTGTTTTGCCATACATTGACATGAATCCATCATGGATGTACATGTTTTCCCCTTCCAGAACCCCTCTTCCACCTCCCTCCCCATCCCATCCCTCCGGGTCATCCCGGTGCACCAGCCCCGAGCACCCTGTATCATGCATTGAACCTGGACTGGAGATTCATTTCACATATGATAATTTACATGCTTCCATGCCATTCTCCCATATCATCCCACCCTCGCCCATATGACCCAGCAATCCCACTGCTGGGCATACACACTGAGGAAACCAGACCTGAAAGAGACACGTGTACCCCAATGTTCATCGCAGCACTGTTTATAATAGCCAGGACATGGAAGCAGCCTAGATGCCCATCAGCAGATGAATGGATAAGGAAGTTGTGGTACATATACACGATGGAATATTACTCAGCCATTAAAAAGAATACACTTGAATCAGTTCTAATGAGGTGGATGAAACTGGAGCCTATTATACAGAGTGAAGTTAAGCCAGAAAGAAAAACACCAATACAGTATACTAACACATATATATGGTATTTAGTAAATCGGTATTTAGTAAATCGGTAACCCTGTATGCGAGACATCAAAAGAGACACAGATAAATAGAACAGTATTATGGACTCTATGGGAGAGGGCAAGGGCGGGATGATATGGGAGAATGGCATGGAAGCAAAGAAAGCAAAAAAAAACAAAAACGGACAACAGAAAGTATAGAGAGTCCACAAATTACATAAATCACTTTTAAATCATCTTAAATTTCACTAAAGGACACAGAATCTGTTGAAAGTATTATTTTTTGTTTAAGCTGGTAAATGTCAGGAGAATGGATACCAATGAGTAGTGCTAATAGATTCGTAGGGCTTTGAATGCACACATATTTAGAACAATATCTTATTGTTAATTGGATTCATGTGACCAACCTGCTGTTTCCCAAAATATACTTTAAGCATATTAATAACAAACTGGTAAGTACTAATCATCTACCAAATACTGTTCTTATTTTATGTGTTTTAAAACCACAAACATGGAAATAATGTGTATATTAGCCACATGTGGATATTTAATATGAAATTTAAATTAGCCAAAATTAAATGCAAATGTGTGTCTTTTGTTGTACTAGCCATGTTCCAAGTGCTCAATAGCCACATGTGGCTTGTGACAATTGTATTGGTCAACACAGAGTACATTTGCATCATCCCATGAAGTTCTCTCCAACAGCAGTGGCTTAGAACAACGTTGAAATATTTTCCTATAAATGGCACAGCAGTAATCTCTATAAATCTAATAAGCACTGAAATATTTCCCAATTCTTAGTTGTATCACGCGGCTTCTATTTCCCTGACTAGGGATTGAACTCGGGCCCCCTTCATTGGGAGCCACTGGACTACCAGGGAAGTCTTGCTTTGTGAATCTTAATGTTATTCTGCTTTTTTTTTTTTTGTATCAACTGGCAAAATGCTTGGAGTTTCATTGCTGATATGTCTAGAAAACCAAGGCAAGGGTTCAATCTCTAAAATAGTTCAGTTCAGTCACTCAGTCGTGTCCGACTCTTTGCGACCCCATGAACCACAGCATGCCAGGCCTCCCTGTCCATCACCAACTCCCGGAGTCCACCCAAACCCATGTCCATCGAGTCGGTGATGCCATCCAACCATCTCATCCTCCGTCATCCCCTTCTCCTCCTGCCCCCAATCCTTCCCAGCATCAGGGTCTTGTCCAATGAGTCAACTCTTCGCATGAGGTGGCCAAAGTATTGGAGTTTCAGCTTCAGCATCAGTCCTTCCAATGAACACCCAGGACTGATCTCCTTTAGGATGGTCTGGTTGGGTCTCCTTGCAGTCCAAGGGACTCTCAAGAGTCTTCTCCAACACCACAGTTCAAAAGCATCAATTCTTCGGTGCTCAGCTTTCTTTATAGTCCAACTCTCATATCCATACATGACTACTGGAAAAACCATAGCCTTGACTAGAAATCTCTAAAATAAGTAATCATCAAATTCAAGAACTTGCTCTTTAAATAATCAGAAGTGAAAAAGCACCACTTTCTACAAGTACCCACTTTGTGAAATTTCAGTGAAACTGGTTACATGCCATATCTTGAATTAAAGAACTCTATAACTATGAATCAGTTAAGTATGCAAATAAATTAAAGCATAAATGAATGATTATGATACTTAAGGATCCACTCAAAAATTCACAGACACATGTCATGAAACATTCTGAAACAGTAAAGAACACATTTTCTTCTCTAGAATGTGGAAGCAATGATAAAGAGGTTTTTGTTTTCTAAATTTAAAAACATTTATTTATGTAGGCCTGGTTCTAGCCACTTTCAAGACAACTTCCTTAGAGTTTTATAATATTTGCCTAAAGCTGTGTAACTAAGAAATCACCTGAGGAAATTAGCATAATATCTGCAGTCAATATATAATTTGGAGCCAATGAAAAAATGCCAGCTTAAGAGATCAAGAATAGGAAACTTTGTTTCTCCCTCAAGCCTTTTTTTTTCTGTAACTGTTTACTAGTGATCCCAGTGAGAAAATGACATTGTTGTTGGTGGTCAGTTGCTAAAGTGTGTCCTACTCTCTGCAACCCCATGGACTGCAGCATACCAGGCTGTCCTGTCCTTCACTATCTCCTGGAGCTTGCTCAAACTCATGTCTATTGAGTCAGTGATGCTATCTAATCATCTCATCCATGTCGCCCCTTCTCCTTTTGACTTCAGTCTTTCCCAGCATCAGGGTCTCTTTCAGTGAGTCAGCTCTTCGCATCAGATAGTCAAAATACTGGAGCTTCAGCTTCAGCATCAGTGATTCCAATGAATAATCAGAGTTGATTTCCTTTAAGATTGACTGCTTTGATCTTCTTGCAGTCCAAGGGACTCTCAAGAGTCTTCTCCAGCACCACAGCTGGAAAGCATCAATTTTTCAGTGCTCAGCCTTCTTTATGGTCCATTTCTCACATCTGTATGTGACTACTGGAGAAACTATAGCTTTGACTATATGGATGTTTGTTGGCAAGTGATGTCTCTGCTTTTGAATATGCTGTCTAAGCATCTTTTAATTTCATGGCTGCAGTCACCGTCCATGGTGATTTTGGAGCCCAAGAAAAGAAAATCTATCTCTATTTCCACTTTTTCCCCTTCTATTTGCCATGAAGTGATGGAACAGGGTGCCATAATCATAGTTTTTTGAATGTTGAATTTTAAGTCACTTTTTCACTCTCCTCTTTAACCCTCATCAAGAAGCTCTTTAGTTCCCATTCACTTTCTGCCATTAGAGTGGTATCATCTGCATATCTGAGATTATTGGTATTTCTCCAGGCAATCTTGATTCCAGCTTGTGCTTCATCCAGCCCGGCATTTCATATGATGTACTCTGTATATAAGTTAAATACGCAGGGTGACAATATACAGCTTTGTCATACTCCTTTTCCCATTTCAAACCATTCCATTGTCCCGTGTCCGGTTCTCACTGTTCGGTTCTAACCTGCATACAAGTTACTCAAGAGAGAGCTAAGGTGATCTCTTTAAGAATTTTCCACAGTTTGTTGTGATCCACACAGTCAAAGGGTTTAGCATAGTCAAGGAAGCAGTAGCTGTTTTTCTGAAATTCCCTTGCTTTCTCTAGGATCCAACGAATGTTGGCAATTTGATCTCTGGTTCCTCTGCCTTTTCCAAACCCAGCTTGTACATTTGGAAATTCTCGGTTCATGTACTTCTGAAGCCTGGCTTGAAGAATTTTGAGCATTATGTTGTTAGCATGTGAAATGAGTGCAGTTGTGCGATAGTTTGAGCATTCTTTGGCATTGCCCTTCTTTGGGACTGGAATGAAAACTGACCTTTTCCAGTACTATGGCCACTGCTGTGTTTTCCAAATTTGCTGGCATATTGAGTGCAGCATTTTCACAGCATCATCTTTTAGGATTTGAAATAGCTAAGCTGGAATTCCATCACCTCCACTAGCTTTGTTCATAGTAATGGTTTCTAAAGCCCACTTGACTTCACCTTCCAGCTTTTTTTTTTTATAACTGTTTACTAGTGATCCTAAAAAGAAAATAAGACATGAAAAAGAAAAAAATATATACATAAAAGTATTGGAAGAAGAAAAAATTGTCATTATAAATAGTATAACAAGTTTGTTAGATACAAGAATAATATATAAGGCTAACTGAATGTATGTCTTGAACAAATTTTTTAAAATGAAATTATTATGATAAGTTTAAAATAGATATACTAGAATAATTAATCTTACCAACTCTCAGGCAGGCCAATTAATTTCTCCCTGATGGGAATCTGCCTATTAAGCAGACATATGAAATAAAAGAAATTTCATATTTTACTTATGAAAATGTAAGATAGTTGGACTGAAGGCAATAGAAGCTGAGGCATCTTTTGGAAATGCCTACAAAGATGGTGCCCTTACTTCAATATTCAAAGCAACTCTGCTTCAAATCTTTCAGATGTTCTGATTGTTCTTTTGTTTAGTTTTGAGAGCTCCCTGGTATCCTTCCAATATATCCCTTTATCTAGCTTAAGTTGGTCAGGCTATTTCTATTGCAAACAACCAAAGAAAACCAACTGAAGCATAAATTGGAACTTGCCTTAGTCAGCTTGAGCAGCCTAACAAAAATGCACTAGACTGAGTTGCTTAAACAAAAAAAAAAGTTATTTCTTATTTATTTCTGGAGGCTGGAGGTCTAAGATCTAGGTGCCAACAAAGTAGGTTTCATTCTGAGGCCTCTTCTCTTGGATACTGGGCAGCTATCTTTTCTGTGTGCTCTCATAACTTCCTCTTTGCGTTAGGGAAGAGAAGAGTGAAAGTAACCTCTCCTTTTCAAGGCCCCACGCCTCATGACTTCATCTTAACTACTTTGCCAAAGTCTTATCTCCAAAAACCATCACATTATAGTTAGTGCTTTGACGTGTGAATTTTGGAGAACACAGACTTTCAGTCCATAACAGTGCTGTTGTTATATGGGATCTGCAATGGTTTTTTCTTACATATTTCATAGATCATAGGTGTGGGAAATACATTAAGAACTGGCTAAGAATATAATAGAATAAGAATGTAAAGTTCAGATCCTGATTTAGACAGTGACGTGTGATTACAGACCAAGAATGGATTAGAAAATCTATCCCTTCTGCTTTCTAGTAATTCCTTCATTCTTCTTTACAGATGCATTCTGTATATTGTCCATTATTAGGTGTTAAAAATATCAATAAAAGTTAAGTTTTTTACAAATATCATTAAAGTCATATAAAATATTATTTTATAGATTTTCAGAAAGCATTCTGTGCTATGAAAACAGACTGTAAGAGCAGCTTGGATAACTTTTTAGAAACTTTAGTTTTAGCAACTTTTAAAAATGAAACTCACAGACGGTTAATTAACACTGAGTGAAGTTATTGAAATTCCTTAAAATAAAGAATCACAAAAAATACATATTTGCCAAATTTTGCATAGATTTAATTTAAAATAACAAGTCCTCTTTACCAAATTGTGTTTGTTCCCAGTGAACACAATTTCACTTAACTCTGACTTCCCTAATAAATATTCCATGGTGAAGATTTGGAAATATATTATTCCTTAGAAATCATTTTACATGGCCTTACTTTTGTTTCAGATGTAAACATTTTAAGTACTAAATTGTATTAAATTTGGAAACACAATAAATAAAATAAATGTCTTAATATTATTCATGATTACAATTTTCAAGAAGTGGAAGTTACTCAGTGCCAAATTAAAACATACTTATGATAGAACTAGACAATATAATGGCATTAATATCAAGGATGATAATAATTTATATCAGTGTGCCACAAATTAGTAATGATTTCCCAGCTGTAATAAGGAGGAAATGTATCCATTTAAGTGACATGAATTCTGTCCAGGTAGGTAAGTAGCATACTCAGGCTCATGTATAATTTTATCCTATGTCTACACATAGAAGTTACATTGTATGGAGAGAAAGGGAAAGTCCTCATGTCCAGACAACATGCAGTTGAATACAAAACTTTGCAATGACGGAACGAAGAAACCTTTGATGCAAGTTAGGCTCTTGGCACCCCACTCCGGTCCTCTTGCCTGGAAAATCCCATGGACAGAGGAGCCTGGTAGGCTGCAGTCCATGGGGTCGCTAAGAGTCGGACACGACTGAGCGACTTCACTTTCACTTTTCCCTTTCATACACTGGAGAAGGAAATGGCAACCCACTCCAGTATTCTTGCCTGGAGAATTCCAGGAACGGGGGAGCCTGGTGCGCTGCCGTCTATGGGGTCGCACAGAGTCGGACACGACTGAAGCGACTTAGCAGCAGCAGGCTCTTAAGAACAATGTAGAGATAGAGATATATGGATGTAGATAGCTATAGCTACATCTATATAGCTATAGATGTAGATACAGATGGGTGTATATAGATATGTGTGTGTGTGTGTGTATGTAGAGAGAGAGAGAGAGAAAAAGAGATAGTGAGAGATCATCTAATTCTGGTTTATGTTAAATCATAAGATGGAGACCCTAATCCTTTCTTTTGCTTACCTCGCTAGTCTATCCAAATCTAAGAGAGCTTTAGCATGGCCATCATGCAAAGAATTTCTCTCTTCCACACCCCTACCCAACTGAGCCAAGACAGGGGGTGCTTCTAGCGGTCAAATTCTTAGTGACCACCTCTCTGTCTGCACAGTTCTTGGGTTCAAACTCTGTCTGAACAGTTCTCTGTTCCTCAAGAAAACCCACTATGACAGACTAGAGGCAGATTTTTCCCTTCCATGTGAAAAATATTAAGGAACTTATAGAGAAACTATAAATTTAAAACTGTTACATTCTTAATAATGTATCTATTAAAATATTTATGGGTCTTTGTATTGCCTATAAGACTACAAAAATCCCCCTATTTTTTTTTAATAAATTTCTATGTCTTTCTACAAAATGAATCTCCTGGCAAATTTTTATTAGAAAATGGTCTTGGACAGCCTTCAGAATGGGAGAAAATAATAGCAAACGAAGCAACAGACAAACAATTAATCTCAAAAATATACAAGCAACTCCTGCAGCTGAATTCCAGAAAAATAAATGACCCAATCAAAAAATGGGCCAAAGAACTAAACAGACATTTCTCCAAAGAAGACATACAGATGGCTAACAAACACATGAAAAGATGCTCAACATCACTCATTATTAGAGAAATGCAAATCAAAACCACAATGAGGTACCATTACACACCAGTCAGAATGGCTGCTATCCAAAAGTCTACAAGCAATAAATGGTGGAGAGGGTGTGGAGAAAAGGGAACCCTCTTACACTGTTGGTGGGAATGCAAACTAGTACAGCCACTATGGAGAACAGTGTGGAGATTCCTTAAAAAACTGGGAATAGAACTGCCATATGACCCAGCAATCCCACTGCTCTGGGCATACACACCGAGGAAACCAGAATTGAAAGAGACACGTGTACCCCAATGTTCATCGCAGCACTGTTTACAATAGCCAGGACATGGAAGCAACCTAGATGTCCATCGGCAGATGAATGGATAAGGAAGCTGTGGTACATATACACAATGGAATACTACTCAGCCATTAAAAAAAAATACATTTGAATCGGTTCTATTGAGATGGATGAAACTGGAGCCCATTATACAGAGTGAAGTAAGCCAGAAAGAAAAGCACCAATACAGTATACTAATGCATATATATGGAATTTGAAAGATGGTAACGGTAACCCTACATGCGAGACAGAATAAGAGACACAGATGCATAGAACAGTCCTGTGGACTCTGAGGAAGAAGGTGAGGGTGGGACGTTCTGGGACAATAACATTGAAACATGTATATTGTCAAATGTGAAGCGGAACACCATTCCATGTTCTATGCATGGGACGGATGCTCAGGGCTGGAGCGTTGGGATGACCCAGAGGGATGGGATGGGGAGGGAGGTGGGAGGAGGGTTCGGGAGGGGGAGCACATGTGAACCCATGGCTGATTCATGTCAATGTATGGCAAAAACTACCACAATATTGTAAAGTAATTAGCCCCCAACTAAAATAAATAAATTTATTAAAAAAAAGAAAAAGAAAATGGTCTTGGAATTTCACTTTTTCAAGGACATTTGATGAAGTAGATCATAATCAGAGATATTATATTGTGAGGTTAAATATAATAAAATATTTAACATTTTTCAAGTAAAATTATGTTAGCAGGAGAAAATGGTACAAAGTATCTGGTGCCTTAAAGTACAAAGACAAGACAAATTATGCCTGTGCCAAGTAGGATTTTCATGATCTAGAGATTTCTGAAAATGAATTTCAAGATTCTCAAGAGCACTAGACATTTTGCTCTTCATGGGTACCTATTTGGCAGATACTCATTTGCAGTTCCCTGAAGCATTTGCATTTCTTCACACTTAAGGTGCTTGCCAGATATAAATATGAAAACAGATAATTTCTAATTCAAAAGAGTGCCAGTTCCATGCTTGGTATTATATATCCCAATGGCTGATCATTTAGTATTGCCACAGCAATTAAAACCAATTCTTTGAAACTGAATTACACATTTGATGTGCTTTACATTAACCGCAGCACCACCTACCATACTGAAAACGCACGTCCAAAAGAGAGACGATGTCTTTCCCAGGAAAGCCTGCCTCAGAATGATTATTTCTATCTGATTTTACAGAAAAGCTTCCACAATAGGCACATAACAATTCCGCAAAATTAGCTCGTCCTTCTATGACTGATGCATAATAGATACTATTGTAGCTGTTCCAAACACTCTTGTTCCTCTTAGTCACTCTCTATCATACCATGACTAGAAAGACAATGAGCATGTTGCTTCTGAAAAGCTTTCATCTACTGCAGCATCTAGAGGCAGAACTGAAAAGAAAGAAAGGGGGATGGGAGGAGATGTCAGAAAACCAGCCCAGTGGCTGCTCATTCACATGCAGTGCGTAAACCATTACCAAGCCAAAGATTAGAATGAATGTAGTTCAATTAATGCAAGAAAACGGCCAGTGCTTGATGTGTTTCTATCAATCATATTACAGCAATGAATGTAATTTGGAAGTTGAAAAAATAGGAAGGCTTATATTAGGATTAAAAACTCAACTTTTTTTGGTTTTGTTTTGTTCGAATGGCATATGTTTTATGCCAATTAAAAATATAAATATTCTATTTTCCCAATGGTTTGGATCCAGAATATCAGAGTAAATGGAAACGAAGTAAAACATATTAGGAACAAATAAACAGTGTTATTTCTTACCATTAAAAGTTCCAAATTTAAAATTCCTCTTTATTGCCTTGGGCTCTTCACACTGTCTGGTTTATTTTGAAACATGATACCCTGGAAGGTGATTTTATAACGCAAGTTTATTATCTTTCTTACCATCGTAAGGAATAGAAAGTGAGAGATTTCATCTTATTGCTTGTTGCTTAGAATAAAATACTTTTAAGCTTTTACTACTATGTTTCACAGTGCTGAGAGTATATATAGAACAAAATATTGTCCTTGTCTTTACTAGATTAATCCCAGTTATTTTATATTTGAATTTGTAGAGAGAAAAAAGATGAAGTTTACTGACCTTAGGATTAAACATTTATATTAAAATATATTCTTTCAATTTAGAACAAATATTTTATAAGAAGAGAGCATCAGTCTTAAATAAGATTCTTTAAAAATATGGGGCACTTTTTATTCTAGAGATTATGTAATTTTTGTATTTATGAGAATTTAAATGATTATATTATTTTCAAGCGATTACTATACAGAGCTTAGAATTCACGTCAACCTTGAAATAAAATTTCATATACAGTGTAAGAATCCTACAATCATATTCTCCTATTCCCCTTCTCTTAATCCTACATGCTGATTTTGTCATAGTTTTTACACCTATTTACATATGTCAAAATTATACAATGTATTGTTACTTCTTCTGCATTATCCTTTAAAGCAATTACAATTGTGAAAAAAATCTATAAATTACCATTATGTTTACCCTTTCTACTACACTGTTGGTCTAGGTAGTTCTCAATTTCTACCAGACATCATATTTTTCTGTCTAAATAACTTTCTGGAACATTCCTTTAAACACAGGCCTGATGGCAATAAGTTCTCTCAGTTTTTCTTTGCCTGAAAAAAGTGTTTATTTTACGTTTACTTTTTTAAAAGATATTTTTGCTGAGTATCAAAGTCTTATGTTGTGAGATTTCTCTGTCATTACTTTGAAATAGTTTCATTACTTTGAAGAGTGAAGATGTCATCCCATATTCTTAAAGGGTATATAGTTCCTAATTTGAAGAGCAGTGAAATTATCATCTTTGTTCCTCTCTGTGTAATGTATCTTTTGTTTATTTTTTCTGTTTGCTTCCAGATTTTTTTCTTTGTCATTGAGTTTTAGCTGTTTGACTCTAATATGTGTAGGTATGTTTGGGGGAATTTATCCTTTTAGAGGTTCTTTGAGATTCATAGATTTGTGTCTTTTTTTTTTTTCCATAAATTTTAGAAAATTTTCTTGCCATTATCTCTTCATTCTCTCATTCTATCTCATTTTTCCTCTCTTCTTCTAAGACTCAAATTTCATATATGTTAGATCATTCGATATTATCCTGAAGTTTGTGCATGCTCTATTCTGTTTTGGGTTTTTACCCCAGTTTTTATCTCTGAGTTTCTCTTTGGGTAATTCTATGGTGTGTGTTAGTTTCTCAGTCATGTCTGACTCTTTGCAACTGCATGATCTGTAGCCTACCAGGCTACTCTGTCCATGAAATTTCCCAGGCAAGAATACTGGAGTGGATTGCCATTTCCTTCTCCAGGGGATCTTCCTGACCCAGGGATTGAACCTGGGTCTCCTGCATTGTAGGTAGAGCCACCAGAGAAGCCAATTTCTATTGTTGTACCTGCAAATTTATTTTCTCAGTTGTGCTTGGTCTGCTGATGATCCCATTGAAGGAATTCTCCATCTCTATCATTGTATGTTTTATTTTTAGTATTCTCATTTGATTAAAAACTTTCTTTTAGCCTGCTGAATCTTGCATTTGTTCATACATTATCAACATTTTCTGCAAGATTCTTATTAATTATCATTATTTTAAATTCTCATTTCAGATTATTTTAACATCTTGGTCATTTTGAAACTGGATTTTCTGATTACCTCAACTATGGATTAGCTCTTTTTGCTTTTTTGTCTGATAATTTTGTATAGAATGCTGGATATCACATGTAGACTAGCAGAGACTAAAGTAAATAGTATTTATGCCTGAAAATGAGCATGCCTCTTCTTTTGTCATGCTTCTGTTGTGTAAGGTTGTTATTCTAATCAGGATTTTGGCTTGTCTGCTGCTCTCCTAACCTTTCTTTACCCCACCTACCCACCCCTCCCAGCAGACTTCAAAGGCATATAGCAGTTAGTTATCATTACCTCATGCTTAGAATGGGAATGAAGGTTCCAGAAACTCTTTCTCAGTATTCTTGTTCCATCCTCATGGTCAACAATATCGCCATGATTTGCAAATATTTTCTGCCATTTTAGTGGTTGCCTTTTCACTTTCCAGATGGCATCCTTAGAAGCACAATTTTTTTTTAATTTTGATAAAATTAAATTCATTTATTTTTTGTCTTGTTCCTGCTTTTGGAGCAGTCAATATCTGATAATCTATTGTCAAATTTAAGGTCATGATGGTTTACCTCTATGTTTTCTTCCAAGACTTTTATAGCTTTAGTTTTTGTATTTCGATTAATCCATTTTGTGTAAATTATTGTATAGGGTGTGAGGAAGGGGACCAAATCCATTTGCAAATAGATATTCAGTTGTCCTAGCCATTTTTATTGACAACATGATTGTTTCCCAGTTGAATAGTGTTGACACACTTGTTGAAAAGCAGTTCACCATATATGGGTTTATAAATCATAGGTTTGTACCTGAACTCTGAATTTTATTCCATTGATCTAGCTGTCTATCCTTGGGCCAATACCACACTGTGTCACTTACTCAAATTTTGCCATAACTTCTGAAATAGGAAAGTATGCATCTTCTAACTGGTATTCTTTTCCAAAATTATTTTGGCTATAAACCTGGGTGACCAGAAATTCCATATGAATTTTGGAGTTAGCTCGTTAAATTCTATAAGGAAGTTAGCTGCAATTTTTATGATGATTGTGTTGCATCTGTAGATAAGTTTGGGGAGTTTTGCCATATAAAAATATTACAATCCATGAACAAGGAATTTTTCCAATTATTACATTTTTTTATTTTACCATTGCTTTATAGTTTTCAGAGTATAAGATTTATACTTTTTATTAAATTAATTCCTAAGTATTTTACTCTTTCTGATACTATCAGAAAAGGATTTTTAAATTTTCATTTTGAATTGTTCACTGCAATATAAATAAAATTGATGTTTGTATATTGATCATGTATTCTGCAAATGAAGGACAGGGAAGCCTGGCATGCAGCAGTCCATGGGGTCACAAAGAGTCAGACATGACTTAGTGACTGAACAACAACTTGTCTGTTAGTTCTGATTGTTTCTTTTAGTTCATTTGTTTGTCTTATTATTTATTAGCTCTAATTCTTTTTAGTGAATTATTTAGGATTTTCTATAAATAAAGTTATGTCATCTGCAAATAGATATAGTTTACTTTTTCTTCTCCAATCTGGATGGCTTTTATTTCTTTTGCCGCCTAATTGTCCTTACTAAAACCTCCAGTACAATGTTGAATAGAAATAGTGAGGAAGGATATGTTTTTGTTTATCTGCTCTTGGAGGTATCCAGATTTTTAATCAGTAACTATGATGTTAGCTGTGATTTTTCAATACATGGCCTTTGTCAAGTTGAGCATGATCCCTTCTATTCCTAATTTGTTGAGTCCCTTTTTTATCAAAAGTTATTAGATATGTCAGATGCAGTTTCTACATCTAATGAGATGACTATGCGACTTTCATTTTTTATTACATTGATATAATGTACTGTTTTCAAAATGATGAATCTGCCCTGCATTCCTGGGATAAATTCCATTTGGTCATACTGTATACTTTTTTATGTTGGTAGATTTGGTTTGCTAAAAGTTTGTTGAAGGTTTTTGAACCTATGTTCATAACAGATATTGGTCTGTATTTTTCTTTTCTTATAATGATATTGTCTGATTTTGTTGGCAGGGTAATACTGGCCTCATAGAAGGAGTTGGGAAGTGTTCGCTCCTCTCCTAATTTTCAGAATTTGTGAATAAGTGTTTTCAACTTTT
The DNA here is from genome assembly GCA_024291935.2 of Okapia johnstoni. Classification (NCBI taxonomy): domain Eukaryota; kingdom Metazoa; phylum Chordata; class Mammalia; order Artiodactyla; family Giraffidae; genus Okapia; species Okapia johnstoni. The sequence continues at coordinate 13,626,391 of CM044324.1, forward strand.
CTTTAAGTGTTTGGTAGAATCCCAGGGATGGCCAAGCCTGGTGGGCTGCTGTCTATGGGGTCGCACAGAGTCAGACACGACTGAAGCGACTTAGCAGCAGCAGCAGCAGCATTTAGTGGTAAAGTCATCTGAGTCTGGACTTTTTTGTGTGTAGATTTTTAAAGAAACTATTTCCTTAGTCTCTTTATATTATAAGTCCAGTCAGATTGCCTTTTATTTTCTGGAGTCAATGTCAGTAGTTCATATATTTTTAGAAATTTTTTCATTTCATCTCAATTATCTAATTTGCTGGCATTCAAGTAAATATAGTATTCTTTTTAAATCCTTTTTATCTCTGTAGGGCAATAATAATGTCCCCTCTTTGATTTCTGATTTGAGTAACTTGAGTCTTCTTTTTTCCCTTGGTCAACCTAGCTAAAGATTTGTTAATTTTATTGATCTTTTCAAAGAACCAGCTTTTGGTTTTCCTTTATTTTTCTCTATTGTTTGTAGATTCCCTGTTTCATTCATTTCTGCTCTAATCTTTATCATTTCTGCTTGCTTTAGGTTTAGTTTGCTTTTCTTTTTCAGTGTCTAAAGTTTAGGTTATTGATTTGCAATCTTTGTTTTTATGATAGGCATTTACTACTATAAATTTATCTCTAACCACTGCTTTAGTTCCTCCAATAAGTTTGAGTACATTGTCTTAATTTTTACATATATCAAAATACTTTATTTCCTTTTTGAGTTCCTCTCTGACCCATTAGTTATTTAGGAGTGTGTTTTAATTTCCAAATATTTATGAGTTCCCCAATTTTTCCTGCTACTGATTTCTTATTCCATTGTGGCCAAAGAACATACTGTGTAATTTCTATCCCTCTAAAGTTGTTGAGGTTTGTTTTATAGCCTAGTATATGATATACCATGAAGAATGTTCCACATACACTTAAGAAGAGTGTATATTCTGTGTTATGTAGGAGTGCTCTATAAATATCTGTTAGGTCTAGTTGGTCTATAGCGTGGCTCAAATTTTCTATTGATCTTCTGTCTAGTCTTTCTATCCATTATTTAAAATAAGATATTCAAGCTCAGATTATTATTTTTAAATTGTCTATTTCTCCCTTAATTTCTATCACTATTGCTTTATATATGTTAAAGTGTCATTGAGTGCATATATAGTATCTTCCTGATGAACTGACTCTCTTATCAGTGTATTAGTAAAACGTTTCTCTTTATCTTTAGTATCATCTTTTATTTTAAAGTCTGTTTGATATCAGTATAGCCACTCCAGCTTTTTTGCAGTTGTTGTTTGTCTGATACATCTTTCTTATCTCTCTTTCTTTCAATCTATTTGCACTTTTGAATGGTCACTGTGGCAGTTATTTTAAGTTAAATTTTAAAATTCCTACCTTTTAATTGGAGAGTTTAATACATTTTTAATTCATTTGCATTTAATGTAATTACTGGTATGACAGATTTACAGCTTCCATTTTTCTGTTTGTTTTTTATATATTACATGTCTTTTTTCTTCTTCTATTCCTCCTTTGTGATTTTTTTAAACATTAAGTGAATATTTTCTAATGTAGCGTTCTAAGTTCTCTAATGATTTTTTCATTACATTTTTTTAGTTGGTTGTTTTTCTGATAGTTGCTCAGGGCTTACCGTCTATATCTAAATATTATTCCTATACAGCTCTGTTCTCTTTCCCTTTTTTTGAAGTATTATTTTTATATTCATTATGTCTGTTAATATTACAGACCCAAAAATACTTTGCTACAATTATTACTCTATAATGTAGTCCTTTCTTAACCCAAAATACCTTTACTTCCACTCACGTCCTTTATGCTGTTATTGGCACATTTCTCTATAAGTCCAAGAGTAGATTATGTACATATTTTATATAAATGCTTTTTAAATCATTTAAGATAAGGAAATAAAAATATGTACATCTATTTCCTTATTTTTACAACTATATAATTATGTCTTCTGGTATTCCTTTTTTTCCTCATGTATTCAAATTACCATCTGAAATCACCAGCTTTTGGCTTGAAAAAGTACTGTAGGATTTCTTTCTGGAAAAACCTAGAAATAGATTTGCCAGAAATAGATTCTCTCAACTTTTTTTCATGAAGTCTTTATTTGGACTTCATTTCTGAAAGATAGTTTTTCTGGATAAAAGATTCTTGGTTGACAGTTTTTTCTTTCAGTACTTTGAATATGTTATGTCATTGTAATTGGTTTCCCTTGTTTCTACTTTATAGTAGAAACTTTATAGTCTGTTTTTAATCTTCTTTGGTGTCCTTTTTAAGTAATGAGAAGTTTTTCTCTTACTGCTTCCAAGATTTTCTCCTTGTCTTCAACTTTCATCATTTTTATTATTACATGTCTATTTCTGGCTCTCTTTGAGTTTATCTGTCTTGGAGTTCACTGACCTTCCTAAATGTGTATAATGTTTTTCAAGAAATATGGAGGGATGGTTAGATAGCATCACGGACTCGATGGACATGAGTTTAAGCAAGCTCTGGGAGTTGGTGATGAACAGGGAAGCCTGGTGTGCTGCAGTCCACGGGGTGGCAATGAGTTGGACACAACTGAGTGACTGATCTGAACTGAACTCTGCATATAAGTTAAATAAGCAAGGTGACAATATGTAGCCTTGAGGTACTCCTTTCCCAATTTAGAACTAAGTAGATACTGATATAATTAAGTAATTAGGAATGCAAGAGAAAGAACCTGATCTGGGAAGGACAACAATGAGTTTAGATTTAAACACATGAAATTTGAATAACCTACATATCCCAGTAAAGAGTTTAATAAACAGTAGGTAATATGGGTTTCTAGCTCCGGGACAATGTGAAAATGAATAGAGAAAATTTACATGCTATTTTTTTAATGAGTTATTTAGAGTTCATTTTTTAAATGCAGATAATACTAGTTACCTCATAAAGTCTTTAGTAGGCAATTAAATGAGATATATAGTGCCTCAATAAATGACAGTTCTGTTGCTATTCATTTTATAAGTTATTTGGATTAACAGAAACTAATTAAATCATCCACTGAAGTACATAATATATTTGAAGTTAAGGGAAAATCTAGAATTTAAAATTTGTTTAATTTTGCACTTTAAAAGTGCCTTCCCATGTAGCATCAAACTTGTAAAGTCATTCTTTGAAGCAGGTATTATCATCTCAATTTTATAAGGCTTATGATTTAACCTATCTAAGATCAGCCACAAAGTATAGTTATGAAACTGATCTTGCATGCCTGGCTTCTGACTCTTGGCTTACATCTCTGCCATATCAGATCAGTCACTCAGTGGCTCAACATTCATCCTATTATTCTGGAACTTGCCCTGGACCTCAATAAAATAGCTCTATGAAATACTGTTGTTGGAAGGCAGCTCTGATAAACAAGCTTTTTGATCTTGAAAGCACATCAGTAGTTTATCACCACTATTAAAAAAAGAAAATCTAAAAGGGAGACAAAGGTTCATAATCTATAACTGAATTAAGCTGTCAAGTGCAAAGTTCAATTAAATATTTTGGAGATATAGGTGATGTTGATTTTTTTCAGGGTCAGTGTTGAAATTCTGATACTATTTGGAATTAAACCAATCACAACTTTAAGTTACTGTTATCTCTAAAAATTCAGCCACACAAATTCAGTGCTGTCTTGAATAACAGTTACTCTTACAGAAAAACACATATCTCATTAACTATATGCCATATGATAAAGTTTAAAATGAAGCAAAAAAATGCAATGACATTTTGTTTTTACCCTTTTATGCATTCAACTAAAATTTTTTTTCTTGTGTTTAAAAGATAGGTATCCCTGTTATATGAAGAAAGTTAAGCATAGGAACAATATTTTGTTACCAAGTGTATGATACAGCATTTTTTGAAAACCTACTCTTCAAGTGGCATGATTCACTACTATGTAAACAGTTTCATCGTCTCTAGAATGGAGTTTATTTTGTACATGAATTAATAGTGGCATCTGGCAGTTTTCTGTCTTTCAGGAACCTCAAAGCATTTCCAAAGTGCTACGTCTACTATTATAAGAACAATTTCTCCCCAAACTAGTTTCTTTTTTCAGTCTCATCTTCCATAAGATAATATACCATGACACAGGATGATGGGAACTTAATTCTGTTCAGGCACATAACAGTTACAGTCCATGGATAATAACAGCAATAGATCTGAGAGTCATCTAAAAGGTATAATTATGCATTAAATGATCCAGTTTATGCTGGATATCTGCAGCATATCATTGTAATGAATCAAGAATGGGTAAATGTAAAAAATATTAAGTATGAGGATAAGCATGCTCTGTTTCTTTCTTTTTCTTTTTTTCCCACCTTCTACTAAAAGAGAAAACAAACATCCTGGAAATATCAGTAAATTAAGAGAGGATTTATATAGAAGAGAAGCTTGAGTTTTCAGAGTTGTTATAAAAATAACCTTTAAGATAACTGATTCCAGCTAAAACTTTTATTGATAGGTCCAAAATGGAAAGAGTAAAGAGGGAAAAAATTATGATGAATAGAAGAAACAGAGAAAGAAAATGGAGGCAAAGAGCATTTGGGGGAAATTTCAGGGTAGCTGTCATCCTTTGAGGAGAAGTTAAATGGTCAAATATCATTCTAACATTGTGTCTACGGAGTCCTAGGAAAAACTATTAGGTATGCAAAAAGATCTGGGGAAAACACTCCAATATAAGTCCCAAGATTATGTGCATTTTATAAGCATATGTGCCCTCCCCAAAAGCATAACTGTAATGGTAGAATTTCAGATGCTCTAGCATCTTCACAGAAAAGGAATATAAATCAATCAAGAACTACGGGGCACCTACCATACTCCCACACAGTTCCTGGTAACTGGGAATACAGAGATGAGTAATTCCTGGTCCCTGAATCCAGGCAGTATGCACACCAACCAACCAACAATCAAAAACTATAGTAAACTACTAATAATATGAACAAATTATCATCAGGACACAGAGAAATAAGTGCTTACCTCTTTAGCATAGACGAAGCAGAAATGCAGAATAATAAACAGCCTCTCAGAGAAAGTGGCACTTAATGCTGACATTTGACAGATGAGTAGTTGTCTCCAGGTAGTCCTGGGGAAGAGGTTCTCTGTAAATTCTAGATACTCCTTGAAGTGCTTCATGTCACATCAAACACTTTTAAAACATGCCCATGTCCATGTATGCTGTCGTGTCTCTTCGCAACCCCATGGACTGTAGTCTGCCAGGCTCCTCTGCCCATGGGATTCTCTCAGACACTAAAGTGTACTTTATACATAATCATGTTAGTTGGACTGTATTTGAAGATGCTATAAGGCCACATTTTGTAGACAATGAATGAAATGTTTAATTCAATTTTGTGATTATTCTTTCATATATTTAGTATAATTTATTTTTCCCATTGACATTTTCTTAGACTCTTGGAAAACTTGTAGTCTCCAAGCACTGTTTCTGTGGTGCTTAATGGAAAATGATGACTAGAGAGAAGGCAGAGAAGTTACAAGATTCAATTCAGTTTGAACAGAGACTTTGAAAAGATGTATTTTAATTAGGAAAGCCTCTCCAACAGTAAGATCATTGATTAACCTTTTATACACGAATTCATTTCCATACTTGGAGAAGCCATTCTCTCTGCCTTGCAGTCAGATGTCATCAGCAAAGTGCATCAGTAAAGGTTCACTCTGAGAATTCATTTCCATGCTGACTCTGTGATCCTGGAGGAGTCCCTTAGCCTCCTCAGCCCCTTCCTCCCCCCTCCCCATTCATTTCATAAAGATATACTATAGTACTATAAATGTGATGTATTTGAAGTTTCATATAGAAGCTTTCTGCAGACGTGAGGCATTGTAGCAGCCACAATAAACAACCCAGTGCTTTCTAGCTAGCACTTTTCTTCTACTTCAGAAATGACAAAAATTCTTAAAATATTTTCTTCACTAGAAAAAAAATGCTCTAGAGCATCAGTCAGCTGCTTGAACGCTCCTCCCCCTACCCCCCAGCAAGGTCTCCTTTTATTCATCAGATGGGTTTTTGAAATGCGATGCCAGGAAAAGAAGCCTGCCCTGTGAAGAGAAGGGCAAGATGCTTGTGGAGCCTCCCCACCCGCTGGGCACCCTCATCTCCCTAGGGCCACAACTGCTGGCCCAGAAGGGGCCAAGTGGACCTCAGAATGAGATCTGGGTACCTGCTTCGTCGGAAACCCAGGTCCTCTTGTTCTGTCTTCCTTGTGTATAACGGTGCACAAATACATTTGAAATTATCTTCACAAAGTGTCAGAATAGGTGCTGCTCGGCATCTTTTGGCCTAACAGGCGTTCTGGCCGCGAATGAAGGGTTGAGCAGTTTTGGTCCTTCCAAAGGCCCAGGCATCGCCAGCTGCCTCAGGCCCTGCCAGCCTAGCCTTAACACAGCATCAACATCATGACCTTCTTCAGGAGCCCACCCGCTAGCATGCGAAGCTGAGTGCCTTGAAGCCACAGACATCCGGGCTCTTCGGGGTACTTTCTGCACTCAGAGCGCAGCTGGCCGCAGACGCGGAAGCAGACCGGCATCAGAGGAGGTAGGTGGTGAAGCGGCCTAGGGCGCGGCGTGAGCCCCAGGCTTGGAGGCGGATGTAGAACCGGAAGTAGCCCTGCGCCACGGCGTCGGCCCTGCCAGCTTAGATGGAGACGACCAGCAGGGACGTGAAGGCCTGCAAGCGCGCCTGGACTCTGCAGAGCATCTGCTCCTCTGTATGAGGCCCTCTGAAGAGCTGAGCTACTTCTCTGCCACAAAGTCCACATGACACAGCTCACAGTAGCTGGCAGTGGATGGGGTAAACCAACTTTCCGGACAGCTCTCCTGTACGGAGCCTAGTGGGCCTGTGCAGCCTGTGGAGAGACTGCAAGCCCTCCCAATTCGCTCCCTCGTGTCAGATCCACTGAAGGGCCGATTGCTTGGCACGTTAAAGGCCTGGATGCCAGCTGAGAAGAGCAAGCCACCCCTAGAAGTCAACAGCGGCACGTCCTGGGGTGGCCCGAGGCCCTTGGCCTCTGGGATCTTGGAAAACAGGGCTGCCGGAGCAGTTGCTCTTCCTCGTGGACACAGGGAGCCTCGTGTTTTCAAGGCTTGATGCCCATGGTCCCAGGAGCCTGACCCGCGGCCTGGCCAGTTGCCCACGCAGGGCACTCTTCTCATCCAGGTTCCCTCTGGCTGTGACTAGTCCCCAGCAATGCTGTGACTCTTCATCCTGCATCCTGACCTGGGTAAGCCTGCATCACAATGCAGTATTGCAATGCTTGAGCTAATGCAGCAGCTTTCATAGTTGAAGCTGTTAGGAGTTGGGTTGGTGCTCTTCATGTTTCACGTGGGGAAAGATGGCTGATGTTGTTACCCTGGCAGATTGGTAAATACATAAAAACATAAGCTAAAAAAATTTTTAATGCATATACTAAATATTTTATGGAAAACTTCCACAATTGAAGTATGATGTCTTAATTTACACAGATTTAATCAGCAACTTGTGCTAGGTGTTACAGCTCTTATAGCTCTGCTTTAGTAATCCTACAGAGATTGGAGAACTTTTTTCTTTTTAATTTCGTTATGTTGTTATTGTTGTCGTTATTAGGTGTGATCAATTATACAGTTATGTGCTTCAAAGACCAAAAAGCATTTAAAAGATATGTAGTCCTCTCCTGTCTCTGTCCCCTAGCTGTCAAGTCTTTACCCCTGTCCCATCTTTCCAAGCCGTCCCCTAATTCTGCCACACACATATGCTCAGCCACCCACCCGAGTAGACACCATTATTAATGTGGCATTAAACACTTTGGTTAAATAATTAGAATTTGCACCTTTAGTCACTTGTAGGAGAAAGCTGGTGCACGTTTTTGTCAACAGAGAAAAAAATAATTGCAGAAGAAAAGTCCCTGAGAAGTGAGGGAGGAAACGGATGTAGGGAACAAGGGGAAGGACCATGGTTTCATTAGAATCTATTACCTTAACAAATACTCCCCTGAGACAGAACTCGGGAGAATTTGGAGGACTATTTCGGTTAGCCTTGTGTGTGCCCATGGCCATAGTTTTTGTTTTTACAAGGAAGATCCAAAACCACTCTGAAAATTGATGGGACTGGGTTTATACCTTGTGAAATTTATGATACAAAATTTTCTCACAGGGTGTAATGTCAGAATTCTCTCACTACCTTTTTGTTTTGTATAGGAGGGAGAAGGAGTGCATAGATATTTACGAGGCTTTTATTCCTTTCTTTCCAATCAGTGGCTATTTGGAAATAGTATGATAAGTTTGGTCACCTCTGTAAATTAGGAAAAATTAACATTATTATCTTGCATTGACATAGTATGAAAATATATTGGTTTAGTGAGATTAACTGTTACATATCAAGACAGATTCAGTATTAATGTATCAAGGTAAAAAATATTTTTAGGTTTCTTTGGGATAAAGTACATATAAATTGCAGCATTTTTTAGTTATAAGAAAGACCTATTTAAACTTTTATTGATGGAGTTATTCTTGGTTTCAAAACCAGTGGTTTTGTTGTTGTTGAAGTATAGTTGATTTACAGTGTTGTGTTTCTGATATACAGCAAAGTGATTCATATATATGTATATAAATTCTCTTTCATACTCTTCTCCATTATGGTTTATTATGAGATATTAAATATAGCTCCCTGTGGTTTATAGTAGGACCTTGTTGTTTATTTTATAGTAGTTTGTATTTGCTAACCTCAAACTCCTAATTTACCCCTTCCCCACCCCCTTTCCCCTTTAGTAAGTTTGTTTTCTGCCTGAGTCTGTTTATCTTTAGAGAATAAGTTCATCTGTGTCATTTTAGATTCCCCATGTAAGTGGTATCATACGTCTTTCTCTGACTAACTTAGGATGGTAATCTCTAGGTCCAGCCATGTTGCTGCAAATGGCACAATTTCATTCATTTTTATGGCTGAGTACTATTCCAGTGTATACATATACCACATCTTTTTATCCATTCATCTGTTGATGGACATTTAGGTTGTTTCCATGGCTTGGCTGTTGTGACTAAGGCTGCTGTGAACTTGTGGTGCATGTGTCTTTTCAAGTTATTTTTTTTCATCTTTTCTTGATATATGCCCGGGATTTGGACTGCAGGTTCATATGGTAGCTCTAATTTTAGTTTTTTAAGGAAGCTCCATACTGTTTTCTGTAGTGGGTGCACCAAGTTACATTCCTGCCAAAGAGAGGGTTCCCCTTTCTCCACACCCTCTCCAGCATTTCAAATAAATGTTTCTTTATTTATTACTCTTTATTGAGATATATAATGACATGAACCAGATGGCTACAGAGAAAGAATTAACTTCCATCAAATTCTGGCACATGTGATTGAGAAACTATCCCTTGAAATTTGAGAAGGCAGCAACTTTATGAAATATCACATTAAAGTTTGCATCATAAAAATGGAAATAGATTCAAAGATAAACTTTCTTAAACAGCCATTATGTCCCACAAGTGAAAAACATGTATGCGTTAGAACATAAATATCCAAGATCCACTACATTAATATATAAGGTCACATCACTCCTGCAGCCCTCCCCTGGAGGAAATGCAAGAGGTCACATTCAGAGCACCAGATTTTGTTATGTACACCTTATTTTATTTTACTGATTGAAGTATAGTCAATTTACACTGTTAATTACTGCTGTACAGCAAACTGCGTTATGCATATCTATACATTCTTTTTGATATTCTTTTTCATTATGGTTTATCATAGGATACTGAATCTAGTTCCCTATGCTATAACAAGTAGGACCTTGTTGTTTATTTATTCTGTATATACCAGTTTGCTCTGCTAATCCTGCACTATGAATCCATCCCTCTTCCACCCCTCTCCCTTGGCAGCCACCAGTTATTCTCTGTGTCCTTGATGCTTTTTCTGTTTCATAGATAAGTTCATCTGTGTCCTGTTTTTAAATTCCACATATAAAAGATATCATGGCCTTTGTCTTTCTCTTTCTGACTTACTTCACTTAGTATGATAATCTCTAGTTGCATCCGTGTTGCTTCAAATGGCATTTCATTTTTTTATAGCTGAGTAGTATTCCATTGTATATATGTACCACATCTTCCTTATCCATGCCTCTGTTGATGGACATTTAGGTTCCTTCCATGTCTTGCCTATTGTAAATAGTGCTGTTATGAACATAAAGGCGCATGGATCTTTTTGAACTGCAGTTTTCTCTGGATATGTGCCCAGGAATGGAACTGCTGCATCATATGGTGATCCTACTTTTAGTTTTCTGAGGAACCGCCATAGTGTTTTTCATAGGGGCTGCATCAACTTACATTCCCACCAGCAGTGTAGGAGGTTTCCCTTTGCTCCACATCCTCTCCAGCATTTCAAATCAATGTTTCCTATTCCAGCCAGAAAGCATTTATTGTTTGTATCTGCCCTAGCACCTATCACAGAGCCTGGCACATACTCGGTGCCAAATGAACATTTGTTGATTGGCAGACTAATGATACTTTACAAAATTATTAGTTATTTTTCATTTGATATTTAGTATTGTCCAATACCTTAAGATGGTTTATTAAAATAAAGCTAGCTAAGCACCATTTCATATTTGGTGCCTCATGTATGAAAATAATCCAAAATGGAAAATGTTACTAAAGCTGATTTTTCAGTTTTGTATTCTCTTAAATACACAATGCAATTAGAAAATTACAAAAACAAGCAATTAATAGCACTGCCAGAATGATTCTGTCCCATAAAACACTGCATGTTTCTTAGTTTGAGGTTTTTCACACAAAAGTGGAGAATGGCTGAATCATACACTGAATCAAACTTACTTTGTACTAACTCTCATTACAATTTCCTTTTCATGTTATCACATGCAGTCTTTATCACCTAAAACCACACTGCCATGTTACTGGTTTGAATTCCTTGTGCTGCTTTTATGGCCATCCATTGCCTGCTCTGTCTTCATGCAGCTGAGGCCTTCCCTCCTCCAGGAATCCTTCCCTGCAGCACTCAGCTTGCAGTGAACCCTTTCCTCTGAACTCGTCTAGAAGCACTAACATTTATCACACACTTAACATTCTTTTGACATTATCAGCTGAAGTTCCTGTGGATACATTTGAGTATTCTGGTTAGGTTGATTTTAAGGGTAGATACAACCACAGAGGTATGTCAGGTCAGTTCCTTTGCTCATCCCACCAGGAGGGATTAAGGGCCCAAATTCACTTTATTGCATACCTAGACAGTACAGGTCTTGTGTATCTTTGTGTCCACATGAATGCTATGCATGGTGCCTCATGTATAATACATTTTGAGCTTGTTAGTTTGTTATAAACTTAATATAGGACATCCATCCCACTACAGATTTAAGAATATTTGCCCAGTGATTTGATAGAGAGATGTTTATGTGAATGTACTTTCGTATGATGAACAGATACTTGCTTTTTTCAAGGCTATTTGACAAGAGTCTGTTCATACATTTGACAATCTCATTACAACCAATTCCTTTGGCTAAACAAGTTCTGTGTTACTACAAACAGAAAAGAGGGGAGGAAACTTTAAAAATGTACAATTTTTTTAAGAAAGATGTATTATTTTTACCCCATGCCTATCCTTTCAACCTCAACTCAGGAAAAAAGCTGGGTATACACATACACACATGTGCTGTGTGTGCTCTATCATGTCCAGCTCTTTGCGACTCCATATACTGTCGCCCACCATGCTCCTTTGTCCATGGAGTTTTCCATACACATTACTGGAGTGGATTGCCATTTCCTTCTCCAGGAGATCTTTCCAACACAGTGATCGAACCCACATCTCCTGCATTTGCAGGCAGATTCTTAACTGCTGAGCCACCAGGGAAGCCTCATTAACTCATTAGCCCCTATATTAGTCAGGGTTCTCCAGGTATATATTTCCTATTGGTTCGTTTCATAGTATATATATTATTAGGAATTTGATCATGCAATTATGGAGTCTAAGAAGTCCCATGATTTGCTTTCTGCAACCTAGAAACTCAGGTAAAGTGGTGGTGTAATATAGTTTGAGTATGAAGGCCTGAGAAATAGGGGAACTGATGATATAAATCCCATTGCAAGAGAAGATGAAAGGCGATGTTCCAGCTAAAATAGTGAGGCAAGAGGAAAGATGAATTCCCCTTTCCACTGCCTTTTTTTCTACTCAGGCCCTCTGTGGTTGAATGATGGCCACCCACATTGGGGAGGACCATCTACTTCACTGAGTCTACCAATCCAAATGCTAATCTCATCCAGAAACACCCTCACAGCATACCCAGAGAGAATGTTTAATCTTGGCCCCTCGAGACAGGTGAAACTAACACACAAAATTAACCATCGAAGTCCTTATAGATCTCAGAGGTAGATACATTATCCCTTTTCACAGTTAATGGTTTTATGGTCCAGAGTGGTTGAACAACTTGCTCAGAGTCATAGCTTATAAATGGTGGAGGCAGGATTTATACTCAACCTGGCTCTAGAACTTGTCTTCTAAACTGTAAGGCTTTAGCTACCTCTCAAGAGATGTTCCATTGTAATACTGACAACAACAAATGACAGTATAGATACTCATTGATAAGGCTTGTGCTCTGAATTGTTTTTAAGTGAGTCGAATGATTGTACTGAGCTAAATCCTTTCACTGTTTCCTGGTTCCTCTGGAGCAGCACGCTCATGGAGGTAGCTGACCCTGGAGCTGGAGGAGTCTTCTGTAGCTCTGGAGCATTTGGGTTTTGTGGTTATTTTTGTTGTTAAATCTCAGGCAGTTATTTATTAATAGCCTCTGTAGATGTTGAATGTTTATAGAGTGCTATTGCAATCTGAGTTGACTTCAAAGTATAATTGAAGGTACAGATGATTTCCTTCTTTGTCAACCTTGTCATAATGAAGAGAAACTTTACCTGCAAATAAAATAACTGAAATTTAATTATTATTTATTATAGGAAAGGAGAACATAGCACCAACTTTTTTCCTTTTCCCCTTTGAAATTCACCTCCTTCCGTTACTAGGGAGTCAAAAGATTATTAGAAAACTCTTTTTTATGTGCAATATTCCCTGGCTAACATTTTATAAATTAGAAATATTTTGAATTTTTATTATGGCTTAGTAGGTTTTTAAATTAATTTTTATTGGATTATAGTTACTTTAAATGTTAGTTTCTGCTGTACAGCCAAATGAATCAGCTATATGTATACACATCCCCACTTTCTTGACTTTCCTTTCATTTAGGTCACCACAGAGCACTGAGTTTCCTGTGCTATACATCTCATTAGTTATCTGTTTTATACATAGTATCAATAGTGTATATATGGCAATCCCAATCTCCCAGTTTACCCCACCCCCATTGTTCCCCTTAGTGTCCATATGTTTGGCCTCTCCGTCTATTTCCGCTTCATAAATAAGGTCATCTACACCATTTTTCTAGATTCCACATATATGTGTTAATATACGATGTTTGTTTTATTTCTAACTGACTTCACTCTGTGTGACAATCTCTGAGTACATCCTTGTCTCTATAGATGACTAAATTTCTTCCTTTTTATGGCTGAGTGATACTCTGTTATATATGTGTACCACATCTTCTTTACCCATTCCTCTATTGATGGACATTTAGGTTGCTTCTATGCCCTGTCTATTGTGTAGTGCTGCAGTGTATATTGGGGTACAGGTGTGTTCCAAGGAGATCCAACCAGTCCATCCTAAAGGAGATCAGTCCTGGGTGTTCATTGGAAGGACTGATGTTGAAGCTGAAACTCCAATACTTTGGCCACCTCATGCGAAGAGCTGACTCATTGGAAAAGACCTTGATGCTGGGAAGGATTGGGGGCAGGAGGAGAAGGGGACGACAGAGGATGGGATTGCTGGATGGCATCACCGACTCAATGGACATGGGTTTCGGTAAACTCCGGGAGTTGGTGATGGACAGGGAGGCCTGTTGTGCTGCGGTTCATGGGGTTGCAAAGAGTCAGACACGACTGAGCGACTGAACTAAACTGAACTGAACAGGGAATATGCCCAGGAGTGGGATTGCTGGCTCATATGGTGATTCTATTTTTAGTTTTTTAAGGAATTTACATACCGTTGTCCAAAGTGAATGCACCAAATTACAGTCTCACCATCAGTGCAGGTGGGTTCCCCTTTCTCCACACCCTCTCCAGTATTTATTGTTTGTAGATTTTTTGATGATGGCCGTTCTGCCCTGTGAGGTGTTCTAATTTCATTCTTGTACATGTAGCTGACTAGTTTTCCTAGGACCACTTATTGAAGACTGTCTTCTTTCTGTTGTATATTCTTGCCTCCTTTGTCGTAGATGCATGTGTTTAACTTGGAGCTTTCTAACCCCCCTTTCATTGATCTATATTTCTGTGTTTGTGCCAGTACCATGCTCTCCTCTTTACTGTAGCTGTGTAGTATAATCTGAAATTAGGGAGTCTGATTTCCCCAGCTGTTTTTCATTCTCAGCATTGCTTTGGCTATTTGGGGTCTTTTGTGTTCCCATGCAAATTGTAAAAATTTTTGTTCTAGTTCTGTAAAAAATGCTGTTGGTAATTTAATAGGAATTGCATTGAACCTGTAGATTGCTTTGGGTAGTGTAGTCATTTTCACAATATTGATTCTCCCAGTCCAAGAACATGGTGTATCTCTCCATCTGTTTGTGTCATCTTTGATTTCTTTCACCAGTATCTTACAGTTTTCCGCATATCGGTCTTTTGTCTCCTTAGGTTGGTTTACTCCTATTTTTGTCCCTTGCGGTGATAAATGGGATTGTTTCATTAATTTCTCTTTCAGTCTTTTGTTGTTAATGTATAGGAATGCAAGAGATTTCTGTGTATTAATTTTGTATCCTGTGAGTTTAAATTAATCGATTAGCTCTAGTAGTTTTCTGGTGCCATCTTTTAGGTTTTTCTATATGTAGTGTCATGTTATCTGCAAACAGTGACAGTTTTACTTCTTTTCCAGTTTGGATTCCTTTTATTTCTTTTTTCCCTCTGATTATTGTGGCTAGGGCTTCCAAACCTATGTTGAATAATAGTGGCGAGAGTGGACACCCTTCTCTTATTCCTAATCTTAGAGGAAATGCTTTCAGTTTTTCACTATTGAGAATAATGTTTCCTGTGGGTTTGTCATATATGGCCTTTATTAAGTTGAGGTAGGGTCCCTATATGCCCACTTTCTGAAGAGTTTTTTTAATCATAAATGGGTGTTGAATTTTTTCAAAAGTTTTTTCTGTATCTATTGAGATGATCATATGGTTTTTATTCTTCAATTTGTTAATATGGTGTATTACATTGATTCATTTGTTTATATTGAAGAATCTTTGCATCCTTGGGATAAATCCCAGTTGATCATAGTGTATGGTCCTTTTAATGTGTTGGATTCTTTTTGCTAGTATTTTGTTGAGGATTGGCTTAGTAGTTCTGGAGGAAGTATTTATGTTTTCTGTTTAGTTTTCTGAGAGCATTTAGAAGAAGGAAATCCTTTAACTCTCCATTCTTTATGTTGTAACAGTTCATAAGCACTACAGTTTATTCTTTAGGTCTTCTTGTTAGTGTGAAGTTGGAAGCCTTATTATTTTAGGGACATTTTAAATGTTGCTGAGTTTTCTCTCCTGATACCTTCTAAAACTTTCAGAGTTAAACTTTAACATTGTATTCCTGAAATTCAGTGAAAGTCACTTAGGATTTGGTCATCCCCACTAGAAACCTATTTAGTGACGTGTTTTCACTCTCATTACCTAATTTATTTGTAATTGTCAGGGAAAAAAATAATCTGAATAACAAAATTTCCAGGGAATTTCATGGCCATCCAATGGTCAGGACACCACGCTTCAACTGCAGGGATGCAAAGGTTCCGTCCCTGTTCGGGGAACTAAGATCCTGCAAGCCATGTCGTGCAGCCCCCAAAAATTTCTAGGAATTACTAATTTAAATATTTAAAAAGTATAGGAGTATGTATAGTTTACACAGGTTAACCACTTTTGGTTTCTTGGTTTCAGTAGAGATACATAGTGTGGAGTACTGAAATAATATAACAGTTATGATCTCATTTATAAGGCTTCTCCCTCTCATCTTAAATTCAACAAAACTTACTCAACATTTACTGAAAACCTTTAATATTTAACCCCATTCTCATTTGCTAAGACTGTAAAAGTAAAACCAACTATGTAAACAGCACTGAGATCAAGATACAGAACATCAGCAGCCCTCCAGAAACCTCCCTCATAGTTTCTCATGATTCTCCCAGTCATTACTTCTCCCTTCTCAAAGGTAAGTAACTATTCTTCATATCTCACACATGTGAGTTGTTATATTTTTTTAAAATGAATAATAACTATGTGTTCTTTTGTGTCTTGCTTTTTGTTCAAAATTGTATTTGTGAATTTCATTTTTTTTTTTTTGCATTTTGCTATTGTTAAGTATTAGCTATATGAATATTCCAATAATCTATCCATTCTACTGTTGATGGACATTTTGGTCTATTTCTAGTTTGAATAGTTTGGGTTTATATGAATTATGCTGCTATGAACATTCTTGGATATGCCTCTTGGTAAACAAACATATATGCTTTTTCTAGGTAAGTACCTAAGAATAGAAACATGCATGAGGATATATGAATGCGTAGTTTTAATACAAGCTGTCAGTTAGTTTTCCAAAGTTTCTGCATAAATTATCCCACCTGCAGGACAGATTCTGTTGCCCCACATCTTTTCCAACATTTGAAATTGTCATTTTTAAATAGCAGTCATTATTGTGTACCATGTGAGGTTTTAATTTGCATTTTCCTCATTTTTAATGAGGCCAAGATCTTTCCTTATAATTTTTGGTAGTTTAATGCAATTCTTAATCATGTTGTTGCTGATTTTTCTATTGGATTGTCAGACTTAACAATTTGTAAAAATTGTTTGAATAGTCATTACAAACTCACTGTTGGTTATACATGTTACAAATACTTTCTCTACTCTCAGTAATCTTTTGATGAACAAAAATTCCTAATTTTAATGCAGTTCTTTCTCTTTTTATGACTAGTGACTTTTGCATCTAATTTAAGAAATATATCTGTACTCTGATGTCTTGAAGATTTTCTCCTATGTTACCTTCTAGACCTTGATTGTTTTAACGTTCACATTTAGCTCTCAAACCCACCATTTTATTTTTTTGTGATTTGGGTTAAGAGTTGGACTAGGTAAGGGGTAAGTTTCATCTGTATTTTTCATTTGGTCTGCAAATTTATGACAAAACCTTTTCCCCACAGCTCTGGAGTGTTACTTCCATCATCAGTTACTAAATTATGGATTTATGTAACAACACTGATAAACACTGAAAAAATACAATTACGAAACAAGTTGCAAAATAAGAAAGACTGAATTCATTTAAACACAGATTAAAACTTGCTATGAAAATGTTACCAATAGTAACATTTGTGGGGGGCGGTGCACAGCTTTGATGAATCTGTGAAGAAGGTTAAGGTAGTAATGACATTTGGGAAAGGGTTTAACCCTTAGCCAGGAGCAGAAAGGGTGGTATAATAAGAGGCTCAAAGGGGACTTGGAAGGCACTTGCAAGTGTTCATTTTGTTATGATTGTTTTCATACATTGCAAATATTCAATATTTATGTATCTAGTTTTTAATAAAAATTTAAGTGGTGATTGGCAAGTTAACCCAGGGCAACCAGTTTTAGTTTCATCTTATTCCTCTAAGTCCCTCTTCACACCTCTTCATTGTGTACCCTTTACGATTCTTAGTTTCTTGTAGCTTAGCTGCATATTTAGGAAGGTGTTTGTTATACTTTGCCCGGTGGTTCTAAGTTTTCTGTTGGAAGGCTTTCCAGGATATGTATTTTTCCACATCACAGGAATCGGAAACTAAAGCCCTCCCATACACTCCTACTTCTCTCCAATCCAGGCTCCAGTTCTTCCCCATCCTGTTGAAACTGTTTTTGTCCAAGACAAAATGTTTTCCACAGTTCCCAATTGTGCAGACTCTTTCTCTACTAAGTTCATTAAATTCAGTTCTCTACTGAATGCATTCAGAACAATTGAAAACTCCCTATATCTTGGTATCATTTCCTTTCTTTGCTGCTATGAAACCAAAACCTTTGAATTTTCTTACTACCTCACTGGACTTGTTTTTTCTTTTCTGTCTATACAAACTTTATCAGTCCCATGGGTTTAACTCACCAGTAGCTCCCAAATGGATATCTCCCAGGGCTGGTCTCTTATTTTAGGACAAGATTTCTATATTCTGTTGTTTATTAGACATCTTATTTGGCTATCTAAGGCACCTCACATTAATGTTTTAGAAATAGTTCTTGGTTTTCCACAACTCTCCTCAAACAAGTTGGTATCAGTGGATACTGAATTCAGCTGCAAATGAAACTAGTAATAAAAGTGACTTTTATTTCTCTTATGTGAAAGAGGTCTGAAGGTCTTCATTCAAAGCTGCTATGAAGGCTCCTTGTTCATCAGGTATGTTTTTGTTTCTGATTCACTATCTTGGCAGGTGCTTCTGTGCTTCAAATCATTTCATTATCGATGGTGGTCTTGGCATACCACCCATCATGTTCAGGTTTCAGAAGGAAGACAGGAAAAGATAAAAATGTGAAAAGGGAACATCACTTAGCTTGAAACAACCTCTCCAGAAATCTCCCATGTTATTTCCAATTACGTTTTGTTAGCCAGAACCCAGCCAGTGGGCACACACCTAGAATTAAGGAAAGGAAAGCAAAAATGTATTTCAGCTGGACCCATTTCCATCTTTAATATAAACCCCGTTGTTACCGAAGAAGGAGAGAATTGGAACTCTGTGGCGGGTAGAGGTCTCTTTCACACTTTGTCCTTCCATTCTTGCCATCAAAGTAAAAGAACTATTCTCTAGTGATTCAAATTAAAAATTCTAGAGTCCTTAATTCTTCCCTACATCTAATCTGTCAGCCAGCCCTCTTAGTTTTGTTTCCAAAGTACATTTTGAACCTATTACTTTCTTTTCTTCTCCTCTGCTATCCCTTTAGTAAAAGCCATTGTCATCTCCTGGTAGCTGTATTATTGCAGTGAGCTCATATCAAGTCTCTCTCCTTCCAGTTTTCATCACCCATCCTCTTTACAGCAGCCAGTGTGGTTTGCTTTGGTTTTACCTTTGTATATATTTGTTTTTTTCTTAGGTGGGAAGCACATGCGACTTCTTTATTTAAGAGTTTTCAGTGGCTTCCTATTGTACATAGAGTTTAAAAACTCAGCTTCTTAACAGTGGCCTGCTCGAGTATCTGCGTGTACCATTTCACTCTTTGCTCACCTTTTCCAGGCACAGAATCTTCATGCACATCAAGTTCTTGCCACTTTAGGGCTTTGGTGTTCTTAATTTTATTTGTTGTCTGTCTGTAGAACATAGGCTTTGTAAAGTCAGGAGCTTTCCAGAACTTTTCAGGCATCTTACCCACACCTGGAGCAAGATTTGCCTAGCTCCTGGGAGTGCTCAGTATTATTGAATGAACAAATATGCTTCATTTGTGAGGCTATATAAAAGTTTTATTTATTTTGGCTTATACTATATTCAGAGTATTCCATAACAAAAATATGAATTGCTTTTGGGTGTTTAAAGGGTTTATTTCAGTGACATTAAATAATTTATAGTGTATAATTTGTAGTGTATAAGCATTAAATCTGAAATTAACTAGTTATACCTAATACTTTAGAGCAGCACTTAAAATATGTAAGATATGGACTAGGAACAACAGGGAAAAAACAAATCAGGCACTCATTGTAACCTCAGGAAGCTTACAGTTCAGAAATTAAATCTCAGAAATCAATTTATATTCTAAACCAGACTTTGATAAGTATCAACCAAGATACATAAAGCAATGGTGAGTTATCACTGTATACTGCCCTACCCCCAGCTGGTGCAGGCAGCATACTATACTGTATAGATGTGGCCTCCCATGAAGCTGTTATATAGACAGATTTAAGTTTTCACTTGTTCTTACAGCAAAAGTTTTCTTCCATACTGATTCACACTTTGATTATTATTTACACCAAGCAAAACAGAAACCAAAAAACCCAAATAATAAATGTTGCTGTATGGCAAAAACCATCACAATATTGTAAAGTAATTATCCTTCAATTAAAAAAATCTTGTAACATGTTTACCAAAAAAAAAGTACCACAAGCAGGTTTCTGAGTGTACTTGCCATTGCTATGCGCTTTTGGGTAGTTCCTTTCCAGGACTTTGCCTACCTTAGAGATGCTATTTAGCTTACTTCAGAAAAAGTGAGCAGCAAACTGAGTATGCTGATTAATCTTCTTTTTTATTGGATAATAGCTTCAGGGAAAGGCACCACTAGGAAATCACAGGAGAAAAACTTCAAGGTCTCCAAAGAGCTCTAGAGATAAGGTATATGTGTGTTAAAAAGGGAAACATTTAATAACCTTAGTTTATCCTAAAGAATAAATGACTTAGGACATTGAGAGACGTTCACTAAGCTGTTTATTTATAACAACCAAGACTAATATATTAAGCATTGTGAAATTTAGTAATGTTATGGTGTGATTTAAAATTCACTTTGATTCCTTTATCTTTTATTTTCCCAGGTACTTCTTGAGTGGTATTTGTATTTACAATTTTATTAACATGAGATATCCTCAAAAGTCTAAACTACTTAGTAATAATAATTATAGACACCATTTATTGTGTAAACTGTACTTTGCAAAGATTAAGAGATATTTAATGTTATTTTTCCTACATTCTTTATAAAGCCTAAACATGGCTGGGTTCATCTTAAGTATTTAATGTTGAGAAAATAATGTAGTGGGAATTATAAATGAAAATATTATTAATCATCACTTAAGTGAAATACCCTTGCTAGTTTTTCATAGACTATATAACTGCTCAAGTTTCCCCTAGTCCCTTCCTTCCTGGGTTAATGAACTTTCCCAGCTTTAGATAGAGTCATCCAATCACAAATGTATGTTGAATGCCTACTGATAAAGTACCAGCTGGTGCTTCACTTAATGGGATTCAGGAGTGAACAACCTAGTCTTTGCATTCTCATGGAGTTCAGTTTGTCTTCCTAGAGGGAAGACAAACTGTTGATTGATATGTTCCTCCATATTGCATAGAAGAGAACATTTATTCTGTTAGTACTTCAGGGAAAAGCCAGTGAATGTAGAGAAGAAAGAATGAGTGAACTTTTGACCTCTTCAGGTTTGAAAGAGCAGTTCTGTCCTTGATGAAGTGTAATTAAAGAAATATTTGATAGTTTCAGAGAGATTGAACCAAGGAGCCAAAAGTAGGTAATTAAAGGCACTTCTGTTTGTGTTCAGCTTCCATAGAAGTTTCATTTTCACAGATTATCCATCAGTGTCCCTAAAAAACCTTCACTGCTCTGAATTTAGACCTTTAGGATTAGCTGACAGACATTTCCAGTGTCACAAAAAGAACTTTCTCAAGCTATAATTCAGTAACATCATCACTTGTGTCTACCAGTTTTTATAATTGTTTTAATATCTTACTACAATTTGTCTTTATCATTTTATGATAAACACTCCAAAGAGGACAAGAAATTTGACTCTCATAAACCTAATGTATTTCTAATAACATTGGAAGATATTTGAAGAAATCTATTCATTTGATTGTCAAAGCAAAAAAAAATTTAAGAACATGTATGGAATGTTGGAATTTAATCATTGATGATTAGGTATAACAGAAAAAAAATAGCTTTTTTATTCTTTAAACTATGATCAGAGGAACTCTCGGAGAAAGCAATGGCACCCCACTCCAGTACTCTTGCCTGGAAAATCCCATGGACAGAGGAGCCTGGTAGGCTGCAGTCCATGGGGTTGCTAAGAGTCGGACACGACTGAGCAACTTCACTTCCCTTTTCCCTTTCATGCATTGGAGAAGGAAATGGCAACCCACTCCAGTGTTCTTGCCTGGAGAATCCCAGGGACAGGGGAGCCTGGTGGGCTGCCATCTATGGGGTTGCACAGAGTTGGACACGACTGAAGCGACTTAGCAGCAGAGGAACTCTTCCTATATTTGTGTAGTATTTGACTGCTATACATGAGACTTTCACACAGTATTAGAAATACATTGTGTTAAAGTGAACCCACAGATGGTGGTGTCTGGTAGCCAATTGGTGGTGATATTCCCACTCCTCGCCAAAAGTATCTTTTCCCTTCATTTCTCCTTTCTTCTATTAATATCACCTAATTGTTCCTATGTGCATTTTCTCTGCTTCTGCATTAGGCCTGTTAGTGACACCTAAAGGGACCCACAAGCATTGCAGATCTCATGGTAGAGCAGGAGAAGCTCAAGTTAAGTTGACTTATATGAGTTTCAAATATTTGGAATTTTTAGAACCTGTGTGCTTTTTCTCTCATTTTTGGTGTGTGAGAGAGTTTGAGGAGATTTGTTAACCTTAGAAATGCTTGACAGCATGACACAGTGGAAAATGTATTTGTGTATTAACACTGGATTAAAAACTTGGCTCTATCATTAATAAGCTACATATCCCTGAACTAGTTACTTACATACTTAGAAAGTTTTTTCATTTATAAAATGTGATTAAAATACTAATCACTTGAGATTATTGTGAAGATTAGGTATACATGTATATGAAGCATCTGCATATAGTAGACATTCAATCTATTATTGTCATGATACTAGTTATAGTAATTATTTTTTCTATTATATTGGAATAAATTTCTTTTATGTTTAAAACATGGATACAATTTAATGAAAGTAAAGGTTCTCTTTTTTAAAAAAACCTTTAAAGTGAGGCAGAGATCAAGATAGCAGAAGAGAAGGATGTGGAGCTCACCTCCTGCCACAAACACACCAGAAATACACCTACATGTGGAAGAGTTCTTGCAGAAGACCTCTTAAGCAAACGAAGATGCAAGAAAGATCCCCATGTAACCAGGTAGGACAAGAAAATACAAGGCGTAAGAATAGAACTGACAAACCTGGAAGGGAGTCGTGAAAAAGGAAAGATTCCTTTGCCCTGGGAACCCTTCAGCAGCTGGGAGGTCTCTAGGAACAGATAGGGAGCTGAAGGGGCTTGGTCTCTGCTCTCTGCTTGGGAGGAGTGTGTGCCTGCTGACTTGCTATCAGTCAGGACAGAGAGAGACAGGTGCTGACAGCTGCCATTTTGCTGCACTGTCTAGTCTGAAACATATGCCGGGTGCGGCTGCTAGTTATGTGCAGAAGCTGAGCACTGAAACTTGGGCTTCAGTGGAACTCAGGATTCAGCGGAAGGACTCTGAGAGAGGACTTGGTCTAGCTGTGCAGGCAGCCTGTAGGGTCTGGAGTGTAGTCTGGGCTGCCATTGTTAGCTCATGCAGGCTCATGCATGAGGTGGCGCAGCTCTGTTATAGGAGCCTCATTGTAGGCATGCTGTCAGCGGGGAGCAACTCTGGTCACAGGCTTCGTGAGTGAGCACATGGTGTGGGTGTGGCTGGTATGTAAGCCCATTATCAGCATTCCAACCATGGGGGTGGGTCCAGCAGCAGCCACTTTGTTGGTGAACACACTGGGTGGTGGGCTGTATCACAGAATCCCATGTGCTTTGCACACAGCCCCTAGGGTGAAGCATGCTGGGATCCCTTTCCAAATGGAGTATTCCAGTCCTGCCTCCCTCACACCACAGCTTGGAGCTGGATCTGAGCAGACAGCTCCTGGGAGAGTCCTGCCATATAGGCAGCACAACCATCTCAATCCCCACAGCCACACCTCAGGCCCTAGCACCAGCCTGGCATTATGTCTGGTAGGAACACAGTGGAGAAAGGGATGCAGCATTTGGGCTCTTTCTGGGTGGAACCGAGGCCCCCTGCATGGTCACTCAGTGCATAGGTTCCCTGTGACCACACCGGCCTCACTTGCGTTGGTTCTCACCTTCTTGGGAACAGAACACACGCACGAGCAACAGAGCCGTATCACACCTGACCCTCAGGGCCTCTACTCAAACAATTGGGAAGCAAACCCCATCCCTGACAGGTCTGTGACAGCCACACAGCAAAGAGGTCCTACCCAACTTCCAGACAAGGCTTTTGTCACCACAACAGCAGCCACACCCCCTATCAAAACGATGACAGCCAGCACACCCTTTGGGATGTATGCCCGTCATGACTTGCAAATAGCCCTTGCACCCAAAATATTGGACTCACACAGTCTGCACAGGGATGGTCACACATAAAAACAGCCCTTCAGCACCACAGTAACTGTTTCTCCTGAATTTATAGAGACGGAGAAATTTGAGAAAAAGTAAAAGTGGAGGAACGATTTCCAACTAAAAGGACAGGAGAAATCCCCTGAAAGAAGAAACGATGAAACAGGCCTTTCTGGTCTGCTAGGCCCCCAAATTCAAAAAGGAGGTAATAAAAATGGTAAAGGAATTAAAGATTATCAGTAGTTAAAAACTTCCCTAACACCCAAAACAATTAAGAAAATGGTGATATATGTTTCTATCAATACTTAACCTTAAATGTAAACAGATTAAATGTTTCAGGCAAAGGGCATACACTGGTTAATGAATAAAAAAGCAAGACATATATATGCTGTCTATAAGAGACCTCCCACTCCAGATCTAGGGATACAGATGGACTGAAAGTGAGAGGATGGAAAAACATACTCCATGCAAATGGAATTCAGAGGAAAGCTGGAGTAGGAATACTAAGACAAAATAGATTTTAAAGACTGTTACAAGAGACAACGAAAGACACTACATAATGTCCAAGAAAATATAACTATTGTAAATATATACACCCAACATAGTAGCACCTCAATATATAATGCAAGTGCTATTATTCATAAAAGGAGAAACTGACAGTAATACAGTAATAGTGGGGGACCTTAAACCCCAATTTCATCAATGGACAGATCATCTGGACAGAAAATCAAGAAGAAACACAGGCCTTAACACACCCATTATAAGTAGATAGACTTGATATTTATAGAACATTCCATCTGACAGCAGGAGAATACACATTTTCAAGATACATGGAACATTTCCCAGGACTGATCACATGCTGGGTCACAAAGTGAGCCTCACTAAATTTAAGAAAATTAAAATCATATCAAGCATATTTTCTGACCACAACACTATGAGATTAGAAATGAAGAAAAAAAAAAAAAAACCCAGACACGTGGAGGCTAAACAGTGTGCTGCTAAACAACCAGTGGATCACTGAGAAAAACAAAAAGGAAATAAAATACCTGGAGACAAATGAAAATAGAACCACGATGATCCAAAACCTATGGAATGCAGCAGCAGCAGTTCTAACAGGGAGTTTTATAGTACTAGTCTTACCTCAGGAAACAGAAAAATGTCAAACCACCTAACCTTACACCTAAATGAACTGGAGAAAAGAGAACAAAATCCCAAGTTAGTAAAAGGAAAGAAATCTTAAAGATCTTAACAGAAATAAATGAAAAGCAGATGAAGAAAACAATAGAAAAGATGAATGAAACTAAAAGCTGGTTCTTTGAAAAAATAAAATTGATAAAGATTTATCAAGAAAAAATGGGAGAGAGCTCAAGTCAGTAAAATTAGAAATGAAAAAGACAAGTTACAGTGGACACCGCTGAAATAAACACCCATAAAACACTACTATTAAGCACCTACATACTGATAAAATGGACAAATTCTTTAAAAGTTACAATCTCCCAAGACTGAACCAGGAAGAAACAGAAGATATGAACAGATCAATTGCAAGTACTGAAAGAGAAACTGATTTTAAAACTTCCAACAAATGAAATTTCAGGACCAGATGGCTTCACAGGCAAATTTGATCAAACATTTAGAGAAGAGTTAATACCTGTCCTTCTAAAACTATTAAAAAAAAAAAAAAACTGCAGAGGAAGGAACATTCCCAAACTCATTCTGTGAGGCCACCATAATACTGGTACCAAAGCCAGGCAAAGATACCACAAAAAAATTATAAGCTGGTATCACTGATGAATACAGATGTTCATCATCCTCAACAAAATACTTGCAAACCGAAATCAATAATATGGGCTTCCCTGGGGGCTCAAATGGTAAAGAATCTGCAGGAGACCTGGGTTCAATCCCTTCGTTGGGAAGATCCCATGGAAGAGGGCATGGCAACCCACGCCAGTATTCTTGCCTGGAGAATCACCACGGACAGGGGTGCCTGGCGGGCTACAGTCCATGGGGTCGCAAAGAGTCAGACGTGACCGAGCAACTAAGCACAATTCAACAATATGTTAAAAGGATCATAATCATGATCAGGTGGGATTTATCCCAAGGATGGAAGGATTTTTCAGTATCTGTCAGTGTGATTTACCAGGTAAACAAATAAAAGCCATATGATCATATAAAAGATGGAGAAAAGTTGATGAAATTCAACAACCATTTATGATTAAAAAAAAACTATCCAGAAACTGGGCATAGAGGGAACATACTTCAACATAATAAAGACCATATATGAAAAACCTACAGCAAACATCATACTAAATGGTGAAAAGCTGAAAGCTTTTTCTTTCTTCTCTAAAATCAAGAATAAGACATTCACCACTATTATTCAGCATAAGGTTGGAAGTCCTAGCCACAGCAATCAGAAAAGAAAAGTAATCCAAATTGAGAGAGAAAATTGTCATTGTTTGCAGATTACATGATGATATACATAAAAAAAAAAAACACCTTAAGATGCTACCAGAAAACTAGTAGAGCCATTCAATGAATTTGGTGAAGTTTCAGCTTACAAAATTAGTACACAGAAATCTGTTGCATTTCTGTATGCTAACAAATTAGAAAGAGAAAATTTAAAAACAATTCCATTTACCATTGTATCACAAAGAATAAAATAGCTAGAAATAAACCTACCTACGAAGGCAAAAGAACTGTATGCAGAAAACGCTAAGACACTGATGAAAGAAATCAAAAGATGACACAGATGCAAAGATATACCATGTTGTTAGATTGAAAGAATGAATGTTGTCAAAATAACTATTCTTCCCAAGTTAATATAGAGATTAAATGCAATTCCTTTCAAATTGCCAATGTTACTTTCCACAGAACAATAAGGAAAATATTAAAATTTGTATGGAGAAACAAAAGACCCCTAATAGCCAAAGCAGTCTTAAGAAAGAAAAACAGCGGAGGAATCAGGCTCCCTAACTTCAGACTGTTCTATAGTCATCAAAACTGTATGGTACTGACACAGAAATAGAGAGCAGGGGAACAAGATAGAAAGCCCAGAGATAAACCCAACCACATATGGTCAATTAATTTATGACAAGTGAGGCAAAACTATACAGTGGAGAAAAGACAGTCTCTTCAATAAATGGTGTTGGTAAAACTGGATGGCTGCATGTAAAGCAATGAAATTAGAACATTCTTTAACACTATACACAAAAGTAAACTCACTGTGTTAACTGTAAGACCTGATAGTATAAAAATCTTAGAGGAAAACGTAGGCATAATACTCTGATATAAATTGCAGCAATATCATTTTGCTCTGTCTCCTAGAGGAGTGGATATAAAGACAAAAACATATGGGACCTAAGTAAACTCAAAAGCTTTAGCACAGCAAAGGAAACCATAAACAAGTTAAAAAGAGAACCCACAGAATGGGAGAGCATGTTTCTAAATGAAGCAACCAAAAAAGGATTATTCTCCAGAATCTACAAACAGCTCATGCAGCTGAATATCAAAAATAAAAACCCAATCATAAATGGTCAGAAGATTTAAATAGACATTCCTCCAGAGAAGGCATATATATGGCAAAGATGCATGTGAAAAGATGTTCAGCATCGCTAGTTATTAAGAGAAATGCATTTCAAAACTACGAGGAGATATCCCCTCACACCAATCAAAATGCCTATCATCAAAAAGTCTATGAATAACAAATGCTGGAGAGGGTTTTGAGAAAAGGGAACCCTGTTACACTCTTAGTGGCAATATAAATTTGTACAGCCCTTCTGGAGAAGAGTATGGATGTTTCTTAAATAAATAAATAAATAAATAAAAATACAGCTACCATATGATCCAGCATATAAGCCATGAGACTATGAGCCATGCTGTGTAGGGCCACCAAAGACAGATGTGTCATGGTGAAGAGTTCTGACAAAATGTGGTCCACTGGAGAAGGGAATAACAAAACACTTCAGTATTCTTGCCTTGAAAACCCCAAACAGCATGAAAAGGCAAAAAGATAGGACACTGAAAGATGAACTCCTCAGGTCGGAATGTGCCCAGTATGCTACTGGAGATCAGCAGAGAAATAACTCCAGAAAGAATGAGGAGACAGAGCCAATGCAAAAACAACACCCATTTGTGGATCTGACTGGTGACAGAAGCAAAGTCCAATGCTGTAAAGAGCAATATTGCATAGAAACCTGGAATGTTAGGTCCATGAATCAAGGTAAATTGAAAGTGGTCAAACAGGAGATGGCAAGAATGAACGTCGTCAACATTGTAGGAATCAGTGAAGTAAAATGGACTAGAATGGGTGAATTTAACTCAGATGACTTGGAATGGGTGAATTTAACTCAGATGACTATTTTATCTATTACTGTGGGCAAGAATCCCTTAGAAGAAATGGAGTAGCCCTCAGAGTCAACAAAAGAATCCGAAATGCAGTACTTGGATGCAATCTCAAAAATGACAGAATGATCTCTTTTCGTTTCCTAGGCAAACCATTCAATATCACAGTAATCAAAGTATATGCCCCACCAATAATGAAGAAGCTCAAGTTGAACAGTTCTATGAAGACCTACAAGACCTTCTAGAACTAACACCTGAAAAAGATGTCATTTTCATTATAGGGAACTGGAATGCGAAAGTAGGGAGTCAAGAAATACCTGGAGTAACAGGCAGATTTGGCCTTGGAGTACAGATTGAAGCAGGGCAAAGGCTAATAGAGTTTTGCCAAGACAGCATACTGGTCATAGCAAACACCCTATTCCAACAACACAAGAGAAAACTCTATACATGGACATCACCAGATGATCAACACCAAAATCAGATTGATTATATTCTTTGCAGCCAAAGATGGAGAACCTCTATACAGTCAGCAAAAACAAGACTGAGTGCTGACTGTGGCTCAGATCATGAACTCTTTATTGTGAAATTCAGCCTTAAATTGAAGAAAGTAGGGAAAATAACTAGGCCATTCAGGTATGACCAAAATCAATACAGTGGAAGTGAGAAATGGATTCAAGGGATTGGATCTGATAGAGTGCCTGAAGAAATATGGACAGAGGTTCGTGACACTGTACAGGAGACAGAAATCAAGACCATCCCAAGAAAAAGGCAAGAAAGCAAAATGGCTGTCTGAG
The DNA here is from genome assembly GCA_024291935.2 of Okapia johnstoni. Classification (NCBI taxonomy): domain Eukaryota; kingdom Metazoa; phylum Chordata; class Mammalia; order Artiodactyla; family Giraffidae; genus Okapia; species Okapia johnstoni. The sequence goes on from CM044324.1 coordinate 13,655,685, forward strand.
GAGTCCTTACAAATAGCTGTGAAAAGAAGGAAAGCGAAAACCAAAGGAGAAAAGGAAAGATATGCCCATTTGAATGCAGAGTTCCAAAGAATAGCAGGGAGAGATAAGTAAGCCTTTCTCAGTGATCAATGCAAAGAAATAGAGGAAAACAACAGAATGGGAAAGACTAGAGATCTGTTCAAGAAAATTAGAGATACCAAGGGAACATTTCATGCTAAGATGGGCACAATAAAGGACAGAAATGGTATGGACCTAACAGAAGCAGAAGATATTAAGAAGAGGTGGCAAGAATACACAGAAGAACTACACAAAAAAGATCTTCACGATCCAGAAAATCATGGTATGATCACTCACCTAGAGCCAGACATCCTGGAATGCAAAGTCAAGTGAGCCTTAGGAAGCATCACTACGAACAAAGCTAGTGGAGGTGATGGAATTCCAGTTGACCTATTTCAAATCCTTAAAGATGATGCTGTGAAAGTGCTGCACTCAATATGCCAGCAAATTTGGAAAACTCAGCAGTGGCCACAAGACTGGAAAAGGTCAGTTTTCCTTCCAATCCCAAAGAAAGGCAATGCCAAAGAATGCTCAAACTACCACACAATTGCACTCATCTCAGACACTAGCAAAGTAATGCTCAAAATTCTCCAAGCCAGGCTTCAACAGTATGTGAACCGTGAACTTTCAGATGTTCAAGCTGGTTTTAGAAAAGGCAGAGGAACCAGAGATCAAATTGCCGACATCCGCTGGATCATCAAAAAAAGAAAGAGAGTTCCACAAAAACATCTATTTCTGCTTTATTGACTATGCCAAAGCCTTTGACTGTGTGGATCACAACAAACTGTGGAAAATTCTGAAAGAGATGGGAATACCAGACCATCTGACCTGTCTCTTGAGAAACCTGTATGCAGGTCAGGAAGCAACAGTTAGAACTGGACATGGAACAACAGACTGGTTTCAAATAGGAAAAGGAGTATGTCAAGACTGTATATTATCACCCTGCTTATTTAACTTATATGCAGAGTACATCATGAGAAACGCTGGGCTGGAAGAAACACAAGCTGGAATCAAGATTTCCGGGAGAAATATCAATAACCTCAGATATGCAGATGACACCACCCTTATGGCAGAAAGCGAAGAACTAAAAAGCCTCTTGATGAAAGTGAAAGAGGAGAGTGAAAAAGGTGGCTTAAAGCTCAACATTCAGAAAACTAAGATCATGGCATCCGGTCCCATCACTTCATGGCAAATAGATGGGGAAACAGTGGAAACAGTGTCAGACTTTATTTCTTTGGACTCCAAAATTACTGCAGATGGTGATTGTAGCCATGAAATTAAAAGACACTTACTCCTTGGAAGGAAAGTTATGGCCAACCTAGATAGCATATTAAAAAGCAGAGACATTACTTTGCCAACAAAGGTCCATCTAGTCAAGGCTATGGTTTTTCCAGTAGTCATGTATGGATGTGAGAGTTGGACTGTGAAGAAAGCTGAGCACCGAAGAGTTGATGCTTTTGAACTGTGGTGCTGGAGACTCTTGAGCGTCCCTTGGACTGCAAGAAGATCCAACCAGTCCATCCTAAAGGAGATCAGTCCTGGGTGTTCATTGGAAGGACTGATTTTGAAGCTGAAACCCCAGTACTTTGGCCACCTCATGCGAAGAGTTGACTCATTTGAAAAGACCCTGATGCTGGGAAGTATTGGGGGCGGGAGGAAAAGGGGACGACAGAGGATGAGATGGCTGGATGTTGTGGTCATTTAATGGACCGGAACTTGGGGGTACAAAGTCGACCGATAAGAAAGTAAAAGAAGGAAGAAAAGAGGCTGATATTCCCTGGTTTACACAGTAAGCCAATATAACTCTAGGACAAAGAGCTAGCACTGTCTATGTAGGTTCAGGGCGCCCTCTCGAAGAGGTCTTGAAAGCCCAGGCAAATAAGTAGACACAATGGACACCTGTGCTCCGTGGAAGCAGCCTGAAACGGAGAGAGGGAGCGAGTGAGAGCGAGAGCGAGAATGAGGAAAGACACAGGGACCAGTGCTCTGGTGAAACAAAGGCATTTATTCAGCATATTGTGGGCATATATATACTCTCTTACCAGATAGCCCTTTTTAGCAGAGATAAGGATCAAAGATCTAACAAGTCATCTAGAAAGCCGGAGGCTAGAATTATTCTCTAGAGAGGGGGTTGTAAAAGTAACTTTACATATCAGAAAGGAGGAGACTTGTAAATGGCTGCTGTTCACCATATGGAATTTCCATACGAATGAGATACATGAATTTCTATTATCCCCGAAAGTGGCTTGCCAGCTCTCTGGCACCTGTATTCAAGTGCTGTTAAGGAACATAGAATTCATGCAAGACTGAAAACAGCATACAGGAAGCCTCCTGTTAAATGTATCCTGACACTTGGAAGGAAAGTTATGGCCAACCTAGATAGCATATTAAAAAGCAGAGACATTACTTTGCCAACAAAGGTCCATCTAGTCAAGGCTATGGTTTTTCCAGTAGTCATGTATGGATATGAGAGTTGGACTGTGAAGAAAGCTGAGCACCGAAGAATTGATGCTTTTGAAGTGTGGTGTTGGAGAAGACTCTTGAGAGTCCCTTGGACTGCAAGAAGATCCAACCAGTCCACCTTAAAGGAGATCAGTCCCGGGTGTTCATTGGAAGGACTGATGTTGAAGCTGAAACTCCAATACTTTGGCCACCTGATGAGAAGAGTTGACTCATTGGAAAAGACCCTGATGCTGGGAAGTATTGGGGGCGGGAGAAGAAGGGGACGACAGAGGATGAGATGGCTGGATGGCATCACTGACTTGATGGACATGAGTTTGGGTAAACTCCGGGAGTTGGTGATGGACAGGGAGGCCTGGCGTGCTGTGATTCATGGGGTCGCAAAGAGGTGGACACAACTGAGCAGCTGAACTGAACTGAACTGATTGAAACTAGAAACAGAAGAAAACAAGCAAACACACACAATCACTATCATCTATTTAGTGGTATTAGTAAATACTTTAAAGTTATGTGCAGTTTAACATTTCTGTCTTGAAGCAAGATACAGTTTTCATATAAACTTATAAAAATTGCTATGTAAAAACATACCAATTAATCCAATGAGTAATTAATTGTACCTTAATAATATTGGTGTAATTGAGTTGGGAGTATAACAAATTACCTGTATCTGAAAATACTAAAATTGTAGTTGATGACCAAATGAGCCAGAGTTCACTAACACTTCAAAAATAATAATGTCTTCCCAAATCCTAGTTTTAGAGGGTCCTCCAAATAATTTAAAAAAAAAAAAAAGAAGATTAATAGATAGTCACAGAGCAAAAATCATAAAATAATGTATGCCTTTTGAAATACTACATTGTTTTCAAGTGGCTGAAAAGTATTTGAGGAGAAATTGAACTTGAATCTAGTTTCTCATAAAATGTAAAAGAAAGTCTTGGTGAATGTTTTAAAATACCAAAAGGATATATTGGATATGGTACCCCAGTAGTTGAATTTTTAAAAATTTTACTTTAAAATTAATCTTTTAAAATATACTGCTTTAAGATATTTACACTGTAAATTGCAATAAGAAATTCATTATAATAGAGAAAAGTAAAAGAGTAAGATAGTACAGTAAATTATCTAGTTAAACTCATCTGTTGGAAGCCTGACAATCGAGGTCAGAAAGTTGCATATCAACTATTTGACATGTTCTGGCTCTGCATTCTCTGATAAAAAAAAAGTTTGGGATGATGGAGCATCAGCCTGTTTGTTCTAAACTTTAAGAGTATTTTATATATAGAAAGGAAACAGTAAAGAATAAATCAGCCAGATTAAAACATTTGCTTACGAATAACTGATTTCCCTGCTTTGCTTAAATTCTGAAGGTAGTAGTGTGCTGTCCTGCAAAATAAATGGAAAAATCTCAGCCAGAAGTCACCTGGCAACTGTGTCAGGATTCCATATAACATACTGAAGGATGCATTTAAGACAAAGATTTATACTCAATGCAGTTTAAAAATTACAGTCAACAAGAAAATAATTTTTGAAAAAGGCTAATTAGTTTTGAATCAATTCAATGAGAATATGTGCGTATGTTCTCTGTATATTTATAAAATGGTAGAATGTTTAGATATTTTGATTTCCCACTGGCTTATTCTATGACCCTTAAAACAAATTCCATGTTTTGTTTTGCAGCATGCACAATTAATAGCTACATTTGTTTGAATTAATCTCCAAAACATCAGTCCCAGTAATTGGGACAGAAGTATAGGAGTGGTAAGGGTGGGGATGGTGTGTAAAGAAACAAGGCTAATTAATAATTCCAGTCTTACTACTTCTCATTGTAGTGTTTTCTTCTATTTCATCAACATGGGGACTTGGGTGGAGTAGATTTTAATAGACTGGAGGACTTGAAAGCAAGCACCAGTAAAGGAGAAACTCAGATTTACTGATGTGATCTTAGTACCTAGGATATAACCTGGCACATAGTAGGATTTTATCAGCCACTTGTTCAGTAGCTATTGAGTGATTTCTGTTTGCTGGAGTGAAAATACATCATTTAGCAAAACATATAACATTCCTGTCCTTTGTAATCTACATTTCAGTAGGGGGTGAGAAAATATAAGTATAATTAATAAAATATTTGTAATACTAAAAGGTGATGTGCTATATAAAAATACCAAGATCAGTAAAAAGGATCTGGAATACAGAAATGATGAAACAGTTGAGATTTTAAATGGAGTGCCTAGGGTAGGCCTCAATGAGGTGATATATGAGCAAAGACTTGAAAGGGAGATATGAGACACATGACTATCTAGGGGAACACTATTCCAGGCAGAGATAACTGCAAGTGAAAAGGTGCTGAGGTGATAGCAAGACTAGTGTTTTTAAGGAATAATAAGGGGCCAGCATGGGTGGGGCAAAATAGAAATACAGAAGGTTTCTTTAAATAGGTCACATTAGGGGAAGCACATAGTGTAGAGAGGCCAAAGATTTTGAACTGTATTTTGAGTGAAATGGGAAGATGAGACGGTGTAGGATTTTAAATGGAGGAGAAATACAATCTGATTTGTGTTTTTAACAGATCACTCCGATTGCTATGCTGAGAATAGATGGAAGCAAGGGTTGAAACAGGGAAGCCCGTGAGAAGACTATTGAAGTTATCAGATAAGAGATGGTGGTGGTTTAGACAAGACTGTGAAAGCAGTGAAAAGTACGCTTGTCTACCCATTCATTTTACAAGTCACAGTTGATGGTGTTCTGTGTCATGCATTTTTCTTTTTTTTGGCCAAGCTGTGTGGCTTGCAAGATCTCAGTTCCCCGACCAAGGATTGAACCCAGGCCAGAAAAGCCCAGAATCCTAACCATTAGGCAACCAAGAAGCTCCCTCAAGCACTATTCTAAACACTTTAAATATTCACATGCCTTTAGTTGCTTATGTAATGTGGTAGCTGGATAGTGGTCCCCCAAAGATGTCCATAGACCTGAGAATATATTACTTTATATGGTAAAAGAGACTTTGCAGATGTGATTAATCATGTGGAGATGAGTAAATTTAACTGGATTATTCTGGTGGGCATGTTATAATCACAAGGATCTTTATAAGGGGGTAAGAGGGTCAGAGTCAGTGGTAGAAAGATATGAATGAGGATGGAAATAAAAGGCTGGAGTGAGGTAAGGAAAAGGTCAAGAACCATTATATGTAGAAATCTCCACAAGCTAAAAAAATGAAAGAAAATAAGAATCTTCCAGAGGAAATGCAGCCCTACCAACATCCTGATTTTTTTTATTTAGATCCATTTTAGACTCCGACCTCCAAAACTGTAAGCTAGTAAATTTGTGTTGTTTTCAGACATTAAGTTTCTGCTAATTTCTTACAGTAGCAAAAAAAAAAAAAAAAAAAAACTAATGTAGAAAATAAGATGTATAAATAAATATAAAACAATCACATGACTAGTTTATGTAACATTCCTATATAGTTAAAATTTTATTGTTATTATAATCTACAATAATCTACAATAATCTACAATAATACAATTTTATTGTATTATTGTTACTTTTACCCTATTATAAATTATAAATAATGCTGAAGAGAACATCTTTATGGATAAATCTTGGATTCACTTCTGATAATTTTTATAGGTTTGGAAATGGAGTGACAGCTATAGTGATTTCTTTCTCTACTTTAAAATACAAAAATCAAAACGACACAATCACTGCACTCACACACCAAAATTTACTGTATTAAAACCAGTGTTTTATATAATATGATAAATAAAATATAATTGGTAGAGGTCCAGTACCCTTTAATCTTCCTTTGCCATCCTGCTTCCCCTACCCTATTTCTTCCAAGACAAAGACTGAGAGTTATGGAATGATTCACAAATGTTTGAACCATAATTGTACATTAACTATGTTTATCTTCTCTGTGCTGCTCCAATTTCAGTATACATATTGACCAAGTAAGCACCAGAGTTTACTTTCAATCTTAAAAAAGAGCTTGAAACATAGCCAAGGTTATATAAGTTATTCTTTCTTGATTTCAACAACACTTGGACTGAAAAATACAAATCTTCATAGAAAGGAAAAGACAAATAAAAGCATTGAGAGAGAGAAATATAATACAGAATATTATATTCATAAGCAATAGAATAGAAATTCTTCAAGTGCACATGGAACATTATCCAGGATAGATTATGTTAGCAAAAAACAAATGTTAACAAATTTAAGAATATGAAGTTATACCAGCCAAGAGATCTTGCCAAGATGGCAGAATAGAAAGACCTTAAAAGTTCACCTCCTTTCACAAACAGAGCAAAATGACAGCAATGAAAATGACTGGAAACTACCAGAAAAGACCTACAACTAAAGATATAAAGAAGGAACCACAATGAGCCATCGAGGAGAGGCACAGTCATGATATAGTCAAGTCCATACCCCTGGGAGTGGTGGATGACCCACACACTTTTCAGTAATTATATTGCAGAAGTTCTTCCACAGTAGTGAGAGTTCTGAGCCCTGTGTCAGGTTCTGCAACCTCAGGGATCCTGTACTGGGAAGATGAGCTCGAAGAGCATTCAACTCTGAAGACTTGCCCTATAAGATTTGGGAAATAGAGTACATGAAACCTCCCATGCTGTGGCACCCAGTGAAAAAGCTGTAACCTTATAGTAACCTGGGCCAGACATTCCTGCTGATCTTGAAGAGTTTCCTAGAGAGGTGGGGAGTGGTTGCAGCTCTCCCTGGGGACACTCAGTGGAGAAAGCCATTCTTGGGAGATCCTTCAGCTGTGTGGATGCTGGTGCTGACAGGCACCATAGTAGAATTCTCCCTTTAGCTTATTAGCACCAAGATCTGGCCCCACTCAATAGCCTGTAAGTACAGTGCTGGTATGCCTCAGGCCAGGCTACTAACTGGATGGGCACAGTTTCAGACCATGCAACTAACTAGTAGACAGGCTGCCTAAAGACCCCCTGAGCCTATTGCCACCTCTTAACAGGAGTCTAGACACAGTTCTGTCCACCAGAGGTCCTAGGACCCAGCTTTGCCCATCAGTCAGAAGGCACCAGCTTCAGAATCCTCTGGGTCCCTGCCTTTCCCTCCAGGAAGTCTGCTGATAGGCCCTGAACCAGCCTTACCCACCTGATGGGTAGACACCAGATACAAGAGAATGATCCACAACCTACAGGTTACAGCAAAACACTTCTCAAAGGGAAGTTTACAGCAATGAAAGCTTACCTCAGAAAACAAAAAATTGCTAGCAATCTAACCTTACACCTAAAGAAATTACAGGAAGAACACACAAAACCTGAAGATAGTAGAAGGAAAGAAGTCATAATTCAATTCAGTTGCTCAGTCGTGTCTGACTCTTTGTGACCCCATGGATGCAATATTAGTTTTCTGAATGTTGAGTTTTAAGCCAACTTTTTCACTCTCCTCTTTCACTTTCATCAAGAGGCTCTTTAGTTCTTCACTTTCTGCCATAAGGGTGGTGTCATCTGCATATCTGAGATTATTGATATTTCTCCCGGCAATCTTGATTCCAGCTTGTGTTTCATCCAGCCCAGTGTTTCTCATGATGTACTCTGCATGTAAGTTAAATAAGCAGGGTGACAATATACAGCCTTGAAGTCATAATTATCAGAGTAGAAATAAACTAGAAATTAAGACAAGATGAATGAAACTAAAAGCTGTTTCTTTGAAAAGAAATGAGATTGATAAGCCTTTAGCTAGACACATGAAGATAAAAAGGGGAACGACCAAAGCAATAAAATCAGAACAAAAAAGAGGAAGTTACAGTTTACACCTGAAAGAAAATGAAAGTTGCTCAGTCATGTCCAACTCTTTACGACCCCATGGACTTCTCTAGGTCCATGGAATTCTCTAGGCCAGAATACTGGAGTGGGTAGCCTTTCCCTTCTCCAGGGGATCTTCCCAACCCAGGGATCGAACCCAAGTCTTCTGCACTGCAGGTGGATTCTTTACAGCTGAGCCACATGGGAAGCCCCAGCTGACACCTAGATAGCATATTAAAAGGCAGAGACATCACTTTGCTGACAAAGGTCTATATAATCAAAGCTATAGTTTTCCCAGTAGTTATGTACAGATGTGAGAATTGGACTGTAAAGAAGGTTGAGTGCTGAAGAACTGATGCTTTCAAGCTGTGCTCCTGAAGAAGACTGTCATTGAGAGTCCCCAGGACAGCAAGGTGATCAAACCAGTTAATCCTAAAGGAAACCAACTCTGACTATTCATTGAAATGACTGATGCTGAAGCGCCAATCTTTGGCTATCTCTTGTGAAGAGCCTACTCATTGGAAAAGACCCTGATGATGGGAAAGATTGAGGGTAGGAGAATGGGTTGACAGAGGATGAGATGGTTGGATGGAATCATCAACTCAATGGACATGAGTTTGGGCAAACTCTGGGAGATAGTGAAGGACAGGAAAGCCTGGCATGCTGCAGTCCATGGGGTCACAAAGAGTCAGACACAACCGAGTGACTGAACAACAACAGCAACTGACACCACAGAAATGTAAAATATCCTAAGAGACTACTATGAACAACTATGTGCCAAGAAATTGGACAACTTAGAAGAAATGGATAAATTCTTAGAAATGTACACACTCCCAAGGCCAAACCAAGAAGAAATAGAATATATGAAAAGACTAATGTCCAGTCATGAAATTGAATCATTAATTTAAAAACACCCAACAGAAGTCCAGGACCAGATGGCTTTACAGGTGAATTTTTTCACCTGTGAATTATTTGAAGATTTAACACCTATCTTTCTGAAACCATTCTCAAAAATTGAAGAAGGAACACTTGTGTACTCATTCTATGAGGCCAGCATCAATGTAATGCCTAAACTAAAGGTATCTCAAAAAAGAAAGAAAATTACAGGCCAATATCACTGATAAAATACGTGAGAACATCCTCAACAAAATATTAACAAACCAGATCCAACAGTATATTAAAAGGATCTTACATCATGATCAAGTGGGATTTATCCCAGAGATGCAAGAGTTTTTCAGTATTCATAAATTACCCAATGTTGTTGTTTATGTTCAGTTACTCAGTTGTATCCGACTCTTTACAACCCCATGGACTGCAGCACATCAGGCTTCCCTGTCCTTCACTATCTCCCAGAGTTTGCTCGAATCATGTCCATTGAGTCAGTGATTACATCCAACTTATCTCATCCTCTGTTGCCATTACTTATCATATTAAGGCTATATATGATAAACCCACAGGTAACATCATATTAAACAGTGAAAAGCTGAAAGCATTTCCTGTAAGATCAGGAACAAGACAAAGACACCCACTCTCACCACTTTTATTTAACACTGTATTGCAAGTCCTGGCCACAGCAGTCAGACAAGAAAAATAAATAAAAGAATCCAAATTGGGAGGGAAGAAGTAAAACTGTCTCTGTTTGCAGATATCATGATTCTGTACACAGAAAATTATAAAGTCTTCATGAGAAAACTACCATAGTTCAATGAATTCAGTAAAGCTGCAGGATACCAAATTACTGTACAGATATCTTGCATTTCTATATACTAACAATGAACTGTTAGAGAAATCAAGGAAACAATCCCATTTACTATTCCATCAACAAGTAAATGGGATTGTTTACTGGGAATATACCTACCTAAGGAAGTAAAAGGTCTGTACTCTGACAACTATAAGAAACTGATGAAAGAAATAGAAGAGGACACAAACAGAAGGAAAGATATAACATGTTCTTAGATTGGAAGATTAATGTTGTTAAAAGGACCATAGTAACTGAGGCAATCTACAGATTCAAAGCAATCGTTATCAAAATGCCAATGGAATTTCACACAGAACTAGAAAAAATAATTTTAAAATCTATGTGGAAATACAAAAGATCCTGAACAGTCAAAACAATCTTGAGAAAGAGAACAGAGCTTGAGGAATCACATTCCCTGACTTTAGAGTACACTACAAAGCTATAGTAATCAAAACAGTATAGTACAGGCACAAAAACAGATACATAAATCAATGGAACAGAATTAAAAGCCTAGAAATAAACACATGCACTTATCATTAATTAATATATGACAAAGGAAGCAAGAATATACAATGAAGGAAAGACAGTCTCTTTAATAAGTGGTGCTGGGAAAACTGGAATGATAGATTTAAAACAATAAATTAGAACATTCTCTAATTCCATACACAAAATTAAACTCAGAATTGATTAAAGACCTGAAGGTAAGACTATAAAACTCCTAGAAGAGAACATAGGAAAAGACTATTTGACAGCAATCCTAACAGTAATTTTTTTGGATCTCTCAAGGAAAAAGAAACAAAAGCAAAAATAAACAAATCGGACCTAATTAAACTTAAAGTTTTTACACAGCAGAGGAAATCACTGATACAATGAAAAGGCAACCTATTGAATGGCAGAAAATATTTGTAAATGATATAAGGGGTTAATATTTAAAATATATAAATAGATCATGTAACTCAAAAAAAAAAAAAAAAAAAAGAAAAATGGGCAGAAGAGCTCAATAGACATTTTTCCAAAGAGGACTTGCACATGGCCAACAGGCACATGAAAACAGTCTCAACATTAACTAATAGTCAGGGAAATGCAAACCAAAAACACAATGAGATATCACTTCACACATATCAGAATGACTATTATCAAAAGTGACAGAGAAATGTTACCATGGATATGAAGAAGAAAGAACTCTGGTTCACTATTGGTGGAAATATAAATGTGTATACTCACTGTGATAAATAGTATGGGAGTTTCTCAAAAAACTAAAAGTAGAACTACCTATCACCCAGCAGTTTCACTCCTGGGTTGATACCCAAAAAAAACCCAAAATATCAACTAAAAAAGATACATATACCCCACTGTTCATAGTAGCATTATTTACAATTGCCAGGATGTGTAAGCAACCTAAGTGCCCATCAACAGGTGAATGTATTAAGAAGTTGTGGTGTATGCTGTTGTTGTTGTTGTTCAATCACCAAGTCATGTCTGACTCTTTGTGACCTCATGCGCTGTGGCACGCCAGGCTTCCCTGTCCCTCACCATCTCTTGGAATTTACCCAAGTTCATGTCCATTGAATCAATGATGCCATCCAGCCATCTCATCTATCGTCCTTCTGCCTTCAATCTTTTTTAGCATCAGGGTCTTTTCCAGTGAGTCAGCTAGGTTTGTATCATGTGGTCAAAGTATTGGAGCTTCAGCATCAGTCCTTCCAATGAATATTCAGGATTGATTTCCTTTAGGATTGACTGGTTTGATCTCCCTGCAGTCCAAGGGATTCTCAAGATTGTTTTCCAACATGACAGTTCAAAAGCATCAATTCTTCAGCACTCAGCCTTCTTTATGGTCCAACTCTCACATCTGTACATGACTACTGGAAAAACCATAGCTTTGACTAGATGGACCTTTGTCAGCAAAGTGATGGCTTTGCTTTCAAATACACTGTCTATATTTGGGGGGGGGGTGTATACATTAATTTTGCCATTTTCAACAACATGGGTGGACTTGGAGAGCATTACACTATGTGAAATAAGACACAGAAAGACAAACTCTATATATCACCTCACTTAAATGTAGAATCTTTAAAAGTACAAAACAGTGAATATAACAAAAAAGAAGCAGACACAAACATACAGAACAAACTAGTGGTTATCACTGTGAAGAAGAAAGGAGGTAGGATAAAATAGTGGTAGAGAATTAAGAAGTATAAAGTATTATGTATACAATGAGCTACAAGAATATTCTGTACAACATGGGGAATATAGCCAATACTTTATAAGAACTATAAATGTAGTATAACCTTTGAGAATTGTGAATTACTAAATTGTACACTTGTTACTTATACAATATTGCATATCAAATGTACGTCAGCTAAAAAAGAAACAAATGATATGTTTCTTTTCCAACCACTATGGTATAAAATTAGGAATCAACTATAAAAAAAAAAGTGTAAAATTCACAAATATGTGGAGAGTAAACAACATGCTGCTGAACAATGTTCAGTGAAGAAATCAAAAGCCAAATCAAAAAATTCCTTTTCACAAAAGGAAGCGTAAATATAACATACAAAAACTTGTAGGATGCAGTGGCATGCAGCAAAAACAATGCTAAGATAGAATCAATGCTTACTTAAAGAAAAAAGAAAAATCACAACCTAAATTTACACCTCAAAGGAACTAGAGAAATAATTACAAATGAATTCCTAGTAGAAGTATGGAAATAAAGATCAGAACAAAAATAAATGAAATAGAGACAAAAAGACAATGGAAAGATCAATGAAACCAAAAGTTATCCTTTGAAAGGATAAATAATATTGACAATCCTTTAGCTTGACTTACCAAGAAATCAAGAGAGGACCCAAAATTAGAAATGAAAGGGAAGATATTACAAGAGATACCGCAGAAATACAAAGAATCATAGGAGACTATGAATAATTAAATGACAAGTTGGACAACTTAAAATAAATGGATTAATTCCTAGAAACACATAGACTTCCAAGACTAAGTCAGGAAAAAATAGGAAATCTCAATAGACTGATTACTAGTGAAGAGATTGATCAGTAGTTTTAAAACTTCCTGTAAAAATTAAATAACATCATGGGATTTTCCCGGTGGTCTGATGGCTAAGGCTTCATGCTCCCAATGCAGGGGCCCCTGGGCTCAATGCTTCCCTGGTGGTTCAGTTGGTAAAGAATACACCTGCAATGCAGGAGACCTGAGTTTGATCCCTGGGTTGGGAAAATCCCCTGGAGAAGGGAAAGGCTACACACTCCAATATTCTGGCCTAGAGAATTCCGCGGACTGCATAGTTCATGGGGTCGCAGACTCGGACATGACTGAGTGACTTTCACTCTGGGCTCAACTCCTGGTCAGGGAACTAGATCCCACATGTTGCAGCTTAAAAAAAAAAAAAAAAGGACCCAGCTTGCAAGATCTAAAAAGACCCAGCATAGCCAAATAAGTAAGTGAAGAAAATAGCTATTTTAAAAAATGAGACAACTTCACTAGTAAGTTCTATCAAATATTCACAGAAGAATACCAATCCATTTCAAATTATTCCATAATACAGAAGAGGAGGGAACGCTTCCAAACTCATTTTATGAGACTGACATTACCTTGATACCCAAACCAGAGGATATCACTAGAAAATACTATTACAGGCCAATATCCTAATGAACATAGATGCAGACATACTTCATAAAATATTAGCAAGCCAAATTCAACAGTACATTAAAAGAGTCAAACACTGTGATCAAGTGGAATTTATTACAGTAATGCAAGAATGGTTCACTATTTGCATATCAGTGTGATATACCATGTTAACAGAACAAAATTTAAAATCATATGATTATCTTGATCAATGCAGTAAAAACATTTGATAAAAGTAACCATCTACTTACAATAAAAACTCTTATCAATGTGGGTATAGAGAGAATGTGCCTCAACATAAAAAAGGCCATATATGATAAGCCTGGGCTTTCCTGGTGGCTCAGAATCTGCCTGCAATGCAGGAGGCCATGGTTCGATCCCTGGGTCAGGAAGATCCCCGGGAGAAGGGAATGGCAACCCACTCCAGTATTCTTGCCTAAAGACTTGCATAGACAGAGAAGCCTGGCAGGCTACTGTTTGTGGGGTCACAAAGAGTCAGACACAACTGAGTAACTAATATATGACAAGCCCACAACTAACATCATATACAAGATCAGGGACAAGACAAGTAGCTCACTTTTTCTACTTTTATTCAACGTAATATTGGTAGTCCTAGCCAAAGTAATTAACAAGAATAAGAAATAAAGGCATGCAAATTGGGAAGATAGGGAAACAATAGAAACAGTGACAGACTTTATTTCTTGGGCTCCAAAATCACTGTGGACAGTAACTGCAGCAAGGAAATTAAAAGACACTTGCTCCTTGGAAGAAAAGCTGTGACAAACCTAGACAGCAAGTTAAAAAGCAGAGACATTATTTTGCCTACAAAAGTCCATATGGTTGAAGCTATGGTTTTTCCATAGTTATGTATGGATGTGAGAGCTGGACAATAAAAAAGGCTGAGTGCCGAAGAATTGATGCCTTTGAACTGTGGTGCTAGAGATGACTCTTGAGAGTCCCTTGGACTGCAAGGATATCAAACCAGTCCATCCTAAAGGAAATCAACTCTGAATATACATTGGAAAGACTGGTGTTAAATCTCCAATACCTTGGCCACCTGAGGCAAAGAGCCGATTCATTAGGAAAGACCCTGATACTGGGAAAGTTTGAAGGCAGGAGAAGGGGACGACAGAGGATGAGATGGTTGGATGGCATCACCAACTCAATGGACATGAGTTTAAGCAAACTCCAGGAGATGGTGAAGGACAGGGAAGCTTTGTGTTCTATAGTCCATGGGGTCCCAAAGATTTGGACACGACTGAATAACAACAACAAAATTGGGACAGAAGAAGTAAAACTGTGCAGCAATATGGTACTATATAGCCAAGATCATACAGACTCCACCTGCTGCTGCTGCTGCTAAGTCTCTTCAGTCATGTCCAACTCTGTGTGACCCCATAGACGGCAGCCCACCAGACTCCGCCATCCCTGGGATTCTCCAGGCAAGAGTACTGGAGTGGGTTGCCATTTCCTTCTCCAATGCATGAAAGTGAAAAGTGAAAGTGAAGTCACTCAGTCATGTCAGACTCTTCACAACCCCATGGACTGCAGCCTACCAGGCTCCTCTGTCCATGGGATTTTCCAGGCAAGAGTACTCCAACTAAATTCTAGTAAATGACTTCAATAAAGACACAGGATGAAAAAATCAACATATAGAAATCTGTTATATTCTTGTGTGCTAATAAAAAAGATTACTATCAAAAGGAGAAATTAAGAAAACAGTCTCATTTACCATTTCATAACACAAGTAAGATATCTATGAATAACTTTATCAAGGCAGTAAAAGACCTACATACTGCAAACTTGTAAGACATTGATAAAGAATTTGAAGGAGACACATTAAATATATACTTAGTGCTTCTGGATTATAAAGAATTAAAAGTGTTACAATTTCAATACTACCTAAAGCAATCTACAGATTCAGTGCAGTCTCTGTTAAAATTCCTGTGGTATTTTTTTTTTTACAGAAATAAACAATTCTTTAATTTGTATGGAACCACAAAAGATCCTATGAAAAGAAGGGAAGCAAAAAACAAAGGAGAAAAGGAAAGATATACCCATTTGAATGCAGAGTTCCAAAGAATAGCAAGGAGAGATAAGAAACCCTTCCTCAGTGATCAATGTAAAGAAATAGAGGAAAACAACAGAATGGGAAAGACTAGAGATCTCTTCAAGAAAATTATAGATACCAAGGGAACATTTTATGCAAAGATGGGCTCAATAAAGGACAGAAATGGTAGGGACCTAACAGAAGCAGAAGATATTAAGAAGAGGTGGCAAGAATACACAGAAGAACTGTACAAAAAAGATCTTCATGACCCAGATAATCATGATGGTGTGATCACTCACCTAGAGCCAGACATCCTGGAATGTGAAGTCAAGTGGGCCTTAGGAACCATCACTATGAACAAAGCTAGTGGAGGTGATGGAATTCCAGTTGAGCTCTTTCAAATCCTGAAAGATGATGCTGTGAAAGTGCTGCACTCAATACGACACCAAATGTGGAAAACTCAGCAGTGGCCACGGGACTGGAAATGATCAGTTTTCATTCCAATCCCAAAGAAAGGCAACGCCAAAGAATGCTCAAACTACCACACAATTGCACTCATCTCACACACTAGTAAAGTAATGCCTATAATTCTCCAAGCCAGGCTTCAGCAATACATGAACCGTGAACTTCCAGATGTTCAAGCTGGTTTTAGAAAGGGCAGAGGAACCAGAGATCAAATTGCCAACATCCGAAGGATCATCGAAAAAGCAAGAGTTCCAGAAAAACATCTGTTGCTTTATTGACTATGCCAAAGCCTTTGACTGTGTGGATCACAAGAAACTGTGGAAAATTCTGAAAGAGATGGGAATATCAGACCACCTGACCTGCCTCTTGAGGAACCTGTATGCAGGTCAGGAAGCAACAGTTAGAACTGGCCATGGAACAACAGACTTGTTCCAAATAGGAAAAGGAGTACGTCAAGCCTGTATATTGTCACCCTGCTTATTTAACTTATATGCAGAGTACATCATGAGAAACGCTGGGCTGTAGGAAGCACAAGCTTGAATCAAGATTACCGGGAGAAATATCAATAACCTCAGATATGCAGATGACACCACCCTTATGGCAGAAAGTGAAGAAAAACTGAACAGACTCTTGATGAAAGTGAAAGAGGATAATGAAAAAGTTGGCTTAAAGCTCAACATTCAGAAAACTAAGATCATGGCATCCGGTCCCATCACTTCATGGCAAATAGATGGGGAAACAGTGGAAACAGTTGCTGACTTTATTTTTGGGGGCTCCAAAATCACTGCTGATGGTGATTTCAGCCATGAAATTACAAGACGCTTACTCCTTGGAAGGAAAGTTATGGCCAACCTAGATAGCATATTAAAAAGCAGAGACATTACTTTGCCAACAAAGATCCATCTAGTCAAGGCTATGGTTTTTCCAGTGGTCATGTATGGTTGTGAGAGTTGGATGGTGAAGAAAGCTGAGCACCGAAGAATTGATGCTTTTGAACTGTGGTGTTGGAGAAGACTCTTGAGAGTCCCTTGGACTGCAAGGAGATCCAACCAGTCCATCCTAAAGGAGATCAGTCCTGGGTGTTCATTGGAAGGACTGATGTTGAAGCTGACTCCAATACTTTGGCCACCTGATCCGAAGTGCTGACTCATTTGAAAAGACCCTAATGCTGGGAAAGACTGAGGGCAGGAGAAGAAGGGGATGACAGAGGATGAGATGGTTGGATGGCATTATTGACTCGATGGACATGGGTTTGAGTGGACTCCAAGAGTTGGTGATGGACAGGAAGGCCTGGCGTGCTGTGGTTCATGGTATCATAAAGAGTCGGACATGACTGAGCGACTGAACTGAACTGAACAAAAGATCCTGAATAGCCAAAGCAAACTTTGCAAAGGAGAACAAAGCTGGAGACATTGTTCTCTGTGATTTCAAACTATATTACAAAGCTATGGTAATCAGAACAGTATGCTACCATCATATGAAGAGACACATAGAGCCATCAAACAGAAAAGAAATCCCATGAAATAAACACACACATATCTGGTCAATCATCTTATGACAATCCAAAAGAAATCAGTCCTGAATGTTTGTTAGAAGGACTGATGCTGAAGCTGAAATTCCAATACTTTGGTCACCTGATGCAAAGAACTGACTCACTGGAAAAGACCCTGATGCTGGGAAAGAGTGAAGACAGGAGAAGAAGGGGACAACAGAGGATGAGATGGTTGGATGGTATCTTCTACTCAATGGACCTGAATTTGAGCAAGCTCTTGGAGTTCATGATTGACAGGGAGGCCTGACGTGCTGCAGTCCATGGTGTTGCAAAGAGTCGGACGCGACTGAGTGACTGAACTGATCTTATGACAAATTAGCAAAGAACATACAGTGTGGAAAAGACAGTCTAATAAATGATGATGGAAAAACTGTACAGTCGTGCAAAAGGATGAAATTGGACCACTAACTTACACCACATACAAAAATTAAGTGGATTGAACATATGACCTGAAATCAAACTTTTAGAGGGAAACATAGGCAGTAAGCTCCTTGACATTGGTTGTCGCAGTCATTTTTTGGATTTGACAATAAAAGATAAAGAAGTTGGAGTACAAACTAAACAGCTACTGCATAGCAAAAGAAACCATCAACAGATGAAAAGATAACCTATGAAATTGGAGCAAACATTGTCAGATCAGGTCACATAAAATAACTTATAAAATGTCACTTGCAAAAATACTCCCAAATAATTCAATTAAAAATGGGCAGAGGATATGAAGACATTTTTCCAAAGATGACATGCAGATGGCTAACAGATATATGAAAACATGTTCAACATTACTAATCAGGGAAATATACCAATGAAAACTGCAATGGTTATAACTGCACATTTGTTAGAATGGTCATCATCAACAAGAAGATATAAATGTTCCCAAGGATATGGAGAAAAGGGAACCCCTGTTGCCTATTGGTAGGATTGTAAATTGCTGCAGCCTCTATGAAAAACAGTAGGGAGGTTTCTGAAAAAATTAAAAATGAAATTATCATATGGCCCAGAAACTCCATATCTAAAATATTATCCAAAGAAAATGAAAGCACTACCACAAAAAGATACATGCACCATCATGTTCATTGCAGAATTACAACAGGCAAGATATAGAAATGACATGTGTTCATTGATGTACAAATGGATAAAGAAAATACATACATACACTGAATTATTATTTAGTCACAAAGAATAATGAGATCTGGATGTTTGCGATATCATGCATACATCTTGAGGGCATTATGCTAAGTGGAATCAGTCAGACAGAGAAAGCCAAATACCATAGGATTTCACTTACATGTAGAATGTAAAAAAAAAACCAACCAACCAACCAACATCATAGATACAGATAACATGTTTGTGGTTGCCATAAGCAGAGGGTCACAGTTGGGCAAAATGGGTGAAAGGAATAAAAAAATACAAATTTCTAGTTAAGAAGTTAGTAAGTCATGGCAATGTAACATACAGCATGATGACTACACTTTTTGATACTGTTTTGCATTCAAAAGTTAGTAGGAGAGTAAATCTTAAAAATTCTTATCAAGTGGGAAAAAGTCTTTATGTATTGATGGATATTAACTAAATTTATTATGGTGTTCACTATGCAAATAATTGAATCATTATGTCATCCACTTTAATACAATGTATGTCAGGTATACCTCAGTTAAAAAATCTAAGAAGAATAAGAAAGGCTGAAGTGATTAATGAACTAATTATAGTTTTTTTCTGGATATGCATTTATCTCACATGCAAACCACTAAAGTTAAACATATGAAATCTTGAAATTATGCACTTGCAACCCATTTCTAATTTTGTCACAGTTCCCAAATTATCCAGATTGACCCATGTCATGAACTGGAAAGAAAAGGGTATTGTTACTTTTACTGTAATTCTACTGTTTTACTAGAGTGTCAGAGTGGCAACTTTCCAACCTAGTTTTGAGAATAGATCCCTTTGTCAAGCTTGGTCATAATTTGGGCAAACCCTCCACTTAAGCAGAGAATAACTCAGTTATGAGCATGAAGATTCTTTCCTTTTTGTAAGATATCAAAAATCCAGAAGTCTGACTTAATAGACTCACCAAATAAGATTTTTCAACTATAAAATTTTCTCAAGGTCTGTAACTTTTTAATACCTTTTACATTCTAAATTGCATGTAGGACATTACCAGTTTTTATTGAAACAATCAGTTTGATTCATTTCAAAGCACAATTCCTTTAGTCTGGGCAATCTGAATATTTCAACACAAATCTTTAGATAATATGTGTAAGAATCACATGATATGAATTACTGCCATTGAAAAGGTAGTAACTTTGAATTCCTATATTTTAAATAAGCAAAAGCCTATAAGGCTAAACACCAGTATATGTGCAATACTAGAAACAAAATGTTTTATTTCTTACACTTCACAAGAGAACTATGTTCTCAGATAAAGCTACAAACATGGTTTATTAATTTTAGTGATAATGTTTTAGAATAGAAATGAGCAATAAATAGACGTCTGTCTATACAGTACACACTCAGTGAGAGGTGGTATTGGTTACTGAAGGGCTCATTTTCCCAGATATAAATTTCATATCTATAATAGTAAAAAAAACAATGTGAAAAATGAACTGCCCCATATACTTTTAACTTATTCTGATTAATGAAACACGTGTTCTCACAAATCTCTCTAAAAGGCCCTATGAGTGAAACTTATTTTAGAATCAAAAGCATTTAAGCTCTGAGTGATTATTAACTCACAATTGAGGAGGAGCTATTTAATGAGATGGCTTGTCCTCAACTTGACTACTACTTTCTAAATTCTGAATTACAACACCTCATTATGTAAATTGATTTAATCATAGATGGATGTGCTTTATAATTTTTAATTACTGTCTTACTTTCTAATCTAATAAAACTATAGAAACTTATATGCTAGAGAGGGCTTTTTTAAAGCACATATAATCTTATAGAGGTTTATTTCCTTTTAATTTTACTATCATGAAAAATTGATAATAAAGATAAAATGCATTTATATATATATATGTGTGATGAAAAGTCTCCTTTGTAATTCCTTTACTCTAGGACAATGTTTTCAAAGCGTGGTGTTAGGATGACTTGAGCCATTTAATCACCTAAAGAGCTTGCTTTAAAATTTGTTTCCCACGTTCCACCCCAGCTCAGACTCACTGAATCAGAATCACCAGGCAGGCATGTGGATCAGAAAAGCATACAAAACAAGCATAGTTGGTGATACTAATAGAGCTAGTTGAAGGAGTGACCTTAAAGTGTCCCTGCTTTACAGGCTATTGTCTCATCTAAGATGCTTTCTATCCAGCTTCTGTAAAGTACACTTTAATGTCAAGTGTGCATCTATTGTGTATTTTTTGTGAGACTCCTTTTTAAATTGATGATTGGCCATTTGTGGAACTTCTGATAACGATGGCGATAATTATAGATTTTTAAATACCACTAAACTAGTCAAATTCCTGCTCTGATAGTAGTCCAAAGCTACTCAAATCTTGACTTAAGCACACACGTGAGTGAGAACACTAATTAGCCATTCTACGACACTAGTATCTCCAGCTTCATTTCCTGTTCTCCATAACATAAAAATCTCACTTCTCATGAATATTCTGTTAGGACTCCTGCCAGTGTGTGCCCTCTGCACCCCAGCCCTGTTAAGGATCATGATCTTTTTTATATTCCGATTAGCTGAGATGTTGTTTTGTAGTTTGTGTTTTAAAAATTAGACTTTTGTTTCCCATATACAAAATTATAATGTCAGGTTTTCTTTCTACATAGCCTCCTTTTTTCCCCAAACATCCCCCACAGCCCTGTAAGAAATAGGAATGTGCTCATCCTGTTGAGAATCACACTCCTATTAAGTACTATCATGTTTTGATTGAAAATTAAGATATTGATTCAAGTTGCCGTCATTAATCTAAGATCCAACTTAACAGCCGTTAGACCCCACAAGTCATGAGGTCAGTTCATTATGCGAGGACTCTGGGTTATCCCTTGAACAGAAGAAAGGTCATCCTGTGGTTGTGACTCCACAACTGTCATTTGATGATGTTTTCTCTGTATCTCTCTGTTCTCTATCTGGAATCATTCTTTGGTGGTGTCTCCAGATACTCTGTGTATTAGTGCTATTTTATATCTCAGTTTTTCACAGTTATCATTTGCGAACACATACCTCTATCCAGACCACGCTCCAGCCTCACAGCTTCTCAAGTATCTTCTGAGTTTTAAAAAAATGCAACCTCTTGATTATCTTTCAACACACTTCCCTGCACACAGGCATGGAAACTTTGCTCCTCCTACCTCCACACATTTTCTACCTCCATGGTTTAGATAATACTAAGGGAACAATCATGTATGTCCTCTATCTTGTAATGCAGGCATTTCATTGTCCGAACTTTTATCTTCACTGACCATCAGGTAAGTTCAATCCCTATAAAGTGTATCTCTTTTATGTTCCATTTTTCCCAAAATAGAAAGTTTAATTGGTTTTTTCAGGATTAATACAAAACATTTCATAGCTCATAAAATAAGTAGTAGCTAATTATTTAAATATAATACATTAGAAAACATATTTACTTCTAGGTGTCACAGGATTTAGGGGTTATGGAATATTTGCAAGCCATATAATGACAACATAGGGGTAAGGTTTCTTCTTTGAAGGAGCTACTTATTTTATTGAAGGTCCCAGGTAGATACAGAAATCCAGAGACATGACAAGCATGAAGGATAAGAAATAGAAAGATGAACTGCAACTAAAATGAAAATTAATATGCTATTAGAAAATTTAACATACAAAAGTCACAGAAATATTTTTGAAGTGGATGAAATTGGAGCCCATTTTACAGAGTGAAGTAAGCCAGAAAGAAAAACACCAATACAGTATACTAATGCATATATATGGAATTTGAAAGATGGTAACGATATCCCTATATGCAAGACAGAATAAGAGACACAGATGCACAGAACAGTCTTATGGACTCTGAGGGAGAAGGTGAGGGTGGGACGTTCTGAGAGAATAGCACTGAAACATGTATATTATCATATGTGAAACAGAACACCATTCCAGGTTCGATGCATGAGACAAATGCTCAGGGCTGGGGCAATGGGATGACCCAGAGGGATGGGATGGGGAGGGAGGTGGGAGGAGGGTTCAGGATGGGGAACACATGTAAACCCATGGCTGATTCATGTCAATGTATGGCAAAAACCACTACAATATTGTAAAGTAATTAGCCCCCAACTAAAATAAATAAATTTATAAAAAAAAAAAAAAAGAAAAACACTAGAAAACACCAATACAGTATACTAACACATATATATGGAATTTAGTAAATTGATAAAGATAACCCTGTATGTGAGACAGCAAAAGAGACACATATGTATAGAACTGTATTTTGGACTCTATGGGAGAGGGCGAGGGTGTGATGATATGGGAGAATGGCATTGAAGCATGTAAATTAACATATGTGAAACGAATCGCCAGTCCAGGTTTGATGCATGATACAGGGTGCTCAGGGCTGGTGCACCAGGATGACCCAAAGGGATGGGATGGGGAGGGAGGTGGAAGGGGGGGTTCTGGAAGGGGAACACATGTACACCCATGGCGGATTCCTGTCAATGTATGGCAAAACTCATACAATATTGTAAAGTAAAAAATAGATAAATAAATAAATTAAAAAAAAAGAAGAAGAGAAGGTAGCAAGTAGCTAAAATAATTTAGGCAGTGCCAAAAAGCCAATAAGAGAAAAATCTTCCTAAAAATGATGGATGATTTAATCAAGAAAACTAGAATTTAATCTGAAGAAGAAAATGCACACAGGTAGTAAAATATGTCAGACCAAATTCTGTAGAGCGAGGAAAAAATAGGTTATTGAATTCTTTAATATAAATGAAATCCTCTAAGTAGCAAAAGAAACTAATAGACTTTTCCAGTTAAAGGCATTCATTAACGATAGCATATTAGCATTTATTAAAATTTTTTGATGAAGATTTTAAAGCTTTCATTTGCTTTTTAACACAAATTATCCTGTGATTCCTCTGTCATTTTAAGTAGGTCATAGAATACCTAAATTTGAATGTTCCTTCCTTTTCTTGCAGAATTTTAATAAATATTGTGTATTTCAATGAATCAGCTACAATTAAATACTGAGGTTCTACTACAAAAGGACAATGGCAACGAAGTTGTATAAATTTGAAAGTTCCTTATTGTGGAAAACTCAATAGGCATATATAGAGAATCTAAAAGTGGGCAGTATTACTTAAAGATTTAGTTGCTCTTGTTTGTGGCTTATTATTTATTAGATCAATGTAATATTATATCATGTATTTCCATGTTATATCCTGCACACTGTTTAATTAATAGAATATTTTTAGGCATGCATTTAATATTTAATACTAATGATTATGTTTCTTTTGACAATCTTTTTCTAAAATGAATAAACTTTCTGTATCATGAACTAGACAGTTCTTTTAGACTATCCTGGCAACTTACTGTGATGTGTTAATATCATGTTTGCTATAGAAATAGTTTAGGTTTAAAATTTAGAATGGCAGAGTTTGTCCTTCGTAACACAGGATATTTGCAGCTTCCTCTCTTTAAAGATGCTGTCTAGATCCACTTGGTTTTAAAACATTGTTGTTGTCCAGTCACTAAGTTGTGTCCAACTTTTGCAACTCCATGGACTGCAGCATGCCAGGCTTCCCTGTCTTTCACTATCTCCCTGAGTTTACTCAAACTCATGTCCATTGATTAGATGATGATAACCAACCATCTCATCCTCTGTTGTTCCCTTCTCCTCTTATCCTCAATCTTTCCCAGCATCAGGGTATTTTCCAATGAGCTGGCTCTTCGCATCAGGTGGCCAAAGCACTGGAACTTCAGCATCAGTCTTTACAATGAATACTCAAGGCTGATTTTCTTTAGGATTGACGGCTATGATCTCTTTGTTGTCCAAGGGACTCTCAAGAGTCTCGTGAAAGGAATCACATCTAACTTGACCATACCACTTCTATTAACTGTTTGATAGCTTCTTTAAACTACTTTTATATCAAAATGTTTTTCAGTCGCTCAGTCGTCTTTGACTCTTTGCGACCCCATGGACTGCAACACACCAGGCTTCCCTGTCCTTCACCATCTCCTGGAGCCTGCTCAAACTCATGTCCATCAAGTTGGTGATACCATCCAACCATCTTATCCTCTGTCATCTCCTTCTCCTCCTGTCCTCAATCTTTCCCAGCATCAGGGCCTTTTCTAAAGAGTCGGCTCTTCTTCAGGTGGCCAAACTACTGGAGCTTCAGCTTCAGCATCAGTCCTTCCAATGAATATTCAGAATTGATTTCCTTTAGGATTGATTGGTTTGATCTCATTGCAGCCCAAGGGACTCTCAAGAGTCTTCTCCAACACCACAGTTCAAAAGCATCAATTCTTCAGCACTCAGCCTTCACGGTCCAACTCTCACATCCATACACAACTACTGGGAAAACCACAGCTTTGACTAGACAGACCTTTGCTGGCAAAGTAATGTCTCTGCTTTTTAATATCCTATCTAGTTTGGTCATAGCTTTTCTTCCAAGGAGCAAGCGTCTTTACTTTCATGGCTGCAGTCACCATCTGCAATAATTTTGGAGCCCAAGAAAAGAAAGTCTGTCACTGTTTCCATTGTTTTCCCATCTATTTGCCATGAAGTGATGGCACCAGATGCCATGATCTTAGCTTTTTGAATGTGAGTTTTAAGTCAACATTTTCACTCTCCTCTAAATGAGGATTGCCCATTAGATTGCTCTGAGCTAGTTTCCTATGTATTTGCCTACTAATCCTTCTAGTATAATAGACTTTATACACTATTTAACAAGTAAGAGAATCATGGGGTCACAGAGAGTTGAACACAATTTAGCAACTGAGAAACAACAACAACAAAATAATCTTAAAAAATTTGAATCCAGATCTGCCAAGGCTTCATGTGAAGTGATTATGATTTCCTGAATTTTGGGTTTATCTCTTTATTCCGACCAGAAGAGAGGCACAGTTTTGAATCCCTAAGATGACTGTGGTTGACATTAGCTTGTTAATGTGGGCGTGTAGAAACTTGCTGGAGCCATCAAGTTTCAGCTGACAGTAAGGCTGAGTTTTCACCACACCCTTTCACTTCAAGCTTTTGCATCACATTGCATGAGCCATCCTGCCTCATGTATACATTGATTTTAATTATCCACATCCCATGTGAGGGTTGGCCTCCATTCGTCAGTAAAGGTTGTTGTACTTGTGATAACCTATTAACATTTCTCAAGTTTAAATAGTACATATCTATAATTATGTTGATTATTAGTTTTCCTCCTAGCAGTAATATGTTTCGAGTTGATTCACTCTATGCTATTTTCTTATTGGAAAATAAAAGAAACTAGAAATAATGTTGTTGATAGATTTTTGTATGTGTGACTAGAGACTTTATACAGTATATTAACATGAAACAAACAAAAAAGGAAAAAGTTACATTTCATCCAAAATTTGTTTTTTATCTATGTCCAAGTAAATAGATGAAGAACTCAGTTTTATCTACATACTAGTCATGTAAATGTGGCATAATGCATGCATGTATTCTGAGATTTATATTTAATTTTTTTCACTTGCTGACATTTTTTTCCAACTCAGTCCTTACTTGTTCAAATGGATTATTTTTGTCCTTGTAGCAATGGTTTCAAATGTCTATTAGTGGACAAATGGATAAACAAGTGTACTATAAGTTATATTGATAATTTTAGCCTTAAAAGGGAATCAAATTATGATACATATAATTTGCATAAAGCTTTAAGACATTATGATAAGTAAGCTAATAAGTCAGAAACAAGGACGAATGTGGTATGATTCTACTTATGAAGTGCCTACAATAGTCAAATTCAGTAAGATAGTAGAACAGTAGTCACTGGGGCTTGAGGTGTCCTGGGGGTGGAGGAGGAGAAATGAGGACTTTTCTTTTAAAGATACAGACTTCCAGTTTTTGATGAAAAAGTTTTGAATATGGTTAGTCACGTTGGCTGTTCAACAATGTGAGTATATTTAATGCTAATGATTTGTATGCCTAAGAATGATAGAAAAATTTTATGTACATTACACCACAGTTTTTACAAAACAAGAGATTAGATACCTTGAAATATCTTGAGTCCATTTCGGATCTTAGTGTCACTTTAGGGACACAGTGAAGTCCAACTAGAAAGGATGTGGAGAAGCACACAGTAGTGGGCTTAAGAGCACTATAAATTAGCATTAAAATAACCATTATCTCACGTAATTTATAATTTTAAGGACTCATTTTAGTCAATCTTTGCATATGAAGACATTTAAGGAAATTTCTACTTGTTTTTAAGAAGCATTCAGATATTATACTGCATTCTTTATCTGTTTCCTTGTTAAAATTGAACTGACATGAATAAGTTGAAACAAATTTGTTTACAAAGAACTTCAGAAAAAATCAAGTGAGAAAATAAGTTCGGTTGAATTATATACTGAGATTCCTAACAACACAAGTCAGTTTCCATGTATGTTGTTTACTTCCATTTTAAAGATGAAAAGTGAATAACTACTTAAAAAATTATACAAGGGGGTGCTGAGCAATAGATGACAAAGTTGCTTTAGGTAGGAGCAGGCTTCATGAGGTTAATGAGTTTAAAATATGAATATTTTATACTGACGTGCAAATGAAGTATATTAAAGGTAAGAAAACTAGTGTATTTTGTAAATCTTAAACTTCTTTAAATAAAATATATAAATGTTATGCTATTCTTGGGCTTTCCTGGTGGCTCAGACTGTAAAGAATCCACCTGCGCTGCGGGAGACCTGGGTTGATCCCTGTGTTGGGAAGATCCGCTGGAGTAGGGCATGGCAACCCACTCCAGTATTCTTGCCTGGAGAATCCCCATGAGGAGCCTGGCGGGCTACAGTCGATGGGGTCTCAAAGAGTTGGACACGACTGAACGACTAAGCACACATGCTATTCTCGTCTACATTTTCAAAGAATTAACTTAGATATTTTATGCTTTACATATTTTTCTTCCTGTGATTCTTTAATGCTTTCAGATTTATTACCCTCCTTAATCCCCAGTTTTCAAACTGTTTTAAAAAAAGTAGGGTACATGTCAGCAAAAATAGTACAGGAAAGATCTCCAAAGACATGTTCTTCCATAAAAGCAATTGGCAAAATTATCAGAAAAATCTTTTCAGAATTCTGGAAATTAACCAAAGTATTACAGTAACCCAATGAGTGTTATGCAAGAAAAATGGTTAACTGTGAACAATAGTGCGCTCCGGGGCATTTTATCATACACTAGCCCTATGCAGCTCAGTGGTGGCTGTAATAGGTAATAGTCTGCATTTCTAGTTAAGCATGGCATTCACTATAGTGAGCAAATAGAACAAGATCTCTTTCAAAGCCTTATTTTCATAGTATGGTCATTGTCTTACCTGTCTGAAGGGTTCCTGGAATATCCACTTTCAACTTGGAGTATACGCTATACTAAAAGCCTTCTTCTCTTACAGTACGGTAAAAACAATTGGAATCAAGTGCTTTATCTTTGGAGCTGCCTGGGGAGATTTATAACTACTGAAGAAAACATAACTTTTGGAGAAAACAGATTGACCAAAAAAAATCTTAAAAAGGAAAACCTGGAGAATGAGATGCCTGTAGTGGCTCTAAAAGACCTCAGACATATTGCAGGGCATCTAGAAGGCCACGTGCATGTGTGCCTGCTGAGGAAAGACTGTAGAAGACTACAGTGGCTCCTCTTTGGCTGACCATAAGGCCATGGCCAGCAGAAACTGGAAAACTTAAGGTAGAGCTGAAAATTATCTGGCTGAATGTTGAAGGCATACAACATGCACACAAGCCCCTCAGCAAAGATAGAAAAATTGGTTCCAGTCCTTTCAGGAAATCTGATCTACAACTGCTAGGCCAACCAAATAGACTCAAATGGCCACACATGACATATAAAGATTTCTCCCAATTAGTACAGGAAACATCACTAAACAAACAGCAATGGCTATAGAGAACAGCAACAACAAACCCCAGGGAGAGGGTATAGTGTGATTTACATGTTGTCACATTATTTAAAATGTTCAGTTTACAAAAAAAAAAAAAAAGTTTGCAAAGAAGCACAAAGGAATAGCTCATGCAGGAGGAAAAAGCAATTAGTAGAAACAATCTGAGGAAGGTCACATGTTTTACTAGAAGAAAGTGAAACTTTAAATCAGCTGTTTTAAGTAATGTTCACAAGATCTAAAGGAAACTATGCCCAGATCAGTTTTTAAAACTTATGAAAATGGTATCTCAGAGAATGTTGATAAGGAAATAGAAATTGTAAAGATGAAACAAATAAAAATTATGTAGTTGAAAAGTATAATAACCAATGGAAAAATTTACTAGAGGGGTTCAAACAATTCTCAATAAACTTAAAAACATTGAAATCTTTTTCTGACTATGATGGTACATATCAGTAACCGGAGGACAACTGACCAATTAAAAAAATGTAGATGTTAACACACTCCTGACTAACCAACTGATCAAAGAAGAAATCAGGAGAAATCTAAATATATCTTAAAATGAAAATGGAAACACAATACACCAAAATTTATGGGATGTGGGAAAAGCAGTTCCAAGGAGGAAGTTTATAAAGATAAAGGCTCTATTAACAAGACCTAAAATAAGCCACCCAACTTTATATTTATACCTCAAGGAACTAGAGAAAGAACAAAGTCCAGTTAGTATAAAGGAAGGAAGTAACAAAGATCGGAGCAAAAATGAATGAAGTAAATAGAAAAATAGAAAAAAAATCAATGAAAGTAAGACTTTTTGAAAACAAACTTTTAGCTAGACTTATCAAGAAAGACGACTCAGTTTTGTAAGTTAAGAGGGAGACTGCATTCGATACCACAGAAATACAGCAGGTCATGAGCGACAATATGAGAGACTGTGTACCGACAAATTAGACAGTCTAGAAGAAATGGGTAAATTTCTAGAAACATAGAGCCTACCAGATTTGAATCATGATCAAAATCTGAACAGACTAAGAGACTGTATCATTAATCAAAAGCCTCATGACCAAAAATGTCTAAAATGTCTAACCAGATGTTTTCATAGGGGATTTCTGCTGAACATTTAAAGAATTAAATAGCAATTCTCAAGCTCTAAAAAAAAGAAAAATTGAATACTGTAGGAGAAAACAGTCCAAAACCATTTTAAGAGGGTAGCACTACTCTGATACAAAAGATAAGGATAGTATTTAAAGTGAAAGTCGCTCAGCCATGTCTGACTCTTTGCTACCCCATGAACTATACACAGTCCATGGAATTCTCCAGGCCAGAATACTGGAGTGGGTAGCCTTTCCCTTCCCAACCCAGGGATCGAACCCAGATCTCCCGCATTGCAGGCAGATTCTTTACCAGCCAAGCCACAAGGGAAACCCTCATATAAGAAAGAAAATGACAAACCAATATCTCAGATGAATATGGTTGCAAAAATACTCAGTAAGTATTAAAAAACAGAATTCAACACATTTAAAGGATCATACACCATGATCAAGTGAGACTTATCCCTGGAAGTAAAGGATGGTTGTCAAATGTAGGTCAATACATGCAATATACCACATTAATAGAAACAAAAAACTTATGATTATCTAAATAATCTTAAGACAGTCACTTAAATGGTTTATAATCCTAAGATTCATATGGACCCACAAAAGAGCCCAGATAATGAAAGCAATTTCTTCTTAAACAGTAAGTACCACACTTCAAACTGTATTACAAAGCTAGTAAACAAAGCATAAAAAGACATATATCCATGGCACAGCATCAAGTGTCCAGAAATAAACCTACCATACACAATTAATATTTGAAAAGAGATGCTAGAATACTAAATGAGGAAAGGATAGTCTCTTTAAAAATGGTGTTGGGAAAACTGATGTTCATATTCCAAAGGTTGAAATTGGACAGATATTTTATGTCACTCATGAAAATTAACTTGAAACAGATGAAGGATTAAATGTAATATCTGAAACCATAAAACTCCTACATAATTCAAAGGAAAAACTTCTTGAGTTTTATCTTGGCAATGATTTTTTTTTTTGGATCTGATACCAAAAACACAAGCAAAAGCAAAAATTAAATCGCTGAACTACAAACTAAAAGGCTTCTGCACAAAAGTAACAGTCAAAAAAGTAAATAGAGCAACCTATGGAATGGGAGATAATACTTGCAAGCCATATCTCTGGATTAGGAGTTAATATTCAAATATAAGGGACCTAAATAATTTATTATCAAAAACCCCAGTACTAATAATATGATTTTTAAATGGCCAAAGAACTTAAATAGTCATTTTCTCAAAGAAGACATAAAAATGGTCAACACTGTTTAATATCACTAATACAAACCATAACCACTAGATATCACCTCCTATCTGTTACCAAAAAGGCAACTGATAAGTGGTGGTAAAGATGTGGAGTAAAGGGAACTCTTGTGAGCTGTTGGTGGGAATGTTAATTGGATCAGCTACTATGGAAAAATAATATGGAGGTTCCTCAAAAAGTTAAATAAAGCTGTTTATTTAAAGCAATTATTTATTTATTTAAAGCAATAAAGTATATAAAGCAATTATACTCTAGATATTTATCTAAAGGAGATAAAATCACTGTATCATCAAATTGTTATCCACATCCCTGTATTCATTACAGAAATATTCACAATAGCCAATATGGAAACAATCTAAATATCCATCAATGGATGAAGAGATACATATATATCATAGAATGGAATATTATCCTGGTGTAAAAAAAAAAAAAAGTAAACCCGTTCATTTGCGATAACACAGATTTACCTTGAAGGCATTATGTTAAGGGAAATGAGTCAGAAAAAGAAATACTGAATGATTCCACCTGTGTGCAATCTAAAAAAGTTGAATTCATAGAAACTGAGATTAGTTGTTGTTCAGGACTGAGGGGTGGGAGGATATGAGATATTAATTGTAACTACAGATTTTCAGTTTCAAGAGGAATAAATTCTGGTGATGTAATGTACAGCATAGTGAATATAGCTAACACGACTGTATTTTATATTGAAAGTTGCTAACAGAGTAGATCTTAAATATTCTCACCACCACCACCACAAAGTCATCATTATGTGAGATGAATGTGATAGCCAACATTATGGTCAATACTTCTCAATATATACTTGAATCAAATGGTACACCTTCACATGGTACACCTTAAACTTACAGTGTTATGTCAGTTTTATCTTAGTCAAGCTGGGGAAAAAATGTCTAAAACAACTTAAACTTCCCACCTTAAGAAATTAAAAAAGAAAGCAAGCTAAATCCAAAGCAAGCAGAATGAAGTAAATGATAAAGATTAGAGGGAAATAGAGAATTGAAAAATACAGAAAAGCAAGACAAATAGTTTTTTTTTTTTGAATGATCAAAATTGACAGACCTTTAGTTCAACTGACCAAGAATAAAAGAGAAGACTTTAGTTACTAGCATCAGGAATGAAACTGGACGTTACTACCAAACTTCCCCAGTGAAAACCAAATTTAGGGGGATATCATGACCAATTGTATGCCAACAAATTAGGTAACAAATGGACATTGTGAACAAAATACAAAGTACCAAAACAGATTCAAAAGTGAAATCTGAACAGTCTAATAAAAAGTAAAAACACTGATTAGTGATCAAGACAGCTTTCCACAAAGAATATCCCATATCCAAGTGGCTTCATTGGAATGTTCTGCCAAATGTTTAAAGAATACTAATTTTTCAAACTATTCAAAAAATAGAAGAGGGTACACTTACCAATTTAACAGGCTAGTTTTATCCTGAT
This sequence comes from Okapia johnstoni, assembly GCA_024291935.2. Taxonomy (NCBI): domain Eukaryota; kingdom Metazoa; phylum Chordata; class Mammalia; order Artiodactyla; family Giraffidae; genus Okapia; species Okapia johnstoni. The sequence goes on from CM044324.1 coordinate 13,688,273, forward strand.
ACCAGAATTAGACAAAGTATCAGAAGAAATACAGATCAGTATTTCTTACCAATATGGCTGCTATAAACCTCAAGAAATACTAGAAAATTCAATTCAGAAGTAAAAGGAGTATAACCCAATATCAAATGGAATTTATATCATGACTGCAAGATTTGCTTATCAATACACTATACCAATAGAATAAAGGGATACGAGAGATATGGGTTCAAGCCCTGGGTCAGGAAGATCCACTGAAGGAGGAAATGGCAACTCACTCCAGTATTCTTGGTTGAAAAATCCCATGGACAGAGAAGCCTGGCAGACTATAGTCTGAAGGGTCGCAAATTGTAGGGCTGCTGCTGCTAAATCACTTCAGTCGTGTGCGACTCTGTGCGACCCCATAGACGGCAGCCCACCAGGCTCCTCTGTCCCTGGGATTCTCCAGGCAAGAACACTGGAGTGGGTTGCCATTTCCTTTTCCAATGCATGAAAGTGAAAAGGGAAAGTGAAGTCGCTCAGTCGTGTCCGACTCTTCGCGACCCCATGGACCACAGCCTACCGGGCTCCTCTGTCCATGGGATTTTTCCAGGCAAGAGTACTGGAGTAGGGTGCCAGTGCCCTCTCCGAAATTGTAGGGCAGGACTGACTAAACACACATGAAGAAAGACAAATCAAGTTATTGAATTTAGTGCCTTTCTATGCATGGGAAGATGCTAGAATCTGAGTTCACTGAAATCATTCCTTTGATATCTACCTCAGCTGTCTGGGGCCAGTGTACTGTTTTGGGCTTCCCCGGTGGCTCAGAGATAAAGAATCTGCCTACAATTCAGGAGATGAGGGTTAGATCCCTGGGTCAGGAAGATACCCTGGAGTAGGAAATGGTAACCCACGGCAGTATTGTTGTTGGGGGATTCCATGGTCAGAGGAGCCTGGCAGGCTACAATCCATGGGGTCTCAAAGAGTCAGACACATCTGAGCACACGCCAAGGGAATAAATGCATAGTAATATTGGCAGATGTATAAAAAGGAACTTGATCCAACATCCATTCATGATAAAAAAAAAAAAAACACACTCAAACCAGGAACAGACTGTATCTTGCTTAGCCTAATAGAGGGAATCAATGATAAACCCATAGCTAACATTATATTTAGTGATCAAAGAACTAACGGTTTCCCTCTAAAAACAAGACAACCACTCTCAATACTTCTATTCATCATTGCACTGGAGGTTCCAGCCAGGGTAATCAGGCAAAAAGAAAAAGAAAAAAGCCCAGTTATATTCAAAAGAAAGATATTGAGCTTTATTTGCAGAAAACATGATCTTACATATAGAAAACTATAGAATCCACGCATATTAAGAAACTTTTAGAATGAGTTCAGCAAGGTTGCAGAGTACATGAAAGTGAAAGTGAAAGTGAAGTCGCTCAGTCGTGTTTGACTCTTTGCGACCCCATGGACTGTAGCCTAACAGGCTCCTCTGTCCATGGGATTTTCCAGGCAAGAATACTGGAGTGGGGTGCCATTGCCTTCTCCGGGAGATCTTCCCAACCCAGGGATTGAACCCAGGTCTCCCACGTTGTAGGCAGCCGCTTTACCATCTGAGCCACCAGGGAAGTCATGTGCAGAGTACATGACTAATAAGCAAAAAAAATCATTTGTATTTCTCTATACCCATTGTTACTGAATGAACTGTATGCCCTCCAAATTCATATGTTGAAATCCTAATACACAGTACCTCAGAATTTGGAGATCAGTTCTTTAAAGAGGGTATTATATTATCATGAGGCTGTCAGAGAAGGCACTAATCCAGTCTGAATGGTGTCCTTATAAGAGGAAGCTTGGACACAAAGACTTACACAAAGAGACTTTAGGGAAACGCTTGCACAGAGCCAAGATTATGTGAGGACACTTAGAGAAGGTAGTTGTCTGCAAACTAAGGAGAGAGGCCTCAGAAGAAACCAACCCTGCGGACACTTTGACCAGTTTCCAAAACCGAGAAAATTTTTGTTAAGCTATTTAGAGCGTGGTATTGTTTTGGCGGCCATAGCAAACTAATATGCTAGCCATGAACAATTCAGAAGAAAATTCCATTTATAATAGCATAAAAAACCACTTAGGAATAAATATAACAGAAGTACAAGTCTAGTACACTGAAAACTCCCATCTTGAAAGAAATTGAAGACCTCGATAAATGGAAAGACATTCCATATAAATGGATTGCAAGATTTCTTATTGTTACCATGGCAAAAGTCTCCCAAGTTAATCTACAGAATAAGTTTAATCCCTATCAAAATTCCAACTACTATTTTTGCCCAGTAACCAGAATAGCTTGGTACTAGCACTAGGATGCACATACAGATTAATGGATAGAATTTAGAGTTCAAAAATAAACCAGTCTATGACCAATTGATTTTCAACAATGATGCCAGTTCATTCAGTGAGAAAATAATTTTGTCAACAATTACCCAGACAGTTGTATAGCCATATACAAAGAAATATTTTGGTCCCTTTCCTCATATTGAATACAAATATTGAAACAAGATGAATTAGAAACCTTAAAAAAAAAATAGGAGCTAAAATTCTAAAACTCTTAGAAAACAGAAGTCTAAATCTTTGTGACTTTGAATTAGACTTGGGTTTCGTATACATGGTACCTAAAACAGAAACAATGAAATATATTTAAATTCATTTTAAATTAGATTTTTCAAAAGTTGTGCATATAAAGACACTATCAAGAAAGTGAAAAGGCAATTCACACAATGGGAGAAAATGTCTGCAATTCATATATCTTGATAAGAGCCTAGTGTTCAGAATATATGAAGAACATTTATATCTCAATAATGAAAAATACCAACCCAATTATAAAGGAGTTCCCTCATAGCTCAGTTGGTAAAGAATCCGCCTGCAATGCAGGCAACCTAGGTTCAGTTCCTGGGTTGGGAAGATCCCCTGGAGAAGGAAATGGCAGCCCACTCCAGTATTCTTGCCTGGGAAATCCCATGGACAGAGGAGCCTGGTGGGCTACCGTCCATGGGGTCACAAGACTTAGCATGGGGTCAGACACAACTTAGCAACTAAACCACCAATTAAAAAAGAGCAAAAGAGTCTGGATAGACAGTTCTTCAGAGAAGATATACAAATGCCCAGTAAGCAACTGAAAAGATGTTTAATATCCATAGTCAGTAGGGAAATATAAATCAAAACCATAATGGGATACCACCTCATACCAACCAGGATGGCTATATAAGTATTTTTTTTTAATGGGAAATAACAAGCGTCAGTGAAGAGGACAAGAATTTGGGACCCTCATACATTGCTGAGAATTTTAAAAGATGTAGTCACTATGGAAGACAGTTGGTCATTTCCTCACAAAGTTACAAAATACTCAACGTATCATCCATTTATCCACATGTATTGTACATGATGTCACAGCATCATTAGTCATGATAGCACCAAAGTGGGAACTATTCAAATGTCCATTAGGTGAATATACATAATGTACTATATCCACTCAATGGAATATTATTTGGCAATTAAAAGGAATACAGTATTAATACATGCAACAGCATGGATGAACTTTGAAAACACAGTAAACAAAGGAAGTCAGACCCAGAATCATATATTGTCTGACTTTGTTCATGTGAGGGATACAAAACAGGCAAATACATAGAGTCAGAAAGTAGATTAGTGGTTGCAAGATGCTGGGCTGGGGGAGGACAATGGGAAGTAACTATTAGTATGAGGTTTTTGGAGTGATGGATATGGTTCTGGAATTAGAAAATCCACTGTACACTTTAAACGAGTAAGTCTAGAGCTATGTATGTTAATTAAACTATACATCAATAAAAAACTCAAGTGGTGAAGATGCAAAGGAGGAAATTTAGAGAAAAGGAAATGCAGGAGAAGCCTTCAAGGCTGAATATTGGTCATGTGGTGGTTTGTGTGCAGAGCACTTCAGCAGTGAACACAAGGCCCACGATCTGTGCTAGGAGTAAGAGTCTCTACCAGGGGTTTGCAGAAAGCACAACTTCTGCTGGGCCCCACACTTAGAAAACATATTTCTTGAGGTTCAGACATATTTTGTTCAGTTCAGAAAAGCCTGGGTTGACAATGTCCACAACAAATCAGCATTTTCAGAACTTTTCTGAGTGTTTCGTATTAGGAATTATGCAGCATATTCCTTAACATATTTCATTTATTAATTCACTAAGTGCTTGCTGAGTACTTGCCCATTTTCCTTTTTAGCAAAATGCAGCAGTTGGATTTATCTTTGCAAATAACTGAGGAATAGGTCTATGTTGCTAGTATTCATTGTTGCTACATGAAAAGAAATGTCAGGTTGCCCTTACCCTTTTTAGGGGTTGCTGGGTAGCACCCTGCAGGCCTATAAGCCTTGTAGTGACCCAGCCCCAAAGATGAAGAACCTGAAAATGGCGCCAGAGTTAATGATACTGACTAGGGGATCTCATATGTCTTTATCAAAGAGTCCTGGAGCAACACCTCACCATGTATGGCAGACAGGACATGGCACCCATATTTGCTACTCAGTAGAGAAGGCAGCTACCATTTATAGGGGGAATTAACATCAGGTCGATTCATCAGTTACCAGGGAAACCAGCAGCCTGGGAACATTCTTTACAGCCCCTCAGTTTAAAGAACATCACAAGGGCAAGTGTTTCTCTTTAATCAACTAGCAGGTGGAGCCGTTCTGGCCTAAGGATGAGAACAATCACTAGCTGGGGCAGGATTCAAGCAAGTTCATATAAGTAGGGTGTACTTGAAGCAGGGACTGGTCGACCAGGGGATATACAGAGAGCAAGAGAACGGCCATCTTGAGTGGCTTCACCATACATCACAGCCCTACACACCCGGCACCACCCTTACAATCTTGGTCCACCCCTCTTCTGCAATATACATAGCTTAGGTATGTAGAGGTGTACTGCAATCAGATACCACATATAGAATACAGAGTCCAAGAGGTGGGCAAACTTTGGAGACAGGTTCTTATCGGGTCAATTTTTTATAGACGTCCACAGGAGGACAACAACGGCATCTGGCCGGAGACCCTGCAATGAAATTCATTTGGCAGTGAGTGAGGCCGCTGCTGTTGCCCAGCCCACAGACTCCCTGTACTTAGGTGAGGGATGAAATATAAGATATTTAACAGGTACAATACAGGGAAGATCATGACCATTAAGCAGAACACAAGCAGTAACAGCATTCTGAAATCATATCGTTCCTACCTGTAGTTTTTGCCCTGGCCTGCAGTACCCACAGCCAATGTCAAATAGACTGGAGAGAGAGAATAACAGACCACAGGTTAATATAATGGTGCTTTTCTCCATTGGGGGAGGGGTCAGATTACTTACCTTAGTAGTCTTCAGTGAGTCCAGGGAAAAGACAGGTGAAAACCACAAGTACCTTTCTAATTCTATTCCACACACAGGGTAGCAAACCCAAACTATTGAGGATTTACCTGCTAGTCCCAGAGTCACTTTTTTTATGTTCCTCGGGGTGTAGATTTTATGGTGAGGGCAAAAGCAAGTTACTGTCCTGACCTATAACTGGCAGTCGTCTTCTGGTGTCAACAGTTGAATTCTGATAGTGTTGAGTAGTAGCCTCTCACTTAACGTGACATAGGCACTGAGACAATCGCTCCTGGAATGTTTGGTTTTATAGTTCCTAGGGCTTGAGTTAGCCTCCTGGCCCACAGGTTGAGAGAGCAGGATCATAGGGCAGGAGAAAATGTCAGCATATGTCATTTTCATAGACCTATTCCTGAACTTTGTGGCAGGTGAAGTGAGTTCCCTGGTCACTGTGTCCATGGGGTCCCGTATGTTGTGCCCAGCTCGTCTATACCCTGAATAGTGGGTTTTTGCAGTACTCAATGACTCACGTAGGCATTCTGTAATTCCTTCCACCTGTTGTAACGCATCGCATACTGCATGTAGCTGTTGTTCCTTCACACTGTATGGTTGCTTTGCCCCTTTCCATAGCTGTGATGAGAAAGGGTACACTTATTTTGCCATTGTCACAGCCCCTAGCCAAACCTGGGTAACTGCCCATGTCTAACTCACAAGTCTATTCCTGAGTTAGTATCCTCAAAGCTTGGGTCTGTAATAGTTTAGGGGCAGTGGGTCAGGGGTGTGCTTGCATTTTGTGAATAATCTATGACCTTGTTCTGTCTGTATCCACCAGTCATCCCTGTGTAGTCAAGATGAACCACCAGCACAAGACTGCTACTCTTAAACTTGAAAGACTCTGAGATTAACAGGATATTATCAACATAATGGAAGAGAAAGGTACCTCTCATGGTAGATAGCTGCCAGAGAGTCCCCTATTCTGGGTGGATGGCCACCTTGGAACTAACCCCACAATCTTCCATTCCCTGTTATTCTTTTCCTGACATCTTTGTACTCAAGGGATTTTCCCTGGTGTCCCAACTAGCTCACCAGCTGCTGAGTCGCACTGGGCAAGTCCGCAAGCCTTGCAGTTCACCAGCCTGGACACTGAAGAAAGAGCCCCCAAACAGTGACAGAGACATCAATAATACTGGATAAGGGAGCTTACCTGTCTGAAATAAAGGGTCCTGGTGTGACGCCCGACAAGGTACTACAGGCAAGCGACACGGCAGCCATCTTTACTACTTAGGGAAGATGGTGGCTGTTTATAGGGGGGAACTGCCCTTATATTGACTGTCAATTACCAGGGAAACCAGCAGCCTGCGCCTGCCCCTTACAGCTCCTGAGGTTAATGAGCATCAGGAGGGCAAATGTTTTCCTCTAATAAATTAGCAGGTGGAGCCTTTCTGGCCTAAGGATTAGAACAATCACTAGCTGGGGCAGGGGGCAGGCACTTTTGCCTGAGTAGGGTGTAGGTGAAGCAGGGACTGGTTTAGCAGGGGCTCTACAAAGAGGAAGAGAACAGCCATCTTGAGTGGCCTGATCATATATGAGTGTACTGCTGCTGCTAAGGTGCTTCAGTCGTGTCCAACTCTGTGCGACCCCATAGATGGCAGCCCAACAGGCACCTCCGTCCCTGGGATTCTCCAGGCAAGAACACTGGAGTGGGTTGCCATTTCCTTCTCCAATGCATGAAAGTGAAGTCGCTCAGTCGTGTCCGACTCTTAGTGACCCCATGGACTTCAGCCTACCAGGCTCCTCCGTCCATGGGACTTTCCAGGCAAGAGTACTGGAGTGGGGTGCCATTGCCTTCTCTGATATGAGTGTAGTAGTTCATTTTAATAATTTGTTTTCTACTATTTTTGTACTTTGCAATTTACTGGTCAAAAAACTTTAGCTTATTAAGATTCAGAAGACAGTATAAATATGTATAACATTTTAATGCAGTATGTTATTTCATTATGAGTGAGCCAAATATAATTATAATTTCATCTAAATAGTAAATGTACTATTGACATGAGGATAAAAGGCACTAAGTACTCTTGCATACTTAATGTCCCTGAAAAAAAAAAAGTGCTATTAGCTGTCATGTAATTTTTTAAATGCTTATTTCATTCAAAACACTCTATTCATAAAAATTTTACTTAAGATTATAAAAGAGCAAAAAGCTGAAATATCCAGAAATAGTATAATGAATTCTCAGTTGATTCTGAGAGCAGAAGTCAAACAAGGTGAATAAAAAACAAGGAACTACCCTATTGACCCAACAATCCTACTACTGGGCATATACCCTGAGGAAACCGTAACTGAAAAAGACACATGTACCCCAATGTTCATTGCATCACTGTTTACAATAGTTAAGGGCATGGAAGCAGCCTAGATGTCTATCAACAGATGAATGGATCAAAAAGTTGTGGCACAATGGAATATTGTACAATGGAATATTCACATATGTATATTTCATATATACAGTGGAATATAACTCAGCCATAGAAGGGAACGTGCTTGACTCAGCTCTAGTGAGGTGGAGGAACCTAGAGCCTATTATACAGAGTGAAGTAAGTCAGAAAGAGAAAAACAAACATCGTATATTAACATAAATATATGGAATTTAGAAAGATGGAACTGGAGAACCTATTTGCAGGGCAGCAATGGAGATACAGACAGAGAATAGACTTGTGGACTTGGTGGGGATGGGGAGGGTGGAGGAAGGAGAGGTTGGGATGAACTGAGAAAAAAAGCAGCCAAGATGAAGAAAGGAATCTCGTAATTGTGTGCTAAAGATAAAAAGATTAGTTTTAGCAAATGAGGAGGGAGAGGAAATGCCTTAGACCTGGAGGAAAAGGTCCTAATATTAGATAAGGACTGAATAAAAGGAATCCACTAATAGTAATTTCCCTTTTGTTGTTGTTGTTCAGTCACTCAGTCATGTCTGACTCTCTGTGACCCCATGGACTAAAGCATGCCAGGCTTCCCTGTCCTTCACCATCTCAGAGTTTGCTCAAACTCATGTCTGTTGAGTCGATGATGCCATCCAACCATCTCATTCTCGGTTGTTCCCTTCTGCTCCTGCCCTCAATCTTTCCCAGCATCAGGGTCTTTTACAATGAGCTGGCTCTTTGCATCAGGTGGCCAAAGAATTGGAACTTCAGCTTCAGCATCAGTCTTTCCAATGAATATTCAGGGTGGATTTCCTTTAGGATTGGCTGGTTTGATCTCCTTGTTGTCCATGACAGCAATTGTATAAAGTTTTAACAAATCCTATTAAAATAGACAAAAATTATTTCCTGAAATAACAAAAAATAGGTTACAATAAATAGTGAGTACCCCACAGCCTGTATTACATCTCAGTTCTTTTCTAAGTGAGCATGATGGTTTCTTGAGTATCCTGTTAGCCAAGTTTCAAGTTAGGAGAGATGACAAAGTTGGAGGTGGGATGAGATGGGTAATTGTAATTACCTTCAGGTAGATAGTATTGCACTTGGAATGTGCAGAAATGTCTCTGAAGGTCAGTATACATAAGGGGCTGTGAACAGGACTGAAATCTGTATAGACATTACCTCAGGTGCTAATGAACACCCAAAGATCTCTGTTGGTGAGAGTGATTCTCACATACAATTTTAAGATCTTAAAAGGAGGGTGTTCAGTGAATTTCAGATCTTTTGTCATGGACAAGGAACTTAAGTGCTGCTCCATGAAGATTGCTGATTCATTTGTTCCTTGAGAGGTTAGTTAAAATTAAACCAGTGAGTAAAAAACAAACAAACAAAATCCCAGCAATTCAGTTCTTACAACTAAATAGAAACAAACCTCACTCACTGTAACTCTTCTCTCTCTAGTGAGATGGAAGATGAAACCTTTTCCTTAGACACATCTTAATTTCTCTCCCTGAAAGTGAAATAGATTGTTCTTTGGTGAAATATGTATGGCAAACTTAGATCATTTAGGCCACAGAGTATACTACTTTTAATTAGCCAGGATTTAATATTAGCAATGAACTTTCCATTTCTCCCTGAACATACTATCCTACATACATCTTAGTTATTTGTCACCTGCTATAATGTAAAGGAAAAATAATTTTTAACAAATAATCATTGGTTGACTTTTAAGCTGATGTACCAAAGCCTAACTTTATTATGGTGGTGCACCTCTTTCTTAGTTCTGAGCACTAAATCGTCATGCATGATTGAATTTTGCTTACCTGGATCTTCTCCCATACTTAAGTATTTTCTGTGTGGGCTGCTCTTCAGAATTAGATTTACTTATTCATAAGATATGAATAAAATGAAACAGCACCAGTGAGAGAGACAAAACACACAGAAGCCTCTCCAGAGTCACTCTGAATTACTACTTGGCTCCCTTTCAATTTTTGGCATCAGATTTCCTCTTAGGGTATATAGCTTCCATCAGGAGGGCAAAGCATTGCTGACAACAAACAAAAATAAGCACTGCTAATTTGCACGTATAATAATAAAGGAAAAAAAGAAAGAAAATGATACCAGGGAGAGGCAGGGACTTGTTTCTTCTTTGAAAAGCAGGAAACACCCATTTTTCTACTGTGCAAGGGGACAGAAACACTCTAGACTAAGGAAGAGATGCTCTTGAAATGGCTCCTGCTGGGTCCCCATGATTTTGGGTATAAATGGGACAAGGAGCTGCACTGAATGTTTTATTTCTTCAGGGATTTATGAAGTAGTGAGGTCACCAGGGATACAGAGAAAAAAAAAATCAATGTTAATTAAATGACAATCAGATTTTGATAGGAAGATTACTTTTTTCAACTTAATGTTAAATAGATAAGTATCTCAGGTACTCAGCTTTGGATGTAAGGTTACCTAGAATTGAAAAACGCTTGGCTGGGCAGAAGTAAAAGAACCAGGTTTTGTAAGTAAAGTGAGGAGGGACAATCAACTGGTTGGAAGAAAGCTCAGGAGAGAGCAAAGAGCACAAAAAAGTGTGTGTGCATAACATTTCCAAAATAGATAGCAAGTTGAGTATGGGATTGAGGACAACACGGTACACTTTTTGTTTCTCTTCTGCTCAGCAGCCAAGTAACCATGAGAGAGGCATTCTTCGGGCATCAAATTGGAAGAGTAGTTTAATTATCTGGCTCCACTTCCAGTGGGTGTTGAGACAAAATTAAAGTGGTTATGGTTGGCACCCACCAATTTTTCAGAACATGGAAAAGACTGGACAAGAATAGACTAACAGGACCGTTTGCACTTAGAACACTGAAGCGACTTCTCCATTTGATTTAGGACACCGTCTCTCCTCTTCCTTCCCTCTCTTCTCTTTAAGAAGCATCAAGTCATGTACTTCGTGCTAGGCACTGTTCTCAACTCTTTAATTATTCCGCATTAACGCATTTAATCCAACCTTGTAAGAGTATAACTACCATTATCCCCATTTGATGGATGGGGAACTGAGACACTAAGAAAAACAAAGCCATTCAGCTAATCAGTAGGGGAAGTGTAATCCTAACCCAATCTGGTTCCAGAATTTTCACCAATGTGCTACTTCCCTTTCTTTCTTTGCAAATCTTTACCCCCATTAAAATAAGGTTAACTATTCAAAACAAGATGTAAACTATGAGAGGGCTGGAAAGGGTTAACGCTGAAGCACTTCCGCAAGCTGAAAAAACAAAAACAAACGAGCCTGCGAAAGCCAGTTAAAAGCCCCCGTAGGAGGCTGTGGGCCTCCTGTTTCTTTAAACTCTTGCTTTCGCTCCCGCTGACACTTTATAACAAAGCCGCCGCAGCGGGTCGGAGCCGCCGCGCGCTCCCTTCCACCCCCGGCCCCGCGGGTCTGGGGTCCGAAAGGGCTTCGCCGAGTCAGTAACCGAATTGGCTTAGGTTTGCTTTCTCCGCACCCCCAACCTCTGCCGCACACGCCCTCCTGGGAATGGCGAGCTGTAATTAACCCCTTAGCGCCCAGGAAGACCCCGGCGGCAGCGAGTGGCTGGCGGGTCGGCTGCTGGGCCGCAGAAGCCCCGCAGACGGGCGCGAGGGCCGCCCAGGGCCAGGTGGGTGCGGGCGCTGCTGGCCCGCCGCCGGTGGGGGCGAGCAGAGTGCGGGGATGGCGCCCGAGAGGCGCCGAGATGCCGTCCGGCACTCCCCTCCTCTTTCGCCTTTCTCGCCTCCTCTCCCGGAGCTCCCGGCCGCCGAGCTGCCGGGAACAAGCCGGGCTGGAGTTGCCCTCTCACTCCCCCTTGCTTTCCTCCCCGGGTTTAATCTCTCGGCGACTCCTCTGCCAGCCCCGAGGAAAGTGCAGCCATTGGACAGGTCGGTGCTAGCTGCCGGTTTCGGGGAGGAAGGTGGGAGACGCCGGGAGGAGCGAGGGGGAGGGAAGGGGGAGGCGGGAGGAGGGTGCAGCGGCGGATCTGGCAAATTGCGAGCTGCCTTCCCTCCCCAAAGTGTGGAGCAGGAGCGCGGGGGAGCGCGGCGGCGGCGGCGGCGCCTCCTCCGCCACCAAACTCCGGGGCTCGGGGCCATCTCCTCCTTCGCCAGGAGGAACCCTCTCCCAATAGGTTTCAGCCTGACTTTTTCCTCCCCGTTTCTTTCTTCTCCCGTCCCCCCGCCCCCTTTTCTCAATACATTTTTCTGCCTTCGGACCTCAGACTGCTGCAGCCTGAGCCTTCCCAAGGCTCAGTTCTTAGGGGCTTCTCATCCCTCCGGCTGCGGGCGAGGACGCGCGCCCTGCGTCGGGCGAAGAAAAGAAAAACTTGTCGGAGGGCTTTCGCCAGCCCGCTGTTAACCCCCTTCCCGCAAACCCAAGCCTCCTTGGGGGGGCCATCCCAAGACTGGGGAAAGTTCCTTCCGAGCCGACAGCCCTCTTGGATTTGGAGGAGGCACCCGCGCAGGCTGTGGAATTAGATCTGTTTTGAACCCAGTGGAGCGCATCGTTGGGGCTCGGAAGTCGCCGTCTGCGGGCACCGGGGTGGCGCTGCCTGTGCGGAACGAAGAGTTTGCCAGACCCAGCTGCAAGTGGCCTCTCGTCTCCGCAGTTGTTGTTTTGTGTCTGGGGTGAGGACTGCGAGTGTTGTGGCAAGTTGTGAAGGGAGACCTGGAAGTCCGGAGAGGACTGCGCTCCGCTCGCACTCCCTTCTTCCTCGTCCCGGCTCCTGGGTGTGCAAGCCCAGAGAAATTTACAAAGGCCTCTGCGTCCCTCCGAGACCGGTCCGCAGCATTCAGCCCCGTTGTCCCCATTCCCAGCGGGAGCCCCGGAGCAGCACAGGGGGCCGGGGAAGGACTGGCGGGGCGGGGGAGGTCGTGGCGGCGGCATGGCGAGATTCCGGAGGGTCGACCTGGCAGCTGCAGGAGTTGTGTTACTTTGCCACTTTTTAATGGACCGGCTTCAGTTCGCTGAAGGGAAGCCTGGAAATCAAGTCAATGGTAAGATGCACTTTCGCTTGTTGCTTTCCTGCCCAGTCGAAGACCTCTTTGGTACCCAGTTCTCCACCCACACCCACCCCATCTGTCTGTCCTTGGCAAAGTTATTGCAATTGCGTTTCAAGTAAACTTGGGCTTCTCAGGTGAGCAGAAGGTTGGCTAGATGAGTCGGGTGGTAGGGACTGAGGGTTTTCTTAAGGATTTACCTACCACTTGCTTCACCTGAGCGGTAAGTAGGGGATGGTACCGTCTTCTCCCGAGGCGTCCTGAGAGGGCTCGGGTATTAGAGCAAACCTTCCCGCGGATACCTCCCCAGGAGCTGGCATCCTGGTCTGCGTCCTCCCGGGCTCCTCCTCCTTCCCTCCTCCTTGCCTCCTGCCGAGATAAACTAAGGGGGTGCATTGTGGCGGATGTGGTGGTACCCGGGGATTGCAGCGCTCCCCTCTGCTGGAGAAAATTCCCTGTGGCCGCACCTTCCTCCCACAGGCGGTCCCCACCTCTGCTCGCTCTTGCTGTCTGGGGCTGAGCCAGCGCTGGAAGTGGGGCGGGGTGGGTGCGGCGGGACACCGGGGAGGGGAGGAGGTGGCGGAGGTGGGGTGGCCGCGCCTCTGGAGACCAACCACCCGCCCCATTGTCCTCCGTCGGCCGGCTTCGCGGACAGGCCTGAACGTGCAGGGGTTCCTGCTAGTGGCCTGGCACTGCCCCCGCGCGGAGCCCGGGAGCCCCGCACAGCCCAGAGGCGGCGCCCCCTGCTCGGGCGGCTGCGCCAGCCAGGTGCGCGTCCAGCCCAGGACCGCGCCCCCGGGGTCGAGCGCTGAGCTGGCTATGCAGCCCTGGGCCGGGGGCCCGCCGGCTTCCCCCGGCCAGGTTCTGCAGAGCGGAAGGTCCAGCTGCCTTCCGGTACCCTGTCCACCGTGAACCGAGTATCTGCTCCCCATTTCGCTACCCCCACCCCCCGAAGAAATGCATAGACTTTGAAAGGAGGTGAATGAGGAAAAAACACTTGAAGAGAAATAAACGCTAGCTGTTTAGGATAATCAAGATTTTGTTTTGTTGTTTTAATTCCGAGGAGGGGAAATAATAAGTGATTCCTTGGAAAGTATTCTGGCGTCCACAAATGTCAAACTTGCAAGTCGCGAAGGGAAGGCTAGGGAGAGCACCTGGGGATTCCAGGTGAGGTGAATCTAGAAGGAAGTCCTTAAATGAAATTTTACCAACCTGAGACAGTCCAAAACACTGTGTCTGCTCCTGGTGAAAATTCTTACAGAGAAAACAGATTCTGACTGTGCTCCAGTTTATCATCAGAGGGGTGTGTGTTGGGGATGGGAGTGGGCAACAAGATACCACGTTTAAAGCTGTGAATAAAACGCAAATTTCCAGGATGTCGGTTTGTTCTGCATAGAAGGACATAGGTTGTTCTTGACAAGATGTTATTTATATCAACACATCATACCTTCTGTTTATTTCTCTGATACATTTCATTGGTAAAAAAAAAAAAATAGTAAAACTTTTACTCGTCTGGGAAGCAGCACATTTTAAAAAGGGCAACAGTAATTTTCATGGGCATATTCATGAAATAAATAAATGCTTAAAGAAAGCAATTTATTGTATCCCAAAGGAGATTAGAGAGGTGTGTGTGCCAGAATGCACCCTAAGTTGTGTATTTGAAAACTTCTTTGGCACTGAAAGTAAATAATGCATTTACAGTAAAAAAAAAAATAAAAGGTGAGCAAATGCTTATTTTTTCCTGAACCTTTTTCATTAATAATATGTTACTAAAGAAAGAATAATATATATATGTAAGTTTACTAAGTTCTCAAATTGAGGGTAAAATCCACTCCACTCTAAAATTGGTCATATAATTAAAAGCTTTTGCTTTGGGGATTATAAAATACATATATTGCTCAACATAAATCTGCAGGTGTTTTAAACCAATATTGCTGATGGAAAACTACTCTAGAAGCCCATATATTTATAGGCTTGAGTAAAAAGGAATAGTTTAAATTTCTTGGCAGTTTTTTTAAAGATATACTACAAACTGAAGTAGCTTCTTTCCCAGATATAAATCTCCATTACTTTCATGAAATCATCTTGGAATTAAATAGTTAGCATACTGTAAAATATAAAGTATAGCAATGAAATGGAAGAAGAAAATATAGTTTCCTTTGTAAAATAGATTAGCTAAAAGTTCAAAACACACAATTTTTAAAAAGTCCAACAGTCTTGGAATTTGGCATGTAGCAATCCGAATTTTTATTACAGACATTTTGACGGGGGAGAAACCTGATTTCATAACAGGAACATTTTTATTATGCATTACTTTAGAAATGCTGCAGTTGACTTTGTTGCCACCAGAGGGCAAAGAAACTGCTAATTTCCTTCCCATTCTTTCCCAAACCTTGGATTAATGATCCTCAATGTTTTGTTTTTCCTATATGTAGTATTTGTTGATATTGCAACTTCATATTTAAAAATGGATGGTGACTTAATGAGAGTTTATTTTAGTTCCTATTTTCAGTGAAATTAAATATTCATTTAACATTTATATAGTACTTCCTACATGTAGACTTATACTTTGAATACATTCTTGTGGTGTAATAAGTAGTGGAAAACCCCAAATGCTCTCTTCTTCATCACTTTTGGCAATTATCACCACATTATTGTGGAATTCGCGAGAATATATTTGAAAAAATCTCTTATGATTAAAAGTTCATTATTGTGTAGTGAACTTTTTTAAAGATTAAATGTGTTGTATTGATACTTCTATCTGAAAAGTATTTTCTCATACTAAATAGTACACCTCAACCAATATTTATAGAAAAATAAGCATAGAATAATGTTAAATTGTATAAGTCTCAAATCGTTTCCTTATTATTATACATTCATCTTTGTATCCTGAACTGATTGTAAAAGTTTAGTAACAATGTCAAAGGAGATAGATGCATTAATCTTAAAGAATTAAAAAGTTTAAATCAGGAAAAAGGGTCTAAAAATATGTAGTTGTATTTTGGCCTCATTATTGCTCTTAAACGTGATTTAATGCAACAAATAAATTCATTACCACTATAGAGAGAGCAATGATAATTTAGGGCCCCGAGGAATTTTCACTTTTTAAACTTTCTAATGTTGTAGAGACAAGTAATTTATTTTTAGCGACCATTTACATTTAGTTGTTTCTCTAGTTGGATGTTTTCCTATTATTTTCTGCTTTCATCAGAGTTAAAAAACTTAGTTTGAAATACTACTAATTTGTGGAGTTTGCTATGAGAGTATTTCTGTTGAGATGTACTGTCACTATATATAGACATATCTGGAGCAAAAGATTATGACAGAAGGGTTAATTCAATTGAATATTCTCTATAAAATGGGCATGTGTCAGATTATTAGAAAATTAAACATTTTTTTATCAGTGACTCTGGGTTGCATATAAAACATTTTTAAAATATGGAATGTAAGAGTCTATTTTCTTTAGAGGATAGATAGAAGTTGAAGCCTGAGGCTGGGTAAGTTTGGAATGAGACATAACTAATCTAGAATATTCAGTTCAGAAGTAAGGTTTGAAATTCATGGATGTTTGCAGAGAGATTCAGAATCATTATAGTTGGGACCATTTATGCATTTCTTAAGTATGATCTTTAGAAAGAGGTTCTTATCAAGGAGAATGTGCTTGAGTAAAACTTAGGAGTGGAAAATACTAGTTCACTCCCCACAGATTTCTTGTCTGCAAGAATCAGATACTTTCATGCAGAGATGTAGATACTGTGGATTCTTTTCAATAGTTTTGGTCTCATTTTTTGCTTCCTAAAATGTATCTTCCCTTGTAGAAACAGTATGTTCATAGAAATGAATGAATTGATCAACCATGATTATGAGATTTAAAGTCTTAAGGGAGTTTCCCACTACATGAATCACAGCTTCTGAATGAAGCCAGTACAGAGGAAAGCAGAGCCACATGATGGAGAAACTTGAGTCCTCTTGACAATGTTTGTGCCCCTGGATCCAACCATGCCTGAAGCTAGTATATCCCCTGGACTTTTCAGTTACATGAACCAATAAGTACCTTTCTTTGCTTAAAAAACAGAAAACAGGCTCTTCAGCATGGCCATTACCAGTAAAATGGAAATGAATATAAATAGGCCCCAGAGAACAATAGTTTAAAATGAGAAAAGAAGATCCAAAGGTCTGTCATAATGGCCTTAAACCTTCTGTTAATAGAACTTTCAAAAAGTTCACCGCACTATTCTGCTACACTTCTGAGTTCTGACTATATTTTCTCTCATGTACTTAATCTAATACCTTAAAGTATAGTGTGTACTCATAGTGTGTATGTATATATATATATATCTGTATGTGTATATGTGTGTGTATACATAATATGTATATATAGTGGTGGTGCTCTATTTTCAGTGGAGATGAACACTATTAAATAAGTTTAGTTCTTTTTGAAATTACTTTTGAACTGAATTGTGCTTAGGCCTCATTCCATTAACCTACACTGAAGGTGGCTTTAAAAATAGTCTCCTAAAACTCATTATTGGATTTCCCAAGTGGTGGAGTGGTGAAGAACCCACCTGCCAATGAAGGAGACATAGGAGATGCAGGTTCAATCCCTGGGTGAGGAAGACCGCCTGGAGTAGGAAATGGCAGCTCACTCCAGTATTCTTGTCTGGAAAATTCCATGGACAGAGGAGCTTGGCAGGCTACAGTCCATGGAGTCACAAAGAGTCAGACGCAACTAAGCACAAAACTTTGTTATGGTAGCTGTTATTGGGGAAGGTGGTTGGGGGTGTGGTGCAATGCTTTGCGTGGTATTTGTTCCTCAGGTAAGAGAGGGAGGGAGGGAGGGAGGGAAGGAAAGATATTGTGTCTTAATAATGATATAGTTCTTATGAACTGGTTTGTTTGTATCTTTTGGACATTATGAATAGTGACCAGACACATTACTTTAAAAAAATGAGGTTTTTTGAAATCTCAGAGCACAGTTTGTAGCCCAAGTCCAACAAGTATATGGAGCTTCTGGTGTGCATTTTTTGTACTGGTTTACCTAGGTCTTCATCTTGTCTTTCCCTACTTTCATTTAGCTGTGTCCAGCTTTTCTCACTTCAAATCTTGTATTAGTTTTAGAGAGGGGAAATAAGTAAATAATAAGCAATCACCCTAATACATAAGGTTGTATATTACAAAGTTGCTTTTCTGCTTTCTTTTAATCTAATTTCAGTCCTTTGCCTTTATTCTGAGCACGTATTTCACAAAGCTTTGATTATCTCTTTCCAGTATACCACTCTGAGAAATCTTTCTTCTTCCCTGAGGTTCACACAGGAGGTCTTCCCTCACTATCCCCTGGACTATGATTCTGTTCAACTGAGGAAGCTGCTGCAGAATGACAAAGTACTGTAGTGATGCTTTTTCTAGGACAGTTTTTCCCACTCTTTATTGTGTCATGTATTGCCTGGCCAAAAGAATACAAAATATTCTATATTGTAGTGTAACCAGACTTTGAACCCATTGCATGTTTTTTCTTTGTTTCTATTTTGCCCTCTTTAATTAGAAAGGTGATAAGATATGGATTGATGGCACAGATTTGGGTATTTAAATAGAATTAGAGGTCTTGTCAGGAGCCTGTTTGCAATTAGGATAGCCTGTTAAGGATTGTAGATCTGAACACAGGGTCAGAAGCTGTGTGACCTTCCTTGAAACACAGACTTGTAATCCCTTCCTCCAGAGGCCATCCAAACACATCTGAGCACTAGTAACTCGCCTTTCCCCTCCAAATAAAATCAGCTGTCCTCCCTGCTTCAGGCATTACAGTAGACAGTGGCCTGTGATTTTGTCAAGAGAGGGTCAAGAAGGCAGGGATGCAAAATGACTTCCATTTTACTTGTCTGGAATCTTATGACTTAGTTCCTGTCTTTCCCCTACCTATTATTCTTCACTCATTAATTGGAAATTGTCCCTCAAATACGTATTGTTCAAGGTCTGATCCTCTAGGTAAGGTGCTTAGCTGACTGTCGCTGTAGGACTACAGAGAGCCTGATGAGAATTTGCCCTGTGGATAAACTGCATAAGAATCAGAATGTTTAAAAGTCAAGTTTGTACATACTCCTTGGAGTGTTCAGTGATATGAGAAGTCTACATAAAGCCAATAAATTCTCTCTAAGCTTGCTACTTGGGAAGTACACCCTGGTTTATTTAGATCAGGCTAATGTGTTCTTTGGTCCAGTTGGAATATGGAACATTCAATATGCAGTGATGATTTTTAGGTAGTAGTAATATCCTTCTGTGTTTATATGTATCTGTTTGTAGCAGTAGCTCCCAACTTTTTCTCTCTGAAATCATAATTTGGATATCCTATTAAATATTTATTTCCCTAAACCCTGAAAGGGAAGTAAGCTAGGTTGAATTTATTATTTTACAATGTGAAATTCATAAATAATAATGATGTTCAAGATGTAAAGTAGTCCTGTAGGGGCATTTAAGGTACAGCTCTTTCTGAGTCTATGTACATATAGTACATACGCATTTGCATAATTCTCTCCAAGATACAGCTTAGGCATCAGCTACCACTGACCCAATGAACCTGATTATTCAGTTGGTATATTTTTGTTTGTTTGGTTAAAAGAGCCTATTGACCTTACTGCAGATGTAGCAGTATCTGACTTCTTTTGCTTGCACCCTCCCCTTTTCCATCTGTTATCCACTTCCTTCAATACATTCAAAAGAGTCTATGAAGAAATTATATCAATGTAATCTACATTGCAAAATAGTCCTGAAAAAGTGTATAGGAAGTAATTTTCGCGCTATACTAACTCATATTTTCAATGCTTATGGGTTCCTGGTATTTAAAGGAATCCTGTCCTGAAATTTTGATTAAAAAAAAAACACACAAATATTTTGTTAGACCATAGTTTTATGTTTAAAATTAGCTATAGGGCACTAATATGCATACTTCTTTCAAATATTATATCATCTGATGTTAGCTGTCTTATTTATTTACTTTAATTGACATAAGATCGATTGATATTAGCTAGTTTAATTGTGACTTTTTAGTATTTATATGTTTCCTGGGACTGTACACCTATAATTACTTTTTCCTTTTAAGGGTAAGGGTAACTGTAAGGGTAACTTAGACCTTTTAGTAGACAGTCAACTTGTTTTTAATTTTATATCACTAATTTCCAATTTACATATTTCAAATCTATTTTCATTTCAATTATTTACCATTTTCTTTATTCCAAGAAACAAGAATTGAACTAAAAGGCATATTTCTATGTATTTGCTTCTTAGGTTCTTGTTTGTTTGCGGTAGGAATAGAGTCATTGAGTTATTGTCATGCAACAAAAGTTTAAAGAATATTTTTAACACCTATTTGAAAACTCTGGATGCCCTATAAAAGTAAAGTTGACTTGTAAGGTTAAAAAAAAAAAAGCCATTTCACATTTTAGTTTGCAAATGTTCTTGCTACATTATAAAGGTATTGCTCAATGTCTTATTTTCATATGTTGCTATAACATCATAGGGTATTGTATATCTTGCATAGTATGTATTTTTACCTGTTGTGATTTATAATTTGAATTTTTAAATTTTTTTTAGTTTTCTAAATGCTTATTTTATTCAGCTTAAATGGATTTTATGAAAGCTTTAGATTAATGTGAAGTATATGTAATAATATTTCCTGTATCAAAACACTGTAGTGACATTTGTAAATATGGCAAGAATTGTAAAATTTTTATATGTTATGAAACAATTTTGATTGAGGCTGAATTTTGTACATATGTATCACATGTAATTGTGTTGGTTCTAACTTTCCCAGTTGATTTATCCCCCAACCGTATTATATAGTCTTCCAGTTATTTTTCTATAAAGGGTGTATCCAATCTTCTATCAACAAAAAATCAGTACTTTTCTTAAAATGGAACAGTGGCATGGTATATTTTATTTCAGTTTTATTGAGATGCAATTAATATATAACACAGTGTAGGTTTAAGGTGCATGTTCGTGCTGAGTCATGTCCGACTCTGTGCGACTCCATGGACTCTTGCCCACCAGGCTCCTCTCTATGGGATTTCCCAGCATGAATACCAGAGTGAAATGCCATTTCCTTCTCCAGCTGATCTTCCTGACCCAGGGATAGAACCCAGGTTTAAGGTAGACAGCAAATGATTTGACGTCCATACATCGTGAAATGATTACCACAGTAAGTTGAATGAACATCCATCATCTCATATAGATACAAAATAAAAGACAAAGAAAAAAATTTTTCGCCTTGTGATGAGAATTCAAGATTTACTCTCTTAAGAGCTTTCATATATAATGTATAGTAATGTTAACCCATAGCTTTGACTAGACGGACCTTTGTTGGCAAAGTAATGTCTCTGCTTTTTAATATGCTATCTAGGTTGGTCATAACTTTCCTTCCAAGGAGTAAGCGTCTTTTAAATTCATGGCTGCAATCACCATCTGCAGTGATTTTGGAGCCCCCCAAAATCAAGTCAGCCACTGTTTCTACTGTTTCCCCATCTATTTGCCATGAAGTGATGGGACCGGATGCAGTGATCTTAGTTTTCTGAATGTTGAGCTTTAAGCTAACTTTTTCACTCTCCTCTTTCACTTTCATCAAGAGGCTCTTTAGTTCCTCTTTACTTTCTGCCATACGGGTGGTATCATCTGCATACCTGAGGTTACTGATATTTCTCCCAGCAATCTTGATTCCAGCTTGTGCTTCATCCAGCCCAGCATTTCTCATGATGTACTCTGCATATAAGTTAAATAAGCAGGGTGACAATATACAGCCTTGATGTAATCCTTTCCTGATTTGGAACCAGTCTGTTGTTTCATATCCAGTTCCAACTGTTGCTTCCTGACCTGCGTACAGATTTCTCAATCGGCAGGTCAGGTGGTCTGGTATTTCCATCTCTTTCAGAATTTTCCACAGTTTATTGTGATCCACACAGTCAAAGACTTTGGCATAGTCATTGACTGCTTTCCCCAAACTGTACATTTCATCCCTATGACTCATTAACTGCAAGTTTGTACCTCTTAATTTCCCTGGCCTGTCAGTGCTATTTTGAACACTGGTACTATGTATAGCCTTGCATACATCCCTTCATGTTCATATGTAGGACTTCTATTTAGAGGTAGAATTCATGGTTTATTGGGGTTGTGAATGTTCTACCATAAAAGGTAAAACCTGGGACAAACCCTGATAGACCTTCCAAAGGTCTGTTCCAAAATTAATGCTTCAAAGATAAAGGTGCATGGTACCCTGATGATTATCCCTGTGCAGATACCACAGTCTAAATTACTTTAGCTTGTAACAAGTCTTTGTTTGGTGGGACAAAGCTGTCCTCCTTGTTCTTGATCTTCAGGAGCATCTTTGCTATCCTAAAGGCTTTTTGGACTTCCCAGGTGGCTTAGTGGTAAAAAATCCACCTGCCAGGAGACGCGGGTTCAATCCCTGGGTAAGGGAGATCCCCTGGAGAAGGAAATGTCAACCCATTCCAGTATTCTTGCCTGGGAAATCCCACGGACAGAGGAGCCTGGCGGGCTATAGGCTATGGGGTTGCAAAGAGTCAGACACAACTTAGGGACTAAACAACAACAAAGGAAGGCTCTTTTCTTTTTCATACCTATTTTAGAATAAACTTTCAGGTTTCTTTAAAAACTCTATTGAACTTTGATGGCAATCACTTCATATCTCAGGGTCATTTGGTAAAGATTTCAATTTCAAAACAACTTGGAAATGATGTAATTTATTTTCTACAACAGCTAAATGCCACAACAAGTACCACTGTGCTTCACAACAAATTGTTAATAGTGGCTATTTGGCAAGTGACCTTTTTTAGTTGAAACAGTGTCCTTAGATTGAATGTTAGTGCTGTTCTCCTGATCACATAGTGATACTAACGATACATCTAACTGTTTCTTGGGAAATAGCAGGGGAAAACCATATATTAATTAAAATGAACAATTCAACTAAGGAAAAGAATGTTAATTCCTAACTTCTTAGGAACTACCACAAATGAGAGGTGGGTGCCAGGCAAATAATACATAGAAATCACATTTTTACAGTGTCATTTTAGTAACCTATGTCTTGATCAGCATAGCAGTTCCAAGCAAGACTTTAAATTTACTGCTTTAACGCACTGGTCTTAGCAAACACCCTCTTCCAACAACACAAGAGAAGACTCTACACATGGACATCACCAGATGGTCAACACCGAAATCAGATTGATTATATTCTTTGCAGCCAAAGATGGAGAAGCTCTATACAGTAAGCAAAAACAAGACCGGGAGCTGACTGTGGATCTGATCATGAACTCCTTATTGCCAAATTCAGACTGAAATTGAAGAAAGTGGAGAAAACCACTAGACCATTCAGTTATGAACTAAATCAAATCCCCTATGATTATACAGTGGAAGTGACAAATAGATTTAAAGGACTAGATCTAATAGACAGAATACCTGATGAACTATGGATGTAGGTTCGTGACATTGTACAGTAGACAGGAATCAAGACCATCCCCAAGAAAAAGAAATGCAAAAAAGCAAAATGGCTGTCTGAGGAGGCCTTACAAATATCTGTGAAAAGAAGGGAAGCGAAAAGCAAAGGAGAAAAGGACAGATATACCCATTTGAATGCAGAGTTCCAAAGAATAGCAAGGAGAGATAAGAGAGCCTTCCTCAGTGATCAATGCAAAGAAATAGAGGAAAACAATAGAATGGGAAAGACTAGAGATCTTTTCAAGCAAATTAGAGATACCAAGGGAACATTTCATGCAAAGATGGGCTCAATAAAGGACAGAAATGGTAGGGACCTAACAGAAGCAGAAGATATTAAGAAGAGGTGGCAAGAATACACAGAATTGTACAAAAAAGTTCTTCATGACCCAGACAATCATGAGGGTGTGATCACTCACCTAGAGCCAGACATCCTGGAATGTGAAGTCAAGTGGGCCTTAGGAAGCATCACTATGAACAAAGCTAGTGGAGGTGATGGAATTCCAGTTGAGCTATTTCAAATCCTGAAAGATGACACTGTGAAAGTGCTGCACTCAATGTGCCAGCAAATATGGAAAACTCAGCAGTGGCCAGAGGACTGGAAAAGGTCAGTTTTCATTCCAATCCCAAAGAAAGGCAATGCCAAAGAATGCGTAAACTACCACAGAATTGCACTCATCTCACACGCTAGTAAAGTAATGCTTAAAATTCTCCAAGCCAGGCTTCAGCAATACATGAACCGTGAACTTCCATATGTTCAAGCTGGTTTTAGAAAAGGCAGAGGAACCAGAGATCAAATTGCCAACATCCAAAGGATCATCAAAAAAGCAAGAGAGTTCCAGAAAAACATCTATTTCTGCTTTATTGACTATGCCAAAGCCTTTGACTGTGTGGATCACAATAAACTGTGGAAAATCCTGAAAGAGATGGGAATACCAGACCACCTGACCTGCCGCTTGAGAAACCTGTATGCAGGTCAGGAAGCAACAGTTAGAACTGGACATGGAACAACAGACTGGTTCCAAATAGGAAAAGGTGTACGTCAAGGCTGTATATTGTCACCCTGCTTATTTAACTTATATGCAGAGTACATCATGAGAAACGCTGGGCTGGATGAAGCCCAAACTGGAATCAAGATTGCTGGGAGAAATATCAATAGCCTCAGATATGCAGATGACACCAACCTTACGGCAGAAAGTGAAGAGGAACTAAAGAGTCTCTTGATGAAAGTGAAAGAGGAGAGTGAAAAAGTTGGCTTAAAGCTCAACATTCAGAAAGCTAAGATCACTGCATCCGGTCCCATCACTTCATGGCAAATAGATGGGAAAACAGTAGAAACAGTGGCTGACTTGATTTTGGGGGGCTCCAAAATCACTGCAGATGGTGATTGCAGCCATGAAATTAAAAGACGCTTACTCCTTGGAAGGAAAGTTATGACCAACCTAGATAGCATATTAAAAAGCAGAGACATTACTTTGCCAACAAAGGTCCTTCTAGTCAAGGCTATGGTTTTTCCAGTGGTTATGTATGGATGTGAGAGTTGGAGTATAAAAAAGCTGAGCACTGAAGAATTGATGCTTTTGAACTGTGGTGTTGGAGAAGACTCTTGAGAGTCCCTTGGACTGCAAAGAGATCCAACCAGTCCATCTTAAAGGAGATCAGTCCTGGGTGTTCATTGGAAGGACTGATGTTGAAGCTGAAACTCCAGTACTTTGGCCATCTGATGCGAAGAGCTGTGTCATTGGAAAAGAATCATGCTGGGAAAGATTGAGGGCAGGAGGAAAAGGGGACGACAGAGGATGAGATGGCTGGATGGCATCATCGACTCAATGGACATGGGTTTGGGTGGACTCAGGGAGTTGGTGATGGACAGGGAGGCCTGGTGTGCTGCAGTTCATGGAGTTGTAAAGAGTCGGACATGACTGAGCGACTGAACTGAACTGACCTGAAGCATCAGTTCTGATGAGAATGGTAAAGTCCTCTAGATTTAGAATTCTCCTTAATGTTTGCTCTTTCATTAATATCAACTCCATGGCAGATTTACATTGAAAGAGGGTACACTTTATAAATTGCTTCCATTTAAAGATAGTAAATTTATGATTTTATTTAGACTGTAGGACAATAAATTAAAGGTTTATAAGTTGCTTAATTTGAAAATCCTAATTGCACCTCCTTCTCAGCCCAGTTTATGTCTGGCCATTGCTCTGAACCCTGCCTGCTGATCTGTATATTTTTTAATAGGGAGTAAATGGACAAGCTGGGCAGGCTGTTTTATTTCTTTGTTATTTAGTCTTCATTATCTTTTTAACATCTGTTGTTCATTTCAGATATTTTTAAAAACAAGCATGATTCAACATCATTTGCGGATGATAGTCTCACTGTCTACACATTGCGAAACAGCTTTACACAGGAAGCCAGATTTGTGCAATCTTAGTTTTGGTCAAGCTGTTTTTAGAAGTGCAGTTTGTAAAATACGCACAACCAATGAGACACTGATTTTTTACAAAGGAAGCACTAATGTTTGACTTGAGACTGCCTTTCCGTATCCCCAGTTCCCTTACCCTAGCTCTGGCAGGCACCATCCTTTCTAGCCTTGTTCATTTCAGTAGTGTCCCACTTTCCCTGCAACATCATCCTGCTGGAATCCTTTCTTCATTCCACAGCTGGAAAGATCTTTCTGAAATGCGAATCTGTGTCACCCTTCTGCTGAAAATGCCTTCCTGTCTTCCTCGGGCTCTCACCCCAAAGGTCAGAGGCCTTGATTACCGACCCTGGGTTACTTCTGCAGGTCAGGTTCATCACTTCCTTCCTCCTGCTCTCCCAGGTTTCCCACACTTTCTTTCCCCATGAGGCTGCACGTGTCATTCCCTCTCCTTCAAGCACCCTTTCTTTCTCTTCCTGTCTATTTGTCTTTCAGGTCCCAGCTTTATCTTGATTTTCAGTATCATTGACTCATTCCTCAGTGTTTCTCTGCCAGCTCCAAGACTGCGATGAGTCCCTCAGCAAAGTGTATTCCACACACCCTCATGGTGTCACTTATCATCAGTGGTGTAACAGGCCATGCCTGCGCTTGACTGTGAGCTGCCCAAGGTGAGAGGCTGTCTGTGACTGATCACCACTGTCTCACCAGCTCCAACTACAGGAAGCCCCACTGACCCTCCCATTTGTAGAATGGAGGGGTCTTGTTAGTGTTCTACTTTGTATGATAGTACCATTAATGGGTGCTTAGTCGCTCAGTCGTGTCCAACTCTTTGCAACCTCATGGACCACAGCCTGCCAGGCTCCTGGGTCCATGGGATTCTCCAGGCAAGAATACAGGAGTGGGTTGCCATGCCCTCCTCCAGGGGATCTTCCCAACCCAGGGACTGAACTCAGGTCTCCCGTGTTGCAGGAAGATTCTTTACTGTCTGAGCCAATTCATTTGTTTAGGTTTATCACTCAGACAAAAGTTTTTTTTGTAGCTTATTTCTACATATTTCTTTGGGCAGAATTTCTCACTCATAATTTCTTTCACATGACACCTCGAATTTAAATACCCATGATTACAATTTGTAGACAAACCAGAGATTGACATCAGAGTAAAGGAATTTGTCATATATGTTTGTGAAGAACTGATAATTCATTCACAAATGATGGTTTAAGAACGATCAAGTCACTCAGTAAGCTAAGAACAGAGAAAGGGATACTTTAGTGATTTATAATCCAACAATTTGAATTGTCTGGTAAAATGTTAAAATTGGTTCATTTGTTTCTCTTGAGAGAAGGCCATGGTTAAAAAGCATAGATGGATAAACAGTGAATGAAATAGAAATTAGAGATTTAACCATGAAATCTGCATGAAGAGCTTTCCAGGTATTTCAAAGCTAAAGATACAAATTGGGAAATGTGCTCTAAGATGATATACTTACAAGAGTTCCAGATACAAATCACTGGGCAACTTATTAGACATTTTTTCAACAAGATCCTAAAAGATTTCTTAATGCTTATACATCTTAGCTTTTGCTAGGCCATCAATCTATACCCAGAATGTGAGTTACCTCACTGATGTCAGTTAAGTCTTTCCAAGGTCTTCAGTGTGATTCACTTGCTGAAGTTTTGGTCAGCATCCTTCATGTATTTAACGACTTGTATTTGTTATTCTACAAGCACAGTTTTTTCACCATATCTTTCTATTTATTGCTTTTCTAGAAACATCCTCCAAAGTCCTTCCGATATGTCACACTAATTTCATGGAGTGAACATCTGCTATGTTTCTCTTACCCCTTCTTCTGGTAACAGTACCTTCTCATTATTTGGGGATGTTCAGCCTTTTGGAAACAGCATGTCACCACCCTTTAGGAAGATCATCTTGCTGACTTTGTGTTGTTCACTTGCGTCTTTTGTCATAATGTTGTGCTTCCGCAGATAGTTCAGCATTTGACTGGAAGGTGGATACTCATAATAGCCTTTCATCTTGGACTTCAGGCCTATTAGTCCTTGCCTAAATGTTACATGTACATTCTGGAAGAGAGAGTATTTTTATAAAAGTTATTCTGGGAGTTGCTGCATTGGGTAGATATACATCTAAAGCTCCCTATAGACAGACTTCCTGATGGGCTTCCTTGGTGGCTCAGATGGTAAAGAATCTGCCTGCAATGCAGGAGATAAGGGTTTGATGGCTAGGTCTGGAAGATCCTCTGGAGAAGGGAATGGCTACCCACTCCAGTATTCTTGTCTAGAGAATTTCATGGACAGAGGAGACTGGTGGGCTACGGCAAAGAGTTGGACACGACTGATCCCTCTGACCTTTAGACTTCCTGATAGCATAAGTCAGGAAATTTCAGTTTTTACTTGAGATGTATTGCTTGCCTCTGAGTCTTAATAAACACATCAAAGTTTTCAGTTATATTGTTGTTTGAGTAATTACTTGACTGCGGACTATTTCTCCCACTAGACTGTA
Organism: Okapia johnstoni; assembly: GCA_024291935.2. Taxonomy (NCBI): domain Eukaryota; kingdom Metazoa; phylum Chordata; class Mammalia; order Artiodactyla; family Giraffidae; genus Okapia; species Okapia johnstoni. Next base: position 13,716,478 of record CM044324.1, read on the forward strand.
AACTCTATGAGAGTAAGAACCACATTTGTTTTCTGCTTTCTGTTTTTGTTTTTTAGCACGTTTCATGGTGTTTGGAATATAGAAAGTACTTGATAAATATTTGTTAAATGGAAGTTTTGAATAAGTTCATTTGGGAAGTATTCTCTCAGTGACTGGTTAAACAATTCAGTGCTCAGATATCAGGTGAGATTTATCAGATGAGTCCGAAGTTGCAACTGCAATAGATTCTTCCCTGTTGGTTTTCTTAAGTAATTCTTTGTCCCTTTCTCATTCTACAAATTAAATTCTCTTGCCTGAGTCTTATTTTTCTAATCTTTCTTCACGTTTAATTTGGTGTTTTCCTTTTACTTTTCCTGCAGTTTCTATTATTTTATTTTTCTTATGGGTCTAGAGGTACATTCCAGGCAGTAGAAAGAAGAAGATCTTAACTCTTCAGTGGATGATACATCATAGCTTTTCTTAGGCCATTAATCTGTACCCAGGATTGAGAGGCAAACAAACATCAAGCAGAAAATGGTTGATCCACAGCCAGTGCTTATTCATTGTATTTGCTTAATTCTTTTTTATTGGGATTTTCCAGACCATTAAAAAAATCTAAAAAGAAAACAAAAATAATAAGATTACATGCTAACATAGCACCCAACACATAGTAACTTCTCAATTTAAACTTGATTGACTTATGTATTAAATAAAGACCCATGAAAGTCTATTTCACTTGTAATTTTAAAATGCATTGACTCATTCCTCTATCCACTCATTCAATAAGTAATCAATTTTTTTAAAAAAAGAAATGGAGGAATAAATCAATGCCTTTTTAAAAAGTGAAATAGGCTCTTGTAGGTTAATTGGAAACCTAGCGGTTCTATCTCACATATGTAAGTAACTTATATGTAAGTTGAGATCTGCCATATGCTACACATTTACATGTGATGAGTGCTTAAAATATATGACATTTTCATGGTATGACTGAAATCCACCCAGAAGTTCTGTTCACCAAGTTTTCATATATTAGTTCAACTGTTCCTCCAATGGGATAATTTTAGTTGGAAGATGTGTTCAATCAATTTAATTTCATATTTTATTGTCTTGGATAAATAAAAACTAGTTTCTATTCTGAAGGAATGTGACCCACAGGGAAACACAAGCACACACGTAGCATGAATCTCATAGAAGAACCATGTCCAGGGTTTGGCAGGGGTGGGGTTAGGAGAAGGCCTTTTTGGGAAGACAGCATTTGATTGCCATATGATTGTTAAAGGAAGCGTCTGATGCCAGACAGCCTTGGCTCACGATTTACCAGTTGAGTGACCAAGAGCAAAAATGTTAACTCCTGGAGCCTCCATTTCTTCATCTGTAATGTGGGAACAAAATTACTTATCTGCACTGAACATTTCTGTTCTCTGCAGGTTTGGCGAGGTTGCCATAGAAATATTAATATAAGGAAGTGTGGAAGCGATAAGTGAAGGAAAAAACTAAACAAGAGGGAAAAAGTAGGGCAGAACCAGGGAAGGTGTTCTCCACAGAATGGTGAGCCAACTGAAAAGCCTTTCAGTAATAATTTAAGATATTAACTACTGTGGTATCCATGTTTCAGACTGTCCGAGATTAAACCATCATCTTTGGGGTAGTAATAATCACAGGCAGTGGCACTGTTGAAGGTGTAGGAAGAATTAAGGCCAGTGAGTGCTTTTGACGGCCACGTGAGCATCAAATGGCATGCAGAGGCCCCGCTAACAGGCTCTGTCTTGCATGACAAGGTCCCAGAATCAAAGTACAGCTCATTTTCAGAATCCTCGCCCTCACTCAGCTGTAGCCTAGGGCAAGCTTTGGATTTGAAGAACCTTATTCCAATAAAACATACATTAGAAGAACACTCAAATAATTTATTTTTAACAGACTCATGTTGTGTAAAATGAGATGAAGCTCCCAGAAACAGTTTTCTCTTTTTGGCCTACGCTGAGGACACGAAATAAAATTCTGCTGCGTCATCTACTTTGAAGGAAGAAAAGAATTCATTGACCTTATTATTAGTAACGTACTTGCTTCTGGGGTAAATAAACTGCCATATAAGATTACACAACTCCCTTGGGTGATCAGGTAACTTTGTTGGATTTTATTGTGATGTTCTGTGTATAAAGAGATCCAAAATGCTACGTGTGTCTTAGTGAATTTATCAGAAAAGGTAAGCAGTATATGTGTAAGAGCCTGACAGCTATCCTGAGATTTCATCAGTGAATGGAAGATGAGAAATGTCAAAATAAGAAATGAATAACAAACCTTTAAACATCCAGAGTTCCCTGAGCAGTTCCTATTTATCATTTTTCAGCAGAACTACATAAGGCCTTCGGTGTTTTCGTTAGACCAGCCCTATGTACATGGGCGGAAGAGGTGAGTACATTCATGGTGCTATTTGAGAGCCATGGAAAAACTCCTTCCAACTTCTGTCACCTACACTACTGTGTCTGTGGCTGCTAACTTTAGAGAGTGGTGTTTTGGGTTGAGGTAATGTGTTGTGGAAAATGTCAGTATTAAAAGGAGAAGCAATGGCCATCTACAGCCTTTCTGTTTGAAACCTTGCAAAACAGGTGTGGTAAAGAGATAGCATCCAGGTTCAGACAGACCGGGCAGGCAGGCCCCTGGTTAGATCAAAACAGGAAGAAGTCACTTAGAGCATGTGTGGGCATGTGCATGCCGATGTGAAGTTTGTGTGTGCGTGTGTGTGTGAAGGTGTATGAAACAGGAATGCCAGAGTTGGGGGGCTGATAGAGAATTGCTACAGAGAGCTGCGTGGGTTTGGAGCACCAAACCCATATACGATGTCTCCGTGTGTGGTACTGTAGGGTATAGTGCCTAGGGTCCCATTTTAATATATGACTACTATTACATTGTTGGCTCATATAATCAAAAGTAAATACAACTTCTCAACATATCGAAATTATCCAATTGGATTAGCCTATTAACTGGAAGAAATTGGCTTAATTATATGATGATCAGTAGGAACAGGAATTGTTCCATCCCTCTCAGGTAGCCACATAAATGTGTCTTACATTGTCAATTACATTGAAATTAATAGGCCATTAAGTTGATGTTGAAGTTTATTTCTCAGAATTATTTATTCATTCAACAAACATTTGTTAGCTGTAGTCTAGGTGCCAAGTACTGTAAAAAGAGAAAAAATATAGTCCCTGCCAGGTAGTCTAGGTGCCAAGTACTGTAAAAAGAGAAAAAATATAGTCCCTGACCAGGTTTACAGGGCAGTATTAAAAATAGGAAGGTAAACAGATAATTCTAAGAAAATGGGTGTGAGGAAGACAGGGGACCTCATGATTTTCTAATCATGCACTGTGGATTAGAAAAAAAGGACCACAGGATTTAGGTTAAAGGGTTAAGGGAGACTTCCATGAGGAGTTATTTCAGTCTTGCTTTGAAGCAAGAGTAAGATTTAGGAGTGTGGAGAAGATGGAAATATGTTCCCAACAGAGAGAATATATGTTCCCAACAGAGAGAATAGCCTGGAGGCAGGAAACAGCAGGCTTTTTGGCAACTGCCATTACCTGCGGGGAGAGACAGTTGAAAGACCAAGAAAGGTCTCCTCTGTCATAGAAGGGTGTTGAATTCTTGCCTGCAGGTGACAGCTGGCCACTGACAGATTTTTGTCAGCTGAGTGATAAACTTGGATGGGCCTCTCAGAAAGGTAGTATTGGTATGGAAGGGGCACACCTGGAGATAGACCAGGTTTAGAAACGATTGGATTAATAAGGATGAAAGCTGACGAAGACTTCCAATAACAGGGTAAAGTCTAAGCCAGTTCCCAGATTCTTCAGGTGCTGTAGGGAAGGGACAGATGAGTTCAGCTTTAGACATGTGGAGTATTGAGATGGTTAAAGGACATTCCTGGGGAGATAGATGCCAACTCTACCAGGTGGTGGTCTTGGATGAGATTGAGATGTTGAATCATCAACGTATAAGTGATAGTGAAAACCAGCGAAAGAAGCATGAAAAGACGGAGAAGAGCAGAGGGTCAAGGTCAGAGTCCTAGAGAAGTTGGTTGGGAAGGATGTGTGGAGGAGGGTGCTCAGGAGGGAGAATGAGGAGGAATTACCTGAAGAGGGAGGCCAATCTGTCTGAGGAAAAGCAGGTCATTAGAACTGGCAAGGAGGGGCATCTGGGAATTCAGTTAGAATTTAGCTTGGGTGGATGAATGAGAGCCCACTTTTGCCAGATTTCATAAGCGATGAAAGTAAGAGAAGTTACTAATCTGGATGAAACTGCGATCTTTGGAGAAAATAAAAGTATGTCTGGGAAAGAACTGAAGGACAAGAAGTACTTACTATCAAGAGAGGGTTTTGCCAGGATGGGAAATTTGAACCTGCTTACAGGACTTACCAGGTGACTCAGTGGTAAAGAATCTGTCTGCCAAGGCAGGAGATGCAGGATGTGTGGGTTTGATCCCTGGGTCGAGAACATCCCCTAGAAGAGGAAATGACAACCCACTCTAGTATTGTTTGGAAAATCCCATGGACAGAGGAGCCTGGTGGACTACAGCCCATGTGGTCACAAAGAGCTGGACACCACTGAATACACACACACACATACACATAGGTATGGGGAAGCAGCCAGTAGATATCTGGGCAGATTGAGAATATAAATATAATAAACTATACATAAATATAATTTCTATAAATATAATAAACTATGTTGTCTCTGGAAGAATGATCACAGCTCTCCCAAAATGCAGCTTGACTCATGGAATCCTTTATTATGTTACATGTAAGAAAATTGCCGGGACATCTAATAAAAATTTAATTAAGGCTGGATGATATCACATTTGTATAACCTGAAGTCATCAAATCCATGAAACCTTAGAAATAAAGTTTGTTGGAAAGAGAATTCACCTTAAGAAGTAGCAACAAGAGTAACAAATGTTTCATTTATTTTATCAGTTTAGCCTGGGTTGCAAAATGTTTGTAACATGATAAACAAAGTACATTAGAGAAAAGGGCATTTAAAATATAACTTGTTTAGTTTTCGTGCATTTTTTTTAAGCCAGCATCACACCGTGAAGGAAATGGGAGTAATGACTTCATTGTTCTTTTATCAATAGGGACCAGGAATTAAAATAACAAACTATGAAAAGGGCGTTGTTTCTCCTGCTGTAGTTTGTTTTTATGGCTGTTTATGGATGAATCTTTATGGTGATTAAAATAGTGCCCAGCACGTAGTACGTACTCCAGGAATAATCGTGAACTATGAGTTTTCTAACCTTTTTTTGTATATAAGCAATCAAGGAAATAAGACCAAAATACACTCTCATAAAAACTTTGGATCTCTCTCCTAGGAAACAGTAAACTCTTACAAAAGAGGTATTTATTTTCTTCCAATGTTGCCTTCAAGGTGAGTTGGAGTTTTATCAACAGTTGTTTTATAAAATTGTTAGAAAACTTTAAAAGGACTGATTGTCATCATCTGTAACATGCTACCCAGCAAGACATTCCTGACCAGCTTGAACTTAAGAAAAGAATAATCAGCCTTAATTAAAGGCTGATTAAAAACAGGAACACAAGTTAAGAGCAATAAAACCCTCTTAGCTGTAGATTGCATGCTTAGTCACTCAGTCGTGTCCCACTCTTTGTGACCCCATGGACTGTAGCCCACCAGGCTCCTCTGTCCATGGGATTTCCAGGCAAGAATACTGGAGTGGGTTGTCATTTACTCCCGCTTCCCAACCCAGGGATGGAACTCGCATCTCCTGCTTGGCAGGTGGATTCTTTACCACTCACTGCACTACCTGGGAAAGATTGTAAATTTGTTTCTCTTTGTAATTGGAACATTGCTCCATGCCTTCAGAGGGAGAGAGAGAGAGAGTGTGTGTGGTGTGTGTTTGGGGTTTGGAGTGGGGTTGGGGGAGGGGGTTGGGAAGTGATGAGTGAGGAAGAAAGTAAAAGATGAAAAATGACATGGCCTTTGGTTAGATTCTGATAATCTAATGGTATTTGTGGGTATATACATAAAGTTACTTAGTTTGTGCTTTCTTAAATTATATCTATCCTATTTTAACTTTGAAATTTATTGCAATGACCAAGACGATAAGATGCAGAATTAATTAAATTTTTGTTTCCTAAGACATGCAGAAATGCTAATGTGATTATAAATACGCATCTATCCACAGTGATCCTTCAGCTTGTAACTGAACTTGTTAGGTCATTTATCATTGTCTGTGTTAGTGGCTTTGTCATACGCTTTCCTGTAAATCAGAAACACAGGCCTCTCCTTTTAATTTTTTGTGTTTTTTACATTTCTTGTTCACTTAATCTGACAATATATTAGTGAGAGACAACTAGCATAAAACCATTTAGTTTTTATAGCACTTGTATTTGAAGAAAAAATAGTTATAATTCAGTGAATTTATGCCACTTTTTCTTAGTAAAACTTCCGGGCTCTAAATATGCACTAGATGCATATTTAGAATAGATGATGTAATGCTTTGTTAATGTATGAAATAATGAAAACACAAATTTTTCATATTTTACATATTTTTGTTAACTTTGTAGTGTTTTCTAACATGTAATAATAAATACAGCATTGGAAAATTGTAATCAAGTTTATTTAGCCTTTTCCTTCTCCAGGGGATCTTCCCAACCCAGGGATCGAACCCAAGTCTCCTTCATTGCAGGCAGATTCTTTACCAACTGAGCTATCAGGGAAGCCCTAGTAATAAATAGAGCATTGGAAATTTGTAATCAAGTATAGTTAAGTCCCAATAAAAAAGAAATCGGCTTGTTAGACTCCTTAACCTAATGAAGGTCTTGAAACAGTTCTGAGACATGTAAGTTCAGATGCCTTAAGTCAGTTACTTAATCCTATAGAGCAAAGACTGAAATATTAGAATGATAAAGCAACTCAACTCATAGCTTCCATCTTCTCACATTCCCTTGCCTGTTTTTTCTGAGTTCCTGCTTGTATTGGGTACACCTGTTAATCTGCTGATCAGTTTTACATTTCACAGTTCACTTGCTCCCTTTGTAAATCTTGTCTCTCGGACAACTGCTCTCTATCTTGCAAGGAGGGACATGGGCATTGAGTTCCATCAATCCTTGTGAACTGATTTACTTTTTACCCTGGAGGTTAAGGCACTGTATGTTCTTCCCTTTTCAACAATAGCACTTCAGGGGGAAAGAGTGCACTGCAGAGCTGACTATTGGTTAGCCTGCTACCAGTTCCTTCTCCTGTCCTGCCTGTGGGCACTCCATAGTGGGCAGACAGGTCTCCTCCACCATGTGCTGGTCTGGGTCACAAGAGGAAGCCACAAGGGGTGCTGATTGGTAGGCAAGACAAGGGAGTCAGATCTTGATTCGAACTCAGCCCCACCAGTCTTTTATAAAGGATCTTCTCACTTATATGGCATCATAAAATTATTGACAATAAATTACTTTGAGAGGAGAGAAAGAGCTATCCTATTCTCATAACTATACTATATCTCATATATATTTAATATCTATGGTCAAAGAGAATTTGGTGAGGAGCACATATAATTTCATTTTTATTTTGGTGAAGCATTGAGCATTACTGATTAGATATATACCATCCATGTCATTGCTATTATCAAAGAACTGATTATGACAGGGAAACAGATGTCAGAAAGCAATTACACTAATAACAACATGATTACTGCCACGAATTTAATTCTAGAAACCTGCCTGGAATCCTTATGAAGCAAATAATTTTCCTCAGCTGTATAGAGTAGGCACTGATCTCTTTCCCTCTCTTCTCACAATTTCAAAGAAAACATACATTAAAACGTTTTTGATTCAATGTACAAAATAACAGCATCAGCTATCCAACCCTTCTGTAGAATATCAGATCTTTTTCAAAGTAATTTAATTATTTTTCCAAAGCATACTTTCACAGATGGAGGGTTTTGTTTGTTTGTTTTAAAAAATTTGTTTGCATTTATTTAACCATCACAGTTTGAATTGTGTGCATTAATAGAATATATCATGATCATTCTTTATTTTCCAGGTTACATAAGTTTCTACCTTGTTTCTCAGTGTTCTCTTTTTGTCTTTGTTTTTTCACCTTGACTCACCAGATAACAGTATTTTAATATTTTGTGCTTTTTCTTCTTCCAAGTTATAAAAGCAATCTCTATTATAGATATTTTAGAAAATACAAAGCAGTACACAGAGGAAAACTCTTGCCCATCACTCAATGGTCCAAAATGACCAATATTAGAATTTGATGTGTTTTTTTTTTTTTAAAAAAATCCTTATGTATCTATCATCTTTATTCCATCTATTCTGGCTCTAGTGCGGTACAGTGCTCAGTCACACCTGATTCTTTATGACCCCATAAACTGTAGCTCTCCAGGCCCCTCCGTCTATGGGATTCTCCAGGCAAGAATACTGGAGTGGGTTGACATTCCATTCTCTAGGGCATCTTCCGGCCCCCGAGATGGAACCAGGATCAAACCTGAGTCTCTTGTGTCTCCTGTATTGGCAGGCGGATTCTTTACCCCTAGCACCTGGAAAGCTCCATTCTGGCTCCACCACTTACTAACCTTAGACTCAGACAGAGGTCTGTGCCTTACGTTTCTCATTTATAAAATGGGAACAATAACAAACCCCTACCTGATAGGGTGACTCTGAGGATTAAATAAATTACTTCATGTAAAGTGATTAGCAGAGGGCCTGACACATAGTAAATGCTCAGCAAATGCTGATTTGTATTCCTCATTTCTTATTTATATCTTATTTGCCTGTCCTGTTATAGTAGTGTATACATTATAAAAGAGAAACAAAATAGAAATTAAAAGGAACAAGACACCCCAATGGATGGTCTGCCATGCCCCCCACATTGGAGACCACTTGGCATAGGACATTGGGCATTTGCAGGAAAGATAAATGACAATATTTATCAATATCTTCAGATGACTATCTTCAGATGACCATATTTACTTTGAAATTTCAGATTTGGGGTAGGATTCCAAAGTCATTTTGAAAACTTGGTACTCTCTAACAGTAATTTATGTATTCTTACAGAAAGGAGATGTGACATAAGGGCATCTTATGATGCTTTAGTTTGAAGCCTCTAAAATAACCACAGGCCTATAGTAGCAGGTTTACCTGCTGGGATTGTTTTTCAAAGTTCAGCTAAATTTACCCATATCCCACCCCTCCTCCATCATGATAGTTTCCTGACAATTGCAGCCACCAACAGCCTTGTTCTCTCGATTTCTCTTCTGTTCTACCTACTTGAACTTGACCATTTAGCTGTTTTATTTTTCCACCTGTGTACGTCATGACATAATGAACATCTTTACTAAATAATGTGCTTTTGTTCTTGTTGTTGTTTAGTTGCTAAGTCGTGTTTGAGTCTCTGCACCCCTGCAGACTGTAGCCCGCCAGGTTCCTCTATCTGTGAGATTTCCCAGGCAAGAGTACTGGAGGGTGTTTGCCGTTTTCTTCTCCAGGGGATCTTTCCAACCCAGGGGTCAAACCAGTGTCTCCTTCATTGGCCAGTGGATTCTTTACCACTGAGCCTCCAGGGAAGCCCTCAAGCAATGTACATGTTGGCTTCAATTCAATGGACTGAAATCTCGACCTTAGAGATGACCTGATTGGTAATTATTCAATACTTTATTCTCATGTTCTATATTTGAAAAATTTCTTGTGAATTTTAAAGAATCAACCACTGCTATGTCCAGAATGTCTTCATAAGAACATGGATACTGCTGAGGACTTCTGATTAAGATATTTTCTAGGAGAGAAAGATATGTTAGAAAACAAAGTGGGAAACAAGGGTGGGGAAAAAGTGAGTAAAGAACAAATAATGCAGGAAGACGCCTTTGTCTACATAGAGGACAGAGGTCTCAACATCAATTGCCTGAGTTTCTCCCTTCTAGGGTGTTTTACATGATTGTGAAGAGCAAAAGCACAGTTTGTTTGGGAATAAATCTGATACTTGGTTGTGAAACAGGATCAACATCAAGCTTATCTGGTAAATTTATTCTTGAACCAAAGTTTTCTAGCCATGTGAATAGAGACTTCCAGTCAAAATTGCTAACAAAATTGCTAACATCTTGCCTTAGAAGATGAGGGAGAAAAGGGGAATTATTTTCATGGGTGCTATTGAAGGCTATGCACAACTAGCTTTGACTCACTCAGTCAAATGACCAACTATGAACTACCAACACTCACAGACAGAGGAGGATCTTCCTTCCCAAAGGTTATAGAAATGTGGGATTTCCTCTACTGTTTTAAGGTCACATACAAGGTCATTTATTATCTCCAAAATTCAAAGTTCTGAATATTGAAATTACAAACATAAGCCCAGATGTGTTTTCTTTCAACATTTTCAGAATCTAATTGTGTCAGGAAATGCCTCGCTTTGATTTATCCTGGTTATTCATCTCTTATGTCTGATAGGAACTTACTGGGACATACTTGCAAGTTCTCGCTTAGCAAGACCACTGGTCCTGGACATGCTTCTCTTTGGTGAGCCTTCCACTCTTCACATGGGGCCAAGTCACTTCACTCCTCTGTTTTCCACATCCTCTGAGAAGGCCCTCTTGCCAGTTCTGGATCTCTCACCAGATGTACCATAACAGAAGGCTCTCACAGGTGCCTGATAGATCGTAATAAATGTGTAGGATTTATTTTTTGCTACACCTTTGGAGAGGCCATTATGGTGACTTCTCGTCAGATGAAATGTTAAGCCAAGCTGTGTAGAATCGGGGCAATTTATTGTCAGCAGGCAGTGAAGTGTGATGTTAAACCCTTGCCAAGAGGAGAACAGGTGTTTGCTGGAACCTGTGGGAACTCTCCTTCTGCTTGTCAATCATAGAGCCAAGCCCTGCAGTAAACAGTTCTCCTCAGTAACACCATGTCGGTAGTTACCAAACCAATAGGGCTCCATCTCCGAAGGCCATTTAATTCTTTTAAGTCGGTTCTCTTATTTCCATAATATTCTGACCACACCAAAATTTTACTAAGCTGCACTAGATTTTATGAGTCAGACCTCTCACTTCTTGCTAGGTACCTCCACCGTAGCCATGGCAACCACCCTAACGAGTAAATATAAACTTGGTGCTTGTGCCAAAGGTGAGTAATTTGGATCTGGTAGTAGCAGGAAAGCTATTTTTAGGGGAGGAGGGGGAGAAAATGAAAGGGAAAAAAGCATTAATTATCTTTCTTCTTTATCTTCTTGTGACCCAGTATTTTTGCCTTAGAAGACAAGAGTGCAAGGGGGAAATGGCCGCTTTGTGAAGTGTTTGAATCCAGATCCAGGGCAAAACATAAGTCTTACTGCATCAGCTTCTCATTGAGCCTTTTAGCTTTTGAAAAACAGTGTTAGTGATATGAAACACTCTAATCATCTTTTCTTCATATATAATAGCTCTCTTTATAGGAATAAACCTTACTGGGAACAGTTTTTGTCCACAAAAACATAATTGAGGTTTTTGGTTGTGTTCATAATAGGCGCTGAATGGCAGGATTCCTTCATCTCCCAAAATATTTTCAGAGAGGGGTTTCCCTGGTGTCTCAGCAGTAGAGAATCTTCCTCGCAATGCAAGAGACATGGGTTCGATCCCTGTGTCAGGAAGATCCCCAGGAGAAGGAAATGGCAACCCGCTCCAGTATTCCTTCTCTTTTCTTTTTAAAATTTATTTATTTTTAATTAAAGGTTAATTGATGCACAATATTGTGTTGGTTTCTGCCATACATCAACATGGAAGAGCCATAGGTATAGCTATGTCCTCTCCCTCTTGAACCTCCCTCCCACCTCCTACCCCATCCCACCCCTCTCGGTTGTTACAGAGCCCCCATTTGAGTTCCCTGAGTCATACAGCACATTCCCACTGGCTGTCTATTTTGTATATGGTAGTGTATATATTTCCATGCTACTCTCTCCCTTCGCCCCACCTTCTCCTTCCCCACTCTAGTATTCTTGCCCCAGGAAAATCCCATGGACATAGAGGAGCATGCTGAGCTACAGTCCATGGAGTCACAAAAGAGTCGGACACAACTTAGTGACTCAGCAACAACAAAAACCAGTCTTCAGGGAAACAATGTCAAGACACGCAATGTGGGAAAAAGGCAAGAAGAGAGCAGTCTCTGAGGCAACATTCTTAGGCACATCACTGACTTGGTATCCAGTGGTCATTTGAAAAGTGTGACAAGTATCCCCACAAAAAGAATTTATGGGTCATTTTGGTCCATTCTACAGTTTGTGGGATCACAAAGAGTCGGACACAACTGAGCAACTAGCACTACTTGTTCCATTCTAGTTCAAGTCCTTACTGAAAATAATAAGATGTTTTACAGCTTTTTGCACCAAATATTTGAATGTTCTTTTTGGGCCCAGGTAGAGTTCCTGCTCAGTTGCTTCAGTCATGTCTGACTCTTTGTGATCCCATGGACTATAGCCCACCAGGTTACTTTGTCCATGGGATTCTCCAGGCAAGAATATTGGAGTGGGTTGCCATGCCCTTCTCCAGGGGATCTTCCCCAACCATGGACCGAACCCGGGTCTCCTGTGTCTTCTGTATCACAGGCGGATTCTTTACCTCTCAGCCACCAGGGAAGCCCAGGTAGAGTTCAGGTTATTTCAAATAGCAGATTTTCATACGTGGCAAAAAAAAATATTCTGAGTAACCACTATAAATAAATGGAGCACACATCCCAGAGATTCAGAAGTACCATTTTGGTCTTTGTGCAGACCTATAGAACACATGGGAGAATCACACAGACAAGTGGTTTTCTCAGGTGAAAAATGCCTGCCTGGTGTACATGTCTTAACTCAGTGGTTCCCAATGTGAGGAGAATAGCATCGTCTGAGAACTTACTAGAAGTGTGGAGTCTCAGTTTTTCCCCACCCTAGGGCTACTGCATTGGAAACTTGAGTGGGCACCAGCGAGCTGTGACTTAACAAGCCCTCCAGGCAATTCTGATAGATACTCAAGTTTGAGAATCACTGCCTAAACTTTTCTTTCCTTTAGGAAACTCCTCTCTCATTTCCGGAGTTCTGAACTTAATTTATTTCAGTCCAACAGCATCCCGGGTGGCTCAGTGGTAAACAACTCACCTCCAATGCAGGAGATGAGGGTTCAATCCCTGAGTCGGAAAGATCCCTTGGAGAAGGAAATGACAACCCACTCCAATATTCTTGCCTGGGAAATCCCATGGACAGAGGAGTCTGGCGGGCTACAGTCCATGGGGTTGCAAAGAGTCAGACATGACTTAACGACTAAACAACAATAACTCTAACTATAGCTAACATTCAGTTCAGTCGGTTCAGTCGTTCAGTGGTGTCCGACTCTGTGACCCCATGAACCGGAGCACGCCAGGCCTCCCTGTCCATCACCAATTCCCTGAGTCCACCCAAACCCATGTCCATTGAGTTGGTGATGCCATCCAGCCATCTCATCCTCTGTCATCCCCCTCTCCTCCTGCCCCCAATCCTTCCCAGCATCAGGTAATTTGATGAGTCAACTCTTTGCATGAGGTGGCCGAAGTATTGGAGTTTCAGCTTCAACATCAGTCCTTCCAATGAACACCCAGGACTGTTCTCCTTTAGGATGGACTGGTTGGATCTCCTTGCAGTCCAAGGGACCCTCAAGAGTCTTCTCCAACACCACAGTTTAAAAGCATCAATTCTTTGGCACTCAGCTTTCTTTATAGTCCAACTCTCACATCCATACATGACCACTGGAAAAACCATAGCCTTGACTACACGGACCTTTGTTGGCAAAGTAATGTCTCAGCCAACATTCACTGTGCTCTAAATTGTATTATAGTGTGTGCCAAGTACTTTACATGTATTATCCTGTTCTCAGAACTACCCTGTAACAGAAAGTCTATAATTAGCTTCATTTTAATGATGAAGTAATGGATGCCTATGGAGAGAAATTTTCCCAAGGTTACACAATTAGTGAGCAGCAGTGACTGGGATCCAGACTGTTTCAAAATTAAATCTGTGCACCTAACCAACAGAACAATATCTCTGATATATTTATCAAATGCAAAGTCATTGAACACTTGGGTTAGAATAAAATTGTCTCAGACCCAGTGGGATCCCATTTTATGTGGGAAATTGATCTGTCTTCGTTGACTTCCTCTGTGTGTACTGACTCACCTAGAAAATATTGCTTTCCTTCTTCCTTAATCCAGTTCTGTGGCTGCTGTTAAAATCAGTCTCAAGACGCACCTAACTCCTGGAAGCTTTCTCAGATTTTCTGTGTGGAATGGATCATTTCTATAGGCATTTGCTGTCAATTTTTGTTGTCTTCTGTTCCTGCAGGTTGATGGGTTTGCACTATTTGCATGCCTCCTACATCAAATCCCTCAAGTGAATTGCAAATTCTTCCAAGATAGGAACTACAGCTTTTATAAGTGACTTCTCGCAGTTTCCCAGCAGGGTTCTATACCTGATAGGCTTCCAACTAGGCTTGTTGTCTAACAAGAATGTTTATAAACTCTCTTCCTAGTCCTTGAATACTGTTTTAGGTTGGGTTAAGGAGGAGCTCACCTGAAACACCTCTGTGAGTTAGCAAAAATGAATTAGAAGTGCTTAGTCAAAGTACCGAAACTAGAGATAACTGTTGTTTTTTAATTTGAATTTCCAAACACCTTTAATGCAGATTAAGATGAATTTCAAATGTTTCCATGAAGTACCCACTAGGATTGCATAGTCCTTCCTCTCCCTGTTGCACCCACGGGCTGTTCTTTTTGGCTGCACCTGAATTTATTGAAATGATTCTGTTTGCCTCAAAGGGCTTTGAAGGGAAGAAGAGGATGGCAGATTTTTTAATGAACTCACTCCCCATCCCATGAAACAAAGCTTTCAGAAAAGACTGTTTCACTTCGTTGTTTTAGTCTTAAGTAATGGGACAAAAGTTTTGAATTCTAAGTGGTAATTAAGATTTTTATCATATGAAGAAGGAATTCCTACTAATGCCTTTTTGAAATCTCATCACATATACTTATGCAGATTTTAATTCCTTTATGATCCTTAGAAGTCCATGCATTTTTATTTAAATATAGTGATTTGTGGAATTTATAAGTTTTTCAATGCATATACACACATGCATAATATTTTAAGTGAAAAATAGTCTTATTACAATAGAAACATGTTTATTGTAGATAAGGGGAATAAACAAGTACAAATACAATAAAATAATTCAAATGCATTTTTCTTTCCCATATGATAGACTTACTGATATAAATTAGCATACATGTATATAAACAAATACTCTCATACACACATACACACACACACACATAGAGTCATAAACATTTTTAATGAAAACCTAATTCTGCAATGGTGGCTCAGTGGTAAAGAACCCACCCACCTGCCAATGCAGGAAACGTTAGAGATGTGGGTTTGATCCCTGGGTTGGGAAGATCCTCTGGATGAGGGCATGGCAACCCACACCAGTAGCTTTACCTGGGAAATTCTATGGACAGAGGAGCCTGTCAGGCTATAGTCCACAGGGTTGCAAAGAGTTGGACATAACTTAGCAGCTAAACAGCAACAATTCTGCAAAATGAAGTCTGATATAATGTTAAATATTATATGTGTTATCCTTTCCCAGTGTATGGGATAGATCATTCTGACATTCAAGAAGTCTGGAGTGAAATAAGCACCTAAGAGTAGGAGACAGTACATAAGAAAATAGTTTTCCAGATTTCTGTGAGGGCTGCTTTGCCTGGAGAATGGGCAGTGTCTTTGGGAGTATTAAACATAGTTCTCCAAGTTACTTGTACTTTCTCCCTAAATTATGTTAGAGTAATCTGATAGACCTAAAGTAGTATCAATAATTGACGTCCCACTTCAGCAACTTTCATTAATTTTGAGCACAGAGGAGGATTATGCTTAGTGCTAACCTCACTGAGGAGGTTAGTGCTAACCTCACAAAGCATGGACAATAACTGCTTTCCTTGTCAATTTTCTTGCTCTGGGTAGTTGAATAAGAAATACCCCTTATCTTACCTAGAAGAAAACTGCACCTGCCTGGGTGACAGATTTCCTCAGACACACTCACGCTCTTTGAATAAGGGAAACAAAATTGAATATGTATTTTCCCCCACAGTAATTTGGAGTATGTAAGGCTAATTTTTCCTTTAGTAAAAGTCTCCCTACTTAAAAATTTTCAGTGAGAAGTCAGCTGAGTTGTTTATAGATGCTGTGTCCTAAAACGTTTGAACCTCTTCTCTTTTATGGGGTGTTATAATTAAACAGCAAAGTAGAAAGCAAATTTGCTTAAAAGATTAATATCTCATGGATGTTTAATCATGAAAGACCTGTCTAATCAGTTCCTACAAGACCACTACTTACCCACCCCATCCTGAGAGATTCTAAAGCAAATAATCTGCATTTGAATTACTATCTGTTAAATTCTTTATCAGGGCACCAAAATATGCGTTTAAAAATATCCTATATACCACAGTTTAGGAAAGACATGAATTTTAATGAATTTTTGAGCAACTGACCAGAAAGCAAATTGTGTCTTACTCAGTATTTTTTGACTGAATGGCAAACCTAGACCCTAGAGCTAAATGACAAGTGAATTCTGCTTGAAGTTCAAGTGCTTTGCTGTTGAATCCAGAGGAGGGGTAACTTGTTCTGAGATAGCCAACCCTCTTGTTTAGTTGCTCAGTCGTGTTTGACTCTTTCAGGATCCCATGGATCCCATAGCCCACCAGGCTTCTCTATCCATTGAATTCTCCAGGCAGGAATACTGGAGCAGGTTGCCTTCAATTTGGTTTAACAAACATTTGATTAGTGCTTGCAGTATATGAAACATTCAGGTATGTAACCCTAGAAGAGTCAAAGAATAATAAGACCTATTTCTTGTTTTTGCAAGTTTTCAAAAATAAAGTATTTCACAATAAACAAAGATAGAGACATAAACAAAATATTTTATGACACTGATAATTGTTATATGTAATGGTCTTTTATAGTGCTGTGTTTGGGGACATCAGTGGAGAACTATTATCCTTGCCGGGGATGGTCATGCTCCAAACAAAGGACTGATTTTCTCTTACTCCCTTGTCATCATCCATTAAGAATCATGTAACATCACAGCCTAGGGCCTCTCCCATAATTAAAGCTCAACAGAGAGTTGCTTAGCTGACCTGAATCGAAGTATTTCTACTTGGAATTTTTAGGATGTTTTTAAGGAGCATCAGGCTCACTTGAGAGATTTTTAGAAATCTGAAATCTCCCCAGGCCTACTAAAACAGAATCTACTTTGGAAAAAGATTCCCATGTGGTTCTTTCATGCATTAAACTTTAAGAAGATCTAGTCTAGAGCCAGTGAAAAATAGGCTAAATCATTGAAAAGTAAGAAATAAAAATGGATTTTAGAGACAAAAGTTTTTTAGCCATGGTAATGTTGTTACATTTTATAATTCATCTAAAAGTCTGTGGAATTATAATATGGAAATGAAGGAGAATCCAGACCTCGAAACACATATTAAGTAAAATGGACACTACTTGTACCCGCCAGATAATGAAAACCTGCATTTTTATGAGTGTTTTTTATTTTGTTTAGACCGCAGATTAGTATGTATCAAAAGGCCCTTCTAAGGTGAGTGAATTACCATGAGTCAATTATTAAGCAAAAGAGCCTGGATTACTAAGAATATTTTTTGATCTCCTCATATTGTGATAGTTTCTAACTCAATCGTAGTCTTGGGCTGGCACAATAAAGCAAACAATGTAATCATCACCAGGCTGAGAGTGAAAAGACTTTTCTATTAATTTTATAGATGTGAACTAATCATAGTAATTTGAATCTTGGACTCCATTCAAAAAAGCCATTTATTTGACTACTCTGTGATGTGTGTGTGTTTTCAAGTGTTCCATAAAGGCGACAGACACAGGAAAGTCAGAAAATAAGAGCTCCATTTTAAAGTCTAAAAGATTGGACAAGGTGTTCAATGCAGAGTCCTTTGTTATCTGAACCCCAAGAACTTTTGAGAAGTGGACATTGTGTAATTAGATTTTACTACTTTGCTGTAACAATTTTATCTTCTCCTTCTGTTTCTGTTCCTCTCCCTTTCCCCTTTTTCTTTTTAGTTGCTTAGTGTGGGGTGTGTAGAATACTGAGCTTGAGAAGTGTTTTGTTACTGCTTTTTTGAAGGATGTGCAATCCCTAGAAAGCCAGAGTGGGACGAAGGAAAGTGAGAAATGAAAGCAGACAGGCCAATAAACAGTGTAGCTGAAGTGGCCACAATTTCACAAGAAAACATAGCTGGATGCTTAGTCCCACAAGTTGTGCCTGAGCGGTTGTCTGAAACTATAATGTCTTGGAACAGATTTTTGCCTGGATCAGTTTGTTTCCTGGATTCTCCCATCTTTTGTTTCTCTTTGATCAAAACTCACTCTGAAGGGCTTTGACTGCTCTGTACTTCGCCCCCTCCCAGAAGCACCTGCAGGATCAGGCATCTCCTTGGGTGTTGTGTTATTACAATAGATAGATTAAACTGTAATGGAACTAAAATGCAAACTCGGTAAGGGCAGGGATCTTGGTTTTATTCATGCATGTATCCAATAAGCTTTAAATTGTGCCTAGTTCATATAGTAGATGTTTGGGTTTTTAAAATTTATTTTTTAATTGGAGGAAAATTGCTTTACAGTGTTGTGTTGGTTTTTGCCGTACAACAGTGCAAATCAGTCATAATTATACATATATCCCCTCCCTCTCGAGCCTCCCTGCCCTCCCTCTTCTCACCCCTCTAGGTCACCACAGTGTCAGGCTGGGCTCTCTGTATTATATAGCTGGAGAGGATGTGGAGAAAAGGGAACCCTCTTGCACTGTTGGTGGGAATGTAAATTGATGTAGCCTCTAGGATGAACAGTATGGAGATTCCTTAAAAAACTAGGAATAAAACTACCATATGACCCAGCAATCTCACTACTGCCCAAATACCCTGTAAATATTTGTTGAGTATAATTTTTCATCTGTAGTAGTAGAAATGACATTTCTGACAGCAATATACAAATGCACACATAATTAAAGCTCAAATACCATTTTATGTTTTTGGTCTGAGTTAACTGATATAACAGACTCGTCAGGCCAATGAAACGTCTGATGTCATTTCAAATTATTATCAACTATTGGCCTTTGAAGTTCTTGAAAAGAATATTCTTTACTAAGTCTCGTTAGATATTTATATTTATGGAATCAAACAGACCCAAATCTGAGTCCTTATTCTGCCTCATACAACTTTAAGAAATTTTCTTGAACTTTTTAGGTCATAGTTTCTTCTTTTATAAAACTCACAGTATTAAATGAGTTAATTGAATGGTTTTGGTTTAGTGCCTGTAATAAACCAAGTGCTCAAAAATGTCACTTCTCACAGCAAAGGAAACTACAAATAAGGTGAAAAGACAGCCCTTAGAGTGGGAGAAAATAATAGCAAAGGAAAAAATGGACAAAGAATTAATTTCCAAGATATATAAGCAGCTCATACAACTCAATACCAGAGAAACAAACAACCCAATCAAAAAGTGGAGAAAAGACCTAAACAGACATTTCTCCAAAGAAGACATACAGATGGCTAACAAACACATGGAAAGATGCTCAACATTGCTCATTATTAGAGAAATGCAAGTCAAAACTACAGTGAGATACCACCTCACACCAGTGAGAATAGCCATCATCAAAAAGCCTACAAACTATAAATGCTAGAGAGGGTGTGAAGAAAAGGGAACCCTCTTGCATTGCTGGTGGGAATATAAATTGATACAGCTGCTATGAAAGACGGTATGGAGATTCCTTAAAAAACTAGGAATAAAACCACCATATGACCCAGCAATTTCACTACTAGGCATATACCCTGAGGAAACCAAAATTGAAAAAGACACAAAACCCCGATATTCATTGCAGCACTATTTACAATAGCTAGAACATGGAAGCAACCTAGATGTCCATCAAGAGATGAATGGATAAAGAAGCCATGGTACATATGTATATAATGGAATATTACTCAGTCATAAAAAGGAACACATTTGAGTCAGTTCTAATGAGGTGGACAAACCTAGAGCCTATTATACAGAGTGAAGTAAGTCAGAAAAAGAAATATAAATATTGTATAGTAACGCATATATATGGTATCTAGAAAGATAGTACTGATGAATTTATTTTCAGGGCAGCAATGGATAAACAGACATAGAAAACAGACTTATGGACATGGTGGGGGTGGAGGGAGAGGGTGAGATGTATGGAAAGAGTAACATGGAAACTTACAATTCCATATGTAAAATAGGTAGCCAATGGGAGTTTGCTCTGTGACTCAGGGAACTCAAACAGGGGCTCTATAACAATCTAAAACGGTGGGATGGGGAGGGAGATAGGAGGGAGGTTTGGAAGGCAGGGGACATGGATGTACCTATGATTGATTCTTGTCGATGTTTGACAGAAAACAACAAAATTTTGTAAAGGAATTAGCCTTCAGTTAAAACATAAATAAATTTTAAAAAATCAATTAAAAAATGTCACTCAGTATCGCATGCTATTTAAAAACTGGACATATCAGATTTTATTATTTGAAGGTATTTTGTCAAGTTACTATGTTTGCTCCTAGTAGCACAGTCTTTTTTGTGAACTGTGTATTTCTCACAAGTGTTACACATCATTTAGTGATTTTTTTCTTTAGCAGATATGTCTTTTTTTAAATCACACTTTTAACCAGAATCTTACTTTGGGGTCTTTAGACTTTAGCATGAGAAAATTATAGTAAAAATAAAATCATTTTTATTAAAGATGCCCAGTAATTGAAACTTTACACACATATCCATTCATACCATGTGTCAGTATATCCTCGAAGTGAAATCAGGTTTGACAAACATCGTTATCTGCTAGCTTGATGATCTGTGATGAACTTGGAAGCAGAGTTGAGCACTGAAAACTTTGTGCTGAGCATCCACGTGAAGTTCAATCACTGGGAGCTCAGGGAGGACCAGGTCTTTGTGCGATGTTAGTGCTCATCCATTTCTTACATCCTTGTCTGTTCGGGCCCTGACAACCCTGCTCTGGCATTTCACCCTTTTTGTCTGCTTTCCCCCACAGTTCATGATTCCAGGCATACATGAAAAAGGGAAATGAAAACAGCATGTACGGAAATTCTGACAGTTGTGAAAATTTTTTATTTTCCCTTACTTATTTCATTATTATTCTTAAATACATTTAATTGCCTTCTTTAATATATATACTTCGCCGCAGTGATGAAGATAAAAAAATAATTGCTGAATCATTTCCTCGTTGAAAATCAATCAAGAAAAATAGACATGTACAAAATAACTAGGACTATACAAATTGGATTTCTAACATTTTTTAAAACATCCACACATTAGGGCACTCATTTTACATGGATCATTTCATTAGGCTCTCACTACTAACTATGTATTACTTAATTTGCATTAAGAGAAATAAAGAATTCACATGTTAAGTTACTTGCCCAAAGTCCTACAGCTAGCAAGTTACAGAGCTGGCAGACCTTTACCAGAATAGAGTCACTTATTTGTTATCTCAGTTTTCAGAGTGTGTAATTAAAATCATACAGTTCTTATATTTCAGTGTCAGGAGAAAGCAAAAATTAGGTAGAACTAAATCTGTCTCTCTTAACTTTAGAATCATAACCTACCCAGTTTTTAAAGCCTGTATTAATATTTCAAGTACAGCCTGCACACAGTCGATTTAAGGGATCAGATAATTCACGCTCCTAATTAGAACTTAAGATAGGAATTAATCACTCATTTTTGTGTCCTTTTCTTCCTTTTGGCTAAGAATTATTCACTTCAATATTCTTCTCAACGCTTCCAGAAGATATCTGGAAATAGAATAGAGGGGCAGTGCTCATTTCCTTCAGTGTTTATTAGGGAATAATGATCTCTAGCGGCAACTGGTAGAAGGTTCTGTTTCTAACTTGGAAAGTTTATATCTGTGGCTCAAGACATACTGTATCATAATTCAGGCTTCACACAGGAAATTGACAAAGACATCAGAGATGTTGTACTTTAGATATATGCCTCTTCTTCATTCCTTTCAAGGGCTGGGCAAGCTTAAGTTCTAAAGAAGTATGTAGGCCAAGCAATAGCCACAGGAATAGATGTGCAAAAGTAGTATTTACTCAGTTTGAATCAATGAACCCTTGGCCAATGGGTCATTATTAGAGTATTTTAACTTGCCTATGTTTTCCCCCAGAATTTGGGTATTTTCAATAAATTTGTTGGGGAGATGTCAGCTGTTGAAGGGCATTTCCTCATTGGACTTGCTTGTTTTTTGACTTGCTTAAACATGGCCTTGAAATTATAAACTGTTACCTCCCCTTCTTCTGGTTTGCCTTTATTCCTATTGCTTCGGGAGCAACACGCAAACACTCGGGCAACCAGCCAGCTGGCTTCTTGGAGGAATCAATGCCGAAGTGGAGAAAGATGAGAGACAGGAATAACAAGTACAGTTTTGAGCTGATTTCTGAGGGCAAATTTTCAGGCAGAAAACTCCCTAGAGTTGGCTTTGGTCCCCAGAGTTATCTTCCTTTGTCACTCACTCCTCCTGTGGTGCATTATCTGCCAGCAACCTGTGCCAGGCAGTTCATTTCTGTCTCCCACTGAACTATATGGCTCCTGAGGGTGGACTGTTTACTTCCTTTTTTTTTGGTTGTGTGGCATGCGGAATCTTAATTCAGCCACCAGGGATTGAACCTGTGCTCCTGGACCACCAGGGAAGTCCCCCTTTTTCAGAGAGAAATCCACAGCACTTGATGCAGTATCAAGCATAAAGCAGAGTCTCAATAAACGCTTGTTGAATAAATGAAAGAGTGATTTCTCAAAGCCAGTCTCATTTTAATTTTAGGACTGCAGACACATTCCATCAAATCAGTCATGGCCTTGTAAAAAATATAAATATTTTTGATAAGATAAGGAGCTCTCAGGTTAATGGGAATGACATTTAGGTGTCCCTTTTCTCAACATGTAGTTGGAATTAGCTTCACTGAAGAAGAGAAAGTTGCTCAGTCGTGTCTGACTCTTTGCGACCCCATGGACTGTAACCTGCCAGGCTCCTCTGACCTTGGAATTCTCCAGCCAAGAATACTGGAGTGGGTTGCCATTTTCTTCTTCAGGGCATCTTCCCAACCCAGGGATCAAACCCAGGTCTCCTGCATTGCAGGGAGTCTTTACCGTCTGAGCCACCAGGTGAATTTAAATCGAGGATGGGGGAGAGTTTGGAAATAAGGCAAGTGAGTAGATTGGGGGATGGAGAAGACTTCGGGTTGAAGAGTGGTCCACTGGAGGAGGAGAGACCAACAGGCATTGTCATGGCGATAGAAGCCACTAGAAATGAAGGGAGGTGGGTAAATTAGAAGTCTGAAGATGCAGGAGAAATGGCAAGGGTACCCAGGAGTTAGTGTAAAACGCCTCAAATCTTTCCCTTCCTTTCCTTGCTAAATGTTTTCCTGTTCCCAAGGCTTATATTTCAGGCCATATCATTAGTATTGCATTTCAGACTTTTATATTGCATTGTATTATATTATACAGAATAGTATTATATTATGGATGAAGTAAGTTGTAGTGAGTTGGCCTGTCACCATTCACTAAAGTCTTTCCATGGGGAAAATGCAGAGGATAACATTTTAGAATTTTGAGAAATCTTAGAACTCTTCCAACTCGGTGGGTTTTTAACTTAGCTTCAGAAATCTCTTTTTAAAAAGGAAAATCTTCCTTTGCCTTGCAAGGTGTGACACAGATGCAAATTGGGGTGGTCCCCTACCTATTCAGCCCTTCTTCCTCTTCTCCCTGCCCCCCGAACCCCGGGTGGTCTGGCCTCCGTGGAGAGGTCTGGCTCTGCAGTGCAGCTTGCAGTCAGTGAGCTAAACACTTACACTTGTTTACTGGTGAAAGAAATCCAGTGACATTTAGAAACTTGGCAAAACGAGTCAAGAGCAGGCCGAGTCTGGTCGCCAGTGCCGTGTGCCTGCCCCACCACCAAAATTCCCTGGCAGGAAGAGCATCTGGCACAGTGTCTAACACACAGTGTCTGACGCAGAACCGACACTTCATAAATAATAGAGGTGGTGCAAGGAGTGAAAAAAATGAATGAATGAGCTCTGAACACAAGATTAAATGGGTATCCAAGTATGCGTTGTCCCGGCTCCTTTTGAAAAATACTTGAGAGTTGTCTATGCTGCTGCTTCTAAGTCGCTTCAGTTGTGTCCGACTCTGTGCAACCCCATAGACAGCAGCCCACCAGGTTCCACCGTCCCTGGGATTCTCCAGGCAAGAACACTGGAGTGGGTTGCCATTTCCTTCTCCAGTGCAGGAAAGGGAAAAGTGAAAGTGAAGTCGCTCAGTCGTGTCCGACTCTTAGCGACCCCATGGACTGCAGCCTACCAGGCTCCTCCATCCATGGGATTTTCCAGGCAAGAGTGTTGGAGTGGGGTACCATAGAGTTGTCTATACTTGGGGGAAAAGTGCCAACAGAGAACTGATCAAAAGCGATGCTTCGTTGTTTTCAATGTTGACATCATTCTCGCTAGTCAGGCTCGCTCTTTCCATTGTGAGAAACCCTCTTTGCATGAAGGCAGGGAGCATGGGTGTTTTGTTCACCATCAATACATACTAGGCCCAGTGCCTAACAGTGTGCGGGACAAACTGGATGCTCAATACATATTTGTCAAATACACAGTTTACTGGATCCCTCCATCTACATGATTTAACTGGGTAATGAATGTGCTCCAAACTACACCCATTTCCTTCAGTGTTTCTGGTATTGGATCATTATGTACACACTCTTCATTGCCGGAATATATCTGAGAGTCAGCTTTATCTAATCTCCTTTGCTTCCCTTCTGTGACTACACAATTGTCAAAGTTTGATTATTTTTCCATGTCAGTATTTCTTAAATTTCTTCAATTCTTTCTGGCTCCTAAGTTATCCCCTGAAGTGTGGTACCTTCGTGTTTCTTTCCTGGGCCACTTTTTTTTGGAGTCGCCCCTTGAGGCAAAAGCAGAAGGGGATGGCAGAGGATGAGATGGTTAGATAACATCACCGACTCAGTGAACGTGAATTTAAGCAAACTCCGGGAGATAGTGGAGGACAGAGGAGGCTGGCAGGCTACAGTCCGTGGTTGCAAAGAGTTGGACACGACTTAGTAACTGAACAACAACAACTTAGCACCTCAGCTTCTTTGGGTCACTGTCTTCTTGCTTCTTCCTCTTCTTGCCTGATTGGTCTTTTCAAAAGTGAAGAAATCTCACTTTGTCACCTCCTGGCTTAAAATGTTAATGTCTCCCTAGTCTCTATGGGATTGTCTGAACCCCTTAATTAGCACAGCATTCAAGTAACCTTTTTACCCTCCTTTCAGGCCACTCTATTCTCAGCTTCCCCTAAACTACCTGCATCTGCTTAAAGGCACTGTCTTCTCTCATATGCATCCCCTGTTCATCTAGTCTCCGGTGCCCTTCTGCCCCTTTTTAGCTTTGCAATTTCTTACTCATCTTTGAAGCCACAGTTCAAATGTCCAATTTTTGACCTTTCTTACAGTTCTCTTGACCTCCAGCTCCACCTCAGTTAGAGCTGGAGCACATCTTTTATAACTTCTGAATTCTAAGATAATTGGCTTCCCACTAGTGTCTCCATTGGACTACGCACTTGATGGCAGAGAGGCTTCCTTACTTACCTGGAAGCTACATCAAGAGTCTGGTCTTTCAGACAGAGAAGGTTTTATTGCAGATTACTCATGTGGATTAGTAAATGGTGTTAATTTAAAACTCCTAGGGAAATGCTAGAGTCTTAAACTCTAAATAGAGGAGATTCAGAAATTCCTTGACTTACAGTGGGGTTATTCCCCCTCAAACCCATTAAAGCTGAAAATATCATTAAGTAGAAAGCACATTTAATGCACCTAACATCATAGCTTAGCCCAACCTACCTTAAATGTGCTCGGAACACTTACATTAGCCCACAATTGGCACAGTCATTTAAAACGAACCCTATTTTATAATCAAGTGTTGAATATGTTATGTAATTTATTGAATGCTATACTGAAAGTGGAAAAGAGAATGGTTGTTTAAATCCAAAATGGTTGTGAGTGTATTAGTTGTCCACCCTTCTGACCACATGACTGAGTGGGAGTTGCAGCTCATGACCTCTGCCCAGCAGAATGAGAGAGTACCATGCAGTATGTCACCAGCCCAGGAAAAGATCAAAATTCAAAATTGGAACATTTTATACTGAATGCATATTGTTTTTGCACAATCATAAAGTCAAAAAATCGTAAGTTGAAGTCTTATTAGTTGGGGACTATCAGTATATTATATGATGATATTTAAAGATATTCATGTCTAGGGATTTCCCTGGTGGTCCAGTGATTATGTTCCAAACATGTATTTTTTTGTAGAACTTATAGTGGCATGATATTAATAATGACTATAATAATTAATGCATAGCATAGTCTGACTTAAGGAAATTTAAACAAAAGTGTTATAATCCAACTAGTTTTGATTAAATAGCTTTAATTATTTGTCTTCTCTAAGCTTGGGATACTCTTTTGCCTAGTACTTACATGGTATTTATCTAGTATTTAAAAATAGTAATTATATATGTAAACATAGAGTGTGCTCATAAATAGATTGGATTTAGATATCTATATATAATTATACAACATAGTAATAAATAGTATTTATATAGTGTCCAACTCATATGTAGTACTTTTGTGTAAAATACAAGATTATGTAAGTAACCCCACTCAGTCCAGAAGCAAAGATTTTATGCAGCCAGTATTAGTTAAGTCATGGTATTTATTAAATGTTTACTGTTTTCCAGTCAATAGAAATTCAGTAGTTAACTAAAGAGCTGCACTAAAGATGGAAATAGAATCATGGGAAGAGGGAACAAAGAGAGTTATTTTCTCTTTGTGTCTTCTTCAAGTTTACCAATTTGAATTGGCTCATTAGTCGTGAATGAGAAAGTTTACTTGCTTTATGTTTTGGTATTAAAGGCATTTTATAATACCTATGCTACACAACACCTATCCTACAGCAACTCATTTTTCTTTTCTTTTTAACACTGAACTTTCCAATCAGGGAAAATAGAAGCAAATGGTGTTAGATCTATTTACACCCTGCCAAGAGTTAGCCAAGCTTCTTAGACTTATTGTAGGTTTGCATCCGCTTTCTTTTAATTGCCATTAGTCCCTGGGGCCTGATGATCTATTCCTTCAGAATCTAGAAGTGAGAGATGGAAGCTGTCTGGTGCCCCAACTCTATTTAAATCTGCTTTGAGGAATAGCAGAAGTAGGCTGGGAAGAACTTCCTATAACCTGCCGGAGTGGTTCCTGTTCTGCACGAACCCTTTTCTAGTTTTCTTTTTAAGAAATGTAAACAAAGTTAACAAATGGGAACCTCTTTTTCCCCCAGTTGTGTTTTTAGAGGCTAAGAGAAGGTGGTTTTGATCTTTAAGATCTAAAAATGATCCCACCTCTCTCATATTTGAGTCTTCATAGTGTATTTCAGTTTTTAACAGCATGTGAGATGGCTAAGGATGTGAATGTTGTGCTATGATGTTCTGGGTTCCTCTTCCCCTGCGGTTTTGTTTAGATGAATCTTGGACCTCGGATAGATGTTCTTGCAGAAGTTGTGTCGACGAAGACAGCTGCGCAGATCCCAGTTCGGAACAGTATTTTAGTTTTGGGAATTGTTCTGAGACAGCTGCCAGATGACATTACATTATAGAAGCGTTTGCAGGGCTGATACACTGCATGTAGGATTTTACATTTGCCACTTATGAACTGACAACTGGGCTGCTTAGAAATTATATTTAGTATAATTGTTGTGAGGAACAGCGTATCGGGAAGGACTTCCTAGGATGCAGATGAGCATCGCTGCCCTACCCAAACAGCCTAGGTTTGCTCTGCAGTAATTCCTTACTTGTATGCTGTTTTGTACAGATAACTCCAAGAATGGAATTACTGTCTTCATGTTTCTCTTCAAAGAATGAATGAGTTAATGATTCAGTACCTGAAGGGAACAAGAACTATTAATATATCCCTTGGTTGAATTCAGTATCATTTTTTACTTGTTGTCATGTCTCTTTGAAGAGGATTGCTGTTTCAGTGCTTTTAAGAAACCAGAGTTCAAGGGTTTCTGTAGGTTTTATATTAAAAACAAATAAACATTTTTTATTGGCTTGAGATAATTGGCCATATATTAGCTAAGAGAGAAAGCAAAAACTGTTTTTTGTTTGTTTGTTTGTTTTAATGGAAGTTATAAACCAAACATACTTTTCAAAATGTTATTTAAATACCAGAGGAAAAAAATATTGGTCCTGCTAGAAATGTGATTTAAATATGGTAATTCATGAAAATATGTGTTGGGGCTCTGACCAATTCACACTATTTATTCACACACAAAGAACACAGTATTTTCTTAAGAGAGGGACCAAGCGAATGAATTGAAACAAAATGCCACTTGTGATAAAACTGGGAAGGTTTTTTAATTTGAATATGAGAAAGTATGCTTTTCTGCTGACTAATCATATTATGTTTTAGGCTAAAAATAGGCACCTAACACACCATTTTAGGTAAAATCTGAAAGTAGCACTTGTAAAACCTTTGTAGTATCCTGATTTTGGTTGGATTTTGTCTACTGATTTAAATGTATTTCCTTTAAAAGCATTTGAAGAAAATATCCCCACATATATCTTAGTTGGTATCATTTGCTATAAAGTTTTATTATTTCTGGATATTTTATACATTTGATTGGATATATTTTTAATTGTATAATAACGATAAATTTTGTCATATGACTTTATGTTTAACATCCTCTTGACTAGTAACGTGGCTGTGCTCAGAATTAGATTTCCTCACATGCTTTGCCTTATAGCTTAACAGGAAATTATATTACAACTAGATTTGGTAGCGTTTTCCTCAAAAGTCAGTTGTAATTTTGCTTTAACATTCTTATATATGCCAAATGCCATTTTTTTTTCTTAAGCTTCGTATTGTTCCTAAAACTAAAGTATAAGTGATTTCAAAGTTAAAAAATAGAATAATTTAAAGAAGTGCATTTTATTAAAATAATGTGCCTTTTTGCTAATTCTGAAGATTATAGTGAAAGTGCTGATGAGATGTTGATGTTTAAGAAAAGGGGAAGAATGGACATTGGATGAGAATTAACTGATCAAATTATACTTGCAATGAGTATTCACTGGCAATCATTATATGCATTGTACTAGACAATGAAGATGCAGTGATGCATAGGGTACAATTCCTTCAAAGAGAGTGTAGCAAAATAGATTGGATAAATATGTAAATATATTCTCAGGAGAGTAGGAAAAGAACTCAGGAGGGAATTCACATTGGGCTTTAGTCACATATGAGAGACATCTCAGTTCAGTTGCTCAGTTGTGTCCGACTCTGCAACCCCATGGACTGCAGCACACCAGGCTTCCCTGTCCATCACCAACTCCCGGAGCTTACTCAAACTCATGTTCATCGAGTTGGTGATGCCATCCAACCATCTTATTCTCTCCTCCTACAGGAGGAGAAGGGGATGAGCGATATCTAGTGTAGATTTAAAGAGTGAGTCAAGAGGGACTTCCTGAAAGAGGTGACAACAACTTGAGTTCATAAGGGTAAGTGAGAGCTGGGGAAGCTTGGACAAGAGGTTTTCCTGGCAGTGGAGGTCAATTTAATCAATGTCCTAATCAATGCCCTGTGGAGACAGAGAAGATGATGCTTGGGAAAAAGATCACAGTTCAATGTGGCTGGAGGAGACTGTAGAAGAGGGAGCAGAGATAAGACTCATTTCTCAAAAAAAAAAAAAAGACTCATTTCTCTTTAGGTGTTTTACCAGCAAAGGAGTAGTTTTTAGATCGTCTCTCAATGTTGTAGTCCACATAGATGCAATGTCAATTAAAAAAAAAAATGGGGAGGGAAGTAGATCTAGTTATAGAGGGCCATGGTTCCTCTGAAGGTTGGAACAGCTCTGGAACCCTCAGGGGCACTTTACCTGTGGTCAAAGTTAAATCTGCACAATGGAAAGATTCCCCTTCTGGATACTGTGTGCCATAGCGAACTTGTTTAGTGTGTGCTCAGTTGCTAAGTCATGTCTGAATCTTTGCAGTGCCATAGACTGTAACTCTCCAGGCTCCTTGGTCTATGGGATTTCCCAGGCAAGAATACTGGAGTGGGTTTCCATATCTCTCTCCACAAGATCTTCCCCACCCGTTGATCGAACCCACATCTTCTTCGTCTCCTGCACTGGCAGGTGGATATGAATCCTGGGAAGCCCAACTTGTCTACCTTCTGGGTTAAATTCTTTTGCTTTTTTTTCTGTGAATAAGAATTAAGAAGGCTGGTGGAAAAACTTGGCACTTTTTTTTATTCTTATGAAATGTATTTTCCCAGAGAATTGAGCTGTGCTTCACTTTGCAAATTTAGAAAAAAGCTTTTATATGCTCTGAAGGTCCTGCCTTCTCATTACTGGAAAGAATCAATCAAAAGATACCCTGTTTGGCTTTGCCTTTTTAAGGCTTTCTTACCATTATCATTATCATTTACTTCACTGCTTCCCCACCTTTTATCATTCCAAAATACAATAGAGAGAGGAAAAAAAACACTCTAAAATACCTCCAAGTTCCTGAATATTCCCATGGAAGTTCTAGTTGAAGATTTTTTTACTTTCTGTTTCAGCCTTGGTCATCTCAGGAAACTGTACACGGAACTGTTTTTTTTTTTTCTCTTTTTTTAATGGACCATTTAGAAAGAACAAACTCCTGTGACAGTAATAAGACTAAGGTTCACAATTGTTTAACACATCTTTTTAAGCCATCTCTAGGAAGTGCACAGCTTTAACTTGCAGCTATGGACACAGGATGAACACCTACACATGGATGCCCTTACACCCTCCTCCCTCCGTTTCCTGGCAGACATACAGATTCTGTTACTGCCCCACTGGTTATTGTTATTTCAGCCTTACCAAAAATGTTTGCACTCTCCTGTCAGCTCCAGGAGTCACACCTTCATCCTTGTTTATACTTTATTGCCGCTGAAAAAAGGATTATTGGAATGGACTTACGGTAAAAATCATGTTGCTGAGCTTTGTAGTTTTCTTGGCTCTTAGGTGATTAACACAAGAGGAAATGAGGTGAAATTTCCTGGATAAACTGAGTAGAAAGATAATCATATGCAGTCTCTCGTTTTAGTGTTCTAAAATGTGAGAATAACAACCAGGGTGGAGATAATTCCATTGAAGAAAATCCAGTGAAGAAGAATATACTTAGTGTCTATAAATCTATCTTTGAAAATCCAAAAGGAGTGACCCTATGAAATTTGATTGCTGTCAGTATTCATAAACAGAATTTTCATGAAATCTATAAACATCAATATTAAAAACTAATATAAGATCTCAGCTAGGTTTAAACTTATTATCTGTAAGTGTGCTGCATTTAGAAATTAAAGTTGTTATTTTGAGTTTTAGAATCTGTTCAAGTATAATTGATGTTTTTATATACAGATCAGCTTCCCTGGTACCTCAGCAGTAAAAGAATTTAACAAGTGGTGCTGGGATAACTGGTCAACCACTTGTAAAAGAATGAAACTAGAACACTTTCTAACAGCATAACACCATACGCAAAAATAAACTCAAAGTGGATTAAAGGTCTAAATGTAAGACCAGAAACTATAAAACTCCTACAGGAAAACATAAGCAAAACACTCTCTGAGATAAATCACAGCAGGATCCTCTATGACCCACCTCCCAGAATAATGGAAATAAAAGCAAATATAAACAAATGGGACCTAATGAAACTTAAAAGCTTTTGCACAACGAAGGAAACTATAAGCAAGGTGAAAAGACAGCCTTCAGAATGGGAGAAAATAATAGCAAACAAAGCAACTAACAAATAATTTTCTCAAAAAATGTACAAGCAGCTCCTGCAGCTCAATTCCAGAAAAATAAACGACCAATCAAAAAAAGGGCCAAAGAACTAAACAGACATTTCTCCAAAGAAGACATACAGATGGCTAACAAACACATGAAAGGATGCTCAACATCACTCACTATCAGAAAAATGCAAATCAAAACCACAATGAGGTTCCATCTCACCTGGTCAGAATGGCTGCTATCAAAAAGTCTACAAACAATAAATGCTGGAGAGGGTGTGGAGAAAGGGGAACTCTCTTACACTGTTGGTGGGAATGCAAACTAGTACAGCCACTATGGAGAACAGTGTGGAGATTCCTTAAAACACTGGAAATAGAACTGCCATATGACCCTGCAGGTGGTTATTGCAGCCATGAAATTAAAAGACGCTTACTCCTTGGAAGGAAAGTTATGACCAACCTAGACAGCATATTAAAAAGCAGAGACATTACTTTGCCAACAAAGGTCCATCTAGTCAAGGCTATGGTTTTTCCAGTAGTCATGTATGGATGTGAGAGTTGGACTGTAAAGAAAGCTGAGTGCAGAAGAATCGATGCTTTTGAACTGTGGTGTTGGAGAAGACTCTTGAGAGTCCCTTGGACTGCAAGGAGATCCAACCAGTCC
Organism: Okapia johnstoni; assembly: GCA_024291935.2. Classification (NCBI taxonomy): domain Eukaryota; kingdom Metazoa; phylum Chordata; class Mammalia; order Artiodactyla; family Giraffidae; genus Okapia; species Okapia johnstoni. The sequence goes on from CM044324.1 coordinate 13,749,030, forward strand.
ATCCTAAAGGAGATCAGTCCTGGGTGTTCATTGGAAGGACTGATGTTGGAGCTGAAACTCCAATACTTTGGCCACCTCATGCGAAGAGTTGACTCATTGGAAAAGACCCTGATGCTGGGAAGGATTGGTGGCAGGAGGAGAAGGGGACGACAGAGGATGAGATGGCTGGATGGCATCACTGACTCGATGGACATGAGTTTGGATAAACTCCAGGAGTTGGTGATGGACAGGGAGGCCTGGCGTGCTGCGATTCATGGGGTCACAAAGAGTCAGACATGACTGAGTGACTAAACTGGACTGAACTGATGACCCAGCAATCCCACTGCTGGGCATACACACTGAGGAAATCAGAATTGAAAGAGACACGTGTACCCCAGTGTTCATCACAGCACTGTTTACAATAGCCGGGACATAGAAGCAACCTAGATGTCCATTGACAGATGAATGGATAAGAAAGCTGTGGTACATATACACAATGGAATATTACTCAGCCTTTAAAAAGAATGCATTTGAATCAGTTCTATTGAGGTGGATGAAACTGGAGGCTATTATACAGAGTGAAGTAAGTCAGAAAGAAAAACACCAATACAGTATACTAATGCATATATATGGAATTTAGAAAGGTGGTAACAGTGACCCTACATGCAAGACAGCAAAAGACACACAGATGTATAGAACGGTCTTTTGGACTCTGTGGGAGAAGGTGAAGGTGGGATGATTTGAGATAATAGCATTGAAACATGTATATTATCATATGTGAAACAGATCGCCAGTCCAGTTTCGATGCATGAGACAGGGTGCTCAGGGCTGGTGCACTGGGATGACCCTGAGGGATGGGCTGGGGAGGGAGGTGGGAAGGAGGTTCAGGATGGGGAACACATGTACACCCATGGATGATTCATGTCAATGTATGGTAAAAACCACTGCAATATTGTAAAGTAATTAGCTTCCAACTAAAAAAAAAAAGAATCCACCTGCTAATGCAGGAGACATAGTTTCGATCCCTGGGTCTGGAAGATTCCTCTGGAGAAGTAAATGGCAGCCCACTCCAGTGTTCTTGCCTGGGAAATCCCATAGACAGAGGAGACTGGCAGGCTTCAGTCCACAGAGTCGCAAAGAGTCAGACAAAACTTAGAGACTAAATAACAAAGACACAGATTAGAAAATCTTATTCAGGTTGTCTTCAAGTGCATACAAATAAAGGAGATGCATGGTATTGAAGATTTCCTCACAAGTTTTCCAAACTATTGACACACTCTTAAAAATAAAAACCAGTGTTGTACTTTGAGGATAAATGAAAACCAGTGTACAACACTGGTTATACAGGATCTGAGTTCAATGCCGTCTATTTTCTGACTATGAAGTGAAAGTCGCTCAGTCGTGTCTGACTCTTTGTGACCCCATGGGCTATACAGTCCATGGGATTTTCCAGGCCAGAATACTGGAGTGGGTAGCCTTTCCCTTCTCCAGGGGATCTTCCCAACCCAGGGATTGAACCCGGGTCTCCAGCATTGCAGGCGGATTCTTTATCAGCTGAGCCACAAAAATTTGCTTAAAAAGCAAGTTCAAAGCTACACTATTAAAAGGATATATGCAACCATATTTGTTTTATTTTTATTTAGTTAAATAATTTCCGAAATAACAGCAAAAAAAAAACCTGTTGGTTTTTGAAAAAGCATCCCTTTTGCTTACTGAATCACCTTTGTAATCCGAAAAATAATTTTTGTAGTGTTTTTATCAGCCCACTTTTTCTTTCTAAACCTTCACACTTCAAATATTATTTCAGTGCTTAGTGATTGTATAGGAACCACCAGGATGAAACATATTTATGACTAATTCAAAAGTTTTAATGAGAAACTGCAAATCTTACATTAAAACATGTAAGATATTTTTGTTTCTTCTGATTTTTCTTTTCCTGTCACCACCTGATTATATCCTTTGGTCATTTTTAATTCTATAAAGATTAGCACCTTCTAGATTGTATAGATTGTATAGATTATTACAAATAGATTAGAATAAATCCATACAGGTGTTTTGAGTCAGAGAACTTCAGGCCTAAGATTTTGCTATGCCCCTTTCTACTCTTAGTAATTATGAACAAGATAATTTAATTTCTCTAAACTTTCTTTTTCTAAACATTCTTCTTATTTGTATAAAATATTAATTATTATATTCCATAATTCTTGAGAGGATTAAATGAGAATAAACAATATAGTTATTTATTGCTATGTTACTTTTTAATGTTTAATATTAAGTCGAAATGTGTAATTATATTTTATTACTTTTCTTATAGAGTAGTTGGAGAAGGCAATGGCACCCCACTCCAGTACTCTTGCCTGGAAAATCCCATGGACAGAGGAGCCTGGTAGGCTGCAGTCCATGGGGTCGCTAAGAGTCGGTCATGACTGAGCGACTTCACTTTCACTTTTCACTTTCATGCATTGGAGAAGGAAACGGCAACCCACTCCAGTGTTCTTTCCTGGAGAATCCCAGGGACGGCGGAGCCTGCTGGGCTGCCATCTATGGGGTCGCACAGAGTTGGACATGACTGAGTGACTTAGTAACAGTAGCAGTTTAGAGTAGTAGTTGATTGTGTTTATAATGTTTAATTTTTACTTTACTTAGTGTAATAGCAACGCATTATATTTCTGAACATCCTGATTATGCTAGAAACATGTCTGTGTTGTTGTGAAGAAAACACATGAAATTGTATTTTAAAATTCACAGTAGAGGAATATGCAGAAAGGCAGTGGTCATCAAAACATTTAATAACCCGTAGTGAGTATGCCATTGGGTGTTGTTTTATAAAAGCACTCCTAGTAGTTTGGGGCATCTCTTGAAACACTAAGAGATCAAAGGTAAATGAAATGCACATGATTTTAAAGTAAAGGTGATTTCTAGTGAGACCTTACCACCAGAGGAATGCTGAAAGAAAAGCCAGGAGGCTCGTTAAGACAGAGGAAGGATTGCTTAACAAGCTTTTGCACAAATGTGGGCAATAAAACAATTTTGGGGGGGTCTTATTACAAATGCCGATTTTAAAATTATTTAAATTAATGAGGTGCTGTGGAATATGAGCACAACTAAGAAACGACAGGAAGGAGAAGAAATGCACTTCCTAAGGCAAAGGTTGAAACTACTAGGGCTTTTCAGTAAATTGAAAGTGGAAAATGTGATGTCTGTTATTTATCTCTAAATATGGCTAGTGGTTAAGAACCTGCCTGCCAATGCAGAAGCCATACGAGACATGGGTTTGATCCCTGGGTAGAAAAGATCCCCTGGAGGAGAGCATGACAACCCACTGAAGCCTGGAGAATTTCATGGACAGAGGAGGCTGGCGGGCTACAGCCTCAGTTCAGTTCAGTCGCTCAGTCATGTCTGACACTTTGCGACCCCATGAATTGCAGCACGCCAGGCCTCCCTGTCCATCATTAACTCCCGGAGTTTACCCAAACTCATGTCCATCGAGTCAGTGATGCCATCCAGCCATATCATCCTCTGTCGTCCCCTTCTCCTCCTGCCCCCAATCCTTCCCAACATCAGGGTCTTTTCCAGTGAGTCAACTCTTCTCATGAGGTGGCCAAAGTATTGGAGTTTCAGCTTCAACATCAGTCCTTCCAATGAACACCCAGGACTGATCTCCTTTAGGATGGACTGGTTGGATCTCCTTGCAGTCCAAGGAACTCTCAAGAGTCTTCTCCAACACCAAAGTTCAAAAGCATCAATTCTTTGGCACTCAGCTTTCTTCACCATCCAACTCTCACATCCATACATGACCACTGGAAAAACCATAGCCTTGACTAGATGGACCTTTGTTGGCAAAGTAATGTCTCTGCTTTTAAATATGCTATCTAGGTTGGTCATAACTTTCTTTCCAAGGAGTAAGCATCTTTTAATTTCATGGCTGCAATCACCATCTGCAGTGATTTTGGAGCCCCCCAAAATGAAGTCTGACACTGTTTCCACTGTTTCCCCATCTATTTCCCATGAAGTGATGGGATGAGATGCCATGATCTTACTTTTCTGAATGTTGAGCTTTAAGCCAACTTTTTCACTCTCCTCTCTCACTTTCATCATGAGGCTTTTTAGTTCCTCTTCACTTTCTGCCATAAGGGTGGTGTCATCTGCATATCTGAGGTTATTGATATTTCTCCTGGCAGTCTTGATTCCAGCTTGTGCTTCCTCCAGCCCAGATTTTCTCATGATGTACTCTGCATATAAGTTAAATAAGTAGGGTGACAATATACAGCCTTGTCATACTCCTTTTCCTATTTGGAACCAGTCTGTTGTTCCATGTCCAGTTCTAACTGTTGCTTCCTGACTTGCGTACAGGTTTCTCAAGAGGCAGGTCAGGTGGTCTGGTATTCCCATCTCTTGAAGAATTTTCCACAGTTTATTGTGATCCACACAGTCAAAGGCTTTGGCATAGTCAATAAAGCAGAAATCGATGTTTTTTTGGAACTCTCTTGCTTTTTTGATGATCCATTGGATGTTGGCAATTTGATCTCCTACAGGGTCACAAAGAGCTGGACAGAACAGAAGCGACTTAGCAAGCACACATAGTTGTAGGTGATAAATTTACTGATGTTTTGTATGTAAAATGCTTAGGTCATTTCCTGGTGTGAATGAGTACTTAGTGAAGATGAGCAATGTTACTGCTACTCCTACTCCTATGTAAGCTTCTACTTCTGTTATTACTGTGATGTTTGATTGCTACAGTGGTGTGGTGTTAGGCTCAGATAAGGAGGGAAAGTGTGCCTCATTTTATTGACTGCTCACTGTGTACTAGATGATGCATTAAATGCTTTTTGTGCATTATTTCATGTAACATACACAGCAATCCTGTGAGGTCAGGTCCATCATTGTCTCCTTTGTATATAGACAGAACTTAGTCTGAATTTCCCAAGATGAGAGCTACAATTTGAACCCAGATAGACTGGCTATTAACCACCGCTGGGATCTGACTTCATGCTTTCTCGTAGTGAGGGATTTCAAATGAGAGAGACAGCAGGTCTGTTTTATTCACTCCTAAATCAACAGGGCTTAGATGCCTGCCTGGTACATATTAAGCATAATAAATATTAATTAATAAATAAAAAATTAATAGATATTTGTTGAAGGAGTGAAAAGTACATTTTCAGGGATAAGTAGGCTGAAATGCTCATTTAGAATAATGGGTGAGTTATTTTTCTTTAGAAGGAATTGGTGATTTTCTCAAGAAAATCAGGAATTTCGGAGACCATTAGCCATAGAAGAGTCCTGAAAGTGAAGGACGGCATCTGTGAAGGCAACTGACATGAAGTAGAGGAAAAAATCGCAGGCTATGGCCAAGGCAAATTCACCCTTGTGGTGAAGTTCAATCCTATAATGCTGAGTTCCCAGATGTCAAGAAAATACTGAGATTAGGTTTGGGGGGATCACAAAATATCACTAACTGGACAGTGGTGAGAGCCCTGTTAGAGAATGCAATAGGCCAGAGGAACATCGAAACCTGGCAGGAATGCAAATCAGGACAGGGAATGAGTCTGTGGCTTCTTGAAGAGAAGCAGCCCAGCAGAGGTGGTGTCCATCTCTAGTTCTTTTATCCTAAGAACACCCTGTACTTCTGTGTTTTTGTAGTTTTGCCCTTAAATGCCTAGTAAAATTCTCTGAAAAATTTCGACATTGGCTTAGCTCAACTCAGTAGAGAAGTGTCCCAGCCACACCTAGACAAATGTGGTTTGGAGCATTGGAATGTTCCAGAGGGAGAGGGCGGCAACTGTTGAGTTGGGCAACAGGGTGGAGTAAGGGGCTGCAGGGCGGAGAGTTAGGATCAAGGTGGGGGTAGTTGAGGTTGAGTAAATGTCCATGACCTCCCTCCAGGGTGTTCTCCAGCCACGAGGCTCTGTGGTCACGGGACATAGATTTTTCTCTGGGCTAAGTCAAGCCAAATGTAGAGAACTGCATTTTGTTGCACCCTGAGAAATGCTTTTAAAGTTTCTCTGGATCAGCTTGAAGGTCACCAGGATGCGAGGAGGAGTCTGGGACTGTTTTGTTAACTCCCCCTTTCCACTTGTCTGATCTTTATGCTGATTCAAATGATTGCACAAACTCCTCACAGAACATTTTGGCTGTTTACACAAAGAATTGTTTTGACAGAAAACCTCCTAATACTGCAAGAGGGTCTTTGCTGGTTCAAAACAAGGGTGTTCATGCAGTGTTTTTATCACGTGTGCCAAAGTGCACCGCAGTTCAGGGCTGATGCTTGCCCTCGGAGTTCCCAGAGTTCTTTGCTGCGGAGATTAGGATGGGGGAGGGGTGCCCAGAGGAGTGTCGGGAACAGTACAGCTTTGCTCTGTGGAAAGTTGCCAGGTCTATGCTTATTGTATTACACACCTGGCAGAGCTGTATGCTTGTTTGTTTTCTCTTCTGGGGAAGATCTGTGTAAAACTTAGAGATAATATGGATCTAACATGGCTTTCTACTAGTGGAGAATCACTCTTTAATCCAGTGTTTTTCAATACTTACCGTGATTCTGGAATTGATCCAAAAAGTTTATTTAAAAAAAAACATAATATAAACAATGTATAAAATTTGTTCTTTCATTAAACATTACTTCTTTGGTATTACAGAGATCTATTTCCACTGCGGAATGGGATTAGGTGGGCATGGGGGCGCCATGTGATATTTTGTACTGCCTTAAATGATCTGGAGTCAGAAAAGTTTGAGAGTCAATCCTTGGAACAAATTTGCAGTTCTTATGAGGATATATGATAAAAGATCTGTGAGAGTTGTTTGTTTTTTAATCATGGAACCAGGTATCCATGTTCTTCAAATTTCAGAACTACCTGTGGGTAGCCAAGGAAAAACAGGTGGTAGAACAGGTAACTACAGCTTTTCTTACTGAAGATAAACTTACCCCAATAAATAGCTGGTTTGCACAGTTAAACACACTTATGATTGCAAGTGTCTATCTTTGCTTATGGTAGCCAGTGAAATCAGTGAAAAGAATGTTCTTACAAATGGGTCTGAAGAATGAGTGGCATTTTCTGGGACAGTTGCTGGAATAACTGCAATATAAATAAAGATTTTCTCTAACGTGTGTATGTATGTGTATGCATGTGCGTGAGTGCGTGGGCGCACAAGCTAATTGCTGTTCCATTTCTTCCAGAATGCTCAGCTAAATACGTATGGGATTTAGAGTTCTTGCTGTGAATTTGTGTCTTACAGTGGATATGGAAATACGAGTTAATGTAATTAGCTCAACTTTTCTAACAGCAAAACTTTTGTTTCCTTGAACTGTAAGATTTCCTTCAAGATAAAATTCGAGTTCGTCTGAGAATCAAAGATTTTATAATCTCTTTCTCATTCAGTCATATAAAATATGGGGCATTTTAATTGAGAGCAAAGCTCAGCATGTTGATTTTCTTGGTATAGGCACAAGCACTCAATGCAGATTTACTCCTGAAATTGTTGGTAACCGTTTGCCTTTTGACCACAACAAAAAAATCTTAGCATTTGTTTGGACCTTTTTGTTCCAATGTACTCCACAAAGTTAGATGGTAATCAGTGGTCGGGATTATGAGTCCAAAATCTGGTCCATAATTGATCCTTCCCCATTTCTTATTTTCAAGTCTTTTTTTTTTTTTAATAAATTTATTTATTTTAGTTGGGGGCTAATTACTTTACAAGTGCAAGTCTTATTTTCACTATGGTTCTGGGAGAGTGCAAAAGGAACCAGAAGGGGGGAAAAATAGGTTATGTGGGAGGGATTTAGGATTACAGAGGAAGAGATCTTTTCCTTTTGTGGTAAAATGAGTTTTGCTAACTTCAGAGGATTATTTTGAAACCAATAAGAAAAACTTGTGTATCAAGATTGGAAAATCTTTCTAGAAACTAGATTATATTCTCCCGCTTGACTGTGGTGAAATGTATACAAAACTGTAACGTCTGGTTTCTCAACCAACATTGTGCTGTTGGTCTAGTTTCCTCATAATAGGAAGAGATTTTTAAAAACAATTCTTTAAGAGGAAACAAAACATTAGTGAATGTGAATAGTTGTGATGGAATCACTCCTGAGTGTGTCTAGTTATAGCAACCACAATATATCAGGGTTTTTTTTTTTTTCATTTAATTTCACAGTTTCTCAGGTTCCTGATTATGACATTATCTCTTGGCAGATAGAAGCATTTCTGCTTCTTAACAACTATTCGCTGTTGTCTGGTTAAATATTATCTTTTGGCTAGGTTACAGTTGTGAAAGTTGGATTTTTCATCAGTGATATTACATTCCAGGTTCTTAAGAAATATCATACAAAACATATTTCATCTTTTGTTAATTAAGTTAACATTAACTATAGGTTGCCTAATTGATGTTTTCTAACAGATGATGTAATTTATAATGCAAATTCAGTCAGGGATGTGCAAATGACCTCAAAAGTACTCTATAAAGAACTATATAAAAGTTCTTTATATCCCACTGAATACAAAGATTGAATTCTGTGGACAGAAAATGAGAATAGCAGTATTCTGATTAAAACTCTTTAATTTTTAGATGACTGAAATATGGCAGGGGGCTTCCCTGGTGGCTCAGATGGTAAGCAATCTGTCTGCATTGTGGGAGGCTAGGGTTCGATCCCGGGGTCGTGAAGATCCCCGGAGAAAAGAATGGCAACCCATTCTTTTGGGTTGCCTGGAGAATTCCACAGACAGAGGAGCCTGGCGAACTATAGTCCATGGGGTTGCAAAGAGTCGGACACAACTGAGTGACTAACGCACAAACACAAAATAAGGCAGAGAGAGAGAAATTAAATGATTTTTCCAATCCATGCAGATAAGTAGCATCAGAACTGGGACTACATCAAGCTTTCCCGGATTATCATTATTTCTATTACACTGTATTCAAATGCAACCCTCTAGCTTGCTCTTTGCCCACAAAATTCATTCTCCATTTCTTCCAGGGTAATACAGTGTTTAGTTGGGCACATGGCTGCCTAGAGAGCAATGATTTTTTTTCTCACCTACCTATGCATCCAGTTGTGACCAAGTGACTAGGTTTTTGCCAATCATAGAAATGATGTTTGCAGTGCCTGCAGCCTTGCTTGGAAATACTGCTTCCCCTCCAAGGGGGTTAGAATGGAGGGCTGATAACCCAGCTTCAACGAGGAATTCAAGGACAATGCCATAGCGAAGAGTAAAGTCAAAGGGAGCTGGGTCACTAGATAGCTTCATGGAGCATAACCATTCACTCCCCCTTAATTTCTGTCTCCCTCTATTATAGTGGTTAAAATACAGTCTATAAAGCATTGATATATTTTCCTTCCTCTTCCTTGGTCTTCAGCAGGGATTGATGTCAGTGGAAGAGTATGTGCTATTTAACTTAATGCCAACAAGTACCTTGGGATGGGAGGAGCTTAAAGCAGCCTCGAGTAACTTGCTGTAGCAGATATTACCTGAATAAACTTTGCTTTTTTGGGAGGCTGCTACTGCTAAGTCGCTTCAGTCGTGTCCGACTCTGTGCGACCCCATAGACGGGAGCCCACCAGGCTCCGCCGTCCCTGGGATTCTCCAGGCAAGAATACTGGAGTGGGTTGCCATTTCCTTCTCCAGTGCATGAAAGTGAAAAGTTGAAGTGAAGTTGCTCAGTCGTGTCTGACTCTTAGCGACCCCATGGACTGCAGCCTACCAGGCTCCTCCGTCCATGGGATTTTCCAGGCAAGAGTACTGGAGTGGGGTGCCATTGCCTTCTCCGTTTTGGGGAGGATGCACTGAAGAATATGGGTATGGATAAGTGAAGATACCTAGAATGGGGTTGAGCAAGAAAGAATTTGGCACAGGAATAAAAATGTCAGAATTACCACTTAGTAAATTAGAAATTTTGTATTTCCTACAAAATATCGACTATAAGATATGTTTAAATAAAAATACTTGGAAAATATCACATGAGCACCACTTATACTTTTCATCAGACTTGACATTTTATTATTCATGGTCTTATATAAAAACTGAACACTGGAATTATATTATTTTCCCACTTTAAAAATGTTTATGAATTTTGATTTACATCTTAAAGAATTTTTTAAAATACACACTTAGAATGTTATCTTTATAAATGCTCTTTCCCACTTCTTAGATTTTTTAAAAATGTATATAATTTTTGAAAAGGGAATAAACATTTTAAAAATTTTGCAAGTTGCATACTGCATAAATAAATGCCAGGTTGAGTCAAGTTTAAGTAGAATAATTTGGGGCGGAATGATGGAATTGCCAAAGAAAAATCTTTGGATAACTATAGTGCTCAATTCTAGGCAAACACCTATAATATGTAACATGCTTATTGGCATTTGGATACTTTAATCCATCAATGAGCTAGCCTGACGCCCAATAGTTAATTGAAGCTAAAGTGGTTGAAAGTCTTTCTGATTTATTAATCTCACTGCATAGTTTTCACAGCTCAATTTGTTTTTATTGCTCAAGCAAACTTTTTTGAGGTTTTTTTTTTCTGCTAATATTTTTCAGTTTCAAATCACTCTGTCCTCTTTGACATATTAGCAAGAACTATCAAATGAACTCTGGCTTTTTCTGGGTGTCATGCTATTTTGAAATAGCTCTCAATAGGTATTTTAATTTTCTCTCAGAATTTCGGCAAACTTTAGTCACAGCATGGGGAAGCTAGAACATAAGGATTCTCTCCAACATATGTAGAGAACGTTTCTTTTGTATCATATTGTCTTCTAAACTTCCTTAGTTTTTATTGATGCCACTGTCTTTGATATACTGACCAGTCTTTAGGCAGGCGAGAATTCTACCACTGAACCACCCATGCACCCTGACCAGTCTTTAAAGTCAGCAAGCTATTCTTATCTCTGCCAATAGTATCAGCCAGGGAATCATTGCAGAATCTGGGGATCCAAATTTCTTAGGGACCTGTAAAGAAAAATACTTCATTTAGAGGAATAAAGCAATACAAGGACAACTAATTAGAACTCTGAGAATTGCAACTTTGCAGAACACCATTAAGAAGAAAATGGAAAGTATAGGCTTGATTATACTACAAATTTTTAGGCTCTCATTAGCATTGATGACCTATAAAACATTGCACGGGTAGCATAGTGCTTGGCTTATAAAGTACATTTAGCTGAGGTTTGCTGTTTAAAATGTAAGTTCTTATTTATCTAGAACATTTAGATGCCATGTTTTATGAATTCAGGCAGTTCATGAGTTTTGTATCTCTATGTATGAATATATATATATCAAATTATTCTATTATTAAATTTGAAATGCCCATTATAGACTAGGACACTTTACCAGGTGCTTATATTTTAACAAATATAAATGTTTAGTGATTTATATACAAATCCTGCTTGTGTATAACTTTCTTGAAAATTTTCTTTTTCCATTCAGCTATTTTAGTATTGCATGGGGTAAGTCTATGGGCTTCCCTGGTAGTTCAGGCAGTAAAGAATCTGCCTGCAGTGTGGGAGACCCTGGTTCAATTCCTGGGTCAGGAAGATCCTCTGGAGATAGGTTACCCACTCCAGTATTCTTGCACTTTCCTGGTGGCTCAGTCAGTAAAGAATCCGCCTGCAATGTGGGAGACCTGGATTCGATCTCTGGGTTGTGAAGATCCCCTGGAGGAGGGCATGGCAACCCACTCCAGTGTTCTTGCCTAGAGAAACCCCATGGACAGAGGAGCCTGGCAGGCTATAGTCCATGGGGTGGCAAAGAGTTGGACATAAATGAGCGAATAAGTCCATTAGGTCCTGAAAAAACTGTGGCTGCAATGAAAGTAGTTTTGATACCATGTTATTTATAAGCACCAAAGGACACTCACTCAATTGTGAGCAAACTTGGTCTTTTGCCTTAAAGAGAATATAACCAAATTGTGCATTTATTGAATTAATTATGCCTTTCTTCCTTCCAAAAGATATTTAGGGCAGAGCAGTCAGACTGATCTGTGGATGCAGGTGAGGGAGAAGATGAAGGACAGAACAAATAGAACTGGACACAGAGTAAGTGAGCAAACAGTTTTGATGCTGAAGTGTGCTCTAGAAATTCAGAGACTGAAGCCAGCATATCTTGTCGAAGAAATTACAGCATCTGCAAGGTTGAGTTGCCAAGTGAAGGATCACCCTGGAAGGATATCTGTCACCCAGACAGAGATGGCACCTGGAACCAGTAAAAGCGTAAAAAAGGAGGGGGGGTACTAATGCTGTTAAGTGCAGTAAGCAGGCAGTGCCTATTTTGTGTGAAGGGAGAGCATTATCAGAGGTATAGTTCTGGGAAATCATAAGGCATATTTGACAAATAAGAAAAAGTTCAGAATTGTGGACTATCATGCAGACGTAGGGGTAAGACGAGGGACTCAGGAGATGAGCCACTCCATGATCATACTGTAGAAGGCCTTGCTTTTTCAGCTGAGGAGGTTATACTGACTTCAGTAGGAAGTTGAGAATCCACTGAACACATCACATTGCAAACATGCTGTGAAAGTGTGTTTAGAAGGATTAATTTAGCTGTGTTCTCTAAGATGGTTTTAAATATGAATGAAGTGATAGTGGGACACCAGTTTGGAACCTTCTGTGGGTAATAGAGGTGACATGTAGACAATACAAGGCTGTGGCTGACCTTTTTCATTGAGGTAGTAAGTTGATTTAGGAAACCTGACCATAATGAATGTTTAGAAACCCTTGATCTGGGAAATTTTTCCTTTCCTTCAGTTGTGCAGTTGAAAAATAAAAATCTTCCTATGGGAGGTTTTGAAACAAATTCTTAGTTGGTATGACTCATGTGACATTATTCTGGAATAGTAGAAGCATTTGGGCTTTCCTAGTGGCTCAGATGATAGAGACTCCGCCTGCAATGTAGGAGACCCAGGTTCATTCCCTGGGTTGGAAAGATCCCCTGGAGAGAAGAATGGCAACCCACTCCAGTATTCTTGTCTGGAGAATCCTATGTACAGAGAAGACTAGGGGGCTACAGTCCATGGGATCCCAAAGAGTCGAGCATGACTGAGCGACTTAAACATGCACGTACGCAGTATAAGCATTCTGTTTAAGAAATTACAATACAAGATAACACTTTTGACCATCCTTAAGGATAAAATATATAGGCATGGTTTCAAAACATTAACAACACAATGTGATGATCAGTACTTTAAAGCTTGGGTGCCACTTTTTTGAAGTATGCTAATGAATTATTTTTTGGTGTTCTGTGGTATCTGTTGGGCTTCCCTGGTGACTCAGCTGGTAAAGAATCTGCCTGCAGTGCAGGAGACCTGGGTTCAATCGCTGGGTTGGGAAGATGCCCTGGAGAAAGGAAAGGCTGCCCACTCCAGTATTTTGGCTTGGAGAATTCCATGGACTGTATAGTCCATGGAGTCTCAAAGAGCTGGGCATGACTGAGCAACTTTCACTTTCACTTTCTTGGTATGTATTACAGGACAGGCCAACTTGAATAATGATTTTTAAAAATTCTTTCCTATTTGAAATCAGTGAGAAAAGTACTGTCAACTACATTTACTCTTAAAAACACATTACTGGAACTTCCCTGGTGGTCAACTGGTTATGACTTCACCTTCCAATACAAGGGTTGTGGTTTCCATCCCTGGTCAGGAAGCTAAGAGCCCAAAAAAACCAAAACATAAAAAAAACCCAAAACATTATGAATATTAGTAATGTCATACATAGTGTGTTAGGCAGAGGGGATATTTTTGAATACTCTATGAAATAAAGCCATGAAGTGATGGGACCAGTCCCATCACTTCATGGCAAATAGATGGGGAAAACAATGGAAACAGTGAAAGATTTTACTTTCTTGGGCTCCAAAATCACTGCAGATGGTGACTGCAGCCATGAAATTAAAAGACGCTCGCTCCTTGGAAGAAAAGCTATGACCAACCTAGACAGCATATTAAAAAGGAAAGACATTACTTTGCCAACAAAGGTCCATCTGGTCAAACCTATGGTTTTTCCAGTAATCATGTGTGGATGTGAGAGTTGGACTATAAAGAAAGCTGACTGCTGCAGAATTGATGCTTTGAACTGTGATGTTGGAGAAGACTCTTGAGAGTCCCTTGGACTGTAAGGAGATCAAGTTAGTCCATCCTAAAGGAAATAAACCCTGAATATTTGTTTGAAGGACTGATACTGAAGCTGAAACTCCAATACTTTGGCCACCTGATTCAAAGAACTGACTCATTGGAAAAGACCCTGATGCTGGGAAAGATTGAAGGCAGGAGGAGAAGGGAACGACAGAGGATGAGATGGTTGGGTGGCATCACCGACTCAATGGACGTGAGTTTCAGCAAGCTCCGGGAGTTGGTGACAGACAGGGAAGCCTGGTGTGCTGAGTTGCAAAGAGTCGGACACAACTGAGTGACTGAACTGAACTAAACTGATGAAATAAAGCATCCAAAGCTTTTCATAAATTGTCTATCTTTTGACTTCTTTTGCTTGACTCATTCTCTGTCTAGACCTTATGCCCCAGTCAACTTACACTATCTTTGTACTTTAATGCTTCTCCCTTATTTCAAACTGTTGTTACCCCTGAAATGTTCTTTGTCATCTCAATTTCTGTTTCTTTCAGGATCGTTTAAAATAATATAGCTAGATAATTTTTAAAATAGCCTCATGTATTTATAGTTCTTAGGAGTTTTCAAAACATTTTTCTATTATTATCTCAAAAATTTGATTTTTATAATTAATTTTTTTTAGACTTTAATTTTTATAATAATCTTGTAAGATTTTGAATATTATGTTTACAGAAGAATAATTTAGAATGAAGTTGTGCTCAAATGAGCTTTGAACCTGCTTAAGTCTTCAAAAGAGTTGTTTCCCCAACCCCTCCACCCCTCAACTGGTGTCTTAGATACCTCCCACTTCTCCTGCCTCTGAACTTCGTGTATAAGATATGCATTTCCTTCAAGAATGAAGTCTTTTGATTTTTCCCCCAATGTGTCCTTTACATTGTGAGCCTTTTTAACCCCTACAGCTGAGGCTAATTACAAAACTAGTTTGATTGACTTAGTAACTGTGAGGTAACTTTGTAATTTTGTGAAATAGCTATTATATTTGCCGATTGATATCAACTATATGGTGGCAGAGTTTCTAATAGAGTTTTTCTACTTTTCCACAGCTTGTTTTAGCATCCCATATACAAAGTTTTACAAAGCTGCTCTCAGTTGCTTGGAAAGGCAGATGTGACAACAAAAACTTAAAGATCTATTACATTATTGATAAGTGAAAAAGGTTAAAGAACTTTAGTGGTCAATTAAAGGGCTAAATGAAATGATAAATTTCTCAGTTATTAAAACTGCGATTAAATGAAGATAACTTCACTATTGTTATGTTGTGGAGGGCGTTATAGTTAGTAGTTTTAAGTTATGTCATTACATATATATTTGATATATCTTATTATTATACAGAGCCCATATTTAAATATTTACCTGCTACAAATTATCAATGTTGTCTTTCTGATGGGACTGAAAGAATACCTAGCTTAGCTTAACTTAATGTTCCAGTTATTTCTTCATACAATTATCTTGTACTGGTACACATCTATTTTGGTAAACTTTTGACTGCTGATTCCAGCTCAAGTTCGTGTATAAAATTCAACATGTTTCAATTAAATTTGCTCTTGAATAATTTCTAAGTGAATAGTTAAGTGATCAGTGGGCTTTTGATGGATTCCTCATTATGGAACTCTGGCTAGTACTGAAGCAATTTGAATGTTTATAATAAAATTCAGGGTAACACAAATTCAGATTTGCTTGCTTTTCATCACAAGATCTTACAAATTTCATTTACATTTATTTTTGCTACAACTTCACATATTAGACATCAATTCATTATTCTGCAGTAGGAACGTTCACCTGAATATAGCAATAAAGACTAAGGGATCAGAGAATTTTTATCCTTTAATCAAAGAGAACAGGAGGTCAAGAAGGTCAATATCAGAACCTTCTGTTTAGGCTAATAATGGAAGGATGGAGGAAGAGCTTAGTCAGGCTTTGGAGAAATCAGATTGTCAACCAGCAGATCCAGGAACAACTAAAACCTAGTTCTGTCTGACTCCAACGTCAGGCAGCTCTTTTCCAGTGCTGTTGTCCTGCTTCCATAAATAGATGTCATGAAGCCATGTGGTAGAGGTAAGTCAATGAATTGGATATAATAGTGTGAAAGGCTTATAAAACCAAATATCAAATTCTGCACTAGATTCAAAGAAACAACAGTGATCAAATAGATGAGTTGTGGATAAATAGTAACATGTGTCAAAAGCATTTGCTTAATGTAAGTTCAACATTAGTCAACACTCTGACAAAGCCAGCCAAGACCCCTTGATGAGTGTTAAAGAAGCAAAAAATTAAGAACAAGTAAGGTGAGAGTCCTATTTGTTTGCTTGGGCTTGAGTCATGGTTTCTTTGTTCATCTTACACTTGAAGGGAACTAAAATTTATTTAGAAAATAAAAGCAGTAGAAGTTAAAAATGCTTGGCTTATAAGGAAGATTAAAAAACGTGGAAGATGTTTGTTTAGTCACTGTTAGAAAGCCTAGCTGGTCATGATAGATGTCCTCAAAATTTGACCTTCTTCTTTGCAATATATCGATGTATTTTGTTAAGATTTAAAATCCACAGCATGAGACTCAAAACTCAAAAGTATCATGTTCTGCCTGTGTTACTTCTCTATAAGTCACTGTATATCCTACATGAGTGTATAACTGTTTATCTCAAAGGGCTGGTCTTTTACTATGAGGAGGAAGAAAAGAATGCTGAGAATTCACTTTTGTCACTTTTTTTTTTCCTCTGGAATATTGCAATAGTTTGAATAGTGCTCCCTAAGATCAATATTTTGGTCTCTCTTTACCTATGATTTTTTTTCTTTCTTCGAAAAAAAAGTTTTTTTTTCCTAGACTTGAAAACAATCATAGGAATCAAGAGAAGATAGTGAAAATCAAAACTCAGTTCAATTCTCTGGCCTCAAATTCTATATACATCTCCATCATCCAGCTTCTCCCTCTTCAAACATGTCAGTGTCTCAGAAGCTCATCTTTATTTAGATCAGTGATGCTCAGATGTTTGATTTTATCTCAGGATCCCTTGAAACTTTTAAAAATTTCTAGTAACTTGTCTATTGTGAATTATATCTCTGTATTTACTATACTAGAAATGAAAAGTAAATTAAAATATTTACCTAATAGTTCATTTAAAAATAGCAAACCCATTTTAGGTTTAGATAAATGCCATTTTATGGGAAAAATAATATATTCCTGAAGACAAAACAGTAAGAAGAGGCAATATATTTTCCATGTTTGTACATTTCTCCAATTCATCTTAATGGAAGATGACTAAATTCATCCGTATGCTTCATCATCCAGTCTCTTACGTTATGTTACACATCAGTCCAGGTGGAACAGTGGTTAAGAATCTGCCTGTCCATGCTGGAGACGCAGGAGACGTAGGTTCAATCCCTGGGTCAGGAAGATCCGTGGAGGAAATGACAGCCTACTCTACTATTCTTGTTTGGAAAATCCCATGGACAGAGTAGGCTGGTGGACGACAGTCCATGGGGTTGCAAAGAGTTGGATGCAACTGAGCATGCACACAACCCCTAGAAAATTCCACTGTAGACTCATGATAGAATGAGAGTGAAATGGACAAATACATTTGACTTTTGAACAACTCAGATTTGAATGGCACTGGTCCACTTATGTGTGGATTTTAAAAAATAAATATATTGGAGATTTTTGGCAATTTGAAAAAACTGACATATTAACCATGCAGCCTGGAAATGTTGAAAAACATTAAGAAAAAGTTGTCATACATATAAGATACAAAATATGTGTTAAGCAATTATGTTTTTGGTAAGGCTTCCAGTCAACAGTAGGCTGTTCCTAGTTAAGTTTTTGAAGATTCAGAAGTCATGTGAGAATTTTCAGCTGAGTGGGTGTCAGTGTCCCTAACCTTCCTGTTGTTCAAGTATCAGCTGAAATGTCTCAGTGATATTATGAGAATAGTTTTGACTTCTGGCCCCTTGAAAAGTTCTCAGGAACACCTATGTGTCCCGAGAACACATTACTTTGAAGAGAACTGGATATTCTGTATATTTTTTAATCTTCTAATTATGTCTCTCTGGTGGTTACAGATAATGTGTTCATTGTACTCTGGATCATTGGCATACAGTGATACTCTTCTCATCAGAGAAACTAGTGATTAAAACTTGGGCTTTATCTAAGCAAGAGTTTGGCTTAAGAGTGAAGAGGCTAAATATAAAAAGTGTATGTGTGGGCATATGCGTGTTTACAGGTGCATACTT
The DNA here is from genome assembly GCA_024291935.2 of Okapia johnstoni. NCBI lineage: Eukaryota > Metazoa > Chordata > Mammalia > Artiodactyla > Giraffidae > Okapia > Okapia johnstoni. Next base: position 13,767,321 of record CM044324.1, read on the forward strand.
TACATTTTAAATATGAATGTGTTTCTTGTTGATCAGTAGAGAATGAAGTAATACGGATCACTCAAAAAAAAAATAACAATGGTATCAAAGACAGTATTTGCCCTTGTCTTGAATGTAAAATTGTTAAGACGTATTCAGGTTATTTGACACAAAAGTAGAAATAAAATAGATTTTTTTTGCTTGAAATAGGATGGACAGTTTTTTACAATGACATAGACAACATCAGCAGGATGTAAGTCATTTAAATATGACATTACTCCTGAGCCAGCTAAAATAGGGAAGGAAACAAGATTTTGAATTATCTACACAACCCACACTCTGTCATCTATAACGTTTAATTTCACTTTGAGATGCAGTCCTGGGGATAAGAATACACATCATTCTGCTTCTACCAGTGCAACATGCTTTGGTGTCCATCTATAAGAAAGTATTAATGGATTTGTCATAATTAAAGCATTCACTATTGGAAGAGCTTTCCTTTCATATTTTCATTTTATTTGAGATTTAAAAAATAAACTAGCAACTGAGTTGTCAGCTTTGCCAAGAGAATGACAAGTAAGTATCATTTAATAAAGATTTATCTGACTGAAGGTGATATGAATTTTGCTCCCTGAGAATTCTGGGAGTATTAAAATTACTGGGAAATTATTCACCTGTGTATAGGATTGGGCATAAATGACGTATTTTATTTTTAGGCCAGGTCCTTTTTTTTTTTATTATTTTGGTTATTGATCTCCAGCAGGCTGTTGGGCAGCCTTCAAAATTATGATAAAAAAATATTCCCAGGAGTGGATTCCCTACAGCAGGGTGCAATGGACTGGGGTGAATTAGACATATTATTAGATTGGTTTCTAAGAGACAGGGAAGTAGCCTGGAGACTAGGGGAGGGGCAGGCTGGGTGACAATATTATAACCAGAGCAAGGCAGCAGGTCAAAGGCAAACGGTCCCCATCAGAGGGGTTCAATATGGATACAGATGACACGTCACAGCAGATAAATGGAACAGAGACACAGCCCATTCCCGCACAGAGGGAGATGGCCAAGCAACGGGCATCTGAGAAATGGGTCTGACAGCAGGAGTTTGGGATGGGTCTGGCCATATCTGGGATGGAGGAGTAGTAGTAGTGTTAGTTGCTCAGTCGTGTCTGACTCTTTGTGACCCCATGGGCTGTGGCCCGCCAGGTTCCTCTGTCCATGGGATTCTCCAGGCAAGAATCTGGAGTGGATTGCCATTCCCTTCTCCAAAGGATCTTCCCAACCCAGGGATTGAACCCGGGTCTCCTGCATTGCAGGCAGATTCTTTACCATCTGAGCTACAGGGAAGATCCCGGGGGGAGGGGGAGGGGGAGTAAAATCAACAAAAAGCTCGGTTACTAAAAGTGCCGTTAAAGAGAGACACCTGCTGTAAACCAGGCACAATCCTCTATCAGCAGAGCGTGTAGAGCAAGAGTGGCGGGTTTGATGGTGCCAACAGGCATTCTTTGGAGGCCATCTCCAAAGGAATTCGGCTCTATGTGTGTTGATTAAATACTTTGGACTAATTGGATACAAAATTTCTTTTTTGAGTTTAGCCTTTGGTTTGATTTTACATTCTACAGGATTTAGTTGAAAAAATAAATACCATTTACCTCTGGGAAACATTTTTATGATAATACAATAGAGACCAATTTTTGTTTTTTTGGAAGATGGTTTAGTTCACTGCTGGTGTTCATTTTTCTTTTATGTTAGGATTTATTTATAAAATGCTTACGAGCCCTTTGAAATCTTTTGGAAGTGGTACACTCCCTCTTTTTTTGGTACACTCTTTAAAATTATATGGTGACAAACTGTTGACTCTTTTCATTGTCCATTACTTTTATTTCTCCTAATGCCCATGACACTCCTGTTATTAATTGTGCACTCAGGGTCATGCATTAAATCATTCAAGCCACTTGGGCTCCTCCCAATATACGGGTGTTCGATTCATTAAATGACGCATTAATTGTTTTCAAATCAGTAGGGCCTCACTTAATAACTTGCTGGAGCCTGCAATTAAATAGTGTCCCAGTGCCCCCAAAATGTATCCTCATTTAATGACTCAGTCACTCTTGAAAAGGGAATTTATTAAGTGACCACAATTATGCTAGAGTTGGGAAGTAAACTGAGTTACTTTTCTGAATTCCTTTCTTATCTTTTGTCTACCTGTGGCCTTTCCACTATCTTGCTGAGGTAGCGACTGCAAATATATATTAATATCGTAAAAGCTTGTAGCTTTGCAATTTCAAGATCTAACACATTCCTCAACCTTAATTTTAGGCTTCCGCAGACTGGAAAATCAATGACCACAACAGATCTTACACCTTGCATTCTGAGATGGGCTCCATAACAGTGCCAGCAGGTAGCCCATATAATGGAAAGTGTTACGTATAGGCTGCTGCTGCTGCTAAGTCGCTTCAGTCGTGTCCGACTCTGTGCAATCCCATAGATGGCAGCCCACCAGGCTCCCCCGTCCCTGGGATTCTCCAGGCAAGAACACTGGAGTGGGTTGCCATTTCCTTCCCCAATGCATGAAAATGAAAAGTGAAAGTGAAGTCGCTCCGTCGTGTCCGACTCTCAGCGACCCCATGGACTGCAGCTTACCAGGCTCCTCTGTCCGTGGGATTTTCCAGGCAAGAGTACTGGAGTGGGTTGCCATTGTATAGGCACTGGACTAAATCTCTATTTCAGTTTTTTAATTGAATTCTCCCAAACTATGGGCTGTAGGTTTTTATATTCACCTAGATTTCACAGATGAAGTAACTGAAGCTTAAAGTAGTCCCAGGCAAAGCAAATAGTAGGGTTGGAATCCTAGCAGAGTCAGTAGCCCTTCCATCTCCACATTTCAGGGGCCTCTGTCATTCGTTCATTCCTCTTACAATCACTGATGGTCTCTCTGTGACAAATCTGAGAGCTTACTGAGAGTGAAGGGCTGCTGCTGCTGCTGCTAAGTCGCTTCAGTTGTGTCCGACTCTGTGCGACCCCAAAGACGGCTGCCCACCAGGCTCCCCTATCCCTGGGATTCTCCAGGCAAGAACACTGGAGTGGGTTGCCATTTCCTTCTCCAAGGCATGAAAGTGAAAAGTGAAAGTGAAGTCGCTCAGTCGTGTCTGACTGCTAGCGACCCCATGGACTGCAGCCTACCAGGCTCCTCCGTCCATGGGATTTTCCAGGCAAGGGGACTGGAATGGGTTGCCATTGCCTTCTCCAGAGTGAAGGGCAGGGAATCTATTATTCTGAATTTCGGGGTAGCTCTGAGCTTCATCCAATTCCTTTAAACTTTATAGTCAAGATGGAGAATTGTTTTCTTAAACCAGGAGTTGTGGAGTCCCACTCTTTAAACTAAGTTTATGCACAAGCTTAACTCAGGTTAGCATATGTTTACCTAACACAGTTTAATGTTTTTATTGCTGTGGCACATGGATGTATATGCATGTATGTATAGCTAATATGAGTATATCTCCCTTTTCTGCTGATCATGTCTAACATATATGCCCTGTGTGTAGAAGTCTAAAAAATATGTCACCTCTGGAAATACTCTGCTCTGGGCCATTGGATTTGGATTCCCCCACCCCACCCCTGACGCCTTTCTTTCCAATCTTCGACTCTCCTACTGGTCCTGCAGCAGCTGTAGGTTCAACAGTCGCCCTTGGTCCTTTCTGACTATTCTGCCACGCATTCTCCTGCTTGTGCTGTTCTCTCCACAAGTTCACTGGTTTCTCTCTCAAATGCCTCTCTTGTCTCCGACCCACCAGAAAATAGAACTACACAACTAAAGCCCTGAGGTGATAACCCAATACGCCCTGTTCTCTTTTTAAAAAACATATTGGGTAGTTAGTATTTCTCTTCCCTTGTGGTAATACAAAAGGACAACATTATGGTGCTTTGTGTGTCACTTAATCTGGATAAAAGTTTGTTATTTGTCGGCTTTCAGTTTTTCTGACTTCTAAAGAAGGATCGCACCTGGTTCTTTCCTGGCATCTTCCTGCACTTCCCTGCCCCCACCCCCACTATCTCTTGTGTCCCATTTCTCTTCCCCAGTTCCTGTAATTACCTTTCACATCTGTTAAATTGCCTTACAGGCTTTTGACCGGCATAGCCACAGACTCGAAGGTGGGAAATCCTATTTTCTGAGCTCTGCTCCCTGCTCCTCCAGGGACTGCTGGGGGCTTTGTCAAATGAAAGCCACCGGGTCCCCACCTCTGCCTCCTGCTTAAAAGCTCCTTGCCTCTTCCCTACACAGCAATTAGGCCTAATTTTAGACCCGCTGCCTTTGGGAGGTTGGTCACCTCTGGGGTGATTTTAAAGCTAGGCGTGATTAAGGAAATCTCTCTTTTGCTTCTAGACTAATTCCATTTACCCGTTATAACTTATTTTTGAACTAAAACTCAAGTTCAGTGACCCAAAGGATTGGTTTTACCTTCCAAGTCTGAACAGAGTAAATGCCAAATGATATTACATGGGAAATTGCTCCTTTGATTTAAAAATAAAAATTGGATTTTTCATTTTCATAGGATAAGAGACCCTTACTGAAATAATAGGTAGCATAGCTTCATGCTCATGTTAGATTGTTCTCTTTTAACCAGTTTTCTTGTTTATGGTGAAAAAAAGAACTCATGTGAAGAGACACTTCCCTTTTAGAAGAAAACAAGGAATTTTAGAAATACAGAATATTAATATTTACAGTGCAAAGAAATTTCAGGCCACATTAATATTTCCTATAGAAGAGTCATATGCTCCTGGTACGTAGTAAGTACTTGGTCCATATTTATTGAGCAATGATAACAGCTAGTACTGAAATATTTCTTTTATGTGCCAGCCACCATGCAAGGATTCTTAGTTAATCCTCACAGCCATTTAAAGAGATATGTTCTATTCTTGTTCCTGAGTTACAGGTTTAGCTCTAGGGTACACTGAAGTTAATGACTTAAACTTGTTCAAGATCTGTTAGCCAGTAAGGAGCTAAGCGGAGACTCAAACCCTGGCTCCAGAGGCTTGCTCCTGCTCCCACTGTGTATACTGCCATCCTGTGTATAAAGACCAGGCTTGTTCATGACATTGTATACCAAAGGTACCTGTTGAAATAATTCTACTCATGAAAATTTCAGATGTAAACTTAAAACTGTGACTGTAATCAAAACTGCTGGCTGCTGTGTACACAAAATCAATAATCCTATATAGGAATATTGATTGCTAAAATTTCCTAATTCAGACTGTTCCTGTTCCTTCATCTTTGGTCATGAAAGCTCAATCCTTTGGTCAGAATTTTATTTAAAGGAAACGATACTTTCTGTAAATAAACATTGACTTCTTATACTTTGAAATTCCTTCCATTCCCTCCCCCAAACTGCCTCCACCTCTGATGGTCACTTCATAAAGCAATAGATTTTGATGTTCTCTGGAGTGCCAACAACAGCAATAAGTCTCAATATGGATTTGTTTATCTCCAAATAAAACCCTTGGCATGCAGAACAGACTAAGGCCCAAGTTAGACAGCAGGAGGAAACTTTCTTCCTGACTGTTGCCTTAGATGCAGTGAGTGCCGTTTGCCACAGTAATGATTCACCATTGTTATCACAAGGGGTAGCTTCATCTAAGGCAGGTCAATTGGATAGCTATTTAGAGATCTAGGTTTACTTTAACTTTTGTCCTCAGGGCTTGGCTCCAACTGTCATCCATGAAGGGTAATACTCCTGTTTCAGTGGGGCTGACATGCATAATCATGTTTTACTAATCAGCTTATGCAGCCCATCAGGGGACTCCTGGGTGTGGGGAATTGATTTGATGCAGGACTCACAATGGTTGTGGCTATGATAAACACATGCTTTGCTCAGAGTTTTCTGTGTCCATGATGAAAAAATTGCAAGTGTATCCATATAAATATTGTTATTCTGAATATTAAGTCTTACTGCATATTTCCAAGGCTGAATATACATCTTAAGTGTATAACAGTTGTCATGTTTGTTGCAGGAAGCATTAAACAATGTTTGGCAGAAAAAATAGTACCATATTCTGATACTTCATCTGTTGAGATAGTTGAGAGCTTATAATAAAGTGCTCTATGGGCTACTTAATTTTTACATAATGACTGTTTATACATGTATTTTTATAATGCTCATCCTCAAAGTCCTAAATTCCTTTAGAAAGTCACATAACATAAATAATTGGGGGAGGTATTCCTTTATTCAAGAATAGCCATCAAATCCATCTGAAGATTCTAAGGCTTGTTTTAAACCCGATAGTTCTCTGCCAGAAGATGTGTCTGGGTCCAACATAATAATAATGTTTCCTTTGCAAAGAGGCAATCCTTCTGAAATCAGGGCAGTGCATTAAGAGTGTATAAAATAAACAGTTGAAAATAATCTTTGAGACAAAACCCAAGGAAGTGAAATTTTGTGATTAATAAAACAATTCTCCAGGATCTCTTCACCATCCCATCAGCATGTCACAAGAGCACATGGCAGCTGGGGGTCTGATCAACTAGTAACACAGCCCTTTCAGAAATGATTCCTTTCTTGAAGCAGCATAAGTGAACTTTGAAGAGGAAACCTGAATATTCAAGAATAGAATTTAGTAAATGACTTGAATGGTTGGGGAGTACCATGCTAACAGTGAACCCACTCCAGTGTCCAGGGATTGAACCTGATGGAGTTCCATTCCTGAAATGGTATAAAGTCAAAGAAACACACTGGTCCTGAGATCGCAGAGGGAGTCAAAGCCCAATTTTTAGTAGGAAAAACTAGCCGTGGGTACTGGTCCCCAGGCTGGAGGTGCAGCAGGAGCCAGGGCTGTGAGAAATCTTCTGGAGGAAGATAAAGGTAGATGTTAATGAAAAAAGAAATTTCCAAGGTATCCTTGGAGGTTAAAATCACAGGAATCCCTGGAAAACCAAAGGATTGGTACTTTCCACTTTCCATCACAGTCAAAGAAGTTAATTTGTTCCCCTAAGTTTTCCATAGCATAGTTCCCCTATGTGTCATAGTCCCATGAATCAGTGATGTGTTTGCATTAACCACTTTCCAGTTTCTGCCTTTCATATGTTCCTTTGAGGTCAAAGTGAGGTGAGGGGTGATATTCATTGGTTCATACATCTCCTTGTGTATGCATGCTAAATTGTTTCAGTCGTGTCCCACTCTTTGCGACCCCATGGACTGTAGCCTGCCAGGCTCCTCTATCCATGGGATTCTCCAGGCAAGAACCCCGAAATGGGTTGCTGTGCCCTCCTCCAGGGATCTTCCCAACCCAGGGATTGAAACTGCATCTCCTGAGGCTCCTGCATTGTAGGAAGATTCTCTATCACCGAGCCACCCAGGGAAGCCCATATCTCCTTGTAGATCCTCTTAACTGGATTACTTTTGTTAACAACTCGAGGAAGTCGTGAGCCTGGCGAATCATGGTCTTCTGTAGGGGGACAATGATAGATCTCCTTCTGTGGATGATTTCAAGACTTGTCTTGTTTAGGAATCTTCTGTATTCCAGAAATACATTAGAATACTTTTCTTTTTGTTACATCTCTTCCATGACTCTTTTCTTTAGTGTTATCAAAAAAATGTGGAAAGTGCTTTCAGAAACAGAAAATAGAAAATATACCTCGTGCTTTTTATTGCATTTAAAATTTTTAACATGTTTATTTTTTCGACTATGCATAATGGGAGATTTTTTTTGTGGCCATCCAGCCCATTGTCAGTTTTTCAGTGGAAAGTACCAAAGCCTAAGAAATTAAATGATTGGTTAAAATCATACAGCTAGTTAGTAGCAGAGCTAGGAATTGATATTAGTTTTCCCTAACTGGAGTATATGTGATTGTATATGATAAATGCTCATATATAATAATACACTTGCAATAGGTAGTTCATTACTAAATAATTATGTAATAATGTGATTTTCAAGTAGCAGGACTGGCTAAGAGCTTTGTTTTTGCAACATCAGAAATTATGCTATTAGCTACCATGCATTTTTTCTTGTGCAGTTGTCAAAACTGAAGAATACCCTCCACTTATAACATCGACTCATAAAAAAATATATTTTATCTTAGCTACCATACTCTGGAAGTTCCATTTAGAATTCATTTTTTAGGTACAAAAATAAGTAACATTATTTTCATATTTCAGATGACTTAAATCTTAGCTTTGAATCATTCACTCAATAAATACTAAGAATAGGGAAGACAGTTCCAACTTGACATCAAAGAGTTTAGATATAATAAAATTATCACCTTTTGTTCTGGTTATGCATATGTAACCACTTCTCTTACTCACTTAAGAATTTTACCACTCCATCATATCTGAAATTATTGAAACAGATCTTAATCTTAATTTACAATCTTGCAAGCACAACCGGTAGAAAATTAATAGCAACCACAAAAATTAGATTTAATTAACAACAACCCCCCAAACTGGTTTTAGATTAATCTGTCATGCACGAGCAATAGAAAATTAACAGCAACAACAAAAGTTAACTATAACAGCAACAAGAGAAGCTGACTTTAATTCAAGGATTAGGACACATGGTTTGTAAACCTATATCCCTTCTTTTCTTTGCCTCTGAGGTCCTAACTCTTGCCTGGAACAAGCGAGGATGAGAAAGTTTCCTTATCAGTCTAGGCTGAGGACTGTTTCACAGTCAGATCACCGCAGTTATTAAACCACAAGTATTTGTTCTTGTGGTTTCGACCATTCGACCTAGAACGCTTCCTAGCACACAGCAGGTATTCATCCCGTGTGTTAAAGAATGAACGATTGAGATAAATCAGTATATACTTAGTATCTGTAGTATTGCCGCTAGGCAAGTTTCCATATACACAGTTCTTGCCCTCTTTTCCTTAGCATCTTGTCTGGTGCTACAAAACAGAAACAGGAAACTCAAAAGATAACCTGTTAATCACATGCAGAGGTCACTTCGATTCTGCGAAGAGGACGCCAACTTGGACTTTTGCTGTCTCCTCCTACTGTCCTTACCTCTCACATTTGCTTTTCCTTTCATCACAGAACATCATCCCGTCTCCTCTGGGACCTCTCCTACCAGTTGCTTCTCTCCAGTTTGTTCTTAAAGTTGTTTCTCATATTTTTTTGCATTATGCTTGTGGAAGATTTGCACACTTCACTGATACATTAAATACTTAAGGGATAATAATAAGTAAGCATCATGGCCAATTTCCTTCCCAACTAGATCATTTATATAGATCAACCTTCTTGCCCTCCATCTGCTGCTTGAGCTGATGATGTTCTGGTGGTTAAACATTCTGGCTTTTAAGGTGCCAACTGCTGCCTAATTAAAACATCATTTCTGCAAAATTATTGCAGGATTATTGATTGCACCTATTAATATGAGAATAAATACTCACGAACCATATCAAGTAGCTTCAAAAAGAACCTTGTAAGGCCAAGTCACTGCAATCAAAGTACAGAAAGGAGCAATACTTTGCTAATAGGTGTACCTCAGATGGATGTATTTGATTTGAAAGTATCACTAAACTCTTATTATTGGGGAAAGAAATCAAATTTTTAAAAATCTTCCCAAATTAAATATCACATAGTTGCCAAAGGTGGGACGATGATAGGATCCTGAGTTCATTGTATAAGAACACAGTGTGTGTTATTTTAGATTTCTTTAAAACTTGCCCTTATGATATGCTAAGTCACTTCAGTTGTGTCTGACTCTTTCTGACCCTTTGAACTGTAGCCCATCAGGCTCCTCTGTCCATGGGATTTTTTCAGGCAAGAATACTGGAGGGGGTTGCTATTTCCTCCTGCAGGGGACTGTCCCCCAAAATAGCATAATACAACTACAGTATTTTAATGAAAATTTCTGGCTCACCTGTTCTGATTTTATTTTAATTTCAAATCTTTATATCTCTTGAATCAATTCTTGCTGATGTTTGGCAGAAAACCACAAAATTCTGTAAAGCAATTATTATTCAATTAAAAAATAAATAAAGTGGCAAAAAAGAAAAAAAAAAAAAAAGATCCCGCATGCCGCAACTAAGACTTGGTGCAGCCAAATAAATAAAAATTTTTAAAAAAGGAACTTCTGATTATTCAATTTTTTGTCATATTTTCTTACATAGTTAGAGCATGATTTTATTCATAATCTTCTAGATACATCATGATGGGAAAAAAGATACAGACATGAAGCTAGGAAATACATCACACTTCCTGGGGATTTCAATTTGGCCGCAATAAAATTGTTTTTCCCTGTCCTACTGATTGTTTGCAAAGGCATATACAAATGTTATCTCATTTCCCTACTTAATTTGAAAATATCATTTAATGAAGGGCTTGAAAAGCAATGAGGTTAAAATACAAATAGATGCAAATGAGAAATAGAAAGAATTCAGGGAACAAAAGGTCAAATTAGGACTAAGAGGTGTATGGTTGGAAGTGGTACTTTTTAACGATAATTTTTAAACTACATGTCTCTCAGCAATCATTTAGTTGAAATTTTGGTTGTGACCTTCCTGATGACTAAAGCCAAAAGGGAAAGAAGAAGTTACATGGTTCACAAATGTCCCCTAGGAAAATGCATGCCATTTCTTTAAAAGCAAAAACTTTTCTTCAATACAGAAAAAAAAAAGTTGTGTGCCATGTCTTCAGGTAAAATCCTCTATAATGTCCCTATAGTTTTGGAAATAACAAGTACCTCCGGGCTTTCTGTGTTAGAGTGTTTCAGTGTAAGCAGATGTCTGGACTCTAGGCAAACAGAACAGTGTGTACAAATGTCTTCAGGCAGGGGCATGCATGATGTTTAAGGAAACGATACAGAGACCTGTGTGTCTGCAACAGAATCAGTGAATGGAAAAGTGAGAGATGAGTTCAGAGATCTAGGGCAAAAGGGGAAATCCCAGAGGCCTGGTGGGCACTGTCAGGACTTGGCATTTGCTCTGATGGAATGGGACACTGGAGTGTTTTAAGCAGAGGAGCCACACAACTCAGCTTATGCTTTAGTAGGATCATTCTGGTTGCTGTGCTAAGAATAAACTACGGGGAGGAATAAGGTGGTAGCAGGGGGCCTGAGTTAAGAGGCTATTGCAACAATGCAGGTATGAGATATGGTGGCTTGGGCCCAGCTAGTACCATTGAAGTTTGTGAAAACTGATCAGATTCTGGGTCTGTTCTGAAAGTAGAGCCAATATGATTTTCTAAAGATTAGATGAAAGTGAGAAGTCAGAGTCAGATAAAAAGCAGGCCACTATTAGCTTTATTTGTACCTTTGTATGAACAAGAAAAAGATGCTCCCTCTTGGACCTTATAGCTCTGGAGATTGTAGTTTGATGGCAAGTGCATGAGTTGGATTTCAGTCCCTCACTTGAGCCTCTTACCCAAGTATATTTGTCACCGGTTAGAGGATTCATATATTTTCTCTGCTTTCCGTTGCTCCCCACCCGCATTAAGGGAGCATGTATTCAACTCATACATAATCAAAGTTGGTCAGCTTCAAAGAGATGGAAACATAACCACTAGAAAAAGTTTGCTGTAGGATGTGAACCTTTTTTCCCCACGGAAATGTGTTTATTAAATTTTCCTTTGATTTTTAGGTACTAGAATTTTATTTTTGTGGGAGCCGGGAGCCTGAAGTTCTGCGGCTAGATGATAGTGGTAACTCCACATTATTATTTCCTGTAAGGGTGTAGTTGTTTCCAGTTCCACTAAGTTGTTGTTGTTTAATCATTGAGTCATGTCTGACTCTTTGCGAACCCATGGACTATAGTCTGCCAGGCTCCTTGGTCCATGGAATTCCCCAGGCAAGAACACTAGACTGGCTTGCTATTCCCTTCTCCAAGGGGTCTTCCTGACCCAGGGTTCGAGCCCATGTCTCCTGCATTGGCAGGGAGATTTTTTACCACTAAACCACCTGTGAACCCAAGTATACTACATATTATGACAAATAGTTCTTAAACATAAAAAGCAAAAATACTGGAAATATATCTCTAAAAGAGATGGAAGGGGTGAATGTTGGTGAGTGTTGGTGGGTGGGTGTACTTGTAATCTGAAAGAAGTTTACAAGTACAGATCTATTGAACCTGCAGGCAAATAGAGTATAGTTCACTAATTCTTTCATGCCTTTGTCCCTGGAGTTCTCTGCTGTCTAAGATGTTGCCATTCCACAATGATGACCACAGAGATGGTAACATCACCCTGTACCACTCAGGCTCTTTGAGTGTGTGTGGCTGATTAACACAGACACATTCATTAGGATGATATATTATGGTGCATTTGTAGCTGGGACCCTGGAATTCTCTCATCTTTTTTCTAAACTGAAGTATAGTTGATTTACAATGTGTTAGTTTCAGGTATACAGCAGCAAAATGACTGAGTAATATATATATATATATATACACACATATATATGTATATATATTATTATATTTGATTCTTTTTTCATTATAGGTTATTATAAGATATTGAAATAATTCCCTATGCTATACTGTAAATCTTTGTTGCTTATCTGTCTTAGTAGGGTGTATCTATTAATGCCATACTCCTATTAAATTATCTGCCCCCGCCCCCAGCGACCCTGGAATTCTAATCCCATCTTTTAAAGGAAATATTTTGTGGAGAACAAAGTATTTGTGTTTGTGTTAATCAGCCACATACACTCAAAGGGCCTAAGTAATACAGGGTGATGTTGCCATCTCTGTGGTCATCATTGTGGAGTGGCAACATCTTAGACAGCAGAGAACTCCAGGGACAAAGGCATGAAAGAATTAGTAAACTATACTCTATTTGCCTGCAGGTTCAATAGATCTGTACATTTTAACTACATTTTAAAATAGATTTGGTTTGCTTTATTTGCAGACTCATTTTTTTGACCCAGGCCCATGGCAGTGAAAGCTCAGAGTTCTAAACCACCAGGGAATTGCCAAGTCTGTTTTTATTTTTTGCCCTCATAGAATGCAGCACCCAGGATCTTAGTTCCCCGACCGGGGATCAAGCCTGTTCCTCTTGCATTGGAAGCATGGAGTCTTAACCACTGCACTGCCAGGGAAGTCCCTTAACCACATTTTATAACACTTAGAGCATCTGAGTTTTAGGACTCAGAACAGCACCTGACTTCTAGTCAGGCTGATGGAAGGAGCTTTCATCATCATCTTCATCTTTGCAATGACTTATACCTGTCTATTCCTTCTTGCCATCAGAGAGCAAGCTTCCCAAAGCAGGGATCGTGATTTAGTCTTCTTGATATCTCTGATACATTGAATACTGCTCGACCCCATGAGTGTTTATTAATAAGTGAGTAACTGAATACATAAATGAATGAAAGAATGAATGAATAATCAAATAATTGAGAGCAAGTAAATGAGAGCAAATAAATTTGCTGAGTCTTTGTAAACACCAAGCAGAGGACATTTCCAAATAGGACTTTTGTAACCAGTGAGCTTTTAGATCATTCTGAATAGTAGGAAAAATTGAAATTTTTCTGCTGAATGGAATAAAGATTCAAAGGTTACCTTTCTAAATCTGTTTCATGATATATAGTCTCAACACCATTCTTATTTAACTTCAAATACCTGATGACTCTCTTTAACCCTAAATATTTCTTTAAAATTTGCTCTGGGATCATTTAAAAAAAGACCTTTGTACCTGTCTCATTCAAATTTCCTAAGGTTATTGTTTTGCCCTACAAAATTTCCTGAATATCTTACCCTATATTTGAGTCAATATCCTTGTGATAGTAAAAACTGTAATGTTAGCCAATCAAACCTTTGTTAAATACCAACAGCATTGGGAAGTGTTAGACTTATGGATTCACAGGCAGAGGAAAAGGGATCATCGAAGTAACCTCATTTCACCCTATAGTTAGAAGAGAAGCCAAATGACATCCACACTGAAGCCAGTATAATATGTGTAGTTAAGCTGGTAGAATCCTGTTCTCTTGCCTGTAGTTTACAGTTTTTCCTACCATGCCAAGAAACACCTTTTTCTATTTTCAGTTCATTAAAGAACAAAAGTATTTTATCAGTGGGGTTTATTACAATATATTTTGGGTTACAGATGAGTATTTAAAGCAATTTCCTGCAAATACAGATAGTGAATAGACACATAATATTTCAGAGTGTATGTTCTGTGTAAGCAAATTCTGTTTCTCCAGGTTTGAAATTTCTGTCTGCTGCATCTCAAAATATTTCCCTGAAGCAATTTCCATTTTTTAATAGTCTCCACTCTATCTTAGTTTATTACTCATGTCATTTTCCTCCAACTTGGTTAATTTTTCTCAAACTGATTCCACATGTTACTTTCAATCACAGCATCTCAAGACTTTGGATGAATGGCCCTGAAGCATTTCCCTTGCTTGGCATTCTGCAAGGATTTCAGTCTGAGTATACAGAGGCACACTAGAGCTGAGATGTGAAATACTTTGTCTTGGTATTGCCTGTCCTTCCATAAACCAGTTGAGATTTAAAAACAAACAAAAACTTATTTTATTCTTTGTCTATAAATTTAGACTTTTACAAACCCCTTTTAAAGTCAGGTTAACCAAATGAACAGAAATCAGCTGAATGTTTTTCTTTTGAACATTCTAGTAAGTTGTCTAATCTTATAATAGCTGGAATTTTGCCATACCATGAAGAGAAGGAGACATTGGTAGGTGAATATAAAAACTGTTTATCAAACATCTCTGATGTATGTAAGTAAAGCACTAATTACTGCTTTAATCTCCTTATGGTACAGTTCAGTTCAGTTGCTCAGTTGTGTCTGACTCTGCGACCCCATGGACTGCAGCACACTAGGCTTCCCTGTCCATCGCCAACTCCCAGAGCTTGCTCAAATTCATGTCCATCGAGTCGGTGATGCCATCCAACCATCTCATCCTGTTGTCCCCTTCTCCTCCTGTCTTCAATCTTTCCCAGCATCGGGGTCTTTTCCAATGAGTCAGTTCTCATCAGGTGGGCAAAGTATTGGAGCTTCAGCCTCAGCATCAGTCCTTCAAATGAATATTCAGGACTGATTCCTTTAGGATTGACTGGTCTGATCTTCTTGCAGTCCAAGGGACTCTCAAGAGTCTTCTCCAACACCACAGTTCAAAAGCATCAATTCTTCAGTACTCAGCTTTGTTTATGGTCCAACGCTCACATCCATACATGACTACTTGTATGGTTGACTTTAATATCATAACTTTTTTTTCAGAGTCAAATTCAGTGGCCATGGCCAGTAGGAACAATGATATTAGTAATATCTTCATAAAACAGATACTGGTAAAACCTATTTTCCTTACTTCTCTAAAGGTCTCTATTGTATTTGTTTTAAAGAAACATATGTAACATTTATGCTTCCCTGGTGGCTCAGATGGTAAAGAATCTGCCCGCAATGCAGAAGACACAGGCTCCAACTCTGGGTCAGGAAGATCCCCTGGAGAAGGAAAAGGCAACCCAGTCCAGTATTCTTGCCTGGGGTATCCCATGGACAAAAGAGCCTGGCGGGCTGCAGTCCATGTGGTCTCAAGGAGTCGACACCTGAGTACATACACACATGCGCGCACACACACACACACACACAGATAACATTTAACATAATTAATTTTTAAGCTGTCACAAATTCTTTCAGAAGTTGGTGGTATATAAAATCTAAGAACATGAAAATAGAGACATGACAGCCTTTAAATATGAGAAATGTATGTGCTAGTTAGTTAGCTCTATATCTAGCTAGACAGTAGATTTTTCTTTTGATAAGCATCCAAAGCTCGAATTGTATTTTTAAATAACTAGTTCTTCTAACTATATATAGTCGAGAAAAGCAGAAACTGGAGCTATTTTAATCGGGAACTGTTTCCTAAAGCAGTTTAATTATCTAAAATGAAGCTTTAAAGACTGGTTTCTTCAGCTCTGACCTGGGACAGCTCGACTTTTAATAAGCTCTCATGTCTGAGATCTCCCAGGTTTTTAGAGTATATGAATGTTTTTGAAGGCAACAACATGCAATGAACAATTCCCATCAAAAGCCTGTGAGCATCAGTTTTTTTCTATTAATAAATTATAACTTCAAACTTAATATTAGGTTATTTGAAATTTTATGTTTCAGTTCATTTATTTTCAATTATTCGTTTAGTAACTCTTTTGGTAGCTAAGTCATTTCTGAAAATTAAAATTTAGTTCGTATAAATTAGTAAATCCCTGTGCTTCACTCTGTTCTTTTTGTCAGTTATGATGGATGAAAATAATGATACCTACTATTTGAGATGCTATGCTGTCAACCATCAAGAGCAAACAGTAGTATACCTGTTGGAGGGGAACATTTTTTTTTTCTTTTTAATCTTTTCTAGTGTCTTTAGGAATGGCAAATTTTGGCCTGGACCTGCAAGTCTGCAGATAGAAAGGTTAATTTCTACTGAAGCTTGTTATTTTAATTCTACCTGAATCACTTGAGTTACAATAGTTAAAACATCCACATTTACTCACACACACATTGATAAGGATGATGGTTAAAAGGAAAAATGCCTCCATTCCCCACCAAATAGGAAGATGAGAAGTACACACAGAAAATTGAAAGAAAAATCGAAATAAAGAAGGATAACAAAATTTAAAAACTGAGTAAAGAGTAAGTGGTGTATTTTATTTACCAATATTCTCACCTGTCCTGTTGATTGCTCTGATGTTCCAAGTTTTTTTCTGTTGTCATTCCCTTTCTATTTTCATCAGTTCTTGTAACACAGGTCAGTTAGTCATTCTTTGCATAGCAAGGTTCCCTAGAAAGTCTGCCTTTTTGTCTCTACCTTTTAGAGTTTTCTGCTGGTGGTTTTATTCATTTTAACCAGAGTGTTAGGTGTGATAGGGGGAGATGTGCTTACTCCACACTTCCAGAACTGAAGTCCCCACCGCCGCTACCCATTTAAGTACAGCTAGCTAACATCAGCAACATGCATAAGAACACAGAGCTCACTTTTCCCTTTTCTCTGTCTCAGAGTCTAGGGTCTAACAGCCAGCTTTAAGTATTCACCTTGTTAGTACAGAGTGCATCTGACTTGTAAACTCTATGGGGAAGAATATAGCAAGCTGCAGCAAAGCAGATAAAATGCCGATGAGGAAATTATGTGGAAGAAATTTTTCCTTTGCTTTCTTCTCAAAATACTTATAGATGGATGAGGAACTGAAGTTGGGAAAACACTCAGGTAAATCTTAAAGCAGTGATTGGTAACAGTTATTTACAGGCCCTTTGCTAAGCTTTTTACTATTTTAAACTGCATAGTGCTCTATGAAGTGACCATTATTCTTATTTCCATTTAACAGACTTGAAAATTGAAGCTCAGAGACAAGTCTCACAGAGCTCCACAGTGGTGGTGCTTCCATGAACTCAAATTTCCCCTCAAATATCAGTGTGTTAGAAATAAGTACGTGAAGTACCTGGCATACAGTTGATGTTCCAAAATAGAAGATACAGCATAATTATGATTTTTTTGTAGTTTAAAGGTTCATTTGGTCTGACTATATTCCTGGTTCTCCAGCAGTAAAGTTCAAGAGCAGAACACAGGAAAATTTTCTAGCTAAATAAAGCTGTTGAAAACGGGCAAGATTTAGCCATGATAAATGCACTGCCAAAAGAGTCTGAAGACCTTTCTTCTTTATAAAAGGCTCACATGCAGGAGTCGGCTAATTTTCATCATTTAAGTTAGAAGCCTGGTATTTAAAAGGTTTCAACTCTTCTTAGAAAATTGTGGAGTTTGTTTAGGCAGGGCTTGACTCAATTCTGACCCCTGCTTTGTGATACTCAGAGTAGCACAGAGGTTTGGTTCCAGCCGTGCCATTTGAGCAAGGAGCACTTTCACAGAACCTGAGCATTGCTCTGAGTGTGGCCACAGAAGCAGCGTGAAACTGGGCTTCACGTACTTCTGTAACCAAATGAAGAATCTTTTATGTCCTTGGTGGGCTGCAATTTAAGCTGTGCCAGCCCTTCTTATAAACTACAGTGTCCTTCCATGATACCTTCGATTCACCCTGAAGCCGATCTTCAAAACTATTACAGAAACTTAAATCATGCTTCATACTCATCATATTCTATGACTCTCCTTTAACTTTTGGACATAAATTCTCCCACATGGTTTTGCAGTTCTTTAGAATGTCTGACTCAATTAAACTCCAATCCTTTTAGCAATGAGAAGTGAATGCAGTTTCTAGCTGTTAAATGCTCATGTTCAATTTGAATTTCAATAACTATCCTTTTAGGTTTAGGCTGTTTGTGTTTTCTCACATCAGTAAGAGAGGGATTCAGACAATGTGGGTGTCTTATTAGAGATTGCTGGAGAAGACTCTTGAGAGTCCCTTGGACAGCAAGGAGATCAAACCAGTCAATCCTAAAGGAAATCAATCCTGAGTATTCGTTGGAAGGACTGATGCTGAAGCTGAAGCTCCAGTTCTTTGGCCACCTGATGCAAAAAGTCAACTCCTGGAAAAGGCTCTGATGCCAGGAAGGATTAAGGGCAGGAGGAGAAGGGGATGACAGAGGATAAGATGGCTGTATGGCATCACCGACTCAGTGGACATGAGTTTGAGGAAACTCTGGGAGATGGTGAAGGACAGGGAAGCCTGGTGTGCTGCAGTCCATGGGGTCGCAAGCAGTGAGACAGGACTTAGAAACTGAACGAAAACAATTACTGACCTTTAATTCTCCAAAGTCTCTGATCTGTGTCAACAGCTGAGTAAACCTTTGAATGGTTATTTATAACCTACTCATCTGAATGCATTACAATACAATAAATTAAATGCCTATATTCTGCTTCAAGTTCCTCTGAATAGCTCATGAACTGGAGATCTGGGTAACAAAGAAACACACATAGTTTTCTCCTCAGACTAAAGCAGTGAACCTGATTTGTAGAGTTCACAGCACATACTCTCCTGGTGAATGATGCGAAGCTGGGCACACCACATTTCTCCTCTGGCTTGGATGAACTAGGGAAATGCTTTCACCCTTTCTTTGCAGGTCCCCATTCCTGGAGTCAGCCTTTTTGGATTTCAATCTATGAACTGAGTTCTTACACTCCATTTAGCCATTGGTTAATTTGTGCACTGTAACTAGATAAACACTGTTTTCTTGCCAGAAATGCTAAGCCGGTCAAACCCTGAGCTTAGATTGCTACACTATGCAATGCCACTTTCATCTAGTCCTTCATTTTACGAGAGAGGAGATTAGGCTGTGAGAGATCAAGAAAGCGTTGCTTGAAGACATACAGCTGGTTCATGTCAGAGCCAGAAGTCCCACCCTTCTTTCTCAGAATAGAATGTAATTAACCTGGGCTGCAATGGTTGAAAAAAATCTTTGCAGAGGAGGTGGAGCTTCTAAAAGCCTAGGTAATTGGAAGCATGTGAGTAGGTAGAGTTCAGCATCCCCACAGTTTCTGTGGGAAGAAAATTCGGTAAAAGGTCTGTGAAAATGATGAAAAACAGAGATGGGTCTGGAAGCCTATGAGCATGCTGATATTTTCTAACATCAAGGATATTAAACACAAGCTGAGCAAATTGATGCAGCTGTTCTTTAATTAAATAAAAATTTGAACTAATACCTGTTTTAAGACAACAAAAAATAGAGGCTTGCCTTGGCTTGAGTAGGGATTGGGAAGGTTGAAAATTGTGGAAAAGCGCTTACTAAAGAAAAGTAAGAAATTAAGGCAGGCACTGCTTTTCTGTACGCTACTGTCGACACTCCTGGAAGATAAGTAGAGAGCAAGTTGATCATTATATGCCCTTCTTAGCTCAGAGAGCAAGTACAGCTTTCTTAAAGGGCATCTGTAAGGATGACTTTTCAGTGGCAGGTAACAGACTGTTAAGTGTTTCTAAATTATTAAGAACTTACTGCATCATGCATGCAGTACAAGTGGAGTTGCAAGACATATAGAGAACCATTAACTCAAGTATAAATATGCATCACTGTTGCTGAGTTCCTTGGAGTTTTCTCACTGGAAACAACCTGGACAGTTACTGAAGACATTTGATGTATTAGTATACACTATGTGAAGTGTATACACCTTGTGAAATATCAATCACGTTAACTTAGACCTTGCATTTGTAAGTATGTGGTGTTTACTGTATTCCACTGTGGCTATAAATTATGGAGAAATGTCAACATAAGAGGGTCTCACTCTCTGTAAGTGGCTTCTGATTATTCCTAACAATGTGTTGTTTGAAAATTGTTTTTCAGTCAATGCAATGTGTAGGATTTTTATCCTGAAAAAGTGACAATAAAAATTCATATTATAGACCCTTTAGCTTTAATTGCTATTATATGTGCATTTACATGGTGGTGCTCATTTTCCTTTGCACCAAAACCTTATTTTAAAAAGGACAGTCTTTACAATTACATATATATATAAGGTATGTATGTGTGCTCAGTCATGTCTCTTTCAACCACATGGTCTGTAGCCTGCCAGACTCCTCTGCCCATAGGATTTCCCAGGCAAGAATACTGGAGTGGGTTGCCATTTCCTTCTGCAGGGAATCTTCCTGACCCAGGGAGCAAACCTGCATTTCCTGTGCATCTCCTGCATTGGCAGGTAGATTCTTCACCACTGAGCCTAGGCTCTTGCTAAAAGGACTGCAGTTTGCTGGCAGAAAATATTTTACACTGCCAATCTTGTTGGAAGCCTGCTGTAAAAACATCTGCAGCTTGGAAAAATTGGAGACAGCTAATAACAGTGACTATAATTAATAGGTAATTGTTTTAAGGAAAGCAATTAACAAATTGAGCTGATACTTAATCTACCCGATTAAAAACAGAAAGCAAAAAGAATTCAGAAAAAGGAAGCAATATCTGTTGTATCCACGGTTGTTTCTAGTGGAGATGGTCCGTTTTTCACATTTTCTTTTAAAACGTACCTGCTGAAATATACTTCGACCCCTAAGACCTAGTTTATTTTACCTTTTTTTTTCTGCTGTTTGTTACTTAAACCTTCACTTTTGCTATTGGATATTTAAACTTAATCTGGTATTCCATTCTAGATACCATACTTTAACACTGACATTAAAACAACTGCACAGGGGCAACTAGAATGGGAAAGCATGTGATTGTAAAGTGTAGCGATGTTTAGTCTGCAGAAGAAAGATTAGGCCAGGACATCCTGAACCACCTACTAGAATTTGAAAGGCTGTGTTTTAAAAGTTAGAGGTACATGTATTGCCTAATTCCAGGAAGTTGATTTAGGTCCAATGGATTAAAAAAAACCATTGCCACTTTTATCAACCCCACACACACACCCAAATAATTTTATAAAGAATAACATTCCTGCATAGCAATATGTGACTGGAGCTGATGGTTGCTACCACTTTACCACTTTTTGAGCCTGTCTGAGTCCATTTGAGCTGCTGTAACAAATATACGGTAAATTGCTGGCTTAAACAGCAAACATTTTTTTCTCACAGTGCGGGAAGCTGGGAAGTCCAAGTTCAAGGTGCTGGCAGATTCAGTGTCTGGTGAGGTCCTGCTCAGTCGTTCAGAGAGGACTGCACTCTTGTGTCCTCTGGTGACAAAAAGAGAGCTAACTAGCTGTCTGGCCCTTGTTTTTTTTTTTTATAAGGGCACTAATCCCATTCATGAAGGCTTCACCCTCATGACTTTACCTCCCAAAGGCCCCATTTCTGAAGACCATCACATTGGGATGAGGGTTTTGACATATGAATTTGGGGGAAACTAATACTCAGTCCACAACAAATTAAACAAACATCTCCTGCTCTCTCTACCTGGTGCTGATCCCCAGCACTGAGACCCAACACCAATAGTTGTTTATCATTGCGCCTGTACCTTGGTTTCATTATGCATGGCAATCTATCATGCTAATGGTACTCATTAAGTCTCTAGACATTTGAGTTTTGTCTCCTGACATCTGAGTTTTTTTTTTTTTTTTGTATCCATGATTGTGATACTTAATGGTTCAAAATGGTGGGCTGTATTCTATTGATTTTTATTTTGTTTGAAAGTGAAAGTCACTCAATCATGTCTGACTCTTTGTGACCACACCTCTGGACAGCACCCCTCTAGGCTCCTCTGTCCATGGAATTCTCCAGGCAAGAATACTGGAGTGGGTAGCCAATCCATTCTTCAGGGTTTCTTCCCCACCCAGGGATTGAAATATCTTCCCTTCAATCTATTGAAGGGTCTATTTCATCTGTTGCAGGCAGTTTCTTTACTGTCTGAGCCACCAGGGAAGCTCACTTATTCTGGTTAAGTGAACATTTTACTTAACTTCAATTTGTATGATTTAAAAAAAAATGGAACTTTTCAGTTTCATAATTTAAAAAGCATAATTTGTGATGTAGCCTTTTACAAAATCATCTTAACTTTTATGAGCTAAAATGGACAAAATAGTTTCACACACATCAGTTAAGAGACAGCCAGTTAAGCACAGAGTGCTACTCCCTTGTGGACGTTTCAGAGGGGCGGTTTCATCTCTGCTGACTATTCTCATCACTAAATACTGAGAATACTGGAGTGGGTAGCCTGTCCCTTCATCAGCAGATCTTCCAACCCAGGAATCGAGCTGGGGTCTCCTGTACTGCAGGCGGATTCTTTACCAACTGAGCTATCAGGGAAGCTCATCAGGAAGCTATCAGGGAAGGAGTGGAGAGTGATTAAACACAAACCAACATTGTGTACTTGATGTTTTGTCAAAGCCCTTGTTCTAGGAATCAGTGGAAAAGACCTGTTGCTGGTGGGAAGCCGTTCTAGTCTGAGGATCTACTCTGGACTGGTTCTGCTGCTTCTCCTTTATGGTTAATTGGCTGGGATGAGCCTTCCTCAGGAAGAGAGGATCAACCATACACTTCAGAGAGTGTATCCGAGACTTAGTGATTTGAATGGCAAAATATAGCTCAGTGATTCTAAAGCTCATAAAATTTGCCCCTAAGTGCCAGAAATCCCCATTTTGGACTGCCTTCAAGGCGATGAGAGCTCAGACACTGACTCATCGAACTGTTTGCTTATTAACAGATGTGGTACCAAACATTTTTGAGGATTGAAAAAATGAGCCGTTGTTCAAACCCTGTGAGTCTCTTGACTACAAAGCTCTCTTAACCTCTTAATCTTGAGACTTTGGGGATTTCAAAGGAAATCTGATCACGATGTATCAATATACATACTGATTTTTGTTGCTGTTTATTTTTAACTCATCCAAATGCTGTTTGGCCAAAGACACTTATTATATTTGAGAAATCTTTTGAGTCATTTTATAAACTGTTGGGCGCTCTATTTCTTTCAGCCAGGAAGTTGCAGTCGCCAGCATTAAGCAGAAAGTATGTTATTGAGTTTCAGCTTTATTTAGAAAGAATGAGGTTTCATGTGTTTGTGAACAGATTTATTTCACTGACCGTCCACTCCAAACATCACGTAACAGTTGAAATTTCTCTTAGCCTTAGATATACTATCAGAAAAGTCTCCCCTAATTAAAACAATGACTGTCATTTTAACAAAATATAAATACATATATGTTCAACACAATAGAAGAGAAAAGTTTATGAAAGAGTTCTGCACGAGTGAAAATCAGTCCAAGGATTTATCTTTCTAGGTGTTGTGCCATGTTCTTCTGAGGGTTTGGTATTGGTGTACATACTTATTAAACCGAATACTTGTTATTCAGTATAGGCAGAAAAAATATTTTACCCAAGTGTTACACTGAGGCACTGAAAATGGATATCACAACCCACTCCAGTATTCCTGCCGTGTGGAAACCTACAGACAGAGGAGTCTGGAAGGCTACAGTTCACAGGGTCGCAAGAGTAGGACACAACTTACTGACTAAACCATCACCACCACACTGAGGCAAGTAAAGATAACTTTTAAAAAATTAATGCCAGTCAATAGAAGGTGGGGTTGGGAGGGGAGAACTTAGCAAGCTCTATTGGAGCTTCCACTTGAATAGGTTGACTGACTTTTTTTCTAGCCAAAACTGAGGTGTGAATGCTGCTCTATGTTTGTATAGATAAAGTTGAGCATCTTCAACTGATTCCCCCATTGTTAGTTATTAATATACAATTTATCCACTTCTCTCAGATTTCATATAGAGCTCACAATTATGTTGACATTCCTGCTGAGTGGAGGGCCCTATTTCCTTAGCAAGGTTATATAACATTGGCTCATATTGTCCTTATCCATTCATAGTGAAAACACTGACACAGAAGTAGAAAATTATTTTTCAGAGCAACAAAGGAATTAATATGGTTCTAAATAAAACTTTTTTGAAAAAGGCTTTTCATCCCCACACTTGTACTTAACCCTCAGGCAGTCTGTGTAAATCATTTGGAGGAGATCTGGAAAGATGACCTAACATGTTCGTCCAGTTTTTTCCTACCAAGGAATAGATTTTGGTAAAGACATTCAACTTCTTGATGGTTCAATTCCTGCATTTATAGCATAGATACTGATGCTTGCAGGTTCTCTTGCAATTCAGGTGACGAGTGAGCATGAGTAAAACCTACTATACTTCCCAGATGGCAGATGTAGTCTCCTAGGGCCCGCTTTATTACCATCCATAGAGATACTATAATGGCTTGTTCCATATGACAATGAAGTTGTATCTCTTATCTATTACCTCCCCATGCTTTGAGGGGGGCGGGGCGGAAATTGGCAGGAAAAGAATTCAAAATCAGGGTGAAGTTAAAGGTCTGCAAACTGCTAGTGCAGAGAATATAAATTTGTGGGCCTGCTCCAGACAGCACAGTTAACTCACTTAACTTCCAGCCGTGACACCAGTGAGCTGTATTTAACATCAAAGCACCAGAGAAGGTCACCCAGGTCCCACAGGAAAGTCTGTCAAACTTATTGCAGCTCAGATGGCATCCCAAGGAAGCTGAAGGCGTGGAGAGCTTAGTAGCCTCTGCCCACTGGTGGTACATGATAGCACTCAGGCAATTTTGTGCTAAATGGGCCTTGTGTGTGGACAGTCTGGTAGGTATAATAGACTTGCAAAACAGTAAGGGAGTTGCTAGGAGTGTTGATTCATTTCAGGGTATTCCATGTCAGTAGGGCATGTGGAAGCCTTGGTCTGTTTTATTGTTGTTGTTGTTTTTAAGTAAATGACATCTGCATGAGCATCCTTGATAAAAAAGGACAATATCTAAGTATTTGATCATGGACTTTTATGCCAAATTATATTCTACTTAGCCCACCTGCACTTTGCACGAAGTGCGACGGGGCAGTAGTTGAAGTCACAGGTGTTTGAGTTGGCTTTTCTGTTGAGGATCTGCCCATCCCTAAAACAGGCTTTCATCAGCCACTGTAGGATGGTACTTCAGTGAGGAATAAGTAGCATTCATTGAGTTGGAGTTGCCTGCTGATTTCCACTCAGTGAAATGAGAAAGCATGCAGCCTGAGAAGTTTTTCATTAACTGTTCTGTGCCAGGGTTTATCAGCTAAGCAGTACATTCATTATACCTACCCACTGAAATAAGAATTCCCACGTATGGACGTTTAGTGCATCCACATGTGTGCATTAAGCAGAACAAGAGAATTGTAATATCATGGAGATAGGGCTGGTATTTTCCCTTATTTTTCAATATAGGATTAACAGGAGTAAATGTGGAAATTTTGGAGCCTAAAAGAGGTGACACAAAATACAGTTCTATCTGGCAGATTTGTACCAGAAGCAAATTTAGAGAAGCATAATTGCCAGTTTCTTGCACAACAGTCTCCACAGTTTCTGAATCTGCGACTTTATACCAATCCCACGGAAGCAAATAAAAGTGAGAAAAATAATAATGTCTACTCATGCTTAGTCAAGGGTCCAGGTGAGATTATGTCCCCATATGAATGGACACTGTCACCATTTTAGCTTAATTTAATGGGCATTACAGTTTTGCACTGAGTAGGTGGGCTCAAATGAAAAATTAATTAGTGGATATAATGGCCTTTTAAACTGTGTATTTACTTTGAAAAGAGTAAACAACCTACATGCGGGTGTTTTTTTTTTTTTTTTTTTTTTTGTCTGTTGCATTGTTTTGTCTGAAAATCACCAAAAGGAGTAGAGAAGGGATTGTGTGCTTACGAGAAGCATCTGAGGGCAGATATCTACAGGACTACAGCACTGAGCCCACTGTGGCTGGGAAATGTACTAGGCACTACAGGGAAAGAATGATGGAATCACTTTCTCAAGGATCTAAGACGGGGGGGAAATGGACCAAGGCAGAATTTATTTCCATGTTTTCCTATGGATGTTTTCATATTGTGGGGGAGACATTATAATGAGAGTGGACTCTTGAATCTCAATCTCGCTTGAAGTATGTCCTTCCCCATTCCCGACACTGCCTTTGACAAATGTGGCCTCATGGGAAGAAATGAGAAAGCATGTAGTGTGGGGAGTTGTGCAGAACTGCTGAAAAGAAGCATGTCCTGTGGCATTTCAGTGAGACAGGATGGTGACTGCAATATCTATTGACACGAAGTCAATGGCAGCCCTTGAAAGTTTGATCACTGCATTATCTACTAAGATAGACTTGAGAAGTTGGTACCTCCTGATGTAGAGGGTTCTGCAGTTGGGATAATGATTACTGTCCCAGCTCTTTCCATTTCTTTTCTCATCCTTCTTTCTTTCTTTTTTTATTGTAGTATAATCAATACACATTGTTGCATTGGTTTCTGCTGTACAGCAAAGTGAATCAACTATATGTATACAAGTGTCCCCTCCCTGTTGAGCCCTGCCCCATCCCATCCCTATAGGTCATCACAGAGCACAGGCTGAGCTCCCTGTGCTAAACAGCAGCTTCCCACCAGCTATCTGTTTTAAACATGGTAGTGTATATATATATCAATGCAACTCTCCCAATTTGTCCCATCCTCCCCTTACCCCATGTCCACACACCCATTCTCTGTGTCTGTATTTCTCTTCCTGCTCTGCAAATAGGTTCATCTGTACCATTTTTCTAGACACTGCATGTATGCATTAATATATGGTATTTGTTTTTCTCTTTCTCATTTCTAGTGCTTGAGTCTCAGATTCCTTTCCCCTCTCTGGACTTATTCAACTGCTGTCCAACTCACCATAAAACTGATGCTCCTGACAAAATTTACTCTTTTACTCATCCATCCAATTTATTTTGAGTGTTTAACACATTCCAGATGCTCTGCTAGAATTCTGAGAATAAAACAGATGAAAAGAAAGGTACACCCCACATTGAGAAGCTAGCACACAAAGCGGTAAAGCACCGTGAGACATGCTTGGTGGTGGAGCACACGCCTTGGACACAGAGTGGCCAGGTAGGGAGGGCTGGCAGAGTGTGGGAGAGCTTCCCAGAAGAAATTGGTATTTGACTTGGCTTTCAAAAGATGAGATGACATTTTTCTGATAAAGGCAGAATAAAGGGCAATTCAGGTAAAGAGACAAATTTACAATAGCAGAGAATCGTGAAAAGGAGTAGTATCTTCGTAGAATAATAATAGATTCAATGGCACTAATTCTTAAGTTCATGATAGGCTGTGAAGGACTTGAAGTCTGGGGGAGGAAGTAAGTACAAGGTTATGCTGGGCATTGTTCACCCTTCTATAAGATTTTTGCCTTAGGCATCTGGAAATGAACAAGTATGTTAAGGCTTTTACAGAAATAGCTTTTTTTTTTAATGCTAACTGACCATATTTATTGCAAAATTTAGAAAAACAAGTAAGTTAGCAGAAGATAAAGAGTACTCACATCCCACTGACAGGGTCGGGACACTGGGGAGTCCATCTGGTGATAAAGTGTGTCAGAACCAAGGGTCACCCTCGGGTGGGGCTTAGTTCAGCTGAACTTCCTGTGACAGGGAGCCTGGAGAACAGTCTGGGCTGGGTGGGCTTTATTGTAGACAGGACCCTCGTCCTCTCTTCCATCTTAGAGTGACCCAGAGGGAAATAAAGGCTCTTTATCCTTTAATAATGGACCCATTCTCTAGAGGGTGTCAGTTTTGTTTTTCCTTTTAATCTATTTTTTTATTTTATCTTTGGGTGCGCTGGATCTTTGTTTCAGCCACGACTTTCTCTAATTGCATCAAATGGGGATTACGCTCTAGTCACCATGTGCAGGCTTTTTATTGCGGTGGTTTCTCTTGTTGTGGAGCATGGACTGTAGGCACATGGGCTCAGTAGTTGTGGCTTGTGGGCTTAGTTACCCCATGACTTGTGGAATCTTCCTGGACCAGGGATCGAACCCATGTCCCCTGTATTGGCAGTCAGACTCCTAACCCCTGGACCATCAGGGAAGCCAGGAAAGCTGCAGTGGGGCTTGAACCTTGGATGTATACCCAGCTCTCAGATTTCCATCTTGGAGAGTTAGCCTAAAGCCTAAAGTTGATTCTAGAAATGCCTCTCTCCATGGAATCATATGATTCTTTTTCAGCAATGTGAAATGTGAAATAGACTGTCAAGGGATTCTATATTTCTTTGTGGAAATTTGTCCTCACCTTTTAACAACTGATTGATAACATTTTTAAACAGTAATCTTTTAAAAATCATGTTCTAAAGTTTGCCTAAATCGATTTCCTTCTGGCTTTGAAGCTGCTGCTGCTGCTGCTGCTAAGTCACTTCAGTTGTGTCCAACTCTGTGCGACTCCATAGATGGCAGCCCACCAGGCTCCCCCGTCCCTGGGATTCTCCAGGCAAGAACACCGGAGTGGGTTGCCATTTCCTTCTTCAGTGCATGAAAGGGAAAAGTGAAAGTGAAGTCGCTCAGTCATGTCCGACTCTTAGCGACCCCATGGACTGCAGCCTACCAGGCTCCTCTGTCCACGGGATTTTCCAGGCAAGAGTCCTGGAGTGGGGTGCCATTGCCTTCTCTGGCTTTGAAGCTATTTGTACACAAATATAGACTTGAGATTAGCTTTTCGTCTCTTGGCCAGAATCAGAGTGTAAGCAATGGCTAACACAAAGCTATGGGTCAGGAAGAGAAAAAAAAAGACAAATCTGCCTTTTTATCCAGACACTCAGAATTATGGACTGCTCAGGTGGCTCAGTGGTAAAGAATCCACCAGTCAATGCAGAAGCCACAGGAGACATGGGTTCAATCCCTGGGATGGGAAGATCTCCTGGGGGAGGCAGTGGCAACCCACTCCAATATTCTTGCCTGGGAAGTCCCCTGGACAGAGGAGCCTGTCTTTGCATTGGATCGCAAAGAGTCGAACACAATTGAGCACGCAAGTACTCTGAAATATAGCCCCTGATACCAGAACCTGTGGCTTGGTTACACCTCCTGAGAAAAGGGAAGAAAGAGTGGTTTTCATTGCTACTTTATGTTTGTGTTCTGCAAACTCATTTCATTCTCTGGGATACTCATATTTAATTGTTGAAAATGACTCTAAAGCTAGAACTTTTCTAACAATCATTATTCTGAAATCACTGTAGAATTGAGTTTTCTTGGGTGATTAGTCTGCTTAGAGATTCCAGAAGGACAATTTCCCCGGTGTCCTGAGGAAGGTCCTTCAGCCATCAGTTCATGCTCTTGAAAGAGCACATTCTCATTTCTCCTTTTTTTTTGCCCCAAGGATTTCATTTCCTAGCACAATTGTTTTTTTCTTTGCTTTTTGGTACATTTTAAGTTCCCCAAATTCCCTAGTACCATTTCAATATGAAATATTATACTCTTTCTAGGCCCCCAGTTCAAAAATTCCAACTTGGGAGATTATTTCATTAAGAAGATGACTGAAATCAGTTTTTAAAGTGGAGATGCTATATCTCAATTGGAAATGGAACTTCAGGAGCAAACCTTTACTGGTTTAAAGAAAATCTTTCTTTAAAAAAAAAAACCATCTGGAATTTTTTTCTACTTGAGCTCACTGCAAACCACTAATAAGGTCTTTAGCTGTGTGATCTTAGCATAATTCATGGTTGTTGAGAGGAATATTTGCTGACTTAGAGGATATGTTGACTCTTATCAATGAAATACAGTCAGGCTGGTATTTATACTCAGATTTTAAAAATTTCAAGCACACTGGACTTATTCCAAATACATAGTAAAACTGAAAAAAAAATAGCATAACATGATAAGCAGAAGTGTAGGCTAATTTTGTAAAATGTGTCAGCTACGTTTGGGAAGATGGCTAAACAAGCGAAAACAGATTTTACAAAGAAAAAGCACAGGTGTTCCAGGTGTTGAAAGATGGGATTAGGTAGCAGCACGTGTTACCTCCTCAAATGTCAAGAACCAGGGGGAAGAAAGTTTATCTGGTTCTTCAGATGCCCTTGTTGACTCAGAGTGTAAACGTGGTGCAGGAAGAGGGTCTCAGTGAGTCCATTCCCCCTGGGAATTGAACTCAGATTCTTCAGAAGCAGGAGTGGGCTCCAGCTGGCACATTCCTCTCCTTTCTGCACTCACTGCTGCCTCCCTTCTGCTCTCATCTCTGAATATTGTGAGCAGCCTCTGATTTGCCCAGGGCACCAGGCTGTGAGCCAAGCTGATTTTAATGACTGTCCTTAAGCTTCAGCCAAACAGATGTTTTACAGGTGCACATTGTTGGGCAATTCACAGTTAATACATTATTTAAAAGGTGCCTGTAAATCATTTAAAAATGTATTTTAAACCTTCGTTCTGGTGGGCTTTCTCATTAAAGGAACCCTACAGCAAATCTTTCTTGAAAGGAGAAGGATCTCTTTATGATGTCAGTAACTATCAGCACCCCCTAAGTTTGGCCTTTGTATATATTTGATGGATCAAAAGCGGTGTATAGCTATATTTTCAGGCTGTTACCCTCTGCAGAGGTCCAAATTTAGCTTCACCAACTCCTTTATCAATTTTTAAAATAAATGTATTTATTTTAATTGGAGGATAATTGCTTTAAAGTATTGTGTTGGTTTCTGCCAAACCTCAACATGAATTGGCCATAGGTATACGTATGTCCCCTCCCTCTTGAACCTCCCTCCCAACTTCCTCCCCATCCCATCCCTCTAGATTATTACAGAGCCCCTGAGTCATATTGCAAATTCCCATTGGCTGTCTATTTTACATATGGTAATGTATGTTTCCATGTTACTGTCTCCATATATCCCACTGTCTCCTTCCTCCCCCAACAGACATAGAGTCCCTTATCAATTTTGTTGCTGCACGCCTCACAGGAGGGTCAGACGGTTTGGTAGGAGGGAGGCAAATTGTATACAATACCTCTGACTCTCTTTTCCTGCCTTGCAGTGTCCTTTCAGGCTTTCCTGCAAGTTCGCTATTTCTGTGAATGAACCTTAATGAAAACTCACACACTCGCATAAATAACTGGATCTTCAAGGATGACAAATTTGGGAAATAATACCTAATGTGTTTAGCTTCAAAACAGGAAATACCTTCTAATTTGGGAAGTTTGGGTACCTGTGTGTATTTAAATTAAATAATGAAATCTAATAAAAACGCCTGAAGGACTTGCATGTCTGTACAGAGTTTTGATAGTGTGCATCACATCACGTGCTGTTTTAAATATCCTACCCATCCCAGTGGGTCTCCCGTCAATGTCCCTTCCTGCTTGTGTCATGGAACATAGTTTTTGCAGTTTTCATTACAAATTTGACAAAGTAACAGATACCAGCTCAATTCCTGGTATTATTCTTACTTCTGATTTACTTATCTTCTAAATTTTTCCAAAGGTCTAATTTTTTGACTTCTCTTGTCCTTCTTCCTAACCCCTTTATTTTCTTTCCTCTTGGTATTAATACAATATGTGTCTTTCCTGATCTTGATCATCTTACCTTCTAGCCTTTCTGTTTTTGCAGAAAAATAGAAGATTTCTAAGATCATGCAGTCCATCAACTGAAGTTATCAGAGAGACTCTTCTGAGAAGATTCCAAATCTCTTTTGACATATATTAAAATAAACATGTACTTTCAAAGACTTTTCAGCTTTTCATTTATTTTTATTTGTTTGGCACACTCTATGGCATTTTCTGATTTCCTTTTATTTTTGATTTTCTGCTTTAGGCTTATGCTTTCTTCTGCACAGTGAGACACCAACCACATGTGCAGTCAATTGAAGGAGCACAAAAGATAGCTTTCCACATGAAATGACTTTTCAGTAAGTTGTAATCTTTTGATAGATTACCCTCATATCTCACACTGGAGGTTTTAGTTGCAAAGCACAAAGTCAGAATGTTATGGGAATTAAACACAAACAAACACCTTCCTTTGGAGCATGGTTGAGTACCGTCCTTTCCAAATCAGGTGTTCTCCTGAACTCATTGTGCTCTTCTTAGGTAATCCAAAGGTAATGGATCACCTTTGAGATACGCAGAATCAAGTCCATGACTTTGGGTCAAGTCAAAAGTGGGTTCTATCCCTGGGTTGGGAAGACCCCCTGGAGAAGGAAATGGCAACCCACTCTGGTATTCTTGGCTGGGAAATTCCGTGGACAGAGGAGCCTGGTGGTTGCATTCCATGGGGTGGCAAAGAGTCAGACACCACTGAGCGCAGCCCAGCATCCAAACCTAAGTGATATTCTACTCCTTTTGTGATTCACTCACTAAAGTGAAGCAGACTTTTCAATGGTTTATTTTACTTTTTAATTAATATTTTATTGAAGTATAGTTGACTTACAATGTTGCAGGTACACAGCAAGGTGATTCAGTTATCCATATACACCTGTATTATTTTTAAAATTACTTTCCATTATAGATTATTACAAGATACTGACTATAGTTCCCTGTGCTATACAGTAAACCTTTGTTGCCTAGTGTGTACTTTATTTTTAAATTTATTTAGTTATTTTAGTTGGAAAATAATAATTTTACAATATTGTGATGGTTTTTGCCCTACATCAATATGAATTGGCCATAGGTATACATATGTCCCCTCCATCCTGATTAATAGTTTCTTTTAAAGAAAAATTTCCAAAGAAAACCCTCTCTCATACATCCAAGGAGGTGTGTTGACTCATAAAGTTGAGTATTTCAGCATCAGTGTTGGCCTCAGTAATGCCTCAGGGCTGCTCCATTTCCAGAAAGAGGAAATAGGGTCCCACTGAAGATATAGTAGAGAAAGTTTTGAAAAAATCATGATTATGTAAACAAGTCACTGTTAGGGTTTTTGGCCTCTTCTTATCTTCAATGGTAAAGAATCCACCTGCCAATGCAGGAGACATGAGTTTGATCCCTGGTCAGGAATAATCCCTGGAAGAAGGAAATGACAACCCACTGTAGTATTTTTGCCTGGGAAATCCCATGGACAGAGAGGCCTGGCAGGCTACAGTCCATGGGGTCATAAAAGAGTCAGACACGACTTAGCCACTAAACAACAACGTCTTCAACACATACTTTTTGTGATCTGGGCTGGCCTCAGAGTTCACGGGTGGTAGATACTGACAGGGGGAACCTCAGGTGCTTTGGCTGTCTTGATGGTCTCCCCACAGGCATCATCAGCACGCGGTGCCCCTGTGCATCACCATCAGGTAACAGGCTGGCTGGCTGCTGCAGCCAGAGCACACGACGCCCAGACAGCTGACAGGTGTTGTGGCCTGGCGCTGGAGAAGTATCCTCTCCCATCTGGAAAGTGGCCGAGCTGGCACCTGGCAGGATGGAGAGCCAAGGCAGTGAGAGGGAGATGTCGGCTCTCTGGGCTGGTCAGAGGAGGTGCACATGTTCAGGAATCTCCCTTGGGAGCCCAGACTTGGCCATGGCTGCTCCTCTGGCGCCAGCGCACACATCTGGGCTGTTACCACCGATGATCAGCCATAGCCAGACGTCTCTTTCTCTTAGCCCAGCCACCTAACAGACGTTAGCATTGACATGATTGATCTGCCTCCCGTTTTTTGAGTCCAGCTCATGATAATCACAGCAGTGAAGGGTCACTCCCCAAGGATGTGCGCTGAGCCCATAAACAGCCTTTTGGTGTGAGTGCCATTCAAACGAATTCGCATTCTGAAAGCACGTTTAAAACAATGGAGAGAGAACCATGAAAACTCTGCCAGGGCAGTAGCAATGGGAAAAGACTAGTGTAAACTATCAAAAAGAAAGTTCTGGCAGAATAACACCCGCTAGATCGATGCCTTTATTGCTATTATGGATACATATAGAATTCATCAGAATCTGTTGTAAATGAAACAGACAAGTATGTGTTAATTCTGCTGCTGCTGCTGCTGCTGAGTCGCTTCAGTCGTGTCCGACTCTGTGCGACCCCATAGACGGCAGCCCACCAGGCTCCACCGTCCCTGGGATTCTCCAGGCAAGAATACTGGAGTGGGTTGCCATTTCCTTCTCCAGTGCATGAAAGGGAAAAGTGAAAGTGAAGTCGCTCAGTTGTGTCCGACTCTTAGCGACCCCATGGACTGTAGCCTACCAGGCTCCTCTGTCCATGGGATTTTCCAGGCAAGAGTACTGGAGTGGGGTGCCATTGCCTTCTCCAATGTGTTAATTCTATTCTGATATAAATAAAGAAGTTTAAAACAAAATTTTAAAACTTGTTCTCAGAACATCTTGCTCTTTTTTAAAAAAAATGTTTTTATGTATGGAAGTATAATTTGCATATATAAAAATGCATATATTCTAATTGTAAGCATGATATCTTCTTACTAGGGAACCAGCACCCTGATGATAAAATAGAACATTCCTAGTACCCCAGAAGTACCGTGTGCTTTTTTTGATCACTTTTCCCCACTTCACCTCTCTTGAGATCGCCTCTACTCTGACTTCTTATAGTATAAATTAGTTTTGCCTGTTTTACACTTATATCATTAGTTGGCAAGTATTTTCTCTAATGAGCCAGACAACAAATTTTTAGGCTTGGGGGGCATCAAGTCTCCACTGCAACTATGCAGCTCTGCCATTGCAATGTGAAAATAGCAATGAGCAATACATACATATTTGGGGATGGCTGTGTTCCAATAAAGCTTTATTTACAAAAACAGATGTTGACTGAATTTTCGTGTGGCTGCAGCTTTCCAGCCTCTGCTTTACATAAATGCTTGCTGGTATGTTTGTGAGATCAATCCAGTGGTGCAGTGGGGCCAGCTCACATTGGCTCCTGAGGACCAGCTATGCGTATCTCTTCCCAGCTCAGCAATCAGTGACTTCAGTGGAATATTTACACCATGGAAACTGGCAAATGCTACAAACTATGCCATCCCCTACTCCCCATTTGCTTTGGAATGTGACAAAATAGGGTGTTAGTGACAATTCACTTCATGTCTTCTAGCTTCTCTTTCTTTATTTGTAATGGGGTTGTGGAAACACCCAGAGATAATGTATATAACATGCTTAGTGTCTTTTATAATGTGCTGCTATTACCTGTTTCATTCCAAAATGATGATCATATTCTGAAATATTTCTGGATATTAGCAGATTGTGAGAGTTCATCTTGGCACTTTCTATGTTCTAATTTTGGATCTTTGATGTTCTTAATGATGTTGGAAATGTCTCTGACACTTGCCCCAAGCCCCAGTCTCCAGTTACATTGAGACATACACCTGACTAAACTTTTTATACCTAGAATTGGCTAATGTCCTCTGGTCCTCTGCACCTTTAGTCCGTCCTCCACAACTGTCATTGAGTTTGCCTTTTCCAAAGTGTGACACGTATCTGTTTGTTAATAGTTCCCAGAATACTGGAATATTCTTGCTAATGTTAATGGTTCCCAGTGCCCACAAGTTGGGCATCATCCCTTTTACCAAGTCGTGTATTGTCCCAATCCCTCATCTCCATCGTCTGCTTGGCATACTCCAGGGCCTCTGGTCATGCTGATGCATCTTCTCATGTCATTTCCACCTAATCTGTAAGGGCCAGTTTCCATGATGCCTCCTCACCCTATACTTTTTTTCCAACCCTCCTTCCTATCGCACCCACAGCAGAATGAATTGTACCCTCATCTATGTCCCTATGGTTATTTGAGCTTAACATTTGTTATACCGCACATCCCATTGTGTTATAATTGGTTGCTTGTTTATCTGCCTCTCTTATTGAGTTGCGAGTTTCATGAGGACAGAGGCTTCTTCATACCATCTCACCATAACTCTGCTGGGATACAAACAGATGGCTGGAATGTAAGCCAGAAAAACAGGGAAACCCAAGAAGGTAATAACATGGGCTTATTGTCATGTCTCATAGCAGAATCTGCCATCCCTGGGTAGGCACGTCTAACAAGAATTTCTTTCTGGATGAGGAAGGGCTCCTGGTTAAATTGACATCCTCCATCCTAAAGGCAGGAACTAGTTCTTTTAACTGATTATCTCCAGAATACCTTTGGGAGAGTGTTTAACCCACTTTTGTGGGTGTGGCATTGGCTTTGTGGGACACAGATTGTAATTGCTGCTTTCGGCCCAGCATAAGCAGTGGCTAACACATTTCTTTCTGCCCTGGATGGCTTTTGCATTTGATTTCTCAACGGTTATAAAAACTCAAAGCCTCGGTTCATGTGGTGGCATCACTAGCCTTCCTGATTTGCAAATGCTATACCTAGCCTTACAATGTTGCAATACATTAAATACAGCAGATGTAGCTTATCTTACATTGCCATATGCCAGTCGCACGGCTGGGAAGCTCAAGGCTCTAACTCAGGCAAAAGCATTAAATAGTTCCTAGAGCAGGAGTCTAATCTATCACACACAAGATTTTCAGTTACCTGGTACTACAGGGAGATGGAAATATAGGGAGACCAAGTTGTGGATGACCTGAAAATAGAACTGCGGAGATGGACCTGAGCTGGGTAGGCAACCAGAAGTAACTGAAGCTTGACTCTCAGGTCATGGGAAGGTTCAACTGGCATGTGTTCTCAGAATAAATTAGTGTAGGAAGAAACAAAATGCAGACATCCTGTGAGAAGTCCGTTACAATCGTCTGGTATTGTAAGTAATGATGTAGGCTCACAAGAAGTAATGAGCTTTCTAACTAGGGTAGCGGCAGTAAGATTTACACACACACACACATACACACACGTACATATATGGGCTTCCAGGTGGCACAGTGGTAAAGAATCCACCTGCCAATGGAGGAAACGCAAGAGACTCAGGTACAAGTTTGTGGAATAAAACAAATTAACCAATTAACACATTTGAATGTCCCCTCTGGGATATCTGTTTGGGAACTGTATAAATTAATGAGACAAAACATCCGTTCCTGTCAATCAAGGTCAACCCCAGGTCAGAGTTTCTCCAGGAAGTTAAATTTCATCAAATTAGCAGAGGGGACATGGTTTTTCCAACATAACAAGAAAATGTGTTGTGACTGTAGGAGTTATCTAGTGACACTGTTAAGCTTCCACTTCCTACTTGGATGTGAGATTTTATAATTATGTAAGCTCAGGAAAGTTAGGTTTAAAGGGGCTGAAATTTTTCTCCTATTTTTTTTCTTTAGAGAACTGTTACAGGATGATGTGTGGTAAGAAGCAAACAGTACAGTAACTGAAAAAGATGTAATATTTATAGATTTTAGTAAAACATTCTTTTGGGCAAAATGTGACAAACATGGCATAAAAGGCAGAAAATGTGGATGCTTTTGAGCTATGAGGGGAAATTTATTTTTCCAACTATAACTTCTAAAATCTGAGAGATGCTTATTTGGACTTGGGGATGTCATAGCAGTGATTGAATTATCATATTGATATGGTTGATGTTTTATGTAATATGTATATTTATATATGGGCTTTCCAGGTGGCTAAGTGGTAAAGAACCTGCCTGCCAATGAAGGGGATGCGGGTTTGATCCCTGGGCCAGGAAGATCCCCTGGAGAAGGAAATGGCAACCCACTCCAGTATTCTTGCCTGGGAAATCCCATGGACAGAGGAGCCTGGCAGGCTACAGTCCATGGGATTGAAAAAGAGTCAGACATGACTGAACACAGATGCATGCATGCATTCAAGGTTGGCACTTTAATCAATTCAGATTTAGGTAATTTTCAAATATTGAAAAGAATTTAGGTGATTTAATACAGGTATGTGAAAGAATCTCAAAACCAGAAAGATTTATCATTAAACAAACTTATATTCTGGAAATAGAATGTGGGAAAATAACATGGTTTAATGTCATCCTCTTACTGCATTCTGGGAGGATTTACTTCATTTAGAATAAAGCAAGGAATTTGAACGTTATAAGATTATTTGTATCAAGAAGCCTAGAATTTGGAAATGTATTTTTTAGTAAAAATAAGGTGCTAGGAAGTCATGAGTTTTAAATACACACTAATTTTCAAAATGATATATAGAATTAAGAAATAATCTGTATGATTTATCCCTTTAAAATGAATCTAAATTTTGGCCTCAATTAATTGGATTGTAATGGAATAAGATTTTTTTTTTCTTACTTGAATTTTACAAGACAGGTATACAATTGAGTATCCCTTAGTAGTTGTAGTGTTAGTCACTCAGTCGTGTCTGACTCTTTGTGACCCCACTGTCTGTAGCCTGCCAGGCTCCTCTGTCCATGGGATTCTCCAGGCAAGAATACCAGAGTAGGTTGCCATTCCCTTCCTCAAGGAATCTTCTCCACCCAGGAATTGAACTTGGGTCTCCTGCATTGCAGGCAGATTCTTTACCATCTGAGCTACAGGGAAGATGTGTTGGGTAGGTACAAATACATTCTTTACTATAAAAGTTTATTTAATTGTGTAAAAAAAAAACAAAACACCTCGATGTTTTTTGGATGCTCAACCATTTCTAAGGTAGCTTTCTGGAAATAATTAAATTTTTATAGTGTTTTAATTTTCTTCGGTCAGTAGAGTTGAATTTAAGATCTTACTAGTGTTTAAACATGTGTGGAAGAAGGAAAGAGCATCTGTGTTGGTTGGGTCTCCTTCACCCCATTTCTCTGCCCAATAGTTGGTTTTTTTTAAGAGTAGACAGATTAAATTGGTTCTCAGAATTGCTTGGCTTTTTTGATTCTCTGTTTAGCTTCATTGTGTTTCATCATCTGCAGAGAGAGGATAATAGTACCTTTAGTCAGGAGTTGTGAAGTACCTAAGTTCTATGGGCTTCCCTGTTTACTCAGACGGTAAAGAAGTTGCCTGCAGTGCAGGAAACCCAGATTCGATCCATGGGTCAAGAAGATCCCCTGGAGAAGGAAATGGCTACCCACACAAGTATTCTTGCCTGGAGAATCCCATGGACAGAGGCGCTTGGTGGGCTACAGTCCATGGGATTGCAAAGAGTAGGAAATGACTAAGCAACTAACAATTTTACTTTCACTTTGAGCTCTTCAATTGAAATATGGGGGAAAAAATATTGCCTCTTTGAACAATAGATAAAAAGCACATCCCAATCACCTGTTGCCCTTATAGCTTAATAAAAGAATGAGACATGAATTTTTGAGGCAGTATAATTAAATATTTGAAGAAATTCTCTCAAAGAACAGTTGCTAATAACTTTTCAAATTCTCAAATTTTAACTCTGGAATATTTCTAATCTGAGATCTGTCTGGGAAATGGGATGGTTAACACTTCACAATTTATCTTGTGGATTCAGGATCTGGTACTACATTATGAAATAGAGTGCTAAAATCATTTATTTCTAGACCTAAAGAATTTCAGAGCAAGAAATTCAAAGCTCTATTTTTACAGGTAAATAAACTAATAAAAGCAGAACTCAAATTGGATTTGATCCAACTGACAAAGCTATGCCATGGAAGAACAGGGCTCTTAACCCCTAACAGGATTCCTCATGCCTCTGTTTCATTTTATTTCAAGAATAAATGCTCTTGGATATGGGAGCTTTCAAAGACACTTCCCAGAAAATGTAAGTTTCAAAGTATTTGAAATTTATAAAGGCAGCACTGCCTGTGTCTGCTCTGTATTCTCGCTTTGGAGAGATAATGTGTCCCTCTCAGGTGTTACATGTGTTCTCTGATGGTCACCCCAGTGTCTGCCCCTGAACTGTAGCCGTGATGGCCAGGGGCCCCTGTGTAGGGGCTGGGCCTGCCCGAGCTGCTGCACAGACTGAGTGTAGAAGCCTGAATGGAGATGGGCCAGTCAGAGCCACTCCCCCTGGAACTGAGAACTGTGACAGAAAGTTAAACTCCTATTCTTGGACTGTCCCAGTATTCACCAACAGGTGGCATTGCATAGCTCTGGGAGCAGAGGAAGTTGCTCTGTGGAAAATTACAGACAGAGAATTTTGCTGGAGGCTGACTGGTTTTCCAGTTCTGGGTTCTAGTCATTCCAGGGAGCCAGCTGTACCGGGTTATGTCATAGCACACTGCATGCTAAGTCGCTTCAGTCATGTCTGACACTTTGTGACTATAGCCCTCCAGGCTCCTCTGTCCATGGGGATTCTCCAGGCAAGAATACTGGGGTGGGTTGCCATGCCCTCCTCCAGGGGATCTTCCCCACCCAAGGATCAAATCCACATCTGTTATGTCTCCTGTGAATCTTTATTAGAAATTCCTTTTTAATTTTTAAAAAAAATCTTCTCTAAAGCCAGGTCAAATGGAAGTCTTACTTGAAATGAAATGATGCCTAATCCATGTTTATCCTTTTAAACATCTTTATGGGAGAAGGAAGAATGCCTTTTGTGACTATGAACATTGCAAAGGACTTTATATTTCATTCACGGAAATGCACAAGGACACCCAGAGTTCATCTCCTTTTGTCTGTCTTTGTCCCTCCCACCCTCTCCAGTTCATATCTTTGCATTCCAAACTCTCATTTACTGAATTCCCGTTATGTGCCATGTACTGCGTTCCACACAGGTCTTATTTCCTTTCAACCAAATAATATATTTTTGCCTTTCATGAGATGAGGTACACTTACTCTTCAGTCAAGCCTTTCTTTTTTTAGATTGTGTTTGAAATTTCGAAAGTTAAGAACTTTGGTTTTAGAGTCAAGTTTCCACAGTGATGGAAGAGTTGGGCACAAAAAGCAAAAGACCCCTGTGCTATTTATCTTGATTGAAGTGCAAGGTTTCATAACTAGCCATGGTTGCTCTTTTGTAAAGATGGGAGTAATTTTGCAACCATTCTGTATCTTTTCCAAAGGCCAGAGAAAGAATAAATGGACTTAAGTTGAAATATTGGAAATGCTATTGAAAAGAAATGCTGTCGAGAAGAAAAGATTGTCCAGATGGTAAAAGCTGTTGAATATCGTGTGGTGAGCCGAGTAGCATTATACAACACCGTCTGCTGTGCCTGAAATAGCAAGATTTTCGTTGTCTGATATTTTGTAGTTGTTTTCCCTAATAATTTTGAGAACTATCTTATGGAGGTTCCATTAACAGGTTTCATAAATTTCCTCTATGTTAGGCAAATTTTGTAACTTTTTATATACTATTTTACATGGCTCAAACATTTTTCATGAAACCTAATTGGATTTTCCAAAAATACTGCAAAGAAAAGTCTAATCTTTTCTTTTCAGATCCAGTCCAAAATATATTATATAGTTTCATTTAAATATTTTTATATTTATATTTTATAATTATTTTATAATTTAAATATTTATGGGGGAAAAGTCAAGGCAGCCAGTGCTTATTGGTAATAGTGAGGAGATGCTCATAATGAATAGTGATGACCCCAGTTTGTTCAAAATCAGTAGTTTAGCCATTAATTATAATCTCTCCACCTTAAAAAAAAAAAAAGCTTATTTTTTTTCCATACTATTACTTACAGATGCTATTTTTGTTTTAAGTAAGGCTTACTTTCTATCTCTATGTATTTGATAGATGTTGTTCAGTCGCTAAGTCATGTCGCACTCTTTGGGACCTCATGGACTGTAGCTGGCCAGGCTCCTCTGTCCATGGGATTTCCCAGGCAAGAAATACTGGAGTGGGTTATTATTTCCTTCTCCAGGGGAGCTTTCCAAGTTAGGAATTGAACCCACACCTCATGCATTGGCATGAGGGTTCTTTACCCGCTGAGCCACCAGGGAAGCCCATGTATTTAATAGCATAATGGCTAAATTTCAGGGTGTAGCTTGAGAACTTTTCAAAAGAGAAGGAAGCAGCATCAAGAGAATGAGGTCCCCCCCACAGGTTACATATTTAGCCACTGAATAATCCGGATTTAACCCTGCTTGGCTGCTTGCTTATGTAATGGGACATTTTTCTTGCTATAGGAGTTTTATAACAACAGGACATTGTTTTACCCTAATTGTTGCTGAGTCTAAGTGTTTTTCTATTGTTCTGTACAATCTCTTCAGGTCTTTGAGAATATTCTCAGCTTCTAATGCTAAGGATTTCTCTGTCTTTGCCACCTTTCTTTCAGAAACAAAGTAGACGACAGAGCTCTCACTTCTGCCCTCTGCCAGGGTGAAAGTATTTTAATGGGACAGCCATTATGTAAGATCTATTTCACAGAGTAGTTGAGCATATAAGCATTGCCATATGCTATGGGTGTAGCTTTGCTGGTCAAGATCTATTAAAGCAAAAAAAAAAAAAATTTGCTGTACTTTGTAAAATATTAGACCAAGCAAAGCTCCCTGTGCCACTGGGCTTTCTTCCTATTCTTTCCTATCTTCCTGTCTCCCTTTTACAGTACCAGTCATCTGAAGAAATTCTTAAAATAGGAGAAGTTTTCTGTTGTCCTTTTAGACCTGTGAAATCCAATTGACCCATCCGAAGAAACTGAGTTATTTCAGGGACTTGTTTACCTGGAAGAGCAGATGGTCATAAAGGTGATTTGTATTTCTTTATGGAGGAGATAGACTTCTACTGTGCATTGTTCACTGGAAAGATCATTTGCCACATTTGATAGAATGTGGTCTTTGTACCTTAAAGTAGCTGGCTATCAACTCTTGCCACTTTCCTCTAAAAAGCTGTGGGCTATTTTTAACTTCCTGGTAGCTGTTATTGCAGAAGTAGCTACATGGTAAATTTGATAATGATTGAAGGATTTTTAGATTATAATTGCAAGATAAATATCTGTAATATCCTTATAAATCAGGAATCGGTCTGATATACTTTTTCAGAGGTGTAGTATTTCCCTTTTTTTCAGTTAAAGTTGCTTTAGAGGGATTTTCTTGTAGCCTGGTAATAATAAATATTCTCTAGAGAAATAGAGAAATGATGGTATAGTTCGACTAAGAAGCTATCACATCTCATTGGCTGATGTATTTTAAAGACATGGAAATAAGGTCCGGAATAACAAGCTGTTTTTTCTCCAACTTCTGACATGAAAGCCTTTAGAATATATATTAATTTGCACGGATATGCCACATATTATAGATTTGAAATATGTATTTCTTGTTAACTTCTGTATTCAGTAATTTTTCTTGGAAAAAACCATTCAGATTGGTGTATGTCATAATGGACTTTATATTAATATTGCTATTCAGATATATGAATACTTGTGGTCTTATTTGTCCTTTTAGGGCTTCCTCTGCCAACTTACTGACTGTACTGAGAGGCTCATCATTGAGGAGACTGTCTTTCTGTCAGTGTCCATGTGGCCAAAAAGAGAGTCTGATGAAACTATTTAAAAAACCTTGCTGTGTTTGTAGCAGAGTGAAGTCATGCGGCCATGCTGGTGATTAGGCATTACCCCATCCTGTAAACCTTCAATTTGTTTGGAAATGAATGCCGTGTTGGCAACTCTCACCAACCGTCAGCCTTGCCAAGGCCACACTGGCCTGGATTCAGTTCTCTTGGCCTGGGTGTCTTATTTTTCCCTGTGCAGTCCTGATGGAGCTGGGGGATAGCTTTTAGCTTTGTGGCACTAGTGAAATCCTTAGCAATGAGCAGTTTGTATGTGACTTGAATTGTCTTCAGTTTCATCTTACCTGCAAAGGACTCCACAGTCTTTTCATGTCGTCTTGCTGTCATAAGTGCACTTAGATGCTTTGAGTAAATTCAGTTGCCTTTTTCTTTGGTTTGTTTTATTTTTATTTTTCTTCTATCTTGAATTTATATATATATATATTTTTTTTTTTTAATTTTTTTACATTGTTATGTTGATTTCTGCCCTACAACAATACAAATCAGCCATGATTATACAAATATCCCCTCCCTCCGCAGCCTCCCTTCCCTCTCCCCATCCCACCCCTCCAGGTCATCAAGAGCTCCAGACTGGGCTCCCTGTGCTACACAGCAACTTCTCACCAGCTAATCCATCTTACATCTAATAGTAGATATGTTGATGCTACTTTCTCCATTCGTCCCATTCTCCCCCTCAACTGCCTCTTGATATTGGTGAATTAACTGTCTTGTGGAGGGAGAAAAGCCTACATCTAACTCCAACAAAGCACTTTCAGCTGCTGTGACAGAGCCTCAAATTCACTCCAATCCGATATGAAAGATTTATATCATCCTCTACCCTGTTGAGTTGAAGAGAGTTTCCAGAGGACTGTAAATGTATTTTCACACCAGCTTCCAAAATCCTTTATTATCATTTTGGACAAGACCACAGAAGAGAATCTTCATTCAAGTTGGACCTGATACGACGTGCCACTCAAATTTATTCCACCCACTGATTAAGGACATGGATGGCTCAGGCAGACTGCTTTCAACTTGGAAAAGATTGTCAACATCATCCTGAATCAGACCTGGTATATCAGGGAATTTTCTCAAAGCAGCTCAGCTGAATTCCCTGCCTCCAATTGTCTTGTCCTTTAATTAATTCTACACAGCACTGCCCGAATAATTTAACTCCTACAATGCAGCTCTAGTAATGCGGGAGGAGGGATGGAGGAGCCTCTCTTTGCTTGCTGTTGTTCAGTCACTAAGTCCTGTCAGACTCTTTGAGACCTCACGGGCTGTAGCATGTCAGGCTTCCCTTCCCTGTCCTTCACTATCTCCTGAAATTTGC
This sequence comes from Okapia johnstoni, assembly GCA_024291935.2. Lineage (NCBI taxonomy): Eukaryota > Metazoa > Chordata > Mammalia > Artiodactyla > Giraffidae > Okapia > Okapia johnstoni. The sequence continues at coordinate 13,811,886 of CM044324.1, forward strand.
TCAAATTTATGTCCATTGAATCGGTGATGCTATCTAACCATCTCATCCTCTGCTGCCCCCTTCTCCTCCTGCCCTCAATCTTTCCCAGCATCAGGTCTTTTCCAGTGAAGTAGCTCTTCTCATCAAGTGGTCAAAGTATTGGAGCTTCAGCTTCAGCATCAGTCCTTCCAATGACTATTCAGGACTGACTTCCTTTAGGACGGGCTGGTTTGATCTTGCAGTCCAGGGGACTCTCAAGAGTCTTCTCTAGCACCATAATTCAAAAGCATCGATTCTTTGGCACTCAGCCTTCTTTATGGTCCAACTCTCGAAACCATACGTGACTACTAGAAAAACCATAGCTTTGACTATACGGACTTTGAACCCTAGATTCATTAGTATTTACTGAGCTCCATAACCTTTCTTTCCATCTTCAGCTTCCACTCCATTCCTTTGCACTAACCAAATCTAATATCCTGTTTGTGGTAGGTAGGGTAATGCCTCTCCTGAGGTGTCCACCTCCTATTCCCCTGAACCTGTGACTATGTTATAGCTCATGTCTAATGAGAAGTAAGTTTAGAAAGGAATTAAGTTTGCTAATCAGCCACCTTGAGGTGGGAAGCTTATCCTGGATTAATAGGGTGTGCTCAGTGTCATCTCAAGGGTCTTATAAGTGAGAGGGCCAGATTGGAAGATGCTAATTAGACTTCTGGCTTGGAAGATGAGGAAGGGGGTCATGAGGCAAGAAAGGGAAGTGATGGGACCTCCAGAAGCTGGGAAGTGCAGAGAAACAAACGATCCCCAAGAGCCTCCAAGAGGAATGCAACCCTGGGGAAATCTTGATTTTTAGCCCATTTTGAATTTCTAACCTCCACAACTGTTGATAATAAATTTGTGTTATATCAGCTCCTAAGTTAATGCTAAACTGTTGCAACAGTAAAAAGAAACTCATACAGTGTTGTATAGTGCAGTAGTTATGAAAACAGACTCTGAACCCAGCCAGCCAGGCTTGAATACTGACGCCGACATGAGCTCTGAGTCCCTGGGCAAGTTACTTGAAGTTTTCTGCAACTTGGCTTTCTTCCCCTACTCACTGAAGTTTCAGAGAACTAGATAACTGTTTTCTCCAAAAAACATCTTGTGCTTTATTGCTATCATAGCTTGCTAATGTTATACCCATAATTCTACTTGGAAAAAAAATGTACTTATTTTATTGAATCCTGCACTAATGTTCTCTCCTTAAAAATTTTTGTGATCCCATCAGGGTAATTTATGTCTTTCTCTGTTTTTTTCTTGGTGCAACTCTAACATTTTGCTTTTTATAAAGTTGCAAGTTTTGCTGTAGTCAAGCATTGTATTTACTTTATTTAAACTCCTTTAAAATATGGACAGGTTTTGTTCACATTTGAATCTCCCACCCCTAAGGATTTGGAAAAGTACAATGCTTGTTAAAGATGTCCCTAAATATCTGTGGAATCAGTGAGCGGGTTACCATTTCCTTCTCCAGGGGATCTTCCCCAACCTAGGACTGAGCCCGCATCTCCTGCATTGGCAGGCAGATTCTTTATGACTAGGCCACAAGACAAACCTGAGTCTTATAAAATTAAGGGTTGCGTAAGATGTTATTGGAGGCTATACTACCCATTTTAATAAATAAATGAAATGATGTCCCCAGGAAGGGTTTTAAAATGTTCAAGGGTGATATGGCTAAATAAACTTATTCAAGCAATTCCAGTAAAATGAATTTTTAAGTTCACAACTGACAATTTGTCATACGTTTTTTAAATATTAAAATTAGCACCCAGGGTATCCTTTGCAGGGTTTAAATGCTCAAAGTATTAGTATCAGGGCCTCAAGTAAGGGTGAAAATTGACAGAAATTTGTTCTCTTTCCTCCTGCCCCAGCCCTCTGCTGGTGTCTAGTCTCAAATTCTAATGAAGGGAAAGTGGAGAAAATAAACAGGGTTCTTAGCACAAGCAGAATGATTTTCTCTGTGTCTGGAGGAATAGAGAGAACACAGTGCCCTCAATTAAGCCCGATTTTGATATTGTTTTCTATTTCATACACCGTGACCAATGGTTCCTACATCCACTTCTCCATTAATGGCTGGAAGTTTAAATTATGCTTGATAGTTTCAATGGAAGATTGTGGTTGCGATCAGAAAATTCTGTCCTTGTGTGGTAGTTCAGTTAATGCTCTGAGTTCTGGAGAAAGAGACAGCTTAACGTGGATTCCAGCCTTGTCACTTGGGACTTTTGTGGCTTTGAGCCAAGCTTCGCCTGTCCAAACTTCTCTTTTCTTATGTAAAGCTATTAATAATAAAAGAATCTACCTTAAACATAACAGTTATTACTCTTTCAAAAATTCTGTTTTGTATACCTTTTATATTTTAAAGAATAAAGTGTCATATTATTATTTAATAAATGAGAACACACATACAGTATCTACTTAGATTGCAAAGCTAGTATGGAATCAATTCAGTTCAGTTCAGTCACTCAGTCGTGCCTGACTCTTTGCGACCCCATGAATCGTAGCACGCCAGGCCTCCATGTCCATCACCAACTCCCAGAGTTTACCCAAACTCATGTCCATCGAGTCGGTGATGCCATCCAGCCATCTCATCTGCTGTCGTCCCCTTCTCCTCCTGCCCTCAATCCTTCCCAGCATCAGGGTCTTTTCCAATGAGTCAACTCTTCGCATGAGGTGGCCAAAGTATTGGAGTTTCAGCTTCAGCATCAGTCCTTCCAATGAACACCCGGGACTGATCTCCTTTAGGATGGACTGGTTAGATCTTCTTGCAGTCCAAGGGACTCTCAAGAGTCCTCTCCAACACCACAGTTGAAAAGCATCAACACTTCGGCGCTCAGCTTTCTTCACAGCCCAACTCTAGATGCTCCTTTATGCATTTGTGAAGAGCCTGATTTGGGCAGGAGCGTTATCCATGTCAGAATACTAATTCTTTGTGTGTTTGAAGGCTAGTTAAAAATTTGACCTTTAATATTCAAGTGGGAAAAAATTCTGATATGCAGAAATGAAAGAATTAACAACTATATGACATGATCGTTTTTCCAGTGCTTGTCAACGCATGAGTACCTGAGTATCTTCTGAGAGCACATGAGGTTAGATGCAGAGAAAAACTGAAACAATTAATAGGAACAGTAGGGGTAAATCAGAGATTCACCTTTAACCTTAGTTGAAATATGATAAATGAAATTGACATTTCAGAGTGCTATTAGGGGGCTAGAATAATAGGTGCTCCTGCTCAGTCATGTCCAGCTCTTTTCATCTCCATGGACTGTGGCTCGCCAGGCTCCCTTGTCCATGGGATTTCCCAGACAATAATGCTGGAGTGGGTTGCCATTTCCTTCTCCAGGGGATCTTCCTGACCCAGAGACTGAACCTGTGTCTCCTGCATTGGCAGGCGATTCCTTACCACTGAGCCACCTGGAAAGCCCAAAGTAATAGGAATGGTGCTTATGAAAGTTGTTCGGTCATGTCCAACTCTTTGTGACCCCATGGACTATACAGTCCGTAGTATTCTTCAGGCCAGAATACTGGGGTGGATAATCTTTCCCTTTTTCGGATCTTCCCAGCCCAGGGATTGAACCCAGGTCTCCCACATTGCAGGTGGATTCTTTACCAGCTTGAGCCACACAGGAAGCCCAGGATGCTTATATTAGGATGTAAAAAGAGTATCATTTCTCAACATAAACTGATTTGTTTGTGATTATCTCATAGAAAATGATAATTTAATTTGATATTGGAGACTTTTCTGTCAGTGGGACTGCTTACACATTGGACTACAAAGTAGAAACTTGAAAAAAGAGTGGTTAGCATATGTGTGTATGTGTGTGTGTGCATATGTGCCCTGTTGGTCATAACCTAATAACATTATTTTTTAGAAAAACTGAGTCATAGAAGCCATATTGATAATTTTAACCTTATTTAATAGGCAGACATTGTTATAGCCCAACTGTTGGGAACCAAAGTGACTTATTGAAGGACAAACTCTCTTTAATGAGGTATTTTCTCTCTCCCTTCATTCCTCTGCTCCTTCCTTTCTAAGAAATATTTGTTGAATGCTGTATGCTAGGCGGTGGGGAAGAACAGTGATCAAACAGGCAAAAATTCTCGAACTCATGCAGTTTACTTTGTAAGATAATAAATTAGACAAGTGAGAGGCAGATAATAAACAAGACAAATAAGATAAGTAGTATGTCAGAGAGTGATATGTCTCTGAAACGAATCTCCCGCATCATCTGAGCTTTTTCCTCAGATCAAAAGTCATCTTTCCCTAGCCATTTTATCTAAAATTTCCACCCTCTGCCCCAAGTACAACTTGTTTCCCATCCCAACATATCAGATTTCTCAACCCTTTTGTCTGGATATTAGTAATATCTTGAATTTAACCTCTTTTCCCCAGATAACTACGATTCTATGCCTCCCTGTGAACAACCTTGGTCTGAAGTTATGGAACTCAATTTTTTGTATTGTCTTTACTTATTCAGATACCCCCAAACAGGAAAATTCGGTGTAACACCATTCTGACATTTTCATTATGGAATCTGGAAAACGAAATGGAGTCTCTCCTAAAGCTAATGAATAAATAGTTTTGAAAATAATTGAAAACATCCTACAAACCCAAGATCTAGTTGCCATGGCATACTCCCAGTAAGTCTCTACCAGAATACCATACACCAGTGGCTTGTAGAAGATTTTAGTATATCCAGACTATAAAATGGTTGCTTCAGTACTGAATATACATGAGTGAATCCTGAATGTAAACTCAGTATATGAACCTGAACCTTAGTTTGGTAGTTTTTAGCCAAACAATCTTGACCTGCATCAGCACCTTGGCTTGTAGATTAATTCATGCTTATAGTCACCTGGATTCATTAAGAACAAAACCCATAACTCTGTAACTAGTTCCTTTGAAACATCCCTTTCAGAGCAAAGTATTCAGTTCAATTCAGTTCAGTCGCTCAGTCGTGTCTGACTCTTTGTGACCCCATGGACTGCAGCATGCCAGGCTTCACTGTCCATCACCAACTCCTGGAGCTTGCTCATACTCATGTCCATCAAGTCAGTGATGCCATCCAAGCATCTCATCCTCTGTTATCCCCTTCTCATCCTGACTTCCATCCTTCCCAGCATCAGGGTCTTTTCCAATGAATCAGTTGGCCAAAGTATTGGAGTTTCAGCTTCATCATCAGTCCTTCCAATGAATATTCAGGACTGATTTCCTTGAGGATTGACTGACTTGATCTCCTTTCAGTCCAAGGGACTCTGAAAAGTCTTCTGCAACACCACAGTTCAAAAGCATCAATTCTTCGGCTCTCAGCTTTCTTTATAGTCCAACTCTCACATCTATACACGACTACTGGAAAAACCATAGCTTTGACTAGACAGACCTTTGTTGGCATAAATATTTGTTGAGAGATTGATTCATTAACAAGACTGTCAATCTTTACAGTAAAATAACAGTCTTTGTCTGCATATTACTGTCCTTTTAAAACAAGCTCTTTCATGATTCCTTAGAAACTTATGCAACTTACAATGATAACTTCTTATAGTTTGGACTTAAGGAGTTAGTCTACTGAATTTGCTGATGCAGGATACTTTATCCTGCACACAAATGCTTCAGAGGTCATAATTTAAAATATTTACTTAATATTTGTTTTCTGCATATTGAGAGATACCAAATTTGGCCAATTTTAGTCACTATGAGAGATGAGTGGTCATTTATGTTCCTTCTACAGTTTACTGTTGTTCAATTGAAATTGAAAAGAAACAAAAACAAATTCATATTGATTCATCTAATTCAGGGAATTTTGGAGTCAGTACTGAAAGTACTCCAAAAATTGTACTTCTCCGGATTTTTTTCTCCATTAAAATACCCCTAACGAAAGAGGAAGTTGAATCTAATTAAGGAAGTTGAGCTGACACTCTTAAGAAATCTGAATATAAGGTCTGACTAATAAGCTAGAGGTTTCTTTGAAGATTTATATCTTATTTTAAAATTCATGTGATTTTAAATTCATCAATAATATATATTTTGATATTTTAAAAAATCATTTTTTTTTCTGTCTTTGCCAAAATCACACTCTAGGTTGCTCTTAAGACTTCAGGTAGTCTCTGCCTCATAGTCAACTTTTCTAGGCATTGTAGACTAGTTTGTTTGATATTCTCTTTAGTATCAGATTTTGACTCAATTAGAAGAATTTCTGAGTTACAAATGGACTTATCTAAGAACTCGAGTGTACAAAAGATCTCTCTTGACCTACTTGAGTACTTAACAGCAGCTGTTGTTTAGACCATACAGTGAATTATGTACTAAGTCAGCCTTTCCACCCACTGACTGGCTGCTATTTCTCAGGAAATGACACTAATTTTTTATGGCCCTCACATAAGTAAAGATAGTCAACCTCCTCGATTCATTCAACTTTAATTGAATAAATACAGTTTGGATTCTCCCACAGGATGTCAAAACCAAACCCAAAGTTGTTCACCTAAAATTAAACAACCTTTGACTGTATGAAACTAATAGGAGTTGAAATGCAGGAAGTTCCATTTAGCAGTCAAGACCCCTAGACTATTCCAGATTTAATCAGAGCATTGCCTCCATGGTTGGTTCAGAGAATATACAGGGAAAAATATATTAAATATATGGCATTCTGTTATGGTTGCTTGGGATGTAAGGACCCGCATGCCTGTGTACCTATTAGAAAAGCAGCAATCTTGGAAATATATTGAGCTGTCAGTAAATTCTACAGAGAAATTGGCTAGTTGTCACTTTCTTTAAGTTTCTGAGACATAGGGGCATGTTTTAAACAGGCTAACTTGTTCTTGTCTGGCATAATGGTAGTGGGCTTAAAGGCAGGTTTTCTTTTTTTGTTTGATTTGGGTGGGGGAGGTTTTAATCTTATCTCCTTTTAGTTGACTTTACATGTATAACAAAGAATTCTGCAGTTTCTGTATATTTTTTTAAAATTGAGAACTCCAGATGTTGTAGTCATCATTTTTAGACCTTATTTTATGCTACTAGTTAATTTTGCAGTGTAAATTTTCTATAGTATTGGGTTGGCCAAAAAGTTCCACCCAAATGAACTTTTCTGGCAACCCAATATTTGGGAAAAGAGTAAATGATTTTAATAGGAATGATGCATAAAAACTATATTAAATGCAATATTTATGCATTATTTATTGAACTGATTCAACACATTTATTGAGCATCTACTACATGTCAAGCATGTAATACTAGGCATTTAATATCCAGCAGTAGAATGGACAGTGAAAGTTTCTGCTTTATGAGACTTGTGTTCTAGTGGGAGATAAAGATAAACAAGCAGATAAGTAAGCCAGGTATTATCAAATGTTAAAATGCTCTGAAGGAAATTGACAAGCTTAGGTGTCATAACTGTCATGGGGGAGATCTCCATTTGATAAAGTGGTCAGGGAAGTTCCTTCAGGGAAGAGCATTATTAGAGCCCAAACCTGACAATATGAAAGTTCCAGCTTTAGCTAGAAGAGGATCTAAGGCAGGTAAAGCCTTCTGTACTCTAAAGAGAAATGTCATTGAAGCTTTTATTAATAGAAGGATGAGACTGATCTTAGTTGATATCAGAGCCAGTGTTCAGCTTCTTTAGGAGCTTGGAAACCAAGGGGAGCCACTGAAAAATGTCAAGGATGTGAGATAATAACAAGATCAGATTTATAGTTTTAAATATTTAGACTGCTGTGTAGACAATGAATTTTAGGGGTATAGCAGTGAGAATAGAGACCATTGCAATTATTGTGGAAGCTCAGGCCCAGGTGATGGTGATGTGGGCGAGGGCTATTGAGTGGGGAGAGGGAGGATTAGAGGCATTTGAGATTTTATCTGGGGGTAGAAGCATTATAACTTGCTAAAGCATTCCATGTATGTGTTTGTGATGTGAGAGAGAGAATACATACACCCTGGGTAGTTAAGGGTGAAGAGTATGTAGAGAAATGGAGGATGAGGCAGCAGGAGAAATTGAGGAGAACTTCTATTTATTGGTTTGAACAATAAAACAGAAGAATAGGCCTATCAAAAATACAATTCTTGTTTACAATCTGGAAAAAAAGTTCAGACTTACAGCAGGTCGAAAAGTGTTGACATCAAAATGGATTCTTTTGGATTTGGTTTAAAATAGAAAGATTGGAAGGGGAAAGATAAAGTTTCAGTTTCAGAGTCGTCAAGCTTGTATCTTTCTTGAACACTAAAATTGTTTTCCTTAAAGAGGTTTATAATCACCACGCTTTCAGTGATTGCTAGGAATGATTTAAAATTTTTTTACTATAAATCATCCTTGATATAGAAAGAAAAGAAAGTGGCCTATTTCTTTTCTTTTAAATGTGACAGTGAATATTCTGTTTCACTGATGAAATGATGTTCTTCCAAGCCTTGGTGATTGTTTTTTAATTTCAAAGAATCCAGAAAAGAAAGTGACAGCTGTTAACTTTTGGAAGTCTGAGAGGGGTGACAGAAGCGTGCATTTAAATCATGTTAAAAGCTTGACTTGAGCTGTTAGAAGTTTAGTAATTTATAGCAAATGATATACAGTGAGCTAAAACTGATGAAAAATCAACAGGATATGTGGGCATTGGAACAGGCAGAGGTTATGAAAATAATAATGTAAAAAAAGCACAGTTGACTTAGTTAAGCAAAATATATGGCTTATCTTTTAAAGCAATTTTTTGAAGGTACTTAGAAAAAGTAGATCAAGCCTTGCATATTGACTGACTTTCTCTATCAGCCCACTTCACAATATCTCCTGAGGACAAAATTTTTATCCTTTATTATTCTTACTAACATTTTGAATGAAAATCTCCTCTAAGCCAATCTTTACCAATAGACAGCTAAAGTAATCATTGTACATGCCATCTGAAGGAAAACTCAGGAGAAAGCACCTCGCATTCTATATCCATTCAGATATTTCACAGGATTGCCATTTCGTAGAATGGAATAATTTATTATCTACATCTGACATTTGATTTTTGCTGATCCCTATGTATTCTGTCATATCTATTTAGAACTTCATTGGAGAGAACGAAAATACAGTTTTAATTCCATTTTCACAGTATAACCTCACTTACTTGAATTTATTTTATTTTTACTTCAATTAAATTAATGTAGAATGACTAGAAAACTATTGCCTGGGAATCTTCAGGTAATTTGCATATTGATGTATTGATTTTTCTGAGTAAACATGCTATTTAATGCAGATTGCTTTCATAGTGAACAAGTAGGCATAAAGGTATAAGCTGTTCATATTGAAAAATGGATATAAGTGAAAAATATTTTTCTGTCATAACTTAAGCAGTCAGAAAACTCTCAGGGTGGTTTTTGGTCTGCTTAAGGGCTAGTCACTTAAGGGATATCTTAAGAGGATGAAATTAAAAGACACTTGCTCCTTGGAAGAAAAGCTATGGCAAACCTAGACAGCAAATTAAAAAACAGAGACATCACTTTACTGACAAAGGTCCATATAGTCAAAACTATGGTTTTCCCAGTAGTCATATACAGATGTGAGAGTTGGACCATAAAGAAGGCTGAGTGCCAAAGAATTGATGCTTTTGAACTGTGGTGCTAGAGAAGACTCTTGAGAGTCTCTTGAATAGCGACGAGATCCAACCAGTCAGTCCTAAAGTAAATCAACCCTGATGATTCATTGGAAAGACTGATGCTGAAGCTCCAATACTTTGGCCACATGATGTGAACAGCCAACTCGTTGGAAAAGACCCTGATGCTGGGAAAGATTGAAGGTGGGAGGAGAGGGGGATGACAGAGGATGAGAGGTTGGATGGCATCACCGACTCAATGGACATGAGTTTGAGCAAACTCTGGGAGATGATGAAGGACAGGGAAGACTGGCATGCTGCAGTCCAAGGGATTGCAAAGAGTTGGACATGACTGAGCAATAGAATGACAACAGCACTCCATCACTGTCCTGTACACTTCCTTCAGGACCCTTCTCCTAAAGTGGATGTGTGAATTATGTTGTTGCTCAAAACTCTCTACCCTAACAAACCCAGATGGGAACTACAAGTGGCCTTCTCCATACTAATCTTCTATAATTATTTCTTGTTCTGTCCTTCCTTGATCTCCTACCAAACTGAACTACAGTTGACCCTTGAACAGCATGGGCTTGAACAGCGTGGTTCCACTTGTATGTGGATTTTTTTCAGTAGTGATCAGTGGTTGGTTGAATCCATGGATTCAGACATGCAGTATGTAGGAACCATGTATAGAGAGGACCAGCTAAAAATTATAGGAGGATTGTCCACTGTGTGGTGGGTTGGTACCTCTAACCCTGCAAGAGTCAATGTACTTCCCCCTTCCCCGAAGACATTCCCTACCCTATCCCCAGGAAATTCATAGATCCTTTCCATCTTGCAGTACACACCTTGCTTCTCCCACCACTGGGATCCAAGGTTGTTGTTGTTTAGTCACTACGTTGTGTCTGACTCTTTTGCAACCCTGTGGACTATATCCTGCCAGGTTCCTCTGTCCATGGAATTTCCCAGGCAAGAATACTGGAGGGGGGTGCCATTTCCTTCTCCAGGGGATATTTTCACCGCAGGGATTGAACCCTCATCTCCTGCATTGGCAGGCGGATTCTTTACCACAGAGACACCTGGAAAGCCCCATTTTGTATATACTGTGATCAATAAGATATATAAAATAATGTATCTCATTTCTTTTACCTTTAAATGTATCTTTTAAAAGATATATAGTTGCATATATAGCTCCCACTTCATTATTTGTTTCTATATCTATTTGTTTCAATATTATTTATTTCTGTATCTGTTTCTTTTCTGGAATCTGTATCAACATTGCTCAATGAAGACATCAGCTGTCAAACCCACTGACTTGAGAATTTACTAATTGCTGACTGATAACAGTTAGCTAGCTTATTACCTAGATTCATAAGTAAATGGGTAAATGAATAAATTTATGGACTGAAAGACTAAAAGATGAATGAGAGTACAGGCTGTGTTTGTCTCACATTTATCTATTCATCTTATCTAGCACATTCTCTGCCAGTTATACGTGTGTCCTACATACTAGTATAGAATTACCTCCAATTTTTTATTGGTTTAGTCCTAGTATATAGAACTACCTTAATTTTATAATGTCTATCTGAAATAGAGGACTTCATGCAATGGAGAAACAGTGGATTCTGATAAAGGGAATTGGGAAATTTGCTTGTCCCAGATGCACAAAGGTGACTTTCTGGCTGTTCTTAAGAGCATTCACTGCTCCTGTTTGTACATAAAATCAATAGATAGTTTGGTAAGCTATGCTTTCAGGTGATTAAATTAAAGTAGCCAATCAGCAATTCCTAGGTCCATTCTGTCTTAAAGGACTCGATGAATCCTCCATGAAGTCTCAAAAACAAAACCAACTGAAACAAAAATGCATTCCACATGGCTTCTGCTTGCACTCCATTATATGCCACTCAGTCTTCCTAATATGAATGTATTCTTCAATTTTAAGTATCCTTCAGCAGTTTACTTCTTGACTTTCTGTCTCCTCTCCTCAGTAATGAACTCTTTTCCGTTATGGAAATGCCCTCTCTCTAAAAACGCCAAGTCACATTGCTATCAAAGGGTAAAAGTTTGCATTCTTTCTTCCATCACACTTGTTTGAAAGGCAAATGGAGTGTGTAGGTCTCCTGGGTTGTCTTTCAAACCCTGAATTTTATTCTAAGGAGACTTTGATAACAGAACTCACAGTACATACTAGAGGAAAGTGTACATTTGAAAAATACTCAAAATCCAGGGACTCTACAATCATGCTGCTGCTAAGTCACTTCAGTCATGTCCGACTCTTAGCGACCCTGTGGACTGCAGCCTACCAGGCTCCTCCGTCCATGGGATTTTCCAGGCAAGAGTACTGAAGTAGGGTGCCATTGCCTTCTCCGGCTACAATCATGAAAATGATAAAAATATTTATCATAGGATACCTAATGAGAGCAGCACATGTGTGGTACAGGTGGTGACACTTCAGGGTAATGACAAGATTCTGTCTGATGTAGCACATTTTGAGGATATCTAGATCAACATGGGCTTCCCAGGTTGTGGTAAAGAACCTGCCTGCAAATGCAGGAGACATAGGAGACGTGGGTTCAGTCCCTGGGTCGGGAAGATCCCTTGGAGGAGGGCATGGCAACCCACTCCAGGGTTCTAGCCTGGAGAATCTCATAGACAGAGGAGCCTAGCAGGCTATAGTCTGTGGGGTCGCAAAGAGTCAGACAGGACTGAAGCGACTTAGCATGCACATGCACAGACTGACATATGATTTCATTAGAAGTCAGATTTTTGTTAAGAGTTTACAGTTATCCCTATTTTATAGTATAAATACTGAAAACTTCAGAAATATTAGCAATTACGAAGTGCTTCTGGGAACCTCTATTTAATTAAAGAGTAATTTTAGATACCTACTCTTTGGACACTTGTATAATTTGTAAAATGTCAATGTACATGTGTCTCATTTCTTACAAAGCAACTCAATTTGTGAAAATGAACAATTTTGAAATTTTACAAGTTGTGACAAAGATATATATGCTTACTGAAAAACTGGGGCTTAAGGAGTTTGCAAGCAAGCTCACACCGATTTAGTTCTATCTCTAATTCTAGTCTTCAAAGTAGGACAGTGTAGAAATTAATTTCAGAGCAGACAGAGTATTCTGCTGATGTGTGTCACATTTTAAAAGGCATATTGATCCCCTTACAGTTTTTTTGTGGACTATAGTCATGGTAAATGCTCATTGTAAGAATGTGAAATATAGAAAGTTTGACACACAAATAAAAAGAGTTGTGTCTTTGATGCACAGTGGTAGCCATTTTAATATTTTCATACACAAATTTCCAGCAGCTTTGCATTCTTACATACATTTAGATTACATGTATATAATATTACAAGAAAATTGCATCAATTGCAGAAGTTTTTGATTCAATAATATGCTGGAAATATCATCTTTCTGTGTTAGCACATGGAGTTACCTCTTTTATGGCAGCATAGTGTTGCATGAAGTTATTGCATCATAATATATGTAACCAAGCCCCTAATGATGAACATGTCGATGTTTCCCAATTTTTGATTTGACTGACACTGAAGTGAAGTTACTTGCACACTTGTCTTTGTGCCCTGATCTGATTGGTTCTTCAGTAAAATTTCTACATATGACCTTGGTGGAACAAGGGTATATAGATATTAATACATGTTGCCAAATTGTCTTCAGGAAAGTTGTACCTGTTTATATTCTGTTCTCATATTCCCTAGCAATACAAATCTAATTTTTGCAAATCTAGTTATTGGGACAATAAGGTTTATTTTTTAGAGTTCAAGTTATATGCAACATTGGTACCTATTTTTATATTGGGTGATACCAGAAAGGTTAGCAGATATACATACTGTTTTCTCATTGTGACTTCCTGGTGATCAAATATTTAGACTGTTTCTTTGAACTTATCTGACTTAGATCAGCATGTTCTTGTAAATTCAGCTCTTAACTAGAGACTTAACTTGTTTTTCTTTAGATCTAATATCTTCTTGGGTTAACACATGTTCCTGAATGAAAATTATTTTTCTATGTACATTTGCTGCTATTTAATATGAGAAAGACCAGATGAAGTTAATCATCTATTTCTTTATTATCTCAGAGTATAATCAAGCTTGATTTTATAGTGATAAGATTCCTGTTGTACAATTACTATCTAAGAGAGACACAAATGACTAATTTCATGACTTTTTTTATACTTAACGCTGTTGTGGAAAGTAAATGTTTGACCCTTCTCTGAACCAAGATAAAGTTCTGGGTCACTCTTTATGGGCTTGATTCAATAACTGATAAAACCTACAGATCTAAAGCAAATCATTGTAACCTATTAGCTATACTGTTCTGTGACATTTAAACACATGAGCTAGAATTGAGAAACCAACATCTTTGTTGGTTCAGTAAGTGTCTAATAAAGCCAAGTATCTCTGTAAGCAGTTCTGTCTTTCTGAAATTAATTGGAATTGTCTATGAAATATAACTGGCCAGGGCATTTGGGATTTAGCATATCTTCTCCAAGGCCATGATGAAGCCCAATACTTGAAGTCCATTCCTTAGCTGCCATCGTTGATGTTGTTCAGAATTAGTTTGGGGAGTTTTTTCTTTTTTAATGAGGTACAAGGAGAGAATAGATCATCTCAAAAAATTGTGTTTAATCCTAGACTAGATAAGACTCATGTAGGTTTTTTTTTTTTTTTTTTTTGCTATTGTTGTTCCTCAAATTAAATTCCCATGCTGGCATAGACCTCATTCCCAGAGAAGTAGGTGGAGCAGTTAGCCAGACTGTCAAGGCATATCATCTTGTGGTCAACAAAGGAAATTTCGAACTCATTTCTGCGGCCTGTTGCGGACAGGCTTCTGACTGAAGTAGAAATAGAAAGCAGTTACTTTACTTTCTGTTATCTGAACAGAGGGAAAATAATGAACCTAAGTTTGAACCTTTGCTGTTATCCCATTGAATGCTTATTTTTCAAATGAAGAAAGTAGTCTTAAGAAGTCACACAATTTAAGGATTGCCATCTCTTGATAAAAATCATCCAACTCTCCAGCCAATGAACTCCTTTTATCATACAAAATGGGGATTGAATGTTTTTTTAAAGGGATCATAAAGGGACCTGCAATGATAATCTTGGTGTTTCTGAGAAACACATTGCTAATAAAAAAGGAAAATAAAATCAAAGATCGTGTGATTAGAAATAATTGAAAGGAAGTCTTATCCAACTTTACCTTTTGATAAAAAGCTACTAGAGAACATTTCACCTCTGAGAGGAAAACAACTAGCCTCAGAGGGATATCTTTATAGCCTTTAGTTTATATGGTTCATTTCTTGGCAAGGACCTTTTCCAGGTTTTCATTAAATATATGGTCAGTGTGAGTTGAAGGTTCATTTCTTAATTTACGAAACTTGAAAAAGTTTGTACCCTTGGCACTTAAGTTTAGAAGCATTCATATCTGAATATACTGCGCTATAGAGTGACTTGCAAAGGTCTTTATTTAAATCAGTCATCCTAAACCTGGGATCTATGTATCTCTATTTTAACATCCTCTCCTTAGGGATGCTAGATTTCTTTAGAATGTAAAATATCCAGTAAGCTAGATAGAACCTTAGGGACCTGCATATCTTGAATATCTCAGAAGTTTGTTCAACAGCTTCACCTCCAATTCTATACCCTACAGAAATACAGAGCTATTGTCAGGATTTCTGAAAATTTCTAGGACATTTTCTGTGTCTCTAGCTTTTAGAGTTCCACTTCTTACATATTTTCTCCATACTGTGCTATGTAGCATAGATGTGAAAATCATCACCATCTTTGAATCCCCACAAAGACTACTTACCCAGAACCTAAAGATTTTTCTACTATTGGGTTGGCCAAAAAGTTTGTTCAGGTTTTTCCATAAAATATTACAAAAAAAAAATGGAAAAATGGAATAGGGATAATCTCCATTTTTGCAGTGTCTTTTGGGCACTCGAGCATCATAGTCTTTGTAAGGAGAGCACTTCATGCTCTTCATAGCTCCTCTTTCCTTTTTTTCCCTGTTCTCTTCTCTGGTCTCTTCTGCTCTTTTCTCCATGCAGGTAGAAAACTTCTCTCTTGATACTCTGAAACTAAATGATATCCAGCTCCCATAAACTTGCACTTATACCATCAACAGCTTGTTGAGAAATTTTCCCAAGCAAAGAAAGTTCCCTTTCACCCTTCAGCCAAGGAACCATGGTGCCAGGGTACACGTTTTTTCCCCCACCTCGTTACAATAAAAAATTTATAATAAACTTTGACAGCCTGCAAGGTCAGTTTGCAGAGGCCATGAATAACTTATTACCCCTCAGTTGTCATTTTGCATAATCAATTGGAGTACAAGTCATCGATGTACATAGCTCACTGACCTGCAGACTAAAAAATATAACATCTATGAAGGCATAAATGTGGCAATTATTTTAGTGTATTACAGAGCAAAGCAGCAGTCAGTTACTTGCCTTGAGCCATGAGACCTCATCTTACATTGTACACCTGTAATATCTAGGCCGTTCTGGAAGCTGCTGGTTTTAACTGTACAGCATGGGATTATGTTTGCATTCACTTAGCTGTCATTAGCAGAATATTCCCTGCTTGTTTTTGCAACAGTTTTCTGCAGGGTTTATGGATATAACCTCTATATTTTCTTGCACACTGTTGAAGAACCTCAAGTTAGATGATTACTTTGTTGGGCTCATGGATGTGGCTATAACTCAACAGCAGCAATGTATATGTGCCGACTCATTATTTTCAAGATCAAAATACTAGCCATTGATTTTCACCGAATGCATCAACAAAGATCATAGAAGTCTAACCAGATAGGATAGTGATGCACTGACATTCAGTGTCAGGCCACAAGTGAACTTGTATGGAGCTCTACGCATGTTTGAATATGTGTAACTTGAACCCCCTTGTACTTAGCATTCAGTTAAGTTTTTGATACCGGTGTGGCATTATAGAAACCTTAGAAGAGAAGAAATATTAGCAAAATCTCATATACTCAAAGTGACAAAAATTACACTAAGATCAGAAGCACAAAGAAAGCTCAGCAGGAATCTTTTGTCTTATGATCACCAATTGTGTCTTGAGATGAGCCGTGTTAATTTCCATCAAGTTACAGAGGTATCAAAGTAAACTCTGTTAATCTGGCTGTTGTCTATATGAGTTAAATGGTGTTGATGTGCAGAGATGTTTGGGTGGTACATTAAACAGAAAGAGGTCATGGAGGAACGTTTGCTCAGAGAAGCATTTCAGTGACCTGTGAAAGGAGTCTGTCTGGCTTCATCAGAGCCTGCCTTGATTTTTGAATTGAAACTGGATTGCTCTACCCTGATGCCTTTACCATGGTAGAAAGCCCCTCAAAATGATGATACTTTGTCTTTTGTATCATGCCCTTGCTGAGAAGCAGTTTCCTACAACCTTAACGGATCCATTTTCTATTGTGACAATTGCTGTGTACTTGAACAGAGTAACTTGTTCTCACTGTCATCTCTCCTATTGTTTTGAGTCACCAGGTGGTGACCAGCTCTTTGCAATCCAATGGACTGTAGAGTGCCAGGCTCCTCTGTCCCTGGGATTTCCCTTTTTCAGAGCAAATGATACTGAACACACTGTCCTTTTTAGAATGGAAATGAGGTGTCTTTTGGTGACTATCTTTTTGTATGTTTAAAGATGGAAAGAAATAAATCAGAATGTTCTTTTCCCGCCAAACATTTAGTAACCACTTACTAAACATGAAATTTAGTAAACATTTTTGTATTGGAAAGACTTGTTTCAGGAAATAAAAGGATGAGCCTTACAGGTCAAATCGTACTGAATTTAGAGCACTTGGGTGTTCTCATGCCTGACCATTTTCCCCTGGAGAACTGACAGTGAAAGGGAGTAGATTCTAGACCATTTATTTGAAACAAGATTCTATCTAAAATAGTAATATGATAAAACATGATCAAAAGGAATTTTGAGGCAGGACCCCCAAACTGAATTTTACTAAAGGCAACGGAGCCTGAGGATTTTTTGATGTATTCAGTTAGCATCATTTCTTTACTGGATAAAGAGAGCAAAGGAAGGCTGTTCTTTTAGGAAGTGTTTACTGACCTTGACCATGGCAGACACTGTGGAAGACAATAATGATACAGGATACACATAATCTGTGCCTTCACGTGTGCCATCTATCAGTCCATCTTTGTGTGAATTAGAATTTACCCTGATTTATCTTTTACTCCTAAACCAGGGGTTCTCAAACTTCGAGATCAGAATCACTTGCAGGGTTCTTCAAAGCATAGATCATTGAACACTACCCTATTTTCTTCCTTTTTTTAAAAAAAAAAAATTATCTTTTTGTTTTTCCAGCTTCACTGAGGCATAATTGACAAATGAAATTATTATATATTTAAAGTATACATCTTGGTGGTGGTTTAATTGCTAAGTCGTGTCCAACTCTTGCAACCCCATGGACCATAGCCTGCCAGGCTCCTCTGTCCATGGGATTCTCCAGGCAAGAATACTGGAGTAGGTTGCCATTGCCTTCTCCAGGAGATCTGCCTAACCCAGGAATTGAAACTGGGTCTTCTTCATGGCAGGCAGATTCTTTACCAACTGAGCTACAAAGGAAACCTCTAAAGTATACATCTTGGAACTTGATATAAGTATACATTTTGAATTGAATTGATTAATACACTCATCAACTTCATATTTACCTCCTTTTTTTTTTTTAAAGAATTTTTAAGTTCTACTCTCTCAGCAAATTTCAATTATACAATACAGTGTTGTCAGTTATAGTTAGATTCAGTAGGTCTAGGGTGAAGCCCAAGAATTTGCATATCTAACTGGTATGTCTGGGTGATGCTTCTAGTCTGGGATCACACTTCAAGAACCACTGGTCTAAATAAAGGTCAGACACTGCTTAAATGTGAGTGAGGATGGGTGTGAATATTAACCAATCATTCCTGTAATTCAGTGAATAAATGCTATCACAGAAGAATCATAGTTCTAGTAAAATTTGATAAGTGTGTTATGCTTTTGTGTGTCCATTGTTACTGTGTCATTGTGTGTCCAATGTCACTGTAAAATGAAAAGGAAACCCTTTTACATTTTAAATTCTGTTTTTTATAATGGATTCTTCCTCTTAAAGAACTCACCAAATTGGGCAGTTTCTGATAAAACATTCAAAAATGTTTTTTGGTGAATGAAAGGAACACAAGCTATAGATTAAGAATCTGGATTTAAATATTGAGAAGCATAGCATCTAATTTATCTAACTGATCCTGATGAACTGTTAATAAGCATTTGATTACATGATATTTGTATTTTAGGGGAGCCATTTTGACTTTTTCTTGTCATTTTTACTGAAGTGTTTGCAGCCATCTTTCTCTGTGAATTGATTTTTGTTCCTCTCTCCCGATTTATAATGGATTATGGCTCAGAGCCCTCCTCTCACTCTCTCTGGGATACGCCTTTGTCCTGGTTCTTCTGTACTCTGTTAGTAACTCACTCGACACAGCAGGCTTAACAGTATTTCAGAAATAAACTTTAGAGGGCAGGTATTCCATGCCATACTCTTGTCCCCTGAAATCGGAAGTGACACACTCTGTTGCACCCTCAAGGGTATGATCACTTTTCATTACTGGTTGTTTTCATCTGACATTTGATGTACTCAACTCAAGGATACAGATTTCAGGAGACATGATGGGAAATATCTGGAGAGCCCTTTTGATTATCGCTGATTAGAGCCAACCTTCTTTCTTTAGGTTTTAGGTCATGTCTGCAGTCAGAAAATGAGTTTGACCACTGGGAAAGGTCTTCTTTGGGAAAGAGAAGCGGTGATTTTTCACCTTCTGCCAACATTGATAAGTAGATTCCTGTAAATGCAAAAATTGCTAATTCATTATCAAGAATATGGCAAGTAGGAAAATTCTATTGCCAAAATAATAGCATTAGTTATAAGCAACAGCGTGCCAGTAAATGTTTAGAAACTGACTCTTTGAGGAAAGAAAATAGGCTTGACTTGTAGCACTTGCCAATTTCCTTGGTGTAGATGCTCCCACCAAGACCACTTTTATGCTACCAACCAGATATCACTGAAAATGGCGTTGGCAAGAGATGTGCACAGTTGACTCCTGGAAGCTGGCTTCACACCACGCGAAGCTTACAGCTTTATTGTTTGTTTATTTTCAGATGAGTGAGCATAGCAATAGGAAGGAAGATGACCCTCAGGTTTTCAATATCGTTCCTTTATGTAAGCAAAAACATCTCAGGGTTGGACTTTTTCCAACTACTAGCTTCCGGCTTCCACATAATGTAATAAAAGACACTCCATCTCTCATCACTGTAGAAATAACTCAGAAATTCAAAAGAAGCAATACACTAAAGAAAACTCATCACTAAAGGGAAAATAAGCACACAGCATCCTAGCAATGTCTTTGTAGTAATGCCTCTGAGCTGTCGGTGTGTGCTAGGTACTTCCCCTGGCACAGTGCCTCACACTGTTGTTCCAAGACCTATCACCCTGCCTTGTGTCCTTCTTACCTGCTCTCTGCTCCACTAGACCCTGAGATCCTTGAGGTCAGGCACCATTTTTTTTATCCTTATTGCCAAACCTTAGCATAGCTTTTGCTTAACAACAGGTGCTTGCATGGGTTCTATGCCTCTGTAGAAGGCAACTCCGAAAGGCCACATTAGTCCAAAGCTCCTCCTGGGGTTAGCCCTAGTGGCTCAGTTGGTAAAGTATCTGCCTGCAGTGAAGGACACCTAGGTTCAGTTCCTGGGTTGGGAAGATCCCCTGGAGAAGGGAATGGCAACCCACTCCAGTTTTCTTGCCTGGAGAGCTTCATGGACAGAGGAGCCTGATGGGCTACAGTCCATGGGGTCTCAAAGAGTCGGATACAACTGAATGACTAACACTTTCACTTTCTGCTATAACTACATTACAACTGAATGTTTCCCTCTGCCTAATCCTGTTTCCCTTAACAAGCTGAGGGCATCCTACAACAGACCTCTTGCATGCAGATCTCCAGTTCAAAGACAATAGTTAATGTATGGGGCTTTGAATGTTGCATAATGAAATAGTTGGAAATCTGGCCACTTTTCTATAGCAGCGCACTTCAGAGCAACATGAAATAATTTGCATTTATTAAAAAGCAACATGCATCATTTTGCTGAGGCTGCTATTAAACTAGATAATCCATTAGATTCTTTAACTTCTTAAAAATTTCTCTGCCACTCTACATTAGAATGACCTGGCTTAGCTGTGATTAGTGCAGCAAAATCTCGAGATAGATTATAAACTCTTTTGAGAAGGAGTTCTACTGCAATCAGAAAGTCTCTCAGAAAATTCTGTAGAATTGGCATGGACTATGGGTCAACTTTTTTTCCTAGTTCCAGTGAAAATGTAAGTATGTGCCTTTGGTCTCATGGACTGAGGCATACTGAACTGACCTTTTTATCATCTTAATTCCTTAGAATCACCTGGGATTCCTAAGGACAATCCATTCCCATGTCTTTGCTGTATCATGTGGCCAAGAGAATGTGACGTCTGCGTCTGGAATAACAGAGCTCTGTCTATGGCAGCAGCAAATCCCCAGGCTTAGGTGAAGCAGAGGCAGTGAGAAAACCTATGACTGTGTGTGCTTGGATCCACAGATCCTCAAGAGCACAATAGATTTCCTTGCAAAACATGTTTTTTGTTTATTGTTGTTACACGATGAAATGACATCGTCTAAATGTATGAATCTCAGATATGAGGATGATTAAGTTTAGGTTCTACAGCATGGCCCAGAACAACTATTATTAACCCCGGGCTTGCGTGCCCTAGTTTTAGAATGAAGTTCCTAGTTAATTATATCCCAGTAGTGCTCAAATGGGTTTACAATGTTCTTCTTACTAATAGGATCCCATTCTCAATAGCAGAAGATGCTTCTTTTAGCTATCAGTTAAATGGGACAAGTAGACCTTCAACTCCTGTCCTGAATTAGGGCAAAGGAGGATGGGCTATTATAATCACATTTGTGATCACCATGATTATAAACCAGAGAAATATGTAATTATAGAACTGCAGGTAATAAAAAATGACACAAACATTGAACCAGAGCTATGTGGCTATCTCTTTCTCTGTAAATATATATTGATAGATAGGTCTATATGGGTGTATGATGTTGATATTGAAATAGATAATATTATAATTTGGGTTACCTTTTTAAATGGTGCCACTGCTGTAAATCTAGAAGTGAAATGTCAGTAATTATTCAGCATACCTATTCTTTATCATTTTGGATAGAAGGAAATAGCAGAAAGTAGAAATCTTTGCTGTTTATGTGTTCCATTTATACTCAAATAGGAGAAATATGAGCTTATATTATTGTATACTTTTGCCTCATGAATAGAATGTACAGTTCGGCATTCTATTATCAGTCATAATAAAATGACTTCCCTTCCCTTCCCTATCCTCTCTTTCCCTTTGTCTTTTTAAATATGATGAACAAAAGAGCAGGACCTCAGCACTCAAGTCCAGCCACACTGGATCTGAGACTTTCCCAACTGTGCTGAAGCCTGTAATTGGTGAGACCTCCCAGAGAAGAGAACAATTGGTATTAACATTTTTCCCGAAGTAGGCCGGCCTGGAATGTGGAGGCAGGGTAAATGCTGGGGAAATGGCTCTGAGGATCTAGCAATGCGACTGCGGCAGCTGGTGCTGAGGTCGCTGTGTCCACAGCCGTGTTCCGGAGCTCTGAATGGCCTGTCCGGACATAAATCCAGCCTGTCTTTGTCTGCGCTAACAGATGGCAACCTCATGGTGAGACTTGTTTTATGGTGCAAATTTTATGTGCACTTGGAACATCCAACCTCGTGTAAAATGTGACCATCATGACACCATCACATTCCTTACTTCTAAAAAGCAAAACCTTTTTTTTTTTAACATACATGTTTTAGTACAATGTATAGAGCGCCACGTTTTCCTATTAACTGCTTATTCCTAACTTTTGTTGACATAAAATCACAAATCGGCTTGTGGGGCAAAAATAACAACATGGGGAACCTATATGTGTGTTCATCAAGACAGCCATTTGGGGCTAGATTTTCAAAAATATGTCCCAGGAGATGGAAATATGACAGTAGTATCAAAGACAAGGGAAAAGAAAGGATTTTGTCTATGTCTGGATGAACTCAGAAAAATAAGGGAGTTTGAAAATATGAAGTAAGTGAATAAAATGAGCTCAAAACACTGTATGATTTCAATATTAGGGCTTAGGCCTAGGAAACCACTTAATTTATTTCCTGCTTCATTCCTTACTGTTAAGATATACTATACTCAAACTAAAAAAGGTAAAATGAGCATATGAAGATGGAACAACTAAAATAATGATAACAACAATGGTGCTAATAGTAATAATTTTTAAAAGCATGTGAAGAAGGAATAACCTATGTGAAAATCATACTTCACTGCTTAAAATTAGTTTAAGATTTCAGGGACAAAGGAGACACATTTCAGTGTACTGAAATAATTGCAGTTAACACCTTACTCATTTGTGTCTGGAGTCTGGAACAATTTTTGAGTAGATAGATGGTACAATTTTTATGGTAAAACTTAAAGAGAAGGAAGACCTTGCTTGCTTGCTTGTTTTAAAATGGAAAAAAAAAAAAAAAAAAGCTCACATAATGTTCAAAACATGGAGCCTGATGCCTCAAAAGTGAATGTACTAGTAGGTAATATTGACACATTAGTGTCAGTGTGTCACTAGTCTGTCACAATTTTTCTGGAAAAATCAGACTGTATGCCAGGTGAGACTGTTATTTAGTATTGTGTACTTTTTCAGAGAAAGGTTTTTACACTGCCATTGATGGAATGGATTTGGTTTATAACAATAACATTATGAAGAAAAGAACACAAGTATCATGTGAATTAGGTGAAAGAATTTGGAATATTTAGAAAATACTTGAAGAGAAAGATAGCTATTTCAAATATTTGAAAGACTGTCATATAGATGGTGGTTTGGGTTTCACTGACATCAGTCTAATGAGCAGAACAATCAGCAAGTTGAAGTTTCAAATAAACTGGTCTCCACTCAATGTCAGGACAGGTCTTGTAAGATTGCAGCTCTTTAGAGTAGAAATGGACTGCTTTGGGAGATAGTAAGCATGTTTGCGGGCTTCCCTAGTAGCTCAGCTGGTAAAGAATCTGCCCGCAATGCAGGAGTCCCTGCTTTGATTCCTGGATCAGGCAGACCCCCTGGAGAAGGGCTAGGCTACCCACTCCAGTATTCTTGGGCTTCCCTAGTGGCTCAGATGATAAGGAATCCACCTGCAATGCGGGAGACCTGGGTTTGATCCCTGGGTTGGGAAGATCCCCTGGAGGAGGGCATGGCAACCCACTCCAGTATTCTTACCTGGAGAATTCCATGGACAGAGGAGCCTGGCTGGCTACAGTCCATGGATTGAAAAGAGTTGGACATGACTGAGCAAATAAGCACAGCACAGCACAACCATGTTGGCGTGTTCAAAGAGAAGGTGAGATCAATCTTTCAGGCTTATAGTGGAAGGAATTTTCCACTTTGCATGAGAGATTAAGTATGATGACCTCATATCTATTCTATATTTGGTTTGGGGAAGAATGTCACTTAGAATTCATTCAACAACTATGTCAGATTGTGACATTTGAATAGTGCCATTCATTTGGGACATTTTATTTTCAGATATTATCAATAGTGGCTAGAATATAGGGGAAAAGCTAAAATAAATGTCCTTTGGTAACGTAGATGGGATCCTGTAAAAGCTATTGATTATTCCTTGTAACAGATGGCACAACCCAGTGTTAGATCAGTAAGTTTTGTCAGGGTGAGGCTGCCAATCCAAAGATTGAAAACAGGTGACAAAAGTTCTCTGGGGCACTTGGCATCTGTAAGTAATCAGTTACTGTAAAAGCCTTGGTCAGACACAAATTAGCTTAATTGCTGATGACATTTTTAATAGCTGAAGGACCTCACAGCGTTATTTAATTAGAATTGTAATGTACTATATATGTTGTAGCTGATCACCTCTGACAAGTGTTTCATTCTCTTCTACTTTGTTAACCTAAGTTGCAATGTACCAGACATTTTATTTCTGTAATGTGAAAGACTCATAAACACATGATAGAAGGCAAGATACACTCCTCTGTGTACTCTGCTCCAGTGTTTCTCTGTTGCATTTCTCTGGTCCTTGCATTCATCCATAACCAACCCTTAAGGAGAAATCAAATACATCTGTACTTGGTTTCTGTTCAGTGGAAATTAAATCCCACAAAAACCAGATGGAGGTTTGAACTGAAAATGCTCATTTTGAAAGTATGTTACTAGCCTTTCTGACATTTTATTCCACTTCCCTCTAGCCCCTCCCCAATGGATGTAGAAGCAAATTAAAGTTATTCATAGGGGAATTGATAGATAAGAAATAAAGACTTAAATTGCTAACATTATCCCAAATCGGCACTTTCCAACTTTTGGGTTCTTATACTTCAAAGCATCTTTGGAAAATGTGGGGGAGGGTGAGAATTTAGTGGAAAGGCCAGGCTATTCAGTTTGGAGAGAAATCTTTTAGGGTGTCATGGAACATTTTTGTAGATGCCTTTATGCCATTGGCCAGTATTTCCATTAATATGATGAGATAAGTTTTCTTCTTATCATACCCTGGGTAACTCATCAGAAAAACTTTTGCTTTGTTGAAATAGTAAGAAACTGTACTTATAACAATTGAGACTAGCCATAAAAAAGGATACAAATATATATAAGGGAAGACAATGTAATGATTTAAAATACAATCTTTTCTTAATGTCAAAGGACAATACACTGCATGTGATTCAGAGAGAAGTGGCACATTTTCTGTTTTCTCCATAGAAATAGGGAAAACTATAAGGCAGAA
Source organism: Okapia johnstoni (assembly GCA_024291935.2). NCBI lineage: Eukaryota > Metazoa > Chordata > Mammalia > Artiodactyla > Giraffidae > Okapia > Okapia johnstoni. The sequence continues at coordinate 13,837,351 of CM044324.1, forward strand.
TTCTCCTTCACAAAATGACTACATTTTTAGTTTAAATGAAGAGTGATCGATAGACTTGGTGGAATTTAAATCTTATCCTACAGTTGACATTAGCCTGTGTCCCCCAGCCAGTTCCCCTGCCTCAGGAGACCTTTTATTTTCACAGGTTGCATTGTTTCTTAGTAGGCATGAGCTATCATTTAACAAGAAGGAAGCATTTTGCATTATTGTCTTTTGTCAAGTCCCTGCTTTGTATTTTATTGGTTTATTCAGGTAACGAATGACTGATTAATTCCTTGGGAGCAACTTTTTGATCTTGACAGTCCTCATACCTTTTATGCATCAACTATCTAATCACAATTAAAATTTAGAAACAGTAAGTCACTTGGCAGACTACAGTGACATTTCCAAGGCAGTTCATGTGAGAAAGACAGAATTAAGCGGTAGACAGTGAATGCCTTTGTGTTGTGTATAACTGTAATGTGAACTTAAGCCTTCTGTTTACAATGGAAACTCTATTGGATTACCTCACATAATCCTTCAGATTTCTGAGCAGTTTCTGACTGTGAAGCACATGTAGTAACTTCTTCTACATCCTGTGAAGACATTACCTTGGCGTACTCTTGTTATTTGGAAGACAGTTGTTGAATATTTCCAGCGGTTACATTGTGCAAACATAAGACATCTTTTAGAGTTTCCTGACTATAAGATACTCAGATCCTCTGGTATGGCTTCATAGCCCCCAAGCATACCACCACGGTTCAGGAAGGGATTTCTGGGGAATAAGATGCAACATCCTGGCACCTCTAAGAACTAGGGTGGTGAAAATGTCATGGACAACAAACCTGGTGTCCCTCTGGTACCCCTGAGTGGTCCTGAACAAGTCCCAAGGAATCTAGACTAAACATGTTCTACCATGGGAATCTCGCCCCAAATTTCATTCCAACATCACAGAGTAATTTGTCAGAAGTTGGCTTGGACCTAACAAGTGTAAAATCCCTCGGATGTGTTGGGATTAAATTATGCAGCTGTTCCCAGTGTCTTTCAAGTCCTGCACTGCTCCTTTCTCTTTTCCTTAGTAAGATTTTTGAGTTTACATATAATTTTAAAATAGATATGATTAATTTATAGCATAGCCAGTTTGTGATTATTTTGTAGATTTTGAGTTGCTAAATTATCCAAATGTATTATTTTTGCATTATACTGCATACCTTTTAATTATTTCTATTTTTCAAGGAGCTATCAGTTCAGTTCAGTCGCTCAGTCGTGTCTGACTCTTTGTGACACCATGGACTGCAGCATGCTATTAGAGAGAGAATAAACCAATATTTGAATATGCTAATTATTACATGATCAATGAATTGTTTTAGGAAGTGAAAATCATGAACTAAAACCAAAGCAAAACCCTGTGTATTTGGGTCCATCCCACAATCTCAGTTCCCTCTTATCATAAATATGTGGAAAAGTACTATAGACTTTTTTATAGAAGGGTAGCCTATCCCTTCTCCAGCGGATCTTCCCAACCCAGGAGTCAAACTGGGGTCTCCTGCATTGCAAGTGGATTCTTTACCGATTGAGCTATTAGGGAAGCCCCCTATAGACTAGTTAATGTTTCAACTTTGACAGTCAAGGTTGCTGCTGCTGCTGCTGCTAAGTCACTTCAGTCGTGTCCGACTCTGTGCGACCCCATAGGCGGTAGCCCACCAGGTTCCCCCGTCCCTGGGATTCTCCAGGCAAGAACACTGGAGTGGGTTGCCATTTCCTTCTCCAAGGCATGAAAGTGAAAAGTGAAAGTGAAGTCGCTCAGTCATGTCCGACCCTTAGCGACCCCATGCACTGCAGCCTACCAGGCTCCTCTGTCCATGGGAGTTTCCAGGCAAGAGTAGTGGAATGGGTTGCTATTTCCTTCTCCGAGGCTGCTATGCCCTAAATCAGAGGTAAGGAAGAAATAAAAGGCCTGAGAAGGGGGGACTATATTCTGAGGCAAGAGAGGCAAGTTACATATCCTAGTGAGTTGGTAGCCTGCAAAGGGGTCGTGAGCCAAGGGTAAAGATCGCTATGGTCAGAATTCTAGGATGAAGGAAAATGAACAATGCCTGGGCAAAAGAAACACATTTGAGTTTTCTACATTTAATGGTTTATTAGGTAACTTGTGTTGTCCCAGTCTTCTGCTTAGCATGTGGTTTTCTCCTTTATTCACCTCTCAGCAAACATTTATTAAACCCTTTTAATGCGGCAATGCCCAATGCAGGGATCATGGAGAGAAAAGATGGGATTACCAGTGATGTAAGTCAGAATATGTCAGTTTCCATGATGAGGAGGAGAAAAGTCTTGTGTGTGTGTAATCAAGCAGGATGCCATGTTGTTGTTTAGTCACTGAGTCCTGTCCAACTCTTTTTTGACCCCATGGACTGTAGCCCACCAGGCTCCACTATCCACAGGTTTTCCCAGGCAAGAATACTGGAGTGGGTTGCCATTTCCTTCTCCAAAGGTGCCATGACCTATGGCTTAAGAACAGAATAGATGGGGGGTGGGGGGGGTGGCAATCTGAGAACAGGGGGTGGCATGAACTAGGCATAGAGGTAGGAATGCCCAAAGATTATTTGGGAGTGGAGGAGCAGTTTATTTTTGCTGGAAAGTTTGTAGAGTGGGGTGGGGCATCATTTGGAATGGTCTTTTTAGTATCAGATTAAAGGTCTAGCCTTTATTCGGTCAATAGTTATGAGCCAGTAGAAGATTTTGAACTGGTCATTTGACTCTATCATGATGTATCTAGCAACAGGGAACAAGGGAGATTTCAATGAGGAGAGAATGGATACAGGTTAAGATATTAGGATACAGAAGGAATATAACCAGATGAACTATGGTGTTAAAGTTGAAATTAAAACTAACTAGCATTTAATTGATCAGTTGGAGGAATCTGAATTAATTAATGTCCTTTAAGTCCTTTAAAAAAAAATTGGCGGTGGTGAGACAATAAATTTAAAATATCCCTACTCCCTATCTACCCAGAAAGGAGAGTCAGAATTAAGAAAAATATTGAAAGGGTTAAAGAAATGAGTATTTTTGCTAAAGGAAAAATCTATAAGATTTCATTAACTCTCCTATGAATTGGGCGACTCTGTCAATTCATACATAAAAATTTTTATCAAACTTCAGTTCAGTTGTTCAATTGTATTCGACTCTTTATTACCCCCATGAACTGCAGCATGCCAGGCCTCCCTGTCCATCACCAATTCATGGGGTTTACTCAAACTCATGTCCATTGAGTCAGTGATGCCATCCAACCATCTTATCCTCTGTTGTCCCCTTTTCCTCCTGCTTTCAATCTTTCCCAGCATCAGGGTCTTTTCCAATGAGTCAGTTCTTCACATCAGGTGGCCAAAGTATTGGAGTTTCAGCTTCAACATCAGTCCTTCCAATGAATATTCAGGACTGATTTCCTTTAGGATGGACTGGTTGGATCTCCTTGCTGTCCAAAGGACTCTCAAGAGTCTTCTGCAACACCACAGTTCAAAAGCATCGATTCTTCGGCACTCAGCTTTCTTCAGGGCTCAGCTTTGGATGTCCAACTCTCACATCCATACATGACCACTGGAAAAACCATAGCTTTGACTAGACAGACCTTTGTTGGCAAAGTAATGTCTCTGCTTTTTAATATGCTGTCTAGGTTGGTCATAACTTTCCTTCCAAGGAGCAAGCATCTTTTAATTTCATGGCTGCAGTCACCATCTGCAGTGATTTTGGAGCCCCAAAAAACAGTCAGTCTGTGTTTCCACTGTTTCCCCATCTGTTTGCCATGAAGTGATGGGACCAAATACCATGATCTTGGTTTTCTGAATGTTGAGTTTTAGGCCAACTTTTTCACTCTCCTCTTTTACTTTCATCAAGAGGTTCTTTAGTTCTTCGCTTTCTGCCATAAGTATGGTGTCATCTGCATATCTGAGGTTATTGATATTTCTCCTGTCAATCATGATTCCAGCTTGTGCTTCATCCAGTCCAGCATTTCTCATGATGTACTTTGCATATAAGTTAAATAAGCAGGGTGACAATATACAGCCTTGACATTCTCCGTTCCCAATTTGGAACCAGTCTGTTGTTCCATGTCCAGTTCTAACTGTTGCATATGGATTTCTCAAGAGGCAGGTCAGGTGGTCTGGTATTCCCATCTCTTTAAGGATTTTCCACAGTTTGTTGTGATCCACATAGTCAAAGGCTTTGGCATAGTCAATAAAGCAGAAGTAGATGTTTTTCTGGAACTCGCTTGCTTTTTCGATGATCCAATGGATGTTGGCAATTTGATCTCTGATCAAACTTAGCATCCATAATTTTGAAGTTTAGCTATTTAATTCTTCATAAGCTATAACTTCAGTTAATTTCTATATTTTGGGAGAAATTTTGTCATTTGCAATTGATGCAGCTCTTTCAGTTGTCTAACACCCTCTGGGATTTGAGAATGTACAGGATGCTTTCTAGCAGGAACTCTGGCCAGTGCTGCCAAGGTAACCTCAATGTTCTCATTCTCATAAAGGGATTCAGAGGCAAAAATGAATATTGTGGTGGTTCAGATGGTAAAGAATCTGCCTGTAATGCAGGAGACCCAGGTTTGATCCCTGGGTTGGGAAGATCCCCTTTGAAGGGAATGGCTACCCTCTCCAGTGTTCTTGCCTGGAGAATTCCATGGACAGAGGAGCCTGGCAGGCTATAGTCCATGGTGTCACAAAGAGTAAGACACAACTGAGCAACTAACACTAAGGATGTTTTGGCCTCTCAGTTTTTAGTTAGAAATTTCTAATTTCTACTTAAAGCCTAAAATTAGTAAGAAGAAATATATGACAAAGTTGCTCTGGTGGATCCTATGGAGTCAAAAGCTTAAGATTCAGGTTTACCTTTAAAGAGGAATGCCAGTTTTGCTGCTACAGAATAAAGTTATAATAATGGAATTTTCCCTCTGATGATGAATTACCAGTCTGAGAGGAAGTGGTAAGGGAATGGTAGCCCATCAGCCAGAAAGCCCCAAGAACAACCATTAATAAGCACTCTTTGGTTGAACACCTATCATTATGGGGTCTGAGCTTGCTGGGAGAGCGCCATTCTGCCTCCGTCTGACATTCAGGACAGTCAGTAAGAGAATGAATGAAAGAGTATAAAAAAACTTCCAAAAACAGACTGAAGAAGCCTTCATTTTAGATAAAGAATAAATAACTAAAATTAGAACATTTTATTTTTTCAAGGGAGTTTTATGAGTGAAGCAAGAGAATCTTTATAGTTAACTGTGAGTAACTTTAAGGAGTTAAGATGCACAACTTTTATGCATAATATTTTATTTTAATTTTGAGTGCCTAAATAAGAGGAGAGCAAGATTGACAGAGCACATCAATAGTTTGCCATTTGAAGTTATTTTTGAAACGTCGGAGAATGGTTCCCATGTCTGTCAAGATTGTAGTACTGTTCCTTTAAGAGAATTTCTTATGTCACATTTCCATCAGGAAGTCGGAAAGTGGCCAATTTCTCACGTAGTTCCACAATCCTCAACAAAATCTACTTATTACAGAATCTTCATTGCACCACGAGATGTAAATCGTTAGTTCCCCAACCAGCTGGTGGTTTCTGTGGCTCTGGTGGGGCTGTCAGCCAGTCTGTGGGCTGAAATGTTGGCAACAAAGCAACACTAAGATGGAAACATGAAGTCGTTTAAAGGCCACACTTGAAATGCTGGTGGTGGCTGGACCTTCCTTGGCGCTGAGAAAGAAAGGAAAAATAAATTTCTCAATGCTTACTGTGTCCGTAAATGAAGTCAAGAGTTAGACTGGATGTGGGTAGAAACATTCAGAAGGAATGTAGGAAAGAAACAGATGAATGTATGATTAGGAGACTTAATTTCCAAATCTTATGGTCTTCTAGTTAGCAGTAAATGTCATATAAAATGTCTCTGAGCAACTCATAAACTCCATGGGGACAGAGACTGGGCCTAGTTTTGCTCCCTATTTTACCCCGGAGAACTAGTTTGCACTCAGTAGATTTTTGTGAAATGACTGAGTGAACAATTATCTAAAGTTTTATGACTGTGATTATGTTTAAGAACATAATTATGCCAGGTTAAATAATGAAACAATGAAATGCTCTGGTCCTGATTCTTAAAGGCCACTTATTGAGGGACCAAGGAAAAGGTCATAATTCTGAGTCTCTCGGGTTCTTCATGATTAAAATGAATGTTAGATTAATTCATTGTTATTCTTCCCATTTTAATAGAAACTAGTGTGTCAGGGAGGCCTGGCGTGCTGAAATTCATGGGGTCGCAAAGAGTAGGACACGACTGAGCGACTGAACTGAACTGAACTGAGTGTGTCAGATAGTTTAAAGAGTTGAATAAATATCATCAGGGGACTTCCCTGGTGGTACAATGGTTAAGACTTTGCCTTCTGATGCAGGGGTTGCAGGTTCAGTCCTTGGTCAGGGAGCTAAGATTCCACATGCCTTGGGGGCAAAAAAACAAAACAGAAAAGAGAAGTAATATTGTAACAAGTTCAATCAAGACTTTTAAAATGGTCTACAGCAAAAAAAAAAAATCTTAAAAAAAAACCAAATAACCATCCTCAGCCCACATTCACAGCCCTGTAATTTCCCACTTGACAGTGGTGGCTGTTTTCACTTCTTTTTAACTGTTCCTCTTGATATTTATTAACACATATCTAAATAGTATGCTTATGGCACTAGCTTTGGTTTTGCAACTTTACCATCTCATAAGACACAATTGCAAGATGAGATTTTAGCTCTCTGTATTAACCCCAACCTTCTATTACACACCATCTTTCCAGCTTCCAAACATTAACATTATTAGGACTGTGAAAGCACATTTTGGTGCTGAGCTATGTATGTATTAGGATTCCCTTCATCTCTCTTTTGAACTGGGTTTCTAGTTTCATAAGTTCTTTGTCTAATATTTCCTTTAATACCTGATTTTGGTACAGGAGTATACGCTCCAGTAGTTTCCTGAAAAACAATGCTTGAGAGATAGATTTTTGAGACTTGGCATATCTTAAGTGTTATACTTTCATGCAAAATTGACTGCATATAGAATTTTTAAGTTGGAATTCATTTACCTTCACAATTTTTGAAGGTTTTTTTTTTTCCTTCTAGTTTCCTGCCACATTTTTGAGAAGTCTTAAACCATTTTCACCTTTTGGTTTGTGGTCTATTTTTTGTCTCTCTTTCAGCATATTTTGGTTGTCATACCCACAGTGTTCAAAAGTTTCATGCTGCTCTGCCAAGTGTGTGTGTATAAACCCAGTGGTTTCTATCAGTCTGGAAACTCATCATTTCTGGGAAATTTCCTTGCTTGGCTGATTAATGTTTTACTCTTCTCCATTTCATCTGTTTTCCGTGCCCCGCTCCCCCTCCTTTCTGAAGTTCCTGTTGTGAGATTTGGGTTAAGTTTAGAGTTAGAGTGAGGCTTTCTAGGTTAATATTCTCTTTCTTTTTTTCCCCACTTTGCTTCTTCTTATTTTTCCACCCATTTTTAAAAATTTTGCTAAATTTTTCTGTCAAATTCTCTTCTAAGCCTCCTTTTATTCCTAATATCAAACTAATTTCTTAGAGTTCCTTTTCCCCTGTTTTTTTAAGAAATAAAATTGTGTTCTTATTTCATTAATGAAATATTACCTCTGGTATTTCTAAGGATAGTTATGGTAGTGTTTATCTCATTGCATAACATCGTTTCCCTTCAGATTGTCTTTATCTAATTGGTATTACTCTTTTATATTAGAGACATTCTTCAGAGGTCTGTAAGTCCTTGGCTGTTTGCTCATTATTGTAGAATGGAATGCTATAAAGCTAACTGCATTCACTCTAGGTTTATCTGGCTGAGTCTCATTTGTTGAGAAATCTCAATATCAATCTCTATTTTTCTTTTATGTTGGTCAGATTCTAGGACTTGCCACTAAAAGTATAGGCTGTGACCAACAGCATCCATATCACCTGTAAGCTTGTTAAATGTATTAATACACATCTGGCTGCCGCTCCAAAGCCTCTGATCAGAATCTACTGTTTATCAGGATCCAATGGAGAACAATCTCTTCATTTACTTGGAGCTCCTCAACCCAGACACCAGGATCCTAGGAGGCCAGTGAGGGATGGCATAGAGGGCAGGTGTTTCCACGTTTAGATGATAACCTTTTAAGTAATCTCCTGATTACAAGGCAGTGTCCCTGCTTTCATTATTGCCTGAAGTCCTAGTCTGTTTGGGCTGCCATAATAAAATACCATATACTGGGTGGCTTAAATAAAAAATATTTGTTTCTCACAATTTTGGAGGCTGGGAGTCCAAGATCAAGGTGCCGACAGGTGGAGCATCTGGTGAAATCTTACGTCCTGGTTTGCAGATGGCTGCCTTCTTGCTGTATCCTCTCATGGGGGAAAGTTTATAAGGGCAATAATTTCACTGGTAAAGTCCCCACCCTGGTGACCCAGTCTAGCCCTAATTATTATACATCCCAAAGCCTCACCTCCAAATAACATCATCATAGAAATTGAGGCTTTAACATTTAAAACCTGGGGGAACATAAACATAGCATCTGGTGTCACTTCTGTTTTATCCTTTCTGGATAATATGCCTCTAGTTTTTTGCTGAGGTGAGCAGAGAATCTGATGGTCTAGTTTCTTCTTTGTCCTCCCCAATTTTCTGCCCCATATCTGCGCCTACTTCCTGATACAGCTGGTAGATCCAAATTCTGAGCAAATTAGCTTTCTGTTTTCCTGACAGCTAAACTTTTGTAGTTGTTTCTTTCTCTTCCATTTAATTTTTGTATGGATTTTTGTGTTTAAATATTCCTGCACTCTGATTTACTGGGTTTTAAAGTAAGATCAGGAGCAAATATGTAGATGTAGTTTACCACCTTAGCCAGAAGTAGACTAAGTTTTAAAATTCCTCTGACTCTCAAATTTTATGTCTCAATTTATTTGCTATCTTTATAGAATAAATATATCTTATTATTTATTTGTACATTTACTTGCCTCTTTATAATTTGTCTTTACCCAGTGTTTAAAAATCTGAGTCTGTCATTTCTAGTTATTTTATATGAGCAACAAATAGTGCTGTGTTAAATATGATTGATTTGTGTAGAAATTTTCTACATACCCCGTTTTTTGGGGAAAAAAAATCTTAGTGTACATAAAAAGAAATTTTATTTTGCTCAAGTTTTAATTGCAACCTAGATCTGAGGTCAAAGTTAATTAGCACCATCAGAATTCATTGTTAGGTCTAGGGGTGTTAAGAGTTTCAGAACCACAAAAACATCATGTGTGTCTTATTTCTAGTTTCACTCCTCAGTAATTACTTGGCATCTGAACAAGATTATAAAGTGCTATCAATCCATCATAATTCCATGTAAGACCAAGCACTTTAAGCATTTTAATTATCACCAGACCTGCTATTTGGTGAGTAATATTGCAGTTGGGGGCTTCCCTGGTGGCTTAGATGTTAAAGAATCTGCCTGCAATGCAGGAGATCCAGATTTGATACCTGAGTCAGGAATAACCCCTGGGGGAGAAGATGGCAACCCACTCCACCTTTATTGCCTGGAGAATCCCATGGACAGAGGAGTCTGGCAGGCTACAGTCCATGGGGTCACAAAGAGTAGGACAAAACTGAGCAACTAAGCACACACACACACACTGCAAACTGGATGCTTTGTAGTCACAGGTTATTGACCACTCTGCAAAGTATTAATTACAAGACAGTGCTCACAACTATTGTTTCTTGTAACTTTGGAAATGACTAAACAAGAACTTGGTAATATTGAGTATAATTACTTATGGACATTTTCTCATATATGTATGTGTGTCTATGAATGTGTATATGCAGGCAGAATAAGAATCACATGAAATGCTTCTGGACAAAAGTTCTCCAAGTTGCCAAACCTCCAGGTTGGAGAATCCTGCTACACTTGAACATAGTAATGACTATGAGTGGTCCTTCAGCCTTTGAATACATTTGACTTGGTTTAACCAAACCTTCCTGAAAACTTTGTTTGGTGCAGAACATCAGTTTGTTTTGCTCATTTTGTTTTTGTACAGCACTTTAAGAAATGCTCCCATTGGAATAGGAAAGTGTTAGTCTCTCAGTCATGTCCGACTCTTTGAAATCCCATGGGCTGTAACTCATAGCCCACCAGGCTCCTCTGTCCGTGGGATTCTCCAGGGGAGAATACTGGAATGGCTTGCCATTCCCTTCTCCGGGGTATCTTCCCTAACCAGGGATCAAACCCAGGTCTCCTGCACTGCAGGCAGATTCCTTACTGCCTGAACCACCAGGGAAGCCAAAGCTACAGGTGTGTGAAAGTGTCAGTCGCTCAGTCATGTCTGACTCCTTGAAATCCCATTCCCGCCTTGGAATAGGAAGGTGTATGGTAAAACTATTTCATGATACCTCTGTACAAGGCGAATTTTGTGTTTCCAGAGCTTCGTTCAGTATTTGGCATATACTTAATAAATAGTTTCAAAATAACCTGAGCCAACTTGGATAAACTACTTTTTTATCAATATGTTTTAAGCAAGTTCTTCAAATTATCATTTGAGTTGGTAGGAGGTTTTTTGTTTTTTTCCCTCTCTACTTTAGATTCTCTAAAGGTACAACTGATCTGGTTTGCCTTATAACCAGGGGCTAGTTAAGTTCCTGCACATGTAATAATGTGAGCTGCCTCTAAACCATCTCCTGAAATAAACTTTGCCTCTGACATATCCACAGTGGAGAAATGGCTAAGCCTAAACAATCCAGATTGATCTGAGAGCTTGGCGGTTGCTTCAATTTCCAGTCGAGTCTATATCATTAAAAATCTCTTTACAAAATGGTTCCTTTTTGTCAGTTAAATGTCATATATGCTGGGTGTATTTGAAATAGTATCAAAGTATCTTATGTGTTATTAAAATTCTCTTTGATGATTTTTGTAGTGCCTCAGGCTTCTTATTTCAATTATATTTTGCTAAACTGTGAACATACAAGATGTAGAAAAGATGAGAAGGAATGTCAATTTGATGGCAGGTCTTTGCATTTTTTTTAATAACAAAATGTTATGATTTCTTTTATATCTATTTTTTGCTTAAATGAATGAATCTTTGTGGTGGATGTATGTAGCTGAAGGTCGTAGTGTATCAATGTATTTTATCAAAGTGTATTTGGGGGGGAGCCTGATACTCTTGTATGCCCTTCACAAAAGCTACTTAAATACCAAACACACAGTAGAGGATCAGGTAACATTTGTTGGTACGTCTAGTGTCTCACAGCTTCCCAGGTGGCTCAGTGGTAAACAATCCACCTGCTAATGGAGGAGACGTGGGTTCGATCCCTAGGTCGGGAAGATCCTTTTGAAGAGGACATGGCTACCCACTCCAGTATTCTTGCCTGGAGAATTCTACAGATGGAAGAGCCTGGGAGGCTACCGTCCATGGCGTCACAAAGAGTTAGACAACTGAGCACAAGTGCACCGTGACATGATCTAGTGTCTTATTGTGCTCAAACTATTAAAAAATGCTATACACTAAGCAGTTTAAATAACACTGTTTTTTTTTCTCACAGTTCTTGAGGCTAGAAATCCAAGTTGCTGGCAAATTCAGTTTCTATTAAGAGTCTCTTCTTAGCTTGTACACAGCCACCTTCTCACTATGTCGTCACATAGCCTTTCCTCTGGTGTCTCTTCTTATTGTATCACTAATCCTGTCAGGTCAGGGCTCACTCCTATGAACTCATTTAGCCTTAATGACTTCCTGAGAGGCCAAATCTGAAATACAGCCAGACTCAATGTTAGGGCTTCAACCTGTGAATCTTGGAGCGACACAAAATTCAGTCCATAACCTCTGGTTTTATAAAATGTATTTTGAGTTGGTCTTTATTAATTTATTAAGGATTACATTCCAAAGCTTTCAAAGAAAGCACTGAGTGTTCTATTTTCTTAATTTTTTTACTTGAAGTAACATTAGTTTATAAGTTTCACGTGTACAACATCGTATTTCTACTCTGTATATACTGTAGCATGCTCACCACCAAAAATTTAGTTTCCATTCATCACCATACAATGGTTGTTCAGTCGCTCAGTCGTGTCTGACTCTTTGTGACCCCATGGACTACAGCACACCAGGCTTCCCTGTCCTTCTCTGTCTCCCGAATCTTGCTCAAACTCCTGTCCATTGCGTTGGTGATACCATCCAACCATCTCGTCCTCTATCATCCCCTTCTCTTCCTGCCTTCAATCTTTCCCAGAATCAGGATCTTTTCTAATGAGTCGGCTCTTTGCATCAGGTGGCCAAAGTATTGGAGCTTCAGCTTCAGCATAAGTCCCTCCAGTGTGTATTCAGGGTTGATTTCTTTAGAATTGACTGGCTTAATCTCCTTGCAGTCAAAGGGGCTCTCAAGAGTCTTCTCTAGCACCACAGTTCAAAGGTATCAATTCTTTTGTGCTCAGCCTTCTTTATTGTCCAGCTCTCACGTCCATATGTGACTACTGGTTTAGATGGGATAATACATGGGAAAGCCACTGAAGTCCTTTGACAAAGAGTAAAAGAGAAGTCCCAAATGGTGTTATCATGAATCCAAAAAACATAGTCTTCTCAACTGACTTTGGCCTCTGCATATTATGCTGCCATTTGACTTTTAGATACAGATAACAAGGACTTTTCCCCCAGCAGAGTATATGCACTTATTTTTCTGAAGCTGGATCTTTGTAAAATGTTCTTCAAACCAGGGAATCACCTAAGGTGACTAGAATCTTTTTCCTTGAGGGAGAAATGACAACACTTTACATGACTCATTTTAACCCTTTAAAATGAGTTTTTTGTTGGTCGTTTGTGTCTGATTTGCTGTGGATGCAGTTAGAGTCATGCCTGCATTCTGTTAGCCCTTCTCACTATCCTGAGTTAGTCATGACCTTCACAGTCATTTTTCTTCTTGAACGTCATAGGCTCATGAGCTTATTTCAACTCTGGGATAAGACAGCTCTTTGGAATACAATCCAGTACCAGCAAAAATAATACCTGTCTGATTTATTACTTTGATTCTTTGTTAGGGGAGCAAAATTTATCTGTTTTTTTTAATTTAAAATTGATAATGCACTTACATCATTTAAATATGGAAATCACGGTCACTGGCTAAATTTTTGATGGGCAACAGCAAGAGAGTTTTAAAAATAGGCTTTATTTTTTAGAGCATTTTTAGGTTTACAGCAAAACTGAGAAGAAGGTACAAGATGTGTCATTTATTCTGTGCCACTTACATATACAACCTATCCCACTATCAATATTCCTCACCAGAGCAGCATGTTTGTTACAGTCTATGAACCTACATTGACACATGGTTATTATCCATAGTACATAGGTTACATTCAGATTCACTATTAATGCTGTATATTCTATGGCTTTGGACAGATTTATAATGACATATGTCCCTGATTATAATATCAAACAAAGTAATTTTTTTGTCCTAAAAATTCCCTGCATTCTCCCTCTTCATCTCTCCTCATCATCCAACCCCCTGCAACCACTGATCTTTTTACTGTCTCCATAATTGTGCCTTTTCCAGAATGTCAAATAGTTGGAATCACAGTATGCAGCCTTTTTATATTGGCTTCTTTTACTTTCTAATATTCACTTAAGTTTTCTCCATGTCTTTTCAGGGCTTGATAGTTCATTTCTTTTTAATGCTGAATAATATTTCATTGTCTGGATGTACTACCATGAATTCAGCCATTCATCTCCTGAAGGACTTTTTTTTTTTTTTTTTGAGATGTGTATTCAGCATCTAGTTGGCAGGTTTTGGATTAAAAAAAAAAACAACAATAAAAATCAGCTTCTTTGTTAGTGGTGCTCATTGCAAAACAGGTTGTACGGAAATAAACAATGTAACCTTCATTCTACAGGGATATCATTTGTAATGCTGAAGGGACAATGAATCATTGCATGTTATTATTATGATTGGTATTATTGAACAAAGAACAGCAGCTCTGAAAAGTCAATTTATCTCCGTGAGAAGTGAATCTGCTAAAATTTAAATATTTTATCATAGAGTTCATATCAGCACATGCTTTTTTATTCCATTTATATGGGCTTTAGTATATTTTTTAAATCTAAAATTATTCATATCTCCTTTAGTGGATAAAAAATCTTCTAAGCAGCAACTCTCTTCAGGTAACCCTGACTTAATCAGTAATGAGAAAATTCTAAATCTTAAATCTTCACTAGTGAGTCAATTGATACAAATATCAATAGTAGATTCAATAACAATCAGTGAGTAATTGCTTAATTCCATCCCTTTTTCTAAATGAATCTAGCCAAATCAGAGGAGAAGGCAATGGCAACCCACTCCAGTACTCTTGCCTGGAAACTCCCATGGATGGAGGAGCCTGGTAGGCTACAGCCCATAGGGTCACAAAGAGTTGGACACGACTGAGCGGCTTCACTTTCAGTTTTCACTTTCATGCACTGGAGAAGCCAATGGCAACCCACTCCAGTGTTCTTGCCTGGAGAATCCCAGGGACGGCGGAGCCTGGTGGGCTGCCATCTATGGGGTCGCACAGAGTCGGACACGACTGAAGCGACTTAGCAGCAGCAGCAGCCAAATCAGAAGACAATGCCATTTTCTTGTGAAAAGCAAAAAGAGAGAGAAACAGTTTTCTTCACTTTTCCATGATAGCGCTTTTCATAATTCAAGGGCTATTGTGAAAAACAAAGTAGATAATGGTTTAGAAAGCACTTTTCAAAGTGGTGTAGGCAGATAAGGAGTTAAAATAAAGTTCTAAATATTGGAAGAGAAGTCTTTTCTATGTCAGAATAAAATCAGAGCCGATATCCACAGACTAATGCTTTCCTTCATGTTCCTCCATATTCCATAACTTTGAAAGGTGCCCCCAAGATGTAAACATATGATGTTTAATTCCAGGCACAGAGGAATTAAAATTCTTTGGTGTTTCTCCAAGTATTGTTCTCTGGTCTACCTGCCTCAGAATCTCCTGTGGCCTTCTTAAAGAGAGTGGACTTTAGGAATCTTCAGGAACACTGTGATTCTGATGCATTCTAAAGCTTGAGAAACTATTTGAGTGCATTCTTGCTGTTTTAGGAAAAATTTATTAAAGTTTAACATATAGGCCTTGTGATTTTATAACAGCTACCTGTAATTTACTCTTCTAGAAGGAAATTATACTTCTGCTTTTTTTTCCCTAAGATTATGTTGTTTAACTCATTTATTGAGCATCTAACAGAACTTTAAAAGTTTATCATTTGTCAAGGAAAACCACTTCATTATTAGTTTTGCATTCCTAATTTATTAGGGCAATAAATACTTAAAAACGATCTTTGGTTAGATTTTTGGGAGAAATGTGAACTTTGGACAGTCTCTGCTAGTAAACAATAATCCACTCTAAATTTTGAGGCCCCCCCCCACTGTATTGCCTTTTCTTTTACTTTAAGCCAAAATTGCTTTTCTCTCTACCTACTGCGATATTAAATAAAGAAAGACAGAACAAATCTTGTTCTTTGCTCTTCCATGCCACACCTTAATACATGGAATTTAAATGTATATTCTACTATCGTGGAGATACTATAGTAGTAAATTATAGTGGACACTAGTTTTTTTCCTTTTCTTACTTAGAGACTTTGCTGATGATGTTGCATATATAAAATTCACAGTCAGATATTTTATGTGTCTTATTAAATACATGAAATGGAGAATTAATGATCCTAGACATTTAAGTTATTAGTCACCTGTCAGCTTAATTACTTATTTTTCTTCCCGTAGTCCACTCTTTTATGCTAATTGACAACTCATTGGAATAGGTCAACCCCTTATTAAGTGAACATGTTAGTCTTTCTGTATGACAGTTGAACATCTTCAGAATAAAAGTGTTTTCTTTCTTACTGTTATCAGTAGAGCCTAAAATGATAAAAACAACTTATATTCCTAGTAGCGGAGGTGATCTTTTGAAAACATGTGTCAGATCATGCCGTTTCCTGGTTAAACCCTCCCACTGACTTTCCAACTGTCTCAGAGTAAAACCCCACTTCCTCACACACTGCTAGGGCCCTGTGTGGTCTGGTTCCTCCTCACTTCCCCAGCCCACTCTTAAGCCCTCTGCCCAGGCTCCTTCTCTTCCAGACACACCATTCCTCCTGTAGATTCTCCAGTAGAATGTGCCTTCCTGCCTGTGCCACAGCTCTGGGTTGCTTCTTTTACATACCACTAGGAAGCCTTTGGAAAGTTTGAAGATGGCCTGTAACAAGATGTGATTCATGAGAATGAATGAATGTACAGTAAGTTGAGAAGAATGCATTTCTTTTCTTAAACAGAAAGCGACATAGGCGTTTTGGGGGAGTGCTTTGAAATGTTTCAAACGTCTGATATTGGTAAATGTATTATGGATTGGCACGAGACCTTTCTAATTGGCCCCACAATGAGTTTAAATATGGTAAAGTTAGGATTAGCATTCTCAGAGCATACCTGAATCTAAGCTTAGAAACAAATTTACATATAAATAGAAAATTAAATCAGTTTTCTAACCAGGTATTTTTGAAAATCCAATAACAGGTTAACAAATTTAAGGTTTATACAAGCACACAGAATATTTTTGACTTAATTTTAATTAAACTTCATGAAGTATTTGATGGATAAGTAGAAAGAGGAAGAAAGCATTCTCTTGGCATTCTGAATATTAATAGCACTGAAGTATATTGATGGCTTTACAAAAATGATCCCAGACTGCCTGTCTGTTACCCAGCCAAGTAATTCATAACAAAAGGCAGGTTAAAACACTTCACTCTAGAGCAGTGTGTTGTGAGATGTGAGACGTTACATAAAGTTAAAGCGAGGACAAGCCGACGTATTTTCTTCTCTTTATTCACATGCCATTCTTTATAAGCAATACATTTGAAAGTTTGCCCCAGGGCATTTTGCGTTTTCCTCTGGGGAAATGTGAAAGAAAATTATCTGTGTAGAAATAAAAACATATTAATGTGTGTTAATTTATTCTACAAGAAATGAAGAGGCTTATATTGGAGTAGGACTGGAGTTCAATTCAAATCATGTGTGGAGTGTGCATGTTTGCACACACCAGTGAGGACACACATGAACAACTGCATGTGAATATGTGGGCACACCGGTGCAGAATGTATGTGGAATGGTGGGCACACACTCACCATTTGTGATTTGTTCTCCATTCATACACTCTACAGATGAAAGGACCACCCCGTGACATAGAAATAATTCCCCGGAACTTGCGAGCACCCATTTCTCAGAGAAAATTAGAGCCAAGGCAGCCCCGCCCATCCCGCTTGAAGCTCCAGCTTGCCCGCACAGGGGTTCCCTCCGTCTGGACTTTACCTGTCTCCAGTGTCGCCCCTGCCTAGAGACCGTCTTAGCTATGCCTTCTTGCGGCCACAGGAAGCTGCAGTCCCCGCCGTCTCGGGGAGGATCCTCTCTTCCCTTACAGGGCGGACGGCCAGTTATCACAAGTTTTTGAAGTGTGAATTGGTTAGGGGTGAAATTGTACATATATGTTTAGTTTATTGATATCTCTCTTTCCCAATGTTCTTTTTTCAAGTACGGCCATTCTTAGGGCTTCCCAGGTACTAGTGGTAAAGAAGCTGTCTGCCAATGCAACTTAGACATAAGAGACGCCAATTTGAACCCTGGCTTGGGAGGATCCCCTGGAGAAGGGAATGGCAATCCACTCCAGTGTTCTTGCCTGGAGAATCCCATGGACAGAGCAGCCTGGCGAGTTGCAATCCACAGGATGGCAAAGAGTCAGATAAGACCGAAACAATTTAGCACGGCCATTCTTAAGTTAAATTAATTAAGCTATAAATGGAGTACAACTGTTACTCAGGTTTCAATATGGTGTAGAAGGACAACCAAGGTTCATTCCTTTTGTCTGGAGAACGTGGAACAATGGACCCAGATCCAGACACAGAGCAAACCACAGCAGGTCACACCTGCATACAGTAACCATATGTCAGCCAAGCTGCTAATTCCAAAAGAATTCTCTCTACTCCAATCAACTCCCCAAATTATTTTTACATAAATAATTTGTAAATTTTTGTCATTTTGTCACTTTGTCATTTTTCTTCTAAATACTTCCAATTAAAACCCCTCTTTCTTTCCTTTTTCCCTTTTCCTAGATTGTCAAAAGGCTTGTCTGGCTCTTTAATGTAATGTGCATCCCACCTCCCCCATGACTTGTTTTCATACCCATTCAATACTTGAGCTTACACCCCTTACTACCTTAATTTCTTCCTTTTGGTGTCCAGGGTGTTGTGCATAGATACCTGGATTTAAATTGATTAAAATTTAAATATTAGTGTGTACCTGCCATCCTTCTTTACCCTAGGTTGACTTTCTAGTTTTTGATGCTGTTTGTTTTTTTTAATTTTTATTTGTTTAAAAATTTTGTTAACAAAATGGAAGAGTACAGCATTATAACTTTCACTTATATTCTATTACTTTACCCCTAACCTATCTTGTTTCAAATTTGGAATCTTTCCCCCAAATAATTGTACTTTTTCTTCCTATGGCCTTTTTTAAATGATGAATGAGTTTAGTGTTTTTGTCCTTGATTTGGAACTAGACTCACCGTTTGTATATCTGCTCTTGGGGTTGTTTGTTGTATGAGATTGCACTTCATTTGTTGGGGTTTTAAAGATTCAGTGTTTTTGAAAGTCTCTGGAAGTCTACCTGATATCTAGGGAAACTCAAAACTGGAAAACACCTGATGGGTGGATAGCTTTCAGAAAAGAGGAGGACATTCCAATATTTTATAAGAGTTTGGACCCTCCCAGAATTATAACCAATGCTTTCCTACTATTTTTCATGAATTCTATTCATTCATTCATTCATCAAATATTAAATAATTGCTAAATAATAAGAATATAGAAAAAGGAGCAAATCTAATCAATGGGCCTCTTTGGTGGGGGTTCATTTTTTTATGTGGTAAATACACAGAGTACAAAATTTACCATTTTAACAATTTTTAATTACACAATTCAGTGGTATTACTACACTCATCAGGTGTTGCAGCCATCACTACTGTCAATCACCAGAATATTTTCTTCATCACAGATTGTACTCATTAAGCAATAATTCCTCATTATTCTGCCTTTTTAGTATCTGGTAACCTCTACTCTACTTTCTGTCTCTAATGTTTTGACTACTCTATGTACTTCAGATAAATGGAATTATATTTGTCGTTTTGTGTCTAGTTTATTTCAGCTAGCATACTCTTCAAGGTTCACCCAAGTTGTATTTTACATAAGATTTCTATTCCTTTTCACGGCTGAATTTTATATATATACACACACACACACACACACACACACACACACACACACACACACATATGTGTATACATAATATATAAACCATGTTTGTTGAGCTTTATATGAAAACATATCCCTGCATCTTCTCTTTATGTTATAACCATGCAAAGGCACCTAAACAACATAGTAGTCTCATATATTAGGAAAATATATCATGATTTCAATAAATTTGTCTGAGACAGATTTATATAATGAATGATTTTCTGAAAAATTTTGTAGAGTTTTTACTAAGCTGACCAATCCTTTAAATTTAAAAAATGAGTTACCTATCTCACAAAAGGGCTTGAATAGGATAGTAAAAAAGGAAAAAGGAAATAGCATTAAAAAATGTTGACTCACTAACAATCAAAAATTGTTAAATTTTTAAATTAAATTGTAAAATTGTTAAATTAAACTAGTGAGATTCTGTTTTTTTCATTGAACAAATAGGCGAAAATAAATGTTTTAAGACACCATTAAGTGATTGATGAAAATATGGGATATCTGGCTTCATGT
Source organism: Okapia johnstoni (assembly GCA_024291935.2). NCBI lineage: Eukaryota > Metazoa > Chordata > Mammalia > Artiodactyla > Giraffidae > Okapia > Okapia johnstoni. The sequence goes on from CM044324.1 coordinate 13,857,172, forward strand.
CCTTCTCGTTATCTTGTAGACTGATGTAGTTTAAATGCAATAGAGTACAGGTTCCTCTTTCATAAATTGTTCCTGAAAAATAATTGAGGATGCTAACAAAAGTTAACCTCTACAATCAACTTAAAAATTCAACAATTGATGATTAATTAGATACTTGATGATGTATTGTAATAAGTACTTAAAGCAGAGACTACTGCAGTTTATTTGGAATTTGTTTGTATGAGTCAAAAAAAATGTTTATAAAAAATAATTCAAGGATAAAGGAAGAATGAAGCAATAGATTCTAAAAGTTTCAGCATTCTCCTGATCTATATATGGTTGAAATGTTGCTTTGGATTTCTATCTTGCTTTGGTGGCTTAATTCTTACCTGGTGGTTTGACTATTTCAGGAATATATCAGAGAAATTGAAATCTAACTTTAGTACAGTTTCACTGTCTTAATTTCTTTTTTAATGTAATTTTGTTGATTGTAGTTTATTTACAATGTGAGTTAAATTGTGTAATCAGCATAAATGTATGCAATCAAGCAGTTTAATTAGGCAATGTTATTTAAGAAAGTAGCTACAGAATTCAGATATTCATACCATTTTAGAAATTCTTCGAACTATATTTTAAAACTGCTATTTGAATGGTAGTTGATATTCAAATTTAAGTATTGCTCTTTTCAAAAAAAAGGGAAAAATACAATGAATTCAGTGGAGTGAAATATAGTATTATAAGTATGATAGTTTGTAAAAACGTCAAAATTTCTTGACTAAATTTGCGTTATTCCTCTTATTCCCAGTTCTATTCCTCATTATTTCCCCAGTTTTTTACTTGAAGTATTTCAATCCTTATCAAAGAGGCTGTTTGGAACATGATTTTTTTTAACTGAAAATCATAGGTCTACATAGAGAAATATTTTTTCTGTGTCAAGGTATTTCACCCCAGTACTATCTTGAGATAGTCTTAAGGGGAACTAGGCTAGAAGATGAATCATGGAAGGTTTCAGCTAATAAATACTCAAGAAGTTCTAATGAAGTGAACACATCTTTGTATATAAAGTATTTCTTATTTAAATATAGATAGCAAAGTGTCAGTTTTGTTTGAAGAATTATATGCTTCCTACTGTAACTAATATATTATTTATGAATCCTTGCCTCACAATGCCTTTGATATTCAGAAGCATAAATCTTTCCTGTGATTTCTTTTAAATAACTTTTTTCTAACGTTATTTGGAGATATCAAAGCTGAATAGTTTTGCCCATTGCTTTGTGGTTCTCAGGTCGTGTGAAAATATATTGCATTAAATATATGAATTAAATGTGAGAAGTAGAATAACTTGGGGGGAAATCACTTTGCCTTGTTGTATTAATCTCTCTGAACATTTTAAAGGATGCTACAGATAGAATGTTGTAACAGTAATATTTTACTTGATGAAACACATATAGAAAAAGATGGTAGAATATAGGAAATTGCACAGAAATTGACAGGGCTACATCTAATTTTCTCAAGAAATAACCCAAAAAATATAAGTATACAAGGCTAAGGATTTTAAGCAGAGAAATGAGAGTGCCTTAAGCAAGAGCTGCCATGATAAATAATGCCAGGTCACCACCCCAAGTGTATCAGGACATATCTCAAGGAAATAGCCTGGGCAGTTTTAGTGAACATCTACTATAATAACAAAAAAGAGCAAAAAGATGAATAAAGACATGACACCTCCCATGGATAAGTTCATGGTAGTTTGTGAAGGAATGGCATTTAATCAATAATTACACTTTCATGAGAAGAACACAGAAATGGGTTTGGTTAAAGTTCTATGAGATCACATTAAAATACTCTGCTTAGGAAAATCTTCTATTGGTGATGAAGGAAGGCTTCACCAAGTCAGAATATTTGAACTTGACTTTCAAAAGGTAGAGACCTAGGGATTTTTTCCCTTGCCATAGAAGTAACACATTGTAGAAAATGTTGAAAATAAAGATATGTCAAAAGAACAAACTAAATAAAATTGAATGCTTCCAACTTGTATAACATGGAAAAAAATCACTAGTAATACTATAATGTATTTCTTTCTCTTTTTAATTTTGTGTGCATATGTATATGTTTTTCCTTTTAACCAATTCAAATAATACTATTGCAGTTTTTTATACTTATTCATAAATCATTTTGCACGCCTAAGATTTTCACAGTATCAAATCCTAGAAGGCTTTTACTACAGATGGAAAATATGCACATATGAAATTTTAATTAAAATTGGAATCTGCCTACCAATGTTAGAGAGTACAATACTATTTTCATAAAATAACCTTATCAAATACTGACAAGTACAATTTTACAATAAATCTTTGTGAGTGTGGTATATAAAAATTATAATTTATTGTATTTCTCTGACTTCTTAAAATGTTAAATATTCTAATATATTTGCTATTATTTATATTTCTTTGCTGCGAATTACCTATTTATGTAATTTCCCTATTTTTTAAATTTGAGGACTAGTCTTTTTAAAAAATTTATTAGATAGGATATACTTGTGTATATTAAGGAAAATATACATGATTGCAATTTTATAGATCAAAAAATTGAATAGATATACATAGTATTAATCTTAATGTATGCTATTGATGTTTTTCCTGCTGGCCTTTTATATTTATATAAAACTGAAATAGGATTGTTTTAAATTTCTACTTAATGTTCTTCAGTGTCTTTGTGTGTGTGTGTGTTTGATGCTCAACTTTGAGCACCTTAAGCATATTTTTTTAAGTCTATATTATCAACTCTGGCAACAGTAGAAAGCCAAAAATTCCAGAGTTTGTGATAGTACTTTTCATCTTTATCCAAGAATGATATTCAACATTTAACAACTAATATTATCTGTTTAGTAATAATGGGAACAGAGAAGGCTATAGGGCTGAGCCCTGACCTTGCCAAATCAGGTCTTTAATTCCTTAGTTGTTGGATTATGTGAAGGGCATTGCTCATTATTTTGGGGGTAAGTAGAGAGTGGGGTGCAGTTAATATGTTAATTTGTAGAAATCTGGGGATATTTTGAGAATGGTATGAGTTATATTGGGCTTCCCTGGTGGCTCAGATGGTAAAGCATCTGCCTGCAATGTGGGAGACCCGGGTTCAATCCCTGAGTTGGGAAGATTCCCTGGGGAAGGAAATGGAAACCCACTCCAGTACTCTTGCCTGGAAAATCCCATGGACGAAGGAGCCTGGTAGGCTACAGTCCATGGGGTCGCAAAGAGTCGAACACAACTGAGTGACTTCACTTTCAAATCAAAGTTACAAAAACATAATCTGATAGACATATGAATACATCTAATACATGAATTATCTGTCATCTGTGGTCATTGGCTAAGTCAACCTGGGCTCCTTTTTGGATGCATATGTGCGAAGTTACTTTTCTTTGTGACCCTATGGACCATAGCCTGCCAGGCTTCTCTTCCATGGAATTCTCCAGGCAAGAATAATGGAGTGAGTTGCCATGCTCTCCACCATGCAGTTTTCCTGACTCAAGGATCGAACCATGTCTCTTACATCGCCTGCATTGGCAGGCAGGTTCTTTACCACTAGCGCCACCTGGGAAGCCCTCCTTTATGGATCTGACCCTACAAACTGAATATGGGCTGATGACAATATGCAGTGAAACTGAGTCTATCAGCTATCTGGCAGCCATAACTTAATAGAAGGCCCTAGTGATTTGGGTCATAGGCATCTGGATGTCATCGTTGACATGGGGCACCATGATAACAATTGATTCTATCTGCCCTATTTTGGCTCAGGAGACTAAACTTTCCTTAGAGGCTATTGGCCACAACTGGTCCTTGTTTACAGAAATTTCCATCTCCATTGGCTGACAGAGTCACACTTTTCATGCATTGGATTTACCTTTTGTTTTAAAACTGGCCATTCTGAATACAAGAAATAAGGGTAGTTGAGGATGGCCAATCATAAAGAGAAATATTGAGGTATTTCATTAAATAGCTTTACTTTTTTATTGTGCTGTGGAGACTCTAATGTTTTATAATACATGGATTCTCACGAATAGTAAACCTGAAAACAAATGTGTAGAATATTTAATATATGATTCCAAGTAGCCTCAAGTATGTTATGAGATATTTAGCTCGAGTAGACGACATAATTTATAAGCTAAGAGATACTGTAAAAGCTGTAAATTTGCCCCTCCTTATTTTATGCATGGCTTGGGTCATGTAACCTAAAAATTCCATGTGCTTTCTGGCTTCCTGATGCTGTGTTTTCTGCAGAAAATCCTAAAACCTTATTAAAAGATAGACTTTCAGATTTAATCTCCTGCTGTTTTCACTATCTGTAGGTTATTTGTAGGCTATGGCTAAGTGGAAATGAGTTTATTCTCCAAATCTGACAGATTTATTGGAAAAATCAGTGAATAGCTGAGTTCTCTGACGGTCATCTTTGTTATAATAAAATAGGAGGCTATCATCATGGTAAAACAAGTGCTAAAGTCTACTTGAAGAAATGCAGTTTTTCTTTTAAATTTCTTCTAGGGAGTTTAATAGAAAATACTCAGTTAACAAGATTAACTATCTGTTTTAAAGTACTTCCAAACTTTTCAAGACATTAAAAAATATAATCAGTATTAAAGCACTCTTATTTTCTGCTGTTTTTACATCAACATTGCTTCGTTTCCTCCCATTGGCAGAGTCAACTTGATGAAAATGAAATATTGTATTCTTTATTTGCTTTCACTGCTGGATTATTTACATATTTTTGCCATTTCAAATAGTGCAGTTTGTCTAATTTATTTTTTTCTTTTAGATTCTCTGTGTCATGTTTTTGTTGTTCAGTCACGAATTCCTTCTGACTGTTTGTGACCCCATGGACTGCAGCATGCCAGGTCTCCCTGTACCTCACTGTCTCCCAGAGTTTGCCAAGTTCATGTCCACTGAGTTGGTGACGCTATCCAACCATCTCATCCTCTGCCACCCTCTTCTCCTTTTACCTTCAATCTTTCCCAGCATCAGGGTGTTTTTTTGGTGTGTTATTTCATTGGACTTTCTGACAGATGTCTAATTCTATCCCTGGAAGATTCATCTAAAGTAGATTAGATAACAGTTAATACCAAGCCTATGGATCCAGCTCTGTTTATTTTCCTAGTGTATCACTCACCCTCTCATACACATTAGTTTTGTCAGATGTGAAATAGGAAATGCCACATAGTACATGCCAAATATATTAACATATGCAAATGTTTAGAACAGTGCGTTACATCCAGTCAATCCTAAATGAAGATCAGTTATTATTACTAATATTATTATTTTTAACCCATTATTAGAAACAATACATAGATCACCTCTGTTTATAACTGTTAACACAGTTTTATTTTCTCTTTAAGATTTTAGTAAGTATGGACCAATACTTTAACATTGTCTTAAATATTATTAACCTTTGCTTATAAAGCTGATCATGTTTTCCATAGGATAATTAACCATTTTATACATAAGATTAAGATGTCTGCTTATTATGTTATCTAATAGTAAGGTTAGAAAACTGTTAAATTTTTAATGTGTAAATTTTTTCTGTACATACTTTGGACTATTTGGTTCTATTTTCCCATTCTCTTTCATTTTCTGGGTATTTTTTCTTGAACCGCCTAATGTTCTTCACTGGAAAAATACTGTAGTGCAACCAAGAACCCTGTGATGACTCAGAAGTCAGAGAAGGGGAAGAGTGGAGAGTCGGGTATGCTGGACACTTACATCTCGGCCTTAGGCCTTTGTGGTTCTTCTACGCTGTGCCTCAGAGACTGGACTCATGCTTCAAACTTGTACAGTAGTCTCCATTTATTTTCCACATTTTATTTAAAATGTCCTTGTTTCAAGTACTTCATACTTTTTTAACCTCACTGGGCCATGCCCACGTTCTTCAAAGACTTGTATTCTATTTCTTACTGAGGTCATGAACCAGAAAGAACTGCAACCACGAGTGTTGCTGAACATCACCCAACTGGCCAGCAAGCTTTCATTGAGTCAAACTCATATCCGATAAGGAGAAGCTGCTATAGCTTTGTTTTCCCATAGTTATCTCCTTCCGCCCTATTATCTGACTGAGCAAAAGACATAATTAAAGTCTTAAGAAGTTGGACAAGAGATCACATACATAATCTTTTAAGACACTGTCTCAGATGAGCAGCAGCCTGGCCAACCATTCGTTTACTCATTCATTCATTTGCTTTTCAAAAAGAAAAAATTCGGGGTATTTATCACATGTCAGCATCCATGTTTGTACCGATGGGACAAAAAGTGTAAATAAGACCGAAGTCCTGTTCTGAAACATCTCTGTGTCGGGAGACTTCATGGCCACTGTCATGTATGCTGATGTGATAGGAGGACTCACAAGACTCAGTTGTGCTTTATTACAGCAAAAGGCTACAGAGCAAAATCTGCAGAGGGAAAAGGCACTCTGGGTGACGTCTGGGGAAAGCAGGGCAGGTTTCCAAGAGCCTCTCCAGTGGGAGCACAGAGGAAGTATTTACTTCCTCCAGCAACCAGTTGTGATAACAACTGTGTGAAATATGGTCAGCCAGGGAAGTTCACGAGAAACTCAGTGCCCAAGGATTTGTCCTGGGAACCATTCACATAACCACTTTCTGTCTGCCATTTACCTAAATTCCACACTCCTGGAAGGAAAACAGGTGGTCAGCATAAACAATATTGCTTGCCCAGGCAGTTTAGCCACAGTAAGCCCCTCTTATCTGTTAGGGAAAGTTGAGGACCCCCCACCACCACCCACAAATCTCAGTTCCCAGGTGCCAGCCAAGGGCCAACCTTACAAACAAGATTTTCTAAGGATAGCAGTCTCAGACCTGCTGTCTCAACTCTTTTCTGCACAGTCTCACATTGAAGTGGGGGTAGGTGGAAGAATGATTAAAGAATCAGATGAGAAGAGGCATTGGACTGCAGAAGAAAACTTAATCAGCTCTGCTTGAAGGAGTCAAGGGATGTTCCTTTTACGAAGACAATATTTGAACTAGATCTTGAAGGAGCTGTGAGATTTCCGAGATTTCCCAAGATTCCGAGATTTCCCGAAGTCTGGAGTGAGGGAGGACTTTCCCCCCATGCAAAGGCATCTGTTGCAGGTAAAGAGGTTATTGAGAGATTCTATGTGATGGGAGCATAGAACTGATGATGGAGGCAGAGTCAGGGAAGAGTGGTTAGAGCAAGAACATGAAGTGCTTTATCATTTTGTTGGGTGGTAAGGAGCCTTAGAGGTTTTAATAAAAAGAGAGAAGTGAATAAATTTGAAAGCTATCTCTGACAGCAGATGGAGAAAAGATTGGAGAAGGAAGAGTTTGAAGAAAGTAAGACCAGGCAGGAGGCAAGAGATGATGAAGACATGACTGTAGGCACCTGTGGTGAGACGAGAGCTTGGAGCAGTGGTCCTCAGCTGGGAGACATGAAGAAACGTGTGAAGCTTAACAAGGAAAGAATGTCCAGGTCCCATTCAAACCCTCTACTGCCTCTCAACAAAACATTCTGTATGCTTTCCCTTCTGTAGCTATCTTCTCTGTAATGCTATCAGTCAAAACCTCCAAGTCCACTACATAGCCAGCTCATCATTGGACAGAACCAGTAATATAACCATTTGTATGGAATTTCCCCTTCAGTTCCATAAATTGAGGTGTGTGAAACCATACAGCAGTCTACCTTAGCTGAATAATTTATCTATTCTCAGATGAATCAAGCCAGTAAATCTATTTGTAGTGAAAAATTGTAGTCTTTGCACAGGATCCACAAGGGTGATTTTGTTCATTTGTGAGGTGCAAACCAAAGTGTGTATCCGAAAGGTGCAGTCATGGTGGGTCCTCGCTACATAAGATGCATGTCAGTTTATGTAGTTACTCCTTGCTCATTTAACATATATTGTGTATATGATTGTATGCAAGACTCAAGAAATGCAGTACAGCTAGAACTAACACAACATTGTAAAGCAATTATACTCCAATTAAAAGTAAATAAATAAACATAGAAAAAAAATCCCATGCTGGGGTTATAATAAAAAAAAAAAAAGAAATGCAGTTAAAGATGCATTCACCTATTAACTGAATGTAAGGTATTTAAATAAAATCATTAGGATGAGATGCAAATATAAACAGAGCTAACCCAGAACAGTTTTCTTCCCTTTTGTTTTTATTTTAAATGATTTTATTTTATAGTAGATGATAGCGTAAAAGAAACTTGCAAGTTTTGCAAGAATAATATGAAGGTGTACATGAGTTTCTTATTTTGCTCTCAGATTAGCTAGACATTATTGGGTTTCATAATGATGATCTATTTGAAAGGTAGTGAAGAACCTTTTTCAATAATACTTTATCTGCAATTTTTATCAAATAAAATATCTCAAGAATGTGTTAAGGTCAATTTATGTATTAAATATACAAAAATGTGTCTTTTATCTTTCTCTCCTTATATCCAAATGAGAGTCCTTAGACATATTTAATGTTTCCATGAACTATTTGATTAACAACTATAGCAAAATGTGTTCACAGAAATTATCTTGGAAGGTTTTCCATCAGTGGTTTAATTAACAGACAGTAGACAGAAAGCAAACAATCTGTTCAACCAGACTATTGAAAGATCCCTCCTGTTGCTTTTGTTTTCACTACAGCTGGGAAGGGAAAAATTATTTTACATATATCCTTTCCTCTTGCTTCTGAATGATCTGTTTTGGTGGTGATTTAAAGAATAATTTGAAATATTTTTATGAGTTAGAAAGCCCATGAAGTGAATAGGAATAATTTACAATGTAGATAACCAAACTGTGATTTTGCCAGTTTTTCTCCATCTTTATTTCTGGAAAACATCCACTTTTGACTTGTTTTATCTACTCTAAAAATCATTCTGAAATGGGGTCAAAATCGAAGCGAATGTCAAACTTTAGTCTTGATGAACCATGTAGTACTGAGTCATGAGCATATAGGGAATGTTTCCTCCATGCGTGATTGGGTAGTTTTGCTTATTCATAACCTAAGCAGAGAGGAAGACACATGTAAAGCAACAACCCCAAGGAAAATTCAGAGGCCAGGCCCTAAAGCTCACAGATTTGGCGTTGAAAAGCCCTTAGGTCCTTTCTTGAAGGTGAAAGTGAAAGCCACTCAGTCATGTCTGACTCTTTGTGACCCCATGGATTGCAGCCCACCAGGCTCCTCTGTCCATGGGATGCTCCAGGTAAGAGTACTGAAGTGGGTAGCCATTCCCTTCTCCAGGGGATATTCCCAGCCCAGGGATCAAACCCAGGTCTCCCTCATTGCAGGTGGATTCTTTACCAGCTGAGCCACCAGGGAAGCCCTATAGGTCCTTCCTTAGCCTTTGTTTACTCTTCACAGTCTGAGCCAGCAGGTGATTGAGCCTTTGGTTTACAGAGTTCAAGGTGGTAAATTCTAGGAGGAGCAAGCATGTCCATCCTGGAAGCAAACTAATCAACAGCTGTAATAGGTGTTAATACAACAGTAAAGAAAGCAAGAAAAACAAATCATGTAACACCACTAAAAAGTGAAAAAAGAACACCTTTTACGAGTCTGGAGACTTACCCTTATATGGAATTGGCCAAAATGTTTGCGTAGGTTTTTCATAAGATGGTACAGGAAAACCCTAATGAACTTTTTTGGCCAACCCAATAAATGCCAGAGGAAGCATTTATGCCAGTTTTATGCAGAAGGCCTACCTGTCTGTTAAATTCACCTTCCTCAGTAATCAAGCTAAAGGATGAGGTGGAATGTTCATCACAGAAACAAGAGTTTGACATATTCATCAGACTTTCCAAATTTCAGCTTCAGTGGTGTTAAAAGATAAACTGAGGCATACTAAACATTTTAAGAGTCTACTTGAATAAAAATCAGTTTCAATGGGGCAGCGGCATACCAGAAGTGGTTAGGAACACTCCAGGGACCCCAACTAGGGGAGAGATTTTGTGGAGAAAAGGCAGAAGAAAACAGGGAAATCATTTCACTGGCTATAGCTTAAGTGTTTGCCTGATTCAGAAAAGTCTAGTAGGGAGTTTGTGACTGGTTGTCCTTAGGTTTTGATTTCTTAGACTTGAGGCACCTACAGGTTCAAGTTTAGGTTTGCTTACACAGGCTGCTAAAGCCATCAGAGACTCCTCAGTCTGATGGCCTCCTTGTTTAATTAATTTAATTGTGGGGAACATGAACTTTATCCTCCCTACGTTTTGAAGCTCTTTTTATTTGTTCTTTAGTGTAAGAAGGCAGAGAGGGAGAAAAGGAGAAAGGAGACTTCCCATGCAGACAGCTCCTTCATTGTTCGTTATTTCGTCTACTCCATGCCCTGTGCCAGGACCACAGGGGCTAGCGTGATGTTTCTGGCATAACAGTTTCATGGAAAGCACTGTATTTTGTCCTGTGTTATAAAAATCTAAAAGGATAATGGTGAAGTTAAAGTCGGGCAGTGAATGTCCAATGATAACATCAATTTTAAAGAAACCAACAGTGGGGTTGAATTACTGGTTTGAAGATTTTAATGAAGACTACTACTTTGAAGATTTAGGTATATTTTTCTGATTTACATTATAAAGAACTGACAAACATCTGACTGGAGCCTTTCCCTTTCTGTGATGTTAAAAAAAAAAAAATCATATATTTAGGGCTGTTTGACCCATTGACTGCGTTATATTTGCTATCTTTCTTATCTAGACTGATGTTCTAATAAGGATCCTATAGGTTTTCAGTTGTTCCTACATGATTGTATTCAGATCGCCACCACTCCTAGGGCAAAGTGAATGCATAGCTCTAAAGGTTAGTCTAAGTGTTGTGCTATGAGGTCTTACCTGGTTGTTTTAAAACTTTATTGTGTACTTTTGTTGTAAGCTACATCATATATTTTTGGTAATGAGGCAGGACATCTAAATAAAGCAAATAAAATTGCTTTATGTAGCTTTACCTAGAATCATAAGTCTTAGAGCCTGACACCTACTCAGGAAAAGCGGTCCGCTTTTGCAGGTGAGATATTTTCAACCCCATTTGAAATAAAAGGTAACAAAAGCCCAGAGAGTTTTGTAAATTATGCAACATCTCCTATTCAGCAAACCTAACAAAGAATTCTACCCCAGTTCTCCGGAATCCTTGCATTTCTTCCCTTACCTAATTCTGCCTGCTCTCATCATCTTTGCTCAGAAGAGACTGTCTACAATTCATTTATTATTCATTCAGTCAGTCAACAAACATTTCTTGAGCACTATTCAATGGCCAGTGGGTATGACACCTTAAAAAAGAAACATTTTCTGTAAAATCCTCTTTAGACATACTTACTGAACATTTACTGTGTGCCGGGTGGGAGGGCACTGTGATCAACCCTCCATGTACCGAGTTTTTTCTTTAGCCTTATAACAGTTCTGTGAATTGAGCACAGTGGGCATTGTCTGGCTCTTGGTTTCCTTTCTACGGAATGTTTGGTCGTTTCCGTTTCCATGATTCTTTTACACTCTTATATTCTCCAAGCCCATGGAAAGGTCTAGATGGCCTACACTATGGTAGTGTTTCGCTCTAGGCTGTTTCTACTAAGGCATTAAACAATGGCAGATCTTTTAAATTCACAGTGAAATCAAAGGATATCCCCTCAAGAAGAAATGATTAGCACCTTCATGACTTCAAAGGGAGATGTTTTAGACATTTGCATGTGACTTGTAGTGATAGCCTTGACTGGGTTATTAGAGTTCAAAGTAATGGATTTAATGGTATTATTTGTTGTTGTTATTTTTGTTCAGTTGCTAAGTCATGTCTGACTCTTTGCAATACCATGGACTGCAGCACACCAGGCTCCCCTGTTCTTCACTATCTCCCAGAGTTTGCTTAGATTCATGTCTTTTGAGTCCATGATGCTATCTAACCATTTCATCCTCTCTCGTCCCCTTCTCCTCTCACCTTCAATCTTTCCCAGTATCAGGGTCTTTTCCAATGAGTCGGCTCTTTGCATCAGGTGGCCAAAGTATAAGTTTCATTAAACACATTTTGGTTTCTTGGAATCTTCTTGTATTGATGGCAACATCACAGCTGTAATTAAGTCACCGTTCTCTTAGCCTTTTTGAACCCATGTCCTGCCCTTTAGAAAGGCTGTCAATTCATATCTTTTGGTAATCATTGCCTAGAGGAGAACTGTTCTTGGTCAGACACTGAATTTCAGGTGTTCAGGGGAACACCTTCCCCTGAAGACCCACTGAAGTGAAAGACTAGGAGTAATGATGAAATCTAATTTCCCCCCCTGCAGAAGCGGCATGAGCTGGGTCAGCAAAGCCAGTCCTTGCAGATGGCTTTAAAATGCCTTTGTGATTTGATCTCCTTGCTTTGCCATCCGTTTCTCTAAGTGCCTATCACTGTCATCCTTAACCACTCTGACAAGATTGCAAGGTGAGAACAGCCCAAATGAACAAAGCATTTATGATGCCTCCCAGGGGCGTTGCTTATTAAATGAATTTGGCAGTGAACCAAGACTGACTTGTGAGCTACAAGGCAGGTTATCACATTGACGTGAAGATCATCCCATATATTTTTTAACCCGTTCAAATGCTCTGTTATCTCTCTGCTGCCCAGCATAACTTATGTGAAACAATATAAACTTGAAAGTTAATGATGTCGGATTTGTATTTTCAAATGTGCTGGAGTCAGTTGGTTTTATTTCTTTGTTTGGATTGCAGCTTGTTTTCTCAGAACTAGAGAATGTTTATGAAGTGTGTGTGTTGAGGGCGGGGAAGGAAGGGAATAAAAATGCATTGCTTTAGGGCAGCACATCTGTTTTAGGGACTCTGTTGGATCTGCACATTAAGCATTGTCACGACTTATGGCAAGTCCTGAAATTGCCTTCTACTCAGAGTTGTTCATACCAAACTCAAAATATTACAGTTAAACGGGTTTCACTGTTTTGAGTTAGCTTCCTCTTTTCATGAGTGGCAGGATATTTTCCTTCTCTATGAGAAAGCATGTGAACGATGCGTAACAGGTGGTAACTCATTATTTTATTTTATTTTTTCAAACAGATGGGCAGTATCAGGTTGCTCAAGGCTTCCTACAGACAGAAGAGGAGGTGGAGGTGGACACACACGCGTTCAGCCACCGGTGGAAAAGGAACTTGGATTCTCTCAAGGCCGTAGACTCGAACCGAGCCAGCCTGGGCCAAGACTCTCCGGAGCCCAGAGGCTTCACGGACCTGATCCTGGACGATGGGCAGGACAACACCACCCAGATTGAGGTGGGTCGATAATCTGGGTAACTGAGATGGATTAAGGAGTATGTTTCTTGGAAGGCACCCAAATTCCGCATTATGCTGTCTCTTTGGCTCAATCTGGACCTTTTGGACCTTTTTTGCAGGGATCAGTTTAATTCATTAATTAATATTTGATTAATGATGATAACAATAATAATCACAATAAATAACAATAATTATTTGTTATACAATTTGTTAATATTCAGGAACTCAATGATAAGTAATTATTATTATGGTAAATAAATAAATAGCTAAGCCATTTAATCATCCACAGATTCACTTACTCAGGAAACAGACAAACAGGGACTTGGTGTGGTGATGACAATGAGGGGAGAGAATAAAGCTCCTCCCCGCTGGGAGATCAGTATGTCAGAGGCTCAGAAAGTCTAGCTGCCATAGCCACGTGATATGCACAGAAGTATGTACAGGCCAGTGTGGTGTGGAGGAGGGGGGGTCACCTGCTTGTGATTGAGGGGATGACTGCTGGTGAAGAGGCTTAAGGAGTGGGCATTTAAGCTCAGGCTCAACTGATTGAGAGGAGCTCAGCAGGCTGATAATCTGTTAATAGTAAAAGAAGATTGCTGGCAGAATGAATTACACCTGCAAAGGCTGACTGTCAGGATGACAGGCATGGAGTCTCGTATGGTAACCAAACAGCTGTCCCAGTTTACCTGGAACTGAGGGGGTTCCTGGGATGTAGGACTTTCAGTGCTTAAAATGGGGAAGTTTGGGGCAAGCTAGGATGGTTGGTTACTCTGTTACTGTATGTAATTCTCTATGATAATTGGAGCCATGAAGTGGAAAGAAAAGGATGGTTGCAAGTGGGCTTGGTGAGTATGGAAGGCTGCTGAAAGCACATTCCAGGCAGATTCTGAGGTTGCCCAGAGGCCTCAAGGTTGGTGTTACATTGCTTAGGTTCTCATTGTTGTTGGCGTTCAGCCGCTTAGTCGTGTCTGACTCTTTGTGACCCCATGGACTGCGGTGCACAGTCCTAACCTTCACCATCCTTCCTTCACCTCTCCTTCACCACCTCCCTGAACCTGCTCAAACTCATGTCCATTGAGTCCATGATGCCATCCAACCATCCCATCCTACTGCCATCTTCCCCTCCTGCCCTTAGTCTTTCCCAGCATCAGGATATTTCCCAATGAGTTGACTCTTCACATCAGGTGGCCAAAGTATTGGAACTTCAACTGCAGTATCAGTCCTTCCAATGACTATTCAGGGTTGATTTCCTTTAGGATTGACTGGTTTGATCTCCTTGCAATCCAAGGGACTCTCAAGAGTCTTCTTCAGCACCGCAGTTCAAAAGCATCTAGGTTTCCATGGTCCTTTGCATTGCAAGTGGTAAAAATATGATCTTGTTAGTACACTAGATATAACAAAAAGAAACAAATGCATCTCACAGAAATAAGCCAAAACCACTGGAATGAGAAGAGAGCTGTTTGTTCAGTTTGTTACAGTAAGGGAGTGAGCCTTCATCACTGGCCTTTAGAAGAGACTCAAAGAAGGCAGGAGACTGGGAAGGCTTCTCAGTTAAAAAAAAAAAAAGAAGTCTCCAAGTATGCTCTGACTGAAGGTGGTTGGCATGGAGAAACCGGAGGTGGGCTAGTCGGAAGCCAAGAATCTTGTGGGATTGATCCGGGGAATGTTTGGCTTTCCATGGTTGGCCCAGAGTTGGGCAGAGGAACAAAAAAATAGAAAAACCATCAGTTGTCAATCAAGTCCTGCCCATTCTGGACCAACTGCTGCCAGGATTGAGTTTTGGCTCCTGGACTAGTTGCTGTAGAAGTTGAGGTCAGACTTCTGGTTTTATCCATGGTGTGGACATTGTCTGTTTGTATAGTCTCTCCATCTGAAGTTTTAGTTTCTACCATCTTCTAGGTAATAGGCTTATGTTTTAAAGAACCAGGCAGCATTCTTTTTAGTGCCCTGAAATACTCATTACTTAGGAAGAGAACTCAACTTCATGAAGCAGATGCAACATAGTTCTGCAGATAGTATCAAGGCTTCGTTTTGTTCCCTCAGAGTGAGAGCAATCTTTAGATCTGAAGCATAGGCCATTGGGATTCTGTGGATGTGAGAGGCCCAGCAATTTTCAAAGCCCCTCTCCATCCCCTTAGCTAGTGTGTGACTTTGGGGGGGGTCTCTGGATGCCCCAAGTCAGCCCCTTAACAGGCAACAGAGGATGTGCCAGTAGCAGAAGTCATATAGTACTTCAAGAGGCTATTCCGACTCCTGCAGAGTGCCTGCTATTTTGTCAACAATGTAGTTATAGCAACTCAGAGTAGACAACACAGTTCTTCCCTGAGCTGCTCTTTGGCCAGGGTGCAGCAGAAAGCAAGGAGAGCAGAACAGAAGCAGGGCTGTTTACTCTCTGCCCAGAACTAAGCTAGTAACCTGTAGAGATTAAAAGGTGAGAACACGGACTCCTAGAACTCTGTGATCTCTATGCAGGATGCTGAATTTTTCTTATCATTTATCAAGTAGAAAAGTCCTTTTGCTCAGAGATATGTGAAGACTTCTCAAAATCAGTCCTAGTTGTTAGTATAGTCATGATTTTGCTATTCAGCCACTTTTTCTCTTTTTCTACCTTAATAGAGGGAGACCACATAATGTCAGAGATTCTGAACCAGTAAAAAGGAGGAAGGATGATGGAGGGAGCTATTCACTGAGTACTCTCTTGGTGCTGAGACCTGCCAGGTGCCCTGTGGACATCATCTCACCTGGTCCTCTCATCAACCTGGCAGGACTTGTATCCCCAGGTTCACTGGCTAGTCTCAGTGATTTACATGAGGGGACTTTCAGATTTAGGTTTAGTATTTTCCTTAAGGTCTTTCATTAATGAATAAAGGGCTGGCATTCAAACCAGGGCTGCCTAGCTCTCAAGACAGGCTTACTATTTGACTTCCTGTAACATAAGGGGAAAATTTTTTGGATAGTGGCAGGACCTGAATATTGATAGAGTAACTTCAGGGTTTCAATCTGTTTGGAAGGGGACTTTTCTTGAAGCTAGATTTCGTAACAAGAGGACTGCTTTTATTTTGAGTTGGTTTTTGTGGGGTTCTGGGGATAGATTGAGATTATTGGGGATCTAAAGCTCCATAAGTCACTCCTTGGCACCACCACTAGTTCTGGAAGCAAAAGCCTACATCTGAAAGTTCTCAGCAAAGTTTATTTATCCTGGCCCTTGAAATAGTTTTTTTGAACACTGTTGCATCTCTTTGGGGGCTGGGGGTGGAATACTTTTGCCTGATTGAGTTAAATGGGAATAAGAAAGAAAGGAACCAAATGGTTAGAGAGTGACTGCTCTGCCCTGGGCATTGTGACAAGATCTTTCTTATCTTTTAGGAATAAGCATTTTGATTTATGTTGCTTAATACAAGCAATGAGCATGAGAGACTCTGTATGCTTTTTCTTTTTCGAAGCTTCCAAAGTTGATGTCAGGAATCAGAATTATTTTGCCTAAGAGCCCTGACTGTAGCAGCGGCTGTTAAAATAATACGTATCCCAGCGAGATTTAAACCACCCAGAACGGCATTAGTGTGCATGTTCTCCCCAACTTCTGTCACCGTCTAGACTTTATATCCTACTTTCACTGGACAAAGACAGAAAACAAAAGACAATAGTACATTTACTCTTTTGGCACAGGATCATTCTGAAATAAACAAAGGCTGTTATTCTCTTAAATTGGTGACAGTAGTTTTTCTGGCTCTGCTTGAGAACAGATAATGGAGGGATTATAAACCTTAGTATCCCAGTTAAAGAATGCTTCCAATGGACGTTTCTTGTTGTTGTCATTGTCTTTTTTTTTTTTACGTTCTTTCCATGAAGATATAAAGATGTTTTGAAACCATTTGTATTTCCTGGTGAATAAGTGGGGACTCCGTAGTTGACATGGAGAAGGCAATGGCACCCCACTCCAGTATTCTTGCCTGGAGAATCCCAGGGACGGCGGAGCCTGGTGGGCTGCCGTCTTTGGGGTCGCACAGAGTCGGACACGACTGACACAACTTAGCAGCAGCAGCAGCAGCAGTAGTTGACAAGCGCCCCTGTTGATCTGCATGTTGATTTACACGAGACCTTTCTCTGTTCATGTGGACGTATGATCACTTGAACAGAGGGGATCCAAAAAGAAGCATATCTTACTTGGGCAGATCAAAAGAAGCATACTTCCTTTTGATTAGTGGGTATTTAAAGCAATCACTAGCGTGCTTTTTGTAATTACTTTGGGAATATAAGGGCTTCAAGGACTTTCAGGTAAGACTGAATTCCATTCATGATTTGGCCTTGTTTGAGCAGTCTTCAGTGAATTCCATGCCCCCAGGGACACATGAATGGATGAGCAACACAAGGACCTTCTCTTCCCTGCTGACTGCCCTTCTGTTTTCTGAGGCGGAGCCCTTACAGCATTGAGGGGGCCTTATAAGAACGAAGGGGCTTAAGCAGTGTTTGGTGAGAATGGCCAGTCTCTATAACGCCAAGGTTCTTGGGCTTCTTCCTGTGTAATACTGTTGGTAACTTACAGTTCATCACTTTACAGAAATCAGTCACAAATTTCTTTCTAATGCAAGGAAGCAAATACATGGTTCTTACCCCTTTTTTCACATGCAGTGTTTGGAACTTCATATTCCTTCTCTTCGGACAATGAATATATTTCTGAAAAGGCTTGTCAAGTGTGATTTTGTTTTTGGCTTTGATTCCGTATTACCTGGATGACTTGAAGAAGGGAAGATTAAAAATAGGATTTATGGATCATATAAGTGTAACTCCGTGATCCAGACTGACTGAGACACTGTGAACTTGACCAGCACCTCTCTGGTGATGCAGATATGGCCAAACCACAGGCCACACTTGGCCTTGCAAGGAGTTAGAGCACAGAGCAGATTTAGCTATTAGTTTTGAGGATGTAAATTTCTGAAAAATCCTAGATTAAACTACACTGACTACCAACAATATCGCTCATGGATTTCCCATTCTTGTACCAAATGAAAAATTGCAGGCACATCTAGCAATTGTGTCACCTCTATCACATTAAAGCTTATCTTTAAAGAAAGTATCCTGGAGAATGGTTAGCAAATAGGCCCTGTGTTGTTGTTTAGTCACTAAGTCGTGTCCAACCCGCCGGGCTTCTCTGTCCATGGGATTTCCCAGGCAAGAATACAGGAGTGGGTTGCCATTTACTTCTCCAGGGAATCTTCCCCAACCAGGATAAAACCCGCATCTGCTTTGCAGGCAGATTTTTTTTTTCCACTAAGCCACATGGGAAGCCCCCAAAATGTGCTGTAGTTGTAGCTAAAAACTAGAGATCAAAGACTTCCCCGGTCATTCAATGGCTAAGACACCGAGCTCTTAATTCCAGGGACCTGGGTTCCATCCTTTGTCAGGGAACTAGATCCCATATGCCACACATAAGAGTTCACATGCCACAAGATTCTGGGTGCTGCAGCTGAAACCAGGCACAGTCAAATAAATAAATAAATATTAAAAAAAAAAAATACTAGAGATCAACTGTTTTTCCCCAAATGCGTATATAAAAGCTCTTCTTTTTTTATCATCTGCTGTGGCACAATTCCAATTGTATCTGTATCATATTGTCACAAATTCTGTGTTTCTTTAAAAAGCTAGCAGTTGCTAATTGCTGCACACAGGTTATGTGTTCTATCTAATATTTTATTGTAGTTCACAACTAGGTACTCTGTTTGCCAAGAAAGAAGTCACTGGCAAATCCTTGATCTAAAAGAGAATGTGGTTGCTTTGATAGCATTTTACAAAGCAAAGGCAAATTTCATAATGTCTCATGTGGGCATAATCTCCTTGATATGTTTGCAGGATAGAGAATGCATCAGAATATTCTTAGATGATGAAATTCTACTCCTTGTGTGTCTCAAGCCTAGATATGCTTTCTTAATTTCAGAGATCTGACAATAACAGTTCTAAATAGAAATATCAGGTAGTAGTAATAAGACACATCATCCCATTTCATAGAAATAATGGAAATTTGCAAAATACTACTATGCTGATTCTGTCTTCAGGCCACTGTTTTGCTTAGGGAACTCATTGAAGACAGTCCTTCTAGATGAGAAGGATGTGATTATAATACAGATTTGTGACATTTTTCAAAAGAAAGAAAAGTCTCATCTGATACTGGAAATTTCTGGTACTATGCTTATTATGAATGTGAAAAGCTAGTGTAGGTTTTTTAATGAAGCATTTCCACCTCAAGGGAGTCTTAAACTTGCAGAGGTATCTCTCTGTGGTTACAGAATCAGAAAGCTGTGCAAAGGAAATACTAAGATAAATCCTGAAGAAGCACACTTCTCTGACTCGAGTGAACTGAAATTTACTAAATGCATGGGGATGTCAAATCAGCTTCCACAAAAGATGAGAAAGAAAGTGTCATGAGGGCCTCTGATTAAAAAGGAGCAGAAATACTGCATAAGTTAATCGGTACCCAGAGGAAGACCCTTATTCTGTAGACAGCCAGGATTAATGTAGAGACAAGTTAGCATCTGAACCCAGTCATGGAGAGAGAGTTAGAAGGAAGCCAGGTATCAAGGTATTTCTAGCCAGAGAGTTTTACACAGATAAGCAGGGACAGGATTCCAAACTCCCTTATATACTGTGTGTCTTAGTCTGTTCAGGTTGCTACAACAGAAATACCACAGACTGGGTGACTTAAACAACAGACTTGTTTCTCACAGTGCAGGCTGGAAGTCCAAAATCAAGGAGCTGGCGGATTTGGTGTCTGATGAGACCCCAGTTTCTGGCTCATAGGTGGGCTCTCTTTCTGCTGTGTCTTCCCATGGCTAAAGGTGCTAGAAGGCTCTTCAGGAATCTCTTTTATAAGGGCACTAATCCCACTGATGAAGGCTTCACCCTCATGACCTAATCACCTCCTAAAGGCCCCTCCTAATACCATGCCATTAGGGGTTAGGTATCAACATGTGAATTTTGGAGAGACACAACTGTTCAGTTCCTATCACTATGCTAAGGTGTTTGGGATTTATCAGGAAGGTACTTGGAAGGTACTGAAAGGTTTTAAATAGGAAAAGGTGAGATTGTACTGATGCTCCAAAAATATTACTATGGGGGGCTGAGGGAGAAGTGGATCTGAAAACACAAATCTTAGGAGTGGAAAGATGATTACATTTAGATGAAAATTACTATGAAGTGAAATAGTAGTTAGAGGAATGCTACTAATGAGCATATGAATTTCAGGAATATTTAGATTGCTAATCAATAACATACATTAACCACCATGACCAAGTTTATATCCAAAGTTCTGGTGTTTGCTTGATTTTGAGGGCAATTACAGATCCTGGTCATTTCCTTCCCTGGCAGGGTTGCCGGCTACAACCTTGACAGCACCTGTCTCATGTGGTTTGGGAACTGAACTCATGTCTTCAACTCTGTATTGCCAAAGGTTATGCCAACTGACAACAAAATCTGTTTCACTTCCTTTTTTTCGGAAATTGGCAAAAACACGCAGTTTCAAACTTATGATTTAATCCCATTCATTTTCTTTTAGAATCTTGATGATGATGACTTTCAGTTTTCAAGGAAGAAAATCCACTGAAAATAGTAAATCAGGCAGAACTTATCTGCAATTATTGCTCACCCTCTAAAAAGATAATGAGGATTAAAATAGAATGTCATATATCTTGCTCAATTATAGATTATTCTGAGCTTGACATGTCAGCTCTTTATTGAAACAAAAATGGAAAAAGATCCATAACTGTCCTTCAAAGATTTCCATAAAGAATAACGGAATTATCTCTATGATGCTTCACTGTTAGTTAATTGAGTTTGCTTACAGTAAGAGCATGTAAATAGTCTTCAGAAAGATATATACAGATTGTAAAATTTCAGCTAAATCTCCTCCAATACTTTGGCCACCTGATGCCAAGAACCGACTCATGTGAAAAGACCCTGATGCTGGAAAAGATTGAAGGCGGGAGGAGAAGGGAACGACAGAGGATGAGATGGTTGGGTGGCATCACCTACTCAATGGACATGAGTTTGAGTAAACTCCGGGAGTTGGTGATGGACAGGAAGGCCTGGTGTGCTGCAGTCCACGGGGTTGCAGAGTCGGACACGACTGAGTGAAGGAACTGAGCTGAAAATTAATGTGTTATAGTCATATGATTGGTTTTTAGAACAAGAATTTTATTTTGGAATAATATTCTTACATTCTCCATATATGAAGAGAAATATCGTATTTAACCTCCCCTCACCAGGACCCTGAAATTAATAATAATAATCTTGCTCTGAGTTTCTCCAACCTCAGTTTCCTAGCCATTCATGAGGACTGTATCATATACCACCTTTCTTCACATTAATTAGGATAGTAATAGGGAACTTCTAATACAGAAAACACCAGGTTAACCAGTTGAATTTCTGTCATCTTACAATCTTATTTTTTGTCTTTTCTTAGGCTGACTTCCAACCTGATGTTTAAAATATGCTTTCATGAAAATTATTATTATTTTCATTGTCAAGATTATAGTACAGCTCAATCTTATCAGTCTATATCGTTTATCTAACTGATTTTTAAAAATCATGCTGAAAAAATGATTAATTGTTTGATAGTACAGAATGTGTCCAGTCTTTGTATATTGAGGAAGGGGCTAGGGTAAAGGAACAAGTGATCACTAAGTAGGGGCCAGAAGTTGGTAGCAGAAAAGCCAGTAGAGTCCTCTGTTCTCCTGGCATCTCATGGAGGGGTGTCTGCCAGTGGACAGTGGCCCAGGAGGGCTGTGTCCTGTTTGCCTTTCCTCTTTATTGGACACACCTAAGAGGAGCATTGTACAGGGGAAATACACACTTTAGGATCAAGCGCCAAGCAGCCCAGACTAACCCACCAGTGAATTAAGGAGTGCCAGTACCTTGGGCTGGTCTTGCCAGGTTCCATGCAGAGTTGGGTTCAGGCTCAGTCCTTCTCCTTGCTGGGCACATAGCTCATCTTCTCAGCTATCTAGTTTCTGGGCAACAAAGAGACAGCTTTGGGAGTCATTCACTGGACAGCCTATTCTATATTAATGGATTATGCCTTAAGGATTAGTCTTTTATATGATTCTTTCAGAAGCAGAATAGTAAAAGTAATTGTAGCTCAGTGAAAATCAGTCAATCATGTCTGACTCTTTGCGACCCCATCGACTGTAGCCTGCCAGGCTCCTCTGTCCATGGAGTTCTTCAGGCAAGAATACTGGAGTGAGTAGCCATTCCCTTCTCCAGGGTATCTTCCCAAACCAGGGATAGAACCCAGGTCTCTCACATTTCAGGCAGATTCTTTACTGTCTGGGTCACAAGAGAAGCCCAAGAATACTGGAATAGGTAGTCTATCCCTTCTCCAGCAGATCTTCCCAACCCAGGAATCAAACTGGAGTCTCCTGCATTGCAGGTGGATTCTTGATCAGCTGAGCTACCAGGGAAGCCCTTAATTGTAGCTCAAAGGCTCAATCTAAGTCTGGATTGATACAGGTATGCCAATAACATGATTTTTATTACTACATCTAGAAGAGTATTGAGGCCACTACTTAATCACCTGAAGATTTGTAGCATAGTGAATCTGCCAGCCCCTATGATGTTATTAAGTAAAATTAACTTATTTAACTTTAGAAATACTAATACCAACTGAGTTCACTAAATCACACCAAGTCTTTGCCATTTATTTTATCTAACAAATTAATGTGCACTCTGCAGTTGAGTACCAATGCTTTTGAAAAATAAAGACAAGGCCTCTGATAAACAATGATGATCTGGCATTTTGTATGGCACCCAGAAGTTTCTATGGACCTTTGTCAAAGATGTTATTAGGTCTCCACATAAGTGGACCATTGCTTATATAGGAAGTATTTAAAATTTTCTGCTTTAAACTTACAGTATGATGAAGTATAGTTTTATTCTTAAACATTGATGTATAATATATTTTGCCAAGTGTTCAGGGGACTTTTATTTCACCTTGTATATTTCAGAAGCAGATTTAAGGTAGATAAAATGAAAGTGTGTTAGTCGCTTAGTTGTGTCTGACTCTTTGCAACCCCATGGACTGTAGCCCACCAGGATCCTCTGTCCATGAAATTCTCCAGGCAAGACTACTGAAGTAGGTAGCTGTTCTCTTCTCAAGGGGATCTTCCCAACCCAGGAATCAAACCAGGGTCTCCTGCATTGCAGGCAGATTCTTTACCATCTGAGCCACCAGAGAAGCCCAATGTAGGTAAAGCCTCTCTATAAAAAAGCCTGCATATGCATATTTATATTCTTTGTTTTTTGCATTTGTCATAAAGAAATTTTTTAATATGTCACTCTCTACTCTATTCAGGAAGGCATCAAATATCCAAAGGTCTTTTTAAGAAGAGGTGGTTAACATTCGGAATGAACAGAGAATGCCTTAATTTTCTTTTTGTTTGTCCAAAAGAAAACCTTTTTCTTCATGCCCCAGCAATGCATAGATGTCTGAATCTGTCTAGAAAGAAGAAAAGAATTGAACTTTGTAGCCCTTGGGAACAGTTGTTTTGAACTATTTTCTGATGGTATTTCAAGCCTGAGCTATTAAATTGAAAAAATAGTTTGGAATCCATGGCACTGAATTGAATGAATGTATTAAATACTGCTGAATCTATTTCTCTTTCACAAGTAATTCTTCGCTCTTTTTGTAAACTTCATATATTTACATGATCTCTAGCTTAAAAAGCAAAGCTATGGAAAATACTAACAATCACCTTTTAGACAGTATCTCTATCTATCTTCTATCTAGCTATATAATTCTACATTCACAATGCTGATCCCACTTGTGGCCAAAGGAATTTGAAAGAAAAACTTGCAAGCAAATTTTTTACTGTTTAAACATTTCTTTTAGTCACAGCACCTTTTATTAAAGAAGTCTTTTAGATATTTGCCAAACTGAAAATATTTCATCTTCTGATAGGATTTTTCCAGTTAAATATAATACTGCCTACCTTTTAAGGTTTCATGAATTCTATTCTATAAATATTTGTAATTTTCAAAGTTGAATGTTATGATTTATGATCATCAGATTTCTTTTTCTGAGAACATTTTAGGTTATAATATTTTCCAATTTTCTTAGGTTATAGTGCATTGCCAAGTATTCATATTTGAATGCAAATCTTTACTAGTTCTGTCATATAAAACTAATATAGAGCAAAAGATTTAAAACTTTATTTTCTGAAAATGTTTACAGGGAACACTAAAAAACATCTCCAAGGAACTCAAAACAGTTCATTCATTCATTGTAAATAAGTGTTATAGATGATCTGTTATCTTAAAAATCAAGTATGAATAATCATTTTTCTCCTTCTTATTGAACAAAGACTGACTTGTCAACTTTCTCTGTCCATTGAGCAATCAGATTATTTTTACAAGAAGGAGATTAATCTTTTATTATTTATTTATTAATCATTTATTTTAGTTTTACAAAGAAGGAGATCAATCTTTACCAGAGTAGAAGAATGTCATATTCAGATGGGAAAGGTATAATTCAAAGAGCAAGAAAACAGCTTTATGAATAAATACAGAAATGTGCAGGCCAAAGTAAGTATTCATTAGAAAATTTTTTCACATTATTGATTTGACCTGGTGATAAGAAATTTATCCTCTAAAGTTAAAAATTTTAGACAAATCTTTGTATTGTCACTATCCCTCAGGAACTGTGGAAAGTAATATTTTCCACCATAAACCTAAGGAAATAAAGTGATCAGTTCATTGAAAAACCCCCTTTCTTTCCTCCTGCCAACAGTCCAGCAAATGTGACTGTATTTAGGCAGAAGACTTTACAAAGAAAGCAGCTGCAGTTCAGTTACTTATTGCTCCACAAAGAACTTAAATAGAAATCAAAATCACTTTTGCCACGATAGTTAAAATGTTATTTTGCCTCATCAAATAGGTTTGCCACGGTCTGAGCAGATTTCAAATGTATTTGATATGCTTTATTCAGGCAGTTTAGTTGCTGAACCATCATAACTGCCACTTGAAGGATTTATTTTTTTAATTTCGCTTTGTAAAGGTGTCTTTCTTACTTTGTTATTAAAAAGAGAATGGTGACATTTTTTGCATTTAAATCATTTGCATCAAAGGACAAAAGAAAAAATAACTCTCCATTTTAATCTCTGAAAGAAAAATGTTTAAACATCTTCAAAGGAAACTTTTTTTTTCAGTTGGTGATCACTTCTGAATGCAAATTAGTGGTAAATGACTGTTCTTCCTGATTTTCTATTGACTTTTTAAGAGTTGGTAATACAGACTCTGGTAAGAGAAAATGATTTCCAACTTTGAAACAGTCCCTGAAACAAAGCTAGAAGCCAGTTGACAACACTGAAGCAGATCGAAGCAGAATCTGGGACAAACATTAATTTTCTCACTTTGTTCCTTTTCATTCTAGCAGTGCTTTCTACCAGCGATCTTCCATCTGCCCAGTAGCCTCTGTACCAAAGTATCTTGGTCTTCTTTGGGGCTGAAGTTGCAAAATTAAAAACCAAAGAATTTGGCATTGTAGGTAGTGGTTTTAAAAATCCTTTTGTGTAAGCAAGGTTGCTATAAACTACGAATTTTTTTTTCAAAACCTGTAAACAGAAGTTTTAGTCATTTGTAAATGTATGTGTTATCTATGTATGTTTGGGTGTGTATGTTTTGTGTGTGTCTGTGGACGTATACATATGTCTACATTATTCATAATCATTGTAAATAAAAATTACCTCTGTGGGGGGAAAAGCTACCTCTGTGGCTGGATAGCCCCTTCTATGTTATACTTAGACACTTATTTTTCTGAGCAAAAACCAGTATTTTTTTTTTCCATGGAGACAATAAAAATTAAACATCTACCTAGAAGACTTGGCTAAGATTCCATTTGCTTTAGTGAATGGCTTAAGCTTTGAATATGTTCTTTAGATTATGGTTCTGGAAGGGAAGGACAAGACACAATGAAGGAAATCAAAGCATAATGGGCTTTTTGAAATAATGGGAATCAGAACTTAGGAAAACTGGAAAGGAGATGTGACCGTGAGCTCAAGACAGTGGGGCAGCTAGGGTTCTCCAGTCCTGTCTTCCTTCACTGTGCCCCTTTCAGCACATGCATACAAACCCCTGGGTCACCTGGTTCTGTTTCAATCTCTGTGGCCCCTCTTCTCCCTTGGGGGCAAATTTGCCCTTCCTCTCAACCAGAAAGAAGCCAGGCTTTCTCTTGACTAGAAGAACCTGTTACCACTAACACCTTCTATAGTCTGAAGTCATTATCCTGTCTCTCTGTTCCTGCAAGTTCCTATGAAAAATAAAAGGTAGATTCTCTTCTAGAATAAGTGAAAGTTAAAGCATGGTTTGGCAAGAGAAACTCCATGAGTATCCCCCTAAATCATGTAGCCAAGAAATGACCAGATTGTTTCAAAAGACCCAATCTAGGGAAATCTAACTCAGATTACAGCCTCCGTGAGAGATGAAACAGTGCTGGATCCCTTGTTGACATTCATAAATCATTCATCGATTTGAAGTAAATTTTATTGGCGGCACGGAGAGTAGTATTTAACAGGGGATTAGACGTAAAACCCAGAAAGGGGAGAGACTCTCGACTTCCTTTCTGACCAAGAAAACCAAGATTCACTTGTGGCTTGGACTGTAAATAAAGCAGAATGTGCCAAGGGCTAGAACTAAATGACCAAACAAAAGCCTGATATTGTTGTTGGCTGTTTCCACCTTTGAATGAGTAGTGAAGTGGGGTATGTGATTATCGCTTTCTACTGGGATTCTTCCTATGACAGTAAATTTGTCTTCATACTCAAATGATCTGAATACGATTTTCTTCTGCAAAAGAAGAGATGAAGAATGAGGGTAAGTGGTTACCGAGAAAGCGTGTGTCTCGTGGTCGGGGTGTAGAAACCCCTTTCTCTCGGGTGCAGGCACAGTAACGCCTCCTCAGTGCCTACCTGGAACCCAGGCTTGTTTCCACTGGACTCAGTCCCCACCCACTTGTACTGACTGAAGCTCCTGCTACCTGCACAAATTTTCTCCCCCACCCCCTATAAACTGTATTCTTGAAGCATTGTATTTAAATTATACTTTGTCCACATATACAAAGTAGTAGTAAGAGGCGACAGCAGTGCTGGTATCCACAGCATCAGATCCACGCAGTGTTCTGGAGCAGAGGAGTGAAGCCACCATGCTTTGCAAAAGCAAGGGTGCACCTGCAAGAGAAGTGTCCCCTTGGCTCTGGTGAGCTGCTGAAGCTGCTGCTCTTACTGCAGTCAGTTTGCTTCTCCTGGGGCTGTTCTTATCCCCTTTGCTGCCTTTCCTTCTGCTTCCCCTCTGACTGTTGCAGTGAAATGAAATGAAATGAAATGAAATGCTGCAAAAGCACACATGCCTGGAGACACAGAGAGGCAAAGAGACAGAGAACAGAGAAGCACCTTACTGATTTCTGTCACTGCCAGTGATGATGGAAAACATGAAACCACTGCTGGGAATCTTAGACCACCTGCCTTGGGTGCTAATTGGCCCTTCCCTGATAACAGCAATAATATGATGCTTCCAGATGGGCAGCAGCCATTGGGCATCTAGGTAGAAAAGGGAGGGAAATGTTCAGCGTAACACTGGACCCTTACAGGGTTGTGCACCCACTCACTCCTTGGTGAGTCATCCATGGTGCCTGGCTTCCTTTAATAGAGTAATCCATGTGTTAGCCTCCTGTCAGGAATCAGGACCTGTTTTCAAGTTCCCCTGTGACGTGATCAATCTGGAATTTCTCCCCCCGTTTTCTTGAGGGGTTATGTATCTGCCTACTTCTAACATGAAGTAATCAAATTCCATTTTTAAAAATGGCTGCATTAACCACTGTTTTGGATTGATGACTCCCTTTTGCTTTACATAGACTTCCTCCAAACATAATTCCATCTAGCTCATTAAATCCCTTTCTAATTATTATACTAACACATGCCAAATTTGTTGTCATGACATTTAAGTACAATTGCCTTGATTGGGTTCTGAGTGATCTGAAACTCTGCAGTCCTGTATTTGAAGACAATCACTGGATTTACATTCGGTTGGCAAATTTGAACCCTTGAGGTCATGGTGGCAAAAGTCCCAAAAACTTAAGAAAAAAGACAAAACCAAAGATTTCATCACATGTGGCATGATTTACTGCATTCCTGGATGCTGGAGAACAGTGGGGCATGGGGGTAGAACTGTGGCAGCTGCAGGAGAGTGGAACCACATGGGAGTGTGGGCACAGGTTGCCAGAACTTGTAGTTTCTCAAGAGATACCCAAACACTTTAAAGTTGTTTATTCATTCTTTTATTTCTTAATCACACCTGGACCAATACAATGATGGCAAAAATAGAACATTTCCATAGGCCCTTCTATACAATGGTCTGGGGCTTCCCTCATAGCCCAGTTGGTAAAGAATCTGCCTGCAATGCAGGAGACCCGGGTTCAATTCCTGGGTCAGGAAGATCCCCTGGAGAAGGAAATGGCAACCCACTCCAGTATTCTTGCCTGGAGAATCCCACGGACAGAGGAGCCTGGCAGGCCACAGTCCATGGGGTTGCAAGAGTTGGACATGACTTAGTAACTATACGATGACCCAATGGTCCACACAGATGCTATTGCTACTCTATACCAAACAAATAACTGATACATTCTTAATTGATATAAACATGCTAAGTCTTATCCCAGAGGGCCAAGTTCTGAGAGGAACCTCCCTATTACCCTCATGTGTACCCCAGAGGCAGCATATTCTGTGTTGAGTTAAATTCAGTCGAATATAATCTGATTCTTGGAGCTCTATCCCAGATCTCTTCTGTCCTACTTTCCTTCTACCCTTATTTTATGGAAGTACAGTCCTGATGAACTGCTTCCTACTGTGGCCCTTGTACACATGACTTGATATTGAAAACAAGAAGTGAAAGATGGTTCTAAAGGTCTCACCTTCACTGGTTATTTCGAGGAATGTTTCTAAGATTATTTTTTGGTCTTCAGAAATATTGCAGTATATGAAATTGAAGTATGGGAAATATACAGCTTGTTATGATCGATTCAGTATTCCAAGTTTTCAAAAGTATTTAAAAATAATGAGAAAAACTTTTATATATTTGAATAATTACACATAAATATTGTAACTTAAAAAATGACATTTCTTCAAGTAATCACCTTCTTTTGTTTTTCTTAGAAGACTGAAGCATTTTAGACTCACCAGTGAAACAAGTTTAGAAACTAAAAGTGATTTGAAACATTGGCAAAAGGTTCAACTTTTAATAAGACAGAATTGTATTATGACCTATGGGCTTCCCTGGTGGCTCAGATGGTAAAGAATCTGCCTGAAGTGGAGGAGACCTGAGTTCCCTGGGTTGTGAAGATCCCCTGGAGAAGGGAATGGCTATCCCCATTCCAGTATTCTTGCCTGGAGAATCCCATGGACAGAGGAGCCTGGCCAGCTACTGTCCATGGGGTTGCAAAGAGTCAGACATGACTGAAGTGACTAACACTTTCACTACTTTTTCATGATATCTATAACTAGCTTGCTAAAAAATTAAATAAATAACAAATGGATTAAACTGTGTGACTGTATAATCACCATGTATTCAGTAGTATTGTGTATGTATAAAATAGCCACAGCCTTTCTAATCTGCAGATAGATATGGAGCAAAACGAGAATGAAACTCAAATAAACTGACTAGGGGGCACACTTATAGAGACTTGTTTTTCTTTTCAATTTTATAGATGTTGCAACAGATACACGTGGCATCTTACACACCACACTTGCTTTAGAAGTCTGATGGAGTAACTGCGTTCAGCTCAGATCACTGGCAGAGCCAGGATAAGGACTGACATCCCTGTTTCTGCCCCTGATGCCAGCCAGTCCCTCCCCACTCCCCACTGCATTGTAGCTCTTTATCTTGACCCCAGGATAACTGATACTTGGTGCTCTGGCCTGAATCTTACCCTTCCCCCAAGTCAGATGTTGAAGCCCTCATCCCCAATCTGACTGTATTTGAAGGTTGGGCTTTTAGGAGTTGATTAAGGTTAATGGTAAGGTTAAGGTTAAATGGTTAAATGATTAAGTTAAATTTAGGCGTTGATTAAGGTTAAACCTAATGGTCTTCCCATGTGACTCTCATGGTAAAGAATCCTCCTGAAATGTGGGATACCTGGGTTCAATCCCTGGGTCGGGAATATTCCCTGGAGAAGGGAATGGCTACTCCAGTATTCTTGCCTAGAGAATCTCATGGACAGATGAGCCTGGAGGGCTACAGTCCATGGAGTTGCAAAGAAGGGGACATGACTGAATGACTAAGCACAGCACAAGATTAAATGAATTCATAAGGGTGGGGTCCTAATCTGATAAAGTTAGTGGTCTCAGGCAAAGAGCAGGAGGGACAGATACACACTGAGAAAAGGTCAGGTGACATGACAACCTGGTAAGAAGGCAGCTGTGTGCAAGTCAGGAAGATGGTTTTAACCAGGATCTGCAGGCATCAGCACCCTAATCTGAAACTTCTGTCAGAATAAATTTCTGTTGTTACAGCCACTCAGTCTATGGTATTTAGTCATGGCAGCCTGAATGGACTAAGACACCTGGGAGGTGTGGAGAGACAATTTACTCCGTGACATTTTCTAAAAAGGGTCCTTTGAAGCTTCTGACACTAGAACATGTAACCTTCCAATCTGAACTTAGTTAGCCAGTCAGTTCAGTCATGTCTGACTCTTTGCGACCCCATGGACTACAGCACGCCAGGCTTCCCTGTCTATCACTAACTCCAGGAGCTTGCTCAAACTCATGTCCATTGAGTCAGTGATGCCATCCAACCATCTCATCCTCTCTCGTCCCCTTCTCCTCCTGCCTTCAATCTTTCCCAGAATCAGGATCTTTTCCAATGAATCAGCTCTTTGCATCAGGTGGCCAGAGTATTGGAGCTTCACCTTCAGTGTCAGTCTTTCCAATGAATATTCCGGATTGATTTCCTTTAGGATTGACTGGTTTGATCTCCTTGCAGTCCAAGGGACTCTCAAGAGTCTTCTCCAGCATCACAGTTCAAAATTATCAATTATTCTGCACTCAGCTTTTTTTGTGGTCCAACTCTCACATCCATATATGACTACTGAACTTAGGCACTGCTTTCTTAATGAGAATCCTACTCTTCAATCCTGTGACTGGCTGTAGGGATCCCCACAATAGAAGTCTCATACTTTCCACCCCGCTTCCTCATGGTGTATTTTCCAGTGAACCCATGATAATTTATCTCTTCATGAAAAGTAGCAAGGTCAATTTACCAGTGTGCACACTTTCTCTCTTTATTCATATGGACTCCCTGTTTGTGATGCTGGAAAATTCCCTAACCTCTTTGTTATATTCATGTTCATGATCTATTATTTGTAAACAGTATTTCCTTAATGGTCTGAAAGTTTTGGCTACAGTGTTTTGGAAACTGAATTATCTAACGAAATCGTTCAAAGTTTGTACATGTGGCCAGAATCACTCAGAGTTGCACACATTTTTCAATAATCATTAGAGCCTGGTGAGAAAATTAAATATCAATTAATGATACTTTTCTTCTTGTACCCTAGATAGCTTTGTTTATTTAGAATGAGACATCATACAAGGTAAAGAGTGTCCTAAGAGCATTGACCATAATGAATGAGTACAAGCCAGAGATAGAATGTGGAAGGGAAAGATGGTGAAGACAAAAAATAATCTAGGTTTTTTTTTTTTTTGGAAAATTCAGATTGATCTCAGCTTATTTCTTATCCAAATAGCAAATTATTTATTTAGTCACCAAATTACTTCAGGAAGTAGTTTTAAATATATCTATAACTAAATATAGTTTCAATATGCTTAAAGATAGTCAAAGTAACCCGAGATAGTATAAAATGCCTTTCTTATACAAATACATGAAACTTTACCCATAATAGTCCCAACAGCTTTTGCTCAAAGTCTTCTAATGGGAATTTATCCTTTTTTAAGAGAGAAAATTTTGGTTTTGACATCTTAATTTATTAAACTGTTTTCTTATCCTTGCCTGAATATTTCATCCCCAGAAAATCACAGATGAATTGTGCTTCTGACCTTTGGGTAAAGTGAGTCCAGTTCCTCTCTGTCATCCAGTGGACTCTTCCCCATTCATTTCTCACATGACTTGACCTACAGAACCTCAACCATTTAGATCTTTCTCCTCTAGCCACATTTTATTTTGTTTGTTATTAAAATGCTGAACTCACAATTGTACTCAGCAGGAATTTGTCATGAAACTATTATGGGGCAGACTAGCAACTGTCCCTCAACTTGCTATTGGGAAAGTAGTATCAATTTGTTTAGACTCTATAAATTTACTTAGAAACTGACATGTATGAACTCAAAATATATTTTTTTAAATAAAATAAAGCAAAGTTCCTAGGTTTCATTCATCCACTTATTTTACTCATTCAACAACTATTTATTGCTAGTTTTTTTCCCCCCATAAATAAAGCAGATATGAACTGAGCCTTCTTGGAGCTTACGGTTAAGTGGTAAGGTAAAGGTAAAGGTGAAAGTCGTTCAGTCTTGTCCAACTTTTTACACCACAAGGACTCTAGCCTGCCAGGCTCTTCTGTCCATGGGATTCTCCAGGCAGGAATACTGGAGCGGGTAGCCATTGCTTCTCCAGGGGATCTTCCTGACCCAAGGATTGAACTTTGGTTTTCTGCATTGCAGGCGTATTCTTTACCATCTGAGCCACCAGGGAAGCCCCACAATTAAGTGGGGTGGATATAAAAAATAAATAAAGAAATCTAGAATCATAAAGGTGAAGAAACAAAGCAGGTGGGGAGACAAGAGTCATTAGCTGGGGATGCCAGGGGTTTCTAAGATACGATAGATGAAATTTCTGTTGAGACTTAAATGATGGAGCCACAGGGATGGAATATTCCAGATGGGAAAAGTGGCATTTTGAGAAGGCGGTGAGTAGGGAGGAGGTGGCTATATTCCAGGAACTGAAGGAAGGCCATGGTTCCAAGGTGGGTGGGGAGAGACTGGCTCAGGAAGAGAACCTGAAGCTCAAGTCCAAGCCCAGAGATCTTTGAAAGCCCTGTTTAGGAGTCTGCATTTCTTTGGGGCCTAATGTACTTCCTGTGCATTATTTGTACTAGGAACAGCTTGATCCCCAGAGGACTCTCAGAGGCTGGTTTCTGGAAAAAGGATTAGAAGATCAGTACCATGTAAATACTCTCTGCCACCCCCACATCCCTGCTCTGAGGAGGTGACTGCCACTCTCTGTGCCTGCACAAAAGCCCTTCAGCCACTCTTAAGCACCGGAGTGACCTTAGGAGTTTTTTAGAGCCGTGTACCAAGAGGAAGAAATGTAAATGCATGCAAATACTCATATGCTGGATTCATTATTGTCACTTGTAGAGGTGAGGGGGGAGTCTGAGTTTGAAGATGGAAACCTCGTAACCTTCCTAGAGTCCTTGTGAGTTAGCTTTGTCAGAGTATGACGAGTACGAGAAATTCTCTAGGCTTTAGCTCACCAGTTTTATGACCAATATTTTCGGTTCTTTAAAGATGTTGTAATCTGCCTCTGAAGAGGAGGGGAAAAAGCACTGTGGCAGTGGCCTCTGGAACTTGGATATCATAAAACCAAAGTGGAAAAAAAAAAGACTCACCGTTTTCATTTGCAAACTAATGGCATTTAAAAATATGTATTATCTACAAAACCTATCTTTTCAGAAAAAGAAAGCATTAACAAGAAATAGAGCATGATATTAGAGTAATGATAGGTGAATAACCAAGTGTATATTTTAAAAAACTCGGTAAGTCATTGTCATTTTCTCACATTTTATTCTTTGAGAACCACTGTATTATGAATTCATTACTGTGGGTCTCATGTATTTGTCTCTATCATAAATTCTTTGATAAGTATGCAAACAGGTTCTTTTCTAGGTAGCCACTTTCCAAAACTCCTTCATTTAAAAGATTAACCAGCAAATGATTTTATTGCTTCATGAAATACTCTGGGGGAGATGATCACTTTCCATTTTCAAGGCAATCTTTTTGTTTTTCTTCTTTGGCTTTAAAAATTATGCCTGTTATTTCTCTGCATGTTTTGCAAACCGTTGTTGGCGTTTTTTGCAACCAAAAACCTCTAGGCCATCATAAGTTATATAAAGTCTCCACTGTATCCAGGAGGGCTTCCCAGGTGGCTCAGTGGTAAAGAATGCACCAGCCAAGCAGAAGATGCAGGTTTGATCCCTGGGTGGGGAATATCTCCTAGAGAAGGAAATGGCAACCCACCCCAGTAGTCTTACCTGGGAAATCCCATGGATAGAGGAGCCTGGCGGGCTACGTCCGTGGGGTTGCAAAGAGACATAGCTTAGCCACTGAACAACAACAAACAGTCACATTCAATTTACTGCAGCTTAATTCTTTGCACTGCATGTTTATGCAAAGTCTGATGATCGTGCTTGAAGACTAATGATCTTTAAAATTGTGTTGATATCTAACAAAGTGATACAGCACATTCATTGCACTTGTTTCAAAGCTAGTATACCTGAGGGGGAAAAAAATACATAAAATTGTATGTCTAATGAATTCATCCAAAGCCATGATATGAGGATTCCAAATTTATACTGTTTGGGACATGTACAGATGCAACCTATGAAACGTTCAGAAAGCTCCAGATATGAGAAATCAGAAGTTCTCCAGATGTCATATCCACTAAGGAATAGAAATCTGGACTCAGCCATCTTTATTGGGAACTTTAAGGATCATCATTTCAAAAACAGATGAAGGGCTGTTTATTATTCCTATGGTTCTCTGGAATGTAAACCTTGCTGTGTGTGTTTTAGAAAGTGCTAAGCTCAAGGTTTTAAGAAGTGAAATTCTTAAATTCTGGTAAACACACAGGAGAAAAGTTGAATTTTTTATATGTTTCTAAAGTCTTGGTTTTGGTATGATCATATAGATATAGAACATGTTCAGTTGCATATTGTGAATTTCAGCTAATAGGGTGCTGTTTGCACTGGTTCAGTGTTTCCCAGTTGTGTCTGCACATTGGATCACACTGCATTCAGCCCTGATTCTGACTTAACTGGTCTGGAATATGATCCGGGCTGTGAAATTTGTAGATTATCTCCAGTTGATTCGAATGTGCAGACAAGTTTGGGAACTACTGCTGCAGTTCGAGGGCATTCATTAACTCATGGCATTGTACTCCTCCTGCCTCTGCCTTGAGCACTTATTTGAATACTCAGTGAGAGAAAGAAATACAGTTGTTACTGGAATATGGGTTGTTTGTTGTTGAAGGTGTTGTTGTTTAGTCATTAAGTTGTGTCTGGCTCTTTGCGACCCCATGGACTGTAGCCCACCAGGCTCCT
This sequence comes from Okapia johnstoni, assembly GCA_024291935.2. Classification (NCBI taxonomy): domain Eukaryota; kingdom Metazoa; phylum Chordata; class Mammalia; order Artiodactyla; family Giraffidae; genus Okapia; species Okapia johnstoni. The sequence continues at coordinate 13,892,758 of CM044324.1, forward strand.
CTGTCCGTGGGATTTCCCAGGCAGGAATACTGGAGTGGGTTGCCATTTTCTTCTCCAGGGGATCTCCCCAACCCCAACACCTCTGCTGCATTGGCGGGCGGATTCCTTACCACTGAGCCATCTGGGAAGCCCAGCCTGAATTTGGGAGAGCTTCTCAGTTAGCATCTGCTTACTCCTCGGGCCTTATTCTGTGACCATCAGTATATGCACTGTATCTGGGAACCAGTGATATTTATTTTTCTGTACTTGTTTGTTAGCATTTCTAATGACGTGTTAACTGGCATCGTTCCTCTCAGCTGTCCAGGCGGTCCTAGTTTTCCTGACTAAATTCAGCAGGGTCATTTTTGAGTGCTCTTCTCCCTCATAAATACCCGCAAGTCTGTTGGATTCTTCAGTGTTTCTCACAACAGCCTCTTCCCTTTTGTTCTTTCTCTTAGTCATCTGGTTGAGCTGTTAAGATTTTGTTCTTGATTCTTTTACTCTTGTTTTAAAAAAAGTAATTAATTAATTAGTTAATTTTTTATTCTTTATCCTTATAATAGCTTCCTTCTCCAGCCCATCCCATTTTCTAGATCGTTTCTTCTAAGTCTACACTTAAAACTTCCAAGGCTCTCATTTTATGCAGAATCAAGTTCAGACTTTCTAGATTGATGTTTATGGTTTATACCGTCAAAGTTCTACCTATCTAACTGCAGTCACTTCACATTCCTCCCGTGTTGTTCCAGTTAGTTTCTGTATTCATACCAGTTTCTTTGTTGCTCATTCCCCTGGGCTCAGACCAGTCCTTCTGAGGAGAATTACCCTCTCAATTCATGTTTTAAAGCCCAGGTCAATTATCATGACTTCTATGAACCGTATATTTTATCACTAAAGCCGAGTGAGATTTTGTCCTTCTGAGAAGGCTTATGGAACTGACTCTGCCATTAGTACAGCCCTTGTCTTTTGCTGGTCTGGAGTAGGGAGATCTGAGTGCCTGCATTATGTCAGTCTGTTGCAGGTTTCTGGAGAGCAAAAACTGTGTCCTAAGCATCTTTTGCCCTTCACAGCAGCCAGCTCAAGGCCTCCCACATACATAAACATAAATACTTGTTAGTTTGTATGAGTGACAACTAAAAGAAAGGGTTGTAAATAAATAAGCCATTTTATAGCACCTTCTACATTAAACTATGTTCTCTTGAATATTTGACCTCCGTGCATTTTTCTAGCAGCCTTTCCAGCTAGTTCTTAGGAAAGTGAGAAGCTCATAACACTGATTTTCCCCTGTGTGATTTTGCAAGACAGAAGCAAAAAAGGAAAACCTGCTTCTCAGACTGCACTGTAATAAAATCTCTCCTCACTATCTTATAGTTTGATTGCAAAATATAAATACCAGCTTTATAGATCTGAGAGGGAATCTCTCTGCAAAGTCAGCAAAAACCATATTGTGAAAATATTTGTTTGAATCTAGAACTGGTAATTTTAAAACAAAACCTCAACAGATCATGTTTTTCCTCTTGATTATTTATTTTTAATGGCTCATGAAACGACTGTAGCCTCTCTGCCTTGGCTCTGCCCTTTTCTGACCTGTGCATCAGCTACCTTGAGTTAAGTGAGTTTGCACCAAGATTTTCCATCTTCTAAAATGGAATCCTGGAAGAATTTATCATTTCAAATGGGCTTTTAAAATTTGTATTTAGAAAGCAGTAGGAAGAGTTACATTGTTGAAATTACCTCTATGCTAAATGAAAAGCAACTACAGATTTTTTTAATTGAAGCTGCCCACAGGTATTGTCAAAATGGTTTCTCAGCGAAGTGGAAATAGTATAGTTAAAGTAATTTTATGTATACTTAGCAAAACAGCTTAACTATTCAGGCACAGAAAATTTGCATGGCATGATGGGTTAAAAATGACCGCAAATTCCTGCAGTTTATCCCATGAAGAGGTACCCCGGACAAGCTTTGTAACTTGTTCTGATCAAATGATGAGGTGGAAGTGATGTTGAACTCCTTCTGAGCAATGCCTCCAGATGCTTATGGCCTCCACCCTTACTTGCTTGGATTCTCTCAGCTTAGGAATAAGCCAAGTCTGCTCTCCCTGGGCTTGAGACGGCACAATGAGATAAAGACCCTAAACGTGTGGCCAAGTCCATGTGGAACCAACTGACATGAGAACTGGCCACAAACCAGCAGTGAACCCAGCTGACACAGAAGCAATGCCCAGCTGCACCCAGGCTCACCTCAACTGAATCCTGAACAAAAGAATGGTTGTTTCAAGCCACGCGGGGGTTGTTGGTTATCCAGCAATAACTCCTGATAGAAGTAGCTTGTAGGGGGCGGGCGGGGGGGCGGGGGAGGGTTGTCATGGATCATGGAAATTTCAAGATTAATAAACTGAATAGTGAATAAAATATATAAGTAAATTAGATTGGTTTGTATATGATTTTTTACTTGTACCTTGCTATTAAGAAGAATTAACCACTGTAACATCTTTTCTTAGGAGGTAATAAGGCCAAAGTAACTAGGTTTGAAAAATATAAAGAAAGTCTAAAACCTGCATAATACTGAGTCTGATGTACCAATGTTTACTATTTAGAATACAGCAGTGAACCCAATAAAATAGAGAGATTTTAAACAGGGGAACAGTAAAAGATTTTGAAGTCCAAAGATAAAAGTTACAAAGGAAATTAAAGCAGACTCAGAAATAAAGCATGACAGACTAGGAGAGGTGCATAAAAGACCACGTGCACAGTATGGCGTTGGGGTGCACTGTATGGCATTGGGGTACAATGTGTGCTCATGGAGAGCTAGCAGAGTTGGTGAAGTGTGTGATGGGGAAGATGAAGGGGAAGGGATGGCTCCAGTGTTTGTAAGGACTTTAGGTTTTATTCTAAAGTGTGAAGGGAAATCTCGTTAGAGCAGGAGAGGGATATGATCAGATTTCTGCTTTAAAAGGATTTCTTTTAAAAGGATTACTCTACTTTGTAGAGAACAAACTAAAGAGAACCAAGATGAGAAGCAGGGAGACCTGTGAGAGAGCTAGTACAGAAGGCCTGAGCACTAGCCTCATGAAAGCAATTTGACCAAAGGTAGTACTTGTTGAGGTCCCAAGAGAATTTAATACCTAACAGGCATTTTAGAAGTGGAAAGAACATAGACATTGGAAAGATGTAGGACTTTTTTTTTTATATCCCTGGGTTTTATGTGATACCAAGCAACTTAGTTGTTGTTTCTGAACTTTAGTATCCATGCGATTCATTGACTTGTAAAGATTATATGCATAATGCGTATTATGTGCCAGGCTAAGAGTTTGTACTCATGAGAGTTAGCTATACTTATTAACCAGCTTTCATAAACATGTGATTAACATTTACTTAGTTTTAAAGTAAAACGTCTAAAACAAAGACCTACTAGCTAAAGTCTAATAATAGATGGCAAAGATAGAGCAAATGAATTCAATATGTAGAGAATATAAAACTCTAATTCAATATTAGGTCCTAGAAGCTTGGTCAGGCAAGTTCTTAAGGGGCTGCTGAAACACAGAAAGTAAGTGACTGTTTTTCCATCATTTTGTCATTCCAGGTATGAGAGTATATCTATTTATTTCTAGTTTACCAAGCAACATAGCTCTTTTCATGTTTTATTGGGTTTAACAGTTTTGTAAAGTATGTTTATCACAGACCAAATACATATACAGTTTGCTTCAAAGCTGTATTTTCTCCTAATTTTTGTTCCATTTTCCACATATTAATTTTGCCTCAAAACCAGTGCTATAAAATTTGCAAGTGAGAAAAACTAAAATAGTATGAGATATATTATCAATTATTTTTTTTTTAATTTTATTGTGAAAGACGTGAAAATTGTGATGGAGAGGGTTTAAAACTATATTTAAATAAATGGAGACATTGTGAAGAATTATCTGTTATTTTACCAAATTTAGAAATTTGAAATAATTACCCAAGTAACATATCCTTTTTATCTGTCCTAATGTTAGGTTTTCAAATATAATTCCAAAATTCCAATGACATAAATATAATTTTATTTAGAGGTAATTGTCATTCCCTGTAGCTAGATAACTGATAGAATTGGATACCAAGTTTTCTGTAACAGCCAGCAGTATTCTCACATAGTTAGGTTAAATATCCTGGTGCTTCTCTTTACTAGCATAATATGACATATACTACTAATGATGAATTTAGTGTCTTTGATTGCTATACTTTCTATGCTTTTTCTTTTAGAGAAATATTTTGATAATAAAAATGGCAAGGCAATTATATGAAATTTGGTGAAAAGGTGGATTTTGTTCAGGGGTGGACACTATTTGTGAAAATTGTTCTCAAATATTAGCAGCTATAGAGCACTGCTCACTCTGTCAATTATGGACTGCAGGTGATCTCTGATGTTTGAGGAGAATTCATGCTTCAGTAAGGGTTAGCAGCATAAGAATATAAAATGTCTCAAGTTTTTTTTTTTAAGATATGAGAGGTTGAAAAGAAGACACGGAAAATTTTATTCTTTGACATGAAAGGTGTAATAATATGAAAAAAAAGCTGAATAATTATATTAATATCTGTCATTTGAAATACCAGACTGGATAGTTTGGGGACTGTAACAGTTACCTTAGAAATGAAAAGATCAGTCAGTTCATAGGAGGAAATTACCCAACCTTTCCACAAATGTTCGTTATGTGAAAACTGTCAACTGAGTTATAATTTTTAGGAATTGCTCTAGAGTAAATTTTTCCATAATTCTTGTAAAAATATAAATAGTAGTTATTTCTCAATTTTTTTTTCTAAGAAATAGGCCAAGACAGGGAACTGTATGAATTTTCAAAAAGCCCTCCTATTTGAGAAAGCTTGGGTGGCAATTTTGATTAATACTAGAAAATGACATGAATTTTCAAAGGTATTAAATTTAGGGATTTTTTTTTTTTTTTTTTTTTTACAAATCCAAAGTTAATAAACGAACTATCTGTATGTGCTATTGACTGGATTCTGTCTTCCCTAAATTCATAGGTTGAAGCCCTAATCCCCACGTGGTTATATTGGGTTGGCCAAAAAGTTCGTTCAGGTTAGCTTGTCACATCATATGGGAAAACTTGAATGAACTTTTGGCGATAGGACCAAGTATCGCCTAAGTATCGCCCAGTACTTGGCGATAGGGCCATTACTAGGTAGTTAAGATTTAAATGAGGTCTTTAAGAGTGCAGCCCTAATCCAATGGGATTGATGTCCTTACAAGAGGAGAAGTGAGGTGAAGTGACAGTCACTCAGTCATGTCCAACTCTTTGTGACCCTATGGACTGTAGCCTGCCAGGCTCCTCTGTCCATGGGGATTCTCCAGGCAAGTATACTGAAGTGGGTTGCCATTCCCTTCTCCAGGGGATCTTCCCGACCCAGGGATTGAACCTGGGTCTCCCACATTGCAGACAGATTCTTTACCATCTGAGGTACCAGGGAAGCCCTTATAAGAGGAGAGGAAGACACTAAAGAACTTTCTCTCGGCCGTTTGAGAACATAGCAAGAAGGCAGTCATCTACAAGCCAGGAAGACAGCGTTCACAAAAACCGCATCAGCCAGAACTTTGATCTTAGTCTTCCCAGAATTCAAAACTGTGAAAAATAAATTTTTGTTGTTTAAGCCAGTCTATGGTCTTTTGTTACAGCAGCTTGAGCAGACTAAGACAGTATGTTTATAGTGCCCCAGTTCTCGCCCTAGCATGAATGCTACATCTAGAATAGAAATGTTCATACTTTTAAATTATGATGGTTTTTTTCTGATTATCAGAACATTTTGAGGTCCCTCACACCATTGTTTTTATTTCTTGCAATTGATGAAAAAAATATACCAAGAATTATCGAGAAATGCAGTGATACTATCAAATGATCACACATTTTATGCATCATGATATATTGTGCATTTTAAAAATGCATACAAATACAAGTTAAAAAATAATGCATACAAATACAAGACCTGTATTTTTTTTTTCAGTTTGCACAGATAACACGTAGTGTCCCCAGGGATTCCTACACTTCTTGTAACAAGTCTGTTAAGTTGCCTCCGATCTTGGAGCCAGTCTAAAACTTACTAACAAAGATGGTTAGCGACCTATTGAAATGGTGCTATACAATCCAGTTACTGTAACTAGAGACCTGTGCCTTCTCTTCAAACTGCACACTTGTATTTCTTTTGGTGGGTATCACCAAAGTCTTCTGATTCATCCCTAGCAATGTCTTCCCATTTTTCTTGTGGCTTTAGGATCTTGGGACCTGAAAGGCATTTTAAGAGACACCTAGTTCAGTTTCTTACAGAGAATAATGTCCAGAACTTACAGTGGCTATTTAGAGACAAAAACTGTACTTCAACCCAAATCTCCATTGAGCTATGTTATTGTAATGCTAATTTTGTGCTTTTTAACTAGAAATCTCCTACATATTTTTAAAATTTTTTCATGCAGAAGTTTTTTCTGAAGGTTTTTTTTTTTTTTTGGAGCTTTCAGAGGTTCCTTGTAAATTGCCAGTGCATCTCTTAAGTGGCCTTTGATTTGATTTCACTTGCTTGTATTTATAAAAGGCAAACTGAGATGTTAATTCACTCAGAACTACCCAGATTCTCTCTCTGCTGTATTCTTTTTCAACCCTTCTAAGACTGGGAGCACTCTCCCAAGTTTATTCTGCCAAAGGTTAAAGGTTTCTACCAGGAGCAGATAAATGTATACTATTAATATATCCAGACAGAAAATGCTATTTGTTTCATTTAATAAATGAGTCAACACAAACACATACCAACACATTCCAAAATGCCTGGAGAGCTAGGCAGCCACTTAACTGAATTATGGAGCTTTGTTTTTGTTATTATCTTGAAAGATCATAAATGAATGTATTATCCTTGCTTGGCCATATACTTTACCTCTCTCTACATAGCATGAGACATGATCTCATTTAAGAGAAATTGTTACTGGGAAAATGAAAAATATTTTATAATGGAAATATTGCTAGGATCCCATATTTTTGTATGTCACATAGTAAGCTGCCCTCACAATAAACTCACATACACACACCACACACACACACCCCCTCCCAACTAATCTTACATTCTTGGATGTCATTTAACTAAACTCTTGTGAAGAACTGATAAAGAGTCTGGACAAGATTTCTAGGGAGATAGACCACACTGCAAATAGATCAAGTAGGTAAAAACCCTTAGAGAAATGGTAAAGGAATCTGTGAGAAACTGAAAATACATAAAAGATATGCATAATGAGAACTGGTGCAATGATCTGATATAATCAACAGGAGACAGAGAATTGATTTTAATTCTTCTGACACCATAATGTTAAACTGAATTTTTTCCTGTGTAATTGTTCAGAGTGTCTGAAAAAGGGTATTGCTATAGTACTTGCTGATGTATATCAAAGGCTATTTGAAGATAATATGGAATTCTCCCTATCGTTGTGAAATTGTATGGGGTTAATTTAATAATTCTTTATATTCTGTTCATATGCTTTTCAAATGTGCTTAAATATGTTGGTCTAATATGTTGGTTCTTTGGCAACCCAGTGACAGAAAGCTAAATCCTCTCACTGGCTTTTTATTAATAGAGACACTCACGTGACCTAACTATCTTCCTATACTACATTTCCTGCAGGTCACCTTCTTGTAATGTAGCTGGGAAAAGTGGAGGTTACTGTGGATTTTTCATCCACCTCTCTTTCCCTGTATCTACTCCTGTCTAATGGTGTCTTCAATTCTCCCTGAAGATCAACTGAGCAGTACCTGTAGGTCCAGGATCCCTGCCATCCTCTGTGTGATTTTACTTCTGGCCAAAGAAGGATTATAAGCCAGGGAAGTTCACACTTTCAGTCCACTGAAATGAACTGAAGGCGTAATTGACTTCACTGAACTGACAGAATATATTAGTGACCAAGTGTGTGAGAACTAGGGAGCAGATCACCTGCCTTCAAGTTTAATGCTGTAGTCCACATCATGTTTCCCTCCCGCCAGCTTTCCCTGCCTTCCATCCTCTGCCTGCGACTTTGTCAGAATGTAGCCACATCTCAGCCTACTGCCTCTTTTTGAGATCCTTCCTAACATTCCTGGAAACAAGCCAGCAGATTATACTAGGATAATAACTAAAAGGAAAGTACAAGCAACTCATTAAAAGGCTCTCAGGCAAGGAATTTGGGAGTGTCAGCAAGAGAAAAACAAATACCGTATATTAACACATATATGCAGAATCTAGAAAAATGATACAGATGAACCTATTTGCAAGGCATGAATAGAGACACAGACCTAGAGAATGCACATGTGGACACAGCAGGGGAAGGAGAGGGTGGGACGAACTGAGAGATTGGGGTTGGCATATCTACACTGCTGCTGCTAAGTCGCTTCAGTTGTGTCCGACTCTGTGTGACTCCATAGACAGCAGCCCACCAGGCTCCGCCATCCCTGGGATTCTCCAGGCAAGAATACTGGAGTGGGTTGCCATTTCCTTCTCCAGTGCATGAAAGGGAAAAGTGAAAGTGAAGTCGCTCAGTAGTGTCCGATCCTTAGCGACCCCATGGACTGTAGCCTACCAGGCTCCTCCGTCCATGGGATTTTCCAGGCAAGAATACTGGAGTTGGGTGCCATTGCCTTCTCCATATATACACTACTATGTGTAAAATACATAGCTAGTGGGAAGCTGTTGTATAATAGCACAGGGAGCTCAGCTCTGTGCGCTGTGATGACCCAGATGAGTGGGCTGGGGAGACAGAGGAGGGAGGTCCGAGAGGGAGGGAATATATGTATGCACATGGCTGAGTCACTTCAGACAACAGAGACTAACACACCATTGTAAGGCAACTGTATTCCAATTTTTAAAAAAGAAAAGTCTCTTGATAGAATTATAGCCATTGCCAAGATGAAGCTGTACCATTGAAGAATTCTTCAGCATTACCTCCTGTATTTTCCGTCAAAATGTTTCTCACTACAATATATTTTATCTTATGCACAGGAAACAAATGATTTCTGCATGAGGGAAGAGAGATAATTTAGTAATACTTGTCTAAAATGCTTAAAACATAAATTCATTTTATACAGATTCAAACTCTAAGCAACCTCTCCTTCAAAATTTAGCAGAAATGACTATTTTCATGTTTCTGTTAATGCTGATTTCATTCCCCTTAAGTAGTGAAAAAGATTTCACTCTATATCAATTAGGTTGTTAAAACCAGTATTTTAAAGAAAAGGTTTAATGAAAATTTATATCTTGGCTTTTTCACAGGGCAATTTAAAGTTATTGACCTTGAAGCTCTTCGCTGAGTATGATTATCTAATTTATAGTGTGTTAAAGGAGTCTTCTTTAAGCAGGGTACATATTTCAGGGTACTTATTATAGATATTCTATATGATCTGTATGTAACATTGTAGTCTTGTGTCTCTTCATATATTTTGGTAATTTGATTCCAAATAATCAACAATTAATACTTTGAAGCATCTTCAAGGATTTGTTATTATTTTATGTAAAAAAAAGAAAGTGGTTACCTGTAATGTTTATTTTAAAAATTCAATAATTCAGTAACACAGATTAAGGGGAAAAAACACTCTCCAAATCCCATCATCTAGAAATAACCAATATAACAGCTTCTCTATTCTTGTAACCATGTTTGATTCACTCCTCAGTTGAAATGGTTGTATAATTAGGTGTTCCATTTTTGAGAAAGGGCTGCCCAGGTGGCACTAGTGGTAAAGAACCCACCTCCCAATTCAGGAGACATAAGAGATGAGGGTTCAATTCCTGGATCAGGAAGATCCCCTGGAGAAAGGCATGGCCACCTACTCCAGTATGCTTGCCTAGAGAATCCCATGGACAGAGGAACCTGGATGTGAAAATCTTGGTTAATATCCCCCTGTATTTGTGGGTATTACAAATATGTGTGTTGCCTTTATAAGTAGATTACAACTCAGGCAAAAATTCTTTGAATCCCAACTTCCTTCTCTCACATTATACAGCCATTGTTTCCACTGAAAATAATGGAGAAGTATCAGCCTATCCAAAGTTTTTTACTCTTTATAGATGACTCAATTTGTCTTGCTAGATATGTATAAGATTTCTGATTCTCTTTTTTAACCTATGAGAAATTTCACCATATTTCTTAATATTCAAAATTGTATTGCAAATTTACTTGGGACATAGTATATGATTCAAGTCTTTATCTCAGAAAAAATTATTCTAACATAATTAAAGAGACTTGTCTAAGTCAACTAAGTGTGTGGATATATACATGTGTATATGTATATCAAGTTATTTTAAAATATATAGTTTAAAAGTATATGTCATTTTAAAATAATTTGTTTATCATTCTTTTATATATATATATGTATACACTTCATTCTTCTTTTCCATTTCATTTTGTGTTTGTTTCTCAAGACTTTCTGTTATGTCCTGACCAGTATTCTTGCCTGGAGAATCCCAGGGACGGGAGCCTGGTGGGCTGCCGTCTATGGGGTCGCACAGAGTCGGACACGACTGAAGCGACTTAGCAGCAGCAGCAGCAGTAATTAATCACATTTATTTTGCTTTTGTTGAGCTTTCCAGATGGCTCAATGGTAAAGAATCTGCCTGCCAATGCAGGAGATGCTGGAGAAGTGGGTTTGATCCCTGGGTTAGAAAGATCTCCTGGAGCAGGAAATAGAAACCCACTCCAGTATTTTTGCCTGCGAAAATCCCATGGACAGAGGAGCCTGGTGAGCTACAGTCCATGGAGTTTGCAAAGAGTTGGACATGACTGAGGGACTCAGTGCACACACACACACACACACATACACACACACAAACACACACACACACTTATTCTGCTCTTGTTTCTACTAATGATTTCATCTCTTGTAATTTTTTCCTTTGTAATTGTCAGCTCACTCTTTTTCTCCTTTTGTAATTTGCTCATATCCTTTTTGTTTCTTATATCAACATAATTTTTTTAATTGATTTTTCATGATTATTTATATCACTTTGTTACTTATTGTTTTTGAAGAGGTTTATATACACAAGTAATATTTAAAAATGGCTTTACCTTTAAATATACTATATAACCCTTGTGAAATCATTAACATAAGAATATAACATAATTTGGTGTATATTAACACCTGGCAGAACCATTCAAATTATAATATTTTTTTATTTATTATGAAACTATCTTTGAAAGGTAACCAATACATTAAATGCTAAATAACTTTACCTAAGATCTTTGGCTATGTTCTATGAATCTGTATATTCCAAATGACTAGCACAGTGGTATTCATACAATATACTCTTGATTTTTAAAAATAATTCTCAATGAAATGAATTTAGAGTTCAAATGCTATTACCACATAAGGCAATATGAGGCATCCATAAAAATTACTGAACATAAAATCAACTCAATAGCTATGACACAAGAGAAGACCACATTTGGGTTAGGAATTGAGTGAACTGATTGTTGCTGAATGGTTAGGCTATAGTTACAAAGATGTTTTCTCTGTATTTTTGGTGTATGTCCTCTGTTTACAGCTGCACAGTTCCAGACATGTCTGAAAAGCATGGATTTATAGGATTTATAGCTACCTACTGTGCCATCCACTTTCAGTAACAGTTGGTTTCCTAAATGAATTGGCAAGTAGGCATATCACAGTGGTGTTTTGTTTTATTTTCTATGATGTTAGAAATAGTTTGCTTTTGAGCAGAATAGGAATATCTTCATGCCTGAAGTGGCTTTTGGCAAAGCTTTAAGTACCATTACTCCTATAAAGGACAAGATGTGGTTTGAATAATTTAGTAGTGCTAAGATGTCATATTTTTGAGACATCTAGTTTATGGCGTTCCTGAATAGCTGAGCCAAACACCTCTCCCAGGAATTTAACAACTTCTGTCTCTAAATTCCTAGGTAAACAATAAACTGTCTTCCTCTTTGAATAGAAGTTGCCATGACAACCTGGCAAGCTTGGGCTATAGAAGGCAAACACCAAGAAGTCAAAAGGCTTTAGCTTTCAGTATTTTCAAAGATATGATATTGTTTTGAGAAGCTCCAATTTAAGTGAAAATGTAAATGTATGTTCACATAGCCATATCAGTAATTATAATTACTGCTTACAGACCAAAAATGTATATTTTTGCAGCAAGTCCATTGTTTAGCACAACGATACTCTTATTCTTTATGTTAACTTCAAGATTATGTCTTGATTTGTTACAAAGACTTAGAAGTTAAAGGAAATACCAAAGTCATTTTATATATGTTGATTGCAACAATTATACTGAGCTCTATACTGAAAGTTTGTAATATTAAAGAAAATATCTATTTGGCAATTATATAAGCATTTGGCACTATCATAAAATCTGTTACATAACTCATATAAAGATTTTATCTCTGACCTCAGTGATGCTGAGCTCTGTAAAAATATGAGGAATAGGAAGAAAAATTAATTTTTAAATTTAAACTCATTGAATATTTTCTTCAAAACCACTCTTTTGTACCATTCGTTGAAAACTTAAATCAGTCATTATCATTTGTTATTCAGATTTGATGATTTCTGGCAGGTTAGATACAAGTTTTCATTCCTTCTATGTGATTTGATGGAATACTAGATATGAGTAGGAGATGTTTGTTATCCAGATCTATAAATCTGTAGATAAGGTTGTCTTATTCAGCACTGCTTAAGGCTCTTTTCATGCAAGTTAAGAAAACTTGTTTGTCAGGATTCTTTTGGTTGACAATAACTCAACTCAAGGTGTTTTAACAATACAAGAGATTTAATGATTCATCTAAGTGGTTGAACAAGTCTAGGAGCTGGCCCACTTAGGTGTACTGGTTAGGGATCTGGCTCTTTCTTTGCATTACTTATGGGCTTATGGTTCTGTCCTTATCTATGTTTGCTTTATCTTCAGGCAAGGTTCCCCCTTGGTAGCAAAATGGTGGCAGTAGTTCCAAGTCTCACACCTACACATCTCAACATTCAGAATCAGGGAAATTATCTCCTCTCTTCATAGTTCCCTGGATGTCTCACTAATTGGTCTTTCTTAGGTTATATGCTCATCCTGACAACCAGCCATTGTTGCCAGAAGTATGACACTTGTAGGACTTGTGCCCAAGTCAAGAAAGGTACTCACCACTGAAAGCTTCCCCAGACAATGGGAAGGAGTTGAAGCACAACCACAAAGCTTGTTACTCTCCTAGAACCCGAGCCATCCATGTCATCACCTTCTGGAAAGGAGGGCCAGAAAATCATTAAGATAGAAGCTCCTTTGAGTTGCAGACTCTCATTCCTACTTTTTTTTGTATTTCCTTTTTTCTTCTTCTCTGCTGCACTTTATCTTTCATCATGGGTATACGTGTAATTTGTATATGATACATAGAGTTTAATTGGAGATTTTCCTAGGATTTGTTTTTTTAATTTACTGTTAACATTTAATCACATTTCTCAAGATTTACACTTGGGGTCATATTTTTTCTTTTAGTCATGAAGCAAAATCTATTTAGAATATTGCTTACCATATTCCTTCCCTTTATGTAGTACCATATATATGGTGCTTAAGAAAAGGTACATGGGATTCTTATTTAGACTGGATCTCAAGGATAATTATATCTTATATAATTAGCACTTAAATAATAAATGCATTAGATAAAATCTATCCCAAATTTCATTATTCAAATCATAGACCCTCTATTCACTAACCATTCATCTTATATATACCTGAGTGTTTGCAAATATGTTCTGTTTAGAGACTCCTCAAATTGATAAGCACAATTACATTTCATGAGAAAATAAACAACAAAAAACCTAATTATGATTCAAATTAGTCAAGAATAATATGATTTTACTGAGTATTCCTCAGCAAAAATGCTTCTTAAAGCATGTAAATATTCAATGAGTGAGAAACAAGAAAAATAAAGGTTTTGTGACTGGTACCATATTGATATCAATAGTGAAAATTCAAGTAAAAGTAGAATTCACCAACTCACATCATAAGGAAGGATGTATTATCTCAATTTCTCAGTCAGTTCAGTTCAGTTGCACCATGGTGTCCAACTCTTTGCAACTCTATGGACTGTATGTAGCATGCCAGGCCTCCCTGCCCATCACCAACTCCCAAAGCTTGCTCAGACTCATGTCCATCGAGTCAGTGATGCTATCCAACCATCTTATCCTCTGTTGTCCCCTTCTCCTTCTACCTTCAATCTTTCCCAGCATCAGGGTCTTTTCAAATGAGTCACTTCTTCACATCAGGTGGCCAAAATATTGGAGTTTCAGCTTCAGCATCAGTCCTTCCAATGAATATTCAGGACTGATTTCCTTTAGGAGGGACTGGTTGGATCTCCTTGCAGTCCAAGGGACTCTCAAGAGTCTTCTCCAACACCGCAGTTCAAAAGCATCAATTCTTCATTGCTCAGGTTTGTTTATGGTCCAACTCTCACATGCATACATTGCTACTGCAAAAACCATAGCTTTAACTAGACGGACCTTTGTTGGCAAAGTAATATCTCTGCTTTTTTATATGCTGTCTAAATTTTTTAATATGCTGTCTAGAAAACTCAATTTCTAGGATCATTCAATGAAAGCAGGGCCAAATCCTATTTTAAAAGGAGAAGTTTGAATTTGTTGTCACTCAATAGTAACTATAGTTCACATTTTTAGAAAACATGTTTCCAGAAAACATCTACTTTTGCTTTATTGACTACACCAAAGCCTTTGACTGTGTGGATCACAACAAACTGTGAAAAATTCTTCAAGAGATGGGAATACCAGAATACCTGACCTGCTTCCTGAGAAATCTGCATGCAGGTCAAAAAGCAACAGTTAGAACTGGACATGAAACAACAGACTGGTTCCAAATCGGGAAAGGAATACATCAAGGCTGTATATTGTCACCCTGCTTATTTAACTTATATGCAGAGTACATCATGAAAAATGCTGGACTGGATGAAGCACAAGCTGGAATCAAGATTGCTGGGAGAAATATCAATAACTTCAGATATGCAGATGACATCACCCTTATGGTAGAAAGTGAAGAAGAACTAAAGACCCTCTTGATGAAAGTGAAAGAGGAGAGTAAAAAAGTTGGCTTAAAACTCAATATTCAGAAAACTAAGATCATGGCATCTGGTCCCATCACTTCATGGCAAATAAATGGGGAAACAATGGAAACAGTGACAGACTTTATTTTTCTGGGCTCCAAAATAACTGCAGATGGTGGCTTCAGCCATGAAATTAAAAGATGCTTGCTCCTTGGAAGAAAAGCTATGGCCAACCTAGACAGCATATTAAAAAGCAGAGACATTACTTGATCAACAAAAGTCTGTGTAGTCAAAGCTATGGCTTTGTCGGTAGTCATGTATGGATGTGAGAGTTGGGCTATAAAGAAAGCTGAGTGCAGAATAACTGATGCTTTTGAACTGTGGTGTTGGAGAAGACTCTTGAGAGTCCCTTGGACTGCAAGGAGATCCAGCCAGTCCATCCTAAAGGAAATCAGTCCTGAACAATCACTGGAAGGACTGATGCTGAAGCTGAAACTCCAATACTTTGGCTACCTGATGTGAAGAACTGACTCATTGGAAAAGACCATGATGCTGGGAAAGATTGAAAGCAGGAGGAGAAAGGGATGATGGAGGATGAAATGGTTGGATGGCATCACCGACTCGATGGACATGAGCTTGAATAGGCTCCAAGAGTTGGTGATTGACAGGGAAGCCTGGGGTGCTGCAGTCCATGGGGTCGCAAAGAGTGTGTGTGTGTGTGTGTGTGTGTGTGTGTGTGTGTGTGATTAAACTGAACTGAATATCAAAAGTGACATTTTTTGTTTAGGCAGCAGCAAATAGAAACCTAACATTACTGGTTTAGGAAAGGCCATTGTACACAGATTATTCATTAGCCTTTAAGTTTTGTTTCTATGTAACAGTTTATTCTAAAGAGGCTTATTACTTTTATATTTTAAAAATCTAATTCACTTTCCTTGAAAGTGAAAGTGAAGTCACTCAGTCATGTCCAACTCTTTGCGACCCCCATGAACTGTAGCCCACCAGGCTCCTTTGTCCATGGGATTTCCCAGGCAAGAATACTAGAGTGGGTTGCTATTTTCTCCTCCAGGGCAGTCTCCCCAAGCCAAGGATTGAGCCCATGTCACTTGAGTCTCCTGCATTGGGAGGCAGGGTTTTTACCCCTAGGACCACCTGGGAAGCCCAAAACTCTACATATAACTCTTTAAATTATGTAAGTTTGATGTATAATGATTTAAATGTTTCTCTTTTTAAAAGGGAGTCAGAACAAAGAAAAATATTTTTTGATCCTAGGACAATAAAAGTATTAAAAATTTAACTGATGTGAAAATAAACATTGAATGTAGCACTAAATTCACCTGAAAAAGAAAAAAAACTGCTACAAGTAGATTCATCTTAGAGGTATTATTTTAAATGGCAGTCAGAATAAACACAAAGCTTATAAGAAGAACCAAATATGATTACCTCGATCTTCACTTGCCACAATTCTGACACAACAATTTTAGGATAAAAATGGTGTTTAAACAACTCTAGGGAAAGAGCAAAATAAACTGATGAAATGGAGAAATTTCAAGCAGCCAAGGTCATAAGTAAAATGTATTTTTTTTAATCTTCCAAATTAGAAAGTAAAATGCTTTAGGCAAATTTAGCTAGTACTGAGTAGGTTCTGAAAAAAAAATAAATAAATGTTTCTCTTTTTTCTTACCTTTATTGAGATGTAATTGATATGTAACATGGTGTAAGTTTAAGGAATACAACATGCTGATTTGATACACTTACATATAGCATTAGCTGGAGAAGGCAATGGCAACCAACTCCAGTAGTCTTGCCTGGAAAATCCCATGGACAACATCTCCAACATGCCACACTATTACCATTTCTTTTTTAGTGGTGATAACTTCTAAAATCTACAGTCTTAGCAACTTTCAAGTTACTGTATTGTTATTCAGTCACTTAGCTGTGTCCAACTCTTTGTAACCACATGGACTGCAGAATGCCAGGTTTCCCTGTCCTTCACCATCTCCCAGAGCTTGCTCAATCTCATGTCCATTGAGTCAGTGTTGCCATCCCACCATCTCGTCCTCTGTCATCTCCTTCTCCTCCTGCCTTCAATCTTTCCCAGTGTCAGGGTCTTTTCTGATGAGCCAGCTTTTCACATCAGGTGGCCAAAGTATTGGAGCTTCAGCTTCAGCATCAGTCCTTCCAATAAATATTCAGGATTGATTTCCTTTAGGATTGACTGATTTGATCTCCTTGCAGTCCAAGGGACTCTCTAGAGTCTTCTCCAACACCACAGTTCAAAAGCATCAATCCTTCAGTGCTCAGCCTTCTTTATGGTCCAACTCTCACATCCATACATGACTACTGGAAAAGTTACTATATAGTTACTCTCCGTTCAGTTCAGTTCAGTCATTCAGTTGTGTCTGACTGTTTGTGACCCCGTGGACTGCAGGACGCCAGGCCTCCCTGTCCATCACCAACTCCTGGAGTTTGCTCAAACTCATGTCCATTAAATTGGCGATGCCATCAAACCATCTATCTCATCCTCTGTTGTCCCCTTTTCCTCCCGCCTTCAATCTTTCCCAGCATCAGGGTGTTTTCCAGTGAGTCAGTTCTTCACATCAGGTGGCCAAACTATTGGAGTTTTAGCTTCAGCATCAGACCTTCCAATGAATAATCAGGACTGATTTCCTTTAGGATAGACTGGTTGGATCTCCTTGCAGTCCAAGGGACTCGAGTCTTCTCCAACACCACAGTTCAAACGCATCAATTCTTCGGCGCTCAGCTTTCTTTATAGCCCAACTCTCACATCCATACATGACTACTGGAAAAACCATAGCCTTGACTAGATGGACCTTTGTTGGTAAAGTAATGTCTCTGCTTTTTAATAGGCTGTCTAGGTTGGTCATAGCTTTTCTTCCAAGGTGTAAGCGTCTTTTAATTTCATGGCTGCAGCCACCATCTGCGGTGATTTTGGGGCCCCAAAAAATGAAGTCTGAAACTGTTTCCATTGTTTCCCAATCTATCTACTATGAAGTGATGGGACCGTATGCCACAGTCTTAATTTTCTGAATGTTGAGCTTTAAGCCAACTTTTTCACTGTCCTCTTTCACTTTCATCAAGAGGCTCTTTAGTTCTTCTTTCTGCCATCAGGGTGGTATCATCTGCATATCTGAGGTTATTGATATTTCTCCTGGCAATCTTGATTCCAGCTTGGGTTTCATCCAGCCCAACATTTCTCATGATGTACTCTGCATATAAATTAAACAAACAGGGTGACAATATACAGCCTTGATGTATTTCTTTCCTGATTTGGAACCAGTCTGTTGTTCCATGTCCAGTTCTAACTGTTGCTTTTTGACCTGCATATAGTTACTCTATAGTATAGTATTTTTAGCTACAATAACCGATGCTGTGCATTAGATCCCCAGAACAAATCAAGTTATTAATGTAAGTTTATATCCTTTGACCAACATCTCCCCATTTTACCCCCTCCAGCCCCTTATCACCACCATTCTCATCTGTTTCTATGAGTTTGGCTTTTTTAGATTCCACATATAAATGATACCACAAGGTCTTTGATATTTATCTTTCTCTTGCTGACATTTCACCTAGTACAATACCCTCAAGTCCGTCTGTATTGTCTGTGTTCTTGATGTGCATTATTTTCTATCATTACAGGAGGACACAGATCATAATTACTATATATCTCGGATATATGGTCCATCTGATTCTGCCAGCCGGGATTTGTGGGTGAACATAGACCAAATGGAAAAGGACAAAGTGAAGATTCACGGAATACTGTCCAATACTCATCGGCAGGCTGCAGTAAGTGCTCTGACATTTTGAATTTCTTTTTTTTCTGCTTTGAAAAAATTTTTACTTTACCTGACATACTGACATTGTTTGTTGTGATCAATTTTCAAGTATATTTAGTTCTGCATTTGCAGTTTAGATTACTAATTACAGATAAGATGTTGTGGAATATGGTAAAGAATTATTTTGAGAAGCCACTATCAATTTAACCATTAGTTAATTTAATTATCCACTGATTTCTCCAGTAAGTAGAATGAGTTGCTTATTCTATTCAAAGTTGAGATTTATCTTGATACTTTTTAGTTTTCTTGTAATCCATGCATTTAGACAACATTTTTAATATAATTAAATTAATTCACAATCTTCCATTTTATATGAGTTTGTTATTGTTGGTCTGAAGATGATTTAACTAGACACATTCATAATTCAAATAACACATGTAGACTAAATTACATGTCGTAAGCGAAGAAGTTTAATATAAAAGAAAATAATTAATTAAATCTAAAAGGCTCCAAACGTACTTTAAGCCCAAGCTTCAATCACTTACCAGTGGTGGTTCCTTAAACAGGTAATTTAGTTCTTCTGAGGCACAGTTTCTGCATCTACACAGTGGGGAGGACAGGAGATATTAAAGCAGGTCTCTCTTAGCTTACATGGTCACTGATACCGTGTTCTCTGTGTCAGGTTGAATGCTTACATGGATTAGCTTTCTAAAAAAATTTTATTTCTTTATTTGTGGCTCTGCTGGGTTTTTGTTTCTGTGCATGGGCTCTCCTTCAGTTGTGAAGAGCTTGGGAGACTCTGTAGGTGTGGTGTGAAGGCTTCTCATTGCAGGGGCTTCTCTTGTTGCAGAGCACAGGCTCTTGAGCTGGGGCTCAGTAATTGTGGCATATGGGTTTTGTTGCCTTGTGGCATGGGGCATCTTCCTGGACCAGGGATCAAACTCATGTCCTTGTCTTGGCAGGCAGATTCTGAACCACTGAACCACCTAGGAAGCCCAGCTTTTCTGGTTTTCACAACAGTTCTATAATTTAAATGTCATTTACCATCTAGGTATTGCAGATAGGAGAACTTAACCTTGGAATAACCAGCCTCTCTAAGGTTCTCATGCTAGTAAGTGCTAGTAAGTGGTGTGACTCAGGTGCAAACCTAGGCAGTCAGTCCCTCATTCAAACGTATGTATAACAGTTACCACTCCTGGTTCTCAGAATATTCTTTGATAATCATTTTGTCAAAGATGATTCCTGATCTAACATTTCAAAAGTTATTTAGTTTCATTGCCACTGATTACAGTGGTGATCTTACTATCAGTGAAGCAATGTCCTGTTCAGTTGAGAAAGATGTGCAGAGAAAACAAAATAACTTTAGCTTTTCAAGTGCAATTGCCAGATATTATTGACACAAAGATAGAACTAATAGAGTAATGGCTGATCTGATTTAAAGAGGCATTGATACGATAAATGTAAGACATCAAAAATGTTGGCCAACAGTCTTCACTGTGTATATGTAGATGTACCTTTATCAGGAGATCAACTTCTAACAGTTAAAATGGAAATTAATTGTATCATGATGCTTCATTGAAGCTCAGAGCAGGTGAAGTAGCCACCTCCCCTTGCTAAATTACATCATTCCTTTTCCTTTGCATATTCAAGCAGTCTCAGAGAAGATGACCGATTCAGAAATGATTCATGGTCTGGCTTAGAACAGATCTTCAAAAGAAGAAAAAATGAGAAAGATTGGATTAAGAGCATGTTTTTCAGGAATGTATTGCATTTGACAGTCTTCCCACTATATCGCAGTCCCTAATAATATAATATATACTTTATAAGAGCTTGAACATTGGAATATCCACATGGAGATTCCAGAATATGACCTAGTTCTGGTGTCAGCCACTGTGAGAGCGATGTCTGTAAGCACAGGAAAAAGTTCATCAGTTAAAATGCTAGCTGATTTCTTCTTAGACTTTCTCCTGTGTTCTCCCACAGGGGAGGTAGTTCGTGTGTCCTGTTTTTCGTTAAAGAAGTTTTTTTTTTTCCTCTTTGGAATAGAGTTTGGTTGCCTCGTAACAACTTGCTGATAGTTTCAAGAAAAAATATGATGATGTAAAGATCTAATTTTTTCTTACTATGATTGTAAGAGTGACATTGTTGGTTTGAACACCAAACACCGACTAAAACACAAAAAGAAAAACTTGAGCTTGAAACTTATCTGGTGCTCCATGCATTGATTTTTAAACATATATCATTGATAGAAACCTTTATTTTAGCTACTGTGCCATTGGTTTTCTGTGAGAATCTAAACCATTATCAAGAATTTCTTCCTGCTAGAAATTAGTCCTGAATCCACTTTCCCTATCACCACCAACAGAACACACACACACACACGCACAAGCATTCACATCCAGGTACATATTAATAAATTCAGTTTATAACAATAAAGTTTAACCTCTAAGGGAAGAGGGGACTTTCTTAAGTCTTAATATCAAATGATGAAATTTGCATACCCAGGGCATCCTTTCTGTCAGCCAATTAGACAAAAGAAAAGAACAGGAAAATCTAGCCTAGGGGAGACTCAAGGGCCAGCTGGTTAACTAGCCCAGCCCTGGGCAAAGGGAAAGGAAGTCAGAGAGCTGAAAACTGGGAAGGCTGCCCTTCCCAGCTTCCTCCCAGTGGGTCAGAGGAAGCAACAGGTGTGTCTGACCTGGAAACATAACTTTTTAAAGAATATTATCCCCTTCACCACTATCATTTATAAGTGTGGTCTGAACAATATTTGGGGATCTTAGATTAATTTTCTAGAAAAGGAGGAATGTTGGATATAGAGTAACACTTGTCTCTTTTCTCCCATCCACAATACTATTATGCTGTCAGAGTAAAACTTATCATTTAATTCACATTCTTCACGTGCCAAAACACCCTGATTTCTCTTTCCTTTAATAATGTAAGCTAAAATGATTAGTATTTATACTATATATATGCATGTAGTAATTTGATTACATGTTTCTTCAATTTCCCCTTTGTCCTTTCTTGTTTAAATATCCCCGTTGTTCTCTTTGAGTTAAATAACATTTCTTAAATCATATTTGCAGTAAAAACAGATATTAAAGCCTAGTTTTCCAGTTGAACACATTAAAGGAAGAAGCATGTCTTCAAATACTAGTTAAAGGAAAGAAAAATCAGCATAAGTCCCTATCACATGACAAGCAATGAGTCAAGCACCTTACCTTCAAATACTGGTACTTATTTGGGTTTTTTGTTCCTTATTCAAAGTTCACAGTTATAAGGTTGCAAACCTAAAACTTTCTGGCTACAAACCTGGGAACCAGTTGAAACTTCTTTTTTTTTTTTTATTTCTATAAGGACCTTCAAATGCCACAGTTTTGAGATTTTCTTCTGTACTTCTCAATCCATATAATTTAATTTATTGCTGGACACACAGTTTGATTCAACAACCAGACAAATGAGAATTCCATTTGTCTTTTGAAACCACAATTTATGAAGTTCTGATTCACAACTTCTACATAAGCACCGTTGTTCCAGTGGAAGGAGTCTGGGGTTATAGAAGTTATGAGACCTTGACTCCAAAACTCATTTTCTCAGATTCAGGCCTCTCTGGACCTCAATATTATAATCTAGAACAAAGGGAAAAGTGCCTGCTTTGACTCCCCTCCAGTGTTATTTCAAGAATCAAAATGAAACAACTATGAAAGGACACTGAAAACATCAAATAACAATGAGGAAGTAATGAGGTAGCATTTTGTTTGAGTCCTAATTCTTCACAACAAAACATATTAGCCCCTAAATACATTAATTCCTAAGTAACCTCTAAGAATCTTTTTCTATAGATAGATATGTACCTATATATTTATATCTATATATTTTTTTTTTTCATGGAATTCAGTTTTTAATGACTTCATTAAAAAGTTGCACAAACTCCTGTGATGATACAGAAACTTAAATGGTATTCGTATTTAATATTTTATAGTTTTGTGATATTTTTAAATAATTTTTTTTTGCCAGAAAATCGCCAGTGTGCTTTTTGTCAGACATAAAACATACCCTGGCTTTAAATTTTTTTTTAAACTATCTTTCTTTGTATTAGTAATAAGATTGATTCTTTATATAAGAAACACTAGCAAAATGAAATGAAGTATTGCTCTCCTGTCTACAATAAAGCTGGTAAAGTTTTAGATGAGACTGGTACAGTTTTGATGGTAGACTTTAAAAATTTAAAAACTGGATTGTTCTCTGTGGGGATCTTCAGACTACTCAAATACATACAGAAACCTTCATTAAACAAAAATTAGGCTTTCTAGAGGTATTTTCTTTTTCCCCAGGAAAATAACAGCATTTTGACTAGAATTTCCATTGGTCTTAAATTTGCATAATGTTGATGTTGGGAGAACTACATTCGGATGTTTGTGGAGACTTTAGTCAATTGTTTTTGTATATTGCAGAATTTTATTTTTTTCTGTGCATTAGAAAATCTGTTGATAAGTGATTATTTTTCTAAATTATTAACTCAAAAGGCAATTTAATTTGCTATCTCTATCATGCTATTATCTAGACTACACATTTTTGTCTGAGTCCTACTCACAGTGTCTAACAATAAGTTGCTTTTATTTTTATTTTGACTGTTAAATAAACTTGCTGCATTCTCTCTTGTGAGTTGCTTCATTTCACGTAAGACATCTGGAGGAGGAAATGGCAACCCACTCCAATATGCTTGTCTAGGAAGTTCCATGGACAGAGGAGCCTCGCGGGCTACAGTCCATGGCATTGCAAAAGAGTTGAACACGACTGAGCACATGGGC
Organism: Okapia johnstoni; assembly: GCA_024291935.2. Classification (NCBI taxonomy): domain Eukaryota; kingdom Metazoa; phylum Chordata; class Mammalia; order Artiodactyla; family Giraffidae; genus Okapia; species Okapia johnstoni. The sequence goes on from CM044324.1 coordinate 13,916,369, forward strand.
ACAAGACATAGAGTTCATCGACCTGTCCTTACTTGTCTTCATTCATGGGGTTTTTCTCTAGTTTAATAATGGACTTAAACAGGTTGGATAAGCTGTGTCTGTACAACTGTTTCTCTAACTTAAATTTTTGTTTAATTAATTCACTTTACTATTACCATACTGAAATTATAAATTTTGAGAATAATTGTCCTGAAGGAAGTATTATTTGAGGGCTTTTATGGAAAAGAAAGGCGGTCTTTTCCCCCATTCCACAAAACCAACCTGAGATCAGAGTAACTGAGTTCCTCTGCATGCCATACAGGTAAGCTGGTCTGCTTACCCCAAAGCCAGTGGACATGGAAGGATCTAGTCCCTCTTCCATAGATGGTGTTAATGACTCAGATTAAACATTCCCATCTAATATTGTATTAGTATTAGTAATATTGTATTAGTATTGTATTGTATTAGTCACGGAAAGGACTTTGGAAATTCTTGAAGATAGTGGCCAATTTTTACACATATTCCTAACCTTTGTTTTCCAAAGCAAGAGCATACCTTCTTTTTAAAAATCATCCTTGAAAAAAAAATAAAAAATAAAAATCATCCTTGAGTTCATCATATTTCAGTTTAATTTCATCCCATTTCTCCATGTTCTGTCTTTAGTAGAGGACAGGCACCATTCTTTACATAAAGTTAGAGTCATAGGAAGTAAACAAATTCTCTGTTGCCAATGATGTCTGTAAAATAATTCTAAATAGATAACTATCTACTCAACATTTTAAAGTCACAAGTGAGGCAAATACTTGGAGGTTTCACATTAATCTTCTATAATTAGGGGCTGCTAAAGTGGGATCCCACAGTCAGGCAGCTGTGTCTCAGGTGGAATAAATAAATCCATTTACTCCTATCTTTCACCCTAGATTGTCTTATCAGGCCTGTTTTTAATCATTCTTTCCGATCTCTCTAGGACCCCATGAAGACTTAACAAGGGTTAATTTTAGATAACATGAGTGTAAAACATATTCTCATCCTGAAGTTATTAAATGATAAAGCTTCCACAGGGCTCTTTTCAAGGAAAACATTTTATAGCACAGAAAAGTTAGCAAAATATAGATGGAATATAATATCCCCTAAGAGTATATACAACTAAAAGCAGATAGGTATAAGTCTTGTGGAAAATCTTAAATTGAAGAAGATAAAAGACTTAAGACATTTTGGAATTGAAATTTCCTGAACAAGTTAGTATTCTAGTATCCTTTAAAAATATTTTTTGTGTCTGTTTTTGGTAACTATATTTTTGTCCATTTCTTCTTACTAAATTATAGCCTGTAACAGAGGTGGATGATTACTCTAGGTGAAATAGTCAAGATCTCACATTGTTTGTTTATAAACTGGCCTCCCATCAGAACATGTGTTGTGCCTGAAATTCCAGCCCCAGAATGTAGGTGTCTCATCCTTTCCTCACTGAAGGTGCTCTGTTCCTATGCCAATGGGACCAGAAGTAGAACATTTTTAGTCACTCTCCATGAGTGATAAATTGCCAGGAATTTCTTGTTATGCAGCCACTGTCTGAGACAAAATGTCAAGTAAGGTTCACTCCTGATAGACAGGCTGAGTTTAGCTACCTGAGTCCTGATCCCTGTAGGACCAGCTGTAGACATGGGTAGGGTGGATAAAGGAGCAGCTCTTGGAAGCTGTGTTGAGAGATATCAATTTACGTATTTAGAAATTACGTATTTTGAAAAATCCAAAAGTTGGCCACTGTGGCAAAATATTAAAAACCAGTGAATCTGCATAAAAGATATAGGAGACTCTTTGGATTATTGTAATTTTCATTTGAATTTATTTCCAAATAAAAAGTTAAAAAAAATAATAAAAGAGGGGATGTTAGTGGAGGAGGATGAAGAGTTTAAATTGGACCTGGCCTAAATTTTCATTTCAACCTGTGGTCAAGTTTTGAATGATTTAGTCACCGTTCGGATGAGATTTGCCTGCACTGAATTCCAAATCCTAACACCCTGCCTGATGTGCATAGAAACCAATACTGTGACAGAGGTGTTTGAGAAAGGAAAAAGCTTTATTGCGAGGTTGACCTGCAGGGAGACAGGCAAGGCTCAAATGTGTCTCTCAAATTCAAGTTTGGGGCGAAATTTAAGGGGTCAGGGGAATTTCAAACTTGGAAACTGATTGGCTAGTCTCCAGTTACTGTGCTGCTGGAAGCTGAAGGACTTCCCGCTTCGTAAAGGGCTCAAAGGGCTCCAGTGGCAATTTATCTGTTCTTTGAGATCCGTAGATTGAAATTTCTTGGTTCAGGGTCAGTGTGGAGACGCCTGTTCCTATCTTGCACATACGCACTGCTGTTCCTGTAAAGTAACCCAGGTTTTGATTATTCAACAGCCTGATTTAAGGAAGCAAAACCAGTCTAAGCTGGTCAGTGTTTCGAGCTGTTTCAACGTCAGTTGAGGGGCAGCTTGATAGACTGTATAAGCATGTCGACTTAGAAACAGGCTGCCCGCATGAGTCCCCACTTTTGCCAGCTAAAAGCTGGGTGACGTGAAGTGTTTTTACTTTATGTTAATCATTTCCCTCAGCTGTATAATGGGAATGATGATAGCACCTACTTTCTAAGATTTTCACTAGAATGGAATGATTTATTAATAACATTTAATTAACATTTAACATATTAATAACTATGCTTAAGCCGTAGCTGCTCTAGATGACTGTTAGGATTGATACTAATCACTGTCATACAGACATTTTAACTCTAAAACAATCATTTTCCAGTGACAGGTAAGAAGAGAGGACAGATTATGATCCACTGAGACAGGCAAGGGCATTTTCAAACTGTCAAGGATAAACTCACAGGAATACATTTCCTCTCCTGCCCTGTCTGAGGGTCACTGGTCAAGGAAGTAGCCACCACGTCCTTGTCCTCAGGTGTACTGAGGCTGCAAAGAGCTTTTGCAAATCATTACTTTAAAGGTGCTCCGCTAGGAGGTATCTCTATCCTTTCCTGCCTTAAATGGAAAATTTCAGGTCAGATGAGTGCTAACAGGCAAAGTGAGATGGTGTTATCCAGAATCAAGTCTATTTATCCTCTTAACCCATTTCACACTTGTCAAAGCTTCCTTACAGCACTGTTTTATAGTTTCAAAGACCATTTATATGACACAAAGTCTTGACGTTCCAAGTGGGATTTCTGGGGCAGTCTCAGGAGCGCTGGGAGCTTGTTAAAATGCAGAATTTTAGTTCCCTCCCCCACCCCCAACTATCAGGCAGCAGAGTCTATTTTTACACAAGAACCCTAAGTGATTGCCACGCACACTCAGGTTGGAGAAGCCTGGTAGAATTACTGCCTTGTTCTCAGAGCAGTGTGGAAATCCAGATGTGACCTCTGGGTCTCTCCTCCCCCACCGACCCACCCAGGGCTCCTTATAAAATCCTGATTTTTCTTACCCTCTGTGCCCTTAACAGACTTATGCTCTTCACTCTCCCTGAATGGTAAACAGTCACATAACTAATTAGAATAATTCTCAAAACATGCAAGTATAGGCAGGCAACCATAAGCCAAGCGTTGCTGGGAACCATGAAGTGTAAGAGATCAAAAGATATGATGTTCACTCAATCTCAAGTTCATATGAACAAGCATTGGGTAACTGCAAAATGTTTATATGTTATTTTCTAATTTGCGTGTAGTCCCATGCAGTGTCATTCAGTATGCAGGGCTAATTAAGTTTTCCGTTCCAAAAAAGTGCTGAAGCAGTTAGAATTTCTAACCCAGAAAATCAATTCAATTGATGGGCTTTATTACTGAAAGGAGCCACTCCCTTGCCTGTATATTTGCATATTGATTAGCCCCTTTTCCTGAACAATTTGATCTTTTAATTAGGTTTCCAGTGTTTTCAGTCACTGGATTAACGACCCATATCCTGTTCACGCCCCTGCAAGAGTGAGAGTTTGTTTAAAATTCCATTTTGTAAAAATCCCACATGGTAAAAGTGGTGTCAAGCATCCTGCCCACTGCAGTTATTTTATTTCTGGCAAATACTCAGCTCGTTTGTGGCCTAGAAGCAGGATCTTACTTTAGGATATATCAAAAGAAGCTTGCATTGCTGTCGGCCACATGGAAATGCCTCTCCATAGTACATTTTCTCTCTTTGGTAGTTACTTGTTGTGGAAACTTGTTAGTTTAAATCTTTCTATCTGTATCTACATACATATGCTGCTGCTGCTGCTAAGTCGCTTCAGTCGTGTCCGACTCTTAGCGACCCCATGGACTGCAGCCTACCAGGCTCCTCCGTCCATGGGATTTTCCAGGCAAGAGTACTGGAGTGGGGTGCCATTGCCTTCTCCCTATATACATATACATGTATATCAAATTGAAAAGCGTTAGTCACTCAGTCATATCTGACTCTTGGTGACCCCATGGACTCTAGTCCTCCAGGCTCCTCTGTCCATGGAATTCTCCAGGCAAGAATATTGGAGTGGGTAGCCATTCCCTTCTCCAGGGATCATCCAGATCCAGGGATCAAACCTGGATCTCCTGTGTTGCAGGTAGATTCTTTACCATCTGAACCACCAGGGAAGCCATATACTCATATTTGTGTCTTTCAGTTTATGTTACTTTTATAAGTGAATATTTGTTCAGTTCAGTTCAGTTCAGTTGCTCAGTCATGTCCGATTCTTTTCGACCCCCTGGGCCACCATATTTATTTGTTAAATATTTGTTAATAGGTGAATAAACCAGGGAAAGGTCATTACCATTGATAACTGTAAAATAAATAAAAATTGTGTACATTTAGAAAACAGGCTCTTGGGTCTATCCTTGGCAGATAAGAAATGGAAGCATCTAATCCTCAAATGTACAAAATGAGTAGTTCCCATCATACAGTGAGAAGAGACCACCATGTTGCCATCAGACCTCAGGGGTGTGCAGCTCACGACAGCTCCATCCAGCCCATCTCTACTAGTCTAGTCCATGTGATTTCATCTCAGAAGACTGCTGTGTCCCTTCCTCAGATTTTCTTTGTGTGTGTGTGGCTTTAGCCTCAGGCATCTTGGAGCTTTCTAACTACTTCCACTGCTATTAAATTTTAAAGAAAATTAAGTTATGTTTACTGAGAACAGAAACATCAGTCACTGACAATGTTAAGAGTACCAGGTAGAAAATGGCTATTGAAGATGTGATAATAGGTAGGAAAAGGACCACCTATTATAAAAGAAGGGAGAGAGAATGATGTCTTGTAGTGGGCAAGACTTAGGAGTTTGGAGTCAAGCACATTTGGATTGAAATCCTGGCTCTACTACTTCTGGTGCTTTGAACTTATTAGTTGTCCTTTCTTGTAAAGTTTGATCAAGGAGATCAAACCAGTCAGCCCTAAAGGAATCAATCTTGAATATTCATTGGAAGAATTGATTCTGAAGCTGAAGCTCCAATACTTTGCCCACCTGATGTGAAGAGCCAACTCATTGGAAAAGACCCTGATGCTGAAAAAGATTGAAAGCAGGAGGAGAAGGGTATGACAGAGGATGAGATAGTTGGATGATATCACTGACTCAATGGACAGGAGTTTGGGCAAGCTCTGGAAGATGGTGAAGGGAAGCCTGGCATGCTGCAGTCCATGGGGTCACAAAGAGTCACATATGACTGAGTGACTAAACAACTTATAAAGTTTTGTTTTGAAATAATTTCAGGCTTATAAATAAACTTGGAAAAATTATTGAAAGAGTTCACATATAGCTTTCAACAAGCTTCCCCAAGTAGTAACACTTTATAAACTCATGGTACAATTACCAATACCAAGAAATTGCCGTTGGTGTGATACTCTTAACTAATCTACATGCTATATTCACCTTTTGTGAACTGTCCCCAAACCACCCTTATTCCTATCTGGAATCCAATATAGGAACCACATTGCATTTATTTGTCACATCTCCTAGTCGCACCCCCTCTAATCTATGACACATTTTCTGTCTTTCTTTATCTTTCATGAATTAGACATTTCAAAGAGTCTTCCCAGTCTCTGTACAGTGATCTTGATTTGGGGTTTGTCTACTTCTTCGTGGTTAAATATGGGTCTCTATTTTTGGCAAGAATACTAGGGGAGGGACTTCCCTGGCAGTCCAGTGGTTAACATGCAGGCTTTCATTGCCCAGGACCCGAGTTCCATCCCTGGTGGGGAAACTAAGATCCCTCAAGATACACAGTGTGGAAGAAAAAAAAAAAAAGAATACCCAGGGAATGGTATTTTGTCCATCATCATGTGTACATCAGGAGGTACCTGATGTCATTATGTCTCCTTACCAGCAATGTTAACTTTGATCACCTGCTTAAGGTGATGTCTACCAGATTTTGTTTCTTTATTGTAAACTTACTATTTTTCCTTTTCTAATTACTAAGTATCTTTGGAGGAGATACTCTGTACACACAAAGCATCTTCTTTCTTGTCATACTCTCACCTAGTTTTAGCATTCATACTTGCTTAATGCAGACAAAATACTTAGAATAATGTCTGATATATTAAATGCTAATTCCATTCTCATAACACCAGTAAATACACTAGTTATGATCATTTCAATATAACAAAAATGAAGCCATCATAATGTTTCTGTGGAACATAATATCTAATTGTGATGTGATGCTATTACAAAAGCAATTTGCCTCCATTGCTATTAGAAGCAACATATATCAAATCATTTCCATCTCCTTATTAGAAATCAGATAAGGAGCTGTTATTGTTTAGGAAACTAGTTTTAAGGAACTTTTGCTCTGCTAGACCCTTCAGGTACATAATACAATGTTAACCATCATTGACTCCATTGACTCAGTGCTTATGAAGGTCCAGGTGTCAATTGGTCATTTATTCAGGTATTTTGGATGAAAGCCATTATCATTGGAAATAGCCGTGTAAATAAAACATGTATTTTTTTCTTTAAATGTTCAACTCCTCTCAAAGTTATTAATTGAAACTGAAAATGCTATGACTCCAATTTACTTGGCCTAATTTTTTGGAAAAATTAATGGAAATCTCACTTTGTCAAGTATCACCATCATCATCCTGCCTATTTAATAGCTTCAAGATACAAACATGTGCCCTGCAAACATGAAATTATTTGAATGATTAAAAATAGCATGTTCAAATACATGTATAGAAATTAACGATTAACCCATGAGTTTATTCTTAAATAAATGGACACCGCCTATATTCTCTGGACTCGTTGCCGTCATGAACTTGTGAGATCAGCAGTTACTAAAAGCTTGTTATTGTTGTTGTTCAGTTGCTAAGTTGTGTCCAACCCTTCTGCGATCCTATGGACTGTAGCCCGCCAGGCTTCATGGGATTTCCCAGGCAAGAATACTGGAGTGGGTTGCCATTCCTTCTCCACTAAAAGATTAGTTATTACTAATTTTTCTCCCCACAGGCTGCTTTCATCAAAGAAAAAGATGAAATGGAGGCTAGGGGACCATAAGAGTGTAACTTTACTCCTGTAAATAAGAAGCTGTGTTAAAACAAAAGGCATTTTTTATGAATGACTTTCTCAATGGTTTTTAGGATTATAAATGCACCCATTTCAGATTCTTTAACTCTTATTAGGAGGTTTCTGTCTTCAAGGTCTTGAAAGCATTGATTAATTAATTTATCTTTGTAATAGCACTGAGAAATAGACTAACAAGTAAAACTGGAGCAGTGTTTATATAGGATTATAATTCTTGTGTTATTAAAAAAGAATTAGCAGAGATCATAATAATTAGAAACCAGATGGCAACAGGCATAAGAAAAATATGTAACAGAGGCAATAAGAGATGTGGACGTACTTAGTAATCTATGAGAGGGACTTCCCTGGTGATCCAGTGGTTAAGACTCCCCCTTCCAAAGCAGGGGGTTGAGTTCCATACCTGGTGGAAGAACTAAGATTCCACAAGCTGTGTGGCATGGCTGAAAAAAAAAATCTATTAACATGGCCCTAATTTCCTCTGATAGTCTATTCCCCACAGTGACTCCACAGGGCAAGTTGTAGAAGAGCATGATTCGGTTTCAAAACTCACAGTCATATGTAGCTGTACCTGCTATAAATTTGCAGCACACCACCCAGAACCTATTTATATACTTCTACAAGCTTTTCAAAGAACGCTTCACAAGTTTCTTCTCCCCCATATGATACTTCTTATGCCTGTCTCAGAATTATGATACCTCTCCTGTCAAATAGTTAGCTTTCTGCCGAGTATAAGGAGTTAGCAAATTCAGTTGATTTTATTTATGTCACACATGCTTTTTACAGTTTCACTTTTGAGTTTTTATTTTACATTTTGCTCTCTTAATTAACTTATTGTCTTTACATGACAATTTTCTAAACACTTCTTCCTTTTATGTTGTGTGAGTATGCATGCATGCTCAGTCGCTCAGTCATATCTGACTCTTTGCAACTCCATGAACTGTAGCCCACCAGGCTCCTCTGTCCATGGGATTCTCCAGGCAAGAATACTGGAGTGGGTTGCCATTTCCTTCTCCAAGGGATCTTCCCAACCCAGGAATCAAAATGGAGTCTCCTACATCTCCTGCATTGGCAGGCAGATTCTTCACCACTGGAGCCACCTGGGAAGCCCGACTTTTAATTATGATTCCAATTAATTATGATCCTTCCAGTTTTACTTTCTATGTATATTTTTACCCATCCCTTTCACTCCCATGCATTAAGGTCTCATCTGACTAGTGTCTGGTAATCCCCTTTGAAGAGCTTCAGTGCATCTCCTCTGGGTTAGGCGTCCTCTTCAGGTCCTTACTCTGCTCCTGCCTCGTCCTATTTTTTCTCCTTCCATGTTGCTCTCCTGCGTCACCTTCTTAACTCCTTGAAGGAAGAAACTGGTTGGGCCTTACTGTTTGAGGCTCAACCTTGGATTTAGTGCCTGGTATATATAAGGTGTTGAATCAATGATTTTTGACCACACAAGTGAATGAATGAATAAATAAAACTCTCCTTTAGCTTCACCAAATACCTGTTTTATATAACATGAAAAGAAAGTGAAAGTAGAAGTTTCTCAGTCATGTCTGACTCTTTGCAACCCCATGGACTGTAGCCACTGTAGTCCATCAGGCTCCTCTGTCCATGGACTTCTCCAGGCAAGAATACTAGAGTGGGTAGCCATTTCCTTCTACAGGGGATCTTCCCAACCCAGTGATCAAACCTGGGTCTCCTGCATTTCAGGCAAGTTCTTTACCATCTGAGCTACCAGGGAAGCAATAATGATCCAATTACCCAGGGGTAATTATATGGAATATATAATAATTTAGCTTCAAAGAGTCCAATGAAATCCTAGCACTGAATCATTTCTGTTTGTTTTAATAATTTGTGTGGATGTGTTGCTCTGTGTGTCTGTGTCTATATGTTTTGTAAAGAGGGATGATAATTTTCAGATATTTGCCATTAAGTGTGAGACCCCTTATTACTTTATTTTCAATATTTCAGTAATTAAAAGCATTGCCTTTGTTGTCTTTCAAATCTAGGTTCAAGTTTTGATGTCCCACTTGGGCCATTCTTCCCTGGAGAAGGAAATGGCTACCCGCTCCAGTATTCTTGCCTGGAGAATTCCATGGACAGAGGAGCCCGGCGGGCTTAGAGTCCATGGGGTTGCAAAGAGTATGGCACAACTGAGCGACTGACACTTTGGGCCATTCTTAACCACTCTGAAGCTGAATTAGTTTCACTTTGAAGCAGTTAAAATCTGAACCCCATGCGATTGTTTTATGTATACATGCATATAGAGAGAATGCTTGGTGACATATGGTAGGAGGTATAACTTTGCAAGAAGTAACGGTAGGACTCTGAGGATGTGACACCTTGTGGTCCCTCTTGATGCTTTGCCCCACATCCCTTCTGCCTCCCTGAGCTCACTGAAAATTGAAACTGTGGGAGGCAGTTTCTAGGATACTAGCTAACATCCCAACTCAAGTGCCGCGTCCCTTCTTTCTGCCTGAGGGTAATCCTGGGGAAGGAGGGAATCATCTGCCCACTGTTGATCAACAGGAGATCGGAGTGGATGGATCAATGTCCCAGCCTCCTAACCTCCAATGAAATGATTCTGAGTCATGTTTTCCCCACTCTTTCCCAGAAGGTCTTCAAGAGAGACCTGGCTACAGTGGTAACACATCCAGGAGCTGTTACTGGTTTTTCTCTTTTCCATATTTCACTTTCCCCATTTCCTTAGCACATGCTTCCTAGGATCACCTTCCAAACAAACCATCTGCTCCAAGTCCTTATGTCAGGTTTAGGGTACCAAAGAAACTAGGCCAACACTTGAAGAATATGGGAGCCATGGCCAACCAAGGTTGAAAGATCATTACAGTCAAAGGAAACATCATATTGAAGAACCAGAGCCCAGGAATTAAGAGTGGCAGTTTCAAGGATGTAAAAGTTGTTCTAGAAGGCTGGCCAGTGTACAGAACGTGAAGGGAGAACCACAAGATAGCAGAGACCAATTAATCGTGGGTCTTAAAACTCGTTTTCACTATTTTTGCATGATTCCAGGGTCGGTGGGATTCTAGATTGAAAGATTTGGGATAGGGAGTGATATTCTAGATGGTATAGAGAAAAAAATTCCAAGGAAAATGGAACCAAGACACCTGTAAGCAAGTTACTGAGATAAAAGTGACTTATACTTAGGGAAGGGTATCAGTAGTACCTGGAGAGAAAAGGGTAGATTTCACAACTATTGAGAAGGTAACACCTTTTTAAATTGTCATTGCTGTTAGTGCAAGGCAGGCCATGGTGATAGCTAAGGTAAGCTGGTCATTTAGACAGTAAACAGGGAGACATTTCAATCATTGATGTTGTGCTCCAGGATAATATATGAGCAAATTTTTCTGTGAGAACTTACTATCAAAAATAATCTTTAACTTATGTATTTGTTTATCTCAGTTTGATTTTAAAAATATTTAAATATTTGTTGTGTCTGAGAAATTGTCATATTCTTCTGGTTCATCTTTGGTAATAATTGATAGTGTTTGTTAGTAATATATGTTTAAACCAAACTCTTATTCTGGAAGTGAGAATGCCAAAGGACGAAATTTTACCAATTTGTCCGTGGCATGGAAAAAATTAGACTGATGGAAAACGATATACTAGAGCAAGTGCCTTTATAAAACTGTCTGATGTCTTCTTTGAGATACATGATTTTGCCACTGAAGCTTTTATTTTAGGGTTATTAGTAACCACTCATTTCAGTCAGTGCTGTAAAAATAGGTTTTGTTGTTCCCGTTAGTCAGCATAAAATAAAAAATGAAGATAAACCCTTCTGAAGATGCAGCCTTCATTAAAAAGGAAAGGAAAAAAAACTAATTGAAAGTCACTGTAAATTTTAAATGATTAATATCATGCCAAATAAGTCATTAGGAATCTCTGATGGATATAAAAAGCAATCATTTGCACAACTGGAAAAGCCAAATTCAATCTAGCTATACCTCTCCGTTTTTTTAACTTGTATGTTGAGAGAGATGTAATATTGAAATTGTTGAATTTTAACATAATAGCCTTTTATTATAGGTGGTTTGTACATTCTATTGGGCTCTAAATCAGCCAATTAATTTCCCTATGGATCCTTTTATTTCAGTTGATCATCTCTGTTATAGCTCACTGTTTTTTTTCTTGTTTCCTGCCTAATAATAATAAATCTGATTCATATCATTTCAAACATATGAAAAATCTAGGATTTCTTTTTCTTTGCTTTGCTTTCTGTGTCTTGTGTTTTATCTTACTATACATGTGTATATATAATATATAATAATAAGATATATTATAAATATATGTATATCCAAAGCTTCAGATCTTCTTTTAGAAAAAAAGGGGCAAAATTTATGAACTTTATTCCTCGATATCTCCAGTTTTCCTCTCTACAAAGTAAAAGTAGCTTTCTAGTAACCAGCATTTTTTAATTCTTGGTATCCCATGCCTTTAAAAGTGTAGACAAAGCAGTTGACTCTAAACAACACTGGGAGCTAGGGAGCCAGTCCTCACCCAGTTGAAAATCCACACAGTGGTATCTCTGCCTCAAAAACAAAGGAATTAATGAAAGACTCACCCAAGGGCAGGATAGAATCAGGACTCAAACCCTAGTCCTTTTGATTTCATACTTTGTGATCTCTAATCAAACTTTTCTCAACACTTCAATAATTTAAATATCTGTCTAATGAAAACACAGATACTATATTATTGGGGGGGGGGGGGAACATGTTATAAGTGGAACTGACCAATACAGTTCAAACCCATGTTCAAGGGTCATTTGTATACTGAATCAGGGGAGTTTATCACAATCTGAAAAAGAAAAAATATCTGCAGGTTTAACTCTGTAGGTGCAAAGTATCTTGTTCCATAAAACTGCCTTTTGTTCTATACAGAAGATAAGTTGACTATATAATTGCCTAAAATAAAATATTTTTACTTTTTATTCAGTAAAACTGAACAGACAACATGCTCTACTATTTTGGAGAAGATTAATCAAACAAAAATTAACCCTAAATAGATTGTTTATCATGATGGTTGACCTACTTTGCAGTGGACAACTGAAAGGTAGTGGTGATGTTAAAGAGAATAGCCTGACTCAGAGTTGAAACTATTAGATTCCCTTTGGAAGTAAAGAACAGATTAACAGATCATAACAGCCCAACTTTATTTTTTTCACATATTTTAAACATTTAATTATCAGAGGGTAAAAATTCTTTATTTGCATCCAAGATTGAGATTCTAAAAGTCAGCTACAATAATAGTGGTGCAAAGTAGAAGCATTTTTTTTTAGGTAGAAGGCTCTTCATTTTACATTTACTGTTATGCACATTATTGATTTTCTTTTCTGGTTGTTGTTCCTTGCAGAGAGTGAATCTGTCCTTCGATTTTCCATTTTATGGCCATTTCCTACGTGAAATCACTGTGGCAACTGGGGGTAAGTGGTTTTCTACCCGTTCACTCTAAATAATCTACAGTTTCACTACAGTTATTATTTTTAATTTACTCCATATTTCAAAAGGGACATTTATTGGGAAAGCCATTGTCTTCTATCAAAAAGTCACGGGTATAAATAAAACCTAAGAAAAGTACAACTATTGGAAAAACTTTTCTGCAGGAAAAAAAAAAGTACTTATAATAATTTTCAGCATAGATTCATCTCTGCTTTCTTTTCAAGTTTTCATTCATTTTTGATAATATGGAAGGCTACATGAAAGAGAACAGAATTATAAAGAAAAGGTGCTTAAGGAAGCTATGGAAATATTATCGTTTTCTTTTAACTTATGTAGTAGATATATATATGTATATACACATTCTATTAGCTTTGGTTATTTGGTTGTTTCCTCCCCCTTTAATGCCACCTAAGTTGACTGACAACTCATTTGAGAATTTTAAAAATGAACACTGAAATTCAGTTTGAATTCTCTTCATTTTACTTTTCTCCACAAACTTTGGAGGTTAGTTTGGAGATTAGCAATAGCCTAGAAATGCAATTATCAGTTTTTATAGCATATCCTAGGAGTCAGAAAAATTTATTCCTTGAGTGCTATGAGCAGAAATAAGCAAAATGCCAGAGAATATCACTGTTTGGCTAATAAGGAGCAGTAGAGAAAGTAGGAGAAAGAGAGAAAAATATAAAAATGGAAGAGTAAGTAAAGAAGCAAATTATTAATAAATGAAGTACACAGATAGGATGGAAGGTCTGTGGATGGCTGATACTAAAGCACCAGAGATAGTCCCTTTCCTTCACTGGGTTTTGGTCTTCTGGATGGTATGGAAACCAGGTTGGTCACTCATTATATTTCAATAAAAGACTTAGAAGTTATGTAGGATTCAGAGGAAGATTTGTAATCAGGAATACCAATAATCAAATAAAAGTTTTAAGCACCATCTCTAAGCACTGGCAAACAAAGCTACCTCTGCCTTAGGATCATGTAACCTAGTGGACAAGGTGAAGCAGAATGTGGGAGTTCTTTAGAAAATACCAATGATGAAGTACGGGTTAATAGAAAAATTATTATTTAAGATATTTCTTGAAGGAAGTTAGAATTTCTGTGATTGTGTAGGGAAAGAAGAGTAGGTCACAAGGAAGAATATCTTGAATAAATACTATACAGAAAAGAAAATTGGTGGAGTATTTTGAGATGGTAAATAACCAAGTTTGAATGAAGCTGGGTGTGTAGGTTTAAAAAAAATGTTAAGATGTGAAAAGCAGGTTGGGACAATTTTGTGTACTGCCTCAAAAGTCAGTTAGAGTCACCAGTCCTTGATTAGATAAGTGACAAACTTAAGAAGAAGAACCAAGATTATATGTAGAATCTAAAAAGAAATGAGACAAATGAACTTACTGACAAAACAGAAAGAGACTTACAGACTTAGAAAACAAACTCATGATAGCTGGGGGGAAGAGATGGTTAAGGATTTGGGGAAGGTTATGTACACACTACTATATTTAACATGGATAACCAACAAAAACCTACTGTATAGCACATGGAATTCTGTTCAATGTTATGTGTCAGCATGGATGGGAGGGGTGTTTGGGGGACAATGGATAAATGTATCTGTATGGCTGAGTCCATTCACTGTTCACCTGAAACAGCATTAACATTATTAATTGGCTATACCCCAATATAAAATGTTTTTGGTGTTAAAAAAATAAGAACACAAAGCAGAATCAAGATATTTTGTAATACCTTAAAGTATAAAAAGACTGAAGTTAGTGCAAATAGTTGGAAGTGTGACAAATATTGAGGACCTTGGTAATTCTGTGGCTTCAAACCAGGGGAGAGAAATGATGCTATTAGCAAAATTTGCAAACTGTAAGCAGAAGAACTGGTTTTAATGCTTCAGTCCAGAAACTATTACATTTTGTGTAAAAAAGAACTATATATAAGTAAAATTTATACACAGATTCTGTCTTAATGAGTTCACTGTGTATTTCTGTGCTAGTATATTGCCAGGCATTTAATAAACATTTTAATTAATATGTTGAAGGGTTGGATGGAAAGGAGAAAGGCAAATTAAAAGATTGCTCCTATAAGCCATGAATTACTTCATGTCCACCCACATCTTTAAAGTATGATATAAATATGGTTATCTCATAATATGAACATTAAGCATGTTTTCTGAGACTTAGTTTACCAGTGTTCTACTGAATTTTTAAAAGTGAATCATTAATCACGTTTGTTCAAAATCTGTACACACAGTGGTGAAAATATGAGCAGCTTTGCATTTTCAGTTTCCCAAATCATTTTATCTTTAAAAGTCATGTCAGCAATTTAGCCAATATGAAGTAAGATTTCCCTTAGCTGAGTTGGTGGGAAAAAACCCAAACAGATCGCTATATCATGTTTACTACTTCAAAATACCTTTTTTCTTTGCAAAGATCCTCAAAATAAGTGAAAAATCTGGTGCATAGAATGATTTCTGTCTTCTTTGAAGAAAACGCTAATATAGAAAAACCTTTTTCTATTTTTTGTTTAAGAAATGCTAGTGTGGCACTTGCATATATAAATCCATACCCTGTTTAGAGAGGCACAAGTGAGATAATTTAGACACTGATCTAGGTTTCTCCAAAATGGAAACAGAATCTCTTGTAAAAGTTTTCAACTAAATAAATAGCTTGTCTACACCTCCATTGTTTATTTATTCAATCAATTTTAGTTGAGTCCCTCCTATGTGAAAGACACAGTACATAACATTAATACTCTGGTTTGTACAGAGAAGATTAAACTGTGGTTCCTCCAGGAGCTTAGAATCTAAGAAGAGGAAGGATTACATGACTAAGCAATAAGACAAGGTTGACTGTGAGTGTTGGAGGATCAGAAAGGTGCTCCAAGAGAGGGTCATTCTTATTGAGCAAATCAGAAACAGGTTTGTGAAAAAGCTAACATTTGACATTGGCCTTAAAGGAAGGTGGAATTTTAATATGGAGAGAAGCAGGTTGAAACGAGGTGAAGAGGAAAGGAATATTCTAGACAAATGGATGCTTAGCTAAGTGACTGTGCTGAGTCCATATTGAGCATATTTGGAAGGCTGTCAAGAAAATCTGTTTGTCTTGAGTGGAGATTCAAAGTAAAAGTTCAGTGAATGGGAGCTGGGAAGAGTGATGTAAAATACTTTTAACTTTAGACATTCGGATGTTATCCAGCAAGCACTGGGTTTCTTTGCGTAAATAACAGATCTGGCCTGATCTGGTAGTGGAGGATAGGATAAGGTGAGGGGTTTAAAGGCAAAGAAAGAAGCAAGTTTTTCAATACTTCTAGGGCCTGAAGCCAGTGAAGGGCATATCATTTGAGCTGTCTAATCATTGTGTTTGCAAAGGTTTTCAGGCAACAGGATTCATTAGGACACAGGTGAGTAAAGCTAAGAACAGCTTGGAAGAGAACTTCTGAATCATAGATTTTCAATCGGTCTCTTTTGATTAAATAGGTGGTATAAGCAGATAGACCTACCTAACGAATACTCATCATTTTACAAAACTAGAAAAAGTTATTAACTATGAAAAACTTAGAGGAAAAATAGAAGCCACAAGTCAGGTTAAATAAAGTAGACTGAAGGCCATTGCAAATAGACCAGGGACTGAAATTTTTAAGTGTGAATACATTGGTTTCTATGAAACAAAATGAAAGAAGATATTCTATTGACTGTCAGTTCTCCCTGAATGTGTCCACAAACTACTGTGACCTGTCTTAATATATGGACTTCCTGGTAGCTCAATGGTAAAGAATCTGCCTGCCAATGCAAGGGACATTGATTCGATCCCTAGTCCAGGAAGATCCCCTGGAGAAGAAAATGGCAACCTACCCTAGGATTCTTGCCTTGAGAATTCCATGGACAGAATAGCCTGGAGGGCTGCAGTCCATGGGGTCGCAAAGAGTCAGATACGACTGAGCAGCTAAATAGCAACAGAATGAATACTTTAATAGGTTCTTTTAAAATTTTAGGCTGCTAAGGTGATCTTTTAAAAGCTTCAAAAAGCAGGTTTACATTTGAGGATATGATTTTTTAATTCTTGCAACCATCACTAGTAATGATATATTTTTCATGAGTTCATCATAGGCACTACATTTAACTAGATGAGAGGAAAGTGAGAGATGGGAAGAATGGTGATTCAGTTCAGTCACTCAGTCATGTCCGACTCTTTGCAACCCCATGAACCGCAGCACGCCAGGCCTCCCTGTCCATCACCAACTCCCTGAGTCCACCCAAACCCATGTCCATCGAGTTGGTGATGCCATCCAGCCATCTCGTCCTCTCTTGTCTCCTTCTCCTCCTGCCCTCAATCTTTCCCAGCATCAGGGTCTTTTCCAATGAGTCAGCTCTTCCCATCAGGTGGACTAAGTATTGGAGTTTCAGCTTCAACATCACTCCTTCCAATGAACACCAAGGACTGATCTCCCTTAGGATGGATTGGTTGGATCTCCTTGTAGTCCAAGGGACTCTCAAGAGTTTTCTCTAACACCACAATTCAAAAGCATGAATTCTTCTGCACTCAGCTTTCTTTATAGTCCAACTCTCACATCCATACATGACCACTGGAAAAACCATAGCCTTGACTAGACGGACCTTTGTTGGCAAAGTAATGTCTCTGCTTTTTAATATGCTATCTAGTTTGGTCATAACTTTCCTTCCAAGAAGTAAGCGTCTTTTAATTTCATGGCTGCAGTCACCATCTGCAGTGATTTTGGAGCCCAGAAAAATAAAGTCAGCCACTGTTTCCA
Source organism: Okapia johnstoni (assembly GCA_024291935.2). Classification (NCBI taxonomy): domain Eukaryota; kingdom Metazoa; phylum Chordata; class Mammalia; order Artiodactyla; family Giraffidae; genus Okapia; species Okapia johnstoni. The sequence continues at coordinate 13,934,065 of CM044324.1, forward strand.
CTGTTTCCCCATCTATCTGCTATGAAGTGATGGGACCAGATGCCATGATCTTAGTTTTCTGAATGTTGAGCTTTAAGCCAACTTTTTCACTGTCCTCTTTCACTTTCATCAACAGGCTCTTTAGTTCTTCTTGATGCCTTATATAATGAGGAGGAGAAAAGTTGACATTATCCAGATAATTCTGACCCCAAATTTTAAGTATGTAGATACGGGCTGATTCAAAATGAGCGTGTAGAATTGCAAGCAAGCTACACATGAGATTAGGAATCAAAGATGACATGAATTAAAAGGCAACCTTGGTTATGTGAAGGTTTACCCTCCTTTCCTTTCTTTGTGAATTTCTAGTTGGACATATAAGAAGAAAGCTGTTCAGATTTTTTTGTCAGGGTATGAAAACAGTTTTATTGCAAAACCTGTTTCACACATATCTCTTTTTCTGGTTTAGTGATATAATTGACATACAGCATTGTATAAGATGTCAATTTTAGTTCTATTTTCTTTTGTTTGCCAGATGCTAACTAATAAAATGTAAAATGTCCACTAAGTAATCATTATTTAATATCTGGAAAATTAATACATGGCATTAAAAAAAGTCAAACAAGGAAAAGTAAAATGTATACAGTCAGCCATCCATATCTGTAGGTTCTGTATCCTGGGATTCAACCCACTATGGATCAAAAATATTTGAAAAAAAATTTTTTGGAACGTTACATGAAGCAAAACTTGAATTTGCTGTGAGCTGGCAACTATTTACATAGCATTTACATTGTATTAACAATTATTTACGTTGTATGAGATATTACACAACCTAGAGTTAATTTAAAGTATGTGGGAGGATATGTGTTGGTTTTACACAAATTGAGCTTCAGGGGATTTTGGTATGGGAATGGGGCTGTGTCTGGGAGACAGAAGAACAACTGTAGCTCCTTTCTTCCCATGCCTCCTCCCAAGGTGAAAATAAATTAATCTGAGTTGTTTTTTTTTTCAACTGTTGTTGTTTATTTTTAATCACTAAGTCGTGTCTCACTCTTTTGTGACCCCATGGACTCTAGCCCACCAGGCTCCTCTGTCCATTGGATTTCCAAACAAGAATACTGGAGTGGGTTGCCATTTCCTTCTCCAGGGGATCTTCCTGACCCAGGGATCGAACGTGTGTCTCCCTCATTGGCAGGCAGATTCTTTACCACTGAGCCACCAGGGAAGCCCCACTCTTTGAGCTATGGTATGAAATTCAGATCTAAACTAATTTCGTATATCTTGTTAATAGTCATTTGTTTTTTCCCCTTTAAGTCCCTAATAAGAGAGGTTAAAAAAATAGTGCATATTATTTTGATTGGGTTTTCAGGAAGTATATTACCAAATCTTCCAGCTTCTTTTTTATTCTTTCTTTCAAATAGCAATATTTTAATTTTAGTCCCAAATAATATTTCATGCGTTCTAGAGGTATTTGATTAATAACAGTTATAAAAGGCTTTTTAACAGCAGAAGAGAGTTAGTTATTACACAGAATGATTGATTTAGAATACCAACCCTGTAATCTTCCAAGTATATAATCTCGATATAACAGAACTTTATTGCATCCATTAGCTTTCTGAATCTAGTGAAAAAGTAAATGACGTTATTTTGTATTATTATTATCATTATGTTATTATGTGTATCTAGAGATCTGATACATGCAGGGAGATATTGAAGGGATAGATGTTGGACAAAAGAAAAGCCATTCCAATTTGGCTCACTAATTTAAAGTAACAAACTCAAGTCTCAAAGATTCCTGGATGGAAAGATAAGTTGTGTGATGTCTGCTTTGCTGTGTCTGAGTAATTCTCTGGATATATGTCTTGAAAGTCCAGCTTAATTGTCTTTCTTGATAAATTAATCCCCCAGACTGTTTAGTGTCCCTCAGTAGATTCAGCAGATTCACCAGCATTACTGAATTTCTTTTCCCTGTGGCTTTATGAATTGCATGTTCACAAGCCCGTTTGTTTCTCCTGTGTATCAATGCATTGTATTTCATCAGCACTGGTTCCTTGGGATTGAGGTGAGGTGTCACTGGAGATCAGAGTGACAAGGGATGCAGAAAGGGGCCACCCAGGAGATAGACTTGAGTCAATATGAAAATTACCAGAGGCAGAAATGCAGGTAGACAGAAGTACAGTTTAAAAAAAAAGAGAGAGGCTCATTGATCCATGGTGGATAAGTGATGATTGGTGACAGGAGTGGGGGAATGTTGATTAATCAAAGTGAGAGTCTGGATAAGAGGCAGATTCTCCAGGCTTAGCCCCTTCCATCACCATAGCAGCCACAGAGAAGTCCACAGATCACTGGACGTTCACTGTTCACTTAGGAATGTTTGCACATGGAAAGCACCGTTTAGTCTTTTGTGGATCCAGGCTTTGTTTGAAATATTGACAAATATTTGCTTTCCTCCCTAGTTCAGATAAATAACAGTATTACCTAGATGCTCAGATACATCACCCAATTGAAAACAAAAGGAGTGTAGGTGACTAATTAATAAAGTAACAAAGTATAGCAATTGCTCTAGCCTTGTCCAGTCCTAGAAAGAGGAGAAAAATACTAAGTGAGGCAGGATTGATTTTAGACTCTGGGCTTCCCAGATGGCATGATGGTAAAGAATCCGCCTGCTAGTGCAGGAGACATAAGAGATACTGGTTTGATTCCTGGATTGGGAAGATCCCCTGGAGAAGGAAATAACAACCCACTCCAGTATTCTTGCCTGGAGAATTCCATGGACAGAAGAGGAGCCCGGTGGGCTACAGTCCATGGGATCACAAAGAGCTGGACTTGACTGAGCATACACGCACACACACTGGACATTTCAGGAAAAAGTTCAAAAGAGTTCTGTTTCTACTCAAGTCAGCAATTGAAATTCATTTTCTTAGAGAAGCAGTCTGATACCTAGGTTAAGATAAATACTTTTGTGTTGGAATGTGGGTCTTCATAAATCACACCAGTCATAGCTGTTGTGACCTTCAGTGAGTTACTTAATCTCTCCTGCCTCAGTTTCCCAATCTGTACAATAGCATAATGAAAGCTCCTAGTTCATAAGGACTTTTGTCAGGAGCTAATGACATAACATGTATTATTGATACTTATTTCACAGAAAATGCTACAAAAATAGCATGTATTGTTACTACTGTCCTTTTTTTATATGTATTTTTTTTTCTCTTCTATTCCTTTTCAAAATACGTTTGCTCTAAAGCTGTTTTTACCTCTTAGTTTGTCTATTGTTTTCTTTGATAACATGATCCATAGCTCAGGAGGTGCTTAGGGACTTAACTTTTCATTATCTCCTTTTAAAGTCTGGCTCATCCATTCCTGACTGGGAAGTATAGGGCTGTGTAGATGACTCGGATGTCCTCTTTGTTAGCATGGGTATATCTGTCATCTCTAAGTACACTGCAGAAGCTCCTCTGAAGGCCTGCCAGTGCTGCAACTCTGAAAGTCTTCCAAAATTTCACACATGGCAGAAGAATCTTGAAATGTTGGTTTAATTGTGATATTATGGGTCATAACTGGATAACAGGCATTATTATCAACAGCAAGCCACCCATATCTTGATGCTTCTTATTCTACCCTTTGTAGAACATGAACTTTAAGGACAAGTCATCAAAGCATAAAGTTAGTTATGGGTAAGATGATGGGGGGTGGGAATGACACTTGCCTGGTGTCATCTCATCCAGGATGCCTTTCATAGACATGAGATTTGATTAATTGCTAATAATCCAACTCTAAAATATACTGAAGACCCAACCCCAAATGCAAAATTAAACATTCATTTGGTTAAATTTATGTGTGATGTTTTGCCTTTGAATTAGGAGACAAATTTCTTTATCCGTGCTAAGTCACTTCGGTTGTGTCCAACTCTGCAACCCTATGGACTGTACCCTGCCAGGCTCCTCTGTCTGTAGGGATTGTCCAGGCAAGAATACTGGAGTGAGTTACTGCACCCTCCTCCAAGGGATCTTTGCAACCCAGGCATCAAACCCGCATCTTCTGCTTCTCCTTCACTGCAGGCAGATTCTTTACCACTGAGCCACTTGGGAAGCATAAAGTTATTTCAATGCTAACCTTTATTGTCAGGATTTTCCCCTGTTTACATCACAGGAAACTGGTAGGTATAATGTGGAAACAACTCAAAATTGTGTTCTGACTTCAACTGGTACAGCTCTGGAGCTGGGACATATTATTAAACAATAAATATTTTGTTGGCTATTTCTAATGGGATTATGATAGATTTAGATTACTTTGTTGATCTGACTAGCCAGAGGGCTACAGTGAGATTTCATTTAATCTGCTTATGGTTCAAATGAGAGGTTTCTGCTGAAGGCAAAGAGAATGGAGGGGGAAAGCCTTTTTAATTGTTTTATTCTCAATTTCCACAGCTCCTTGAAAAAAACAAGCATCTTTTAGTTAACAGCTTGTGGAGAAAATCAATGGTGTGCTGCAGTCCATGGGGTCACAAAAAGTCAGACAAGACTGAGCCGCTGAGCTGAACTACATCTTTTATTATTGTCCCATAGTTCTTGGGTGTTCTATATTTGTTTCTATTTTTTCTCTTTGTATTTTAGTTTCAGAAGTTTCTCAGCCTTTAGTGGGCCTGTGTCTTTGGACTGTGACTTTCACAAATGTTTCTCTAATGGAATAGGTTTTTCTCTCTGCCATCTACTAAGAACAGTAAACTGTGCTTACAAGAATGTACTGGTATAAAGTTTTGGGAAGCAATTGTGTTTTGGAGACATTTTGGAGGAAATTGATAAATTATCTATGGAAATTACCACTTAAAAAAAGAATAATCAGGAGGAAAAACTTATTCGGAGCAGAGTTCAATGACTACACTTCATAAATAGTATGGTAAATCTTTTGCTATGTATATTGACAGCAATTTTTAAAACATTAAAAGACTTTTCTCTTTATAATTTATATAGAATTTTGTTTGGTTGTTTTTTTTTTGCAAAATCTAATTGTTCCAAATTCTTTTACTATGTTCCTTGAGTAATCTAAAAGTGCTATTGATTTTCTCCACAAGCTGTTAACTAAAAGTTGCTTGTTTTTTAGGATATAGAGAAAAATATAGTCTCAATTATAATCTATTAAAATATAAAATGTATAATTGTCATTTCTACTTCTAGAAATATATCCTGTAGGTGCTCTCACACAGGTGTGAACTAGTGTATAAGGCTATCCATTGCTAAAGATTGAAAACAACCTGTTAATAAGGTTGTTCAAGTTGTGAGCAGATTAAATAAATTATTATACACTCACAGAATGGAATGCCATGTAGCCTTTAAACGGAATGAATAGCTCCATATATCTAGTGAAAAAATCAAGGTGCAGAACAATGTTACACACATATGTGTGCATGAATATGATTGCAGACAGGTATATTTAAACATGCATAAACTATCTCTGAAATAGTTTGAAAGAGCTATGATTTTAAGTTCACAAAGAAATCGCTGGAAAGATATAAAACAAACTATTAACAGTGGTTACTCTTAAAGAGAAGAATTGGTAGTTTGCTGGAGATGGGGGAAAAGGAGACAAATTCCACAGTCATCTGTACATCAAATGATTGCTTTGTCCGAGTATTATCCCTTCAAATGCTATTAGGATTTAACATTCTTATTGGTAAGAACTCATAGGGAATAAATCCCTGAAGTACATATATTTGTTTTCCTTTTGTATAATCTTCATAGTAGATAGTTATTTGAAAACAATGGAACTTTCAGAGTGTAAGGTATCAAGATTTTTCAAAAATTATGTTTTAAAGTTTCAGGTAGTAAATGAAGTTGCCATTTTGATTGTGTTCATTTAAATTGTTTATTGAAGTGTTTATTGGTATATCTAAATTTCTTGAGTATAAACCCTAATTAACATCAAATTGCTAAATGTGACATTGAAAGAAGGGCAGAAAAAAGATCTGGGTGATTCATGGTTTAAATATATCGGTCATATTAGAAGGGAAGATATCACCATCTAATTAATCAACACATATTTGATATTAGAAACAACTTATTTGACAATATATTATCAATAATTGAAAACAATTAGCTGAGTATTTTCTAAGGAGAAATAGGAAAATGTAAGGAGTGTATCTATTATCATAAGTCTGCAGATTTGGCAGCAAGAAATATCAGCACTTTGAGGGTGGACCTGTGAGGAAGGGGAGTTAAATCAGGAATAAATGAGGCCATACCAGTGGAGATCCTCTTGCTGTGATGCTAGACATTGTTTAATGAGGATATTGTTATGAACTGAATATCTGTATCCCTCCCTAAATTCATATGTTGAAGCCCTAAACTCTTATGTGGAGATGAGGCCTCTAAGAATGTAACTGAGGTTAATGAGGTCATAGGGAAGGGGCCCTGATTCAGTAGGATTGGTGTCCTTAAGAGAAGAGACTACAGCAAGCTTATGCTCACCCTGTGTACACTCAGGGGAAAGGCCACGTGAGGACTTAGTGACATGGTGGCCACACCTGCAAGTCAAGAAGAGTCTTCAACAGAAGCCAAACCTTGCCTAAACCTTGATCTTGGACTTTCCAGCCTCAAGAACTGTGAGAAAATACATTTCTATTGTTTAAAGCACCCCATCGATGGTGTTCGGTTATGGCAGCTCAAGTCAACTAATACAGATGTCTGAAGGGCTTAATGACTTTGGGCTTTCAACAAGGTGGGAGACAGACTCCAGAAGTTCAGATTTTCTGGACCAAAGTGATACTTAAGTTCTTGGCAGTGTCCTGATTCTGAGTAACCTGTCCCTTGGCCAAGCTATATGGAGCAGAGCCAGCCTTGGAGAAACAGAAGCCAGGCTGGGCTTCAGGGTGGCAGAATGAGAAGGGCAGAAGCCAAAGCAGAGTATCATTAGGAATAATGGAGATAGCCTGCGGAAGGTAGTAGATGACCAATCCTCAGAGAAGACGCAGGGTCCAGGGTCTAGTGCCAACCAGAGGGAAGATTTCCAGACCACAGGATTCTCCAGAAGGACAGTTATACAGGACAACAGACAGCTGTGGGCTGCCCCCAGTGGATTTACTATTGGGTAGAAGAGAAGAATGACCTGATGGGACAGCCCACAAATACTTCAGTTGAATATTTGTTCAAGAATGTGTAGAACGAAGGATTTCAGGACCAGCCACTGAAAGTGTGCATGAAGGTGGTGGTGGAGGTAAGGAATTACATTAGCTCTCTGTTTGTAAGAATATCTCTACTGAGAAATCTGTGTCTTATTAATATTGTGCAGGAGGCTTATTTATTTTAGTGTACTCTTTGTGTGTTGCATAACCTTTTCGATTGCTCTATATACATTGTTGTTCAGTAGATAAGTTGTGTCCAACTCTGCGACCTCATGGACTGCAGCATTCCAGGCTCCCCTGTCCTCCACTCTCTCTCGGTTTTCCCAAATTCATGCCCATCGAGTTGGTGATGCTATCTAACCATCTCACCCTCTGCCGCCCCCATCCCCTTTTACCTTCAGTCTTGCCCAGCATCAGGGTGTTTTCCAATGAGTTGGCTCTTCAACCTATAGAATATATAAATTACTTGCCTTTTCAATACATATATAAATGGTATACCACTCAGGTCAAGGACACAAGCATGCATTTCTTTTTCCTCTAGAGACAATGGGTTGTTTGGGCAGTGGTTGATCCTATGGCATTTGTCCTGCAGTTTGGCACTATTTTAGTACTAGGCTCACACCTACTGGAGACAAGGGAGGTAGGGGTGGAGTTTCTATTCAGTTCAGTTTAAAAACTCTTATTTTCATAAACTAAACTGCAACTGTGTTTCAACACTTCATGCTTAGCAAGTGGCTGCCATGGAACTGATAAAATGTTAGAATGAATAACAAGTTCTGCCTCAGAATTCCCTAGAGTGCTTCTTAAAAATGTGGTATCGGTGTCCTGGACCAGACCCACATACAACAACTGCTCTAGAATGTCAATGTTCAAGGGGCAAGGGATCAGGGACTGGGTTAGAAGATGAGGGCAGGGGATGAACCTAGAAAAATGGTCATTAAGTTGAGTTTGTGTGACATACATACTCTATTTTCCCCAGATTCTATTTCATTTTAATAGAAAATTTTTCTAATATTTTCTAATATTCAAAGTACATGTAAGATTTGTACTTTTAATTAATTATTATTGTCTTATTTGGGGAGATATGGGAAAGTGATGTGGATAATGGGGAATACAGACCACCTCTAGACACCACTACCCTCTTCTCAATTGGACTTCCTAGCAGCAGAACCTAATAATCCGATTTTCAACAATTCCCCAAGTGATCCTCATGTTTATTATGCTTACTATTTTCTTGGGCTCCAAAATCACTGCAGATGGTGACTGCAGCCATGAAATTAAAACATGCTCGCTCCTTCGAAGAAAAGCTATGACAAACCTAGACAACGTGTTAAAAATCACAGACATTACTTTGCTGATAAAAGTCCATATAGTCAAAGCTATGGTTTTTCCAGTATCATGTATGGATGTGAGAGTTGGACCATAAAGAAGGCTAAATGCTGAAGAGTTGATAATTTTGAGCTATGGTGTTGGAGAAGACTCTTGAGAGTCCTTTGGACTGCAAGGAGATCAAACCAGTCCATCCTAAAGGAAGTTAGTCGTGAATGTTCACTGGAAGGACTGATGGTGAAGCTGAAACTCCAATACTTTGGCCACCTGATGTGAAGAGTTGACTCATTAGAAAAGATCCTGATGCTGGCAATGATTGAAGACAGGAGGAGAAGGGGGTGGCAGAGGATGAGATGATTGAATGGCATCACTGACTTAATGGACATGAGTTTGAGCAAGCTCTGGAAGATGGTGAAGGACAGGGAAGCCTGGTGTGCTGCAGTCCATGGGGTCACAAAGAGTCAGACATGACTGAGCGACTGAACAACAAAATGGGACAAAACACATTTTAAGAAACACAGCACTTTTATATAAATCTGGTCAGTGGAGATTCTGTAGTAAAAAATGACCTTATAAACATCTTTCTACTTACATCATCAAGAAAGCAATTTGAGTTTTCAGGCATAAATTCAACTGCAGCTGCCTATAAATTGTAAAAGGAAAAAAAAGTCACTACTCATCCCCAGATTGTGGGTCTAATTACTTCCTTGTAATAGTTTGCCTGGCAGGTCAAGATTTAGACTACAGAGCATAGAATTGTTCTTACAAGGCTCAATGTCACCTCTGCGTTGTGTCTGTGTCCCAGAGCTTTCCACCGGGGACACGGACTCATTATTTTCACGATTTTGTCATCTGGCAGTATTTAAAGACAGTTTGTGCCTGATAACTTTCATTAACTTTTCCCCAAAACTGTGTTCTAAGCAATAATATGGTTTATCCCCTCCTGCCCCATTCTTCGTTATGCTGTTTTCTTTGGGTCATAAGGGCATTATGTATATTCATATCAGCATTCCAGAACCAAAGCATAGTTGACAGTCTCCTCCTAGGTTGGACCAAATGCAAAATGTTGGGCAGCCTCTTCAAGTTAACATTACAGTGCTATGCCATTAGAGTGAGAATTCAAAAGGAGGATAGAAGAGAATAGTTTTATTTTTTCCCTTCAGTGATTCAATGAGACAGTATCTGTCACAAGCACGTCATTCAAATAACCCATCCTCAAAGTGAACAGCACTTGTAGTAGCTTCGTGAAAAATTGAGCCTGCGGCTACAATAGAGCACTTAACTTCAGAAAAGGGATGTAAACACCAGTCTGAACAAATGCTGTGCCACTTCTGCTCGGCTTGTGTTAAGAACAATGAAAAAAATAGAACGATGAGAGTCTTTTATACAAAAGCCTTTGTATCCTAAATAGAAGGCAAAAGAATGTGTTAAAAGTTTTCTTTAAAATTCTCAAGGATGAAGAATAAATTCATAATTAAGAATTCAAAACAAAAATGGTCATTACTTGATCTTGGTTTTATGACCCATCTATCTATTCTGGAATGTTTGTTCGAATGCACATTGCCCAGCCTTTCCTGTGAGAATCCAGCTTGCTTCCTCTAGGCCCCTGCAGGCCAGCATTGACCCCAGCAGTATATCCGGGAACCACATAGCAGGATTGTCAATTTCACTACCAACACCTAGGTTTAGGCTAGAAGAGGAAGTCTTCTTTGTGTGCCATTTAGCTTGAAGATACTGAGAATCTACCTGTAACTCAGAGACTACCTAAGACAATTTATTACCATTGAACACAGGATGAAAATGTTTGGCTTGCTAAATGATTTTTTTTTTAATTTGCCAAGCTGTCCATTTTCATGGAGTAAACCACAATCCATCACCTTCATTCCGTTTGCCTTACACACAGAGTAGCTTCAAGCCAATACATATCGATGTTGTCCAGTGAGATATTTGTTTGTCGAGCTCTATATGTAAAATCCTGAGCAATCTTAAAACCACGGGGACCTTCTAACCTTAAGTGATTTTTCTTCCTCCAATAGATGCAGTTTGAGTATTTAGAACTTGACATTTTGGCAGTTGGACACACTATCCCTGATGAAGAGCCCCTTCGTAGCAGTCAAAAAGCAATTTCTCATCCTAATGAATTTGATCTTTTAAAAACTAGGAGCAATGTATTAGCAGTTTGTTTTAAAAGAGAAAAACAAGCGAGGCTGCATCTGAAAGCAGCATTTCTGTTGGTGGACTGCAGTTTCCACATCCTGTATTCATTTCATTAGAGTCTTTTTATTAATGATTTCTCTACTACTTCTGACATATCCTTAAACATCCCCAGTGTTTTAATCAAGGATATGTTGGTTCTGGCATTTGGTCACAACACCCTTCCTGTGCTTTAATGCAAATGTTAATAAAATGCGTGGCAGACTGTACAGAATGAGAGGAGTGGAGTATATAAATCCCCACTGTCCAGGCTCATTATTCCTTTTTCTTTTTTCATAAAATCAAAATTATCTAAACAGCAATGGGTCAAAGAGTAAAACTTTGAATACTTTACAGCACTAGGGACCTAGGCTGCCTGGAGGTGTTTCAAATCTACTTTAATTCTGTTTCTGACAAGTGGGTCTGTAAGTGTAGATGAAGGATTTCTCCTAACGCTACTATGCAAAGTGTGCCAATGCTTACTTTACATAGCTGCAGTGATGGAGCTAAATGTTTCCAATATGTATTAAGTTAATTTTTAGTGAAAAACCCAAAGGCAAATGAGAATTTATAGCCTTGTGTTTAAGAAGGAAGAATTATGAGTGAATGAAATATTTTTTCTATGTTAGAAAGAAGGATTGAGGTTCAATATTTTAGTGAACCTGTTAGTTTTATAGTCTGCTATTTACAAGTAACCATGCTGGGCACTGTTGATGAAACAAACCAAAAGGCATGATATTGGTACCCTGGAGAGGTAGAGATACAATATACCTGTACAGGTGTACTATTTTATACCTATAGTAGGTCATTCATATTTACCACCTGGCAGATAGCAGAGTGGGATTCTCAGGTAACTTAGTGGTAAAGAATATGCCTGCTAATGCAGGAGACGCGGGTTCAATCCCTGGTCAGGAAGATTCCCTGAAGGAGAAAATGGCACCCCATTCTAGTATTCTTGCCTGGGAAATCCCATGGACAGAGGAGCCTGGTGGGCTGTAGTCCATGGAGCCACAAAAGAGTCTGAGTGACTGGGCACACACACAGATAGCAGAGTGGGTTGGTTAAAGATGCCAACTATAGAGCAATATGGCCTTGGTTCATACTCTGCCTTTGCAATGAATACTTTTTGCCTTCTTTTCCTTAGCTTTTTAATCTGCAAATTGGGTATTTCAATAGCCCCTGCCATACAAATTGCTGTGAGAATTAAATATTACAATGCGTATGATGTGCTTAGAACAGTCCTTGGCAAATGTTAAACACTGAATAAACATTAGAAACTTTATATATTCACTAATGAATGTAATTCTCCCAATATTTAGGAATATTGCTACAGCATTTAGTGCCTGACCCCCAACCCCCAACCCCTGTTGTATTTGACCTTATCTGGGAAACAGAGTTTCTGGGCTGCAGGGCATAAGCTGGGCTTAGAGCTAGCTGGGGAATTCATTCCAATATGTGCTCCCCACAGTAGGTAATTCAGTCACTGCTTCTGTAAAAACATAAATAATGCATGTCATGGTCATTTAGAACCACTCACAAATAGTCGAAATAGGAAATGTTAAATTAGCTAAATTCAAAGATCTGCTGTTATATTTACTTAGAGGCACACACGCATGTGTATTCACATTTATATGCATATCAAAAAGATAGGACACTGAAAGATGAGCTCCCCATCTTTGGTAGGTGCCCAGTAAGGCACTGGAGATCAGTAGAGAAGTAACTCCAGAACAAATGAAGAGATGGAGCCAAACCAAAAACAGCTCCCAGCTGTGGATATGACTGGTGATGGAAGTCTGATGCTGTAAAGAGCAATATTGCATAGGAACCTGGAGTGTTAGGTCCATGAATCAAAGAAAATTGGATGTGGTCAAACAAGAGATGGCAAGAGTGAGCATCAACATTTTAGGAATCAGCAAACTAAAATGGACGGAAATAGGTGAATTTAACTCAGATGACAATTACATCTACTGTGGGCAAGAATCCCTTAGAAGAAATGGAGTAGCAGTCATAGTCAACAAAAGAGTCCAAAATGCAGTACTTGGATGCAATCTCAAAAATGACAGAATGATCTCTGTTCGTTTCCAAGGCAAACCATTCAATATCACAATAATCCAAGTCTATGCCCCGACTAGTAATGCTGAAGAAGCTGAAGTTGAATGGTACTATGCAGACCTACAAGACCTCCTAGAACTAACACCCAAAAAAGATATCCTTTTCATTGTAGGGGACTGGAATGCAGAAGTAGGGAGTCAAGAGATACCTGGAGTAACAGGCAAATTTAGCTTTGGAGTACAGAATGAAGCAGGGCAAAGGCTAATAGAGTTTTGCCAAGAGAAAGCACTGATTATAGCAAACACCCTCTTGCAACAACACAAGAGAAGACTCTAGACATGGACATCAATAGATGGTAAATACTGAAATCAGATTGATTATATTCTTTGTAGCCAAAGATGGAGAAACTCCATACAGTCAGCAAAAACAAGACTGGGAGCTGACTGTGGTTCAGATCATGAACTCCTTATTGCCAAATTCAGACTTAAATTGAAGAAAGTGGGAAAACCAGTAGACCATTCAGGTATGACCTAAATCAAATCCCTTATGATTATACAGTAGAAGTGAGAAACAGATTCAAGTGATTAGATCTGATAGACAGCGTGCCTGAACAACTATAGACAGAGGTTCGTGACATTGTACAGGAGGCAGGGATCAAGACCATCCCCAAGAGGAAGAAATGAAAATAGGCAAAATGGTCATCTAAGGAGGTCTTACAAATAGCTGTGAAAGAAGAGAAGCAAAAGGCAAAGGAGAAAAGGAAAGATATACCCATTTGAATGCAGAGTTCCAAAGAATAGCAAGGAGAGATAAGAAAGCCTTCCTCAGTCATCAATGCAAAGAATAGAGGAAAATAATAGAATAGGAAAGACTAGAGATCTCTTCAAGAAAATTAGAGATACAAAGGGAATATTTCATGCAAAGATGGGCACAGTAAAGGACAAAAATGGTATGGACCTAACATGAGCAAAAGATATTAAGAGGAGGTGGCAAGAATACACAGAAGTATACAGAAAAGATCTTCACGACCCAGATAACCACGATGGTGTGATCACTCACCTAGAGCCAGACATCCTGGAATGTGAAGTCAAGTGGGCCTTAGGAAGCATCACTAGGAACAAAGCTAGTGGAGGTGATGGAATTCCCATTGAGCTCTTTCAAATCCTAAAAGATGATGCTGTGAAAGTGCTGTACTTAACATACCAGCAAATCTGGAAAACTCAGCAGTGGCCACAGGACTGGAAAAGATCAGTTTTCATTCCAATCCCAAAGAAAGGCAATGGCAAAGAATGCTCAAACTACTGCATAATTGCACTCATCTCACATGCTAGCAAAGTAATGCTCAAAATTCTCCAAGCCAGGCTTCAACAGTAGATGAACTGTGAACTTCCAGATGTTCAAGCTGTATTTAGAAAAGGCAGAGGAACCAGAGATCAAATTGCCAACATCCATTGGATCATCGAAAAAACAAGAGAGTTCCAGAAAAACATCTATTTCTGCTTTATTGACTATGCCAAAGCCTTTGACTGTGTGGATCACAATAAACTGTGGAAAATTCTGAAAGAGATGGGAATACCAGACCACCTGACCTGCTTCCTGAGAAATCTGTATGCAGGTCAAGAAGCAATAGTTAGAACTGGACATGGAACAACAGACTGGTCCAAATAGGGACAGGAGTACGTCAAAGCTGTATATTGTCACCCTGCTTATTTAACTTATATACAGAGTACATCATGAGAAACGCTGGACTGGATGAAGCACAAGTTGGAATCAAGATTGCTGTGAGAAATATCAATAACCTCAGGTATGCAGATGACACCACACTTATGGCAGAAAGCAAAGAAGATCTAAAGAGCCTCTTGGTGAAAGTAAAAGAAGAGAGTGAAAAAGTTGTCTTAAAGCTCAACATTCAGAACACTAAGATCATGGCATCTGGTCCCATCACCTCATGGAAAATAAATGAGTAAACAGTGGGAGCATTGACAGACTTTATTTTTTTGAGCTCCAAAATCACTGCAGATGGTGATTGCAGCCATGAAATGAAAACATGCTTGCTCCTTGGAAGAAAAGTTATGACCAACCTAGAAAGTATATTAAAAAGCAAAGACATTCCTTTACCAACAAAGGTCCATCTAGTCAAAGCTATTGTTTTTCCAGGAGTCATGTATGGATATGAGAGTTGGACTATAAAGAAAGCTGAGCACTGAAGAATTGTTGCTTTTGAACTGTGGTGTTGGAGAAGACTCTTGAGAGTCCCTTGGACTGCAAGGAGACCCAACCAGTCCATCCTAAAGGAAATCAGTCCTGAATATTCATTGGAAGGACTGATGCTGAAGCTGAAACTCCAATACTTTGGCCACCTGATGTGAAGAACTGACTGATTTGAAAAGACCCTGATGCTGGCAAAGGTTGAAGGCGGGAAGAGAAGGGCATGACAGGGGATGAGGTGGTTGGATGGCATCACCGACTCAATGGACATGAGTTTGAGTAAACTCTGGGAGTTGGTGATGGACAGGGAGGTCTGCCGTGCTGCAGTCCATGGGGTTGCAGAGAATCAGACATGACTGAGCAACTGAACTGAACTGAACTCCTAGGTAGCCTTACTGGTAAAGAACCTGCCTGCCAATGCTGGAGACGTAAGAGAACCAAGTTATATCCCTAGGTCAGGAACATCCCCTAGAGGAGGGCATAGCAACCTACTCCAGTATTTTTGACTGGAGAATCCCATGGAAGTGAAGGCTGGTGGGCTACAGTCCATAGAGTCACACAGAATCGGACACTATTGAAGTGACTTGGCACCGCATGACATGGCATACGTTGAGAGATATTGCCAACGGCATTAGAAGCCAAGATAAAAGCAAATTGATTCCTACTTCGTTTGTCATGAATGGATTTATGGTGGAAGTAGTGTTTGACTTGAATCTTGAAGCAAGAGTAGGGTTTTGGTGGCTGAGAAGCTGGGGAAGGGAATTGCCGGCAGAGGAAGGTGTGCAAGTAAACTGTTTTCAGCACATGTGGAAGGTGGTGAGTGGTCCAGTGACTTGTACATGGGACATGGAGATATTTACTAAGAGAGAAGGTCAAGGAATGGGTTAGAAACATTACATAAAAGTCCTTGATAGTAAGAGAAGGTTGAACTTAATTTTATAACCAGTAAGATGGGACTGTTGAAGACTTTGTGGAGACTACTATGGCTGCTTCTTGTCTCCATTGTGAAAGATGGATGAAATACGGGATCCTGGTCATCATTTCCAGTATGTGGTTAAAAAACTATAGGATCTAAATTGGCCCAAGACAGAAGACTAGGAAGGAGATTAAAGGAGGTGGTGATAGAACTCTTACACATGGTGTTTCCTTAAGAGTGAAAGAAGTCCAGGAGAGAATATTCATGAACCAATACAAGAAACAAAGGATAAAGAGCATCTGAGGTGTTTAGTGACAGTTCCACCTTTATGGTCACATGAGCTAAAGTGGAAAATGAGCATTGAATTCTATATCCATTGTGTGTGTATGTTTATGTTTTTTCAAGACCTTTTTGTAGTAGGGTAACAAAGAGGGAAAATCTCACAGTTCCCTGACCTGCACACCCTGGTAAACCCTATGTAGTGGCGTTTTCCTGGGTATAGCTGAGTGTCAAGGAAGTTGGCTCACCACAAATGGAACTGAGCCTTACCACTGGGTAAACCAGCTGACCTAACTGCTGGGTGCACGTTATCCACAGATGTAAATGGTGGTTCATATCCCAGTGCTCTGCCACTTTTTCATTTTTGTAGATGGTAAGAGAATTACATGGTAAACAGGGGGAAATGCCCATATGTATTCTGGGATAGCAGGTTATTTTTTAAAGTTCAAGCATGATTTCCACAAAAATCATGTAACAGGAACTATTTTCCACAGAAAAATAAAGGAAAAAGTAAAACTGACATCATTCTTAGGTTTATTAACAAAATCTGAAATAACAATGAAGGGTCAGGAAACTATACAATCTAAGCAGGAAGTAGCTCTGGTGAGAGGCAGAATGAATGAATTAGATAGAAGGGGAATATGGAGGGAGACGGGCTGTGTAGTTCTGCATCCATGCCCTGGAAACAATGTTGTTGTTCAGTCACTACGTCATGTGGTACTCTGTCACTCCACGGACTGCAGCACGCCAGGCTTTCCTGCACTTCACTATCTCCTGGAGTTTGCGCAAACTCATGTCCATTAAGTCAGTGATGCCATCCCACCATCACATCCTCTGCCGCTCCCTTCTCCTGCCCTTAATCTTTCCTAGAAAGATTTTGCAATGAGACATGCTTATATTTAACTTTGCTTTGCTATCTATATACATTCTGCTCACTGGTTCAGCCTCCCTTATTTTGTACTTCATAAGTGTAATATTTAAGCTACAGTTACTATCCTAAATAGAGTTATTTAAAGTTAAAAACTTTCAGAGAAAGTTCTGAAATTCTGAAGTTGTAAGATGTTTCTTCTGCATAATATATTAATGTTCCATAATCACTGCATATAGTTGCACATTAGAAACAAAATGACTTGGTATAAACCATCATTACTTACCTCTTTTATGGAAAGCCCCAGAAGACAATCCCCCCCTGTATCCTAAAAGGCAAAGGTTATCACATGTTAATAGTAGCTAAAGAAGCATACTTTTAAACAGTATTAGCAGTATCATTAATATATCCATTCACACAATTTCCAACATTAAAGTTTTTTTTCCTAGAATATCCAATCAAATGTCTGAATGAACAAAACTTCAGACTCAGAATCCTGAGGTAATAGGTGATAAATCATTTTGCTACCTGGGTTGCACCAAGGATAAAGATAGCCTTGTGAACTTGATCATTGCCAGCTCCCCCATGATTTAAAACATCACTGTGAGGACTTCCCTGGTGGTCCAGTGGTTAAGAATTCTGCCTACCAATTCAGAGGACACAGGTTCTATCGCTGGTTGGGGAACAAGATGCCACATTACTCAGGGCAACTAAGCCCCTGGGCCACAATTACTGAGCCCATGCACTCTGGAACCTGTGTGTTGCAACTAAAAATCCCACACGATGCAACTACTGAGCCTGTGCACCACAACGAAAGACCTTGCATGAGGCAACAAACATCCCACGTGCCACAACTAAGACCTGACAGAGCCAAATAATTAAATATTAAACAATAAATAAAAATTGAAAATAAATAAAACATCACTGTGCAGATCTCTCCAGCCCAGAACTTCCTGGGGATTCTGACATATAAGTATCACTAGCATTCGGGACAACTCTGTGTCAAAGCCCCACCTCAAAGGCAATACCAAATTCAACATCCCATGCCCCACTCCCACTGCCAGGGTCCCTACCCTTCCCCCCATGTTCCCCACTGTCCTGTATGGAAACTCACACACTGTCTCGTCCAGACCCAAGGTCTTGCTGTCATTATCACTCATGACTTCACTCTTCTCACCAACTCTTGTCATGTTAGCAAGTCTAGAACAAGTGTACTTTTTAATTTTTCTCTAATGCAACAACAATTAAAAAGCAGAGAGATTACTTTGTCAACAAAGGTCTGTCTAGTCAAGGCTATGGTTTTTCCAGTAGTCATGTATGGATGTGAGAGTTGGACTATAAAGAAAGCTGAGCGCCGAAGAAATTATCCTTTTGAACTGTGGTGTTGGAGAAGACTCTTGAGAGTCCCTTGGACTGCAAGGAGATCCGACCAGTCCATCCTAAAGGAGATCAGTCCTGAGTGTTCATTGGAAGGACTGATGTTGAAGCTGAAACTCCAATACTTTGGCCACCTGATGTGAAGAGCTGACTCACTGGAAAAGACCCTGATGCTGGGAAAGATTGACGGCAGGAGGAGAAGAGGCCAACAGAGGATCAGATGGTTGGATGGCATCATCGACTCGATGGACGTGGGTTTGGGTGGACTCAGGGAGTTGGTGATGGACAGGGAGGCCTGGCGTGCTGTGGTTCATGGGGTCGCAAAGAGTCGGACATGACTGAGTGACTGAACTGAACTGAACTGAATGCAACAACTCTTCTCACTACTTTCTGTCTTTGTGTTTTGCCCGTTACCCTTCCTTCTGGATAACTCATGTACCCTCTTAAGTTATTGCTGTTCTTCTCATCTTGTCCCTCCAAACTCTTCTCCCTATGACAAAATGTTCTTTTAAATGTGGGATGGGCACAGCTTTTCTGCATCAGCGGGAATTCCATGAAATGTGGGCTATTCATGCTTCCAACTTCTTAGTTTATCCAAATAGCCCTTCTGTACTGAGTTTCAGACACACTTCAAATACCTTAGCATTATAGTTACTTGATTCCCTCGTCCAGGCCTTTTCACAGGCTCCTCCTTCCAAGATTCATTACCTGCATCATCCCTGCCAGGCCTTTGGGTCTCAGCTGATATACTTCTTCACAGGAGCCATACCTGGCCCCAAGACTTGTATAGGTATTCCTCCACTTATTTAAATTTTTAGGTGTATGTGTTGGGAAAACGATTCAGAAAAAAAGTGTTCATTGATGAATATAACTCTTGGCAAGCATTGGGCAAACAGCGTGCTCTCTGTCCTAAAGGCAGGATCTGAATATTTGTTTCCTACGTGAATAAATAGTCAGACACGACTTAGCAACTGAACAACAACACATGAATAAAATAAAAATTAATTCACTTCTTAGATTTATTTGAATAAGATTTTTAGAAGAGCAGCTCTGCAGGTTTTCCTTATGGCTTGTTTTCAGCCTGTGTTGTTATTTCTATCCGGTAATCTGCAGATTGCCTTCTTGTTGTCCTTTGGGAATATAGTTCCAATGAGCCCACTGGGAGAAATCAGTACCTTGAATTGATCCCAGGACATTTGTCTCCCATGAATAAGTAATTTAGAGTTGACAGCGTACTTCACACAGCCTAAGTTAAGAAACATCTTATTTCACCAAGAAATAGGTCATTTGAATCAGGAGACTCTGAGAGTTTGTTTAAGGTAATTACGTGGAGCAGGTGGTCTTCACAGCTAGTGCTGACTTTGATGAAAAAGAGATCACAGTCTGAAAATAGCCCATGTCGTGTTGAGTTCTGGAGGGGAAAAGGGAAAAATTTAATAACTAGCTTTGAAGTGAATACCAATAGTCTATCATCCTTCACTTATTTTCCATGGCAGATTACAGATACTCTTACTATTTTAATTTTGTTTCTGTAGGAAAAGTGTGAGGCAGTGCTCTTTTCCCATTTCTTTAATTTCTTCCTTAAAAACTTGTTCCAGTGATAACTTTTAGATTTATCATGAATCTATTTGTTTTTACTCATAAATTTCTTTTTCCAAACTTAAAGTTATAATTGAATGGAAAAAAAATTTTGCCTTTGTAGCCAAATTCAGTTTTGAAAATGGCCATGCAATTTCTACATAAGTCAATGAAATTGGTTATAGGTGCCCATGGATCATATAAAAATTTGTTTAAATTTGGGGGCAGCACCTTGATGAAAAGACATTATTTCCTTGTGATGGAAATATGGGAAGAATTAATTCTCTGTTTTACAAATTATTTCATTTTTAAAATGATACTTTTATAAGGTAATAAATACATGATTTGGAAAGTAATAGTGTATTACTTGGTCTCTCTCAGTTTCTCTCTGTCTCTGTCTCTCTACATATATATAGTCTATGTGGCAGACATATCAATTTTTGATCTTTATTAGTTACTTTTGACTGCTGTAATAAATTTCCATAAACTAGGTAGCTTAAAGCAACCAGAATGTATTCAGTTCTGGAAGCCAGAAGTCCAAAGAAAGTATCATTAGGCTGAGGTCAGGGTCGGCAGGGTCGCATTGCCTCTGTAGGCTCTGGAAGGGAATGTCACTTGCCTCTTCCAGTCTGAATCTCTTCAAGGCCAATGTCTTCTAATTTCTCTCTGCTCTATCCTCACGTTGTTTTCTCCTGTGTATTTGTTAGTGTGTGTGTGCACACATACACACTCATGTCTAATCTCTTGGTGCCTCCTTGTTTCAAGGATACATGGATTGCATTGTCCATCCAGATAATCCAGGATGATCCTTACCACCCAAGGATCGGCAGAGATCTTTTTCTGCCAAATTATATAACATTCAAATGTTCCAGGGATTAGGATGTGAATATCTTTGCAGGTGGTGGTGGGGTGGTGGATGTTTTAGTCTAAGACACTGTTAAATACACATTCCCACTTTCTTCTTTCCTAATGGAATCCTGATTCTATTCAAGGTTAAGTATTTCTATAAGATATCGTCATTGACTTATGATGACTCTAAACCACTTCTGGCAGTCAGTCTCTCCATGCTGTGCAACTGGGGATGCTCCTGTAATCCAGTTCTGGCAAGTGAGATGTAACAAGAAAAAAAAAAGACAGAAAAGAAAATGAGTCTGGGTGTTAGTTTTCAGAAAGGGGCTTCAGTAAAGAACCTAAATAGAACAGGCATGACTAACGCTATTTCTGGTCCCATTTTCTACCTTGAAATCAGATATGATTACCTGTTACTAAGGTAACAATTTGTGATCATGAAGCAGAAAAGCCCATAAGGGGGAAAAAAGTAACAAAGCTAAAGATGGGAGAATTGAAAGAAGGTCATTATTAAGCAGCTGAAGCAATGCCAATAACTTCCTGTTTCAAACTTCTTGGTATATAAGAATATTTAATTAGTTAATTAAACTGATATTTGTTTAAGCCACTTAGTCAGATTTTCAGTTACTGCAGCCAAAAGCATTCCTAACTGATATATTCTGAAATATTTCAAAAATACTGAAGAACACAAAAATAGAAACAGAAATCACTATTAACATCAGCACCCAGGAATTATCACTGTTAACATTTTGTAGTATATTCACAAAAGGGATCTTTCAGAGCATTCTTTTTGATCTAATTATGTTATGACCATTGTTCTCATGTCAGTAAATAATAATTTGCAAAGTTAATATTTCCATGGTGATCCATCATTTTTATAAACCATAATTAAATAATCTTTACTGAACTTTTATTTAAAAATTAAGAATTGAATATTTTAAGTACTTCCCTTTCCAGTGTGTTTCCCACAGACTCTCAAACGATGTTTCAAGAATTGCTTTTCATTGTTGTTGTTTAATGTTTCTTTGTTTAGAAATAAAATGTAAAATGAACATGAACAGCCAAAAGGAAAAAGCACTAGGTTGTTTAAGTGAGGATCTCTGGCCATAAGAAAATTTTCCTTGTTTTCACAGTATTCCCTCTCCCCGCTGAGAAATCTAGCAGAAAGTTCCAGGAGGATAAAATCTAGTTAGGGTTGACTGAGTAAATGATTATGTTGCTAAGGAGCTTCTCTTAATTATGTTTGACAGAAATCTTATTTGTTTAGCTATATTATTCTATTAGTACATTCTCTAAATAACTTTTATGTAAAATAGCTTTATGTAAGAGGTCATACAGCATAATTGTGATTTAACGAGACTTAAAATATAAAATCAATATGTGATATTGGTGCCCAAGGAAAACAAAACATTTCTCATATGCAGAAAAGGAATTCATGACATCCCACTCCAGTGTTCTTGCCTGGAGAATCCCAGGGACGGCGGAGCCTGGTGGGCTGCCGTCTATGGGGTCGCACAGAGTTGGATACGACTGAAGCGACTTAGCCGCAGCAGTAGCAGCAGCATGGGTCTAACAACTTATTCTGTCTCAGAATTTGTAGGAGGAAACTGAGAGACTAGCTTCTAGAAAACAAACTTTGTCTCTATCTTGTTGCTGGAGATAAATAACATGGTAAGGGCCCAGTGAGTAAGAGAATGTCATTCTAGCAAATGCTGGCGCTCCATGGAAGTATTCCTAGCTGTGGAAAACCATAAGAAGTGGTGAGGGAAAGTGTTAAAGAGTTTCTGGTTAAAACAATGATTCATGTAGAGAAACTCTAATCCTGTTCTTTCTCACTGAGACCAAGTTACCAATTGCTTAGTCTGCATGTAGGAGTTTGTGATGATGTTTTCATAAATTTGTAATGCATCTTGTGTTTCCATTTGTAATTCCATATAGATATGGGCAGAGGTGTGATAGGAAAAGAAAAAGAAAAGAGGTTTCCATAGCAACAAAACAGAAAATCCATAACATGGAGGTGATGTGATATAAATAACTTCTTCCTCCAAGGTGAAGGGTGGAAGTACAATAAACATGGTGAACTTATCACTCAAGTGCAGACATGTTGTGTAGTTCAGAAGGCATTCAATGTAATTGAGAATTGACTGTAACTCAGTCGATCAGGTCATGTCATTCCTGTTGCTATTCTCTCCTCCCCCTGAGAAAATGAATGAGTGAAACTCACTCAGTCATGTCCAGCTCTTTGAGACCCCATGGACTGCAGCACACCAGGCTTCCCTGTCCATCACCAACTCCCGGAGCTTGCTCAAACTCATGTCCATTGAGTCGGTGACGCCATCCAACCATCTCATCCTCTATCATCCCTTTCTCCTCCTGCCTTCAATCTTGTCCAGCATAAGGGTCCTTTCCAATGAGTCAGTTCTTCACATCAGGTGGCCAAAGTATTGGAGCTTCAGCTTCAGCATCAGTCCTTTCAATGAATATTCAGGACTGATTTCCTTTAGGATGGACTGGTTGGATCTCCTTTGAGATACAAAAGTGACAAGAATGAAAGGGCAGTCTTTTGGTCATTTAAATAATTTTGCCAATTATTTTGGTGCATTTTACATTTTGGTTTGTGGTTCAATCAGTTGATCTTAAAAATATTCATCACTAAAACACAGTTTTTGCTGGGCACTCATCTAAACTGAGATAAAAATTACATATTAGGTATTAGCAGTTTAAGTCATATCCACACAAGTTAAAAGAAAAATGTCTAAGAAACTAACTGTGAGCAGTATTGGCAGTTACAAGATAATCACCATATCATCTTATGTTGTCCTCACTTTCTAGGTTAGTAATTCAG
Organism: Okapia johnstoni; assembly: GCA_024291935.2. Taxonomy (NCBI): domain Eukaryota; kingdom Metazoa; phylum Chordata; class Mammalia; order Artiodactyla; family Giraffidae; genus Okapia; species Okapia johnstoni. The sequence continues at coordinate 13,957,652 of CM044324.1, forward strand.
TTTGAACTTGTTATCATTAAAATGTCAAGGCTTTCATTGGCCAGTGGCTGCCATTCACCTATTTCAAAAATTTTTCTCCACGGGGTGATGAAAATAAGTGATGAAGAAAAGGTATGATTAAAGATAAAATAATTAATGGCATCTGGACTGGGGACACCGTGACTTCTGAAAGCGGAGTATGGAGATAATATACTATGTTTAAAGATCTCAGAGGGTGGGATAATGTTGATGTACTCACCACACTCTTCCAAGGCATAGTGGATGTCTCTCATTTGAGTTCAGTGAAGGTTTGTGTGAATTCTGAGTCAAGGCAGGAAAATTTAATTACAAGTCTAAATAAAAATACACTCTTGCCAACCACTGTCAATCATGTTACTCTTTAGATTTAGACTCCAGAGGAAGCTATACTCAGCATCAGTCCTTTCTGTCCTTGTCTCTTAATGTTTCCCACTTCCTTCTCTTCAGCTTTTATACACTTCCTATCTTACAGATCTTGATAAAGTTTTGTTTCACTCCGTTTTCTCCTGTTACCATGTTTTCCTTCTACTAAAAATATCTTTGATTGTTGCCTTCATTGAAAAGTTCTTAATGCTCTTTCTTTGGCTTCCTTAGACTTGTCATTACAACATTGGCCTGCTTTAGTAGTGCCCAGCACTGTAACCAATCTGAGGGCAGAAGACAGATCCTCATTCTCCTTGCCCTCTTTGTGGCATTAGGCTCTGCTGGGCATCAGTTCCTGATGAAATATTGTCTCCCCTTAGATTCTAATATAACAGTATCTCGGTGATTTTTGTTTTATTGGAGTATGGTTGATTTACAATGTTGTGTTAGTTTCAGAAGTACAACAAAATTATTCAGATATATATATGTATGTATATATATATATTTTTTTTCCTTTTTAACCAAACTTTCTAAGAGACCTTGACTGTTCCTTCTGCTGTTTCATGTGTACAAGCATGCTCTAAGATGTCACTAGGCTTCTCATCTTTATTTTTATATTTTAGAATTTTCCATATATGCAAATTTGCAGTCTACATTCTACATTGTTATTATATTTAAACATCATCCTATACCTATTTCTTTCCTCTTAAAAAAATATTTCATTTATTAATTTACTTGACTGGCTGCAGGATGTGGGATCCTATTTCTTCTTTGATTTAGATAACCCTGTGCACTGTGCTTAGTAGCACAGTCGTGTTCGCCTCTTTGTGACCCCATGGACTGTAGCATGCCAGGCTCCTCTGTCCATGGGGATTCTCCAGGCAAGAATATTGGAGTGGGTTGTCATGTCCTTCTCCAGGGGATCTTCCCAACCCAGGGACTGAACCCAGGTCTCCCGCATTGCAGGCAGATAACTCAGTGTTTCCTCCAATGCAGTACATAAATACCATCACCTCTTTGAGAGTAATTGAACACTCTTCCCTAACTTTCCTATTTCTCTCTGTAATACAGCCCTCATCCCAAGGTATAGTCATTACTTATTCCTACTCTCCTTTAACCCATAAATTGAACTGCTCTTTAATGTTTATTAAATGGATTATATATCTGGTCCTGTTCCATCACCATTAATGGAAGTCTGTTAGATATATTTTAAAAGTATTACTGATAATACTTGCTGATGAATTGGGTAAGGCGTATGAGAACATGAGAAAGTTTAGGGTCACTTTAAGGATTTTGTCTTGAACAGCTGAATGAATGATAGTGTTATTTATTGTGGTACAGAACAGGGGAAGAACAGGATTGAAGTAGGAATCACCTGCTAAGTTTGAGATTCCTATAAAACATTCAAATAAAGATATTAAAAAAAAAACAACTTTTACAATTTCTGAGTCTGGAATTAAGGGGAGAAGTGGAGATTGGAGATTCAAGTTTAAGAGTAATCAATTTTTAAAGCCACAGGACAAGTTGAAAGTACCTAGGAATTGAGTGTAGGTAGACAGAAAAGGGTCCTAGACTCAGCCTTGGAGCACACCAATATTTACAAGGTAATTAGGAACAAGAGGGGTTCCCTGGTGGCTCAGATGGTTAAGAATCCGTCGCAATGTGGGAGACCTGGGTTCGATCCCTGGGTTGGGTGGATCTGCTGGAGGAGGGCCTGGCAACCCACTCCAGTATTCTTGCCTAGAGAATCCCCATGGACAGAGGCGCCGGGCGGGCTGCAGTCCATGGGATCACAGAGTTGGACACGACTAAGAAACTAAGCATGAAGGAGGCAGAATGCTTTGAAACAGAAACTAGCAACGTAAGAAGAAAACCAAAATTGTAGTGTCATTGAAGACATTTGAAAATAGCTTTCAAGAAGAGGATAATCAATTTTGTGGAATTCTCCTGAGTCTGAGTAAGATGAGGACTTAAAAGTCACTGTCACAGCCAGGTTTTCCACTACCTGCATGTGTGCTAAGTCGCTTCAATTGTGTCCAACTCTTTGCTACCCCATGGACCATAGCCCACCAGGCTCCTCTGTCCGTGGGATTCTCCAGACAAGAATACTGGAGTGAGTTCCCGACCCAGGTATCAAACTCAAATCTCTTATGTCTCCTGCATTGGCAGGCAGATTCTTTACCACTGGCGCCACCTGGGAAGCCTCAAAAAGAAGATATGAACATAATAACAATAAATATAATAATGAATCCAGCCTATATTACATTTCTTTATAACAATACACATAAATTATAATTTTAATACTTAATAAATATCTTTTTAGGTACTTTTTATGGAAAAAAGTCCCCTCGAAGGTCTTAATGTGGCTCTGCTGAGCACTGGATGGGCAGTGTGGGACCACTGCTCACCTTGATAAGAACAGTCTGGAAGGAGTCCTGGGAACAGAAACCTGATAGGTGTGAGTTCAGGGGAATGTTGGCGAGGACTTGAAATGGGTGACAGGAGACTGCATTTTTAACAAATCTTTAAAACAATTCTGTGCAGAAGTGCTTAAAAATAGGAGCCTAGCTAAAGAAGTGGAGTCAAAGGAAGTTTTGGTTTTATTTTGTGTGAAGTGAAGCCAGAGGAGATGTGTGTGTGTGTGTGTGTGTGTGTGTGTGTGTGTGTGTGTGTGTGTGTGTGTGTGTGTGTGTGTGTGTTTGGGAAACTAGGAAGCCATATCTTTTAGAAGATACAATTGGAGGAGCAGAGTTCTTCAGAGTCGAAGGGTGTTGGAAAGATAACCAGTGGGATGAGAAAGTCTTGGATGGGAGACAGTTCTTACCATAGCTTCTGCTTCCCATGTGAAATTAAAAAACCATCGGCTGAGAGTGAGGAGGTCTGAGAAGTGTGTGGGAGTTTTGAGGAGAGGACAAAATATTCAGTAGTCACTTTTATATTGAGAGAATAGATTGTCTAGGGAAATGTAAGAAGATTGTTGAGGGAGAGAGAATGTAAAAAAACTGAGAATGTTAATGACAGTAGTTATCTCTGGGTAGCAGAAGCAAATCTGATTTTTATTTTACTTTGTATAATTTTTGTTTTCAAAGCTTTTACATGGAAGTACATTTCAACATTTTAACATGATGTTTTGTTGTTCAATCACTAAGTTGTGTCCAACTCTTTATGAACCCATGGACTTCACAGCAGGCTCCTCTGTCCTTCACTATCTCCTAGAGTTTGCTCAAATTCATGTCCATTGAGTCAGTAATGCTATCTAACCATCTCATCCTCTGCCACCCCCTTCTCCTTTTGACTTCAATCTTTCCCAGTATCAGAGTCTTTATGAATGAGTCGGCTCTTCACATCAGGGGCCAAAGTATTGGAGCTTCAGCTTCAGCAGCAGTACTTTGATGCTTTATAAAACTGTTAAAAATAATTTTTAAAAACTCCAACAGCCTTCCTATTCTTTGTATCTTGCCTTGATTCTTATTTTCTATATGAATTTTTCCCGGATCAAATTCAGCTACGTGTTGAAATTCCACTGAGACAATCTCCAGTGTGATGGTACTCTTTTTTATATATCATTATGTTACTTTAACTGCTTTCCGTGTGAATATATTGTTTTCATAATGAAATTACCAAATCTTCACTGCCAGCAACTAGGTCCCATATCGACCGTTCTTGGTTTGAATGCATTAGTGGACACAAATGTCTTAGATGCCGGTCTTCTTTGTTAACACATGGGTTTTCTCTCACCTTCTGTGGCAGAGCTTGCTCTCTCCTTGTAGGCCATGTAATCCCTGCTCTGAACTAGACACATCTCGTTCTCCCCCTATCCTTCCAAATACATCTCTGGTTTTGTTGAGACCATGAGCTTGCTACCTGAAGAACAGACTTGCAGGGGGGTGAGGGGGTTGGGGGGTGGCAGGCAGGGAAGGGGAGGTGAGCAAGAAGGAGGTGAGAGAGGACTCTGCTCCTCTGCTCGCTCAAATTCTCACCTCCATTCCTGGCCTCTTCCCCCACAGCACTCCCTTACGTGTTCCCGTATCCGTAGACAGTAGGAAAGAGAATACCTATGCTGGCATCCCTTACCTGTGGCCACCATGTGAGAATTTGCTCAACGATGTCCTTTCAAATGATCCTTTGAGATGAATGGCTCTTCTTCATCCCCAACCAAGCGCCTTGCTGGGTCACGAGGAGGTGGACTGTGTGGAGAGCAAGGAGTGGGTAGTGTTCGGATGGAGGTGGAATGACAACTTGGGAGTTTAATTTGGAGGTTTTCTTTCCTTCACGTTGGCTGTGGCCCAGCAATGCTGACCTCCTTTCAGTCTTCAAAGGAACCATGCTCCTTACCATCTCAAGGCCGTTCATGCCTTTTTCCTCTTCTGGAACTCTCCCTCACCAATACATGCTTATTAATTCCTAAGCATCCTTCAGTTCAGCCTTTCAGGGCACTCACCTAACTGTCTACTATACACTATGCTAAATACTATTAATACATGGTAAATTCCATATACCACACACTGTGTGCTACACGCTATATGATATTGACTCTATTATACATGCTATATTCCACACACTATATAAAGTATAATGTCAGCTTTATGCTGCATACAGTGTATTTTCTTCCCAGCACAGCATTTGTCACCATCCCTTAGTATATATTAATGTTTCTGGTTATTTGTTTAGATATTTTTTGCCAATAAATAGATTTGCCAGGCTAGGAGCCATGTCTTTGCTGTTTTCCATTGTATACTTAGTGCCTCTATAAATGCTTTTTGAAGGTTGAATAATGAGTTATGCTCTTCCAGAAGAGGTTAATTTTGAGATTTCTGAAGGGAAAGTGTATGGATGGATGGAAAACCGAAGAATGGAAGAGCTTGGGCAAACATAAAAGCAGAAATAAGCTTCTAACATGTGACAAGTAAACTTCTGGGGTTTTTTATCTTAATGAATTATAAGATTAAATCTACCTTTATGAGACACTGTCCTCAGCATAGTGATTTGCAGTGGCCTTACTTCACTGTCACAGTCGAGGTTCTGAAACTGTTCTGGGAGAGTTATTATGCAGAGGTGACTTTCAAAAGTCTTCCTGATGAACAGATGCCAAGGCAGAGAAAGATTTATTCACTTTTGGGTGTTTTGAACGTTAGAGTTTATTCAGTTTATGGTACTTTAGCTTCAGTGTTTGGATTCATATCCTTAGAATGAAAATTATTTCAAAATATGTACCTCTTAGTGGTAAGGATATGCATATTTAGCTACAAGAAGACAACTTCAAGAGGCAATTTAAACAAAAGGAGGAAAAGTCAACAAATTAATCTAGAATATTACTCCTAAATAGTTATCTTTAATAATTTTTTTAGATTAATCTTTGTCCTAGGTTTTATAAATGGTTCCAGCTATAAGTCAAATACATTGCAGTTCTCTCTATCAGACTTCCCGGGTTCCTATTCTCTGCTTATGTATCCGACTCCGACTTTGAAATATTTGAAATAAATCTTTACTACATCTTTAGCAGTTCCCCGAAGAAAAACTTCATCTTCCATTTTCTTCATCTGTTTGCTCAAGAAATTTAATTCAGAATCTTGTATCATAATCAAGGGGAGGGCATAATTCAGGGAACAGACAAATCTCTTGAGGACAAAAGCTGATTGTTAAACAAGAAGCTCTAGTCGATCTTTCTCAAAAAAGACAGATGACGTCTTGTTACCAGTAACCCCTGAATGGAAAATTAGTCAATACGGCAGATCAGCAGGTCAACGTTAGCAGTGACTCTTCCTGGGCCTTCCTGCTCTGCCCTTTTCACTATACTGTGGTGTTTCTCAAGTTGTGTCTGTAGGGCTGAGTGATAGGCAGATATTTAAAAAACAGCATATCCTGCTCAAATAAATGTAGAGATTACCACATACCAAAAATCCCTCTTGGAAATGTACATTAGATTGAAAACTCTAAGGCATTCTAAAATGTTTCAAAAATAATATTCTAAGCTGAACTAACAAAGCATTAAGGAAAAAAAAATCAAGGCACAGAGAACAGATATGATAACAGTCTAAAGTTTCTCCTATGCTCTCTCTAATGTCTTGTGCACAGTAGATACTAAATAAATGTTATGTGAGGGAAAAGAGAAAGATGTTAGTGGCAATTGGAAGTTCTGTGCATGGTAGGTTGGGTAAAATCATATGGATGCAAAAAAAGGACTGATGCCAGTTCACCAGTATTTGAAAAGGATGGATAGGGGCTATTATGAATATTTAAACTGAAGGAGATCTCATCATCACCTCTTTCTGATAGAGGTTATGTCATTTGCTATTGTTTCAAATCCCCATTCATCCCCAGTCTTCTAGTTTGTTGCCTTTTGAGATTTCCAAGTATTGGATTGGCCTGTTTTGGGCCAACCCAATATATGATTTGCCTTAGTTTTTTAAAATTTCTTATTTTAAAGTCACCTTGTTGAGGTACTATGGCCATACAAAAGCCTGTAAATGTTTAATGTATACAACTTTATGAGTTTGGAGATAAATATTCACCCATGTAACCATCACCACAATCAAATCTATAAATAAATTCGTGTGTTTGTGCCAAGTTGCTTTAGTCTTGTCTGATCCATTGCGACCCTATGGACTGTAGCCTGCTGGGTTCCTCTGTCTGTGGGATTCTCCAGGCAAGAATACTGGAGTGGGTTGCCATGCCCTCTTCCAGGGGATCTTCCTGACCCAGGGATTGAACCCACATCTTGCATTGGCAGATGGGTTCTTTACCACTAGCACCACCTGAGAAGCCCATAAATAAATCCATCACCTCCCACAGTTTCCTCCCACATGATTGACTGATTGATTTTTATATTGTTTTCCTTTTGTGGTAAGATATTACCCTCCTAATAAAATTTGAAGTATATTTTTAACTATAAGACCTATGTTATAGAGTAGATCTCCAGAACATATTTTGGTTTTTTAGAATTATTCAATGGATAGTAAGTTTGCAATAGATGCAAAGTTTAGATCAAAAGTGGATTTAAATAAAAGAAAAAAATTATTTAAAAAAAGATTTTGTAATCCAATCAAGAAAAAGTTATATGGATTGGAGGTTTCATTTGTTTATGTATAAAATAAAGGATGAAAAAAATCAGATCAACAAATGTCTTGATCATTTTTCTGAAAAAGAAAATGAAAAACTTGAACTTTTTCTAATTGTGGGACAATACATTGCCTGGTTTAAAAAATGAGAAGGAACTCCAACCATTGTGATTTGAAATGCTGACCTACAACTCAGGGAGGTTTTATATATACATTTTTTTAATTTTTTGAAATAAAATATCATATTTTCCCAAATTTCTGCTTATACCAATCAACCTTCATATTATGATATGTTTTCATCACCGTTTCCAAGATGTGTTTAGCAACAGCTATTGAGTTTGGGGCATTGTCACAATGACATAATATGTCATCATTTTTTATAATGCATCATTTTTTAAGATGCTATGTTGCTGCCTCCAGTGGGAATTACTGCCTTGTAGTGGTTTTAAATGTTTCCATACAAATTGGCGTCTTGAGCATATTAGATATTATTATTCCTTGATTGGAAAAGCAGCTTCTCTCTTAGCTTGATATATTAAATTGTGTTTCCAGTGATGCACTGAAAACATTAAAAACGAATTATAACAAAATCTTTCTTCTTCTAGGACATCCTGCCCCAGTGTTTGTAAGCTTAGCTCTAAAGAATTAGATCAGTTTGATTATTTTGTCTGAGAAAACATCTTGTCTAAAGGCTTCTCTTCTTAATGATAATTGTAATCAGTAATTTTCTATTTTAAAATGGTCTTTCTGATATCTCCTTTCAGATGGAAAAGAACTATAAGATTATCTCAGTGGAGAATAGGTATGTTTTTAAAATACCACCATAATTAAGAAATGATCCTTAAAATAATAAATCTTTAGAATTAGAAAGACATTTAACTAGTCAATGTACACCCAACATGGAAAGTAAGCTCCCAGAAGGTAAGACCCTCTCTATCTTTCAGTGCTCTATCCTGCCCCCAAAATAACATCTGGCCTGAGTCAGCCCTTGGCTTGATAAATGGAGGAATAAATGAAATGAAAAGCACAGTTTTCCAAACATTCATGGAGATGTAGTAAATGCTAAGTCTGATCATTTCCATCTTCGAAGAGAAATTAATATGACTAGCAAAAGAAACAAGAAGCACACAAAATATGTAGAAGTGCCAAAAATATTCTCCATGTCATGGGAAAGTTGAAAGATGATGGGAAAGTTCAAAGGAATGTAAGACATCTGCCTGGTAGTGATGGAAAATGGCTCAGGAAGATGATAAAGCTGAAGAAGGTGCGATTTTGTCAGGAGTAGTTCGTTGGGGATAAAGGCTTTCTGGAAAGGGGAAGTAGAGAAGAGAGTGTGAAGAAAGGAATGGAAAAAACAGTGAAAGGAAAAGACATGCTGTTGCCTATCCAGGGGAGAAAACTGAATAGATCATTTAGTGCTGCTCAAGGAGGGCATTAAAAGGTAGACCATGCCACTTAGAGCTGTTTCATTATCACCTTTTTCAGTAAATGGGTTCTCTTTCCGTTTTCTCTTATCATAAGTAGTAACAAGAAATGCCCTGATCAGAAATTTTCTATTTTATTTTTCTTACTGAATGCATTTATATTGTAGAAAAAAGAAAGAAAGTGAAGTCTCTCAGTTGTATCAGATTCTTTGCGACCCCATGGACTGTAGCCTACGAGGCTCCTCCATCCATGGGATTTTCCAGGCAAGAGTACTGGAGTGGGTTGCCGTTTCCTTCTCCAGGGGATCTTCCCCACCCAGGGATCGAACCTGAGTCTCCCACATCGCAGGCAGACGCTTTACCATCTGAGCTACCAAGAAAGCCCATACATTGTATATTGAAGACACACCCTCTTTTGAAATCATTCACCTCTTTGGATTTCTGTGATGCTCTTTCCCAGCTCATTCCCTCTTTTTCTGGCCTCCTCTGTCTCCTTCCGTGCTCACTCTCCTCCATCAGGAAGGCTGGCTTCAGCATCCCTGTCCTCTGGCCGGCCTTTGTAGACTGACCACTGTGATGTGCCATCTCTTGTCCCACCTCCACTCTGCTTTTCCAGGTGGCCAACCCCTGCGGACTTCAGGTTTGGATAATCATCACCTCCCCTCCTAAACCTTGCTCCCTATTTCCTCCATCTCTCCACTTTTTTTCTACATTATAAAGTTAAAGTGGTTTTTTTTTTTTCCTTCTGATCGTCTTTTCTCTGTTTTCTTCCCCTCATAGACTCTGTTTGACCCATCTCTTCCTTTCCATTCTCACTGCCAACAGTTAGGTCACCTCACGCCTGAATTATTTCTAATCACCTCTGGCTCCTAGCTGGGCTTGTCATCTACCACTGCTCCCTCAAAAAGGAATATAGTTCTACCAAGCTAAACTAAAATATATCTTTAGTACTCTCCCTTCTGCTTAGTTTCACAACAGAAATCAGCCAACATTTATTGAGAACCCATTAGGTGCTACACAGAGCAGTAGGCAGAAGGGGTTACAATAACAGATGCATTCCCTGCTCCATAGGGACATTCAGTTTAGTGTGGGTGACAGACTGGTAAACCTTAGTTACTCAATAAATTAAGTAATACAATGCCTTAAAATTTCTTCTATCATTTTCTATTACTTTGACATAACCTTGTTTACTTTAACCTTGATGGTAAACTCTTCATACCATTTTAAAATAACTCCTGAATTGTTTTTTAAATCTACACCAGCAGCTATGGTTACTTAAACACTTAAAAAAACTGAATTCCCTAAAATAACCGAATTGGTTTTTACTTTAAAAACTGAATTGTTTTTTAATTTTTTTCTAATCTACACCAACAGCTCTGGTGATGATGTTTATAATTTGAAAGATAAGTAATTCTTTTAATCCAGAGTTAGACTTTTTGAAAACATTTGTCTTGAGATTCAGAAAAAATATATTTCACTTGGACTGTAGATGTTCTCCAAGCAAAATATACACATATTTATAAACTAACATTTGGTTTTGTTTAGTTCAAAAGCTTAAACCAAAAATGTCAAAGTGGAATGTTTGCTTTGTCAATAAACAGTATAAAAAATTATGCTGTAGTCACTGCAGCATATTTACTCCATTTTAAAATTGGTTAAAAATAACCAAATATTAGTGTTCTCAGCTTAAAGTAGACTGTTAATATTATAAGATGTTTTATGTAAGCTCCATGGTAACCAGAAAAATAACACATGTAAAAGATACATGAGGGAGGAAACAAAGTATACCATTACTAAATTATCAATGAAATGCAAAGTAAGATAGCAAGAGAATAAAAGATGGACAAAAGAACTACTGCAAGACAGAAAACAACGGACAAAATGACAACAGTAAGTCCTTTATAATAATTTCTTTAAATACAATTGTATTAAACTCCTCAATCAAAAGACTTAGAATAGCCGAATGTATGTGTATATATATATACATCCAACTATCTGCCATCACTTTATTTTTTTTTAATAAGTTTATTTATTTTAGTTGGGGGCTAATTACTTTACAATATTGTAGTGGTTTTTTGCCATCACTTTAGATTTAAGAATGTATACAGATTTCGAGTGAAGGGTTGGAAAAACATATTTCTTGCAAATGGGCACCAAGAGAGAACAGGATAACTATACTTATATCACATAAAACAGACTTTATGTCAAAAGCTGTTACAAAAGGCAAAATATATTGTATTATGATAGAGTTAATTCATCAGGAAGCTATAACAGTTACAAATATATGTGCACCCAACATCAGAGCACCTAAATATACAAAGCAAACACTGGCAAACTGCAAGGAGAAGTTATCAGTGATAGTTTGAGACTTCAGTACTCTGCTTTCAATAATGGAAACAACATCCAAACAGAAATCAATTAGGAAATAGCAGGCTAAGGCCAAAATAACACTGTAGGCCAAATGAACCTCACATTTCATACATAATATTCCACTCATCTGTAGCAAAACACACATTCTTCTCAAGTCATGGAACATTCTCCAGGATAGATCATACATTAGGCCACAAGACAATCTTAACATATTTTAAAAGATTGGAATCATATCAAGCATATTTTCCAACCACAGTGGTATGAAATTAGAAATTAATAGCAGAAGGAAAACTGGAAAATTCACAAATATGTGGAAATTAAACAACATACCCTTGAACAACCAATGGGTCAAATAAGAAACCAAAAGGAAACCAGATGATATATTAAGACAAATCAAAACAAAACCACAGCATACCAAAATTTATGGGATTAGCAGAAGTACCAAGAAGTTTATAGCTATAAACACCTACATTAAAAAAGAAGAAAGTTTTCAAGTAACCTAACTTTACATCTCAGGAAACAGGAAGAAGGACAAACTAAGCTCAAAGTTAGCAGAAGCGAGGAAATAATAAAGATTAGAAAAGAAATAAATGAAAAAGAGAACAGCAAAACAATAGAAAAATCAATAAAACTAAGACGTGGTTTTTGAAAAGATTAGCAAAAATGACAAACCATTAGACTAAGAAAAATGAGAACTGACTCAAATCAGAAATGAAAGAGAATACAAGTTATATCAGAGAAATGTAAAGGATCATAAGAGATTACTGTGAAAAATTATCCACCAACAAATGGATAAGCTAGAAGAAATAGGTAAACTTCTAGAAACATAAAACCTACGAAGACTGAATCCTTAAGAAACAGAAAATCTGAGCACATCTGTAATTTGTAAGAAAATTTAATCAGTAATCAAAAAACTTCCATGCAAAAAATTTCCAGCCATAAAAAAAATATGAATAAGACAGAAAACATGTGTGTACCCAATACTGACTGAAGTGGGTAAAATGGACACAGCTGAATTTTGCTATGTACCCTTCTCCATGTGTTCTTCACTGGAAATAAACACTTCTGAATATGGTGTTTATCAAAGTCCTTTTCCAGTAAAGTAGATCCGGTTGTGTTAAGTCTTGGATTCAACCCTTCAGTGTGCTCCTGCAGCCTTTGAAAAAAGGTCAAGGAATTGCCTGGTGATTCAGTGGTTAGGACTCTGTACTTCCACTGTAGAGGGACCAGGTTTGATCCCTGGTTGTAGAACTAACATCCTGCATGCCACACGGTGTGGCTTAAAAAAGAAAAGTCCCCACACCTTTGCCATGGTTGGCAAAAGCTCCCAGAACTGACCCCTGACTGTTGTTCTCCAACCTCATCACACACACACCATTCTCTGGAAAAGTCCAAAAAATGTCCTCTCCCTACAGTAACCTCAGTGCCTAGGGTAATCCCTCCAACATACCAAGCACTCAACTATTGCCTGCAAAAGGATGTGGACATGAATGACTGTCAGAACTTGTGTTGAGACACAAATATGAACAAGTCATGGTCTCCGTCCCCTAGAGTCTGTAACAGGTGATAAGTGAGGGGAGAGGCCAGGGGATGGATATGAAAATAAACAGTGGTAACTCAGTATGATAAGACCTGTAGTAGAAGTCAGGTGAGCATAGGGCTGGAGCTCCAAAGGGTGTAATCAAATCTTATGGGGTTGGAGAGGATAAAAGAAGGCTTCACACAAGAGGAGACATTTAAATTGAAGCTTGAAAAATGAATAGGATTTTCTAGGACACCAAAGGGGGAAAGTGTATTTCAGGCTGAAAAAGCAGCATGTGAAAATGCATAAAATCCATGGCACCCACAGAGAGCTGTGAGTATCAAAGCCCAGATTATGTATGGAGGAGAAAGTGAAAGTATTAGTCTCTTAGTCATGTCCGACTCTTTTCAACCCTATGGACTGTAGCCCATGGGCTTCACAGGTGGCTCAGACCATAAAGAATCTGCTTGCAATGCGGGAGACCCTGATTTGCTCTCCGGGTCAGGAAAATCCCCTGGTGAAGGGAGTGACTACCCACTCCAATATTCGTGCTTGGAGAATTCCAAGGACAGAGGAGCTTGGTGGTCACAAAAAGTGACTCACCTATGGATTAGAGGTGGGAGATAAAGTGGAAGAGTCAGGCAGTGACGAAAGCACAGAGGGCTTTATATGTTAGGTTGTGACATTTGGAGATTCAACAAACAGTTCTTCTTGAAAACCAATGTATTATTTAAATGCAAGAGACTTTCTCAAGCCAAGCAACACGTATACAAAGATGAGTATATTGACCCAATATCCTGAGAGTCCTTGGATAGCAAAGAGATCAAACCAGTCAATCCTAAAGGAAATCAGTCCTGAATATTCATTGGAAGGACTGATGATGAAGCTTAAACGCCAATACTTTGGCCACCTGATGTGAAGAGCTGACTCATTGGAAAAGACCCTGATGCTGGGCAAGATTGAAGGCAGGAGAAGAAGGGGATGACAGAGGATGAGATGGTTCAATGGCATCACTGACTCAATGCACATAAGTTTGAGTAAGCTCTGGGAGATGGTGAAGGACAGGGAAGCCTGGAGTGCTGCAGTCCATGGGGTCACAAAGAGTCAGACATGACTGAGCAACTGAACAGCACAAGAAGGAGATAAATCCATAATGCATTTTTTAAACCTCTTTCTCTTCCAATATAAGGTTTTCTGAGATGGCTATATCTAATGAAATTGGGGTTTTGTATACTTTCAAAGTCATTGGGTAGCAGCCATAAGCCAGAGGGACCAGCATGTCACTCTAACACTTGAGATGAACTGTTTTGTGGTATCAAGTCTTTAAAAATCTCCAGCATTGCAGAGCCTACATTCAGGTAGCAATGGTCACCTGAAAGGGGTGATGACCCACATTCACGTGACTTTACCTTCCACGTCTTGCAGGATGATATGGGTTTAGTTGGAGACCTGTGCTGACCCTCCAACCCAAGGTCAGCAGTGAGTAGACGCCTACTGGGGTAATTTCAGCCCCTTGTTGATAACAACAGGAGAGAAACTTTTTTTTTTTTTTTTTAGCTTAAGGAGAGTCCTCTTCCTCAAATAACATTTAAATACTCCTGAGAGGGGATACCATGGTAAAGATCATATGCCATTCACACTGTAGTACATAATCATTTACCAGATTCTCCCTGAGAGAAGGTTTAAATAGGAAGGAGACAGCTGATGGTCATTATGTACCCAGGTAGTGTTTCTGACAATGACAATGTTGAAGCCTGAACAGTGAACTCTAATAAATCTTGCCTTTTTTTCCCCAGGTCTCCTGTACCCCAGATTTGTAGAAAGGTTAAAACATCATTCATTTTTATTTTAATAAATTTAAAGGGGTATTATTTTAGCACTGGAGTCTGATTGAATGTAGGCTTTCCTTGGCTTTGTTGAGCTTTGGGCACATATACAAGGAGCCCTCTTATGACTGGGTTATGTCATCAAGGCCAAATTCACCAGCTGCCACCTTGACTGCTCCATTCACACATTGATCAGGACCTGCGGACGGATGTCCAGGAAAGAATTCTTCCCAGCATGGAGAACCTTTTCATGCTCTGCCTTAGCAAACATCAAAGTGAAATAAAAGAAAATTCATCCCTTCAGTTCTGATCAGTCTGAATCAGTTACACAAAAGTACATTTTAAGATATGGGTATTTGCTGCTCTGCCTCAAAAGCTACATATTAGAGAACCAGATTATCAATTGCAAAATAGTGGCAGTGCCTTCCTGAGGTCCCCGTTGAGAAGTGCCTTTTTCAACCCAAGAAGATGATAGCTTTGCTCCCCTAGCCTTTGTGGCAGATATAAATGTAAAGGTGTTGAAAAGATACATGTACAAATTTCTTTCATTATCCCTGGGAGGCAATAGTGTTGCCACTGCACATGGAAGGTCTTTTTCTACTTCTCATACCAGTTAACCTAAGAGCAGGTGTAGCATTATTCATTCACTCTGGGTGGTCCCAGAGTTGTGGTCCTATGGACTGCCTTTTGTTCGCCATATACCTGTATCCATTTCTGCCTGATTCCAGTATTATTCTGGTCAAAGGTTCAGTAAAATGAGAAGTAAATGAGCCATTTTTGTGAATAACATTTGCTACTGCTATCCTTCGGTTGGAAAACTAGATGTTAAGGTATAATTGAAGTAAAAATGTTGAGAAGGAAATGGAAAAATAATATCCCTAATAAAGTAGGAAGGAAAGTAACATTTTCAGGTATCTAAGGATTCATGGTTTAGATTCTCTTTCTGTCTAAGGTATGTATAAATTAGGAAGAAGTAAAATACGTTGTCACGTATAAAAGCAAACAGAAATTCATTGAACATCACAAAATATCCCTAGTTGAATGTGAATGAATGCTTGAATATGTACTTAAGCATTTTAGAGTCTAAGCAATCTTTGCAATGACTCCCAAGGTCAAGCATTTTAGAGTCTAAGCAATCTTTGCAATGACTTCCATGGGGAGCCTGGTGGGCTGCCATCTATGGGGTCGCACAGAGTCGGACACGACTGAGGTGACTTAGCAGCAGTAGCAGTTCTGTGCAGTAACTCTCTCTGGTGGAAGAATATACAATCTCATAAACTCTCCCCTGCAGCAACACTAGGAAGGGATGACCTTGAATAAACAAATTTGATTTTTTTGGTTGTTTATTTTTTCATGTAGTGTGAGGGAAAGAGTTGGGAGAGAATTATTAGAATTATTATAGATGCAAAAAGGTCTTAGGGCGTTTTTTAATCTCTCACTGCTCTCAGTAACTACAGTATTTCCCAAAATACAGTTGATAAATTTTATGTAAGAATACGTTATATCCGTGAAAATAAATGCTCTTTTTAAAAGCCCAGTCTAGTTGGTATTAATCAAGATATTGAAAGGCTGTGCAAAGGGAATCAGCAAAATGGGTAAAATCATGTTTAAAATGCATTTAGAAGAAGTAAGCTGATTGGATTTTATTGTGCTTCAGATTTTGAGATACTCTATGTGTTTTGAATTGACTTACAAAATCTGTGTACTCTAAGATGTGCATGCACATGCTCTCTATACATATATGTATATATACCTATGTATGCATATACATATGTGTGTATATAGGGGTGTGTATTGGAGAAGAAAGTGGCAACCCACTCCAGTACTCTTGCCTGGAGAATTCCATGGATGGAGGAGCCTGGTAGGCTACAGTCCATGGGGTCGCAAAGAGTCAGACGTGACTGAGCGACTTCACTTTCACTTTTCACTTTCATGCACTGGAGAAGGAAATGGCAACCCACTCCAGTATTCTTGCCTGGAGAATCCCAGGGACGGGGGAGCCTGGTGGGCTGCCATCTATGGGGTCACACAGAGTCGGACACGACTGAAGTGACTTAGCAGCAGCAGCAGCAGGGGTGTGTATGCACACAAAACACACACATATGTGTATAAAAACAAAGCCAAATTTGTTGTAAATTTCTTTCTTTTCCCAAATAGAGTTTTTCTTTCAGCATTTACCATTTAGAGTGTTCAAACTGGAGGGCACATTGAAAGTAGAAAGCGCAAAATGTGGAGTATGAATGTACAGTCGGGTCAGTGCTCTTTTGTTATAGCTTTTTTGTCCCTCTCTTGAGCACTCGTCACCTTAAGGGACCAAACTACCCAAACATCTGAGAAAACAGAATTAAGATCACAAGTCTGAGATTGTAAACAGGGCACATGTCTCAAGAGGGTGGAAATATCACAGAAGTTCAAGCCTGACCAGGACTGCAGTGATCAGAAGCTCAAGAGGAGAGGAATCAATGATGCAGTGGCAGACGGGCATCCCCAGGGCTCTGATTTTAAAAGTATGTCAGAGCAATGAAATGCTCGATGTATATGTTCTGTATGGTAATTGCACCCACATTTGTGAGTCCCTTTTGACCAGCTAATGCACACAGCAATGTTGTTTAAAAGGGGATTAACTTTAGCCCGATTTACGGAAGAAATTGTAACTCAACGAGAGTAAGGATTGACATGAGTTGAGATCATGCAGCTTGGAAAACATGAAAAAACAAAAGATATTATGAATTTTTGTTTCTCTTCCTTTACTCACCTACACAATTCTAGCTCCTGTTCTTTCCTTCTGTGGTTGGAGAGAGGCACTTTATATCCTCAACATAAATGCTTATATTGGTAATTTCATGTATATAACGTGCAGCCAATAACCAAGTTGTCACTGGATGTTTTTCTTCCCCGAAAGATAACTTGTAATTTGTAATCCCCAATGTGGCTTTAAGCCACAGTTGTAGCTGTAAACTCCTGTCAAAGAAGTCTATAACAGTTGTACTTTGATATATATAAGTTTTCATTATATAAAATATGATTGACGTATTTTACCTTAACAGATGGTTGGAATTGTAGAGAAAATGTATTTGATGATTGAGAAGAGTATAGTTTGCTTCCTAGGTGCCTGTGGTTAGTAAGTTCACATGAGTTTCAGAAATGTTTCTTCTTTCTTTTTTCCTGTAACGAAGTTGCATGTACACACCAGTATCCTCAGAGTGAACTACGTGGTCTACTAGCAACAATTTTGTCCCGAGGAAGCCAGTCACATAAAACCCATCATTGTACAGTTGCATCTGGCAGACGTTTGCCAGATAACTTACCACAACTATTAATTTTCATATTAACAGTTGTTGCTACATGTGATTTTGTTTAAAACGCTGACTGAATTACAAGCAAGTATTTGTCTGAAAGAGGTTGGCTTATATAGCATGCGATAATGTATTATGATTCATAAAATGGCATTTGTGCAAAATGCAAGTTGAATTATGCACAAATTTTATTTGTTTGCTTTAAGAAAATTGTCCATCACAAACACGAGTTCAGTTCAGTTGCTCAGTCGTGTTCGACTCTTTGTGACCCCATGGACTGCAGCACGCCAGGCCTCCCTGTCCATCACCAACTCCCGGAGTTTACCCAAACCCGAGTCCATTGAGTCAGTGATGCCATCCAACCATCTCATCCTCTGTCGTCCCCTTCTCCTCCAGCCTTCAATCTTGCCCAGCATCAGGGTCTTTTCAAATGAGTCAGCTCTTCGCATCAGGTGGCCAAAATATTGGAGTTTCAGCTTCAACATCAGTCCTTCCAATGAACACCCAGGACTGATCTCCTCTAGGGTGGACCGGTTGGACCTTCTTGTAGTCCAAGGGACTCTCAAGAGTCTTCTCCAACACCACAGTTCAAAAGCATCAATTCTTTGGTGCTCAGCTTTCTTTAGAGTCCAACTCTCACATCCATACATGAATACCAGAAAAACCATAGCCTTCACTAGACAGACCTTTGTTGGCAAAGGAATCTCTCTGCTTTTTAATATGCTGTCTAAGTTGGTCATAACTTTCCTTCCAAAGAGTAAGCTTCTTTTAATTTCATGGCTGCAGTCACCATCTGCAGTGATCTTGGAGCCCAAAAAAATAAAGTCTGTCACTGTTTCCACTGTTTCCCCATCTATTTGCCATGAAGTGATGGGACCAGATGCCATGATCTTAGTTTTCTGAATGTTGAGCTTCAAGCCAACATTTTCACTCTCCTCTTTCACTTTCATCAAGAGGCTCTTTAGTTCTTCTTCACTTTCTGCCATAAGGGTGGTGTCATCTGTGTATCTGAGGTTATTTCTCCCGGCAATCTTGATTCTAGTTTGTGCTTCCTCCAGCCCAGCGTTTCTCATGATGTACTCTGCATATAAGTTAAATAAGTAGGGTGACAATATAAAGCCTTGACGTACTCCTTTTCCTGTTTGGAACCAGTCTGTTGTTCCGTGCCCAGCTGTAAGTGTTTCTTCCTGACCTGCATACAGATTTCTCAAGAGGCAGGTGAAGTAATCGGGTATTCCCATCTCTTTCAGAATTTTCCACAGTTTGTGGCAATCTGCACAGTCAAAGGCTATGGCATAGTCAATAAAGCAGAAATAGATGTTTTTCTGGAACTCTCTTGCTTTTTTGATGATCCAGCGGATGTTGGCAATTTGATCTCTGGTTCCTCTGCCTTTTCTAAATCCAGCTTGAACATCTGGAAGTTCATGGTTCACGTATTGTTGAAGCCTGGCTTGGAGAATTTTGAGCATTAGTTTACTAGAGTGTGAGATGAGTGCAATTGTGCAGTAGTTTGAGCATTCTTTGGCATAACTTATAAAACTACAACCACAAACAACACCCTATTAAACAACTCAGTTCTTCATGAATAGAAATGGGACAGGTCATGTATAAGGATAAGGAAAGATCATTATGAGGAATGTACTCTGTAAGTCTTCATGGATAAAAGGTCATAAATTTCAGATCTATCTGATGAATGTGTAGGGTTCATAGTACACAGCTCATAAAGGTAGCAACAGTGGCATACCCCATTTTCATTTGTACTCTAAAGACAGCATTTAACTGTAAATGTTCAATGCCCTACAGGCATACCCATCAGCTGCAACTTTTCCTCTGGGGACAAAAATGTCAATTGAATGATGAAGTGAAATATTTTAGGTAGTTCTTTACACATTAAAGCTTTATAGAATGTTTCACAGGTGATGATTGCCTCTTCAGGCTTCCTTCATTACTGTGACACTTCCTATTAAATGAAACAACAATTGGCAACCAATAGGAAGCTGATATTTTTACAAGGTGCTTATTCCATTAGAATATAGGGAAATGTAGATCTACACAAATGCAGAACTTTGGACATTAAAGCTTTTCCATTACCTGTTGTCTTGGAGTTAGGTCCAGTGGTACACCGTAACCCAAACTGGAATAATGCAAGGAAACACATATCATACTTTTTGAGTCTGAAGCATAGTTTTGAAGTTACATAAGTGTCCTACTGTAGATATATCAGCTATTAGGCATTAGGCAGAAAAGTCTTCAAAGGGTGAAGATTAGAGAGAATTTATTTTATTTTCTTTAAATTTATTTTTTATTTGGAGGATAATTGCTTTACAATGTTATGTTGGTTGCTGCCATATAGCATTGTGAATCAGCTATAAGTATACATATATCCCCTCTCTCTTGGGTCTCCCTCCCATCCCCTCTAGAGAGAATTTAATTGATTGGTTTTTTCTTGCACATTTTTGTTTTAAACACTGTCTTTGGGTATTTTTTATTTATTAACTCATTCAACCATCATAACAATCCAATGATATTGACATGATTATTCCTCCATTTAATGGATTAGAGAACTGAGGCACAGAAAGGTCAAGGAACTTAAGTCACTAAAGTCAAAGAACTTAAGTAAAATTATTACAAATAATTTGATTTCACCATTAAATGAATTCTCTACTCATATGTCATTCACCTACCAATTTGAGAGTCATTTGGGGGGCTGTAATAGAGGGCATCCCTCCTAGCTCAGTTGGTAGAGAATCCACATGGACTATATAGTCCATGGGGTCGCAAAGAGTCTGATACGACTGATCGACGTTCACTTTCACTAGAGGAATCTAATTTAAATCTATTTATACAATTTGCAGTTAAAAGAATAGAGGCTGAAGCAGTACAGTAAAAGTAGCAGGACATAAGAGGACTGCCCCTCTGCTCTAAGGTGGAGATGTTGGAACTTTCACAGAGACAACAGGTCTTTTCATCCTCAAACTCTTTGTTTAAGAATGAAATCCAGTGAGGGGGAGTGTCTAGTTCCGGACACATAATGAATTCTAAAGTATGTTGTAAAGAGGTCATAAAATTTGGGGACCAATTCTAGCCATGTGGCTTTAAGCAAATTACCCAGCCTCATTACATGCTTCATTTAATGAATGGAAACTTGCTGTCTCCTGCATTGGCAGGTGGATTCATTACCACTAGTGCCACCTGGGAAGCCTAGTAATAATAATACTAATATTAATAATGTGGACTTCCCTGGTGTCTCAGAGGTAGAGAACCCACCTGCAATGCAGGTTCAATCCCCAGGTGAGGGAGATCCCCTGGAGAAGGACATGCAACCCACTCCTGCCTAGAGAATCCCATGGACAGAGGAGACTGGTGGTCTACAGTCTATGGCTTCGCAGAGTCAGACACGATTTAGTGATTAAACAACAACAAAATCAATAATGTAATTCCTTTCAAAGTTATTATAAGGATACACTGAAGAGAATATACGAAAATAATGTAATTGGTAAGGCCCATATAAGTATTGGGGTCTTCCCTGGTAGCTCAGTGGTAAAGAATCTGCCTTCACTGCAGGAGCCATAGGATACACGGGTTCAATCCCTGGGTCAGGAAGATCCCCTGGAAGAGGGCATGGCAACCCGCTCCAATATTCTTGCCTGGAGAATCTTCATGGACTGAGGAGCCTGGCAGGCTACAGTCCATAGGGTTGCAAAGAGTCGGACACAACTGAAGCGACTTAGCACGCATGCATATAGGTATTGGAGCTTCCCTGGTAGCTCAGCTGGTAAAGAATCTGCCTGAAATGCAGAAAACCCCAGGTTGATTCCTGGGTTGGGAAGATGCCCTGGAGAAGGAATAGGCTACCCACTGCAGTATTCTTGGGGCTTCCCTGGTGGCTCAGATGGTGAAGAATCTGCCTGCAATATGGGAGACCTGGTTTCGATCCCTGGGTTGGGAAGATCCCCAGGAGAAGGGAATGGCTACCCACTCCAGTATTCTTGTCTGGAGAATTCCATGGACAGAGGAGCCTGGCAGGCTACAGTCCATGGGGTTGCAAAGAGTCAGACACAACTGAGCAACTTTCACTCACACTCACACTGGTTTATTATAAAGGATACAACTCAGGAACACCTGACTGGAAGAGATGCGTAAGGCAAGGGGAAGGGGAAGGGTGTATGTGGGCAGCTTCCAGGCCCTTTCTGTGTGTGCCACCCTCTGAGTGAAACTGTTACTTGAGGGGGGACCCCTTCCCGGACCCGAGAGCAGGCTCTTGTTTAATATTCTAAAATGAATTGTCCAGGGAGACACATGTACTGACAAAGCACAAGACTTTATTGGAAAGGGATACCTGGGTGGCGCTAGTGGTAAAGAACCTTCCTGTCAATGCAGAAGATGTAAGAGATGTGGGTTCGATCCCTGGGTCAGAAAGATCCCCTGGAGAAGGAAATGGCAACCTACTCCAATATTCTGGCCTGGAAAATCCCATGGACAGAGGAGACTGACAGGCTACAGTCTGTGGGGTCACAAAGAGTAGAACACGATTAAAGCGAATTAGCACCTTATAGGTATTGGTTAATCTCACAATTATCACAATAATATTTGTGGTTAATAAATATATAATCATGGTTAGTAAATATATAATTATTGTGTAGGGGTTATTCATATCAGGACTTACAGTGATAGAATTCTCAAAGGCTTGAAGAGGTGTACAAATTTAAAACTACAGATTATTCAGGTGACTAGAGACCATCTACAGAAATAGCCAAGTAGATCCTTCAGTTGCAAGAGAAAATCTGTCAATTATAACTGAGCTCAGAACTTGACTTTAGGTTTAGTAGTGAAGGCAAGAGAAGTGTGTAACTGTTGAAATTCAGAAATCAAAACACATTTGCTTCTCTTATTTGGACTTTTTAAGTGGAAGTATCACTGAGTTACACATTAGCTCAATAATAACCACTTTTCTACAAATCTTATGACCAGGTAGATAAATTCTATTCAAACTAGAAGCACATAATGAGTAAAGAGACGTTTTGTGATCAGCTTTTCAAGTGGCTACAACCAAGCTTGAAAATTAAAAAAATTAAAAAACAGTAAATACGTGTTACCTAAATTACCTTAAAATGTGAAGGACCAGAAAAATGAAATATTTTTTCTGTACAACTGGACATGCTCTAGACAACTAAAGGAAAGAGACAAATGTCTAAATGTGTTATAGGTAACTGTGAGTGCTTTTGAAGATTTGGAAAACATTTATTCAAATAGAGGATGCTTTACTTTGCATAGCTGGTTCTTATTCAACACCTGATTACACTTCCCTCCCTGCTCTCAGCAGGCCTGGAAGGTTTCTCTCCACTCAGTTATTAATCTTTGCTGAAATGATATTTTAAAACTTAGGAATGTAAAGAGAACTCAGTAGGCCCATGGCTACAATCAAGCATTTTACCTTATAGTCACTAAGAACTAACCTAAGATATTGGAGGAATTGGGTTTCATATGGCTAAAGAAAATAAATATTCTCTGAATTAGCAAAATTAAACTCATTGTGTGGAGTAGTGGAATCTTTGTATCCTTGAATTGTTTTTCACATTAGTCTTGGTGGTAGTGGTATTAATAGTAATAGTGGCAGCAGATTAACCATAGTGGCAGATGTGCTAGTAATTATAGTAGAACCTTCTTGTTAGTGGGTCTTCCCTGGTGGCTCAGAGGGTAAAGCGTCTGCCTGCAATGCCGGAGATCTGGGTTTGATCCCTGGGTCAGGAAGATCCCCTGGAGAAGGAAATGACAACCCACTCCAGTACTCTTGCCTAGAAAATGCCACGGATGGAGGAGCCTGCTAGGCTACATCCGTGGAATCGCAAAGAGTCGCACATGACTGAGCAACTTCACTTCTCTTCTTATTAGTAGAAGTTGTAGCAATTGTAATACTCCTATAGTTTAATGTTATTGTAAATACAGCTTTTACACATTAGCAAATTCTTTCATCTTTTCACTTAGTTCTTTGGGAACAGTTTGAGACTTCACCTTT
Source organism: Okapia johnstoni (assembly GCA_024291935.2). Lineage (NCBI taxonomy): Eukaryota > Metazoa > Chordata > Mammalia > Artiodactyla > Giraffidae > Okapia > Okapia johnstoni. The sequence goes on from CM044324.1 coordinate 13,981,545, forward strand.
GAAATCTGAGAAGTTGTAGTCCTAGAAAACTTTTTCCTGGAGAGAGGAAGCAAGAGATAGTGATTCTCATGGTCTGAAAACTGGGTTATATAGAATGGAAAATAATGTTTTGGGAAATCTATAGAAATAAATGTAATATTATTTATTTTAAAAACTAATAGTGAGAATTATGTATCTGAGATCTTTTATGACTACATTTTTCAATTCTGTTTTTAGGATTTGCTGCTGCAATTTCTTACTGCAGTTGTTTCAGTGAATAAATATTGTATTGATTTAAAATTATCTTACTGCCTTGAATTAATGCTCTCCCGATTCTTTAAATCAATCAGTTTCTCTTGGAAGATTTAAAGGAGAGGAATAAGTATCCAGAGATATTGACCCTGAAAGAACACTTTCAGAGTGTAAATCAATCTTTTCCTTAAAAGATTATATTTATAGAATTGTTGTATCCCTTTTAATGGTGAAATTATAAAAGGCACACCGGTGAGGATAAGAGAAAAAAAACCACAGATCCTGAAAAATAGTCACTCTTCATCTTTATAATTTTAAGGATGTGGTGTTGGACTTCGAACACTGAGAGCATGACTCAGAGAATCTACAGGGGAATCAAATAGAAGCAATGGCTCTTTCGCCCTATTGTCATCTTTTAGTGCACTTGAGCTATGTGAACTTGCAAATTACAAAGTTCTGCCCAAGACACTGCGAACTTATTTTGAAAGATATTTTGTTGTTGTTGAATGAGAAACAAAGAGTAATTGATGACTATAACATGCTAAAGATTTTACCAGTTTACGTGTCTTTATAAAAGCTGAATAGCTATGATTAAATTATGCCTTTGGTGAAAAGTAAAAAAGAAGTCAAAGGAAAGAAGACACTGCTGGAGTGAATAACTACAGATTTAGGGCTTCCCTGGTGGCTCAGTGGTGAGTAATCTGCCTGCCAGCGCAGGAGACTGGAGTTCGATCTCTGGGTCAGGAAGATCCTCTGGGGAAGGAAATGGCAACCCACTCTGGTATTCTTGCCTGGAAAATTCCATGGACAGAAGAGCCCAGTGGGCTACAGGCCATGGCGTCGCACAAGAGTTGGACATGACTTAGCAACTAAACAACAATAACAAGCTACAGATTTAACTTTCCAATAGCTCACTAGAAATTGCAATAGAGAATTTGAAACGATGAGGGCCATGATATGCTAATGAAAGCTTTATTCAGACCATGAAGTGAGATAAAAGTTTTGCATTTTTAGGGATTTAAATTCAACATAATTTTGTGGGTTTTTTTTTAATTCTGCTTTTTCTAAAATTAATTCTTATGAAAATATTAATAGAAAAATGATCTATAGTAACCCCAGATATGTAGTTAACTAATGATTACCTAAACATTACAATTGCATTGTCACAAATAACTTGCTTTGAATTTTATTTTGTAGTAATTTATGTATATGTATGTTTTTATATGTTCTTAATTGTATACTTCCTAGTTTAATATTAGAAATTAGTATTCCCTGAGCTGACTCTCCTTTTAGGCAGCTAAAGACCTTGGAGGCAAGAAGCCAGTATAGGATTAACAGTTTGTCATGGATAATCCACAAAGTAAATAAACCCAGTGTGAATAATTGAAAGTGGGTAGAGTTGTAACATGGGAGCTATTGAAATTTAATTCAAGATGCAGTTCTCCATAGTAAATTCCCTCTCGTTATCCAGTAGCTGGAATAGGCTGGCATCGATAACTCTCTAAATAGAGAGGTATTTGTGCATTATCAATGGTTTACTGTCTTATCTACAAACATATAGACTAACTCCTTGATACGGTGCTACTTGAGCAATCTGAGAAATGTGAAGTTTATTCATGAGTGCTTAGCCTCTTTTCAACTTTGAATAGATGGTTCAAAATACTTTCTACATTTTAATATTAAATATATGTATGTGTGAATTCTAAAATGTCCTAGACTGAGATTAAGAATGCATAACTGAACATCATGAGAATACATTCATTTGTAAACTGAACTTACTTGTTTGACTTAGTATAAAAATAACAAGGGATTACTAAAGGCAGATTTAACGTTTGGATTACTTACAGTACTATACTAGCCTTTTCAGCCTAATAGTCTCTCTGGATAGTAGTCACTTTCCCACAATTAAAATTGTATATATAATAGGTTTCTGATTACTATTCTGCTACCATATTGTATGAGAGAATTTGTCTCTTAATCCAGACTCAACTATTGCTGATCATATATTAATATATTAATTATGTTTGTTTTTTTAGCTACTGTGATTTTTTTTTCAAAATGTAACTGAAGTTGAGTTGGGGTATTTTAATTAAAATATTCTGTTTTTTTCTTAACAAGTTCCTATTTTTCTAATTACAGGTTTCATATACACTGGTGAAGTTGTGCACCGAATGCTAACAGCCACACAGTACATAGCACCTTTAATGGCAAATTTTGATCCCAGTGTATCCAGAAATTCAACTGTCAGATATTTTGATAATGGTATGTGTTGGCTAGCCTATATTTTACTGAATGTATATGTATAAACACTGATCATCAGATTCATATTAATATTTTTGTAATCTTGGGTTTAGACTGGATTTGTTAACTGTTTGATGCAAATAGCCTGAGGTAACAAATGTTATACTGCACAAATTAATACTATAATAAGTGGATAAAGGATATGGTTAAATGTCACTCATGTATTCATTCATTCATTTGCTCATTTAACAAACATTTATTAACATGTATTAGGGAATATAATAAATGAGTTGCAGCAAACATTGTTTTGAACAAAGCAAACACATTTATTTTATACTATTTGAAATAAGCCCTTCCTATTAAAAAGAAGTAAATAAGGAAAATTTTTTAGTTCTGATTTTTAGGTAGAGACAAGTGGCATAATATATTGGTATTACATTGCTAAAACCTATAAACTATTTGTATGTTTTGAAAATATAGGATAGTGTAGTAGTGAAGTCGCTCAGTCGTGTCTGACTCTTTGCGACACCATGGACTGTAGCCTATCAGGCTGCTCTGTCCTTGGGATTTTCCAGGCAAGAGTACTGGAGTGGGTTACCATTTCCTTCTCCCAGAAAATATAGGATAGCGAGTAATTAAAATTCACTTGGCCTTCCCAGATGGCTCACTGGTAAAGAATCCACCTGCCAACTTGACGTGAGTTTGATCCCTGGGTAGGGAAGATCCTCTAGAGAAGGAAATGGCAACCCAGTCCAGTACAGAAATCCCATGGACAGACGAGCCTGGTGGCTACAGTCCATGGGGTTGCAAAAGAGTCAGACACAACTCAATAACTAAACAATAAAATTCACTTAAGGAAAAAGTTTTCCTGACTTTGAAATGTGAAATAGAGCTGTTAAGTTTAATCGTATATATTGACAACAGTCTATCCCTACTACTTCTTTAGGGGAATACACAAAATAGTCAAGGAAGATGTAGAATATGTCACTAAATGCCTCCAAACCTAAGTAAGAAATTTATGTTCCTAAAAACGTAAATGAATTTTCATGTCTACATCTTAGTGAAGGCTGTACCTATGATAGAAAAAGAAATTATAGGAAAAGAGAGTTTGTTTTGGAAACTTAAAAATAGAAATTTCTGTACTCTTTATAATACAAAAATATTATTTATTTGCCCAAATGAGAATCATCTTTTGAAAAATAGAAGCATGTGGCCTGAACAGAGTTATTTCTCCTCTTGTCTTGCCTTAATGACCAAGGGAGAAATTTACCGTAGGGTAGCATAGACTTACTGGTGACCTCAGCTTTGGGAAATTATATCACTTTGCTGAAAGAGATCTAACCAGGGTGATAAAGCCATTTTACAAGTCAAAGTAGCAAAAGAGGAAGACAACTAAACACATTCAGATGTGCACTTTGAGAAATAGATTTCAAAAAATTTGAATAATACCAAAGTTTGCTCCAATAAATGAAGTTAACTCTAAATGTTAACCATAATAATTTTCCTTCTATTATTTTAAAAACTGTTATATTCTGTCCTCCCACTTAAAGAAAACTGAGGTACAAAGGGTCAAAGATATACAAGCAGATTTTAAGTATATTTTAGACAGAGCTACAGTGAACAACTTATCTGAAGCTTATCTCCTGAATCACCTAAGGAATCTACCCTAAGTAGTTAAGAAAGTTGAGTATTTTCCAAGCTTTGTGACTTAGATTATGTTGGGGACATTTAGTCATGGACACAAGCTTCTGATGATCAAGTTTTTATATCATTAACACCAAAATCATAAAACATATTGTCTCCTTCCCCATACACTCTCTCACATACCTTGTGCCTAAGTAGCTCCATATTTAAATTTTACCTTTATTAAAATGATTTTGAAAAGTTGATATGTGCCACTTCAACTGGATTCTAAAGGGCAGTGGCTATTTATAAGAAATGATTTTCTCTTGCATACCTGGCACAAGAACTCAATACACAGTAGGTCCTCAATAATTATGCAATGAATGAATAAATGGAAAAAATTAAGTATGTAAAATGATTTTTAATTCTGAGAGTTGTGAAAGTACAATACTCAAGAACTATGTATTTTTACTTTATTGAAATCAGTGGGAATACTGAGTTCTTATAATAATAAGAGCTAGTATTTCTGTGTTTTATTAAATGATAGAAGCACTTCTCAATATTGTAAGGATCTTCACAAAGTCCTTTCATACCAGAGCAACTTAATGAAATATTTCCAACTCTGACTGGTTAGGATCATTGAAGGAGTGCTTAAGGAAGGGAAACTCAACATTTTAGGAAAGCAAAACTTCTCTAAAGGAGACAGCAGCAGTTTAGAACATTTCTTCTAAGATAAAATTTCTGCAAGTATTAAAGCACTAGGTTTTAAAAATCAGACGATGCTTCCAGATATGATAGCCAGCCTAGATAATTACTGGAGTGTAAGGAAGTCACAGAATATTAATGCACAAGAACTAGAAAAGTTATAAAACTTAATCTTTTATTAGAAAAATAATTTGATGGCTCATAAATAGCAGATTAGAAGCAAAATTCTTACCGAAATCATAAACCTAATCAAACATAGAATCAGAAAATTTGGAGTTAACAGTGACCTTATATGCCCCTAGATCTGCCTACTTGCTTGTTTTTATTTTGGAGATTAAAAAGTTGGCATCCACTACTGATCAGAAAGTATGATCACCCTAGCGATACTAAGTTCCAGCTGCTCAGTTCCATTAAGCACATAGGATGGTGCAGCAACTCATGTGGTCTGTTATATGAGCTTAAATAACTTCAGCTCCACCAGGAGGAACTATGCCATTAGATTTTGTGCCTATCATCAAAGAAACAACATATGATTGTCAGTCATAAGCCAAGAGATGCACCACTCTAACCCAGCTCTTTGATAAATTCCATGCTTGAGTCCAAGGTTTGCTCTTGACAGATTATTCTCCTACATCGTAGCTGACCAAAGAAAATGTTCTTTGATTCACTTATCTAATTGCTTCCTGTGTTAGGTACTACCCAGAGAGCAATATGTGATCATTATCTGCTGAAAGAAATATAAGATTGTAGCTCTAGAAGCTGCTCTCACTAACCTGCAGACTATAGGGTTTTAGATTTAATAAAAGGTGAAACTTGAAATATTGATTATTTCATAAAACAAGATAGAGATATGCGGATAATTTTAAAATTTAAGGATAACATTTACACTCAACTAATCTTACTAGTGGGCTTCTCTTGTGGCTCAGTGGTAAAGAGTCCACCTGCCAATGCAGGAGAGACTGGAGACGGGGGTTCGATCCCTGGGGTGGAAAAGATCACATGGAGGAGGAGATGGCAACCCACTCCAGTATTCTTTCCTGGAGAATTCCATGGACAGAGGAGCCTGGTGGGCTACATTCCATGGAGTCACAGAGTCAGACACTATTTAGCAACTAAACAACAACAATCTTACCGGTAGAACCGCTAAAATTAACAAATGTTGGAGGAACTGTGATAGGACATAATATAAAACGTATTCGCACATTTTAGTGTTATTTTTAAAAGCCTGCTGTAATAATACGTGGAGAATATTGCCATCAGAATTTTCATTAAAAACATTTAATTACTCAAAAAGAGGTAGACCTCTTTTATGCACAAGAATTTGCAGAAACTCTATATTTGGGAGCTGAATGCAGAAATCTCTAGAAAGTGAAAATTATTCTTTCCATGTTGTAGAAGATACAGGTTCAAGCAGATTGTGTCCAAGGTCACACACAAAGTTTTAGAGGCAGGACCCAAGTCTAGATCATCTGCCTGCCAATTCGGCGTTTTCTCTGCACCATCAAACTGCTGATTGAAATTAGTGAAGATAGAAATTAGCGAGGATAGGAATTAGGAGGAGACCAGATCTTGAAAGGTGTGGACACATGTGAAGGAAAAGAAGCAGTTGTTAAGAGGCATTTCATGATCAGAAGACCTTTTTACTTCTACAGTTATGGGAAGTTTCCTGGCTATTACCGTCCTCTTGCCTTTTCCAGTTAAAAAAAAAAAAAATGGTAGTAGAGATACAGAGATGCCCATGAAAGGAAGAGACATGGGTTTTCACCTAAAACAGGGGTATGTCTTAGGTGCTGCTTATGACTAAATGTACCAAGGTAAAAGTCAAAAATAATTGTTTTACTTATAAAGTTTTACCTCAAAGAAACAAATATTTGTCTGTATTTAAAGTGTACAATGTGATAATTTGATATATATATACATTGCAAAAGAATTTCTACTATCAAATTAACTAACATATTCATCTTCTCACATATGTACCTTTTGTTTTTCTGATGTGAACTCTTTAGGTTTTATTCTCAGTAAATTTTGGTTATATTATACAGTGTTGGACTGCCCCTGTGGCTCAAAAACAGTAAAAAATCCACCTGTAATGCAGGAGACACGGGTTAGATCTATGGGTCAGGAAGATTCCCCTGGAGAAGGGAATGGCTCCAGTATTCTTGCAGAGAATTGAATCTCATGGATGGAGAAGCCTGGCAGGCTACAGTCCATGGAGTCGCAGAGTCGGACATGACTGAAGCAACTGAGCACTCACACATAACCTCCAGTGTCAGACACTGTAGTCACTGTGTTGTACATCAGATCCTCAGACCTTATTTGTTATATAAATGAAAGTTGGTATCCTTTTGTTAGCATTTGTTTCCCCCAAACTCTAGTCCCTGCTTTGTTTTAAGATTTCACATGAACATGATACCATGTAGTTTTTCTCTTTCTCTTTTTGGCTTATTTCACTTAGCTTAATGCCCCTCCAGATTCATCCTTGTTGTATCATTGGTGGCTATTAAGCTGTGATTCAATTAATATTTCATGTTAATAATTTTATAGTAAACATTGGCAGATTGACTTATCAGACTGTGGTATATAGCACTGAAGATTCATCCCAGTGTACTTCAAGGGTGCTTCAGAAATCTTAGCCTGGGGCACTTAAAGCTACCTTGCAGTCTTCTAGAAGCAATACTACAAAGACAGAAATACAGACATTGTGAACTAAAGAAGAAAATTCCCATTAGTGTTAAAGAAATTTCTTCAGCATGGAAGAGTATAATTCTAAGTACGGAAGAGACATCTTCAAGTCTGTTATAAGTGATGCTAGCTTCCCTGAATGTGTTCCTTTGTATCTCAGCATTTGTCAAATGTATTTGAAGTTCATTCAAGTCACTTGGGTTGCATTTTGAAAGTGGCTCATGGAAATTTAAGCAGACAGTAAACCCATTGACATTAATGGACTTCCTAAGGCAAAATTCCCCCATACTGGGCTCAATATTAACCTCAGTATGAGGTTAGATTTAGAGAATACTCAATTCTTTATAAATATCCCAAATGCTATTTCAGTAACAGCATTCCAATTAACTATATACAATTCAAGTATCACAACTACTAGATGAGAACATTAGATCCATGCTTTTGTGAAGATTCCTACCAGAACTGATTGGTTTATTTTTCTCATCACATTTCTTCTGTTTCGATGGGGTTTACAGGCACAGCACTTGTTGTCCAATGGGACCATGTACATCTCCAGGATAATTACAACCTGGGAAGCTTCACTTTCCAAGCAACCCTCCTCATGGACGGACGCATCATCTTTGGATATAAAGAAGTAAGTAATATATTGATGAGTTCTTTCCCCTTTGACCTCTCTATCATTTTCTCCAAGTGTCAAGAAAAGGGCATTTAACATTGATGAACCTCAAGCCATTTTCTCACCTCTTGATTTCTTTCGCTTTATTAAAAAAATACAATTTTTAAAATCTGCTGGATAACACTGGTTGTTTATTTTGGGGTTTTGTTTTATTTTTGCATTCTGATATCTTTGGCATTATGACCCATGAATTTCATTAAAATTATTAAATAATTATAGTCTTGTGATAGTATAATAAAAAATCTCTGAGAAAAAAAAAATTCCCAATTGGAAGGATTTTCATCTAAATCTGATTGTTTATATGTGTATTGTTTTTGCCTCATCTTGTCTTTGTTTTTGTTTTGTTAGTTGTTTTTGTCACTTCTGTGACATCTTTTGACTCTAATTTCAAAGTGTTAATAGACATGAAGATTTGTGTGGCTCGATGACCCAATGCTGAGAGCATTCCAGAACAGCTGAGTCCACAAGTCCTTTGGCTAGTGTTTATTGCTACCTGATAGGAAGGAGTAGGGCTTCCCCAGTGACTCAGCAGTAAAGAATCCACTGGCAGTGCGGGAGACACAGGAGACATGGGTTCAATCCCTGGGTCAGGAAGGTCCCCTGGAGGAGAGCAGGGCCACCCACTCCAGCGTTATTGCCTGAGAATCCCATGGACAGAGCAGCCTAATGAGCTACAGTGCATACAGTCCTGAAGAGTTGGATACAACTGAAGGGACTAAGCATGCACGCAGGAAAGATTAACTAGAAATCTAAGTGATAGAATGAATAAGGAAATTTAAGCTTTGTTTCATTTTTCCAAGTTGACAGAGAATAGAAATTGACTAGATTATAACCTGAAATTTACGGAATGTCTAAATTAGAATAATAGCATGTTTGATTTAAAACTCTGTTGACAATGTAGTTAAGGTCTATTAGACAACCTAAACTTTGGGGGAAAGAAGCAAAGAATATAAGAATAAAGTTTCAGAAGTATCAGATATGATGTTTTAGGCAGTCACTAGTCATGAGAGAAATTCTGACAATGTGAATTGATAATTGGCATTATTGACCCATATCTTAATGAGTATTTATAATACTGCAATACTGACTCACCATCTTATTTCCAACTGAAGGGTTATTTTTTCTATGGGAAATGAATCCCTGTCTCTTAAAAAGATGCTGATGATTTAAAAAAGGATTCACTTTGGTCACGTCTTCTGAAATCTATCTTTTCTATATAGTAAGGGATGGTTATGTTTCAGTTAAATAGGCCAACTTTTGGAAATCTCATAACCATGTTAAATGTTTCCACTCCTTTGAAGATTTCTTCCATGTGGAATTAATCATTTACTTGGGGCAACAGTGAACGTAGAATAGAAGAGAAGATCTACTCTGCTTGTTGCGTCCTTACCCAGAGCTGTTTTGATATCATAGTCCACCTTCTCCTTACATCATGCTCCCTGGAATCTGAGAGAATATTGCTTAAAGGGACTTATGCATTTCTAGTTTTCATTGTAATCCAGTGTATTGCTGGAACTGCCAAGTAATGTTATGCAATGTTATTTTCGACATTGTAACTACAGTGGTAAGATTTCTGGAAAGATGAAGAGTCAGAAAGTCTAGAATCTGAAATCTCACTAACTGTAGGCTTTGTCAAAACAGAGGTTTCTGTTCTTATTGTGGTCTCTCTCTCTCTCTAAACCTTATTATCAAAATTGTCATCTTTATTTATACTGTTCTCAGTGGGTGTCTCACATTGCATAGTAACAGTTTATTTTTTCTATTCTCTCTTTGTAGTGAGGTTGATATTTTTAAAACGTCCTTTTCTTTTCTTTGTTTAACTGAAGAGAAATTTTCCATCATGATTTTCCTGTTTTGTCATGGGAATATTAAGCTGATAGGCAATTTTAACACTTTCTTGATCCTGTGAATTTAGAGTTCTAAAAGAAGTCATTGCTTTATCATTTGCCTTGCTGTCCTTTCTCCTTCCAGTACAATAATATCCTCCTTACACCTTTTTTCTTAGACCGCGATAACTGAATTTTGCTCTTTAAGACTTTTTCTGGTTAAAAATATACAGAACTAAAATTATTTTTTAATTTTTAAAATAATTTTATTTATTTATTTTCTTTATTGCTGTGCTAGGTCTTTGTTGCTGTGAGGGCTTTCCTCTAGCTGCGGAGAGCAGGCGCTACTCTCTACTTGTGGTATGCGTGTTTCTGACTGTGCCAGCTTATGTTGGGGCAAAGGACCTGCTCTAGGGCATGCGGGCTTCAGTAGTTGTCATGTGGACTTAGTAGTTATGGCTCCCAGGCTCTAGAGCACAGACTCAATAGTTGCGGCACCCAAGCTTAGTTGCTCTGCCCGCACGTGGGATCTTCCAGGATCAGGGATGGAACCAGTGTCTCCTGCATTGGCAGGCATTCTTCACCACTGAGCCATCAGGAAAGACCCTATTTTGTTAATTTTTAAAAAAAATGAAAAGAAGTTGTACATAAGTGAAAATAATGATTAAAACATAGATCCTTTCTCAGATAAATGGAATTTGGAAAAATCAAATTACCATTTTCTGTTCCGTTAATAGGAATAACTAGCTGTCATAATAGAACCCAGATTCAGTGTATTTTTTAAGTTACCATTGAATAGTGATATCTGTTTGCTTTACAATTATTGTTGTTAGTCGCTAAGTTGTGTCCGACTCTTTTGCGACCCCATGGACTGTAGCCCATCAGGCTTCTGTGTCATGGGATTTCCCAGGCAAGGATACTGGAGTGGGTTATCATTTCCTTCTCCCCGGGGGTCTTCCCAACCCAGGGATCAAACTCAGGTCTTCTGCATTGGCAGGAGGATTCTTTACCACTGAGCCACCAGGAGAGCTCTTGATTACTGTATAGACCTGAATTCTTGGTCTATTGATAATGTAACAAGGAAAGTGCCTGTTCACACACACAAAAAAATATTATTCCAAAAACATTACAGATTTGAAACCAGAGTTCTTACAGTTCTTGATGCTGCCTGTCCTAGTATGCTATCATATTTTAGGAGTTGCATTTTTCTAACTTGTTTCATCTTTCTTCTCCTGTTATATTTTGAATTTATTATTACTTCAGATACAGACTCAGAAAGGAAGTGATCCATTTTGTGACTATTGTAAAGTTGATTAGTTTTTTTCACCAGTTCATGGGAGGTACAGAGTGGTCATCACTTTCAGACAATACAATTAAAAAGAAAAGTCATGCAGTCTTTTTACATGGCCATAGAGGAATACATGTCCCACCTTAGAGTCAGTCTACTTTATCCATTTTCATGGTTGAATACCAAGGAGTATTGAATACCAATACTTATTATCTCATCCAGCAGCAAATTTTAGAGGAAATATATACAGAGGAACTTTACTGTTTATTAGGTAAAATTACTTTTTAATCTCTTTTACCATATAAGTATTTCATCCTAATGTTCCTTAGTGTAACATTTACTGTTTCTGTGGAAGCATAATTAATAAATCATTGCCAATTGGTTGTAGGTTTAACTGGCAACCTAAATGCATTTCTAAAATTTCTTTGAGGACTATTTCTCTTACTTAAACTATAATGATCCTTCATTCATGGTAATCATCCTGAAAGTATTAAAAGATGAATACTTGGTGAGGTTGTAAAACTTATAGGAGAAAAATAATAGTTCAAGGGAAAAGGAGAAATCCAAAAAGAACTGAACAGTGAAACAATTGCCATTTAGGTATGAAGTGATTTGCTGTTATGGCTATTGCTGTATATGTAAGAATGCTTAACATGTGTTAATATAATGTATATGCATCCCAGAAACTATATATATATATATATTTAAATAAAATTTATTTGATAAATGTATCATACAGGGTTCAGAAAACCCAGATGCCATAAAACACTAATTATAAACTATCAAGAAATAATTCCAAGAAAAATATAGATACAGATGTTTTTATATCATATCACTTCTCTGTATTTTAAATACGTAAAGTGCAAAATTGTATCTGCATGGCTTTATTTAGGATCTAATTCATTTGCATTTATATATTTTTGTTATCTCCCATACTAAAGCTCCCCAATATCTTCATTTTCTCAAACTTTCCATAGTGCAAGAAAATGACAGATTGAACCATTCTTCCTTTATAATATTAGGAATGAAAATAAATAAATAAAGTGGCAAGGAAGTAAGAATCAATGACCTACAAGAAATAATTATATTTAGAACAGAAAGTTTATTCTAATGCCGCTCTGCCTCTAGTGGGTTATGTTGTCCTTGGACAAGGTATTCAATCTTCCTGGGTGCATTTTCTCCTTCCAAGCCCCACTTCCCTTTAATCTCTGAGATAACGTGGAGAGGTTTGTTTCACACAGGGCTCCTGTCAGTATCAGGCCATATCCCATTTCTCTGCTCTGAGGATTCCAGGACCTAAGAGCTAATTTGTCCTTGAGGCAAAAGGCCTTGTACTTTCCCCAGGTCTCCCCAAATTCAGGGTACACTTCCTAATCCCATTTCCTTTCCCTTGGTGTTTTATTCCCAACTGTTCAGGCATATTCCCTTATCCAGCTATCATATCAGAAGAACTCCCCATTATGGTTTTGATTATCTTGAGCCAAGCTGTTCAGGCTTCTTCAGGGGGCACCTGTCTCACTCTCTTCTTTTAAAAGATGCTCCAACTCTAGTTTGTCATTTCAGTAACGGGCAGTCTCTAAGTCAGAGGGCTCAGTGATGTGTATTTAAAACATAGATATGTTCAGTTCAGTTCATTCGCTCTGTTGCGTCCAACTCTTTGCGACCCCATAGACTGCAGCACGCCAGGCTTCCCTGTCTATCACCAACTCCCGGAGCTTGCTCAGACTCATGTCCATTGAGTCAGTGCTTCCATCCAACCATCTCATCCAGTGGATATGTTGACCACATCTAAATATTTGAAGATTTCACATAAAAATATAGATTTGCCTCCCTTCTTGAGAAATCAGAAGCTCTGGAACACTCATCCTACATTTCCACTCAGTGGCAATTGGCTGGAAAATTTACTCTTGTCATGCTCTCTCCAATGTCTCCCTCATCAATTTCTTCTTTCCTACCCCAGGCCATTTCTAACTTATGTAGAAATGAAGTTGGAAGCCTCTCTTTTAATATAGAGCTGTTCTTGTCAATTTCATCCTGTTGTCTCCTTGCAGATTTTCTATGGGGTACAATCACGAAAATGAGGGTAGGAAGGATTTTAAAAATATAGCTTTAGGGACTTCCTTGTGGTCCAGTGGTTAAGAATCTGCCCTCCAATGCAGGTGATGTGTTGAGGAACTAAGATCCCACATGCTGTGGGGCAACCTAGACCAAGTGCCACAACTAAGGCTTGATGCAGCCAAATAAGTAAATAAATAATTTTTAATAATAATATTAAAAATAATATATCTTTAACTTATGGCTCATCTTTGCTTTCAGGCCATTAAGTGCATTGCTTAATAGCTGGCATATGAAAAGCATTCAGAAACTGAAAGCTAGAAGTGGATTAAAACAATTGTGAGAACTGGCAACGGTATTCAGGACAGTAAATGGATGTCTGTATTGTCAAATTTAACTGAAAGCCCTGCTGTTCAAATGTAGTTTTCAGAAAACTAAGCCCTAATACTCAGGACTTTATGTGTTGCTTTGATAGTAATGAAAGAGAGCATGACTTTTAAAAATTGGATGCACTACTGCATAAGGAGAAGCCCAATTAGATTTTTAAGGGAGATGAGGTAGGAAGTTAAGGGTTAAGAGAAGGTAAGAGTGGTTAAAATTGTAAGCTTTGGGGATTTTTTTAAGGTACATGTATATGCTATTAGACACCACGTTGCTGATTAGCAAGTGAACAAAAATGAGTTTAAAGTAATTCTTCTCCAGTTGCATTCTGCTAGGCATATGATTCATACTTGGGAGCACATGCTCTGCAATCAGACCCTTGCTGAGATGCTGTGCTGCCTATTAGATAGATAGCTGGGCCATAATGGAAACAAATGAATGTTTTGGCAAGGTTTGCAGGGCAAAACAGAGAGAAAAATAAAATTCTGTTCCTGCCGACTCAAGCAGCATGCTGTTACCCACCTAACTGTTTTAGAGAAAGACATAAAAGTTCATGTTTTCAGTACTGTGTCTGGCCCTTGTGTCCTGGAGAATGATACCACAGACGGAAAAAAGAACAACTTCTGTCTTTGAATCTAACCCCAAAGGCCAGCATGCTCTGCCCTAAGCTGATGCCTGATATCATTACCTGCCTTAATTTCGCCTGGTTATTCCAACTCTTTTCTGCCTCCATACTTCATTTGCTTCAGTGTATCATTTCTAGAAAAAAAAATTATACTTACTTAAATAACAAACTTATCTGTGTCATATGAAATGGAAGGAAAATTAAAACACCTTAAAAGAAAAGAATTGACAAATGCTTGTGTAAGCCGAAATGGAAGCATATTTTTAACTGGCGTTAACGCTCCTTTTCTGTATCTATCCTTTGGAATGAATGTCATTGTAAAACCTATTCTTAGAAATTTATGATTCATTAAAAATCCTACAGAGGTCAAGTGAAAATTAAGCTTTGCTTTAATCATAAAAAAAGTGAGTATTACAGGCACTTGAAAATAATGAAGCCACATTTTTTAAAAGCTGATGTCGTTCAGAGATTGTATGCAGATTGGCTTCCTGACTGACATCCCCAGGAACTAATTTAGGAGACATTTTAAGGATGAATATAAATTTGGAGAAAGGATAAAGAATAGCTTCCATAAGCAGAGTTTCAGAGTTTTTGTTTTTGGACATTACCTTTGGCTATGGCTTCTCTGACTTGTGTACCTCGTATCCAATACAGAGTCTGCTATAGAGTAGGGGACCGTGACACTATGATAGGTCCTTTCTTGTGCTAATTTTGGGCACTCTTAGTTCTAATTCTAGACAGTTTATTTATATATATATGCACACACATGATTGCTTTGTTGATGTTAGTAAAAAAAAAAAATTGTTCATTTTAAATGTAGTTTTAGCTGTGCTCCTGATTTAGCTTAACAAATGGCCTCTCATTATAAGCTGGGAAGCCTGGCCTGACTCGTTCACAGGGAGCTCACATGGCCCAATTACTTGCTGCAGTAAGTGAGTAGATGAACCATCTTTATGCTGAACAACCCCACGCCTTTGAGGTTTTGAAGTGAAAAGATAACAGCCCAAGAAGGCAAAGTGGAAAAGATAGGACGGTATCAGGTGAAGAGAGGCAGACGTGTTCTTGAAAGAAATCTAAGAGAAAGCCTAGACTTGGCCTCATTAATCTTTTCCCGAATTAAGCATTTCATTCAATTGATAAAAGTGGTTTTACTCTTAACATGATATGTAATCATTTCCTAAAAGACTTGGCTGGCTTCTAGGAAAATGTGGAGAGTCAAAAGCTTCTTATACATTTTCATGTTAATATTTAATCAGGATAAAATAGCAGAGTTTTAGAAATTCTATGCTTTTATTCATGCACTGTATAAACTGTGAAAGAAGAGTGTTTGAGGCCAGTGGTATTGAAGTCCTCTTCCTTTTCCATCGCTTCCTGCCCCTAGTCTCCTCCTTCTCTGGACCCTTCTATACTGCTCTTCACAGCTATCTTCTCTGCACAAGCAGAGGACACTGTGCTTAGCCAGCAATGGGAATGAACCCTGAAGGTGTGCAGCACACTGGCCCCAGTGAAAAGCATGATGCCATTTTTCTTGCTACTAAGACCAATGGTTAAGAACTGGGCACGCTGATGTAAAATTGGCAATACCACAACATTGTTCAGGAGAAGACCGATTAGTACATAAAGGGAAAATGTCATCTTCCGTTTACTTGTTTTGAGATAATTGCACAAATTTCAGAAACATTAAAATTTCCTCTTAGTTGATGAGTTTCAATGAAATAACCCTTTTTATAATTTCATGATGTTGAGGCAAAAATAAGCAGTATAGCCCTTATTATATCTTCTCTCCAAGTTATTTTCCTTCCTTTTTATGGTATGCTGTTTATTATGGTTTATACGACCATATCTAATCTAATATGTTCTTTAATGAATTTCCCACAGATGGTCCACAAGCTGCTTCTGCTGCTTAAAGATTTGTTCATGCATTTACCCTTCCTTTTCATTTCTTATCCCTTTATTTATTGAAGATGTTTTCATTCCCCTTTTTTCCCCTGTAAAACTGGTAGTAAAAATAGTAGTCATACCTCTAATGATTCTTTTCTTAATCCAGCAAAAATGACTCTAAGAATTTGTCTTACTACTGTTGTATCATGTCTAATATATTCTCAGTGTGTCCTAATTTTTAAAAATGAACACATTATAGATGTCTATAATATTCAGATTTGGGTTCTATTGAGATTTAAATTTAGTAGGAGATATGGCCTTGAGCTGACCCATAATAATTCATATGTTTTCCATATGAGTTTTAGCCAGAATAGTGAAGTTTGACACCCATTAACAAACAATCGCCAAATTTCACTATATATTAATCAACTATATTAATATTAATTTTAATTAATTTGTAATATTAATTTTAATCAATATAATAATCAAATGTACGTTATAAAATATAGTTAAGAGCACACTATTATCTTTCTCTAGGTTTTATATCTATAAGGCCACTTGAAAACAAGGATTTTTTTCAACTATGAAAATGAATATATAATATAGTCTTCAGGGAAAACAAATGGTACCAAAAAAGTCTGTATTTCTGAAATGATAGCCAGCACTCCATGCATTCATGGCATGACTGTATGTGTGATAAGTTTCAGCATTCAACATCCATTTGATTCTCTGAGAACTTGTTACTTTCATCATCAAATAGCCCCATCTGTAGGACTAGGAACCCTCTTGTCACTTTAACCCATCCAATAGCTCTAAACAGATGTTATTTTAAGATATTTATGTCTTTTTTCTTTACTATTTCCTGCTCTCTCTGTCCCTTCATCTCCATCATCGAATTTTACCAATTAGACAGGATGATCACATTTCCCACCCCTACCCCTGAATGAAATTCAAATCTAACTCATAACAATCTGCTTTTTATTTTCCAGATTCCTGTCTTGGTCACACAGATAAGTTCGACCAATCACCCCGTGAAAGTGGGCCTGTCAGATGCATTTGTCGTTGTCCACAGGATCCAACAAATTCCCAGTATGTAGAAGAAGGGTAATCTCAGAGTCTGAGCCTGCTGTAGGGGTAAATTGAAAGGAGGTTGATTTAGGCTAATTGCTGCTTGTTAATTATATTGTTTGGCTTATAAGTCTAATTGGCATTTGCTATCTCTCTGGTAGTGTTGAACTAATAATTTAGGAGGAGTGAAATTAAATAGCCAAGCCAAGAGCGCTTGGATTCTTTGAAATAGTTTGGTTGTGCAGATATATTTCTTTTATTAATAGGAAGAAGAACTTAAAAGAGTGACAGGTTATTTGACTGATAGGTGTGTGACTTTGTTTAGTTTATATAAATTTCTCAGCAAAAGAACAGCTTTGTGCAATTCTGTATTTAACAAGTTCTTATAAAATTATTTGAGAGTCTAAAGGAAGATTTATTTTAAAAAGTATAGAAATAGAGGTTAAAAAATATTGATGGAGCCATACCTACCACATAATATATTTTATTTTTTGGTTTGAATCATTTTTGCCTTTCTAGTGGTTTATATTTTTAGAATAAAAACATATTTGTTACTTGGGCAGCTGGTCATCATATTAAACATCAAAAATGTAACTGCTATTTGTAGTAGTTCTGATCATGTAAATAGCCATTTCTTGAAAGCTTCTGTTTTTAGAAACCTCCCTGTATTTCAAGAATAGTCCTAAAGGTTGCTTGGGTATGGTAGTACCAAAGGTGATTATTATTTGTGTGCTGGGTGTGTTCATGTAAAGCAAGAGGTTACAATATAATACATCTCAAGATTAGATCATTCGTTTCCCTTTTGTTCAATGGTCTTGTTCCTCTTTTATTTCCTTGTAGTGGTAGACTTAATTTATCACATGCATACGCTGTTTGTTCTTGACTTGTGCTACATCTGTTTAATTATGTCATCTCTCAAATATAGAAAGTAAATGCAGTGCAAATTGGACTTTTCACAGCAGTGGATTGGCTGGAAACATTATAGGGGGTATCTTATAATTACAGTTTAGAATGACATTCATTTGTGGCAGTTCTATTTGGTGAAGACAGTGAATCTTTCATGGCTGTTTCTCCTGTTCACTGAGAATTTGCAGGAGGTAATATTCCAGCCAACTGTTAAATCAAGGCAGATTTTCCAGGAACCAGCCTGTACTGTGAACAGAGCAGAGGCATATCCTTATGTGCAGGCAACATAAAGACATCCTGACAGAATTCTTAGACAAGAAGCTGAGCCCTGGGAGAGGCCAAGTTGATTCCTATGTAAGGAGGAATGTTCTCACATTTTTCCTTTCAGAGGTGTTCAGTCAAGCATGACATGAGTCAATTATCACTCAAGTAAAAGGATTGCTAGTTTTAATTTATTTGTGGCTTCTTTCATCCCCAAAAGAATTTTATTTGCAGCTTCCGCGAAAGACATCCTTGTTCACATTGGTATTCTGATATATTATTGTTTCAAGAAGAAGATCCACCAAAGTAAAAGAATTTTTTCTTTTTGCAAATGTATTTTAATATTCAAGTATTGTGTCAGAGGGGACTTCCCTGGCAGTCCAGTGGTTACAACTCCCTCCTTCCACTGCAGGGAGCACAAGTTCAGTCCCTGGTTAGGGAACCAAGATCTCGCATGAGGTGAGGCCAAAAAAACAAAAAAAGAAGGAATAGAAAATTTATTGAATTGAATAAAAGTGAAAATATGACATATCAACTTAAAAAATATATGGGAAAAGTAACAAATTGAAAACAAAAGTGTCAAAACTGAAACATGACAAAATTGTCCTCAGACAGCAGCATCCCTAAATGCAATTTTTGCATCCCTTGTGACATTGTAATAGGGTGACCCTTATGTTTGGAGGGGAAAATATCCTTCTCAAATACAAATTTCATTGAATAAATTGGCAAAGTTAATCTGAATTTTGAGAACAGATTGCATCTGAAGTTTGGGACTCAGCATTCATCTAAAGGAAGTACTCAAGCTTTGAGTTCAGGGAGAAGCTTCTCTCAGGCAGGCTTTGCGCCAGAGTGATGTTCACATTTCCTGTTGACCTCAGTGTCATCTTGAGAAAATTTGCCAAGAAGGAACAGAAGTCCTGAGTTTCCAGTCCACTCATCCCTGCCGTTAGATGGGACCATATTTCAGCAGGAATATTGGAATTGATGTGTTTTACTTAAAAGTCTTTGAGGAAACAGAGAAATTTTAATCTCCTTGAAAATCTGTTCCCACATTTATAAAGTGTAACAGTATCTGTTAGGAAGTTCAGTGAAAAGATATGGTTGCATGGTTGCATTGTAGTCTCAGCCTGGGGGGAAAAAAACAGCTTACTTATTTATGCCAGAGATTAGACTAACCCAAGAATACTGTAATACAAGTTATACAAGTAATATTTTTCTTGAAGTCTTAGATGATTCCTAGAGATCAATATGCTACTTACTTGCACAATCAGAATTTAGATAAGTATTTAAGTTCTTTTCAAGATTCTGTTCCCTTACTTAGCAACTTTCCTTATTAGGAGTCATCCTTATAGGGAATTTAAATATTTCATCTCTGTTACCCCTTTTTCTTCTCCTGAGTGAATTTAGGGAAAAATTGATCATTCTCCTCAGTAATGGATGGTTTTATTTCTTCAGTATTCTAAGGTGCATTATTACAAAGGACCTCATTCTCATAAGATCGATTTTCTGTTCTTTTAATCATTTTGGTCACATGGGTTATAGAATCTAGATCCTTGGCTTAATCTAGTCATAACAACATGGGAAAGTGCAACAGGCATGAGAATAATTCTTCCCAGCGGACCCACAATTACTATACCATTCTTATCAAATTTGTTAAAGGTTTGGTAAAGCATTCAAAAAGCTATAAGGCAAATGGAATTTGTTTATTATGAAGATTCACCTCCCTTTCATCATAACATCAACAAAACGATTTTTTTTCAGTTTTTAAAGGCTTCCAAATAATAAATATTTTCATTATAACTTTCAGCATGGCTTATTAAAATAGACTTTCCCTTTCAAAAAAGATTAGGTGATCTGATAGTTTAAAATATCAAAGGGAATTCAGGCATTGTTAGTAAACAGTTTTGAGGTTACAATGGAAATTCCTTTCTTCCTTCAAAAAAAAATGAAAAATGTCTATGATGAAATTAATCCTTATATTTGAAAAAAGTAAAAGATAAAAGCTAGTTAAAATTCCAGAAAGTGTAAGGGATAGTGTCATGTGAATACTGGTCATGAGACCTTGAACATTTTATTTAATTTCTGTAACTTTCTTTATATGCAAAATGACAATCTTGGTATCTAAAGATACAATGTGTGTATAGCATGTGGTACCTAGCACAAAGGAACACTATTTGTATTTACATGTATTGTTTATTCATCAGCATCAGTGTTGTTACTTTAAAAAGACAGTAGTGCCGACTGAGGTGTCCACACCCAGACCCAGTGCCCAGGAGAGTGAGGCCACAGGGAATTTCCACTCAAGGACACTTTGACACTCTCTCTGAAACTCATTCTTTCTGATTATGACATCATTTTTTTTGTTAACCTATTGTTGTGTCTGTCTGTTGTATATGTCCGCATCACCTTCTATTTTTCATAAAATATTTTATAGAACTTTAGAAACAAAATAAAAACCACAGAGATAAGTCAGTTCAGTCTCCAAAGGAACAGATGTGAAAAATAGGTCTATATGTAATAACTTGTTTATAAATTATAGAAATATGAGGTAAAAACATACTTGGGATTATGAGCACAGTCCATATTAATTCAAGGGAATTTTTTAAATAATAGAAAACCCAAAGAAGGAAATTAAAGTGCCCATAAACCTACTACAGAGAGCTAACAATCAATATTTCCTTGTATCTTCATCCAGTATTTGGTTTATAGTGTATACAAGCATACACACAGGAAGAAAATTGGTGTTATCCTGTAAATATGTTTGGCACCTGTTTTTCTTATATACAACATTTTTTTTTCTTCACTGCTAAATACCTGTCTAAATGTGGTCATCAGTAGCTGTAACAAATTCCTTTGTATCATAATTTATGTAATTTGTTTTTGTGCTGGTTTGTCATGTAGGTTGATTTTCATGTTAACTATCAATAAAACAACAGTACTGAACATCCTCTTTTTAAATTTTTACACATATCCAATTCATAAAAAGTGAATATGCAGCCATTAAATGTTAATGGATTTTTATGTACATTGACAAATTGTTTTCTATAAAGGCTGTACCAATTTACTCCCCAGGCAGCATCATATTACATACCCTTTTTCCCCAAATGCTCTCAGACACTATTATCATTTTTTAAACCTCACAGATTTGATATGCAGAACATGGTATTTCATTGTTGCTCTAATATTCTTATGATTACCAGAAAGTTCTAACATTGTCATCTATTCATAGATCATGTGTAATTACCATATGTTCTTGCTAAGTAGCTCTACTGAATAACGTTTCTCAGTCTCAGCTTGTGTCCCTCCAGATTCTTTTACACAGTGTGTAGAGGTCTTCTTGGATAACTGATACTCTTCATACTTGTTTGTTTCTCTCCTCCCGTTCAACATTTTGAATTTCAGTCATTCTCCGGAGTGCTGACTTTCCCCATCATCCCTCACCTTTTCCTTAACCTTCTGAGCCTAATGAGCATAATATTTCCAGCAAGAAATGCAGAAAATCCACTCGTGTCTCCATGGTTGGCTTATTTGGAAATTCAAAGCTATGTCATTTCAGTAACGTCAAAATTACACCTGCATGTAGAATTCCTGTACTAGAGACTAATCTGGAAAGCAGCTGACCTAACTTGAAATTATTCTACTGCAAGTTAAAATAATGACAATTTCTGAATCCCTTAGAATACTCCACTTTTTTCTTCCCACCAACATACATTAACTGGCTCTTTCTTAACACCAATCCATTTCTCATCTGCATCTACTATTTTAAATGTACTGACACTGTATGTGCCTTCACTTTGTTGGTTATTATTATTTACAGATCAATAAGAAACAGCATTTTCAAAAATAATTTGGGAAGCAAATATATTTTAAAAATAGTTAGAGATTTAGGGAACTCTTTAATGAACATTGTCTATAGTTTACCATACATAGTTTCCTTATGAACTTACGGAATAGGCAGCAATTTTTCAGAGAACTTAATCAAAATTATGTGCACAGACTAAAAAAAATGTAACTTAAACAGAAACACAAATGCACTTTTATTATACAAAATACCTTAAGCTTTAATTCTTAAAAAAAAAAGAAAGAAATAGTAGCATAGACCAATACTGTTCAATAGAACTTTCTGTGCTGTTGAAATGTTTTAAACCTGAATTGTCCAGTATGGACTTACTAGCCATACGTGACTACCATGTGCTTGAAATGTGACTCATGAGACTGGGGAATTGCATTTTTAATTGGATTAAATTAATTTCAATTGTAAGAATTATGTATGACTCATGGTTACCATATTGAATAGAGTGACAATGAACCATATATACATGTTGAAATAAAACATTAAATTTCAAGTATAATATTTATATTAACCTACTTTTTACTTCTTCTTTGCCTTTTGAAAGGCTTTAGGATTTTAGAAATGATTCAGTGATACATTTTCAAATTTAAGCATTCTGCTTTAACTGATTTTGCCCATAAAAAATGTGTATAATTTTGGACTTGGTAGTAGGACACATCTATTATAATTACTTAGTAACTAAAATGAAAGAACATGTTGACAATATTTTTCCTTAATTTTTGTACACTCCAATTAAAACTCTTTCAGAAGAACTGAGCCTCATCTATTGTTTTCAAAGTTATCAGGACCTTTTCATTCACTTAATGACGGATCGATCTGCGAATCCTTCAGTAAATTGTGTCATCTTACCTTGTCTCTCTTCAAAATGAAAAACACTTCAAAATTATTTATTTTTACAGAAGATAAAATTACTTCTCTTTACTGCACAGCTTCATTAGGCACTCTGTTGTCAAGTACACACTAGCTCACTCCAGGCTCAACAAAAGGAAGCAGAAATAGAAATCATGACATTTTCCCCATCAACTCACTGCTCATAAAACTCTTCAAAGATAGAAAGCATTATACAAAGCGATATTTTATTGCTTTAATACATACAGTTCTCACATAACCTATTTGATTGATCTTGATTTTTCAAAAGAAGCAAAAAACAAAAATTCTCTGGATATAGAAATCACTGATTAATTTTGACATAATTGAAATTTTTTTTACAATTTTTATGAACACAGAAGAATAATGAGAGGAAAATCTGAGAGGTTCAGATTAGCACCTCATGGTCACCGAAATTTTATGTTGCCTTGTCCAGTGCTAACTTATATTATTGTTTAATAAAATTAGAGCTATAGAGAGAATTTTAAACCATTTGAGGCAGGGATTTCCCTGGTGGTCCAGTGACTAGGACTCTGTGCTCCCAGTGCCAGGGGCCTGAGTTCGATCTCTGGTCAGGGAACTAGATCCATATGCTGCAACTAAGTATTCACATGCCACAACTAAGACATAGTGCAGCTAAATAAATAAGAGTAAATAAATATTTTTAAACGTTTGAGGCAGAAGTATCTTCTATTGTAGATGCTTTATTTCACAGTTCCAACTGGCTAATTCTTTTCATGCATTGGATTTTTGTGTGGGGAAGCTTATGACTTCTGTAATAGTGCACTTTTTTACTAAAAAGCCTCTTTTTTTCCCAAGTCTTTATGCTGGGCATGAATTTGTCATTGAGTTTTATAATACATGCTATTTGCATTAGAGTACTTTCACTAAATTGTGCTGTGTGCTGGGCTCAGTTGGAACTAGAAAAGATAGATAAGGACATGTTAGCTAATCATTTACTTGACAATTCAGACAAGATATTAAAATATTTATATAAATATAAGAATCAGACTATTTAGGAAATAATCATACATTCTCTCTGTGAATGTTAGTTTTCAAGCAGACAAATAAACTAGATCATCGCTAATCATGCCACAGGGTACTCATTAAACTGTTTCCATTTGAGCTAGAATGGATATTGATTGGAGAGAATTCCTGGTGCTTCCATATGATCACTCAGTCTCTCCTGCTGATTGTTTAAAATATCTAAAAAAATGCAATTCAATAGTTATGCTTTGAGTCATATTGCCTTAACATTTTGATTATTGAATTTTATTCTCTATGTGTTAGCTGCTCAGAGATTTATTTCATTTAAAAAAAAATTTAAAGCCCTTCATGGGTATTATAGTTGATCTCAGTTTTGTAAAGATGTAGGAAAACAGTTGAAGCTGCATCACAACAAGATGGAATGTTTGGTTCATAATTATTTTGGCTAGCTTCCTAAGAAGACACATGAGTAAAATACATTTCTGGAGTCAAATGAAAGCTTCTAGCATTGGCAGGAGCTCCCAGAAAATACATTCCTAATTATTTGTTTTTGACAGAGAGATGTCTGAAATACAATGGAAATGACCATTTGGAAGCTGTCATTAATTGGCAGGTCATCAAACAAAACTCATTCTTATTGATTTTGGTTTTGTTAAATTCATCTCCTCCCAGTTGTTGGAGGTGTCTGAGCAGGTGATAGAACTAGCATGGCAAAAAAGGTCACTCCTTCCCCTTAACCCATCTGCTTCATCAATAATACACTCCCAGAGGCTTCACTGTCATGCCCATTGTTTGAGCTTTTCAAAGTATAGTATGAAATCAAAAGAAAACTAGTATTTTAAGCACCTACTAATATGATAGATACTATGCAAATTTTAGGATGAAAAAAACCTCAAAAAGCCCCATCACAGTGATCCCATGGCAAGTCCATGTTATTTATTTATTTCTGAGAACTGAATTGTTTAGCAAAATGTGTAGGAAACTAGTATATAGGAATGTATACCATTTAGGCAGAAGCTAAGTGATGGTTTCATATGCCTTAAAAGTTAAAAAGAGAGAGAGAAGACGTGATTCATGTACATCAAGACACCTTACCAAATACCATGAAATTAGCATTTTCTCTAATGTTGGATAAAATTTCACTTGAAAATTATGTGTGCATCTTTCGTTTACGCTAAAAAGATGTGAATTGGATTTCTAAGCAGTGTTTCCTAATCTGAGAAACCTGAAGATGTATTCAGTGAAGGGCTCTAGATGCATCCCCAGCCCCCACAGAGTTCATTTTGGGCCACTCCCTCTCCCTTCCTCTTCTGCTGTAGAACCTCATGGAGAATAATCAGAAGTGGGTGAAAGAATATGCGTGGAGAGACAAGGAAGTACGTGTAGGTTGTGAGTAAATTTGACTTCCCTCCCAGATGTGTAGATATCTACATTTGCTGACCATTGTTACTAACGGCCAGCTTTCTGTCTTCTGAGTACCACACTCCTGCTTCATGTCCTAGAGGACATTGTTGTTGGGTCTGTTGACTTCAATCAAAATTTAACCTTCCCTAATATAATATGGGAGACAAAATCCTAGAAGCCTAATTTCAAGGCCTAAATCTATAGGAATTAGATCATTACATGCAGTATGATCTATGGTTGCCATATTGAAATTAGACAAAAATTATATCTGACATTTTCTGAACACTTACTGTGTGAAAGGGATTATTCTAAGCAACTTTCATTTACTATCTCATCTTAATCCTCAAAACAACTCTGTGATATAGGTACTGTTATCTCTATTTTATAGATGAGAAAAGTGAAGCACAGAAATGATAATGAGCCCAAGGTCATGACACACCTAGTAGCAACACTGGGATTGGAACGAGACTGTTCAAATGCATGAATTTTTTATTAACACTATGACATACGACTTCCTAAAATCAATGTTTTAAAAATAATTTATAGCTTGTCAAATAATTCCTGATAGGTATCATAGTATCACGAAATGCATTCCTGTTATTGTAAGCATTCCAAGAACTAGGTAAAATGCTGATAATGTTACATTTCTATTTATACTTACCAAAGTCAGGCAAGCTAGTAAGTATAAGGCTCAGGCCATTTTTTAAAGTAGATTTTGTATACGTATCATCAGTGTCTTGTTTTGTTATAAAATATACTTGCTTGTATTTATCTGGTTTTTACTTAGTAAAGTTCTTCTCAAAGTTTTCATATAACCTATCCTTCAGGAACATGGCTGGATTTGCTGATGAGTTATTATAAATTCCAACATGCAATATAAGTGCCAATTATTAACCTTCATTGGATATGACACTGTATATTTAATAAATAGCAATATTGATTTTTTTAATGATTAAAGTTCTGTCTTCAATTTTATTAAAGAAACTTACCCTAAACCTTTAAAATAGACTCTTATTCTAGCTAAACCAGGTGTATTTAGACTATGAAAAATTTTTGATTGCTACCCATTCCTAAAGGACTCACTTTAGCTTCAGAGAAGTGGGATTATCTTACTTTCTTGATTTCATATGTCAAGTTCTTTCAAAATGTATAAATCTATCAAGAAATTATCTTAAGTATACACTGGGTTTGAAAATGGATTTGAACTCTGCTAATCCGGGAGTTGGTGATGGACAGAGAGGCCTGGCGTGCTGCAATTCATGGGGTCGCAAAGAGTCAGACATGACTGAGCGACTGAACTGAATTGAAATAAGTGAGAGATCTGAGACCTTAATTAACATTTTCAATTTCCTGATGAAAAGACTTCTGGTACATGGGCACTGAGTTTCAGATTTTGATACTCAATCTTTTTACAGGCTTTGATTATTTAAATTTTTTATTTTAAAGGCCCATCAGGTGAAAAGCATATAACTCTACATTCACTATTAAAGTGTAGTATTTTTATAAGTGAAAAAATGTTGAAAAGGGGATTTTTTTTCTATTTTTTGTTTTTCCAGATGTTCGAAGAAGAACAATTTATGAATACCATCGAGTGGAACTACAGATGTCAAAAATCACCAATATTTCAGCTGTGGAGATGACCCCATTGCCTAGTAAGTTAACATGTAAACAAAACTGGGTGGGAAAACAATTTGCAAGTTTGGTGATCTGGTCTATTTATGCATGGGTCTCTGGATCCTGAATATATATGGGGATGCGTGGGTGATTTCAGTTTTAGTGGCGTTATCTTTTTTTCCCCCTTCTTTTCATGCTGCCAGTTAGTCTTGATGCATCTATTCTCTCCTGTTTCCTAGCTTGTCTCCAGTTCAATGGTTGTGGCCCCTGTGTATCCTCTCAGATTGGCTTCAACTGCAGTTGGTGTAGCAAACTTCAAAGGTAAAAGAGAATAATGCAAAACATTTAAAAACTTTGTGAAGACTTGTTGCTTCTACTCTCATTGAGTTTTGAATGTGTAAGGTGTGTTGACTAGGTATACATGAACAAATACACACGTGTTAAAAAAAAAACACCAAAATGCTCAGATGAGGGAATTGTCATATTTTTCTATGTTTGCTCAAAATGACTAGGAATCTTTGTAGTCCATATGATAATTATCTGACCTACTTCTAATCACGATGGGGCTTAAGATAGATGATGGTGATGGTGATCAATGGTGATCAATCTATAAATTGATGCTATTGGTTCATAGTCTTCAGAAATCATGATATGATATATCTTCACAGTAAGAAGGATGTTTTATGCTTAATCACATTAACATTCTTAGCAAATTCCTATAAATATCTCAAAGGTTACCAACCAGGATTAGAGGTATAGTCGGAGGCTGAGGAATATGATGACACTAACTGATCTGTGCTACATAAATAGAATGTGTGGTTTGGGCCCAGGTGGTAACTCACTGACTTTGAAACTTAAGCTGCATCACTTGCTGATGTCAAAGAGGTTTACCGATTTTCATGAATGCAAAGAGGATTCTTCAGTCTGTAGGATTTTTCAGAGATTGGATGATCATTTGTTGGAAATACAAAGTGAAGACATTTAAATGTGTTTTATACACTCAACCATTTTGTGCGTCAGTTATGTCCCAAGTGCTGGGAGAGCAGCAGTGGGTCATATAGATCAACCCACTCCAGTATTGTTGCCCAGAAAATTCCATGGACAGAGGAAGAGGAGTCAGGAAGGCTATAGTCCATGAGGCTGTAAGGGTCAGACACGACTGAGTGACTTTCACTTTCACTTCACTGCCCACCATGGAACTTCCAGTGCGTCTGAGAGTAAGTCCCCTCTCACCTTCAGAGTTCATGAAAATTCTGCTTCTTGCTCCAGGAGGAGAACTGAATCTTCAGGTTCCCACATGTTCCACCAGAGCTTTCTGTTTTATAAGAAGCTGTCTTATGATCTTACTGCAGCCTTTGCTGTGATGATAGAGACATGTTCAGGAATACTTTAGAAGTTACTGAAGCTTAAAGAATAGAATTCCAATTCCTTGATAACAAGCTTTTGGAAACGTGTAACTTGCTGACTTTAGGACAACCACTATAATATAGAGAGAGTAGTAGTATTTACTGTAACTGCTGCTTTATTTTCAATGTAACATGTTATTCCAATAATTTCCTTTGTGCAATGAATTAAGAATAATGCAAAATCAAGCAAGCTATTGATGTTCTTAAAAGTAGATTCTTGGCTGTCTCTCCAGAGTGGGAAGAATAGCTATAAAATTAAGGATTTGTAGTCCTTTAGATTCAGATATTGCTGACAATGCATACAAATTACATGCAGATCAGAAGTTAGTCAAAATCCGTTTAGATGATGACCAAAATGAATCTAAAGATATGACATTTTAATTGTATATTTAAGTACTCCACTGCTGATGGTGATTGCAGCCATGAAATCAAAAGACGCTTACTCCTTGGAAGGAAGGTTATGACCAACCTAGACAGCATATTTAAAAGCAGAGACATTACTTTGCCAACAAAGGTCCATCTAGTCGAGGCTATGGTTTTTCCAGTGGTCATGTATGGATGTGAGAGTTGGACGGTGAAGAAAGCTGAGTGCCGAAGAATTGATGCTTTTGAACTGTGGTGTTGGAGAAGATTCTTGAGAGTCCCCTGGACTGCAAGGAGATCCAACCAGTCCATCCTAAAGGAGATCAGTCCTGGGTGTTCATTGGAAGGACTGATGTTGAAGCTGAAACTCCAATACTCTGGCCACTTCATGCGAAGAGTTGACTCATTGGAAAAGACCCTAATGCTGGGAAGGATTGGGGGCATGAGGAGAAAGGGATGACAGAGGATGAGATGGTTGGATGGCATCACCGACTCGATGGACATGGGTTTGGGTAGACTCTGGGAGTTGGTGATGCACAGGGAGGCCTGGCGTGCTGCGATTCATGGGGTCACAAAGAGTCAGACATGACTGAGCGACTGAACTGAACTGAACTAAAACATGAAAATTGCCCAGAAGAATGAAGTAGAAGGTTTTGATTTGAGGTGCGAACTTAATTCAAGTTCCTGTTTAGTGTTCACCAACTTTCCTTCATCTCAGTCTATGTGATGTGCCCAAACGCTGTGGTTCCTGGCATGGGTACATCTGTGCTCAGTTGCTCAATCATGTCCTACTCTTTGCAATCCCATGGACTATAGCCCCCCAGGCTCCTCTGTCCATGGATTTCCCAGGCAAGAACACTGGAGTGGGTTCCCATTTCCTTCTCCAAGGGAAGCTTCCTGACCCAAGGAGCAAACTTGTATCTACTGAGTCTTCTGCATTGGCAGGAGAATTCTTCACTATTGAGCCACCTGGGAAGCCTGTGGTTCCTGGCATTCTGAGCCAACCTTTATGTTTAGCATCTCACTCAGGGCTTATGGACGTTTGTCTCTTATTGGTCTCCTCTGCTAGTCTCTGAGTTTATTAAAAGTGAATTGTCTCCATATCTCCACAGCGTAAGGATGTACCTGCTACTGTAGAAACATGAATGAATGAATGATTGATGGTTAGGTTCCAAATGAAGGAATCATGAGTCAGCTTGTCTGGGAATGAAACGTCTCACAGGATGAGGGACGTTCAGTGCTGAAACCAGGAACGTTGACAGAAAACCAGGATGAACTATCCACCTCACCTAGAGAACTATTAGGACAATTCTCGACTGAAATAACGATATTATAAATGAAGGTTTGGGACACTAGTCTAGAAGTCTACCTTTCACTATCCATTTCATTATTTTTAAAAAATTTTTGATGGTAATATATGTTTAGGGTTTCAAGCAAGCAATTTTGACAATCAAAATGCATCCACAAGTCACAAACTTCTCTATACTGTTAATGCTCCCATTTTATTGAGAAGTTTCTCTGACATACATCGTTCCAAGGAATTTCCAAAGATATTTAATTCATACAACATTTTTATAGTTGCGGAAACTGAGGCTTCCAGGAGCTGTCATTTGTGTACGATCTCAGAGCTCTTCAGTGATGAGTTTGGAATTGAAACTCAACCTGTGTGACTTCTGGCCTTCTGGGGACTTTTTGTTTGTTTGTTTGTTTAATTGGAGGATAATCGTTTTACAATGTTGCATTGGCTCCGGCCTTCCATTTTGATGTCTCACCTCTTCTGCCTCATACAGACCAGGCCACAGGTGCACTAAGCTACTTAATCTTAACCACTTCCGGATAAACAGTTGACATACTATGGGAAAATGAATATTTCTGTAATTGAGGGTGCAAGAAAATTACATGGTTTTGAAGTTGACATGAAAAGAATGCAGAAGAGAATCAAGCAAAGCATGACTTTTATATATTACTGAAAGCATAGGGGTTTTTTTTTTTTAAGATTAATGGAAAAAGAAAGGTGATGATGCATATGAATGAGGAAGGAATTTGCCAAAGAAGAGTATTAAAGAAAACTTCAAGTTTTCTGCATGTTACCATTTGGTGTTCGGTTGCATACCAAACACTGGTTTAAAACCTTGGATTTATTTTTAATTCATCAGCAACTCAGTTATATACATATCAAGACCTGCTTAATTAATTGGTTTAACTATGGCTCATTGCACTTTTGTCCAACTTAATTTCCCCACTGCATTCTATTAATTTCTCCTTAGGCCTGTGAGCATCAAAACTTTGCTTTTGCTGCCCAGTAGCATTTCCCTAGACTTTAGAGCTTTTGTTAACAAATTCAATAATACAAGAGACATCTTATCCTAAGGAGCACGAAAATTGCCTCTCAGACTCTTTTCTTCCATGTTTCTTACCTTTCCCTTTGTGCTTTCTTATCCCTAAATGATAATCAGTTGGTGGCAATTACTGAATTCTCAAGTTGGGCTTCCTCTAAAAAGATAAGGTAATTTTAATTGGTTTGTTTATTTCCTTTAACTCCCATTTTTCAACAAACCAAAACCAAGGCAAAATGTTTATAATGGCTTATCCAAGGTCTAAAGGAATTTGAGTTATAGGAACATTTAATGAGATCAATGATCAAAAATGTTTTCTTGGAGAAATTCCCCATTGGTCCAGTGGTTAAAACTCAATGCTTTCTCTCCCTTGGGCCTGGGTTCAATCTCTGGTCTGGGAACTAAGATGCTGTAAGCCACTCAGTAAGGCCCACCAAAACAATTTTCTTGGGATGGGTGGTCATTACTTCTAGACAAGATTGTTTTTATTTCTTCACTGAAAGCTGAAAGGACCTGGATCAACAACTTTCACCCATACCTTTTATCTTCACTTATTTAACAAAAAAATTTTAGTGTCTCGTGTTTAAGTTACTATCCTAGATAGTGAAGTCAATAGTAA
The DNA here is from genome assembly GCA_024291935.2 of Okapia johnstoni. Lineage (NCBI taxonomy): Eukaryota > Metazoa > Chordata > Mammalia > Artiodactyla > Giraffidae > Okapia > Okapia johnstoni. The sequence goes on from CM044324.1 coordinate 14,013,443, forward strand.
ATGAGAGAAAATTACTTCTCTCATAGAGCTTACATGTTTAGTAAGCAAGATAGAGTTTAAGCAAAGGGATATGCAAGAAATAAAATTAGTAATGGTGAGTGCTAGGCCAAAAGAAATAAATAGGACATCAGAAGGTAAAATATAGCAAAACTGATAAGAATAACAGGAGTGTACATGTTGGTTTCATGCTAAGTAACATTGTCTTTGTGAAGAGACTTTGGTTTCATCAGCCATCACCTTCCAAATGTTTAGTTTTTAACTGAAAATATTGGGTTGGTCAAAAAGTTCGTTCTAATTTTTCCATACGCTGTTATGGATGTTACAAACATTTTGGCAAAGCCAATATATTTTGGCTCTTAAAGTACTTATTTACTCATTCATGTACTTAAAAATGTATTGACTGCTTTCCACATTGATCTAAACAGCAAGTGTTAGCCTAAGCACTGAGGGGGTTAGAAGACTAGTGAGGCATCAATCAAGGCAAAGTTCTCGTACAGCTTAGAGTTTAGCGTATTAAGCTAGAAAATAAATGAATTGATAATTAAATTAAAAAGTCAGTTGATGATGAGTGGTCTGCCAAGTTTAGAGAGCTGGTGCTTGCTCTGGACTGAGTGGCCAGGTAAGGCTTCTTGGGAACAGTGACAGTTAAACTTAAATGTAAACAACTGTGGAAGATTGAGGGCAGGGGGAGGGCACGGCAGAGGATGAGATGGTTAGACAGCATCGCAGACCAAATGGGCATGAATTTGAGCAAACTCCAGGAAATAGTGAAGGACAGAGGAGCCTGGCGGGCTGCAGACCGTGGAGTCACAAAGAGTTGGACGCAACTTAGTGACTGAACAGCAACAACAAAACGACTGGGAACCAACTACACCAAAGTGAAAGGAAAGAGCATTTCAAAGGGAGACGCATCACTTTGTAATGGATTAGAAATGAAGGCAAAGAAAATGATATGAATCCAGGATACTTCCTAGATTTTTGTTTGACCAGTTTGATGGATGCTGGTGCTCACTTTGAGACAGGCAAGATGGCATATGAGATAGAGGCTAGGGTAGGGAGAAACAGAGTTTGGTTGGGGTGAACTTTTTAATAAATAAGGACTTTAAGGTGCCTGTCAGACTTCCAGGTAGAAATACTGGGTGGGTAGGGATATATCAGCCAAAAATTCCAGGAAAAGGTTATGGCTAGAAGCTCAGGTTGGAGAGCTATTATCATATAGATAGCATTTAAATTCAGTGGACTGAATGAGATCAGCAGTGGAGAGAATATAAATTGAAAATAGAAGACATCCCAGGAACCAGCCTATGGCTTGGCATAATGAGGTATGATGCTGATTTTCCATTACATAAAATTATTTAAAGTATTTGTATGCATGTATGTTTGTTTAGACAGAATATCTCAGAGAAAATATCTAAAAGGCTGATAAACATATTTGTCTCCAGGGAAATGATAATGAACAGGGCCAGGAGGAGAATGAGTATTGCTTTTCATTATGTACTCTTTCCTGTGATTTGAATTTTGCCACATGAAGTTGATGACAAAAGGAGGAACCTACAAAGGGGACATAAGAGAACATAAATTCTTTAAAGGGTAGAAATGCAGTCTTAGTCTTATCACTTTCGTGTCTCCCACGGCACCCAACACAGCACTGGACCTAATGAAGGCTTCCAACACATACAGGCTGCATTGAACTATGAGATAATTGAGGCCAGAAATTTCTACTTTACTGAGAATTCTAACTGTTCACTTTGGCCTTTTCTCCCCGTTGGCTTTGTCAGTGTCAACCGCATGGCTATAGAAAGAATTATGGGGGATGCCTGGCATGAAATGTCAACATTTATCATTAAGCACTCTGAACACTGAGGAGTTAGTCTCTTGGTGCCTCATTTTAAAATAATTTTCCACCTTATATTTGCTTAGTTCCAGTCAAAGTCATAAGACTTGTACTGGTAAAAATTTGGCAATAAATATATTCTATGATTCCACCCATCAGGAGAATAAATAAAATAGGCAAACCTCTCCTAATGGTAAAGACATGGATCTACAGAAGAATACTATATTTACTTAAGAAAAAATATGAGATGAGGAAGAGATGTTTCTGAATAATTCTTCTCTGCATTTTTTTTTACCTATTATTTCTACTGCATCTCCCTGAGCATCTTCTGGCACTGCCTGTTATTTTCCACTAAATGAATTAGATTTCTTTGCAGTAACAAAAAGAGAAATAGGAAGAATAACATGTAATACATTTCAAAAATTTTGAAACTACATAAAGTCAGAAATGTTGGTAAGTTATTCATTAACAATATGAAACATATTATCAACCTAAAATAATTAAGGATATAAACGCACATCCACTGGAGTAGGAAATGCAACCCACTCCAGTATCCTTGCCTTGGAAATCCCATGGACACCTGAGCCTCGTGGGCTATAGCCCATGAAGTCCCAAAAGAGTCAGATATGGCTGAGAGACTAAATAACAACAGCAACAACAGATAAAAGCACATCCAATTTTTTAAGAGAGAATTCTTCTCATATTTTCATTGAGCTTACAGAAATTAAATTGCCTACATTTGGGAGAAAAAAGGGAGTTGGAGAGAACAAATTAAATTGTGCAGCTGATCTCACCTTTCACCAGTCAGTTATCTTATGCTTCTAAAATACAGCCCCAGGGTGACTTGAATATATCTTTGTCCTTTGATCTTGGTCCTTTGTACCCCTTAACGCAGGCACCTTTGCTGCACTGAGTGGGACTCTAGTGTTTAAAGACACAGTGGGTATTTTTCATTATCATGTGGTCCAAAGAAGCAAACCAACAACTTCATCACCAAGAACCTCACACTGCATAGCCCATTCTGATATTGAAGGAAGAAAAGAATATCAGGCTCCTGAGAGGGCTGTAACTAAGTGAATTCCAAGCATATTTTGACTGAGTATGATTTTTACTTACTTACCCACCTCAATATTTAGCCCTGAAGTAACATGCAACTCCACTTTAATCCTTAGAGGGCTATGAATGAATGAATGAATGAAAGTCGCTCAGTTGTGTCTGGCTCTTTGAGAGCCCACGGACTATAGAGTCCATGAAATTCTCCAGGCCAGAATACTGGAGTGGGTAGCCTTATCCTTCTCCAGGGGATCTTCCCAACCTAGGGATCGAACCTAGGTCTTCTGCATTGCAGGCAGATTCTTTACCAGCTGAGCCACAATGGAAGCCCTAGAGGGCCATCCAAGCCATATAAAGTTGATCTGATTTGATAGTAAGGCTTAATTTAATCCAAGGTTTTAAGATTGAAGGAGAGGATCAGGAACCTATGATTCTTGAGTGACAAGCCATATACTCTGAAATTATGGTCAAGTCTGAAATTTGTAAAATTAATATAGGTCAGTAGATAGAGTGAGTATAATTTTACTTGTTTAAATGCACCTTTTTTTATCTTGGACAAAGCTCTAGTCTGTAACACTTTTGACATTATGGTCTAATAAATTCATATCAGAAGCTACTTGTAAATTATTCATTTATATGATTTTTTCACATAAGGAAACCTATTAACTTTCGTGATAAGGTGTGAAGTCCAGACCTAATAATCAAATAGAAGCCATTTAAGAAATCTAGAAGCCCTGATCCAAAATTAATTATAACCTTAGGCTTATTTAAGTGCATTGAGGTAGAATAAAGTTCTGTTTGAAAATGCACCTAGTTTCAGATGGAGATTTAGAACTCACTGAGTTTTAAATTTTTTAAATAAACTTTTATTGATCTGTGTTCCAATATACTGACTTTCAAGTTGAAATCTCTTCTATCTGCTTGAAAGAATTACTGATCAGTAATATTTTGATTGCCAAAAATGTTATTCCTTTCAGTATACAAATTGAATGTCAGATTTAGATACAAAATATGAAGTTATTCATAACTATAGCAAAATCTACTTTTTCTTTGATAGAAGGTATCTCCTTACTTATGTCACGTACAAAAAAATTATTTCATTGATAAAAAAATTAATTGGACTGCTATGTCACTTTGCCTAGTTATGATCAGTTCAGTTCAGTAACTCAGTCGTGTCTGACTGTTTGTGACCCCATGGACTGCAGCATGCCAGGCCTCTCTGTCCATCGCCAACTCCCAGAGTTTACTCAAACTCATGTCCATTAAGTCGGTGATGCCATCCAACCATCTCATCCTCTTCTCCTCCTGCCTTCAATCTTTCCCAGTATCAGGGTCTTTTCCGAGTCAGTTCTTCACATCAGGTGGCCAAAGTATTGGAGTTTCAGCTTCAGCATCAGTCCTTCCAATGAATATTCAGGACTGATTTCCTTTAGGATGGACTAGTTGTATCTCCTTGCAGTCCAAAGGACTCTCAAGAGTCTTCTCCAACACCACAGTTCAAAAGCATCAATTCTTCTGCGCTCAGCTTTCTTTATAGCCCAACTCTCACATCCATACATGACTCCTGGAAAAACCATAGCTTTAACTAGATGGACCTTTGTTGGCAAAGTAATGTCTCTGCTTTTTAATATGCTGTCTAGGTTGGTCATAACTTTTCTTCTAAGGAGCTGCTGCTGCTGCTGCTAAGTCGCTTCAGTCGTGTCCGACTCTGTGCGACCCCACAGGTGGCAGCCCACTAGGCTCCGCCGTCCCTGGGATTCTCCAGGCAAGAATACTGGAGTGGGTTGCCATTTCTTTCTCCAGTGCATGAAAGAGAAAAGTGAAAGTGAACTCGCTCAGTCCTGTCCGACTCCTAGCGACCCTCGAGCAATTGTCTTTTAATTTCATGGCTGCAGTCACCATCTGCAGTGATTTTGGAGCCCCAAAAAAGAAAGTCTGTCACTGTTTCCATTGTTTCCCCATCTATTTCCCATGAAGTGATGGAACCAAGATGCCATGATCTTAGTTTTCTGAATGTTGAGCTTTAAGCCAACTTTTTCACTCTCCTCTTTCACTTTCATCAAGAGACTCTAATTCTTCTTCACTTTCTGCCATAAGGGTGGTGTCATCTGCTTACGTGAGGTGTTTGATATTTCTCCTGGCAATCTTGATTCCAGGTTGTGCTTCATCCAGCCCAGCAGTTCTCATGATGTACTCTGCATATACATTAAATAAGCAGGGTGACAATATACAGCCTTGACGTACTCCTTTCCTTATTTGGAACCAGTCTGTTGTTCCATGTCCATTTCTAACTGTTCTTCCTGATAGACAAGAAGAAAATAATTGCTGTCACTTCTAATTGAAGGCATCAATGAAACATTAGGCTTTAATTATATACATTCAGCAACAGTGGATAAATTGCCCATAAATCTGAAACTGGTGACCACAGTAGCACAAATCTAGATTAAATGAAATTCTTTCTCTTTAGTGTATATTTATTAAGTGTATTGGACTTTCTGTGCCAGCCAAACTTCAAGAGGAGCCCTAAATGAAGGAAGCATCCTGAGTTATTCAAAAGGAATCAAAATTACCAAAATTGAAACTAGAGAGGAAGCCACGTTTTGTTATCTGAAGTAAATTCAGACTGGATGTCTGAACACCTAGAGCCACAGCCAAGAGTTAACTGACTAATCTTGGACAAATCAATAAAGCTCTTTGACTGCATATGCTAAAATGTGAAATCAATATGCCATCTAGATATGTTTGCTTCTTATGTTCTTTACATCTGAATGGCTGTAAGTTCAGTAGTTCTCACATACAAGTACAGTGAAGAACTACTAACAAAGCATTGAAACATACACATTACCATATGTAAAGCAGACAACTAGTGGGAAGCTGCTGTATAACACAGAGAACTCAACCCAGTGCTCTGTGACAAGCTAGAGGGGTGGGATGGGGTGAGAGATGGAAGGGTGGTTTAGCAGGGAGGGGACATATGTATACTTATGGCTGACTCACGTTGTTGTATAGCAGAAACCAACACAACATTGTAAAGCATTATCTTCCAATTAAAAAAAAGATAAGAATTGCTACCAAAGCTTGTTAAAATGCAAGTATCTCTGAAACCCTCCAAGGGATTCATATTCAGTAAGTCCAGAGTGAAGCCCAAGGATTTAACTTTATAATAGCCCTCCTCGAGGGATCCTGGGGTAATGGAAGACTGGTACAGTGGGAATGCTGCTCTTTCACATGTAGGCTGAGAATCCTGTAAGCCTGCAGTGTGGAAACACTTGTTCTTAATTTGGAATAGAGAAATACTACGGAAAAAAATTTCTGAAGGCAAAAATATTTGTTGTTAAAATCTATCAAAAGTTAACAAAATAGATCATAATAATAGAAAACAAGAAATTTTTGGCCAAGTATAGCACATATAATAAATAAATAAGATTATTTTCGAACATTGTTGGCTAGTTAGAATTGTTGGAACATGTTTGATTTCTGAATTTTTAAATTAAATTTTAAATTACTGCTTCCAAAGTAGAAATTCACTGTTCTGAAAGAACAAAAATACTTCTAGAAATGCTATACATCCAAGATAATTGTTTTTGACATGCAGTGCTTGTAAGCAGTGAATTGAATTTTGAATTCATTTTAGTGTAAGGCCCTTTATAATCCTTCAAATTTAAATAAAGAATCTTAGTACATCTCTTAATTAGGTTATCTTAAATTATAGCATAAACAAGTTGTCTTTTAAGAATACAGATTTATAGTCTATTTTTATTTCCTTCTAAGCATTCCAAGGTTGCCTTGAATAAGCGTACAGATTGTTGTGTGTAAATTAATGAGGTGTGATGTCAGTGTATTCTGATATAGAGAGTACTTTTGAAAAGGTGCATGAGATACTAGTAACAGAGTTCACCTTTGGGAAAACTGCCATGAATTGGAACTTGACATAAAAAGAGAATATCATTTCATCAGATTCCCTTTTATAGAGTTTGAACTTACATATGTACATATTACCTACACCGAATCAATCAATAAATATTAAAAGAAAGGAAATATATGTTAAAGTGTACTAAGAAAAATTGGATACTCTTTCAGAAAATTATAAAGTTAAAGAGCTTTTCAGGAACAGAAAATTATCAATACTGAATGTATGGGCAATATTTCTTTCTCCAGAAGAGATGCATTGGATTTATTAGCCTTTTGGATATAGAATGCATTTAATTCTTTTTGTAAAAAAATGTACTGAACTATGTATTTTATCTATCTATAATCTAAAGCTCTCTATCTTTCATCTATCATATATTTTGCATTCTGGTCTCTGTCTCCTTTTTGCCACTGGCCATCTGCCAGTCTCTCTGGATGGGTAACTGTGAATACAGATTGGAAACCAGCTTTGTTTTTTCCAAAATCTAAAGCAACAGGTGCTTGAGCCAAGTCTCCTGATAACAAAGTCCCACCTGAAATATCAAGGCATCTTTAAAGTTGTCTTTGATTTTCCAGTCAGTGAATGATGCTGTGTTTGCATTCCATCTGAGCACCATTTGGCAAACTAGAGATAAAATCTGTAGAATTATTTAGCATCACATCTGTTTCTACTTGCTTTTTCAAGATTATCCAAGTGATTTTAAAGTTTTGCTTATGTGTTAACCAACTGTGGTGGCTGCATTTTATTTGGTTATAATTTAGAAAACTAAACTTCAACAAATGTAATCTAACAAACATATATGGAGTAGCTAAAAAGGGATCATTCTAGTGCCAAATTACATATTCCATTCCCTTAGCTGGTTTGTATGAATGCAATAATGAGCTCCCCTGGAAATAGTTAAAATTTAATTGTCCAAGAATGAGATTGAATTTCTCAATTTAAAAACAGATTCTAAATTATTATGAGGAAAAAAGATTCTTAAAGGACAAGGAAACCAACATTTGAAAGTAAAAACCAAAGTTCACAGTTGGCTTCCATGTTAAAAAAAACAGAAATGACTATTGAGTATTAGGTGAACCTTAGATTAACAGTCTTATAATGAAAAGACATATTGTGGTAAGAAGAGAACATTTAGTAAAAGTAGTTTGTTGGTTTAAGTATTTGTTTTGCTGGAAATCTGATGTCAAGATGTAGAAAAATGTTCAAAATACAATACATTCATACTCAAGTCAGCTCTTTAAACACTTACATAAGAAAATGATAAAAATGTCATTGGATAGTTTCTGAATTTTTGCTTTCTGCTAAAATCTTTCTCATGAAATTAAAAGACAGTTACTCCTTGGAAGAAAAGTTATGACCAACCTAGACAGCATATTGAAAAGCAGAGACATTACTTTGCCAACAAAGGTCCATCTAGTCAAGGCTATGGTTTTTCCAGTAGTCATGTATGGATGTGAGAGTTGGACTATAAAGAAAGCTGAGCACCGAAGAACTGATGCTTTTGAACTGTGGTGTTGAAGACCCTTGAGAGTCCCTTGGACTGCAAGGAGACCCAACCAGTCCATCCTAAAGGAGATTAGTCCTGGGTGTTCATTGGAAGAACTGATGTTGAAGCTGAGACTCCAATACTTCGGCCACCTGATGCAAAGAGCTGACTCATTTGAAAAGACCCTGATGCTGGGAAAGATTGAGGACAGGAGGAGAAGGGGACGACAGAAGATGAGATGGTTGGATGGCATCACTGATGTGATGGACATGAGTTTGGGTAAACTCCAGGAGTTGGTGATGGACAGGGAGCCTGGCGTGCTGCAGTTCATGGGGTTGCAGAGTTGGACATGACAGAATGACTGAACTGAACTGAAAATCTTTCTCTGAGAAAAGCTGAAATATGATTATTTTATACTTCTTGATATGAACATACTACTTAAGACTTTTATGAAATTTTCTAAATGCTAAAGAGTTTATTTTCTCTCAAGTCTTGAGTCAGAGATACAATGCATTAACAATGTTGTTATTTCTTTAGCTCTACCAGCATCTAAATAGTGTGGCAATCTGACCAAGCTGATTACACTTTATTAGGGAAAAATAAAGAGATATTTCCGGATAAAAGTGATCTATTGGTTGAACAAAGAATATGCTATGCTTAGTCACTCAGTTGTGTCTGACTCGTTGCCGCCCCTTGGACTGCAGCCAGCCAGTTTCCTCTGTCCATGGGGATTCTCCTGGGAAGAATACTGGAGTGGGTTGCCTTGCCCTCCTCTAGGGGATCTTCCCAACCAAGGGATAAAACCCAGGTCTCCTGTATTACAGGGAGATTCTTTACTCATTGAGCCACCAGGGAAGCTCAAGAATATTGAAGTAGGTCGCCTATCCCTTCTCCACGGGATCTTCCTGACCCAGGAATCGAACCAGGGTCTCCTGCACTGCAGGCAGATCCTTTACCACCTGAGCTACCAGGGAAGCCTGAACAAAAACTAGCATTCCAATTTTCCTTTTCTGGATTATTATAAAATAGATCAGCGAATTCCGAATTAGTGACACTCATTTTTTTTTTTCTCCTTTCTAGAGAACCACTTTCTCCTTCATCCCAGATCTCAAATTTTCCCTTCAGTGACAATTCATATTTCAAGGCGGGACTGTTCTCTCCATGTATCATGACCTTGTCTGCAACAGTTTCTAATGACAGACTCTCCTAAAAATACACAGATATCATATTCCTAAAATAATGTCTTTCAACCACCAGAAAAGACCTCTGTATTGATCTGTGCCCCAATCAGAATTCATCTCTTTCTCCTCTGCACTCTGCTAGCACACAGGTTTATTTCATCTTTGCTCAGATTTCCTGCTGCCACTAAATTGCATGAGCTTTAAAAGACAAGACAAGGGGGTTGTTTTAAGGGGAAGAATGTCTTACCTTGGAGATGCTTAACATAATTATAGTACCTACTTTTATTCTCTATTACCATGTGCCAGGCATCACAGGAAAGCCTTTACTTCCACTAATCTTTTAATTCTAAATTCATTATTTCATTCAGTCTTTGCAATCACATTAAGAGGTTTTTAAGATCCTTGTTTCATAGATTATGTACATGAGAATTAGGAAGGTTGAGAAGCTTAGCCGAGGACCTGACATTAGTACCAATTGAGCCAGGATTTAAAATAAAAATTTTTAAAAGATGGGTGGTTGGAGAGATGAAGGGAAAAATAAATAAATATCTCCATTAGGCTTCTATGCCTGCTCTAGTAGATGTGACTTTGCTAAGAACATTCACAAGCTGGACGAGCAACCCAAAACAGAAGAAGGCCTCCCCTTGCCCACTTAAAGGAGTTTATTACTAATAGCATATTTACACTGACCTCTATTCAAAACTTATCTGAATGATCTGTTATAAAAGATACATATAAATTTTCCTTTAATAATTGAAGTTATATCTGTGCAAAGTGAGTAAATGGCAAGCTAGAGTCCTCATTAAAAAGAAAAATTAAAATTGGGAATAGCAGAAAGTAAAAATATCACATAGATGAGGGAAATTATTTGTACATAATCTATTAAGATTGCATGCAGTAAAAATGGCATATGGACAGTTTATTTCATATAGGAGAGTTAGCCCTGTATTGTTTTTTGTGTATGTCAAGTTTTCTACTCATATCAAAAGGTGGAGTTAAAATGGGTCCATGCACTCAGTCTAAGAAAATAGAGAATAATCCTTGATGCCGTCCATATTTCAGAGGAAGTGGCATAAAATGCTTCACAGATTTAAATTTTTGTATGCAAGCATAAACCTAGATTGTCTAAGATAAAGTGAATGTGGTAGGAGATAAATATACTAGAAAACCTGACTGAAAAGATTTACCAGAATTGAGCACAGAATTCGTCAACTAGAAATGTCTGTGAAGTGTGAGGATTAGACTCATGCTCTAAATGCCATGTGCCCAGTTTTCTCAGTACAAGCCTGCATTAGCCCTATTGTCCCAATACCCCATTTCTTTCTCTCTCCAAAGTGTAGTGGTTCCCACTATACATTAATTATATGGTCACCCTACCTAACACCATTATGGAAATCTTTGCTCTTCTCTAAGTTTTAACTACATTTGCGTATTCAGGATCTAAGGCAAAGAGTAGAATTCCTAGATTAAGTTCAGTTATTCTCCATAAAGGAATTCCTGTGACAGAGATCACAAGACGAGCTGGCCTGAAATACTTACTAACTGACCCTTTATAGGAAACTTTGCCAGAAAAATGGAGGACCTATAACAGATATGTTGATTAAGAAGAAGAAAAGCAAAACATGTATTCCAAATAAGTTATTTTGAAAGAAGATTTTGACTGGTTTTGAGAGGTTTAATGAAGTAAACAGTGACACTGGGATAAACGAGGCGGTTGTAATAATTATCACCTAAGGAAACAGCAGACAGTAAATGAAGGAGCAGGTCAAATGAATATCATAGTGTTTGAAAATGAATAATAAAGAATTCATTTTGAGAATGTTGAATTGATGGGGCTTCTGAACTATTAGCATGAAAATTCAGGTCTACATAGATATTCTCCATATGCTTCTAGAGCTTTTACTATAAATATTTTTTCGATCTGGGTTGAAGGAGTGCTCTGGAATACCAAATCAGTTTCATTAAAAGCAAACTTGAAGAAAAAAAGCTACACATCCAAAAATGCTTCTGTTAACATAAGGTGACACTAACTGTATTTTATGAAGCAGAAAATTGCTTCTCATCCAAATTCTTAAAATCCTTCTTTTTGCTGTCTTTAACAAGACATAGAACATTTGTACACATGAGCTGCATAAAACTCTAATACAATTAAAATTTAGTAATTTGATATTTTATATGCCTGAGAAATCTGATATACAATAAAACAAGGAAATAAGGAAGCAGAATACGCTTTCATAACCAGAATCATTCCTTAAAGTGGAATGAATATACTAATACATTGTTCGTAATCTGCATAAGGACCTGGACTTGCTATAGTCTTAGAAACAGGCCATTCCAGGTGAGTCCACAGATTCATATGAAGAGAGAATAATAAAAATTTAAAAAGAAAACAAAGCTTTCTGTATATGAAAAATCACTACAAAATTATACACATTATTTTTTTAAGCATTGATATTATAATCTAGACTTTAAGAGGCAAGTTGAACTCAAATGTATATAGGTAGGTAGGAAGATAGGTAGATAGAAAGACAGAGATATATTTCAAAATATTTAAACATGTGGTTTTTAAGTAATAAGGAAATCTTGTTTAACATTGCAGCAAACTCTAGAAATCTTAGAAGTTTTTCCATGAAAATTAATTTACTTCTATTTGGAATAATCACTCTTAAGACTTTAGAAGACAAAGCTGAGTTTAGCATGAGCTAAAGATATGCCTGGAGAAATAGGTTCCTTGAGCAAAATAAGTTGATGAAATGGACCAATGACTGTTTTCAAGTTTGAATGATTAATGTAAATAAATATGGATACCTGAAATGCAGTACTTGGATGCAATCTCAAAAACGACAGAATTACCTGTTTGTTTCCAAGGCAAACCATTCAATATCACAGTAATTCAAGTCTATGCCCTGAACAGTAATGCTGAAGAAACTGAAGTTCAACGGTTCTATGAAGACCTACAAGACCTTCTAGAACTAACACCCAAAAAAGATGTCCTTTTCATTATAAGGGACTGGAATGCAAAGTAGGAAGTCAAGAAATACCTGGGGTAACAGGCAAATTTGGCCACGGAGTACAAAAGGAAGCAGAGCAAAGGCTAATAGAGTTTTGCCAAGAGAATGCACTGGTCATAGCAAACATCCTCTTCCAACAACACAAGAGAAGACTCTACACTGGACATCACCAGATGGTCAATACGAAAATCAGATTGATTATATTCTTTGCAGCCAAAGATGGAGAAGCTCTGTAAAGTCAGCAAAAACAACACCGGGAGCTGACTGTGGCTCAGATCATGAACTCCTTATTGCCAAATTCAGACATAACTTGAAGAAAGTAGGGAAAAACACTAGACCATTTAGGTATGACCTAAATCAAGTGCCTTATGATTATGCAGTGGAAATGAGAAATAGATTCAAGGGATTAGATCTGATAGACAGAGTGCCTGAAGAACTATGGACGGAGGTTCATGACATTGTACAGGAGACAGGGATCAAGACCATCCCCAAGAAAAAGAAATGCAAATAGGAAAAATGGTTGTCTGAGGAGGCCTTACGGATAGCTGTGAAAAGAAGAGAAGCAAAATGCAAAGGAGAAAAGGAAAGATATACCCATTTGAATGCGGAGATCCGAAGAACAGCAAGGAGAGATAAGAAAGCCTTCCTCAGTGATCAATGCAAAAACATAAAGGAAATCAATAGAATGGGGTAGACTGAAGATCTCTGCAAGAAAATTAGAGATACCAAGGGAACATTTCATGCAAAGATAGGCACAACAAAAGGCAGAAATGGTATGGACTTAATAGAAGCAGAAGATACTAAGAAGAGGTGGCAAGAATATACAGAAGAACTATACAAAAAGATCTTCATGACCCAGATAATCACAATGATGTGATCACTCACCTAGAGCCAGACATCCTGGAATGTGAAGTCAAGTGGGCCTTTGGAAGCATCACTAGGAACAAAGCTAGTGGAGGTGATGGAATTCCAGTTGAGCTCTTTCACATCCTAAAAGATGATGCTATGAAAGTGCTGCACTCAGCAAATTTGGAAAACTCAGCAGTTTCTACAGGACTGGAAATGTCAGTTTTCATTCCAATCCCAAAGAAAGGCAATGCCAGGAATGTTCAAACTATAGCACAATTGCACTCATCTCACATGCTAGTAAAGTAATGCTCAAAATTCTCCAAGCCAGGGTTAAACAGTATGTGAGCTGTGAACTTCCAGATATTCAAGCTGGATTTAGAAAAGGCAGAGGAACCAGAGATCAAATTGCCAACATCTGTTGGATCATCAAAAAAGCAAGAGAGTTCCAGAAAAACATCTATTTCTGCTTTATTGACTATGCCAAAGCCTCTGACTGTGTGGATCACACAAACTGTGGAAAATTCTTCAAGAGATGGGAATACCAGAACACCTGACTTGCCTCTTGAGAAATCTGTATGCAAGTCAGGAAGAAACAGTTAGAACTGGACATGGAGCAACAGACTGCTTCCAAATAAGGAAAGGAGTACGTCAAGGCTGTATATTGTCACCCTGCTTAATTATATTCAGAGTACATCATGAGAAACGCTAGGCTGGAGGAAGCCCAAGCTGGAATCAAGATTGCTGGGAGAAATATCAACAACCTCAGATATGCCGATGACACCACCCTTATGGCAGAAACGGAGAAATAAAGGACCTCTTGATTAAAGTAAATGAGGGGAGTGAAAAAGTTTGCTTAAAACTCAACATTCAGAAAACCAAGATCATGGCATCTGGTCCCATCACTTCATGGTAAAACAATGGGGAAACAATGAAAGTAGTGACAGACTTTATTTTGGGGGTCTGCAAAATCACTGCAGCTGGTGACTGCAGCCATGAAATTAAAAGACAATTTCTCCTTAGAAGAATAGTTATGACCAACCTAGACAGCATATTAAAAAGCAGAGACATTACTTTGCCAACAAAGGCCCATCTAGTCAAAGCTATGGTTTTTCCAGTGGTCAGGTATGGATGTGAGAGTTGGGCTATAAAGAAAGCTGAGCACCGAAGAATTGAAGCTTTTGAACTGTGGTGTTGGAGAAGACTCTTGAGAGTCCCTTGGACTGCAAGGAGACCCAACTAGTCCATCCTAAAGGAAATCAGTCCTGAATATTCATTGGAAGGACTGATGCTGAAGCTGAAACCCTAATACTTTGGCCATCTGATGCAAAGAACTGACTCGTTGGAAAAGACCCTGATTTAGGGAAAGACTGAAGGCAGTAGGAGAAGGGGATGACAGAGGATGAGATGGTTGGATGGCATCACCGACTCAATGGACATGAGTCTGAGTAGACTCCGACAGTTGGTGATGGACAGGGAGGCCTGGCGTGCTGCAGTCCATGGGGTCACAAAGAGTCAGACACAATTGAACAGTTGAACTGACTGACTGACTGACCACATGTATGTAAGAGATGTTCTTATTTTTCTGGAGAAGGAAATGGCAACCCACTCCAGTATTCTTGCCTGGAGAATCCCATGGATAGAGGAGCTTGGCCAGCTACAGTCCATGGGGTCGCAAAGAGTTGGATCCAGCTGAGCAACTGAAAGTTACAGTTACTCAGGATCTTAGAAAATTTATCTCATAAATGTAATATCTCTTGAAGGGTATAGAAGTGTACTTTCAAAAATCATTAAGCAAATATTTTTTTAAAAGACATGGTTCTGCTTATCATTGTAAGATTCACTCATGCATTATTTCTGGCATTAAAATGCCATAAGTTACTTCACCTACAGATATACAGAGAGAAAAAGAGAAAAAGTTATTTCTCTTCTTGGAGTTCCCTGTCAATGTTATATTATTCTATTTTAAATAAGCTCATAGTACTTGTCTAAAAGATTTAATTATGTTGTAAAATATCATGATAACAAGCCTAGATTAATTAATGGGATATACAAATGATTTAATGAATCGGTTTTCAAAATTCTTCATCTTAAGCAGGAAAAACATTTTTGAAAAATGAAACCTCAAATACAAAATGGTTAAAATTAGAACTTGAAAATCCATGATGAATACAAGTTGTCCTAGTTAAAAATACTAATTTTACTAGTTCACCAGTTTTTTCTGCAGATCATTTGCAAGGACCCAAATGTACTGTGTTTAGAAACACTTCTGTAAAGATTCTGCCTGTGATGCAGGAGACTTGGGTTCGGTCCCTGGGTTCGGTAGATCCCCTGGAGTAGGGCATGGCAACCCACTCCAGTATTCTTGCCTGGAGAATCCCCATGGACAGATGAGCCTGGCAGGCTACAGTCCATAGGGTTGCAAAGAGTCAGACACGACTGAGCAACTAAGCGCTCGCACACACACACACACACGCACACACACACGCCCCTCTTAAGGAAGGGGTGGGGAAGAGGAGAAAGAGAGAGACTGATTTGTCTGGGGTGATTTAATGGTAGGCCTTCCTGGAGCTGCTGCTGCTATTGCTCAGTCGCTTCAGTTGTGTCCGACTCTGTGCCGCCCCACAGACGGCAGCCCACCAGGCTCCTCTGTCCTTGGGATTCTCTAGGCAAGAATACCGGAGTGGGTTGCCATGTCCTTCTCCCTTCCTGGGGAGATGATGATGATAAATGTCTCTTTTATTCCTTATAGCACTTTCCTAAATGGTAAATGAAGGTAAAGAAAAGTTCATCCTATGGTTCTCTGAGAAATTAGAAGTACCATCTTGATCTGTTTCTCTATAAACCTCAGCATTCCAAATAAAATTCTGAAACTTTTCAAAGTAAAAAATAAATAAATAAATTAGAATACAGGCCTTCCCTTGATGACATAATCATCTCCTCAAAGGAATTTCTAGTTCCTTACCCAAGCCCAGCACTGCTATCTTGGCAGAACAAAGGTGAGTTGATGCATGCATCACTGATGTTCCTGAGGAAGATGGACAGCTCTGAAAGACGAGGAGTCATTCATTTGAGCACCATGGAATAAAAATTTATTGGCAAATGGATAGTATCTTACAGAGGCATGGCACACCTATATCCGCAAAACTTAATGCTCCTTTTCTTGAGCCAACAGCAAAGTAAAAGTCACTGCTCTTTCTGTCCACTTCTGTGAATTTGAAAGTGCCATTCAAGTATAATATTTGATAAGAAGTCAAGAAATTTTAAGAAAGGGTGTCAAAAGTCAGAATCCTGCAGTGTCCAGAAATTTTATTTATCACAGGGTGTTTGCTTCAGTGGCTAACAGCCACAAGGAGGGATCTTCTTTTTTTTTCCTCCCTGAGAACTCAACTCTCATTTCTGTTCAACTAACACAGCAAAGCTGAATGCTGGCAAGGAATTTTTAGATCCTAGAGGAATTTATCACAAAGAAAAGATTTCTTCTGTTCTTTGTTTTATATCCCTAACTTTTGTGGCTGAAGATGCTGGATCAGTACTTGAAGGTTATTTTATAGATTTTCAGTTAGGTTACAATGTCTTTTTTTTCCGCAACAAGTACTTTTCAACCTGTGCTAAGTGCTATGGATGGTAAGAAAGCAGAAAATAACTTATATTTATTGAGCACTCAACTGTGTCAAATGCCAGAAGAGTGCTTCATCTATATTATCTCATTTATCCTCACCCAGTAGATGTAGATTTTGCAGTCTCCAGTTTATAGAAACTGAATCTCCAGTAATAGCTCATTATAGATCCCACCCAATAATCTCCATAATAACTTGGAGATGGATCATAATCAATCAATGGCAGAGGTGAGACCTGAACCTAATTTTGTGTATACAGTTCTGAAGCTCATGATCTTTCCACTAAATAAGTCAGTCACAAGTTTTTGCAAGAATCAAATGGGAATAAATGTAAGGAACACTGCCAGATTTGTGTGAGGATTACATAACTGACAGTTATTAAACGCATGTCAACTACTTACTACATGCTCAGATGACGTCAATAACCTCTACTTCCTTCCTTTTCTTTTCCCCATTATACCCATAGTATATGAGACAATGTTGTTTTTTTCCTATCAGTGCCCCAGTAGCATGTTGAAATTATTCATCAAGTTAGTTATTACTTTAAGTTTAGAGACCCCATTGCTCTTAGTGCCTGAATTCAGAAGGGGAGTTGAGCGTTTGAGGGGAGTTCTCTTTTCTGATGTGACACAATGTGCTGGGCTCCCCAGGTTCTTCAGAATGTGCTAGAATGCTGCCCAGATTAAGGACTCAAAAAGTTGCACATTTAGTTAGGTGGAAAAAGAACATTGTTTTTAAAATGGAACTCTCACTTTATACACATATTCTAAAAGCTATAAAAATGACTAATTTTGCTCTTCAAAATAATTATTAATAAATAAAATAGTCTTACTGTGGTGTTGGAGACTCTGGAGTATCTCTTAGAGGGCACGGAGATCAAACCAGTCCATCCTAAAGGAAATCAACCCTGAATATTCATTGGAAGGCCTGGTACTGAAGCTGAAGCTTCAATACTTTGGCCACCTGATGTGAAGAGCCGACTCATTGGAAAAGACCCTGTTGCTGGGAAATATTGAAGGCAGCAGGAGAAGGGGATGACAGAGGATGAAATGGTTGGATGGCATCACCAACTCAATGGACATGAGTTTGGGCAAGCTCTGGGAGATGGTAAAGGACACGGAGGCCTGGTGTGCTGCAGTCCATGGGATCGCAGAGTCGGACATGACTGAGCCTTTGGTAAACTGAAGACTTTGTATTCATTTCTAATTGTGTAACTTTTATCAGATAGTACATGTTCTGTTCTCAAGCTGGGTGCTGTAATTTTTTAAACTTATTTTTAACTGGAAGATAATTTTTTTTTACATTAGTGTGTTGGCTTCTTCCATATAACAGTGTGAATCAGCCATAGGTATACATGTGTCCCCTCCCTCTTGAACTTCCCCTCTACCCCCAACCCCATCCCAGCCTGGTGGGCTGAGCTCAGCCTGAGCTCCCTGTATTATACAGCAGCTTCCCAGCCTGAGATACCTGTATTATACAGTGACTTCCCACTGGATATCTATTTTACATATGGTAATATATATGTTTCAGTGCCACTCTCTCAATTTGCCACAGCTTCTCTTTCCACGCTGTGTCCATAAGGCTGCTCTCTATATGTGCATCTCTATTCCTGTCCTAAAAATAGGCACCATGTAATCTTGATTCAGATTGCATCTGGGAGAAGGAAAATCCTCCATCAAAGGACCCTTCCCAGAGCACAGCCTGGGTTCAATCTCATAGAAGAGATGGGTCAGATGGAAGGAGAAGAGGGGCCGCAATGAAACAGAAGGCAAAGCAAATTAAAGATGTTAGAGATTAGAGGGAAATGATTTGGAAAAGAGCTGGTAGAAAGCAAATGAAAATGCTGAGTCTTTGTTGTTGTTGGAGTCTCAGTTTTCTCCATGCCCCACCAGCTACCCTCTTCTGGAAATCCTAGAGCAGATCATTTCTTAAGCAGACTATATGACTCAGTGAACAGAAATGTCTGGTTTAGTTTGGTGATGCATACAAATCCCAGTGTTTCAAAAAGAGGAATATGTGCAATTTTTGTCATCTCAGTAGTGTATAATTTCCACCCTGCTCAAAAACTTTACCCACTTTTCTCTGAACATTTAACCCTAAGATATACTTTGGAATCTAGCTGATTTTAGTCATTGTAGTTTTGAAGTCGTTAGCTTTTCAGCTTTCCAACATCATAACAAATATTACTTTATATCTCTAACAAGGGTTGTTCTGAATCTCAGCAGTTCGGTACTTCTGAAGTCTGCTATGGCTACCTTGTTTTTGCCACTTAATCAAGCTGTGCATTGACTTCTTATTTTACTTTGCATTCGTAGAAGAAAGCAGGAAGCAGTTAATGATTTGACTATTTTGCTGAAACTTCACTTTCTTGGGTTCTAACTTTGCCTCTTCAAACTGAACAGTACAATCTTGATTAGAAGTAGTCAGAGTAGCCATTTTATCTCATTTCTAATTTTAGGGGAAAAACATTCAGTCTTTCATCATTAGGTAGGATGTTAGCTATAGATTATTCACAGAGCTCTTGCATTATAGTTAACAAAGTCAAAATAATTAAAACATGGCCAAATAATGAATTTACCCCATGAAAACAAACATGGTTTGGTTTAAAGAAATCTATTAATGCCATTTATAGCACTACTATTGAAAATCATTTAGTCATATTAATAGATAGGAATATATTTAATAAAATTCAACTTTTTTTTATGTAAGAATGTTTGTAGTCAGGCCCCTCTGTCCATGGAATTCTCCAGGCAAGAATACTAGAGTGGGTAGTCATTCCCTTCTCCAGGGGATCTTCCCAACCCAGGGATCAAACCTCGGTCTCCTGTGTTGCAGGCAGATTCTTTACATCTGAGCCATCAGGGAAACCCTAAGTAAAAAAATGTTAGTAGGCTAAAATACATGCATATTAACATGACAGTAAATATTATTTCAAACAATGGAAAAGTATACCAAACATTAATGCCCCAGAGACATTCCCACTAAAACAAGGAAGAAGACATGGGTTTGATTACTACTATTGTGTACCAAAATTCTGTAATTCTGGTTAACACACAGAGAAAAGAAACAAATGAGATAAGACTATTGGAAAGCAGAAGCTATTTTTTGTAAATAAAGGAACCAGATACAAAATACACAGAAGTTCACAGCTTTCCATGTCAGAAATAACCATTTAGAAAATGCAAGATTAAGGTTCCTTAATAATTGCAAAAATAGATAAAATACTGACTAACAAGCTTAATCATGTGTAGGTTCCATATAAGGAAAATAATGAAAGTTTGATGAGACACTTAAAAGAACACCTGAATAAACATTTTAATGGATGGAAAGCTAGAATAGATTAAGATATCATTATTTCCACATCAGTTCCATCAATAACATTATTATCTGGAGCATCAGAATGTAATTAGAAAAGTCACAGAGAAGCATAAAGAGTGAGACAACTTGAGAAAAAATTTAAAAATAAGATCAATGAAAGCAGACTGTAGTAAGTCTAAATAAATCATTAGATTAAACTGTAATAATGAAGTCATTATAGGAATTGCATGAGAAGGAACAGGGCAATCAATGGAAGATTATACAGTTTCAGAAACAGACCTTAGCATATAAGTGTATTATGTGATAAAAACATGCAGTGTCAAACAATGGACAAATGATCTCTTACTCAACAAATGATCTGAGGCCGCTTAGCTATCAATCTGAATAATATTTGTCTCTTTAGATTGGGTCTAACTTCATGCCACATACTACAATAAATTTAGAGCAGATTAGAGCACTGAAAGTAAAGAATGAAGTAATGAGCTAGCTAGTAGAGCCTGTGGCAAGTTTTACATAGTGCCGACATAGTGGAGGCCTCTCTGAGCAAAAAAGTGAAAAAGAAATCTTGAACAAAAGGTTGAAAAATGTTACAGTGTGAAAATACACACCACTGTATCGCAAAAAAAAAAATCATATTTAGAATTAAATGGCAAATTACAGACAGATGGTATATTTAACAGAAATTTAATGCTCTTATTTTATAGACAACCTATAAACAAAAATAGCCCAATTGAATAAAATGAGGAAAAGAAATGAATATACACTCAAAGATGTATGAAATGTTGATAAACATGGTTTAAAGTTTCACCTCACCTGTAATAGAGAAATGCTAAATAAAACATAACTGTCACTTTTAATCCATCAAGTTGCAAAAATGATGGTATGTATTTTTATAAGGGTTAAAATGACATATGCATGCTTACAATATTGTTGTTTAGTTGCTAAGTCTTATCTCTTTTGCAACTTCCTGGATTGCAGCCACTAGGCTCCTCTGTCCATGGGAATCCCCAGGCAGGTACACTGGGGTGGGTCTACCATCTCCTCCAAGGGATCTTCCCGAACCAAGGATCAAAACCTCAAATCCTGCATTGGCATGCAGATTCTTTACTACTGAGTCACCAGGGAAGCCCGTATACTCATATAGAGGTTGAATAATTATTTCTAGTTTTATTGAGAAATAATTGACATACTTCATGTATAATTTTAAAGCTTTCATCATGATAGTTTGATTAACATATATGGTGAAATGATTACCAAAATAGGTTGAGCTAACATCCATCTTCTCATATAGATACAAAAAAGAAAGAAAAAGGAAAAAGGTTTTCTTTCATAGTAACACATAGTATTTACTCTTTTAAAACTATATTTAACTATATGTTAAAAAAGATTGGTTGAGAAATAAAACTAGCAATATCTTAGCACTGGGATATTATCTACTTTAATTTCTCTATACTTTTCTGTAATTTTCTGTTAAAATGATTATTTTACAAACCAAGCAATGCTATTTAAAGCATAAATATGATTAAAATTTTGAACTACGAGGATAGAATTATTCAAACTGAGGGTTGCAATTCAGGAGGGTCATGCTATCAATTACCCAGTCGGTTGCAATCAGCACTTTTGTTAATGAAATATAATAGACTACAAAATATCTCTGTGCTTTATTTGGATGTTTTGAAAAAAGAAGAAAAAAGAAACATCACAATAAATATGTAATTTCAGCACACACAAACATACAGCCATAACACATACCCAGATATATAAATGATTAAACAATGTTAATTATTTCTTAGTATGGTTTATTTCAAAAAGTTTCAAAGACTACCTTGGAGTAATCTGTATTTTGATAGATTGAAGATTTCTGAAATTGCATGCTTCATATTATTAATGCAGTCATATCCACTTCATGCAGGTGAATTAGGACAAAGCTGGAAGTCACTGAGGAATTCAGATTTAATTATTTCAATTACTTCTGGTGGGAATCCAGATTTAACTATTTAAGCTACTATTGGTTTAAAAAAATAAAAATAACAATGTCCAAACATATGGGTTAAATTTGTGAATAATACAGAGGTTATATGATGCTCTGTAATGAAGGATTATTTAAGTCAACACACAGCCAAACTTACATAATTTAAAATTCCCTGAGCCAGCATAATTCAGCATTCACTAGCAGCACTAAAAGTTAGGGAGAGCAAAGATAAAAATTGGATTTTACTGCAAACAAGTAAGTCCAAGTCTTTTGAATCATATAGTTTTTAACTGTTTCCATATGGGTGAATACTTCATTCTCTTGCCCCTTCTAAGTAGTATCTTAGGAAACTTTTTGATGTAGATATAAAATAAATACTCAGATATCTAATAATTTGGGTACAGTTACCATCTCCCTGATTAAAACATGATGAAAGCACTGTACTATCACTAATTATTTTGCACTAAAATGGGTTTATTCGATTGTCCAGGGTATAACTGACTTTTTATGCATCACTATTTCCTAGAATATGTAAGTCTATTTTTTTTTTTTTGGCCCTGCTATGTGGCATGTGGGATCTTAGTTCCTGAACAGGGATCAAACCTGCACCCCTGCACTGGGAGCACGGAGTCTTAACCACTGTCGTAGGCACCAGGGAAGCCCCTAAGTCTACTTTTATATGTCCTCCCTTAAAGTATTAACAGTGCATAAATGAGGATATTTTCCTAACATCAGCCGTGGCTTTTAATAAGAATGATTTCTAAATATATTAGCTTGTTTCCAGATAAGTCTAAATAATGTAGCTTCATTCCAGTTCTTTCCTACTTTACACATTCCAAAACTGAAAACAGACTTGTGATCGGGAGGTGACCCTCAGAGAAGGAAAGAACCCCAGCGTGAAAAGCTAATTACAGCAATTACTTTCCATTTTGAAAATGGTTTTCATTGAAAGATAGGGGAAATAAAAACCCAAAAGCAATATATATATATATATGTATGTGTGTGTGTGTGTGTATATATATATATATATATATATAAGATATAAGAATAAACGTTATATATATATATGTATATGTATGTAAAACCAATAGTTTGGAAGGAAAAAGAAATAAGATGTGAATATTTTTAATGAGATATAAGAATTGGAAGGGTAAAAGACCCTGATGTTATGCTTTTAAACACATATTAGGGTGCTCTAGACTCTAGAAACCTAAAGAAAAAGTAAGTATTTTATAAAACCTGCAGCTCTGCATGATGCCACATCTGATATGACAAGGTTCTGCTTATCAGATCCAGATGATGTGACCCCAATTTTCCATCTGAAACTCATCTCCACTTGCAAAGTTCCTGTGTTCTGCAGATAACTATTCTTAATGGCATTGGCTTACGATCCTGGGCTACAACTAATAAATATCAAGAGCTTTTGTTAGAAGGCAACATGCTCCATATCCTTGCATATTATAATGATGTAAAATTTCATAATTTGTCCTATAGTGTTGTCTCTGTAACAGATTACTGTGTACTCAAATCCATCTATCATTTCCAGAGCTCTATGTAATGAGTAGTTCAGGTATGAAGATTCTGAAAAACTTTAAGCTCAAGTTTCTTGATTTTAGGAGAAATGGTTTTAGAAATAAAATCATCCATCTCATGCTTGAAGCCAATTAGGAACAAACATACCCCATATGGGAAATGAGATATGATTTTTTTACTAACTTTTTATTGACAATAATGATTATTGTACTCAGCATTTTAAATTTTATGACCTACCTTTCCAATGAAATTTTTTCAGTATTTCAAAACAAAATCATTTTCCCATATCTTACAGCTCCATACTCTTATAACAAAATATGTTATGAGTTAGTTTTAGTCACAGCTGTTTATCATTATACATGGTTCTCATCTAAAACACTTATTTTTTTAAGTAGTTTCCATCTCTTTAATGCCAGAGGATCATTTTTCACACTTTTGCAGACTATAGCAAGAAAACTTACCAAAGGTACGGTTGATTTTCCCATTAAGATACCATGCCAGCAAATACACCTGAGGCCTCAAGGACCATTTAAATAATCAGACGCTTTGATGAGTATTCTAGTCTTCAGAATTTGAAAGATCTTTATTTTTAGATAATAGATCAGGAAACTACAGCAAGTGGGCCAAATTGGACCCACTTCCTGGCTTTGTAAATAAAGTTTTATTGAAACTCAGCCACACCCATTTCTTTATGCATTTGTATGTGGCTGCTTTTGAGCTACAATCGCAGAGGTTCAGTTCAGTTCAGTTGCTCAGTCATGTCCAACTCTTTGCGACCCCATGGAGTGCAGCAAGCCAGGCCACCCTGTCCATCACCAACTCCCCAAGTTCACTCAAACTCATGTCCATTGAGTCAGTGATGCCATCCCACCATCTCATCCTCTGTCATGCCCTTCTCTTCCTGCCTTCAATCTTTCCCAGCATTAGGGTCTTTTCAAATGAGTAAATTCTTTGCATCAGGTGGCCAAAGTATTGGAGTTTCAGCTTCAGCATATGTCCTTCCAATGAATATTCAGGACTCATTTCCTTTAGGATGGACTGGTTGGAGCTCCTTGCAGTCCAAGGGACTCAAGAGTCTTCTGCAACACTACAGTTCAAAAGCATCAATTCTTCTGTGCTCAGCTTTCTTTATAGTCCAACTCACATCCATACATGACTCCTGGAAAAACCATAGCTTTGACTAGATGGACCTTTGTTGGCAAAAGAATGTCTCTGATTTTTACTATGTTGTCTAGGTTGGTCATAACTTTTCTTCCAAGGAGCAAGCATCTTTTAATTTCATGACTGTAGTCTCCATCTGCAGTGATTTTGGAGCCCAGAAAAATAAAGTCTGACACTGTTTCCACTGTTTCCCCATCTATTTGCCATGAAGTGATGGGACCAGATGCCATGATCTTAGTTTTCTGAATGTTGAGCTTTAAGCCAACTTTTTCACTCTCCTCTCTTACTTTCATCAAGAGGCTTTTCAGTTCTTCTTCACTTTCTGACATAAGAGTGGTGTCATCTGCATATCTGAGGTTATTGATATTTGTACCAGCAATCTCGATTCCAGCTTCTGCTTCCTCCGGCCCAGCATTTCTCATGATGTACTCTGCATAGAAGTTAAATAAGTAGGGTGACAATATACAGCCTTGACATACTCCTTTCCCTATCTGGAACCAGTCTGTTGTTCCATGTCCAGTTCTAATTGTTGCTTCCTGACCTGGATGCAGATTTCTCAAGAGACAGGTCAGGTGGTCTGGTATTCCCATCTCTTGAAGAATTTTCCATAGTTTGTTGTGATTCACACAGTCAAAGGCTTTGGCATAGTCAATAAAGCAGAAATAGATGGTTTTCTGGAACTCGCTTGCTTTTTCAGTGATCACAGAGGTAAGTATCAATAATTAGGACAGAAACTGTGTAGCCTGCAAAGCCTAAAATATTTACTACCCTCTTTGTTTTTTTTCCTAATCTCTTAATCTGACTCCTAATATCCAAACTAATTCCTAACTGGATCTCAGGGATCTGTGAAGTTTTTCTCCAGAATTTTTTTTTGTAGAGGTTTCATCTTACTGGTGAGATGACGTATGTTCAATTGTGTAGAAAGACATGGACTTCATTTTTAATCCTTATGCATGTATTTTAACATTTACTCTGTTTTCTTTATCTGAACATACTACCTTTGCAAAATTAGTTGTATTTGTGAAGCTCTTATGGAAGAATGTGAAGAAGAACTAAAGAGCCTCTTGATGAAAGTGAAAGAGGAAAGTGAAACAGTTGGCTTAAAGATCAACATTCAGAAAACTAAGATCATGGCATCTGGTCCCATCACTTCATGGGAAATAGATGGGGAAACAGTGGAAACAGTGTCAGACTTTATTTTTGGGCTCCAAAATCACTGCAGATGGTGATTGCAGCCATAAAATTAAAATACGCTTACTCCTTGGAAGGAAAGTTATGACCAACCTAGACAGCATATAAAGAAGCAGAGACATTACTTTGCCAACAAAGGTCCGTCTAGTCAAGGCTATGGTTTTTCCAGTGGTCATGTATGGATGTGAGAGTTGGACTATAAAGAAAGCTGAGTGCAGAAGAATTGATGCTTTTGAACTGTGGTGTTGGAGAAGACTCTTGAGAGTCCCTTGGACAGCAAGATCCAACCAGTCCATCCTGAAGGAATCAGTCCTGGGTATTCATTGGAAGGACTGATGTTGAAGCTGAAACTCCAATATTTTGGCCACCTGATGCAAAGAGCTGACTCATTTGAAAAGACCCTGATGTTGGGAAAAATTGAGGGCAGGAGGAAAAGGGGATGACAGAGGATGAGATGGTTAGATGGCATCACCGACTCAATGGACATGAGTTTCGGTAAACTCCAGGAGTTGGTGATAGACAGGGAGGCCTGGCGTGCTGCGGTTCATGGGGTCACAAAGAGTCAGACACAACTGAGCGAATGAACTGAACTGAACTGAACTGAACTTCCACAAACTGAGATCAATTAGAGATGTGATGAGATTTACACTTTAATCTCACAATTGAATAAATACTGCAAACTAGGAGAATATTGTTTCCTTTCTAGGCTGTCTTGTTAAATGGAGTTCACTTAACATGGTTCCTGAAGGCTCTGAAATCAACATCCCATTGAAGCTGAGTGGAAAACAGTACAATTAACTTTAAGTATCACTCTCCAATAATCTGCTTTGGTATTAGTTAATAGTGAGAAGAAGGTAATAGCTTGAAAATAAAAACATTGGAAATCTTTTGTAGTTAGGAACTCAGACTGTTGAAATCAATTTTTAAGGAATATTTACAAAACCACATAATTTCTATTTCTAAATGTTGAATAAATATGTGCTCTATATTTGAGAGCAATTTAGATTTTTCTCTCATAAGATTCTATAATATTAATTCCCAAATACGGTGATAAGGAACTTTTAAGTATAAAACACATTTCATATTACCATGGTACACAGCGTTAATTTCTATACATTTTCTAACTTCTATCTATATAGTGAAAATCTCACTCATTTTCAAGTGTTCTTGACCTTGTTACAGACATACTGCAAAGACATTACTTAGGTGTTAAAAACAGCTGGCATTTAGTAAATGTTGACTGTGTACCAAACACTCTACTTTTAGTTCTTACCTAATCCCCCTCCATCATTTTACAGATGAGGAAACCAGTTTAAGTAGGAAAAATAGCTTGCCTAAGAACACATACCTATTTGGTGGCCAAACCAGGCTTCTCACACAAGCAGTTTGACCCTAGACTTTTTATCTGAATTATGTTCCCCTGCAAACTCTTAATGAGTATGAGAAACTTGAAAACAACCAATTGTAGTGTAATAATAGACCTTAGCACTGGTGTTGAGGGACATTGAAAACAGGGTGCTGTCTCTTCTGGGTGAGAGGAAAAGGAGATGCTTCTGGAAGGAGATAAGGCTTGCATTGTATTGGGTTTACTAATTAGAGATGAGGAAGGTATTCTAGACAAATGTAATGGCATATTCAAAGGCAGAGACTCAAAAGAGAAAAACACAATCAGAGAAGGGTAATAAGTGCAGGAGATAGGCTGGTGGAGCGGAAAGAGGCCTGTTGTATAGACATATCATACAGGAAGTCAGTGGGTTTCCCATTTCAGTGTGGCGAGAATCACCAGGGACACCTGTTTCCAATGAAATTGCTGGACCTAAGTTGTAGGAGAATCTTACTCAGATCCAGGGATCTGCATTTCAGCAGGAACACCATGTGATTCCAGGTCAGGAGAGCCTCTCTGAGAACTCTGGAAATCAACCTGCTAGAGCACAACATGGTTAATGTCGTGATGTTTTAGGGAAGCAACACAGTGGCTCAGTGGAGGGAGGAAGGTGTTCTCAGAAGTGATTTTTTTATTTAGTTGTTGTTCGGTCACTCAGTCATGCCAGACCCCATGGATTGCAGCATGCCAGGCTTCCCTGTCCTTCACCATATCCCGGGGTTTGCTCAAACTCCACACAGAACAATTGAGAGAGTATTTAATAACTCAGGCAAACTCCAGTGTTTCTATACTTTTCCCTGGGATTAATGTAATAATTTAAGGGACCAATTACTTAAGATAAAATTGACTCATAAATTTAAGATTTGGTATTGTCTTGTTACAATATAAGGTAAAAGTTATTATTTCCCACTGGCTTTGATATGTCTAGAATGAAGTAAGTAAAGACAAACTGCATTTTAAAATTATCTGTTGCATTTAATTACTTGTCAGATGATTCCCAAAATATATTCTTTGTAGAAAATTGATATATTCCTGTCTTGCAAAAGAGAATGTCAGTATACTTTTCAATATTTAAGCAAACTTGAAAGGGGAGAAAAAGAAGAGGCAACAACCATCTGATTCATCTGGAATTGGACTCTAAACATCAGAATCTCTTTGGGTAACCAGAGATGGCCTTGACCAACTGGGGATTCTCAACTCAGGATGCTAGATCACACACTGATGTTTATTCCACACTTGAGCTTGTTCAGCACAGATGGTAGGTATAAAATAGCTGAGCTCTAATGGATCATGTCCAGGCAGAATGATAGATACGATCTTTTCTGTTGACAGTCGAGCTGTTTTCACATTCCACTTGAATTAAATTGTGCTCATTCATGCTATGGTACATGATCTCTGGCAAGAATTCTTAGAAAAAATCATGTGGACTCATTGCAAAACAAGTGAAAAAAAAAGGTTGTGAAGTAACAGTGTAAGAAAACATGAGACTATTGAACAGCCTGAAAGAATATAAGACAAAAAGCCTCCATTTATTTTGAAAAAATACATAAATATCTATTTAGATTATTATTTATTAATATGGATGTGTATTTATAATGTATAAGTATATATATTTATATATTAAAATTCAGGATCAAAGTAAATCCTTACT
Source organism: Okapia johnstoni (assembly GCA_024291935.2). Taxonomy (NCBI): domain Eukaryota; kingdom Metazoa; phylum Chordata; class Mammalia; order Artiodactyla; family Giraffidae; genus Okapia; species Okapia johnstoni. Next base: position 14,042,594 of record CM044324.1, read on the forward strand.
TTTCATAGACTCATAAATATATGAAAAATAAATCATGTGTCAAATATACTTGTTGTTGTTCAGTCACCCAGTTGTGTCTGACTCTGCAACCCCATGGACTGCAGCATGCCAGACCTCCCTGTCCCTCACTATCTCCCGAAGTTCATGTCCATTGCATCAAAGTTCATGTCCGTTGCATCGAAGTTCATGTCCATTGCATCAGTGATGCCATCCAGCCATCTCATCCTCTGACAACCTCTTCTCCGTCTGCCCTCAATCTTTCCTAGCATCAAGGACTCTTCCAATGAGTTGGCTCTTCTCATCAGATAACCAAAATACTAGAGCTTCAGCATCATTCCATCCAACGAGTATTCAGGGTTGATTTTCCTTAAGATTGACTGGTTTGATCTCTGTGCTGTTCAAGGGACTTTCAGGAGTCTTCTCTACCACCACAGTTGGAAGGCATCAATTCTTTGGTGCTCTGCCTTCTTTGTGGTTCAGCTCTCACAACAGTATGTGACCACTGGAAAGACCATAGCCTTGACCATATGGACCTTGGTCAGCAGAGTAATATCTCTGCTTTTCAATACACTGTCTAGGATTGTCATAGCTTTCCTGCCAAGAAAGAGTTATCTTCTGATTTCATGGCTGCAATCACCGTCCACAGTGATTTTAGAGCCCAAGAAGAGGAAATCTGTCACTACTTCCACCTTTTCCCCTTCTTTTTGCCAAGAAGTAATGGGGCCACATGCCATGATCTTAGTTTTTTAACATTTAGTTTTGAAAGGTTGTTGCTGAACCACGAAAAAGACGTCGGGATACTTGGCCTCCGGAGGAGAAGAATTCAATCCGGGGCCGGAGATGAGGCTTGATAGCTCAGAGCTTTTGTGTAGTAGTTTTATTAAAGTATAAAGGAGATAGAGAAAGCTTCTGACATAGACATCAGAAAGGGGCAGAAAGAGTACCCCCCTGCTAGTCTTCAGCTGGATGTTATATAGTCACCAGCAGTCTGTTAATGAAAGAAAAGTGAAAGTGAAAGTGAAGTCGCTCAGTCGTGGCCAGCCTTTTGCGACCCCATGAACTGTAGCCTACCACGCTCCTCCGTCCATGGGATTTTCCAGGCAAGAGTACTGGAGTGGGGTGCCATTGCCTTCTCCAATCTTCCAAGGGAACCTAATGAAAGAAAGGAATGTCTTAAAACTCAGAATGGCACCAGGCCCCTCATCCATAAGATGCATTTTGGGATAATCTTGGCACCAGAGGAGTTATCCCGGGCCATAAGACGATTGACTTGAATCTTGCAGAAGGGCAGATTGCCATACAGATAGTTTCGTTTATATAGATATGGGGAACAATGTCTGAGTATAACACACTGGTTTGTCAAGTAGGTTCTGAGCCATTAGGCAGAACCGACTTGAAGACAGAGTTTGGGGTAAATGCATAGTACCCTAACATAGCTTAAGACAAACATTTTCATTTAAAAAAATGCATTGGTTAACTCAAGGTTTGAGAAGAGTTAACTTCAGGTGAAACCAGGTGTCATTATGGCAACACAGTATTTTAAGAGAAACCTCCTTTTAAATTTGTATAGAGAAGGGGAAAAAAATATATCACCAGTTTGTTTCCTCCTGCCACTTAAGAGAGAGAGAAAAATGTCTGACACTTGCAGCCTATTTCCTCCGTTTGGAGACCCCTGGCCTTCCTGCCTGTTACTCTCTCAGTTTTAAGCCGGCTCTTTCACTCTCCTCCTTCACCCTCATCAAGAGGCTCTTTAGTTCCTCTTTGCTTTCTGCCATTAGAGTGGTATCATCTGCATTATCTGAGTTTGTAGATGTTTCTCCTGCCTATCTTGATTCCAGCTTATAACTCATCTAGCCCGGCATTTCTTATGATGTGCTGAGCGTATAGGCTAAACAAACAGGGTAACAGCAGACACTTTACTTTTCATAGGTAAATATGTGAAAAAAAATCGTGTTTCAGATATACTAGGAATGCTCAAATATAACACTGGTCCTAACTTTAAAGTATTCACAATCAAGTTTGATAAATAAGTTGTGTCCGACTCTTTGCGTCCCCATAGACTGTATAGTCCATGGAATTCTCCAGGCCCGAATACTGGAGTGGGTAGCCTTTCCCTTCTCCAGGGGATTTTCCCAACCCAGGGATTGAACCCAGGTCTCCCACATTACAGTCAGATTCTTTACCAGCTGAGCTACAAGGGAAGCCCAAATAAAACATAAGGCCATGAAATTTTATATACATGAAAAAAGTTAAATAATAAAGTAATATGTGATCATACCAGTGATGAAGATTTATCAGAATGGGCTCTAGGTAGTAATTTCTGAGTCTTGAAAAGTGAATGAACTGTAGTTGGATTTTCTGTAGGGAGGGCAGAAATTATTTCAATCAAGAGAGTGGAGGTCTTCCCTGGTGGTCCAGTGGTTAAGACTCCATGCTTCCAATGCAAGGGTTGTGAGTTCAATCCCTGGTTGGAGAACTAAGATCCCACATGCCACACAGCCCAGTCAAAAACTTGAAAACAAGAAGAAAGAAGAAAGAAAGAAAATGGGAGTGAGCAAAATCTCATCAACCCAGTACTTGCTTAATTTGACCTTTTATTTTTATTATTTTACTTAACTTTTATTGGAGTACAGTTTCTTTACAATGTTCTGTTACTTTCTGCTATACAGCAAAGTGAATCAGCTATACATATATATACATCCTCTCTTCTTTGGATTTCCTTCCCATTTAGGTCACCACAGAGCACTAAGTAGAGTTCCTTGTGAATCTGACCTTTTAGACATGACTTAATCATAGGAATTATGTAGGCAGGAATCCACAGGAACACACTCAGCTTCGCTGATTCACTAAAAGAACTGACAGAAAGGAGAAAAAGTTGTGCTCCAGGTTGCTGTTTATTACAACAAAAGGACACAGATTTAAATCAGCAAAGGGAAGGAACATACGGGAATCCAAGAGTGACAAGGCACGGCTTCCAGTCTTTCTCCCTCAGTGGAGTCGACACTAATTCTTCCAGCAACTGTTTGTGAAAACACACACCAAGTACTGCCACCCAAGGAAACTCATCCAAGTCTTGGTGTCCAGGGTTTTCACTGAGGGCCATCACATAGATATGAAATTTTCCATGACTAACTTTATCTCTATTCTCCAGCCTCCCAAGGGTCAAACTGATGCAGCGTGGCCCAGGGCTCCAAGCAATAAAAACAGACATGCACTATAAATCATATTGTTGGTGTGAACTATCTAGCATAGCCCAAGACTCAAGATATACAAAGACACTTTTATCAGGCAGAATATTCCAAAGCCTTAAACGTGATCTCCTAGGACCTGGATAAGGGCCAGTTCTTTCTTTGGAATGTAGGTTTGAACATCCCAAACCTGACTTACTAACCTTTTACTGTACAATAGGGAAAGAGTTTTTGTGACTGTGGATCTTAAGTTTTAAAATGTAAGTAAAACAAATAACAAGATCTGAAATCCTGAAAAATGCCTGCAAAAAAAATTTGTATCTGTTTGTTGTAATGATGAAAAATATATACGTATGAGGAAAAGATAAACCAGCTCCATAGAATGGCTACTGTCTCGCCTTTGTATGGGGATCTACGTATTGTGTGTGAGCCTCAGTAGAGTGATCTGTTGTCACGTGCAAACATAACGGCATCATTACCTAAGCTGTGCATGAGTGGTTACACAGAACTCTGTAAATGCTCACCCATGCTCCAGCTAACAGTTCTATAGAAGAACGTTTATGTTGTGCACATTTGAAAATTAACTACTTACCGGTGTTTCTCTTTTAATTTCTACCTCCACTCTGTACCCCATACTTTCTTTTCTGATCTACAACATGGCTGTCTCTGAAGATGTTCCAGTGGATTTGATCGCCATCGGCAGGACTGGGTGGACAGTGGATGCCCTGAAGAGGTACAGGTGTGCTTTATTATGACGAGATCGCTAAGACCAAGCTGTCATATATCACTGCTGCAACTTAATGAAAATGGGGTCTAATTTAATAAAAAGAGCCAGCAGTCATTGAGCCCTTATATGTACCAGATGTTGGGTTTAACTCTACATGTATTATCTCAATTTATTCTCATACCCATCCTATGAGATCAGAGCTGTTATTGCCTCCATGGTACCAAGAGGGGAAGAGGAAAGGATGAAGGGTAATGTTGGGGTAGGGGTGGAGAGAAAGAATCTGGAGTTAGATATGTGACTCAAGAATCATAGAACCAGGATTTAAATCTCTTTGATCAAAGGGCAGCTCTCTTAAATATTTGCTGCTTTTTTGAGGTCTTTTTTTTTTTTTCATCTTTTTCACTCAAATAACGAAATCAGTGGTATGGAGGAAAAGATTGATTGCAGCAAATCAGCATAATAGAAGAAGGTAGATATGTTCTAACATGGAAACAGTAAGTCTCAGGCAAACATCATGAATACAGTGATGTAAAGAAGTGATTCAAGCAAGTAAATAAAATTGCAGAAGGGATTCTAATGTGTTTAAAAGTTTTTTAGTGAATTGCATTTGCACTGTGAGTTCAGAGTCACATAAAAATATCCCATAAAGTTCACAGAGAAAAGTAGTATTTGTTCCTTCTGCCTTTGTTAAGTTTTAGGGTATATATTTCTAGCAAAAACCATTAACAGTTCTACAGGTTTTCTCGTTTAGTGAAGCATATCATGTCAAAGAGCTGTTTTTAAAACTATTAGGAAATCCTGGTTACTAAAGCCTTTTTTAATTAAGCTTTTATTTATGATGTCTCATAAATATCTTGAGAAATGCATTTTTTAGGATATTCTTGAACTTACTGCCAATGTAGCTTTAATCAACTTTTTTGACACTTGGTTGGGGGGTGGTGAATTACAATAAATGTATACTGATTTATCAACAGTATTTCATTTTACTTATTTAACGATGATAGTTGAAAAAGAAAATATATTAATGAGAGTCAAAGTTTTGTTTTCAGGTTGATGTTTCTTTCAGGTAATCACAGTTACCTCAAATAAAAATGTTGAAACTGAGTATCAAAAGTGTAATTAAGACATCGTAATTTTCTTGCTTCAGCATGGGCCCAGCATGAAACATAAGCTGTTGAGAAGAATCCATCACATTCTAAGCCCTCCTAAATATATGTGTGGGGAATTCACCATGTCCTATGGTCTGTGCTAAGCACTAATTTTTTTTTTTAATTATTCCCTCTTCCCAAGAAGCTCAGACTCTAGCACATTGTATAATATCCAGTGTTTCCTTTTTATTCCATAACTAAATTGTCAAATTACTAGCTCTATTGTGAGCACAGAGAAGGCAATGGCAACCCACTCCGGTACTCTTGCCTGGAAAATCCCATGGATGGAGGAGCCTGGTAGGCTACAGTCCATGGGGTCACTGAGAGTTGGGCACCACTCAGTGGCTTCACTTTCACTTTTCACTTTCATGCATTGGAGAAGGAAATGGCAACCCACTCCATTGTTCTTGCCTGGAGAATCCCAGGGACGGGGGAGCCTGGTGAGCTTCCGTCTGTGGGGTTGCACAGAGTCGGACACGACTGAAACGACTTAGCAGCAGCAGGAGCATTGTGAGCAATTATAGACTTCTGTTACAGGTAAGTAAACAGGGTCACCAAATCCAGTCTATTTTCTGTGCCTAAAACTAGGGTTAGATTTTCCTTCTGATCTTGTGAGATGAATTTATTCAATAAGTGCAGATCCTAATATGAGAACTTACTATTTACTGTTCTAAGTACTGCTAATGTAAGTGTGAGAAATGTGTGTAGCAGGGGAAACACACGCTGAACAAAGAACCACACTTAGAGAATGACACCCGCAAAGAGGAAAAACTTAAGTGCGTGGTCTTATTCGGTAGGATAAGGAAGCTTTTGTTTGAAGAGGTGATATTTAATGACTTCTGAGGGGTAACTGAAGATAAGAAGAGTGGTGTGCGGTAACACTGGTGCGGTGAACAGGGCCCAGAATGTAACATTAAAGGAGTTTGAGCCTCATGTTAAAGGCAGGATAAAGCTATCTGGAGGGTTTTAATTAAGGGGATGAGATGCTCCAAACGACTTTTTGGAAGAATTAATACATGATATATTACCCTGTCTTAATTACTATAGTTTTATAAGAAATATCACTAGCTATACAACAGATTTTACTTTTTCATCTTCTCAGGTGTTTTGACAACTTTTGAACTTTTGTTCTTCGTATAAATTTTAAAATCAACTTACAATATCTGTAATCAGTCAATCTTGTCAATATTTTTACTGAAAGTCTGTTTCTAACTTGTGTCCAACTCTCTGTGACCCCATGGACTACAACTCGCCAGGCTCCTCTGTCCATGGGATTTTCCAGGCAAGAATAGTGGAGTGAGTTGCCATCTCCTTCTCCAGGGGATCTTCCCAACCCAGGGATTGAATCCATGTCTCCTGCTTAGCAGGTAGATTCTTTACCACTGAGCCAGCAGGGAAGGCCCTCATTTTTACTGAAGTTGCATTGAACTATGAATTATACTGCATTTCCAAATTATGGAAATTTTAAATTTCATCTTTTCATTATTGACTTCTTACCTAACTGAATTGCCAGAGAGCACATTCTATATGACACTGATTCTTTAAAATTAGTTGGAGCTTTTAATGGAATAGTGAATGAGTCATTTGTAACAAAGATCTACATGTGCTCGAGAAGGATGTGTGTTTTCTAACTGATTGGTTATCAAGTTGGATAAATGGGTTCTACGTATTTTCAGCATAAGCTTCTTTACCGTAAACATCTTTGCCACAAACATTTTTGCCAAGTAAATGGCCATGAGATCATAATTTTGCCATAAAAGATACAATAAGGAAAAATAAAAGAGGGACATTAGAAAGGATATAATGAAACATAAAAGTGAATAACAAAATTAAAAAGATTTTATTGAGAAATAAAAAGTATCTGAATACATTTAATGTGTGTGGAGACTCACGACAATACTGTGCAAGTAAGTGACTTTATTCTGTTGGCTGAACCTAAGCACTTGCCTTCCAAGTCTTTTGTTCATAGTGTTACACATTTTTTTTGCTACTAGTTTGTCTGCTTGTTCAACATCCCAATGTTATTTTCAGTAAAATTTCTTCCTTCTTGAAAAGAGGTATCAATTCCAAGTGCTAGGATGCACGTTTGTAACTGAGCTTTCTGTTGTGCCATAAAAGCCACTGCACTGCTGTTTGTTCTTGGCATTTTGTCACATGGCCATCGATAGACGTTACAAAGTTTTATGGGAAACGCAGATTCACCGCTGTGCCTTCAAGGTCCTTGGCCTCTTTCCTGCCATGTCTTGTGTTTCAGAAGAAGAAACCAACTCTTGGGCAAATCATCATCATCTGTCATGATTTCTGTACTGTGTCTGTCCAACCAAACCACCAGCCAGATATTTTATCTTTTACAGCAAAATTGCCTTATAGCCAGTTAGTTATGTGGCAAGAGTATTTTCAGCAAAAATGCATGTGACAAAGATATCTACAGCAGAGAAGATTATGATAAAAATTCCGGGCACGTGATAAATTCAGTCAGACTCTCTCCCTTCTCTTCATCTTCACCTTCTGAGCTCTTTGGAGGTAGGCTGGACCTGCTCATCACTTCCCTGCATAACCTGTCTTTTATGTCATCTATTTGCTTATTTCTCTGTACTGCATCCCAGGGGAGTTTTCCAGATCTGTTAGCCAGTTTATTAATTCTCTCTTCCTCTTGTTCAATCTGCTATTTAATTTATCCATTGAGGTAGTAATCTCAACCATGGTATTTTTCATTTTTCAGTGTCAATCTTTATTCAATCTGCCATGTCATTTTTATAGCCTGTTTACTAGTTTATTTTTAAATTTTCCTGTTTATTTATTTAACTATTTCATGTATAATTTTTATATGTTTCACACTGGATGATCCCAATCTGGGATCAAAAAGTATTTGCTAGTCTAATTATGTTGTTCTCTGTTTTTGCTGGATCTTTGTCAGACTACTCTTTTTCTCTTTGTGTTTCTTTTTGTGTCCTTTAATTAGAAGTGCATTTGTTTGATCTTATTCCATGGGAATTTCTAGAATGTTTTCCACTAAAGAGGTTTTGATGATGGAAACCTGAGGGCTTCAGGGGGTGCCATCTGTTCCTGCCTTACTATGGGGAGGAGAGGTTTGGATTAATTTCCCTCATCTACTGCTGGTACCAAGCTGATCTCCTTAGAGAATAATTAGTTTTTGACATTTTTACCTTCAGAGCAAACCCTGCACTTTTACTTTACCTAATGTATATTGCTCCCACTATCTTTATAGCACACAGGTTTTGCTTTATTTTGTTTTGGTGGTGGAGACAAAAGAAAGGCCCCTTCAGAGATTTTTCTCTACTTCTTGAAAATCCTTGTAAATGCTTCAAAATTCTTATTTTATCCAGAATCCACTTGTATTGTGGCAGGAGGATCATTCAGGATCTGTAGTCTGCCTTTACTGCCATGAGCAAAACAAAGTCAGGATTTTAGCTTAACCATTAGGGTGATTAAGAATACTGATATATGGATATGTGTGTGTGTGTGTGTATGTGTAAATAGAACCACAGGGGAAGAATAATGTGTGACAAATTCCATCTTAGACTTACTGAGCTTGAAATGTCTGTGACATCCACATGCATATAAGTCAATTGATGAATGCTGCTTCTGCTGCTGCTAAGTCGCTTCAGTCGTGTCCGACTCTGTGCAACCCCATAGACAGCAGCCCACCAGGCTCCACCTTCCCTGGGATTCTCCAGGCAAGAACACTGGAGTGAGTTGCCATTTACTTCTCCAATGCATGAAAGTTAAAAGTGAAAGTGAAGTCGCTCAGTCGTGTCTGACTCTTCGCAACCCCATGGACTGCAGCCTACCAGGCTCCTCCGTCCATGGGATTTTCCAGGCAAGAGTACTGGAGTGGGGTGCCATTGCCTTCTCCACAACTGATGAATATTTGGGCCTAAAATCCAAGAGAAAAATGTGGACTTGCAATAGACATTTACGCATAATTAACATAAAGATGTTAATTGAAGTCATAGATATGGAGGATATTGTTAGTGACCATGCCTATAGAGAAAAGACAGGTCAGAAAAGATCCATAAGAACTACCAACCCTTAAAGCAAAGAAAGAAATGGAGAAGAAGTTGTTAGACAGGTGTCAGAAAATTGATGAGTGTGTGTCACAGACTCTAAGGTTAGAAAATGGACAGACAGTGCTAAATGCTAGTGAAATATTGAGTGTGTATGGAAGATGTGGTAAATAAGGAGATATTTAGAAACATTGGTATGAGAAGTTTCAGTTAAGTTGTGCTGGACAAAAACAAACTTGTGGGTGTCTGCGAAGCCCAAGGCTGGTCCATCTCTCTTGAATTCCAACTGTGAATGGAAGGAAAAGCAGGATGATCCCAGGATGCATGTGGAGAAGAGGGAAGATGGAGTTTTTAAAATAAGATGGGATGTGCTTGAGTATGTTTAAGTGCTGATGATAACAAGGCAGGAGGGAATTAAGATTAAATACTGAGGAGAAAAGAGGGGGTCAAATGATCAGTTTCACAATATCTCAGATGGTAGCCTGGGCTGGGCCAGAGCAGACAGTGAAGGAACAGCTGTAAACAGTGGACCTGTCCATCCCAACAGGAGGAAGAAGGACAGGTTAGTACAGATTCAAGTAGGGATGCTGATCTGTAAATAAATTTTTAAAATTCTTGCTGATGCCTCGCTTATCAAAGATATAAAAAGTGAGGGAGACACATTATGGAATGGCAGTTGTAAGTAGAGTGGAGAAGGTTTGAAATTGATGCTGAGGATAATGAGAGAGGAGGTCAGCAAAGCTGGGCAGTATTGCCAGGCAGCATAGAAGCCCTTGCTGGGGATGCTGGAGGTGAGTTTGTGGAGCTCCCAATGGGAGGCTGTGTGGTTGTTCTCCAGCTTGCTCGCTCTCTCTCTCTCTCTCTGAGCTTTGGCGCAGGCAAGGAAAGGCAGAGTTTTTACTGTATTCGGTACTGCAGATTTTCTAAGAAGGTGATGTGGAAAACAAAACAAACAACAACAAAAAAAACAGGGCAAGATGCTTAAAGATATTGAAAAGAGAGGTTGAACTGATGGGGAAAAAACAAGACTAAAGGGAGAGCATCCTTGTGCTTGGGTTTTCTACAGAATCACAGGATAAGAAGAATGTGAGTGAACAGCTACATAAATAGACGGAAAAAAAGGATAACTGAATGTGTGATTTCAGAACTAAAGCATTCCCAGCTGCAGAGAAGGTCCAGGGTGTGGGGATGGTAACTAAAGTGGAGTCAAGGAGGAAATCATGAGATTACTGAGGCTGAGAAGATGCAGGAGCTAAAGTCTGCGGGATTGAATGGGCTGCTAGGATGTTGGAGAGAGTAAGCTGGATCATATCTAATTAGTGACAAGGAAACCATATTGGATGTTCTTCCTGAACCAGCAATACAGTGCGTTGCATGTTACTAATGACAAGAGAACTTTTAAAAAGGTATTTATTTAATAATACTTTTCAGTTGTGGGATAAGTACCATCCGTGTGTACCTGCCGCTGCCGCTAAGTCGCTTCAGTCGTGTCCAACTCTGTGCGACAGCATAGATGGTAGCCCACGAGGCTCCCCCGTCCCTGGGGTTCTCCAGGCAAGAACACTGGAGTGGGTTGCCATTTCCTTCTACAGTGCATGAAAGGGAAAAGTGAAAGGGAAGTCGCTCAGTCGTGTCCGACTCTTAGCGACCCCATGGACTGTAGCCTACCAGGCTCTTCCGTCCATGAGATTTTCCAGGCAAGAGTACTGGAGTGGGGTGCCATTGCCTTTTCCATGTGTACATAGTTACCTTCTATTAATAGGCAAGCCCCACCAGAGTGATGAAGCCCTTTGAAGCACAAAGAGGTAGGGAGAAATGCCAACTCCTAAACCATAAAAGTTTGCATGTTGGAAATCATTATTGGTAAATGTCGTATTGTTTATTCTTGTGGGCTATAAATGAAAAATACAATATGCACCTTGTCCTCGTGTAGCTCTCCTAGGGAGAAAATATTCTAAGTGATTACCTGAGTACTGTTCAATCCTTTGCGTGGGTGGCTTTGAATATTCCATAAAGGAAAGCAAAATTTTAATCTTAAATATCCATTCAACCTGTGGTAAATTATTTTTGAAACAATGAAGTAGTATAGAGCAGTTACATTTTTCAAATTTAGTGTTAGCAATTTGATGTGAATGGGATACATTCTTTCTTCACACACTTAACCATGTCTTAAACCTTCTCTTTATGTACATTTTTCTTCTAGCCTGAGTGTTTCCCATCATGTCTTTTAAAAATATATTGATATAAAGTTCACGTTAAGATGAACAGTAATATAAAAAGTTAAATGCGGAAATGATGGAATCCAAATATCTCAACATGGAAATGCTTTCTAACATCAAACTTTATATATATATATAAAGTCAGTAAAATCCATAACTGTGGTCCTGTACAAATAGTATTCCTCATCTTGATTTGAGAGGCCTTTGTGCTTTACAGCCCAACTTCTTTGTTTTCTTCTGTTATTTTTCTTCTTGATATAATTTTAAACTGTAGCTCTGATCACTCCTCCATTGTCTTCCCCTCTGTTTCCATTATTAGTCAAAAGAGAAGATGTGTGACCCCACAGAGCCAGTGGAAAGTTCTACTCGAACCAGCACCACCATACGCGCAACAACCACACAATTCAGGGTCTTGACGACCACCAGAAGATCCGCGACCTCCCAGCTGCCCACCAGCCTGCCCACAGAAGGTGCCCTGGAGACACTTTTTCTCTGTTACTGAAGGAGGGAAAACTCACTGTTCACATGTACAGGAGAGGTTCTCCAGGGGAAAAATTTTTCTTCAGCAAACTAGATTTCTTAAGAATGTCTAAAAGGGAAAACAAAATTATGATGGAGTAAAACTATGTGCTGTTTTTTTTAAATGTATGGATGCCTTTTAATAAGATTTAGTCTTTAATGGTGATCTTGGCTACTAGAGCCCCTGGAAAAGAAATAAAGAACTTCCTCTCATGTCCTTTCCTTCCTTCCTTTCTTGATGAACTTTGTAATAACTGTGTTTAACATTTTAATCACAGGATAGGAAGGCAAAATGTGTAGAAAATGTCCATTGATTTTGTATTCTGAATAACAGGTAATTCTACTAATACACAATTCTTATATTTGCCTGGATACAGTCAATAAAATATGCTGGTCTATAACCTTATAGAGAAGCACTGTGTATGACGCAGAAATTGTACTAGAGAAGCATTTCCTTTGCCAGGAAGGGCAAAAATACTTGAGAGCATGAATGCATGCACACAGCCCATTGGGGAAAGATGGTATATTAGCCCAAATTTGTTAGTTGTTTATTCTGAATGGTGCCACTAGGGAGAAATGTGAGACCAGTTAGCCAAAAGTAAGCCTTGAGGGGAAAACATGGTCTTATTTATTTTCATAAGCCTTGCTTTAATTTGAATAAGATATTAAACTTGAATCTTTTGCTCTTAATTGAAATTTAATTGGGTATTTAAAGTTAACTGGAATAAAGTGATAAAATGAGGTGAAGGACAGCTGCTGAGTACATTTTATTGCTTTCAAAACCAATATTATGTTTTAATCCATCTTATTTGGGGTTGTTATGTAGCCTGAGAAAAATATTTCTGTAATTCAAATCCTCCCCTTTAGAATGAAATATACAACTGAAATTAAAAGCACATTCTACATTTCATCTCGTAGGACAAGATCTTTTTGTATATTATTTTGGTCATATTTGTTAGCAATGAATAAGCATTTAACTTTTGAAGTTAAGTCTGTAAATACTGACAAATATTTACTATTCCAATTAACTTGGAATTTCCTTGATCTTGATTTTTAAAATAACTAAGAACTCTAGAGTCTAATTACAGTAAATCATTTTAGAAAATTAAAATAAATGTATTTTAAGTCAAAGTTATAACAGTGAACTTTTCTCATAGCTCTTAAGAGTCATATAAAACTTTACTAAAGTTTTACAGTCTTGATCTTACAATCTCAGGAAGTTTAGTACTGCATCCTATAAGGTAAAACTAACTCTCATTGACCTAGAAATTTACTCAGTAAAGTATCAAAATCCATTCCTGTTAAACAGTTAATGCATTAGTAGACAGTTGATTTATGCACCTTAATATTTTTTATTGTTGTAACTTTGACTTTCTCTTCCAGATGATACCAAGATAGCTCTACATCTAAAAGATAATGGAGGTAGGAACTGACATTTTTCTTTCATAAATATTTTTTAGATACTAATCTATTTCATTCACTTAAGCATGAGAAAGGAATTGTGGGCTTCTAAATGTAGAGTAAGGTCATATTTTACTCCCTGATGGTGTTTAACACAGGAAGAATTCAATGGTTGACTTGAAAAGTCAAATTGTTTTAATAGCAGAGTGAAATTCTAATCTCGGTGTTTGCCTATAAAACTTCAGGACGCCACCGACCAATTGTAAAGTGAAAATATATCCACGTATCTTGCTGTTTCTTGTTGCTGTAGTCCTTGGTTTATTGGTTGCATATGTGGCTATCTACACGTATTGGGTTCAACCCTGTTTTGCACTACATTGACTATTCAACATCATTTATAATTAAAATTAAGAAATAGAGCAATATGGAAATATACTTTTACTAGGCATTTTTATCTTTTATGCAAAGAAAAGGACAAAAAGAAACTCAAAGAAGAGTAGTTACTAAGTAGATAACTAGAGTTTTTCTAAGACAATTTAGGAATGTATGTAATAGTACTTGAAAATTTGAGGAAGAAAGGCTTTACCAAAACAAGTCTGTAAAAGATGTTGACCAAAATTTTTAAAATAGTTCTTTTTCTTTTAAATTATGTTAGGTCATATGTGCAACTCTATCATAGAATGCTAGATTTCATAAAAGAGATGTAACTGTATTAGTAACTGTTTATTCAGCTCAGGAAAAGGGTTTCCTCTTCTTAGCAGCATCTTTTATGTAAATGTGGGTTCACTCAACACAGTCTCACTTTTGCAACCCCAGATGATAACCTGAGTAAGTCAGAATCCAACATCTATGGTGTTAGGTATGTTTTTCTCTGTATTTGCAGAGAATAGTTTCTAAATTACTCAGTCTAAGTCAAGAAACAAATATTTCTGTTTTTTCTTAGGTTACTGTATATCTATATCTATATATTTAGATCAGCCCACTTAAAAGAAAAGCTGCTCAGCCTCTTCATATATATCATTATCACATCAGTTTTCCATTGTCTTGTTTCTGTATCACAATGTTTTATTTCATTTATTTCTTATTTATTGTTGTATTAATGCAATAAGTGGATATAGCTTCACAAGTGGCCATTTGCAACATATACACTAGCTAGAAATAAAATCTTAGTGTTGAAGGGACTTTAGCAATTATCCCATTCAAAATTTCTCAGAGCAGGTTGTTAGTGAACCTAAGTCCTAATGTTGAGGCTAACTCCTTTGGGTGGAGGGTGTTAAAAAGAGATAAATGAAATGGAGAAGGGATCCCCAGAAGCTTCTGTTGTATTTGCTATATTTAATTATTAACACAGGTAGTAGTTATATGTGTTTGTTATATTGTTCTCTATTCTGTCTTTTCTTTTTTCTTTAATATGACTAAAATATTCTATAAATGCTAACAGAACAAAACTGCAGAAGGAAATGGCAACCCACTTCAGTATTCTTGCCTAGGAAATCTCATGGACAAAGGAGCCTGGTGGGCTACAGTCCATGGGGCCACAAGAGTCAGACATGACTTAGCGACTTACCAACAACAGAAAAAACAAAAGATTCCCGTTATCAAATAAGTGTGAGATACTCTGGTTGAAAGAAAATGTCAGAAATTTATTTTCTGAAAAACTTTAAAGCTTTTACCGTTCATTCATTCATTTACTTATTCCTGCCAAGTGCCTGCTAATTGCAAGGGATTGTATATGCTTGCAGCTATGGTAGTGAAAATGGTTTAGACAAATTCCTGGCTTTCAGAAAGCATAGATTCTAAAGAAACTTCAAGATGGCGATAAAGATTTAGCATCTGGCATTTCTCCACTATTTGGTCTTAAAATTTTTTACAAATAGCTTTCACTGACTTAATGTTTTGTGGAATACACTTTGGGAAATAGTTTTCTAGAATGTTACCAGTTATCCCAAGGAAAATCCTTAGTTTTGTTTAATGCAGCAAGGAATCGTAAAACTTTGAAGATTTTTTTTTAATGCAGTGCATTAAAACTATCTTATGACACTGAGAAATCAAGTTAAGTAAATTCCAAGACTGAAATGGAGAGCTTGTGTTCTTTTTTCCGTCATACTAGAAAAATTGACTATTGGATTTTCAGATGGTATTAGATCACTGATATGCATCAGGTGGCACAATGGTAAAGAATACACTTGCCAGTGCAGAGAGACACCAGAGATGAGGGTTCAATCCCTGGAACAGGAAGATCCCCTTGAGTAAGAAATGGCAACCCACTCCAATATTCTTGCCTGGAAAATTCCAAGGACAGAGAAGCCTGGCAGGCTACAGTCCATGGGGTTGCAGAATCAGACATGACTGAGCTACTGAGCACAAACATGCATCAGGTACCTGTCAGAGTTCTAAAATATCACAGTAAGACTTAATATGTCTATACTCTCTTCATGGCTAGGTTTGCTTATGAAGCACTTTTCCTAAAAGTGCAATTAGAGCAGACCAACTTGACCAGTGCTAAGATAAACGTTCCTTTCAAAGAGTACTTGAGATTGCACATTCCTTTTTATAGCAACTTTATTAAGTTAGCATGTGACCACTGCTTTTTATTTTATGGAATATGGAGATGTAGGAAGGATTGCCAATTTAAATCCAACTTCATTAGTTAATTAACCATGTTGAAAACAGAATTCAAAATCTTTCTCCTTCTCCTCCAGCTTAATATTTTTTTCTTTTTTTGAGATTGAGGTAATAATGGAAAAGGATGCCTAATTTAAATGCTTTCTCACATTTATTAAGGATTTTTTTAAATGAAAGCTAAGACATTTGTATAAATTGCTGTGTATTACAGAGAAATTTGGCACATTTTCTTTCGTAATTTAATTGGCTGTTCTTAAAACCATTTTAATTTAGAGGTCTGTACTTTTCTAGAAAAGGGTGATGTTTATCAAAGTACTCGATGTGTAGCCATACTCTGCCCTTTACATACGTACATCACCTTCTTTAGATATTGGATTACCTTGGCTCTGAGTCTTCCTGGAATATTTCTGTGAGTTAAAGTAGTTGATTTTCTCAGTGGTATCCACAGCTGACCTGATTATATATTCACTTTCCAGGAGATTTCCCTTCATCTTTGATATGAAAACATAAAATATTTCTGAGCAGCTGGACACCAAAGGCACCCAACAGGGTTTCTCATTCGCAGGACCCAGACTGAGTTCCAGTCTGCAAAAATCACTCTTGATAAATCGTCACTTGTGCATTGTGTTTCCTGCTACAATTAGATCAGGTCTAGGAAGAGCCTCTGCATATTTCCAGTTAGTTGTTTGATTGGAGACGTTTTTATTAGTCTTCGGCATTGAGTGAAAATTCTCAGTTCTCTAAATAATTTGGAGAAAAGAAACTGAAAACAAATCTAAACAAAGAGAATGATTCCTAATGAATGCAGGTCCCCTTAGTAAGTTAGCACTGACTGACCATCATAAATGGCTGAATACAAAAACCCAGAGGAACCAATATACAGATAGTATTTTATCTCCAACTGAAATGTTCCTACTTGCGTGTTTATGGTATTAAGCTGCAAGTAATATATATGTCTAATTAAGTAGCATTTCTACTCCTTATTTATGTGAAAAATAGGTAAGGAGAAGGAGGTAAGAGGAGGAGGAGAGGAACCGTGACTGGTCCTGCCATATTTCCATTTTTTAGCTGAGGAAACAGAGGTACAGAAAGGTGAGGTTACTGGCTAGTACGTGGCAGAACTGCCATGTGAATCTATTTAGTCTTAATGTGGATTCCAGGACCTTGGCAGCCTCACAATAAGGCTGCTCCCGTGTAGTGCCGTCCTCTTAGAAACTTCACATGGGAAGCGCCAACCTAAGGCGTTTCATTCACACCTCCAGTATTCTTTTTCCTCTTTTATAACAACTGATTATACTTATAAGTATTTAGCAATGAAATTTCCTTTTGCTATGTAATTATGCCTTACTTTTCATTTTATCCTTTCTTTGAAAATCACAATGCATTGATCCCCCTGTGTAATTCAGTCCTTTCTGAAACACTGGCATGTGTTCTGCAGACTGCAGGGGTATTCTTTGTTTATGTTCAAAAACTAAATTCTTTCAGCCTTCTAGGTTTCTCGAGAAATTCAAGTTTAATTCTCTGTTAAGGGGTTCCTAGAATGTATTCTTTAAATAATATGTATTTCTGTGGATAATGGTTATAAGCATTTAAAACTACACCTCCCTTGGGTTTTCGAATTCTGGCAAAAGCTTGTTAGAAGAGTCACATTTTTAAGGAATTACCTAGCTGTATGTTTTTAGCTGGTCCAACTATTAACTGCCTTCTTTGGCATTTAATTAGTTGCTTCCAAATGACACTCACCACTCACCACCTAAATAGAAATGTAAATGCCTTCAAGATGCAAACTGGAAAAAATTATATTTAGGGCTGAAATAGGTCTGCGAGTTGAATCAATGGCAAAGTCTTTTAACTGAGAAGTGAAATCTTCAACCAGATTCAGCTCAATTTAGCAAATGGAGTTGTGCCATTCTGCTATACTGCAGATGTTAAAATTATATTAAGCTCTAAAATCCTGTGATTGATTTTATTATTTAAAATTTGTTGACTGAGATTTGGTACTATGATAATAATACCAAAAGCTGCATTCTCTCTTGGTTCCTCTTCTGATAAAGTCACGTTTCTTTTTAAAAAACATATTTGAATGTAAGTTCTTAATTACTAATGATATTTAAAGTATGAGCACCCAAGACATCACTGGTGTGTCATGCAGGTGGCACTATGTTCGTCATTTCTTCTCATTGGTAGGAAGTCTGCTAAACCTGGATTCTGAAAGGCTGTGTTCTTGAATCGGAAGGTGGGGTCTTCATCAAAAGGATGCTGAAGTAACTACATTAAGCAATTTGCAGAATGTGATCGAGTTAATTCTGGAGTACAGATCTGCAAGATGATTAATTTTAAAGAGTTAATACAGAAATATTACTTTGAATGAATTATGGAGTGGTCTGTCTAAATTCTGAATCTGTTGTGTTTAATCTCCTACTTCTGAACATATAAGGATTTTTATCCAAAGATAAAATGTTAGAACATTATTCTGACTTTTTCGCTAGACTACTTCTAAGGTTATATTTTTTATTACCTAGTGTGTAGTGACAGATCAAGTGTCTAGTATTTCGTTTATCATTCAGTCAAATTATTTTTTGACTTTAATACATAAATCATCAAATTCACCTATCTTTCACTTTTTTCTCCTACCGTCCCTTGCTATTTTTTTCATCTTTTTCTTTAGTAGCGATCACAGTCTTCTAAGAAAAGGGAAACCGTTATTACCTTTTGACAGACTATTGAGTATCTATCACTTACTGTTTCTAAAACTGTAAAAATATCTTGGCATTTGGTTTTATCTTTTGCTCTGTTTGACTACTTTTCATGATAGCACTAACTCTATAAGAAAGTGTAAAAGTGCCATAATAATGAACATTTCTTACACTTCAGAATATTATTTTGAATGTCCTGCATTGATTAAGAATTTCTCTCCTGATATTTTGTTTTGAGTAGTGCTTTTCAACTTTTTATGTACATAAGAGTCGTCTGGTTATTCTCCTTTTATTATTCTAGCTCCTAAGAACCCCAGTGCTCAGACTATTCTCCATAACACTTAAATCTGAACCTCAGGATCTGGGATCCAGGCATCAATACTTTTTAAGCCCTCAGGCGATTCCCACGTACAGTTCCATCAAGAACAGGTGGTCTGAGGCAATGCTTCATAAATATTAAGAAGCACTGGAGTCATCAGGGAAAGAGAGGATCTATGCAAATCTGAAATTCACTTGAGAAATACAAGCAAACTATAAATTTAGGCATCATCAGCATATAATGATAGCTGAAATTATGAGTGAATGAGATCACAGAAGAATCATGTAAAAATGAAAGGGGCAAAGGACTAATGAGGGGAAACGTACGTGCATGCTAAGTCTCTTCAGTCATGTCCAACTCTGTGTGACCCCATGGACTGCAGTCCACTGGGCACCTTCGTCCATGGAATTCTCCAGGCAAGAATACTGGAATGTGTTGCTGTGCCCTCCTCCAGGGTATCTTCCTGACCCAGGGATCAAACTCACGTCTGTTATGGCTAACCTGCATTGACAGGCAGGTTCTTTACCACTAGCACCACCTGGGAAGTCCATGAGGAACACAGCATTTGAGATTTTGTGGGGGAAAAAAAAAAACCTCAAAGCAAGACAATCAGAAGAATTTGGAATCACAGAAAACAAGAAGAAAATGTCAAGAAGCAAGTAGTGAACAATGCCAAAGACAAATGAAAAAAAAAATAGAAAAGTAACCAATGAATTAAATAGTAAGTTGACATTTGTTGACCTTAACCTGATAGTTCTATAGTCCACAGATGCACAGTCCCCAGAGAGAATCTGAGTTGATGAGCAATAAGGAAATTGAAGTCAAATGGGACACGCTGCTATTTAAAGAAGCTTGGTAAGAAGGGAAGTAGGATTTCTGTTGTTTTGTTTTAGGAGTGTATTTCTATGTTAGAGGTGTTGAAAAGGAAAACAGACATGAAGAAAAGGAGTTGAGAGATGACTGAGAGTGAAGCAGTATACGTGCAGCAGGGATGGGTCAGCCCCCGTGAATGAGAGGAGATGGGTAAGAGGGAGAAGTTTAGGGAATTCTCTGAGCTTGTTGTTTTCTCAGTGTAATAGGAGACAGCAATATGGCAAGAGTGAGTGGGGGAGGTCAGAGTATGGGGTCCAGGAGTTGAAATAACCCATATAACATTTCTGAAGGAAATGGAAAAGGGAGCCTCTGATGTGTGTATGAAGGGTGTGCTAATGTGAATTTGGAGCCTGCTGACCATAGTGACCATCCTTATGCTTTGGTGACATCCACACTAAATGTTTTCATGTGTGCTTGAATTAATGCTTATTGATTCAAGGAATCATGAAATATAGATTCCTTGAATCCATATGGAATATGAAATATGCTGATCCGGCTTAAGCAAGCAAAAAAAATAAGAAATTTTCTTTGAGAGAAAAAAATGTGTTATTTTTTAAAAGACATAAAGCTTTAAAGTATTTTAATCTGTTAGAAGGTAAATTTAGTTTAATATTTTTAGCAGCTAGGTTTTCACTGGCTTACTGTTCCATTAAGACTAATTTTTGCTTGAATTTTATTCTGCATGGTCAAATAATACCATGCAAGATTTAAAATGTATCTTGGGTAGCAAGGACAGGCGTTAATTATTTAACACTAATTCATAACAGTAAGTACTGTGACCAAATGTTATTATTTCAGTTACAGTAGTGAATTAGCAACTAATTGGATCAAATTTCAATAAGTGATTTCAACATGTGTTAACATTATGCTCAGCAACTACTAAAGAAAAAAACTTTTTAATGTAGAGTTAAATTGAAATGGAATTCTAAGAAATATCTGTTTAACTTAAAGAAGGCAAGAGAGGAGGAAAAAATGGACCACATAATGGATGGACACAAAGGAAACAAATAGCAAAATGGAAGACCAAATTCAAGCATACCAATAGTTATACTAAATGAGTCAGAAATTCTACTTCTATGTATTTATTTAAGAGAAAGCATAACCACAAAAATATTGTACAAGAATATTCATAACAACTGTATTCATAACTGCCAATAACTGAAACAATCCAGATGTTTGTCAATAGAACAAACAAATTAAATATTTCATATGATGGACTACTACTCAGCAGGAAAAAAGAACAAACTGCTGATACATGCAATAATATAAATAAAACTTTAAATCATTAGTTTAGGTAAAAGAAGCCAGGTATGAAAGAGTACATATATTATGATTTAATTTATGTGAAATTCAGTATAGATGAAACTAATCTACAGTAAGAGAAATCAGCACAGTGGTTTCCATGGCAGGGTAAGGTCAGGATTGATTGGAATGGAATCAATCGATTGATTGATTGAAAATTTTCCAAAGGCATGGAAATAGTCTGTATGTTGGTTTGGCTGATGATTCCTTTGGTATATAAGATGTGTGCGTTTCAAGGATGCAAATTTTACCTTAGTGGAAAAAAAAAGGTAAGAAAACAGAAATGTTGATGTGCTTCTCATGAACTATATAGTTTTTTCTTAACTCTCATGAGTAAATTTTTCCAAGCTTCTTAAAATTCTCAACAAAACAGAGCAAGAAGATTTATCCTTAACAAACAAGCCTCTCTAATTAATAAGCATAAAATTTAACACCTCTGATTACTTGATTCGTGGTTTACTTTAAATATTCTTAGACTCCTCCCATGTAGTTGCTAATAGTGATAAAATTATCTTGCAATTATTGGACTGTTACTGTACACCAGGCATTCATCTAAGGGTTTTGCATGCTGATCTCATTTAATCCTTAGAGTACCCCATGAAGAAAGTCATACTATAATCCTATTTTATGCATGAAATATCAGAAGGACAAGGATTTAAGTAATCTGTCTGGGGTCCCTAATCTGTAAGGGATGTAGCCTGGCTACAACACTAAACACTCTGGTGTCGGAGCATGCACTATGCTCCCCATAGCCGTGCTGGCCTGCAACCTGGGAGAGCTTCTCCAGTTGTGGCACTGAATGTGGGGGAAGAATCCTCTTCACCCTGTACCTATCAGAGTGAAAAGACCGATGTGCATCCAAACCACTGAGCTAATCTGGAGCCTTAGCTCCTGCACACCTCTCAGTAATCGCTGTACTACCAGGTCAGTGTGAAGCCTTCTTCAAATTATTCACAGAAATGGGATCCTTTCTCTCACTGAAGCTTGAATGCATGTTGAATGAAAGCATGGACACTGTGTAGCCATTTGCCTGCCACTCTCCCTCTCCGAAAGCCATCCAGGATCTCAGCAAACACAGACAGCACTAGTTGCCAGTTCGTGCTCAGAATGAGCCCCGTGGGTCCTCTGAGACCATCGCTTAACAGGTTAAGACCAAAGCCCTGGTGACTGTAAGATTCATAGTAGTGCTTTATACCTACGTTTGGGGCCAGTTCACAAAGCTGATAAGATGGGAAAGGTGAGGCTGAGACTAGTGCTCACCTCCAGGACAAACCATATTCTATCCCACGTTCAAAGTGTGAAGCTCGTGTTCCAGGAAACTTGATATTTCAGGACCTAAGGGGAAGACAGTCATGATAAACACACTTTTTTTTAGCATCCTTCATCCCAAGCAGGCCAAGTGAATCTGCCCCCTTTAAAGGCATTGTCTGAGCTGTGTTTTGACAGTTCTGATGTGAAACAGTGAACTATACATACCCTTCAAAACTGGTCCTCAGTGGTTTCAGTTTTTTTCTTTCTACCCTTGATATATGTTTATAGTTTTATTTATATCATATTTTATTATGATATATGTTTATAGTTTTATAGCCTGTTTTATTAGTTCTAGTAACACAAATTAAAATACAGTTCGAAGCTCTACCCAAGTTTATTTTTTTCCAGTTTCTGATTCTATCTTTTTGAGATACATAGCACATTCACATAGTCCTGCCCATTTACCCTCCTGGGAGATTCTATACATCAGCCACAACAAATAGCAAAAAGTTGTGTGGTTGTTAACATCAAGGGCTAATGTTCAATCCTGAGGTACCCTAAAGGGCCAAATTGACATCTCCAGCAACCGAGTTAATCCATGCTTTCATAGGAAGCACATCAGTTCAATTGAGTTGATCAGTCTTATCTGATTCTTTGCGACCCCATGAATCACAGCACACCAGGTCTCCCTGTCCATCACCAACTCCCGGAGTTTGCCCAAACTCATGTCCATCAAGCCGGTGATACCATCCAGCCATCTCATCCTCTGTCATCCCCTTCAACTCCTGCCCCCAATCCTTCCCAGCATCAGGGTCTTTTCCAATGAGTCAACTCTTCGCATGAGGTGGCCAAAGTATTGGAGTTTCAGCTTCAACATCAGTCCTTCCAATGAACACCCAGAGCTGATCTCCTTTAGGATGAACTGGTTGGATCTCCATGCAGTCCAAGGGACTCTCAACAGTCTTCTCCAACACCACAGTTCAAGAGCATCAATTCTTCAGTGCTCAGCTTTCTTCACAGTCCAACTCTCACATCCATACATGACTAATGGAAAAACCATAGCCTTCACTAGACAGACCTTTGTTGGCCAAGGAATCTCTCTGCTTTTTAATATGCTGTCTAGGTTGGTCGTAACTTACCTTCCAAGGAGTAAGCGTCTTTTAATTTCATGGCTGCAGTCACCATCAGCAGTGATTTTGGAGCCCCCAAAATAAAATCTGACATTGTTTCCACTGTTTCCCCATCTATTTCCCATGGAGTGATGGGACCAGATGCCATGATCTTAGTTTTCTGAATGTTGAGCTTTAAGCCAACTTTTTCACTCTCCTCTCTCACTTTCATCAAGAGGCTCTTTAGTTCTTCACTTTCTGCCATAAGGGTGGTGTCATCTGCATATCTGAGGTTATTGATATTTCTCCCGGCAATCTTGATTCCAGCTTGTGCTTCTTCCAGCCCAGCATTTCTCATGATGTACTCTGCATATAAGTTAAATATGCAGGGTGACAATATACAGCCTTGATGTACTCTTTTTCCTATTTGGAACCAGTCTGTTGTTCCATGTCCAGTTCTAAGTGTTGCTTCCTGACCTGCATACAGGTTTCTCAAAAGATAGGTCAGATGGTATGGTATTCCTATCTCTTTCAGAATTTTCCACAGTTTATTGTGATCCACACAGTCAAAGGCTTTGGCATAGTCAATAAAGCAGAAATAGATGTTTTTCTGGAACTCTCTTGCTTTTTCGATGATCCAGCAGATGTTAGCAATTTGATCTCTGGTTCCTCTGCCTTTTCTAAAACCAGCTTGAACATCTGGAAGTTCATGGTTCACATATTGCTGAAGCCTGTCTTGGAGAATTTTGAGCATTACTTTACTAGTGTGTGAGATGAGTGCAATTGTGCGGTAGTTTGAGCATTCTTTGACATTGTCTTTCTTTGGGATTGGAATGAAAACTGACCTTTTCCAGTGCTGTGGCCACTGCTGAGTTTTCCAAGTTTGCTGTCATATTGAGTGCAGCACTTTCACAGCATCATCTCTCAGGATTTGAAGTAGCTCAACTGGAATTCCATCACCTCTACTAGCTTTCTTCATAGTGATGCTTTCTAAGGCCCATTTGACTTCACATTCCAGGATGTCTGGCTCTAGGTGAGTGATCACACCATCGTGATTATCTGGGTCATGAAGATCTTTTTTGTAAAGTTCTTCTGTATATTCTTGCCACCTCTTCTTAATATCTTCTGCTTCTGTTAGGTCCATACCATTTCTGTCCTTTATCTAGCCTATCTTTGCATGAAATGTTCCCTTGGTATCTCTAATTTTCTTGAAGAGATCTCTAGTCTTTCCCATTCTGTTGTTTTCTTCTATTTCTTTGCATTGATCACTGCACACAGGTTCTCATTAATTGTAAATATAAACTCAAGTGCCGAAGAACTTGAGACTGGTTTAATATTTAGCAGTTTTCAAAAGAAGCTCTCCATAAGGTTAATTTTGTTTAGACAGCCTTCCAAACCACACCAGCTGGGCTTTTGTTTTTCAAATACTGTCTGCAGATTCTATGTGGCATGGCCATGTCCCAGTTACTGCTGGAGTCTTGGGAGAGACAGGTAAACTCTTAAGGAGCGTGGTGGTTTGCTTTCCTACAAAGGGATAGACAGTGAATGTACATGGAGATTGATCTTGATCTTTCCACTGGAAAGTTATTCACTGAGACATCCTTGCTTTATCCAGCATGCACTTAAGCTTCCCATTTCCATGAATAATTTCAAGAAAGCCTCATATTGACTTGGTAAGACAGCCATGATTAATAGAAATGGCAACAGCAAGGGTTCACATTAGCTAAGTGGTTTGGACATACATCTATCTTTCCACACTGATGGGAGCAAGGTGTAAAAGTTCCTTCTCTATGTTCAGAAAACATGATGGATTTGATAGGGAAGCAAACATTTATTGCATTTGTATATTCATTCATATGTTTGTATATAAATGAACTGTTTTAATATAAGTGACTTCATTCAAATGGACAGGGTTAAATGGCGTGAAGAGTCACCCTCTTCTGTACCCCCAGATCTTGAAAGTACATTGTCAACCTCTTCTTTGATATTCCATTGTAATTGTGAATATATTTGTCATATATATTTAATATATGCTTACTATTTAGATGGGAAACTTAAGTACTAAGACTTCTGTGAGTTATTTTATAGAAGTAGAGACATTTTTAGAAAACAATTTTTGAATATACTTTTAAATGAAGAAGCAAGACGACTTGATATAGAAAGCTGATGTTAGGGAAACTTTAAGTTAGATCTTATAAGGATCTTGGTTGCTGAAAATGTTAGAGACACGGGTCAATTATTACAAAACATAGCACATACATATAAGAAATGAAAACCAGAATGGATCATTACAAGGATTTGCTTTTGGTGTTACGGTAGCTATAAATACGGCGAATCCCCTCTTTTTGATGCTCACACACATACACGCACAGAAGCACTAATCACATAACAAGGCTAGTACCAGACTGGGTGGTGACTACTCTCCAAATTCCCTCATTTTGATGGAATCAAGCATTTCTTTTAATATGATTTCACGGAAATTTTATTTAGCCTTGTTTTCCTGAGATAAAAGGTAGCGGATTATTGTTTAAAAAGGATTGTCATACCCTAAGCTCTTTTAAGCCAGAACATTTTATATGTTTCCCTGAATGAAATTTCACAGCTGCTCTGTAGTATCACAGGCTGCAGACGAGAAGCTGGGCCAGCTGCCCCTGCCAGAATATTATTCTCACCACACATAATGCACTTAGCTGTTTTTTGTGCACCATTTTAATATCTTTCCACAGTACTTACTCAAATCCCTCCTAAGGAGATGTCATCGTGTGAATTATGAATGAATGTAGGGTCACAGTGATTCGTACTGTGGATTAAGTATGGCTCGTATAATAGTTTCAAGGAACCCTAATACCCAAATAATATTGACAGATTGGTAAGCATCCAAAAGAAAAAAATAGGAACACCATGATT
Source organism: Okapia johnstoni (assembly GCA_024291935.2). Taxonomy (NCBI): domain Eukaryota; kingdom Metazoa; phylum Chordata; class Mammalia; order Artiodactyla; family Giraffidae; genus Okapia; species Okapia johnstoni. The sequence continues at coordinate 14,068,906 of CM044324.1, forward strand.
AAGAAAATGAAAGAACAAAGAGAATTACGAGAAATAAGAAGATACGTAAAATACCCAGAGAAACTCTAAATGAAGTCAAGGTCATGATCATGTTTGTAGAAAATTAAAAGAGCCATGAAGGAAATTATGTGAGCTACAAAATGAGATCAGTTGGAAGAAAAACTTCCAAAGGAAAAGTCAATTTAGTGAAAATTTTTACTTGTACTTGATTTTCTGCTGTTACATTTAGTAGCTCATAAATGGGTTCAATAATATTACACAGGGAAACTCGTGTGTTTTCAATCCAAAAATGCAACACTAACATTTTTAGCATTTTATACTTCAACTTCATTCTGAACTGTTAAAAAAAGGACACTTGACATCATCTGTATAAGATTTTTGGATTTTTGAACAAATTCATGCAAGACTTTGCCCAAAGCCTCTTGGTCCCCCAAAAGACATTATATGTTGTAGAATTTATAGGTGTTTTTTAAAGCCAAGAGAATAGTTAGATTTAGAACTAACTCTTTAAAGTGAATAAAATTTCAGACAAGGAGTGTTTCTATTTTAGTTTTATTTTATTGCTGGACTTGAGTTACTGACAAGATTTAAAAGTGGGTATGATCATTTCAGCAGTGTATTAAAACCTCTGATGTATTCAAGAATTGTACTTCTAAATATCATGATCAATACTGCGTACATATAAATACTGAAAAAAAAAATAACAGACGTAGAAAGACCAAGGAGACATAGAGGTCTAAAATTAAATGCTACACCTTGAAGTAACAAAAGGTCAGTTTTTTTCCTTCTTTCCTCCTATCATCTTTCTTCTACTTTTTTTCATCTTTTGTCAATAATTTATGAACTTTTCTTGGAGTGCAGAAAATTAAACACATTTACATGAGGTCCTGGATATTTTCAGTATGTGCTTAATGCCTTTTAAAAATCCGTCATCTTTGCTATCATGGTAGCTATAAAACTTACCCAAAGATAGTATAATGCTCTTATTGATTTCACAGTTCTCGAAGTCCTCTCTGTGTCTAAATATTGATCAGTGTTTTATAAAGTACTAAAAGTTAGAAACTCGTAAGAACTGATAGGTCACTCTGTGGATCAGATGGGAGTGTATTATCTTTGATACTATTGATTTTCTGTGCTTCATTTATGTTTGAAATTATGTCTACAAGAGATTAGAAAAAAAGGCTTTGATTTGGTAGGCTTTTCAAGTATATTTATATATTTCCTCATTTATTTTTTGGCTCTGAGGCCCCCTTTGGGGGGGTCTTATTGTCTCTTATCATTAACTCGTCGTATTTAAATATACAGTGTAAAGCTAAACAAGCTAAAGACTTGAATTGTCCTCTGTGTGATACCGTGTGTGTGTGTGTGTGTGTGTGTGTGTGTGTGTGTGTGTGTGTGTGTGTGTGTGTGTGTGTGTGAGGGTAATTCTTCGGCTTTTGTTCACTTTGGGATGTAAATGAAAGAGTATAAGATATTTCTAAGAATAGAATAAGAACTTGGTTTTCTGGCTAGATTCCTCCTGACCTCTTTGAATATTCCCCCAACTCATATAGACTCTGACAAACTTTAGAAGTTTGCAGCTGAAACAGGTTCAGAGTCTTCTTCGACCTACTTCATTCTGCCGGTTTCCAAGAACAATGAGTTGAACCTCAGGAATGAATATTGTCAGAGATGACATCTTTGTTCATTGTCTTTTCTGAGGAATGAAATCAATTTATTTGAGCAGTCTGCCCTTGAGGTGAATGAACTAAATTTCAATTATGGAAATTACTAGCACTTGCTTAAACATTTTAAATTTCAACTTGTATTTGAGATGATCATGATTTTTATCACAGAGGGTTCTCTGGGTTGTTTGCAGTTCCCCGTAAGTGTGTAAACCCTATTCCATTTAATTGAAAAGTGGTATCCAACTGAAAACCAAATAGTGAATTAATTTGAGATCAAAGCACATCAATGATGTATTCATTTAATCTGCAGATTTAACGTTCCTTAATGTGCCATCATAACACCTGTTAATAAAGCAAGCAGCTAGAATAGAGATGCAGAAAGCTTGGCTAAATAGTGAGAGCAGAAAAGGAAGTTCTCCAGAAATATGAGTACAATTTTTGCCACTTCATTTTGATTATTTCTGAAGTATTTAGAAATAGCGTGGGCTTGGGACACCAAGATACCCCTGCAATATTTTGAACTTTGCTACATTTCTCCTTAAATGATCTGTTCTAATTATGACACATCTTAAAGTCATGTACACATTCATGGGTTCCTAAGTATTTCTTCTGTCTACTGGTTAGTAATGTTTTGAAAATCCATGAAGATAGTTTATTTTGTTAAAATCATCATCATCCAAAAATGTTATAAAATGCTTATTGGCTTGTAACAAACTACATTCTGTACAGGTTTCATTAGATATGAAATGATGTCTTAACATCCATACCAGCACTGAAAAGAAGAATTTGTAAAGGAGGATATTATAAGTAGCCATTATTAGAAATATAGATTAATAATCATTGTGAGTATAAGCATTTATGCCTAAATAAAAGGAGTGAGTGGATTTCAAGGAATAAGTTCAGTTATGATTATGATTTTTTATTCTAAAGATTGGCAACATATGGCCTGCAAGTCATAGATAGTTTTATTGAAAGAACTGCTGAGTTCTTGAGTGAAACATATCCCTAGCTCTCCTCTTCCTTCCTGAGACAACTGTCCCTTGCCCGCTGCCTTCTCGACAGGCTCTGGGTCTCTGGCCCATTTGAGAAATCACAGTCCAAGGTCAAGTCACAGGTGTCTTTTCCTTCCCTTCCCCATCTTCACATACACACACACACACACACACACACATACACACAAAATGAGACTAGACTTTGGCATGATGATTCTGAAAGATTACTAATCCCAGAAATAGAACCAGATGCTGTTTGGATAGACGGATGCATGAATGAGAAGAGGGGTAGATGGATGAATGGATAGACAGGCTGTATCAGGAGCAGGGGTGTAGCTGCCTGCCCCACGGCTGAGCAGCCAAGGATGGGTAGCTACTACTGTCCTCTAAGTGCTGAAATTGGCTTGAATTAACCATGACGTTCAGTGTGAGCCTTCTTCCTGGAAGTTACAAGCCTTCAATAGAGTCCAGAGTTGTCAGATTCTGCCAGTGGAATTGTTGTCAATGTAAGACATATTCCTGATACTTCTTCCTCTACCATCTTCACTGAATCCTCTGAAAATGAACTTTTACATAATGAATTACTCTAAATTTTACATTCCGTGACTAATGAACTTCTGTTATGTAAGGGAGAGCTTTAGGAATTTAAGCTTTATTAGATGTGGAATGCTGTGCTGTCCTTAGTTGCTCAGTTGTGTCCGACTGTTTGCGACCCTATAGACTGTAGCCCCCCAGTATACTCTGTCCATGAGGATTCTCCAGGCAAGAATACTGGGGTGGGTTGCCATGCCCTCTTGGGGATCTTCCCAACCCAGGGATCGAACCCAGGTCTCCCGCATGGCAGGCAGTTTCTTTACCATATGAGCCACCAGGGAAGCCCATTAGATGTGGAGAAGGGTTGCTGAATACCAACTATGGGTCTCATGCAAAGAATAAACAACTAACAGCAACAAAACCTGAAAGCATGGATGGGAAGAACTGGGAGTTCATGTTTCTCTTCTCCATTTGGAATTTTATTGTCTTGTATTTACCACACATTCTGATAGGTAGTCACATCTTTTTTTCTACTAACAAAAATTATGATAAAAGAAATAAATCAGTGCTTATTAAGTGAGGTTAAATAGACCGAAAAATGTTTAAAACATAGATGCAAAAGTTGGAAATAACAAAGATGTAAATTGCTAGTGAAAGGATTAGGAATCACTGTTCTAGAACTTCTATGAGTCTTAAAGAATTTTCTAATGATTCAAAAATACCTATCATATTATGTAATAAGGTACAATTTCCTGATGCACATAATTTAAGAATATCTCCTCTAAATGCCTGAGTAGACATCAAATATTATAGAATCTTAGAACAAGAGAAGACTTTAGAGATTGGTTTTATTTGGTTGGTTGGCTTGGCTTGGCTAATTATTGCTTTCAAAATTTAATTTCTCCTTTGTCCTTACTCTCTGAAATGGATATTACAATGGAGAGCATCTTAGTAAAAGTTACAGAAAATAATATTAGTCTGTGGCATAGTAGAATATTTTGATATGCTGTGTGTTCCCTTTGGATAGTGATAAACTATTTGCGGGTCATTTAGCATCCATCTGTTACACTTTTATAGAGCATTTTAGTTTAAAACAGATTTTGAAAATTATCCTTTGAACTCATGCACAGACTTTCTCAAAATGCCTGTGTAGCCCACCAAAAGATGTTTGGTACTCTTCAGTTCAAATTTTCCAAAAGAAAATGAGAGAGGAGATTTCAAAAAGTAATCAATTTTTCCATAGATAACAGTGTCAGTGGTTTAATGAGAAAGATCAAAGTTAAATTTATTATACAGTTAATTAGAGTTTTAGATTTTCCACAGTACTTTTAGAATAAAGACTATTAATTTTGCCTTATTTAACAGAATAAAGACTGTTGAACCATAAATTAAAACATAGTTATAGATGTGCTTTTAATCATTAAGAGTATAGGTTTTTCATTTGCCAGGGAAAAAGCATCTAACTTCTAAAACTGGTATTGCGGAAAAGAAAAGTCGTTCAGAAAGTAAAAAAAAAAAAAATTTCAGCCGTACTTTATTAAGAATATGAATATCCCTCTCAATGAAAATGCAGATTTATGAGTGCACGCACGAATGTCTGACAGCTGTGCTGTTCTTCCAGCCTCTACAGATGACAGCGCAGCCGAGAAGAAAGGAGGAGCCCTTCACGCCGGTCTCATCGTTGGAATTCTCATCCTGATCCTCATTATAGCCGCAGCCATCCTTGTGACAGTCTATATGTATCACCACCCGACATCAGCAGCCAGCATCTTCTTTATCGAGGTAAGTGTCAAGTAGAGTACACGAAAACCTTGCCAACTGATGAACTGTAGCCATTTGCTAACACCACCTGCATTTAATATTTAGCACATTTCTCCACTTTGCACTTGGGAGCTGGCTGGTTTCACACATGCACGCATGCACACATGTATTGACGAGTGGCTTTCACGTGCTGAGTTCAGTTACCTTATCTCAGGAGCTTTTAAAGAAATAAGCTATCATGCCTTTTTCAGACCTAGAAGAAAATAGAAACCATATTTTTTGTCTCATTATAGCAAGTATGTGAACCAGCTGTTCTGATCCTGAAAGGAAGGCACCATGCCATGTGCCTCAGGCTGAAGGACTTAGCTTAAAGCAACTAATCGATAAATACTAATTGAGTATTGGCTGGATTCATAATACAGTATGGTGGGCCTGCTCTTAAAATGCTCACAAACCATTTAGGAAAAATATAGATTTCCCTACAAAATAACAGATATAACAATAAGATAATGGTATGAGCCATTGCCATTTTGTGTGAACACGTGTGTTTTTATACATTTATCAATACATATAAATGCACATGCATGCACACACACTCAAACACAAACTCGAGCCGAATGAGTCTTGTGTTTGCACGTACAACATGCCAGTGCCCAAGACAGTAGATAGGAGGAATGGTGGCGGTGTTCAAAGGGCCAGATCCAAGCCCTGGTGTCCAGAAGGCCTGAGACTGGGAAGCCTGGGGGCCACAGGATCAAGTCAATGTGACCAAGTCACCCTCTATCTCTCAGACAACTGGGCTTCCTGGTCCCCCTGTGTGCATGGCTTCCATCCCAACATCATGGAGCCACTGCTCTTCAGCACAACATAAATACTAGAGCAGTGAAGGAAACCTCCCTCAGAGCTTCCAACTTGAAAAGTTTAGATCTCCAGTTCACCAGATGATATAAAGACAGTTACTTAGAATTTTATTCACGTGTGAAGTGAGAAATTGTGATGACCTTTAAACTACAAATTTACCTTTGGCCTCTGTAACAGTGGGAAGTGAATGCAAATCAATTAAATAATTGTTCAGAAGTCCTCTATGGCTCTCAGCTGTCTGTGGAGTGAAGTGCAGTCTTCTTAGACCTCCTTCAAGACCTTAGCTGTTTCTATCTTGTCTGTCATTTCAATTTTTATCCCATAGCTCCTCAACTTGGAATTCGTGTTAGTCGCTCAGTCGTGTCCGATTCTTTGCCACCCATGGACTGTAACCCACCAGGCTGCTCTGTCCATAGAACTCTCCAGGCAAGAATACTGGAGTGGGCTGCCATTCTGTTCTCTAGGGGATCTTCCAGACCCAGGGATCAAACCCGGGTCTCCTTCATCACAGGCAGATTCTTTACTGTCTGAGCCACCTTCAACATGGAGTTCAGGACCATCCAATTTACTCCATGTTCTTCTCCACATGCATCCCAAATTCTCTGTACCACCAAGACATTGCTCGTCCTGTTCCCTCTACCTAGAAAGTCCCCTCTTCCACCTCAGTCTTTGAATTCTGAGTAGCCTTCGACACCATGTACCCTGTAAGCTTTCCTTACCATCACTCTGCCAGGACAGCCACACATATTCTCTCTTTCCTCTGAAATTCTATCCATAGTAATACATCTATATATTTCTCTGGCATTTACCTTTCTGTTTTGCATTAGTTAAATATGTAGGTGATTTATTCTACCCTTCAGATTTATAACTTCCTCGAGATTTCAATTAAATAACTGAAATCTCTTTCAAATAAGGGTATTCTGTAAGTACTTTCTAGAAAAAAGATAAATATCCTAGGACATTTCGAACTTCCACTAAATTTTCACACACGATGTCTTCCAAAACTGGCATTCTCATTTAAAGTGATAATTTAATGACTTACTGGAGTGGGAAAGCCACTGCCTTCTCCAGGGGGTCTTCCTGACCCAGGGATCAAACCCAGGTCTCCCTTATTGCAAGCAGATTCTTAACCATCTGAGCCACCAGGGAAGCCCAAAGTCATAATAATTGTGTAATAATGAGGCATTTGTTTAGTTGGAAAACTCATATTAAGTCTTGCTAATGTGCTTCCATCTTAATTCTGCTGGAAGAAAGGTCATTTCCCAAGGTCATGACTGTATTGCTCCAAGGGCTGACAGGTGACAAGCTGTAAATCTTCAGTGACTAACCAGACACCGGGCTGCTGCTGTAAGCCTCATGTGTTTAAGCCTTTTAACACACTGTGTTCTACACCCTCATAACACAAAGGAAGAGACTGAGGTCCAGAGTGGTGGATCGCCTTCCCCAGGATCAAAGAGCCACAGTTCTAGGAAGAATCCTCGTCTTTCCACACCTATTCCTCAGGTTCCCAGCTTCTCTTCTCTTTGGATTTTTTCTTGCCATTGAGTCAATTGCCAATAATTCTGCCTCCATCACTGGCTCTTTGACACCCTGCTGTCCTCATGCAGCTCACAGCGGCTGGTCAGCAGATGATTTTTGAAGATAATCATCATAACTGTACTATTATTAAAGCTGGTCCATGTCTGCAAAATCAAAACACAAATGCATGATGACTGCACAGTTTTACTGACATGCCAGACCTATGAATTCAAAGATTTGAATTAATAACTAAATTAGAGCTATTGGTACATGAAGAGATTGTGTTTACCAATATTGTCTAAGTTGCTTTTCATCTTCTATATTATACTACTGTCTGCTTTTCAGGCGAATCTGATGTGCTTTTTCCCATTAAGAAAGTGGTACTTCTTCATTATAAAAAAAAAAAAAAACTGTGGAAACATAAAAGCAAAAAGTAAAGTCATTTAGAGTCCTGATGTACAGAACTAATCACTATAACTGTGTGTTTTTCTGTAATTTTTATATGCATAGTTTGGTGTCTGCCTATTTAGTATAATTGTGATTTCACTGAAATGCAAATTTATACTTTTTATTTTTGAAACTTCATTCTGGTGGCTGTATGCTATTTCTTCAACATTCATTCAACACCTTTACATTGATTGTCCCATATGCTGTGAAGAGGTGCTCAGAAATACCAAGGGCCTAACATTGTTTACGATGCCTTGAAGTAAAAAGAACCTTATTTCACCCAATTTGACTGTGCATTAGTTTTCTATTGCTGCTGTAGCAAATTACCATGAACCTGGTAGCTTAAAACAACACATACTCTCTTACAGTTCTGAAGGTCAGAAATCTAAGCTCAGTCTCACTGGGCTAAAGTCAAGGTGTTGGCAGAACTGACTCCTTCTAGAGGCTTCAGGAAGAATCATTTCCTTACCATTTTCAATTGCTAGAGGCTGCATGTATTTCTTGGCTCCTGGCCCCTTCTTCTCATCATTCCATCTCTGCTGCTGTCATCACATCTTCTACTACTAACTCCAACCCCTACCACCTTCTTGTAAGGCCCCTTGTGATCCTAGATAACCTCCCCAAGTCACGGGCCTTAGTTTAATCACATCTACAGAGTCTGTTTCGCCTATCCGGTGGTTGACCAGTTTTTGCAGTTAGGACATGGACATCATTGGGAGCCCATTATTTTGCCTACCACAGACTAAATCAAATGTGAGCTGCATCACACACTCCCCACTAAACTGTGACATGCCCTTGACTTTAAGACACATCCCAATGTCCATGATGTTAAAATGTGATCCAATATGTTTCTTATGTATTTCGCCACAAAATCCAGACTGCATTAAACATTTATAGAAATTAGTTTCCATGATAAAAAAAAAAGTGTATGCTGTGGTGAATTTTTTAAATTTTATTTATTTATTATTTTTTATTTTTTTTAACACTGGAAACAGTTTATATTGGGGTATAGCCAGTTAACAATATTGTGATAGTTTCAGATGAACAGTGAAGGGACTCAGCCATACATGCACATGTATCCATTCTCTGTCAAACCTCCTTCCCATCCAGGCTGGCACATAACATTGAGCAGAGTTCCATGTGCTGTACAATAGCTTTCTGTTGGTTATCCACTTTAAATATAGTGGTATGTACATAACTTTCCCAAAGTCCTTAACTATCCCTTCCCCACTGGCAGCCATGAGTTTGTTTTCTAAGTCTGTGAGTCTCTTTCTGTTTTTTAAGTAAGTTCATTTGTATCATTTCTTTGCAGATTCCACATATAAAGGATGTCATATGATATTTCTGCTTCCCGCTCTGATTTACTTCACTCCATATGACAATTTAATAACTTGGCCCTTAAGTGGATAGGCCACAGTTTATGCAGCCATATTGTATTCTGGTGCATTTGGGGTTCTTACCATTGTTTGCTCTTATACTTGGCCCCATGAACATGATAATGAACATGAACATGATAATGATAACAGTGAACATTTGTTAAATTCACTGGTGAAATTGATTTGTATTTATTACCTCATTTAGTCCTCACAGAGAACTGTGAGGCACTAAAATGATCTTCATGTCATAGATGAAGAAGATAAGGCACAGAATTTAAGCAGCTTGCTCAGTATCATATATTTAGTCAATGGTGGAATCAGAGTTTCAGCCCAGGCTCTCCAGAATCATGCCCTTAACCTTTAGGTTATGCTGCCTCTCTGTGTGTAAAGGGGCTTTCTTCACATGTTATATGTAGCCATGTAGGAGGATGTGTGCATGCGTGAAGTTGCTTAGTCATATCTGACTCTTTGCAACCCTGTGGACTGTAGCCCACCAGGCTCTTCTGTCCATGGGATTCTCCAAGTAAGATTACTGATATGGGTTGACATGCCCTCCTCCAGAGGATCTTCCCAATTCAGGGTTCAAACCCATGTCTCTTATGTCTCCTGCCTTGACAGGCAGGCTCTTTACCATTAGCACCAGCTGAGGAGCCCAGGAAGATGTGTATCTAAGGACATACATTATGTTCCTAGAACAGATTCCCCAAAGTGTGATCTCATGAAAGAAAGAAACATCTTAAAGGCACTTAACAAATATTGCCAAAATCTTGCCCACAGATGTACACCACTTTATGTAGCTGTCCTTGGTATTGTCTTTTTTTAGTGAAGATAATGACAGTAGCTGTTATCTTTGTATTATGTTCTTGCAGAAAAGAAGCACCAATTATTACACATAAGTTTTGTGGATGCAAACACTCTTCCTCATATGTTACCTGGAGTTTAGCTTTTAAACTTTTTCTTATAGAAAGAGAATGGGATAAAACAAGGATTAAATTCTAGAAATTCATTGTTATGTGAAATGCTCAGTGAATATGACTTAAGTGATTAAAATCAAGAGAAAAGTAGTTGAGAATCAGGAAGTCTTGATGATAAACCAAATCATGACTTCATATATTGTGTAATTAAATAATAATTGAGCTGACTATTTACACCTTGTGTCTTAGAGGATCGGGGCTAAGAGTTCCATTCTCCTGAGATAGTCACTCTTTACTCATTTGGCAGAATAGTCTATTTTTCATAAACTTATCTTTCATATTTCTCCATCATCCTCTTCAGGTCTTAAACTGAGCATTTGCTTTTGATTTTTTACTAGATGGCTTTCATTTGTGTTGGCCTATCTGGCTTCTCTCAGTAATTTTCAAAAAGATACTTGAGTTTGACTAAAACCTATCTCATTATACATGAATGAATAACATGCTTAAAAATCTTTTTTTGAAATCAGGTTCATTATATTGAAATAAAATAGCAGAGGACAAATATTCAAATAAGCACATGTTCCTTAATTTTTAATAGATTTTCATGAAGCTACTATTTCTTTGGAAGAATTAAAATGCCTTGGGTTCTACATGAAATTTAATGTTTGCTGAACATTTCTAGGCATAGATTCTGTGATTTATAATACAGAATGAATATGGGTTATAGACATAAATGTTTGCCCACTGTTAAACACTATCATATATCACTATTGAAAATGCCCCTCTATTCCTAAATGTTTTAACCTACTCCAGTATTCTTGTCTGGAAAATTCCATGGACAGAGGAGCATGGCAGGCTGCAGTCCTTGGGGTCACAAAGAGTCAGACACTACTGAGCATGCACATACACACTATTACTGAAAGCTAAGTGGCAAGTGTCCTTTCTCCTCTCCACCTTTTTTGGAGGCAACTCCAGTGTGGAGACAGCAACACAGCGTGGTGAAACAGTTCACTTGGGGCATGTGACAGCCAGTTTCAGAGCCAGGACTTGAACTCAGGACTCATCTGGCCTGTGGGCTGTGCTGCTAGAGCACCCACATAACCACAGGCTCCTGAGCAGTTTGTCGTTCAAGGAATTCTTCACCCCAAGAAATATTTGTGAATAACAAGGACCCATGGAGAGTGAGATGAAAGAAAAACTGGCAGCTGTGGCCCTCAGCTTTTCCTGGCAATCAGGAGTGCTGCCAGGAAAGAAACCAGAGGAAAGGAACTAGGTAGGGATTCAAGAGGCTGCTGCTGGGGAGAAAAAAAGTATTTACTGAAAGTTTGGCATCTTGCTTTACAGCTGCCTAATGAATAGCACTTGGAAGACAGGAAGACATGATTCATTGACTAACCTGTGTAGTAAATACAGAATTCATTTCATAGACCCATGGATCTTTTTTTGTCTTGAAGTCACATTTTTTTCATAACTGAGTGTTGCCCTTAAGGCATTCTTTAGTCTTATTCCAGTCTTAAAGGAAACTCCAGGAAAAAGTGGGTTCTTGAAAGAAAATATTTATTTTTATTTCTTAGAGGAGGCAAAGGGAGGCATTCATTTTTGATGAACTACTGTGAAGGAGGAAAGATGAGGCAAAATCCAGCTGAAATGGTTTGACACTCTCCTTAAAGAAGTTGTTTTATTAGATGGCAACTTTCCAAGAATATAGCCATATATAGGAGGGGGAAAAGGTGAAAATTGTTTACAGTTTTTAAAATGACACTTTTTGTGTATCTGTCTAAAATGCTGGAATTTTATTCATGTCCATCACTGAATGTTTCTGAGACATCAGTTTAAGTGTATGGTGATTCTTTTATTTATGCAGTTACTAAAATAAGATTTCTTTATAAGTATAATCTTTCTTTTACTCTTCTGGATAATGTGTGTGTGTGTGTGTGTGTGTGTGTGTGTGTATGCTAAGTTGCTTCAGTCATGTCCAACTCTTTGCAACCCTGTGGACTGTAGTTCACCAGGATCCTCTGTCCATGGGATTCTCCAGGCAAGACTATAGTGTTTTTAAATTAATAAAATATTTTCTTTGCTTCATCAGGAAGAATTATTAAAAAGAGTGAATAAAATATTTAATATCTCACTGAGTTCTCTGCTCTAATTGCTTCTTAATTACCATGTGCTGTGCTTAGTCACTCAGTCGTGTCCGACTCTTTGCGACCCCAGGGACTATAGCCACCAGGCTCCTCTAGCCGTGGGGATTCTCCAGGCAAGAATATTGGAGTGGGTTGCCATGCCCTCTTCCAGGTTATCTTCCCAACCCAGGGATTGAGCCCAGGTCTCCCACATTGCAGGCAGATTCTTTATCATCTGAGCCACTAGGGAAGCCCCTTAATTACCATACCATAACTCATTATTTTTAATGGTACATAAATCCATAAAATAAATTTTATATATATTCATATTGTATTTTTATCATACATATTTATGCGTATATATATATTTATGGGGCTTCTCAGATTGTGCAGTGGTAAAGAATTTGTCTGCCAATGCAGGAGAAGCAAGAGGTTTGAGTTTGATCCCTGGGTCGGGAAGATCACCTGGAGGAGGAAATGGAGACCCACTCCAGTATTCTTGCCTGGAAAATTCCATGGACAGAGGAGCTTAACAGGCTATGGGGTCACAAAGAATCAGACACAACTGAAGGACTTAGCACACACACATATAATTTATACTTGTGTATGAAATTCCACAGGGAAACCCTTAAATGATGAAAGAATCAAATGAATAAATAAATGAAAACTCACAGAACTACAGTCTACTTGGGTGTCTGTAAACCTGAATTATGTTGCTTTAAGAACACGATATATGTTTTATGCGATATATATATTCCAAGTCTTTCTTTCTGTTAGCTCTTGAAAAGAAGGTTGCTCTACTTATGATACCAACGGTTGAATAATTTCCTCTTTGACTTTAGTAGCTGACTTTTGTTAAAATAAATACTTAAGTCTATTTGTAGAGACAGAGACTATAAACTTTAATTTAGCAATGATAATTGCATTGCAATCATAATAAATTAAACTATAGAATATTTTTTCCACCAATTCAAAGTAGTGTGATTTTTAGGACAGCATTATAAAACAACTAAACTAAATAATTTATCATGAATTAATGCTTTTGAACTATGGTGTTGGAAAAGACTCTTGAGAGTCCCTTGGACTACAAGGAGCTTAAACCAGTCCATCCTAAAGGAAATCAACCCTGAATATTCATTGAAAGAACTGTTACTGAAGCTGAAGTTTCAATACTTTGGCTATCTGCTGGGAAGAGCCAACTCATTGGAAAAGACCCTGATGCTGAGAAAGATTGAAGGCAGAAGGAAAAGGGGACGACAGAGGACAAGGTGGTTGGATGGCATCACTGACTCAACAGAGATGAGTTTGAGCAAGCTCCAGGAGATAGTGAAGGACAGGGAAGCCTGGCGTGCTGCAGTCCATGGGGGTTGCAAAGAGTTGGACACGGCCGAGTGACTGAACAACAACAATGCTTTGGATGGAAAGACACATAATAAATTCATTCCTGTTGTTGTTTAGTCACTAAATCATGTTCAATTCTTTACCACTGACCTACCAGGGAAGCCCAATAAATTCATTAGGATAATGAAATATCAGAAGAAATATTGGGCTGGGTATGTCTTGACAAACAATGTAAGTGGGTTAGAGTTTGTTTAGAAAGAGAGGTATATAAAAAAGGGACCAGATGAACTGAAAACCACTGAAGATGTTGAGCAAAGTCAAAAGAAAACCAAACTGATAAATATATTGATAGTAACAAATCCAAATGTAAAAGAAATGGAATTAGTGAGGAGAAAATTATAGTAACAGAAAGTCATAGACAAAGCTATGGTTTTTCCAGTAGTCATGTACAGATGCGAGAGTTAAACCATAAAGAAGGTTTAGTGCCCAAGAAATGATGCTTTTGAATTGCAGTGCTGGAGAAGACTGTTGAGAGTCCCTTGGACAGGTAGGAGATCAAACCAGTCAATCCTAAAGGAAATCAGTCCTGAATATTCATTGAAAGGAATGATGCTGAAGCTGAAGCTCATACTTTGGCTACCTGATGTGAAGAGCTGACTCATTGGAAGAGACCCTGATGCTGGGAAAGACTGAGGGCAGGAGGAGAAGAGGCAACAGAGAATGAGATGATAGGATGGCATCATCAACTCAGTGCACAGTTTGAGCAAACTCCGGGACATAGTGAAGGACAGGGAAGCCTGGCGTGCTGCAGTTCATGGGGTGGCAAAGAGTTGAGCACAACTAAATAACAACATCAAAATACAAGAAGATATATTATCTATAAAAATTTCAGGAGTAAAGAAGAGGAAAAGTAGAATATATTTTTTAAAAGATAAGTAATTATCATGTTTCTGGATTTAAGTTTTTACTTACCAACTGTAAAAGCTATTTAGCAGAATATGTTTAGTGTAACTGGGAAATAGTATATATCTATTTTTTAAATGAAATGATTTATGGTATTTCAGTGGAAGAATAACCAGAGGTTATGAGATTTCAAATTATTTTCTATTAACTCTGGTTAATAGGTGGAATTAACTGATCAGATCTTTCAGGGGACTGTCTTTAAAACAAAATCAGAATGACTTCCCTCATTGTATTATTTTATTTTGCTTCTTAGTGAACTTTAATAAATATATGGTAGCTCCAAGCGACAGAACATCTGTCTCGTTCATTGTTTTTATCCCCAGGACAAGCACAACGCTTAGTAAATACTTGCTGAATAAATGTGTGCATATGTGCTCAGTTGTGTACAATTCCTTGAGACTCCATGGGCTGTAGTCCACCAGACTCCTCTGTCCATGGAATTTCCCAGACAAGAATACTGGAGTGGGTTGCCATTTCCTTCTCCAGGGTGTGAGAAATATGCTCACCAGCTTCAAACCAAGGAATGGAATCAGAGACCCAAAGCACAGCAAAAGCGAGACTTTCAATGATGGTCTTGCAAGATCGGGTGTCTCATGGGCAAGCACGCCTCTGACAGTTACAGAAAGCAATTTTATTCCCTAGCACACAAATCCCTCCCCAGTTCCTCACTGGCTGCATATTATGGGATCACAATCTTCCCAGACGTCATCGTCTAGGTCTCATAGGGTATCCTTTCTACTCCCTTCCCATCCTAAGTCCACATTTCTCAACAAGGACTTTAGTTTATCCCTTCCCAAACATCCTGTTAGCTTAGGGACTCTCCAGGTATAAGCTATTAGACAACACTAGCTTGCCAATAATTTTCCAAGAAAAAATGGCTAAATCTGAGTGGAAAACCATTGGTTGATAATTTTCCACACAAGGCCAGCTACCTCATCCTGAAAATGGACCACTTCAAGTTCCATTTCTTACTAGAGGAGCTTCCTGGTCCAGGGATCAAAGCCACATTTCCTGTGTCTCCTGCACTGACAGGTGGATTCGTTACCACTGCACCACCTGGCTAAATAAGTAGTTTCATCTAAAATAATCCAAGTGGAATGTCGATAACAGAATCATAAAATGATAGAAAGTTGGAGACAACAGGAAATTTAAGGAAAAATCAAATGCAGTGCAAATCACAACTCTTGCATTACATGTCTCACCTGAAGAGAAATTAAAACTTCATTTCCCTGAATAAACTTTTGTGTGCTTGGAACTATAAATAACTCTTGAAATTGCAACATTGATGTTATAAGACTTGATGCATTCGGACATTTTTAATGCAAATTTTATTGGACTATTTTAGTTGAATCATTCACTGTAAGTTTTAAATGCATAAAATTAATGTTGATTTAAAATATTGCTCTTTCAGGACTTCCCTGGTTGTCCAGTGGCTAAGACTCCAAGCTCTCAACACAGGGGGTCCAGCTTTGATCTCTGATCAGGGAACTAGATCCCGCTTGCCATAACTAAGATCTGGTGCAGACAAAATTTTTTTTTTTAATTTTTAAAAATAAATAAAAATAGTGCCCTTTTAAAAAATCATTGGCACATATGTATCAGTTATAAGGCTAATTGGAGGTTATAGGCTCATAGTAAGTAGAGAACCAGTGTTTGTCCATTTTTCACTTTTTAGATGAGAACGTGAATAATAGCAGATGGGAAGTGATTTGCCTGAGACATTAGTGTTTGTCAGTAACGGAAGCAGGAACCAGCTAAGTGCAGTAAGTAGAAAGAGATCAGTGCAAAGAGGACAGACCTTGCATAAATTCTAGCTTTTAATTTACTAACTTTGTGACTTTTGGTCAATTCCTCAACTTCTCTGTGTAATGCAACCAGGAATTAAAAGCACATTTGCCACCTCCCAAGGTGCCTTCATCAGCATTGTGTTAAAACCACTATTTTTAAAAAGATGATCATTAGTTTTAGCCAAAAATTGGTATTTAGCCAAAAATGCCAAAATTTATTGGAGGTATTCATCCTTTTCCCATGGGCTTCCCTGGTAGTTCAACTAGTAAAGAATCCACCAGTTCAATTCTGGTGCAAGGAGATCCCAGTTCAATTCCTGGGTTGGGAAGATCCCCTGGAGAAGGAAATGGCTACCCACTCCAGTATTCTTGCCTGGAGAATTCCATGGACAGAGGAGCCTGGTGGGCTATAGTCATGGGGTCGCAAAGAGTCAGACACGACTGAGCGACTTTCACTTAACTTCGTTCATCTTTTTCCCATTCCTTCCTTGTTGTATTTATTGGAGAGGTTCATTTGTTTCCTGTGCTCACCCTCCTTTCTTAAGTGAACACTTGTGAGTTATCCAAAAGAGAAGAGGCAGGGAAAAAAGTGATTTAGAATGATCTGAATAATTCACAAACAAGGTTCTCAACCCCTGGATTTAATACCACTGATTATGCAATAAAAGTCATTTTTATAGGTTCTAATTGGTCTGTCTCAGAAATCTTGATTTTTTAATTTCTTCCTTTCATTTTAAAAACGTTGTGAATGTTGGAGTTATTTCCAGGACTGTAACCTGGCTCACATAATATCATTAGAGTGATTATCATTACTTCTTTATCACAGGATGAATGTCTTGCACTTTCAACTGAGCTTTTGTAGAAATTACATGAGTCTTTGTAAAGGATAGAAATGAACATCACTGGAGGCTCTAAGTAAGGAATGATTAAATACTGATATTAGTCAGTTACAACCTTGTATGAAAATAGTTATAAATGTATCTGTAATACCCCTTCCATTGATCTTGTACAGTAGATATGTTTAACATTTATTTTCCTTCCATCCTAATGCTATATTGTTCCCCTTCTCAGGATTTTAATTACTTTTTGATTTTTTTTAAATTGAAGTACAGTTGATGGACAGACTTCCCAGGTGACTCAGTGGTAAAGAATCTGCCTGCCAGTGTAGCAGATTTGAGTTCGATCCGTGGGTCGGGAAGATCCCCTGGAGAAGGAAATGGAAACCCACTCCAGCATTCTTGCCTGGAGAATCCCATTGACAGAGGAAACTGGTGGTCTATAGTTCACAGGGTCACAAAAGAGTTGGATACGTCTTAGTGACAAAACAACAACAAAGTTGATGTACAGCATTATATTAATCTCAGTGGTACAACATAGTGATTCATTTTTTTAATGGATAGGATCGTAATTATTTTTTATTTTAATTTTTAAAATAGAGACTTGAAAAGAGATAGTATGTATCCAAAATTCCAAAACAAATAGGACACATTTCTCAAAGTTAAAAAAAACATATTATATATATGTATATTTTTTTCTCTAGTACCTTAAATAGATAAAAAGTTTGCTATCTGCCATTTAGAGTTTTTCTAAACCTTTTCATCTTATGTAAACATATACAAATTAAACACATCGTGAGATACCAGTCAAATACTATAGATCTCTTTTTGTCCTGGCTTGATTGATAAGCATTACTCTAAATTGTCATTATAAATAGGGTTCACCCTGGGATTTGATGGCATAAGCAGGGGTCCCCAACCTCCCAGATCTAATGCCTGATGACCTGAAGTGGAGCTGATGCAATCATAACAGAAATAAAGTACACAGTAAATGTACTGTGCTTGAATCATCCCAAAGCCACTCCTCCACTCCAGTCTGTGGAAAAATTGTCTTCCATGAAACCAGCCTCTGGTGCCAAAATGGCTGGAGTCCACTGGCCCACAAACCAGTCAGTTGGGTTGTTTCCTGATTAAATGTGGATTAAAACATGCAATCCCTTTGGGACAGAAGATAGCTCACCATTTACCATCCCTAAGGTCACGGCTAATTAGAGTTTAACTGCTGCTTTTCTTTGACCTCGCTGAGAAGCACAGTGATACTCCAGATACAAGTTACTTTATGAGAACAGCCTCTTGGGGACCGCAGCCAGTCCTGTTATTGTTCAGAGCATCACTAACTCCCATTCGACTTTTATTAGCATGTTTATGATCGAAGTAGCTTTATCTCGTCTTTTACCCAAGTCACTAGGTACCAGTGAGCTGGCTTGTTTTCACACTCACTACAAATTGCTTTTCCTCAGAGTAAATTGCCTGTCTAATAGCAAATTATTACTCTATTTTAGTAGACAACAAACACTCGTGGCAACCTGGTTCAAAAAGTTAAGAGATACTGCCAGCTACATTATCAATATGGTATTATGAGCTAAGACTAAGGAGGACTGGAATCTTCACAACTTATATCAGGGAAAATCAATCAAAACTGAAGCTCCTACTTGTGAAATGCAATGTGGTAGATGCTGTTAATATCACAGAGGTATAACTCCTAGTTTATACCTATTGTCTGATATAGTTTTTAATAGTCCTCCCACTCACCCTCAAAGTGTCTTAATTTGGAAAATATCATATGGTCATCCTCTGTATAATCACATTTGCCAGCTTATTATATAGGTAAAATTGTAGAACATAAAAACTTCAATGAACAAATAGCTACATAAGAATTTAATAATAATACAAGGAACATTAAAGGTATATTCAATGCTAAATAGTACAGTCAGTTCAGTTCAGTTTAGTTCAGTCGCTCAGTAGTGTCCGACTCTTTGTGACCCCATGGACTGCAGCACGCCAGGCCTCTCTGTCCATCACCAACTCCTGGAGTTTGCTCAAACTCATGTCTGTTGAGTCGGTGATGCCATCCAACCATCTCATCCCCTGTCATTCCCTTCTCCTTCTGCCTTTAATCTTTCCCAGTATCAGGGTCTTTTCCAATGAGTCAGTTCTTCATATCAGGTGGCCAAAGTATTTGAGTTTCAGCTTCAACATGAATATTGAATATTCTAATGAATATTCAGGACTGATTTCCTTTAGGATGGACTGGATGGATCTCCTTGCTGTCCAAGGGACTCTCAAGAGTCTTCTCCAACACAGTTGGAGTCTTCTCCAACCACAGTTCAAAAGCATCAATTCTTTGGCGCTCAGCTTTCTTTATAGTCCAACTCTCACATCCATACATGACTACTGGAAAAACCATAGCCTTGACTAGACAGACCTTTGTTGGCAAAATAATGTCTGTGCTTTTAAATATGCTATCTATGTTGGTCATAGCTTTTCTTCCAGGGAGCAAGAGTCTTATAATTCCATGGCTACAATCACCATCTGCAGTGATTGTGGAGCCCAAAAAACTAAAGTCAGCCACTGTTTCCACTGTTTCCCCATCTATTTGCCTGAAGTGATGGGACCAGATGCCATGATCTTGGTTTTCTGAATGTTGAGCTTTAAGCCAACATTTTCACTCTCCTCTTTCACTTTCATCAAGAGGCTCTTTAGTTCTTCTTCTCTTGGTGTCATCTGCATATCTGACGTTATTGATATTTCTCCTGACAATCCTGATTCCAGCTTGTGCTTCATCCAGCCCAGTGTTTCTCATGATGTACTCTGCATGTAAGTTAAATAAGCAGGGTCACAATATATAGCCTTGATGTACTCCTTTCCCTATTTGGAACCAGTCTGTTGTTCCATATCCAGTTCTAACTATTGCTTCTTGACCTGCATACAGATTTCTCAAGAGGCAGGTCAGGTGGTTTGGTATTCCCATCTCTTTAAGAATTTTCCACAGTTTGTGGTGATCCACACAGTCAAATGCTTTGGTGTAGTCAATAAGGCAGAAGTAGATGTTTTTCTGGAACTCTCTTGCTTTTTCGATGATCCAGCAGATATTGGCAATTTGATCTCTGGTTCCTCTGCCTTTTCTAAAACCAGCTTGAACATCTGGAAGTTCACAGTTTACATACTGTTGAAGCCTGGCTTGGAAAATTTTGAGCATTACTTTGCCAGCATGTAAGATGAGTGCAATTGTGCAATGGTTTGAGCATTCTTTGGCAAAATAGTGCAGTCAAGGACTGAAAAATTCTTAGGAAAGAGAGAGAGAGATTAATTTAATCAGGGGAGTTTCATTAAAGAGATAGTATTTGAGCAGAGTCTCAAATGAGTGCCAGGCTGTGGAAGAGGAGATGGCATTCACGTGCAAGTAGGATTTGTTATGATTTTACAAAAGTATTAAATCAAGGGAGGTTGAGATTGTTTGGTTTATTCAAATATATATTGGTATCTATGGCAAGTTCTGGGAGTAGCGTTAATGCAGATGGAGATTACATGTGACAGATTTTGAAGAGCTAACTACAAAATCTGGGCTTTGCTCTACAGGCAGTCAGAATCAGTGATGTAATAAAGAAGTAGAAATTGAAAAGGCATTAGGGAAAGGGGCTGGAGACAGCTGGAGAAGAGAGAAAGGACCCACACAGGAGAGCTGGAAGGCTGTACCTGTAGTTCATGTGTGACATGAGAGCTGGGAGCTGAAGTAGGGTATTAATAGAAGGAATGGAATGAAGCTAATTCAAGAGCCATGTGAAGGCAGAAGACAGAGTTCAGCCATTTTCATCTGCTTAAGGCTTTGTATCTGAAAGTGCCTTCAGTTAATTTTCTTTGGTTCTCAGTGAGGTCTGTAAATGTAGTCATTGTTACACCCCTGTTTTACAGAGAAGGTAACTTGAAGAAGTTAAGCAACTTCCAAAACTCCTAGAGCTAATTCGTAGTAATGGTAGAGAGAATGTCCTGATTCTTTGCATTGAAAGTGTGGGATGAAGAAGAAAGAAGCAAAGATAATTCCAAAGTACAAAGTCTGAGAAACAGGGACATAAAATTTGCTGGTTATTAGAATTAGAAACATCAGAAGACAAAGTTAGTTTGGGAAAGAAAGTGAGAGGGGTGAATTTTAAGCATGTTTGTTTGAGCTGATGGTCAAATCACAGTTGGGCCTCTTCAGAGAAGCAACTGAAGGGAAGGAATGGATTAAGGTAAAGCAGTCAGGTGAGAAAATATGAAAGTTACGACAGTGAGAATTGAAGTCCAAGAGAATAAGGAATGCCACTGGGAAGAGGGATCAGAGAGCTCGCAGCTCTCTCAGGACATCTTAACATTTAGCATTTAGACACCAGCAAAGGAGACAAGTGTAAAATGTATATTTTTTTTTAAAAAAAGAAAACAAAAAGAAAAACCCAAGATGCAAGAATATATGCCATCTTAGAGAACCAGCAACAGGGAGAATATCAGAAATGAAGAGTGCCCATCATTATAAAGCGCTCTAGAGATGCCAAAGAATTTGAAGCGATAAAAGGTACTAACTTGACAAAGAGATTATTTGTCACCTGTGAGGATGCAGTTTCAAGGGAAGGTGGGGACATCAGATTTAAGGGGCGAAAATGGTTGTATAATGTGAAGGCAGAGGATTCAGTCAGACATTCAAGAAAGATTTAGTAGTGAGGCCCCCCTCCAAAAAAAATCAAGTAAAGGTGGTTCTTTGTTTTTCTGATGGTGAGTGTAGGCATAAGATGAAGAAGAAAAAAAAAAATGAAAGTTTTTTTTTTTTTAAGGTGCTTGGGAAGGATGAAATAGAGACAGGATTGAGTAGGAAATGCAATTAGCTATCCCATGGAGGGAGACTATCTTTTTATTTCAGACAAGAAGAAAGGATCAATGAATATGAAGGCTTTAGTGAAGAACAAGGGGAAGGGTTAGCATCTTAGTGGCTTAAAGATTGAGAGAGAGTTGGAATTGGATGGAGTTTGGGTGCATCATATGGATTTAACAAGAGAAGAATGAACTTATCAAAGAGTTCACAATTGAAAGAGTGTGATTCTGATCTCAGGTGGCCTCAGCCTGCCGCAGCTTGAAGCAGAGTTTCAGATCCTGGCCAGAGAGTGAGGTCGGGCCACAGCAGTAAGAGCGCTGAATCATAGCCACTAGACCAGTAGTCAGTGACAAGGCCCTGGCCCTTCAGTTTTGCAGAAAAGAATTCTCACAAAGATGGAGAGTAGTGAAACAATTAAAGTGTTTATTAGGAGGAAAAGAGTAGTGTGGAAAGACACACAGGCTGACTCAGAAATAGAGTCACGCCCCAAAGGCAGTTTGAATCACTTATGGGGGGCATTTCTTTCAGGTTTCCTTTGGCCAATCATTTTTATTTTCCTGATTCTGAGTCTGTATTTCATTTATCTCAGGATCCTCCCATGTGCACATCTCTTAGCCAAGATGGATTCCAACAAAGAGGCCTACGGGTAGATTGACATCACTCGCCTTTTGACCTCCAAGGACCTTTCCAATCGAGAAGGTCTCCTTGACTTTGAGAATGAGAAATATGTAGTCTCTTATCTTTCATCTGGGAAGGGCTCAGCCTCTCCAGTTATCCTGTTTTATGGAGTGTCTGTCCATAGGAAATGAACTCCATCTGCTTAGTCTGGGTGCCCATCTATCTCCTGCCTTAATCCTTTAGGGCTGGCTTAACCTGAATATGTGACTTTTTTCTGCAGTAGTGTGACTGCTTACAGTCTGGAATAGGAAAACATAGAGGATGAGGATTTAAGATATGGCTGGAAGAACTTAATCTGAAGGAATTAGAGCTAGTGCAGTGCAGGGAGATGGCCAGGCCTTGGAGGTGGCTGTTTTGAGATGAGATAGGATGAGACAGAAGTGGATATTTTCAAAGTGATGGGGAGGAATTCTGAGGAAGAGAATGTTGAAGTTCTTAAAGTTGCTGGAGGGGATAAAGTAGAAGGGAAAAAACAAAGCGCACAAAACCAGTGACTGAGGTTTTCTAAAGACCTGGAATGAGTTCAGCCAGTAGCCTCCAGCCTGCACTGAGAGTTTGATTCTGTCCTTTGATTCATGTTCAATCTGCTCATGAAGCCATCTCTGATGACTCAAATCCAAAAGAAGGCCTCTTTCCTCCAAACTCATAAAATTTACTTTCAAATACTTTTAGCACATACTTGATTTTATACTGAGTAATCAAACCTTGTCTGTATGTTTTTAGCTTTAAGTGAATTCAATCTTTTGTATGCAAATACCTTATTTCCCCTAAATATACTTTAAATGCCTTGAGTTAGTGTTGTGTTTTACATATAGGTGCTTAAATAGCAATTTTATTGGCTGACTGAATGCAGTTATACCCACATGAATGCACTAATAGTTACTATAAACCAGTCGTTCTTATTTGGGACAACAAAATGACCAATAATGGGTTGAAGTCAAAAGAGAAAAGAAGACTCTGGATGCTGAGTATCTCATGGGGCATAAATTGGAGAAGATCTATGCAAATCGATATGAGTCTCTTTGTGCATTATACTTTGCTAGACATGGTGGATCAATGTGGAACCAAGGGCAGGGCTTTGAGCACAGTCTGCGCAGGTGCAGGTCATAAGTGGGGAGGGGAGGGATTGTCTACAGAGAATGATGAGCCAAAATAAGGTGAGATTTTTCTTATCACTGTGTGTTTGAAATTCTAAATTGTGTTAAAAACTTTTGCTGATCTAAGGTCTAAAGAGTTGATTCAGTCACTATTGAGTTTTACTAACATAGTATATATGTAAAGTTCAACTCAGCACGGTTTTTTCTTACTTTTCCTTTAGTGAATATTGTCTTCTACATGAAAGTTAATTCAGAGAACCCCCAGTTGCATTCTTGGCACCTGACAGCAGACTCAGTTGTATGCATTCATTTAGAGAATGAATGAATTCTTATGAATCATGACTCCATAAATACCTAGTCTTTTTATGTGTTCAGAATCAACGGGTGTCCAACCCACCAGTACTTCAAGCATCTGTGTTAAAACAATAGATTCAAAATAAAGAATAACAGCATTGTGTTTGTGAAGACAAAGAAAAAGAACTTGAGTCACTTCAGTTCTATTTTACAAAGTGCAAATCATTCTCTGAACCTGGTGCTCACCCATTTGGCAATATTCTCTCATGTGTCTTTTCCACCTTTTTTCAAAAATACACTGTCATTCTATTTTACCATTTGTGGAGTCATATTTGTTTTGTTTTTTGTTTGTTTTTTCTGATATGATTACATCCATGAAGTTCAAAACAGGAAGGTTTTCACTCTCTTCTTCTTTTCCTGTCATTATTATTATTCATTTCCTTTTCCGATTATGACTGAAAATAACATCTTGCAGAAGAGACAGATGTTACGAAAGGGATCTACTCCAGATGTCAAGCATCTTCAGTACACACTGCCATGGCTGGTTCAGGGTTGAACAGACATGATGTTAACCTGAAGGACAGATACATACAGTGCATGTATGCAACCACATAAGCAATAACCATGTGGGCTAAACCGTGATAAGACATGTAGCTAAAATATCAGGAAATATCTGTGATAACACAAGAAGAGGAAAAGTAACTTCTAATCTGTAGGTGGGAATCCAGAAAGCTTTCTGGGAAATGATATGAAATGGATAGTGTTTACATAAGTAAAAATGATGAAGTAAGTGGCATTCCAGGTTAGGGGAACCACAGGCAAAGGCTCGGAAGTAGGAGAGCATGGGATATAGACATGGAAAGTGGTTCTCAACCCTTACTGTACATCTGACTGACCCAGAGAACTTAAAAAAAAATCCACTGTCTGAGCCCCAGTGATAGATTCTAAATCAGTTGGCCAAAGTGGGCTTTGACTCCAATAATTTTTTTTAATTTCCCCAAGTGATATTTTTAGTTCCTTCTGATATCCAGTGGGCTATATTAAAAAAAAGTGGACATTGTTTGAAATGTATGTTTGCAAGATTTTTTTCCCATATTAAAAAATTTCTCCCCCTAATTTAGCAGCCAATGATCACTTAATTTTCATTTTATTTTGTTTCTTAAATTTTTATTTTATATTTGAGTATAGTTGATTAACAATGTTATATTAGTTTTAGGTATACAGCAAAGTGATTCAGTTATGCATGTATCTGTTCTTTCTCAAATTCTTTTCCCATTTAGCTTATTACAGAATATTGAGCAAAGTTCCCTGTGCTATACAGTACGTCCTTGCTGGTTATCTTTTTATTTTTTTTAATGTATTTTATTTTGGGCTGTACTGGGTGTTCACTGACGCACGTAGGCTTTCTCTAGTTGTGGCGAGCAGGGGCTGCTCTCTAGTTGCAGTGCATGGGCTCAGTAGTTGTGGTACATGGGTTTAGGTGCCCCTAGGCATGTGGAATCTTCCCAGACCAGGGATCAAAACCATGTCCCTGCATTGATTCTTAACCACTGGACCACCAGGGAAGTCCTAACCTATTTTAAATATATCAGTGTGTACATGTCAGTCCTAAACTCCCAATCTATCCCCTCCTTTTTAAAACTTTTTATTTTATATTGGAATGTAGCCAATTAACAGTGTTGTGATAGTTTCAGGTGGACAGCAAAGGGACTCAGCCATACATGTACATACATCCATTCTCCCCCAAATTCCCTCTCATCCAAGCTGCCACATGACATTGAGCAGAGTTCCCTGTGCTATATAGTAGGTCCTTGTTGGTTATCCATTGTAAATATAGCAGTGTGTACATATCAATCCCAAACTCCCAAACTATCTATTCCCCCTTTAAGAGTACTTTAGCTTTTAGAAAATCATGTGAGTATTATGATGGTTTTGTTATTCCCAGTAAATAGCTGTCTTTCATATTCTTTGGGACAATTTTCATTTGGGGTATGTGTTAACTATGGTTATAGTAAGTAATTCTCCAGGATTTATCCATAGCACAGTTCTAAAATGAAGGTAACAGACCACTGGCAATTCATAATTTTAGGTTGGAAAAGAGGCAACTGCAGGATAGTAAAACACCTTTCACATGAGGAAAAGCAACTAAAATAGGATGAGTAGAGACTGTGCAAAAAAAAAAAACCACCCAGGCTTTGTTTCACACAAGAGTTATTGCTTAGAATTCTTGGTCACACCAGAAGACAGACAAATCCATTTGAGTTCTCTTTTTAAGAAAAAAGTAACCTACAATTTTTGAAGCAAAGAGACACAGCCACAAATAGGAGTCATTTATTTTAATCAGATTGCAAGTTTGACTGTCCAGGGCCCACAGGTATTATATTGTGTTTTCCTGTGAATTTAGGGTTGCCAAATCAAATACATGACACTTAGACAAATTTGAATTTCAAATAAACATTGAGTAGTTTTTAGTATGAGTATGTCCCATGAAGTATAGTTTAAAAATATTACTCATTGTTTATCTGCCATTCAAATTTAACTGATGGCCTATAGATCCATTTGCTAAAACTGGCAGCCCAGATTTATAAGTGAATATAACCTGTGTTGAACTAATATGCAACACAAAATAAGGAGACGAGAGAAATCATTCCCTTCCTCTGGACAGTCAAACGTAACCAAAGCTAAATATGAAAAGGCTGACCCAGTTGTATGAACACATACATACTGGAGTTTCCATGAAGGTCTGCGGAGATCCAAGTAAAGTCAGAGTTCAGTATTTTTTTCTTCCACTCACTTTTAAAGAATGCTGATTGCAGAGAGCATAACGAGTTATTGTCCTTGCAATTCCCAGTGTGCTGTGGACTGGCAACATCAGCATCACCTGGGACCTTGTTAGAAATGCAGAGTCCCAGACCTCTCCCAGGTCTGCCGAATCAGAATCTGCATTTTAACAAGATGCCTTGTGATTGTCTGCAAGGTGAGAAATGCAGATCTAGTTCCATAGTTTCCAAAACCATGCTCAGGCCCAGGATCCCCCAGGGCTCAGGGAGTGTGTAAGCAGTGCTTCGTCCATCCTGTCTGGGCTTCAGGTAAAATTTAATTGGAACAAAGGGTCCATGGCTTAATTTTTTTTTTAATTAAAAAAGAAAAAATTCTTTAAGAAAATCATCTAGTTCATTTCATTTTCCAAATGGGGAAACTAACAAAACACTTGACTGTGCCTGAGTCCTGTGCTGGGAAGTGCCAGGACCAAGATGCTGTCCATGCCTCAGAATCTCAGCCTCCTTCCACTTCTCACTGTTTACTGAAGAAAGCACAAAATACTAGAAATCTCAGAACAACTGCTTGTCAAGCACCATCAAGCACCACAGGTGTCTTCTAGCTGGGCCTGGAAGTTCAGAATTAGCCCCTTGTTTTTCACACTCACATCTAGTAACTGCCTTTCAAGGGTTCATCTAAAGCATAAAAAGCACTCTCCGCTTTGCTCTCTGAGCTTGAAGACAGGTCTCCAGCTGCAGTTTTGTGTACACTGCTAACGGAGGGTGCCCTGCAGGTTTTGTTTGTGGATAGTTCAGCTAATTATCTTGCCACAGACCATTGAGACAGATCTGAATGACTGTTCAATTAATAGTTCGGAAGGAGTAATTAGGGAGAATACCTGCCTGCATGGCCCGCCCCAGTGCAGACATATCAGCGTGAACATTTACTTCTGAATGTGATGAATCACATAAATAATTCTCAGAAATGAAATTAGAGAGCACCCACACATTACACACAGTCATGTTTTAAGGCATGACATCCTGTATCTCTGTAATGAATTAACAGTACAGTCTGGTTTGAATTTTTCAATTTTCAGCATACATCCTGCTCTGTTAACAAGTGACCCTGTGGCCACCATCAGTTTCTGTAACAATTTGAATTAGCCATTCCAAAAAGAACACAGATTGGGACATGTTTAAGCCTCAAGAAAGAAGTATTAAATGCTGGGTTGTGACTCACCCATCATATTTCATGGCAGAGCCAGACATGATGCCCAGGTTTCTAGATCCCATTTGTCTACTGGATAGATGCCTCATGGTATCTACCAAGCTTAAAGATAAGATTGGTAGTCACCAACCTTACAGATTGTTCTATGAGAACTAAACATTGAGTTGTAGAAGTCAGAGAACTGATCTCTTGTTTTCATTTGTAAGGAAATTCTCTGAGCAACTGCAGATTGACCTAGGAAAACAACTTCAGTTAGGACTAGTTTATTTAGATTTCAGTTTAGGGATCCTAAAAGTGGAGGAAGGTAGGAGGGACAGAAGAACCATGACCCAGAGAAGTTTTCAAGTAACTTTTCTCCCCAGTGTTCAGTTATCTCAGGCAAGCAGGTATAAGGATCCTACAATTTTAGAGGACAAATCCCCAAATATCATTTTACAGATAAGGAAACAAAAGCCCAGAGAAATCGGGTGATTTATTTAGGATCATTTAATTGATTTGTGATATGTGGGAGAATTCTAGAAAGGAAGCAGGTTTTTGATAAACTTATTACTCTGTGGCATTTTTAGGATTAAAATTGAGATATCAATAAATGGTAAAATAATGTAAAATCAGACCAAGTGCATGACAATTGCTAGATTTCATTGTAAATTTTAACATATTATTATGGGAAATGCCCTCTCTTCATCTAGTCAAAAACTGTAGAAGTAAGTATAAATCTTTCAGTTTTGTGCATATAAAATAGGAGTCTTTAATAATTTTGTAGTTAGATAACACCTATTCTATCTTGTTCATCTTTAGAATGCTTATTTGAAACCTAAATTAAGTCTTACCCTGAAGAAGTTTTTATCTTCCATATGGAAACCATGTTTTATACTTTTCTTTGGTCATATGCCCTTCAAATGTTAGACATTTCAGATATTTTTAGTAAATAATCTGTGCATTCTCTTTGGATCAATAATTTCACTTCTGCGAGTTTATAAAAGGAACTAATCAGAAATAAAATCACCTTCTAATAGCATGAAATATGATTAATTATGTTTAATAAAATATAACTTTCCCAGGCATCATCATCAACATTCTCATCAGTGGTGTTCCTTTTTATTTCTTTAATTAGATAAGTTTGGCATTGTGTAGGTTTAAGGCATACAACGTGTTACTTTGATACATTTATATATTGTAATATGGTTGCTGTTGTAATGATATTTATTATATTGCATGCTAATAGTACAATATTATTTAATACTCATCACAAGTGCATACCCTTAAATATCATCAACCTTACCTCCCCATCCTCTATTACCTGGTAATCACTGTTTGCTTTTTTCTTAGGTCTGACTTCTTTATATTCCACAGATAAGTGATATCCCACAGTTCTGATCTTTCTCTGTCTGACTTACCTCACTTAGCATCATGTGTTCAAGGTCCATCCATGCTGTCACAAATGGCAAGACATCCTCTTTTCTCGTGACAGAATAATATTCCATTGTGTATACATACTGCATCTTTTTTTATCCATTCATCCATTGATGGGCACCTGGGATGTTTCCATATCTTGGCTATTGTGAATAATGCTGCCATAAACATGGGAATATAGATATCTCATCAAACTTCTGTTTTCATTTCTTTCAGGAATATACCAGAAGTGGAATTGCTGGATCATGTAGTAGATCCATTTTTAAGTTTTTGAGGAACTTCCTGATTGTTTTCTGTAGTCTTTGAACCAATCTACATTCCCACCCATAGTGTCCAAGTTTCCCTTTCCATCGCGTTCTAACCAATACCTCCCATCTCTTGTCTTCTTGATGATAATCAGCAGTCCTTTTTAATGGTCACCTGTAACACAATGTCTTTATGTGGTAAATCAGTGCTAGTCCATAGGGCTGTACTTGTCTGCTGGACCCATGGGCCAAATGGGCCTTGTAAGGTAAAGCTTCAGAACAGACTTAGTGGTGCTGCTTGACTCCAAGAAACACAAGGGCAGCTGTGCCCTAAGAAGCCCAGTTGTGAAGTAACTGAAACCGGAGTGGGGGTTATTAAGAGTGAGCATATTGAGGACTTCCCTGGTGGTCAGTGGTTAAGACTCTGCACCTCCAATGCAGGGGGCTTGGGTTTGATCTCTTGTCGGGAGACTAAGATCCCATGTTCTGGGGATCTAAGATCCGGTGGAGCCAGTGATTTTTTTTAAAGAATGAATAAGCATATTGGCACTTTCCCACAATAGGAGTGACCATAAATTAAAGTGTTCATCTCTCTAGAAACATTTACTATATTTCCATTGATGATTTTTAGTTCCAACAAAGACACTAGACTGCTATTTAGCCCTCTCAGTTTTACCTTCTTTTTTAGGAAAATAAAGATAATTCAGTTTCACTTACATAATGAGACTTAACCAGCTAATAAATATAAAGCATTCTGACCACATAATGTTATAGAGACAGCACTAATATTATTAACAGGCAGGATGCAATTACCATAATTGGTATTTTTCCAGAAGGTAGAGCTAATACTCATTCCTACCTGATGGGAAAACTCTTTTACAGCCATTAATCATGACAGTGGAATGTAATTGGCCAATCTAGAAAGCTGCCAAATGCCAGTATACCTACACTGATATTTAACATTTTTCACATTAAAATTCTTAGGTAGAAATAAACTTCCTTTAATATTTATTGGTTTATTTACTCCAAAATTACAGGTACTCTG
Organism: Okapia johnstoni; assembly: GCA_024291935.2. Classification (NCBI taxonomy): domain Eukaryota; kingdom Metazoa; phylum Chordata; class Mammalia; order Artiodactyla; family Giraffidae; genus Okapia; species Okapia johnstoni. Next base: position 14,099,628 of record CM044324.1, read on the forward strand.
ATAAATAGAATAGTAGTTTCTGGTGCCACTGTGGCTGAGAAATGCCTTTTAGTGTCTTCTGCTGCTGTAACTTAATAATTCATTTCATCACTTCTGTTTGTAAATCACAAAAGGTTTGTTTGATGAATATAGGATTAGGGAGAAGTGTCAAAACAAGTAACCTGTATTTTAAGACCATTGTCTATGTGTGCAATTATTTACATAGGTTTGAAATTATTCACAACCTCTGACGTTGGATTCAGTTTTCAGGGCATGACATCTGTTCATTTTCAAACACAAAAAGTCATCTATGGGGTGTCTTAGCCTAATAAATTAATTCTTAAGACACTAAGGTGATTGATCTTTTAGTTTGGTTTTTGCTAGGAAGTCTAAGCACCAAATTTGAAACACACTTCTAATAACTGCAGAATTTTATGGTCTTAGGTTTTTTGACTGAATTAATAAATGAAATGAAGTGATATCATGATTGACTTCTAAAGAAGAAAAGGTGTCCATGGTTATATATTAAGAAAATTTGTTTTTCATGACTGTTCATTTTTGCTTAGTTATATTTGGACACTTAATGGAGTCTTTTAGACATAAGTATGCATAAAGCATAAACCATGTCTTTGCAAAACTCTCAATACTTTGGGGGGTAGCTTTGGCCAAGGGACTGTCATGTGGGAGGTGCTGATAGTGCCATAATAGAGAGGCAAGCAGGGTGCTTTGGGCATGTATAGTTTCAACTGTGGTGGTAATGAGATCATTTCTTATGTTGCTACATTTCATTCAGAAGTTCATCTGAAATAGTTGGCAAGTATATTTTTCTTATGATGTGACCATCACCGCACTGCTCACTCCTTTTGCATTTTTCTATTTCAGAGACGCCCAAGCAGATGGCCGGCAATGAAGTTCCGAAGAGGTTCTGGCCATCCTGCCTATGCTGAAGTTGAACCAGTTGGAGAGAAGGAAGGTTTTATCGTATCAGAGCAGTGCTAAAATTTCTAGGACAGAACAGCACCAGTGCTGGCTTACAGGTGTTAAGACTAAAAATTTGCCTATACCTTTAAGAGAAACACACACCCACCCACCCACACACACACACAAACACACACACAGGAGCCCTAAGCTGCTCTAGCCAGAAGGAGATGAGATTTCTGAACAAGCCCAGCCCAGAAAGGGTTAAAAAAATTTTTTTAAACTTATAGAGGATACCAGTTACCACTGAACATTGAATTCCCTAGTGGAATGACCTCTATAGTTCACTCAGCACATCTCCTGTGGACTTATCAGAAATATGACAAGATTACAGTGCTGTTGGCTTAAGGTGCAGGGTTGCAAAGGGATCGAGAAAAAAAAAATAATAAAGCTTTAGTTCACAAGGGATCTACACCTTTGGTTCAAATATTCTTCTCTGATAACTATGTTCCAAAGCCTGAACCCATTCACTCAAAAGAACAGTGATAATTATTTCCAGTTTGCTGAGAGAAGTAGCTGATGCAGGGGCCCAAACAAACACAAAAGAAGAGATTTTATGTCTTTCCACCAGACATGTGGCTGAAGGATTTTGTTTTGCTGGTCTAGACCCACCTGTTCCAACCAGTTCGTTACTTTAGAGGATGACTCTTTTATCTTTCCAGTTGCGACTTTGCTTCCCTCTTCCTGGATGCCTTCTGTGTACGCAGTGACAGAATCGTAGCCTTTTAGCTGAGAGTGAGGACATAGGGAGGGACAAACGAGGCTTCTGGTTCCCCCGACCTCAGAGTAAAACATCTGACTGGTTTTCAGAAGCATCGCCACCACCTCCCAACTGTGAAGTCCTGTGAAGCCACAGTTGTTCTTGGCTGAAGGAAACAGAAGGAAACAGTACCAAGAGTTCCTTAATTGTTTTTGAAGCAAAAGTGTTAAGGGATTCTAAGCATATGAGGTTTTTGGTGTTTTGTTTTTTTTTTTAACTTTTTGCCGTTTCAGTCTGAGAGGCCCATTTCATTGTTGATTCTTATCTAAGAAGCCTTTCAAGTCAGCATATCCCTGGCAAGAAAAAGAGCGAAAGAACCCTGCTGAATCATACAGTAATTTCCTTTAAAGCACATAGTAGTTACATAAATATATATATATATATAAATATATTTTTGTTTATAACTAACACAAGGCAGGCTCTTGTGACTCAGAGTGCATTTTGTCATCGAGACAAAACAAATGCGAGAAGCATTACTGCATACTTCCATAGAGTTGTAAAATAATCCTTAATATTAGAATATTTTTATGTCACTTAACAGAAGTGGTTCAACTGGTTGCAGCACCAATCATTTTTCCTGCCTGTTGGAGCCGCTCTCCCTTTCATATCAACCCCTTCCCTCCCTGGCAAAATAAAGCAGATGCAAAAAGCTCCTTAGATGGATCTGTTGTTTGCCCCATAATCACAGTCCAGATTTTGAACCATCCCTGTGAGTGAAGACAGGAAAGGCACCCCCCACCCCCAGAGGAGGAGAGTAGTTAATATATATACTGAGCTCCTAAAGTTTGAATTCAGGTACTGTGTGTACAATTTCATCAACATCTCGACCCATGAAACTTACATCTTGTGCCAAGAAGCTGTTGGTTCTCAGAGGGTCCCCATGTCCAACATTTGCAGATTCAGGTATCAAGAAGCAGAGCTGTCTCGTAAGCAGCACTTTACTACCAACTCAGCATCTGTATACAGTGTCTACATCAAATGACATCAGTCCACTAACAGCGTATCACATATTATCCTCACAACTGTCTGATGTAAACGCGTGCCATTTTCCATCGAGTATATTTTGCTTTACATTTTTAAGTACCTGATGAGGGTGTTAATTTTTTTTTTCCTAACCTGCTTAAACGATAATTGCAAAAAAAAAAAAAAGTTGACAAGCAAAGTGATTGAAGGGTGTGATGACTGCTATAGCTCTCTGCTATAGCTACATTCAGTTGATATGAAATAAACCAACTTATTTCTTGTGGAATAGGTTTGGTCAGTTAGCAATTACCAAATGACTTGCCAATATAACTGGTGCAACGGGTATTCTACAAAGGCATAAGGAACACATAGACGATTCCTTCTAGGATAAGTTGACGCCTCTTTCACTTGCTTTTGTGTTAGGTATGGCTTCCAATACAGCTGATTGACAGTTATATAAATCCTGCATATATATATCTAACACCTTTCTCAATTCTTTGAAGTAGTGGTGTAATTTCTATCCCTTTCAAAGTTCATCTTCCACTTTTGATTTTTTAAAAAATGCCAATTTTGTAAAATAACCTAAAACTCTCTAAATTGTCCAGTGTACTAGAACACCCAGTAAGTGAAAGTGAAAAGGCTGCTGAAGTATGGGGAAACTTCCCAGCCGAATCAGGAGTTAAAGGTGGTGAGATGTTTCTGTTGTTGATGAATCTTTTAGAGGTAAGGAAAAAGGCTGACTGAATCCTTTTCTTTTTTTTTTATGAAGCTTTCATTCTACTCTGTACCTCTGGTTTGTTCTTGGTGCCCATTTACTGCAAAGGAAGAGCAGACATTCACAGAGTTTCTGGAAATTCAGAATGGATTCTGGTGCTTTGGACTTTTCATATATTATGTATTAGAAAGAATGCATCCGCATGTTATTTCATATACTATGAACTTAGTAAAAGGAGAATAATAGCAAAGGAACATATACAAATTTCTAGAGAAATCAGATAAATGGTGCTACAGAGGAAGTTAGTTATTTCATCTTAATTATTTGTAAAAACATTTAGTGAATAGGTAAAGGGTTTCCAGATGGCTCAGACAGTAAAGAATCTGCCTGTGGTGCAGGAGACCCAGGTTCAATCCCTGGGTTGGGAGTAGAATGACTACCCACTCCAGAATTCTTGCCTGGAGAATCCCATGGACAGAGAAGCCTGGCAGGCTACAGTCCATGGGGTCGCAAAGAGTTGGACACACTTTTGCTTTTCAAAGATATTAAAAGTCAAGAAAAATATCTTAAGCCAATGAGGTGAAACTGACCACAGTGTTGATTTGTTTATGAAAGGTTTGAAGTTCAACATATACTAACATATAGAAAGTTAAATAATAAAGTGCAATTTACCTCCAATTATTATTTTAATTTGAAATGTCTAGCTCAGTGGTTAAGAACCCTCCTGCCGATACAGGAGACAAGGGTTCAATCCTTGGGTCAGAAAGATCCCCTGAAGAAGGAAGTGGCAACCCACTCCAGTATGCTTGCCTGGGAAATTCCATGGACAGAGGAGCCTGGTGGGCTACAGTTTGTGGGGTCCCAAAGATTCAGACACAATTTAGCAACTGAGAACACACAAATGGGGCAATCTCACAGGAAACTTCTAGGATATGCCATCCAATATATCCACTAGCCAAATTGAATGATTTAAATTAACTAAAATAAAAATTCAGTTCTTCAGTCACTCTAGCCATATTTCAAGTGCCCAAAAGTCACATGGGGCTTGTGGCTTCCATACTGGACGACACAGAACACTCCTGTCTTTGTAGAAAATTCTATTAACTCTGCTGTAGAAGTCTTTCCTTTTTGGCGGCTCAAACAGTAAAGAATCTGCCTGCAATGCAGGAGACCAGCTTCAATCCCTGGGTTGGGAAGATCCCCTGGAGAAAGGAATGGCTGCCCACTCCAGTATTCTTGCTTGGAGAATTCCATGGACAGAAGAGCCTGGCAGGCTACAGTCCATTGGGTCACAAAGGGTCAGACACAACTGAGTGACTAACACTTTCACTTTCAACCTGAAGAAAAGGAGGAGGAGAAAAAATAGATTTGATAGTTCCTGGGCCTGTTTTTGCTCTCAGAGAGGCAGCTTAAAATAATGGAAAGAATCCCAGCTGACACAGTTTTGAGTTTCTACTATGTCCTCAGGAAAATCACTTTTACCACTACAATTCTCCATTTGCAAGTTTGGAAAATAAAAATATTTCTGTCCTCTCTTCCTTGCAAGATTGTTATCATGTAGATTGACTAAACATACAGACTTTCAAAACCTTATGTCAATTGAACCCATACAAGGGGCTTCCCTGGTGGCTCAGACAGTAAAGAATCTGCCTGCAATGCAGAAGACCTAGGTTTGATCCCTGGGTTGGGAAGATCAGTGGAGGAGGATATGGCAACACACTCCAATATTCTTGCATTGAAAATCCCCTGGACAGAGGGAGCCTGGTGGTTTACAGTCCACAGGGTTGCAGGGTTGGACACAACTGAACAACTAAGCACTCATGTACAACCCATATAAAGCACATCTCTTGGCCCAGAACCAGCACAAACTTGTATTCCGAGGGAAAAAAGCCCATCCATCCTAAAAGCATTCAAAGACAATCAAATCAGTACAGTTCTTGAGGAAATGCCAAAGGAACATATGCTCAAGAATTGCTTCAATTCCTTTTTCCCCATATTAATATTTTCTCTTATGCATAACATCAGTCTCAACCAGCCTTTCTCTCAAAGTCCTTCGGTGCTTCCTTCATCTGGCTCAGTTCTTTATTGTGTAGTGTCCCTGAGCCTCTCCATTTTTTTCTGATTTCCCAGTTAACTCTTCACAACAAAGAGAAACCCAGGAGCTGACCAGCAGGCTTCTCTTTAGAAGAGAGTACCTCAAACAAATAATTTCAAATATATATTTTCTCCCAGTAACACAAATGTAAGGGCCTGACACATTAAAATATAACAGTAGGTGGAACTTAATTTTAAATGTAAAAATTTGCAAATGCAAACTATATGAAAAGAATAAAATTCAATTTTTTCAATATTAGGTAATACATATTCTCAGATTAGTGTGATTTCTTAGTTTTGGCAGAAAGAAAACTTCTTATGTTTCCTCATTTTGAGGGAGTATAAGTTTGGTAATGCTCTTGTGTCTATTGCCCAGGGCAATAAGAAAAAGTTTGCTGGAACTCATGCCTTGATTCAAGACACTTCCATGATAAGAAATTAATATTTAAGTAAGATTAACTGAAAAATAGATGCTGCGGTTAAGGCTTTTTCCTCCTGTGAATTGTTATTTTGCTTTGTAGTTCTTCAGGCATTTTTTAGATATCTTATTAAGGTGTGTTTTATTAATTCCCAGAGATTGCTCTTGCTTTTACTTTCACAGCCTCCAGTTTTTGGCATCATCATCTATATGCCAGAATCATGGAAGGTCATCTAATCCAACCTCTTCATTTACAGATCAGAAAATTGAGGCCCAGAGAGATATAGTCATTTGCCCAGCATCAGAAGTGGGCCTTGAACTTAAAACTCCTGACTGGTCATTTTTGTTCCAATTCTCTTTGCCTACACCCCTCCATCGGTATTTAAAGCCAACCACGCAGCTTCAAGAATACTGGAGTGGGTTGCCATTCCCTTCTCCAGGGTATCTTCCCGACCCAGGGGACCCAGATCCCCTGCATTGCAGGCAGATTCTTAACCTTCTGAGCCATTAGGAAAGCCCTTAGAAGGCACAGTCTGCCTCAAAGCAATTTTTATTTGCTATCCTGACTCTCTGCTCTGTCCTAGAATAGAGAATATTGGACCAACCTTCCTCCATCAAGTGGTTGTCCTAAGAATGGTACCAGTAGTTCCAGTTCTGGTTATTGCAAGGTCTTTATCTGGTTTTACATGCCCCTACCTATGGCCATCTAAGTTAGCAATACTGTCTTGTGTCACTTAAAATTGCTCTGCCTTTGCTTTATTTCTTCCCAGATGTACCTGAAAACTAGTCATCTTCATAGCAGATTTTCTTACTGAATTATCACAATTTTTATTTGCTTTTAAACTAGTGGAGCCCAAGAAGCTCTTTGGAGCAAATGTTATGAGGTCAGTGGCATTACATACTATGTACTCCTATTTTCTTGTATTTGTAAAGCACTTTATATTTTACAGGGCACTTTGATTCATTTCTTCATTTGTTCATTCATTCAACCACCCAATTCACTTAAATAGTTATTGAGCACCTACTGGAACCAAGTTCCTGTGCTAGCTCTTGTGATATACAGTGATAGATACAAACAATAAGAGATCAGGCAAGTCCACTGATAATTGTAGTAGGGTAAAATCTTCAAACACAACTTTGCAAATTGATCGGCTCACTATTACTCGATCCAATTTCCAGTTCTAATTTCTATTCTACTAAGATAGGGAACTCTCAAGTACTTGCCTGAGGAACGTTTCTGAAATATGATACATCATTGCCCATCTCTGCTGTTTGTTCAATTTCAAATGATGTGTTAATTTCACTTATGAGAAGAAAAGTTACTCATTCAAAGTTGTCCCAGACCCAGAAGGACTTTTTAGGTCATTTGAATTCTTCCTGATTAGATGTAATAATAGTTCACTATCTTATTCTCATATTTCTACTGTGGCTTTGTGATTTATCAATGCCATCTTTTCAAGGTCTTCCAGAAGTATCCATAGATCAATGAAACATTTGCACTTTAGGTATGTGTTTAGGTCATTCATTAGATTGTCTCAGGTTTTCTCAACCTCAGCACTGTTGACATTTGGGGTCCCATAATTCACAGTTGGGGATGGGGTGGTGGAGTGGTCCCTTGCATTGCAGAGTGTTTGCCAGCTTACCAAGTTCCCATTGACTACATGCTGGTAGCTCATACACACACACACACACACACACACACACACACACCCCAGCTGTGACAATGAAAGATGTCTCCAGACATTGCCAAATATCCCCTGGGATGAGATTGGGCAAACTACTGAATTATCTAATGAACAAAATATATCAGGAAAAAAAAAGAAATGTTTCTCTTTCTCTTGGCACTTAATCTTCATTATAAATAGATTTTTTTAATTAATAATAAGACTTGGCATCGTAAACTCTTTGCATGAGAAGGGACTGTAAAAGTCACTAGTTCAATCACAACCGAACATCATCCTTTTCTATTTCATCATCTCCTAGTTTTACAAATTTATTGAGGGATCCAAAGATTGTTTGTTTATCTCTGGAACTTGGGGATTTACTTTCTCATAGCAAGAGATAAGGCTGTTTGGTGGTTTTGCTTTGCCCTGAAATAGCTGCCACAGGGGTTTTTGCCTCAGTCGGGGAGTTGGTGTCACACAGCTTCAGTATCTCAGAGACTTCAAGGAGTTTTCTTCTGGGTATTTCACACATCTGCAAATCTTGCTCCATCATCTTTGCTTTCAAAATGTGCATAGAAGTTGATGTTTGGTACTTCTAATTTTAAGTATATCAACATGAACTATTTTTTTCTTAAGTTTTCTATTTCTGATATTGATTTCTTTTTATTGTCTCTCTTTGGGGAAAAAAAAAATTGGACTGTCCCAAGTAATTGCAAGTTGGAGATGTCTGAGTTGTACTATCTAAACCTATCAAGCCAAAGTTCCTACTGATTCAATGTGCCTTATGTCAGTTTTCCTGTAAGATCAGTGATTTCCTATTAACAACCCTGTGTTTGTACTTGTGTCTGTGCTGCACCAATTGGAAAAGTCGGTGATGTTATGAGACAACCCCTTAAGAATATCTTACAAATAACAACAAACCTCCAACAGGAATATCAGGTCTTCCTCTACTCCTTTGCTGAAAGACCAACCCAAACTTTGGAAGCATTCTTCATTGTTTACTACAAGTTGCTAATATACACACACAATTGAAAGCTTTGATTATAATATCCACAGCTATAGAGTATTGACAAGAACATCCAGAGAGACCTTTCCCAACCAAGACCATCACAGAAATCAGAAAACTCCAACCTAGGAGATCCTCAAGTGTGTATATGAGTTCCTTCTCTACCACTGTCATATCAGATGCTATGGTGATACTTAAGGTTTTGACTAAGATTTTCCAATTTCAACTTAAATTTCAAAGCATGTGCCTAATTATTGCCTGACATGTATTTTAAATCATCCAATGCCCACTGCTCTCACAAAGATTATGGCAAAGCAGTAAGATGATAATTGCTCAAGTAAAATCACCTAAATTCTTGAATCAATTCTCTATAACAAATTTAGAGAACACATCATCATTGGTTTCTCAGTGTTAATTCTTATTAATTTCCAGATCACTGTCCACACTGAAAGAGTCTATGTTACTTTAAATCCAGGATAAAAGATTAGCTAATGCAAAACATGTGCTTTTGTTCATCTTTTTCTAATTTCTAAGATTTATTAACATTTGAAAATTACTTTTTTAAAAAAACATCTCTTAATGAGATACGTTAAAAAGATTTAACTTAGCAGATAGTAATATATTCATTTTGATTTCAGTTGAAAAACCTCAGTGACTTCTGTCAATACCATGGGAGTGTTGTTTTCTTTTTTTATATAAAAGTGGTCTCTCTCATCCCTAGCATTACAAATATATATATATATATATATGTATACACATATATATTCATGACCAAAATATCACTTACTTATCATGCAACCATAAATATTTGGTGCCTATCAAATAGATACATAGCATGAAACTAATTTTAGACATTTGCTATATGAGAAGAAGTATAGAAATGGGTGGATGGGGGATGATTCATGGAAAAATAAAGATCAAAATATGCTTTCAAGCGTAATTTTCAACTTCTTTAGAGCAATGTACAAATACATATTCAATGAAGATCAGCTCAAATTTAAGTCATCCAGACTTTGAGACACTGGGTCACAGATCCCACCAGTTATGCCAAGAAACACTTGACATCCAGAAGACAGAGGTGGCCCCATTTTAGCTAAAACTCAGCCATTACCCATCTGTACCTCTTCTATGGCACCAATGCTAAATTCATAAGGCTTTTTCCCTAGGGAATTGGATTACTTGAGTAAGTAATGACCAAAAAGACACTTTTCACTTATTACCCTGTGACTTACAAGGCATAACCGTGTACTTTGATTCCTTTATACCAGAGACCATGCGACATCCAACCATACATAGGCAATAAAATACAATAAAAATACTTTTCCTCAGGAAAGGGTACAATATTCTGCAGACCCAGATCTAGATCTCTGTGAAGTTTGACCATCTTGGGACCCAGACTCCAAACTCATGTCTAGACATCGTGGTCATGCCTAAGCAACCATTGTAAAACTAGTTTGGACAAAAATATACTCAGTGTCATATTTTTAGCAGGGAAATAAAAATTCAAAGTGTCTTCTTTGGCTACTCTGTAAGTGGCTACTCTGAAAATACCATCAAGTGAAATCAGAGCTTCCTCTGCTAAAAAATGTTAAGATCATTTTAGGGAAATGAAATAAGTTCTTGAGACACAAACATTTTGTGTTTATTGGAACTAAATCTCAGGGCCTTAGCTGAGATGGGGGAAGTCTTTTCATTGGTTGGTCAAAACAAATCTCTGATTTGCCTCATTTGAGGCATTTAAACAGTGCCTGGGAAGAACATTATTTTCAGGGGAAAAAAGAAACAGGCTTTTTTTTTTTTTTCCATGCCAGCTGGGATCATGGTAACTTCCAATGCCAGGAATTTACTACTGTTTCTGGTAATTCCGCTTGTAGTCATCTGAAACATTGAAGGGTGAAAGGAGGAGAAACTGGGCACCCGGGGAGGGGAGGGCTGTCTGTGTTTCATGCCAGTTGCACCAGCACACAGAATATTTGTAAATGCATTTCCAAGTGGGTATAATTGTAGCCTTTGTCAGAATCACAAAGCTCACTATGGAGCTGCTGAAAGAGAACACTGAGGGGAAAATCTGACCCTTTATACACAGGGCTTCCCTGGTGGCTCAGTGGGTAAAGAATCCGCCTGGCAGTGCAGGAGACACAGGTTCAACCCCTGAGTTGGGAAGATCCTCTGGAGAAGGAAATGGCAACCCACTCCAGTATTCTTGCCTGGCAAATCCCATGGGCAGAGAAGCCTGGCAAGCTATAGTCTATGGGGTCGCCAAGAGTCAGACACAGCTTAGTGATTAAACACCACCACCCAGTCAACCCCCAACAAAGGAAAGGCAATGGGTAAGCCTGTCACACCTTTTGAGTTTGTTTCTCTTTTCCACAGCCCTGGACTTCAAATCAAGGACATGTCTGTCAGGTGAAGGTTAATTTTGCTGAGGTTTTTCCAAAGCTTCATTTAATCCTTGGAAAACTGAGCATTTTGAATTTACTCCAATCCTCTGGGCATCATTCCTACTTCTTTTGCCATGTCAATGAGACACTGGAGATTGCATTTTTTCATAGTAAAATCATATTCAAATACTTCCTTGATGACCTCGTGGTTGACATACCTGAACCTGCAAATGTAAAAATGATTGTATCTGAATTTGCACTGATGGTATATGATAGCAGAAGACCTTACTGGAATCTCCTGTTTAAATTCAGTAATTTGGATGCTACATACTTCTGCAATCTTCTTGATTATTTTCACTGTAAGATTGATTATCTAAGTTTGAATGTATTTCCTTACAGTCTATTCATTTGCCATCTATCTCTTACCTGTGGATCATTACAATTGCAATAATTCATTGAAGTTTTCCTCACATAGCTTCTTAAACCAATTTTGCTGCATTTCTTTTGCTTACCGTATGTGGAAAATCTGGTTTGCTTGTTTTTCCTAGTAATCATTTTGTATGAAAGTGCAGTGTATCAACTGCCATGGTGACACAATTCATCTTTTAGGGTCTGAAAGCTGGTTGTGACCAAATGCCATATGTCTTCTCTCTGTCAATTGCTATTTTCATAATTAAATCATATTTTTTTTTATTTTTTATTTTTCACTTTCAGTTGGAGTCAACATATTTGGTAATTTTTAGAAGGGGGAGGAGGGAGCAATTTGTGTAATACTGCTGTCATATTTGACCACATATTAAAAACAATAAATGATCATTTTGTTTTAATTTCTTAAAATAGTTTTATTTCTTTATTGACTGCGCTGGTTCTACATTGCTGTGAGGGCTTTTCTCTAGTTGCACAGAGTGGGGGTTACTCTCTAGTTGTGGTGCACAAGCTTAGTGCAGTGGCTTCTGTTGTGGTTCCAGACTCCAGAGCACAGGTTCAATAGTTGCAGTGCACAGGCTTTGTTGCTCTGTGGCATATGGGATCTTCCCACACCAGGGATTCAACCTGTGTATCTTGCATTGGCAGGCAGATTCTTTACCATGGAGCCATCAGGGAAGCCCTATTTTAATTTCTTAAATGTGTTTACCCTTGTCTTTCAAGGTATTTTTGTTCCTTTCCACCATTAGCCTTTGAAACATTTTCCCTATTGTGGAAGAAAATCTGAGCGCAGTGTCCAGAGCTGTAGGCTGGTGAAAGGATAGAAAATCCTTTTGTTTCTTTTTTTAAAACATTTTATTTTATATTGGAGTATATCCCATTAACAATGTAGTGATAGTTTCCAGTGGACAGCAAAGAGACTCAGCCATACATATACATGCATCCATTCTCCCCCAAACTCCCTCCCATGCAGGCTGCCATTGAACTCAACATTGAGTAGAGTTCCCCGTGCTATACAGTAGGTGCTTACTGGTTATAACAGTGTGTACATGCGGATTCCCCACTCCCTAACTATCCCTTTCCCCCATCCTTCCCCCACTGGCAGCCATGAGTTCATTCTCTCAGTCTGTGAGTCTGTTTCTGTTTTGTACCTCAGTTCATTTGTATCATTTCTTTTTAGATTCCACATATAAAAGATGTCATACAACATTTCTCCTTCTTTTTCTGACTTTACTCAGTATGACAATCTCTGGGTCCATCCATGTTGCTGCAAATGGCCGAGTAATATTCCATTGTATATATGTACCACATCTTTATCCATTCCTCTGTCGATGGATATTTAGGTTGTTTCCATGTCTTAGCTATTGTGAATAATGCTGCAATGAACACTGGAGTGCATATGTCCTTTTGGACCATGTTTTTGCTTCTAAACAAGCCCTGGTGTAGGGCTGATACCAACTAGAGTGAACTGTAGAAAATGGAGGACCTGGGATGTCTAGGTGGAGACTTGGTTGAGTCCTCCTGGACCAGATAGGTGGGAGGATCTGAGCTGCCAGTATGAAATAAAAATACCCTCAAACTGGAATAAATCATGGGGCTGCAGTTCAGCTCCTACCTCTGACACTAGTTTGGTTCACAAACTTCCATGACCTTCCAAAGAAATTACTGAAGGTTCTCCCTGATTCCATCCCCTTTTCCCTAACTGGAAATGATTTTACCCCTTTGTTAGCTAATTAAAGTGGAATGTCTGAAGTGAGATGCTTTGAGTTCCAAATATCCCTTCTCTTTTTTCAATCTATCACTCTCAGGCTATTCTTATATCAACACCAAGTATGCCCAAGCCTGAACTTGGGCCAGACAGCAAGTGCCAGAAGCTAGAATTCCAGTCAGTGGCACTCGTTGAACAATTACTCTGTGCAACTCAGTAGTGATTTTCTTTTTAAATCTTATCTCTGTATGGAGCTTTTGGACTGTGTTGATTAAACTTTAAAATCACGTAGTAAATTCAGAACTACCATTTTAAATGGTGTAAATTGCTTCTTGATGCCAAAAGGGAAAATGTATTAATGTAAATCATGCAACTTTACCTAACAGTAAAAAACATTAAGGCCAGTGCTTTGAAAAATCATTTAATGTGTGCCATCTCTTTAATAATGCAGTGGAAATATTAAAGGAAAGATGTTAATAACAATCATAAAACTTTTAAATTAGCTGTAGATCTGTCTCCTATAAATTCAAGTCTTCTCCTCACAGATCCTCTATTCCAAACCACTGTTTTCAGAATCAGAGCTCTCTGACATGCAGTCAGGAATGTTTTCTCCCCCCTCAGTTTATTTTAACTAAAATTTATTGAATGTCTAACCTCTGCTAGTCCGGGTGGCTTGGATGGTAACAAATCTACCTACAGTGCAGGAAACTCAGGTTTGATCCCTGCGTTTGAGAAGATCCCCTGGAGAAGGGAATGACTACCCACTCCAGTATTCTGGCCTGGAGAATTCCATGGACAGAGGAGCCTGGCGGGCTATAGTCCGTGAGATTGCAAAGAGTCAGACATGACTGAGTATCTTTATATACATACATACCCCATGCTATGTAGGGTGCGTGACTCCAGGGCTACACAAACAAAGAAGATGAAATCCTTGTTTTCAATTAGCCTATAGTGTAATAGAGGAGAGACACATTTAAACAAACAGCAGATCAAGGATGACAGGCACAGGATGGAAATATTAACACAGTTATACAGTTAAGTTGCAGATGAGGGGAGAGTCAATTCTGTACAGAAGCCATCAGGAGAGCTTTCATGGAAGAAGTGATATTTGTACATGATCTTGGCAGATCTAGGCCTTCAGCAGGAGACAACAGAGGCAGCCCAAGGATGGGATTGTTGTTGTTGTTATTCAGTTGCTCAGTCATGTCCAACTCTTTTCAACCCCATGGACTGCAGCACCCCATGCTTCACTGACCTTCACCATCTCCCAGAGCTTGTTCAAACTCATGTCCATTGAGTCAGTGATGCCATCCAACCATCTCATCCTCTGTCATCCCCTACTCCTCCTGCCTTCAGTCTTTCCCAGCATCGGGGTCTTTTCCAGTGAGTTGGCTCTTCACATCAGATGGCCAAAGAACTGGAGCTTCAGGTCCAGTACTTCAGGATGGGATGCCTAGGGGCAAGTGGACTGGCCAAGGAGGAGAAACAAGGAGAGGATGGCTGGAGAGTAAAGCCCTTAATGACATCCACAGACAGGCCTTCAGAGTATGACTTGAAAGCAGCAGATACACTAGAAAGTTAAGAAGCAGAGGAGCCATAGAAATGAGACCATTTCAGAAAGATGACCGAGTAGGCAAAGTAATGGATGAATCACAGGGGAGAAATCTGGAGACCACCTGGAGATAACCATTCAAGTCTGGCTGCTGTTCCATGACTACTCTTCCTTAGTTCTCAGATCTGGCCTCTATGTGGTCAGTCCCTTCAATAAAATCCGATGTTAATCAATTGCTTGTCTGGATGCATGCCAAGGTCCTAGCCAGGTGAGACCCTTTGTCTCCACCAGGGAGGTTCTTCTTCCACTTGGATTCTCTCATTCAGTAATGAAACTGATGCTGACGCTGGAACATCCCAAGATTTATTCAGTGCCCAATGAAGAGAAAAGTAGGAACTCAGTTTGCAAACCAACTTCTCAACCAGACTGGGGCTGAGATGCAATATATACAGGAGAGTCAAGGTAAAAAAGAAAGAACTGAGTAAAGAGAGGGAAGAATGAATGTTTGTGACATATACAAGGATAGGGGTGTGGTTTGGATGAGGAATTGAGGCAACACTCCATTTCAGGAGTAAGAAATATCTCACAATGGGAAAAGAATAAGACCCACTTAGATGATGGAGAGACAAGAAGACTTGCACAGAAAATGGGTTCTTCCAGTTGTTGTTGTGGCAACCATCAACTGTCTTGGCACTGGTGGGTGTGTCACTTAGCATGTTAACATATTACAGTGAGTGTAGAATGAATCTCAAGGTCTACCGGAGGTCAGGTCCTCCACTATCTTGGGCCCAACTGTTTCCAACCAGTTCTTGTTTTTCATTTGGCAGCTACCTTCTTTTGTAGTTGAATCTGATACTCAGATAAGGGCAGTTAGTTTCCACTTGAAAGAGGGTCTGGGGCATGATTCTAGGGTAACAGCCACATGGCATGGGAGAAATTCCCCCTCCTCTGTAAGTACCCCTTACAGAAAATTATACATTCCTTTTTCCCAAAGTAAGAGCACAGCACAGTCTGACAGATTGTCATGTGGAATCAGGTAGACCAGGCCAGGTTTACCCATCTCTTCAACTTCTTCTACAAAAGCTCTTTTTTCATCTCCTAAAAATCCCAGGACAACCCAGACAATTAAGACTTTCCGACTTGCCTCCATGATGAGGACAAAATAGGAAAATGAGACATATCATCAATTTCTTTCCTGTCAATACAGACATGACTCTTTTTAACATTTATTTCTATTTATTTATTCATTTGGCTGTGTCAGGTCTCAGTTGCGAGAGGATTTCAATGCAAACCACCTCTGGATCATTTGTGGGTATATTGATGTATTTCAGAGCTCTCCAAGGAAGCAGATAAATTCCTGAGTTAGTCATCAGGGAAATCAAGGAGATGCCAGTCGTGAGGCCAGTTGGCTCCCTGAACCTGACTCTGTGTTTAAAGATTTTAAAGATCATGCATGGCCTTGCAGGTCAAGTGTGTTCTTTTTTTTTTTTCCATTGGCATAGAGTTGCTTTAAAATGTTGTGTTAGTTTCTACTGTACAGCAAAGTGAATCAGCTATATGTATACATATATCCCATCTCTTTTGGATTTCCTTCCCATTTAGGTCACCACAGAGCACTGAGTAGAGTTTCCTATGCTGTACGGTAGGTTCTCATTAATTATCTATTTTACGTTTTTGTTGTTGTCATTTAGTTGCTAAGTCATGTTTGACTCTCTTGCAACCCCATGGACTCTAGCCTACCAGGCTCCTCTGTCCATGAGATTTTCCAGGCAAGAGTACTGGAGTGGGTTGCTATTTCCTTCTCCAGGAGATCGAACCCAAGGATCGAACCTGTGTCTCCTGCATTGCCAGGCGGATTCTTTACCACTGAGCCATCAGGGAAGCCCCTATCTACAGAGTATATATGTCAATCCCAATCTCCCAATTCATCTCCCCATCCCCCCATTTTCTCATGAGGAAGTAAAGCTTGTGCCTTGATGATCTAAAGAGACTGTAGAAGCACAGAAACCTACAGTTTTGTGATATTCCTTACACCTCCATCTCCTCTGGAGTGTGTCTCTAGGCAAAGCCGACGGAAGTGTGGACATAGAGAAAAGAGATGACTGCAGACAGGACATTACTGCCTCAGCTGATGCTCTTTCCCTGATCCAAGTAGATGGCACGGCAAGAAATGTCATGCACATGTCTGCTTCTCCAAGTCTAAACATAGGGCAATTATAGTGTTTGGAAACTTCAAAAATGTGCCAAAGAGAGAAAATCAATGAGACTCCCATCACATTTGCAACTCTAGGTCATGCAGTAACCCCAGCCTCCACCTAGTGATGGACTTATTATTTTCTGTGAGTTGTTATCGTTTTAAAGACACACTGAAATGCACTTGGCCTCCCCAAGTAAATACACTTCACAAATGCCAGCACCTCTTGATAAATGTTAATTGACCCCTTTTTAATGTGCATTCCTCTTATTGGCTGCAATAAACTTTACTCAGTGTCTTTGAACTTCTCCCAGACAGTCTGCTGACATTTTTTTTTTCGGTGAACTTTAACAAACATTTTGGGGTTGCAGGGTAACACTGGGCTATTTTTCTCCCCAGATTTCTTTGTACAATTGCAATTTAGATTTCCTTCCAAAGGATTCATTGTGGTGTGAGCCTTGACAGAGTGTGAAGCGAATTTCTCCTGCTGCAGTTTGGCTCTAAGCCTGGAGGATGGCACGCATAAATTATTCTAAATGCCATAGAACCTTGCATCTTATTTCCTTGTATAACATTTCAAATTGTCCTCAGGGTGCCCCAAAGTGAGACACTGATCAAGCATGGCCAGAAAGAGATAGGAGGTTTGCAAAAAAAAAAAATCCTTTTTGTAAAACGTTGTCCTTTGGGATTTAATTAGATGTCATTTTAGCAAGGAAATGAATGTTTGAACAAGACCAGATTTCAATGGGTTAAAGTAGCAAAGCCAATAGGAAAGGAGCACGTGGTTAGAGACAAAGTGAAAACCAAAGCATCAGTATCACATTAGAGTCCCCAGCAGCCAGGCTGGAAGAGGGGCAGTACATGAGGAAGAGGGGGGTCATGTGGATTTCCTATTGTTTTTCTTTATGCCCTGATATGATGCTTTATTTGAGGCATCAAGGTGGGAGTTCATCAACTTCAGCCAGATTGCTGCAGTCAGTTTGATTTCCTTGACAGAAAACGACAACTGATAACTGACCTGGCAGTCATGGCTCAGAGGCATTGAAAACAGCAGCTCATGCTAAAACAGGAAGGAAGGTCCACTGGTGATTGCTTTTTGCCCTTCTGATGAATGTCAGACCAGTATCCCCCAGAAGCCGAGGGCTCACGGGCAGGCATGGACTCTCAAGTTTACATATATCAGTTTCCTGAGTTCAGTTTTCTCTCTCCACCAATAATATGAGCTATCAGGCCATCTGATACCTACATACCCTATATACATAGCAATGAAGGGGACAAACTCTGTGACCTTGCCCAACTGACCTTTCAAAGCTCGATTTCATCATCTATAATCCCATTCTTCAAATAGTACCTCCTTCCTAGGATGATTATGACAAATAAGTGAACTAAAATATTTAGCTTTGTGTTAAATTTACAATGTCCAATAAAGGTTATGCTATATTGTTGCCTATGAAAGATGCGCTGATTTGGCTACAAAAGTGTTTTCTTAGTCCTTAAGAAGATAAAGAGAAGGCGAAGAAGCAGACAGCAGCAATTAACTGCAAGAGCAGATCGGAAAACAAGCAGCTCAAACTGGAAACTGATTTGCATTCTTGCTGTAAGTCTCCTTTTCCTCCCCACCATATATCTTGGTCTTATCCTCTCCTTGTTCTGAGAGATTTATCAGAGCAAAAAGGAGGGAGCTTTAAACCTAAGTGATGAAAAATTTAAAAATCAAATTTTAAAAAAGTTTAAATAATTTAATTAAATAAAAAATTAAACACAAGGACTTCCTTGGTGGTCCAGTGGCTAAGATTATGTGCTGTCAAAGAAGGGGGCCCAGGTTTGATCCCTGGTCAGGGAACTAGATCCCATATGCCACAATTAAAACCCAGCACAGCCAAATAAATAAATAAACATTAAAAGAAACAACACAATGATAGCACTGTATGTTATTTACATTTGATTATAGAATGTAAAGAGCTCCCCATGCTTTTTTGACTTTGTTCATGTGTTTTAGAATTCACAGAAAAATCAAGTAAGGCTTCTGAGTGTTATTTTAATCCACTGTTATTATTTTCACCAGCTAAATACCACCACTGCTCAGGAAACAACTCATAGGAGATGCCTCTGAAATATGAATGTATGTTAGTCACTCAGTCATGTCCAACTCTTTGCAACCCCATGGACTGTAGTCTGCCAGGCTCCTCTGTCCATGGAATTCTCCAGGCAAGCATACTGGAGTAGGTTGCCATAGCCTTGGAAGATCCAAGGGAATCTTCCAGACCCAGGGATTGAACCTGGGTCTCCTGCTTTGCAGGCAGATTCTTTGCCATCTGAGCCACCAAGAAACAGGAGGCTCCCCTAGATCCAGCAAACCACATTCATCAGCATACCTCCCAACTCAAGCCCTGGTTTTTCTTTTGCTGTGCATTATTCTTTTGAGGATTCATTCTATGAATGTTTGCTGATCGTCTTCCAAGAGTCAAGTAGTGTTTTATATGCTGGAAATTTAACACTTTATTTATTTCATAAATACTGTTTTTCTTATGCGAGACACTGAAATAAACATATTAAATTTTAATGTTAAAATTTGATATTAAATTATTGAATTATGTTATTACCTCCTCTTAGCAGCTGCTCTTTCTATCATGTGCCATAGAAATGTTCGTATCCCCCCAAAATTCACAGGTTGAAACCTAATCACTACTGTAATGGTGTTAGGAGGTGGGGCCTCCTAATAGGAAGGGATTAGGTTGGAGGTGGAGCCTTCATGAATATGATTAGCACCCTTGTAAAAGAGACCCCAGCACTTCCCTGGTGGCTCAGTGGTAAAGAAACCACCTGTCAATGCAGGAGATGCAGGTTCAGTCCCTGGGAGGGGAAGAAACCCTGGAGAAGGAGATTCAATTTGCTCCAGTATTCTTTCCTGGGAAATCCCATGGACAGAGGAGCCTGGTGGGCTACAGTCCATGGGTTTGCAAAAGAGTTGGACACAACTTATTGACTAAACAAAAACACAACAACATAAGAAACCCCAGTGAGAATTCCCTGGAGTCTAATTCCCTGCCATGGCCTCAGGTTCAATCCCTGATTGGGGAATTAAGATCCACAAGCCACATGCCATGGCCAAAAAAAAAAGACCCAGAGAGATCTCTGACCCCTTCCTCTAAATGAGGTCACAGTGAGAAGCTATCTATGGAGGAATGGATTTTCACCACACATCTGCTAGAACCTTCACCTTGAACTTCCCAGCCTCCAGAATATAAGCAATAAATCTCTGTTGCTTATAAAGCCACCCAGTCTATGGTATTTTACCATAGCAACCTGAATGAAAACCCCAGGTCACAGAAGAGGAAGTGGAGGAAATTAGTGCTTGGGCAACTGGTCCACAGCCCCCTAGACAGTGAGAGGCAGAGACCAGGTACACGCCTTGGGGCTGTGCTCGTGGTCACTGCTCTGGGATGCTTTTCATGCAAAACAGTGACCAAAATAACAGAAATCCCTTGTCCTCTGTATGCATATTCTAATGGCGTACAAAAGACAAATGAAACAGCTATCTAAATAATATCCATTCAAATAAGTTATAAAATAGGCACTATGTAGAAAAATAAAACAGAAAAATCAGGAGCCTTGGAGAAGAAGCCTTCTAATTTTAAGAGGGCAATCAGAGAAGGTAACCTTGGAGTATTGACCTGAGAGTTTCCAGGGAAAATACAAGTCCAAAGCCACACAGAAGAGGAAACATTCCTGGCAGGTTCAAGAACAGCAAGGACATCAGAGTGGCTGATGCAGGATGATTCGAGGGAGAGAAACAGAAAGAGGTCAGAGAGAAGGCGAGGCCAGGTGTGATCCCAAGTGATACAGAAACCAATGGAGAGTCCTGAGCTGTCTGATGACAAGACCTGACTTCCGACTAGGA
The DNA here is from genome assembly GCA_024291935.2 of Okapia johnstoni. NCBI lineage: Eukaryota > Metazoa > Chordata > Mammalia > Artiodactyla > Giraffidae > Okapia > Okapia johnstoni. The sequence continues at coordinate 14,120,367 of CM044324.1, forward strand.
ACGATGACTCTGGCTTCTGGGTGGGACTGGGGCAGGGTGGAAACCGAAAGAGCATGTCAGAAGGCTGGTGCGGTCTGTGGAAAATAAAGCCACCGGCCCAAACCCAAGGAATGGACTTGGAGACACGAGGTTGAGGTGTAGTAAGATGCGAGGCTTTAATGATGGTCTTGTAAGGTGGAGTGTCTGGTGGGCAGGCACACCCAGAGTCGCTATAATGGGTTTTTTATCCTCTCAGCATGCAAGTCTTTCCCCCAGTTCCTCATTGGCTGAGTACTTACTACTGGGGTTAACAATCTTTCCCTAATGTCACCTGTATTTATTATTCTTTCTGTGCACTTCTTCCCAGTTCTTAAGTTTTGAATTCACCAATAGAATGAGCCCACGTGAAAGTCCTAGACATTTCCCTTTACCTTTGTCTGAATTTTCCCTTGCAAATATCCTAATGGCTATTATCAGCAGGCTGTCACTCTAAGCTAGTTATATTTGATAATGGACCACTGTAAGTTTTTATTTCTTACAAATCTTCCGGGTGAGAGGTAACATGGCTTGGGTTCGAATGGATGGTCTATATGAGTTATTTTGTGATGGTGGCCGTCATATAGGGATGTTATGATGAATGGCTGAACTCTGTTGCTTACAGCTTTGCAGAGGGGAAGTCTGCGAGGCAGAATCACAGAGACTTTGCATCTGGGGACAAGGCAACAGCAAGCTGGAGCTGTGGGGAACAGCCCAGGTATGACACCCAGGGTGGGGTTGGCTAGGTTTCCATGGGGGCCCTTCAGGATTGGCTGGTTTGAAGAATTTGAGGGGCTCCAGAGCATAGGAGGTGTTGCTAGTTGTTGGGCACCTGGCCTTGAAGTGACTAGGGCAAGTGGATAGTGAACCCAAGTGTATGGAATGTGAGTTGAGGTGTGGATTAATCATCCACTTTGAGAAGGAAACAGACCAGCCATCAGCCAGGACTTCAAAACTAGGTCATGAGACTTCCCTAGTGGTCCAATGGTTAAGACCTTGCCTTCCAATGCAGGGAATGCAGGTTTGATCCCTGGTTGGGGAACTAAGATCCCAGGTGTTTCAGGGCCAAAAGAACAAAACTTAAAACAGAAACAATATTGCAACAAATTCAGTAAAGACTTTAAACACGGTCCACATCAAAAAATCTTAAAAAAAAAAAAAATACCTGGACCATGAGAGCATTATAAAGAAAAACACTATATGACAATGAAGGAATGAAGATGTTGAGGATTGGTCAGGTCATGGTTCTATTTGACGGGAGAAGCAATAGGGTTTGCTATTGGGTCAGATGTGGGATGTGAGAGAAAGAGGCATCCATCTGCAGGATTTCTGAGATTAGGAGCCTGAGTTTGGAGGACTGGAACTGCCCTTGATGAAGATGAGCAAGACTGAAAAATGAACAAATTGTAAGAAAACATTAGAAGCTCAGTGTAAAACATCTTGTGTTTGATATGTCTTTTTATTTTATTTTTATGACATCGCAGTGAAGATGTTAAACAGAAAATGGATTTATGGGTCTGAAGTTCAAGAGACACGTCTGAACTGAAGACATAAATTCAAGAGCGCTTGACATGAATATGATATTTAAGGCCATGGGACCAATGAGATCATCTAAGAAGTGAATGTAGATAAAGGGAAAATGTGACCTAATGCATGACTCTTGGGACATTCCAACATGAAGAAGGTGAGGAAAAGGGGCAAAGAAAACTGGGAAGAAACAGTGTAACAGAAGGAAGAACAGTGGACTGGCCTCTAGGGATCCCCAGGAACAAAGCATTGTTTGGTGCTTTGTTGGTGATTGCTCAAAATGTTCAAAATGATGTTCAAAATCACCAGCCATCAAATATACATATTAAAATGACAATGCTATACCACTTTGACCATTAGATTAGGAAGTAGTTTAAAAACAGACACTTTACGTTGTCAAGAGAACTGTGAAGTGGTTGTGCAATTTTACACCCTAATTGGGAAAATAACTGGGTTGAACTTTCTGCAAAGCAATTTAACATGACATAAGAGCAATTTCATTGCAAAGTCTACATACTTAAATTCAGCATTTCCTCTTCTTGGAATCTACCCCAAAGAGATAAGCAGAAACTTAAAGTTTTATATTCACAAATATTCTCTGCAGGGTTATTTATATTAGTGAACAGATAGGGGGAAAATTACATTTTGAACAAGGAAAATTATTCAAAAAGTTGTAAGTCCCAAATAAAATGGATAATGTAGTCCAGGAAAATGATGATTGAAAAGTATATTTAATGACACAGGAAACCCTCACGCTACTGCACTAATTGAGGAAAATAATGTCCTTTCATTTAGTATTGAGATGGATGAGACTGGAGCCCATTATACAGAGTGAAGTGATCCAGAAAGAAAAGCACCAATACAGTATACTAATGCATGTATAGGGAATTTGAAAGATGGTAACGGTAACCCTATATGTGAGACAGAATAAGAGACACAGATGCATAGAACAGTCCTGTGGACTCTGAGGGAGAAGGTGAGGGTGGGACGTTCTGGGACAATAACATTGAAACATGTATATTGTCATATGTGAAGCGGAACACCATTCCATGTTCTATGCATGGGACGGATGCTCAGGGATGGAGCGTTGGGATGACCCAGAGGGATGGGATGGGGAGGGAGGTGGGAGGAGGGTTCGGGAGGGGGAGCACATGTGAACCCATGGCTGATTCATGTCAATGTATGGCAAAAACTACCACAATATTGTAAAGTAATTAGCCCCCAACTAAAATAAATAAAAAATAAATTAAATAAATAAATAAATAAAACTAATACTTACCATTTATTGGATACCTACGGTGTGAAAGGCACTGTGCTAGTAATTCACATACCTTGTCCTTTTAATTCTAACAAGTAGGCATCATGAGAAAGTAGTGGCTCAAAAAGTTAACTGATTATGTCATAGTTTACTTGATTATATTAATGTATTTGGGAGGTGATCTCTCTCACACACAAGGAAAATCTGATGGCCTCCCCTGTAAGTTCCTGTTCTCCCTCAGGGACTTCTCTGGAGGTCCAGTGGCTAAGATTCCACACTTCCAATGCAGGGAGCACAGGTTCAATTCCTAGTTGGGGAACTAAGATCCCACATGCCACACACCATGGACAAAAACTTAATTAATTAATTAATTTAAATTGTTAAAGGAAAGAAGCAGCTTTAGCCACCTACTATGGAATCCAGAGCAAACTTTGAGTTCATGAGTTTCTCCCAAAGAAAGATTCTAAGAACAAAAACGGTGAAGAAGTAAGCACTAGTTTCCTCATTTATATAAAATCCATTTTCTTATAATTTCATAATTCTAACTACTCACTTATAAAGATTAAGATGACTTTAGAAGCCATCCCTAACCCTGCCAGATCCTTTCTTACTCCTTTGGTGGCTGAGTTGATTCACTGTGATATAAAAGTCTGAAGGAGTAAAACATTTTCAGAAAATTTATTTTATTGAGGACCAGGGTTAATTTATGAACACAGTCTTTTCTCCTTTTATTCTATAACCCCTATTTTTCAAACGGATTCCTTAAGTGCTTTACCCCCTTTTTGAGCTCTCCCTGTGATAAAAATAAATTTATTTACATCCTAACATATTCAATAATGCAGTCAATGGTACGACTACTACACACCAGGCATTCTTCTGGCTCCTGGAATGGTCAGAGGAGACCCTTGGGAAGAACAGATTCACATCTTTTTTATAGCTCCTATTCCAGAGAAACTCATTGTCTGGAGGAGAAAGCAAGCATATCACACTGATGTGAAATATAACAGTGTTAAGAATCTGCCTGCCACTGCAGGAGTTGCAAGAGACATGGGTTCAATCCCTGTGTCAGGAAGATCCCCCTGGAGAAGGAAATGACAACTCACTCCAGTATTATTTCTTGCCTGGAAAATTCCATGGGCAGAGGAGCCTGGTGGGCTGCAGTCCATGGGATCATGGACTCAGACACAACTAAGCAACTGAGCAGGCATGAAAGGGCCAGAAATGGAAGAGTGTATAACAAGAACTATAAGAGTGACATTTGAAAAAGAGGTGAGGAAGGATAACTTCACAGAGAAGATGGCATTGACTGTGTCCTTGGGGTTACAGAGAAGGAAAAAACAGCCCAAGTGGAGAACAATACAACATAAAACAAAGCAGAATCATGAAAGCCCCAGAGTGGACAGAAAACAGTTCAGCGGGGGGCCAGAACAGAGCTATCTACAAAATTGGGCTCAAATACCTGGGTGAGAAAGATGGTTAAAGATGATTAAACCTGTTTTATGCCTGATAATCAGGAAACTATTTTCCTTTTTATATGGGGAAAAACCACCAACGTCCCATTTTGAGTGCCTGAGGCATTAGTACAGAAGCACAGCAGAGCAGGTGACTAGTGGTCAGGGGCACAGAGAGCCTGGGTCCAAGTCCTGCTGGCTGTGTGACTTCAACCCAACCCTTGTGGGACTCAAGGTCCACTTTATGCCACTGACCTGGTCACTTGAATGTATCGTGTACATTGCCTGTGACGTGCCCGTCCTGGAGGGTCAGTGTCGCAGTCTGCTCTGATCTATTAAGTGTCAACTCTTTGTTCCCAATTCTCTGATAGCTTCCCTTCACCATCCAGCCGCTGCCTTGTCCTCCTCCTCCCTCCCCCTCCCCCAAGCCCCATGAGCCACTCAGGGTCAGCGTCTTTATTCAGCGTTGATGTCCCATTCTCAGGAACCGAGGATCGCTCTTGCTCTTTCCCCTCCAGCCTTTGAGTCTTCCACCGTCTTTCCCTGCAGGCAGGTTTCTGCTCAGATGTTCTAGCCTCGCAGCCACCTTCCCTGAATGACCCATTTCTCTAGAATATTTAGAACCTTCTCCCTTCTCTCTGTCCTCCTCAACCCTATTCTTCTTCATGGGGCTACCTGATGTGCTTTAGCTGCCCATGGCTGGGCTCCCCAAGGGAATGGAAGACATGTGAGGGGAGAGACTCATTTCTCTCTCTGTCCATTGCCTACGTAGGGCCCAGGAATAGGAAGTAGCCAATAAATATGTGTTGAATTAGTTAAAATGGATTAATGAATGAATGAAGATAGTGCTCGGCTTTCACCGGGTGAGCTACTGTCTGCTGTTGAGTCATCATCACTGATGGAGATAGGAAGGAACTTTCGGGGCCCCCGGGAGAGGCTAGGGTAGAGCTGCTCAAGCGAGGCTGAGAGTGGGGGAGGGAGCAATTCTGTGAACCACAATCTCATAGCCCTGGGTACTCCTGGTGTCCTTCTTGAAGGACTCTTTCCCTTGACATACTAAGGTCTAGAATTCAGGGGTCCCCACCCTCCAGGATCGAATGCATAATGATCTGAAGTGGAGCTGATGTAATAATAATAATAGAAATAAAGTGAGCAATATATGTAACATGCTCGAATCATCCTGAAATCACCCCCCCCCGCCCCCTACACACACACACCCCCCCACAACCCTTTCCATGGAAAAATTGTCTTCCACGAAACCGGTCCCTGGTGCCAAAAAGTCAGGGACCACTGGAGATGATTTTGCCAGGCTGCTAACAGTCCCCATGCTGATGAGCTTGGGGATGGTCGGCTTTGTCCTAGATGTGACATACAGTCCCTGACTCTGGTCTTCCTGACTCTGGTGAGCTCTGAATCTCCCATCTTACCCACCACCCAGTCAAGGGCATCTCTTGATGCTCAGTCAAGTTTGATGAAAAGCTTTCCTAGTGTTTCTGGCCAAGATACTTTGGCTATCTACAGCCAGAAATTCTGTCCTTTTTATCTCAGTGTGAAATCATCTAAACGCCCCTAAGTACTTAGGCTTCTGCAAAAGTAAAGTTGGAGAGGAAAGTATTTTACCTCTTAACTTGGTTTTCTGCTCTGCCACGTGTGGGTCATGAGGTAATCAGCATGGAGCAGAACATTTGGTGAATGAAGGGAAAGAAAAAGGCAGAACAGCAAGAAAAAAAAAGAGACACGTTCATAAAATATATAGACATTATTATTAGCTTGGTCAGATGGTCACCTCTTTCCTATTGAGGTACAGCCAGGAAAAAAGTTACCTGGTGAGTAGCCCTGAGCTTCCAAACAAAGGGAAGAATGGGACTCTTTTAACTAAATAAGTGTAAATATCAAATTTAGTATCAAATATCGAAGCCCTCATGGTTCTGTATAACTATCAGTTCAGTTCAGTCGCTCAGTCATGTCCGACTCTTTGCGACCCCATGAACCGCAGCACGCCAGGCCCCTCTGTCCATCACCAACTCCCGGAGTCTACCCAAACCCATGTCCATCGAGTCGGTGATGCCATACAACCATCTCATCCTCGGTCGTCCCCTTCTCCTCCCGCCCCTAATCCTACCCAGAATTAGGGTCTTTTCCAATGAGTCAACCCTTCGCATGAGGTGGCCAAAGTATTGGAGTTTCAGCTTCAACATCAGACCTTCCAATGAACACCCAGGATTGATCTCTTTTAGGATGGATTGATTGGATCTCCTTGCAGTCCAAGGGACTCTCAAGAGTCTTCTCCAACACCACAGTTCAAAAGCATCAATTCTTTGATGCTCAGCTTTCTTCACCACCCAACTCTCACATCCATACATGACTACTGGAAAAACCATAGCCTTGACTAGACGGACCTTTGTTGGCAAAGTAATGTCTCTGCTTTTAAATATGCTATCTAGGTTGGCCATAACCTTCCTTCCAAGGAGTAAGCGTCTTTTAATTTCATGGCTGCAGTCACCATCAGCAGTGATTCTGGAGCCCCAAAAAATAAAGTCCGACACTGTTCCCACTGTTTCCCCATCTATTTCCCATGAAGTGATGGGACCAGATGCCATGATCTTAGTTTTCTGAATGTTGAGCTTTAAGTCAACTTTTTCACTCTCCTCTTTCACCTTCATCAAATTTTTCTTATAAAAACATTTTCCTGGAGTTATACAATTTTATGGAAAATTTGCCTTTACTCATTCTTGACATATAAGCATTCCAAAGTACTTCTTTAAGGGAAAAATTTTCCAAGAAACTGAACCTTCCAGGACACTTTAACTTTTCTCTCTTTTTTAATCTCCAGGATTTCTTGTTGCTGTTGTTGATTTATTGCTTCTTTGTTTTGTTGGTTTCATTTTCTTGGGAATACCTTAAGAGCTGATATGATAACACCAGCTACTGTTGGAGAAAGATAGCCGTTCAATCCAATCACATTTAAAGTTATCCTGCCTCATTTTACATAACAATAAAACAAGCAAAAAATCTCTCTGAATTATTTTTAAAGAGATAAATCAAGCGCCCACAGAAAAACATATATTTAGCTCATGTATTTAGGAAGAGTTGGAAATATACCTGGGCATTGTCATTAACAACCACATTTGAAAGAAACCAAAGATGAACAACACAAATTAGTTATAAAGATAATGTATTTGCTTAGAGAAGAAGGTTGGCTTTTTGTCATCAAGGTTTGGAGGCATAATGAAGACTAGAGGCATTGATCATTTTTCCATTTTTCTGCCTCTGTGTTCAGCCTAGGATATCTTAAATCAAGCAAGCCCTGTAGTTCAGAGATGCCGTCATATTTTACAGTTGCCAAGGCAGCTCTAAAAGAACATTTCATTACATTTAAACTGTATGTGCCTTTTCCTTTAACTTTCTGAAAAATATAGTGAGTAGAGCATGTTTATTTCTGAAAAATTTAGTGAGTAGAGCATGTTTATTTCCTAAGTGTGATTTTACTCTGTCTTAGGTTTCAGATTAAAATTCCCAGCTAATAGATTAAAAAGGTCTCTTTACCGAATTTCCCCGGCAGTCTGGTGGTTTAGACGTTGCCTTCCAACGCAGGGAGTTTGGGTTTGATCCCTGGTTGGGGAGCTAAGATCCCATATGCCTTGCAGCTAAAAAACCAAAACATAAAACAGAAGCTATATTGTAACAAATTCAATAAAGGCTTAAAAAAAAAAGGTCTCTTCACAAAGACAGAGGGGGCTTCCAGAACAATCAGCATTGCTTTGTCAAGTGGTGGGAGGGCTTCATAGGGAAAAGACCCAAAGTGATTGAGTGGAACTGAGCAGACAGATGGATGCTCCCTAGAGAAGGTTGGAACCCAGGTTGTATGTTAATGCAAACACCTTCAGCTTAACGGTGGGCTTGGCTGTTTTGGAAATGATTTGTGATCTGATTTGAGATTGTTGTTTATGATCCCAATACTGAGTTTATTTCATCCTGGCTGATAACATAAATAGTTGTGTCTGGTAGATAGGAAAATCCAGCAGTAGGATGAACTACCCAGCTATAGCACAGTATATCGGCTTTATTAATCAAATCCAAAGATAATCCATCATTCTCAGGTTAAAGCTTTACATATGTACTGACTACCTATCACTGTTAGGAGGAGAAACACCAGCCCTATACCTGGCATAGAGCAGCTGTTCAATAAATGTAAATTTCCTTCCCCACTGAGATCAAGGAATTTGTGAATTATGGAGAAAACTAGTCCCTTGGTTCTGTTTCCATCTGTTCTGTCAAAAAGTGGGTTCTTCAGTCAAATATGTATAGGGAATCACAGAGTCCAAGGGCCAGACTCCCTCTTGGAGCTTGAAACTGCTTATTAGCTTGTGCAAGGGGTTCAAAGCAGAGTCTAAGGACCACTATCCACTCTTCACTCCTTTGCTGTAAGACTTATGTACTTAACTTCTGTTTTCTTAGAGGTGAAGATACCTTCTGCTTCATGTGATTAATATGCTAATATCTATGAAGCACTTAAAAATGTCTGGCACATAATATGGACTGAATGTATATTTATTGAACAACAAAGGTCTCTGAAAGTTTCTTCAAGAAAAAAGTTAATCTGGAGTTTCCCAAACTTTGACCAAGGAAACCCCTGCCCCACCTAACTCCATCCCACTCCTTTTTATCCCCTCCACAACTTTATCTAGGAAAACCATGCTTCAGATCATTTTGTTTTGTTTTTTTAGAAAAAGAAAATCTGCTGCAGAGAGAAATTCATTGAATCTACTTTCTTAACAAAGGATTAAAAAGAAAAGATTTTAAGGGTGTCACTGGTGTGCATTTTGATCATAAATCTAAAAGCTTTTGAAACCAAAAGAGAAAATTCCAGAATATGCCAAGTGAAAAAAGTTCCTAATTAATGAATTTCATGTAAAGCTGTTGATTCTCATGTTGTGTTTACTGAAGGGAATCATAAGAATGGCATTTAGCACATGCTGAGTGCTATGTCTACCAGGCTCTCATCTATGTTTAGATGTTATTTCTAGATCCTAATAGTAATCTGGAGAAATAGACACTACAGTTCATCCCCATTTCATAGATACTAAGGTTTAGCAGGTTAGAGTTTTGTATTTGTTGCCTAAGGTGACCCATCTAGAAACTGCTAGAGCCAGAAAGACAAATGCAAGAATTCAGACCCCAAGACTGATACCCAGGAGTTCATAGGCATTTTCAACATACGAATTACTTCTCTCCTCACTGTACCTTCTTCTATCTTGGAGGGACTCAGGGACCCCAGATCGGTCTCCCATGGGGTCTAATTTGTGCCTTTGGGACGACAATATACAATAGCTATTGTCATCCTCGTGCTGAGTTGCTTCAGTCGCGTCCGACTCTTTGCAACCCTATGGACTGTAGCCTGCGAGGCTCCTCTGTCCATGGCAGTTTGAGGGCAAGAATAGTGGAGTGGATTGCCATCCCCTCCTCAAATTATCATTCTCAATTGGTGACAAAACTCTGAAATATTAGACAACGAAACAGAATACATCATTTTATTCTTCATCTTTTTCCCTCAAAGATTTGACATTTTCACACACAGTGCATGGAGGAGACAGGACTCCAACTTCCATATTCTTCTTTCAAGTAAGGGGCTCTTTCTGCCGAATCTTACTGCTACTGCCAGAACTTTGAGATTTCCTGAAATCTTTGTTGTTCTTTTTAAGTGATGACATTTAACAAATACTACTGGTTGGTTTGCTTTGTTTTTCTGTTCATACAGAAATATGTTGCAGAGTTCACAAACACTGGTGGTGTGTGCTTGTGTTGATGCCATGTGGCCGGCCATGCTGATGGCACACCCGTGAGCTCATGGAGAGACTGCAGGACACCCAGCTCCAGAAACCATGTGTCTCACTTTACTTTTGCACCTATCCGGGCACCACTATATTCAAGGAAGAATCTAACTGAGGCTTTTTAGAAAGGAACAAAGTATATCTTTGTAGCTTTTATTATTGAAAACCAATTCAGTACATACAATGGCTTGAAACTAGAGAAAAATCAACTCAACTGGGAACGTTTTCTTTTGTGCATGGCAAATTCAGCAGACGGATTGACTTTTTTAAAAAACAGGATGTTCTCAGATCTCAGAAAAAAATCGTACCTTTTAAAAGAAAAACTATAATATGTATTTATGTAATTCAGTTCAGTTCAGTCGCTCAGTCGTGTCCGACTGTTTGCAACCCCATGAATCGCAGCATGCCAGGCCTCGCTGTCCATCACCAACTCCCGGAGTTTACCCAAATTCATGTCCATCGAGTCGGTGATGCCATCCAACCATCTCATCCTCTGTCATCCCCTTCTCCTCCTGCCCTCAATCCTTCCCAGCATTAGGGTCTTTTCCAATGAGTCAACTCTTCGCATGAGGTGGCTAAACTATTGGAGTTTCAGTTTAACATCAGTCTTCCAATGAACACCCAGGACTGATCTCCTTTAGGATGGACTGGTTGGATCTTCTTGCAGTCCAAGGGACTCTCAAGAGTCTTCTCCAACACCACAGTTCAAAAGCATCAATTCTTTGACACTCAGCTTCCTTCACCGTCCAACTCTCACATCCATACATGACCACTGGAAAAACCATAGCCTTGACTAGATGGACTTTTGTTGGCAAAGTAATGTCTCTACTTTTAAATATGCTATCTAGGTTGGTCACAACCTTCCTTCCAAGGAATCAACGTCTTTTAATTTCATGGCTGCAATCACCATCAGCAGTGATTTTGGAGCCCCCCAAAATAAAGTCTGACACTGTTCCCCCATCTATTTCCCATGAAGTGATGGGACCAGATGCCATGATCTTAGTTTTCTGAATGTTGAGCTTTAAGCCAACTTTTTCACTCTCCTCTTTCACTTTCATCAAGAGGCTCTTTAGTTCTTCTTCACTTTCTGCCATAAGGGTGGTGTCATCTGCATATCTGAGGTTATTGATATTTCTCCCAGCAATCTTGATTCCAGCTTGTGGTTCTTCCAGCCCAGCGTTTCTCATGATGTACTCTGCATATAAGTTAAATAAGCAGGGTGACAATATACAGCCTTGATGTACTACTTTTCCTATTTGGAACCAGTCTGTTGTTCCATGTCCAGTTCTAAGTGTTGCTTCCTGACCTTCATACAGGTTTCTCAAGAGACAGGTCAGATGGTCTGGTATTCCCATCTCTTTCAGAATTTTCCACAGTTTTTGGTGATCCACACAGTCAAAGGCTTTGGCATAGTCAGTAAAGCAGAAATAGATGTTTTTCTGGAACTCTCTTGCTTTTTTGATGAAATACAATCAAATTTTTACTTCCAGCCTGTTGAGATTAAATGCATCCATCCTGGCCATATTCGATGTAAATATCAGTACTAGTAAAGAAAAAACAGAGCAAAGGAAAACCAGATCTGGACGGCAGTTAAGCAGTGAAAGTAGATTTTATTCAAGACTATTGCAAAAGAGGGAAAGAGACCTCAGTATAGAACAACTCCAAATACAGCAGAGTAAGGAGGGATTTACAGACAAGAAGCAGTGTGGGGGTCAGTGGATGAAGAATTACTAAGAGGAAACATCAAGGGTAGAAAGGGTTCTGGCTGAACCTGGCTAACAGGACCTTTGCTGAAGACAGACCTGGGGAACGATGGAGAATGAGGAAATCAACTAGATATTGAGGGGCCATAAGAGCAAGAAGGATGGCAAACTCACTAAACTGAATTAACATGGCTCTTGCTAAAACAAGATTTTACAAAGAGGTGCACAGATGGCCCTAGGAAAAGGTGATGGAGCTTGATTTAAGTTTAGTCAATCAAGGAATCTGTGTCAGGATCATCCCTGGGGTTTGAGGGCAACATTATTCTCTTCAACTGCTATCACCTGTGTGCCTGCATGTAGGTACCACACACATACAAATCAAACAACCCAAACCTGTCCACCGATGGTAAGGAATATAAATGGTAGCTGACTAAATATCAGGTCCTCAAATCATCCAGTGACCTGGACTTCAGGAAAAAAAATCACTGTGTGTACTTGCTGTTGGGCATATATATATATAGTTATATAGAAGTAAAGTCTCACATATGGCATGCATTAGATACATGGTATCAATATCCTGTTCAGGGACTTCCCTGGTGGCCCAGTGGTTGAGAATCCTGCCAACGCAGGGGACACTAGTTTGATCCCTGGTCCAGGAAGATCCCACATGCCTTGGGGAACTAAGCCTATGCACTGCAACTACTGAGCGTGTGCTCTAGAGCCTGGAACCTCAACTACTGAGTCCATGTGCCACAAGTACTGAAGTCCTCGCACCCTAGAGCCCATGCTCTGCAACAAGAGAAGCCACCAAAATGAGAAGCCCTTGCATTGCAACTAGAGAATAGCCCCTGCTTGCTACAACTAGAGAAAACCTGCATGCAGGAACAAAGACCCAGTGCAGCCAAATTAATTAATTAAAAAAATTCTCTTCAAAGATCCTATAAAACCCACATAAGGAGAGCAGGACTTTGAGGGGCTGGATCTGGCTCCCTCCTTCCTAAATTCACATCTTTTCTCTCCCTCAGAGCCCTGGATCCACACTCAGGCCCAGGATTCTTGTTACCTCCACAGTTCGCCATTGGAAAAGTCCTGCCCCTCTGTGGATACATGTGCTTTTCCCCAAGGCTGTTCTGTAGGCCACTAGTGTCAGCATCCTGGAGCAAACCTGTTGAAAATACAGGTTTCTGGACTCCCCCTGCAGTTCATTGAATTTCAATACCTATAGGGGAGTCCTGGAATCTGGATGCTTTATTTATGAGAAAAACTTTTAGAATCATAAATATTCACAAAAAAAGTATAAGGGGAAAATGAGATTAAAAATAGAAAAGAGTTTGTTGTTGTTCAGTCACTCAGTCATGTCCGAATCTTTGTGACTGCATGGACTGCAGCACACCAGGCTTTCCTATTCTTCACCATCTCCTGGAGTTTGCTCAAACTCATGCCCACTGAGTCAGTGATGCCATCCAACCATCTCATTCTCTGTTGTCACCTTCTCCTCCTGCCCTCAATCTTTCCCATAAAGCCAGGGAAACCACATTTAACTGCACAGCTCAGCAGCATTAAGCACATTCACATTGTTGTGCAGCTCTCACCATCATCCATCTCCTGGATCTTTCACCTTTCCAAACTGAAACTCTGTTTCCATTAAACACTAATTCCCCATCCCCACTCCCCAGCCCACCCACTCTCTGGCCCCTGGCACCGACCAATGTACTTTTTTTACTCTCTGAGTTTGACTGTTCTAGGTACCTCATGGAAATGGGATCAAACAGTATTTGTGGGCACCTAGAGCCAGACATCCTGGAATGCAAAGTCAAGTGGGCCTTAGGAAGCATCACTAAGAACAAAGCTAGTGGAGGTGATGGAATTCCAGTTGAGCTCTTTCAAATCCTAAAAGATGATGCTGTGAAAGTGCTGCACTCAATATGCCAGAAAATTTGGAAAACTCAGCAGTGGCCACAGGACTGAAAAAGTCAGTTTTCATTCCAATCCCAAAGAAAGGCAATGCCAAAGAATCCTCAAACTACTGCACAACTGCACTCATCTTACATGCTAGCAAAGTAATGATCAAAATTCTCCAAGCCAGGCTTCAACAGAACGTGAACTGTGAACTTCCAGATGTTCAAGCTGGTTTTAAAAAAGACAGAGGAACAAGAGATCAAATTGCCAACATCCACTGGATTATCGAAAAAGCAAGAGAGTTCCAGAAAACATCTATTTCTGCTTTATTGACTATGCCAAAGCCTTTGACTGTGTGGATCATAAACTGTGGAAAATTCTGAAAGAGATGGGAATACTAGACCACCTGACCTGCCTCTTGAGAAATCTGTATGCAGGTCAGGAAGCAACAGTTAGAACTGGACATGGAAAAAACAGACTGGTTCCAAATAGGGAAAGGAGTTTGTCAAAGATGTATATTGTCACCCTGCTTATTTAACTTATATGCAGAGTACATCATGAGAAACACTGGGCTGGATAGGCACAAACTAGAATCAAGATTGCCAGGAGAAATATCAATAACCTCAGATATGTAGATGTCACCACTCTTATGGCAGAAAGTGAACAAGAATTAAATAGCCTCTTGATGAAAGTGAAAGAGGAGAGTAAAAAGTTGGCTTAAAGCTCAACATTCAGAAAACTAAGATCATGGCATCTGGTCCCATCACTTCATGGGAAATAGATGGAGAAACAGTGGAAACAGTGTCAGACTTTATTTTGGGGGGCTCCAAAATCACTGCTGATGGTGATTGCAGCCATGAAAGTAAAAGACACTTGCTCCTTGGAAGAAAAGTTATGACCAAACTAGACAGCATATTAAAAAGCAGAGACATTAATTTGCCAACAAGGGTCCATTTAGTCAAGGCTATGGTTTTTCCAGTGGTCATGTATGGATGTGAGAGTTGGACTATAAAGAAAGCTGAGCACCGAAGAATTGATGCTTTTTAACTGTGGTGTTGGAGAAGACTCTTGAGAGTCCCTTGGACTGCAAGGAGATCCAACCAGTCCATCCTAAAGGAAATCAGTCCTGAATGTTCATTGGAAGGACTGATATTGAAGCTGAAACTCCAATACTTTGGCCACCTGATGGGAAGAACTGACTCATTTGAAAAGACGCTGATGCTGGGAAAGATTAAGGGCAGGAGGAGAAGGGGATGACAGAGGATGAGATGGTTGGATGGCATCACCGACTCAATGGACATGAGTATGAGCAAACTCCGGGAGTTGGTGATGGACAGGGAGGCCTGGCGTGCTGCAGTCCATGGGGTCGCAAAGAGTCAGACATGACTGAGTGACTGGACTGAACTGAATGTATTAATATACTGGAGTGCATTTTTTATAATTTTATTTATTTATGACTGTGCTTGGCCTTCATTGCTGCACACGTTTTTCTCTAGCTGCAGAGAACAGGGGCTACTCTCTTAAGTGTGGTGCCCAGGCTTCTCAGTGTGATGGCTTTTCCTGTGGCAGAGCATGGGTTCTAGGGCACATGGGCTCAATAGTTGCAGCTCCTGGGCTCTAGAGCACAGGCTCAATAGTTGTGGTGCATAAGCTTAGCTGCTCTGAGGCAAGTGGGAACTTCCTGGATCAGGGATAGAACCCGTGTCTTCTTCATTGCCAGGTGTATTCTTTACCACTGAGCCACAGGAAAGGCTCTGGAATGCATTTTTTAGGTTACCTTAATATATGTCCTACAAACAGGTGCCTTCTTTTTTTCCTACCTCTGCTGTATACAGTAGGTTCTCATTAGCTATCTATAGCTATCTAAAGCTATATATATGTGTGTGTGTGTGTGTGTGTGTGTGTGTGTGTGTGTTTCTGTCAATCCCATCTCCCATTGCATCCCACCTCCCTTTCCTCCCTTGGTGTCCATACATTTGTTCTCTACGTCTGTGTTTCTACTTCTGAAAATAGGTTCATCTGTACCATTTTGGGGAAAAAAGATATATCTCTTATAGATATTTCACATCCATGTAACCTATAATTTTCCCTTATTCCCCTCTGATCCCCCAACTGCATCTTCTGCTTCATACACGTTGAAGCAACTGGTGGGCTCTATGGCACATTTGGCTGGCACACCAAGTGGTCATCATGGGCAGTATCACAGTGTGCTTCTCCCACAACCTCCTGACACTGAGAATCAGGGGATCTGGGGCTGTCTGAGCACACATGGTGTAATCAGCAAGCCCTGGGCATGCTTTCCTTGAAAGGGAGGTGTAAATATCCTTATGCCTGGAAGGAGTCAAGGGAAATCTAGAGAGGTCACCAAAGATTGCATTTTACATATATAATCTCATTACCCTAAACAAACGCTAAACCAGACAGGATGCCAGGTCAAGGGGCAAACCAGGACTGCCCCCAGCGCAGGGTCATATGGTCACCTTGTCTAAGAGCATCTATCTTATGTAATATTAACCAAAGATAAGATCCATCTTGGTTCGGCCTGCCACACTCATGCCATACTGTAAATGGTCTTTTTTTTTTCTAAATCACTGTTTCATTCTTAAGGAATTCCCCCTTTCACCTCTATTTTTATTTATTTTTTAATTATTTTATTGTTTATTTATTTTTTGACATTTAAAAATTTTTACTAAATTTTTTGGTATAACTGATTAACAATGTTGTGATAGTTCCTGGTGGACAGCAAAGGGACTCAGTCATACATATATATGTTATGCATTCTTCCCCAGACTCCCTTCCCATCCTGGCTGCCACATAGCATTGAGCAGAGTTCCCTGTACTATACTGGAGGTCCTTGTTGGTTTGTTGTTGTTCAGTCACTCAGTCTTGTCCGACTCTTTGTGACCCGTGGACTGCAGCAGGCCAGGCTTCCCTGTCCTTCACTATCTCCCAGAGTCTGCTCAAATTCATGTCCATAGAATCAGTGATGCCATCCAACTATCTCATCCTCTGTCATCCCCTTCTCCTGCCTTCAATCTTTCCCAATATCAGGGTCTTTTCCAATGAGTCCACTATTCACATTGGGTGGCTAAAGTATTGGAGCTTCAGCATCAGTCCTTCCAATGAATAGTCAGTGTTAATTTCCTTTAGGATTGACTGGTTTGATCTCCTTGCAGTTCAAGAAACTCTGAAGAAAGAATCTTCTCCTTGTTGGTTATCCATTTTAAATGTTAGCAATGTATACATGTGAATCTCAAACTTCCTTCACATCTATTTTAGACTTTCCTTTCCTAAAAGAGAAATCCATAATGAGGTGGATGAAACTGGAGCCTATTATACAGAGTGAAGTAAGCCAGAAAGAAAAACACCAATACAGTATGCTGCTACTGCTGCTGCGGCTAAGTCGCTTCAGTCGTGTCCGACTCTGTGCGACCCTATAGACGGCATCCCACCAGGCTTCGCTGTCCCTGGGATTCTCCAGGCAAGAATACTGGAGTGGGTTGCCATTTCCTTCTCCAGTGCATGAAAGGGAAAAGTGAAAGTGAAGTCGCTCAGTCATGTCCGACTCTTAGCGATCCCATGGACTGTAGCCTACCAGGCTCCTCCGTCCATGGGATTTTCCAGGCAAGAGTACTGGAGTGGGATGCCATTGCCTTCTCCGCCAATACAGTATACTAACACATATATATGGTATTTAGTTAATCGGTAAAGATAACCCTGTATGCGAGACATCAAAAGAGACACAGATAAATAGAACAGTATTATGGGCTCTATGGGAGAGGGAGAGAGCAGGATGATATGGGAGAATGGCATTGAAGCATGTAAATTATCATATGTGAAACGAATCTCCAGTCCAGGTTCGATGCATGAAACAGGGTGCTCGGGGCTGGTGCACCGGCAAGACCCGGAGGGATGGGATGGGGTGGGAGGTGAGAGGGGGGTTCTGGAAGGGGAACACATGTACACCCATGGTGGATTCATGTCAATGCATGGCAAAACAAATACAATATTGTCAAGTTAAAAAATAGATAAATAAACTAATTTTTAAAAAAAGAGATAAATCCAGATAAGAAGTTTATTCATTCATTTCTTTGCTCATTTATTCATGTGAAACATATTTTGGATGGCTCAACACAGCCAGGCCCTGCTGATGACTCAGCATGGATGAAGCAGATTACACTTCATATCCTTATAGAAATGGAGGAGATAAAGGGATAAACACACAGGTAGATAAATATAAGTGAAATATAAGTGTGCTAAGTGCTATGAGGAAAGCTGATGTGATAAAAACGGAAAGAAGACTACGAGTGCGGAGGGGAAAGGAAATGGAAGCAGCTTGCAATGTGCCCCCTATCCTGTAAGAGGAAGTCATGGTTTAATCAAGTAGCCCATTGAAAATGAAAACAATTACCTAAGTGACATTTTTCTCAGCAGGGCTGAGGAAGAGCCCCAAGAGGACAGAAGCCCTTTCCTGCACACTGGCTGACATGACTTCCTGAGCCAGGTGATCTTCCTGGAGTTTGGCCCCTGACACAGAAGGGAGACTTGTTCAAAGATCGGCAGGAAGGAAGACAACACCTATGACCTGATGTGATGGAGGAAGCCTGGGTGGTTATAGAGGAAAGGTCAATACAGGAAAAGTGGATAGTTTAAACACTGCTTGTCTGCTGATTAGCCATGAAATTATTTAAATTTTATAGTTTCCTCCACCATACAATGAAAGATACTAATAATTCTTACCTGGTGGGGTTTTGTGAGAATGAAATGAGTGAATATGGGTTAACATGCATGGAACAATGCCTAGCACATAGCAGGTTCTCAATAAATAGAATATAGCCTACATATATATATATATATATATATATATATATATATATATATATATATATATATATATATATATATACCTATATATATATAAAGGATATAGTCTACCTATAGATTATCTTTAAACTATTGAAGTGGTTCACAACATGCCATCCTAAAATATTGCCACTTTGGCATATTGATTATTTTGAGAGCAAGGCAATTGAGAAACTATAGGAGGAAGGGCTCTCTACCCTCCTCCTTTCTATCTAAAAGCTGGTCATGAGATTTCCATGAAAAAAATCTGCCCTCCAAGCACCAGAAAGATAAAAATATTCTTATCACTGAAGATTATGAGTTGAAACCTAAATGAACCTATACAAACAAACAATCCTGATCTCCCATTCATTTCCCAATATATTTCCTGTGTGTGTTTCAGTCCCTCAGTCATAATCAATTGTTTGTGACCCCATGGGCTATAGCCCACCAGGCTCCTCTGTCCATGGGATTTTCCAGGCAAGAATACTGGTTGCCATTTGCTCCTCCGGGAGATCTTCCCGACCGAGGGATTGAGCCTGGATCTCCTGCATTGGCAAGCAGATTCTTTACCACTGAGCCACCAAGGAAGCCCTTTGTGTATGTCCTAGAAAGAAAGAATGTGAAGTCGCTCAGTCGTGTCCGACTCTTTGTGACCCCATAGACTGTAGCCTACCAGTTTCCTCCATCCACGGGATTTTTCAGGCAAGAATATTAGAGTGGGTTGCCATTTAATTCACTGTCCCAAACCAAGTCCCTTTGTCTTGTCCCGTCTCCACAATTTATTGTTCTTTTTTACAATCACGTATAAGCTCTAGGGCCTAAATCGCTTCTTTACATCTTCAGTTCCCTTATCAAGACTCCTGACTGATGTGAGATTATTAAAACTTGCATGCTTTTCTCCTGTTAATCTTATGTTGTCAGGGCCAGGCACAGAACTTAAGAGGGTAGAAGTTTTTCCTCCCCAAATTTTACACAGCAGCACTCTGTACTGGTTGGTGAATAACATATGTAGACCTCTGTACTTGATCATGTTGAATATGAGAAACACATAAGAGGATTCAGACAGTAGAGTAGCACAGAAGCCAAGACACACCTAGGGAGAAAGCAGTAACTGAAAGCTATGAGTACACAAAAGCCGTAGGTATGGAAAAGGAAAGTAAGTTGTCAATAGTGGCAGCAGAGGCAGAGATAGTTAAACCTAAGAACCAGACCAATAGATCTGTGTTAGTATATTAGCAGTAGTACTTTATTCATTTCAGTACTTCATGAACATTTATTATGCTCCTGGATTCCCATGAGTTGGTGTGATGCTCGGTGATTACTCCCTCATGATGCAAAGTAGCTGCCAACAGCTTTAAGCTTGGACTCCCACACCTTCAAGACATATAGAAAAAGATAACATATCTTTCCTTCAACATACCCTGCCATTGTCCAAAGATTCTATCACACTTATTCTAAGACTCTTGCCCATCCCTGAACTAATCTCTGTGGCTGGGAGAAAGGGGTATTCCAGTTAGCCAGGCATGAGTCACTTGCCTATCTCTGTAGCTCAGACTAGTATCAATAATTCCCCAACCACAACGGGGATTGAGACGGATGGTAGGATGGTTCCCTAAACGAAAATAGAGGTAGAAATGGACACTAGTCACAAAAACAATAACCTCTACTGCAGTTGGTAGGAAATAACACCCGGGCAGAGTTGAAACAACTTTTCTTGAAATAAATGGAAGGGGCATGACCTGCAGTCCTGAGGGACACATGAAATAGCTGAGCTCCTCACTCATAGCCTCTCAGAGATGCACAATTCAAGGGAGAAGCTTGACCCATTGATTCTGCAGGTCACCTCCATGCACTCCCACCACCACCAGCCGATCCACCCTTTATTGAGGATGCTGCCTTAGTGGGAAGGATTTACTTTGAAGCTTCAGGAAAGTATTATGCAGAAAAAAAGTGACATTACACCTCAATGTGTATATTTTACACAGGACCAATCAGGCCCAGTGTTAATTTCCATCATGTCCTGGGGGAATTATTTAATCAGGGATCTCATATCATCACTGTAATAAACCCTCCTTAAACAGTTATAAACTTCCTAGCAACAAGGAGAATGGCTTTTATTGTTCTAAAGGAGATGATGTCTCTGAGCTCCTGGCTCTGAAAAGAAATACAATATAAGAAAAGTGAAAGTGAAAGTCGCTCACTCATGTCCAACTCTTTGCGACCCGATGGACTGTAGCTTGCCAGGTTCCTCTCTCCATGGAATTCTCCAGGCCAGAATACTGGAGTGGGTAGTTTATCCCTTCTCCAGGGGATCTTCCTGACCCAGGAATTGAACCGGGGTTTCCTGCACTGTAGGTGGATTCTTTACCAGCAGAGCTACCAGGGAAGACCACAGTGTAAGATCCCTCAGGAAACCAAAAAAAAAAAAAAAAAAACTTTCTTATTTTGTAAGTTGAGTCTTTTTGCTATTTAGGAGGGAATGCATGCAAAATTCAAATATATTCCTAGTCAGAAAATTAGAGTCCTGTTGTTCAGTTGCTAAGCTGTGTTTGACTCTTTGTTACCCCATGGACTGCAGCACCCCAGGCTTCCCTGTCCTTCACTATCTCCCAGAGTTTGCTCAAATTCATGTCCATTGAGTCAATGATGCCATCCAACCATTTCATCCTGTGTTGCCTTCTTCTCCTCCTGCTCTCAATCTTTCCCTGCATCAAGGTCCCTTCCAATGAGTTGGCTCACATCAGGCGATCAAAGTATTGGAGCTTTAGTTTCAGCAGGACAGAGTCTAGGAAGTCAGCTAAAAATGCTGTCAAATGTAAAGAAGTCATCAAATAAAAATAGATGGGAGACACTTTTCCGTGAAACTCCAGCTCACTCTATTTCTCCATTAACACCAGCCTTGCTAGTGACCAAGAGCAATCCAGCTTCCTGGTTTTCAAACTCTATGGAGAATCTACCACTTCAAGTGTTCCTGCCCCTCCGAAGTTTTTTAAAGGATAGAAAGTAGTCATAATTATATATAGACCTACACTCAAATTGCAGAAGGAAATGGCAGCCCACTCCAGTATTCTTGCCTGGAGAATCCCATGGACAGAGGAGTCTGGCAGGCTACAATCCATGGAGTCACAAAGAGTCGGACAGGACTGAGTGACTAACACACACACACACACACACACTCAAATATCAACATGCTCTACTTTAAAATTTGCATCTCTGGGCTCAAAACTGTAATGTGATATCTACCAAGATTTAGGAATCTACTCACTCCATTAATAATACAAGTTGTGCTCTTCATTTCATCTCTATCACCAAATCAAAGACTGTGATAATAGGATTTCTAGGGTTTGTGTCTTTTGGATCATAGAAGCTGAGGTGCAGTACAGATTGTTAACTCCACAGCAAGAATACAAATGATTCGGTGCTCCCAGCTAAGAATAGGTCTCTAAATGCCAAGATGAGGGGAGAAAAAAAACCCACACTCCACACATCTTCAAGATCTTATATTCTTCTGCTGGTTTATTCTTCCTGCACATCTTTTGCAAGGTGCCAATGCTTCAATTTCAGCAGTTACTATTATCTTCCAGCTTCTTTTATATTTTTGAATCCATTTTCTGTCCTTTCTGTAATGGAAATAACACCCGCGCTGCATCCGCTGCCTTTGGGGCTGTGTCTGTCACATACATCTGTCTCATGGTTTATTTTATTCTGCGTCTCATCAACTTGCTCTGAACTTTCTGTTTTCTGGGGAAGCATCACAGCCATATTTCTGTTCACCTTTCCAGTTTTTCCTGTGGGGAATTAAAAGATGATTAGTCAGTCCTGTTAAGTAATTTTGGGTTTATGACAATTGCGATGAAAATTTAGTGATCTTAACTAGGCAAAAAGCTTTCTCAGGAAGAAGTATGGATTGTTTCCCCTTCTCTCTCTCTCTTTTTATTTCTGAATGGAGGAAATAAAGCTGCTTCTCATCCTGATAATAATGCTTTCCTTGGCGAGTATTTTCTGTTTTCCAAGGGAAAAAAAATGTAATTCCCAAAGATTAAACTTGAATGGACCATCAAATGTTGAGACTTGCCATACACATTTCTCTAAAACCCCTTCCCTAAAATGGTAACTACAAATTGGAAAAGGACGCATGAGCATCTGAATGGAGCAGATAGGTCTCTCCACTAAACAGATCAAAAGACAGATACAGGCAATTTTGAGAGCCTTGACTGCAGAATGGCTAGGACGACATGGCAAAGCAAAGTTTAAATATGCTGGTATTTACATTTAAAGTTTAAATTTGTGAAGATAATTAAATGTCCCACAGATATGTGGGGCATATGCTCTGGAGTGCATATGCTGCTAAAGCCTGGATCTGTCCACTAAAGGACAGTAGGGACAAATACTGTAAGGCAAGTCAGATTTAAGAGTGTAGATAGTGAAAATAACATTCCCTGTCTGCTTTGGGAAGTAATTTCAGAGAAATCCAGGCAGTTTTCTGATCCTCTTTTTTGCCCATTTCAAAAAGTTGCTTCCTCCTCATGTTATCACCTCCCTAGAATTCCTCCTGCTATGTTATTTCTCTGCCATATCCCTCCCGCTCAGGGTGACTTCTGCCTCCAAGATACCTAGTGGGTTCATAACACTAATCCTGCTGACCTTTTCTCTCCCCTTCTTTGATACTTTTACTTGATACATGATGTGTGTGTCTGTTAGTCGCTCAGTTGTGTCCAACTCTTTGTGACCCCATGGACTGTAGCCCACCAGGCTCCTCTGTCCATGGGATTCTCCAGGCAAGAATACTGGAGTGGATTGCCGTTCCCTTCTCCAGAGGATCTTCCCCACCCAGGGACTGAACCCTGGTCTCCTGATACATGATACTATTGCCTATACCTCCTCCTCCTGGGGTCCCTTTATCCATCTCTCAGTGGCCCCAAGAGATGGTACTTTCTCTCCTTTTGCCTCTCTTTCCTTCACTGGTTTTGCCTCTTTGGTGTTTTTTCCCCACATCTCTGGCTCTCACACTAGAGTACTTTCCTCTGAAATCTCAGCCAGTCTATTGGCCACAACCCCTAAAAGAAAAACAATGTTTATATCAGTAGCAAAGCTCATGTTCCCACCCTGGCTTCAGTTTACCTCTCTCCATGAATCCTAGAAGATGTTTTAACTTCTGCTTTCTTCTAAGCCATGATCCTCTCTGCACATGCTAACTTCTGGCAATGGTGGCACCTGAATTCACAAAAATTTTCCTGTTAAGCTCTTATGGTTCTTGTTCTCTTTCTTTTCTTGATTTGTCTTCACCAAGATCTTTTTCTTTCCTATGCTCAACCTACTGACAATCATCTTTCCCTTGGATTTGGTGCCTCCACTCTCTCTCTATTCATTTATCTGAGTCAACAGACTCTAAAGGCCAGGGGGTCAAAGAAGACCAAGACATGACATCTGCTCTGAAGAAGCTTCTGGTTCAAGGCAGCAGAGGAGACTGGGAAGGGTGAAAAGTACATTTATAATTTTATGAACAACAAAAAGGTAGTAATAGGGTGAAAATAGGCATAGTCTAGACATTTAAGTCACATTTAGTACTCAAAGGTCTCCAGGGAAGGCAAACTTGGAAGGGTATTTTAAATGATGGATATGAAGAGAAATGAGCAGAAATGGCGTATTTAAAGCTCAGAAGCTTTGGGGTATCTACACAGGTTCTTTGTGGCTAGAGTAAAAGGTGCATCTCAGAATAGCTGGGAGAGGAGGCCAGAGAGCAGGCTGCATTGTTAGAGTCCCAGGAGGAAAAGCTGGGTATTCAAAAGGCTTGAGGTGGGTAGAATTTAACAAGGGAACTAGATATGTGAAAATAATAGGGGTACATGGAGATCTAACAAGGGCCATTAATACCCACAGGCAACAAGGAGCAGAGGAAAGGAGTGGTGTTACAGGAACCTGGGGCTAAATTTAGTGGAATTACCACCACAACCAGGTGGGAATTAGCAGCAAGGGGACCTTCACAGGGAGGAATGGGAAGGCAATCCTTCCCATTGGGGGTGAGAGCCCCCAATCTGCTCATAAAGCCGGTGCTTTATGTTAGACACAGCCAGCCAAAACCCAGAGAGCAAGGAAGCCTGAAGCCTCCCTCAATACACAACCCTGGGGGAGAGGGATGCAAATGTGGGGGGAAGAGCAAGCACAGGTATTTCTGAGCAGGTAATTCTGCAAGTTACAACTTGAGCTTGTTTGGCCATTGTGATTTGCATAGATTTCTGCATAAAATCTATACCAGACCCATTTTAATTTTTTATCTTTTGATTTCCTTATCCTATTTAATGACTTCCCATATGGAGCTAGTGGTAAAGAACTTGCCTGCCAGTGCAGGAGATGCAAGAGACTCGGGTTCGATCCCTGAGTTGGGAAGATCCCCTGGAGGAGGGCATGGCAACCCATTCTAGAATTCATGCCTGGAGGATCCCCATAGACAGAGGAGCTATGGTCCATAGGGTCACAAAAGTTGGACACAACTGAAGCTCCTTAGCATGCACATCCACATTATATTTAAGATGAAACTAAAACAAATCACACTGTGATGAATGTCACTTCGATGTAATTTTTAAGCTTTACTTTAAGAACATGTTTTAATTGAACATGTTCTCTAATTCCCTAAAGAACATATTCCTCTAGGGAATATGTTACTATTCGTTTAGGGTTATATAAATGTACATTCTTTTAGGGTTATATCAGTTTGACCAGCAATAGTTTCTAATTTTCCATTCCATTCTCTGACTTAAATTTTATATCTTGGTGCATTAAAGTAGAGTTCCATGCTAAACACTTTCTTTTCCTGACGTCAGCCTCAAACCATCTACTTTCCTCTATGGCATAAAGTAAGTGAAAGTGGAGGGAACATCTAAGTGAGAAGAGTTGTCTCATTTGATAAATGGAGTAAAGTGAACAGAATTCAATCTATTTGACAAATGGGCCTAATTTAACCAGTGTCCTGACTCGGGAGAATTTCTCCGTTTGGTAAGACCATCAGTGTTTGCAAGCTCTCTTGCCTTGGTATGTAGAAAAGAATCCAGAATGTGACTAAGGTGACGCCTGGTCTTCCTGTGGAAACGTCCCCAAGATTTCAGTGAATAATGAGAGACTATGCTTTGTCTAACAGATTGACAGATGTGTTCAAATCAGCATTTCAATGTTTTAGGGATTTTTGCAGGGAGAAGAGGAAGGGAGAGGGAGTGGGTCACATACCAAAGGGCTCAGAATGAAATCAGATTTCTCAACAGCTCCCCCCAAAGATAGAAGAGGATGGAAAATTACCTTCAAAACAAATAAGGAATGATTTACAACCTGGAATTCTATTTCCAGTCAAATAATAAATCAAGTGCGAGTGTTGACTAGACATTTCAGACACACCAGGTCTCCAAGCAGTGGATTACCTGTAGATCTGTTTTCAGGGTTTTGGAATATATGTTTCAACGAAATGAGGAAGTAAAGGGAAAGAAAGAAAAAGAGAAAGAGGCATGGGAGATGAAAAAGGGAGAGAAAGATATAAAAATGAAGGACAAGAATTCCCATGGCAAGGTGAAAAAAAATATCTGTGCAGAAATCTGAAGATGCACCCAATCCAGACTGGAAAAAGAGGCATTAACACTCTTAGAGTTATGTTTACAGGGCTAAAATAGTCATGATAACAATAAAGACTGACATGACCTGACATGTCCCGTTATGTGATAGGTAGCTTTTGTTGTTCAGTCGCTAAGTTGTGTCTGACTCTGCAAGCCCACGGGCTGCAGCATGTGAGCCTCCCCTGTCCTTCACCATCTCCCAGAGCTTCCTCAAACTCATGTCCATTGAGTCAGTGATGCCATCCAACCATCTCATCCTCTGTTGTCCCCCTCTCCTCTTGCCCTTAATCTTTGCCAGCATCAGGATCTTTTTCAATGAATTGGCTCTTCGTGTCAGGTGGCCAAAGTATTGGAGTTTCAGCTTCAGCATCAGTCCTTCCAATGAATACTCAGGGTTGACTTCCTAGGATTGACCTCTGTAGCCTACCAAGGAGTAGAATCCAACCTCCACACATACCTGCTTCTTTCCTCTGTGCTCTGGTTTTAAGATTTCCATTTTAGTTTTTACAAGGAAGCAGTAGGTTAGCTGGGGCTCAAACTTGGCTGGGTTTATATACTGTGTATTCCTGGTCTGTAGTTGCTGATGTCCTCTGATGAGGTCAACCAACAGGAAGCTTCTATGAATCCTTTGGCCCCACCCCTCTTCTCCTGATCTTTGGCTCACATGCAATACCCTCTTCCTCCAACCCCAGTAAAGGCTAGAACCCCTCTTTTTAGCCTCAGGTAAAATGCAGGCTGTGGATGTTAACAACTGGAAACCCTCCAGACCACCTTTCCTGTCAAGAACCTGTGTCCTACTCCAGAAAATGGTCCCACCTTCACACCAGCCTCACCCAGCAGAACCTTTCCGCAGAAACAAGTGGCCTCTTCCTATCAGAGTACACATTTTATTTCTGAATACCCCCAAATTTCTAAACTGAGGACTTCTCATTGTAGAAGGCACACCTTCTAGAATTAAAACATCTGTCTTGACTCAAAATCCTGCCATAGAATAGCTATAGTCTGCAACCTAACTCAGAAAACAGAGCTGTGTTTCAGTGTTTCTTCCTGTGAATTTATTGTTAGACGAAGACAGCCACACTACTATAAAGAATTCAAACACAGTTCTCCATTTTTACACAATGAAGGCCCGATGTGGACCACATCTATCCCCCAAATCTCTTACATATTCTGTTTGTCTGTGGCTCTCTCAATAACAACCACATCATTTCCTGAACATTCCTGGTGCTAACTTGATGCAGATTCTTCAGATTTTAGGAAAAGTATGAACGGGTAGAAAAAATAAAAGTAGCCAAAGTTTTTTGTGTTTCTGCTATATATTTTTTCTTCCTTGACATACTGTATTGCTTTAAAAGTGGTCTCTTACACTGTATCTTGAGACGCTACACATAAAAAGTTTCCTTAGGTATGTTCATTCATATCTATGACATTTCATGTTTCCAGTACATGTGGATAAGTAAGATGTAGTGAGTGTCAAGACTAATAGGTTTATCTTAAGCTAAAATGCATAATTTAATAGGCTCCCTTAGGAAGGGTGACTTATAAAGCAAATATTTGTGCAGTGATGCACAGTTTTTGTATTTTCTTCCACATTTAAGTCATTGGATGTGCTGAGCTTGTACTTTGTAAGAAATTGTAAAATGTTGTCAAAAATGAGAGATGAAGGGAGGTTGAAGTTTTATCAATACCCTGGGTTTATGGACATGAGATTGCAACACACAGGCACCTGGGTCCATAAGAACTGAGGATTGGCCATGGAATTAATCCAAGACTTTCTGCATATGTGATTTGGCATTTACAGACCTGAGTCTTGAGGTGCTGGCCTGTAAAACTGGACCTGCTCCTACCTAGAGGGTCATTTCCAGTCTCAAATGAAATAATGAAAAAGAGTTTTTGATAACCTGGAACATACTGTGGAAAAGTAAGATCATTCTGCCATCAGGTCAGTAGACCACTTCGGTTCTCTTACCTCTGAATACACAAGCAGGCAAGGTCCTCTGGGTCCCTGGCAGATAGCAATGCCGAAAAGGCAAGTCATGTTGTAGAGGTTCAGCTATTTTGCAGTCCTCCACAGAGTTAAAATGATGACCATGATCATAGCATCCAGTCCCATCACTTCATGGCAAATAGATGGGGAAGCACTGGAAACAGTGACAGACTTTATTCTCTTGGGCTCCAAAATTCACTGCAGATGGTGACTGCAGCCATGAAATTAAAATACACTTTCTCCTTGGAAGAAAAGCTATGACAAAGCTAGACAGCTTATTAAAAAGCAAAGACATTATTTTGCCAACAAAGCTCTGTCTAG
This sequence comes from Okapia johnstoni, assembly GCA_024291935.2. Taxonomy (NCBI): domain Eukaryota; kingdom Metazoa; phylum Chordata; class Mammalia; order Artiodactyla; family Giraffidae; genus Okapia; species Okapia johnstoni. The sequence goes on from CM044324.1 coordinate 14,148,802, forward strand.
TCAAAGCTATGATCTTTCCAGCAGTCATATATGGATGTGAGAGTTGAACCATAAAGAAATCTGTGCACCAAAGAATTGATGCCTTTAAACTGTGATGTTGGCGAAGACTCTTGAGAGTCCCTTGGACTGCAAGGAGATCCAACCAGTCCATCCTAAATGAAATCCGTCCTGAATATTCATTGGAAGAACTGATGCTGCGGCTGAAACTCCAATACTTTTGCCACCTGATGGGAAGAACTGACTCACTAGAAAAGACCCTGATGCTGGGAAAGATTGAAGGCAGGAGGAGAAGGGGATGACAGAGGATGAGATGGTTGGATGGCATCACCAACTCAATGGACAGGAGTTTGAGTAAACCCTGGGAGTTGGTGATGGACAGGGAAGCCTGGCGAGTTGCAGTCTCTGGGGTCGCAAAGAGTCAGACACGACTGAGTGACTGAACTGAACTGAATGGAGTTAAAAAGAAACAGTACTGTGTGGGGTGCCACCCAGATTGTGTCTTCTGCACCTGGGTGCTGATTTCCCCATCTGCTGTGAGTGTGGCTGCTGGCAGCTCACAGCTGAGTCCCCTCCAGGAACTGCCCGCCTCAGCAGGAGACTGCCTTCAGGAAAGCAATCCACCTATCAGTGCAAAATTCCGGCCCCTCACTTCCCTTGGGGAAGATGTGGGAGCGTCTTCCAGTTTGAGGATGCTTTGGGGTCTGTGACAGCCCCTTTTGTAGTGACATTATCACAGTTCATGGTGTCCCTCTGCCCCATGCTTCTTCCCCACCTCCTTATAGGGTTCATTCCCAGGTCCACTGCTTAAAAAATTCTCCTGCTTGCAAATCTCCGTCTCAGGAATTTGTGTCTTTTAAAAGCTCTCAGTGCTCTGTGATGACCTAGAAGGGTATGATGGGGAGTGGGTGGGAGGGAGGCTCCAGAAGTAGGGGATATATGTATACATATAACTGATTCATGTTTTTGTACAGCAGAAACCAACACAACATTGTAAAGCAATTGTACTCCGATTAAAAAATAAAAAAGATAAAAGCTCTCCAAATCTTTTGGATATCCATCAGGGCTGGAAATGGAAGTTTAAACTCTCCAAGCCCTCTCTGACTATTGGCATAATAGTCAATCAGGAAGAACAAAGGTTACCATCCTGTATGATTGGGCCTTATGTATCAATAGATGTACTCTATTAGATATGGTGCTGTATCTATATAATGTACTCTATTATGGTAAAGAATCCGCCTGCCAATGCAGGAGATGCAGGTTCAGTCCTTGTGTCAGGAAGATCTCCTGGAGGAGAAAATGACAACCCCCTCCAGTATTCTTGCCTAGAGAATTCCATGGACAGAGAAGCCTAGCCGGCTACAGTCCATGGGGTCACAAATAGTTGGATACAAATTAGTGACTGATCAAACAGCACACACAACAAAATTAGATATTCAGACAAATGCAATAATAGAAAGAATATTTAACTGGAGAAAGGTTAAGAGTAACCAATAGCAAATGAAAGATAGTAGGAAGGTTGTTTCATCAACTGAAGGATATTTTTGTAAGAAAAGAACTCATACACATATACCAAGTTTATTGTGGAATATTGGTTGAAAAAATGTTCACCAAAATTTGTAGCTAACATGATAGTGTAACATATTTGGTGTATGTTGGTTCAAGCCTCAGGGATAATTAAAAGGTAAAAAACATTAACTCTGAAGATAAAGTAGCAACTTTGGGGAAACAGTTATTTGTTATTTTTGTTATTTTAAAATTTGCTATTATTTTATAGGAAATGGTGACCAACTTTTAAATCTCTTGGATTTCATTTGGGAGGTTGGAGTTGTGTGGAAAGACATGTAACTGTTAAATTTTTTCATTTTTCTGCTTACGTATTTTTTTAAAAAGGGTCATGTTACCCTTTTTATAATGAGATATTCATCAAAAGCCTCTGTTGAATTATGCATTCAAAGAAAAGTAATTTATGGGTCTTAAAAGGATTGGATGGGGCAGGATACTGTTAGGATGGATAAAAAATAATTATCCACCTTGCTATTCAGTAATACCAATTAAAGAGGCTTAAATTGCTTAATTCTGATTTTTTAAGCATTTATAAAGGATTCCCTGATTTTGATCAGATAAAGATTCAAGTATAAGAACTAGGTGATTTGCACTAAGATTTGTCACTAATTTAAAAAGAAAATCAGGTAAACTTGCTAATTTTCATATTATTTCCCAGTTGTATTTACCAGTTGTAACTCAGTCTCCCAGATCTTAGCAATCCATAGCAATAAAATAAGATCATAGTGAATATCTTTTGTAACTTAAAAAAGAAATTAAATCACTTCAAATATTTAGGCAAGTAATATAGAAGCTAATTGAATGAAGGCTCTAACACAAGACATCTTATTTTATAAATTCTTGATTATTTTGTATCACACATCTCAGATTATTTTAAGCAATAAAAAACTATGAGGTATTTGAAAGCCCTTTATATACCCCACTATAATCCCATTCTCCATTTTCCCTTCCTAGAAGTAACTATTATCTTTGACTTGCGTTTATCATCACAGTAATTATTTTTACAATTTTCATATGTATGTAGGTGACCATTGAAAAATATAGTATTATTTTCATATAAATGATATTTTCAATATGCTTTTTCTGGTTAAGTATTAAGTTTTAAAGATTTATCTGAAGTGAGATGTGTAAATTTAATTCACTCATTAACCTGCTCTGCAGTATTTTTTATATGACAGATAGCAATATCTTCATCCTGTCTTTGGTAAAAAATAGCTTATTTCTAATTTTTCTCTATTACAAATATCCACTGTTCCCTGGGTGGGGGCTTCTCTGCGATCTATATTGAAGGTGAAATGTTTGGATCTCAGGACCACAAACACCTTCAGTTTCCTTTTTTTTTTTTGAAAATACATTTTTTTTGATGTGGACCATTTTGAAAGCCTTTATTGAGTTTGTTAGAATAATATTGTCTCTGTTTCAGGTTTTGGCCTTTGGCCACAAAGGCATGTGGGATTTTAGCTCCCTATAATGTGATATAAAGTATGTGCTCCATCTTGTCTGACTTGTTGTGACCCCATGAACAGTAGCCTGCCAAGCTCCTCTGTCCATGGGATTCTCCAGGCAAGAATATTGGAGTAGGTTGCCATTTCCTTCTCCAGGGGATCTTCCTGACCCAGGGATGGAACCCAAGTTTCTTGCATCTCCTGCATTGGCAGACATTTTCTTTACCACTGAGCCACCTGGGAATTCCTTTTATTGTGACATAATTAGCTAAAACATTGTATTAGTGTAACTCATACATCATAGTGATTTGATATATGTAGATATTGCAAAATGATCACCACGATAAGTTTAGTTAGCATCCATCACCTCACATAGTTACAATTTTTTTTTCTCCCCTCAATGAGAACTTTTATGATCTACTCTCTTAGCAACTCCATAATTAATTTAAATGGATGAGTGGTTTGGATTCCAGGTTTCCAAAGATAGATGTTCAAATCCCAGTGCATTAGCCTGAAAGGTTTCCTGTCTTCACTAATGTGTGGACACAGATGCAGGGGCTCTGAGGGAGGAAAAATGGTGCCTGGAACACTAGAGCTAAGTAATGTCTGGGAAGTGCTCCATCATTCTACACTCAGTGGTGGAAACAACATCCTGGGGTCATGGGATCTGAAGCAGGAGTTTGAAATTCTGCCTCTTATTGTTAGACTTCTGTGGTTAAAACCCAGGACTCTTCCTTTAAGATAGAGGAACACACTGTCAGTGAGAAGATGGACAGTGTCATGGTTACAGTTGCCTACTTTATCCTTAAAGTAGGTTCACAGTCTAGTTTTGCCACGTAATCTCTCTGTTATCAAAACCCTTAGAGATTTAGTTTCCTAGTTGATGTAATAACATATTTACTGTTAAAATAATGTTTATTTCAGCCTGGCAATAATATTTGCTTCCTAAGCTTATTGACATGTTTAAATAAAAGGTATGTAAGCTACTTGGCATAGATGCAAACATTTCATAGTACCTATTCTCACCACTATTTAAAATATATGTTATTATAATTATTGTTGGCATGTTTCTTTTACGCACTATTCAGGGACCTCCTTAAATACAGAATATTTGTCCTGCTCTTTTCCTTCAGTGTCAAGTTTAAAAACCGTACATAATAGACAGATATGTTCTGCAGTAATAATCAAGGTAGTACTTCAGAACTATTAATCTAGTAGTTTCAAATGATAGATCAGAATGTAGAAAGACTGGAGCCAGGGAGATTGGCTAACATATACTTACACTGTGAGGAAATTTGTTGGGAATGTGTGATCAGAAATGATGGTTAAGGATAAACAGAGGTAAAAGACTTTATATATATATATACAAATAAACATATGTATATATATATATATGACTGCATCAGGTATTAGTTGCTTCTCTCTAGTTGTGGAGCATGGACTTACTTGCTCCATAGTATGTGGGCTCTTAGTTCCCCTAACAGGGATAGAACCCACATACCGTGAGTTGGAAGGCAAATTCTTAACCACCAGTCCACCAGGAAAGTCCCAGGAAGCAAATTCTGTAAACCTTGGCCCCTGAGGGAGCCAGTTTCTGTCTAAAGGGTGCCATGCTTTCCTGGCAAAGCTCTAGATTGATTCTTTGCTTGAAAACCATTTACTTTGAGAATTTTTTCCTTGGTGATAATAGGGTTGAAAATGGTTTATTTTTGAACCCAAAAGTCTTGGTTTCTTTATGGTTCCTCTAAACTCAGATTGAAACTTAACAAGTGCTTTTTAAAGCTCCTTCTCTCTTCACATATGTTATCATACATAGACAAAAGAAACTAGTTGGATCTTTGGACATTCTATCTGGACATCTCCTTACCTAGATTCACAAGTTCATTAGATACATGATCTATTTTCCACGTTCTACAGGTGATAGTTTTTCTGCTCTTTCCCCTATGATGTAACATGGTTATCTCTTCTCCAGCTCCTTCCTCACTGTCCTTCAAGTCCTCCCAATTGTCTCCTGCTGCTGCTGCTGCTGCTAAGTGGCTTCAGTCATATCTGACTCTGTGCGACCCCATAGACGGCAGCCAACCAGGCTCCCCCACCCCTGGGATTCTCCAGGCAAGAACACTGGAGTGGGTTGCCATTTCCTTCTCCAAGGCATGAAAGGGAAAAGTGAAAGTGAAGTCATGTCCGACTCTTAGCGACCCCATGGATTGCAGCCTACCAGGCTCCTCCGTCCATGGGATTTTCCAGGCAAGAGTACTGGAGTGGGTTGCCATTGGCTTCTCCTGAGGAACTTCCAATTTCCACGTGCTAGCTGGTTCTAACACTGATACTACGTTTTGATATTTGGTTGTGGCTGCATTCTGCCTCCAGGTAACAAGTTCTGTTCCATATACACCACAATACACCTAGAGATAGACTATGGGAGCTGTCAGTCTTATAAAGTCTGAACCCAGACACTTTACAAACATCACTCTTATCAAAGTTCCCCAGGCTGAAGATGCCACCTCTCTATGGGAGTGGTGCCAAATAAATTGGAGTCATTTTTAATCTACCACAGATGGAGAAGCATGAAGGAAGAGGGAGCAGGTTTGAAGATGAAAGTTCAATTCAGCATCTGAAATTGAGAGAGACAAGTTAATATTGAAAATAAATGCAGCAACATAGATGAACCTAGAAATTATCATACTAAGTGAAGGCAGATAATGAAAGACAAATATTATATGATATCACTTATATGTGGAAACTAAAAATTAGAACCAATGAACTTATTTACAAAACAGAAACAGATGCACAGACATAAAACAAACTTATGTTTACCAAAGGGGAAAGGAGAAAGGAATAAATTTAGAGTAGGGGATTAACAGATGCACACCACTGTACATAAAATAAACAACAAGGATTTACTATATAGCACAGGGAACTAGATTCAACATCTTGTAATAAATTAAAATGGAAACTTTTTTCAAAGGAATATAGTTATATATGTATGTGTGTATATATATATATATAATATATAATCAAGTCACTTTGCTGTACACCTGAAGCTAACCAATATTGTAAATCAACTATAATCTAATTTAAAAAACTTCAAATAGACTCTTGGATATGACTCTGGGTCCCCAAAGAGAGCTCCAAGCTTGATGAATAAATCTGGGAACTATGAAACCGAACACTATTACTCCAAAGAGGGTATGGAGCAAGAAGAGAAGAAAGCTCAGTGCTAACGATTGAGAAATTCCAGTTCAGGCAATGGAGTAGCTCATGGTATAAAAGAGAGAGAGTGTTCAGAAGAAAAGGAAGGGAACCTGGCCAGTGTAGTGTTTACAGAAGACAGAGAAGAGAGCAAGTGAAGAAAGAGAGACTGCGCAGAGGATATATGCTCCTCATCACGTGTCCTGCCAGCCCCACTGAATGGGCCACATTCTAGAACAAATAACAACAGCATACTCTCCTACTGAGTTAAAATTATCAGCAGCATTTTGAATAAAAGTCTAAAATTTGGTTTTGTACAAGTAAGAAAATATTTAAATAATGTGAATTTACGGTGGGGGGGGGATGTAAAAACCCAATAAACTTGACACGATGACACTTAGAGGCCAGGCAGAATATGTTTGTAATAAGAACAACACGTAGGGAAGAGAAAAAGAGCATCAAACCAACAATATGTCTGCACACTGCCCTTATACAGAAAAATCTAACATTTTGCCATTTCACCCACTTGTTTTTGAGGGGAAAGATAATCTTTTGGGAAAATTAAGAACCAAGATATGATATATATTTTCAGTAAGTATAAATCATGTAGGAATGCTGTTGACAAGTAGAAATTTCCTTTTCCAACTACATTTATGAAAGAGTTTTGTAAAGGATGGCCACCTGGGTGGTATTGTAGGATGACTACAAGCTGGCTTGAGTTTCTTGGAAGTGAATGCTGCAATTTGCTTAAAATATTCTGCCATCCTAGGATACCTTATTCACCCACAGACCAGCTCCTGCCCACTTAGGATGTCAGGATTTCACCTCATCTCCTCTCCTCTCTGGCCTCCTCTCTTTCAGTGAACACAAAGCACAGAACATGAAAAAGAGAAAAAGTATCTAGAATCTATGCTCTTTAAAAAGCCCTGGAACATTCTCTATGGATGGTTGACAGCCATGGGAGGAAATTATAATACAGGACATGAACTGTTTCGTCAACATCCTTTGAGGTGTGTGGGGTTCATGTCTTGCAGGGAGGTAACCATAATGCCACTTTGAGGGGGGGTGTTAGTTCCCTGATCAGGGATCAAACCTGTGCCCCCTGCATGGGAGTACAGAGTCTTAACCACTGGACCATCAGGGAAGTCCCCATGAATGCCATTTTTATGTGGATATTTCCAAATTCCTGAAGGTCTGGAGAAAACACCATCAACATAAAATCTTTCATGTTTAATGTAAAAAGCCAACCCAAAGCTTTGCTCCCATACCTGTAGGGGCAGGTGTCACCTGTAGGTTGGTTGCCTCTGAAACATTCCAAAAAGGATCCTAAAGTCCTGATAGCAAGTAAGTATAAGAATGTAGAAAAATCGGCTAAAAGAAAAAAAATATTCAGAGAGAGGTGAAATGTATAAGATTCCAGGAAGCCCTGGGAAACTATACAAGTTTTTCCAGAAGATTGATTTGAATTTTGGAAAAGTCTTCTAACTGCCCAGAGTTTATGCAAATCCAAGTTCTGAATGCTTTTGAGGTCTGACCTATCAATTGTAATATATAATGGAAAGAACTAATTATCTTGGAACAGTGCAGCTGCATGCAACCTTCAGATTAATTCAAAGTTCAAAGACAGAAGCAGATGTGTAAAGCAGAAACAATGCCAGACATGTACTTTAGAGTATTAGGAAATATTTGGTTTGATGAGAGAGTCTTATTCAATAATAATTTTCCATCTCTCAGCCATGGCAATGGGATTAATATATATTAGTCTGTCAACTAGGTTGCTGTTTTTCATTGTATTTGTTATTTTTCCATTTGGGGCTTAATAGACAGGAAATTGCAGCTTTTTCAGAGCTTGTGTAGATTTTGTAAATCCCATGTGGAAGACACTCAGAAAAAAAAATCCAAATAAGGTGCCTCTGCTATTGTCAATTGAAATTTATTATGCCTCTTTTAGCAGGACTGAGAATAACACTGCACAATTCAATTTGCTGAAACTTGTCTCTTAATTTTTCAGCTAAAGAGCTGAGATGTGGACACAAATTTTTAAGACAGTAAATCTTTATCAGTATTATGCTTTAAACAATCTTTCTAGATGCCTTAGAAAGCCAGCCCAGATTTTGGGGGGCTTGGAAAGCTCAAAGATGCTGAAGAGCCACTGTGAGTCTGAAAGAGGCCTAGCTTTCTGACATTGGCATATCTTTTCTGAAATCCAGCCCTCGATTAGATAAAAATATTTCACTTGGAAATGATCTAGATAAAACTGTCCACAGCAAAAACGTAAAGAGTTGTCATTTGTGGGTGGAAGAACTATGTGTGTCTTTCAATTCTTATTCCAATTTCTCTTCCTTTTCCTAAATTTCCTACAATGGGAATGGAATGGTGTTCCATTGAGATAAAGCTAAATATATATTTTTTAATGTTCTACTTAACTGTTACATCTAACAGGATGCCAACTCCTTTATGAAGTGAACACATTAGCTTAATAAGTGCTTAGAATTTACAAGTGAATTTTAAAATTCTCTAGTTGTCCTGGAAATATTTATTTATTGATAGAGAACAGGGAAACCTATGTTCCCCTGGTGTCCAGTATTTGAGGAATATGAGTTTTCTCTATTTTCACATACCAATCAATAATATGGCTTTTTTCCTTCTTTATCTTAACAAGCTGAAATCACGGTCCAGTGTTAGTGATACATCTTCCTTAGTATGAATCAACCATCATTATGCCCTGACACAAAAAGTTACCAAATTAAAAGGTAATAAATTATGTAGGGTTATATTTGGGACAGTCATCAGGGGAGAGGCAAGGCTGATCTTTCTGGACTCAGTCTAACCCAGATGTTACAGTGTGGGGTGAGCCATTGGAGGAGACACGACAAAAGATAGTAATACAAGCTCTAGCCTGGAAAGTAGCAGCCCTCATCAATAACAGAAGTGAGGAAAAGGAGAACAGATCTTCCACAAACTTCTGGATTTTCTCCTTGGCACAAAGAACAGTGTGACTGCCGAGGTTCAGTGCCTGCATCCGCTACCACTGTGTCAACAAGTGCTGAGAAAACAATGCCTGGTGGTGAATCCATCTACCACATTTGGGAGCCCCTACTTTATGCTGAGCATTGTGGTAAATGTTTCAAATTCTTTATCTCATCTGGGACTCACAACTCTACAGCAGGTGCGGTTGAAACAGAGCAGGACCCTATGGTCTTTGCCTCTCATGTCCTCAGCCTGCCATTTGTCTGTGGAAAAACTTTAGCCAAGAATAAGTATAATCAGAGAAGTGAGAAAATGCAGAAACAAAGGGAAACAGTCCAACAAGACAAAGTCGAGGACCTTTAGTTCTTCCTCAAGGGCTATAGATGATATTCTAAGCCATATCCTGTGAGCTGTCTTATAGATACTGAAAACCCCACCAGATGGAAGAGGTTAACTAAATGTTGACCAGACTGCAGCCATGACACGAAAGTAAGTGAGTGTTAGTCGCTCAGTCATGTCCGACCCTTTGGGATCCCATGGACTGTAGCTGGCCAGACTCCTCTGTCCACGGAATTCTCCAGGCAAGAATACTGGAGTGGGTTGCCATTTCCTCCTCCAGGGGATCTTCCCAACCCAGGGAGTGAAGCCAGATCTCCTGCATTGCAGGCAGATTCTTTACCATCTGAGCCACAAGGGAAGCAGCTATGACATAAGTTGCCACAATTCTGAGAATCGGTCTCAAAGAAATGGGAATAAACTGGCCCTGAAACTGAAGATTAACTATACTTAAAACAATCAATATGATGCTAATCAGACCACCAAAGATCAATTTCAAGATGACAGAGTTGACTGTACAGTTTCTGCATGTTGCCCCCTCCCTCCATCTATAAAAGCTCTTGCCCACTGGTTGTCAGTGAAGGTGGGGGGAGTCGACATTTGGATAGGAGTCTGCCCTCCCTACTCTCCGTCTCCGGTTGCAGTCCCTGAAATAAAGCAAGCTTTCTTTTCCACTGACTTGTCTCTTTTTTGAGCTTTGAGCTGCAACAGCCAGACCCCACTTTGATTTACACTGTGGCCCCATTTAGCCAGGGAGGTCTGAAGCTCAGGGTGGTAAATAACCCTCTCAAAACCGCACACCTAGGAAAAGGCAGAGTTGGAGTCTGAACCCGGGTTTGCGGCACTTCCAAGCCAGTGCCCTTCAGTGTTATGACGTGTTGCTCCTAACATCAGTTTCACATATGACTAGCTTATAGCAGCTTCATAGCACCATGACATGTTCTCACAGCAGCACCTGTTGAAGATGGCGATATCACTTCTTTCCTAGACGTAAAAGCACAGTGAGCAGAGAGATAGAGTGCCCTGCTCAGAGCTGCAGACCTACAAACAGCAGAAATGGGGCACCAACATAGGATTCTGGTCTTCCCCCCTGCCTCAATCCATAATACGTAGTCTACAATTCCTCATTTCACCAGTAAACTGTCTTTGTGTGGCTGTGAAAGCCATATGTTTTCTACCAACTGAACAGGAAGAATAATAATCTAGAAACAACATAGGATGTTAATAATAGTTCTTTTTTTTTTCATTTTCTGGGCCCTGCAGGATGGCATGCAGGATCTTAGTTCCCCGAACAGAAATTGAACCCACGCCCCCTGCCGCGGAAGCACAGAGACTTAACTACTGGACTGCCTGGGAAGTCCCAGGATGTTAATAATCCTTCCAGGACATTATTAACCTCTCTTTCTAAAGAGACAAAATATGCAAACTCTGACCAGCATAAGCAGTTAGATTTGCCTCTCATTCTAAGTATGGATTTCATTAGTTACCTCATCTACGGCTTTTCTATGAAAATCTTGAGCCTGTATTTTATGAGCAACAAAGTCCTGTTAGATGCCTGTGACAAATCCTTTTTAGTGCGGTGGCTGCGATGGACCACGCAGAAGCGTGGCCGAGAGGAGCTACCCCACGGCCAGAGGTCAGGAGGGCAGCCGAGAGGACCTGCCCCAGGTCCAAGGAGCGGCGGCTGCGTGGGCACAGGAAGGCCAAGAGGAGTTACTACACATTCAAGGTCAGGAGGGGCTGTCATGAGTAGATACCCCTTGTCCAAGGTAAGGAGCAACGGCTGCACTTTGCTGGAGCAGCCGTGAAGAGATACCCCACATCCAGGGTAAGAGAAACCCAAGTAAGACAGTAGGTGTTGCGAGAGGGCATCAGAGGGCAGACACACTGAAACTATAATCACAGAAAACTAACCAATCTGATCACACATCCTTGTCTATCTCAATGAAACTAAGCCATGCCATGTGGGGCCACCCAAGACGGATGGGTCATGGTGGAGAGGTCTGACAGAATGTGGTCCACTGGAGAAGGTCATGGCAACCTACTTCAGTATTCTTGCCTTGAGAACCCCATGAACAGTATGAAAAGGCAAAAAAGATAGGAAACTGAAAGATGAACTCCCCAGGTCGGTAGGTGCCCAATATGCTACTGGAGATCAGTGGAGAAATAACTCCAGAAAGAATGATGGGATGGAACCAAAGCAAAAACAATACCCAGCTGTGGATGTGACTGGTGATAGAAGCAAAGTCCGATGCTATAAAGAGCAATATTGCATAGGATCCTGGAATGTTAGGTCCATGAATCAAGGCAAATTGGAAGTGGTCAAACAGGAGATGGCAAGAGTGAACGTCAACATTCTAGGAATCAGTGAACTAAGATGGACTGGAATGGGTGAATTTAACTCAGATGACCATTATGTCTACTACCGTGGGCAGGAATCTCTTAGAATAAATGGAGTAGCCATCATGGTCAACAAAAGAGTCCGAAATGCAGTACTTGGATGCAATCTCAAAAATGACAGAATGATCTCTGTTCGTTTCCAAGGCAAACCATTCAATATCACGGTAATCCAAGTCTATGCCCCAACCAATAATGCTGAAGAAGCTGAACTTGAACGGTTCTATGAAGACCTACAAGACCTTTTAGAACTAACACCCAAAAAAGATGTCCTTTTCATTATAGGGAACTGGAATACGAAAGTAGGAAGTCAGGAAACACCTCGCATAACAGGCAAATTTGGCCTTGGCGTACAGAATGAAGCAGGGCAAAGGCTAATAAAGTTTTGCCAAGAAAACACACTGGTCATAGCAAACACCCTCTTCCAACAACACAAGAGAAGACTCTACACATGGACATCACCAGATGGTCAACACCGAAATCAGATTGATTATATTCTTTGCAGCCAAAGATGGAGAAGCTCTATACAGTCAGCAAAAACAAGACCGGGAGCAGATTGTGGCTCAGATCATGAACTCCTTATTGCCAAATTCAGACATAACTTGAAGAAAGTAGGGAAAACCACTAGACCATTCATGTGTGACCTAAATCAAATCCCTTATGATTATACAGTGAAAGTGACAAATAGATTTAAGGGACTAGATCTGATAGACAGAGTGCCTGACGAACTATGGACAGAGGTTCGTGACATTGTACAGGAGACAAGGATCAAGATCATCCCCATGGAAAAGAAATGCAAAAAAGCAAAATGGCTGTCTGAGGAGGCCTTACAAATAGCTGGGAAAAGAAGAGAAGTGAAAAGCAAAGGAGAAAAGGAAAGATATTCCCATTTGAATGCAGAGTTCCAAAGAATAGCAAGGAGAGATAAGAAAGCCTTCCTCAGAGATCAATGCAAAGAAATAGAGGAAAACAACAGAATGGGAAAGACTAGAGATCTTTTCAAGAAAATTAGAGATACCAAGGGAACATTTCATGTAAAGATGGGCTCGATAAAGGACAGAAATGGTATGGACCTAACAGAAGCAGAAGATATTAAGAAGAGGTGGCAAGAATACACAGAAGAACTGTACAAAAAAGATCTTCATGACCCAGATAACCACGATGGTGTGATCACTCACCTAGAACCAGACATTCTGGAATGTGAAGTCAAGGGGGCCTTAGAAAGCATCACTATGAACAAAGCTAGTGGAGGTGATGGAATTCCAGTTGAGCTCTTTCAAATCCTGAAAGATGATGCTGTGAAAGTGCTGTACTCAATATGCCAGCAAATCTGGAAAACTCAGCAGTGGCCACAGCACTGGAAAAGATCAGTTTTCATTCCAATCCCAAAGAAAGCAATGCCAGAGAATGCTCAAACTACCATACAATTGCACTCATCTCACACACTAGTAAAGTAATGCTCAAAATTCTCCAAGCCAGGCTTCAGCAATATGTGAACCGTGAACTTCCAGATGTCCAAGCTGGTTTTAGAAAAGGCAGGGGAACCAGAGATCAAATTGCCAACATCCGCTGGATCATCGAAAAAGCAAGAGAGTTCCAGAAAACATCTATTTCAGCTTTATTGACTATGCCAAAGCCTTTGACTGTGTGGATCACAATAAACTGTGGGAAATTCTTCAAGAGATGGGAATACCAGACCATCTCACCTGTGTCTTGAGAAACCTGTATGCAGGTCAGGAAGCAACAGTTAGAACTGGACATGGAACAACAGACTGGTTCCAAATAGGAAAAGGAGTAAGTCAAGGCTGTATATTGTCACCCTGCATATTTAACTTATATGCAGAATAGATCATGAGAAACGCTGAGCTGGAAGAAACACAAACTGAAATCAAGATTGCCTGGAGAAATATCAATAACCTCAGATATGCAGATGGCACTACCCTTATGGCAGAAAGTGAAGAAGAATTAAAGAGCCTCTTGATGAAACTGAAAGAGTAGAGTGAAAAAGTTGGCTTAAAGCTCAACGTTCAGAAAACTAAGATCATGGCATCTGGTCCCATCACTTCATGGGAAATAGTTGGGGAAACAGTGGAGACAGTGTCAGACTTTATTTTGGGGGGGCTCCAAATTCACTGCAGATGGTGATTGCAGCCATGAAATTAAAAGACACTTACTCCTTGGAAGGAAGGTTATGACCAACCTAGATAGCACATTTAAAAGCAGAGACATTACTTTGCCAACAAAGGTCCGTCTAGTCAAGGCTCTGGTTTTTCCAGTGGTCATGTATGGATGTGAGAGTTGGACAGTGAAGAAAGCTGAGCACCAAAGAATTGATGCTTTTGAACTGTGGTGTTGGAGAAGACTCTTAAGAGTCCCTTGGACTGCAAGGAGATCCAACCAGTCCCTCCTAAAGGAGATCAGTCCTGGGTGTTCATTGGAAGGAATGATGTTGAAGCTGAAACTCCAATACTTTGGCCACCTCATGCAAAGAGTTGACTCATTGGAAAAGACCCTAATGCTGGGAAGGACTGGGGGCAGGAGGAGAAGGGGACAACAGAGGATGAGATGGCTGGATGGCATCACCAACTCAATGGACATGAGTTTGGGTAAACTCCGGGAGTTGGTGATGGACAGGGAGGCCTGGTGTGCTGCGATTCATGGGGTCGCAAAGATTCGGACACGACTGAGCGACTAAACTGAAACTGATCACCATCAGGATGATAGAAGTACTCTTCAGTGATGAAGCTGCAGCCTGTTTTCCTGTTAATACTTATTTGAACCCAAGTACTATTTGTTATACATGAGTGCTTTGCAGACATTTGTCCTATACCTGTTCTATCAGAATTCATTGGGGGAATTTGTTACACGTTTTGGGACTCCACCTCCAGAGATCTGGATCACTGAATTTGGGGTGGTGCTTGGCATTTGTGTTTTTAAACAAACCCCAAAAGTGGAGAATCAGGGGTTTATTACTGGACTTCCTGGTAATTCTGCGGCACTGATGCTTCCTGTGTGTGTATCCACTTCCAGGAATTCTGAAGCAGCACAAGGCAACTTAGAGAAAGAAGAAAGACAGGCAGACCGGCCCTTAGAGAAACAACTGCTGAAAGACTGAAAATTCCTGGACCAAGCACTGTTTGATTGAATATTCTCTCCTTCCTATGTGCCTTGAAGAAGACTTGGAGTCAGATGGGTTCAAGTTCTACCTTGACCAGCCTTATTGGCCACAATGAGGCTGTAGAACAATCCCTCGAAAAACAGATTGGCTTGCAGCAACATGCTATTATTCCCATGCCCTGAAATCTGCAGGATGGTTCTGGTTCTGTGGCTTCAAGGTGGGCTCGGTTGGGTGATTCTGCTTCAGGCTGTGGCTTGGCTGATTTGGGTGCCAGGTCAGTCTCCTCCAAGTGTTAGACTCAGATCTATACTGTGTAGGTTTCCTCTGGAGACAAGGCTGGAGGGGCAGTCATTCCCTAAGTTCAGAGGACCCTCCAAAGAGCAGTTACACCATTTTGGAATGTTTCAAATATTACCAGGATGGGTCTGCAAGGATTCCTGGGAGACTTGGGTTTTGAGATATAAAAATGCCTGTAACAGTGCTTCAACCACATCATAGTTTTTAGGGGTTAGGGGAGTGGGCTTTGGGGAGATGCAACACCTCCATAGCCATAAATTGCTCCTCCACTATCCTTAAGCTACAGCAGACTTTTGGACTAGGGGATGGAATAGCTACATCACACAGGGCTGAACAACAAATAGGCTTGCATGATAAAGAATAACATCCATGGTTACATCTAATCCAGAGCTGAACACAAGCCTATGAGAAATATCAACACGGCAAGTTCACCTGTACCATTTTTCTAGATTCTACGTATGTGGGTTAATATATATTTGTTTGTCTGTTTCTGACTTACCTCATTCTGTATGTGTAGGAATAGAGATGTAGATGTAGAGAACAGAGGTGTGGACATGGGGTGGGGAGGAGGGATGGGATGAATTTGGGGGATTAGGATTGACATATACACACTGTGCTGTGCTTAGTCACTCAGTTGTGTCCAACTCTGCAACCCCATGGACTGTAGCCCACCAGGCTCCTACGTCCATGAGGATTCTCTAGGGAAGAATAATGGAGTGGGTTGCCATGCCCTCCTTGAGGGGATTTTTCCCAACAGAGGGATCGAACGCAGCTCTTATTGCAGACAGATTTACGCAGCTCTTATTGCAGACAGATTCTTTTACTGTCTAAGCCACCAGGGAAGCCAAAGAATATTGGAATGGGAGCCTATCCCTTCTCCAGGGGATCTTTCCGACCCAGGAATTGAACCAGAGTCTCCTTCATTACAGGTGGATTCTTTACCATCTGAGCTACCAGGGAAGATAGCATCTACTTGAGTGGTCTAAATTTAAAATGTTAAATTCCTAACACATGAAAATTTTATCTTTTCTTTTTCCATGTTGAGTTTTCGTAGTCATTGGCTAAATGTTGCCGCAAAATCTAATTTTAAATTCTGATACATTTTCATGTCTTTATATTAAATTTTGAAAATACGTCCTATATCTGGGAATATTATGACAGAAACAAAAAACTGCAATGCAAAATGAAGCTATTGCAGATGCCTAACAAGAAAATATGGACACACAAATACCCTCATAAATCTCAGTAAAGTATAATTCAATTTTGCTCCAGATTAAAAAATCTCGCTTGCTGGTTTGAGCTGAAGTTATACTGGCCCCCCCTTGCACTGTTCACTTTCCATGGAAAGCAATTCTTTTGTTTGTCTTTTTTGACCCCTTGGTATGCACAGCTGTGGTGGGGCCACTATTCCAATTTGTCACTTCAGACAATGCTTCCTTCTGCACTTTCTTAGTTTATCCCCCGTAGACCATGGACATGCAATCCAAGTGGCAGATTTCTTTTAATCCATGTGATGCGGCTGTTTTAACGACCTATTCCTTTCTTCTTTAATAAAGTGCGACTTCCAGGAGGGGGAGTATGCCTCATTCACTGGACACAACCTCAGACCTAAGATAACAGCCGGTAGATACCAAAGACAGCATAAATTTGGATAAATGTCAATGAATGCAGGATGGCATGGTGGCCACTGAGGATGCCGAACTCTGGCAGCATCTCAGGGATTCATTGTCTAGTCAGGCATGCAGGACAGGTAAATATAAATACAGACAATATGAAGCTAAAATGAAGAATAATCAAAGGTGTATTAGATTTTTTTTTAAAACTATACCTTCAATGAAGTTTACAAGGATTTAGGGGAGTGAGGACTGTGGCTTGGGATGACCAAACAACCAGAGGATAAAGAGATTTAGCTCGTGTGGAGAGGGTGTCACCTTGACCACAATGAAGAGACTCAGGCCTACTGGACTCTATGGATGTGTCTGTAGGTTTTCATTTGCTTCTGTAGGATATGGAATATCGTATTCTCTCTCTCACTCTCTTATTAAAACTTTTTTAAACTGGTTGAGAGTATTCCAAAGTAGTCATGTATGAATGTGAGTGTTGGACCATAACGGAGGCTGAGTGCCAGAAAAGTTGACGCTTTCAAATTGTGGAGCTAGAGAAGACTTGAGAATCCCTTGGACAGCACAGAAATCAAACCAGTCAGTCCTAAAGGAAATCAGCCATAAATATTCATTGGAAGGATTGATGCTGGAGCTGAAGCTCCAATACTTTGGCCAACTGATGAGAAAAAGGCAACTCATTGGAAAAGACCCTGATGCTGGGAAAGATGGAAGGCAAAAGGAACAGGGTAGGAGGGCAGAGGATGAGATGGTTGGATAGTATCACTGACTCACTGGACAAGAGTTTGCACACACTTCGGGATATAGTGGAAGACAGGGAAGCCTGGCAAGCTGTAGTCTATGGGGGTTACAAAGAATCGGATATGACTTAGCAACTGAACAAGTTATTCCAAAACCAAACCATTTAGGAACATTTAACATGACAATATGTAGAAGTAAAAAAAAAAAATGGGAAAGAAGGGAGTTTACTTTTGTAACCATCCATAAGGCATAAGAAGGAAAACAGTAGCTGTTTAGGGGAGGAAAACCTTCCTTCTGTTCTCTTAGGTTCTGTGGCTGAGCCTAAGAATTACACTGCCATAAGACGGATTAACAGGAAAAAGCCTATAGGTGTTATTTAATATAGTCTGCGCTTAAACAAAGCAGGTCTGAACGGCATGGCTCCACCTATATGCAGATTTTTTTTCAACATAGATGTGATTGGATTACAGGTTCTTCAGGTGGTAGATGTGGAACCATAGATATGAAGGCTGGACAGTAAAGTGATTTTTGTTTATTTTTTTTGTTTGTTTGGCTGAGCCCCGTGACATGCAGCATGTGGGATCTTAGTTCCCCAACCAGGGATCGAACCTCCAACCCCTGCAATGGAAGCTGGGAGTCCTAACCACTGGACTGCCAGGGAATTGGGGTAGACTGTAAATTTTCAGAGGATTTGCTACTGCACGGAGGGTAGCGCCCCTAACCCCTGCATTGTTCAGGGTCAGCTGTATTTTTACAAGCACACTGAGTGTTGATAAGGAAAATGAAGATCTGAAGAAGCAGGTAGGACCAAGCCCTTAGAAGTTTTCTAAGCAAAGAAACAATATATTTGGAAAGTGACAAGACAAAGAGGCTTGAGCTGGGACAGTGAATTGTGGGTGAGTGACCAGGAAATAAATGGGGAAAACGAGCGGAAGATTAGGGTTGTTTAGGTTGTTTGTACCTATTCAGTTTGGGGATGACTCCCAGTCTCCAGTGATAAGAAAGAGCTTCTCTTCCTGGTGCCTTGAGGGCAGATTTCTCACTGGAAATCATATGACCTGCTCTTAGGGACAGAGGAGCAGGGCAGGGAGCGCCTCTTGCATCAACAGTTTCTCAAGTGACTTGGGCTCAAAATAACATGCCAAAGCGGCAATGTTTATGGGGTGGCGTGTCTGAACCCCTTTTGTGGGAAGGAAGAGACAAGGACAGACCATCAGGATCTGATGCTGGATTGCATGGAAAAGGCAAGGAGAGAGGAATATCTTAGAGGATGTCCAGATTTTAAAGGGATGTGAAGAACAACAGTAGGATATGAGAGAGAGAGAGAGAGAGTGAGTGAGAGAGCAAGAGAGATAGGTGAGGAAGGTTGGATACTTTGTTTGAAGTGACAACAGCACAGCCCAGCTAGGAGAAACAGCTTGCATAGGGTGTGATTTGTTCTACCAGCCTGGAGAGCTTAGAGAAGAGAGTCTTTAATTGGAGAAGAAAAATGTTAATGTACTGGTTTTGCTTTTCAACCTAAAAGACAATAATAAAAGTAGTTCTCTCGTGGAGACCCAGAAAGTGATACTGATCTTTCCTGTTCAAAATTTACATACACAATCAGTGACTTTTAATTGTCATAAAAAATTGGAACTATGAGTATAGTTTAAATCTTTGACTATATTCATTGCTACTGACCTCAGATGTTAAAGGTAAAAATTCAGTGATAAACATGATGAATGTTGAAACCAAACAGATCACCAAGGCCAGTGTAATGACATCATAAATATGAAAATTCCATGCAATCGTTTACCATAAAAGAAGGGCTTCTTATAAGAAGTGAACTTTTGTAGCATGAATTACTCTGCATGAAAGAAAAATTGGCTTTGGTTTTTCAAACTGAAGAGCTAAGTGTGCAAAAAGTGAGCCAAAATAGCTGCAAAGTGTCAGGACTGTAAAAACAGTTCTGCAACTTTTCCCAATGGTGTTGCCTTCAAGTCATCTGGGATGTACAGCGTTGTAGTGGTTGGGTAGGTTTGTACTTGGATGGGTTGCCGATTCTTCAAGAAATTAACAGATAGTCAGCAACCACAGAGCCAGCTATTAAATTACTCCAATTTTTATTGCTGAAAAGTTGACCCTTCTGTGAATGCGCCAGAAGCAATGATGAGACTGCAGGTCAAAACTGGACTGCCAAGTCCCACCTCATTAGGCTCCCATCTGACTTTCACATATTCTCTGCAGCCTGCCTTTATCCAACACAGGAAGCCCTCCTGACACTTGGCGATAGGTATTGGGAGCCATATTGAGAAAGCCAAGAGTGTGACCAGATGGTAGCTCTCTCTTGGACTTCTTCAGAGATTTATTTTTTTCCTATGAAGCAGAGGGAATTGGGCCAGTCTGCCAAGCACATGGCCTTTTTTGTATTTTCATTATATGAGGAAGCCTTGGCTAGTCTTTTGGCAGCTGAGGATTTGGCAGGCTGGCAATCTTGGCAAAGCCACACAGCTCAGGGATTCAGGGGCCCTTCAGACTACAAAGCAATTCTTGCAATTTGCGAAGATCCTAGATGAAAGGCGGTAGGGGGTGGGGTGGGGTTGATACCATTCATTGCAGGCATCTAAAGGTATTCTGGAAATATGACCAGTTCTGCCAAGATTGAGAGTGAAGAGATTGTATTTAATAATTCTTTCCAAAAGAAGCCTTATTTTGAAAGCTTTTAAATGCATAAATGATGATGGGCCTTATAGAAGGCCATCTATATATTGATCTTCACACATTTTCCAGAATCATCTCAGACTTCATGAAATTCATAGTGAGGATGCAAACTTGTCATTTTGTAATTATTATTAGTTCCATATTTCAAGAAAAAGTTAACAAGGGCACTAGAGGGTTATATGTGTCCACCCTCCAATCTTTACCTTTTTTTAGAGAGAAGCAGCATTAAGGACTTCCCTAGTGGTCCAGTGGTTAAGATTGCACGTTCCAATGCAGGAGGTGTGGATTCCACCCCAGATATGGAAGCTAAGATTCTACATGCCTCCGGGCCAAAAACCCAAGACATAGAAAAAAGAAACAATGTTGTAATGAATTCAACAAAGACTTTAAAAATGGTCCACATTAAAAAAAATCTTTAAACAAAAAAGGAAAACAGCTTTATTGAGATACAACTCATATGCTGTCTAACTCACCCATTTAAAATAAAAAATCAGTTTTTATTACACTGAATTATTATTTTAGTTAAACTGGTAAGATATATATAACATAATTTGCCATTTTGACTCTTTATAAATGTACAATTCAGTGTCATGAATTATATTCACAATGTTGTAGAAACATCACCACTATTTCCAAAACATTTTCATCACCCCAAATTGAAACTCTGTAATGAGTAAGCAAAACCTCCCCATTTCCCTCCTCTCACAAGCCCTTGGTAATCTCTAGTCTACTTTCTATCTTAATGAATCTGCCTCTTCTAAATATTTAATATAAACAGAATTGTTCAATATTTTTCCTTTTCTTCATGAATTATTTCAGTTAACACAATGTTCTTCTGGTTCATACATATTGTAGTATGTGTCAGAATTTCATTCCTTTTTATGGCTAAGTAATATTTCATTACACATATGTATCACATTTGTTTATTTATCTGATGAATGGACACCCAGGTTTTTTCCACTTTTTGGCTATTGTGTTCAACTGATTTTGTCAATTGAATGACATTTCTATAGGGATTATGTGTCCCAGATGCATGTAGGAATAAGCAGCACACACATTTTTAATACCTTGCAACTGTAAATACTCTAAGGACAGCCATCTCATGATGGGCATCCCCTTGTCCAGTACCAGGGAAGATTGGCTGGAATGAATTGCATTGATATAAAAATAAAGAGCAGATCACTTAACATTTTTCTGAACATAATTTATTTAGAAAAAGTAATGTGGATCTCTTAAGCATAAATCATGCCTGACTAATCCAGTCGACTTCTTGGAGGTGATACATATTTATGTGGAAAAACAGACACAGAGAATACAATTTGTTTAAACTTTCAAAATGTCTTGGAGAAAGTTGTACAGCAAGGCTATTAGGTTTTAAGAAAATCAACATAGAACTGTTTTACCATTATAGAAAATTGACATTTAATTTGATGAATATTTATTACATGCTTAGTTAGGAACTATGGAAAATGCAAAGTAATACATACTCTACCAAATCCACAACCCAACAAGAAAGGAAGTACAAAGAAAAAATAAAATGTGTGTGGCATAAAAGGTCACGCTTACGTAAGAAAATATGTAAACAATGGAATTTCGTGAGAATCACATCTAAGATCAGTTCTATTTGAAACATATTTCACATATAAAGTGGTGGAGACCATATATGAGGAAATACCCAGGCTTACATATGCCAATAAATTTTTCCAGGAAAGAAAGTCATGGATGAATTTATGCTTCATGAATGAAAAACAATAAGAAGAAATGACTAATACATTCCAATTGAGCACTGAATAATAATATTTAATTTAATATAAATTCATCCTAAAATTAATTTTAACTTGTCAATTATGCTCCATCAAATGTGACCTGAGATAAGTGACTAAATATGTTTACCCAAACCAAAATTATTATATTGAATCCACATGATTTAAAAAAACAGCATAAGGCAATAATAGCAAGATTATTCTAGAACAAGCCAGAAAACATCTCCTAACCTAATTGTAATCTTGGAAGAGTCACACCTAGTCTGGGAATTAGATATTTAAAGTTATTCAATTACAGAAGGTATATAACCCTGAAGTTTCAAAAGGTCCATTTCATTGAAAATATCAACTTTATAAGATAATACAAATCTCACTACTAAAAGAATCAGAAATGTGTGCGTGTGTTTTTAAAGAAAAGCAACCCTTAGATTCACATTTTGTGCAAGACATGAACAATACTGTGGTATGAATTATTAAAATATTTTGGTTTAAATTATGTTAAAAAATATTTCAAGCAAAAACTCAAAAACTCAGAAAAACACATAAAATTTGATGAGAATGATGAGAAACAGCCATTCAGCTTTTAGCAAATGCCATTTTCATTGTCAACAGCTTCCAGCGTATTACCAGATGGTAAAGTCTGAGTTACCTAATCGTAGAAATTGCATAAAATAATATAAGAACATCATTAAACTAAAAGAGAGTTGAAACTCAACAAATGCCAAACTTTAAAAGTTTATGCCACATAACAATCATTGATCTAAATTAATGATGGGGCTCGTTACATATCCAGCTCTCCCTCTTTTTTTTTTTTTTTTTGCCTAGGATCACAAAGTTAATAGATCTATTTGTAATGGATAAAATATAATTGACCTGGTAAAGATCCAGAGAAAACAAGTGTAATGATCAGAGTTGTGGTGAGAGACATCAAGGAAGACAAATGAAAAAGCTTAGAATTGCAGTTGGAAAGGTAAAGACTGAGTGAGGTTATTTTTGATGTTAAAAATTGCAAAAGCTGAAGATGTGAATGAAGAACATCAGCTAGTTCATCAGATCCTGGGATGTTAGAGCAAGAAGGCAAGCTCTTCAGTCTTTCAGGAAGAAAGTTTATGGTTAATATCAAGAACATAACACTTCACCATGTTATGTGAGCTAAGGTTCCAAAGTCTAAACGTGAAAAGAAAATGATTTAAGTCAACTCAAAAATTACCAAGTTCTAATGTAAGAGAACAATTAGGAGATAGTAGAACCTTATGTTTACAGCCGATGACTATGCAGTCAAATACATCCATCTTCCAGAAATACAACTCTGCTAAGCTGGATGTATACAATAACTTCAACCCATTCTTTTGACTCTTAAGTGCTTTTGTTTAAGGCAAGCTCTAGAGAAGAGATCAGAGCGTGCTTTAATGAAAAATTAAGCAGACTGCATCATCTGAAAGCATAGGGACTTTCACCCTGGGAGAATGGGAGCCTAGAGCCATGCCTAATTTGGAGCCATTGTACAAAAATCCACTACACTACATTGTCTTTATTCTTTCACTTCAAGAGAAAAGGTAAAGAAATCTACACACTTTAGAGGAACAATGGGGAGAAGATTGTGAAACAATGAAAATTTTGAAAATATACAAATGTGACATCGTTACACCAAAGTTGCTAGAAAAGTAAGTCATATTTTCTTTTTTTCTATTTCCAAGAGTATTTTTTTTCTGGAAAACTATTAAAGAATCTTACAGTTTACATTTATTGTTAAAGTATTATTGTTACAATCACAATATTTATCTAACCTCACAGCTTTGCTTGCCTGTGAAATGAGTTGACCTGTAGATCTTGCCATTTCTAAGTCCTTTTTTTTTTTCAAAGTTACAACTAAATCCAAGTTGAAGAAACATAGTCTCAGTAAAAAAAGGCTAATCTGTCTTTGGCACAACAGATATTATTTCATATATAATTTGGATCAGGATTCACCTGGTTTCGTGAACATTCCAATAACTGCATCTAAAACAGGGGAAATAAGCCAAGATTTTATCAGAACAATAAATAAATTAGATCAGTAAAATGATAATTCTTTATTTTATCAGGAAGTCACCTCTAATCCTAAAATGTTCCAGCTGGAGCTAGAACGATAAACAGATGACTACAGGAATTTAGTGATAAAATAATGGTTGACTTAATTCAGTTCAGAAACTATTGCCCTTTATCTGTTTAGGAACAGATGCACTAGGAATTTCCTAATATGGAACTAGGATCAGAACTCATTCTTCCCTCCAGTAAGAAAATTTGAAAGTAAAAGCAACGTCTCTCTTCTCTAGGTGCAAATGTCTCTAGGTACTTTGTCTGGAGGTAATGCATTGGTGAAAAATGCTAAATATGCTTCAGTTGAAGTGCTGTATCAGAAAGCATCACCGCAAGATCCATTATTCAACAGCTTCACACCTGGATCATGTGGGAACACCGTCTGCTCACAGACCAAATGCCGGGAGCTTCAGGAAATCTACAATGAGACAGGAAAAGAGCTCCATTCCCCACTCCCATCCCCCTTCCCCATGAGCATACAGTAGTTGGTATGTAAATGCTTTGTCATCTGGAGAAGTCTGTGAGGGAGCTAGAGACCAATGCTGCATCAATATGAGGGCAAAAATCTAGATGAAAATTTATTGAAGTCAAATCGCCAAATTTCTTGAAGGCGGATCAGATGTCTAGAATTGAGTGTCTCTGCATGATTTGTGGGTTTCTTTTCTTTTTCATCTGGACGGCCTGGCAGTGAGCAGACCAACATGTGTCTTAAATTGCCCTTGCTCCTGAGAATGCTCTTCATGTAAGATTAAGCTTTCCTGTTTTCCCTTACAAGTGATTTAGCTATGTAAACTGGCTTGACTTTGAGAGGGTAACAGGCAGAAAGACTAGCTGCAAGTGTCAGACATTTTTTCTCTCTCTCTTAAGCGGCAGGAGGAAGCAAACTACAAGTATCAGATTTTTTTTTCCCTTCTCTATAAAAATTAAAAGGAGGCTTATCTTAAAATTCTGTGTTGCCATGACAATACCTGGCACCACTTGAACTTAACTTTTCTCAAACCTTGAGCTAATCAATGCGTTTTTCTTATGGAAATGTTTTTCTAAAGCTATATTAGTAAACTATGTATTGACCCTAGACTCGGTCTTTCTTCAAGTCGGTTCCACTTAAGACTCAGAACCAATAAGGGCTCAACAAACTTGTATGTTTTACACATACGTTGTTCTCCTAATCTACGTTAATGAAACTATACATTTACCTGGAAATCTGCCTTTCTTCAAGATTCATGTCAATCGTTTTATGGCCCAGGATGACTCACCTGGTGCCAATATTATCTCAAAATGCATGTTGTGAGAGGGGCCTGGTGCTACTCTGAGTTTTGAGACATCTCCTTTTTCTAATTAACAGCTTGCTGATAGGTATATAACATATTGCTAAAGGCTAGCAGGGGGCATTCTTTCTGCTCTTCTTCTGATGTCTATGTCATAAACTTTCTCTATCTCTTTTATACTTTAATAAAACTTTATTACACAAATGCTCTGAGTGATCAAACCTTGTCACTGGCCCCAGATTGAATTCCTCTCCTCCGGAGGCCAAGAATCCTGGTATCTTTCACAGCTCAGCAACAACCTTTCAACTTCACCAACAAATTGCGGCTTTCATAAAAATGTTTTAACAGCCTGTGTTTAACCCTTCACAAAATCCACCATTTGATTTGTCTGAATTTTCGCCTTTTGAATCCGGGAGTTGAGTAAGCCAGTGTTTCTCAAAATTAAATTCGGATTCAGTTGGTCTAATGCAGGCCTTGATGGTCTGCATTTCTGACAAGCTCCCAAAACAGGCTGCTACTGGTGGTCTGAGGATAACACTTAAGACAGCAGAGTTAAGCAATTATTACTTAAACCATCACTGAAAACACTTGGGTGTATTCTGAAGATACTCTGACAGTGCCATTGATATTCCATTTTTACATTCCAAAAATAGCCACATTTCCACTCAGGAACTGATTCTAAGTCTGTCTGGATCATTCAGCATGTAGTTCCATCTTGAATTTACAAAATCAAATCACACCTTCAAAGGACCACGCATAAATCAAATAAGGTCACCCAAATATAGAGAAATGCTTTTGAGTTAATAAAAGTCATTTTTTCATTCCAGAAACTTTGCATATAAAGAGTGAAAGCTGTTTTCTACTCTTAAAAACTTCTTATCAAAAGGAGTGACAGTGACAACAGTTTTGAAAGGTCAAGAGATTTGCCTTGGGTTTCTACAACTGAAGGCTTTCATTACTTTTTCTGTGGAGTGTTGAGCTGTTTGGACTTTGAAATGAAATATCTACTGTTTCAAAAATTGATTTAAATATTTCAGTTGTTCACAGGTAAGTTTCTAGCTGGAAAAGGTCATGGAATGCTGGCTGACTCATTCAGGACATTGCCACAGGCTATGGAAGAATTCAGGCAAAACCTTTAGAAGCATAAATAATGACATAAAACATAATACATAAGAGACTGTCTTAATAAAATATGTTGAAAATATATATAATTCAAAAAATTTAACAAGTTGCTTTATGAAAGTAAATTATAGATTTCTTAGGGAAAGACACATATCAGTTGAAATTCCAATCAAATAACACATGTTAGTAGTAAACATGTAGGAAAGAGGTAAGGGACAATTGAAGAAATGCAAGTGAACGTCAATCAGGCATAACTTGCAGAGATTCAAGTGGATTAAATATTGAAACCTCCCACTTTCTGTCATACTCAACCCCCCAAATTCTATGGTTATGATTTCCTTTACATTCAGTTCAACTCAGTCACTCAGTCATGTCTGACTCTTCATGACCCCATGGACTGCAGCATGCCGGCTTACCTGTCCATCACCAACTCCTGGAGCTTGCTAAAACTCAAGTCCATAGAGTTGGTGATGCCATCCAACCCTCTCATCCTCTGTCATCCCCTTCTCCTCCTGCCTTCAGTCTTTCCCAGCATCAGGGGCTTTTCCAGTGAGTCAGTGCTTCGCAGCAGGTAGCCAAATTATTGGATCTTCAGCTTCAACATCCGTCCTTCCAATGAATAATTAGGATTGATTTCCTTTAGGATTGACTAGTTTGATCTCCTTGCAGTCCAAGGGACTCTCAACAGTCTTCTCCAACACCACAGTTAAAAAGCATCAGTTCTTCAGTGCTCAGCTTTCTTTATGGTCCAACTCTAACATCCATACATGACTACTGAAAAAACCATAACTTTGACTAGATGGACCTTTGTCAGCAAATTAATGTCTCTGCTTTTTAATATGCTATCTAGGTTGGTCATAGCTTTTTTTCCAAGGAGCAAGTGTCTTTTAATTTCAAGGCCGCAGTCTCCATCTGCAGTGATTTTGGAGCCCCCTCAAAAAATAAAGCCTGTCACTGTTTCCATTGTTTCACCATCTATCTGCCATGAAGTGATGGGACCTGATGCCATGATCTTCATTTTTTGAATGTTGAGTTTTAAGCCAGCTTTTTCACTCTCCTCTTTCACTTTCATAACAGGCTCTTTAGTTCCTCTTTGCTTTTTGCCATAAGTGTGGTGTCATCTGCATATCTGAGGTTATTGATATTTCTCTCTGCAATCTTGATTCCAGCTTGTGCTTCATTCAACCAAGCATTTTGCATAATATATTCTGTATATAAGTTAGATAAGCAAGTTGACAATATACAGCCTTGACATATTCCTTTCCCAATTTGGAACCGGTCCCTTGTTCCATGTCCTATTCTAACTGTTGCTTCTTGACCTACATATAGACTTTTCAGGTGGCAGGTAAGGTGGGCTGGTATTCCCATCCCTTTACGAATTTTCCACAGTTTGTTGTGATCCATGCAGTCAAAGGCCTTGGTGTAGTCAATGAGGCTGAAGTAGATGTTCTTTTGGAATTCTCTTGCTTTTTCTATGATCCAATGGATGTTGGCAATTTGATCTTTAAAATTCCGAAGTTCTTAATGTATAGACTGCTGAAAGATAAAAATTGATAAATAAATAAAGGAAAAATATGTAGTTAAATGCATATTACACTGATTTCACAGGCTCCATTCAAAATTGGAAACCAATGCATTAACTGTAGATATTAAACTAATTTTTTGGATCAAGTGCTTCTATAGGTAGAAAAGTATTAATTTTAACCATCTTATAGTATAGGTATTTTTATTTTGTTGAATTGGTTTATTAATTTGAAGGCAAATAAACTGTTCTCTTCATATAGATCAATACAAGTGAATGGTTCCAATAAGTGAAGGTGACAAATAATACTTAGTAGTACCTGATATGAAGAGCTGACCCATTGAAAAAGACCCTGATGCTGGGAAAGGTTGAAGGCAGGAGGAGAAGGGGATGACAGAGGACAAGATTATTGCATGGTATCACCGACTCAATGGACATGAGTTTGCACAAACTCCAGGAGATAGTGAAGGACAGGGAAGCCTAGCATGCTGCAGTCCATAGGGTCAC
Organism: Okapia johnstoni; assembly: GCA_024291935.2. Lineage (NCBI taxonomy): Eukaryota > Metazoa > Chordata > Mammalia > Artiodactyla > Giraffidae > Okapia > Okapia johnstoni. The sequence continues at coordinate 14,177,441 of CM044324.1, forward strand.
AAAGAGTTGGACATGACTAAGCGACTGAACAACAGCAACAGAAAATTTTAAAATAACAGAAAATATATACAAACATTGGCTACAACTGAAGAATTAGATTTTAAAGTTAAAATAGGAACTTCCCTGGCGGCCCAGTGGTTAAGACTTTCTACGCTTCCGGTGCAGGTTTCGAGGGTTTGATCCCGAGTCAGGGAACTGAGATCCCAAATGCTGCCTGGTACCACCAAAAAAAAAAGTTAAATGTGGCTACAGAGTCTGCTCTCTCAACATAACGATACTGCTAATAGTATAATAGGTAGAGAAATAATAAGAGAAAAGTTGTAATTTGGACAATAATAGAAAGAAAGGATCAAAGATGGTAATGGACAGGATGGAGATAATTCCAAAGAAAGTATTAACTTGTTGCAAGCACACACACAACACCTTGAGGCTCATATCCCCAGGAAATACTTATTTCTAATTAGATTTGGCAGTGAAGAAACAAAGGAAGTACCCTTAACACAATGCCTCTTTAAAAGGGTCTCTTCCACTATAAAAATTGAGGTGGTGGTTATGTTAGATAATAGATTATTGGCAATATTGTGCTTTATATTTTAAGATATGTTTCTCCAAATGTTTTAAACTTAATTTTGGTTGTTTGGGCCTTGGCTGATGGTTTAACTCAGGAAAGAGTTTCCTTTTGTTACGCCAAAATTCCATCTAGTGGAAATTTAGGATTACTCTTAATGCTTGGCTATTGAGAGGAAGAGGATTTGTTTAATCATGATCTGAAGGAGGGAGGGGTTATATGGAAACTCTCTAATTTCTGCTCAATTTTTCTGCAAACCTAACACTGCTCTAAAATAGAAAGTATACCGGGACTTCCCAGTGATGAGGACTTCATCTTCCAATGCAGGGGGTGAGGGTTTGATCCCTGGTCTGGGAGCTAAGATCCCACATGCCTCACAGCCAAAAGACCAAAACATAAAACAGAATCAATATTGTAACAAATCCAATAAAGGACTTTCAAAATGGTCTACATTAAAAAAAAAAAAACTTTAAAAAATATAGTGTATTAACTTTTTTTTTTTAAAAAAAAGGAAAGAACAATGCTCTCCCTGAAACAAAAGTCACATAAAAATACCCAAAAATGAAAAAAAAAAAAAAAAAAAAAGAAGCCTACCTTTTAGAAGAAATCATAGGACAAGAAACTAAAAGTGAAGTGAAGCTGCTAGTGGAATTTATACATTTTTCAATGGGACTTTATATTTTTCATTTATTTATTTCAACTTTTTATTTTGTTTTGTGTTATAGCCAATTAACTATGTTGTGATAGTTTCAGGTGAACCCTGAAGGGACTCAGCCATACATACACCTATATCCTTTCTCCCTTAAACTCCCCTCCTATCCAGGCTGCTACATAACACTGCAAAGTTCCATGTGCTTATACAGTAGGTCCTTGTTATTTATCCATTTTAGATAAAACAGTATATACATGACGATCCCAAACTCCCTAACCTTCCCTTCAATGGGACTATGACTTTTAAATGTAGAAACAGAAACAGCAAACCCAAGATAAAATGATCAGGGGCATTAAGTCTCACATTACCATCAATAGCCAAATCCTATCAGGACCTCAAAATTACATGGTTATGCTCAGTATTCCAAAAAATTCATTTGTCTGTTTTGGCATATGCAGTTTTCATATTCAACTCTAATTGATATTATAGTAATTAACAGTCCAGGAGAGGGGCCAACCTAATTTAATTAAAGTTTCTCGGGGAATCATCATCGTACATTAATATTTAATGCATTATATGCTACAAAAGGAAAATAACAGAATCATAATTCCATGTTGCCATGATTCCTGACACCCTCATGAAATGTGAAGAAAAGTTATTTTCCTGCTGCATGGTATATTGGGAAATGAAAAGGGGAAATGATGCAGAATTACAGATGATGGCCTGAAGACTCAATAATATGCAGCTATTTATAGATATTGGCAAATGATATAGTATTTAAGTAGCCAAATAAAACCCTGTGAATGAACATAACGCCAAAGAAGAAAATTGGGTTGGCCCTGAAAGCCAAGAAGTAGTGTAGTTACCACTTTGTTTTGGGAGAGTTCCTTGGGCATTTGTTGCTATAATTAGAGTGGTTAGCTATTGGCAATGAAATACTCTCCCTTTAAAGGCTTGATTGTTACTTGAGTATTATTTATGATAAAGTCTTTTCTGTCTGTCAGAATGAATTTTTTTCTAAGTTAAACTGTGGATAGTGTAATTGATTCTCAAGTAAAAATCACAGCATCAAATTTGCCCTCCATCTCTGAGACCAAACATAAAAACTTTGTGCTTCAAAAGACAGAGTGATAGCTAACTCAATATGGGATGTCAACCAGTTTTCCTGGGTTTCACATATCTGACAAGTTTTCTTTTCTACCATGACATAGACGAAATAAAATGTCACCATGTTTCTGAGTCTATAGAACACAAAGATGTTCTGTCATAGTTTCACTGAGTGATAGACGCCATTTGCATTAGACATCTCCATCTGCTTAGAACTATTGAATTCTCTGACCACTCTTGTAGGGACAATAATCTCATCAAGAGGGCTCCAGCCTGAAGACCTGTTTACCTCCTCAAAGGCCCCACATCCAAATACCATCACATAGGGTAACTTTGGGCTTTCCTGGTAGCTCAGCTGGTAAAGAATCCACCTGCAATAAAGTTTTATTCCTGGGTAGGGAAGACCCTCTGGAGAAGGGATAGGCTACCCACTCCAGCATTCTTGGGCTTCCCTGGTGGCTCAGATGGTAAAGAATCCGCCTGAAATACAGTTTGATCCCTGGGTTGGGAAGATCCCCTAGAGGAGGGCATGGCAACCCACTCTAGTATTCTCGCCTAGAGAATCCCCATGGACAGAGGAACCTGGCGGGCCACACACTATGGGGTTGCAAAGAGTCGGACATGACTAAGTGACTAAGTCGTGACCCAGCGCAGCACAGCACAACACATGGTAACTTTATGTCTTACATTTTGAAGAATGGTCAAACTGGTTTTCTAAAGGTCCTGAACCATGTTAAAGGTCATACAGCCATGTCTGAGAGTTTTAATTTCTGCACATTCTCACCAACACTTGCTATTTTGTGTTTGATTATCGCCACACTAGTCTGTGTAGTGGTAGCTTATAGTGGGCTTGATTTTTGTTTTCTTCATGACTAAAGATATTGAGTATCTTTCCATGTGTCTGTTAGCTATTTTCATTGTCTTAGGGCAATGTCTGTTCAGATCCTTTGCTTTTATTAACTGGGTTATTTGTCCTTTTAACTATTGAGTCATATAACTTTTTATATGTTCAGGATGCAAGTTCCTTATCAGGTATGTGATCTGCAATTATTTCCTTCTTTTCTGTTGGTTGCCTTTTCATCTTCTTGATGGTAGACTTTGTATCACAAAATTCCTTAATTTTGGTGATGTCCATTCTTATTTTTATTCCAAGAATATATAGTTAAGATAGGTGTATAGCATCCTGAAGGACTTTAGGTCTATGCCATACAGTGAGCACTACATAGTTTACTTAGGATGACAATTTTGATAAACAGTGAAAGAAACTTTCCAGGATAACTCTACTATATAAAAACTTCGGGGGCCATTTCCTATGTAACTATCTGATACAGTCATATTTTAGTAACCATTCTGAGAATTCACCAGAGCAATAAAACTTCTCTGATCATTATAACTACTAAAGCACTTATTGGATTTGTTTAGTACCATTAGCTTTAGTAGAATTAGCTTCACAAAAGGGAACTTTCAGTTTGATTAAAATATCTGTTAATTAAAGAAATTCTGGTGCTGTGATGCCCCGTGGGACAGGGGCTCACTGTTACACATTCTTGCACCTCCTAAAAATCTGCAGATAGAAAAGAAAGAAAGATAAGATTTACCAAGCTCATAATATGCGTCAGATACTTTATAAGACATTCTGTGCTGTGCTGTGCTCATCGCTCAGCTGTGTCTGACTCTGGGACCTGTGGACGATAGCCCATCAGACTCTTCTGTCCATGGGATTTTTCAGGCAAGAATACTAGAGTGGATTGACATTTCCTACTCCAGGGGATCTTCCTGACCCAGGGATCAAACACTCATCTCCTGCACTGGCACCTGAGAAACCCTATAAGGCATTCTACTACATGGTAAGATAATTTATAATAGAGTCATTCAAGAGGGGGTCAGCAGTTACAACTTACGGCCCTTCTTTGTTTCCCTTGTCCTTGCAACACAAAAATGAAGAAGTCATTTAATTTGTTCAAGAAAATTTTGCTAAGTTCCTACTATGTGCCAAGTATTGTACTGAAAACAACAACATTGTAAAGAAACCCAGCTGAGCTGATGCCCTGTGTGTGTGTGTGCTCAGCCATGTCATTGTTCCCAGACAACAATGCTTGAGTGAGTTGCCACGCCCTCCTCCAGGGGATCTTCCCAACCCAGGAATCGAACTTGTGTCTCTTACATCTCCTGCACTGGCAGGCGGATTCTTTATTGCCAGGCCACCTAGGAAGCCCAAGCATTGTACTGGATATTACAATTACAAATTTGGTCTATTTTTCCTCAAGAGGGTGGTAGTTTGGGAGGGGTGAGGAGAAAAATGTAAACAGATATAATGAAGTGTTACTGGCAAAGTAAGTATCTATAGGACACAGAGATCAAAATACTAGCAAATATAATCTTGAAAATCAGATTTTTCATTCCCACTTCACAAACGAAAAATATAGGGATCAAGAAAGTTAAGAAACTTTCAAAAGTTCAAAGAAAATAAATTAGTATCACAATAGAAATTCAAACCGAGTCCTCCTATTTATTTTCGCAGTTTGTGAATTAGCTTCTCAAAGACTCATTCTGTTTATTCCTTCAGTCAGGCTAATCACACAGAGGTCAGAAAAGTACAGACCTCAAAGCACTAGACATTCTGTCAGCGTGTCTGTCCACATGTATCTAGTGAGGATTACTATATTCTTAATATCACTCTTCTTCACATCTAGAGTCACCCCAGTATGCTGCTGGACCAAAAAAGTTATCAGAAATATCTAATAGCTGGAGAACTATTTTCAAACAAGGCATGTTGGAGCCCTTATGTTGATCTGAAATGATAAGATTTGTGGTAAGTTGAATCATTGTTCAAAATTCTTTACTCTTGGGCATTTCCCTGGCAGTTCAGTTGTTGGGACTCTGAGCTTCCACTGCAGGGGGCCCAGGTTCAATCCCTGTTCAGAGACCTAGCATTCCACAGGCCCCACAGCTCAGCTCCCCTCCCCCCCAAAAATTATTAAAATTCTTTACTCACATTCCCCACTCCCCACTTTTACAGGCTCTTCTGTAAAAGCTTTATCTTGTACCTGATCCCCATAGTAGACATCTTTGGATGAGACCAGAGCCCAGCCTGTACCGAGAAGCCCAACCTAGATCAGCTGAACCCTAACTATTTCACGAATGCATGAGAAATAAATGTTTATGGTCACATGCCACGGAGATTTTTGTGGTTATTATACACACTACAATAGCTAACAGAGACAAGTCTCATCTTCTTGCTCATGGAGAATTTATAATATGAGCATTCCAGATTTATTTACCCAATTTATAACTCCACTGGGCTGCATCAAACTTACCAGCTCAAAACTCATTTAGTTTTCCCCACTTAACGTATTCCCCTTTTTGGTCTCTCCATCACAGAAAATAGCACCATCATTTGGCTAAAAACCTGTCATCCTCAACAATTCAATGTCATTGCTCACCACATCTCACCCACCTGCAGTTTTCCCACAAATTTTCTAGGATTCATTCACTTCTCCCCTTGGCCCCCTACAGTCTCTACTCTGCAACTAGAGCCACGATTTCTCCTCATCAATACATACAAAGAAGAGAGTGAAAGACAAGTCCCCCACACACGAACACAAAGATATGCTACTAACCGAAGATTGCCATAGGGCTAGCATAGTGGTATCCAGTAGAAATATAATGTGAACCACAAAGGCAATTTTAAATTTTCTAATAGTCATATTCAAAAAGATCAAAAGAAACAGACAAAAACAACATATATTTTATTTACCCTAATATATCAAAAATGTAATCATGTCAACAAGTAATTAGTACAAAAATAGTGATAAGATAGTTTACATTTTTTCATACTGATTTCAACTTCACTTTTTATGTTAAACTTACAAAACATCTCAGTTGGGACAAATCACATTGTGAGTACTCAGGAGCCACAAGACTACTACAGTAAGCAACACAGATCTAGAATATTCAAATGCTTATGAAACAATAAGAAATAGTCCAGAAGAAAATGGGGAAAAGACATGAACATAAGGGTAAGTACATGCAGCCTTCTTCTACTCTGTCCATGTTTATCAGACAGTTCAGTTCAGTTCAGTCACTCAGTCCTGTTCGACTTTTTGCAATCCCATGGACTGCAGCACACCAGGCTTCCCTGTCGATCACCAACTCCCAGAGCTTGCTCAAACTAATGTCCATAGAGTTGGTGATGCCATCCAACCCTCTCATCCTCTGTCATCCCCTTCTCCTCCTGCCTTCAATCTTTTCCAGCATCAGGGGCTTTTCCAGTGAGTCAGTTCTTCGCATCAGGTGGCCAAATTATTGGAGTTTCAGCATCAGTCCTTCCAATTCCAGACTGATTTCCTTTAGGATGGACTGGTTGGATCTCCCTGCAGTCCAAGTGACTCTTGACAGTCTTCTCCAACACCACAGTTCAAAAGCATCAATTCTTCGGTGTTCAGCTTTCTTTATAGTCCAACTCTCACATTCACACATAACTACTGGAAAAACCATAGCTTTGACTAGATGGACCTTTGTTGGAGAAGTTATGTCTCTGCTTTTTAATATGCTGCCTAGGTTGGTCATAGCTTTTCTTCCAAGGAACAAGCGTCTTTAAATTTCATGGCTGCAGTCACCATCTGCAATGATTTTGGAGACCCCCAAAATAAAGTCTCTCACTGTTTCCATTTTCTCCCCATCTATTTGCTATGAAGTGATGGGACCAGATGCCATGATCTTAGTTTTCTGAATGTTGAATTTTAAGCCAACATTTTTACTCTCCTCTTCCACTTTCATCAAGAGGCTCTTTAGCTCTTCTTTACTTTCTGCCATAAAGGTGGTGTCATCTGCATATCTGAAGTTATTTATATTTCTCCCGGCAATCTTAATTCCAGCTTGGGCTTCATCCAGCCCAGCGTTTCTCATGATGTACTCTGCATATAAGTTAAATACCCAGGGTGACAATATACAGCCCTGACGTACTCCTTTCTTGATTTGGAACAAGTCTGTTGTTCCATGTCCAGTTCCAACTGTTGCTTCTTGACCTGCATACAGATTTCTCAGGAAGCAGGTCAGGTTGTCTGGTATTCCCATCTCTTTAAGAATTTCCCACAGTTTGTTGTGATCCACACAGTCAAAGGCTTTGGTGTAGTCAGTGAAGCAGAAGTAGATGCTTTTCTGGAACTCTCTTGCTTTTTCAATGATCCAGTGGATGTTGGCAATTTGATCTCTGGTTCCTCTGCCTTTTCTAAATACAGCTTGAACATGTGGAAATTCACAGTTCATGTACTGTTGAAGCCTGGCTTGGAGAATTTTGAGCATTACTTTGCTAGCATGTGAGATGAGGGCAATTGTGCTGTAGTTTGAACATTCCTGGCATTGCCTTTCTTTGGGATTAGAATGAAAACTGACTTTTCCAGTCCTGTGGCCACTGCTGAGCTTTCCAAATTTGCTGGCATATTGAGTACAGCACTTTTACAACATCATCTTTTAGGATTTGAAAGAGCTCAACTGGAATTCCATCACCTCCACTAGCTTTGTTCATAGTGATGCTTCCTAATCCCCACTTGACTTCACATTCCAGAATGTCTGGTTCTAGGTGAGTGATCACACCATCGTGATTATCTGAGTCATGAAGAACTTTTTTGTACAGTTCTTCTGTGTATTCTTGCCACCTCTTCTTAATATCTTCTGCTTCTGTTAGGTCCATACCATTTCTGTCATTTATCGAGCCCATCTTTGCATGAAATGTTCCCTTGGTATCTCTAATTTTGAAGAGATCTCTAGTCTTCCCCATTCTATTGTTTTCCTCTATTTCTTTGCACTGATCACTGAGAAAGTCTTCTTATCTCTCCTTGCTGTTCTTTGGAATTCTGCATTCAAATGGGTATATCTTTCCTTTTTTCTTTTGCCCTTAGCTTCTCTTCTTTTCTCAGCTCCTCAAACAACCATTTTGCCTTTTTGCATTTCTTTTTCTTGTGGATGGTCTTGATCACTGCCTCCTGTACAATGTCACGAATCTCTGTCCATAGTTCTTCAGGCACTCTGTCTCTCAGATCTAATCCCTTGAACCTATTTGTCACTTCCACTGTATAATTGTAAGGGATTTGATTTAGGTCATACCTGAATGGTCTAGTGGTTTTCCCTACTTTCTTCAATTTAAGTCTGAATTTGGCAATAAGGAGTCCAAGCTTATAGACAAAGTATATTTAAAGTGTTTTTTCTGAGACCAAACTGAAACACCACTGGGGGAAAGGGGAGTGTCTTATCCTCTAAAAGAAATAAAAATGGCTACAAATCTTAATTCTCCTTCATCATGATTTTGCTATTTAGAGATTAAACAGACAGGCCACGTTACCACTGAAATTTCATGTTTAGTTCTATTATAATATAATGATTATCCATGTTCTTAACATTCTAGTTATCCAAGTTAATTTTTATCCAATTTTATTTTTATTGGCTATCCAAGCTAGTCAATTCATTCCTCTTAGGGAAAATTAAGCTTCTACCTAACAGAATTTTCACCATCAGCATAACAACAACCCCAAAATTAGTGAGCGAAAGGAAAAAAATCATGAAGGTGTGCAAATATTTTCCTTAAGTCACAGAAAAGAAACTAAGTAACCAAGTTTAGCTTCTAATTCATTGCAGATAGCATTCCCAATAAAAGGGTATTTTCTCATCTCTTAAGAACAGTCACCTTGTTAAGTTCCTTTCTTTATATATACCAGAGAGTTCTGTCCTTTTAAAAGAACAATTATCATAACAGTTCTACTAGATGGCTCATAAGAGTTCTCAAAATGTATCCGTGTCATAAATTCAACTATTAGACTTTCTGGAGCTCTTTGTTCATAGAGTTCCTGATAAGCCTCTTCAGAGACACAAGAGAATAAGGGAAATAATTACTGATGCCTAGGAATGAAACTTTTGAAAGTCTGGGGTGGGAAAATGACTCATTCTGGGAATGGAGAGGGTTAAACATTGGAGCCCTTCCTGGGGTGCAAGTTCATTCTGAGTAAAGAGGAAGTTGCCAATCCTTCACCATGCCAGTCCAGCATCTCAAGTGTCCTATGACCGTGACCATGAGATCTAGCATGGATTATCTCAGAACAGGAAGTAAAAGAAATAAAAGTCCTGTTTGACAATACAGGAAAACAATAAAACCATAACTATAGCAACACTGAAAGAAAAGAAAAAAAACCTAGCATGGGCAGGCCACCATACTACCATATTGGCTATAGGCCAAGGAAGGAGAAATGACACCAGAGACAAACACGGTGACCACACAGCAAGCCTATGAGTGATGGTAATATAAGAGTAACCACTGGGTCCAAGTCAATCAGCACTCTCATACTGGCATTAGGATAGACATTTCCATGGAAACCAAGAGGAGGCTACATCAACCACGGCAAGGGTAAAATAAACTTGGCAATAGAAACAGGAGCATTTTGGGTGAACCTGCCAGATATTCCTGCCAAAGTAAGAAAAGGTGTTGAGTGATTTGAGAGCCCAAAGAATGTATTTTGTGGAAACACAGGGGGACAAAGGCTATTTTCCTTTCACTGGAGTCCCCATCCCCACTCTGTGGTACCCTGGAGATTGTAAGCTCCAGGTCTTTCATATCTAACTTGTTTTGCAGAAGTTTTCAAAGTTTCCCATCAGCGCTTTTTAAAACCTACTTACCAATTTTATGGACTACTTATTGTGTGTGGTAGGTGATTTATAACGTGAAAAATCCCAACCAGTCTAGTTTATGACCAGGAAGATGGTTCTACTGAGGTTTGGAATCACTGTGCCTGTTCTTTGAGCTATAATATATAGCTCAGGTATTTCTGGGATATTGCATCAGAATCCAAAATTTGAGCTGGAAGAAAAAACAAGAGCTTTATTTTAAATAGAGTCTTTTTAAAAGCCATGTTTCCCCATTTTTTTCCCTTCTTTCTCAATTTTCCTCTAGGCAGTTAAAAAGGAAAGCACTACTTTAGAAGATACACTTTTAAAGAACATTGTGGGGGGCATGTAATTTGAATCTAAAACACCCTACATCACCTGTCCATTAGCAAAAATCAGATCTTGCACTCCCTGAACTAGTTTCGTTTAATTGAAAGTGCTCAAAGAACACTCCATAAATATTAAAATTCAGGGACTTGAACTAAAACAACTCTGTTTGACTATACTGTCACTGGATGAAATTGAAAGTAGTAAAGCTCATAAGTAAAATTAATAAACTACCTTCACCTGGATTAATATAGATTAATGGGTTAATCTGCTTGATTAATATGGAAAGCTGATCTGATAAGTTAAAGCAAAACATGCTTTTTCTTCTTAGTAGCAAAAGTATTTTTAATTAAAAACACATATTGGAGTTCTCCCCACTCCCAATTTTATATTTTAAGAAATTCTAAGCCTTTAGGAGATTTATAAGAGTAAGGTGGTGAACATTCATGTCATTTACCCAGATTCATCAACTACCAACATTTTGCCTCATTGGATTTACTTCTCTTTCTCCTTTTTATTTTCATGACCTTTGTAAGAATCGGTTGGTATCTTGACATTTCACCTTTAAATACTTCAGTCTTCATTATCTAAGAACAAAGGTGTTTTCAAAGGTATTTCACAATTAATAATCCTATTCAAGAGATTTAACATTGATAGTCTATTTTCTAACATTCAGTCCACATTCAAATTTCCCCAAATTTTCCAGTGATAGCCTTCATAACATTTTTAAATCAAGGATTTGATAAAGAACCACATAGTGAATTTAGTTGTCAAATCCTCATCTACTTTAGCTTTTTTTATTTAAAAAATTTTTTAAAATTTTTTTGGCCACGCCAGGTCTTAGTCGTGGCATGCAAGATCTTTTGACCTACAACAGTTCACCAGGTTTAAATTCCTATTAATTTTTTCTACACAATTCTGAGAGGAATTTGCAGATATTATGCATAAATAATTTAGTATGACTTTCTAAAGAGTGAAAGTAGTCCTTCACAGAAATACAGTATGAGTTTTAAAATCAGTAGTTTTTATCATTAAAATTGGTTACTTCTTTTTATTTAAAAATTTAGAAAACACAAAATAGTAGAAAAAAGGGAAAAATCATTACCTTCCCCTAGTGAAAAAAATGGTGACTATTTTGTTACATTTCCTTTTAGTCATTTCTTTATAAATTGTTCATTTGTATATTTGTTGATTTCACAACATTATATGGGAGCAATATCCTAACTGAAAATTTTTAATAATATATTTTAACTTTCACTTAATAGCACCTCTAAAACCAGAATAATACAAACCATAACACAGCTGGAGTGATGAGATCAGAAGCTTCAGGCTAATGACAGCAGAAACCAATGTCAAGATCCTCTGGACTCCAAAACGCCACGTGGAATTGTGGCAGTAAATTGACATCTGAAATCTTTCCATTGTATTATTCTTTAGAGTTTCAAGGTAATTGCAATCAATAAAATAGTAACTTCAGCCAGACTAATCTGAATTCTAGAGTTTTCTACTGTGACATCTAATTGAAAAACTTCAAATGGATGAGAGAGTGTATGATGGTTGAGTGTTCCTTCAATTGCCTCAGTGTTCTTGCCTGGAGAATCCCAGGGACGGCAGAGCCTGGAGGGCTGCCGTCTATGGGGTCGCACAGAGTCGGACACGACTGACGCGATTTAGCAGCAGCAGCAGCAGCAGCAAATTACCCTAATTCCTCTTTAAGAACTGTCTACAGGGTATTACCAAGATAAAAGTATAGTTTTAAAATGAACTCAGGGGCAGTAAAGGGCATCTAAAAAAGTCATAAAATTTGAGTTGATATAGTCTTGGAACAAATTCAAAACCTTCAGCATTTCACTAGATTTTTCCCCTTCATCATCGTGACTGTGCTTTATATTTCCCAGAGGCAAAGAGTCCTCAGAACCATTCAGGATACAGTTCAAAGAAATGAGGATATAATATCAAACGTATATTGACCTGAAGAGGCACTCAGAGGCTAGTGACACCACCCGATTAAATAAGTGTTTCAGTCAAAATGCTATGGGGAGCCAGACCCAGACAACTGAGATTAGAATACTGCTCAAAGCATATGTAGTTCTTACTAATGTGTAAGAGTTTCATATTCATGGTTGATGAAAGTATGACAAATTTTTAAATGACTGGACTTCTCTGAAAGAAAAGAGTAAGCAAGAAAAAAAAAGCTTATAAGAAAAAAAAGCTTATAAGAGCTTGGTCTCTTATAACTACGAAGACATAAATGAGAGAAATGTATTAATTTAGAGTCATATACAGTTTCCTTAAGGGCTTCCTAGGTGGTGCAGTGGTAAAGAACCCGCCTGCCAGTGCAGGAAATGCGCGAGATGTGAGTTTAATCCTTGGGTCAGGAGGATCCCCTGGAGGAGGAAGTGGCAACCCACTCCAGTATTCTTGCCTGGAAAATTCCATGGACAGAGGAGCCTGATGGATTACAGTCCATGGGGTCGCAAAGAGCTGGACATGATTGAGGGCACACACACCACTATTTCTTTTTTTCAGAAGTATTTATGTACTTTGAAAATCTCTAAATTAATTTTATGTGACCTCTTTTCCCTTCCTTGTTGAAAAAACAATATATTATTCTATGCATATAAAATTAAAAGGATAATTAAAGTGATAAATTATAAATAAGAGCTGTTTGTTCTCTGAAAAAGAGTTATTTTTCTTTTTTGGTAGCTTTTCAGCTAAAAACAAAGTTTACATTTTTATGATATCATTAAATGTAATTGATATTCTTGATTTTTCCTATTATGTTTTATTTGTTTATTTTTAAAAAGGAATATCCATTTGTTCATATTAACACATTTGGATAGTTCTCACAGCCCATATAAAAATTAGATACTATATATTTTATATCGATCTACTCTGAAAAATCCATTTGTAGCATAATAGTTTGGTACATTTTAAAATGCAAATATAGCTATTATTTCTTACTATAATGTAGCTTAAAAGCCAGAGAACACTTCAAGAATTAAAGTAACTTTAAAACCCTAAGTGCATAACTTCATATGAATGTAATAAAATTCAAACTTAAATTTTCACTAAGATAAATTGTATATATGTAGGAATATATATATATGTATATGAGGTAGAAATTCTATAGGTTTTCTCTGAATGTCAATGTAAAGAAGCAATAAAATAAGAAACACACTCTTAGAATGAATCCTTATCCCAACCCGCAGTGCGTGCCCTCACACACACAGTACTGCTGAGAAATTATAAATCAGCTATGTGAATGAAGCTAAAACATAAGTGTGTGTGTGTATCATCTTTTCACAGATGACACGATTCAGTTTATGCAAAGGACTTTCTAAGAGTATTGTCAAATTATTTCCACTAAAAAAATGAAAATGTCCTCTTAACACAGAACCATCACGATTCAACAACCAGACAGTTAGAAAGAATACTTACTGAGATTTGTATCATCCAAAAGGAGAAATTCCTACTAAATAAGAGATTATGCATTGATAGTAGTACTCAGATGCTAATCGTTAGATTCACATCAAAGGAATGAAATTTGAAACCCCTAGGTTAGGTGCTGCAAAAGGTAACAGAGTAGCTACTAAAAGAATCAGGAAGTAAGCTTCACACTGCAGAACATGAAACAGGTGGGACGGCATATGTTCTGGAATATACCTCATGCGTCTGTAACCAATAGTCATGCCTGAAGTAAAATGTCATGGCAGTCATGAGGGCAGAAGGACATTCATTTGGTAGGGCATAAAATGCTATTAGTGATTTATATCTCTTCTTCTACTTATGAAAAAGAATTTGCTGTTCAAAAACAGCAGCTATTTTAAAAGAGTGAGAACCCAGCTGCTTCCAGTCTCAACAGCAAAGATCACCATTTTGAGCATAAATGTGCTTTGAACCCAACCATTTCTTAACAGATTGAACTGTCTGATTCTCCCAACCACCTGCAGGGGTTGAAAGAAGTATTGGATTAAATTGGATGTATGGCAAAAACCACCCCAACCCAATAGTATAAAGTAATCAGCTTCCAATTAAAATAAATAAATAAATTTTTTTAAAAAGTCAGAAGCCATGTGTTCAAGTCCAGGAGACAACACCTTGCTAAGTACTTTCATCTGCCTTATCATATTTAATATTTTCAATGATTTGATGTGGCAAATGTTATCAATTAATTTTCACAGGAGCAGAAAGTTTCAAAATGAATAAGTTGCATAACTGGACTGGTTCAGCTGGAATTCTCCCATCATCTCCACATGCTATTCATTCACTCCTTTGCAGTATCACTCTTTGTGCAGTGGCTCCCTCATGGCTGAGCCATCCTTGTACCATGAACATAGGTGATGCGCATTAAACCTTTGCCCCATGAAGAGTATATACTGAGCAACACATGCTGGGCACAGGTCTCAACACAGAACAGTCGACAAAGCCAAACCCTAATCTTGTGGAATTCACATTATAGAGAGGAGAGGCATGAAGCCTTATAAACAAATAATTGTATATTAGAGGGTGATAAGAGCCTGGCAAAATAAAATAAAACTGGACAAAGGGAGAGAGGACTAGAGACGTGCCATTGTAGATGAGATGAGCAGAGAAAATTGCTCCAAAGCAGTGGCATTATGCAGACGTGAGTGACATGGAGGAATGAACCGTTCAGAAATCTGGGGGAAGAACATTCCAGGCAGAGGAAAGTGCAAAGCAAGTGCAAAGGCCAAAGTCAGAGCCACCACACTTGCTGTGTTCGAGGGAAAGTGAGAGCTCCTCTGTGGTTGGAACACCATGAAGGAACCAAAAGTGTTTGGAGATGATGTCAGAGAGAAGACTGGTTGGCAGGTCAAAAGGTATGTGGTGGGCATGTGAGAATTTTGGATTTTTTCTGCATGACATGAGAAATTAACCAGTGTGATGTAATCTAACCATGATCTCACTTCAAACAGATCCCTCTGGATCAGGGAGAATTGTGAAGGGCAGGAGTGGAGGATGCTGGGATTAGAGCTGGGAGCCATCAGAAAAAGTCCAGAGAAGCAGCAGCTTATTTGTTTTGCTTGCTTTATTTATTTATTTTTAATTGGGGGATAATTGCTTTACAATGTTGTGTTGATTTCTGCTGTACAACAATGCAAATTAGTCATAATTATATATATACATATAATTATGTATGTATGTGTGACATACACACACACACACACACACACACACACACACATACATATATATAGGGCTTCCCTGGTGGCTCAGACAGTAAAGAATCTGCCTGCAATGCAGGAGCCCTGGATTTGATCCCTGGGTTGGGAAGATTCCCTGCAGAAAGGAATGGCAATCCACTCCAGTATTCTTCCATGAACAGAGTATCCTGGCCGGCTACAGTCCATGTCCTTGCAAAGAGTGGGAGCAAACTGAGCAACTAACACTTTCACTTTCATCCTCTCCCTGTGGAGCCTCCCACCCACAATCCCATCCCACCCTTCTAGACTGACAAGGAGTAGGGGCTGCAGATGAAGGTGGTGAAGAACTGCTCTGATGTTTGGTATTTCGTGACTTTTTCTATTTGAGCCAGTTAAAGGGTTTACTGGGTCATTTTAGACACTTCTTTGTTCAGAAAGCAGAGATTATTCTTTAGAGGGTGGGGAAAAGCTTGCTTAATTTTGGGGTGGTCTGTGGGTATAATCGGGCTGGAAGAAGGAATTTTCCAGCACCCACAGCATCGAGACAGCCAAGCTAGGGCTCCTTATTAAATAGATATGCAGTTGAGCTTAAGGGACTTGGCGAGCCAAGCTTATTGAAAACCTATTTGACCTATTGCACAATTTAATTAAGAATTGGATTCTTGCTCGATGGACTTGTGGCTTTTCCATGGCATCATCTTAAAGGCGGGGCGGGGATGAGGAGAGTGGAATCCCCAGATCCTTTAAAATGGCCTAGACAAAAATGGAGAAGCTTCATCTCCATGAAGAGAACTCTCCGACTATCACAAGTGATTTGATTTTTAATACATAGAAATCAATGCCTTCCTTCCCGAGCAATTACCTAAATAGATACAACTCTGCTTTGAAATTGTCTCATTTTCCGGAAACCATTACTGTGACTTTGTCTCCGCCATCCTGAAGCCCAGAGTACAATCATGTTTGATGGCCAGGACAGTTTTTCAGGTGGATTTCCTTTGAAAAAGAGGAGTTTTTCTCTAGGTTTCTATTACAAGAAAATTAAGTTGAATTGGATTTTCAGGTGCCATTAATTGATGTAACAGAGGGAACAGAAATCTGATGATTTGCCTCAAGGCTTTTTTTTTTTTTTAAGAAAAAGACTTCAATGTGGAAAGCCTCCAGGCCTCAAATGTCAGCCTTCTTGCTGCTTCCACAGCAATACCTGTCGCAAAGAAAGGAAGCAATGTGCTTGATCATTTCCCTGGAGACTGCACGTTTTTACCTGCAGTTTCTACATTCCATATTACAGAAGAAAACCCAGAGATAGTTTATTTATAGCAAAAGTATGTTTAAGAGACAGAAACACTGAACAATCGACAAAAGAACCTAAAGTACGTTTCACTTTTTTTCCTCGATCTAAATGTTGGTTTCTAGTATTTCTAATGATGACAGAAAGAAATCTTGATTTGACATGATTATGTATGTGCCTCATAGGCTGACTGAATAATTAAAAAGCTCCTCACTTGTGGGCAGTAATGTATCATGTCAAGGGTGGATTTTCTAGATTCAAAAAAAAATTTATTTTGTTAATTTCTCATTTTGAAAAATGTGCATTGAGATGCACAGGTGTATCTGGAAAAGTTGTTATAATCTACCAGGAATTTCTCATCTGGAAGAATATCGAACACTGGCCAAAAACCTCAAAGACAAAGGGAGATGATGGGAGAGCTGATACCCAGAGCCTGTGTTCCCGGAGGGGTGATACTGCCCCCAGTGGGGTGAAAATTGCTTCTCAAAGGGCGAGAAAATGTTAGGTATTACAGTGGTTTGTGGCCTTCTGTGGAAGCCAGAAAAATGTCTCTCTAACCCTGGCCTTGGCCCATCAAGGAAATCCATGCCCTAATCCCTGCAAACTGGGAACATGTTATGTCATGTGAACAACAGGAATTAAATTTGATAATTTGCTGACTTCAAAATGGGGAAGTTATTTTGGATTATCTGGGTGGGCCCCATGTATTCACATGGGTCCTTAAAAGTACAAGAGGAAAGTAAGACAAGGAAGAGAAATCACAGATGGAGGGTTTGCTTTGAAGGTGGAGGAAGAGGATCCCAGCAAAGACATGCGGATGCCCTCTAAAAGCTGGAAACAGATTCTCCGTTAGGTTTCTATAAAGGAATGCAATCCCTCCAGCCTCATCATTTTAACACGGTGAGTCACACTTCTATTCCTACAGACATATGATAACACACTTGTGTGCTTATGCTGTTAAATTTGTGGTCACTTGTTATAGCCGCAACAGAAATCTAATACATCCCCCACGGGCCACAGAACATAAACATATACACAGTGTATCTATGGTACTAAAAGCTATTGGTAAGCAATTAGGGGGAATTGTCTAAATAAGGGCAATAATGGGGGAAAAAATGGAGAAATATTGCCCTGGAAGGTGGCATGCAGCCTCCTGTATTTAGTAACAAGGGACATAATCAATGTTTGGATGAGTGAATTTTATAGCACTGGAATCTTTTGCTTTCTCTGGAGAAGATCAGAAAAGTAGCACAAGTAGGTGGTGGTGGTTGAGTTGCTAAGTCATGTCCGACTCTTGGCAAACCTATGGACTATAGGCCACCAGGCTCCTCTCTCCACTGGATTTCCCAGGCAAGAATACTGGAATGGGCTGCCATTTCTTTCTCTGGAAGATCTTTCCAACCCAGGTGTGGAATCCACACCTGCACTGCAGATAGATTCTTTACCACTGTGCCATCAGGGAAGCCCAGCACAGGTGGAGTTATTTCTAAATACGAAGAACTAAGCAAATGTTCTTCAGAGAAAATATGGAGGGAAATAAAATAACTCATGTGAAATAGAAAGCTGAAAAGCACTGACATGGAAAAGTGCCTATATGTATTTTTTTGATGGAAAAAAAATATTTGAAAGCTTTTAGGTCAGAATGTTAATAGTGGGTTTTCTGGGTGGTCATTCTCTATTTTGCTGCTGTTTGTTTTTTGTAACTTTCCTACAAGAATTATATATTACAGGAGGTTTTTTATTAGATGACAGTAGTTGGTACCTAGATGGGGTTGAAAATTTCTTTGAAAATATTTTTTTAATTCAGTTTGTATAAAATAAGCTACAAGGATATATTGTCCAACACAGGGAATATAGCCAATATTTCATAATAACTGCAAACTGAATGTAGTCTTTAAAAATTGTGAATCACTATATTCTACTCCTGTAACTTATATAATATTGTACATCAACTGTTCAGTTCAGTTCAGTCACTGAGTTGAATCCAACTCTTGGTGACCCCATGGACTTCAGCACGCCAGGCTTCCCTGTCCGTCACCAACTCCCAGAGCTTGCTCAAACTCATGTCCATCAAGTTGGTGATGCCATCTAACCATCTCATCCTCTGTTGTCTGCTTCTCCTCCTGCTTTCAATCTTTCCCAGCATCAGAGTCTTTTCCAGTGAGTCAGTTCTTTGCATCAGGTGGCCAAAGTATTGGAGTTTCAGCTTCAGCATCAGTCCTTCCAATGAATATTCAGGACTGATTTCCTTTAGGATTGACTGGTTGGATCTCCTTGCAGTCCAAGGGACTCTCAAGAGTCTTTTCCAACACCACAGTTCAAAAGCATCAATTCTTCAGCACTCAGCTTTCTTTATGGTCCAACTCTCGTATCCATACATGACTACTGGAAAACCATAACTTTGACTAGATGGACTTTTGTCAGCAAAGTAATGTCTCTGCTGTTTAATATGCTGTCTAGGTTTGTCATAGCTTTTCTTCCAAGGAGCAAGCGTCTTTTAATTTCATGGCTTCAGTCACCATCTGCAGTGATTTTGGAGCCCAATAGAATAAAATCTCTCACTGTTTCCATTTTTTCCCTATCTATTTGCCATCAAATGATGGGACCAGATGCCATCATCTTCATTTTTTGAATGTTGAATTTTAAGCCAGATTTTGAATTTAAAAAATCCAGTTTGACTTGAGTCTTTATTTTTACAAGTAAGACAAGGAGTATAAAAATAAATCTATTTTATCTTACATATTGTTATTATCAAATTTATGTTGCAAATAAAGCTATATTGTTGGGACTTCCCTGGCAGTCCAGTGGTTAAGACTCAGGGCTTCTAATACAGGGGGCATGGGTTCCATCTTGGTTGGGGAACTAAGATCCCACATGCCAATGGATGTAGCCAACAGCAAACAACTATATTGTTAGAACTGTGTTCTTAGACAGTATAGATTCTAGAAAATAAAAGTTGTGGTAATTTTGTTTTTTCTTTATTTATATGATTACTTGATAAGACACTTCACTTCATGTCTGAGGGTCATGTTTGCAAAATATTTGAAGCCTTCATCAGTTTTCTCAGGGGTTTTGTCTAATCCTTATAGAATCAAATTATTCCCTTTTGAAATAACTATTCTGTAGTCAACTCCATGCATTTTTTTCTCTTCCTCAATTTAATTGGTAAACTATGCTAGATTCTTATTTGTCAGTGCTGTGACCTGTAGTTGGAAGAGTTCAGCAACATTTCTTTTCATCAAATGCATCACTCCCATATTTTTAAACAAGATTTTCAATTTCACCCTGCATTGAATAATTAGATGTGTAAGAGTTAGGTTCAGGAGGAAAATTTGAATGTCTGCTAATTTTATAATTGTTTAAGCTCATTGGTCAATAATATTCTGATGACCTTTGTTTCTCTACATAACTTCAAGTTAGCAAGAACTCAGCTAATGAATACTTCGATAATAAGACCATGTTGTATGTGAATAATTTGGTAATATTTCATCACACACACACATAAATAGAAACATATTGTGTATCTTATTTTCAAACATATGAGCATAGGACTTTTGAGAAATCTCCTGCCATACTTTTCAGAAAAAACTCAGCATCCTTTTGCCACAACAAAACACATAGCTCACAGGTTTTTGTTGGTTTGTTTTAAATATTTATTTATTTGACTGTGTTGTGTCTTACTTGCAGCACATGGGCTCTTTGTTGTGGTTGGGGCTTAATTGCTCCTCAGTATGTGAGATGTTAGTTCTCTGACCAGGGAATGAACCTGCATTTCCTACATTAGAAGGCAGATTCTTAACCAGTAGACCACGAGGGCAGTCCTGAACTCACATTTTTTTAATGAGAATATAGGTATGCTAGTTTGATTTAACAACAAAAAAGGGACAAATTGTGATAGTTTCAGCATAGTATGCAAATATACAAAATTCCTGTTTAGTCCATTCTGTTTTTTGACAATCTCAGACAATGAATGTCTTCTCCGAAGAGCTGAGGATTTCCAGTGTAACACAGGCCCCCTTTCCAACATACCCCTCACCTGGCCCCACACTAGACAAGTGTCCCTGGCCATTGAGGAGCATCTTATGATGGAGTCTTCATCCTTGTCTCCAGAGATGAGGTTTCACTCAATGGTGACATTCTCAAGAGCTGTTTTTCCAACCTCTACGTGTATTGTCTGAAAGCAAAGAAAGTTAGAATTGAGAGTCACCTGTTGACCATCAAGCCCATACATCTTCAGTTCATGGATAGAGAAACTGAGTGCCTTTGGCACTACTGGTGGTGCTGTTGACAGCAGAGCTCATCTGACATAAACACTTCTATGGAAGATTCCTCTGAGTACAGAGGCTGTGAAGATGTGATCATCTGAACAATTTTTAACCCACACATGGCAAATTCTCCCAACCAGGGTACTCACACTGGTCAAAGCAGCAGAGCCCCAGAGGATGAATCGATAAAGAAAACTTGCCAGATCTTCAGAGGACTCCACAACCACCTGGCCTCTATCCATAGGCTCTCCGAGATGCCCTGGAGTGCCCAGGTAGAGAAGATGTTGTTGGAAGGTTGCACATTGTTGGCTTAAGCAAATAGGAACACCCTTCCAGGGTTGAGCTCTTTCAGATAAGTCAGAGAGGGCCACAGCTTTGGTCAGAACCACAGGTCCCATTGGAGCACTGCTGCCTCTGGGACCTTCCTCTCTATTTGCCCATAAGCCAGTCCTCAGGATCTGTAGGATCCATTCTGAGTAAAGCTCCACCCCTCACATCCTCACACTGCTCCATACATTTCTCCCTCCCTACTGAGCCAGGTGACTGGGGCTCACTCCCTCCGAAACTCCAAGTCTATAGGTCCCTCTTCCATTCACTTTGGCACTCCCTATTTCCTTTAGGATAATGTAAAGGGTCAAAACTATCCAGAAACTTCTCTAATTTATCCTGTAATGTTCACCACTTTATTCTGTTCTCCCAGCTTTTGGAGAAAGATTTTTAGACAGATAGGTAGACCTACAGATAATAGATACACCAATAAAGATTTGGTATCCTCTACTGGATTCTTTGGGCTTCCCTGGTGGCTCAGCAGTAAAGAATCTGCTTGCCAATTCAGGAGACATAGGTTTGATCCCTGGGTCAGGAAGTTCCCCTGGAGAAGGAAATAGCAACCCACTCCTGTATTCTTGCCTGGGAAATCCCATGGACAAACGAGACTGGCCAGCTACATTCCACGGGGTTGCAAAAAGAGTCGGACCCCACTTAATGACTAAACAACAACTGGACTTTAATCTCCTAAAGCCCAAATAGCACATTTTTAAATTTCTTTTATATTCTCCTTCTCCCATATTGCACTGTTGTTCCTTCCTGCATTGCCTCACTCTCCTAATTAGTAACTGTTTTCATCTGCCCTTTGGAACTCAGAGAAGGTCTAGAAGGCTGAAAGCTATTGTCCTACAAATAAGAAATGGGGAACACAAAAAGGCTTTGTGCCTAGAAGGTCCCTTTAGGGTCCTGCTTGTTTTCCCTGAAGCTCACGCCTACCTAGATGCCGATCTCTTTTAATTTGAAATCTTCTCCTAGGTTCAGGTATCCTTGCCCCTTGATCTTGAATTCCCTGACATCCTGTCTTTCCTGGCTGCATCTCTGCTCTCTGAGCCCATCAGATTAGCTCACTGGCCCACCTGGTGTGGTCCTGACTCGCCCCAGCCTGCCAGCACCCAGCCCTGGGATCACTGAGTAAGTTGATTGCCATTGGGATGACATTTCAAAATGATGGTTGGAGTGAAATTGAGGCATTTCTCTAACATCAGCTTTCATTGTTGGCTGGCCCTCATCTGGCCTGAGTTTAAGGCCATACTCTGTTTCCAGAGACTAGAAATCATGTTTCTTG
The DNA here is from genome assembly GCA_024291935.2 of Okapia johnstoni. NCBI lineage: Eukaryota > Metazoa > Chordata > Mammalia > Artiodactyla > Giraffidae > Okapia > Okapia johnstoni. The sequence goes on from CM044324.1 coordinate 14,200,078, forward strand.
ATCAACTTTAAGACCTTGGCTATCAGCTATGCTTTCTCTCACAGGGGATCCATATTGGGTTTATGTTTTCTGGCACTGAAATCCTCCATTCCCTAAAGCAAACTGAAAATTCAGAAATTTTCTCTGTTCTCAAAGATCCTCCTAAAAACCTATCTTCCAACCTTTTTATTTGACATCTGTTGTCTACACTCACATCCTCCATATCCACTTTCACCAACCAGACCACCCTTACAGCCAAAGACTTCCTAAAACCAGAGTCCAGAAATCTCTGTCAGTTCCCGGGAGCCAGTCAGCAGCTTTCATCTTCTCTGAATCTGGGTCTCCCTCGACAAGGGCAGGAAGAGAAGAGAGCAGAGAATGTGAAGTTTTTATTGTGCATTTCAGATTGTCTTGGCCAAGTGCCTTGTACATGTGAACTCACTGCAGACACACAGTGTTCTAAAAAGGCGGCATTGTCCTGTCCATTTGATGGAGTATAAAACAGATGCTCAGAGAATTGGAGTGACTTGCCCCAGAGTCACACGTCCAAGATTCAAGTGGATCTGAACCCATGGAGCTGAGCTCAGGGTTGATTCCCAAAGGAGCAGGACCCATTCCTTGTGTGAGCTCACTGTTCCTCAGAAAATGGTACCAGGAGGAAAATGCCATATTCAAGAGGAGGCAACATTTGACCAAATAAACTTGAGGGTGATGAAATAAGATGGTCTCCAATGTAAACACAGGCTTGGCTGTCATCCTTAGATGGATCACAATATGTTCTTTTATTCACTGTGGTCCTTTAAATAAGGTCTTTTTTTCCTGTGTCCATGTTTAGTATCACTGCATTGGTCACTCCCTTGAGGGAAGTTAAACTGATGGTGGGGAGGCTGAGCATGCCACCAATATTTCCAGTCATGACACCAGTGAAAAGACAGTCTTGACTGCCAAGACCATGGAAGACCATGCCAAGACCAACACAAATGTGTTGTCTGTCTCAGTCCAGAAAACAAGCCTGGTGCAGATCATCTTCATTTATGAGTGAGATGGAAAATAGCCCATGTGGTGATTGTCCCCAGCTCTGCAGGCTGGCATGAAGCAGAAGCACTTCTTCCTACTGAAGAGATTCTGGACTATGCTGTGGAAGCCCTACAGGGTCGCAGTCAAGGTGACCTTTGCTTTTAAAGGACTCTTGAGAGAAACTGGGCTCTGGATGAGTAACTGACTCCCTGAGTCTATGCTCCCTTAGCTGCAAAATAGGAGATCTGATACCTCAACTCAGTGGCCAAAGAGTGGCTGATTTAGGAATACGATATTTATGACTGTTTTTTTCTTTTCATTTCTGGTCAACACTAATGGTCTTAATACACTGGCAAAATGAGTCCCGTACAGCATAAAGGTACAGAATGCCACAAATACGTTGATAAAAGTTTGAGAAATATGCATTCCTGTACATAGAATGTAGAAACGTATCCTTTGGGGAGGGTAATGGGCATTACGCATTAAAATTAAAAATCCTTTAGACTCTGCTCTTCTATACTTTTACTGTATAAGTGTGATGTGTATGGGTGTGTATGTGTTTTAAGTGTCTAACAATATCCGTGTGTGTGTGGGTGTGTTAGTCGTGTCTGACTCTTCGTGACCCCATGGACTGTATCCTGCCAGGCTTCTCTGTCCATGGGATTCTCCAGGCAAGAATACTGGAGTGGGTTGCCATTTCCTTCTCCAGGGGATCTTCCCAATCCAGGGATCAAACCTGGGTCTCCTGTATCTCCTGCATTGGTAGGTAGATTCTTTACCACTGAGTCGCAGGGGAAGACGTCCAACAATAGGGGACTAATTTTTTAAATGTACAACATTCAAATAGAGGAGATTATACAACTGTTTTTAAATGAATGCATTAATATGAAATGTTATCTACAATTGATTAAACGTAAAGAAAAAAAGCTGGTTACTCAGCCTCCTGTACAACATAAAGATACAGAATGTATAATGTATAATGTCAACACACTAATTAAGTGTACATGCAAGCATATCATATACATTTTACACACACTTAAGTATACATTTATTTCTATATGAAAGATCTGAAAGGAAGTCCAGTGTAGCTGCAATCCTCCCTTCCCTCCTGCCTCCCAAGTCCCTATATTTCAAATGGATTGGAAATACTAGTTAACTTTAAGCCTGGCACAAGCCAACTGAAGTCAACTAATGTAAGATTTGAGGTATCTTTTTGAAGAAAATACATGGAATTTACCCGTTTACTGATTATGTAGTACTTGTATTAAGACAGCCATAGTCCTCATGTGTAAAATAAATAGCTAGCAGGAAGCTGCCGTATAGCACAGGGAGCTCAGTTTGGTGCTCTGTGGTGACCTAGAGGGGTGGGATGTGGAGGGGCGATGCTCCAAGGGAGGGGATATATGTATGTTTATGGCTGATTCATATTGCTATACAGCAGAAACCAACACAACACTGTAAATCAACTATATCCCAATTAAAAAATAAATTTAGAAAAAGAAAGTCATAGTCATAATTCCCAGTCCTTAGAGTTTTCCATAGTCTTGGATACCTGGACCACTGATTGCACACCAGGTGGGAATATCTAGAGCTTAGGTTTCCCGAAATGAAAAACACACACTGAGGGGCAGTCTCAGGAAAATATATGAGTGGAGTGCACTCAAATCAGTGAGAAAACAGTACAATTGCTTCTCTGCTTCTTTTAGCTATTAGAGATAAGCTTTGCCTACAGAAAGTAAGGACAAAGTTTAATATTCTTGAACTTTTTGTTTGACTTCTCAATGGGAAAGAAGAAATAGTGTACCTAAATCCTGGAGTTTATTACCCTGCAATTGTTTATGGCTCTTGCTACACCAAACTTCCGCAGTTGAACTGCATCTCTATACATTTTAAAGATGAATTTACCTAGGTGATAGTTTATACAAGCTTTATTCCTGAACTGACCTCCCTAATAGTGGAAAAGTACCATTGTTGATCTTCTTACTTTGATTATAGTTTTGATGGATTGAACATGAATGGGGGAGAAACTGAACTGGTATAGCTGTGAAGGGTTATGGAACATGTACTTCTCTCTTGATGTTAAAGGTGTTTTTGTATGGTTATGGGGGGAAACAAGGGGAAAAGGGATAGTTAGGGAGTTGGGGATGGACAGGTACACACTGCTATATTTAAGATGGATAACCAATAAGATCTACTGTATAGCACAGGGAACTCTGCACAATGTTATGTAGTAGGCTGGACAGGAGGGAAGTTTGGGGGAGAATGGATACATGTGTATGTATGGCTAAAAAAAAAAAGGAGTGGATATGTGTATATGTATAACTGAATCAGTTTTGCTGTACAAAGAAACTAACACAACGTTGTAAATCAACTATACTCTAATAAAAATTAATTAAAAAATAAATAAGTTAGTGAATTTCCAACAGGAAAATAAAGTGTTTTTGGAACATTTTGAAGGCAGCGTCTGTATGTGTGTGGCAGGGGTGTGTGTATGCTTGTATGATATCACTTCACACCACAGAACACTGGCAAGGATATGAAGAACTGGAACCTTCATACACTGCAGGTGGGACTGTAAATGGTGTAGTCATTTTTGGAACACAGTTTGGCAGTTTCTTAAAATGCTACACATAGGCTTACCATATGACCCAGCCACTCCACACCTACCTGTTTACTCAAGAGAAATGAAAACATATGTCCACATAAAAACTTGCACATAAATGTTCATAGCAGCATTATTCATAATAGCTAAAAAAGGAGAAACAAACTAGGTTTCCATCACCCGGTGAATGGATGAATTTAACATTGTATGTCTATCTTCAGAATGGAATCCTAGTCATCAATAATGAGGAATGAAGTACAGATACAAGCTGCAACACAGATGAGCCTGGAAAAGTGGTGCTAAGTGAAAAAAACTAGCCACAAAAGACCACATATTTCACCAGCCCAAGTATGTGAAATGTCTGGAATAAGTAGGTAACTGTATAGAGACAGAAAACAGATTAATGATTTCCAAAGCGTGGGTTTGATCCCCGAGTCAGGAAGATCCCCTGAAAAAGGAAATGGCAACCCACTCCAGTATTCTTGTCTAGGAAATCCAATGGACAGAGGAGCATGGTGGACCATAGTCCATGGAGTCAAAAAGAGTCAGACACAACTTAGGCACTAAACAACAAAAAAATTAGAGCATAGTTTCTTTTAGGGGTGATGAAAAATGTTCTAACTCAGATTGTGGGGGTGGTGAAGTCTATAAATTTACTAAAAACCATTAAATTATACATGCCACATGAATGAATTTTATGATATGTAAATAACTACAGAATAAATCTGTTTAAAAACATATGGGAAGGTTACCAGTGTGCAGAAGATACTAGCAAGAGGTCACGACCATGGCTACTGGGGAGGTCTGGACTAGGTGTATAACCAAAGGGCCTTGTGTATAATATTTTACATACAAAGTCTTTATTTTAACAGGACATGTGTTCAGAGAACGTGTAATCTTTAGCTGGGAAAACATTTTGCTGCTGAGTTTTCTTTGAAATACTGTTTTGAGATGAGAGTGCTGTCGGAATGTTCACCTTGACGAGCTGCTCTTCAGATTACTTTTCCCTCAGAACAAGTCGAGTTGTTTCCTTCTTCTTTTTTAAAACAACCGTAAATAAATGGAAATTTTTGACACACTGTACAACACAGTTTTGTCTTCTTTAGAGACTGCAGGAAATATTTTAGATTTTATTCCTTGTGGAATTCACAAACAAACAAGAAACAGAACAAGAAAAACCTGTCCAGTCTTACCTTCTTTAACTTTCTCTGAAAGCCAGCTAAGATAGACCAAATCTGAGTCTCTTTTTACCAACCCAAGGGCAAGGATCCTCATTAGCAAGGAGAAAGTTTGCAAAGCTAAGAAGATTGAGTGAAGAAGTTCAAGGTCCTCTCACTAGAGCATAAAATGCTCACTAGGTGTCCTCTAATTGACAGTAAGAAGCCAAATGTCCCTGGAATGAAACAGAACACATTTCAGCACTCAACTTTCACCTTCCTTGATCCTTTTCCTAGAAATTCTGTTAATAAATGATTACAGAACACCAGAATGTAAAGAGGAAAGGAGAGGTTTAAATCTTTGATTTAATCACTATGATGGCAAAAATAGTGCCTTAGAAACCTTCACTTCTACTCCTTTCAAATCCAAAATAGCATTTATTATCAATCTGATCATCAATCCAACATGCAAAGAACATCAGTACACAAAGAACTTTTAGACCTTGATTACCTTCTCATATTTTAAACAACTTTACTGAGGTACAATTTACATATCATAAAATTCATCTGTTTTAAGTATAGAATTCAAAGACTTTTAGTAAATCTACAGAGTTGTGAAGCCATCACAATTCAATTTTTTCTACAGAGAACATGGTTAGACTCTGAAAATTTTAAAGTAATTAAAGAAAGGACTTGCTTGTGTACTCAGTCATGTCAGACTCTTTGCTACCCCGTGGACTGTAGCCCTCCAGTCTCCTCTGTTCATGGGATTTTCCAGGCAGGAATATGTGAGTGGGTTGCCATTTCCTTCTCTAGGGGATCTTCCTGACCTAGGGATTGAACCCACATCTCCTGTGTCTCCTGCATTGGCAGGTGGATTCTTTACCACTGAGCCCTTGGGAAGGTATAAAGAAAGAACTGACAGAAGATGAAATGACATGTTAAGAGTAACAGGTCATACTACATTCAGGGCTTCCCAGGTAGCACTAATGGTAAAGAACCCGCCTGCCAATGCAGGAGATACAGGAGACAAGTGTTTGATCCCTGGGTCAGGGAGATTCCTTGGAGGAGGGAATGGCAACCCTATTCAGTATTCTTGCCTGGAGAATCCCAAGGACAGAGGAAATGAGTGGGCTATAGTCCATGGTTGCAGAGTCAGATACAATTGAAACAACTTAACACGCACACTTGAATACTGACTTCAAGAACTCTTAAATGAAAAAAAGAAATGATACCATACATGCCATTACACCAAACTATAACATTTAAAAATGTTACACCTTTTAAGTATATGTTTCTTACTTCTTATTTTAAAATTGAGGCATACTGTTATTGGTATTTCAGGACTCTTACCAGAAATAATGGTATGCTATTTTGGTGCCATCTCCATTTGCTTCTAAAAATAAAAATCTTTGATGCATGAATTCTCAAAACATTTTACAAATTTTAGTCTTTGAATTCTGCCTTAAAAGTAATTGAAAAAAGAATAAACTGTCGAGGGGGTATTAAGGGATTTTGTTGCTTCTAACAATAATGTCTTCCTTTAAGGAAAACGAAAAACAGATTCATAGAAGTAATCAAGGAAAATTGTTGGCCAAAATGGTAATTAGTCCCATTAAATGATAACAAAGGAAGCTGTGATTTAAAAAAAAAAATGAAACAAGCAGTTTCCTTTTTTCTTGATGTGTATTGACTGGCTATGGAATGGAACGTGTTTCTCTTGAATTCCCTGGTCACCTGCTTCATTAAACAAACAAACAAAAAGCTTATCTTTCTATTCCCATCCCTACAGAGCAAATATACATTTAATCCAAAAATGGCAAGACCAGCTCTAGACAATAAACATTGAAATGGGCCAAACATTGAAGTAAATATAGTGCCACCAGCCACAAACCCTGTGTGTAACTGACAGTGATGCTGGATGGCAAGGTCCTTGGGCCACCATCAAGATTTCTTCATTTCAAGGTTGTCTATGATGGCCAAGAGAATTAAAGAGTTATGGTAATATTCCAATTAACTTTATATCATTATTAAAGTAATGAAAGGGAGTTTGAAAGTGAAAAGTGAAAGTGCAAGTCACTCAGTCGTGTCTGACTCTTTGTGACCCCATGGACTTTACAGTCCATGGAATTCTCTAGGCCAGAATACTAGAGTAGGTAGATTTTCCCTTCTCCAGGGGATTTTCCCAACCCTGGGATCGAACTCAGATCTCCCACATTGCAGGTGGATTCTTCACCAGCTGAGCCACAAGGGAAGCCCAAGAATACTGGAGTGGGGAGCCTGTCCCTTCTCCAGTGGATCTTCCTGCCCTAGGAATCGAACCAGGGTCTCCTGCACTGCAGGCGGATTCTTTACCAACTGAGCTATTAGGGAATCCCTAAATTATTCTGTACGACATCTGACAATGACCACATCATCTGGAGAACAGCATAGTGCTAAACCACGTATAGTCTGAGTAGATTACGGTTTTATTCATTCATTCATTTATTCAGTCGGTCAACTGATATTTACTAAATTTTTATTGTGCCTCATAGAGTTGACATAAAGCGAGTCTTTTTATTTGGTCCAATGTATGAAGGCCACAGAAAGAATTTCTTCTGAACAACTTTACTTTTCTCCATAATAACATATGTTTAATAATGTGGGGGAATTATCTGGCAGTCCGGTGGTTAGGACTCTGCATTTCTACCACAGGAGACACGGGTTTGATCCCTGGTTGGGGAACTAAGATCCCATAAGTTTGATGTGATACGCCAAATAATAATAATAGTTTTGAATGCACCATTATCTTTATGTAAAGAAAATTCACTGAGTTACCCTACGGCTTCTAATCAAATAAGTCTGTTGGTTAGATTTAATCCAAATCAGACACCTCTTCTCCGCTATCAAGTTCCTCCCAAAGACATATATTAATAATTATTTCAGTCAATTTCAAGCAGCCCTAACTTTTAGAACACTTATTTTTTTCCAAGTGTTCAAAGACATAAGATTTATAGCAGGAGGTTGGGGAGAAAGAACTTTTGGCTTCCGCCTAACTTTTCTGGACTTGCTAAGTGAAATGCAAAAAAAACAATAAGTACTTGAAAGAGCCTAAGGAGGAGAACCAGAAATGAGGTGATGAGATGCAGGGAGCAGTCTCTTGCTTCCCCAGTTTCAAAGGCACCTGATCGGTCACCCCCAGGCACAGTTATGCCTGTAAGGATAATGCATACAACTCATGTGACCCCAAAATACAAGACTTATGCCTCTAGGTGACTGATAGGAGCCAAGAAGCTCTCATCTCACATAAGCCTTAGAGAAACAGGAGGAGACACACTTCAGACTGGAATTCACATGCAGTCAGAGAAACGAAATCAAGGCCATGCAAATGCCCTATCTAAGTTGTGGAGCAAGCCAGCGTGTAAGCCAAGTCAACCTGTCCTCAATGCACTGTGTAAACTACTAAATCCTATTGTCTGCATGGAAAGCCTTAGACTGAGTCTCTGGGGAATCATCACCTTTTCCAGATGATGCTCTTTGCAGTTTTATAAAGATTTAAAAATCGTGTTGCAGTGTTTTTTTCAGTTGGGTTTGATGGTATTTTTGCAACTTACTCACAAACCTGGATCTGAAAACGCTTTGTGGATTTGAGTTTCATTGATGAAAACATTTCTATTCTTAATAATAAACAATAACAGACATGTTTTGCTATACATCATTCTTAGCTTTCACTATGATGCATATTGACAAAAGGATAATAAATGTACTCACATTTTTTAGAAATCCATCATTTTTCTGTTTGAAGTTGCACAGAAATATAAACAAAGTACAGTTCCCAATTAAACATGCTTTGTTAATGGGGACAATGTACTAACATAAAAAGTCCAATCTTTGCTACTCAAGACCCATCAAACTGCTAACACTGGCTCAAAATCAGAATAGTTGTTAAAAATAAGCCCCTGTTTTTGGGGGGGTGGAATGAATTGGGAGATTAGAATTGACAGATATACACTAACATGTGTAAAACAGATAGGTGGTGGGAAGCTGCTATATAGCAAAGGGAGCTCAGCTCGGAGTTCTGTGATGACCTAGATGGGTGGGGTGGGAACAGGAGTTGGAGGGAGGTCCAAGAGGGAGGGGATTTATGTTTACATACAGGTGATTCACTTCATTGTAGAGCAGAAACCAACACACCATTGTAAAGCAACTATGCACGCTCAATCCCTAAGTTTTGTCCGACTTTTTGCAACTCCCACCAGGCTCCTCTGTCCATGGAATTCTCCAGGCAAGAATACTGGAGTGGGTTGCCATTTCCTCCTCCAGGTGATCTTCCCAACCCAAAGACTGAACCCGTGTCTCCTGCATTGCCAGGAGGCTTCTTTATCATGGAGCCACCAGGGAAGCCCTAAAGAAACTATGAAAGTGCAAGTGAAGTTTCTCAGTCATGTCCTATTCTTTGCGACCCCATGGACTGTAGTCTATCAGGCTTCTCCATCCATGGAATTTTCCAGGCAAGAATACTGGAGTGGGTTGCCATTTCCTTCTCCAGGGGATCTTCCCGACCCAGGGATTGAACCTGGGTCTCCCGCATTGCAGGCAGTCACTTTTACCCCATGAGCCACCAGGGAGAGAAGCTAAAGCAACTATACTCCAATGTAAAAAAGAGAGGAAAAAAATAAGACCGTGTTTTGATTCCTGAGCTTCCCAGGTGGTGCTAGTGGTAAAGAACCCACCTGTCAACACAAGAGACATAAGAGATGTTGGTCCGATACCTAGAGAAGATCATGGCAATCCACTCCAGTATTCTTGCTTGCAGAATTCCATGGACAGAGGAGCTGACAGACTACAGTCCAAAGGGTTGAAAAGAGCCAAACACAACTAAAACAACTTAGCTTGCTCACATGCACATTTTGATTCCTAGCCACCTGCACTCTTTTCTAGGACCATTGCTCCATATGGAGATCATCAGCCCTATCGTGGCATTTGGGCGTTATCTAGTGAGATGTGTTCCCCATTTGTATGTCACTTCCAGATTTGGGGCAGAAGATCGGGTTGGGAGTACTTTCCCTGTTTCCTATCCACCCTCCCATCCTCTCACCTGCCTCTCCCAATGTTCACTCACTCCTGGAAAAAAGGCTTTCAAAGATAAAGCACATTTCTGGACACCACACTAAACAGCAACAATTCTGGGTGAAATTTTCTACATACTCTCTACTCTCTGTCCTTTCCTTCTGCCCTTCAAGATATGTTCTTCCAAGACGCCCAGTATTAGAGGTCATACAGCTTCCTTTGTAAGCCACCAATGAAAAGCAAGATTCCAGGTATCTCCTGGATTCCTCTAATTTCACTAAGTAATAGAAAAAGAAGCCCAGTACACAAGGACCAAAATGCCTGTGGAAGCTGCTTGTCAAGTTACTGTCTGGGGCATTCAAGTTTCTCATGCTAACTAAGGTCACCTTACAGAAGCCAAGATATACAGAGAGAAGAATCCTGAAAATAAGGTATTAGAAATATTTGTTTAAAATGTACTGGCCTCAGGACTTCCCTGGTGGTACAGAGGTAAAACCACCTCTTCCACGGCAGGGGCTGAGGGTTTGATCCCAGGTCAGGGAGCCAAGGTTCCACATGCCTTGTGGCCAAAAAGCCAACCACAGAAGAGAAACAATGTTGTAACAAATTCAGTAAAGACTTAAAAAATGGTCCACGTCAAAAAAATCTTAAAAATAAACAAAATGTACTGGCCTCACGTATATCGACTTTCTTCTTTCTCTTCCTTCCTTTCTCCCTTCCTTCCTTCTTTCTTTCTTGCGAAGATGCAGTTGTATTTATTGAGTACAATGGATTGCTCTAAAAGCTTGTTGAATTAAAGTACAATAATGGGATGCACCAAATATATTCTCTCTAGCAGTGGATTGGAGAAGGCAATGGCAACCCACTCCAGTACTCTTGCCTGGAAAATTCCATGGACGGAGGAGCCTGGTAGGCTGCAGTCCATGGGGTCACGAAGAGTCGGACACAACTGAGCTGGGGTCACGAAGAGTCGGACACAACTGAGCTGGGGTCACGAAGAGTCAGACACAACTGAGCGACTTCACTTTCACTTTTCACTTTCAGGCATTGGAGAAGGAAATGGCAACCCACTCCAGTGTTCTTGCCTGGAGACTCCCAGGAACAGCGGAGCCTGGTGGACTGCCGTCTGTGCGGTCGCACAGAGTCGGACACGGCTGAAGCGACTTAGCAGCAGCAGCAGTAGTGGATTACTGTGGATGCTCAAGACGACTACAATTTAAACAAGAGCAAGTCAAGATTTAGAATAAAGCCCCTCTGAGTTTCAGAAATCAGAAGCGGAAGCTGCAAGCTCCTTTAATAGCAAACACTGTTCATCGTAGCTGAGTAATTATGGATGAGAAGCTAAAAAAACATGGACATTCATCCAAGACTGATGTGCTTGTTATACCAGTTTACAAATCCTTGCATCTGCATTTTGGGACTAGTAGCCTTTAAATCTTTTTTTACCCTGGAGAGGAAAAGAGAGTTATTTGGCAATGCGAAGGATACGTGAAGATAAACTGCTAAGACATTTATATCCTTACTCAGTCTCATCCACTTGAGTGAGATGCAGAGTCATCTCAATGGCTGTAAAGTTGTTATGTTAAATGTGTTTCATTAATATTCTTCATGTGCCAACACCAAATGAAAGAAGCACAGGCATAAAGTGGTACCATTTTGAAATACCCCAGGTGGGACTAGGGCAACTGAGCATTGCAACATAGCTGTCCGGTTACTCTGATGCACCACTACACCCTAAGAGATCGTAATATTGAGGACTATTTGACAGTTACATTTAGAATATCGTATGGCTAAGATCCAACATAAGCTTTCTACTTAATTCCATTGTATTGTGGGTATCTTGTAATCTACATCTAAGTAATTATGAGATGCCTTTACAGCCTCACACATTTTTGTGCCATGAATCCATCTATTAGAACTTGGCTCTTAACAAAGTATATAGTCCAAGTGAAGAAAGAAACATTGTCCTGACTTTGAACCCCTCCAGATGCTCCAGTAGGGATGCTGGTGATAATGACACAAACTGGCAGCTCTAGACCATTTTGCCAATGAAATTATTATTTAAGTAGTATTTCTTCACAGGAAGGAAGCCTATTGTGTGTTGCGGAGTTCCTTTGCCTTCGAATTTACTTCGTGCTTTTAAAATGGCTGTACTGCCTGGCATGCAAAATAAGAGGTGGTGAGGTAGAGGTGTGTCAGGTGTTGCAACTGTATTACTTGTGTCTACTCACCAACATTATAAATGCCACAGTTTCCACAGATCTCCGGTAGAACACACCATGACTGATAAGAAGCAAAGATGATTCCACCCTTTATTGATTAAAAAAGGAAATATCTTCAAAACGCAGTATAACAACACAATCTTTGCAACAATGTATATATAGATTGAATCCTCCAGGGTTTTCAACTTCTATGGCTCTTCTTCACATGCTCACCCGGCTCTAGAAGATCCAGCCCACTTGGATACAGCAGTAGACGATCTTGTACTTGGAGGTCCCTGCAATAGCTTTCTGTACCAGATGCATGTAAATTGCATTGCTTCTGTTCTCTTCAAAACAACTTCTTCGGGAATTTTGTCTAACTGATTCTCGCTATATGACCCACTCAGCTCAACTGAATGGCTTTATGATAGGCATTCTATAGCATTCTTTTCAGGCTTCCCAGGTGATAAAGAATACATGTGCCATGCAGGAGATGCAGCTTCAATCCCCGGGTTACAAAGATTCCCCTGGAGAAGGAAATGGCAACCCATTCTAGTATGCTTGCCTAGAAAATCCCATGGACTGAGGAGTCTGGATGGTCCACGGGGTTGCAAAAAGAGCTGGACGTGACTTAATAACTAACACAACAATGAACATTCTTTTCACAGAATAACACATGAAAGTCTGCATAGCAACAGCGAGATTAGGGAGTTGAACTTCTTAAGCATTTGGTGTTGATTATCCATGTAAAGACATTTGGGCACTGAAACTTCAAAGACGCAGACACCCTGCTCTCTTGGGTTATCCCCACAGTTTAAAAATTCATCATATATCTAAGCTCCTGCAGCCTGAGATCCGCAAGTCTGATTTCTAAATGAAACTTTTTCTGACACTCTACTGCCATTCAAAGCCTTGGATATTTTTACCCTGAGGAGTTTTATCTTGGGAGAAATTGGGCAGTGGAATATTGATGAAGTATTTGAAGGTGTCTTCATGGAAATGAATTTCCTTCTGAGATATTCCAGAGACACATCAAAAGGAAAGACCAGGCACCTCACGGACTCAGTCAACTTTGAACCATTTCTCTTTCAGGGTGGCTGATACCAGATATTAACTTCACCATTAGAAACACAAAGTCTTCCTCATTCCATTTGCGATTTTATATCATCACAAATAAATTTGGCTGTTGAGAGACATTTAACTTTTCTGGAATGAAAAGTAATCTATCATACTTTTTTAAAAGTAACAAGAAATAGAAAAATGACTACCTATAATTTTATTATCCAAAAGAAATTATGGATGACATTGAAGTTATTTTTCTAGCCTATTTTCTATGAAATTTTAAAAGACTGAGCTCATACAGCATATACAACTTTGCAGCATGCTTTCTTGAACATTTCATCATGCTTTTTCCCATATCATTAAAAATCTTTCAGAAAGACTACATGTTATTCCATAAACAAATGCATATAATTCATTAATCACATTTCTATTGTAATTAGATTATTTATAATTTTCTCAATTATTAATAGACTTTGGTAAACATCTTTAGATGTAAAACCATGATAGCTTCTCAAGTATTTTCCTTATGAAATATAGATTTGCAAAATTTTAATTGTAAGATTGAAGTTATGATCTTTAAAGCTCTTCACACATTTTGCCAAATTGCTTTTCAGATAATAATTATACCAGTTTAAACTCCCTCAGGCTGGTTATGAGAATAAACACTGCGCTTTCTGTCATTTGTGTCAGGTCATCTCAGTTTTAAAAATCTTTGCTAATTTGATGAATGAAAATAGCATCTATCCAAAAGACACCAGTCTTCTGAAAATTGCTCTCTGGATTCAAAGCAATTCAATAGAAGTTCTAACAGAATTTTTCATGGCACTTGAGAAACAACTCTTTAAAAAGAATTATTTATTTATTTGGCTGCGTCTGGTGTTTGTTGCAGCATGCCAGCTCTTAGTTGTGGCATGTGGGCTCTAGTTTCCTGACCAGGTATTGAACCCGGGCCTCCTGCATTGGGATCATGGAGTTTTAGCCACTGGACCACCAGGGAAGTCCCAAGAAGTATTTTCTTAAATGTATATGGAAGAGTAACAAGCAAAGGAGAAACTAAATATTTTAGAAAGATAACAATGGAGAAATTCCTTTTTATTTGATATCTGCACTTACTTTGAAGCTCAAGTAACTAAGACGATGTGGGTATATGTGGAGATAGACAAAGTGACCAGTATAACAGGCAGTATAGAAATAGACCCCTTAAAATATAAAAATTTGACTCATGATGGTGATTCAGGGCAGGTCAAGAAGAACAGAACGAATTTTTCAATGATTAAAGCTAAATAAAAAGTTACACATACTAAAAAAATAGAATAGGATCCCATTTCTTTCCAAATACTAAAATAAATTCCAGACAGATTAGGACTTAAATATAAAACTTTGAAACTTTTAGTTTTATTGGCAAATATCTTGCTGACCTTGGGAAGGGTACAGATTTTTCAATTGAGACTCAAGAAGCATTAGCTAGACATAAGACACTCATGAAAAAAGAATGATGAATCTAAATACATTAAAATTAAAAGCTTCTCTTCAATATCATGTTATTCAATACTTTGAGCAAGTGATTTAATTTCTCTGTGCCTCTGTTCATCTGTAGAATGGGATAATAACAGTACCTACTTCTTTGGTTCTTTCTGCAAATCAAGAGTTAACTCATGTTCTCATTCAGAACAACTATCTGATATTTAGTGAGCACTCAATAGTTACCAGCTAATTATTACTGTCATATGAAAGGTTTATATGTTTTGTATAGCAAAACAAAGTTATTTTTATCATTTTCTTAGTGATTTAATTGGTTGACCTTAAAAATATCCCCATCTAGTTCCCATTGAGATATAACACTCATGAAAAAAATATGCTTAATTTTTATATACTGATTATTATTAATATATTTCACTTTTTCATAATGTAAAAATTTATTTTAAGGCATACTCTGAAAAATGGACTTAAACTAATTATCCAGGCATTGTGCTTCATAAACCTTTACTCTCTTACTGATTCATGATATCTGCATAATAGAATATTAAATTTTGCCTATTGATTTGTATTTGCATTAATTTACTCTTTTTAATTTTGTATTAACTAGTTGGAGGTGAATCTTTTTGACAATTTATCAGGGAAACTACTTATGTCTCTTACATCATTTTCACATGTATACAACATAAAATTGATTTTTGAGGCTCCCTCAATTTTCCAAGCCTTTTTCTGAAAGGCACAAAATAAAAGCTCCAAAAGTCATCTAGACTTGTAATTATAAAACCAATACCGATTCACAATAATCAGTTATAAGGAAGACCAAGTCAGGCCTCTCTAGTACAAAAAGCAGTTGTAGAATATATATCGGTACTTGACAAGTTCAGTCTGGACCTTTTCTGCAAAAAGACATCTTACTATTTTGCAAAAAAATGAAAAAGGTACATGATTGCTTATCATCGGTTTCCGAGATTTAAAATCATCTTATAAGCTCCAAATTGTGAGTGTATAAAACATTGACTGTGTGATGATCTTTTGGAATTAAGCTCACCACTGAAACGAAAAAGCCATACTTCCTTCTAGGCAGCATATAATGCAGAACAACGGCAGTGGACCTAAAAATAAATATGCTTGGATGTGCCACTTTCTTAGACATTTATTATAAGCTACCATTTTACAATCTAAAGTTTCAAGAAGTTTTTTGACATAATTGAGGATAGACATGAAAATAGCTATGTTGTAAAATCTATATAGCTGAGATTCTTTTTTTTTAAGGCAATACATAGTTTATCAAAATCCTTGGTTGGTCTGATTAAAAAGCCGACCTGCCTAGAAATGTAAGGAAATGGAGTTAGCCTGGTGAAGCTGAGGAACGTGCAAGTGATGGGAGAAAAACACTTAAAAAAAAGAAAGCTTTCACCTGAAGTGATCAACCTGTGTTCTTTTTCCACCATTTTTTATTAGGTTTGGGGACATCTTGCTTCTGGAAAGTGGCATAATCTATTATGTGCGTGCGTGCTAAGTCGTATCCAACTCTTTGCGACTCCATGGACTGTAGACCACGAGGCTACTCTGTCCATGGGATTTTCCAAGCAAGAATACAGGAGTGGGTTGTCAATTCCTCCTCCAGGGTATCTTCCCGACTCAGGAATCAAACCCACATCTCCTGTGTCTCGGAGAAGGCTATGGCACCCCACTCCAGTGTTCTTGCCTGGATAATCCCAGGGACGGCGGAGCCTGGTAGGCTGCGGTCTATGAGGTCGCACAGAGTCGGACACGACTGAAGCGACTCAGCAGCAGCAGCAGCAGAAGCAGCAGCAGCTCCTGTATCTCCTGAATTGGCAGAGCTGGTTGTTTATCACTGAGCCACCTGGGAAACCCTAATCCATTATAAGCACCTAAATAAAAGAAAGACTTAAAAAATGTCACTTGCCTGGACTTACTACCAAATATCTCTGTTCCAACGAACTCAAAGTGTAATCCTTGCATGGTGTAAAAAGGCACCTGATTAAAAAAAAGAGAACCTCGTGTATAGCTCAAACTTGGCCCCTGAGTCCTTGAGTCACTTAAGCCAAGTTATGTAACTTTTTTTGCCTTCATTATCTTCATGCTTAAAGTCAAGGGTCCAGACTAGATGCCATCAATGTTACAGGGTTATCAAACATGTAAAGTGCATAGAGCACCGAGTCCCTAGTGAAAACACTAAGAATTGTTATTTTCATCATTGAAATGTATGATTCTCTTGTTCAGAACCTTCTCAGCATCTCCAGCCGTCTTCAGAAATCCAGTTTATTCTAATAGAATTAGCCATTATCTTAAGTCCTTTGTGATCCTGTCAACCCTTGGAACTCAGAATGGTTTGGTTCTCCACAATATGGGCATGAATAACTCTATCCTGCCCATACCAGACTTTGAGACATATTTTAGAGCAAGGGGAAGAAAAGAGAGTGTCTTCTCAGGGGCGCACTAACTTCTCTGTGACTTGTTAGTATGTTCTGCAGTTTTCCAGGAAAATCTCACCCATAACCCCTCTCTGTGCCTCCCATTGGCAATATCCCTCCACGCTGGAATTAAAACCAAGCAGTTTGAAATTTTAGAAAGTTCTTCCTTTTCTGTGAATCCATTGTTTCAAATCTGCATATTAAATTATTTCACAACATATTTTATCTGGTAAGAAAATGCAGATTGTTAGATGATAGAGAGATAGACAGGCAGAAATGAACATGAACTAAAAGGAAGTCTGCCAATAAGACTTTCTTCCGACGAGTATCAAATTTGGAACTTGTTTTTATATCAATTTCTTAGCGGGACATGCTGATGTTTTCCTAATCTGAAGAAATAGGCATGTATATGTGAGAGAAGAGGAGGGAGGTCTTAGGTGAGCAATCAGTATCCATCAGAATTTTTTTAACCCAATTTAATTTTGGTGGCTTAATTATTCCTGAGGTCTGGCAGTTTTGACATACTGCTGAAATACATCAAACACAAATGGCAGAGCTGAAGACAAGATCCAGTTTGAGACTTATAACTAGAAAATGATAGAACAGTAAAGGCAGAGGACACTTCCTGGAAGAATTAAGAAACAGAAGTGCAACTCCAAACTTGGATCCTTAATGAGGGCAACTGGGGCTTCCCAGGTGGCGTAGTGGTAAAGAATCCACTTGCCAAGCAGGAGATGGGGGTTCGATCCCTAGATTGGGAAGATCCCCTGGAAAAGGAAACGGCAATCCACTCCAATATTCTTGCCTGGGAAATCCCATGGACAGAGAAGTCTGGAGGGCTACAGTCCATGGGGTCTCAAAGAGTGGAACAGGATTGAGCGTGCACGCATGAGGGTGTAGGTAGAGGTGTAAACAGATGTCTCATCTCCTGAAATCATCATTGTTTCAACTGCTCATTTACATATTCCTCTAGATAATTTTAGGTCTGTGAAGCAAAAAGGGGCAA
Organism: Okapia johnstoni; assembly: GCA_024291935.2. NCBI lineage: Eukaryota > Metazoa > Chordata > Mammalia > Artiodactyla > Giraffidae > Okapia > Okapia johnstoni. The sequence goes on from CM044324.1 coordinate 14,218,065, forward strand.
AAAACTTCAAGAGAACTGTGGAGCAGACTTCCTGAGCCCCTTAAGGATTTGCAAAGGGTCAGGGTGGGAGCCTGGGCATACTTTTTTGCTAAATAAGAAAAAAATTTGTTGCCAGTGAGTAAGTCGGAAACCTAAGCAGTCTCACCACTCTGCTGTTCAGCACGGGGCAAAAAGACCAACAAAATCTGCAGCACTAGAGAACTTCTTCAGTAAATGAAGTGCTATATAAGGGAATAACGTCTATTTTTTTCTGGCTTGGAGCACAAAAACTGTCCTGATCCTATTATAAATAAGATTGCTATTAGTGGAATTTTAACCCATGAAGCTCAGGCTTTAAAGCAGGTAGAATATTAAAAATAAACATTCTCTTTTACTTAATGACATCATTTTTGTGTGTTTTTCTTATAAAAATACATAGGTCCTTCATGAAACTTTTGGAAGATGCAACCAGGGGCAAAGAATAAAATACAAATGACCTGCAACCCCAAGACCTAGTGATGGATTCAGTTAACAGCAAGCATCCTTATAATGCAACATGTCCTTGTGACACAGGATTGCTTTTTAGCAATAAAGCTGCTATCTAGTGGCATAGGAAGGGGACAGTTTTAAAAGTGGACACTTTTATTAAAATAAAGTTCTCTTACCATTTGTGGGAAAAATTATATTCATACATATTCATAAGTGTTTGACTAAAAATGTCCTTCTGATACCAGAGAAAGGATTTGCTTTCTCAGTTGGTTATTTGTGCAATGTTCTGTGAGATTTTTTTCTTTTTTTTAACTAGCTTAGCTTAGTTTCTGTGGTTTTGGGGGAATCTAATCCATTACTAAGACATATGATTTATTCTGATTTCCTTATTTCTTCCACCAACAGCAAAATTGCACACCATCATCTGTTAGCAGAACTATGGCAGTGGTTATTTAATCTGGCCAGTATAGTGATGAGTAAAAGATTGCAGACCTATTACTCTCAAGTTGATATGCTGCCATGTGATAAAATATCACACAATTCCACCTAGTATTCAAATATGGAAGTGCATCAAAATAAGTTTTAATTGAATGTTTCATCTTTCTTCTTCGCTTTTGTACTTAATAAATGCAAATAGGAAGAAAAAAACTTTTTGTTATATTCTAGAAATAGTCACAAAATTTCACTGGGACATTCCATTAGACTTCCTGATGAGAGAGAATTTGGGTAGAGAGAAAGGGAGAGAAAAAGGAAAAATAAGAGAATAGTGACATCATCTGAGAGGCCAGGGACAAACCAGTAATGTTTCCTTGGTAGAGTTGTCAGTTTTGTAAAGTTGGTTCAAAATGGAATTTTTATTTTAATATTTGGAGGAGCCCTGGTTACTCACCTACACACAGGGACCTGTGTGTCCACATGCCTCTGTCTGCTCACAAGGCCCTCACACCCACATCAGTTGTGTTGCTACTATTAGGATCTATTTCTACCCTCAGGATCTGTTCAACACTGAATCTGTGGGGATTTCCCACACCAACAATAAGTTCTCTAACTCTCCAGACACCAACTGGGTATCCAAGGAGTCTATCTAGTTGTGACACTAACCACCCCCAACGACTCAGTCCCATAGGACCAACCCCACTTCAGACATCAACCGCAAGTCTGGGTTCCCTGTACTGCTGGCTGATCCACTATAAGGCCAGGGACAGCACCATCCTCTCCTCGGGTGTGACAATTTGCTATAATGCTTACAGGTCTCAAGAAAACAGGTTAGGTTATTAAGGACACAACTCAAGAACAGCCAGATAGAAGAGATGCATAGGCCAAGGCATGCTGGCTTTTTAGACTCTTTCTTTGATATTTGATATTATGTAATGTATTTGATATTCTCTAATATATTCTTGCTGGAGAAAGGAATGGCAACCCACTCCTGTATTCTTGCCTGGAGAATCCTATGGACAGAGGGGCCTGGCGGGCTACAGTCCGTGGGGTCGCAAAGAGTTGGACACGACTGAAGCAACTGAACATGCAATATATTCTTGGGCTCCCCTGGTGGCTCAGATGGTAAAGAATCTGCCTGCAATGCAAGACACCTGGGTTCTTTGACTGGATCTTTCAAAGAGGATCTGAAAGATTCCTTGGAAAAGGAAATGACAACCAACTCCAGTATTCTTCCATGGAGAATTCCATGGGCAGAGGAGCCTGCTGGGCTACAGTCCATGGGGTTGCAAAGAGTCAGACATGACTGAACGACTAAGACTTACACTTTCACTTTCACTTCACTTCAATATTTTCTTGAATATATTTAATATATTCAATATGATTGTATTCCAATATTATCTCCTCCAGACTTATTACACTGATAGGTATGTCTTTATGTCATAGTAAATCCAACATCAATTAGATTTAGATCTTGTGCTTCCAGTTTCAGTTTATTTGTTTGTTTCTTTGTTTTAAATCTGGGAGATTTCTATCTTCTGAAGGGACATTAACAAATGTAATGATCTTATCTATCATGTTCAATTATACAGTTCAATTAAATATTTAAGTTTCAGTGGGTAGCCTTATTTATCTGTGCTTCAAGTTTCTGAGAGACATTCATTATTGTTGCTGCTAAATGATTCACGGGATGTGAATAGTGTCAGTGTGTTGCTGCATTGGGTTCTGAACTCCTGGCAATAAACGAGAAGGATACATAACACAACTGGACCACAGAACATCAGGACTAGAAAGAACCTTTGGAAATTTCCTAGTCACATTAAACAGAGAACATAAAACTCAAGACCACAGCCTTGTCTAACTCAATGAAACTAGGAGTCATGCTGTGCAGGGGCACCCAAGACAGACAAGTCATGGTGGAGAATTCTGACAAAATGTGTTCCACAGGAGAAGGGAATGGCAAAGCACTTCAGTATTCTTGCTTTTAGAACCCCATGAACAGCATGAAAAGGCAAAAAGACAGAACACTGAGGATGAACTCCACAGGTCAGTGGGTGCCCAATATGCTACTGGAGATCAGTGGAGAAACAACTCCAGAAAGAATGATGAGACAGAGCCAAAGCAAAAACAACACCCAGTTGTGGATATGGCTGGTGATGGAAGCAAGGTCCGATGCTGTAAACAGCAATATTGCATAGGAACCTGGAATGTTACATCCATGAATCATGGCAAATTGGGAGTGCTGAAAACAGGAGATGGTAAGAGTGAACATCGACGTGTTAGGAATTAGCGAACTAAAATGGACTGGAATGGGTGAATTTAACTTAGGACCATTATATCTACTACTGTGGGCAAGAATCCCTTAGAAGAAATGGAGTAGCCATCAGAGTCAATGAAAGAATCCAAAATGCAGTACTTGGATGCAATCTCAAAAACGACAGAATGATCTCTGTTCATTTCCAAGGCAAACCATTCAATATCACGGTAATCCAAGCCTATGCCCCGACCACTAATGCTGAAGAAGCTGAAGTTGAATAGTTCTATGAAGACCAACAAGACCGTCTAGAACTAACACCCCCGAAAGATGTTCTCTTCATTCTAGGGGACTGGAATGCAAAAGGAAGAAGTCAAGAAACACCTGCAGTAACAGGCAAATTTGGCCTTGGAGTACAGAATGAAGCAGAGAAAGGCTAATAAAAGAGTTGTGCCAAGAGAACACACTGGTCATAGAAAACACCCTCTTCCAACAACACAAGAGAAGACTCTACACATGAACATCACCGGATGGTCAACACCGAAATCAGAGTGATTATATTCTTTGCAGCCAAAGATGGAGAAACTCTAGACAGTAAGCAAAAACAAGACTGGAAGCTGACTGTGGCTCAGATCATGAATTCCTTATTGCCAAATTCAGATTTAAATTGAAAAATGTAGGGAAAACCACTAGACCATTCAGGTATGACCAAAATCAAATCCCTTATGATTAAACAGCAGAAGTGACAAATAGATGTAAGGGATTAGATCTGATAGACAGAGTGCCTGAAGAACTATGGACGGAGGTTCGTGACATTGTACAGGAGGCAGAGATCAAGACCATCTCCAAAAAAAACATGCAAAAGACAAAATGGCTGTCTGAGGAGGCCTTACAAATAGCTGAGAAAAGAAGAGAAGCAAAAGGCAGAGGAGAAAAGGAAAGATATACCCACTTGAATGCAGAGTTCCAAAGAATAGCAAGGAGAGATAAGAAAGCCTTCCTCAGTGATCAGTGCAAAGAAAGAGAGGAAAACAATAGAATAGGAAAGAATAGAGATCTCTTCAAGAAAAATAGAGACACCAAGGGAACATTTCATGCAAAGATGGGCACAATAAAGAACAGAAATGGTATGGACCTAACAGAAGCAGAAGATATTAAGAAGAGGTTGCAAGAATACACAGAAGAACTGTACAAAAAAGAGCTTCATGACCCAGATAACCATGAAGGTGTGAACATTCAGCAGGAGCCAGACATCCTGGAATGCAAAGTCAAGTGGGCTTTAGGAAGCACCACTACGAACAAAGCTAGTGGAGGTGATGGAATTCCAATTGAGCTATTTCAAATCCTAAAAGATGATGCTGTGAAAGTGTTGCATTCAATATGCCAGCAAATTTGGATAACTTGCCACAGGACTGGAAAAGGTCAGTTTTCATTCCAATCCCAAAGAAAGGCAATGCCAAAGAATGCTCAAACTATCACACAATTACACTCATCTCACACACTAGCAAAGTAATGCTCAAAATTCTCCAAGCCAGGCTTCAACAATACGTGAACCATGAACTTCCAGATGTTCAAGCTGGATTTAGAAAAGGCAGAGGAACCAGAGATCAAATTGCCAACATCTGTTGGATCATCGAAAAAGCAAGAGAGTCCCAGAAAAACATCTACTTCTGCTTTACTGACTATACCAAAGCCTTTGACTGTGTGCATCACAACAAACTGTGGAGAATTCTTCAAGAGATGGGAATACCAGACCACCTGACTTGCTTCCTGAGAAATCTGTATGCTGGTCAAGAAGCAACAGTTAGAACTGGACGTGGAACAACAGATTGGTTCCAAATTGGGAAAGGAGTATGTCAAAGCTGTATATTGTCACCCTGCTTATTTAACTTACATTCAGAGTACATAAGGTGAAATCCTGGGCAAAATGAAGCCCAAGCTGGAATCAAGATTGCTGGGAGAAATATCAATAACTTCAGATATGCAGATGACACTACCCTTATGGCAGAAAGTGAAGAAGAACTAAAGAGCCTCTTGATGAAAGTGAAAGAGGGGAGTGAAAAAGTTGGCTTAAAACTCAACATTCATAAAACTAAGAACATGGCATCCAGTCCCATTACTTCATGGCAAATAGACAGGGAAACAGTGAAAGACTTTATTTTCTTAGGCTCCAAAATCACTGCAGATGGTGACTGCAGCCATGAAATTAAAATATGCTTACTCCTTGGAAGAAAAGTTATGACCAACCTAGACAGAGACATTACTTTTCCAACAAAGGTCCGTTTAGTCAAAGCTACAGTTCTTCCAGTAGTCATGTAGGGATGTGAGAGTTGGACTATAAAGAAAGCTGAGCACCAAAGAATTGATACTTTTGAACTGTGGTGCTGGAGAAGACTTTTGAGAGTCCCTTGACTTACAAGGAGATTCAACCAGTCCATCCTAAAGGAAATCAGTCCTGAATATTCATTGGAAGGATGGATGCTGAAGCTGAAACTCCAATACTTTGGCCACCTGATATGAAGAACTGACTCATTTGAAAAGACCCTGATACTGGGAAATATTGAAGGTGGGAGGAGAAGATGGCAACAGAGGACGACATGGTTGGATGGCATCACCAACTCGATGCACATGAGTTTGAGTAAGCTCTGGGAGTTGGTGATGGACAGGGAAGCCAGGCATGCTGCAGTCCATGGGGTTGCAAAGAATTGACACGTCTGAGTGACTGAACTGACTGCAAACTCAAGAAGACACGTTTCCAAAGCCTGCAACATTTGTTTGCATGTTGGATGTTTATTTAGGTTAAAATACAAGTAAGGGTGTACATGGGAGCTTTCTTGGTGGCTCAGACAGTGAAGAATCTGCTTGCAATGCAGGAGACCCAAGTTCGAACCCTGGGTCTGGAAGATCTCTGGGAGAAGAGAATGTCAACACATTCCAGTATTCTTGCCTAGAGAATTCCAATAACAGAGGAGCCTAGGGGGTATAGTCCATGGGGTCACAAGGAGTCAAACACGACTGAGCAGCTAACAAGGGTGTACATAATAGCATAATACTTAGGAACATATCCAGAACATATGTTATTTTTAGAGCTGTTCCTCCAAGTGAGGATCACAGACTTCCTGGAATAAATCACAAGAAGTACTTGTGAAAAATGTAGACTCTTGTCCCAATGTTGAATAAGAATCTCTGACTGTACAATTCAGAAACAGGCTTTATTAGCCATCTCTGTAGATGATTTTTGGATAAAATCGACTTGAGAGCCAATGGTTGATGACTTCAACCAGGAAAGAGTTATATCACTTTCATGAACTTTGGAGTGTGTCCAGTTAAAATATACTCTTTATTTCCTGAAAAAGAAGCAAAAATCCCTAAAAGCACAGAAAGAGAACCAGAGATCAGAGAAGGATAACCAGACTGACTGACCCTCTGCTTCTGTTTAACTCTAATCAGAGAGTTTTCATTTGTGTTGGGAATGTCTTTGCTTTGGACTATACCAAGGAAATAACTGTGAGAAGAGTATAGAACCACCTGTGTATTTCTTCCCTTATGGTCTATAGACCTCCTGAAACAGATGTATATCAAAGAATGTACTAAACAATGACATACTTTTCCTCAAAGATCAGAGGGATAGAAATGTTGTCATAGGATGGAAAAATGTCTTCTTGGCCAGGAAACGAGGAAAAAAGAACTCCTGTACTTGGCTGGTGGAAGTGTTCATTGGTATAACCACCATAGAGAGCAGTGTGGTGGAATCTAGAAAAACTGAAAAATTGTTCCCTGTGCTTTGGAAATTCCATAATCAGTTACATTTCTAGGTAAACTCTTCCTAATATACACGAGTAGAGCTCAAAATAGCTGATGTTGAATAAGACTCAGTGTGGGAGCTTTCTAACAATCACCCAAGAGACAGATGGGTTTTATTGTAGATGAATTGCTGCAAGTTGGGTAGGATGCTAAACTCATGTGGCTAGCACATGGACAGTCAGGATCCCATCCAGGCAGACACCCTTGCTGGGAACCCCTAGTCCAGACTGCCTCCGATGTTATCCTTGCATGCCTGTGTGCTAAGTCTCTGCAGTCATATCCAACTCTTTGTGACTCTACAGACTGTAGTCTGCCAGGCTTTTCTGTCCATGAGATTCTCGAGGCAAGAATATGGAGTGGGGTACCATGCCCACCTCCAGGGGATCTTCTCGACCCAGGGATCGAACCCGCAACTCTTATGTTTCCTGCATTGGCAGGCAGGTTCTTTACCACTAGCACCACCTGGGAAGCCCAATGGTATCCTTATTGGCACTGAATTGTGTCCTCCTCAAAATCCATATGCTGAAATCCTAACCCCAATACATCTCACAATGAGACTGTATTTAGAGATAGGGTCTTTAAAAAGATAAAGTTTCATTTTGTCATAGGGGTGGGCCCTGATCCAATATGATTGGTGAGCTTTTAAGAAAAAGGAGAGACACCAGGGGTATACGCACACAGAGGAAAGGCCTCCTGGGAATACAGAGAAGTCAGTCAGCCCCAAGCCAAGGAGGGAGACTTCAAGAAAAACCAAACCTGCTGATGCTTTTTTCTTGGACTTTCAGCCTCTAGAACTGTGGGAAAATAAATTTGTTATTTAAGCCATCTAGCTATGGTGTTTTGTTTGGTAGCCATACAAACTATATGTATATAATACAGATACTTAAAAAGATAAACATAGATTCTTTATTAGTAATAATGAGCTATAAGAAACACACCCAATAACCAACTACAGGAAGAGTAAGTGGAAGGCGGTATGTTGATGTACTGGAGCCCTATAATGGTGGTAAACAGGATGGGCTAGATCTTGATGCAGTAATATGAGTAGATCTCAAAAACCATGTTAAGTGAAGAAAGGTGAAGAATAATATATCAAGTATGCAACCATTTATGTGACTTTAAAACATGCTAACCCAACACACTTGTATAAATCAATGAAAACACATGATATGATTTTTCCATATCATGTGGAATTGCCCCAAGAGACAAGAAAGAAATGCATCCTGGCATGTAGGACAAACAGGAGTTGTAGCTTACTTGGCAGAATAGTTTGCCAGATATATTAAATAATAAAAGATGTCTTTAAACATATATGAAATGTTAATAGTTGCCATTCTGGGCTGTGGTTATGCGAGCCTTTTTATTTCTTAAACTCAACATAGTCTTAGAAAAAGAATATTCTAATTCAGAGGTCTTCAACCTTCAGGATCTAATGCCTAATGATCTGAGGTGGAGCTGATGTCATAATAATAGAAACAAAGTGCACAGTAAATGTAATGTGCTTGAATCATCCTGAAACCATCAGCCCCACCCTGTTCTGTGGAAAAATTGTCTTCCGCGAAACCGGTCCCCAGTGCCAAATGGTTAGATTCTAAGGATCTAACTGGTGTTAGATAAGAGTGGTTCAGACGTTCCTGAGGAGACAAGAAACATACAGGCTTGGTCTCTTGGGTAGTCTATGGTATAAAATATGCAAGTGCTCAGAATAACACCCAGTACATTCTTAGCCTTCCACTATAGATTTGGTCTTAGGATTATTATAACATAGTTATCCTAGGATTAGAAATAATACATGAAAAACATGTGGCACTCAATTGGAATTTTATAAGCAACCACTCTGCAGCCCTAATTAAGAATACTGGACAATCTGAGAAAGACATAGAGGAAAGTTGGCTGTAAAATTAATATGAGCCTTCATGGATCCAAAAGATCTGGATGAATCCTCTTTCCCAGGCCTTAAACTCTGTTCTCATCTTTTAATCAGGCTTCTCCAGATGTATGGCATTAACTCTCTTGCTGTCGCCAAAGCTGCCCTTCACACATAAAAATGACATCAGTCTCTGTTAAAAAAAAAAAAAAAAGAGGTTCAAAACCTCCAAATGAGAATGTACTGATCCAAGCAGTCCATGTTGGATCCTTCTGGGATTAGTCTGAGGTACTGCAAGTTGTTGAAAACTGATAGAAGTCATCATTTACAAGCCCCTGTGGCCTGGCAGAGTCAATGCAGCCTTCAGCAGCCCCTAATTATCTCCTGGAAGTAGTCTGAGCTCTGGGATAACCAGACTGACTGAGAACACACAAAGAGGTGAGGCTGCTAATTACCCCCAAAGAGCATTTTTGGCTTCTTGTTGGTGTGGCTGAACTATATGCCAGACCTTACTCTGGCATTCATCCATGTGACCTGCTGATCCAAAGTTCAATCCCCAGATTTAAATGCATGGATCAATGGGAGATTAAAAGAAATCCAGATAGAAACACAGTTGGAGATTCCAAGTTCAGATAAAAAAGAATTTATCCCCCTGTAGATCTCCAATTCGTTCTACACACATTCTGCTAGTAACTTTAAAACGACACAGATAAAATTTTGAAGCCCAGCAATTATCACATACAGAGAACAGTGAAGCAGTTGAAACATAGATGCCATAGCCAAATTATCTGCTTTGCCATCTACATTTGTGTCCTTGCCACACAGCTATGGAATATTTATGCAACTTCTCAATTCTTCAGTTTACTTATCAGAAACACAAGAATAGTCAAATAGCTTGTTTCTGGGATTGTTATAAGTCTTCTTGACAAATAAAACACCTAGAACACTTCTAGGTGTTCAAATTCTATATGAGTGTTAGCTTTTGTTATTATCGAAATTGTCATTCCAATCCCAAAGAAAGGCAATGCCAAAGAATGCTCAAACTATCGCACAATTGCACTCATCTCACATGCTAGTAAAGTAATGCTCAAAATTCCCCAAGCCAGGCTTCAGCAATATGTGAACCGTGAACTTCCAGATGTTCAAGCTTGTTTTAGAAAAGGCAGAGGAACCAGAGATCAAATTGCCAACATCTGCTGGATCATTGAAAAAGCAAGAGAGTTCCAGAAAAACATCTATTTCTGCTTTATTGACCATGCCAAAGCCTTTGACTGTGTGGATCACAATAAACTGTGGAAAATTCTTCAAGAGATGGGAATACCAGACCATCTGACCTGTCTCTTAAGAAACCTGTATGCAGGTCAGGAAGCAACAGTTAGAACTGGACATGGAACAACAGACAGGTTCCACTAAGGAAAGGAGTACGTCAAGGAAAGGGTACGTATTGTCACCCTGCTTATTTAACTTCTATGCAGAGTACATCATGAGAAACGCTGGGCTGGAAGAACCACAAGCTGGAATCAAGATTGCCGGGAGAAATATCAGTAACCTCAGATATGCAGATGACACCACCCTTATGGCAGAAAGTGAAGAGGAACTAAAAAGCATCTTGATGAAAGTGAAAGAGGAGAGTGAAAAAGTTGGCTTAAAGCTCAACATTCAGAAAACTAAGATCATGGCATCTGGCCCCATCATTCCATGGGAAATAAATGGGGAAACAGTGGAACTAGTGGCAGACTTTATTTTTGGGGGCTCCAAAATCACTGCAGATGGTGATTGCAGCCATGAAATTAAAAGATGCTTACTCTTTAGAAGGAAAGTTATGACCAACCTAGATAGCATATTAAAAAGCAGAGACATTACTTTGCCAACAAAGGTCCATCTAGTCAAGGCTATGGTTTTTCCAGTAGTCATGTAGGGATGTGAGAGTTGGACTATAAAGAAAGCTGAGCAGTGAAGAACTGATGCTTTTGAACTGTGATGTTGGAGAAGACTCTTGAGAGTCCCTTGGACTGCAAGGAGATACAACCAGTTCATTCTAAAGGGGATCAGTCCTGGGTGTTCATCGGAAGGACTGATGTTGAAGCTAAAACTCCAATACTTTGGCCACCTCATGCGAAGAGTTGACTCATTTGAAAAGACCCTGATGCTGGGAAGGATTGAGGGCAGGAGGAGAAGGGGATGACAGAGGATGAGATGGCTAGATGGCATCACTGACTCAATGGACATGAGTTTGGGTAAACTCCAGGAGTTGGTGATGGACACGGAGCCCTGGTGTGCTGCAGTTCATGGGGTCGCAAAGAGTCAGACACGACTGAGTGACTGACCTGCACTGAGATGAGTGCAATTGTGTGGTAGTTTGAACATTCTTTAGCATTGCCTTTCTTTGGGTTTGAAATGAAAACTGACATTTGCAGTCCTGTGGCTACTGCTGAGTTTTCCAAATTTGCTAGCATAATGAGTTGTAGCACTTTCACAGCATCATCTTTTAGGATTTGAAAGAGCTCAACTGGAATTCCATCACCTCCATTAGCTTTGTTCATAGTGATGCTTCCTAAGGCCCTCTTGACTTCACATTCCAGGATGTCTGGCTCTAGGTGAGTGATCGCACCATCATGATTATCTAGGTCGTGATGATCATTTTTTGTATAGTTCTTCTGTGTATTCTTGCCACCTCTTCTTAATATCTTCTGCTTCTGTTAGGTCCATACCATTTCTGTCCTTTGTTAAGCCCATCTTTGCATGAAACTTTCCCTTAGTATCTCTAATTTTCTTGAAGAGATCTCTGTTCTTTCCCATTCTATTGTTTTCCTCTATTTCTTTGCACTGATCGCTGAGAAATGCTTTCTTATGTCTCCTTGCTATTCTTTGGAACTCTGCATTCAGATGGGAATATCTTTCCTTTTCTCCTTTGCTTTTCACTCCTCTTCTCTTCATAGCTATTTGTAAGGCCTCCTCAGCCAGCCATTTTGCTTTTTTGCATTTCTTTTTCTTGGGGATGGTCATGATCCCTGCCTCCTGTACAATGTCACAAACCTCCGTCCATAGTTCTTCAGACACTCTGTCTATCAGATATAATCCCTTAAATCTATTTGTCACTTCTGCTGTTTAATCGTAAGGGATTTGATTTAGGTCATACCTCAATAGTCTTGTGGTTTTCTCTACTTTCTTCAATTTAAATCTCAATTTGGCAATAAGGAATTCATGATCTGAGCCACAGTCAGCTTCCAGTCTTGTTTTTGCTTACTGTATAGAGCTTCTCCATCTTTGGCTGCAAAGAATATAATCAGTCTGATTCCAGTATTGACCATGTTGACATTCATGTGTAGAGTCTTCTCTTTTGCTGTTGGAAGAGGGTGTTTGCTATGACCAGTGCATTCTCTTGACAAAACTCTGTTAGCCTTTTCTCTGCTTCATTCTGTACTCCAAGGCCAAATTTGCCTGTTTTCCAGGTGTTTCTTGGCTTCCTACTTTTGCATTCCAATCTCTTAGAATGAAGAAGACATCTTTTGGGGGTGTTAGTTCTAGATTGTCTTGTTGGTCTTCATAGAACCATTCAACTTCAGCTTCTTCAGCACTACTGGTTGGGGCATAGACTTGGATTACCATGATATTGAATGGTTTGCCTTGGAAACGAACAGAGATCATTCTGTCATTTTTGAGATTGCATCTAAGTACTGCATTTTGGACTCTTTTGTGGACTATGATGGCTACTCCATTTCTTCTACGGGATTCTTGCCCACAGTAGTAGATAGAGTGGTCATCTGAATTAAATTCACCCATTCCAGTCCATTTTAGTTCGCTAGTTCCTAAAATGTTGATGTTCACTCTTGCCATCTCCTGTTTGATCACTTGCAATTTGCTTTGATTCATGGACCTAACATTTCAGGTTCCTATGCAATATTGCTCTTTACAACATTGGACCTTGCTTCCATCACCAGTCACATCCATACCTGGGTGTTGTTTTTGCTTTGGCTCTGTCTCTTCATTCTTTCTGGAGTTATTTCTCCACTGATCTCCAGTAGCATTTTGGGCACCTACTGACCTGGGGAGTTCATCTTTCAGTGTTGTATCTTTTTGCCTTTTCTTACTGTTCATGGGGTTCTCAAGGCAAGAATACTGAAGTGGTTTGATGTTCCCTTCTCCAGCGGACCACATTTTGTCAGAACTCTCAGTTATGGCTGATTTTCATTGTTGTACAGCAGAAACCAACACAGCATTGTAAAGCAATCATCTTCAAATTTAAAATAAAACAAAATAAAATAAAAAACACATCTAAACATAAACACAGCAATAAAATTTGAAAACAGCCAGTCCTACTGTCTATCTCCACTTTTGTCCAGCATCACTGGTCTTCTGAGGCTTTTCGGGTTGAGTACTGATTGAGTGCTCTTGCTATTGTCTGTCTCTCGAACCAGAATGTGATCCCCCCAAGATACTTCTGCAGTTTCCTCTCGCATCTTATTCTAGTCTTTGCTGAAAAGTCTTGTCCTCAGAGACAACCTTCCTGGAAATGCCACATCTCTGCCCTGTCACACTGTATACCCAATCTTGCTCTATTTCTTTCACTGTTGTTTTTGCTAAATGAAATTTCTATTGTATGCTTATTGATTTACTTCTTCTATTTCTCTCTCATATGGAAAAGGGCAGGTACCTGTCCTGTCTTGTTTCTTAAGAAGAAGAGTGTTTGCCTAGGACATAGACAATAAAAAAACACATTAAGTGAAGGGATGAATTAATAAACACTACCTACATCCCCAGAATTTCCCTGGTTCCTTTCTTTTCTAAATCCGGTAGTTGTTCAGGTTTTCACTTTATTTTTCTAATGCATTTTTTCTCTTTCTTTCTTTCTGTTTTGTTACGTTAAAAGAACTTACGTTTTTGATGCTAAAGAACCCCTACCGACAGAGATCAGTGCAAAAGTACCTTTAACATTTTTCTCTTAAAGCATTTCACAGCAGTTCTGGCATGTAAGTAGCACAAAATTTGTATGAATTTCTATCCCTTTCTTTTCCCACTCCCTTCTAGCTAACCTCGGGGATGGCTGCAGTAGACCAGAAGATACATCTGGTAGTCCTAGGCACACAGTAGGTGTTCAAAAGTAGTAGTTGAACATTCCATTGGAACTGAAAATGACTACTGAATTACTGCCCCCACCTCTAGAAAAACTCTATTTCCCTGGTACAAGAGTTGGGACTTGGCAGGTGCCTGAGAAATGTCATCCCCAACCTGGCATATGGGAGGATAGGGATATAAATACTGCTTTTATCAAGAAGATATACCAACCTCTTCTTCCTTCTCTGCCGTTAATTAAGACATTTGAGTTGGGTCTTAAGGAAGACATTTGCTTCATGGAAAAGAGAGAGGACATTCCAAGCAGACAGCTGACCTAGTTTCTCAGGGCTGAATTACATAATGCACTATCACACACTCAGTTAACTTAAAACAAAGGAAATGTATTCTTTCATGGTGCTGGGGGCCAGAAATCTAAAATCAAGGCATTGGTAGGGCTGGATCCTTATGGAGGCTCTCAAGGAAAATCCACATCTTGTCTCTCTCCTGGCTTCTGATGGCTTCCAGCAATCCTTGGAGTTCGGTGGCTTGTAGGTGCATTACCTATCTTAAGCGACTTTACAGCCCCATTCCATGAGGCTGTAGTCTGCCAGAATTCTCTGCCTGTGGAGTATTCCAGGCAAGACTACTGGAGTAGGGTCCCATTTCCCGCGACTCCAGGGGATCCAGACTGAAGAGAAACTAATGTTATGAGCTCAAAAATCCCAGGGATCAAGAAACCCAAGCCCAAGGCAGGTCTGAACTTGCAATTTACTCCTACATCAGCAGGTGTCTGACTCTTTTCTTTCCCATGAGGCTGTAGTCTGCCAGAATTCTCTGCCTGTGGAGTATTCCAGGCAAGACTACTGGAGTAGGGTCCCATTTCCCGCTCCAGGGGATCTTCTCACAAACCCACACTCCCATGTCCTACATGCTTTACTGAGCCCAATTTTGTTTACAATTTTGTTTACCTCAGACCCATCAACACATTCTAACTAAATCTAGAAAATAAATATTACCCTTTTGACTTTAAATTAATGGGCAAATGCAAAACCAGTGATTAAAATTATATCTATTTTTGACAGACCAAATGTTGAATAAGACTATTAATATCCAATAGGTTAAACAGTTAATATCAATTGATGTAAACAATGAAATAAGTCACTACTTTGTATTAACTATTTCCAATACAAGTTCATGCCTTCTGATCAACTGCTTATACAAACACATAATCAACAAAAGGTTCATGAAATGATTGCCTGGCTCCCTCCTTTATTACCAGCACAAATGCCTAGCATTTGCCAGCTGCATAATGAAACTTCCAATTGCATTTAAATTATGATATTCGGATGCTTAAAATTTCATGTTGTCAAAAACAGCAAAATTATCAAGGGAAATGAATATGATATAACTATATACTCACTTTTAGAAAAATGCACAGCATTTCATTTCCATAATAATCACCAAGTTCTCTTGTAGAAAACCACATTTCATGTTAAGAAGACTAGTTCTGTTCACTTAGAGATTTTTGCAGAACATAGCTGGGGTGGTTTCAATTCTTGGCAAATACTTCAAGTTATTTTCCGAGAACTGCTTTTTCAATTTCATTTCTAAGAAACACACTTTCTTTTTAAAAGAATTTTAATGCTCTCTTGCTCCTCAGACCATACATCTTTTAGAACATTAATTGCAGTTGTTCTATTTCATTATTTGTGCTTCATTTAGCTGCCTTAATAACTTAAGAAAACTTATGCAAAAACATTCATAATTACTTCAGAGTTGGGCTCTTTTACTTTCAAGTTTCCACACAGTTTCAGGACTGTGAGAAAAAAAAATTGTTTGTCGCATTCATTATAAATTCTACATTTGGCAAATATTTATGTGTACATATGTCTATTGATATTTTTCCCTGAAACTTCTTTACCTTTTCTCCTTTAATGCTAATATTCATTTTAATTCTGAGAGTTTCATGTCAGCTTCTCTAATCAGGTTTCATTTAGATGCAGATTAATAATAAATTTTTCATGAGGCTATAAGTTGCTTACAAAATCCATCAGCTCTGCATTTTGATAGTAAAGCTAAAAAATGATAAGTAATTAACAACAGATGTTTTTATTTCTTTTGGAAAATCCAAAATGTTCAAGGATTGATGAATATTAAGACTATTAAGGTTTACAACAACGTTACCTGTAGAGTGGACAGGGATGGGAAGGGAGCAGCATGGAGGAGTAGCATGTAGGGAATTGTAGATGATTCCTCTCATTCTATTACACTGGGTGAAAAATACAGGCATACCTCGCTTTATTGCCTTTTTCAGATAGTGCATTTTTTATAAACTGAAATTTTGCAGCAACCCTGCATCAACCAAGTCTACTAGTATCCTTTTTCAACACCATTTTCTCATTTCATGTCTATGTGTTACATTTTAATAATTTTCACAATATTTCAAGCATTTTTATTATTACTATATTTATTTGTTATGTGATCTGTGATCAGTGATCTTTGATGGTACCATTGTGATTCTTTTGGCATTTTTTTAGCAATAAAGTATTGTTTAATTAAGGTATATACATTGTTTTTTTGGACTTAATGCTACTGCAGACTTAATAGATTACAGCATCGTGGAAGTATAACTGTTACATGCACCGAGAAACCAAAAAGTTCACGTGTCTCACTTTATTGCGATATTTATTTTATTGTGGTGTTCCAGAAGCAAACCCAAAATATCTCTGTTCAGTTCAGTTCAGTCGCTCAGTCGTGTCCGACCCTTTGCAACGCCATGAACTGCAGCATGCCAGGCCTCCCTGTCCATCACCAACTCCCGGAGTCTACCCAAACTCATGTCCATCGAGTCGGTGATGCCATCCAACCATCTCATCCTCTGTTGTCCCCTTCTCCTCCTGCCCCCAATCCTACCCAACATTAGGGTCTTTTCCAATGAGTCAACTTTTTGCATGAGGTGGCCAAAGTATTGGAGTTTCAGTTTCAACATCAGTCCTTCCAATGAACACCCAAGATTGATCTCCTTTAGGATGGATTGATTGGATCTCCTTGCAGTCCAAGGGACTCTTAAGAGTCTTCTCCAACAACACAGTTCAAAAGCATCAATTCTGCGGCACTCAGCTTTCTTCACAGTCCAACACTCAAATCCATACATGACCGCTGGAAAAACCATAGCCTTGGCTAGATGGACTTTTGTTGGCAAAGTAATGTCTCTGCTTTTAAATATGCTATCTAGGTTGGCCATAATCTTCCTTCCAAGGAGTAAGTGTCTTTTAATTTCATGGCTGCAATCACCATCAGCAGTGATTTTAGAGCCCAAAAAAATAAAGTCTGCCACTGTTTCCACTGTTTCCCCATCTATTTCCCATGAAGTGATGGGACCAGATGCCATGATCTTAGTTTTCTGAATGTTGAGCTTTAAGCCAACTTTTTCACTCTCCTCTTTCACTTTCATCAAGAGGCTCTTTAGTTCTTCTTCACTTTCTGCCATAAGGGTGGTGTCATCTGCATATCTGAGGTTATTGATATTTCTCCCAGCAATCTTGATTCCAGCTTGTGTTTCTTCCAGCCCAGCATTTCTCATGATGTACTCTGCATATAAGTTAAATAATCAGGGTGACAATATACAGCCTTGACGTACTCCTTTTCCTATTTGGAACCAGTCTATTGTTCCATGTCCAGTTCTAACTGTTGCTTCCTGACCTGCATACAGGTTTCTTAAGAGACAGGTCAGATGGTCTGGTATTCCCATCTCTTTCAGAATTTTCCACAGTTTATTGTGATCCATACAGTCAAAGGCTTTGGCATGGTCAATAAAGCAGAAATAGATGTTTTTCTGGAACTCTCTTGCTTTTTCGATGATCCAGTGGATGTTGGCAATTTGATCTCTGGTTCCTCTGCCCTTTCTAAAACAAGCTCTAACATCTGGAAGTTCACAGTTCACATATTGCTGAAGCTTGGCTTGGAGAATTTTGAGCATTACTTTACTAGCATGTGAGATGAGTGCAATTGTGCGGTAGTTTGAGCATTCTTTGGCATTGCCTTTCTTTGGGATTGGAATGAAAACTGACCTTTTCCAGTGCTGTGGCCACTGCTGAGTTTTCCAAATTTGCTGGCATATCGAGTTCTGCACTTTCACAGCATCATCTTTCAGGATTTGAAACAGCTCAACTGGAATTCCATCACCTCCACTAGCTTTGTTCGTAGTGATGCTTTCTAAGGCCCACTTGACTTCACATTCCAGAATATCTGGCTCTAGGTGAGTGATCACACCTAGATCTGGGTCTTCATCTGGGTCATGAAGATATTTTTTGTACAGTTCTTCTGTGTATTCTTGCCACGTCTTCTTAATATCTTCTGCTTCTGTTAGGTCCATACCATTTCTGTCCTTTATCGAGCCTATCTTTGCATGAAATGTTCCTTTGGTATCTCTAATTTTCTTGAAGAGATCTCTAGTCTTTCCCAATCTGTTGTTTTCCTCTATCTCTTTGCACTGACCGCTGAGGAAGGCTTTCTTATCTCTCCTTGCTATTCTTTGGTACTCTGCATTCAGATGGGAATATCTTTCCTTTTCTCCTTTGCTTTTCGCTTCTCTTCTTTTCCCAGCTACTTGTAAGGCCTCCTCAGACAGCCATTTTGCTTTTTTGCATTTCTTTTCCATGGGAATGGTCTTGATCCCTGTCTCCTGTACAATGTCACAAACCTCTGTCCATAGGTCATCAGGCACTCTGTCTATCAGATCTAGTCCGTTAAATCTATTTGTCACTTCTACTGTATACTCATAAAGGATTTGATCTAGGTCATACTTGAATGGACTAGTGGTTTTCCCTACTTTCTTCAATTTAAGTCTGAATTTGGCAATAAGCAGTTCATGATCTGAGCCACAGTCTGCTCCCGGTCTTGTTTTTGCTGACTGTATAGAGCCTCTCCATCTTTGGCTGCAAAGAATATAATCAATCTGATTTCGGTGTTGACCATCTGGTGATGTCCACGTGTAGAGTCTTCTCTTGTGTTGTTGGAAGAATATCTGTGAGCTAAATATAAATATGACTGTATGTGTTTTTTCTTAATATCTAGTTTAGATACATCACTTGTTTTATAAATATGTATTTGTATGTATTCAATATTTAGTAAAAATAAAAAGAAGAACCAACTTGTATCAGATGGGAAAATGTCCTAGGCCCTTAACCTTATTTCTTATTGGTATCCTCTTTTTGTTTGTCCAAGTTTGTTTGGTTACTTTTCTTCTGTTAAATTTAGCTTTTTGTCCTCTTCTTATACAAAGACCATCGTTATATTATCTCACTGGCATCTGCAATATAGATCAGTTATCTGCAATCTCAAAAGTCAATATGTATACAAAATTGAAATATTTCTGAGGCATAAATTTGAAAACAGCACCCACTTACCTTGTGAGTGAACTTAGCCAATTGTTCAACAGTCACATTTCCAAGAGGTTTTTTTGTTCTTGACAGTTGGTTTCAGAGGCAGTGACACTCAGCATCCTTTATAGCATTTAATGGAATAAATTATGAACTATAATTGCATTCATATATTTGGGAATGTACCTCCCACAGCACTAATTCCTGAGAACTATTTGTTTCTGAATCTACACATCCTCCAGATTTTTAAAAAATTATATTTTTAAAAATATCCCACACTGAGCTGATCCCCCAGGCATTTTAACCTCTCCACGGGAGGCAGCCTAGGATTTTACTGTTATAATGTTGGAAGCCCAGTAGAGTCGGGTGCACAGTCAGGCATGTATTTTGTGGCTGGAGTTCATCGACTTTTTCTCTACCCACCGATGAGAGAAGGGAAGAGAGAATATAGTTTCTTTCCCTTTCCCATTCAGAAAACTTGCCTTATGGGCTCAGAAAGACACAGTGATTGAGTGAGCCCTGTGAGAATCCTGGTTAATAGCTGGCCTCCTCCCCCATCTCATTAAAATCTTACTTCCTTTGGGGTGACCTTTGAGGAGATATACAATATGTCATTTTTAAAGCAGTTTCAAAAGAGGAAATAAAGGGACTTCCCTGGCAGTCCAGTGGTTAAAACTTCACCTTCCAATTTAGGGGTTGTAGGTTCGATCCCTGATCAGGGAATTAAGATCCCGTGTGCCTCATGGCCAAAAAGCCAGAACATAAAACAGAAGCAGTACTGTGACAAAGTCAAAATGGCCCACATTTTAAAACTCTTTTTAAAAAGAGAGAAAGAAAAATCCAAAATAGACATTGATAAAATCTCTATCTTTCCTGGCAATTGATTGATATGGCAGTTGACAGTCATAAGAGGAGGTAATATATTCATAAATAAACATTGAGGTGGGAAACCAGAAAGAGAGGATGGGATGGAACCTTCCTTCCACTCTTTGCTCCAAAATAATGGAGACAGTGCTGACAGCTTCTGTGTTTGTCCCTGACCTTGGAGTTTCACATGTGCAGAGTAGGACACAGGCACAGATGAACGAGGAAGGCTCTACTGTTATTTTATTGAGGATGACACTGTGGAAAATGAGGCCCAGAGGGATTAAATAAATTGCTGAAGGTGGAACCAGGATCAGAGATGCAGGCAGTGAATCACTCTGTCCATGAATCTCGTCCCCACCTTCTTCATTTCTCCATGGAAAGGGTAGAGACTGGGAGTGAGCCAGGATAAACCAGAGGGCAACCCTGAGATGTTGACCCAGTCTGGAAAAAACACTCAATCCTCACAGAACATGACCTGAAGTCCTAAACAGGGAACGCTGAGACCAGAAGGAAAAACTAGCTTTTTCCTTTTCCCAGTCATTCTCCTGTGGTGCATTTCCTAAAATACTAGACCTAGAATTCAGGTCAGACTCAATGGACATCTGATTCCTACCATGATGAGGTCTCCTTACACTAAATTCACCACATGCCTTTCATTTTTACATAATGAAATGATTTCATTGGCATTAGTATTGTCTACTGATAGAATAACTGATATGTGAGTATCTGAACTTGTATTTTGATCTTTTTGCCATTTTGTTATTTTTGACATTTTGTATTTTGATATTTTTCTCACAAACACAGATATTTCAGAGGAAATCATCAATCTGAGTACCGTGTTGCTTTACATACTCTTGAGTCTCTTTCTCATTCTTATCCAGCTTTCATCTCTCTGGTTTAATCTGAGGGAGTGTGGGTGAATATTGCCATTTTCCTGTTCAAATCCTTTCAAAGATTTCCTATCACCTATGGGATTAAACTCATCCTTATTATCCTGGTGGAGCTGACTTTCTTTCTAGACCAATGGACAAGTCAATCTGTCCTGCAAGTAGATTAAAGTCTACACTCTCATGCATGGAGAAAATTTCATATAGGCTTTTCACGACTGTTGTTTCAGTTTCTATCAGCAAGGTCTCCAAAAATCTCAGACATAAAGTTCAAGGTCATGTAACCTATTGATATCATCATTCAACATTGTCTTCACTGATGCAGCTGTATCGTCATGATTTTATCTACATGAACTTAGTGAGTTATACACACAATTCCCCAGGCAGTACATCATTTGACCTTTATTGATGCTAGTTTTCTGTTTGAAATTGCCAGCCATCTTTATATATACATATACATATATATATATATATATATATATATATATATATATATATATATATATATATATATATATAATTCATCTGGGCTTCCCTGGTGTCTCAGTGGTAAAGAATCCATCTGCCAATGAAGGAGAGGTGGGCTCCATCCCTAGGTTGGGAAGATGCCCTGGAGAAGGAAATGGCAACTCTCCAGTATCCTTGTTTGAGAAATCCCATGGACAGAGTAGCCTGGTGGACTATGGTCCACAGGGTCGCAAAAGAGTCAGACACGATTTAACAGCTAAAACAATAATAACATAACTATCTAGAGAGGACAATCATCATGCATGTAGTTCCTTAACAATTCAGGACACCTTCCTCTATTTGAGAGTAGCCCACACTATGAATTCCACTCCCTAAAGTAAGAAACTAATGGATTCTTTTGGACTTCTTTGCTGCCAGGGTACAGGCATGGAACCTAGACCCTGCCGTGTGTGTGTGTGTGTGTGTGTGTGTGTGTGTGTGTGTGTGTGCTCACTCAGTCGTGCCTGACTGTTGGGGACCTCACGGACTCCGCAGGAACAATTCGGTGAGCATGGCGCCCTCTCTCAGCAGCTGGCTGGTAGAGCCTGCGAGGTCTGCAGTGGCTGGGGTATGTTTGAGAGGCAGTCCCTCGATAGAGTGTGGTTTAAGCTCAACCCGGAAGGATGAGAATGAGCAAAGTATGGGAAGAACCTAGAGAAGAGACTCCCAGGCGTGGGGAAGAGCAAATGCCCAATTACGAGCTCTCAGCCAAAGAAGAATGAGGAGACTTTGGAATCACCCCAGGGGAAAACCACAGTGATGATTAAAGAACTGTGAATATGAGTCATAGATGAAGGGGAGTGACCAGCTAGCCTTCATCTCCCTCCTAGAAAGAAGAGAAAATTAGAAAATAAAAGATTTCATCTAGCGTGTTTTTCTCTTTGAAGAAAAATAACCTGTGAGCACCCTCTGTTAAGCTGACCTGATCCTGAGGAGTTCAGTCCGGTCTCAGGTGGATCAGCTGTGCAGTTCATTAAATGGGAACCTTCGTAGACCAAACTTCAGAGAGTGCAGCTTGTGTTGGCTACATTTGAACACTTGGGCAAACTACAAAATTCCAGGTCCTGGACATCGACAGTCCTGTGGGGACTTGTGTGTACCCAATTTATCATGGCAAGAAAGGAAAGGTCTGAATCCACTCTTTTAAAATGGATAAACACACACCCCATGTGACCAGGGGTATTTGATGAAAAAAATTGTAAGATATTTAAAGTATAAACATGATGATTTTACATCTGCCTACTTTGTAAAAGAATCCCCCCCCCCAATATTGAGTAAATTAACACAGGCAAGCAGTTGTCAACATGCCTTGGGTCAGAGGGATTCTGAGAATAAGAGAATAAAATATAAAGATGGATGCAGGTGTGTGCCAGGCGTCCAGTGGGTCTGTGCCCCAGCTGAGGATCCTCCAAACTGGAAACACCCAATCTTATAAAGAGGTTCTACAAGCAAACCTGCTTAAACTTTATCCTAAAGGGAGATATCATTTTAGTATACTATTTATGATACACATCTGCCTGTTGACCCAGATGGAGATACTCTGTATAATTTCCAACGTGTTTGCTATACAAACATCCTTCAAAAGGTAGTCTTGAACAAATGCTGTCACCAGTACACTATCATCATGGAGAACTGCCCCACAAAACAAGATAGAAAAGATATAAAACAATGAAAGGAAGAGATGTATGAATTAGGGAGAAGAAATGGAAATAGGATTTAACACAGGATATCTCTAGATTGGGGCTTCCCTGGTGGCTCAGTGGTTAAAAAAAAAAACAAACCCACCTGCCAATGCAGGAGATATGGGTTCAATCCATGGGTCAGGAAGACCGCCTTGAGAAGGAAATGGCAATCCACTCCAGAATTCTTGCCTGGGAAATCCCATGAACAGAGGAGCCTGGCGGGTTACAGTACACAGGGTCCCAAAACAGTAGTTCATTACTTAGGTACTAAAAGAACAACAGCATCTCTCTAGATTGTCATACTACTAACTTTGTTTGCAACTATTGTACTTAGTACAAGATAAGCCTTACTAGTAATATATTTCCCTTCATCTGAAATATGAGTGTGTTTGATACTTGTTAGCAAAAGTTCTTTAGAGCCTTTTGCCCAGGGATAGTGACTGCAGCCATGAAATTAAAAGATGCTTTCTCCTTAGAAGAAAAGTTATGACCAAACTAGACAGCATATTAAAAAGCAGAGACATTACTTTGCCAACAAAGGTCCGTCTAGTCAAGGCTATGGTTTTTCCAGTGGTCATGTATGGATGTGAGAGTTGGACTATAAAGAAAGCCGAGCACTGAAGAATTGATGTTTTTGAACTGTGGTGTTGGAGAAGACTCTTGAGAGTCCCTTGGATTGCAAGGAGATCCAACCAGTCCATCCTAAAGGAAATCAGTCCTGAATATTCATTGGAAGGACTGATACTGAAGCTGAAACTCCAATACTTTGGCCACCTGATGCAAAGAACTGACTCATTTGAAAAGCCCCTGATGCTGGGAAAGATTGTAGGCAGGAGGAGAAGAGGACAACAGAGGATGAGATGGTTGGATGGCATCACTGACTTGATGGACATGAGTTTGAATAAGCTCCAGGAGATGGTGATGGACAGGGAAGACTGGAGCGCTGCAGTCCATGGGGTCGCAAAGAGTTGGACACAACTGAGCAACTGAACTGAAGTGAACCGATTCAAGGAAAATAAGGAGATTATTAGATATCATTTCTACCACCATACTGGTTCCATTACTGCAATAGTCAGTAAAAACATTAAAATCTTTCACTTACCATTACTAATCAGCAGCTGAAAATTCAGTGCTTATCGTTTAAGGAGCATTCCCTTAGCAATAAAAAACTCTTTACTGCTTTCTGTTAATGAAGAGGACATACAACACCTTCCCCCATGAGAGACAACAGCTGAGCAGGAGTAGAAACACAAGCACCAAAATGAAACTCTTGAGTCAAAAACACATCTGCCCTCTGTCTGCCCTCTAGCCTCCGGCGGGACTAGTTCTCGGTGATATCTAATGATTCTCTTTTTTTAAAAAAGAATTATTTACTTTTAATTGAAGGATAATTGCTTTACAGTGTTGTGTTGGTTTCTGCCATACATCAACATGAATCAGCCATAGGTATACATGTGTCCCCTCCCTCTTTTATCTCCCTCCCATATCCCACCCCATTCCACCCCTCTAGGTTGTCATAGAGCCCTGGTTTGAGTTCCCTGAGTCATACAGCAAATTTCCACCTGGCTATCTATTTTTACACATAGTAGTGTATATGTTTCCATGCTACCTTCTCCATTTGTCGCACCCTTTTCTTCCCCCTCACTGTGTCCATAGCTTCTCTTCTTAAGGACTCCCTTAAATGTTTGTCACACGTAAAGGAATCTAAAAATCCCCCAGGCTACAAATTGAGAGCTATTATTTTGGTCTTCTTCTTCAGGGCAGCTGGTTTCTGAAGTTGTCACAGCATTAGACCTGGTGGAAGTTAGGTGCACAAGGCTATGATGAGAAGCTCCCCAACCAATTTCACTCTGTGGTCCTAGAAGCAAAAAGATGGGAGTTTGACTTATTCAGGTGGTAAATCCTTGAGTGTTTTTAAAGCTGCCAATCATGAATTCAGCTTGGTAAAAATTATCTGGAGAGCTTTGAAGAATGAAAAGAAACTGATGCTATATTGCCTTGAACACTACCATAACAAGAAAAAAGGTTGAATTACTTTTGATTGAAGACACAGTTGGAATAAGTACCCTTAGAGCCATGGTTTTTCATTTCAACCTACAGGCTTTGCATTACTTTTCAAGTCTAGGCAACAGCCAACAGCTAGTTAACCACTTGTTTTGATATGCATGTTTGTGTGTATCTTGAGAGCTGCAGAGGGGGAAGGACAAAAGGCTCTTTTGATCCGTTGAGGAGAAAATAATTTAATTTGTGCTATTTGAAGTCAGTTTAAAGAGGTATCTGGATTCCTTCAATATGTATCTGCTTCAAAAAGTGAAAACTTTTTTACAAATATAAAAAGAGCTAATAATGAGTGCTGTGAATTGGAACTCATTTTTTAGAAAATTATGGATTACCATTATTTTGTTCTTCTGAAGAAAAATCAAGAGAATAAAATTATGTCTGACTGAACAAACACAATTAATTAAGGGAGAAAAAGGATTTTTAATGTCAACAAAGTAGAGGAACAGATTTAATTCAAAGAGGTTAAAAAAAAAATCCTGGTTGGGCTGATTTGTTTACACTGAATTTGTTGTTTGTTGGATTGAATTAGCTCTATCTATCAGTGTTCACAGTTTGCGTGAATTGAAATTCCAGTTCTACTGTTTACTAACTGCATTTTCTTGGTTAAGGTCATTGTCTAAGTCTCAGATTTTCTGTTCATCATCAGTTCAGTTCAGTCGCTCAGTTGTGTCCGACTCTTTGAAACCCCAAGGACTCCAGGCTTCCCTGTCCATCACCAAATCCCAGGGTTTACTCAAACTTGTGTTCATAGAGTCAGTGATGCCATCCAACCATCTCATCCTCTGTCATCCCCTTCTCCTGCCTTCAATCTTTCCCAGCATCAGGGGCTTTTCAAGTGGGTCAGTTCTTTGCATCAGATGGCCAAAGTATTGGAGTTTCAGCTTCAGCGTTAGTCCTTCCAATGAATATTCAGGACTGATTTCCTTTAGGATGGACTGGTTGGACCTCCTTGCAGTCCAAGGGACTCTCAAGAGTCTCCTGATAGTACTAGAATTCCTCAGACCAGAATACTGGAGGGGAGACCCTTTCCCTTCTCTGGAGGAACTTCCCAACTCAGGGATCAAACCCAAGTCTCCCACATTGCAGACAGATTCTTCACCAGCTGAGCCACAAGCGAAGCCCTCTGTTGATCACAGTTATTATAATAATTGATTTTTTGTTTGTTTTTATACCATAATTTTATTTATTTATTTAGACTGTGCTGGGTCTTCTTTGCTGCCTGGGCTTTACCCTGGTGGTGGTGAGCCAGGGCTGCTCTCTAGTCGCAGTGCTCAGATTTCTCATTGCAGTGGCTGTTCTTGTGGATCACGGGCTCTAGCGTGTGTGGGCTTCAGTAGTTGCAGCACATGGGCTCAGTAATTGTGAATCTCAGGCTCCAGATCACTGGCTCAGTAGCTGTGGTGCACAAGCTTAGTTGCTCAGAGGCATGTGGGATCTTCCCAGATGAAGGATAGAACCTGTGTCTCCTGCATTGGCAAGCAGGCTCTTTAACACTGAGCCACCAGGGAAGCCCAATAATTGATTTTTTTTTTAAGATATTTTTTGATGTGGACCATTTTTAAAGTCTTTATTGAATCTGTTACAAGATTGCTTCTGTTTTATGTTTTAGTTTTTTGGCCTGGAGGCATGTGGGGTTTAACTCCCTGCCAGGGATCGAACCCTCACCCCCTGCATTGGAAGGCGAAGTCTTAACCACTGGACCGCCAGGGAAGTCCCCAATAATTGATTTTTACAGTGTACTGGGTACTCTTCAAAGGGCTTTTCTTGAGGTAATTCATTATTTATAACAACTCTATGAAGTAGGTACTACCATTATCACTTTTATGATTTCTCAGGTAAGGAGAGAGACCCAGAGAGATTCGACAGTTTGTCGGAGTCCCCAGCATCAGTATATGGTAGAACAAAGCTGTGAACCAAGTAGGCTGCTCTTGGCTTCTGATGAGTATGTTGGTGTCTCTGTCAATACAGTTCTCCAGGTTGTCAGCATTTCATGCCGAAATGCTGGTCAAGCACCTAGCCCAGTGTTTGGCACATGCTAAGTACTTAAAACTGTTCCCTCTAACTCAGAAATCTTGACTCTCTCCTTCTTTAGTGAAAAACTGTGCTCTTTGCAGAAAATTATGAAATATTCATCATCCAGACTAGAGTAATATTTGTAGCAGACTCTGTGACTACATAATACAAAATATAAACTATGAAGACAAGTTCTCAAACAAAAAGTTATTACACTAAACCCAATTAGCTAATTCTACATTTTAGGGTAAATAATTCCTTTGCTATTTTTTCTTATGCTGACAGTGACAAACATTTGCTAGCAGATGAGCAGTAGCAGGGGGTGCCAAATGTTTAAAGAAAATATTTTGGCTAGAAAAATTGCCCCCCAAAATTTGGGGAAGAATACTCATTAATTAGGTTTTCAGCAAGCTGAAAAGGTCTGACACTATTTGATTTTTAACCTCAGAATACTCAGTACAAGTCACAAATAAAAACATTCCGTGGGTATGAAGAATCTATCAGATGAAATCCAAATTGCTTCTCCTGACCTTCAAAATGCCCTCACTTTGGTTCCACTGTGTCTTTTCAAAGTTTTCTCCCTGGAAACCCTCTGTCTAACTCAGATCAGTCTGAAGGCCCTTGGCTAATTGCCTTTCTGCCCATCATCCTGCCTGCTTCTCCCTTGTTTTTATATCAAGGTGACAAGCTCAAATGCCACAGCTCTGGCGGGCCATGAAGATACACAGACCCATAATGACCAGGTCCTAAAAATTTTCAAGAGAAGCCAGAACTCAAAAATCTGGTGGAAACTTCCCTAGTTTTTAAATATTTACAGCAAATTAAAAATGTTTAAAATTGGATGAGTCAGAAACAACATACTGGCAGTCTAGATTGAACCAAAGTTTCTAATAAGCAGCTCTGATCTCTGCAAATCAGTAAGAAGTCGCTCAAATGTCTGGAGAGGCAGGTCTGAGGACTGCACCCCTCCATGAGCTCCCCTACGTCTGGATTCATCCTCTTGCACTTCCACCCCTTCCTCTCTTTAGCACTTACAGGTAGGTTTAAACTGCTGCTTCATATTTTTCCTTTTAAGTTCTTGGAGGTCAGGAATCGTACTGAAAGGAACTTTGTCTTGCACTTTCTTTTTTTTTTAAACTCAGAAGACACTGCTATTGGAAAATGAATAAATTACTCACATCAGAGGTTCTTTCCCAAATTCCACTGACTGACGTCATGGTCATTGTCTATTTATCCAATGAATTCTTTTTTGTTTATTTTTACTTCTCCACATTTTTGGCTACTCAGCAGGAAGTCATTTAAACATTTTCCACCTCCACCCCAATTCAAGAAGGGCACAATTAACAAATATAGGTGTAAATATGTGATTTTAGACTTAAGGTTACTCTACCTGACTGGACAGAGGATGAGATAGTTGGATGGCCTCACTGACTCAACGGATATGAGTTTAAGCACACTCCAGGAGATGCTGAAGAGTGGGGAAGCCTGGTTGGACACTACTGAGAGACTAAACAACAACACCCTGACTGGACTAACGGTGCATTGAAACATAATTTATTAAGTAGAGTGATGATGTCAAAGTAAGTTTATGTTCTTCTCAAAATTGGCAAACTTTAAATTCAGGAAGGAAGAAGACTTTCTGGCTACAAAGTGATAAACCATGAGGAAAATTTTGTGTGGTCTTATGTAACCATGACTTATGCAAATAAATAGAGGAAAACAATAGAATGGGAAAGAATAGAGATCTCTTCAAGAAAATTAGAGATACCAAGGGAACGTTTCATGCAAAGATGGTCTCAGTAAAGGACAGAAATGGTATGGACCTAACAGAAGCAGAAGATATTAAGAAGAGGTGGCAAGAATACACAGAAGAACTGTACAAAAAAGATCTTCATGACCCAGATAATCATGATGGTGTGATCACTCACTTAGAGCCAGACATCCTGGAATGTGCAATCAAGTGGGCCTTAGGAAGCATCCTACTAACAAAGCTAATGGAGGTGATGGAATTCCAGTTGAGCTATTTCAAATCCTAAAATATGATGCTATGAAAGTGCTGCACTCAATATGTCAGCAAATTTGGAAAACTCAGCAGTGGCCACAGGACTGGAAAAGGTCAGTTTTCATCCCAATCCCAAAGAAAGGCAATGCCAAAGAATGCTCAAACTACTGCACAATTGCACTCATCTCACATGCTAGTAAAGTAATGCTCAAAATTCTCCAAGCCAGGCTTCAGCAATATGTGAACCGAGAACTTCCAGATGTTCAAGCTGGTTTTAGAAAGGGCAGAGGAACCAGAGATCAAATTGCCAGCATCTCCTGGATCATCGAAAAAGCAAGAGTGTTCCAGAACAACATCTATTTCTGCTTTATTGACTAGGCCAAAGCCTTTGACTCTGTGGATCATAATAAACTATGGAAAATTCTGAAGGAAATGGGAATACCAGACCACCTGACCTGACTCTTGAGAAACTTGTATGCAGGTCAAGAAGCAACAGTTAGAACTGGACATGGAACAACAGACTGGTTCCAAATAGGAAAAGGAGTATGTCAAGGCTGTATATTATCACCCTGCTTAGTTAACTTATATGCAGAATAGATCATGAGAAATGCTGGGCTGGAAGAAACACAAGCTGGAATCAAGATTGCCGGGAGAAATATCAATAACCTCAGATATGGAGATGACACCACCTTATGGCAGAAAGTGAAGAAAAACTAAAGAGCCTCTTGATGAAAGTGGAAGAGGAGAGTGTAAAAGTTGGTTTAAAGTTAAACATTCAGAAAACTAAGATCATGGCATCCGGTCCCATCACTTCATGGCAAATAGGGAAACAGTGGAAACAGTGGCTGACTTTATTTTGGGGGGCTCCAAAATCACTGCAGATGGTGATTGCAGCCATGAAATTAAAAGATGCTTACTCCTTGGAAGGAAAGTTATGACCAACCTAGATAACATATTAAAAAGCAGAGACATTACTTTGCCAACAAAGGTCCATCTAGTCAAGGCTATGGTTTTTCCAGTGGTCATGTATGGATGTGAGAGTTGGACTATAAAGAAAGCTGAGTGCAGAAGAATTGATGCTTTTGACTGAAGTGCTGGAGAAGTCTCTTGAGAGTCCCTTGGACTACAAGGAGATCCAACCAGTCCATCCTAAAGGAGATCAGTCCTGGGTGTTCATTGGAAGGACTGATGTTGAAACTGAAACTCCAATACTTTGGCCACCTGATGTGAAGAGCTGACTCATTTGAAAAGACCCTGATGCTGGGAAAGATTGAGGGCAGGAGGAAAAGGGGACAACAGAGGATGAGATGGTTGGATGGCATCACCAGAAAGATTGAGGTCAGGAGGAGAAGGGGAAGACAGAGGATGAGATGGCATAACCGCCTCAATGGACATGAGTTTGGGTAGACTCCGGCTGTTGGTTCTGGACAGGGAGGCCTGGCATGCTGCGGTTCAGGGGGTTGCAAAGAGTCGGACATGACTGAGCAACTGAACTCAACTGAACTGAACTAATCAGGAGCCAGCACCAAAGTCACTGGAAAAGGAAGTCAAAATTTATTAAGATGTAAATTGCAGTATAATAATCATAGAGTCTTTTACCTTAAGATAGATACCTAGAAAGTCAGCATTTATTCACTCAAGAATGAATTGAAGGTATTAAATATCTTCAATGAACTAAACACGAAGGAAACATCATTTTTAAAAACCCTAAAATTGTGTCAGCTTGAGAAGAGAGTCCTCAAGAGAAAATGGAGCCCCAAAAATATCTTGTCTTACCAAGAAAAATGATAGTAGAAAACAAAGGAAATGTATAGGTTAGCCCAGAAGAGAGAAGGCTAAGAAATAAGTAATAGCTGACTTCAAAATAAAAAGGATTTTAATGAGAAAAACAATGGAAGATTTTAATTGCCACTACCAGGTATAAGGGTTTCCCTGGTGGCTCAGTGATAAAGAATCTGCCTGCAATGCAGGAGACATGTGTTCAGTCCCTGGGTTGGGAAGATCCCCTGGAGAAGGAAATGGCAATACACTCCAGTATTCTTGCCAGGGAAATCCCATAGACAGAGAATCCTGGCAGGCTACAGTTCATGGGGTCACAAAAGAGTCTGACACATCCTAGCAACAAAACAACAACCAGGTATAAACGATAAAACTGACCTAAAGACAGAGAGATTTCCGAGGAAATAAAGACACATTTTCTGGAGAGGCACTAAACAAGGAGTTCTGAAGACCATACTTTCTGTCCAGAGGATCTGTGAAGGGAAAGTGATCAGTCACTGTCAGAGTTTTGTGACACTCATCCACGTTGAAAGTATGTGACATACAATAAGGAGGTTGAAAGAAACTCCAAAGAATCTTCCTACGTGATCCGTTCCAGACAAATGGTTCAAAGGACCCCTGAAAGTAGCTGTCCACCCTTTACTTCAAAATCCTCGAAGAGAGAATTTATTCCATGCCCACTGATAATACATCATATTGTCTTTTTTGTTGTTGTTGAGCTACAGTGATTCTTGATGTATACCCTAAATTACTAACCAGAAGAACACAGCTGCCCTCAAGAGGTCTGGGTGCTCAGCTATTAAGGAAAGCCTCAAGTGTTAAAAACTGACTAGGGACTGTATTTGCAAGTCTGGTGATTTTCCATTCCCAGGACACAGATAATAAAGATCATTTGTTTTCCTTTTTAGTCATTCTTGGGAAGAATTTCATTCTAGAAAAATATATGCCTTCAACTAATGAGAGACATTTTTTAATCCTCTTTACTGGAAAAAAACTTGTATAATTAAAGGTTATATAGATTCTTAAGTGTGAGATGTGTAGACTAGGAGAGAAGAATGGCCATAAATTAAAAGTCTGCTGTGAGTTACAGTTACCGTGGAGCTTCTTCTATAGCTCTAAAAATCATATAATTCATCATCTAAACTGGAATGCTTTTGAGACTGAACAGTTGAGGGACTATTAATTATTAGAGCAGGCAACAGGCACGAACTGGAACTGTCCCAGAGAACCTGGACATATGGCCTCTCTATATTTTCTACAGTTAGATCTCGTGGGAACCACTGCAAGAGCTCCCGCACCCACCAAAATCTTCCCACCCTGTGTTAACTCCTGTGGCAGTTCACTAACACATGATGTCACATGTTGTTTCAATCACCATTTTCTTTCTTTTTTGGCCATGCCATGTGGCATGTGGGATGCGGGATCTTAGTTCCCCAACCAAGGATCAAACCTGCACGCCCTGCATTGGAAGGGCGAGTCCCAACCACTGGAATGCCAGGGAAGTCTCCTTCTCTTTCTTTCAGAATCGATTTATATTCATTACATACTTCAAAACTCAAGTTTTTTTCTTCTAAATATTTTACCTTAATCCCCTTTCTTATGAGTGTTTATGTATTAGGTTAACTTTGTGGTGTTTTTTTTTAATATATAATCATAACATTTATTCAACAAATATAGGTTTGGGGCAAATGGCAATTACTATTTTTAAGGCACTGAGGAAGCAGCTGTGAGTGAAACAAAACAGTACAAGTTCTAGCCCTGGTGGAGCTTACATTTGATGGAGAAGACAAACTATAAGCAATGAATGAACACAATTAATGAATGCTCAATGATAATAGCAACAGAGCAGGGAAGACAGTGACTTAGAAGGTGGCATTTGAATAAACACCAGAAAAAAATCAGGGATCTACTCATCTGAAAGTCTAGGAGAATAGTTTTCTGGATAAGATCGAGGGTAAGGCCCCAGGGGTGGGAAAACAGATTTGAGTTAGAAGACTAGTGTGGCTGGAGCCCAAATCCTACCTTGACCTGCAGACCTTTATGTTTCCATTGGCTCCCTTCACTCCCTCTGACTTGGCTACTCTGACCTCCTCAAAATTTTTCAAACATGTTGAACATGGTCCAACCTCAAGCTGTCTGTACCTATTGCTCTTACACTCGGGATATTCTTCTACCAGACAGACATGAGTTCATAGGGATTTGTGTATTGTCTATTTCTCCAGCCAGAATGTAGTTCTAGCAGCTCCAGAACCCAGAACATTCCCAACACACACATAAATATCTGTTGGCTATATGACCAGTGCATAATCATAAAGCATACAGATCCTACTGATCTCAAAACCTGAGCCCTTTCATTGTATGTCAAAATTTTAAAACCTCTGAAAATTCAGGAAGCCAATTGTCCTAATGATTTTCATAACTACCAAATTATTCAAATTTAGAAGCTGTAAACTTCCTGGAAAGGGGCTGCTGTAGAAATCCCAATGGTCATAAAATGGAAGCTGTCATTCTCCAGGAAAATAAAGAAAGCAAGAAAAAGCAGGCAGCTTTCAAGCTGTTATTGTAGGTGACTGAATCAATAAGAAAATGCTAGTGATACTGCAGGGTCAAACCTCCAAAAACAGAAATAAATTAAATACTGGTAACATGTTTCTCAGCTTCTGCACAGCATTTTTGAACCGCAATGGAAGACTTTTACGAAAACCTTGAGGTTCTTATTATGAATGCAATTTCATTAGGATCCTAACACTGACCTATTTAATACATTTTTTAAAAACTCACTGCTGCTGCTGCTGCTACATTGCGTCAGTCGTGTCCGACTCTGTGCGACCCCATAGACGGGCAGACCACCAGGCTCCTCCGTCCCTGGGATTCTCCAGGCAAGAACACAGGAGTGGGTTGCCATTTCTTTCTCCAATGCATGAAAGTGAAATTGAAGTCGCTCAGTCGTGTCCGACCCGTAGCGACCCCATGGACTGCAGCCTACCAGGCTCCTCTGTCCATAGGATTTTCCAGGCAAGAGTACTGGAGTGGGGCGCCATACTACTCCTCAAAAGAAAGAATGTAAACATGGATCTTCGATAGAGTAAAAAGTAAGAAAGGTGATTATGATCACCAATGCACCAGGCAATCCAAGCAAAACCAGAAATAATCACAATCCCATTGAAAAATTGGCAAGCTTTGGGGAGGGGAGGACTGGAAAGAGAAGAGAAAAGAGAAAGGAAGTGACATTTGCAACCTAAAAGAAAGCTATGCTAACAAACTCCTTTAGCAAACAAATCTAGGTTCCTGATTCTTCCAACATGATTTGGTATTCCCAGATATAATTATGTTTCTCTTAGGACCTTCTATGGACTGAATTGTGTCCCCCTAAAATGCATATGTTGGGCCTTCCCAGGTGGAGCTAGTGGTGAAGAACCTGCCTGCCAAGGCAGGAGACATAAGAGCCAGGTTCAATCCCTAGGTCGAGGAGATCCCCTGGAGGAGGGCATGGCAACCCACTCCATTATTCTTGCCTGGAGAAACCCATGGACAGAGGAGCCAGGCGGGCTATGTTCCACAAAGTCGGACACAACTGAAGCAGCTTAGCGCAGCATGGTACACAATGCTCATGTTAAAGCCCTAGCTCTCAATAAGATGGTATCTATTTGTATACTTTTTAATTTTTATTTTTCCACTAATTTTTATTAGAATATAGTTGATTTACAAAGCTGTGTATGTGTTAGCTTCTACCATATAGTGCAGTGAATCAATTGCATGTGTGTGTGTATATATATATACACACACACACTCTTTTTTAGATTGTTTTCCCTTTATATGTCATTACAGAGTACTAAAGTACAGTTCCCTGTGCTATACATTATGTTCTTATAGACACTGCTTGGTGTGTATATGTATGTTCTCTACATCTGTGTCTCTATTTCTATTTTGTAAATAAGTTCATTTGTACCATTTTTTATGATTCCACATATAAGCAACATCACGATATTTGTCTTTCTTTGTCTGACTTATTTCACTCAGTGGACCTAGAGATTGGCTTTTGGAGATATTAGGTTTAGATGAGGTCATGAGGTTTAGGGGCTTCTGTGACGGGGTTAGCATCCAAATAAGAAAAGACACCAGAGAGCTTGTTGTTTACCTTCACTCTGCTCATCTTTCTGTCTCTCCATCTCTCTCTGGCAGGGGAGGACACAGCAAGAGGGGGACCATCTGCAAACCAGCAAGAGTTCTCATCAAAACCTAACCATACCCACCCCGTGATCTCAGACTTCCAGCCTTCAGAACTGAGAAAATAAATTTCTGTTGTTTAAGCTCTGTTGTCTACAGTTTTGTTACAACAGCTTGAGCTGACTAAGAAAACATGAGGAAGTTTCAATATCCAGAAGGAATAGCATCATAGTGTAACTGTATCTTTTTATTCTTCAAAGAAGCACCTGAGTAAAATGATGGTTCCCTTCCTACATTCACAGATGGGAATGAGTTGGCAAACCTACATAATATACAGCTTTGTGGGCTCCAGCTTCTAATTGCAATTAAACTCATACCTACTTGCCAAAAGAACTGAAGAGAATTTTTGAGGTACAAGCTAGATCAGTCTGTTCTAATGTTGATGAGTCCCAATTACTGGTGGTGGTAGTCTTTGAAAACAGCAGTTTACAAAGAATGCAATAGTTGTACCTTTCCTAGTGTTATGGTATAATAAAAACATCAGAAATAATGTGTTTTGCTGATTCTTTCCTGCTGGTTTAGTATGTAGTGTTGACAGATTCTTCCATTAAGAAGGCAGCCATTTTTCCTATGAGTTTAATGGCAACCTAAACCAAGAAGGCAGGTGACATGTTAATGGATTTTCAGGAGTATAACTTGGATCAAGTGGTTAAAACCATCCAGAAAAGCCTAGTTTTCCCACAAATTCCCATCTTAATCTTCAATTATCTCCAGTCAGGGCAATTCTGGAGAAGGCAATGGCAACCCACTCCAGTAGTTTTGCCTGGAGAATCCCATGGATGGAGGAGCCTGGTGGGCTGCAGTCCATGGGGTCATGAAGAGTCGGACACGACTGAGCAACTTCACTTTCACTTTTCACTTTCATGCATTGGAGAAGGAAATGGCAACCCACTCCAGTGCTCTTGCCTGGAGAATCCCAGGGACAGTGGAGCCTGGTAGACTGCTGTCTATGGGGTCGCACGGAGCTGGACACAATTGACGCAACTTAGCAGTAGCAGCAGCAGGGCAATTCAGGAAGACTCACCCTCCCAAAAGGAAGATAATTAGGGAAAGATCAAGTGGGGGAGCTTGAGGGTAGGAAGAAGACAGCCTTGGGGATTATTTGCAAAGAACAGAAACTCACATCAGCAAACTCAAGTTAAATAAGTATTTATTGCAAAGATGTGGATAACCTCAAAAAATGGAAAAAAAAAAAAAACAACTGAGTCATCAGGCATCTCCTCTCTTGAAACATGGTTCTCTGGCTTTTTCTGTGCATCTTTTTCATTCTGTCTGGGCAGGTCCATTTCCTCTTCTAACTTGTAGCTTTAATTCCCAAGACTTTCAGATTTCATGTCTCCCAATTCTTTTCAGTTCCATAGTTCATCATTGTCTCTCACTGTCCCTATGTCATATTCCCAAGAAAGGCTGTCCAATCTTATCCAATTAGCTTTGCTGAAGGAATAGCAGCCAGAAACATGGGTACATAGAAGTGTATACATTCATTACCCAGGCAGAGTCACAGGCTCACAGTTATTCAAAAGCTTCCTGTCTTTAGATGAAATATGCCTGGGACCACAAAATAAGGTCATACTTCCTTCAGTATAATGGTTCAACTCCAGAAGACAATGGTTGCTTTGTCATCATACCAATGGGTAGGAAAATGAAAGCTCAAGAAAAGCTTGAAGTTCCTGCTTCTCAGGCTGGGTTTTCATCAGCATTTGGGAGCAAGGTTCTTTCTGTCTCTCTCCATCCAAGTGGAAAGCAAAAGTATTTGGGCATATTTTTAAAGCTCCTACACTAGTCTCTATTGTTGCATCTGCTCAGCTTCTGACACTATTCTGTGAACTGTGCCCACATCCATCTCCTTTCATTCGCATAGTTATTGCAGGGGAAAAACATTTCAAAACCTGCAGTCTTCTCTCCCTCCACAAGGTTTGTTTGTCCTGAGGAGAACAGTTGACTTAAAATAGTCAATTGAATCATTTTCCTAGAATGATAGAACTGGGTGCTGCTGCTGCTGCTGCTAAGTCGCTTCAGTCGTGTCCGACTCTGTGTGACCCCATAGACGGTAGCCCACCAGGCTCCCCCGTCCCTGGGATTCTCCAGGCAAGAGCACTGGAGTGGGTTGCCATTTCCTTCTCCAGTGCATGAAAGTGAAAAGTGAAAGTGAAGTTGCTCAGTCTTGTCCGACTCTTCGCGACCCCATGGACTGCAGCCTACCAGGCTCCTCCATCCACAGGATTTTCCAGGCAAGAGTACTGGAGTGGGTTGCCATTGCCTTCTCTGAGAACTGGGACTAAGAGAAAGAAATTAAGAATATTTCTCTCTCTCCATCTCTCTCCTTTTCTCCTCTCCTCCCTCCCTCCCTCCCTCCCTTTTTCCTCTCCCTCCTTCACTCAGATGAAACTTTGACGGGGTTTTCTGCATTTCCAGCATGTAACAGGACATTAAGCAAGTTCAGCTATGTAATGGATAAAGTCGACAGAGGCTGGCTGAGTGTACACTGGCAAGAAAGAGTGAGGTCCCCAGGGAAGGGGCTGCAGAGAGGAGTTTACATCCTCCTATAGGCTTTTTCTCTATAAACTTCACCAGGTGCTCACAGAAAAGACTGGGGAAGTCCAAAAAATCTGCAAATTGGAGACGAAGGAATTGAGGGATCTGAGAAGCAGAGAAAGCATGTGAAGAAAGAAAGTAAATAAACATGCAGAGGGAGCCAGAGGAATGTGGAGATCTGACCAATCCGGGGCTAATAGCCCGTCACACCTCGGAGACTATTAGTCCCCAGAGTGTTCATTATTGCTGAAGTTATAGGGGGACCAGTCTCTTAAGATGAACCAAAAATATCTCAACTTTGACTGCTTTCCTAGTGATTTTCCATACATAGACAGTTTGCAACTATTTTCCAAATTACCATCTCACTGTTTCTTGACCACAGAGGGATATCTGTAACCACCTAAAAAAACTAAACATTTTCAGCCCACAGTTTGGCAAAGTGGATTGCAAATTCATTTCCCTGTTGAAGCCATGAGAATTAAAAATAAATTCACATCCTACTATTGTCATCATCATTATGGTTCCTGGTGACCTTTCTTTTCTTCATTTCCTATTTTCCATTAAAATCCAGAGAGAGAGAACAGAGGAATAGCCCATGAGTCTTGGTATGAACAGAGCTTCAGAAAGGAAAATCTCTTGTGCTATCTTATCTTACTCTAACCTTGGCCCAGATAATGACTGAAGTGTTCATTCATCAAAACAAAATTGTACTATCAAAGAAAAATACAATTATTTTACTTTTTAATGAAAAGGACTTGCATTTTCTGTCCTGGGAAACAGCTTCTGGTGTTAAATACCTCCCAAGATAATAAAGAAGTAATATGAAGGCAATTTTAAGTAATTGTGTGTATGATAAAATGGAAGAAAGTGTTCAGAGACTTGCCTAATTTGTACACAATTTTCTACAGATTGCAGGCTGGAGTAAATTTTTACTAATTAAGTTAGTAACCTATTACTCAAAGAAATGAAACTTGATTATAATAATGATTATTCATTTATTATGCAAAAACCTTTGCATTGCTGAGTGAAAAACCTTTTTCAGGCAGTTAATAGTCACTCATTTCATACTCTTTGCTCATTCTGAATTTCCCACCGGAAATATATGCATGTTGTTTGGTAGACACTGAAAAATGATAATGACCAACTGGGTTCTTTGGGGCCCTTTCAGAATTTACAGAAATATAATTTATCCTCTAAATTGACTGAACTTGGGATGGCATTATGGTGATCCTAAACAGATAAAAATGGAGACTATTTTCCTTTTAAGCCCCTCAACGCCTATTTAATTTAAAATGCCTTGTCTTTCGGTATTTAAATAAATTAGCTGACAGCTGCAAGAAATCACTTATATAAGATTTTAGAAGGTGATTGATATGTACAAACAAATAGATCCTAAAGGACATGGAGCAGAGAAAGAATGGAAACATTTCCACATCATGTTTTCCGATTATTTCTTTTTCTTCCTCTTTGAAACATGGGCCCAAGGGAACAAGCTTCTCCTTTACCCTGACTAGTTCTACAGCTCAACAGACATTCCAATGAAAGGAAGCTGCCATCCTCAATGCTCTTTGCAGAACAAACAATATACTTCCTGTGACCGCATTATGCACTGCCACAATCTCCTCCAGTTTGGTTCACTTAAGCCTGTGAGCTACAGGAATCAAAGTCACCGAGCAGTGGGGAGTAAATGAAATAATTGTCCACCAGTTGTTTTATTAAAGATTGGGCAGCTGGAGTTGTCTCCAAGCAAATGTATCTGCAGCCCCTGGGGATCGCTAAGATGAATGTTACAAACTCGAACTTAAAGAAACGCTCTTAGAGGAATACATTGCTTTTTTGGACCAAAGCATCAATAGTATATTTTGCTTCGCTCTAACATGCAGGCTGCCTGGGGAAAGCAAAAGCAAATAAAAAAATTCCCTGTGAATAATAAAATCCAAAGTGAGGTCAACATTTCCATCCTCAGCAGGTTATTCCAGTTTGAACTCTCTTCTTTCTAATCAGGGATAATTTCACCAACAGCACAGCAGTCCCGCTAGTTCACAGAAGATGAATTTTGTGTTTTCCTAGTTTGATGATTGCAGACTCTGGCGCTGGAGCAATTTGTGTTTTGATGCTACTTTTCTGCTATCTATTGTTGAAGAAGGGGAAAATATTGCCTTGTGTTTTTTACAATGTTTAAGGCTGAAGCAGAAAAATAGTGAAGCAACACTTTACAGCTTTTCCCATGCATAGAGATTGCTAATCAAGAATTGAGATGAATAAATAGCAATTACATCTTGCTAGGGTAAAGGGAGAGGGAAAGCTGCTCCTTGCCCATGGCTAGTATGTGAGTAGTCCCCCTAAACCCATCAAAATCCCTTAAAATAATAAAATACCACAGGGATCCTCAATTAATCATCAAATATATACCATATCGATGTGCCCCCCAATGGTTTTAGATTCCTTAGAGGATCCCCAAATTGCCCTTATGATAACAATTTTTTTAACCTTTTATTTTTTATTGGAGTATAACTGCTTAACAATCTGTGATAGTTTCAGGTGCATCACAAAGGGACTCAGCCATAAACATACATGTATCCATTCTCCCCAAACTCCTCTCCCATCTAGGCTGCCCCATACCACCGAGTAGAGTTCCCTGTGTTATACAGTAGGACATTGTTGGCTATCCATTTAAAATATAGCAGTGCATACATGTCCATCCCAAACACCCTAACTATCCCTTCTCCTCCATCCTTCCCCCTCCCCCCAGCAAACATAAGTTTGTTCTCTAAGTCTGTGAGTCTGTTTCTGTTTTGTAAATAAATTCATTTGTAACATTTCTTTTTAGATTCTGCATATAAGGGATGTCATACTTGATAAAAATTTCATTGCATTGACCTCAAGAAACAAGTAGTAGAAAGCATACATGCAACTGCCCAGGCCATGACCTTAATAATCCCCAAGATTTGAACCCCAAGGTTTGAATAATCCCCAAGCCAGTTCTGATGTCTCCATCTTTTCCTCACCCCCTTAACCAGAGGGTATTGATAGCCAGCAAGAAGCCAACCTATGGCATATTGGTAAAGAATACAAACTTTAGCCACACCGCCTTGGTTCATTACCTAACTGCAACAACTAACTAGCTGTGTGATTTTCAGCAACACTCTTACTTTCTCTAGAACAATTTCCTCATCTGCAAAGTAGAATTAGTAAGTGTACACGCCTCATGGGCTTGTCCAGAGGATTAAACGAGTTAACTTTTACAAGATACTCAGGGTGGTAACAGACTGTAGCCCACCAGGCTCCTTTGTCCATGAGATTCTCCAGACCAGACTACTGGAATAAGTTACCATTCCTTCTCTAGGGGATCCTTCTAACAAAGGGATCGAACCCAAGTCTCTTGTGTCTCCTGTATTGGCAGGGAGATTCTTTACCACTTCTGCCACCTGAGAAGCCCAAAGCAAAGCTACTCTAGGGAAAAAGGTAATACCTTGGGGGTTTCAGAATTATCTTATATTGTGTGCACATGGGTCAGATTCAGGAAATTATACAACCAATCTAGCTTACATAGTTGGGCTTAGTCATACTTTAAAAGGCTATTTCTTGAGCATGTTAAAATCATCTGGTACTTTCAGATTGCCTAACCTGACTTGGCACTCTCTTAAGAAACAGCTGCTCTGCTATCTAGTACCCTAGGGTCTACAGAATTTCTTTATATCAACACTGAGTTTCAGAGACTTAATGGCAAATATTAGTACATGAGTATGGTGTTGTTTAGTTGCTAAGTCTCGTCCGACTCTTTTGTGATCCCATGGACTGCAGCCTGCCAGGTCCCCTGTCCGTAGGATTTCCCAGGCAAGGATACTGGAATGAGTTGCCATTTCCTTCTTCAATTCATGAGTATGGTGGTGCCTTATTCAGTACCTTCTTGATGATAGGAAAGGTCCAATAATGAAAATGACATGAATTCAGAATCAAAATAAAACTGAACTGATTCATCGTTTACCGGAACTGTAATTTGGGTTTCAGTCTGTTTACATGTGGAACAAGGTTTAGATTAAGTCTAGAAATCTCAACCTAAGGTTTTCTGATTCTGAAGTTTTGTGGGTTTCTACATTTTTTTCCAAGAAGTAGTCTGTGAGAGATTTTCAACGTTTCAAATAGCCTAAAGGAAAACCTGCCTTTACTCAAGATAACACTGTGGGGGGTTGTGGAAACTTTAAGTTTTATTACTTGGCTGGTTTCCTTTTTTTTTTTTTTTCCTATTGGCAGGAATTTTATCACCTTGGTGCAGTGACACCGAATGTCTTGTGCTGATGACAAGTTCTGAATAGCAATATAGATGCCATTGGTAGTAAGAGATAAAAAAGAAATTTAAAGATTAGTAAAGCAAATGTTTTGGTCTAAAGTTTTTAGACCAAAATCTTTCAAAATAAGGAACCTCAAGGAGAAGAGAAATAATAAAAGGGATCTTTAATAAGAGAAAGGTTGTGATTTAGAAACTCTGTGAGGCCCCTCTTAGCACCAAGATTCCATAATTATATGATTCTAATGACCTACATCATAGACAATTTAAAAAATGAAATTAATTTAATTTAGATGACAGAGAGCAATACAAACTCGATGAAAGAAAATATGAAGTAAGGACTAGTTAGAAATGTACATGTTTCTGTTCAGTCACTCAGTAGTGTCTATTTCTGTGACCCCATGGACTGCAGCACACAGGCATCCCTGTCCTTCACTATCTCCCCGAGTTTGCTCAAACTCATGTCCATTGAGTTGATGATGCCATTCAGTCATCTCATCCTCTGTCATCCCCTTCTCCTCCTGCCTTCAATCTTTCTAGCATCAGGATCTTTTCCAATGAGTTGGCTCTTTACATCAGGTGGTCAAAGTATTGGAGATTCAGCATCAGTCCTTCTGATGAATATTCATGGTTGATTTCCTTTAGCATGCTGGTTTGATCTCCATGCAGTCCAAGGGACTCTCAAGAGTCTTCTCCAACATCAGAGTTCAAAAGCATCAATTCTTCAGCGCTCAGCCTTCTTATGGTCCAACTCTCACACCTGTATATGTCTACTGGAAAAACCATAGCTTTGACTATACAGACCTTTGTTGGCAAAGTGATGTCTCTGTTTTTTAATGCACTGTCTAGGTTTGCCATAGCTTTTCTTCCAAGGAACAAACGTCTTTGAATTTCATGGCTGCAGTCAACGTCTGCAGTGATTTTTGAGCCCAAGAAAATAAAGTCTGTCACTGTTTTCATTGTTTCCCCATCTGTTTGCCATGAAGTGTTGGGACCAGATACCATGAGAAATGACCACATCACAAGAAAGTTTCATCATCCTCTAGATAGAGAGAATTGAGAAATCATAATAATAAATTAGGACAATGAATTTCACAGATAACTTATTAAAGTTAACAAAATAATATCATGACAACAATTAGTAATATAAACTGGGAGCTGCATATCAAGAAGTATCCATCTATCAGTAAACAAATAAGAACCCATTTCTCAAGGGTAATTTCTCAGGGTCCATGGGGCCTAATTTTTTAGACTGGATTCAAAGATATAATTCATAGTGGGTAAAGGAGAGATGAAAATATTGATAAAAGTAAGAGAATAAGATGAAATATGCGAAACTCAGGAGAGTTACAAATCTAGTTCTGATTTTTCACTTTATGAGGCCTCGATTATACTTGCCCCTAAATACAACAAAACAGAGAAACTCCAGTGAAAGAAGACAAGACTCACAACGGCAGTTATACATCATAGTGGTCAGAAGAAAATGTGAGAAAGGTTATTTGAATGTGAGAAAAGTGAGATATGGCCAGCAGCAGAAATGGACTGACTTTCCCAAGTAAACATATGTCTAACCTAAACTATTAGTGAATCAAATATTCCAAATGAATGTTCATGATATAGTAGAAAGAATATCAACTTGAGAGTTAGATTCCTGCAACATTTCTATTAACAGATTATATGATTTGAAGTGAAGAAAAGCTTTACTCATTCTTTTCAACAGATATTTATTGATCCCTTGCTACACAGCAGGCACAATTGGCTACTGTCCAATTTCTTTATCTGTGAAGTGAGTGAAGTGGACTAAGTGATTCCTAAATGAATTCCAACTCTAAGAATCTTTGTCTAAAATGTTAACTGACATAGTAATTTCTTATCTTCTGTATCTCAGAACCAAATATCAATAGAGTATGATGAACATACCAACGGTAACTCCAATTGTAGATTTTAATTGTGCACAAAGTTGCCAAGAAGAGAAAAAAATAGAGAGCACAAATATTTAGATGACTTAGTTAAGTGATAGAAACTATTCCTTGGAACAGGACTATTTGAGGAATTTATCATAAGAGTATAGAATGCAGTTTTATAAAAAAATTTTTTGATGTGGACCATTTTTAAAGTCTTTGTTGAATTTGTTACAATATTATTTCTGCTTTGTTTTGGTTTCTTGGCCACCACTCCCTGCACTGGAAGGTTTAGTTAGTCTTAACCCCTGGACTGCCAGGGAAGTCCCTGAAATGTAGATATTAAAAATTCCTTAAATCACTTCTTTGTAGTTTTAAAATTATCAGTAATTGTAATTTGCAATAACACCAAATAGTCTACTTATGCTACGATATCAACCTGAAATTATTTTATCTCAGTGTGGAAATATTTTATGAATTTTAGAAAATATTGCATCAATGTGTAAGTTAGTTTCTTTAGTGTCAATACTGTAATTACACACTGGACTTTTTTGTTGGTAAGGTTAGAATGTTAACATGGCATC
The DNA here is from genome assembly GCA_024291935.2 of Okapia johnstoni. Lineage (NCBI taxonomy): Eukaryota > Metazoa > Chordata > Mammalia > Artiodactyla > Giraffidae > Okapia > Okapia johnstoni. Next base: position 14,262,662 of record CM044324.1, read on the forward strand.
ATGACAAGTGCACTAGACTAGACATCGAGGAATCTGGGCTCTATTTTGGACACTGGCATGCAATTTTAGACTCATTATCTTTGTCCTCTAAGTCCCCTCCACTGGTAAAATGAGGGCATTACACTCAGTGGAGCCAGGATTTTGAAAGGAAACAATTCAAAATTCCATCTAGTTTCTATAATAAATCCAGCTTAAAGTCCAGGAGCTTCAGGTAAGAGTTAATCCTTATAATAAACTCTGGAAGTGACTCTGTGTTGTCTGGTGACCCACAACCTGAATGGCCAGTTATAACCTCCATTGCATCCTGCTCCCCACCATGCCTGAAACCCACCATGCACTGCATTCAGGCTAGGATGCCAGGGACCAACACTCCCATCTGCACCTGGAAAGAATAGGAAATAGGTAGCAAAGAAGGTCCAGAGCAAAGAAGAAAAATCCTGCCAGCCAGGAGTTGCGTGCTGGCCCTGTTATAGTAGTGCTGGAAATTTCTTGATTAGACTCTTGTTCTTATTTTCTGAAAGGAATTCATTAATGCATTTTCTCTGCACCTTCTTGTTTTTTTATCTACCACAGCCAAGCTGAACTTGGGATTTGAGTGCAGTGCCTCAACAGAGAGCTTCCCTGGTGGCTCAGACAGTAAAGAATCTGCCTGCAATGTGGGAGACCTGGGTCCCATCCTTGGGTCGGGGAGATCCCCTGGAGAAGGGAATGGCAACCCATTCCAGTATTCTTGCCTGGAGAACTCCATGGACAGAAGAGCCTGGTGGGCTACAGTCCATGGGGTTTCAAAAAATTGAACAGGAATGAGCGACTAACACTTTCACTTTCACTCAACATAAAACACAGAACTTTCTGGAAGTTTGGAATTTTCAGGGTGTTTCAAACTCAATTTTTATTCCAGATTTCTCCTTTGTTGGCAGTAGTTTTCTAAAAATTTACTAAACTTTTAATTCTATTTTTGCACATAAACATGCCAAAATTTCTTCTTTGATGCAATATTCCTGATTTTTTTACTTTGTGTCACAGCCCACAATTCTTTTCATCCACTTAATGACACCTCCCTGGGGGGCATCTGAAATATTAGGTATAAAGGCCACTCCCTTCATCTGATGTTTGCTGAAAGCCAAGTCAAGTTCACATGCTATATCTTACTAGCCTTTGTCACTCACTGTACTTAATCGCTCAGTTGTGTCCAACTGTTCCTGACCCTATGGACTGTAGCCCACCAGGCTCCTCTGTCCATGGGGATTCTCTAGGCAAGAATACTGGAGTGAGTTGCCATGCCCTCCTCCAGGGGATCCTCCCAACCCAGGGATCGAACCCAGGTCTCCTGCATTGCATGTGGAATCTTTAACATCTGAGCCACCGAGAAGCCCTCACTAAGGCTCTTAATTCAAACCCCGAAAGGATGACACCATCAGGGTATTGTATTCAATATGTCAGCAAATCTAGAAGACCCAGCAGCGGGTATAGGACTGGAAAAGGTCAATCCTCATCCCAATGCCCAAGAAGGGTAGTACTGAAGAATGAACTGAGCATCAGACAACTGTACTCATCTCCCATGCTAGTAAGGTCATGCTTAAAATCTTGCATGCTAGGCTTTAGTATTATGTGAGCCAAGAACTTCCAGATGTCCAAACCAGATTTAGAAAAGGAAGAGGAACCAGAGATCAAATTTCCAACATTTGCTGGATTGTAGAGAAACAAGGGAATTCCAGGAAAACATCTACCTCTGTTTCATTGACTAAGCTATGTTCCACAAGCCTTTGGCTGTGTGGATCTTAATGAACTGTGGAACACTCTTAAAGAGATGAAATACCAGACCAACTTACCTGTCTCCTGAGAAACCTGTATGCAAGTCAAGAAGCAACAGTCAGAACCCTGTATGAAACAACTGATGGTTCAAGATTGAGAAAGGAGTATGACAGGGCTGTCTGCTGTCACCCTGTCTGTTTAACCTATATGCTGAGCACATCATCAGAAATGCAGGGCTGAATGAGTTACAAGCTGGAATCAAGATAGGTGGGAGAAACAATCTCAGATATGCAGATGACATCACTATAATGGCAGAAAGCAAAGAGGAACTAAAGATCCTCCTGATGAGGGTGAAGGAGGAGAGTGAAAGAGCCAGAGAGCCAGCTTAAAACTAAATATTAAAAAACTAAGATCATGGCATCTGGCCCAATTACTTCATGGTAAGTAGAAGGGGAAAAGGTGGAAGCAGTGACAGATTTCCTCTTCTCGGGCCCTAAAATCACTGCAGATGGTGACTGCAGCCATGAAATCAGAAGACAGTTGCTTCTTGGCAGGAAAGCTATGACAAACCTAGACAGTGTGTTGAAAAACAGAGACATTACTCTGCTGACAAAGGTCTGTATAGTTAAGGCTATGGTCTTCCCAGTGGTACCTATGGTTGTGAGAACTGGACTGTAAAGAAGGCAGAATGGCAAAGAATTGATGCCTTTAAATTGTGGTGCTGGAGAAGACTTCTGAAAGTCCCTAGGACATCAAGGATAGAGATCAAATCAGTATCATAAGGGAAATCAACCCTAAATTCTCATTGGAAGGACTGAGGCTGAAGCTGAAGCTCCAGTATTTTGGTCATCTGATGCGAACAGAAGTAGAAGATATTAAGAAGAGGTGGCAAGAATACACAGAAGAACTGTACAAAAAAGATCTTCACGACCCAGACAATCACGATGGTGTGACCACTCACCTAGAGCCAGACATCCTGGAATGTGAAGTCAAGTGGGCCTTAGAAAGCATCACTACAAACAAAGCTAGTGGAGGTGATGGAATTCCAGTTGAGCTATTTCAAATCCTCAAAGGTGATGCTGTGAAAGTGCTGCAGTCAATATGACAGCAAATTTGGAAAACTCAGCAGTGGCCACAGGACTGGAAAAGGTCAGTTTTTGTTCCAATCTCAAAGAAAGGCAATGCCAAAGAATGCTCAAACTACCGCACAGTTGCACTCATCTCACATGCTAGTAAAGTAATGCTCAAAATTCTCCAAGACAGGCTTCAGCAATATGTGAACCGTGAACTTCCAGATGGTCAAGCTGGTTTTAGAAAAGGCAGAGGAACCAGAGATCAAATTGCCAACATCTGCTGGATCATCAAAAAAGCAAGAGAGTTCCAGAAAAACATCTACTTCTGCTTTATTGACTATGCCAAAGCCTTTGACTGTGTGGATCACAATAAACTGTGGAAAATTCTTCTAGGGATGGGAATACCAGACCACCTGACCTGTCTCTTGAGAAACCTGTATGCGGGTCATGAAGCAACAGTTAGAACTGGACATGGAACAATAGACTGGTTCCAAATAGGAAAAGGAGTATGTCAAGGCTGTATATTGTCACCCTGCTTATTTAACTTCTATGCAGAGTACATCATGAGAAACGCTGGGCTGGAAGAAACACAAGCTGGAATCAAGATTGCCGGGAGAAATATCAATAACCTCAGATATGTGGATGACACCACCCTTGTGGCAGGAAGTGAAGAAGAACTAAAGAGCCTCTTGATGAAAGTGAAAGAAGAGAGTGAAAAAGTTGGCTTAAAGCTCAACGTTCAGAAAACTAAGATCATGGCATCTGGTCCCATCACTTCATGGGAAATAGATGGGGAAACAGTGGAAACAGTGTCAGACTTTATTTTTTGGGGCTCCAGAATCACTACTGATGGTGATTGCAGCCATGAAATTAAAAGACGCTTACTCCTTGGAAGGAAGGTTATGACCAACCTAGATATCATATTTAAAAGCAGAGACATTACTTTGCCAACAAAAGTCCGTCTAGTCAAGGCTATGGTTTTTCCAGTGGTCATGTATGGATGTGAGAGTTGGATGGTGAAGAAAGCTGAGTGCCACAGAATTGATGCTTTTGAACTGTGGTGTTGGAGAAGACTCTTGAGAGTCCCTTGGACTGCAAGGAGATCCAATCAATCCATCCTAAAAGAGATAAATCCTGGGTGTTCATTGGAAGGTCTGATGTTGAAGCTGAAACTCCAATACTTTGGCCACCTCATGCGAAGTGTTGACTCATTGGAAAAGACCCTAATGCTGGGTAGGATTGGGGGTGGGAGGAGAAGGGGACGACAGAGGATGAGATGGTTGGATGGCATCACGGACTCGATGGACATGGGTTTGGGCAGACTCCGGGAGTTGGTGATGGACAGAGAGGCCTGGCGTGCTGCAATTCATGGAGTCGCAAAGAGTCGGACACGACTGAACGACTGAACTGAACTGAACTGAACTGATGAGAACAGACAACTCGCTGGAAAAGTCACTGACGCTGGGAAAGACTGAGGGCAGAAGGAGAAGAGGGCATCAGAGAATGAGATGGCTGGATGGCATCACCGATGCAACAGACATAAACTTGGGCAAACTTTGGGAGATGGTGAGGGACAGAGAGGCCTGACATGCTGCAGTCCATGGGGTCACAGAGTCGGACACGACTGGGTGACTGAACAACAACGAGGCTCTCAGTAATTAGTGTCTCTCCCATTTGCAACACAGGACTTCTGTATTTTCCATAGAAGGGAGAAAAGAGTGAATAACTGTGACTGGGAGGTTTTTAAGGCCAGGTAGACATTATTCTCACATTTCATTGACAAGAGCTCTGTAACTGGAAAGGAGACTTGGTAATGGATCTAACTCAGCATTGCCCAGTAGTTTCTGCAATGGTGCAAATACTGTTTCTAAACTGTACAAAATTGTAGACATTCACCATATGTGGCCATGGAATACTTGAAATCCAGCTAGCACAACTGAAGAGTTGAATTTTTAATGTTATATAATTACAAGAAATTTCATTTAAATAGCCACGTGTGGGTAGCAGCCACCATATTGGCTAGTGCAAGTTCTTATTTTCTCAAGAAGAAGTGAGTTGTGTGAGCAGCAGGCTAGTCTCTGCCCCAGGTGTGGGCATTTCCATCTGTGCTCCCAGTAAGAGTAGAATGTCTCTCTCCAGTGTATTCTCTATGTTGTCTTCCAAACACTGTCCTGTACAAAAACTGGAAGTCATCCCTGTCGTCTTTATCCAAACATATGAGTGTAAGCTGAGAAAAAATGCATTCCTTACAGTAGGTTGTTGTAAAAGCCATACATGAGAAAATTATTCATGTTCTATATATAGAACCAGGAGTTGAAAGTAATCAAAGGGACCTTATGCTGATCACAAGAGTTTCTGCTTGTTCCTTTTCCCTGTTTCATAAATAAGGAACGCATTAATCTTCTCATTTTTTATTTGGAATGAGTTACACACAGGCTTCAGTCAGTTTAAACTTTTTCATCTACAATATTTTGTGTGCGAGAATGTCATGAGAAGGTTATTGGGGTGGTGAATTGTGTCAGCTATTTGCTAAAGAAAACTAAATCCTCCTTGATCAAAATGCAAAGCCTCTATAGCCAAGTGTGTAATAATAATTTGCAGTAAAGACTTAACTACAAAAATAAATTTTTAAATTGCTTCCTTAGGTAAAGACACATTTATATTTTATAAGTCATATTTATTCCTAAGAAATGAAACAAGCATCTTAATAAATCTAGGAATTGTCTCAAAAATTAGATTTTAATTTTTTTAATTTCCCATTTTTTCCCCAAATCTGTGCTGCTGTACTCTCATATAGAATTTGTGATCATACATTTCTTTTTGCCAGAAAGGATTGTGCACTTGGAAAAAAAAAGAGAGAACAAGTATCTTTCTTGTGAGTTGGTTATTGTATAAAATGAGTAGAATTGAGGCATCTTAGAGCAAAAAAGAAATATTATATAATCCAGCTCATGCAAGGCACACATAACCCTCAGCCCCATTAAAGTTCAAAAGGCAATACTTGAGCATCCCATTAACACCTTAGGCACACGGCCTCCTTGGTATCCACAGGGATTGGATCCACGACCCCACAGATACCAAAATCTGAAACTGCTCAAGTCCTTTGTATAATCTGGCATGGTATTTGCATATAACTCATGTTCACCCTCTTTTATACTTTAAATCATCTCCAGATTACTTATTTAACTAAAACAATGTGAAAGTTATATAACTAGTAGTAAATATACAAGCTAAATGTGGTCTATTAATAAATATAGTTACACTCCAGAGATATTGCAAGTTCTATTCCAGACCACCACAATAAAGCAAATACTACAATAGATCGTCACACAAATGTTTTGGTTTCCCAGTGCTTAGAAAAGTTACCTTTACACTATACTGTGGTCTATTAAGGGTGCAATAGCATTATGTCTAAAAAGACATTATAGACGTGTATAAATAAAAAACACTTTATTGGGACTTCTCTGGTGGTCTAGTGGCTGAGATTTCACACTCCCAATGCAAGGGGCCTAGGTTCGATCCCTGATCAGGGCACTAAGATCCCACATGTTTCACCTAAGACCCAGCAAAGCCAAATAAATCAACAAAATTTTTAAAAAATATTTTATTGTTAAAAAATGCTTACCATCATCCGAGACTTCACCAAATCCTCATAGTGATACCCAGGATCACTGAACAAAGATCACCACAAAAATTATAGTAATAATGTGTGTGCTCAGTCACTTCACTCTTTGTGACCCCATGGACTATAGCCCACCAGGCTCCTCTGTCCGTGGGATTCTCCAGGCAAGAACACTGGAGTGGGTTGCCATTTCCTTCTCCAGGGGATCTTCCTGACCCAAGGAATGAACTTATGCCTCCTGCATCTTCTGGACCAGGAAAGCCCAGTAGTAATGAAAAAGCTTGAACTATTGTGAGGATTACCAAAATATGACACAGAAACACGAAGTGAGTAAATGCTGTTGGAAAAATGGCACCTATAGGGGCTTGCTTGGCACAGGGGTTGCCACAAACCTTCAATTTGTAAAATGTGTGATATCTGGAAAGTGCCATAAAATGAGGTCTGCCTGTAGCTGTAGATACAATGTAAATGCTCTGTTAATAGTTGGCTGCATGCAGCAAACTGAAGTTTTGCTTTGGAGAATTTTCTGGATTTTTTTTCAAATATTTTTGATCCAAGGTCAGTTGAATCTGCAGATGCAGAACCCAGGACATGGAGAGCCCACTGTATTTTTGTTCAGTAAAACATAATTATATGAAAGATTGTCTTCCTTTTCCACATTATCTTTTCCTGAATAGCTGGATGCAGTCCTTTGGAAAAACAACAAACAGAACTAGCTCTAAGCAAAATTGTAAAACAAAAAAAAACCTCTACTTCCTGTCCTCAATCATCCATCCCTTCCTTAGATTTTTCAGTACCTTTGCATTCTCCTGCTTTAAACTAATCAAAACCTATTCACTTTCAAGGTTGGATGTGATGATTTTGCACTCATCTGAAATGGCTTGAATTAGAATGTTAGCTGTTCTCCTAGCTATTTGTATTTTCAGTCCATCACCTGTTCCTGTATAGGGTGAAAATATCTTCCAATGAATCAACTCCAAGTACTAGAAAAGATGTTGAAGGACATTTTACGGTGGTCTTCAAGGGCTGCTAAAAGTCACACAGAATTAACAGTCAACGAGCACATTACACCTCAGGCTGGTCCTCTGGGAGAAATTGCAAGTCTCTAAGTAGCTGATTCTGAGCTTCAGGAAAAGTGATGGCATTTATATTACACATCTCTTTCATCTGTGAGGACTTCCTGAAGACTTGCATAGAAGTCTGAAGAAACTAATTGCCACTATCACTAACTTAAAACTAAACTGTGTGGATTCTTTTTTATTAGTTGTCAAGTCATATAAAGTTAGAAACACAGTAGCTTCCTTCTCCCACTAAGCACTGTCTTTCAGCTCCATCCTCAATTTGCAAATAAGTCTTGTGCTAACCTTTTCCAGTTCCCTCTGAATTGGAGCCCAAGTACCATGCTTTTGTATTTACAGCTCATCTTTTTTCCAGAAACTTCTTAGTGATTTTCATCTAATGAATCCTTTTATTATCCTGCCCTGGACGAGGACTGGAGTATAGATTTTTCTAAGACCAATTGTCTGTTCAGGTTATTTGTTAAAACATTTTCTCTTAAATTAATTTACCTGAAACCTCCTTACAAACCAATTGCTATTGCAGAAAGTTTTAAAAATTACTTTAGTTATTTAATAATTTTTGTTATTTTAATAATTAGTTGTTAGTGTTCTTTCAATTTGAATGATGATACTTATTTGCATAATCATGCAGTTTTCTCTCTGTCTCTTTCTCTCTCTCTCTCTCACACACACACACCCGTAGTTGGCACTGAAGGTTAACAGTCTGGGTAACTCACAAATAGCTGCTCTTACACTAGATGCAAGCTTTACTTCTAAGATGCTGGGTTGGTTTTTTTGTTTTTTTGTTTCAAATTTCTGAAAGAAGAGCTCACTCTTAGACTAGAGTGACCATACAATTTATCATCCAAATATGTACAGTTTCAAAAGTGAGCAGGGGTACTATTATCAGTTATGCCAGGACCAAAGACCCATTCTTTTTCTGAGACACAACTTCACCCTATCTGACCCCCCTCTTTGTACCCCATCCACATTTACAGCACTTTACTGGGCATGTGGGTCTATATCCCCACCTCCCTCTGCAAATTTTAAGTCTCTTGGATCTTAGCTAATAACCCCCCTTCCTTCCCACTGATGATGGGTATGAGGGGAGGTCCGATGAGCAGTCTGATAGTGGACGTGATGACACCTAATGCTGTGTTAACTGGGAAGGCAGCCATCCTGTACAAAAAGCATGGAAGTCTGAGCCCCAGGCACTGGGTGAGAACCATTCTCAAGTCCAGTATCCAGACAATTCCTTCTACAAGACTCACCTGCAGTCAAGAGACATGGTCCTTGATGTGCTAGTGTTATAAAGTAAATTATAAAAAGAGGAAGAAAATCAAAACTACGTTCAAATTGAAGTGCAAAAACTCAAAATAATGTTGCACAATTACATTCACAGGCAGAATTACGACAAAACATCAGCATGACTCTTTATGGCAATCCATCTTTACTCTTTCCTCACCAACCCATCAATCAAATTAGGGTCACATTAATAATAATCTAAGTTGAACTGACTCTAGCTCTTAAATTGTATAAACTCATCTCCTAAAATTTCTCCCCCAGGCACTTCTGGAGGTAACTGGAATGTTTCATATGTGCTTAACAATAGTGCTTTAATATGGCTTCCCCCTTTATGCCCACTTGTTAATGTCCCTGCTGTTACAGCAACTGAGGTTAGTGACAATGTCACCACTGATGCCCGCTCCATGGAATGCACTCCCAGGTCTGTGTAGCTTTAGGAAAACTAGCAAAACTGGCTGGACTGGGGGCACTGAGGACGTTGATGAACTCAGCCTGGTTCTGATATGTCATTACATTTCATGGGGTTATGAGATGCTTCTCACCTCGCAGTTCATAAGGTGGCCATAACCTGTTAACTCCTGTTTTCTGAGTTGGTCTAATAACCAGAAAAGCAGGGCTCCCAAGGGTCAACCTGTATAAGAACTTTTGGCTTAAAGAGACTGAAGCAAGGGGTATTGTACACATCTGGGGGAGGATGTTTGTGAAGTGGGAAGAGTAGATGCCTCCTCCTTCATCTTCCTGTGCTGTGTGCAGCAAAGTCAGGATCTGGGGTCCCCCAGAGCCTCTAGTGCAGCAGTTCCCTCCTCCTGGGAGCACAGATCCCATTGAGAGAGTGACGGGGAGCCAGATATATGGAGATGAAAATGTCAGCTTGACATTTACAAAAGCTGGGCTGAATCACACAGGCTCACGCCCTCGGTGACAAGTCCTGCTTCTCAGCCATGGGCTCGTTGAACTTGGGGAGCAGATCTCAGAACTCAAAAGGAGAGTGGAAGGGGTTGACTTGACCATGGTCTAGTTCAACTCCCAACGTCAGTAAATCACTCACCTGGAGAAGACTGAGGTGTGGGGCAAGGAGCTTCTCACTAACAGAAATTCCACCACATCGAAATTCTAGACAGGAGGAAAGGAGGTCTCCCAACCACCTTCCAGAGGACTCAGACATTGGCCCTTGGACTCAGACAGGGAATGTGTTTTCCCACTTCAGTTTTCCTCCCAAGAAAATGCACAAATACCTTTCAAGGCCACAATCCACAGTCATTTGAGATCAAAGCTCTTAATAATTATTTTATATCACTTCCCTGGAGTCCCTTGTTACTGGATTTCAATAAATGTTTACTTAAAATAATTATTCTCATTATCATCATGCTTTCAGTCATAAATAAGTTTGGATGGCTAACTGCCTTTTTCTAAATTTGGTCTTACATGTACACAAATCAGAATAATCCAAGAAACCTGCTACATTCTTTTTTTTTTTTTTTGCAGTATAATTGCAAGGAAATCAAACCAGTCAATCCCATAGGAAATCAACCATGAATATTCATTGGAAGGACTGATGTTGAAGTTGAAGCTCCAATACTTTGGCCACCTGATGAAAAGAGATAACACATCAGAAAAGACTCTGATAATGGGAAAGATTGAGGACAAGAGGAGAAGAGGACGACACAGGATGAAATGGTTGGATGACATCACTGACTAAATGGGCGTGAGTTTGAGCAAACTCCAGGAGATGGTGAAGGACAGGGAAGTCTGGCATGTTGCAGTTCATGGAGCTGCAAAGAGTGAGACATGACTTAGCAACTGAACAATAACCATAATTTCTTTACAATGTTATGCTAGTTTCTACTGTGCAACATTTTGATCAGCTATATGTACACACGTATCTTCTCCTGCTTGGATCTCCCTCCCCCTCATATGACCCATCTAGGTCTTCACAGAGCACTAAGATGAGCTCCCTACCCTATACTGGAGCTTCCCACTAGCTAGCTATTTTACACATGAGAGTGTGTATGGGCTTTCCCAGTGGCTCAGTGTAAGGAATCTGCCTGCAATGCAGGAGCCACAGGAGACACGAGTTCTATCCCTGGGTCAGGAAGATCCCCTGGAGAAGGGCATGGCATTCCAGTATTCTTGCCTGGGGAATCCCATGGAGAGGAGCCCGGCAGGCTACAGTCCATGGGGTCATAAAGAGTCAGACACAACTGAAGCGACTTAGCACACACCTGAGTATATGTATGCCAATCCTAATCTCCCAGTTCTTCCCACCATCCTCTTCCCCTCTGTGTCCACATGTCCATTCTCTACATCTGTGTCTATATTCCTGCCCTGGAAACAGGTTCCTCCGTACTATTTTTCTAGATTCCACATATATGCATTTTGGAACATACTTCAAAATGAAAGTCGATGTGGAAATCCCTTCAGCTCATTTTTCCCACAAAGTAAGTGTGCTGGAGATATCTTTTTTCATCAGGCATGGTAACAGGTGAGTCTAAAAGCTGGTGTTTTGGAGAGGTAATGTTAACAGGTTCAAATACTCAAGTGAGCTTATTTTTTAAAAATAAACCTATACTGCATAAAGAAGTTTGCACTTGATATGCAAGATATGAGAGTTCCAGTCCCTCCACAACCTTTGCTGATCTTTTATATTTCCATAGTCAGGCAGGAGTAAGTAAAATCCCATCTTACTTTATGAGAACATATGTGGAACCCACATTTAGCCAGAAGGGCATGGACTGATTTTTTTCTTTGTTTCCTTTCACCCAGAATAGGACAGAATAGATCTACTTTGGAATTTTTGCCTCTTAACTTGCAGTTTTAATTTTATATATATTATTGTAGAAAGACAATAGTCTGAAAAGTTGCAACAAATGGTCTTAACGTTTTTATGTGTAGTATATTCCTTTCTGGATGCAAAATATCATTTTTTTTAATAAATTTATTTATTTTAGTTGGGGGCTAATTACTTTACAATATTGTAGTAGTTTTTGCCATACATTGACATGCACCATTCCATGTTCTATGCATGAGACAAATGCTCAGGGCTGGGGCATTGGGATGACCCAGAGGGATGGGATGGGGAGGGAGGTGGGAGGAGGGTTCAGGATGGAGAACACATATAAACCCATGGCTGATTCATGTCAAAATATCATTTTAATATAACAACAACCTTTAGCGAGGGTAGAATACATTCGTTAAATAAGTAAAAAATAGTGTGGCAATAAAAGTGCCAGGATAGGTAAACTTATTCTGAGGCAGATGGTAGCTGATCCTTGGACACAAGATAGACAATAAAATTACCACCTCAGCCCTGGAGCTAATGAAATTCAGGACAAATCTGGTGCAATTCAATAGCTTCATTAGGCCATGATGTTTCATTTTCCTAATTAGCACACTTTTCGTTTCCCACAGACGAAAAACGAAGTTCTTTCTGCTCATAAATGGTTTCAATTTAGTATTCATTAGTTTATAAGCTAAAACTGAGTGTTCTGAGTTGTGTTGGCAAATACTTATGTTCATCAATTTATTTCTTATTTGCTTCAGTGTGTTTATAATGGATTTTTTAATTTTAAAAATGGATGTTTCGTTCCGCCGGTGCAGGTCTCGCCGCTCATCAAGCTCGGCCGTTACTCCGCCCTCTTCCTCGGCATGGCCTACGGCGCCAAGCGCTACAATTACCTGAAACCCCGGGCAGAAGAGGAGAGGAGGCTCGCAGCCGAGGAGAAGCAGAAGCGGGATGAGCAGAAGCGCATTGAGCGGGAGCTGGCGGAAGCCCAGGAGGATACCATATTGAAGTGAGCCTGCCCTTCTCCGGAGCAGTGTGGATGAATAAAGTTTTCTGTGCTCTGTGAAAAAAAAAAAAAAAAAATAAAAATGGATGTTAGTTTTCTTAATTTTATTTTTACATTATTACTCAGGACAACATATTCAGATTTTGTTTTAAAAGTCTACCCAACAGACTCTGTTCAAAGTTCATTCTAGGAAATAAAAATGTGCTGAGATTTAAGTAAAATTAACCTTTGTTAATGGATTATTATCCAGACACAATGGTGGTTTTTTTTTCAAAGATCACACTTGCTTCAGCTGGGGCTTTCTCATTTGGATCAGATTCTTGAGTCCTTTCAACCATCAGTATGATTTATATAGATATAAAGCAGATGGAAATGATTTGCCTGAAAAAAGCTGGATGGGATTCTTTGTACATTTAGGCTCTTATTCTCAAAATAATTATATACCATTTGTACTTCCATATAGTTTATAGTCAAATAGAAAAAAAAATCAGCTATCCATTCCAGGTTGAAATCTCTTATTTAAAAAATGTTTTTTGCGATTTTCCTGGTGGTCCAGTGGCTAGGTACAAGTCCACTTTGGAATGCTGGGGTTGCAGGTTTGAGCTCTGATCAGGGAATTAGATGCCACATACTGCAACTAAGACCCAGTGCTGCCAAATATATAAATAAAAATAAAAATTTTTAAAATGCCATTTGGACAATGTGGTTGGCATAATAATGCCACCCCCCCCAAAAAAAATTGTTGTTTAATCACTAAGCTGTGTCTGACTCTTTTGCAACCTCATGGGCTGTAACCCACCAGGCTCCTCTGTCCATGGGATTTCCCAGGCAAGAATACTGGAGTGGGTTGCCATGCCCTCCTCCAGGGGATCTTCCAGACCCAGGGATCAAATCCACATCTCTTACATCTCCTGCATTGTCAGGCAGCTTTTTTACCACTAATGCCACCTGGGAAGCCCTGATTTTAGCCCATTGAGACTCAAGACAGGCATCTGACCTCCAGAACTGTACGATACTAAATTTGAGTTGCTTGAAACCACGAAGTACTGTGATAAAATCAGTAGTAGGAAACAGACACAGCAATATGTAGTAGCATCTTGAGGTGCCCTCCGCAGGCTGCTACCAGCATTAATTCAAACCTTTATCCTCTGTTCAGTAATCATTTTGGGTGCCCACCATGGGCCAGGAAGGGGGTATCAAGAGAACCAGGAAGAGGACTTCCCTGGTGGTCCAGTGGCTGTGACTCCACCCTCCCAAAGCAGGGGGCCTGGGTTCAACCCTTGGTCAAGTAACTGGATCCCACATACAGCAACCAAGAGTCCACATGCTGCAATGAAGAGCGAAGATACCTCATGCCTCAACTAAGACCTGGTGCAGCCAAATAAACAATAAATGTTTTAAAAGAGAGAGAGAACTAGGAACATTGCCCCTGTTCTCTGAGAAGCTTACAGTCCAGTGTGGGAAACAGATTCAAAAAGGCAAAGAGACAATAAGTGAAATAAATATTTATAAATCACATTCACGTGCTTTTAAAGAGCAAGTGCCTATGTAACAACCTTGGCTTCCTAAATTTAAACATATCATTTAGTCTCTTGGTCCACAATTTAGCTGAATAATGAGAACAGTATGTTTCACCAAATATAGCTTCAGGAATAAAGATGATGCTATAGACTGATTTACTCAGTTTGTGCCAATTGCATCTCTAGATCGGACCAGTTTTACTGACCAAAGGCTGGCACAGAGACTTCACCATCAGTGATCTATGACCTGGGCAAGAGCCACCAAGGCTCTATGTTAGTGCTTATTGGCACAGTTTCTAGCTGGTTTTTAACTGTAGGTGAAACTGTGAAATAAGCTAACATGCAGTGGTTCTGATTTGGTATGTTACACCTTCAAAACATGATAAAAGTGACCAAGATAGGTTTCATGCCAAAAGAATTAATTGATTGCTGCAGGTAGAATATAAAAATATTGTGATCCAGGGAAAAGAGAAGTTCTAGAAACAAAGTTTATGTGGTTTAATCAAACCACATGGACAACTTTATCAGGCATTTCTGATACCAGACATTCCAGCTGTATCTATAAAAAAAGATGCTGCCACAGAACAAAAGCGATTCAAAGTTATGGTTCAATAAAACTAAAGATGCATATTGAAAAATGAAAATTTATAAGCTAATAATCATAAAAATTTAAAATATATAACTGGAGGGAAAAAGGAATTGATGGTGTCATGCGACTGGACAATAATGATTAATAACATGTCTTAGGAGAATTAACTAGGTGATGATTTGAGAATTTAAAGCAACAGGCACTCTTTTCAAAAGAACATCCAATCCTTGGGGCTGAGTTTAGAATTGTCTTCAACATCAGTTAATACAATCTCCTGTTTTGTTTTTGCTATTGTTCCAGAAATTATGTTCATTAAGTCACTCTCAACTACCATTATTAATATACTTAAAAATGTGATCTCATGATAAGGCACCTAAATTTTTAAGTGTTCTTCTCTTCTCAGTTGTGCAGTGATCCAGAAATAAGTTTCTATATGAAAAACAAATTGTTTGCTTTCCATAAAACTAAATAAGTAACTTACTAAATAATGCACTTAATGTTTGTTAATTTCATGCTTTATTCTAATAATAATTCTTTGATGGTGATGTTGACTCCTGGATAATCTTGCTTTTGTTGATAGAATTTTTCTCAGTAAAATAAATGGAAAAAGTAATTTATCATGGTATAATATCACAAGAAAGCTAATGATTTCAAATAGAAAGCTTTGGCTTCAGACTATAGTGACCAGCATCAAGACCTTTTAATCTTAAAAGCCCAATGAGAACACAAAGGAATATAACCAATGATTGGACTTTCTTCCTTTGACTCAGAGAGAAAAGAATTAAATGAAACAGAGCTCATATCACTTTTCAATTGTTCTAACTTGGCCTTTAGAAGTCTTGAATAGCAGCCATCAATATGAAAAACTTGTCAAGGGACAAGTCACTCAAAGGAAAAAATAAGCATAGATCCTTGTACACTGGGAGAGAAGGACTAAGTTTGGGGCACAAAAATATTGGTTAGACACATCAGGAATATGAATGGAAAGGAATTGACCTTCTAAATGTATTTTGTTCGGCATTTTTTGCCAAAACTGTCACAAATCTCATTTGTGGTAAAAGAGTCAAGTGAAAAAAATCTATCAAAAAGGGGGAAAATATAAGATGACAGGTGTAAATTATGCACCTTCATTTCAACACCTAGGCAAATACATAGGAAAGCAAAGAACAATGAAAAGCAAGGCTCTTTCTGGAGGGGTTTATAACAATCCAGTTTTCCTCTCTGTTTTACAGTGATAGCCCATGTGGAAAAAATTGATGAATCAGCTGCTAAAATTGTGAGAGCTTTGAGGTCTTCCCCATTTGACACTGTCAACAATAAAATCCAAAGAGGTGATCAAATCATTATTGTGCTCAGTCTTTGTGACCCCCATGGATTGTAGCCCAGCAGACTCCTCTGCTCATGGAAGTTTTAGGCAAAAATACAGGAGTGGGTTGCCATTTCCTCCTCCAGGTAATCTTCTTGGCCCAGGGATTGAACCCGAGTCTCCTGTGTCTCCTGCATTGGGAGGCAGATTATTTACCACTGAACCACCTGGAAGCCTCAAGTCGTTGTTATTGAGAAGATTAAGGGGTGAATTAGTGACCTAAAATTTCCCAATGTCAACAGGCAGCAAATTGCCTGGAGGGCTTGTCAAAATCTAGATTGCTGGGCCCTGCCTAGAGAAGGCAATGGCACCCCACTCCAGTACTCTTGCCTGGGAAACCCCATGGACAGAGGAGCCTGGTAGGCTGCAGCCCATGGGGTCGCGAAGAATCGGATATGACTGAGCGACTTCACTTTCACTTTTCACTTTCATGCACTGGAGGAGGAAATGGCAACCCACTCCAGTGTTCTTGCCTGAAGAATCCCAGGGACGGAGGAGCCTGGTGGGCTGCCGTCTATGGGGTCGCACAGAGTCAGACACGACTGACGCGACTCAGCAGCCCTAGAGTTATGGTCTGGAGTAGGACCTGAGGTTTTGCATTTCTATCTGGTGACCACATTTTGAGAAGCACTGATCTGAAGAATCAATGCGGTTCCTAGCATCTGTAGATACTTTTTATACAGGTACCTTTACCAACCACCTATGTAAAAGCTTTGAGATAACCTTGTGACTGCAGATGATGAATCATGTTTCATGCCACGATGGCTCTTCCTTTTCAAAAGTTTTCTAATTTTTTTTTCCCTACAGTTAATATGCATCTTCTCTTTTCACCTATAGTAAATTGCATTAATGCCTCCAACTCTCCAGTTCCTTGCATCTCCCTGTATCCATACATTCTACAATTTCCCCTGGAAGAGAAGGAGAAGAATAGACTTTCCTTACTCCTCCATTGGTTGGACTTGTGACTTGCTTTGGTTAGTAGGATGAGGCAAAAGGAACAATATGCCAGTTCCCAGACCAGATCCCACTAGTCCTTGCATGGATCTCCTTATAGCATCGTGAGGAAGATAAACCTGAGCTAGCCGGCCAGCCCCAGGAGGAGGATGAGAGACAGGTAGGGCAGAGATGTCTTGAATGAGCATCTTGCCAACCTGGTCCAGAGCAAAACTGTTAGTCAATCCATAGACCGGAAAAAGCCCAGCCACGATTAGCCACGTCCAGCTGAGATGAGTCAAGCCTCACTGCTGCTGCTGCTGCTGTTAGGTCGCTTCAGTCGGGTCCAACTCTGTGCGATCCCAGAGACGGCAGCCCACCAGGCTCCCCCGTCCCTGGGATTCTCCAGGCAAGAACACTGGAGTGGGTTGCCATTTCCTTCTCCAATGCATGAAAGTGAAAAGTGAAAGGGAAGTCGCTCAGTCGTGTCTGACTCTTCGCGACCCCATGGACTGCAGCCCACCAGGCTCCTCTGTCCACGGGATTTTCCAGGCAAGAGTACTGGAGTAGGGTGCCATTGCTTTCTCTGCAAGCCTCACTAGATCAACTGATTCCCTGGTCAATGCATAAACTTACTACTTAGTAGTAAGTTCTACTAAAAAATGGTTATTTAAGTCATCGAGTTTTGGCTGTTTTGCAGTAATACTTACTGTGTGACCTCTAGACGCTAAACCCTCTGTTTTGCACCACCAGGCTAAATGGACTGATTTTATGATAAAAACTAGATTTAATTTGATTCTATAATTGCTACCAGCATCTTTGGGAGAAAATGTTTCAGTAATTTCATGTCATGGCTGTTCTGTCTCACATACCAGCAGACTGTAATTTTGTAAAATCTTAGGAGATAAATTGTTTGTGCAATTATTATTCCAAGATCTGAAATCCAGTCACATTGGCTTCTAGAATATGGAAATCCTCCAAATCATAGGCTTTGATGAAAATGGAGGTAAACCCATTAATACTTAGATATATTTTATAATTTTGCTATCTTCTTTTAAACATTAAAGTTTCTTATTTTTGATAAAATAGCTGCATTGTTCAGGATCCTATAATTTGAATACAGAAAGCTTAAAAAAATAAAACAGGTGTATGGCATTACATTTGATGGAAGAGAGGATTATACTATTAATTTTGATAATGAACATTACAAGTAACAATTTCTCATGAGGCTACATAGCTAGTATTACTTTTCCTTCATCTGTTTGATACACAAAAGCTCACTGTAGAGTGACTTTTCATCAATAGCTCATTGTAAATTTAAAAAAACAATCAATTTTCTTCCCTCAAGACCAAAGATTTATATGGTTAAAGAATTGAGGTAACCCATCTTCTATAAAGGGCTTCCCAGGTGGCTCTAGTGGTAAAGAACCCACCTGCCAAAGCAGGAGACATAAGAGACGAGGGTTCAATCCCTGGATTGGGAAGATTCCCTGAAGGAGGGCATGGCAACCCACTCCAGTATTCTTTCCCAGAGAATCCCATGGACAGAGGAGCCTGGTGGGCTACAGTCCATTGGGTCACAAAGAGTCGGACAGGAATGAAGCAACTTAACACGCATGCATACATCTTCTACCAATGTAATTAAGAGCTCAAAAGAAGCACTTAAGAACTCAGAGAAAATTTCTTTGAAAAGTACAAGAAGGAAGATCTCTATGTGGGGGCTGTTGATACATATTGAAACCAACAGTTCTTTGTTTTTGAGACTAAAAATATATACAATATTAACATACAATAAGATATAAACCAATCAAGTGATTTCTTTAAAATTCATTTCTAAAGAATTAAATCAAACTAGTCTGTTTTGTTCATTCTTCATTTACATTTGACTTTATAAAGCTTTCAATTCTTGATTTTCAGCATCTTGGTATTGCTACTTAATTGATGTCCAAATAACTGGTTGTTTATGCCATTTCTTAAGTTATCCTGATAGGTTTCCAATGGACCTCTATTTTTCGGCAGTGAAAACAAGTCACCAAAGCCATTCCTTGAATTTCTGGTTCCCAATCACATCCATCATGGTGAAGGCAACAGCATTTTTCTCATATAATCTTGGCCAAGTCCTTTGAGGGGCAAGAGCCTGCCTTTCCACAAGGACATTGGGGCAGCTGGCCGTGTTTGCAGTCAACATGCTTCATAGTTAATTACATATCTTTATCCATCCATTCATTTGGCAAATATTTACTGAGGGCAGTTATGGGCCAGGCACTGTTTTAGGCTTTGAGGTTACAGCAGTAACCAAAGCAAACTCCTTGCTCTCTGAGACAGACAAAAATGCATGTATATCAGGAAGTGCTATGAAAAAAACAGGCAAATAAGGGAAATGGACATTATTTATTCCTTCTGAGGAACTCAAAAGGATTTCAGATATGTTTGCTGATTCTCTCAGTTGTCATTTAAAATATTGGGTTGGCCAAAAAGTTCATTCAGATTTAAAAACCCAATAGAATGCCAAGAACTTAGGATACACAGAGAATTTTCTGCTGGTTCAGTGGTTAAGACCTGCCTTGCAATGCAGGGGGCTCAGGTTCAATCTCTGACTGGAGAACTAAGATTCCCACATGTCACAGAGCTACTAAGCCTGAGTGCTACTGAGCCCAAGTGCTGCAAACAAAGGCTCTCACATGATGCAACAAAGATCTTGAGTGCAACTAAGACCGCAGCCAAATTACACACACACACACACACACACACACACACACAGAACAGAAAACTTAGGATGTACAAACAGAGCAAATTTTGCTAAATGGGTAAATGTCAAAAAGAAAAAAATGTTCCCAGGAAACAAAAACCCCTTCCACTGACATCTAGTTTTCTAATGCCACTGATTGTATCAAAGGAACTTAGATATGGATGTTTCTATGCATTTTGGAAAAGCAGAAAGAGTCACTGGCCTCTATTCAGGCACACATGTGAGATGATAGCGGGAGGGTTCTTGAAAAAGAAAATTGTTTGGCTGTGTTTCATTACTCTTATCTTTTCCTTTGACATCTTTTTATACTAAAGAAAAGCCTTCTGAACAACACACACTCACACACACACGGAGAAAGGAAAAAAAAAAAACATGGAAAGAAAAAGAAAATGATTTTTCCAGTGACTCTTGCACTAAAGCAAAAAGGAGTTAAGATGAAATCAAGACTTGCGACACAGGTCCTTGATTTAAAATAGAGCTTGAACACTTCAAAGTGAAGAACAAGATTAACACAGATTTCTCTCAGGGAGGAACACCCGTTGCTACCTCAATAGTCGTCAAAAAGCTACCCCAAAGGTCACTGATCTCATCGAGGCCTGGTCACTGGGCTGTAGGGCATGACTGCATCCCATGAAGCAGGCACTAACGAGCTGCTCGATGCACGGAGCCTCCCCAGGCAGGTTGGCCACCTGTCCCGGTTCCCATGTGAGGCCCCCACGTGCAGGAGCTGCAGCCGCTATTCAGTCACCACTCAAATATTCAAACCCCAAGTTATAAGACCTCAAATCAGTGAGCTTGAGAAAGCACTTTAAGTTATCCATCTATTATTAGGATAGTAATGCTATTTATTTCATAAGGTTATTAAAAGCATATCATGAGCCAGTATCTTCAAAGTGCTTACAGTGTAAGTGTCTGGTACACAGTAAGTGCTAATATGCTTCCCAAAGAATGTCAGGAAACGCAGGAAATAAATCTGTAGTAATGTAACCGCAAGTGGGGTCTGGCTGCTCGCCACTCAAAAGCAAAAAAGAGGCAAGGTTGATGAAAAGGAAAGTGGATTTTTTTTTGGATGCTGGCAAGAGAGTGGGGGTTGCATGGGCAGACTCCTGTCCAAAGGCCGGCTTCCCTCCACTGACAACTATGGGAAAGAGCTTTTATAAACAGATGGAGGGGGCTACATGCAGAAACAGTACAGTCAGCTCTGACGGTCATCTTGAAATTCGTCATCGGTGGTCTGATTAGCGTCTTCTTGATTATTATAACTACAGTTATTCTTCAGTTCCAGAGTTAGTTTGTTCCCATTTCCTTGAGGCCAATTCTCGGAACTGTGGCAGCTTCTGTCATGGCTTCAGTCTGGTCATCATGTAGTTAACCTCTTCCACCTGGTTGGGATTTCAGTACCTATAAGACAGCTCACCAGATATGGCTCAGAATATAACCTGTAGCACTTGAGGAGGAACTGAAGGTTCTTGACTTTGCTCAGTGACTAAACTATTACTGTTTTGTGCTGTTTGACTGCTTTTGTTTCTGGATTTTCTCACTTATCTGATTAAAATAAGCTTATTGTTTGGCTAAAGTTTTTCTACAGACAAATGGCAGACAGATGACATGGGGCGGAGGGGTGGGGGAGAGAAAAACCACAGGGTCCTGCTCTGTTTCAGTAATAATCTGCTTTCTTTGGAAATTAAATGAAACATTCCCTATGATACTTTCACTCCATTTCTCCCAGTCAATACTACATGTCCTCACATCAGTACAGCTCTGTTTCATTCATGTACATCTTGTTTAGTTGCTAAGTCGTGTCCAACTCTTTCACAACCTCGTATACTATAGCCCACCAGGCTCCTCTGTCCATGGGATTTCCCAGGCAAGAATACTGGAGTGGGTTGTCATTTCCTTCTTCAGGGGATCTTCCTGACCCAGGGATTGAACTCACGTCTCCTGCATTGGCAGGGTTCTTTACCACAGACTGAACCATCAGGGAAGTCCATGAGCTCCCATTCTGACCTAACATTGTGGTCCCCAAAATGGCATCCATGCACTTTAAGGTGCAGAAGACAATCTACTAATGTCAGTGAAGAAAATATTAGAACTTTTCTTGATATTTGTTCTATCTTAAGATAGAAATCATGCTTTTCTAACGTTTATTACACAAACTGACAGGGGTAGGAAATGTGAATTTTAGTTAAATGTGTATTTATTGGGGATACTTACACAAAAATGTTTTATTGATGAAACCTTTTGAGAGTACAGATCATCTGAATGTTCTTCCCTACTTCAGGTCTAATGACAGAATACATATGTATGTTTTTACTTAAAAAGCACAAAATATAGTGCAAGCTTTCCTAAAGTGGAGTTCATGGATCCTTGGAGGATCCATGGATGGAATTTGGGAGATCTATGAGTCCCAGGAAATCACATAAAACGTTTTATAGGCTGCACTTTTATGAATTTTATTGGGCTTTAATACAATTTCCAAAGAGCCAATGACCTCCCCAAAATTAATGAGATGAGGGAAACTTTTCGAAGTTCTAAAAGTCTATCTTAAGGCACACATATAAATACCACCTTTCAATGAACACAATTTAGTTACAGAATTGTTTATAAAGAACTCAATCACTCCTGGGAAGTGATGTCAGCATCATGGTGGAGTAAGACACCCTCTTTTTTTTTTGGCCGCAGTGCTCAGCACGTGGAACCATGGTTCCCCAGCCAAGGATAGAATTCATGCTCCCTGCAGTGGAAGCACAGAGTACTAACCACTGGACTGCCAGGCCAGGGAGGTCCCAAGATATCTTCTTTCTTTGTCTCTGTTTTGTAGCAACTAATTAGACATCCATGAACAAACGTGCCTCTGTAGGAGTTGTGGAGTCCAGCACCATATGCTGAAAAACTCAGGATGAGTCTCGTCCACCTGTGCATTCTGTGATAGGCAGATACAAAACTTGGTGTAGGATGTGGAACCAATGGAGCCAGAGAAGGAAAACCTAAAGAGTGCTGATTGGAGCAGATACCTATGGATGAGAGAGAATCTATAGAAGCCCAGCTTCCCTTAGAGGTATCAAAGGCAAGAGGAACTTGGTCAGGGCCACCACTCCCCCAGGATTACTCAGAGCAGGGCTGAACTCTCTCGAGGTGACCTCTCCCCTAGGGAAAAAGGAGAGTGATGTGTGAGCAGCTACCCCATTCCTCTCCAACAGCACCCAGAGAACTGGGGGTAAGGCCTGTATGCTTAGAGGGATGGAGGAGATCAGGAAAGGGCCAGATAGGAACATAAAAGGCATTAAAGGAATGTAGTTCATGCTGACTGTGATCAGGAAGTTGGCAGGAAGTTCACCCATGAGCCTCTGAGGGAACCTCATCCAAGGTCCTCAGCTACCTATAGAGCCCCAAGAGCTAAATGCAGACCCTGTGTTCCCCCAACTATGTAGCCAGCCCCTTGTGTACAGAAGTGAATGTCAGTCAGGTAAACGGAGTGCTATCAGAAATATTTGTGGACAGGGAGAAGCTACAAACTTGAGCTACAGCGCCACCTTCTGGAAAACAAAAGAGAGGCGTCCTGCAGCCGCAGGCTGAGCTGTAAGAACCAGAGAAGACATAAGAAGCTTCAGAGTTCTTCCAAGAAATGTAGAGAAGGTGTATACATACAGGGTTGGAGAAAACCCAAGATATAACAGAACCAACAAACAAAGGTAACTAGTGAGGATTTGAGGAGGTGTCTGCTACTTCCAGTGTGAATGCAGCATTGCAAAACTATGAGGAACAGGAAGACTCACCAAAAGATTAAAAAAAATAATCCTTCAATAAAGGAGCTCAAACACAGAATTTTATGATATGGCTGATAAAAAAATTCAAAATAGCTCTTTTGAGGAAATTCAATGAGCTACAAAAAAACTCAGAAAGATAATTTAATAAAGTCAGGGGGAAAATTCATGAAGAAAATGAGCAATTTAATAAAGAAGTAGAAGTCCTTAAAAAGAACCAAACAGTAATGCTGGAGCTGAAAATTTCAATGAATAAACACAAATGTAAAAGAG
This sequence comes from Okapia johnstoni, assembly GCA_024291935.2. Lineage (NCBI taxonomy): Eukaryota > Metazoa > Chordata > Mammalia > Artiodactyla > Giraffidae > Okapia > Okapia johnstoni. Next base: position 14,286,457 of record CM044324.1, read on the forward strand.
AGCATCTACAGCAGAGTAAACCAAGTGGAAGACAGAAAAAGTAATCCAGAGGACAGGATTTGAAATAAGCCAAACGGGAAAATTTTTAAAAAAAGAATGGAGAAGAGCCAAGAAAATCTATGTGACCTATGGGATTCCACCAAACTTAAAAATATTAAAATAATGAGTTTCAGGGAGAAAAAATGAAAAATGAGAGAGAGAGGATGAGGATAGAAGAAATAATAACTGAGAACTTCCTAAATCGGGGGAGAGACTTGGACATTCAAGTTCAAGAAGTTATCAGATCACCTTATTATCTCAATGTAAAAAGACGTTCTCCAAGACACATCATAATGAAACTGTCAAAAATCGAAGATAAAGAGAGAACCCTAAAGCAGCCAAAGAGGAAAAGGTGATAATTTACAAAGAATCCCTGTTCAACTATCAGTGGATTTCTCAGCAGAAAACCTACAGGCCAGGACAGAGTGAAATGACATATTCAAAGTCTTGAAGGAAAAGAAACTGGCAACCAATAATGCTCTACCTGGCAAAGTTACTGGAAATAAAGACTTTCCTAGACCAGAAAAATAAAAAATAAGAGTTCATCATCCCTAGTACGTATAACGTACCAGTTAAGGTAAATATTGACAACTTTAGAAAAGTTTAACCCCATAATGGAATGGTGTATTAACGGCTCAACTACAGTATAAAGATTAAGGAAAATAACACTTTAAATAACTGTAGCTACTGTAATTTGCTAATGAACACATAATATAAAAAGGAGTAAACTGTGACATCATAAATATAAAAAGGAGAGAGAAAAACATGGATTTTTTGTATGGGATAGAAGTTAAGTTGCTGTCAGCTTAAAATGGATCATTTTATCCATGAGATGGTTTTTTTTGTGAGGCTCATGGTAACCACGGGCTTTCCCAGGTGGCATTAGTGGTAAAGAACCCGCTTGCCAATGCAGGATACACCAGAGACAAGGGTTCAATCCCTGGGTCAGGAAGATCCCCTGGAGAAGGGAATGGCAATCCACTTAAGTATTGTCACCTGGAGAATTCCATGCACAGAGAAGTCCAGCAGGCTACTGTCCATGGGGTTGCGAAGAGTTGGACACAACTGAAAAAGTAACACTAATGCAGGATTGCATTATCTAAATGAATCACTCAGAGAGTAATAGTTCTAAGAATTTAGAGGAAATTATGACTGACTCACATTTTTGCAAAGCAGAAACCAACACAACATTGTAAAGCAATCATCCTCCAATTAAAAAAAAAAGAATTTAGAGGAAAGGGTAATTCTTTCAACCAACAGTGGTCAGTACCACTAGGTAACCTTTCAACATCTTACCAAGTCTCATAGCTAGCTTTTAGAAGAATTTCAAGAATGTGAGAGAATTCCAGTGGGCAAAGGTGAGATGTAGCCCGGCCTTTATTCTTCTTAATGTTCTCAAACAATTTCAGACAAACTGGATATTTCAGCTCCATAACTGAGTCCAGGTCTATACCCACCAGAGTGTCAGATGTGTGATGGAAACATCCATTTCAGTCAGGTCTAGGTGGCAGGTGACAGGAGCAGTATATTTTGTTCCTGACAGCTGGCCGGCCGCATAACTCATTACAGAATGCAGAAGTCTTACGGTTTTATCTCCAAAGTTGTGCCTCTGTTGGAGGTGTTCACAGTTCTTACAAATTCATTTTCATTTGTGTGCTAGGCAAATTGATTCAAGGAACTACTTGGCAGAATCTGTTACAGAAATCTGAGACTATTTTGCCACTGATGAAATGTCACCACATTGAAGTCTTTGATAAGACCCAGAGCTTTTGCTTTATTACTTAATTTTTTAAAACTATACAACCATAAATTTTTATTGATATCATTATGAGGTTGTTTACCCCTTTACAGATCTGTGAATAATTATGGCTCTAACTTTGGGGGAGGAACTCATTATCTTTAGTCTCATGTTAAAGTTGAGATTTGAACTTCTCATAGACCAGGGGAAATTTTATTTCTTTGATCTCTCAAGATCCAGCCCAAATGTCACTCATCTATGAAATGCTCTGTCTTTTAACTCTGGTAGCACTTTGCATATTCTCTTACTGAATCAGCTCAACTTCATTATAACTGGTTTATAGGAATAAGTGTTGAGCCCTGCAGTAAGACTGTGAACATAGTGAGATAAAGGATGGTCCTATTCCCCACTGCACCTTCATGCCTAGCACTGTGGCACTGTGTCTAGGAAGCAGGAAGCACTCCATCAATGTGAGTGTGTCACTTGTGATTGTTCGATTAAATAGGACACAAGTATTTTGTCCTCCCACACCTTGATCACACATGTGACTGCAGTCAGCACAGAAATGGTAGAAGCAAAGCTGAAAATGGGTTGCTGACTCTGGCCAGTGGGGTGAGATGGTGTGGATGGCTCAAAACCCAGTCCATGAAGTTGCACTGGAATCAGGATGAGCCAGCGTGATTCTTTCTCTATAGTGCCTCCACACTTGGAAATCTTCAAATTTTCCAAATTGTCCTGAAGGACCATCTTCCATTTTTATAATCGAACAAGGACCAGAAATAGACATATTTTTTATGTAAAAACAAAATCAGATTTCTAAGGAGCAAGCCTTTTACTATGGCAACTGCTGTAAAATCTTGCCTTCTTCTATCATATCTTTTCCACCGTCTTAAACTTTTGTTCACTGATTCCTAAGATGTCGATGTTTGTTCTTACCATCTCCTGCTTAACCACATCCAATTTACCCTGACTCATGGACCTAACATTCCAGGTGTTAGGTGGTTAACTTTTGTATGTGTCATAACCAAAATGAGGATAAATTTTGAATGGGTAGCTCATTTGTTAAATGTTTCTATTAAAATAATTGTTATAATGTTTGGTAATCACATAGACTTGAAAGCAATTTGGGGAAACTAGTCTAGTATAATTGAAATAGTAGAAGAGCAGAGTGATGCAAAACAATATTTAATATGAGTATTAAATGGATCAGTGATGACAGTTGAAGTTTCAAGACAAACCTAGAAAGATCTGTGTTTCCTCCCTTGGGGTTTCTGAGAGTTTCTACAGGTGTCTGAATGGGAATCAAAGCCTCTAGAACAAGTTTCCTCAGACTTGAAGCTGAACACAGAGGTATGCCAAAGAGTGCTCACTTATATTTTTATCAGCATGTGTTAATAGCTATTAAAATTAAAAGACACTTGCTTCTTGGAAGAAAAGCTATGACAAACCTGGACAGTGTATTAAAAAGCAGAGCCATTACTTTGCTGACAAAGGTCCATATAGTCAAAGCTATGGTTTTTCCAGTAGTCATGTATGGATGTGAGAGTTGGGCCATAAAGAAGGCTGAACACTGAACAATTGATGTTTTCAAACTGTGGTGCTGGAGAAGACTCTTGAGAGTCCCTTGGACAGAAAGGAGATCAAACTAAGTCAGTCCTAAAGGAAAATCAACTCTAAATATTAACTGGAAGGATTTATGCTGAAGCTCCAATACTTTGGCCACCTGATGTAAAGAGCTGACTCATTGGAAAAGACCCTGATGCTGGGAAAGATTGAAGGCAGGAGGAGAAGGGGATGACAGAGGATGAGATGGTTGGATGGCATCACCGATTCAATGGACATGGGTTTGAGCAAACTCCAGGAAATAGTGAAGGACAAGGAAGCCTGGCGTGCTGCAGTCCATGGGGTCACAGAGTCGGACACAACTGAACGGCTGAACAACAACAAATTAATAGCTATTAAACTTGTGATATAAACAAAGGGGTGGGGGAACTTATTTAACATACCTTTTATCTAGAAAGACCACTATTTTAGTTCCTTGCCCAAATCAGGGGTAACTCCCTTATCTGAGTTAGGTATGATTTGAAGATGAACATTTCAGTTACAAGACACTGAAAGAGAAACCTTCCAATTTGTGCTTCACCCCATCCATGCTATGCAACACACAAATACCACACAGACCACTTCACAGGCTATAGCCAAAGGTGTCTTCATGCCAAAAGTCATTGTCATAGAACTTTTGAGCTGGCATAGCTCACTTGCCTTGGGGAACAATCCCACTGGGGGTTGTTTCCACCCCTTAGCCAAAAGGCAGGGGAACACCAGGTGAATACCAAAATAGAAGTCTCTTTCATTACTTCCCTGGGACAGAACTATTGGGTAAGGGTTATATCCAGTCATAATTACATTATATCAATGGCAGAACCCCCGTATTCACCAATGGCAACACAAACAATCCTGGGCAGAAGGATTTTCTGCCAGACTTTTCTACGTATTGCATGTTTTAATGTTTGCAATACACATGTAACTGTATTCTAGGAATGCTGCATCTTGGTGTAAGTGATAGGCAAGAGTGACAATTTGCCAATCTTATTTGTTTCCACTGAGAACAGAAAAGAAATCATCTGAAGAGTGTTGGAGAGATTCAAATTTATTGAAGGCAATTTTACTAAAGGTTCTCTGAGCTCTACTATATCCCCATGGAAACAGATTGCAAATGCATCTTAGTAGCAGTTTACATTGGATGGTCATTTTTTGTTCCTGTATGCTTAGCCTTTCACAGAGTTCTGTGATTTTTGTGCTATCTGCATCAACTTGGATGCATAAAGCTGGCTATTTTCACAAATGAATTTTGCTCCTTCAGTAAATACAAGTCACTAACCCACCAACTATTGCATCCCCTTACCACTCTTCTTTTTTTTTCCAATGTTATGCCCTTAATAGTTAAAAACACAAATTGATTCATAATAATCTAAATCTTATCATGACAGCAAAATATATCTTCAAAACTTTATCCCAAAGTGCCACAAAATAAAGAAGGGGGGAGTGGAGGTGAGTACACCCACTGCGGACTGAAAGGTAGAGAAAGGTTTAACGAAAGAAATTAACCTTGAGATAAGGCATTTGAGAAGAATTTGGATAAGTGACTAAGATCAGTGTTTAAGAATAAAATTATTGTTCAAATTATTGTTTTTAGAACAGGTAACCAGAAACCAGCTACCCCATTATGAATTGGATATAAATATATGTTTGCCTTCTACACTGGCCTTTGAAAAATAGCAATGAACCTAAATAATACTGACTTTCTGGGAGAAGGAAAGAGATGCTACACTTGTTAAATCTGAAATCTAAAGTTTATACACACACAACTACATGCTTTTCATATCATATACTAATCCAGTAAATATTAAATCACTATGTACTTGCCATAGGATGACTTTATGATGTTATTGGCTGCTTACTCATTCAGTTGCTTAGAAAACAACAGACTTATTCTAGTTTACAATTTTAACTTTAGCCATTTAGAGTGTATTAATTTTAGGGTCATGCTTGCTCCCCTATGAAAGAGTTACTGTCTACCACCCAGTGTACTTGTAGAAAATTCTCTTACTGTAACTTTCCAGTGGCCAACCAGGGTCAGATTTTTTTCTAAACACTATTTAGCTTTTCTCCTCAACTTCGCAAGTGCCCAGGAGCACAGGATTCCAGTAACTGGGCTCTTCATTCTCTCACAATGAAAGTTAATTCTATCTATTGATTAGAATGTTCCTTTCTCTCTTGATGTTTGAGTCTGGTGGTACTGGTTCATTTAAATAAAGTCTTCCAAAGGTTAAAAAAATCCATCATTTTATAATGACTGTCTGTGTTCTAATTCTTTTATAAAGAATGGTGAAAATATTTAAATACTGCCACATTTTTAAAAACAGACTTTGAAATTCACTGAACTAGTCACGGGATATAAGTTGCAAGGGCATATTCACCCAGTGATCAATTATCCGCTGAAAGCAATCAGTGTGGCTTGACTAGGAAAAATCTTCTTGGTATGTATACTGTTATAGATTATTACATGCTGTCTTTTATTGTCACAGCCCTGTTTCTACTTAACACACTTCTAATGACAGATGTGCTGTGCCAAGTCACTTCAGCCATGTCTGACTCTTTGCAACCCCATAGACTGTAGCCAGCCAGGCTCCTCTGTCCCTGGGATTCTCCAGGCAAGAATCCTGGAGTGGGTTGCTATTTCCTTCTCCAGGAAATCTTCCCAGGGATGGAATACATGTCTCTTATGTCTCCTGCATTGGCATGTTCTTTAGCACTGGCACCACTTGGGAAGCCCGATGACAGGACAGGTACTTAATAATATTTACTGAATTAAATGGAATTGAACTCAATTTACTGTTTTTGACAAATAACAGTAGATTTGGAAAAACGTAATTTTTAATTTAGAAGAAAATCCCGCTGATTTCTCCTATCCACTCTGCACCCCTCCCCACACCCCATTCTCAGTGCCATGATAACAAGTCTGTTTCTAGAATTCATTGAGAAAACTATGCATAAATTCAGAAATCTCTTGCGGAGACACTGGTGCCTGCATACACCCCTCATCTCGTTGCCTATGATCAAGTGAGAAAGCACACATACTGAGGACTGCTAGGATAATCTTAAAAGTGGATTTTAAGAAAGACCAATAGAAGATAATTAAGATTTCCAAGGTATCTTTCAACTATGTTGGGGAAATATTTGGAAATGTATAATATTGCGTTGGCCAAAAAGTTCATTTGGCTTTTCTATAACAGCTTATTGTAAAACCTGAATGAACACTTTGGCCAATCCAATAGAAGTGGGTAAACAGATGAGGGGAGAAATTATCACAAAAGAGAAAATTATAAAAAGCAATAGAAGAAATCAGTTGGAGCTTTGCCAACTGCTGACAATTCTCCACAACTACCAGGAGAGCTTCCCTGACTTACTGTAAGGCTGTCAGGTCTGCCCTCTCCTTTATTGTGATTTTCTGTGTCTCCTCCTGAATCCTTTCATATTTTTATCTCCTCAAAATAATTTTTCTCGCTCACAATAAAAAAGAAATGTCTTTTTCTCTATTCGAATGTTACATGCTCATTATACAAAACTCAAAACTTAAGTACAAGTATTAAAAAAATATATAACACTTGCCTGAATTTCTACCACCCTGATACAAATCGATACCCTGGTAGCCACGCATTCATTGACCATTTGGATTTGCTCTTCTGTAGATTATTTATTCACAACCTTTGACCATTTTTATTGTCTTTTTCTTATCAGGTTGTAAACACTATTTATGCAATACTTTGTCAGCTGCTCTGCAAATATTTGTTGTACTTATGCAATATTAAAGTTTTTATTTTTTGGAGTATTTATATATTTTATGTGTTTGGCATTTTTGCTCTATAAAAGCTTTTATACACAGAGAGTCTAATGCATCTGTTCTTTCTTTTGTAGCTTCCTGTCACAGGAAGACAAACTTTCTACAACACGGTTGAGCTGGAGGCACCAAGCAGTTGTTATGTTTATGCAAGAACCAGAGCTCAAAATCCATCAGGTTCCCCAGATGCGTTAATGTCTGATGTTTCCAAACGGTGACAAAAAACTGTGTCTGAAGTGGCAGAAACGCCACAAAACCTGAGCTATGTCTCTGTTGGCAGGATCCCACCTCCACGGAACATGTCACCAGAAACTGCACACCCTACAGTACTCCAGGATCAGAGGAAAATTGCAGACATGTCCATCTGCATTTGTTCCATAAACTCATCTCACTTCCGCTTCCCTTTGTGTTTATGTCTAACTAGACCAGAACCCAGCTGCCTCCTCATCCCTGCCCACCTGGACCTCTCCTAGGCATCCCCAACTTACAAGACCCTCAGAGCAAACTCTTGATTTCCCCACATCCCCCTAAACTTGCTCTGCCCTCCAGTCTTCTTCATTTAAAAAATTAGAGATTTTGTTCATTCCATTCCTCAGATCGGAAACCTTATAACCATCCTTGACTCCTTTATATCAGACCTTACAGCCAAACCACTGGCAAACCTGGTTGGCCCTTCCATCAAAATGGATTCCAAGAAAATACAACATTGTAAAGAAACTATACTCCGATAAAAATTAATACAAACAAACCAGATTCTAAATCTCACCTCTTTTCACTTCACCACTGTACCACCCTAGTGGTGGAATTGGTTTTACTTCTTAGAAAACTATATTGCTTTGCTCTTAACCATCACATAATACCACCTTCACACACACTCTCACACACACACACACACACACACACACACACATCACAGAGAGGATTTTTACAAAATTATATTATTTTCCACAGCTATTATATATTACTGAAAAACAAAGTAGAGGATGAAACACACACCCAATAAGGAAATACCTTTTCACTTTCAATTGTTTTTAATTTGGAGTTTGTCCATGTAGAAAATGTGCAAAACAAACGTAGTATATTTCAAAAAGCTGATTCTCTAGAAATAATATGCCACTCAGAGTAAATGCATAGATAATTAATTTAGGTTTGCACCTGATTTATTGATCCTTAGCCTCATTTTTAGAAGGTTAAGACAGAGTGCTTAGAGGCTATTTCTCTTCTATATATGTGATTATATATGTGAAAATATATTATTTTGCCCATCATTTTGGTTACATCTACTAGCTTTATCAATAGATATAATCATCTCAAGTAACTGGATCTTATGAAGTATCTTTTACTTGTACCATTGAAGGCAACTATTGGTTTTATATATTACATTTTTCATAGACTATATATTCTTTGTCAGCTGCTTTGCTGCCAAAACTATGTTTCCCCCATTTTTATTTCTCTGTGTCATGATGAAGTAGATGATGGTCAAGAGAAGACATATTTGGCTTACAACCAAGATGTTACCAACTTAAGAAAAATTATATCAGAGGCTCACTACAATGCTGTCACCAAGGTCTAATAAAAAGGACATGGCCCAGAACACCCCTCAAAAACAATAAATCAGATGAGGATCCTCTGAGAATGATTCTGAACTTCAGGGAGCATTCATTGTATGAAGGGGGTCCAGTGGTTTTGATTGACTAGGTAAATATCTTACAATAATGCACTCTGATATCCAAGGACAATACTTTCATTATTTTATGAAGTAAAAAAAAAAAAAAACCTTTCTAAATACTCTAAATGGAATATAATCATTCTCTTTCATTTATTTGAGTGGTAAAGGACAGTACCTAAAATCAAGAAATTAAAATAGCAGCCCCTTACTTTTATGTACATTTCTATCTAAATGAAATCTACCATACCTCAGGGCCTATGTTCAGTGTGATATTTTTGTTCAGGCTCAGTCTATAGTTTGGGTGCTTCAATAATAAGATTCTGAAAGCATTTATTTTTTCTATTTCAATTCTATTTTGTATACTTAGAAATATTTTCTAGAAGGAAAAAGGAAGAATGTCAAAGATTTTTTTATTTTATTTTTTAATATTAATTTATTTATTTTAATTGGAGGCTAATTACTTTACAATATTGTAGTGGTATTGACATGAATTTGCCATGGGTGTACATGTGTTCCCCATCCTGACCCCCCCCTCCCACCTCCCTCTCCATCCCATCCCTCTGGGTCATCCCAGTGCACCAGCTCTGAGCACCTTGTCGCATGCTTCGAACCTGGACTGGCGATTTGTTTCACAGATGATAATATACATGTTTCAATGTCATTATCCCAAATCATCCCACCCTCACCCTTTCCCACAGAGTCCAAAAGACTGTTCTATACATCTGTGTCTCTTTTGCTGTCTTGCATATAGGGTTATCGTTACCATCTTTCTGAATTCCATATATATGCATTAGTATACTGTATTGGTGTTTTTCTTTCTGGCTTACTTCACTCTGTATAATAGGCTCCAGTTTCATCCACCTCATTAGAACTGATTCAAATGTATTCTTTTTAATGGCTGAGTAATACTCCATTGTGTGTATGTACCCAAAGATTTTTTTAATTTGTGCTTTTCACTTTTTGATTTTTCATAAGTAAGCCTCAAAAGAGTTTATTTTCCTATTGAAAAGCTCCCACTTCTATGAGTCTTCCCCATAAACAGTAAACAGGGGTAGAATGTACCCAATAACCTAGCAACCATCCAAATACCATCCACATTCCTGCCCTGTGCCCTGATTCCTATGGGAAAGAACCATTCAACCCAGGAATAGACAAGAAAGACCTGAAATCTTTGTGACAAAGCTGGAGAAATAGCTGTGAGCAAAGCATTGTGAAACAAAATGGTTTTGCTTTCTACAAGCACACTGGGTTTTATATTTCAGTATAAAGGACCAAGATTTTGGTTCAAGTAACTAGAAAAAGAATTGCCATTTACTGAATAGAGAGAAAATTTAAGGAATAGAAGGGATTAAAAGTTCAGTTCTGACATGCTGAGTTCAAAACACACTAATAGTTATTTCCTCCAAGAGGAGGATTGCTGTGGGCCGACAGTGACTGGATGAGGAGACAAGTGGGAAGAGGTAAGATGACTGAGTCTTAAGATGTAAGATGACTGAGCACCAGCCTTGGGAGCTAATGAGGATGGACCAGCTAAGGCGAAGAGGTCAGCAATAGGCAAGGGCAAGATGAAAGCCAAGTGAATGGAGTATAAAAAGGAGAGAGTGATTAATCATGCCAAGCTCTGCTAATAGAGGCAGAGCTTTGTGGCAGGCAAGATAACCACAAAATGGTGTTTGGCTCTAGCAGCATGGGAGTCCCTGGGGACATGAACAAGCATTATTTCAGAACAGTGGTGGGGACAAAAACCTGAAGGCAGGGGCTTCTGGGGAGACTGGAACTGGAAAGCGAGTCCTTTCCTCACTGGTCCACAGTAATCAGATGCTGGCTATATGAACAGTAAAGTTGCCAGTTTTCACTTCAGTCTTACCGAGATAGAATTTCAAACATTACAGTTAGCAGGTGAGACGGTGACTATATATATATAACCAGTCTTCAGGCCTAAGTTCAAACAGGGGCAAGAATAATGAAGCACAATACTGATAAAGAGTTCCTAGTACACTAAATTCACAGAAACACTGAGCAGAAGATGAGAAAAGAGAAAATGCTGTTGTTAAGGCAAGGTTATCTTACAAATCAAATTCTGGTTCCTTTTTACTAAATTCTCTAGAAGGAGAGTGGATCTCTTTCTGAAGCAAGTTCACATTTCCTTTCTTTCTAGGAAGTCTTAAGTTCCAGTCATTTGCTACCATTGTATTCAGGACTTGAGTTTTCTTGTTGTAAGATGTGTGACTCTAAATATAGTGCAAAGACTGATGGATCATTCAAAGTGGATCATTCAAAGATGGATCACTCAAAGTCAGTCAAAGTGCCTGAAGAGGTCTCCCAAATTATTTAACCCTGGGGTACTCTGTGCCTTGCCTTTTGAGCATTATGTTTATAGGAAAATTTAGGAAGAGAGAGTGAGTTGAAACATTTGGGTCGGGAAAGATCAATAAAACTGAAGCTTTTCAGATCGATGCAAAATTATCACCATGGAGGAGAGATGGGGCAGTGAAGTAGAAAAAGATGCCATTTAGAATCAAAGCTAAATTTAAATCCAACCCCAGTCACCATGTAGCTGCATGACCTTGCCTTGCTTCCTAAATCTTAGGACCTTTAAATTGCATCTATAATGCAATTATAAGAAGAAAATAATTTTTCTGGTAATTAAGTTAGATCAACATTATGGAGTCCCAGTGGGTTAGGACAGAAATTTGAACTACTCTCTCTTTTTGTAGCATGTAGGCTATTAAATAAGATTATATATATATTTTTTAATTGAAGTTCTTTTCTTTCTATAGAAAAACATCATCAGAGTATTATCTGTTTCGTAGCACACTATGCTTTGTGTTGGCTGATTGTTCATTGTGGCTTGATGAAAAATGTCTTCAGGTTTTTAATTTGATTGAATTATTCTATTACTAAGAATAGTCCACAGAGAAATAACAATTTGTCTCCCATTAGCAGAAATGAGTTTCCTTTCACAAACTCAAATTATCTTTTGAACTTCTTTTCAGGAATGGCCTTTAAAACAAATGATAATGATCGCATGAGTACAGTAACATTTTCTAAGCCAACAAGATGGAGGATTTAGCATACAGATGATTATCCTTTCAGAGGAAAAGCAAGCGGCAAATCCTATGTTTGCTAGCTTGTCTCTGAGGAAAGCAGGAGGAACCTAACCTCACACGGAGGCCGCCCTGAAGAGAAATCTGCTACATAGCAAAGGCATCTCCCCGAGATACAGATAAGAATGGCCGCCATCTTCGTGAAGCTAAATTTTTTTAGTTAGTTTTTTAGCTCTTTTGTCCTCATGGGAATTGTGGCTGAACTTTAATTTCCCACCTCTACAACGAAGTTTAGGAAAAGATTACGAGAACCAAGAGACCCTTCGGATAAGACAAAACTTTTTCCTCAAGTAGTAGTGAATGATTTATGTCAAACAAGGAAACAAGAGACAGTTAAGACTAGGAGAACCAAGAGAACCTTCTGATAAGACAAAACTTTTCCCTCAAGTAGTAAGGAATATTTTATGTAAAACAAGGCAACAAAGACAGTTAAGAGGAACATATTTATTATGAGTGCTGAGGCGCGATCATGATCGATTATTATTAATAACTCCATTTCTAGCTTCTCTCCCTTCTCTGGGGAATGGAGGGTGAGGGGGAAATTCCAAGCTTCGAATCATGGCTTGGTCTTTTCAGTAACCAGCCCCCATCCAGGAGCCCACCCAGGGTCCCCTCATTTTAACAAAAGACACTCCTATCACCCAGAAAATTCCAAAAGGTTTAGGCACCCTGTGTCAGGAACCTGAGTCAAAGACCAAATATTAGAACAACAGATGCTCTGGTCACTCAGGAACTTACAAGGGTTTCAGGAGTTCCATGTGGGAACCAGGAGTTCCAATATGTGTATTTCTTATTATATCACAACCTCAAATCAAACATTTTTCCGTACACGGACAAATACTATCAGCAAATCATCACATCACCAGAGTCTGCCCACAGACACAGCTAATCAATTACTTGTGATTTTTAAATGGGCATTCTTGTTTTTCTAACCTTAATATATCTTAATGAAAAACAATAGTTTTATTTTCATATTTCTCTTATTATTGCTCTCATTATTCCCTATTCCCAATAAGTAAGAGAAAAATGAGAATTTGGATGAAATGATTTTCATACTCAGGATATACAGGTTAGACAGCTGGTTTGAATGAACCCAGGTGTGAAGCCTGCTCTTCCAGTGTCTCAGAAACCAGGGAATGGATGTGCAGATAACAATTCCCTATAATTCATACTTTATGGTAATTCATAAAATATAATATGTAGCAGGTGTCAATGTGATATATTCATATGTAAGTATAAATATTGTTATATGGTTGTTAACTGAAACAGAGATTAACCTCAACATACATTATCGCTAATTTTACCTTTATTCTGAGAGACAGAATAATTTCTGTGCCTGGTTATGCTCAGGGGAAATCAAATCTATACATTGAGATGTAAACAATCCCAGCTCAGTAAGAGGAGGCTTGGGAGGGATAACACAAAGTCTATTTTAAATACTGAAAACTGAAATAGATATTTAGAAACCAACATCTGTGAGCCTCAACTTTTCTTGTTTAATTTTGCAAGAGTTTGACACTAAATGAATGGAAATTTACCTTTTTTCCATTTATTTAATTATAGTTTTAAAGAGTCTGTTCTATAATGGGGGAGGGGGGTCTTCATTTTACATTTCGATCCCTAGAGGGCAAGAGTTATATCTGTTTAATTTGATCTGTGGCACCTGAAATAATGTTACTTGATTGCAATTATAAAGACATGACGATGATAAGAACTCTGCTGATGCTTCTCAGAAGAGACTCAAGAAAATCCATCTCTCAAGCTTAAACACAGTTTTGCTGAGACAATATAATATTAGCTCGTAGTAACTGCATCCACTTTTCAGAAAGGCCTGAAATCATTGTAAAAGTACAGACAACAATGAGAGATACTAATGTATTCACTCCAGGTGGGTTTCAGGCAATGCATTAATTCTTGAACATGAATATAAATAAATAATAAATAAAATGGAATTCATCCCAATCTATCATAGAACTGCCTTGACAACATAAAAGGCAACCAAATAAATCAGAATAATAGGATTTTGACAAAACAAGACATTTATCTATTACCAGAGAAACATATTGGTCACACAACTTATAAATTGCCGATAGAAGTTTTTCATCCATCACCAAGATTCCCATCTAATGACAGGGAAATAATTGCCATACCTTTACCATGTCATGGAGTCTTTTGATGTGTTAGGAAGTGAAACAATGTGGAAATGCAGTCCTTGGTGAGTGTACAACATCTGAGGGGTGGGTAGATTTTCTTTTTTTTTTTTTTTCACTAACAGCATCTAAATTCTCTCATGAATGAGCAAGGGATGTTTGTCTGTACTTGTTCTATGGCTTCAAGAAAGACTGCATAGAGGTTTTCCTGGAAGAGAGAGAAATGTTTAATCCTGGACCTTCCTACAGTCTGTCACAGCCCTTTAGCACATCCAGAAGAATATGCTTCCTAATATTTTAAAATGACATTGAATTGGAGGGGTTCCTCTGGTGGCTCAGTGGTGAAGAATCTGCCTGCCGATGCAGGAGACACAGGTTTGATCCCTGATCCAGGAAGATCCCACATGCTGCAGAGCAACTAAGCCCATGCACCACAACAATTGAGCCTGTGCTCTAGAACCTGGGAGTCACAGCTAATGAAGCCTGCACCCTAGAGCCTGTGCTCTGCACCAAGAGAAGCTACAGCAATGAGAAGCCCGGGCACAGCAACTTAGAGAGTACCCTCAGCTCACTGCAACTAGAGAAGAGCACAGCAATGAAGACCCAGCAGAGCCCAAAATAAATAAGTTTAAAAAACAAAAACAGTGAATTGGAAGCTTCAGATTCACTTCCAATTCACTGGGTCCTGTCAACTTAAAAACAGAATTTTCTCTAACCTGAAACCTGTAGGCATCTATTAGCATTGAATTTGAATATTTGAATACATGAGTTGGGAATCTGTTCCCAAATTTACATATTTATTTTTTACATATATATATTTACATATGTACATGTGAGATAAACCCTGTCCAGAAATGAAAGCGTGAAAATCAATTCAGAATGAAAAAGAAATGAGGGACCCTGCTGTTAATCAGGCAGGGAAGACAGATACATAAAGGCAGCTGTGTAATTAACAAGCAACATTTCTCCCAAGGTCATGCAGCAGCTGGGAAATGCCATAACAACCTCTTCTTGAGTTACTACTGCTTGTCCCCAGTAACTCTCAGACCCCCTTGGCTGTAACTCCTCTATTACCGGGGATATCCAGTCGCTAAGCCTTGCTTGCCTCATGACAACATGTCATAATCCCTAGTTCATCTTCATTTAACCAAAAAATCCAGATCTGATCCTCACTGGCTTCCACTGGACTCTACTCAACCCTTCAGTGAGAACCCAAACCTTGTAACAGACAGACACATCCTCTTGTCAAGCAGCATGCCTGACTCTTCTGAAGGGGCCTCCCTCACTGCAAGTCAATAAATCTGATTTTGTCAGGCTCCTGGTTTGTCCCTAGAGACTTGTAACTCATTAGGCTATTTATTTCAAGTGGGAGGTTTGACTGAGAAGTGTGTGCATGCTCAGTGGTGTTCAACTGTTTGTGACCCTGTGGACTGTAGACTGCCAGGCTCCTCTGTCCATAGAGTTTTCCAGCCAAGAATACTGGAGTGGGTTGCCATTTCCTCCTCCAGGGGATCTCTACCAAGGGATCGAACCCACGGCTCCTGTGTCTCTTGTGTTGGCAGGTGGGTTCTTTACCACTGAGCCACCTGGACAGTCCTCATAGACAGAGATCCTAATACCATAATAATGTGCATGTTCGAGACACTTTGAATCTCACCTCCTCCAGACCTCTCAGTTCCCAGGTGTATGAGTTTTGCACTGAAACAGAGATCTGATAACCTTTGGCTTTTTCATGTCATGTTTATTATGTATCTCCCAAGATTTGGGGGTTATGAATCTGATCTTCTCAGACTACAAGTTTGTTCCTGGTAGTCTAGGAAAATAGATAGATAGATGGATAGATAGATAGATACATACCCATATATACATACATACATATATACATACATAAATGATAGAGTTGTTACTTCAAGGAAAAATCTTTTGAGATTAAAGCATATTTTTCAATCACAGATTTAGATACTTCCTATTTTTAAAGTGATCAATTGTTTTTATTAACTATAAATATATGGATATATTTATTAATATGATTTTTTACAGTGAACTCTCAATAATCACAAATGAGTTAGAAAGCAGAGCATACATTTATTTAAGAAAGGCTATAAATAGAAAGAAGAAATAAAAAATTCATGTGGTAGGTGTGTGAATCCTTCTTGGAAAAAAACTTTAGGAGACTGTATTTTTTCTGAGAATTCTTGGTCACCTCCATAAAAATAATTTCCTTACTCTTGTATGAGTGAATGATACATTTGGCCTCTTTCTCCTCTAGATAGCTGGTAACTCCCTTTTTTTTTTTTTAATAATCAGGCAAGGTTTTTTTTAATAATCAGACAGAGAAGACTTGGGCTGATTAACAGTTTTGTCTTTCTTCTCAAACCACAATTACCTACGATCAGAACCCTCTGATAATTTGTGCTGCTATCTTAAGATTCAGTTTCATTCTACAACTGACTGAAGCATGAAATGAACTACAATAAACTGAACTGAATGGAAATGAACCAAACTGAAGTGAGATGC
The DNA here is from genome assembly GCA_024291935.2 of Okapia johnstoni. Classification (NCBI taxonomy): domain Eukaryota; kingdom Metazoa; phylum Chordata; class Mammalia; order Artiodactyla; family Giraffidae; genus Okapia; species Okapia johnstoni. Next base: position 14,303,078 of record CM044324.1, read on the forward strand.
TGTGATTTCCAGGATACTTGATGCTGTAAGGACAGAGCAGGGGCCTCACCCATCTTCCTCCCAGAGGTGCCAGCTCAGTGACCAACCCACGCAACCCTCCAGCTGCATGATTGTTGAATTTCACTAACAGCAACCCATTTCTCTTCACATAATCCACTCTGCTTTTTACCAGGGCTGCAAATATCCCAAGCTACATTTGCTCAATTTGTAAGCTAATTGCCAATGGGTTCCCAGGTGGCTCATTGTTAAAAAAAAAATTTCTCCTGCCAATGTAGGAGACACAAGTTTGATCTCTGGGTCGGGAAGATCCCCTGGAGGAGGAAACGACAACCCACTCCAGGATTCTTGCCTGGAGAATCCCATGGACAGAGGAGCCTGGCAGGTCACAAAGTCAGACACGATTGAATGGCTGAGCACAGCACGCAGCACAGCAGTAAGCTAACTGCCAAAGATCACAACTTTGTTCAAATATATTCGTGATTGCAGTCGGATGTGAGAAAATACAGTTTACAAGGTAAATAAACTTGGATGCTCAACACCAATTTTCTCTTGATTTACCCGGTTTCCTTCTCTTCAACTCACTGGCCCTTTTTCCTATTCTCAATCTCATCGTTTTTCTAGTATTTGTTGAATGTTTACCACATGCCAGTCAACACGCTGAGCACTTTTCCTGCATCGCATAATTGATCTTCACAGTAGTGTGCCGTTTAGCATTAGGCTTGCCCAAGGCCACTCCACCCATCAGTTTGGAAACACATCCTACTCAAATCTCATCTTTGATCTTCTGAACCCACCTCCTCACATACTGGTGCTGTTAACTTAAGCCACAAATTTACAAGCAACCAAGCAGGAACTTTCAAGGAAGCAAACACACCAGGTAGCACTACTTCTGCCCCCTCCTCCAGTTTTCCTCTGCTCTACCTCACTGCCTGCGACCTCCCCCAGCACCTGATGCCGACCCCTGTCCCCTCCTCCCACCCCCCTCTTTTTTATCTTGCTCCACACAGCTCAGGACTGACAAAATGATACGAGAAACATTACTTCCTAATTTCAAAGACAAGAGCTAGTGCATTAGACAGTCTATACCAAGATCTAAAGTTTAATGATATCTCCACTTATATGAGGTACCTGGAAGAGTCAGATTCATAGTCAGAAGGAACATTTGCAGATGCAAGGGGCCGGGGCTGCGGGTTGGAAGAGTTGGGGGGGGTGGTACTTAGTGTTTATTAGGGTCAGAGTTTCAGTTTAGGAAGGTGAAAAATTCAGGAAGTGGATGATGCTAAGACGGCTCAGTTGACACTAGTAGAAAAGAACCCACCTGCCAGTGCAGGAGACATTATGAGACACGGGTTTGATCCCTGGGTCAGGAAGATCCCCTGGAGGAGGGCATGGCAACCAACTCAAGTATTCTTGCCTGGAGAATCCCATGGACAGAGGAGCCTGGTGGGCTACACTCCATAGGTTACAAAGAGTTAGACATAACTGAAGCAACTTAGCGTGCTCGCACATACAAATAAGCTAGTAAATATATCAAAGGTAGTTTCCTTAACTGTATAAACAACTTATCTATAAAGTTATATCTGAGTTTAATGACTTTTAAGTGTTGTGGGGTTTTTTTTTGCCTATCTTGATTGCTATTAACTGAGCACATTTCTATTTGTAAATCATCAGATAATGAATTTATATTTAGGAACAGAAAGTCATTTCCCTTGATAAGTATGCAGGTGTCAGTGTTCCAGAGCACCAAGCACCAGATGTATATGCTGAACATTCAGTTTCGTGGAAGGATTCACATTTGAAGATGCACTGGGATCATAAGGCTTTTGGAAGACTCAATTTTCAAAAATAACCATTACCATTTTCACACAACAGATTGGTAAATCATTCTTTCATTATAAATCTTTTTTTGTTGTGAAACAATTTACTCACTTGAATTCTAGGTAGTATGCTCACTTTAATATTCTTTCTTTCCACAGAAATCCATTACAAATAAATCCACAATCTTGGCAGTTTAGCTAGAAGAGTCATGTCCGACTTCTTAAAAAAGGAAATGACTTGAGCAGACTTCTGACTGAACAGCATGTGCAGTTTATTTATTTACTTCTGGTTCTTTTATTCTGTTTTGTTTCCTTTTCTTTCAGCTGGATTTTTGTTTTCATCAAGTTATAAATGCACATAGTTGAAAGAGTCAGGTAGTTCTTTTAAACACATTATAAAGGACAACAGAGCCCTGAAAACATTGTTGCACACATATGTGTGTTTCCCACTCTCTAATGGCAACCATTTTCAATTTTTAGCTTTTGTGTTGTTGCTGTTTATAGTCACCTCCATCACTCTAAATAGCTTATATGCTCCTTTTTGGTCTTTCTGCTTTTAAAATAATTTATAGTTTTCCCTCCATAGAAGATGAAGATTCAGGTCTCTTTCAATTTCCCTCAACTCAGCTGACCTCCAGTGTCATCTCATACTAAATTTGGTTAGATTACTATTAATACTTACCTTACTATAGTTATATAAACACTGGGCCATATAGGAAGAACTTTTCCTTATTCATTGGATCCTATTTTTGTTTCACTTGGAGTTATTAATTGACACATTTTGGTTTGCTTAGTTTTGTACACACTTTTAGCTAATTTATCTGCAAATTTTTCCTCCAGTGTCTAAATCTCCTTTCAGAAGTTTCAAGCACCTGAGGAACTTTTACCAGGTTCATCTCCTGGGAGACATTTCTAACCTCTTCTGGTCTGGACAAGGCCTTCTCCCCAGCCAGCTCTTCTGTAACCACTAACTTAAAGTTAGGATCCTGTGCCTGGATCTGGGGTGTTCCTCATTCTTAGTTTAAGTTCTTTTTTTTTTTTTACTTTTTGGTGGAGCATGTTCTCAACAGAATCCTATAAAAACATGTGTGTGGGAAGCAAATTTTACAAAGCCTTGGTCTGAAAATATCTTTATTCTCATTTGAAATCAGTTTCCCTTGGGGTATTCAAGGTATTACCACTGACTCTTCCTTCTGATGTTGTTTTTGAGAGGTCTAAAGCCATTCTGATTCCTGATTCTTTATATAAAACCACCTTCTGGAAGCTTTTGGGTATTTCTCTTTGTCCCTATATCTGAAGTTCATAATTAAGCTTTTGTTGTATTTCTATTTTCATAGATTATATTGTGAAATGGACCCTTTTCATCTGCAAACATCTCTTATAATTCTGGGTGATTTCTCAAGTTTTTTGCTTTGATAATTTCTTCTTTTTCTTTTCTCTCTCTTATTCAGATGTTAGAATTTATAAACTAATTGTGTTTTTCTTTCTCTCTTTTTCCTCCTGTATCTCCTGTTGAATATTTCATTCCTACCACAGTCTTATTTCCTGGAGCTTTCTCTTTTGTTGTTCTTGGCTGGTTCTTCTGTTTATACAGAATCTGTTTTTATTGCATGATATCCGCTCTTATCTTTCAGTTAAGAGTGTTTTTTTTCCTCCCTGTATAATCTTGGTTTCTCTCAAGTTGCTTTTCTCCATGTGTTTGTTTTGTTCACTTTTTTTCTCATTAGAAGCTTTTCTCGGATAACTAGGGATCTTCTAAAGGGTTTACATTTAAAAAACAAAACTAATTGGGAAATCCATGCACACTCATGAGGTTTATGAACTGTGAACTGTGACATTTATTGCTTGGGGATCTGCTGGACCGTTTTGTTTGGAAAGCCTGATAGCAGGACTTTTTTATTTTTTTCCATTGGCCGAGTCACATTGCCAAGAAAAAACTCTTCCAGTATCCTGCCTTGAGGCTAAAAACCTGACCCTCTGTTTGGGGAACCAAAGTGGGGAACAGTACAGGAGTCTCAAAACTCAGTATGTAAACTTTCCCTTCCCTGGTGGCTCAGATGGTAAAGAATCTGCCTGCAAAGCAGGAGACCCAGGTTCAATCCCTGGGTTGGGAAATTCTCTTGGAGGAGGAAATGGCAACCCACTACAGTATTCTTGCCTAGAGAATCCCATGGACAGAAGAAACTCGCGAGCTACCATCCATGGGGTCACAAAGAGTCAAACACAACTGAGAGACTAATTTTACTTTACTTTTTTACTTTTAAACTTTCACTTAATCCTCTTGCTTATAAAATGGTATCTCTACCCTCAATTCTTCTTAAAGGCTTTCAGCCCCAAACCATCTGCTTCATTCAGGGTTCTAGCCTAAAACTGATGGCAATTAAAATTAGGATAACTTTAAAACAGTTTAATAGAGAGACCCTTTACAAAGGTATGGGCACTGTGAAAGGTGTAAAGAAACTGCCTGGACAGTGTTGAACTACTTGTAACCATGTGTTAACCCCCATACCTGAGGGATAAGGGAAGGAAGGGAAAGGTTCTAGAATGCAGAAGGAGAAAGCCTTGTAAAGAAACTAACTTCTGAGGAACCATGGCCTTCAGTAGAGAGAGGAAGTCATCCCAAGGTGACCTCACAGGGAGAGAAGTTGGAGGATAAATGCCCTTACTTTCTAGCACCCTCTGATCTCCAATCAGGGCTCCCCATTGACCAAACCAATGGGAAGCCAAAGGACAAGGATATCTGTTATTTAATCCACACGGGTCAGCCTCTTACAGCAGAGGAAAAGCCGTAAGGGTGAAAAATGCATCCAGAGGGACACACGAGAGATATCTAGCACATCTCTAGAGAAAAACTCAATACTGTACTGGGGTGAAGAATACTAGTCCTCAGGCTTGTGGAGGAGGGGAGAAATTCTGAGGGTCTAAATGTTTCTTGAGCTGACTTCACTCTAACCCTCCGATCTTGAGTCATATTTTTTTCAGCTTTATTGAGGTACAGTTGGTAAATAAAATTGTATATATTTAAAGTGTACAAGTGATATTTTGATATACTAAACATTGTGAAATGCCCCAATTGCCACAGTCAAGTTAATTAACACATCTGTCACCTCATATAGTTATTATAACTTCTTGTATGTAGTGAGAACACTTAAGATCTACTCTCTTAGCTAATTTCAAGTATACAATACTGTTAACTATAATCTTTTTTGTCTTTTTATACAGTTCATGAGATCCTCACAGCACGTATACTGGGTTGTTTGCCATTCTCTCCTCCAGGGGATCATGTTTTGTCGGAACTCTCCACTATGACCCCTCCATCTTGGGTGGCCCTACACAGCATGGCTCATGGCTTCACTGAGTTTTGCAAGCCCCCTTGCCCTGACAAGGCAGTGTCCATGAAGGGGCAGGGAGGCCTGGCATGCTGCAATCCACAGGGTTGCAAAGAGTCAGACAACTAGGAGACTGAAAAACAAAAAAAACAACAACTACAATCACTAAGCTTTACACTACATCCCGAGAATTTATTCCTCTTATAACTGAAAGCTTGTACCCTTTGACCGACATATACCTGTGTCTCCCTACATCTAAGCCCATGGCAACTACCTTTCTACTCTCTACTTCCGTGAGCTTTATGTTTTCAGATGCCACATATAAATGAGATCATACAGTATTTGTCTTTCTCTGGCTTTATTTCACTTAGCATAATGTCTTCCAGGCTTATTCATGTTATCACCAGTGGCAGGATTCCCTTAATTTTATGGTTGAATAATATTCCATTGTACTTATGCATCACATTTTCTTTATCCATTCTTCCATTGATGGACTTTAGGTTGTTTCAGTATCTTGGCCATTTCCCAAGAGGGAGGAGGGAAGAGCATGAAATCTAAAGACATATGGCAGGGCTTAAGAAAATGTGCTACATAAATGACAGATTCTGAAATATTAAGCCCAGAGAGTACTATATTACTTTACTTCTGTGGTAGGAATTTATGGCCTCAAGTTACCACCAAAATTTTCAAAAATTAAATTTCTATTTGTACTGATTTTTGTCTCAAACTTCACCAGATCCTTAAAAACCAGGAGGTTTTTAGCTGCTTTGCAGTATTTATGAAATATGAGGCAGCTTCTAAGCTGGAAGAGAAAGCAAACTGACGGAGCCAAGGAAATCTTCTGGAAAGAATGTTCTGTGGTGTTCTTCATCTGAAGCACTAAATAGAAACTATGCATTCAGATGTTTCTTTCAAGAAACACCTACTTGGTAACTAAGCTGCCAGATTCACCGTAGTTCATAATATTTACTCAATCTCCTCCATTTGTTTTTGCGGGAAGTATCACCCATTTTTACATGAAAATAAGTTAGATTTAGAAACAGCAAATGACCAATTTTCATAGTATAAGGCCTAAATAAAATAACAAGATCACCTAATATGATGGCATATATTTGAAGTTCGTCAATGGAAAGATCAAAATCTGTTGAAAAATTATTTCAAAGAAATTTACAATGAAATCAATAAAGTGGAAATCAAAGCATATGCCAGCCATCATTGACCAAATGAAGACTCAAAGGGGCCATTAAATGCCTCTATTTATAAAAGAAATGATTAAATAAAACCATTTGCACTCAACTACAGAGAAATATATAAAAGAGATACACAGTGTGCCATTTCCTGAAGGGTCAGTTTGCCATGATCAAGATGGTTAGTGAAGGGAGTTTGGGGGAGAATGTATACCTGTATAAGTATGGCTGAGTTCCTTTGCTGTGCACCTGAAACTATCACAACATTTTTAATCAGCTACACTCCCATATAAAATAAAAAGTTAAAGAAATGCTTAATGAAGATGAGGAAGCATAAGCAGGATGAAAGAACCTCTAAAATATTGATCTGATTTCAAAAAAGACTGTCACCATGGAAGACTAAGCCATGGACTGGAATACATTCTAATTGCAACCTGACAGAAAGTCAGGTATCCTCCCCAGCTTTTAAACAAGAGAGCATTAATTCAACCATCCAACAGACGAGACAGAGAGTCTGTCTCTTTCCTGTGAAGAATATGCATGGCATACAGTCTCTGCCTCTTCTGCCTCTCAAAATTTTAAAGTCTAAAAATTAAACAAATATAAGATTAATGCTACAAGAGTTAAATATAAAACAACAGTTCAAGAGTTATCACAAAGCAATGTGTTACTATTTACAAAGTGTTTGCATAATCATAATCTTTGCCTTTCTTTTGGAAAAGGATGTGTGAAATCAATTCTTTTTATAGTTAATGTAACGCCAAGCTTTGCATTATTGTGCTTGCACTACAATAAGTATTAACTTATTACAATATGAAATTCTGAGCATAACCAGGCTCGATGACACACATAATTCAATAAAAAGAAAGAAATCCTTTGTCTCTGAGTCATAAAAACCCTACAAAGGATTCATATTTCTTTTGGTGAGATGAATTTTCAGAAGGTTTAACAGGAAAGTACAAAATTGATTTTGAATAAAAACAACAAATATTTTAATGAAGTGATTAAGTGCTAATCACTGAGGAAATAGATGATTCAGCATTCCTGCAGATTAGCCTAAGCACTTGGCTGCCTGGGGCTAGCAAGGAAAATGAATCTCAACAGAGCCAAGCATTTGGGCTCATCCCTTCATCTCCTCCCCCAGTTGGCTTCTCCCCCAGGGCATCCTTTAGTGAATAGCCTTTCCTCCCTACAACACCGTTATTCTCTTCCAAACTTTCTCCCCATTCTTCCTCCAAAGATGCTCTCAAAATGATGGCCTCCATGTGGCTGCATCCAATGATCAATTCTTAGTCATCACACTCGTCCTCCCAGCAGCCTTTATTGCAGTGGACCACTCCATCCTCTTTAATACACTTCCTTCAGTTGGCAATACCTCCACTTGGTTCATCCTTTACTTCACTTGTTGCTTTCCTAGTTCTTCCTCTTCTCCCTACTTCTGAGAGTTGGACTGGTTCAATTGTTGATCTTCTTCTTATTTCCATTCATGCTCTACATAACCTCATCCAGTGCCTTTGGTTCTAAACACCATGCTTGTATCTCCTTCTAAGAATGTATATCTCCAGCTCAAAACTTTCTCCAGAGCTCTAGACTTGCTCAGCCAAATATCAACTTGAATATTCGAAGTGATTCCTTCACTTTGAAACTGAAATCCTGGTGTTCACCATCTCACACTCAAATCAGAACCTTCATCTCAGATGATTTAACTCCATCTTTCTAGCTTTTCAGGTCAAAACCCACTATTCCCTAATCTATCAGAAAGTCAAGAGGATTCTTTCTTTAAATGAATTCAAAATCCAGCCAATTATTTCTAGTTTCACAGCTATCTTTCTCAACCAAGCCACCATCAGCTCTCATTCAGATTATCGCAATAACCCCAAAAGAGTCCTCCCTGGTGTCTTTGCTGCCCTATAATATATTCCCAGAGGAGCAGTCAGAGTCACACTTTTAATAGAGGGATACCAAGGAGGGAAGCGGGTCATGGGATGACTGGGGGCATTAGAGCTGGCATATTTACACTATTGATACTATTGATACGTATAAAAGAGATAACTAATGAGAACCTACTGTATAGCTCAGAGAACTCTACTCAGTGCTCTGCATGCGCACTCAAGTCACTTCAGTCATGTCCGACTCTTTGCGACCCTATGGACTGTAGCCCACCAGGCTCCTCTGGCCATGGGATTCTCCAGGCAAGAATACTGGAGTGGGTTGCTGCGCCCTTCTCCAGGGCATCTTCCCGACCCAGGAATCGAACCCACATCTCTTAGGTCTCCTACATTGTCAGGCAGTTTCTTTACCACTAGCACCACCTGGGAAGCCCATTCAGTGCTCTGTGGTGACCTAAATGGGAAGGAAATCCAAAAAAGAAGGGATATATGCATATGTACAGCTGATTAACTTTGTTGTACAGTAGAAACTAACACAACATTGTAAAGCAACTATACTCCAATAAAAAATTGTTTAAAGTCAGGTTATGTCACTTCTCTGCTCAAACGACCCTGAAATGACTGTACATTTCATGCAGAATAATAGCCCTCCACAAGGTCTCCAAGACGCAAGGCAATCAGACCTCCTGGTTACCTGTCTCTTTTTTATCACCCACCATTCCCTCTCCACCTCACTGGGCTGCAGCTTCATGGCTTTTTTTGCCCTTGATCGGGTTTCACCATCTCAACAAGACCAATGATGACAACTCTTTTAATGAAGGAATGTCTTCTGCCACGCATCCCTTAGCTTTCCTTTTGATTTTCTTTTTTTTTTTTTTTGCCCATATTTCTCATCTTCCAACATACTTTAAAATATATGTATGTTAATTTTTACTGTCCTTTTCTTCCAGGGAATCTCTGTTTTGCTCAATGGGGTAACTCAGCACCTAAGACGGTCCTTAAAACAAATATGCATTTAATTAATACCTGAGAAAGAAAGTGAATCATGGGCTTAGGGGCTTCCCAGGGGCTCAGACCAAGTACTTTGGAGTTACCCTCAATTCCTCACTTTCCTTAAGACCCACCCACTGTATCAGAAAAAGCTTGCCATCCCCCACTTTGATTTATATTAGGGAATAAACCACTTCTCACCCCTACCTCCTCACCACCACCATTGCTGTGACAGCAGCCACCACCCCCTGTGCTCAGCACTGGCCCAATGACCTTCCACTTGGCTTCCTCACTTCCACCTTTGTTCTCCTCTGTTTCCCATCTTCCACAACACAGTCAAAGAGACTTACAAAATCCTCCATCATCTAATGTCACTTTTCTCAGAATCATTCAGTGATTTCCATCACACTTGAAATACAGATCCTAACCTCACTTGATGAGGCTCCTCTTCATTTGGACCGTGTCTATGCTCTAAATGTGTTTTTTTCCTCTCTCTGCTTCCTCACTTCACTCCAGGAACATTGACTTTCTAGATAATCTTCAAATAAGCAAAATTTAGTTCCATGTTAGAACATTTGTACTTGTCCTAACTTCTTTTTTTTTTTAATAGCTTAGATAGACAGATAGATAGATATTTGGCTGTGCCAGGTCTTTGTTGCAGCATGGGGTATCTTTAGTTGTGTGTGGCATGTGGAATCTAATTCCATGACCAGGAATCAAACCAGGGCCCCCTGCATTGGGAGTTTGGAGTCTTAGCCACTGTACCATCAGAGAAGTTCCTTCTGACTCTTCTTCCAGATTCCAGACTTACTCATGTTTCACTCTATCCTTCCATTGAAGTCTCCCCTTAAACATTAGAGCCTCAAAGTCTGTCCTGACCACCCTACGTAAAAGAGTCCCTTCACCTACTTTCAATATTTCCCTTCCACTTGCTTTATTTTTCTTCATAATGTGCATTATAACTGGAAACATTATAATATGTGTGTATACTATATATTTGTTTACTGACTTCTTCCTCCAAAATATAATCTCCATAAAGCCAGGGACTTTGTTGTATTGCTGCTCCATCTCTGGTGCCTAGAACAGTCCTGATACACGGCTGCTGGTGCTGTTGCTAAGCCGCTTCAGTCGTGTCCGACTCTGTGCGACCCCATAGATGGCAGCCCACCAGGCTCCCCCGTCCCTGGGATTCTCCAGGCAAGAATACCAGAGTGGGTTGCCATTTCCTTCTCCAATGCAGGAAAGTAAAAAGTGAAAGTGAAGCCGCTCAGTTGTGTCCAACTCTTCGCGACCCCATGGACTTCAGCCCACCACGCTTCCCCGTCCCTGGGATTCTCCAGGCAAGAACACTGGAATGGGTTGCCATTTCCTTCTCCATGATACATGGCAGGAAACTCAAAATATATTTACGGAGTGAATGAGTGAACGAATTATCCAGAGACTTACTCTAATCTTTGAGCTTGATAAAGTAACAAATAGAAATATATTCCAACCTGTTTGTTTTTAATGTTAACAAGTACTAAATTCCATTCAATAGATTCAGCTTTGGTGACCAGGACAAAACATGAGGCCATGAAAAGAAACCTATATCATTTTTTGGCTCCAGATTGTAGACAAACATAATTTAAGTTTTAGGCATAAACATTACTACATCTCTTTGTGAAGATCTGTGACTTCTTTCTAAATGGAATAATAAAATTGAAAAGGGTTTTATTCTCTCCTATTCAGCTATTATTTCCATGTAGAAACTCAACTATGTAAGTTAATTACTGAAACAAGAAAGAATAATCCCAGAACAAGGCTTTGTTTGAGATTAGAGTCACAATTCATAATTGCCTGGATACAGTCCCATTATCCAGATGCTCAAACCAAAGGAATTCTCTTTGAGGTTTCTCCCGCTGTGCATTTCTGCATCACAGGCAATGTTTTGCTGAGTATTTATGGCTTAAGTAGACAGACCCACTCCTAAACACTTAGTAAAATTTTATCTCTAAAACTTCAATGTGTTATTTCCTGTAACTTTATCATCCATTGACCTAGGTCACAACCAGAAAAAACAGCGATAAGGAGAAAAATGTATGAGAAAAAATAGGTACTGACATAACAGATGATTGCTACTGTTGATTTTTTCCTATTTTGGATTTGGGTTTTGACTGTGTTGTCATAAGTGTTGATTTCTGATAAAGATTCATCAAATGTTGACTTTCTTTCCTCAGATTTTGTCTAAGTGCTAACCATATGGAAATAATTACAAAGTACCATTATCCATACATGAGTTGTTTTATTAGTAGAACACAGAAACATCTTTGAGAATTGGCTAAACCTGAACAATGGTGTATGCAGTAATCCCCGAGCTATTTGCTAAATATTTGAGCAAAGAGAGCATTGTTTATTTAGTTCCTGTCAGCTCCCATGGGCATTCTTGGAATGAGGTGGTAGGTTTTCTGTTTGGTTGTAAGAGAAGCCACGTTGAGAAATCATCAGCTTGAACCTAAGAAGCTACACCATCATTCTGGGCATAAACCTTTCTCTGACTCTTCACCTGTATCTAATGATGTCCCCAGCCCCATGCTGCTGAATCATGATCTTTGCTTTTGCTGGTTCACCTTTACATGCAGGCACTGAACCATTCATCCTAAAATGACTTTTTTTTTTAACTGCTGGAGGCAATGGGCTCTGCTGGCCCAGGGATTTGAAAGACTCTAAGGTCATGTGTTCCAGAGTAAAATGGACTTCCTATCGCTGGACCCAAGAGTTCCCAGGCTTATTTCTGATTTCTCCCTCCTACATTTTCATCTGTAAACACCCACTTCCAAGTTCAAAATGTCAGAGGGAAAATTTTTCTCCTACAGTTCCTCTTCTGGTCTTTCTTAACTCTACCCCCAAAGAGAATCAGAGCTTTCAGTTAGCGTGAACATTAACAATGGATGAAACTTAGAGGTTTTCTAATCAATCACCCTTCCTCAAGCAGGATCACACCTTAATGATCTCAAGAGAATGATAGTTAGGTACGAAAAGAGCCAGATGACAATTTAAGACAGTCTCATCCTGAGCTATCCAACCTAACTGTTTTACAGTCAGGACCTGTCCTTTCTCAAGTCATGCTCCTCAGGAAAAATAGAGTCACAATGCTTTTCATGGAAAAAAAAAAATCCTTGAACAATATATTTAACAGCATTCTCTACTGTATTGTCTTAACTTGTTATCATTGAACATTAAAAGTATCCACTAAAAAAGAGTGGATATATGTGTGTTCTAGTAGCTCAGCTGGTAAAGAATCCTCCTGCAATGCTGGAGACCCCAGTTTGATTCCTGGATCGGCGAGATTCGCTGGAGAAGGGATAGGCTATCCACTCCAGTATTCTTGGGCTTCCCTGGTGGCTCAGCTGGTAAAGAATCCACCTGAAATGTGGGAGACCTGGGTTCAATCCCTGGGCTGAGAAGAACCCCTGATGAAGGGAATGGCTACCCACCCCAGTATTCTGGCCTGGAAAATTCCATGGACTGTTTAGGCCGTGGGGTCACAAAGAGCTGGACACGACTGAGTGACTTTCACATTTATTTACTTTGCCATACAACTGAAAATAATGCAGTATTGTAAATCAACTATACCACAATAAAAAAATTTAAAAAATCAAGACCTAAATGCATGTATATACATGCATATATATATATACATACACAACAGAATACTCCTCAGCCATAAAAAAAAGAAAATGAAATGTTGCTGTTTACAACAACATGGATCAACTTTGATAGTATTATGCTAAGTGCAAATATCATATGATCTCACTCACTTATGGAATATAAAAAACTGAACAAATCCATACAGAGAACATAGTAGTGGGGAAGGGGTGGTGGGAGGGTGAAATGGGTAAAGGAGGTCACTGTACAGTGATGTGTAGAAACTAAACTTTGGGTGGTGAGCACTGTGTAGTGTATATGGAAGTAGAAATATAATGTCGTACACATGAGACTCAAATGATGTTGTAAACCAGTGTTACTTGACTAAAACATTAGAAATTAAGAGTATGCAGCATGAAAACTGTTTTAAAATAAACGCAAGTTTTCTGTGTTTGGAAGAAGTATCTTTCATTACCTGGTGTTGACTCAAAACTTTTGTAATACAGTGTCCTTGAGTAGTTCTTAGTGAAAATATGTAAATTAAAGAGGTCTGTTGAGCAGAGCATCAGGGAGATTACAGGATGGTTTATGGGTCAGGACCTTTGCTACTGAGATTTCTAATTTATTTTTCAAAAACCAGAAAGAATGAAATTTACATCAATATTTCTAACACTAGTGGGTTATTTTTGGCTATCTTATTTTTAATAATTTAATATTTTAAAAGTAAATATAGACATGCATGAATAAATGGGAAAAATTATTTTAACTTAAATACCAAATAACTTTTTAATTTTAAAGCCCTTATTTGAATGGGGACCAGTTAGTGTTTTGGGAATGAAATATAGGGAGAAAAAGCTAATTAAATTATTTGATTATAACCTAAGCATTCTTCAAATAATAATACATAATAAATGCTTTTCAAGGTTTTAGAAATCACAATGCATCTGATTATAATTTATTTAAATTTAACTTTTTCTTCTTTTTCTGGTTCTAATACTCAGAATTATATGAACTTGTGTGCTCAGTCTCTCAGTTGTGTCCAACTCTTTGCAACCCTGTGGATTATAGCCCAGCAGGTTTCTTTGTCCATGGAATTTTCCAAGCAAGAATACTGGAGTGGGTAGCCACTTCCTTCTCTAGGGAATCTTCCAGACCCAGAGACTGAACTCACATCTCCTGCATTGGCAGGTGGATTCTTTACCACTGCGCCACCTGGGAAGCCCTATATTAACTTACTAAGATTTATTATTTCCCTTCTCATGTCATATCCATTTAAAAAATGAGCTACTTATGTTAATAAATCTCTGGGAGGATTAAAATTAAGAACAGAGCTTTGTAATCAATCCTCTTGTTAACAAGGAACACCATACCACTTAAAACCTAAATAAAATTTGCATAAAGTGGATATTCTTCCACTTCTGAAAGACTTGGTCCTTTTGCCTGGCTGCTCTATAAGCCAATTGGGTTTAAAGTCTAATAATTTTATTAGATATATTATAGTGTTGATTCCACTGGATCAATTTTCCTGAAAAAAAATGATATTCCTTTTTAAATATGAATATTCACATTTTCTTTAATTCACAGAGAGTTTCCTTAAATTACAGATTAAAATATTTAATTCAAAAGTTCTCTTTTCATGCTAATCTGTATTTTGTATTCACATTATAACTCATTGGCAGAATTTAATATTTGGGAATGTATATATTGTATGAGGTTTTGTCCAAGCTGTTTTACATATGCTATTATATGAACATATATGTTACCTATTTGTAAGCCCATGACATAGGCATTAATATTCCCATTTTTATAGCTGATGACTAAGATTCAGAACTAGTAAGTGTCAGAACTGGGACTTGAATAATGTCTTTTCCTTCTGCAAATCATATATTTTCCAGTACATCATCATCACAAACAAAACGAGGACATATACAAGTTACATAGTCACATAGAAAGGAATACACATATATCTATGTTTAGATATTCGATTATCTGAATTCATAGCAATTTGTGAAAAATGTTAAATGGCCAGTCTAAACAGGCTTTTTTCTTAATAGTAACCTACAAAGTTCTCCTAGGTAACCTATTTGTTGATCTTTAGTAAAAACTTATTTTAAAAAAAGAAAGATGCAACAAGATGAAGTTCTAGATATATCTGAGTCAGAAAAAAAAATATTTACACTTAGCTAGTTCTGATAGCTTACAGTGAATGATGTGAGATTTGTGATCTCTGAAGAAGATTTAGCTTTGGGACCAGGGACTGGGCTTGATCACTCAAGAGCTTTTGTGTAGCAGTCATAATCATAGTTCAGTTCAGTTCAGTCACTCAGTCATGTCCGACTCTTTGTGACCCCATGAACCGCAGCACACTAGGCCTCCCTGTCCATCGCCAACACCCGGAGTCCACCCAAACCCAGGTCCATTGAGTCGGTCATGCCATCCAACCATCTCATCCTCTGTCATCCCCTTCTCCTCCTGCCCTCAATCTTTCCCAGTATCAGGGTCTTTTCAAATGAGTCAGCTCTTCGCATGAGGTGGGCAAAGTATTGGAGTTTCAGCTTCAACATCAGTCCTTCCAATGAACACCCAGGGCTGATCTCCTTTAGGATGGACTGGTTGGATCTCCTTGCAGTCCAAGGGACTCTCAAGAGTCTTCTCCAACACCACAGTTCAAAAGCATCAGTTCTTCGGCACTCAGCTTTCTTTATAGTCCAACTCTCACATCCATACATGACCACTGGAAAAACCGTAGCCTTGACTAGATGGACTTTTGTGTAGCAGAGTTTTATTAGAGTGAAAAAGGGACAGAGAAAGCTTCTGACATAGACATCAGAAGGGGGATGGAGAGTGCCCCCCTCGCTATTCTTAGCAAGGGAGCTATATACTTTTTTAATTGGTTATTACAATAAATCAAAAGAATGTCTCAAGGTTGTAAAGATCTTACCAGATCCACTTCCACAATTTACATTTTAAGATAACAGGATTAGTCAGAAGGTTCTCAAGCAGGAGAAACTGTCCTCAAGCAGAAAACATTGGTGTTGTATAATCCTTAGTACAGAGTTTAAAGTGAGTTGTTTTGTTGTGTAATCATCAGCTCCAGGCGTAAAGAAAAAAAAGTTTTGTGTGACTAAGACTAAGGAATGTAGAGGAAAAATGAAGACCTTGGTCCTTTTCTCCTCCTTGAGAATTCCAGACCCTTTTCTCCTCCTTGGGGACCCTGGACTTCTTATCAACCTGCCTAGGAATTGACTCTCTCACTTCTGTCTCCTGATTCCATAGATGAGAAAAACCAAGACCCAGGGAGCTGAAGGCAGATGTCCAAGATGATGAAACAGCCTGTTAAATTCGGAGCTGGAGCTTCTTAGAGATTTGAAACAGTCTCTAATAGGAGAAGTTGTTTAGTGGCTGAGTCCTGTCCTACTCTTTTCCAACCCCGTGGACTGTATAGCCCATCAGGCTCTTCTCTCCATGGGATTTCCCAGGCAAGAACACTGGAATGGGTTCCCACTTCCTTCTCCAGGGGATCTTCCTGACCCAGGGATTGAACCCATGCCTCCTGCATTGGCAGGCAGATTCTTTACTACTGAGGCACCAGGGAAGCTTCCATAGGAGGAGAGACAGGTACTAAGAAGAGTTTGGCATAATTTGGAACTATTTTCACCTTACAAGAACATTTGCCTTCTTCAATGAATTTTGATCCTCAAGAATTATATAGAGTAGAGGAACATGTAGTACCTGCCAAACTTTCATGTTTATTGCTTTAATGAAACTTTTTAGTGCTTGAAAGACTCCTGCTTCGATCTTTTATAGAGAAGAAAGCGATGACATCTGACAAAGCCACCCTGCACAGTTCACTAATGGCTGTCTTGGTGGTTTGTTCAAACCATCACACAGTCCCATTATTGTGCTGTATCACACTGTCCCTTTACTCATGGGGGTGCGGGGCAGTGGGCGGTAACTGTAATATAATACACAACCAGACAGAACAAACCATATTATGGCAGCAGGCATTGAGGCACTGGAAAATCTGAACACTTATAGAATGAGATGCAGTTTATTTACTATTAGCAAACAAATGTTATACCATGCGCTTCTCTTAGGAAGTCACATGTCTTCTCATTGGGGATAGTTCTATATACATCCCTTATATGTATATTATTTATTTATTTACTGCTTTTGAAGCACTGATTTCTAACCTTCTTCCTTATAGTATATAAGGGGAAGCTTATAGCATATAGTCATCTCAATTCAGTCTAGTATGAAATGAAATTGCTGCTTCCATGTTTGGACACACCACAGACATTTTTTAGTCTCTTTGTGTATGACTCAGACTTGGAGTACTTATCTAGGTTTAGAGTAGGGTGATGGTAAAATAGAGAAGTGAAAAATCACCGATTTTTTTAAAATGAGGTAACTGTAGAACCCATTAATTCATTGGTGAAGTAAAGAAAATAAAAGATAATACCTAGCCTTCCAGCTTGAGCAATTTGGTAGATAGTAATGAATTTTACTGTGACAGACAGAATTAGAATAAAAGTAGGTTTGGTACAAGGGAAATATCAAGGATTTCATTTGGGGCTCATTAAGTTTAAAAACCCTATAGACATCTACATGAAAATATTGGGAGGCAGTGGCAACAGAAGTTTCAACTGGAAGTAAATTTGGGAGATTTTAGCATATACATGATATTTGAAGCCAAGGAGAATGGCTGTAATGAACAAGGAAAAGGTAATGAATTTGGTCTAAACTTTACATACCACCTGGTGCCAAGGTCTTTATCCTTTTATAATGTTGATTTGCTTTTCAAATGTCTTCTTTGGTGGCAACTAACTGGGGGATTTACCATTTCTTCATTTCATTTCTGCTATATACTTTAGACAACAAATCTCCTAGTAAATGGGTTATTCCTCATTTTTCTAATGCCAATGGTTTATTGTTTTCTTTTTTCTTCAGTGAAGAATATATAGTTTATTTTATATTACATTAAATAACAATCCTAACATGAATTCTCTATTGCAGCATTGTTGTTAGAGCTTTATAATTTATTCATTTATTTAAATTTTCTTTTTTTGTACAGGCTGCATGGCAGGCAGGAGGTAGGCACAGTCTTAGTTCCCCAACCAGCCACCTGCAGTGGAAGTGTAGAGTCTAAACCACTGGACTGCCAGGGAAGTCTCTCTCTGTATATTTATTCATTAAATTCTCACAGCAGTTCTTAAAGGTAGAAACAATTACTATTCCCAGTTTATGGATGAGAAACTTAGGCTTAAAAAAGGTTGTATAACCTGCCCAAGATCTAACTGTTTAGAGGTGCTAAAGCCAGAACCCACTTATAGAATCAGTGACTTTTACATGTTTTTTGTTTTGTTTTGTTTTAACTAGGGGAATTATGTTTAATATTGTATCAGGTAGCACTCCACAGTCACAAAAGAAGAAAGAAGAGGCCCAGCTTAGAGACTCCATGACTCAGCACCTTTCTTCTCCCATTTCTTTCCCCTCTCCCTCCCTCCCCTGAGGCAGAATCTGAAGAGCTTCCATGGAAACCTAGAGTTCATTGACCTAACATCTAAATGTCATTCCTGTTCTTATAATCACATTTAGTCTTTTGATTTCTATTCCACAATCATATAATATCCAATTTAGCACAAATTCTTTCTAATCCAAATATCTTCTTTTTGTACTTGTAATTGTCTTTAGCCATCTCTGCACAAAGTTAGGTATTTTTCAAATGTCTGCATTCCGATTTTTTTCTACATTCTTAGTAGGACTGAGATGAAACTAATTTGAAAGAAAATTGCTCAGAATTAGTCATTTCCTTTTCTAGTAAGCAGTATTAACCAGAGCTTGTAGATTTCTCTTCTAAACAAAGCATATTTACCTCTCTCTCTCTTTCATTTTATAATTATCGTATGGTCATCACAACATATAATAGTAAAAGCTATTTCAGAATTATAATATTCTTTATAAAGATTTTATTGAATATATTTTGCTGTTGTTGGGCTTCCCTGGTGACTCAGTGGTGAAGAATCCACCTGTCAATGCAGGAGACATGGGTTCAATTCCTGGTCCAGGAAGATCCCACAACTAAGCCTGTGTACCACAACTACTGAGCCTATGCTCTAGAGTCCATGCTCTGCAACAAGAGAGGAGATAGTTGCTTAGTTATGTCCGACTCTTTGCAACTCCTCTGTCCATGTAATTCTCCAGGCAAGAATACTGGAGTGGATTGCCATTCCCTTCTCCAGGGGATCTTCCTGACCCACAGATCGAGCCTGGACCTCCCGCATTGTGGGCAGATTCTTTACCTAATGAGCCACCAGGGAAGCTGTAATGAGAAGCCTGCACACTGAAAATATAAAGTAGCTCCCACTCACTGCAACTAGAGAAAGTTTGAGTGTAGCAATGAAGACCCAGCACAGCCATAAACAAATAAATCTTTATTTTGCTGTTGTTGGTCAGAGGGGACTATTGAAAAATTTTACTGGGAAATTATTTTTCAACGAAATGAACTTTGTTACTATTTCTGTAAGAAGAGAAAAGCATATTAATCCAAACATGTAGAAACCCATCCAAAGAGTATAATACTGTTTAAAAGCAGAGGATATGTTGACAAATGGCAAAAAACCACCACAATATTGTAAAGTAATCAGCCTCCAATTAAAATAAATTAATTAATTTTTAAAAATAGTAGAGGATATGTTAAAGTGTCTATATTCTTAATTTCCTATCCTTTGAGATAACCAAAGAATGGATGGAGTCATGTACTTACCTCTTACTCTTACTGCTTCTTAGACCAGCAGTGTGGACGGTGAACTTAGACATTAGAAATTACACAAACAGATTGAAGCGGGGAAGAGAATCAATCAGCCAAATAATTGCAAAAATTGCAACACTGCCTTGAATATCTTGACCATTTCAGCAAAGTTGGACTTTCACCAAAATAATTCCAGTAATAATTACAAGCCTCCCTCTGATTTGAATATTTACATACAAGATTCTGATAACAGCTAATTCTACTTCATTGGTATGAAAGAAAATAGAAGGAACATATTTCTTTGACTTAAAGGCAGTCTAGAAATTCCCTGGTGGTCCAGTGGTTAGGACTCAGTGCTTCCACTGTAGGGGGCACGGGTTGATCCCTGGTCAGTGAATAAAGTACCACAGCCCTCCCAGCGCAGCCACAAAAAAAAAAAAAAAAAAAAAGGCACTCTAATGTCTAGAGGAATTTATTGAACCATTTTGTCATATCAGTAAGAAGTAATACAACTAACAAGGCAGCCTTTCAGAGGACTAGCCTATGTTTTCTTTCTTGGGGCTGAGTTTATTCAAATTCTTTAAACCAGACTGATTTATTTTAAAGAGGACCTTCTCTGCTCACCTGTGATGAAGACTGTTGATTTCACCTTCCCAGTTCAGTTCAGTTCAGTCACTCAGTCATGTCCGACTCTTCGCGACACCATGAACCGCAGCACGCCAGGCCTCCCTGTCCATCACCAACTCCCAGAGTCTACCCAAACCCATGTCCATCGAGTCAGTGATGCCATCCAACCATCTCATCCTCTATTGTCCCCTTCTCCTCCTGCCCCTAATCCTTCCCAGCACTAGGGTCTTTTCCAATGAGTCAACACTTCGCATGAGGTGGCCAAAGTATTGGAGTTTCAGCTTCAACATCAGTCCTTCCAATGAACACCCAGGACTGATCTCCTTTAGGATGGACTGGTTGGATCTCCTTGCAGTCCAAGGGACTCTCAAGAGTCTTCTCCAACACCACAGTTCAAAAGCATCAATTCTTCGGCGCTCAGCTTTCTTCACCGTCCAACTCTCACATCCATACATGACCACTGGAAAAACCATAGCCTTGACTAGAGGGACATTTACTGGCAAAGTAATGTCTCTGCTTTTAAATATGCTATCTAGGTTGGCCATAACCTTCCTTCCAAGGAGTAAGTGTCTTTTAATTTCATGGCTGCAATCACCATCTGCAGTGATTTTGGAGCCCCAAAAAATAAAGTCTGACACTGTT
Organism: Okapia johnstoni; assembly: GCA_024291935.2. Taxonomy (NCBI): domain Eukaryota; kingdom Metazoa; phylum Chordata; class Mammalia; order Artiodactyla; family Giraffidae; genus Okapia; species Okapia johnstoni. Next base: position 14,323,934 of record CM044324.1, read on the forward strand.
TCCATTGTTTCCCATCTATTTCCCATGAAGTGATGGGACCAGATGCCATGGTCTAAGTTTTCTGAATGTTGAGCTTTAAGCCAACTTTTCCACTCTCCTCTTTCACTTTCATTAAGAGGCTCTTTAGTTATTCTTTACTTTCTGCCATAAGGGTGATGTCATCTGCATATCTGAGGTTATTGATATTTCTCCCGGCAATCTTGATTCCAGCTTGTGTCTCTTCCAGCCCAGTGTTTCTCATGATGTACTCTGCATATAAGTTAAATAAGCAAGGTGACAATATACAGCCTTGACGTAATCCTTTTCCTATTTGGAACCAGTCTGTGTTCCATGTCCAGTTCAGGCTTGCCTTTATTCTGAGCACAAATAACCATGCTAGTTAATGTATCAATAAAACTTTCAATAGTTAGGATTACTCCTAGAAGTTTATCTGTGAGAGGAAAACAGTTCTTTACATGACTTAATTCAGCCTATTTCTCTGAGATCTCAGAGAAGATGTAGTCATGTAATGGGGCAAGAAATGTGAATCAATTATCCAGTGCACGTGCCAACTCTGTCAGAAGCAGCAGTCAGCAAGTTTATTAGCTGCTCCTCACACACAATTGTATTACCTTGATTTTGTTAGCAGCTTAGGGGTAAAACGGGATATTCAGGCAGCCATGAAAGTGAAAGTGAAAGTCGCTCAGTCATGTCTCTTTGCAACCCCATGAACTATACAGTCTGAGAAGGCAATGGCACCCCACTCCAGTACTCTTGCCTGGAAAATCCCATGGATGGAGGAGCCTGGTAGGCTGCAGCCCGTGGGGTCGCTAAGAGTCGGACACGACTGAGCGACTTCACTTTCACTTTTCAATTTCATGCACTGGAGAAGGAAATGGCAACCCACCCCAGCGTTCTTGCCTGGAGAATCCCAGGGACGGCAGAGCCTGGTGGGCTGCCGTCTATGGGGTCGCACAGAGTCAGACACGACTGAAATGACTTAGCAGCAGCAGCAGCAGAACTATACAGTCCATGGAATTCTCCACGCCAGAATACTGGAGTGGGTAACCATCCCCTTCTCCAGGGGATCTTCCCAACCCAGGGATGAACCCAGGTCTCCCACACTGCAGCCGGGTTCTTTATCAGCTGAGCTACAAGAGGCAGTCATGGGTCAAAGCAAATTTGATAAGCTGAGTTTTAATCTTATCTGTGCAATTCTAGGGCTTCCCAGGTGGCACTAGTGGTAAAGAGCCTGCTTGGCAATGTAGGAGACTTAAGAGACGCAGATTAGATCCCTGGTTCAGGAAGATCCCCTGGAGGAGAGCATGGCAACCTATGCCAGTATCCTTGCCTGGAGAATCCCACGGACAGAGGAGCTTTGTGGGCTACAGTCCATAGGGTCGCAAAGAGTTGGACAGGAGTGAAGCGACTTAGCAAGCACACAAGCATGGGCAATTCTCTCAAAATTTTCTAAAGACCTGCTGCTGTTGCTGCTGCTTAGTTGCTTCAGTGGTGTCTGACTCTGTTCGACCCTATGGACTGCAGCCTGCCAGGCTCCTCTGTCCATCAAATTCTCCAGGCGAGAATACTGCAGTGGGTTGCCTTGCCCTCCTCCAGGGCATCTTCCTGACCTAGGATTCGAACCCAGGTCTCCTGCACTGCAGGCAGAGTCTTTAGCGACTGATCCACCAGGGAAGTCCTCTAAAGACCTAAGACAAATATTAATTTACCCTTTAGTATTTGAGGTAAGTTGCTTGTTGCTTTTTTATTATTATTATTAATTGGAGGCTAATTACTTTACAATATTGTAGTGGTTTTTGCCATACATTGACATGAATCAGCCATGGGTGTACATGTGTTTCCCATCCTGAACCCCCCTCCCACCTTCTTCCCCATCTCATCCCGCAGGGTCATCCCAGTGCACCAGCCCTGAGCACCCTGTCTCATGCATCAAACCTGGACTGGCGATCTGTTTCACATGTAATAATATACATGTTTCAATGCTAATCTCTCAAATCATCCCACCCTCGCCTTCTCTCACAGAGTCCAAAAGACTGTTCTTTACATCTGTGTCTCTTTTGAGGTCTCACATATAGGGTCAAAGTTACCATCTTTCCAAATTCCCTATATATGCATTAGTACACTGTACTGGTGTTTTTCTTTCTAACCTACTTCACTCTGTATAATAGGCTCCAGTTTCATCCATCTCATTAGAACTGATTCAAATGCATTCTTTTTAATGGCTGAGTAATATTCCATTGTGTATATGTACCACAGCTTCCTTATCCATTCGTCTGCTGATGGACATCTAGGTTGCTTCCATGTCCTGGCTATTATAAACAGTGCTGCGATGAACACTGGGATACACATGTCTCTTTCAATTCCAGTTTCCTCGGTGTGTATGCCCAGCAGTGGTATTGCTGGGTCATATGGCAGTTCTATTTCCAGCTTTTTTGCTTTTATTTTGTATTTACTCTACTAATTGAGGTATGGTATACATACATGCTCAATTGTGTCCGACTCTTTGCAATCCCATGGATTGCAGCCCACAAGTCTCCTCTGTCCATGGGTTTCTCCAGACAAGAATACTGGAGTAGGTTGCCATTTCCTTCTCCAGGGGATCTTCCCGATCCAGGGATCAAACCCAGGTCTCTTGCACTGCAAGCAGATTCTTTCCCATCAAGCCACCAGTGTGAAAGTGTTAGTTGCTCAGTTGTGCCCGTCTCTTTGCGACCCCATGGACTACAGTCTGCCAGGCTCCTCTGTCCTTGGGTTTCTCAAGGCAAGAATACTGGAGTGAGTTGCCATTTCCTCCTCTAGGGGAACTTCCTGACCCAGGGATGGGAACTGCCTCTCTTTTATCTCCTGCCTTGGCAGGCAAATTCTTTACCAACACTCACCACCTGGAAAGTCAATTGAGGTAACATTCTATCTAAATTAAAATAAAGCAGACCTTGAATTTTTATTTCCACCTTAGGTACATTTTTAATCAAAATGTTGCCTTTTTTTCATAAGGCTTTGGTAATTAGTAATTCCCTTTGTAAAAGAAAGGAAATAGTTTCGGATATCTCAGATGTCAAAATAAGAGATTATGCTTTAACCAATTCTCCAGCAAATCCTCCTGTTCTCCTGCAAAGTATCTGACTATGCATTGACAAGACATCCTTAGGGATACTCCAGGTGACTGGAATATAGGTTCAAGGCCACAGTGAATTAATAGTAATAGGAATTTAGGAGTGTGCTCACTCGGGAAGACTCTAGCCTCAGAACTCTTACTTGAAGGAGCTTCCCAGAAATGTCTAAGAGGAATGGAAAACCCCCTGGTCACTAGAGCTACAGTAATATGTGGAAATAGCCAGGTCCATAACCAAAGCTCTTAGGATGATTGAACAAAGAAGAAAATATTTTCTATAAACTCTTCATTCATTCATTCACTCATTCAACAAATATTTGTTAAGACGTTGCTAGATATCAGGTTTTAAAAAAAAAAAAACTCATTTTTTTAAAAAAAGGTTATGTCGCTATTGTCAAAATGCTTTTAAGTGTATTTATGAGTCTGTGAGCTGGGAGATGTCCCATGGGACAATATGCACCAGTATCTCTTTTCCACCACAAGAAAAAATACACAGAAGGACTCTTTCATGGCTTCTGGCCAGCACAGCACATCTGCTGTTGTCCATTATAGAACTCAAAGACAATAGACAGAGGTATCGTTTTTTTTCCAAAATGAGGGTATATAAGGGTATGCTGCCCCAGAGGGAAAGCCAAGTGCTGACTCTGTTGGTAGCACTGCAGGGTAGGCTATTGGAACGGATATTGTCAACCCTGAAAAGATAAGGAATGTCCCCCAAATAACACCATTGTGCATTTAACAAAATATATTTTGCTAGGTAAGAACCCAATGTAAACTACAATTCTGGAACTGACAGAAAAATTCTCCTACTTTTTCTCATGTTGTCATATACAATTTGTCAATAATGAAATTATTTCACTGTAACTTTGATGTTCATGTATAATCTCTGATTTTACAGTCTACTTTAAGAAGTTCCTCCTTTAAATCACCAATATAGGAGGTTGGCAAATTCAAAGATCTTAAAGCATAAGGCCCAGATGATGTGTGAAAACTTCCCCCAACCCCCTAAAGTTTTCTCTGGATTCACTTCTGTCCTTTCAACTTCTCTCTTGTGACCGTGGAATCCTTATGCCATATTCATGGTCCCGATTAAGGAATTTCTGAACAAACCTCCGTAACTATGAAAATCAACCATTGCAACTTGAAAATGTTTTCCATTTGCATCACTCCAGTGTAGCTAGTGAAAGTTGTTATACCTCTTGTTCCAAGTCGCCTTGGGCTAGATCTCACTAGAGATTTAAGGAGAGCAGCCTCACTCAGGCTTTTCATCTTCTTTCTTCTGCCCAAGGGAATGCCTGCCTTCCCCAAAGGGCAAAAATCATTCAAATCAAGAAATACAAACACAGATGTCAGCTCTTGAATTTTCCTTCAGCCTTTATTACATATAACCAAGGATTAGTAAAATAGCCATTTAAATGGAAAAAGTAGGGTTTGAAGCAAAGCCAAAACTATTATTCTCTTTGCTGATGTGTTCTGTTGGTTGTTAAAATTATTCCCCTCACTCCCACAGGGCTTCCCCCATAGCTCAGCTGGTAAAGAATCTGCCTGCAATGCAGGAGACCCTGGTTCGATTCCTGGGTCAGGAAGTTCCCTGGAGAAGGGATAGTCTACCCTCTCCAGTATTCTTAGGCTTGGAGAATTCCTTGGTGTCACAAGGAGTCAGACACGACTGAGCAACTTTCACTTCACTTCACTCACTTCCACAAACTCTCTCTAATGTCAGGAGACTGCCACATGAGATTAAATGTTAGAGTGATATGTCTGACAGAAAATTCTTCCAGAAGATAAGGGATACAAGTGTCATCAGAACAAAATAAGAAGGAGAAAGAGAGTTAGCTTCACCAGGAACACCAGCAAAAACATTGTAAACACACAGCCTATGGCCTCTGCTCTTCCCTGCTTGTCTCCCCAGGGGTACTGGTTGGACTGGGCAGTGGAGTTATTAGGTGTCTGGTGTTAGGAATGAGGAATGTGCATGCTCACATTTTAAGACTCTTGACAAAAATATAATTTTTTTTTAATTATTAGGAGACATAAAAGTATATAGGCAAAGACTTCCCTGGTGGTCCAGTGGTTAAAACTTTGGCTTCCAATGCAGGGGGTGCAGGTTCGATTCCTGATCAGAGAATTAAGAACCTGCATGCCCCTTGGCCAAAAAACCAAAACATAAAGCAGAAACAATACTGTAACAATTTCAATAAAGACTTTAAAAATGGTCCACATCAAAAAAATTAAGTCTTTCAAAAAAATTACATATCAAAAAAAGGATATAAACAAATACTTCATTATTTAGCTTGAGCATTGAATTTTCACAATATCATAGCACATAATACATTTGTCATTGTAGCTACAGATATCTGTTAAAAACAAAATTCCATTTGAATTCACACAATCGACAAAAACAGTGACTTCCGGGAGAAAAATCTGCTCCCACATTTAATAAATACTTGATTTTGAACCGGTTAAATAACATTGTAAGTCTCAGTGTCCTCATTTGTAAAAAGGAAATAATAGTGCTCACATCAGAACATTATTTTGTGTGTTATATGTGCTAATCTGAAAAACAAATCCATAGCTGAATGTCTAACAAAATAAGCCCTTGAAAATATTAGCGCTACCTGAGAAAAGCATTAGTGACCAAACAGAATAGACTGGAAGTGGAAGAATGAGAGAAGAGGTCCTGCTTTAGGAAGATGAACATCAAATATTTAAAATCTGGGTCAACATCAACTAAGAAGCGACATAATACAATTCATAAAAGCACACCCCAAAAAAGTGTATACTGAAAATATGTTGGTGAAATGTGTCAAAATGACAAATTTATGCACTAGAAATATATAAGAGGCTATTAGAGAAAAAAGGGGATGCTTTGAGGCCTAGGCATATTTATTTTCAGAGATTGTTAATGGACAAAAAAAATATGGCCCCTTCTTAAATTCTTTTCCAGAACTACTGTTGGGAGTTGAGAGCTCGCTGGATGCACAAGAGCAACATTTTTTGGTTCACTGATAAGAAATTGCATGAGGCAGAATTTCAGTGGAGAAAAGTTATAGTCATTTATTCATTAGGTCAGCAACTATTTACTAAGTGCTGTCTATGCTTGCACTCAGTGAAAGACACAGAAAATTGAAATACAAACAAATCAAAAAAGCCCCCAAATCAGTGAACATAAGCAAATATGGCTCACTTGTTTCCATATGTTAGCCCTTATCAGTAGTGATTCAGTAAACATGTGTTTGCAGATATCATTTCAAGATACTAATTTCAATTCTTTTGGATATATACAAAGGAATGGGATTGCTGGATCATAGAGTACTTCTATTTTTAATTTTTGGAGAAATCTCCATACTGTTTAAAGACTTACCTGGTGGTCCAGTGGTTAAGACTCTAAACTCCCAATGCAGGGGGCCTGGGTTTGATCCCTGGTCAGGGAACAAAATCCCACCTGCCACAGCTAAGACTCAGTGTTAAAAAGCAGAGACATTACTTTGCCAACAAAGTCTGTACAATCAAAGCTATGATTTTCCAGTAGTCATGTATGGATGTGACAGACGGACCATAAAGAAGGCTGAGTGCTGAAAAATTGATACTTTTGAACTGTGGTGTTGGAGAAGACTCTTGAGAGTCCCTCGGACTGCAAAGAGATCAAACCAGTCCATCCTAAAGGAAATCAATCCTGAATATTCATTGGAAGGACTGATGCTGAAGCTGAAGCTCCAACACTTTGGGCACCTGATGTGAAGAGCTGACTCATTAGAAAAGACCCTGATGCTGGGAAAGACTGATGGCGGGAGGAAAGGGGATGACAGAGGATGAGATGGTTGGATGGCATCACCGACTCAATGGACATGAGTTTGACCAAGCTCTGGGAGTTGGTGAAGGACAGGGAAGCCTGGCGTGCTGCAGTGCATGGGGTCACAAAGAGTCGGACACGACTGAGCAACTGAACAGTATCAACCATATTTTTTTCCCCAGTTGCAGCACCAACAGTGTGAAGGAGTTCCAATTCTTCATGTGCTGACTAATATTGATTTTCTTTTCTTTTTGTATAATAGCCATCTTAACAGATGTGAGGTGATATCTCTTTGTGGTTTGATTTGCATTTCCCTGATGATCAGTGATGGAGAGCATCTTTGCATATACCTGCCAGCCGCTTGCCTATCTTCACTGAAGAAATGTCTATTCACCATAGAGAAATAGAGAGTAGGATGGTGGTTGCCAAGTGACTGGGAGGAGGGGGAAATGGGCAGTTCTTGTTCAAGGGGAATAAAGTTCCATTTCAGCAAGATGAGTGAGTTCCAGATATCACCAGCACAACCTTGTGCCTGTAGTTAACGTGTTGCACACTTAAAAGTTTGTTGTGGGGATAAATCTCAAGTTAAATGAAAAAAAAATAAATTAAATAAATAAGACTGTGGTAAAAGTCATGATATCAAAGGACTGACGAATAAATGATAGGCGAGAAAGTAGAGTGAGGGATGTGGTCAAAGGTTCTGAGATGCTTTGATGAAAAGAGAGAATAAATATTAGAAGATTGGGAATTGGGGCAAAGTGGCTACAGATCAAGGAGTTTGAGGTGGTTGTTACTTTCAGGTGTTTTAAGCAAAAGGCTTTGAAATGGAGAAAGTGAGCAGGAGTCAGGATTCAAGTACAATTCAGTTACTATATAAACTGGGTAAAAGTGAAAGTCGCTCAGTCATGTCCGATCTTTGTGACCCTGAATTCTACAGGCCACAATACTGAGGTGGGTGGCCGTTCCCTTCGTCAGGGAGATCTTCCCAAACCCAGGGATTGAACCCAGGTCTCCCGCATTGCAGGCAGATTCTTTACCATCTGAGCCACAAGGGAAGCCCAAGAATACTGGAGTGGGTAGCCTATCCCTTCTCCAGTGAATCTTCCTGACTCAGGAATCAAACCAGGGTCTCCTGCATTATAGGCTTCTTTACCAGGTGAGCTACCAGGGAAGCCCCTATAAACTGAGTAAAATCATTCCATTCCTTAAGAACTGATTCATTTTCTAAATTTCTGTAATGAATTATATGTCCTTCTAGTCTTCTCTTAGGAAGGGTTGGTGCTCATTTCAGGGGAATCTGGGGTAGCCATTTGGTGTCTGCCTCCAATGCAGGGGACCTGGGTTTGATCCCTGGTCTGGGAATTAAGATCTAGCCTGCCACTGAGGGCATGGCCAAAAAATAAACAAAAATAAAAATATATGTTTCCATCCAGGCCGAGTAATGAGAGTGAACACAGCTCAGGGTTAACTCTGTGAGGCTGAGCTAAGTAAAACCTTTGCCTAAGGCTCCAGAAAACCCATTTCTGGAAGATAATCATATCCAAATAACTGTTCCTTAGGGTGAAAAAAAAATGTAATTTCTCTCCTCTTGGGAGTAGGCATTTTTGCCTATTCATTCTTTTTTCTAATTATGGGTTTCATTACATTTCATCAATTTGCAGACTTATCTCTGTCTGAATATGTCTGTTTGTCAGAGTTCCAATTTACTGTGTCTGGGATTTATCCTGGGTTTGCTAACCTCTGGCAAAGCTCTGCCAGGACTGGGTTCCCTCCTTCTCACTAAGGCTGCCTTGACAGATTGCCTTAACTGAGGGATCTCGTAGACACAGAGGACGTCCTTGCTCTGGGTGGTTTCTATTTGCTTTTGCTCTTAGCGTTGGGCCCTATTCTCTCAGATTCCCTGGAGCCTTCATGTCTTTATGTTCTCATGGTTACACCTTGGTTACCAGCCGACCCTTTATTCCAACTGCTGTTTTCTTTGAGAGTTTAAAGATTTATCAAATGACCTAGATAAAGGATTTCAACAAATATCATCTGTTTGTTGTCTAAGAAAAGTATGATTTGTTTCTGACCTAACATGACTACAGATCACGATTATGAATGTATCATCTTAGAAAGTGTTTGAAGATGACTTTAAAAGGAAAGACGTGTTAGAGGTCAGTAAAGAACAGACTATTGTTGACAGAGAGACAAGGTAATTGGAATGTTCTGGAAGGTTCAAATCACCGAATAAATGAACTGACTTTGACTTTAAAAAGATAAAATAAAGATGAATATGCTGTCAGCCACGTGTTCTAAAGGTAACCCCACAGCACTGTAAATGGAGGTGATGACAACCATGGTCAGATCATTCTCAAATAATAAGCAATTTTTGGTTAACAGGCTCTAGAAATTACATTTATTTGTTGTTCTAGGTTAAAAAGAGGCAAAGCTCCAGTCCCCATTGAGCTTACATTCTAGTAGGGAAAGATTGGCAATAAAATAAGCAAGAGAATGTTTTATGTGTCAAGCGGTGATACAGATAAAAGTCAAGGAAGGGAGGTTGGTAGAGAGGGGAGTGTGGCGGAGGAATGTCTCAATGAGAGAACATTCTGGCAGCAATGTGAGAGAGGGAAGGGACCGGCCATGCTGGTATCTGGGGTAAGGACATTTCAGGCAGAAAGGTCAGCAAGTGCAAAGGACAAGCACAGGCAATGAGGGTCTGGTGTGTCTGAGGAAGAGAATGAGTGAGGAAAGAGATAGGAAATGGCTTGAGAATCTAGAATAAATGTTTAATCAAGTATCTCGGTACCACAACCCAGCCAAGTTGTTTAATAAAATTAACCATCGAGTCTGTTCCAGGAGTACTGTTGTGAAGAAAAGGAGAAGGTAGAGGGGACACGGAGCTGAGAGATGAGTTTTTTAGGATAAGAGGACTACTAGCATGTTTTTAGACTATAGAAGTGAAAGTGTGGAGATGGGGGAAATGACATGCAGAGGAGGGAGAGGAGAAATGTAGGAACACTGTCCTTGAATGCGTGAGGAGAATGGTTCCCATGCACAAATGGAAGGATCAACCTTTGAGGGGAGCCAGGAGTCACCACTGTTCCAGGAAAAGTTCTGGGGCTAAGACCCAGGTACAGGCAGTAAGTCGATGCAGTAGTGGGAGCTTATAAAGGTTGTCTTCTGAATTCTCCATTTTCTCAGTGAAATATGAAGCAAGGTCACCAGTGAAAGATGAGAATGGAGGAGGTGTTAGAGGCTTGAAGATCCAGGGAAAGATATAAAACACTCTTCAAGAAGAATATGAGAGTAAATCTCTAAGGAATCTGAATAGGATTTTCAGATTGTACTCAAGATTCATTTAAAGTTAAGTGTCCTGAATTGAAGGTGTGATCAGTCTGCACAGCTGTGTTTTTCTGCACCCATGCTCAGCAGAACCATGGCAGGTGACGGGCAGGCTAAGAGCTGGAATTGATCAGAGCAGAGGAATCTGCCTGGTGAGTACAACAAAAGGAGAAAGGAGCAAGGGAGTAGACAGCTCACATGAGGGAGTGAATATGATGACAAACCATGGAGTCTAAGCTGCATAAGACAGAAAGGACAGATGTGAGGGTAATGAAGGACAGCAAAATTAATGTAGGATCAGTGGATGCCTTATTAGGGGCAAGGAATTGCTGATATTGGGATCCTGGAGGGAGTGAGCAGGGAAACACAGGGAGGGGACTGGGAGAATAAAATATTGGAGTTACGGAGATGACAGAGGGGTCAGTTCTTGAAAACGGCAACTGATATGGTGTGTGCTTGGCTGAGAACCATGTCATCGGAGGAGAGAAGACCAAAAAATTCAAAGGCCAAGGTACAATACTTCAGAGTTGACCTCTATGGATATTGAAATCACCATAAATACCAGGACACCATTGGAGAGAGTGACAGGGAGGCAGGGGCTGAAATCAAGGAATGAGGGAGGTGGCTTGGGGGTTGGTGATGACTAAGCATGAAAGGATCACGGGTTGAACAGCCTGAGGATCTGGTCACCACAGGCAGGAACACAGCTGGGCCTAGAGCTCTGCTGAGGGGTTTTAGGAGGAGAGGCAGAGCATAATCTGCAAGTGACACGGAAGCAAGGAATCAAGTTCTCCCATTTCTAGACCTCCTGGGAGGAGGGCTGTGGGAAAGGAAATGGACATGACTCAAAGGGGCTGCCAGGGAGGACACAGTGGTCAGGGGGCTAGGCCTGGTCTCAGGTAGAGTGAGCAAGCGATGGTAGGTGTCAGCAGAAAGGCTGAGGATGGAGGCCATAGAGCAGCTGATGTTAGGAAGGAAGCAGGCAGGTGAAGTGAGGCAAAAAAATGATGGGTGATGATTAGAGTTTGGGGGTTTGAATTCTATGCTTCCTGATAGGAGTAAACATAAAGAGTATGATGAGAAGAGTCTTGATGTTCTCAAGGCAGACAGTTCATGTGGCTCATTTGGATTGTTAGGAAGGAGTGGATACTACTGTTAACTGGCAGGATTTATACTGGGGTGGGTATGGAACTGAGTCTTGTCTGAAGGGGACAGAGCCTCAGGCCCTGTTTCCACTCCTATCTCTGGTAATATGTTGGTGGGAGGGGTGTCTTATCTAATCTGAGCATGGTGAATTCCTGGTCCCTCCTGGCTTGCTCAGGAACATCCAGAGCTCTCCAGGCCAGTTGATTTATTGATTAAGTTTTTTCTCCTCAGTCCATGGGCTGGGTCTCTTAACCCAATTTGACTTGGACTCAGTGCCAAAGACTTCCATGAACAGTCTGGATAACAGTCAATGTCCTTAACTTTGCCAGAACAAATCTGTCTCTCTCAGCAGAACTTCTTCCAAGGCTCGACTCCTGCTGTGTCTTCATTTGTTCTGAGTTAAAATGCCAGAGTCAGGACAGCCTGGAGCCACAGCCCTAGACTGTGGGAGGAAACTTGGGCTCCAGTCCTGCCTTTGCCTCTCAGGGGACCCTAGACCTCTCTAGTTTGAGTCCTTGGCTGTCGAAGGAACGTATGGAGCTGTGCGAATGGATTCCGCTCACAAATTCTCTAATGATCCCTCTGCTCAACGTGGCAGGCACACTGAATGATCATTTCTCAAAAGCTTGTTCAAGAATGAAGGAAACTAGAGGAATGAAAGTAATTTTTTTCAGTGATGTGCATCAAAAGAAGAATGTCAGGTACTTTTGAGATGATCCTTCCCATGGACTGACAGGTCAGAGATACAAGGTCTTGCAACACAGGATCATTAGGAATGGTCTGGAGATTGAGAGAAACACTGTGGACCTGGTCACTGAGAAATGGGCCACAAATTTGAATGCCTATCGAGACCTAGAAGGAAGTAAAAGTAAGTATCATGGGCCAACTAGAATACAATAGGGCATAGTGGGGACTGTGGTAAAATAGAATGGGTACTAGTTTTCAGTTCAGTCACTCAATGGTGTCCGACTCTTTGCAACCCCATAAATTGTAGCACGCCAGGCCTCCCTGTCCATCACCAACTCCCGGAGTCTACCCAAACCCATGTCCATCGAGTTGGTGATGCCTTCCAACCATCTCATCCTCTTTCGTCCCCTTCTCCTCCTGCCCCTAATTCTACCCAGCATCAGGGTCTTTTCCAACGAGTCAACGCTTCGCATGAGGTGGACAAAGTATTGGAGTTTCAGCTTCAACATCAGTCCTTCCAATGAACACCCAGGACTGATCTCTTTTAGGATGGATTGATTGGATCTCCTTGCAGTCCAAGGGACTCTCAAGAGTCTTCTCCAACACCACAGTTCAAAAGCATCAATTCTGCGGCACTCAGCTTTCTTCACCATCCAACTCTCACATCCATACATGACCACTGGAAAAACCATAGCCTTGACTAGACAGACCTTTGTTGGCAAAGTAATGTCTCTGCTTTTAAATATGCTATCTAGGTTGGCCATAACCTTCCTTCCAAGGAGTAAGCATCTTTTAATTTCATGGCTGCAATCAACATCAGCGGTGATTTTGGAGCCCCCCAAAATAAAGTCAGCCACTGTTTCCACTGTTTCCCCATCTATTTCCCATGAAGTGATGGGACCAGATGCCATGATCTTAGTTTTCTGAATGTTGAGCTTTAAGCCAACTTTTTCACTCTCCTCTTCCACTTTCATCAAGAGGCTCTTTAGTTCTTCTTCACTTTCTGCCATAAGGGTGGTGTCATCTGCATATAGGAGGTTATTGATATTTCTCCCAGCAATCTTGATTCCAGCTTGTGTTTCTTCCAGCCCAGCGTTTCTCATGATGTACTCTGCATAGAAGTTAAATAAGCAGGGTGATAATATACAGCCTTGATGTACTCGTTTTCCTATTTGGAACCAGTCTGTTGTTCCATGTCCAGTTCTAACTGTTGCTTCCTGACCTGCATACAGGTTTCTCAAGAGACAGGTCAGATGGTCTGGTATTCCCATCTCTTCCAGAATTTTCCACAGTTTATTGTGATCCACAGTCAAAGGCTTTGGCATAGTCAATAAAGCAGAAATAGATGTTTTTCTGGAACTCTCTTGCTTTTTTGATGATCCAGCAGATATTGGCAATTTGATCTCTGGTCCCTCTGCCTTTTCTAAAACCAGCTTGAACATCTGGAAGTTCATGGTTCACGTATTGCTGAAGCCTGGCTTGGAGAATTTTGAGCATTACTTAACTAGCATGTGAGATGAGTGCAATTGTGTGGTAGTTTGAGCATTCTTTGGCATTGTCTTTCTTTGGGATTGGAACGAAAACTGACCTTTTCCAGTCCTGTAGCCACTGCTGAGTTTTCCAAATTTGCTGGCATATTGAGTGCAGCACTTTCACAGCATCACCTTTGAGGATTTGAAATAGCTCAACTGGAATTTCATCACCTCCACTAGCTTTGCTCATAGTGATGCTTTCTAAGGCCCACTTGACTAGTTTTAAGGAAAACCATTAATTCTCTCCAGCTGATTGTTTTCTTCCAGGAGCACAGGTCTTGTGTTGTCAGATCTGTTTTTTGAAGCAAACAGAATCTTGATTTTATATGAAATTTCCTTATTTTTCAAAATTTTCAACTAAATCAAAACATTAAAACTATTCCATGGTGGTGGTGGTTTAGTCACTACGTCATGTCTGACTCTTGTGACCTCATGGACTGGAGCCCACCAGGCTCCTCCATTCATGGGATTTCTCAGGCAAGAATACTAGAATGGGTTGTCGTTTCCTTCTCCAGGGGATCTTTCTGACTCAAGGATCAAACGCATGTTTCCTGTGTCTCCTGCATTGCAGGAAGATTCTTTACCCTGTGAGCCATTGGGGAAATCCCCAGGAGAAAAAAAACACTTGTAGGCAGATTTGACATTCAAGATAACAATGTACAGAGTATTCTAAGATTATACAGTAAGTCCCCTACATACGAACCCTCAAGTTGTGAACTTTCAGAGATATGAACGTGCCCCTCTATGCCAGCTGTTGTGCTGTATCACTGTACTTTTCAAGATACTGCACTGTAAGATTAAAACTATTTTCTTTATATACTGTGTTTGTTTTTTCATTTATTATTTATGTGAAAAGTATTATAAACCTATAATGCTGTATCGGCAGTACTGTATAGTTGATTGTGTTAGATGGGTGCCTAGGCTAACTTTGTTGGACTTACGAACAAATTGGACTTGCAAACAGTGCTCTCAGAATGGAACTCCTTCTTATGTGGGGAACTTACTATACATGGGAGAAGGTCAAGTTTAATCAAGGCATCTGGAAGACTGTAAAGTTCTCCAACATCTCTAGTCACAGGGTTAGTGAATCATACAATCCTTGGCACAGAGTAGGTTCTCCTTAAATATTTCTTGAATGAATAACATACAGAGTCAAAGAACTATAGCCACCACTGAGTCCAGTTGTTTTCAAATGTCTTCTGGCTTCTTTGCTCTAGTCAGTTTTTCTAGGAAACCAACTCTCTGATGGAGACTTGGCTACAACCACTTCAACAGAAAGATGCTGTCTGGAGCAACACCTTCTTGGGACTGAGGGAAGCAGGAGGAGGGGGTGGAGGGAAGTTGGGAAGCAGTCATGACACAGACCCAGCCCGTCCCCCAAGTTCTGAAGCTGGATTGGAACTTCTATGAGCTCCCCACTAAGGCTGGGGGCTGGGTCTTGGTCATCAGACATGAGCTGCCCCTGTGATTGGGCAGGAGAGGGCCTCAGCTCTGAGCTGTCATCAGCCAACACCCTGGTGGCTGGGACAATGACTGCCTGGCCCTAAAGCGAGCATCTGGGCAGTGCACCATGGCATCCACTATACTTCCCAACTGTTGGATATATGAAATTGCACAGAGAAATTTAAAGCAAAGCAAAGTCAAGCAGAGTCGCTCTGGTTGTAAATGGGATGCAGACTCTTACCTCACCATGGCCTTTCCTCTCCCCATTTCCTTCTTCCATGGCTCTAAGAAGGCAGCTTCATCTCTGATTGTGGAAATAGCCCTTAGAAGTTACTTACTTAATTCTCAAGAATCCCCTAATCTGAGACCCTAAAGAAGCCCCTTTTGGGGACCAGCCCCACCTCCCAACTAGAGCCCAGCCCTGCCCCCCTTTCACATTCCACCTTAGCTCTCAGCACCCCAGCTCATCACCTGGGGGGAGCCACACGACCTCAGGAGAACCTCTTAAATAGCGCACGTTGCCTTCTTAGGGAATATTCTCTGATAGGAGTGAAATGATCTGAAAATCATGATCAAGGGTTTCTTTCACTGCAAGTGATTCATCCCTGTGGAGATTGCTCAGGTTTTCTTTTTCAGAGAAATCTCCCCAGCATACTTGACTTCCTCTTTGAAGAACAATATAATTATAGAAAAGAACAAAGGACGCCATGCAGATTAAAATGACAGGTTCTTAGTCCTTGCAGACACCCCGGTGCTGACGGAACGGCACAAATGTCCCCAAGCTCACCTTCCAAAGAGCACTTTTTCAGAACTGGAAACTTTTTCAAATGAGGCCTGCTTGCTGACTGAATTCTCTTTTCTTTCACTTAACCACTTACTTTCCTTGCCTCATGCTAAGGAGCTCATTAAACTGCCTCAGACCTGTTTATTTCCCCAGAAATTGCTTCTCTCTTAGTCCCTCCACTGAGTTTCTTTGATATCTTTGTTTGAATGGAGAATAATGCATTTGAGTCGCTGCTGTGACATTTTTAAAAACTGCTGCTGGCTTCTCAGAGCGGTCTCTCCACCACACCAATCACTTACAAGGTCTTTCCACAAAATGAGGTTGAGTTTGTATGCACGATGCCTCTCTTTTCTCTTTCCCTGGCCATCCTTTCACCTCTCCTCACCCTCACCCTCACCCGCTCAACCACACACCCTCCACTCACTCAGGGCAATCTCAGAGCAGAATACCTGCCTCCTTGTCCCAACAATGGACCAGATTCTTGCTCATTATCCATAACAGTGCATTTGGCTGGGTGCCTATTTATTCCCTCTGCTTACTCAGCTAAAATATGTTGTCTGGAAAGATTTCAACCATCAAATTCAAGAAAGTGATCTCAGGGCGGTGTTTGAAGACGGAGATATATTATTGACACATGCTACAAATCCACAGTTCACGTCGTTCCCATGAGTCTTGTGCCAGTTTCTCTCTCATCAGGCACCAAAATAAGAAAAGATGACACCCCACAGCACAAAAGCAGCCCATCAAACAACCAAGACGCCAACATGCTCAGCAGGACTATAGGAAAGCTGCCGTCTCGCCTGTCAGATGTAACCTTTTCTTCTCTGTCATGGGCTTTTCTGAAAAGGTAGGGAATGCCTGCTTACCTTTGTGAGGTTGGTACATTAAAAACTCTGGAAAATAGCACACAAAGCATTTGACAGCTTAAGTGGGACCTTTTTTTTATCTCAATAACACAGGCTCTTTTCCCTACAGAATATACCTCCCTACCAAGGCCATCTTCAATCTCTACAGAAGTCCCCAATCCCACCACCTCTTCACGTGGTCACTGCATGTGGACCTTCCATGCCTGCTCTTTAGGATAAAGGTCTACACACAGCCGATCCCCTCCCCACAAAGGCCAACACTTTTGATTTCATCAATAAATCATTTGTAATCAAGACATTCAAGTTCAGGCTCAAACAGACCGGAAGTTCAGCTTCTGGAATTGACAGGAATAAATTTGTCAGGTATAGATTCATACAGATAAACAGTAGAAAATAAGGACCTCAGGAATTTTTTAAAAACTGGAAATTTGACCCAGGAAATGAAACTAAAGTTGAAAGCTTATTAAGGATTCACTCTTCCCTTTCTCAGCCCCTATACCTCCAGCTTCTGTTTCTACCATAATCTGAAACATATAGTCTTGAGAGTGATAGCCATCTGTCTAGTCCTATTGGTGTAACTTAACCGGAAGAAGAGAAACTTCTCTCTATATTCCATCAACCACATAATCAAATTAACTTCAGAAATTTCATGTAGAAGAGAGTGGTTACTTATACCCGAGTTCATAAACACATGTCACCTAGAAACTCTTACAGAGATCCAGGTCACCAGGTCCAACCAAAGGAAACACAAGAGAGGTGCTCTCTTTGTGTTTTCAAAAACAACAGTTGATGCTTTTACCTACACTAAAAAATCATGAAGTAAGATGGTCTCTTTATAAAAAGCATAATGTGTAAGCACGGTTTGAGCGGTGTTTATAAACCAACCCATTTTGAAAAGGCCAAAAATGAAAGACATTTTGAACTGGAAGGGTTTATATAGCTGAATCCCTTAAGCTACAGAGGGAATATCTACCTCTACTTCCGAGAATAAAAGTCACAGGCCCCCTAGGCAACAGGGGGCTCCATCCACCTACTTCAACTGAAATTTGTGAAGTGAGCATGACCAGCCTCAGGCAATGAAGAATCTAAAGTGCAGCGGCAGGCCACACCAGGATGGAAACTTTCCTCTGCTCTCCTCACTCTACCTCCAGGGAGTTTCTCTAGTATGCTGCTCTCTTAAGAAGAAAAGGCATTGGTTTTTCATAAGATAATATAAAATATTCTGCTTGGTAAATGAGCAGTAACGTGACAGATACAGATTATTAAATTACCAACAAGAGAATGCTTACTTGGAGACCTGAGCTGGTCAGAAAATTCTCATATCCTGTGGTCTGATGGTAATCACTTCTTTTAACACTAGGATTGAATATCAGTTTGGAAGAGTCAGAAAGCCAGATCCAGACTGTTGTTGTTTTTTTTTTTAAAGCAGAGACAATGCTAAAGCGCTCTCCTATTTTTAAGACGCATTAACTGAATCTATAGCTTATATTTATTATATAGTTAAATAGCCATATAATTCTCATGTCCTCTGGCAATTTTCTTTGCTTTTTATAGGTTAGGCTTAACAACAAAGCCACCTAAATGACGATGTTGTGATTTTCCTATATAAGAGTTTGCCCAGATCTAGGTTATTTAGAAATATGAGGTTTCCTAAGTAGGGTGAGAGTCTGAAATTAGTAAGTCCACTTTAACATGAATGGAATCTTGAAATCAGTACTCTAGGTGGGGAAATATCTTCTTGCTGGTGTGACTTCCTTATCACAATTATTGAAGGATGAATACTACTGATTTTCATTTAAATGACTTTTCCAGGATATAGAAAAGTAAAAAGTGAACTTCAGCTTGTCTCATACAAAAAGTGAATGTAAAAATATGATATGCATTTGGGGATCCACTGATCACTGGCGTCTGAAATTATGTCAAGGAAATGGAGAAAATGTTGTGAGTCCCTCAAACTGTCAAGACCTAGCTGGAAATATTATTGTTCAAAAACCAAGAGTAGGATGGAAGTTGCCAGGTCGATTAAATTTGACAGCAGGGTTAGGAGCTGATGGCCAGTTCTGGCCACTGTCTCTTTTGGCTTTACCAGATTTTTTGCCAAGTTTTAAAATAAGATAAGGTTATGGATACAAGGGCAAAGGGAAACTATAAGGAGAAACCATAAAAACTAAAATTTATAAAAACTGAATTTATAGCCTATAAAAGACAGTTCAGGAGAAATTTCATTCTTGTATATAAAGTCTTAACTGGCCTAGTGAACACCAAACTCAGTTACTATTTCTTCAAAAGACAGATAGGAAAGCTCCATGCATGACTGCAAAATAAAGAAAAATAAATTTGAAACAGATGTCATAAAATCACACCCAACTCTTGTTTTAATTATAGAAAAATCATGAGTTTGTATATACAAAACTTACTGGAAAAAGATAGCAAAACATGAACACCGGGAGATTTTTTAAGAAATAATTACTGTAACCAGAGTCCTGAGGGAAATGGAATATTAAAAGAAGATGAATCTTAGTGGACAGAATAGACTTCCATTATTCCCTGAGATTTTTTAATTTTCCTAAACCTTAAAGGAAGTACAGTAGAAAATGATAAATTAGAAGTGTCCAGGATGAGGATGAGATGGTTGGAAAGCAACACCAATTCAAGGGACATGAACTCAGGCCAACTCCAGAAGATAGTGAAGGACAGAGAAGCCTGGCATGCTGAAGTCCATGGGGTCACAAAGAGTGACTTTGTGACTGAACAACAGTAACAGCAGGCAAGTGAAGTGTTGTTTTTTTCTCTCTAAAACTTGATTCCTACTGAAAAACCAGTGTTCAAATCTCTGTACTTTTAAAATGTTTGAAAGGATTGAACTTTTTTTTTTTTTTTTGCCCAGGAAAACCCAATGGCCCCAGCTCTTGCTTAAGTTTCAGTCAGCTGCTTCTAATAGCTTTTTAGTATTGATTTCATAACTTAAGATACTTGGAACATTTCCAGGGGAAAAAAATGAGTGAACGTACAAATCCTCACTATAAAATAAGGAGAGAAGTATTTATGACAAAATGTACCATCTTCATACTAAATTTCCAAACAGTGGGTTTTGATATCAATATTTTGTTTCTAATGGTTTAAGTGATTCATACAAAAATTTACTAAGTTAGATTTTATTTCCCACGTGGAAATTCTTTAGTTAATAAGATTTTCTTCTTTGTTTTGGTAAAGTTTAAATTAAAAATTACATTTAATGACTGAATAGAGGGTTAGATAGATGAACAACAAATCAAATAGGATAGTTGCCGGAGTCCTGCTCCAGCTGGTCCAGGGGTACCCAAACGATGAACGGCGTCGGCGAGAGGAAAGAAAGGAGACAGAGAGTTTTTGATGGCCCAAGGACCATAATCTTTATTGCTTTAGTCTCTATTTATATAGCACATGTTCTTCTATGTAATGATTCTTACAATATTTTTCCATTCAGATCAACATCCCCTGATTCTAAGACATGTTAAAACTTTTTTCCTAGTCTATTGTCACATTTTGGTTACATGTTTACCCCGAAACCTATTTTTATTCTACTAAAACATAGTCTATGAATCATATTATTCCATCTACTTATTCTGTACAGCCTGCTACTACAGCGAGTACAGTGTCTTGCTTCAGTGAATAAGTACTATAGCAGTGTCTAAGGGCAAAAGTTTCTCATAGTACAGCCATTGTCAGTGGTGGTTTGTTTACCATCTACCCACATAACATAAGGCTATTTCTGTCAGGGACAAGTCTTTTGCAGTTTACCTAGAAACAATTTACAATACAATTCACATATTTCTTTCCATTTACGCTTAGATTCTAAGGGGCACAAACATCTCTAGAGTCCCAATCTTTATGAGAAAAGGCAATAGGCTTAGTTTCTGTAATTATCCCTGATACATGACCCAAGTTTTCCAGTCATCAATAACAATCTCCTCATGAGGCCAGGTCACAATAGGCTTAGGGCTTCTTTTCCAAATGATCATGGCCTTATTCCCTGGCTGAGTGTTAGGAATCCAACATCCAGGGACCTCAAAAGGTTTAATCATTTTTGAAGTGTTTCTCTGGAGCAAGGGATCATTTTTCTTTTTCCTGGACTCTCATGACCTCATAATGGAAGCCCCTACAACTCCAGCCATGAAAGAATGAAACAGAGTTAGCCACAACAAAAGCATAGAAACAGGAAGGAGGGAAAGTTCCGATCCTGGAGAGAAACCGCTTTGCAGTTTCTTCTTGATTGGTGTCGTGACTTTGTCATCCGGCAGTAGTTCCAGAGTGGCTCCCAACAGATAGTGGTAGAAGCAAGGCTGTAGAAAATGAGTGTTCACTGTATACTTCAAGTTTACTGTGTATTTGAAAAATGTTATAATTAAATGCTGGGAAAAAAGAGTCATAGTTGAGAAGGAATGACCTTTCTGAACTCCACCACTACCACCACCACCAATAGATTTGTTTCACCAGCTGCAAGTCAAACGAAACAGCAACAAACTTTCAAGTGAGTCCATGATTGGTGATTAGCTCATATCCTGTAGAGAGCTAATCACCAGAGGGTTGAGTCCAACTTAAAGACGCAGTTAGCAGATATTCTAGGTCAGCAAAAAGTTTGAATGTGTATGTGGACTGAATATTATCCATTTTAGAAAAAATCTTAACCTATCTACAAAGCCCATAACTCTAGAGATTGGGCACTCAGAGGACCTCATGGTGTCTTAAGCAAGAGCAGACAGGTCTAGACAAATTAGGACCAAAAGAGTCTAGAACTTCTCTCAGCTGCCCAAATACCTGTGTTTCCAAACCTAGTTCTCTTCTCTCTTTCCCCATGGTTAGCAAAGTCTCTACCAGTTGAGAGAATCCACCAAGCACCACAGGCTTTGGCAGCAACAGGAAAAGGCCTGAAGCTAGTAGGAGCCCAGATAGGGTCTGTGGGTAGGGAGCATCAGGTTCCTCAGTGGGTTCAGATACATGGACACCCTGCAGCCCAGGTGAGCCAGGAGAAGCCTCACAAGCAAACAGCCTCATGTCTCCCAATTCTAGGGCTGGCTTTCATCCTCAGATTTTGTCAGTCAGTTATCTGGTCGGGGTGCGGGGGCAGATGAGAGCTTTTAGTTATGCTTTTTCAGGTAGAGAAAGGCAAGTCTCATAGTTCAATGATTCTAGGTTACCATGGAGCAGCAGTTCCCACTGTTTTTGACCTCAGGAATCCTTTACGCATTTAAAAATTATGAGAGCCTCCAAAGTGTATTTATTTATGAGGGTCATCTATCAATATTTACAACATTCAAAATTAAAAGGGGGAATTTTTTAGATATTTATTTATTAAATAGCAATAATGAATTTATTACACATTAACGTAGATAGCATCTTAATGTGACATGTAGCATCTGGAAACTCTATTGATATTCACTCTTGAAAAAAATAGAATGGAAAAATACTAGGAATATCTTAGCATAGTTATTAAAATAGTTTTGACCTTGTGGTTCCCCTGAGAGAGTCTTGGCATGCCCCCTCCAAGTAGTCCCTGGAACACACTTTGAGAACCACTGACACAGAGGTGATGGCTAAGACTTTGAGGGTTCCTGACAGTAACTGCCACTGTAAAAGCTGCTCGCAGAATGGTAATGGTAGTTTACACATACATACACACACACATACATACACACATGCAAACACAACTTTGTAGTAGTAAAGGAGAGGTGAATGACCTATGTACTTTGTACGTGCTCCCAAAATGGCTTAAATAACTTGGACATCATAGGCAGACTATCCTCCAAATTTTAATTCTCCAAAAGGTCTTGCTTTCTTCCTCTTCTGAGCCTTTAAATTTGTTTTTTTAAAGCGATTTAGCAGCTTGGAAACAGTTACAAGTGATTTCTTCACATTATTACCCCCATTATATGGACAAAGAAATTGACTAAACCCGAAACAGGTCATCAGGGGCTGGAAGGTTGGAGTTGTTTTTGGCTGCATGTGGGATCTTAGTTCCCAGATCAGGGATAGAACCCCCGCACTCTGTGTTGGAAGTGCAGAGTCTTAAACCACTGGACTGCTAGGAAGTCCCTGGAAGACTGGTCTTTCCCTCTGATGGGCATCTAGGCATTGCTTGCCTCTCCATGCAGGTCTCACTGAGCCCACATGAGCTTCCCAGATACATTAGGAACCAACTCCTTTGCTCATACCCTTTGGGTAGCAAGCTCCAACTTGTTCTGAAGGCCAACCAAAATTGCTTTTGGCAATCTATTAGCTCTTCTCACTTAACACCTCAGAAATTCTAAGTCCTGTTTTTAAGAAAGAACAAACTGAGCCACAAGGAGGAATCTCCCAGGATCCGTATAATTAATTGGCACAGACAAGAGTAATAGACAGACCATCTTTGATCATCACCATCCACAATCCAATTAATAGTCTCCTATTTATGACCAACCTAGACAGCATATTAAAAAGCAGAGACATTACTTTGCCAACAAAGGTCCATCTAGTCAAGGCTATAGTTTTTCCAGTAGTCATGTATGGATGTGAGAGTTGGACTATAAAGAAAGCTGAGTGCAGAGGAATTGATGCTTTTGAACTGTGGTGTTGGAGAAGACTCTTGAGAGTCCCTTGGACTGAAAGGAGATCCAACCAGTCCATCCTAAAGGAGATCAGTCCTGGGTGTTCATTGGAAGGACCGATGTTGAAGCCGAAACTCCAATACTTTGGCCACCTCGTGCGAAGAGCTGACTCATTTGAAAAGACCCTGATGCTGGGAAGGTTTGGGGGCAGGAGGAGAAGGGGACGACAGAGGATGAGATGGCTGGATGGCATTACCGACTCGATGGACATGAGTTTGGGTAAACTCCGGGAGTTGGTGATGGACAGGGAGGCCTGGTGTGCTGCAATTCATGGGGTCACAAAGAGTCAGACACGACTGAGCGACTGAACTGAACTGATGCCTCTCTGCAAAGTAGACTTTGTTCCTGACTCAATAAGTCAAATGTGCTTGTCTTTCATGTTAAAACTAGAAGGGCAGGTGTTTATGTTATAGTTCTTTTCTGTACTTCACTAAAACAATGCCAAGTTCTGTAATGATGAACACGATTTGTGTTTAAATCTGAACCACAAAGTTGTTCAAGAGCGAAGGAGACATTCCTTCGGTGTCTCTTCTGTGGATTTACACAGTGCTCTCTCTCCTCAGTGACTCCTCAAGAGGTGAAGACTATGCTTCTTCCCCTTTACAGAGTTAACTATTTAATTTCACCACTATTTGTCTCATTCATTCATTCAGCCAACAAATACTTATTAGACATCAATCATATATGTTAAGTCCTGGGGATACATGGCTTCCATATGTCTTTCTTACAAGGTTATTCACACCCGAGGGGAATTCCAGAAACTCGTGTGATCTTGGTAACACCATTGTGCCTTCTAAACCTAAAGCCTCGCCACCACCATCTCCTGAGAGACCAATAGGAAGAACCCTGCCTGGTTTACTTCACTCACCCAGATGCCTGCTTCCATCTGTACAAGCACCCTTCACTAGCTGCCTCCCATATCCATCTCCTGAAGTGTTTGTGTTAGTCCTCAGTTGTGTCCAACTCTTTGTGACCCCATGGACTGTAGCCTTCCAGGCTCTCTGTCCATGGCATTCTCCAGGCAAGAACACTGGAGTGGGTAGCCATTCCCTTCTCCAAGGGATCATCCTGACCCTGGGATCGAATCCGGGTCTCCTACATTGCAGGCAGATTCTTTACCAACTGAGCCACAAGGAAGCCCTCTTCATCTCCCAAAACCTTTCCAAATCCAAAATCCAAATCCAGCATGCCATTGTACAAATTCTGGTTGCTTTTTCCTAACCTAAAGGTAAAGAGTAAAGGTTGTCCTTTCCTGGAAGGATCTCTCATCTGCCCAACCTGCTCCCAACACAGAAACTGGTTGCTGGACTTCCCTGGTAGTCCAGTGGTTAAGACTCCACCTTGCAATGCAGGGGACACAAGTTCAGTCCCTGGTCTGGGAACTAAGATCCCACATGCCATGGAGCAACTAAGCCCCGAGCTCCGGTGCCACAACTAGAGAGCCCGTGTACCGAAATGAAAGATCCTTCATGATGCAATGAAGATTCTGTGTACCCCAACTAAGACCCAATGCAGCCAAATAAATAAACAAATAAATATAAAACTTTTTAATAAAAATTTTTAAAAATTGGTTGCATTTATGAAAATATCTTCTGTCTCTTGCTCATCCAAGAAGCCCTAGTCTTTGGGAAATTTAATTCTTGCACCTATATTTGAGTCCATCGCTATTCCATGGTTTTAAAGAAAAATATGACTGAGGGGTTGGGGGGAGGTTTCATCTAAAAATGCCTTGTTGTTTCAGCAGAAATAAAGGTACTCCTAACTTGTAGCTGGAAGTGGAAACTAATACTTCTTAATGATGGTTTAAAATGTAGCGTAAGGAAGATGATGCACAATTTACTTCTGGTAGCCTCATAAAATGACCAAGTGTGCTACAGGAACATTGGCTATTTCCCCAAAGGGAGAATAATGACATATGGTACTCTTTCAGGAAAAATAAAAAGGAATAAATGCTGCCTTGCATTCTAGTAATTGAAAAATAGCATCATTGCTACTGCTGACACTGGAAATTTCCTAGCATCTGTCTAAAGTAGAGACCTCTATTGTTAGGTATTCAAATAGCCTTTACTATAAATGGAGTTGGTTATAGGCAGTAACTGTTTGTAATCAAACTTCCATAAAGATTTTTGGTCAGTGAGCAGAAAATAACCACAGATACACAATGAATGGGGCAGACTCTAAAGCTTTATAATCTGTTTTGGCCAAAGCTCTCCTTCCTCAGCTAGCATTAGCATCATGGATTCTAATAACAATGCAGTATTGTTATAAGTCTATCAATATGTTTTACAAATAGTTCTGAATACTTAATGGTTTAGAAATCATCTTCCAAGGTGTCATCTAAAATTGACCGCTGCTGCAACAAAGTACTCCCTCCCCTAAACTGGATGGAGCTGCACAGAACTGGTTTTCTCTGTGACTTGGAACACTAGATTAGACGATGTAAACCTTTTAAAGTATCCTGAGTCTTAGAGTCTGCTCTCTTGCCTTGAGTGTCCAGAGCCAATCAATCATGCAGTCTTACTCAGCAAGGAAAAATAGAATTTTTATTTTTAAGTTTTTTTAATTCTCAATTTTTTTCAGCTGTGCTGCACGACATGGTTCCTCAATCAGGGACTGAATTTGTGCTCCCTGAATTGGAAGTCTAGCGTCTTAACCACTGGAGCACCAAGGAAGTCCCTGGAATCTCAAATCATTGTTACAGACGAAGACTTCTTCCTATGACTCCTGTGTGTACTTTATGAATTACTCATAATTACTTTTGTGAATTTGTTTGTGAATAGTTCTAATTTTATAGGAATATTGATCTAGGAATAAGTGCTAGGCAGAAGATCATTTTAAAGACTATACCTGCAATGCTGGAGACACAGGAGATGTGGGTTCGATCCCTAGGATGGGAAGATCCCCTGGAGGAGGGCATGGGAACCCATTCTAGTATTCTTGCCCAGGAAATCCCCTGGACAGAGGAGCCTGGTGAGCTACAGTCCACATGGTTGCAAAGAGTCAGACACGACTGAGCACACATGCAAGAACTATCATTCTGCTGGTCATGCACACCGAGGAAACCAGAACTGAAGGAGACAAGGGTACCCCAATGTTCATCACAGCACTGTTTATGATAGCCAGGACATGGAAGTAACCTAGATGTCCATCAGCAGATGAATGGATAAGAAAACTGTGGTACATATACACAATGGAATATTACTCAGCTATTAAAAAGAATGCATTTGAATCAGTTCTAATGAGGTGGATGAAACTGGAGCCTATTATACAGAGTGAAGTAAGTCAGAAAGAAAAACACCAATACAGTATACTAACACATATATATGGAATTTAGAAAGATGGTGATGATGACCCTATATACGAGACAGCGAAAGAGACACAGATGTAAAGAACAGACTTTTGGACTCTGTGGGAGAAGGTGAGGGTGGGATTATTTGAGAGAATAGCATTGGAACATGTGTATTAACATATGTGAAACAGATCGCCAGTCCAGGTTTGAAGCATGAGACAGGGTGCTCAGAGCTGGTGCACTGGGATGACCCTGAAGGATGGGATGGGGAGGGAGGTTCAAGTTGGGGAACACATGTACACCCATGGCTGATTCATGTGAATGTATGGTAAAAACCACTACAATATTGTAAAGTGATTAGCCTCCAATTAAAATAAAATTTAAAACACCTTGTTTTCCCAACAGGGACAATTCGTCTCTTGCATTTGTTTTAACCTCCAGATCACCAAGGAAGTCCCTGAGAACAGCTTTTAAACCCCATGCTGCCATAGCAGCATTGGTGGAGCAGTTTTCCAAGAACAGTGGATTTGGTTTTTGAGAATCAATGTAACAGGACAATGTCATTTGTTTTGGAAAAGACCTTGCTAGAACACTTGTGAGTGGAAAGAAGCTTTATACTGCATAGCCTGCAGCAGTGGAGTAAAACACACTTCACAATAGGATGAAATCTACAGAAAAATTCCACTTCACCATGAGCAATGTACTTGGGTATTTCCTATTTGATTATATTTTCTTAAAATGCTTGTTTCACTTTACGAAATGGATTTCTCAGCCCAATAATTGGTCACAAACTACAGCTGAGAAAAGAATTATTAAAACACAGAGAAAGCTAATATACGTTGAATAAAAAATTCACAGGAGTTTGGAGGCAAAAGGGAGGAGTGGGGAAAAGAAAGGTGGTGAAGATTGAGGAACATGGTAGGAGGTTCGAAACTGGCGAAACTGGCCAGGGAGAAATGCTCAGTGACAAAATGCACGAGGACTTGTAAGTTGAGGGTTAATTATCTGTGGACAGCAAGGTAATTAACCATCGTATTGCTACAAAACGTCATTAAAATTGTGTTACATTTTACAGTTTTGTATTTGAGAGAGGTCAGTGAGAATGCCTTGTGCATAAGGCAGAACAAAAAGAGCTTGGAAAACATAGCAAGATCACTCAGAGACCGTCGAGGTTCAGTGAAGCTAAGCTCAGAGCCAGTAGAGACCACATAAAACAACCTTCTAGCTCCCCTAACCGTCCACTGCAAAAATAGATAAAAACAACAGCAACCAAAAACTCAGAGATATTTCAAGGACACTGGACATCTTAGGACTTGTACAGTGGTGAGTGCTCAGCCACTCAGTTGTGGTCCGACTCTTTGTGACCCAAAGGACTGTAGGCCGCCAGGCTCCTCTGGCCGTGGGATTGCTCAGGCAAGAATATTGGACTGGGATGCCATTTCCTTCTCCAGGGAATCTTTGTCACCCAAGGATCAAACCTGCATCTCCTGCATCTTCGGCATTGGCGGGTGGATTCCTTACCACTGAGCCACTGGGGGAAGCCCCTTTGTAGAGTGGAAATAGTTTTTATTTGAGTCTCAAAGGCTAGGATGATTGCAGATGGGATCAAGGTTGCACACCCACAATTTTATTCAGAGTCAAGTCAGGTGATTAAGGAATATTGCCAAGCTGGGTATTTCTATTTGAAAGAAAGAATCTCACAGGAAGCATGCTGTCTGTTGAACACTGTCGCAGTGAAAACATCAAATATGGGGACTTTGCCTTGGCATAGATCTTCTTAAATACTTCAGAACCCAATGCCCGGTCTGCCCTTGTGAAGACAAACTCTGCAAAGTCTCTGAACTCAAAGAAGCAAAACAACTCTGTCTTCACTTGTTCTAACATATGGACTTACTCAGATGTCAGATATTTGGCTTTGAAATTTGGTTTCTTGATCAGAGTGAAAAGAATCTGTTATATTCAATATTTATTCTTGCCTTCCCTGGCCCCTGCACTAGTTTAACCCAGTCCAATGGCAAGTTCCTAAACCAGTATTAACCGAAGTGGGCCAGCGATCAGTAGGCTTTCATGGACCAACCGGTACCATCTGAAACTGCTCTCACTGCAAATAAATTAGAGCCCAGGGAGGCTGCAGTGAGTCCAGGTCATCTGCCTGCCTCCTGCACACGGGCCGTCAGGTGACTTTCACTCTTTGTCCAAGTCCATCTGACAGGGCTTCTGCTAAATTCTTAGGGAAACCTTATCATAAACGCCAGTCAGCTTGACTTGGCCCTATGCCTCTCTCTAGTCAATGAATCCTTTAGCTTGTATTCCTAGTGCTGCAGGCAGGAACCCCAGTAAGTTGTATGGATACACACACACCCAACTGACACTGACTGACACTCTTCCTAAGACCCTGGACCTCCAGGAGCAGACCTTCTTAAAGACCAACATTGATCCAGATCAGATCTAGACAACATTCTTCAGCCCATCCGCCCATTCCCAACCACCCCAGGCTGGCCCAGGACTCCTCCATGTGTCTCACTCCCCGCCCCTCCTCCTCTCACTCTCCCAAGCAGGAGCCCCATGACACCCATCCTGTGCCTGAAGTCACCCAGCAGAGATACTCAACATTAAGTCAGGTCAACCTGCTTTTGGAAAAGAACAAATATTTTTAGGCCCTTTCTGTTTCTCTCCCAAGATATGGCTGGATCTTCAGAGAAATGTTTTTCACGTTCATAATTTTCTTTCAGACCAAATCTGCTTACCTGACTCTTCAACAATTTGAAGACCATCTATTAGAGAAAGCCAAGTCTCCGAATCTGGGAAAGCCACCTCGTGCCTCAACATAGACGTCTGCCCTTCCCCCCCTTGAGACCCCTCACTCATCAGAAGCTCTCACTCTTGGCTTTGCAATTGTTCCTTCTACCTAGTCACGGTACTACTCAGAGGTATTTTATGCAGTTTAGTGAACATTCTTTGCTCTAAAGAATGGTGATTTATTTTTATGCAGACATGAAATAACATATATAAACAAACATAGCACAAGATGGCCAATGGGCTTTCCTAGTGGCTCAGACAATATCCACCTGCCAATTCAGGAGATCCATGTTCAATCCCTGGGTCAGGAAGATCCTCTGGAGAAGGGAACAGCAACCCACTCAGGTATTCTTGCCTGGAGAGTCCCAGGGACAGAGGAGCCTGGGGTGCTACAGTCCATGGGGTCAACACTGCAAACCAAAGCATGCACTGCCCACCTATGACATGATTTTGATTTATACTCCTCTGGTGGTAGGAGTCACTTACATCTTTCTCTAATTCACACTTTATATATCTTTTGAAATTCAAGGATTCAATTCAATTCAATTCATCTTTTGATATTTAAATTAATTTTGATCTAAGAAATTTAATATCCTCTAATACCCTTGGAGATGACTGGTAATGCCTTGGAGCAAAACTATACAGTAGGACATGACAATTTTCTCTCAACCATGTTACCAGCTCACAGAGACCCAAGTCCAAATGTTAATAAATGCTTCAGAATCACAGATCTGTCTGTATTTCAGATGCCACAGACAAACTGGGATTCACAGGACCCTTTGTCTTCACAGAAATTCCTCACCAATTACTTAAAGAGGCAATAATTCTGTTTTTGTTTGAAGGCAGGGTAGTGAATTCTAAATTTTTTTAAAATTCCTTAAGGAAAAGGAATATCACTGATATTTTCGAATTTCTTTTTTAAGTGGAGAAGAAAGTTAAATAGCATATGTGATGGTGAAACATATGCTTCTCTCAAAAATTCCTTACAAAATTAAAGAGGTACCTTACTGTCAATTTAATTTTCTTCCATAACAGCATAATAGTTCTCAAATATATTTTTGTTGGAGCCCCTGCTGTTTGCCGAGTCTCCTTATTGCAGCAGACGCTTCTGGGTGAGGGCGGCAGAATTAGTGCAAAGAAACATTTGAAAAACAACAAGCAGCAGAATTCTTACCCCCCCACCCCGCCCCCAGCTCCTGTTGACTGCAATTCACCTGTCAAACTCACTTTACTTTCCTGATCTGTGTGCTGTTGACTTTAGGAAAATTAGTCTAAGTAATTTTAAAAATTATTCCTGAATTTCAAGAACAAGTGACAGAATTTGATATGAATGTTAAGATGACTTTGGGGAATTCCAAAGCCATCATGGGTTGAGAGTTTATTTGTTTTTCTCTTGAAGGAAATTCTGCAGCTCAAGAAACCTGACCTAAAACGAAAGAGAGGGAGACAGTAGCACAAATAGGAGACTATGATCACCACCCCCCAACCCTGTCCTGCTCCCCTATAGAGAAATCTAGATGAAGATTTCTCCCTAATTGCTGCCAGAGAGAGGCAGGTGGTGCAAAGGAGTGAATGTTCCTCCCCTCTATTCAAATAAACCACAGCAAGATGCAGGTTAAAATTACTATCTGGAGAGAGTTTAACAAGTTTCAAATGTTATGGCTGGCTGCTCAGAGAGTTCCCACAAGGTTGCAATTACCTTGATGAGGTCACTACGGCTCAAGGACTGGTCTCAGGCTAGCAGGTTAGGAAACCTGATTTCCCTGAGCCCTTTGGAAGTAGCTCTGCCACCCCTCAGAGGTAAGCTTGCCTTAATCAGGTTCATGGAGTCTGAATGCCTGTTTATGGTTACCTAATGAGAAGCAAGCATATGGGAGACAGAGTTATTAGAGGGTTTCACAGCAAGCACAGAGGCAGAACTCAGAAGCGAAGAGGATCTTAAAATGAATCTCACAGTGAATAATGCCTCAAGACTCTCTCACCAGCCACAGGAATAGCTCTGCCAATGAATCCATATGTCAATGGACTGAAGTCTCCTCCTCCCTGGATGGTGTTTGGACATCATGGCATTGATGTGGGGAAGAAATATCTTTTGTCTCAGCTATCAGTAACCATCTCTTTGGGCTCAAACATATATTGATAATTCTTTGGCTTCCATTCAGTCACAAACACAAGTAAGCCCATTCACTGCATTCGACTCCCAAGTTCTTGAGAGAGCAGGATAGATGCCTCTGGTGCATAGGGCTCACCTGCTATGGTTCCCATATACCTACAGGAGCAATTAGGTCAATTAATAAACCCACTGATAATTAATGAGTACCTACTATATTCCCGGAATTCAACTAGGTAGGATGGTGTACAAGACAGGTAAGTGTCTCCAGTCCCCAAATCCTTTTGTCTGTCTCTGGAGAGCAAACTACTCCAAGTAAAAATAATTTAAACCATAAATGGCTGTTACAGACCACACATGCAAAAAGAGTTTTAAATATGGAGGAATTATCATGGAGTTAAAATAGGAGTGGCTTCCTAGAAAAAGTAGGACAGAGCTAGAATCTGAAAGCTGAATGGAAAAAATAATAGAAAGTGATTTTCCAGTCTGGAAAAGTAGCATTAACAACGGGAATAATATGGAAATTAGTACAAAAGTCTGGAAAGTATTGGAGCATAGTAGGCACTCAGAAATATATATTGAATAAATGAATGTAGTTAAAGGTGAATAGTTGAAACACCACAAGAAATAAGATCAGTTAGTAATCTTGGAAAAAGTAGACCAAGTCTTGAAATCCAGGAAGAGAAATATATGCAGAATTGATATCTTATTAGATACAAAAAATACTGGAGATTCACCTAGAAAAATTACTTTCCAAGTTTCTTTTTTTTCTTTCCCAATTAAAAAGCCAGCATTTTTATCATGGCATAATTCCATTTGCAGAAGTGCTACTCAAAACACACAGTCCTTAGAATGAAATTTCCAGACAAATTATAGGTAACGATCCAAGTAGATAGTTTATATAATAACCATTCGCCTACAGCATTCTCTATAATTCTTTTTAAAATCAAAAGCTTTTTTCAACTTTAAAATTATGAGGGTGAGGAAGACCCATTTATCCTCAATTTTCTCTTTTCTTTCCCCTTGCTTTCTACATGTCTCATTCATTTATCCATTCAACAAATATTTAGTGCTTATGATTTTCCAGGCTTGTGTGAAGAACACAGTATGTGCTGAAAAAGAAAACTGACAAGATGCTCACCTAGTGGAGAAAATTGACAGGAAGAAGTAAGGAAAGAAGGAAGACTCCACAGCAAAACTGATGGATGTGAAATCCAGGAACAAGATGGCGGGGCAGAAAGTGAGAGGAGGGAAGACACTCAGACATGGGGCCTCAGGGGACTTCTTTAAAGGGGAGAGTTTGGCATCAAGACTGGCATGATGGGAGGAGCAGGTTGTGTGTGTGTGAGTGAGTGTGTGTGTGTAAACCTCTGTGCACGCACACATGTGTGTGCTGGCAGGGCATGCTGGTGAGAGCCTAGTGTTCCAGGCAGAAGGCCCTGAGACAGACGAGTCTTCCACCGGCTTGAAGACCCATGAGGAGAGCAGTTTGCCAGGCGTGTGTTGGGTTGGAGGACAGAGTATGTGGGACCCCAGGCACAGCCCACGACGCACCTCACAGGCTGAGTTTAGTGTTTAGTCAAAGGGTGAGCAGGCCCAGGACAGATTTCTGCTCCCACAAATGATGACCCAGGTTTCTAGGTGGAGGGTCTGAAGGATAGAGAGTAGAAGCAGAGGAATGGCAGGAAGGGCTGGTGCAGGATCATGGTGAGGGAGAGGACGGCTTAGCCTGAGAAGGGCAGGACAGACAGACTTCAGACAGAGCTGGAGGTAGAAAAGACGAGGCTTAGTGATGGACTGGAGTTCAGGAGGGAGGAAAAGGAGAAAACAAGATGTCTGCTTCTCTCTCCCCACCTCCTTCTCGTATAAATCCCACAGTCTCGTCATGAATGTTTTATGGTATATATTTCTTGGCGACCCCCTTCCTGCCATAGGTCAAATGAGGGTTGAACAGCAGTCAGCCCCAAACAAATAAGCATTCCTATTTTAGACAGTGCTAGAAACAAGTAGAAATATCTGGAATGCCACTCTCAAATGACACCTTTAATTGTATCAGAAAGAAGCACAGGAATGATGGCATCATCAAATGAGAAACCATTATCTTTCACTGGGAATCGGTCAGAGAGATCACAATTAAAGCTACAACCTCTGCTGTGGATTTAATCAACAGGAGAGAGATCTAATCATATAAACCCATATAATGTCAAGGAGTCCCTATACATACCATCTACGAGTGGAAGTTTAGTCACTGAATCCCATGACGGCAAATGCTTAACAAATGAAGCTGAGTAAATGGGGGAAGGGAGGGTGTGTGTCACGGAGTGCAGCCCTCAAATCACAACTCACAAGGCCCTAGCCCAACCCCCTCCAGCACTAAATTCAGCTCCCACAAGATGGCTCATCCATCCCCAAACTGCCAGGCATGTTACAAAGTGATTACAAGGAAGTCCCTGCTTTGAATACACAGACTGGCTTACGAGAAGGAGTTCTTAAGTGTTTTCTCAAAACCACCCTTAGAAGCAGACGTCTCCCCCCACCTTGTAGCAAGGTGAAAAATTAAGTTACAACAAGTTGAAAAATTAAGTCTGCAAGTTCCTTCATCTCCTGAGTCCTTGCCTTGACACAGTCAATACTGGAAAGACTTGTTCAATTTCAAGTTTGATCATTAAGTGAGCAGTGACTTAAAAGAAATAATTGTGCACGGAAGATTTGTCCCTTTCAAGCAGTAGAACACAGAGCTCCCTAACATCCTGTTAGGATTCTAAATCATAATTGTGGCCAAAATACATGCAGGTCCAAGCCCAAAAATCTTTCTCATACTTGCAGTTCTGAATTAAAAGTATCTGTCTGAATGCTATTTGGTTTATGAATATTATTAATAGTAACACAAGTAAAACTTCCTTTTAAAAAAATTGTTTCTGGGCTTCCCTAGTGGCTCAGTGGTAAAATATCCACTTGCCAAGGCAGGAGACACAGATTCAGTCCCTGGTCCAGGAGATCCCACATGCCATGGAGAAACTAAGCCCATGAACCACAACTATCGAACCTGGGCTCTAGAGCCTGTGCTCTGCAACAACAAAAGTCACCACTTTGAGAAGCCTGCACACCGCAGCTAGAGAGTAGACCCCACTCTATGCAACTAGAGAAAAGCACGCACAGCAACAAAGATCCAGCACAGCCAATAAATAAATTTTTTTAAAAGTTGTTTCTGTGTTATTTTCCTCTCATTTTTAGCTAGCACTATGAGGTTAGTTACCTTCAGACAGCCCCTTAATGGCACAACACATGAATCTTAAAGCTCTATTTTTTGTTCAGGAACCATATTTATCTTGGAGGAAAAAGTCAGAAATTCAGAATCTTTGAAAAGCACATCTAGGTCATGTCTATATTAAACACCACAATAGTACTTTGGTCCCAGCAGTGGTAAGAGCTGTATCTTGGTCTGACTTCCAGTTTAAACTGGTTCCACTTCCAGGCATAAAGCAGAAAGAAGACTTGAATTATGCTCTCCCCAAAATGCTTATGTTGAATTGCTAACCTCCAGTATCTTAGATGTGGCCTTATCTGGAAGGAGAGTCATCACAGGTGTAATTACTTAAGACGAGGTCATAATGGAGTGGGGCCCCTGATCCAGTATAACCAGTGTCCTTATATTGATAAAAGCAGTTCACTGCTGTATAAGATGTCACATGAGTATCTGAATAGACTGTGTGCATTTTATCTGTTTATTATACATGCATATATATTACATATACATAAATACATAAATAAAATCAATTTGTTCAAATTTTAAAAAAGCCATGCTCACAGGGTGAATGCCCTGTGAAGGTGAGAGTTATGCTAACAAGAGCTGAGGAACTCCCAGAAGCTAGGAGGAAGGGCTAGAAGCCAAGGAGTCTCCCTTAGTGTCTTCAGAAGAACCATGTGGTGCTTTGCTACAGTGGCCCTAGAAATCTAATACACAAGGACCTCAGAAGTATCCCATGGCATTACCTTCCTTATGAACTGCTGTGTTATCTACTGAAAAGATCCCTTTATTTTCATACTATGCTTTTTTTCCTTACTCACCAAACCCTCACCCAACTCAGAAGTACCTCCTTGCCTAACGCAGGGCTTCTCTATTCTGAGCACACATTAGAAAGTCTGGGTGGACATCACCATACATCTTCCCATAGACTTGAAGATTCAACTGTGTGACCAGGCAGGCAGAATTCAGGTAGGAGATGGCCTGGGCAAAGCCACTGGCATGTGGTAGACCCCAGGGCTCCAGGAGAGAAAGAGGGGTGGAACTCATGGGGTAATCTCGGTGGAGCTGCCCAAAAAGTATTCCTAGATTAACCTAAATTATGTTCACTTTAGGATTTTGGAATGACAGGAGAATGGTTGGGATAAAATCCTCAGAAGATAATTTATCAGATGAACCAAAAATTATCCTGAGGTTAATGGGGAGAAGGGAGAATCATATCAAGAGAGTTAAGTTATATATGTTTGGTAATAGAAGAGTCAGGCTTCCCTGGTAGCTCAGCAGTAACAAATCTTCCCGCAATACAGGAAACGTGGGTTCTATCCCTGGGTTGGGAAGATTCCCCTGAGAGAAGAGAATGGCTACCCACTCCAGTATTCTGGCCTAGGAAATCCCTTGCACAGAGGAGCCTGGTGGGCTACAGTCCATGGGGTCAGAAAGAGTCGGACACAACTAAGCAACTAAACAACAACAGCAGAAGAGTGGCCTCTCATTGAAAAGGACCATCCCAAGCACAGTAAAGTTCTATTATGTATGAGCCTTCTACCTCTCACCCATGTATTCATGGGCAAAAGTATAAAACATAGGACTAAAGATCAAAATATCGATGGCACCAAAAGTTCAAGTCCCAACAGCATCAAAAAATGTCTAAAAAGCCAGGGCAGGGCTACAAGAGATTCTTCTTGTGGTCCTGAACTTCAGCTTTCTTTCTCACTGAACAAAGAGAGCAGATTTGTCCACAATTTTGAACTACTAAGAAGGTGCTCCAGTGAGTGCCTATGATTCACGGGAAAATAGATTGAATCTCAAAGGAAGTTGAATAAGATCAAATAAATTATTTTAAAAAAACATAAAAAATGC
Organism: Okapia johnstoni; assembly: GCA_024291935.2. Classification (NCBI taxonomy): domain Eukaryota; kingdom Metazoa; phylum Chordata; class Mammalia; order Artiodactyla; family Giraffidae; genus Okapia; species Okapia johnstoni. Next base: position 14,360,549 of record CM044324.1, read on the forward strand.
AGAAACTCTCAACTTCTCTAACAAAGAAAATTTCCATCTAAGGTGCCCTCACTCAAAGGAAGTTGTCAAATAAATTATTTTAAAAAAACATAAAAAATGCATAAACTCTGAAATTCCATCTGGTCCCTCACTCTTGTCAAAACACTAAGCTTTTGATTTTGTTTGCAATGCTCCCCCCACCCCGAACCATAAAAATGCTCTAAAAGCATGACAAGGGCGTCAAATAGTCCTCCCGCCTATGTAAAGGAATCTTCCTTCCTTAGCCCCAAGGACTTCAAATTTTCCCTCACATTAGCCATCATAAATTCTGTCACCGTCTGTCACAGATGCCCTACTTATGAGGCTAAATGCTGAACTGTTGGCTTAAGGTCTTCTGACTGAAAAATGGGTGTGTGTTTCTCACTTCTGACCCACTGGGTTTGGACACAGCTTCCCTATGAGGAAATGCTGGCCACCAGGTCTGACCGTGCTTTCGCAGCTGCTAAGGGTGTGGGACCCAGGCTGGCCACGGGGAGAAGGGGGCAGGGGAAGGAATGCCACCTGGAACAAGTATGGGGATGTTCCCATTTCCATGTGAGGTGCAGGTGGAAGGGGAAATGCTGATCAGGAAAGCACAGGACACTTGATACAATGCATATGCAGGGTGAACAGAACCCTGAGGATTACATTAGGGTCAAACCTTCACCAACCAATCAGAATATCAGTCCAGGAGATGGGATGCAGAGAAGTGATGTGTGACAAACTAACAATTCCATCTTCCTTAAACAAGAAAGAAAGGAAGGGAGGAAGGGGGAAAGAAAGAAGGAAGGAAGAAAAGGAATAAAGAAGGGAAGGGGGGAAGGAGGAAGAAAAGAAGAGGAAAGAAAAGAAAAGACAAAGAAAAAAGAGCCCTTACTGTGTATCTTCTCTTTACCAGCCTAGAAGCTTTGTGTCACATTTTACTTTCTGTAGTGGGTATTATTAAAACACAGGTATATAAAAAAATCCACTACGAATACCACCTCCTCCTCCGTGCGACCTCCTCCACCTCCTCCATATTCTTCTCTGTGGGGATTCTCACTCTCGTATTTAGAGAAGAAAACAGTAGGCATTTCTGGGGTGTGATGTTGCTCACTTAGTGTAGGTATGAAATGAGGGAAAGGAGGAAGCATCTTCACCAAGAGAGGATGGGTGCCATGTTACATGGGGGGTCGGGAATGCAAAATGACTTCCTGCAACACAGAGAATGTTTTCAGCTCAGTCCCAAAGTTCAAGTTACTCTTCCCAACAGAAGAAGAAAAACTAAGAACACAGTTCCCAACTCTGCTAAGTGGCTGGATCAAAGATGCCATGGAGCAAGAGACCAAGATAAAAAGAGAAGACCTGTGATACCAGGACATCAGAGGCCACACCATCGCTGGGGTGATAAGTCACAGCAATGGGTGCTTTTGAAGAATGCTGGATGGAGAAGAAACCACCTGGAAAGCAATGGTCAAGTCTCTCTATTTTGGGTGAACTTCGAGATTTTTGGCACAAGTTCAGACTAAAGCTCCTGAATTTTTAAAGCTTAAATATAGTTAGTTTTATCTCTCTGCATATGTCCATTAGTCAGTTTCAATTCAGAATGACATGAGACGAGTCTGGCGCAGGACTTTCCAAACAGAATCAGCAGAACATGAATCATATAAGATGAAATAAGAGAATTCCCCAGACCTACATGGCTGACGATGCCACCAAGTTCTATTGAGAAAGAATGGAAAGCTTAGAAGCTTTTATCAGAACATCACTGTGTATTATGTCTGGTTCACAGCATAATTGTACTTCAGTTAACTGTATGGTGAACTATTATTATCATTCCATAGTTAATTCTGTTTCAAATAAGTTTATTGGAAACTTTTTATGGACCATTAAGTGTGTTAGGTAAGCCCTGGAGATATGAAAAGTCTGAGTCCAATCATTCTCAAAATCCTTTTATCTCTGTACAATTCCTAGTTAAATCCTCCTCCAAATATTGCCATAACAAGCCAGATGGAGCCCAAAAGGCCAGTCACAACTCCAGTGGGCAGAGAGCGTGTATAAAGTAGGTCATCATCCCAGCTGAAGAATTCTGCCTTGAATCTTTTATCCACGTTGGGGTGCTACATGTCAAAAATGCATTTGCTTTATTCCTGATCGAATATTTCTATGAACTACTTTTCTGGCTGTTTGTGGTAACCATACAATCCACTGACATGGAATTTTAAAAGCTCAAAGGAACTTTTGAAATCAGATACTTCAAGTACATTTTGGACCTTCTGAAATTTTCAGGTGGATATTTTTGAATTGTACTCACTAATGCATGCTCCTCCACTAAAAACAGAGCAGCTGTGATTGAACTAATGTTTAAATGATCTAACGACACAGAAATCTAGAGTTTTCTAACACCTTGCTTTCATCTCTGGGCAAAACAATAAGCATTCATTAAAATAAAAATCTAACTTAAATAGCTTGGACAATTTCAAGCTGTGAACATCAGCCATATGTGCAAACCTGGGCAAGTGTCATTTCTGTGGGATTTTGTGAGTGGGAGGAGGAAATGGATTATCAGATGACCAGACAGATGTTCAAAAAGATCCTGACATGGCAAGGCAGCCTGCATCCATTTCAGCTTCCTTAGAGACAAACAGAAAGAACAAACAAAAGCCTGGAGGTAAGGCAAAGAAAGCAAATTGCAGGCTGAATGATATATCAACTCAAAGACAAGATTCAATTAGTAGCAAAACACATTTTTTTCCCCTTAGGAACAAAAACACTCATTGAGAAAAGAAGTAAAAGTATGGTGTTGGTACCTAGTAAATGTGTAACCACCACAAAGGGTTTGAACCCAGGACAATTTCTCAAATCTATACATTGTAGTTGATATAAAAACAAAAGGATAAGAGAATCTACATGGATCAGAGGTAACTTTTCCTTTGTCTTTGGCCTCCAAAGAAATGTTTCAGATAATGTTTACTTCTGCTTTCAATGACTCACAAACACCTACATAGGAACTGATCTATGAAAAGAAGCTGAGGAAGGCTGCATGGAAACCTGAGAAGAAAGTGACAGAAAATCTTAAAGAGTCTTATTATGTGTTACTCTGTAGGGAATCTTGTTCACTGGGTTTCCTTACTCTGGGCAAGAGAATCATGACTGTACAAACCAGTAGGGCTCACAGTGGGTTTAATTCATTAGAAAAGTGGCTTCCATGACACTTTCAGTAACATCATTAAACAACTCACCTGGGTACCAACTGGATAGAACCATTTCCACCTGTCTTCTTGGGGTCCACACTTTTAGCTCTTCAAAACCAATCAACTTCTAACCTTTCTGAGTTACACAGTGATAGATATTGATAGAGGAGAAGCTGAAGCTGATTTGACTAATCCTCATCACTGACTGGTGAGAAATCATTTAAAAAAAAAAAGATGTATTTTACCAAACTGTGTGGTTGCTTTCTTTACACAGGATATCTCATCCTAGGACCTCCTTTAAAGGTGTTGGCCAAACATCTTTCTTTGCTTTGACTTGAATCTACTTCCAAATACATGTTTTGCCAAAATAAATGCTTATAAGCTCAGTTGTCAACTAAGAAATACAGGCTGAATTAATGAGGTTTTCCTGTTTCCCTGCTTCCCCAGTTGAGTGTTTATCTGTTTCTCAATTTCCTAAAAGGAGTCATTATAGATTCTTCAATAAGTTAGAGATTCTCTGCAGCTTTTCATTGACCTAAGTGCATTTCACATTAAAAGTAAGGAAATAACATGAATACTTAGGTTCACACAAAAATCTGCACATGAATATTTATAGAAGTTTCATTCATAATTGCTAAAAACTAAGGACTATCACAAAGGTCTTTCACCTGCTGAGTGGATAAACACATACATACAGTGAAGTACTACTCAGCAGGAACCTTTTTATCACTAGTGAACCCTGTGAAAACATGGATAAGCCTGCTATGCATTATGCTATGTGAAACAAATCAGACTCAAAAGGCTATATACTGTATGATTCAATTTCCTCTGAAAATGCAAAATCACAGGCACAGAAAACAAAATCAGTGATTGCCAGAGGCTGGAAAAGGGTTGAATACAAAGAAACAAAGGAACGCAGGGGAATTTGAGGGATAATAGAACTATTCTTTGATTATGTTGATTATACAACTGTATGCAATTGTCAAAGGATGAGATTTTACTATATGTAAATTAAATGCATCCCTCAATGTTTGCTTCCCATCAGTGCCTGCTCATGGCTTGTCTTCTTAAGATAGGACTTGTATAGGAGCAGGTAGATCTAAACATGAATTGCTCCAAAGACCCCTTCCAAAAGCTGGTGTAAATGGAAGGTATGGTGCCATATAAAGTGTTACAACTGGAAGCAAGTTTCTAGGAAGGCCTTCAAACTTTGCCTACTTACAAAGCTGGTCAATAATGGAACTCTTGGTTCCACTCTTCATTCCATATTCTAGTCAGAATATGGAAATAAGTGGCCAAGAGGCATGTGCAAAAGGAGATGGTAGATCTGGATCAACTCATTTCTTCCTTGCTGCAGGGCCAGTCCTAGACCAACTTTAGAAATTGATGACTTGAGTCTCTGGCCTGCTGCTCTTTCCATATTTCTGTCCCCAGTCTCCTCGCCCCTTGTCTCAGGTGACTATTGTCTTCAAGAGATAGAGGGACCATGCTCAGGTCTGCCCTCCTTGCCAGCTCCACCAGCTGGGTTTTAGGAGAGAAAAGACTTCATAAAATGGCTTCACATTCAAGTATAAAGAACAAAAAGAATCTTTTGATCCTTCCAAGGGATTTATAATTAAAAAGAAATGCATCACTGAGTCACAAGTCAAACTGGTAATTTATCTAGTTTAACATAGCTTATTTTACATAAATAAATTTTAGCCTAATATAAAGTTTCTCACCCAAGACAGGGATCTTTTTAGCTCAAGTAAGTCACAAATTTATAACAAAGTAAAAGAAAAAGCTTGTAAAAGAAGCAAGATTTTTATGTTCTACATACGTAGACAAAATTAACGATTTGAACCTAATTAATTCTTGTCGCAAGTTGAATCATCTGTAGTTTTTTCTATTTTTGTTATCCATCCTACTATCTTGGCATAAAAACGTGGAAGGGTTTACATATATAAATTCTTAACACTTACACATGAACCCATGAGACAAAAATCCAGCTTTGCCGGAACAAGTCCAGTCTAAGTGCAGTCCTATCCAAATACTTATGCTAATGGCATAACATAATGGTTAGAGTGTATAACCAAACCACAAAACCACATAACCAGCATTCAGTTGGAAGCACCTCTGTCTATTAGCTGGAAGTTAGAGATTCTTTCTAAACCCCAGTAATATTATATATAAAATAAGGATATAAGAGCATTTACCTCTTTTGTGGTGAAGATTATATGAAGTAATAATGCATACAAAGTGCTCATTCTACACAGCCTGAGCACACACTAATTATTCAATTAATGTTGGCAATAATCATGATGATTGATAGTGATGTCAGTTACTAGACTATAATTGTTGGGAGAATATCAGAAACACTAATTTCTGGAATACCCCAGAATCCAAAAATGTCAAAATGATAATGCAGATCATTCCATAAAGATCCTTGCCAAAGTTCCTCATCTGTTGGAGGAAGAGTTGAGCGCTTGATGGACTGGGTGTCACAGAAGACCACCTTGAAGTGTCTGTGGTTCTCACTGTCAATGACACTCCAATCAAAGAGCTTTGCTGGACTCTTAAATTGAACACAACCTTATAGGAGTCCTCTTTCCCCAAAACAAAGCACAAGCTAATGAATGGTTTCCTATCTGATTCTAGTTTTCCATCAGTCCCTTCAAGCAAAGTTAAATTCTCAGTAGGAGGATTTAATCACACTGAGGGTAGAAACAGAGAATGTGGCAACAATCCTGCTTCTATTAAGCATAATAAAGTCATTTTTAGAAGTGAATTCTATTGAAACGCCACTGATTTTCACTCCCCCACCTGGCCAAGTAGATAAATGAAATCAAGTTTTATAACTAGCTTTATAAGCCCTGGAACAGAGTTCTTCTGGTTTTCTAAATTTAAACACATTTCAAAAATCCAGAAGAAATAGTCAGAATGAATGCCCTTAAAGAAAAGGAGAAAACCAAAAATTATAAAATATATCTATTGCTTTAAATTGTGTTAACTCTCTATTCTTAAAATAATCATTTATAAACTGTAAGGTAATTCTTAGTGCTTTCCTTTTTCCCCTGGCCTCAAGAAGTCAGCATTGAGCCCAGCACTAAATGCGACACAAAGATTTAGCAACATCATGGCCCTGGGTTTCTGGTCTGATTTGTTACACATACATTTCTTCTCTTTCCCTCCTTCTTTCTGATCACCTTATTCTCCATGACCTTTGATCTTGTACTGTTTCATTTATTCAAATACTAATCGAGAGTCTACTTAAGGACGAGATGTTGGTGAAGTGAAATGGAAAGCTGTTATCGGCTGAACTGTGCCTTCCCAAAATTCACACATGCAAGTCCTAACCCCTAGGGCCTCAGAATGTGACCCCATTTGGAAACAGAGACTCTACAGTGGTCATTAAGGTAAAACAGCACCATTCAGTTGGGTCCTGATCCAATACGACTGGTGTCCTTACAAGAAGAGATCAGGATACAGAGAAGATGGCTATCTGCAAAAGACCTAGAAGAAACCAAATCTGCCCACCCTTTGATCTTGGACTTCTAGCCACCACAGCTGTGAGGAAAATAAAATTTCTGTGTTTAAGTCACCCAGTCTGTGGTATTTTGTTACATCAATTGTAACAGACTAATACAAAGGCACAATTCCTACATCAGCGAGCTCACGATTTAGAGAGAGGGACAGGTAAGAAACAGCAAATTGCAGTGTGGTAATTGCTGTGACACAAGGAAGCATGACAGAAAAAAGTGATGCCCGTATTGAAGGTGGAGGACATCAGAGAAGGCTTCTTGGAGGAGGAGAAAAGGAGCTACCAGGCATTCTAGAACAAAGGAACAGCACATGCTAAAACAATGACAGAGTTACAACACACAGAAAGTTTGAGAAAATGAACACTCTGTTACACTAGAAAATGGGTGAGGAAAGTAATGGAAGAGACTGGAGACGTAGGAAAGGGTCATATCAGAAGAGGCATGATTGAGGAGGTTAACCTTGTGAGGGCAGAGGGGAGCCATTGAGGAATTGAAGCAGGCAAGACAGTGACAACAGATGATTACAGAGAAGTGATCCTGAAGACAAAACAATCTACTAAGGGGCAGTTCAACAAATCTAGGGGCAGAATAATGAAGATCTGAGTTAAGGCACTGACACTAAATGGACAAGATGCCTCCACCAGTTGAATGTCATCAGAGACAGTCTCCAGGTTTATGGCTTGGGTGATGGGGCACCGTTAACAGAGCAGGAATAATCTAGGAGGTAAGGGTCAGTTATCCAGACCAAGCAGGGGAAGGCATAGGTTAGGCAATGAAGCAGATGGTTAGAGAAGTAGGTCTTGAGTTGAAAGCACACCTTGAAAAGATTGTGCTAAGTGCTAAGCCAGACACACAAAAAACCACTTAGGCCACTCAGGCTGCTATTATAGAAATACCATAAACTTGGCAGCTTATAAGAAATAAACATTTACTTCTTAGAGTTCTGGGAAGTCCAAGATCAAGGCGCTGGCAGATTCAGTGTGTGGTGAGAGCCCGCTTCCTAGATGGTAGCCTTGTGACTATAACCTCACGTGGCAGCAGGAATGTGAAAGCTCTGTGGTATTTCTGAGGGCTTCACTCTTATGACCTAATCACTCCCAAAGGCTCCACCTCAAAATGCCATCACATTAGGATTTCAACATATGAATTCTGAGGGGACACAAACACTCAGACCATAGCAGTCACATTGTATTATTCCATTTGTATGAAATTTCCAGAACAGGCAAATCTATCAAGACACAAAGTAGTTAGTGACTGCCAAGGATTTGGGGAGAAGAGATTGATTGTTAATATGTACAGGATTTCTTTTAGGGGTGACAAAAATGTTTTGAAATTAAACAGTGGTAAAATGGCAACCTACTCCAGTATTCTTGCCTGGAATATTCCATGGACAGAGGAGCCTGGTGGGCTATAGTCCCTAGGGTCCCAAAGAGTCAGACATAACTGAGTGACTGAGCACAATGGTTATACAGGGCCTCCCAGGTACCTAATTGGTAAAGAATCCGCCTGCCAATGCAGGAAACGTGGGTTCGATCCCTGGGTGGGGAAGATCTCCTGGAGAAGGCAATGGCAACCCACTCCAGTATTCTTGCCTGGGAAATCCCATGGACAGAGGAGCCTGGAGGGCTACATTCCTGAGATCTCGAATGAGTCCAGACACAACTCTGAGACTAAGAACAAACAAAAACAACAGTTATACAACTTTGTAAATAAAATATACTAGAAACTACTGAATGATACTTGTTTAAAGTGTACAATTTGTGTTTGTGAACTTATATACAATTTACACTGTGTGAATATACTTTAATAAAAAAAATTTTGGACACAGTAAAAAAGTATCCATCATAACATACAAGCGATTGTTGAAGCCATGGGTATGAATGAGTTTTCCCAGGAAGACTAGGAGAAAAACAAGTTATAAATTATGCTTTTATTATAACAATGCTAAGTCTTTTTTGAAAGTGGCCAAAACGAACAAGTAAGTAAGCATGAGGCTTCCCTTATCTTTTGGGGAAGCTGAACTCTTTCAAAGTATATGTGAATTCTTCATAATTTATTTTAAAACTTGGGATAAAATCTGAGTGACAGCAGCATACAAAACCAAGGCTTGGGGTGTCCAATCCCTGCCTGACCATGAGTTTTGTCCCAATACTTGCTGAAATGTGCTGTTCAGTTCATGGCAAATGTCCTCTCCAAGTGACAAATCTGAATACAAAGCTTTAGTCTAATTTTAATATAATATTTTATTCATTTAGCTATTGGTCAGTATCCCCACTAGTGGTGGTTTAGTCACTTAGTGGTGTCCTACTCTTTGCGATGCTATGGACTGTAACCCTCCGTCCATGGGATTTCTCAGGCAAGAATACTGGAGTGGATTGCTATTTCCTTCTCCAGAGGATCTTCCTGACACAGGGACCGAATTCACCTCTCCTGCTTTGCAGACAGATTCTTTACCAACTGAGCTGCCAGGGATGCAGGGAGCCTTCAAAACAGTGATTGTTCAGTATTATTTGTTGTTTTGAATTATCTTCTAGACAAATATTTGCTGTGTAAAGAAAGATGGTGGATGATGGTTAATTGCAGTTATGTAACCTGTGGAGGTAAATTTCTTAATGTCTTTAAGGCTGTAATTCTATTTAGTGAATGTTTGTTAAGTGCAGTATGTTTTAAAGCTCTGGATTTTGCTCACCTTCCACCCATGATACTTGGCAGTGTCCAGAGACATATTTGATTGTCAAGTCTTAACCAGGGGTGGAGATGGGAGTTTTTATTCTGTTTAGTGCTAGAGGCTAGAGATGCTGCTAAATATCCCATAATGCACAGGACAGTCCTGATAATAACAATTATCCAGCCCAATATGTCAGTAGCTCCCAGGTTGAGACACTCTGCCTTAAAGTAACACGGACATATAATGACCATAAAATTAACAGGAGACTATCTATGTTTCAGGATCACATGAGTCAATTTAGTATAATAATTTGTTGTAATGAGACCAGATTGAGGCAGAACTTTTGTAAACTCTTACCAATATTTTCAAAACTTCTGCGTGAAAAAGCAATGGCCACATGGCATTTCAGAACACACATATTATACCATTTCTTCCTCACGTTATTTCCATCTGTATCACAGACTGCAAATCAGTGAGGAACTACACAAACAAGACAGTATCACCTTCTCATAGACCCGCAGAATCCTCTAGTTGGGCAGACTAATTTGCACTGAGCACACAGAAGTTTGATCTTTTTCTCTATTCATTTAAATTAGCAAATGAAGAAGCTGGTAAAACAAGTTTATGGCCTGCTCAAAGTTCAGCACTGTTTGAAAGTTTCTACTCCTTATGAGGGCTTCATATAAACATGAAATCAGCTTAATTAATCTTGACCATGAGAGCTATAAAAATTATTCCCAGCAGGAGTTCCCATAAGCCTTGGGGGATATGCAACGTTAAATTTAACTATTTAACTACCTTCCTCCTGGCCCAGAACCCTGAGACTTTATAGCTATTTCCTCCTTCCTAATAATGAAGAGAACAATGAGCTCTGTAGATAATGTGTAAGTATAAATAGACAGATGACAGAAACTTGTACTGTTATATGTTTGACAAAGATAATTCATCACTCACAGTTTCAGCTCCTTGGGAATGAAGCGATCTGTCTGCTTTCCAGTCTCAGGGCCCAGGAGGATGTGAAAATATTTCTCCTCCAATTTTCTGTCAACTGAGATAAGTCCGAGTGTGAATGTTGGCAGTTTGGAGAATAAAGACCAAGCCTTTTTCCATGAAGAAACTACTTTCCTTAGTCTCCCTTCCCCTCTAGAAGCCATTAGGCTGGAGTCTGCTAGCCTTCACGACAGAGAGACAGGATTATCTGAGGTTCAGGTTACAGTAAGTCCCCTACATGTAAACCTTCAAAGATAGGAATGTGCATTCATCTGTCCAATACCTCGTTGGTTCATGTGTCTATAAGATTACTTAGTGTAAGATCAAAAATGGTTTCTTTATTTTTTGTGTTTGTTTTATGTATTATTTCTGTGAATTTTTACAGTACAGTTCTATATAGCCAACAGTGTTTGTCGGGTCCCTGGGCTAACCTTGTTGAATAAATTGGACTCATGGACACTCTTGGAATGGAACTCATTTGTATGTAAGGGACTTACTGTATTTCCGAAAAAAAAAAGATGGGTTTTATGGGTCTTAGATCCAAATTTTTAATCACTCTGTTTTTTTATTTATGATTTATCATGCCCAGATGATCACTGACTATAGGACACATTTTATGTGTTTTATGAATACAAACATGAATAATAGAACAAAGAATTGATGCTTCAACTCACAACTGACTATGACAACTGCCCAAAGTAACTGGAAGCCAACTGCTTACACAAAGAAAAAAAGTTACTTGATAAATGAGCTTAAAGGTAAATCCAAACTGCCCCCGTCAGTCTATTATAATGAAACAAATGACTAAGCATTCTATAGGTGAGAAAAAAATGATGCCATTTCATTCACTGATTAATTTAAAACAATCCTAGGAAATTTGCTCTCTGCAAAGTGTTTTTGTAAACTCTATCGTGAACACAAAGATGAAACAAAGGTAGGCTCTATCCATGAGGAAGATATAGTCCAGTTTGGATACTACACATATAAATATGCCATTATAAAGTAAGGTGGAGAAAGATGAAAAGTGAAACAAAATCTTTCAACTACATTCAGACCTTGCAGAATGAAGTCAAAACTCCATTGTTCATCAAACAAAACCCTCTATGGTTTGGCTTCTGAATACATTTCTTGCCTCTTTTCCTGATGGTTCTCTATATGCTATGGTTACTTCCACCAGAATGAACTGTTAGCACCAGGCCTTCACACATGCCTTTTGTCTCTAGCTGGAATATGCCTGCCACTTCCCTTTTCCCTGCCCCAATACTTCACCTTCAAAATTCAAAGCAAGCATCATCTGGCAGAAAATCTTTCATGGAGACTCTTCTACATGACCCCTGAGGTCTATGCTTCCCTTACTGTACTCACCCCTGCCACATAGTAAACACTATGCTATTTGTCTCTCCAACTAAGTCCTGGAGTGCCGAACGCAGACCCTGAGCAGTGAGAGAACTTAGAAGATAAGGAGATTAAGAGAGATTTTTCTATATCACATAAGTTGTACCTAAAAGAAGGTAGGGTTCAGATATTCACAGGTCAGAAATGTATATTACACCCAGAATGATGTAATGAAGATAAGAGAAAACTTGTATATGAGACACATGCAAGTGTGGAAGCCATCCTGCCTTTACAGACCCTTCACTAGGTGCAAAGAGTATAGAAGTTGCTTTATTAATCTCATTTCATCTTTATAGTGGCAAGTAGCAAACACTATGTCTAGGGCATAGTATTCACCTATTGGAATAACGGCAAATAAGTGGGAAAGGTAGACCAGGGCCATACTCTGAAAAAGTGGTCCTGACCAGGAATATTACCAACTCCTGGGGGGGGGGGCATGTGGACCACTTGTCTGTGAAGCTCTGGTCACATCCCAGAGGAAACCCAAGGAGAACTGACCATGGAAACAGAATTACTCACTTCTGCTTCTCAAGTGTAGGTGGAGATCAAAGCCTCTTGGTCAAGAGTTCACTTGGAAATTTGCACCATGATATCCCTCCTGTCCCAGATGTGCTGCATGAACAAACTGAAGCCCCCCAGGAATAGTTCTGGAGCCTATGCAAGCTTTTCAGAGAGATTTAAGCTGAGAGTTGAGTTGAGATTGAAAGGGAAAGATATTTTTATAGTTTTTGGAAGAGACTTCAAATGAGCAACTTTTCAAAAAGAATGCATCACTAAACAGATCTTAGAAGTCAAACCCCGATCCAGAGGTGTCACAACAATGATAGTTTAATTCTACCGTTGGTCCCAAGAGGCCCTTCTGGGAGAGATAGTTATTAGCCTTTAAGTACAAAACACATTACCATCCCAGGCCTCTCATATGAGAAGTACAGGGCCTGAGCAGTGTTTCTAAAGTACTTAGGGACCACATTTTGGAGGGAGATACAGTCCTGAGTACCTAAGGTCTGGACACTAAACAGTGGAGAGTTCAAAAGTAATAGCTGTGCTCTCCTAACTTAGGACTCAGAAAATGGGGCTGAACATGGGAATCAGGAAGATAATTTAGTAATTTGACCATTTTGGAAGACAAATTTACATCTCTGAGTGGCCCTGATGGCCCACTGACAAAGACACTCTGAGCTAGTACTAACCTCACCTATCTGTACTCTGCAGATATAAAACACCCCACCTGAGGGAAAGACAATGGATGGACTGTGTTCCAGAATTCCATGCTGCAGACTAGATTTTGCATTTTATGTCTGCCTGAATGATGAGGTTCTGTCTGTTTTCAACTCTTTTCCTTAGTTCTTTGCATCTCCTGCTGCTACATATTTACACCTGGGCTTACAAAAGTACTCTGATACAAAAATTGAAATGTCACTCTATCCCCACCTGAATCCTGGGAACAACAGCTGGCTCAGTCAGCTGCAAAATATCAGGTGCTAATGACTGGAGTGAAGGTGAACAGAAGAAGATTATGGATGTGAACTGCTATAGCTAAGAAGTCAGATTTCCTTTTTTATGCATTTTTTAAGAGTTCTACCTCTATCTGCAAGTGGCGTTGTTGTTGTTCAGTCACTAAGTCATGTCTGACTCTTTGCAACTCCAAGGACTGCAACACACCAGGCTTCTCTGTCCCTCACTATCTTCCAAATGAGTTTGCTCAAACTCGTGTCCATTGAGTCGGTGATGCCATCCAGCTATCTTGTCCTCTGTTGCCCTCTTGTCCTCTGTTGAGGGACTTCCCTGGTGGTCCAGTGGTTAAGAGTTTGCCTTCCGATGCAGGGGGTGCGGGTTCAATCCCTGGTCAAGGAGCTAAGATACCATATGCCTTGTGGCCAAAAATCCAAAACATAAAACAGAAGCAGTATTGTAAAAAAATTCAATAAAGATTTTTAAAATGGTCCACATTAAAAAAAAAAACCCTTTAAAATATAAGGAAAATTGTTAAGCAGAAACATTCATTCAATTCCCAAATTTCAACATGTTGAAAGGGAGCAGTGATGCCCTTCTTAATCACAAAGGCATGTTTTTAAATGTGTATTTAGCTTTGAGGTAAGTTGGAGTGTCTATATTTGAACACTAGTGCACTCTGATGTTTTAGGAATTCACGTCACTAAAAGCTTTTGTGAGGCTACTGGAGGAACTAAATGGTTATCCATCTTCCTCCAATTTCTGCTCCCTTCTCCATCCAGTCATCCCTGTAACAAGAACAGGCTTTTTCTCAGGCTAATGGAAAGTAGAAATCAAAGCAGGAAGATACATGTTCTCCAGTCTTTCCAGAATTACAGTTGTTCTTAAGCTTCAAATAGGAGTTTTTCCTTATTAGACTCTGCACTTAGAGTAGATAGTATACAGTTTGCCTTCAACCAGGACACAGTGCAAAAATCATTGGTATGAATTAGTAAGAAAAAAATTTTAAACGATACACTACGGGTACATTGAAATGTCAGTATATTGTGAAAATGAAGTGTTAACTTTGATCTTAGTGGTAAACCAAGTTGCTGTGTGCCACTAAAAAGAGCCTAGGAAAAAATTCCATCATCTACCAGAAACTTGATGCATCTCCTATCTCACTGTGTGCTCATTGGGTCATGAAGAGAAGCACAAGACAGCATGTGTGAAAACCAGCCAATGTAGGGAAGCGAGATTTGCCACCCGGAATTTCTCTTTGGCATGTGGGTTCTTTCAAGCTGAAAACAATCCAGACCCAAAAGACTCAGGAAGAAATTTTGACCTTGCCCCTAACTGCCTAAAATAATTTCGATTGAGAACCTGATCCTAGAATACAGCTATCACCAGACATGTCTGCAAAGATTCTGGGCTGAATGTGGTGGGGAAAACCTGGCAGGGCCTAGAAATCAGTGTCCTCTCTGTGCCCCATTGTCTCTGCAGGCTCAGCAAACATTTGTTTACCAAACATTTGCTTTTCTATCTCCAGAGTGTAAAAGAACCCACTTGCCAATGCAAGAGACACAGAAGACATGGGTTTGATCCCTTGGTCAGGAAGATTCTCTGGAGGTGGGTATAGCAACCCACTCCAGCATTCTCGCCTGGACAATCCCATGGACAGAGGAGCCTGGCGGGCTATAGTCCAGAGGGTCACAAAGCATCGGACACAACTGAAGCAGCTTAGCACAGATGCATGCATGCTCCATTTCCTTCCTCCCCCTTGAAGTCCCAAACCACTACCCCCAACATCCTATTTTGTCTTTAACTGAAGATGGCGTTTAAGGGAGGGCTTCAGCCACTTGGCGAGTTACTCAGTTTACCTGAGTCTCTCTCACATGTACATTATTAAACTTTTCTTTGACTTTCTCCTGTTCATCTGGCTCAAGTCAATTTAATTTTTAGACCACTCAGGAACCTACAAGGGCAGAGGAAAATTTCTTCCTCCCCAACACAAGCACTGTTGTTAACTTTCCCCTGAAAACCCTTAAGATGGGCCAGAAATCCTGAGATAACACAATCTTCATGAAACGAAGATCAGTGACACACAGGAAAACCATAGTGTAACAGATCCTGCCTCTCAAGGTGGAGAAAACTTAAGCATGTGAAACACAAAATGACATAAATTGTTGAAACTTCTGTGGTGCTTGCCTGACATACAGTCCAGCCAAATAAACACAAGGAGACAGAGGAGGCTGTGTAAACAGTGTTTACCAACCGTGTCTCCTCAAGATGTTGTGGAAACAAGTTACAGCTGTGGCTTTGGAGGGACCCAGATCGCAGCCTGGAGATTTCAAAGCCGAGTTATTTGACGTACAAATCTGGATTCAAAGAACTTCTGTGCAGTGGGAGAAAGTGCCAGGGACGCACCTCCTGGAAACAATTGAAGACCAGACATGAACCTATAGATTGAGAGATATGACCTGATGAGAACAATAAACTAAAAAAGATTCAGGGACAAAAACATGATCCCAGAACCTTGATTGTTACATTACTTGGTAGAGATGTCACTGGGAAAACCCTATAATTTCAAAAATCACAAAAACAGAGTGGGCATAAAAGTCATATTATAATTTCTCAAATACAGACCTCAGTTCGACCCAGTTTAATCCAGTGAGTATTTAGTATGATGAGTGAGTTAGTGTAGCAATAATCAAAGATTTTTCACTGAGCTGTGGCACAAAATGTGAGGAATTCCTCCCTTTTTACCTCTCTCCTTTTGAAAAAAAGTATTGCCATCTTTGGGCTTTAAAACATACATTTGAAATGGATTGAAAAAGAATCCAGTCAGAAAATGTCAACTTGTGAATTAGATTTAGAAACATTTGCTAATCTTAGCTTTGATCTGGGAAAGTAAGGATAAATCTAACCTCAAGATGAAAGCTTAGGATCTATCTGCAGGAGAATTTTGCTGGTCTTCAGTGCCCTCTTGGTATAGGAGGCAAAACAAAAAGTCCAAGTTAAAGCGATTTGAAACTATGACTCTTTTAATTAAGAAAAACACTTTAAGTAGAACTAACAAATATATAAGGAATTATTGCAACTTACAAATTCTGGTATGTTGAGACTGTGATAAGGTTCTGATACCAAGAATAGCTCCCAAGTAGCCAAAATCTTAGACAGCATATAGAACATATAGACTCCTTGGTGGCTCAGACAGTAAAGAATCTGCCTGTAATGCAGGAGACCTGGGTTTGATCCCCTGGATCAGGAAGATCCCCTGGAGAAAGGAATGGCTACCCACTCTAGTATTCTTGCCTAGAGAATGGAGAATTCCATGGACAGAAGAGCCTGGCAGGCTACAGTCCAAGGAGTTGCAAAGAGTTGGACATGACTGAGCACTTGTATCTAAATATAAAGATTTCCTGGCTAAAGGTAAGAATTTTATCTGGGAGAATCATTCATAAATTTATGTTCACTAACATCACAGTGTCTCATTGGAAGGTGATGAAATAAGCTTTTCAGAGGGAACAAGATACAAAACAGGGTGGATGGACCAGATGAGGCCTCGAGCAGCAGGAAAAGCAAGAAGAGAGATCTTGGAAGTAAGAGAAAAGATGTTCAACAGCAGGATGAAAAGCCGCAAATAACTAACTTTCGAAAAGCCGCAAATAACTAACTTTCCACCAAATGGATCCTAGGCTCATTGGATACCAGAGGCATGCTTCCCAGAGCTCAGCTAGCATGCGATAATATATCCCCACCTGCGAGTCTAGGAAAGAAAACTCAACTGCTCCATAGGCAATGAAAGTAAAAAGCAGCAACTAAAAGAGAATAGAGTGGGTAGTAAAATACAACAGCGATTTGGAGGAGAAAAGCTACAATTTGGTATGGTTGTGCCATTTGTAAGTAATGTGATACTGACACACATGCAATAAGAACCTTACCACTTCCAACATTTTCCTTCTCCCAGGATATTGTGATACTGGAGATAGAGACCCATCAGCCATCCTTATTTACCACTTGAATAAATATTCATGAAGTGCTTTGAAGTAATCCTTTCAGGCTTCCACACAGGGGTGCTACAATTAAGCCATCCCCCAAGTCCTCTTCCATAGACAATGCTGTACTGAACATCTGTTTATACTCTGGATGTTTTGCAGTTGAATTTTCGTACCTGGAATGTTTACAGCTTGGCTCTAAAAGGAAATGTCCCTCCACTTGAGATCAGGATTCAGTACTGAGTTCCGAAGAAGAAAACTTCTCAGTAAGCTTCAGAGAATCCACTACTGTTCATTTTGCCTTCTCTAGCCTGTAGCCTAGAGTTGAGAACTGCCTAACTGACTTTTCTCCTGGTGGCTACAAAAACAAACTTTCAATCAAACACAGGTTGACGTAATCATTTGCTTAAATTGACCAAGCCATGGGATGACAGACTTGCATCTGTAAGGGGTAACATATTTGCAAGAACTTGAAATCTTAAAAAATTTTGCCATCAGCAAGAGTTTTGACAGGAAGTGGGGTGCAACTACCAAGCATTCAAAATCAACACCTCAGCTGTTCACCTTTCCTCTTTTTTTTTTGCTTTCTGAATTATTGTTCCCAACACTGGGTACTTTTTCTGATGTCTAGTTTTTCGTTCACATTAGAATGGTTTTGTTTTGTTGATTTGTCTGGGGTGGAGAGTCTTCCCCGGTCTCTCTCTTTTTTACATTGCTTTCAGGCACACTTCTCTGAGTTTGAGCTGGGTGTGTATTCACAATTTCCCATGGTACCTGGCACCTACTTTTTCGTAGCACATAAAGAGGATTTTCTCTCTCTTGCAATCTACATCATGCCTGTCCTCACTTTAGCTAATACCATGTCAGCTTCAGGACTGCAGAAAATGAAGGATAAGTCAATGATTTCCACTCAACTGCATGGCTTTAACTTGTGACCTTTTACTTTATTTTTATTCCATTTCTCTGCTTCAGTCATCAAAGCTTTCTGGGTAGCTCAGCAAAGATGCACTAGTCGCCATTTTTATTCAACTTAATTCTTATCTTGTGAAGATATCCCCCCCACAAAAAAGCAAAATCAATCAATCAAAATAAAATTCTGACTTCAAATGGTTGCCTCATTTCCTACTTCTTTTTTTTAATTTTTTTCATCACCTTTTCACTTTCCATCATGTAGTGGTTTCTTGTTCTCCCTACTCTATCTCCTATTTCATCCACCTCAACCCCCAGCTGTCCATTTGGAAAGGTTCAGATAAATGACTATCTTATCTCTCTGAGGATTTTCTCTTAATAGAAAATACTTCTTAATTCAAAGGAAAAAATCTCTAATGGAAGAACTTCCTGAGAATAGGGGTTAGGAGGGATGGGAGGGACTTTGAAGGAGTAGAAGAAAATTTTGGGGAATTATGGGTGGGTTCCTTATCTTGACTGTGGTGATGGTTTCACAGGTATATGCCAAAATGTAATACATCATGCATTTTAAATATATGCAGCTTATTGTATGTCAATTATACTTCAGGGAAACTTTAAAAATAAACATGATGCTGGAAAGGATTATGGACTATTACTCAGCCATAAAAAAGGAATATAATAATGCCATTTGCAACATGGATACACTTGGAGATTATCACACTAAGTTTAGTCAGATAGAGAAAAACAAATACCATATGGTATCACCATATAGGAATCTAAAAAAAAAAAAAGATACAAATGAACATATTTACAAAATGGAAACAGACTCAGAGACTTGGAAAACAAACTTATGGTTACCAAAGGGGAAAGGAAATGTTGTGGGGGTGGAAGGGATACATCCGGAGTTTGGGATTAACATATATACACTACCATATATAAAATATATAATCAACAAAGACTACTGTAGAGGAAAGGGAACTCTACTCAATATTCTGATAACCTATATGGGGAAAGAATTTGAAAAAGAATAGAAATATCTATATGTATAACTGACTCACTTTGCTATACACTTGAAACTAACACAACACATAGTTGTAACAACTAACACATAGTTGTAAATCAACTATACCTCAATATAAAATAAAAATATTTTTAAAGGAAAAAAAAACAGAACAAAACCTCTCGAGTGCCTCTCTTCTATGCATA
The DNA here is from genome assembly GCA_024291935.2 of Okapia johnstoni. Classification (NCBI taxonomy): domain Eukaryota; kingdom Metazoa; phylum Chordata; class Mammalia; order Artiodactyla; family Giraffidae; genus Okapia; species Okapia johnstoni. Next base: position 14,379,858 of record CM044324.1, read on the forward strand.
GTTCTCTCTCTGGCTCCACCACTGACGGTAAGCTCTCACAGAGGAGAACATGGGTTTAGCTGTGCATTTCCCAGAGTGTTGTCTGGTTCACTGATGGTGTTCGTTCAGTATCTACTGAATTGTCCTGTGATGTCTGATCGAAATGGTTACCATTTCTGGTGTCTATTGTCTGCCACCACTTTTCACTGATAAACTCTTTAATCTTCCCAATAGTTCTCTAAGTTGTATCCTGTTACTATTCCACTTTGCACTTGAAGAAACCCAGGGACCCACTCCAGGGCCCTTGCTCTCTTTAATATGACCCAGATACTGCCTTTATGGATTGCACTTTAAATAAATGAGAATCTTCAGAGATCTGAAGCCAAGACCATAGAGCCTGTGGTGTGGAGAAGCCAGAAAGTTTAGGAATCAGGTAATGAATGTGAAAGACCAAAGGAACAGTACTAAACTTGGAATTAGAAAATTTGGTGTTAAGACCCAACAGGGCCACCTCAGAATTACTGCAAGGATTAGGTGGATTAGGTGAGAAAATGACTAGAGAATTACCATTAACTGAACAGCATCATGACCATGCTCTAGGATAAACCCTTTTGGATTATGATAATCCTAAGTAGGAGACAAGTTTCTTAATGATACCTAGTTCTCACTGCAGCACATTTCCTTTCTATTACAAAGATAAATTTAGTTTTCACGTACCAAGCAGTGTAATCTAGAAGATGACCCTTACTCCAAAGGCATGACCAAAACATCTATTTGATCTAAATGAAAAGTTGTGTGTCTCAGAGAGACATCTAAACAGACCTTCTGCAGTGCCTGTGATAACTTGTTAGCTTAAAATAACTGATTTTTAAAAAGATAAAGATGCTTCCTTGATAAATTTGTGTCTTTTGGTCTTCATATGGTCACTGATATTACTGTCATCTGCCTCACAGATGAGAAATATAAGTTACACGTTCATCGTCAACTTGTCTGAGAAAATTAAAAATCAGTATTTAATTTTTCAGAAAACATGTACATCTTTTTCTGACGTTATTTTTTTTTTTAATAAATTTATTTACTTTAGTTGGGGGCTAATTACTTTACAACATTGTAGTGGTTTTTGCCATACATTGACATGAATCAGCCATGGGTTTACACGTGTTCCCCATCCTGGACCCCCCTCCCACCTCCCTCCCCATCCCATCCCTCTGGGTCTGACGTTATTTTTTAAATATTCTTTTCCATTACAGTTTACCACAGGATTCTTTCTCTTTTTTAAGTCATTTTAAGTCAGTTCTGGATGGTTTGTTGTAAAAAAAAATTTAATTGCCAAATAATGAAAGAAATAAATAGTGGTAGATTTATCCTCTAGAATGAATGAGTTACTGGAGTAAGAGCACGCAGACCACTCTCTAAATTCTCTGTGGTGGAAATGTTTAGCCTCTAGCTCTTGCACAAATACAATTTCCCATTTTCCACTGATTTCATTGACCAGCAGCCTGATGATTTTATACATCTTGAAGGTTATAGCAAAGCTGAGGGACAACTAGCTGATACACCAAGTAACGACAGGTAACAGGCAGCAAATACTTCTATCATTATCTGAAACAAGAAGGAATTGAGTTACTTACTCTTTGTGTGTCCAGGAGTACTAGGCTTTATCATTGGATGTCTTGAAAAATTAATGTCCTTAAAAGGATATTATTAGTTATCTTGAGTCTGGAAAGACTCATATAAAAAGAAACATTGGTTACTGTTCGTGGTCTTTCATATTTAACCATGCTTTCAGGCTATTAATGGGAAAACTATTCACTCATGCCTTTTACATAACGTGGGATGAGACCATAGCAGAAGATGAAAGGATAAAATGAAGGTCTATCAACCTCCACCCTTACTGTAAATGCAGCTATTAATAGTATGATTAATCATAATTAAAAACCACATCAATGAAACTATTAATAATTTTTAAAATATATTTGAAAGAATTTGGACACAACTTGGATGAATCCCAGGGCAACTGATACAATTCTGGGTTGATTGTGCCTGGCGAACTAGGTTGTGTGATTATCCTGCTAGACAAGCTATTTAAAGGACAGTGAAATTCTTAAATAATGAAGAGGAAGGGGGAGGAGGAAGGTATGATGGAGGGGGAGACTATGACTATATGAGGAAGAAATAATATTTCCAAGTCAACTTGGAAAAATGAGACTGTTTTTTGACACTAAAACATGCTGTTTTGTTCTGGTTTAGGCTGTAACCGTGTGCTGTTGTTTCTTCCTATCCCTTTCCAAAAATGATTTGTGCTTACTTAACTGCCAAAAGGGAGGAACAAAATATTATATAAAATCCCTCTGGCTTTCACATATTGTGATCTCTTTCCAGCCTTTTAAGCCTAACACATTAAAAAAAAAAAAACAGAAACATTTCTGTGCTTTACAACAGGGGTTCAAAGCTAATTTAATATTTTTCATCATTCTATTTTTATGCTGATAGTTCATCACATAGAATAGATGGAAATGTTGCATAATTCCACTGCCATGTAGCAATATTCATAAGTAACTTAGGTTTTATTTTCAACTGTGAATTTTAAACTTAATTACTCCATGTGTGAGAAGTAATATTTCTTTTTTCTTCACATATTACTTGTCATTCCCAAAGCTATTTCTAATGAAAGAAAACTCTCCTGATCCTGAAAAACACAGAATTCACCTTCTTCACCTCTTTCTCTTTTACTTTCACTTATTCAGCATTTATAACTTACACTAATTAATTTGTGTGTCCTTCATTAAATGTGCACTGATTGGAGGCAGCAGTCAAGTGATAAGATCGTCAAGCAATTTCTTCGATTTCACTGTAATGAAACCACCAGGAGCAACAACCATTCCCTGATCTGTGGAGTTGTAAGCTGACAGTGATCACCCTTGACTCCACACTGAGGATTGGTCATTGAACTGGACCACGTGGTAGTTCTGCCCCTCAGCCTGGCTCCTAACCCAAGGGCAATGCTTATACCCTTGGAATTGGAAGTGTGGGAATGGTGCTTATGAGAAGAGGAGATGTGTGGTTCTTAAACTGTGGGTTTCTCAGACTATAACTACCACCCTTGAGCACAAGTTCAAAAGTCTGAGCTGCTACTTTGAGTTCTCCTTCTGTTTCTGAGTAGCATCTGTTTGGTTCAACTCTGCCCTTGGTATTCTTGTGTTTTTGAATGGACCCCTTTTCACCAAGCCCTTTAAGATATCAGTAAAACATAAAATATACAAACAGCTCATACAACTCAACATAAAAACAAATAAACCAATCAAAACTTGGGCAGAAGACCTAAAGAGACATTTCTCTGAAGAAGAAAGATAGATAGCCAAAAGACACATGAAAATGTGCTCAATGTCACTAATTATTTGAGAAATGCAAATCAAAACTACAATGAGGTATCACCTCATGCTAGTTAGAAAGGCTATCATTAAAAACTCTACAAATAAAAAATGCTGGAGAAGGGGTAGAGAAAGGAGAACCCTCCTACACTGTTGTAAGTTGGTACAGACACTGTGGAAAACAGTATGGAAGTTCCTCAGAAAACTAAAAATAGAATTACCAGACACTCCAGCATTCCTACTCCTGGACATATATCCAGACAAAAATCATAATTCAAAAAGATACATTCACCCCTATGTTCATAACAGCACTATTCACAATAGCCAAGACATATAAACAACCTAATGTCCATCAGCAGATGAATGGATAAAGATATGGTACATAAATATAATGAAATGCTACTCAGTCATATAAAAGAATGAAATAATACCATTCTCAGCAACAAGGAGGCAGCTCGAGATGATCATACTAAGTGAAGTAAGTAAGAAAGGAAAAGACAAATACCATATGATATCATTATACGTGGAATCTAAAACACGGCACAAGTGAAACTAACTATGAAATCAAAACAAAATCAGGGACATAGAGAATAGACTGGTGGTTGCCAAGGGGGAGTGGTTAGGAGAAGGTAGAAGTGGGAGTTTGGGATTAGCAGATGCAAACTGGTACATATAGATAAACAACAAGGTCCGACTGTATAGCACAGGGAACTATATTCAATATCCTGTGATAAACCATCAAGGAAAAGAATATGAAAAAAAATTGTAATCATGTACACACATATACATTTGTATATACATATGTGTGTATGTGTATATTATGGGTTATGATGTAAAATATAATTTTTTCTACTCTGAGTATGAATCAAAACAAGTAGGAGGAATACCATCTCCTTGGTTAATTCAGGATATTTACTAAAAAAAGAATTTATTTGAAGGCCCAGGTGAGAAAAAGAATGAGGACTTAGGCTATAGGACGGAGGAGAACTAAGGGCAAAAAGTATACATCCTAAAGGACAAATATCAGCTTAGCCAATGGGAGAACAATTCTTTTCCAGTAATGAAACACCCAATCTCTCCAACCTCATGGGGACATGGGTTTCTATCAAAGAAATAGTTGGTTGGTCACTTGCATGAGCTGTAGAAATAGTGATCCTGCATTTAGTAAGTAGTAGCTCTGTATACAGAGAAGGCAATGGCACCCCACTCCAGTACTCTTGCCTGGAAAATCTCATGGGTGGAGGAGCCTGGTAGGCTGCAGTCCATGGGGTTGTGAAGAGTCGGACATGACTGAGCGACTTCACTTTTACTTTTCACTTTCATGCATTGGAGAAGGAAATGGCAAACCACTCCAGTGCTCTTGCCTGGAGAATCCCAGGGATGGGGGAGCCTGGTGGGCTGCCGTCTATGGGGTTGCACAGAGTCAGACACGACTGAAGCGACTTAGCAGGAGCAGCTCTGTAAAAAAATCTGCCTGCAATGCAAGAGCTCAAGGTTCGATTCCTGGGTTGGGAAGATCGCCTGGAGAAGAAAATGGCAACCCATCCCAGTATTCATGCCTAGAGAATCCCATGGACAGAGGAGCCTGGCAGGCTACAGTCCGTGGGGTTGCAAGAGTCAGACACGACTTAGCGATTAGAGAGAGCTCTGTGTAATTTCTATCCACTCCTTCCGATGTCTTCATTTTTCTACCATGATCACCAATTCCCAAGTTGCTGATTTTACTATTGAACTCTAAGTTTTCAGCTGTTAAGGACATTTTTAAAAACTTTTTTTTTTTTTTAATAATTTGACCCTTTTTCTGCCTTTTGATATATGCCCTTATCTTTAAAATAGCACTTTTAAGGTTTGGGACTGAGAAATTTCAAAACAGTAAAAAGCAACTGCCACAGCTGAAAAGTAGTCCAGGTTATGTTTCATTTTATTTCTTTTTCCTTTATGTTACAATAAAAAAAAAATCATGTATCACAAAATAGGCAAGAACAAATAAAATAATACCAGTTGCAGTGGGAACACTTTGCAATTAGTAGTTATAAAAATAACCTTATTTTTTACTGAAGACTATAGCATATTTTAAAATGAGAAACTGTAAAGTGGTCAGTATTAGTAGGCTTGTGTTTCTCAATGAGGAAGGCATATAAATTCAGCACAGGATGTTATGTTGGACAAAGAAGCCATAAAATAAAATGAGTACTTGTGTGGGTTTTGATTTCTAATTTCAAAATCCAACATGCTGAATTTATGGCTTCTTAGATAGAGGCTTGGACCCTAGTATCTGGTTATAAAAGGTTTAAACATTTTGGATAGGGATAATCACTAATAAATCGGGTGAAATACCAGTCTGGGTTTTACAAAGATCATTTTGGTAAAGAAAATTTACAAATAGAGTTCACTTGAACTACACATGGTTTCACAGTGGAGGAGAGAGACTGCAGGGTGTTTGGCTTGCTTGCCAGAGAGAAGGTAACCTCGGAACACCAGTCTTCTGTTCTTTCATTCTCTTTATTCCATTCTGTTCTACTTAAGCTAATGGTCCCTAATTGCCAAGAGGAATCAACTAATTCAAAATCCACAGAGAACTATACCCTACATGGGCCTTCAGGGTCCCCCATGGGTGAACATAAAGCCCGTGGAAATAAGAAACGACTTCCTGAGACTAACCGGCCATTCACCCCAAAATGACAAGACTTGAAAGGCGTGTGTAGGATCACAAGCTTTAAAAGTTCAAAATTCATTTTAAAGTCGATCCACTCAGAAATTCAAGCGCAGTTAAGCAAGCTACGCTGATTAATTCAATTTCATTAAGCACGCAGAACAGATACTCTTCTATATGATTAATCACAGGGGTTGGAGTATGTACTAAATTATTCCACAAACCTAGAAATCATATTCTAGTGTGGAAGCCCAAATTGCTCACCCCATCTAGCTTTCCATCAGCAACAAAATTTCCACTATCGCTTAAAAAATTAGGTGGCATAATACATAATATGTGAGATTTAAAACATTCTCAATTTCTTTTTGCTTTCTCCGTAATGTAGCTGCCAGCGCTCCTGTTATGTAGAAGAAAGAGACTGAGTTGGTGCAGGGGCCAGTGGTATAGAATGACTAGATTTTAAAAACCCTAGTAATTAATTTAGGCTATTTATACCTTAGGAATGCAGTGTCAACCACTTGTCACTGGCTAACAGGCTCCAGAGCTTTCACCCCCACAGACAACTGCTCCCTCCTGTCATAGGATCTCATTATAGCAATAATTTTATAAGACATATCCCCATCTATGACCCTGGCCTTTGCCATTGGTAGGAAAGATATCCTGTTAGTTAGGCAACGTTTTCATACGTTCTATACTTTTCTCATTCATTAAAATCCCTGCTAATAGAGAAGCATATATTTTTCTCTGATGTCTCTATGTAGTCATCATCCCTTTGATGGCATGTCTCATTTGCAGCTTCTATATCATATTCCTTAAATTTTCTAGTATCATTTCATAAAAATTCCTTTTTATTTCCTTTCAGTCCCACTGCCTGCTTCTCAGTTCATGAGCACTTTTCACTCCAGTTGCTCCCTAACTAAGGATTCTTTTCAGTCGGACTACTCTCTAATCTCTTAGGCCTCAACAAGATTTTCAGAAGTTCAGGCTTAAGTGATGCAGGCCATTCCAGCTTCCTTTTTTGCTTAAAGCACGGAAGTCTGCTGTGTTTGATTATGTTCCCAAGTTTCTACTGCACTCGTGAATTTTAACTCTTCTTTCTAGTGCACCAAGTTGACACAGTTTCTAAATTCACTTCCAAAAGAACTAGTACTAACTATAACAACCCTATTTTGACTTCATACCTCAAATCTATTCTTCTTTTAAATTGAAGTATAGTTGATATACAAAATTATATTAGTTTGAGTTGCACAGCATAGTGATTCAATATTTTTATAGATTTATTTCATTTAAAGTGATTACAAAAGATTGACTATATTTCCTCTGCTGCACACTAAATCCTTGTAGCTTATTTATTTTATACATAGCAGTTTGTGCTTCTTAATCCCTCACTGCAATTTCGCCCCTCCCCTCTTCCCTCTCACCGCCGGTAACCACTAGCTTGTTCTCTAAAACTGCTATTCATTTGTTTCTTTTATATTGAAGAGTCCACATGCTAGTGACAATACACAGTATTTGTCCGTCTCTGTCTGATGTATTTCACTAAGCATCATACCCTCTAGGTCCATCCATCTCGTTGTGAATGGCAGGATTTCATTCTTTTTTAGGGTTGAGTAATATTCCATTGTGGAGATATATATATATGGACCCTTAGGTTGCTTCCATATCTTGGCTATTATAAAAATTTTTCTATGAAAATTGTGGTGCAAGTATCTTTTCAAATTAGTGTTTTTGTTTTCTTCAGATAGGTACCCAAGAGTGGAATTGCTGGAGCATATGGTAGGTCTATCTATTTTAGTATTTTGAGGAACCTCCATACTTGTTCCTATAGTGGCTACATTAATTTACAACAGTGTGTTGGGGTTCCTTTTCTCCACACCCTCGCCAACATTTGTTATTTGTAGATATTTTTTTTTTGATGACAGTCATTCTGACAAGTGTAAGGTGATATCTCACTGTGGTATTGATTTGCATTTCTCTGATGATTAGTGATGTTGAGCATCTTTTCATGTGCTTGTTGGCTATCTGTATATCCTCTTTGGAAAAATGTCTGTTCAGCCCTTTTGCCTATTTTTAATGTTTTTTAAATATTAAGTCATATGGGTGAAGAACCGACTCATTGGAAAACACTCTGATGCTGGGAAAGATTGAAGGCAAAAGGAGATGGGGGCAGCAGAGGATGGGATGGTTAGATAGTATCACTGACTCAATGGCCATGAATTTGAGCAAACTACGGGAGATAGCAAAGGACAGAGGAGCCTGATGTGCTGCAGTCCATGGGGTCACAAAGAGTTGGACACTACTTAGCTACTGAACAACCATAAGCTGTTTTCTCTCAATTCTATCAACAGCTGTTGTGGGCAGTACATGCTACGCCCTTTGGAAAAATCAAGAGAAGAGATAATCAGTCTCTGACTCACAGACATTACAAGATGATTCAGGAAACCAGACTCATGCACGTGTGGTGTCTATATACAACGGAATATAATTAAATGCCAGCAGGTGTGAGCTGAAAATCAAGAGGGCCTGGTTGAGTGCTCTAAACACAAGCTGATATTCAAGCAAAGCTCATTAACTAATACCAGTAATAATTTATAGCCAATCTCATTAGAAAGTGTATGTCTGGCATTCCAAGATAATGATTTTCAGAACATAAAAATATATTGTCCTGGCCACTAATATCAACAGAGGCTAAAAAGGTTGACTTCTTCTTTTTATCTTTTTTGGTCATTTGTTTTTATCTTAATAAATAAAACAAAGAAACAGAAAAATTTAAGACACTGCATCATAGGAGAGCTGCATAGAGAGCAGGAGCAAGTTGAGTGGAGTGAGGGTCATTTCCCTTCCTGGGCCATCGCAATTGCTGTAATTCATACCTATTTGAGATCCCGTGATACTCTGACTTTATGTTTCCATGAAACAAACTTATCAGCAAGCTTCCCTTCAGTGTGCACCTCTACAAAGGCAATTTCTTTCCTTAGATCCTTGTCATTGTTACTGTCAACTGCTGGTGAGAGATCAACAACCCCAACATAACCAACAGGCTATCTGCCAGGAGCACAGAACCAGCTGGAAGCGAAGAGAATAGGATTTTTTCTTCTCGGATAAGCACCTCTCCTTTGTTACTTTATCCTTAGGTCTATGAACTCCTCTGGCTTGAAAGAAAAAAAAAAAGAAACCCTCTTAAGAACCTTAATGTGAAAAGAGGCCAAGAAAATATTACCATTCACCCACCTGAAGTAATATCCAGTCATTATAGTGCAAAGACAGAGAAAATCTGTATCGGGTAGAAATTTCATTATTCTACAGGATATTAAAATCCTGATATCAAGGTTGTCAACAATGTGATAACAAATGCAGCTCTAAAACTGATTGCTTCTTGAAATGTATCTGTAAAGATCATTTATAATTCAGTAATATCTTTACTACTCTGGCTGCTAATATTGATTAGCAGTCAACTGCATTCATCAGCTGCACACAATGAAAAACTCCAGGAGTAAGAAACACAAAAATGAAGAGAAGCCAGAAGGAACTTATGCAGGACATTTTTTATAAATAGAAAAATCACTTGGCTTTTCTTCAACTTCTGGTTCCTCTGTGATAATAATAACCAAAAGGAAGGTACAGTTTCAGCAGAGCAGTAAAAAAAGATACAGAGAAAACACCAGAAACATCCTATAATACTAAATTTGACTTCTATACTCTAAGTTTAAAAATATAATAAAATCAAAGTTTGTAAGGAGATCTTCTGTCACCTTTAACAAGACACCCCTTATGGTAAAATCAGACTTGTTAGGCAGAACTTTGTTAAAAGATTCCTATAGGCATTTCCCATACTATAAGAGCTGAAAGCCAGTATTATTGAAGCCTGTAGGACAAGATTGGAGAAGGCAATGGCAACCCACTCCAGTACTCTTGCCTGGAAAATCCCATGGATGGAGGAGCCTGGTAGGCTGCAGTCCATGGGGTCACTAAGAGTCAGACAAGACTGAGCAACTTCACTTTCACTTTTCTCTTTCATGCATTGGAGAAGGAAATGGCAACCCACTCCAGTATTCTTGCCTGGATAATCCCAGGGACAGGGGAGCCTGGTGGGCTGCCGTCTCTGGGGTCACACAGAGTTGGACACGGCTGAAGTGACTTAGCAGCAGCAGTAGGACAAGATTGTAGGAAAGGCCAGTATGCAACATTCAAGCAAATAACTCAAGAGAAAGACCTAAAAATGCTCTGCACTATTGACGCAAAAGTGCCAGCTATGTCCACCAGAATGCCTGTTTCTAGAATGGTTTCTACCCCACTTTGCTTTGGACACACTGGTTGCCAGACAGCACTTTAGCAAACCCCAGGATATGGACACATGGAAAACTGGGGAGATGATAATGACTAGGTCACCCAATCAACTATCGCCCCAGTTCAAATCCCCCATCGCAGCCTTAGACCAAGAATGAATCCTTTTAAGTCACCATATCAATAACAATTGACCCACCTAAACTTAAGGATGGTTAGTGTTTGAGCATCACTTGCCTATGGGTTCCTATCACCAGGTCCCATTTTTTACATTCCTGTCCAGAAACAATTCTTGGGAATTCCAGATGACTCTGTGCCCACCTGGGTCATGGGAATGCTACTTAAACTTGAACAATCGAGTAAGAGGATCTAATTGAGAAGAGCTTATGAAACATAAGAAATTATACAATTAATTTTCATTTAGTTTAAGGATATCCACATGTGCCCATATAATCAATCCAACCTGCCATGGTATGGGAGTGAAGGAGTAGAATATTTGCCTTTTCTCCTCCTGCTTGTCCTTAATCTTAACTCTCAGGGATTCCTCTTACCTTTTCTGACCTCCAGATCCCAGTGACTATATGGGGATTTTTCTAATCTTTTTGTCCAATTATCTCTCAAGACCCTATGCTCACCAATATGGATAGGCTGTTTCTCTTTTCTCCGTGTTTTGAAAGTGAAGTTAATAGCTTCTCTGAAAGTGGTTGAAAGGAAGACTCTTCCCTTGGTAATAACAGGTTACTTGTTTACATGCTTTTCCTTTTTTAAAATAACACTTCCAGGCCCCCTGCACACACTACAATGATGCAAGGGAAAGATGAGTATTTATAACATATATAAAATTAAAAAATGAAGACTCTATCAAGGTGTTATGTTTGTCTTGTCATCACAGAATTTTGGCTGAAGCTTCCGAGTTGAGAATATAAAGTATTTGGTGTTCACATATTCTCAAGAAAAGGGATGATCAGTATAAAACACGGTAACAGGTGATTAAAAAAAAAGCAAACAAGGGACTTTCCTGGTGGTCCAGTGGCTAAGACTCCATGCTCCCAAGGTAGGGTGTTCAGGTCCGATCCCCGATTGGGAACTGGATACCATATGCCGCAACTAAGGCCCAGAGCAGCCAAATAAACAAATACAGTAAAATAAAAAACAGAGAGGTGACCTCAGCTCCCCTACCCCAACCTCAAGCCAAGTAAAGAAGGCTTCTAGAGAATTGCTCAAAGAATGTGGGAACGTCTTCTAGACAGAAACATCTTCTGACTGTATGCTTGCCAAGCTGTGTAAATACATAGGTCCCTCTCTACTAAGGGACCTAGAAGAGTGTGGAGACAGATATCTTGAAAGAACCTAATATGTGTCCCTTTGAGTTCAAGCAACACAGAGACTTCTGCCCGACCCTTACTTGGAGAAATTCTGAAGATCAGAAGTTGTCCTGGCTGGATTGTCCTGCTAGCAGAGTAACTAGAGAAGCTGTCGTGAAAGCAAAATGCCTTTCCAGTGATGAATTTACCCGTGGAAAAGAGTAGACCTCACAGAATTTAGCTGGACTTGATTTATCTTGAAAGATACACTGCCCAAGATGTGTGCCAAGGAATTAGGTGAGCCAAACAGAAAGAGGCTGTGGGGGATGAGCCTCAGAAGGGTAAGTAATAAGATATTAGTCAGAGTATGACAGGAAACCTCAGGAGGGAGGATGTACGAAGAAATCTGTTTGAGTTATTGGTTACCTGTGGCTGTAAAAAAGTTTCCATGGGTCACAAGTCCAGACATGGCTGAACTGGGTGTTCTGCAAGGCTGCAGTTGAGAAGCTGGTTGGGACTGTGGTTTCATCTGGGACTCGACTCGGGGAGGATCCACTTCCAACCTCACGTGGAGACAGGCAACTTCAAGTTCCTCATGAGAGTCGTGTTGAGGGCTTCAGTATCTTGCTAACTATTTACAGGGAGCTGCCCTCGGCTCATCGCACACGGCCTTTTCCACAGGCAGCTCACAACACAGCAACCAGTTTCAAAGCCAATGAGAAAAAGTGTTTTCTCACAAGAAAAAGACATGTCTGTTATGAGAGAAAGACAGTCTTGAAAGTTTACCACGACCAAGGGCATTTGGGAACCAAGGGAGAGATGCAGACAATAGCAGCCAACTGAGATTTTAGCTTGCCCCTCTTTCTCCCCATTCATCCAGTCCTGGAGAAGTCAGGACCAGCAGCACAAAGGACAGGAAATGAAAAACCCAGGATAATAGCTTAAATGTCAAGTCACAGTCCCTTCCCCACTGTAGACTTCTAATCCTATGTCAGACTGGGAGCTGAGAGGATGGGGAAAAACTCATCATCAATAAGGCTACATTTCATTTTTTCTTCTATTATGGCTAAATAAACATTAAAAATCTGAACCTAAGACTCTACATGAACACAAAGAGGTAAAGGAAAAATCTATAAGATCATCAAAGATACCATCCTAGGAATGTCATTGAGGAAAAAATCAATGTGCTCTATAACTTCACTTCTATTAAGTCCAGGTTGTTCATTAAACTGTTTTTCATGATCTTATTATATAGGAGGTTTCAAGAACCAATGAGAAATATTGATGTGCACTGGACTCATCTAACAAAGAAAAAGGAAGAGAAGAAGTAGTAATAGAAGAATGAGGAGGTAAAATAGGAAGAGGAAGAGGTTGAGGAGGAGAGAAGAAAGGAAAGAAGGGAGGGAGGAGAGAGAGGGAGGGAGGATGGGAAAGAAAGAGACTGTCATTCCTTTAAAAACCAGAGGAAACTGGTTTTTATGAGACAACAGCTCAGACATCAGTCGGGCAGGAGAAAGACCAGAGAAAGACAGGCCATTTACTGATTTGTACCCAAACAAGTCTGCTGCTGCTGGTGCTAAGTCACGTCAGTCGTGTCCGACTCTGTGCGACCCCATAGACGGCAGCCCACCGGGCTCCCCCATCCCTGGGATTCTCCAGGCAAGAACACTGGAGTGGGTTGCCATTTCCTTCTCCAGTGCATGAAAGGGAAAAGTGAAAGTGAAGTCGCTCAGTCGTGTCCGACTCTTAGCAACGCAGCCGACCAGGCTCCTTCGTCCATGGGATTTTCCAGGGACGAGTACTGTAGTGGGTCTCCAGTGCCTTCTTCGCAAACAAGTCTAGTTTGTTCCTAACACAGATTGCCACTGCCTTCAAAGAGTTGATATTTCAGTAGCAAGTGAAACTGATTACTATTAATCATTGAATTATTCCCTGATCTCTCTCTTTTGGATTATATTTACTCCTAACTTAAAATTCTATTCAAAAGCCAATCAGATAACAGCTCTAAGTAGCCTTGTTCATCTGAAGGATACCCTATCATTCTTTTTCAATTTACATAAATAAATTTATTTTGCATTCACATAATTTAATTTCATTAATCAAAGGGGAAAAGAATAAAAAGTATCAGATGTCTCAAAATGATTTCTGTGTATCTCTCATCACCTCTAGGCCCAGTTCCCAGTCCTGATTTTTTTTTTTAACTCACTATGCTCTGACTTCTGTTGGTAACCTCTGTTTTTCTAAATTATCATGCTTTATTATTTTTGCATCTTAATTTTCTAAATGTTAGGCATTATTTATTGCCATTATGATAAAGATTTATCTTTCTTACAATATTATTACAACACCATCCCTCACTCATCTTTCCAGTATATCACTAAGTTAAGTAAATCATTATTTTCTATTGATTTATGTGAATAAATATATATGTAATATTTTTTCCTGAAACACTAAGTGTAAATCCATGATTACAATGTTTTTCCTTTTTCCTAGTTTATAGTTGCCTTAAAAAAACACCCTTGGTCTAATTATTTTTTGTGTTTTTTCTAAATACAGTGGACCCTTTGGGACTTCCCTGGCTGTCCAGTGGTTAAGATTTTCTGCTTCCACTGCAGGGGCCATGGGTTCAATCCCTGGTTGGGGAACTAAGAATCCTGCACGCTAGAAATAAAAAAATTAAAATTAAAAAAATTTAACTACTAATACATTTTAAATAAATAACTATAAACAAAACGGACCCTTGGATAACAGATTTGAACTGTACAAGTCCATTTACATGTGGATTTTTTTCACTAAACACTTATTATGGTATCACACGATAGTGGTAGACTGCGAATGGTTGAGAGGGTCAGCTGTAAAGTTACAGCTGTAAAGCTGTAAACTTCTGTAAAGTTATACGAAGATTTTCAACTGCACAGAGGGTTGGTGCCCTTAGTCCATTAAGCACCAATGCTTTTGATCTCCTGTTGCATCAACAAATACCCTTCTTAGGAGCAAAATAACCCAATTCACTAACTGCTGGCTAGTTAACTTTCCAATCAATAATGAGTTCTTCATGAATCACATCATGTATAACAGATGGAGACCTAATGATTGCTGTATATTTTATACCAAAAATATTTTAATGCCAAAGGAAGATTTGGGAAGCAAAAGTAATACCAAACGAGAGTTTCTAATTTTAAAATTCACTCTAGAAATTATTCAAATAAATTAATAATCCAAAAAAACACTTGCAAATAAGTTAATTTACCCTTGAGTTTCTAATCTAATGTATAAATATACCTGCTAGAAGTGAAACATTTAAGAAAAGTATCAAAGGATAAAGGATGACCATAAGCAGTAGCTTAGGCATGATCAATAACCTAAGAATATTTTCAGAATGTTGTGAAATATTGATAGTTTGGGGAAGAATTTTCCAGGCACTGTTCTAAGGGTAGAAAGACAAATTCTCTCAACCTCATGTGACCTTCAGAAAGCTTCTTCACACTATTTGGACCCCTGGACTGGAAAACTGAGTTCATCCAGTATCAGCTGTCTCATTGCATGCTGAGAAAACATTGTGGTTTCAGCAGGTTTGGCATCCAAAATATGAAGTGGTTTGTTTTCAGTGATGTTGTTCTTCTCCCTGCCTACCTCTCCCACACACACAAATAAGCAGTTAATCATCATAGAAAGAGCTCGTGTGTGTGTGTGTGTGTGTGTGTGTGTGTGTTCAGTGCATGAGGCAAAGTATGCCAAACCTTTCAAATGCTGCATTTGTTCAATCATCTGGAAAAAAACAAAAGAAGTAATTTTCATTTTCAGTTTAAAGAATGCAAACTCTCTCATCAGAAGGTGACAAATGGTTTATGAACACTGTCTCTGACAAAACACTACCAAATCACTCCCTGTTTGAGAATAAAAGTACATGCTGCACACAGGTTAATCGTCTTTCCAGCATGAGCAAGGAATGAGCTGAACTAATTTCCACACCACAGTTCGTGCCTCTCCTAACAGTAACTGGGTAACAGCCACGTGCTGACTGTGTGGATTTTGCAGCTAGTTCTCCCCCACAAATGGCAAAGCATCCCATTGCCAGAGACACATTTGATTTCGCATTATTTATGCTCAGCCTGATTTCCCTTTCATTCTCTGCTCAGATGCCTTCATTTTAATCTTGAGAGTTCTTTATGATCTTTCAGCATACATCTATCCATCACTACAGCCTCTCAAATATCACAGGACCTCTGCTGAAGGGGATGTTTGTGAAGAATTAACTCATTCAATCACTCAACGTTTTCCAGGCCAGTTATCTTGCATTTTAATGCCAACGAACATATGCCACGTCCAGATTGATGTGAGCTGTGCTTTCATTATCAGGTACATTCATGTGCCCCAGTACCTCCTACACCATGACTTCTCCTGTCCCTTGTCATCACAGTGATGGAGACAGAGCTGACAGTCTCTCGTTGTCTGTTATCCCCACTCTCAGGAGCCCACAGTCTTCCATGCCATTCTCCACTTTCAGGATCAAGGCGGAAAACTGAGAGGCCAGGAAGATAACTCCTCATTACTTTGGAGGGCCTGAAATCTATCCTGAATGGTACCTCAGTGTTGGAGCTGGCAAGAAGCTAGACCCCCATGGAGCTTCCCTGGCTGTCCAGTGGTTGGAACTTCACCTTCCAATGAGAGGACACAAGTTTGATCCCTGGTCAGGGAGCTAAAATCCCACAATACTCACAGCCAAAAACCAAAGCATAAAACAGAAGCAATATTGTAACAAATTCAATAGAGACTTTAAAAATAGTCCACATTAAAAAAAAAAAAACTTAAAAAAAAAGAAGAAGCTAGACCCTAAATCCTTGTGTTTGAGTCAGAGTTCTCCATAGAATCAATAGGATGTGTAGGTAGATAGATGATAAGTAGATAGTTAGATAGATATATAGATGGATAGAGAATTTATTTACCAAACTTACTTATGCAATAGAGGTTGAAAATTTCCAAGACTGGGGATTAGTAGGCCAAAGACCCAGGAGAACCAATGGTATTGATTTCAGTCTGAGAGCCAGCAGGCTCAAGACTTGAGACTTGAGAGGAGCTGACATTTACATCCAAATATGAAGGCAGGAAAAATACTGATGTCCCAGCTAAAGCATCCAAGCAGGAGGAGTTTCCTCTTTTTTGAGGGAAGGTGTCAGGCTCTTTGTTCAAATGAATGGTGGATGAGGGCCACCCACAGTAGGGAGCTCAATCTGCTTCACTCAATTTACTCAGCCTGTTCAAATGTTAACCTCTTCCAAAAATCTCTCACAGACACACTCCGAATAACATTTGACCAAATATCTAGGCACCTTATTGGGCCAGTCAAGTTGACACACAAAATTAATCATCACACCTTGGTTTACAATCTCAGCTGTAAACTAGAATCAATTGAGAGCTAATTCCACACTCTGTAAAATATGGGGAAGTAGACAAACCACAGCAGAAGGCCACGGGAAACCATGCCACAGGGTCTTGGCATGCACCCCTCGTTACTGCAGAGCAGAGATGGGGCAGGCCGTGTTTTCCAAAGATGCCCACGGTATCTTCCATACATTTGGCCCTCTTTCAGTGACATTTTGACACTCTTCCCATTGAGAGATGGGTCTATGTTGCCTCCACTTAATTTGGGCAGGCTTGTGATGAGGGCTCCCATGACCCAGTGTGACCTCTGAGGCCAGATCATGAAAGACGATCCATCTATTGCCCGGCTCCCACAGGGCACTCACTGTTGGACCCAGGCACCATGCTGTGAGGATGCTCAAACAGCCACATGGAGAATCAATGTCTACGTGTTCTAGTCACTGGCCCCAGATGAGATCCCAGCTGAAAGCAGCACTAGCTGCCAGTCTGTTAGCAAATCAGCCTTCAGATAATGCCAGTTTCCCAGTCATCAAGTCTTCCCAACTGAAGTCCCAGATATCATATAACAGAGACAACCTATTCCCAGAGGCTCTTTCCAAATATCAAGCCAACAATATATTAGCTTAATAAAATGGTGGCTTTCTGTCTTTAAGTTTCCAGTAATTTGTTACAGTACAATAGTAACTACGGGCTTCCCAGGTGACACTAGTGGTAAAGACTCTACCTGCCAGTGCAGGAAATGTAAGAGACATGGGTTTGATCCCTGGGTCGGGAAGATCCTCTGGAGGAGGGCATGGCAACCCACTCCAGTATTCCTGCCTGGAGAATCCTATGGACAGAGGAGCCTGGTGGGCTACAGTCCATGGGGTTGCAAAGAGTCAGACATGACTGAAGCTACCTGGCAATAGTAACTAAACAGGAGGCCAGGCCATCATTTTCTTCATTGATTTCCATCCACAGGAATCTTTAATTATTGCTGTTATTCTCAATATTACTGTGAAGATACTTTCACTAGGAGGAAAACTCAAAACAACACATTCTACAGCAAGTTTCTGAAGAGGTCATGACCATGAAATCCATTAACAAGAGTGTGACTTCAATATATTGATGCTATGACAATGAAAAACAAAAAACCAAACCGGATGCTTTCCATTACAAATTCACAACCACACAATCTTTTAATAAGGAATCCCTAAAGTGAATTAATTAGTGAAGCTAATATTTGTGGACCCATAAGAACATTTTTTTATCAGTACCCTTATTTTATTAATTATCATAGAATTAGAAACAGAGGAAACAGGCAAAATATCAACATTCTTAGCTGTGGTCAAGTATAACCACAGTATGGGGCTTCCAGTAGCTCAGCTAGTAAAGAATCCACCTGCAATGCAGGAGACCCTGGTTCAATTTCTGGGTCAGGAAGATCTGCTGGAAAAGGGATAGGCTACCCACCCCAGTATTCTTGGGCTTCTCTGGTAGCTCAGCTGGTAAAGAATCTGCCTGCAAGGTGGGAGACCTGGGCTCAATCCCTGGCTTGGGAAGATCCCCTGGAGAAGGGAATGGCTACCCATTCCAGTATTCTGGCCTGGAGAATTCCATGGACTATATAGTCCATGAGTCTCAAAGAGTCAGACATGACCAAGTGACTTTCACATAATACTTTATGGTAAATTTAACTTTATTTTGCTTAAAGTAGTTTCTTTTATATTTCATTTCAATTTCAAAATAATAATACTTTCACCAGCAGAGGCACAGCTTGGTTGAAAGTACATGGATGTCACTTTGGTTTTCCAGCTCAGTGAGAAAATCACGTATTCAGAAAGTGAAGCCAAAATCCTCCAGCTTAGTTCAGTATAAGTTTATTGAGTACCCACTAGAAGACATCAGTGGGATGGCTCCATTTCTCTGGCCACGTTCACTTGACCACAGACATCCTAACAGAGTATCCCTGCAGGTAGATCTGACGGGCTATGTTGGAATTACAGAAATTCATTACCCTCCATACCTATCATGCCATAAGATGAATAGTTTAATTCTCATTTATGCAGCTCTCCCAAGCTAACAGGAAGAGCATTACAGTTCTTAAAACTGTTTATGCCAAGAAGCATAAATGAATTTTTCAATATCATTTTTGATAGCCATGTGCTAAAAGGAACACTCTAACAAGACAGTTAACATCTGGCTGAGTCAAGTCATGGTCACTAACGAGCTCTATGACTGAAGAGAAGTCCACCTCCTCCTCATTTTTGTTGTGAATCCATGATTCTAACATACTTATCGGTGCCACTTTGGCTCAATAAATGAGCCATTACCTAAGTTTTAACAAATATTGGAAAATATCAAGTTACCATTGAGATTTTTGTTAGGAGAATCCGAGTCACAGGATTTTAATTCCTGATCCAAGTAATAGAATATCTGGGCTAGACAAATGTGCTTTTAGACTTTCCAGCTCCCAGAGAAGCTGCTTACATTTGGGAAATCACGGAAGCTGCATTGGAGAGCTAATTAAACACCCAGAGCTAGTTTTAGCTTTACTGTTACTACTACTGAGACCCTGGCTCTTTTGTCTCTGTGATTCTTCATCAATTTGGGTCACATCTCTTGGCTTTTAAGATTTTGTCTGAAAGAATAGAAGAGGAAATAAGCTAATATTTACCAAATGAATAACATTTGTTGAGCACCTAATCTGTTTTTGGAGAGAAAAAAGTTAGAGCAAGTTTTCAAAATAATTCTGTGGGACAGAGGTCATTTCCCCATGGTCATTTGGGTCATAACTGGCAGAACTGGGACCTCAGCATAGGTGTCTCTGGCCAGGGAGTTCATTTTCCACCTTCAATTCAGAAGGACATTGGAAAATACTGGAACTGGTATTATCCTCAATATCATTTCCTCTCCTCAAAATATCTCACCAACAAGATTATTTCTGGAGCCCTAAATTCCACCATTGATTGATCATATCAATTCATTGATATGATACACTGATGCCCATTGAAATAATAATAGCTATAGATGGCTCGGCAGTAATGAAACCATCTACAATGAATCCATCTGCAATGCGAGAGACATGAGAGACATGGGTTCAATCCTTGGGTCCAGAAGATATCCTCTGGAGGAGAAAATGGCAACCCACTCCAGCATTTTTGCCAGAATGATCCCATGGATAGAGGAGCCTGGCAGGCTACAGTCCATGGGGTCACAAGGAGTTGGATACTGAATTCATATATTGAACACCCAAATTTTACATAATACTGTAAATCAGCTATCTTTCAATAAAGGTCAAAATAAAATTCAAATAAAAGAAAGTATTCAGGAAGAGGAATAGGAACATAATTTGTCTACATCCTGCATAAAGAGGAAATAGGGCAGAGCCTTAGGTAGCAAAGTTTAGCCCTAACCCTAGGTTGACAGCTGTTGAGAGCAACATGTTGACTGAAAACACAATGAGCCAAGATACGGCACTTTTGACAGTATGCTTGGAGCCAACCATCTTATCTGCACAGCTCATGAACAAGACTTCATCTTTTTGAGGATACAATGAAGTGGAAATAATGACCCACTTGTATTTGGAGACAGAACAAGAATATATTTTAAAGTCCTTTATCGAATGGAAAAAAAGAACAATTCATCAGAAAGTTATGTTCCCACCATCTACATACACATAGATAGAACAACTGCCAACCGAATTACAGGGCTGAAAAGAATTTGTGCAATCATTACATTTTTTCAAAGCTAAAAATACACTTCCCCCGGAAACAAAAATAATAATTGAGTAAAAACTTAAAGCAAAGAATCAGACTTTAGAGATTGTACCAGTTTCAGATGATGTCAGATTTAAAGATTTTACAGTTTCAGGGAATTAATTAAAATCATTCCATTTTATATGCAATCTGAAGCTCTTACATAATGTTTCACTCTTGAAGGGTCTTCTTGCTTGTTATTTTAAAAATTTTTCCATATTAATGCCCTTGAAGAAATTTTGATGATTTAAGAAACTACTAGAGTTCTGCATTTACAGAATTTGAGAAGCATAATTCTTAGACAACAGATAGAATCTCTTCCTATTTAGGGCTATACCTCCTAATCAGTGACCAATACTATTACAGGAGCTCAATTGCCTAGGAAGGAACTCCACCTATCTCTCAGAAGATAGAGTCAGAAATTCATTTTCTTTCATAGAAGCCTGATCAGTCATGCTGCAACAGGTATAGAAGAGGTTCAGTTCAGTCACTCAGTCATGTCCTACTCTTTGCAACCCCATGGACTGCAGCACACCAGGCTTCCCTCTCCATCACCAACTCCCAGAGCTTTCTCAAACTCATGTCCATCAAGTTGGTGATGCCATCCAACCACCTCATCCTTCATCATCCCCTTCTCCTCCTGCCTTAAATCTTTCCCAGAATCAGGGTCCTTTCCAAGGAGTCAGTTCTTTGCATTAGGTGGCCAAAGTATTGGAGCTTCAGCTTCAGTATCAGTCCTTCCAATGAATATTCAGGACTGATTTCCTTTAGGATTGACTGGTTGGATCTCCTTGCAGTCCAAGGGACTCTCAAGAGTCTTCTCCAACACCACACTTCAAAAGCATCAACTCTTCGGCACTCAGCTTTCTTTGTGGTCCAACCCTCACATCTATACATGACTACTGGAAAAACCATAGCTTTGACTAGATGGACCTTTGTCAGCAAAGTAATGTCTCTGCTTTTTAATACGCTGCCTAGGTTTGTCATAGCTTTTCTTCCAAGGAGCAAGCGTCTTTTAATTTCATGACTGCACGTATAGCCCCATGTGATCTCCAAGAAGATAGATTAGACTATTCCCCCAACCCCAAACTCAGCTGAATCAGGAAGTCCCCCTCCAGTAAAGTGTGAGTCAGATAAGACTACAGATGCTTCATGAGTGTGAAAATAACCAGAAGAGCTTAGCCAATGTCATGGAATAGCGGGGCTCAATTAACTCACAAACAGGAAACAACTTGATCTCTCTTCTTCACTCTAAGATGCTCTGATGGCTCTCCCTTCCCCACCATGATGTGGGAAGAATCTATAATTTCTTCTAGGTACCCTACGTCCTAATAAACAAGTGAATGTTAACAAATAGTCCATAACCACGTATTAAAATTTTCCATTTGTCATCCCACCTACAGCTCCTTCCATTCCCCATAGCTCAGAGCTTATACACATTAAAAAACCTAGAGTAGGAATATTTTTCCTTCTCCCTCAACGTCCTCCCCAGTCAAGAGCTGCTAGTGGTTTCTCTAAGGTTGGGGTGAGAGGAATCCAAAAACCTTAAGGGGACACAAAGTCTTGGCAGAATGGTGCTGGAGTGGTAGATGTTAGTGTTCTCCGTGTGTAAGATGCTCAAGTGGCAACTCTTCACCCACATGGCTGCAGGTGGCTGTGGGGCTATGACTATGTCTCAGCCACCTATTAGCAAGCCCTGCCCATGGAGATGCCAACACTGGTCTTTAGAATGTGTTCTTGTCAGCTAAAAGTCCAAGACCAGAGAAGTCTCATTTACTATTCTTTTATATCTTTAAAACTGCCTGGATGCTGGGGGTAGCAGAAAGGTATGGAGGTTGTCAGGTGACAGGATGCAAAGACAGCAGCCTTGCCCTTGGCATCAGAACACCTGGACTCCTTCTCCGGAAAAGTCAGTGGTTGCATCAGCCTGACCAAGTCAGAATAATTAACTTATCTTGGCCTCAGTTGCTTCCTCTATATTCTGTATTTGGTTGCATAAGGAGATCTCAAAGTCCTTTCCCATATCTAGTATACTACCTTCCTATGGAATTGCTACTGCAAATACTATATAGCCCCCAAATATCAGAAATTTTCCAACATACACAAGAGATTTCCAGAGTACCTATCTCTCTAGCATGTCAGAACCCTTGTCCAGGTGAATGTAGGCCACAAACCCACCCAATCCTGGAATCCAGATTTCTTGCTGTTTTCTGAAACCTGTCTACCTACCCCATTCTGCCTCGCTTTCAAGAATATCTTTAATCATCAGTATTCTCTTTGCCCATGCTCTGCCATATTTACATAGCTTTCTACATGACACTCTTTTTTAAAAGCATGTTTAAAAACTATCCAACTGGATTCAGAAAATAAAAATCTCCTGTGGATTCAGGCTGTCAGAAAACATAAAACTTTGCAATGCTCAGACCCAGGGTTTTCTGACCTGAAACTGTCGATCAATCCATTTCCCTCTGCCTTCATCCAATTCTACCCTTATCCTACTGTAATTCATTAATTATCAAAATAGGAGAAACTAGCGCTCATTCTTTTTAATTGATTATCTGAAGAGTTTCACATAAGAAGCCAAGAACTCAAAAAAAAGAAAATGAAAACAGATACTCTTTAATGTCATTAAGATAGTGCTAGGTAAAAACAACCCTTGAGAGACAAGATTCTTACTGTTAGGATTTTTTATTAAATCAGACTATATGTAATGTAGCCAGCTGGGTGTGTACCATCCTGGGAGGACACATATTGCTAAATCTCAATAATCCTAAGTAATGAACTAAATATCAGAAAACATACTGGAGATATTACCTAGCCACATAAGTTCAGGCTACCTTTTATACAAACTAAAAACAAATGTACCAAGCTATTTTCAAAGCATCTGTTGTAGGCAATAGAAACTACCCCAAGCCATCAAATTAGGAGTCATGACCCATCTGCATCACATTGAGTAATTTATTTAACTTCTCTGCCACCTTTTTCCAGTTTTCTCAACAGTTCATCCAGTTTATCCAATAGGTCCAGCATTGGTTGGTCCCTGTTGAAGTGCTGCAGTACATTTGTCAAAATCAATTGACCATGTAAGTGTAGGGCTACTTTCTAAACTTTATTCTATTCCATCGTCTGTAGGATGCCATTATTATGTCTTTGTTGCCATAACTTTAAGTCTTGAGATCAAGTAGTGTAAGTCTTCCAGCTTTATTATTTTGCAATATTGTTTTGACTATTCTAGGCCCTTTGCATTTCCATGCAAATTTAGAATCAGCTTGTCAATTTTGCCCATCAAATGCTGTATT
This sequence comes from Okapia johnstoni, assembly GCA_024291935.2. NCBI lineage: Eukaryota > Metazoa > Chordata > Mammalia > Artiodactyla > Giraffidae > Okapia > Okapia johnstoni. The sequence continues at coordinate 14,403,867 of CM044324.1, forward strand.
TTGAATAAGTGGCATCTCTAGATGAAATTGGGGAGAATTGATGCCTCAACATATATTGAGTTTTCCAATTCATGAACAGCAATATTTCATGATTTTCACTAAAGTAAACTTGCACATCTTTTGTTAAATTTATCCCTAAGAATTTTAAGATTCATGCTATTGCAAATGATTTTAAAATTTCTTCCATGTATTTGTTATTATTTATGGAAATATGTTTGATTTTTGTATATTGACCTTGTTTTCTGAGAATTTGTTCATTCTAGTTGTTCTTTTGCATCTTCCTGAGGGTTTTTGTTGTATGTAAACATCATCTGCAAATAAAGTTAGTTTCATTTCTTCTTTTCTAATATTTATGCCTTTAATTTCTTTTTCTTACTTTATTGGACTATAATCTTCAAAACAACATAAAATAGAAGTGGTGACAGCAAGCATCCTTGTCCCATTCTAGATCTTACAAGAAAGTATTCAAGTTTCCTTTCAAGTTTTTGGTGGATGCTCTTTTCCAAATTGAGAACATTTCATATTTCTACTTTGCTGAAAGTTTATAATTTTAAATAGGTTTTGATTCTTTCAAATGTCTTTTCTAAACCTATTTGAAATCATATGATTTTTTTCTTTATTCTGCTAATTTTTGGTTTTGATGCGTATTGGTTTTTCCAGGGTGGACATAACAAAGTGCCATAGACTAGCTGGCTTAAGCAACAGAAATTTATTTCCTCAAGCTCTGGAGACTTCAAGGCCCAGATCAAGGTGTCAGCCCAGTAGGTGTGGTTTCTTCTGATGTTCACGAGGTAAGGATCTGCTCCAGGCTTCTCTTCTTGGCTTATAGATGGCCATCTTCTTCCTGTGTCATGACAAGATCTTCCCTCTGTGTGTGTCTGTGTCCGAATTTTATCTTCTTACCAGGACCCCAGTCATACTGGATTAGGGTCCCCCTAATAACTGCATTGTAATTTAATTCCCTCTTTAAAGACTCTACTTCCAAACAGTTACACCCTGAGGTCCTGGGTATTAGAATGTTAGAACTACAATGTCTGATCTTGGCAGGGAGACACAACCAGCTCCTAGACATGATGCATTATCCTTTTGTATGCTGCCAAATTCTATTCACTAATATTTTGTTAAAGATTTTTGTATTTGTATCCATAAGAAATACTAGCCTGTAATTTTAATTTCTTGATGTCCTCCTTAGATGATCAGTCTCCTTTCAACTCAAACAAGTTAATGATAAGACAGTGCTGAGAAGAACAGAGCTAGAGAATGCCTTAATTTCTATCAGATAAGCACCGAGAGAGGTTTAATATGCAAAATGGCATGACCAGGTCAGCTGCATTATTGTACATGGAACTACCATGTTTTACTCAGTAAACGGTTATTAATAACGACTGTGTGTCAGGATCTGGGATTCAAAAGCAAATTAGGCAAATCCTTCACCCTCAACATGCTTACAAGACACAGAGAAAACTATAGATTCAAAACAGCATCTAATCAAAATTGTGAAGTCAAACACACAACTGAGAACCAGCGCAGACTATACAAATGTGAGAATAAAGATACTAATATGATTCTAACTAAGAAAATAGAAATGGAGGAGAAATCCTGAGGCTCCAAAAGTAAGATTCGAATGAGACAGACACAATGATGACACAGAAGTAGAAACTTTGTCGCCTTGCATGTCCGTGATTACAACTTCATGTCCAGGCATTTCCCCATCTGAATGTCTCCCCATCTCCATATCCAAACCCATCCATTCTCCAGGCTATCCTTCCTTCTTTTAAAACAATAATTTTTTTGTCTTTTTTAAGTTTTTTTTTCATGTGGACCATTTTTAAAGTCTTTTTTTTTTATTTTAGTTTATTTATCTATTTTTTAACATTACAATATTGTATTTGTCTTGCCATACAGTGACATGAATCCACCATGGGTGTACATGTGTTCCCCTTCCAGAACCCCCCTCCCACCTCCCTCCCCATCCCATCCCTCCGGGTCATCCCGGTGCACCAGCCCTGAGCACCCTGTATCATGCATTGAACCTGGACTGGCGATTCGTTTCACATATGTTAATTTACATGCTTCAGTGCCATTCTCCCATATCATCCCACCCTCGCCCTTTCCCATAGAGTCCATAATACTGTTCTATTTATCTGTGTCTCTTTTGATGTCTTGCATAGAGGGTTATCTTTACCGATTAACTAAATACCATATATATGTGTTAGTATACTGTATTGGTGTTTTTCTTTCTGGCTTACTTCACTCTGTATAATAGGCTCCAGTTTCATCCACCTCATTAGAACTGATTCAAATTATTCTTTTTAATGGCTGAGTAATATTCCATTGTGTATATGTACCACAGCTTCCTTATCCATTTGTCTGCTGATGGGTTTATTGGATTTGTTACAGTATCCTGTCTGTTTTATATTTTGGTTTTTTGGCCCTGAAGCATATGGGATCTTAGCTCTCCAACCAGGGCTTGAACCTGTATCCCCTGCATTGGAAGGTGAAGTCTTATCCACTGGACCATCAGGGAAGTCCTTATCCCTCCTTCTTTATGAAGGCTCCCCTATAGTCCTCAAGAGGAAGTAACTCTTACACCTCTCACTCCCTACCTTTTATTGTGTACATGTGGTTTCACCATGATTGGAAATACTAAATTCTTTTAAGGAAGAAAAACCGCCATCAAGTTTATCTATGTGTCTCTCAGAATCCAGGACATAGTAGAAGCATAATAAATTTTATTCAAGGTACATTCCTCACCTCCTTACCTGCAGTGTAGTCCTATATTTGGGCACAATTCACCCACTCTTGTGTTCTATCAAGTCAACAGTTTCCATGTCATTACAAGTCCCATAGTCTCAGTATGAGACAACCTAAACTTGACAGCAAAGATACATGAATCGCTTCTCTTCAAATTTCAAAATCTTTTTTTGAATAGACTACAGAGCCTACATCAAAGACGCTTAATGAAATTGCCAGTTGTGGCAAAAAAACATTTGCAAAACTACATTTTTCATAATTTTTAGTATATTCTAATGTTTGCTTGTGACATATAGATGTAAGTCAATATTTTATTATGGTCATAAGCACCTGCCTTTTGATTTATGAGCTTTCAGCACTAGATAATCAAATTGGTTGGCGTTAACAGTGCTTCAAAGTCCTGCGCAGTCCTGAACCTCAGTAAGGGAGCAGGATACTGGTAATGCAAACCATCCTCCAGGAAATTGCTGCATAATGCATGGCATCTGTCTGCCAAGTGTGAGATGGCAGGAATGGGATATGCGGAACAGAAACAGATTCTCAAATCTCAATGTGCCATCCTATGAGATGGGCATCTGGCTTATTGTATCTTCTTTGAAGAGTGATTACTTTGAGAACACAGCTGAAGAAAACTCAAAGTAATTCTGTTTTGAAACGGAGTCTTAGTCAGGTAACTTGATTTGGTATTAAGAGTCATTATCCAGAGACTGGTTTCCCAAATGACCTTTCTGTGTCCACTAGATTATGATGCTTCAAGTGACTGACTTAATATGCCACAGTGTCTGTCTTGCCTGCTGTAGACGCCTGTGGTCTAGCTGGTGGCTGCATCTTCCAAATGTCTATAACCTCCAGCCAGGAAGATTCGGAGCTACCATGGCCTAGTCTGTGTAAACAACCGTAGTAAGAATTACAGAACATCTGGTTCTCCTATCAGCCTCCTCACTAACTAGCTGTCTCACCTTGGGACAAAGACTTAAACTCCCTACTAAATGGATTTCCTTTCTAGAGGAATTCCCATACTATAAACACCTTCTAGAGAGGTATAGTGGTGTTTACAGTATATTATTCTTGCCAGGTATATTTGATCAGAGATGGCTTCTCATGTAATTTTGCCTGAGATGATACCAATTCCTCAGGATACTGGTTTCAGTTCAGTTCAGTCACTCTTTGTGTGAGTCAGAGTGTGTCCGACTCTTTGTGACCCCATGGACTGCAGAATGCCAGGCTTCTCTGTCCATCACCAATTCCAAGGGCTTGCTCCAATTCATGTCCATCTAGTCAGTGATGCCATCCAACCATCTTATCGTCTGTCATCCCCTTCTCCTCCTGCCTTTTCTAGCATCAGGGCCTTTTCCATTGAGTCAGTTCTTCACATCAGGTGGCCAAAGTATTTGAGCTTCAGCTTCAGCATCAGCCCTTCCAATGAATATTCAGGACTGATTTTCTTCAGGATTGACTGGTTTGATTTCCTTGGATTCCAAGGCACTCTCAAGAGTCTTCTCCAGCACCACAGTTCAAAAGCATCAGTTCTTCAGCACTCAGCTTTCTTTATAGTCCAACTCTCACATCCAAACATGACTCCTGGAAAAACCATAGCTTTGACAAGATGGACCTTTCTCAGCAAAGTAATATCTCTTCTTTTTCACATACTGTCTAGGTTTGTCATAGCTTTTCTTCCAAGGAGCAAGCATCTTTTAATTTCATGGCTGCAGTCACCATCTGCAGTGATTTTGGAGCCCAAGAAAATAAAGTCTCTCACTGTTTCCATTGTTTCCCCATCTATTTGCCATGAAGTGATGGGACCGGATGCCATGATCTTAGGATACTGGTTTGGGAAAAAACAACCTAGCCAGATGCCACAAACAATAGGTCTAATTCATGGGTTCTATATAGAAGTCATGATATTAGTATCCACTAAGCAAGACGGTGATGCTGGGAAAGATTGAGGGCAGGAGGAGGAGGGGGCAACAGAGGATGCCCCCATACCGACTCAATGGACATGAGTTTGAGCAAACTCCGGGAGATAGTGAAGGACAAGGGAAGGCTGATGTGCTGAAGTTCACGGGGTCACAAAGAGTGAGACATGACTGAGTGACTGAACTGAACTGAAGCAAGATTGGGTCATGAAGTGCTCAGCCATCACAACTTCAAGGGCCAGCCTACTGATCCTTTGGTTTGTAGAGCACATGAGGGATTCTTTGAATGCCAACGTTCCAGATGCATAAGCAACTGGGGTCACCATGAATAAGAGTGAGAAAATGAAAGAATAGGATTGTATTAAGTTTTATTTCCATGGCCATTGTTGTAGAAGGCAGTCAAAGAAAAGACTCTGCTAGGATTGAGACAGGTAAAATTTTCTGTCCTCCTTGGGCAAGCTCTGTACAGGATGAAGTCCAAGGCAGACTTCTTTGGAGAGACAGAAGGACACGCTGGATGAAACAAGGACATCAGGTTCACACAGAGCTGGGAAGAGGAGGGCTCTGTCATGTGGTCCATCTGGGTGATGACAGCATGCTTGTGTCTAAGGGCAGAGGACTCATGGGGCAAGGGTCGCCTAAGGAGCAAGGCCTAAAGAATTTGTACCCACACAGCAGGTATGAGAGAGCTGAGGGAGGAGAGGTTGACGATGATCAGGGCGGATGAAGACTGGACTTCATCCAAAAGACAATAGATTTCAGCAGAGAGAAATGATACAAGCAAGATGTGATTAGGGAAAGAAATGACTAGTTTCTCCATGAGAAAATTCGATGCAGGGGAAAAGGGGGCGCCACAAGTCCAGAACGGTGTCTGGTTTTCTGGATTAGGCAACTGGGTGGATGAAGCAAAGATGAGAAGACAGAAGCAAAAAAAAAAAAAAAGAATCCACGAAGCAAAGTTGTGATCAAAGTCCAACACAGCTCTCAGATTCCAAAGCAGCAGCTGCCCATGGCAGTAGCCACAGAAAGAACGACAAAAAAACAAACACATCTTTTGCAACTTTATGAACACATCGGCAGCTCATCAATGATTTTAAATAAGAAGAAAAAATGCTCACCAACAGTGCTGCATTGAGTGTTCTTCAAATGAAATCATTTGGATAATGGGGTGAGGTTGGAATCCTTCTAAAAGACTCTGGCCAGGCCAGGCATGTAGAAAATATTTGAGGTGTTACAGGATATTGTAAAAGTCAGCTTTGCCTTCTCCACACAAGAAATTCAACGAGCCTGGAAAAGTTCAGCTTCACAGGCCAGAGTGCTGCAAGACCCACAAGATGGAAGTCACTGAAGGTAAAAGAAAATTTCAGGCACTGATGGTTAGGTTTAGTAATAAATAGTCCAGTAAAGGACAGTGAGACCTTCCAAATAGCACACTGTGTTGGAACTGGCAGTGACTACAGTTTCTACAGAGTGCTATTGGTTTTAACAAAAAATAGTTTCTTAAAGCCTGTACTTAATGTCTGTAAGTGGCTATTTAAACAGTGCCATGTTTAAGAGCCTTTGCCCCTCCTATGCAGAAATCCTGGGTTGTGTGTTTCAGGGAGGGAGCCCCACCCATGGAAAGTTAGAAAGAAAGAAAGCTGGCTCACTTCCTCCCACTTTGACTGTTTTGGGAAAAATGGTATCAGGCTAGATTGACGTGCTGTAGTCTTATTCAGAAGCCCTAAACAATTTCTCAAATGTATGGTTTCTTTCTTTCCCTTTGCTCATATGTTTACTGTACATTTTGGCTTTTGATTCCTTGAGGTTCTGTTCCGTTTCTTGTTTCTCTCACTCAGGGACCTAAGATGCCATCAGGATGTTTTAAACTGGTGGGCTCCTTTTCTCGCCATTCCTTATCATCAAGCTGCTGGAGCATCACTCCCAAACTTGTTCTGTGTGCTTTCCTCCTCTCCAAATATGCCAACCAAATGGCCTCCAGCTAAAGTCATATCACATCACACAAGTTAACAGAACAAAGTCGAGTCAATCCCAGGTCAGAACATCTTCAGTGGAGACGTGTGGATGTCTTTACTGAGCATTTACCAGACATCACGTCACATTGAAGGAAACGTTCCTTCTGTATCATGTTTAGCAAAGTTATGGGAAAATGGACTTATATACTACATTGCTTTTTGGAAAACTAAGTGTGACAGCCTAATTGAAATGCAATATTTAATAGAAATATTTACAGCTTCGTACAGGAACTTTCAACCAATGCTCTTAGAGATTTCTCTCCCTTATTATCCACCTCCATGAAAGTTGTCTCTAATGCATCTGATAATCAGACTCACACACACACACATACACACACACTTCTAATTGTAGGACATGAGGACATAGAGTTATTCCTAATGCCTCTCCAGTAAACCCCAATGAAACAACCAACACTTTATTTCTAATTCCCTGAAAAACATAAAGCTGGCAATAAATCTGTAAGCAAAAGCCAGATCTACATTAGCAAAATGAAGCAGAGAAATAAAGCAAATTATTTAAATAATTTATCATGAGCCTGGGGTAGGTAGCTGAATTACTTAAATGAATATTTCAGGGAGAAAATGCATTTTTGTTTATAAAGAAAAAAAAAGGTTTTGAAGACTCTCTCTTGGCTCATTGCACATAGAACAGGAAAATCATTACAATGATAAAGTCTATGTGTACATGGAAGTACCCCTGCTGGAGCTGTGCTTTGAAAATTTTCAAAATGTTACTGTGATTTAGAATTTGGGGCATTTGGCTAAATAAATAAATAAAAACATGGGAGTACGAAACAATGGTACCAAACACCTGGGATTCGTTCTTTCCTTCATCCTTTCCTGGATCCTACAATGTAAAGGCTCAAGAATCTTCCAGGTGTAATTTCCTTCCCTGTACTCATCTCTAGGTGAGTCCAAAGTCAACTTTTGGTCTCTAGGCGAGTCCAAAGTTAAACACTTACCTTGACTGCAGGAGACAAAGGCAAATTTTGAGTTTCTCAGGATGAGATACTTCTTCACTTCCTTCAGCGCTCAGCCCATCTCAGAAGGCAGGTTTTTTCGCTCTAACTTGGCCTCACTCAGTTCCTCTATTCCCGCCACACAAGAGCCTTGGGTCAGGCCCTCTGAACTGGCTGGGAGGATGCAGGGCAGGGTACCAGGCTCTCTTGCCAAGCAGGGGGATTTTAGAGCCTCGCCACAAAAATGTAGCTCATAGACCAGCAGTAGCAGCCATAGCTGGATGCTTGTTAGGAAAGAGGAGGCTCAGTCCCCACCTACACCTGCCAATTCAGAATCTGAACCAGCCCCCATGACATTGATCTTGAGGACATTGTGGGACTAGGAGAGGAAGGGGGAGATGTTGAGTAAACTGGTAAAGGTGGAAGAAAAAGGAAAGAAGGATCACAGAGGGCTGCCTAAGTCCAGAGCTCAAAGGTCTGAAAAAAAGCACAAGGACTGTGAACAAACCAGGTCATTGAATCACGAGCCCTGACTGTTACTACACGCTGACGGTCAGCCCTCAAGACTGCAGGAGTGAATTATGGCCACAAAGTGCTCAGAGGCCTGGCTATAAATTCTCCCCTGCATCCTTGTCAACCGTCTCCTTCCCTGGAGGCAGGTAATGTACACAGAAGATGTCCAGTCCCTTGGTCTTTATTAGAAGCTGGGGGATGTGGGCTGGGAGTGATGTGAGTATTGACAAGAATGCCCAATTTATACTCTTTCTCACCTGAGTTGAACATGATGCAAACATGCTGCTTCCACGGTAGGGATTGTGTTAGCTTCCATTTGAACGTATTATTGCTGCCATTAATTTGATTATTTTATTGACTGGTTTTGCAGAGCTTGCATCCTGAGGCTTTTCTTTTTTTTATTTTAAGGAGAAAGCTCACTTGAAGATGAATGTACAGATTCCACACATGGCTGAAACCAATTTCCTCTTTATTTGTTCTCAGAAAAGATGGAAAGCAGCTGGCAGGCTTCTTCCACATGTCCTTAAAGAGCACAACTGAGTTCTAAGAATTCTCTTAGTTCTGAAACCCAGCAGGACTCTGTGGGGCTTCTGGGCATGGAAGCCTTTCTGCGCCCTCTCCACTCCCCCACCCTTTCCCACCCCCCATGTTTCTTGTTTATAGGGAACAGACTTCAGCCTCCATGACCTTCCCTGAGTTTCAAAGGACAGGCTCAAATAGTAGCTAATCAGGGAAGGGAAGGGATGCGGAGATAAGGGAGGAGTAGCCAAGAAACAATAGTGCTGCTCCTTGGGACAGGAGCCTGGTTCTGCCTCAAGAGATAGCAATATCTTGAGCTCTTCTGCAGAACTAGACTCCATAACAAATGGAAGATGTTAACTACTTGATGGAGCATTCTTCATTCCAGAGAGAAGGTTACAGTTTGATAACCTCCTGAGCCACAGAAACTCATCAGGAGACCACCTGAGGCCAGATTAGAGGAGTGCAGACCCTGCACAAACCCTGATCCTTATCAGTAGCCCCACCCTTGAACCATTGCTATAAAAACTCCTCACCAAATCCCTCCTGGTTGGAACACACAGTTTTGAGGCATTAGCCCCTTCTGCCCAGCAAAGCTATTCTTCTCTGCTTCACTCAAAACTCTTTATCTCCAGGATTTCAATTGGCACCAGTGCACAGAGGCTGAGTTTCAGCATCATTTTGAGGCTAAAGAACCCCAGGCCTAATCCCCTTGTCAGTAACATCAATAAGACCATTTACTGCCACCAGCTGTGTGTGAAGTGTGATGCTGTTGTCTCCTAATTTCACAATAGACCCAAGTTCCCGCTGAGTTCTAGTCTCTACTTCAAAAGCACAGCCATTTAACTTCTCTTTTCCTGACCAGACTACCTGCCTTGGCTGCAAACCAGGGTTGTAATAAGAATCAGATGAGAACACCCCGTGGGAGGGAGCAGTTCATCATGCAAAGGCTCACTGCTCCTGTGGAGCTTCTGTTTCCACCTGGAACTTCTTCCATAAAAACTCCCACGTGGGATTCAGAGGCGGCTGGCACACTGACTAATGCGTGCCCATTGGGCTACCACCATCAGTCACTACCTCTCTGTGCAAAAAAGGCAGCCCTCCCATATTAGAGAGCTTTCCCTCCCCAAAAGCATTACGCTCTCCTGCTCATGATTAAACTTGTCAAACTTTAACTCCAACACTGCCCTTCACACTATTAGCCACACTTGACCCCAATGGAGCCATCATCGGGTCCTCCCCAGAGCCCCCCTGGGTCACAGTCACCTAAACAGCATCAGTTACTTTCTTCAGCTAGCAAGGGCAAGGGAGGCTAATTTATTTGAACATCGGATGTCCTGGAGAAGTCTGACTGCACTTTAACATGTCTAATCCATACTTCAAATGCTGTAGAATGAAATTTGGTATTCCAGATAACCAATCTGGGGACGTAAGACTCAGATTCAACATTTGCTGTTGTTCAGTTGCTAAGTTATGTCCAACTTTTTGTGACCCTATGGACTGCAGCAAGCCAGGCCTCCCTGTCCCTCACCATCTTCTGGAGTTCACCCAAGTTCATGTCCATTGAGTCGGTGATGCTATCCAACCATCTCATCCTCTGTTTCCCCTTTCCCCTCCTGCCTTCAATCTTTCCCAGCATCAGGGTCTTTTCCAATGAGTCAGTTCTTTGCATCAGGTGGCCAAAGTATTGAAATTTCAGCTTCAGCATCAGTCCTTCCAATGCATATTCAGGGTTGATTTGCTTCAGAATTGACTGGTTTGATCTCCTTGCAGTCCAAGGGACCCTCAAGGGTTCTCCAGCACCATAATTTGAAAGCACTGTCTATGTTTGTCATAGCTTTCCTTTCAAGAAGCAAGCATCTTCTAACTTCATTCAACATAATGCTTATTCACCAATACAGATTCAACATCCCATAGTGCTTATTAAATAGCATCTTTCTCTCCACTGAGTCCCGTGGCAGATATTTCACCTGTATTGGATACTTCATCCTTACAAGTAGCCTTATAAGATAAAGAGTATTACCCCATTTCTACAGTTAAGGAAACAGAGGCTCAGGGATGCTAAATGTCTTGTCCAGAGTCATGCTGCTACTGGGAAAAACTGATGTTCAAGTCCAGGAATCCCAATTCCCATCCAGATGGCTGCCCACAATGCCACACTTGCCATCAAGAGTCATGTGGAAGAAACAGTCACAGCACTCTTCACGGAAAGCCCTACCTTTATTGCATCTGGGAGCCTTGTAGAAGTATCTTGAGATGCTTAAAAAGGAATGTCACTTGCTTGATTTAGCTGAATATCTATTTTCCTGTCACTACTTACCTCATAAGGGTGCAAAACACATGAAGTCTCGACTGTAATGCTTTATAGTGTTCATCTAAAATGACTAAGAGTTATTTCATATTTGGCAGAGATTAGTACATTCTGTCAGCCTGAAAGAATTTTTGGCCAACAGGTTTTATTTGGATCCACAGTTGTTAACTATTAGAGATGTCTGAAGAAACACTCAGATCGGGCTGGTTGAAATATTTAACTAATGGCTAGAGTGAGTCGACTGAAACTAAGAATCTCTAGTTCTATCATGCCACTGGCAGCCAAAAGCAAAGAAGAATTTAATTTTCTCTCACCATTTAAGACATAGATTTTTGGGGAGCAGATTAAACCTTTCTGTTCTAAGATGTGCTAAGTGGATGATACTGTTTTGCAGATTTAGATTCTCCATCCTGTTGAAGGATTTATCATTTATGAGAAATAGCCCAATGAGTTGTATTACTTAGAAATTTCATTTAACTCCTGGCAACAAAGATCAGAAAGACAGTGATTTCTTTTTTTATTTTCATAAAAGAAGTCTGGAGGCAGGCAGTTTAGGGCTTGTGTGGCAGTTCTACCACGTCATCAGCAGCCCAAGGTCCTTCTATCTTTCTATCAACCATTCCCGTGGCTTCCACTGTCAACATGGTCTCTTGATCCTTGCTAGCTGCTGGGGCTCCAGCCAGTGTTTCTACATTCCAAGGAAGCAGGAGGAAGGAAGAAGAGCAAAATAGGACCTAAGAGCTGTCTGTTGCCTCCTTGCAAAGCCTTCTCAGACTTACACAAAGCTTCCTATCTTCAAACGAAGCCAAGTTTCTTTCTTCTTGTTCTTAGCCAATAGAAACTGAGCTTTCTTACTAAAGAAAAAAAGAGTGAATGGGTATTGAATAATTGACTAATTGTCTCTTGCAGTTACCAGAGATAAAAGACTCCCTGTTCATTTGGAATCTTCTTTGGGTGGATTCCAACCATGGATTCATAAGCTTTTAGAAAGATCAACTAGTCCAACACCTGACTTTTAAAGTTTAAGAAATGGAGGTCCAGAAAAGTCACTGGACCTGGCGAAGACAGTAAAGGCAGTATGCATTAGAGCTTGGACTAGAAATGAGGCCAGAGATTAGGGTGCCACAGGTCAGGTACTTGGTGAGGGCTCTCTTCCTATACTTCCTTAATGGCTATTCCTTGTTGTAGTGTAGGCATAAGGAGAGAGAAATCTTCCTATTTTTATAAACGCTTTAATCCCATTTTAGGGGCTCCACCCTCATGACCTTATTTAACTTTAATCACCTCCCAGAGGTCCCACCTCCAAATCCCATCACATGGGGGATTAGGGTTTCAACATACAAATTAGGAGTGGGGGAACTGGACACAAATATTCGGTCCATAGCACCCATTCACCACTAACTGCTCCAGGCTTCTACCTCAAGGCAGCCGCCTGGGGTTGAGGGCTGGCAGATGGTGTGGAAGGACACACTAGAAGCCATGCCCCCTGAAATAAGATTGGTTACAAAGAGAAGGGGTGGGGCTGAGCATGCTCAGTGCCTTCCCCGGGGAGAGGACTCTTTTCTCCAACCCTTGCAGGTACAAGAGGAAGCAAAGCAAGGAAAGACCAGAGGCTGTCATCTAACAGGCTACTCCAAACAGAGCGTCTTTCACATGAGACTGGAAAAGAAGATCCTCTCCCTCAACACCTGTGTTTATCTGTATCCTTCATGCTTCCTTCATGGTGTTCTACACAGCTACCCAAGGGCACCCTCCCTGACTTACTGTGAGACTCACCATGCTGTTGAGTGTGAAAGAGTCTGGAAAGTAAGACCCCGAAAGGTTAGGAGACTTGTTCCACATCACACAGCAAGTTGGGGGCCAGCTGAAAGTGGCCCCACTTTTGGAGTTTTCTCTACTCTTGGCTGCCTGTCTGACAAAGCAACTGCACACCACCCAGCTAGAGACCTCCTGGAGCACTGGAAGAGCTCGCAAGATTTTGCTGTATTATGTGGCTGCCTTTGCATTTAACAAAAGTCTCTGAGGGTACAGGATACTTGGGACAGCATACTTGGTGACAATGACTGGTGAGTTGGAGAATTAGCTCAACTGGTCAACAAACATTTTCAGTCACCTTCTGAGTGCCAGACTATTAGTGGGATAAAGTGGTTACAACAAACAAACCAACATACTATTAATAGTTGAAAGTTGTCTGAGCCTAGTTGGGAAGGTAGAGAAGCAGACAGACCCTACTGTGACAAGTGCAATGACAGCTATCCACTAAATTGGGGGGCAGAGGGGACAAGCTTTTGGAGCAGAAAGCAAGCAGGGGTGGGAGACCATGTCTCCTTCCGATCATTGCAAGTCACTTTGAATGACAGGATCACACGATGCAAGGGAGGGATGGAAGGGACAGAAACTTCCTAGGACACATGCAGGTTGATGTGCATCTATTCAGGCCAAGTGTGAAGGGCCCATCAAGGTCTGAGGTCATCAAAGGTCATCTGTCACAATAAGAATAAACCTAGAAGCACCCATTTGAACATTATTCTTCTGAACCTCCTTTCCACTACTCCTGCTCCTGTGGCAAAGTGTTATTGCTGACATCAAAACAGAGCCATTGGTATGACTAATTCCCCACTGAACAGTTTCTTTTATGCGGATGCTGATGTGCACTTAGCAACGTGGCTTATGTGCTTCCTCAGATGGACTCCTATTTGCGCTCAGCATTTTCACTTACACTCTCTTCATAGCTCTGGCTCCTTTCTGAAGGAGGCTGGCTGTAAGCCGGAAGTAAATTCAAATCAACTTGGCATGTTTGTGAGCAGCCGACTGAACAGGTTGAATGGGAATCCATGGTGCTTCATTCTTAGTCTCCACTTGGGATTTCAAGTCCTCAAAATGACTTTCTACATGTAAATTTTCAAAAAGTTTAAGCCTTTAATCATTTTCCAAAAGTTATGTCTCCCAGAACTTCACAGAAGAAGCTGATTCCTGTCCTGCCTCACCCCCGTAGCAGCCCCTGAGACACCTTCACAGACCCTCACAACCCCCTGGGAGACATGGTGAAAACTGCTGATCTCTGAGTGGTCTTATCAGGGCAGAGATGAGAGTTAGGGTCAGGGTCAGGGCCCCTGTACATAATGGTCCTCTCAGGGCCTCACTCCTCACCCAGGCTGTGGGTGTGCCAGCCACCTCAACTCCCTCCCAAACCTCCAAGTTCCCTGGTTAAGAGCACTAGCTGTGGCCTCCAGGCCTGCTGTAGATAAGCCGGTTCCAAATGAAACTACAGGATCTCACTCATCTGAGATTCCCAAGATCCAGTCAAAGACACACTTCCCTTAAAAATATCAAATGCAACACAACTTCTGTAATTAACTGTTCCCTGTATCAGGCAGTTTCCAGGCCTGCTCACTACCTTGAGAATTTTCTCCTGGATAGAATCCAGTTTTCCAGAGTCTAAGAAAAACAGAAATTTAAGAGGACAATTAAATTCTCCAGAACTGGAAAGCAGAACTATAAAGTCTTTGTGTTTTTTTTTCCTTTTTGTGGGAAAGACACATGAAGACAAAAATATTAGAGGTGGCTTACAGTGTCTGGGCATTTCACATGTGTTACATCTTCTAGTCTTTAGGTTACAGCTAGAACAAAGTTAGATCACTAGTAAGACAGAAAGTCTCTTTGGTGATTTTTCTGTCTTATAGCAAAGCCAAAAAACAGCAACAAAACAGAAAAACAAGATTCAGGCCTGGGGATCTTCTTGGATTCTTCAGGGATCAAACACTCTCACTCACAATTCCATCATTCCTAAGAGGTAGCCCTCAACTTCATGATTCAAGGAAGTATTTCCTTCCAGGTGGCAATATTGAAAGAGAGAAGGAAAAAGAGAGATGGGCAGAGCAGGTGCCAGGTCTTAAGGAAGGTTTGTGGACACCAGCACTCAGTTCTTCTATTGGGTCCCATTGGTTAGAACCTTGCCACATGACCATATCTGAGTACAAAGAGCCCAGGAAATGAATTTTTGTTTGATGGCCATCAGCTCAGCCAAAATTTATTTTATTCTGGAGGAAGGGGGAAATAGATATTTGGAGACAAATAGCAGTGCCTACCACACAGTCCAACAGCTCTGCACACAGGTATTAATAAACTCATGGAGCATATGGGGAAACCAGGGTTCATGATGTTCAAATAACTTGCTTGCAGTCATACATCTAGAACATGCTACATCCACTACCTAAATTAGAAGATTTTATAACAAGACTGTTGTATTTCCCTTCTACACTCCCATAATAAGAGTAGAATGACATTTATATAAAAACTTGTCCAATTTTCCAGCAGTAGTATCACAGCCTTGGTTTTCAGGATGCTCTGGTGAACTCAAGTAAGTCAACTTTCTCTTCTATTTCTTTTGCCACTACCACCAGCCTAGTACAACCACATCGCCCAATTATTGCCACTGCCTGATAATCAGATTCTCTCCTCTCCTCTGCCACCCCTCCAATTTATTCTCCACACAGCAGAAGGGTGGGCTTTTAAAATCTCAAATGTAATCATTTTATTTCACTGCTTAAAAACCTTTAATAACTTCTCATGGCTCTTTGGATAAAGACCAACACCATCCATGAGGTTCTAAGCCATTGTGTACTCCAGCCACCTGCCTTCCTGGTTAACTGGCTCATGACTCTCCTGCTTTCCTCTCCAGGCTACTCTGAGCTTCTGTAGACATTCCGTGGTCTTCCTACCTTGGGGCCTTAAACAGGCCATTCCCTCTGTCCTCAGTCTCTTCCCCCTGTATCTTTGTCAAGTCCAAAATAAGAAATTCTTCACGATTTTGTTAAGATCTATTAAACTTGTAATTAATTATGGAAGAAATAACACATGTATGATGTCTGATCTTTTCATTCAGGAATAGGGTTCTCCATTTATTCATACTTTTATATCATTTAGCCAAGTTCTATAATTTTCTTCCTATAAATCCATTCATTTCTTGTAGAATTATTCTTAGAATTTGTTGTGCTTTGTGTCTGGAGTCTTTCTTCCCATGCAGAAGGAGGAGATATCCACTTTCCTAGTTTTATAGAATCCATGTTCCTAAAGCAGAGACTAAGGAGAGGAGAAGAAAAGAACAGGTCTTTGTACCTACATGTAGGCAGTTATTTATAGCTTATTGATTGTCATTTTCATCAGCCATGAATTTAGTAAAATTAGCACCCTGATCCTGGCATCAAAGGTGGTAGGCAGGCCGAGTTTCAGTTTTCTTTTTCCCTCAGTGTTCATAGGTCCCTCAGAAAGAATTTGCAAGAGTCAGTGGGGGAATTCACCAGATGTCATTGTGTAGCAAATTTTTTGTTCTTACATTGTGAGCACAGTTTTCAAACAAGTCCCAGCCATCCAAGAGTACTTTTAATTACTCTGTGTATTTTGCCATATTATCCACAGTGATATCGTGACCGATTTCTGTCAAACACTTTCCTAAAACCAAGAAACACTAGGTCTATGTTACTTCCCTGATCTCTCAGCTCAGTAAAAATACTTTCGTAAAAGATGAGGTTAGTTTGGCATGATTTGTTCCTGGTGACTCCATGTTTTCTAGCAGTCAACACATTCCTTTCAAAGTGTTCATAAGACATCTGCTTTAAATTCATTCTATAATTTGACCAAACGTTGACCAAAGTTAATAGTCTGTAATCTGGGGGTCCACCCCTTTTCATAACTTATGACATTTACTTGTCATTAGCTTTCTGATTCTTCTCTTGTTGTACATGATTTTTTAAAGATTACCAGTGGTAACTCCCTGATTGCATATTTGAATTCCTCCAGCACCCTGGGAGGAAACTTGGCTGCACCTGAAGACATGAACTTATGACATGAATTTAGGCTTGCTCTCTATTTCCAGTCATTTGAGACTGCAATTCCTTTATTATATAGGTTGTTCTACTCTGCTAGAAATCGGGAACTCTCCAGAGAACAAGCAGCTGTGGGGATGTTCTTGTCCTTACCAGGAAAATTGTCTTAAACCAGTACAAAAAGCGAAGTGTTTCCTGGCTTGTGATCAATCACATCCAGACTCGTGGTGGCATGGTTCACTCTCTGATCTTCATGCTGTTCTTGTTGTTGTTGTGCAGTCGCTCAGTCACATCCGGCTCTGTGACCCCAGGGACTGCAGCACGCCAGGCTTCCCTGTCCTTCACCAACTCCTGGAGCTTGCTCAAACTCATGTCCATCGAGTCGGTGATGCCATCCAACCATCTCATCCTCTGTCATCCCCTTCTCCTGCCTGCAATCTTTCCCAGCATCAGGGTCTTTTCTAATGGGTCAGCTCTTCACATCAGGTGGCCAAAGTATTGGAGCTTTAGCTTCAGCATCAGTCCTTCCAATGAATATTCATGTCTGATTTCCTTTAGGATGGACTGGTTGGATCTCCTTGCAGTCCAAGGGACTCTCAAGAGTCTTCTCCAGCACCACAGTTCAAAATCATCAATTCTTCAGCACTCAGTCTTCTTTATGGCCCAACTCTCACATCCATATATGACTACTTGAAAAACCATAGTTTTGACTAGATGGACCTTTGTCAGCAAAGTAATGGCTCTGCTTTTTAATACTCTGTCTAGGTTTGTCATAGCTTTTTTCCCAAGGAGCAAGCATCTTTTAATTTCATGGCTGCAGTCACCATCTGCAGTGATTTTGGAGCCCAAGAAAATTAAGTCTGTCACTGTTTCCATTGTTTCCCCATCTATTTGCTGTTCCTGGTTTCTCAATTTCTGAGCTTTGTTACCTCCTTGTTTCTTCTCATTGAAAACCCCATGCACTATGCCCATTTTGATATTTTGAATACCTGGCTCATTTTTATTTTGTCCCTAGTGCTTGAATTGGACCTGCTTGAGGACCTTAGGACACACAGTCTGCCCTGTTGTTTCTAGATGAACAGCCCCATAGTCAGTTCTTGAATCTCTGTGCCACTCCCCCTCTGACCTGCCTTCCCTCATGACCAGTACTGGTTTACTATGTTTTCTCCCCATGAATTCATACACACTGTGCACCAGGATCTTGGGTATCTTCCCTCAGGCTCCATTAGTATTGTTATGAATTTGTCAAACCAGAATGCACTGCAGCACAAACTATTGACCTCATGGCCATACAGCATCCTATTTCCTTACTACTACCCCTTACCTGATCAATTCAATTCTTGTCAGAAAACACTGGGTAGTTTCTTTGCACCCACATGAACTGGACCTGGACACAGGTAGAAAGTTAGTAAATGCTTATTGAAGTGATTTAAGTAACAATGATCCATTTACATTCACTTTGATAAAAACTCTGTAAGTTTTGCAGCTGCCCATTTTCACAAACCAGGTTGATCCTTCCAAAACCACATCTGAAGCACAAGAGATCCATCCCACATCTATCCCTGATCTATAGTGAGACACAGCCCTGTCTTCTGCTGTCCTCATGCAACTGCCCAAGCCCCTTAGTTCAGTTCAGTTCAGTTCAGTCCCAATCGTGTCCGACTCTTTGCGACCCCATGAATTGCAGTACGCCAGGCCTCTCTGTCCATCACCAACTCCCGGAGTCTACCCAAACCCATGTCCATCGAGTCTGTGATGCCATCCAACCATCTCATCCTCTTTCGTCCCCTTCTCCTCCTGCCCCCAATCCTTCCCAGCATTAGGGTCTTTTCCAATGAGTCAACACTTCACATGAGGTGGCCAAAGTATTGGAGTTTCAGCTTCAACATCAGACCTTCCAATGAACACCCAGGATTGATCTCTTCCAGGATGGATTGATTGGATCTCCTTGCAGTCCAAGGGACTCTCAAGAGTCTTCTCCAACACCACAGTTCAAAAGCATCAATTCTTCAGCGCTCAGCCTTCTTCACCGTCCAACTCTCACATCCATACATGACCACTGGAAAAACCATAGCCTTGACTAGACGGACTTTTGTTGGCAAAGTAATGTCTCTGCTTTTAAATATGCTATCTAGGTTGGCCATAACCTTCCTTCCAAGGAGTAAGCATCTTTTAATTTCATGGCTGCAGTCACCATCAGCAGTGATTCTGGAGCCCCCAAAAATAAAGTCTGACATTGTTTCCACTGTTTCCCCATCTAGTTCCCATGAAGTGATGGGACCAGATGCCATGATCTTAGTTTTCTGAACGTTGAGCTTTAAGCCAACTTTTTCACTCTCCAGGATGTTAATTGTATCATTACTTGTCAGTCTTTACTGGCCAATAAGGATTTGAGTGGTACAGAGAATTAAATTATTTCTAAATAAAATAATTTTATGATACCTATGCAATAAGTTTGTGAAAGATAATTTCCTATCATACTGATTAAACACATATTCAATTTTAGCCTAATCTATTGTAGCAAAAGATATTCAGAAACAGTACACAGCTGCCCTCTTGTGTCACTTTCGTATAATTAAATCTATTAGTGTTTGAATGCCAGGATTCAATCAGCTATGCATTTTTAAAGGTCACCATGTACCACCACTTTTCTGCTTCTGAAATTAATAACCTAAATGTTAATTTACAAAGTACAGTATGTAAAAATATGCCAGATATCTCTAACAACTAAACAACTTATTGGCATAAACATCTAAATATTTAAAAAGTAATATAATTACTCTGTCCAGGTCCTCTTGTAACCCAATACTGGAAGTCTTTACATGCATTTGTATTTTCTCATTATTCTTAATTAGTGCTCGATTAATATTTAATCTGCTCTGAGTGCATGGATTTGCACTAATGTTTTGCTACTGGCCACTCAATGGCCACCTAGAAGATGAGATGGAAACCGGTTCTATTTTATAACAACTGACAAGGGCATCTCCCAGAGAAGACCACTATGGTCTCCGTTGCCATTCACTAAACATCTAGTATGAGCTGTCTGTGCTAAGTTCTTTACAACCAGGATATGAAGAACCTGCATGAAAGGGAAACCTTATCTCTGTTAAACAGATCAGGAAACTCAGCGCAGGTGTCAGGTAGTGTCTTCCAAGAAGCTTAAGGTGGTGTCATTCTTCAGCCTGTAACTGTCAACCCAGACGACTGCTCTTTTCTTTGGCATCCCTCCATCATAATAAGCCATCTCCATGAGCTCATGGTCTGCCAGCCATACAGCATCCTGAAAACAATCTGATTAAAGTGAGAGGAAGCTTAGACAATGAAGACATGTTTATCATCGGTGTTGACAAAAATGGATGCTCTGTTTCTTTATTAAGTTGTTGTGTTTCCTGACTAAGTACTATATACTTCTAGCTCTGAATAATGTTTTCTATATTAAGCAAGAATGAATATAGAAAATGGAAAACAAGCCATGTTGTTACAGGACAGTTAGGAAGGGGGCTTTTGCACAGATCGACACTGAATTGGTGGCTACATACAATAACCAGGTAGAGACAGGATCCAGTGGTGATGCAAGAGGACCGACCAGCTGTGAGTTCTCAGTCCTTAACCTCCTGGGAGATGGAGTTTCTAGAACTTACGAAAGAGAGACAGAAATGAGATGTAGTTAAGCAAACATAAACTGAGGTCTAGCGTTCTGTGACTATAACCAGGTATGCAAGGAGGTGGGAAGGGGAAATTCTGGAGAGGACTTGGAGGTGAGCAAAGGGTGAGGGAAGTGGGATGTAGGGCAGAGAGGAGCCTGCACCTCCATGTTGTATCAGTATAGAAGCCCAGCTCCTCCGGTGGAGAAGCAGAGCAGGAGGCGAGCTCCCTCCAGAGAAGGTTTCAAGTGAAATTGATCCTGCTACATTGGCTCGACCAGAGAGAGAAGGGAGAGGTGGGAAATCATCCTTCTGCAGAGTGTAATTTAGCAACAGGGATTTGGGGCCTATCACAGTGAATTTCCTGGCTCAAGATCACTGCCAAGGGTTGGAGTCAGAGCAGGAGGGGCCCAAGCGCACAGCCACACTGCAGAGCTGAGCTTCCTGAGGGAGTGTGAGGCAACAGGAAAACCAGGGGAGTTGAAATCCTGCGTCCTGGGCTCCTGTCCTAGTCTAGAACTAACTTGCTGTGACTTTGGGTCAGTAGGCTCACCTTTTCCTTCCTAGTTTCTTTATCTTTCAAATGTCTTCCTTGGGCACATTCCTTCTATTTTTGAGGTTTTCTAAACTCAGTCCTTTCCAAGATACACCTGTTTGTGTCTGGCTGCCCACAAGTATGGGTTTTTTTCATTCTTATTATGGGTTGAACTTTGTCTTCTCAAAATTTATACGTTGAATTCCTACCCCTCCCCCCCCGGTAACTCAAAATGTGACTGTATTTAGATACAAGGTCTTTAAAGAGTAAGTAATTTAAAATGAGGTGATGAGGATGGGCCCTAATCCAATATGACTGGCATCCTTACAAGAAGAGGAAATTTGGACAAAGGCCCAGAAGGAAGAGCATGTGAGGACACAGTGGGAAGAGGGCCATCTGCAGGCCAAGGAGAGAAGCCTCTGAAGAAACCAGACCTGCTCAGACCTGGATCTTGGACTTCCAGTCCCCAGAAAATAAATTTTTTGATGTTTAAGTGACCCAGTCCCCAAAGAATTGATGTTTTCGAACTGCGGTGCTGGAGAAGGCTCTTGAGAGCCCCTTGAACTTCAAGGAGATCAAACCAGTCGATCCTAAAGGAAATCAACCCTGAATATTCATTGGAAGGACTGATGCTGAAGCTGAAGCTCCAGGTACTTTGGCCACCTGATGTGAAGAACAAAGTCATTGGAAAGAATCCTGATGCTGGGAAAGATTGAGGGCAGGAAGAGAAGAGGGCAGCAGAGGATGACACAGTTAGATAGCATCACTGACTCAATGGACATGAATATGAGTAAACTCTGGGAGATAGTGAAGAACAGGGAAGCCTGATGTGCTACAGTCCATGGGTCGAAAAGAGTTGGACATGACTTAGAGACTGAACAACAACAACTGCTTTGTTATGGCAGCCTTAGCAGACTAATGTGATTCTATTCTCTTTTCCTAGTAATCCATTCTCCTTTATTCCCAACTTCTCTGCATTTTCTTACTTTCACTCTTGCAAAGTCTTGTCTGTCTCTCTGCTCTGTACTGTGAGGTTTTAACACACAGCAATTGCATATGTAAAAATAATGGCATAAACACTCACCAGACATAAAACAGTTTCTGTAACTAAAAGGGATACTCACAAAAATTAAAACAAATAGCATTCCATGTCAGAAAGGACTTGATGCAACAAACCCACAAACTGTTGATGGCAGTATAAATTAGAAGAAATTTCTGGGTGGCGATTTGGTCACATATACCAAACTGAAAATAAAAAAAACCCAAAACAACAGCAGGGAATGAACTTCAAACAGCCAGTAAGCATGTGAAGAAAATGTTCAACCTCACTAGCAATCACGGAAATAAAAGATATGAAAGAGGAACAATCTATTGATACTAGGTATCCAAATTGTAAATTGTGCTAAATGACAAGTTAATAACAGTATTTATTAAAAGCCTTCAAATCATACAATCTTTTTGTCCCAGCAGTTCCATTTTGATGGGATTTACCCTAAAGGATACAATAATGGAAATAATAATATGAAAATATTCACTGCATTATTTTTAAAGGGAGACAATGTAAATGTCCAGTAAGAGGGCTAAATAATTTATACATATGATGGAATATTTTCCAAAAATTATTCAATGATAAAAAAATTTTCATTATACAATGTCAGATGGGGAAAAGGTTCACAAAATTGTTTATAAGACAAGTACTGTTAAAAATATATGCATATTTATCAATAAATATTCTACAAGATACACATCAACACCACAGTTTCTGATAGTAGACTTAGAGGTCATTTTTTCCTTTATTCTTCTGAATGTTTTACAGTGAGGATGGATTACTTTTTTAAAATTTATTTTTATCTGCAGAATAATTGCTTTACAATGTGTTGGTTTGTGCGGTACAACATGAATCAGCCATAAGTATACATAGATCCCCTCCCTCTTGATATGGATTACTTTTTAAATTAGAGGATCAACACATTCTTTTAAAAGCAGGAACCAGAAGGGATGGAAGAGAAAAGAAAGACAAGGAAGGGGAAAACAGAATGACTCATAATTGGGAAGGGGCAAATCCAATGCCTGCTGGCATCACAAGTGGACAAACATTTAGGTGTTTAAAAAGTGCTTGTGGAAATGACACTTACACAAGCTGGTTAGTAGTCCTGAGGCATTCTGACTACTCAAACAACAAGAGGTTTGAGTTTGGACCAGATGGCAGCTTCCCTCACCCTACTAAAGTCCCCCCAGGAGAAGAAAAGGCTGGACATGGAACAGAACGCATTCTGACTTCAGATCAGTGCTCTGAAGACCTTGTTCTCCTTTCATCTTAATTTGCAGTTGCAGAGTCTTAAAGGAAATGAGATACTGCCTTCCCAACCTGTGATAGGAGAGTCTGGACACCATCACTTCTTCTGCTCCTCCAAAGGGTCCTTGCCCTAGTTTGGGTGATCAAAGTCAGGCACCGCCTGGGATCACTTTCCTCTGCCCACAGCTGTGCAGCAGAACTGGTGCTGGGACATTAAAGGAACAACAAGGGCAGCTTCAGATAAGCACTCACTCTCCTCCTCCCCATGTGAACAGATTGAGCGGATATCCAGAGCAACAGCATGTGAGGGGAGGGGCACGGTGATGGAAGATAGAGGAGCTGGCTTTTTATCCACCCTTCAAAGTCCAGCCACTTGATTAGGACAGAGTCACCCTGGGCTTCTAATCAGTACAGTGAGACAATCATGCCAGGTCTTCCCGAAGGCGGGCGTTGGACTTGGACTGATGTTCTCTGCTCCCCCTGAAAATCTGTGAGTCCAAAGGCCATGTGCCTGGAAGGGCACATGTGTTGCCTGTGAAAACGCATCCCACTCAGAGATGTGAGACACCCAGATTCAACAGACTGCAGGACCTACTCAGCTCTCCTCCAATGAACACAGTTTTCTCAGACTATAAAGAAAAGAAAAAAAATAAAGTCTGGGGTATCAGATATCAGACAATCCTAAATTCAAAGACTATATCCCAACTTTGCACTCGTGCAAAGCGAATTTTCAGCATTTTCAGATGCTTTCTGGAATCTATCTTTCTCCCAGAAAAGTTCAGTGGTACAGCTGAGCCTGGTATTATTTTGTGGACACGATGAGACTGCATGGGAAGTGGGAAGATAAAGAAGGCCGATAGAGAGAGACTCTACCTCCTGATACTGGAATAATTTTGGAAGACTTAATTCCACTTGAAGCTAACACTTCAGGTTTTCATCCAAGTGAGGCCTTGGGCTCTTCATCTGCCCTTGCCCTGGATACGTCCTTCCTTCTCTTTCCTGTGATGCTGTTCTTCCACAGGTATTGTCTCACTCACCTGACACGGTCAGGTCTGGCATAGGACTTCTTTTGGCTGATAACACCCCTCCACCCCAATCAATCACATGTAGATCTTGGATCTGTGCAGAAATATAATAATAAATTGACTCTGTCAAATGCTTAAGGAGTCTACATTATGAAAACACAATTCTAGGGTCTCTGTCATGAACAAGTAGCCTATCAAGATCAGAAGGCCCATTTGAAGTTCTGAAAATGTTTCGGTATTCTTCAAACAGGAAATCTTTCAATAATACTAAGAGGTGACACACTATAATGAAGTTCTCATGCCATATATATTTTTTCATTCACCTGTTTTGAAAAATAAATCCTCACAGGAGCCATCCTCTCCTCCACTGTCATAGCGTTTTTAGGACTTAAGTCATAGAAGATGGAAAAGCCTTCCTGTGCCAGTTCCTTGTTTTTCTGGGTGGAGGATGGCTGCAGGCAGAGAGAAGCCATGTTCACCTGGACTATGGGATGCATCACACAAAACAAGTTTGTTCCTCCAGGTTTTCAAGCACCTCTTCTCCCGACCCCACTAAAATGAATGTAAAATAGTGGGCATATGGTTTGAAAACAAAAGAAACTTTGTATTACAATACAAATTATGATGCTGTAGTTGGATCATCAGAACTACTCTTTTGGGAGAAAAGCAGCACAATGAAGAGATGGAGAAGTTCAGAAATCACTTTGCAGGGCACCATCTTGAAAGTCAAAACATTTCTTTCTAAAAGAAAGTGTACATGTAGCCAGGAAATGTTTATGAATATCATGAAGTGTTCCCGCAACAAGCATTATATTAGGCATTGATGAAGGAAGCCAACACATCCAAATTATTATCGATCATGAATTTAACTGGGGCAAGGGAGATCTCTTCAAGAAAATTAGAGATACCAAGGGAACATTTCACGCAAAGATGGGCTCAATAAAGACAGAAATGGTATGGACCTAACAGAAGCAGAAGATATTAAGAAGAAATGGCAAGAATACACAGAAGAACTGTACAAAAAAGATTTTCATGACCCAGATAATCACGATGGTGTGATCACTCACCTAGAGCCAGACATCCTGGAATGTGAAGTCAAGTGGGCCTTAGAAAG
Organism: Okapia johnstoni; assembly: GCA_024291935.2. Taxonomy (NCBI): domain Eukaryota; kingdom Metazoa; phylum Chordata; class Mammalia; order Artiodactyla; family Giraffidae; genus Okapia; species Okapia johnstoni. The sequence goes on from CM044324.1 coordinate 14,429,293, forward strand.
CATTACTACGAACAAAGCTAGTGGAGGTGATGGAATTCCAGTTGAGCTATTTCAAATCCTGAAAGATGATGCTGTGAAAGTGCTGCACTCAATGTGCCAGCAAATATGGAAAACTCAGCAGTGGCCACAGGACTAGAAAATGTCAGTTTTCATCCCAATCCCAAAGAAAGGCAATGCCAAAGAATGCTCAAACTACCACACATTTGCACTCATCTCACACACTAGTAAAGTAATGCTTAAAATTCTCCAAGTCAGGCTTCAGCAATACATGCACCATGAAATTCCAGATGTTCAAGCTGGTTTTAGAAAAGGCAGAGGAACCAGAGATCAAATTGCCAATATCCACTGGATCATCGAAAAAGCAAGAGAGTTCCAGAAAAACATCTATTTCTGCTTTATTGACTATGCCAAAGCCTTTGACTGTGTGGATCACAATAAACTGTGGAAAATTCTGAAAGAGATGGGCATACCAGACCACCTGACCTGCTTCTTGAGAAATCTGTATGCAGGTCAGGAAGCAATAGTTAGAACTGGACATGGAACAACAGACTGGTTTCAAATAGGAAAAGGAGTACGTCAGGGCTGTATATTGTCACCCTGCTTATTTAACTTATATGCAGAGTACATCATGAGAAATGCTGGGCTGGAAGAAGCACAAGCTGGAATCAAGATCGCTGGGAGAAATATCAATAACCTCAGATATGCAGATGACACCACCCTTATGGCAGAAAGTGAAGAAGAACTAAAGAGCCTCTTGATGAAGGTGAAAGAGGAGAGTGAAACAGTTGGCTTAAAGCTCAACATTCAGAAAACTAAGATCATGGCATCTGGTCCCATCACTTCATGGGAAATAGATGGGGAAACAGTGGCTGACTTTATTTTTTGGGGCTCCAAAATCACTGCAGATGGTGATTGCAGCCATGAAATTAAAAGACGCTTACTCCTTGGAAGGAAAGTTATGACCAACCTAGATAGCATATTAAAAAGCAGAGACATTACTCTGCCAACAAAGGTCCATCTAGTCAAGGCTATGGTTTTTCCAGTAGTCACGTATGGATGTGAGAGTTGGACTGTGAAGAAAGCTGAGCATCGAAGAATTGATGCTTTTGAACTGTGGTGTTGGAGAAGACTCTTGAGAGTCCCTCGGACTGCGAGGAGATCCAGCCAGTCCATCCTAAAGGAGATCAGTCCTGGGTGTTCATTGGAAGGCCTGATGTTGAAGCTGAAACTCCAACACTTTGGCCACCTCATGTGAAGAGTTGACTCATTGGAAAAGATCCTAATGCTGGGAAGGATTGGGGGCAGGAGGAGAAGGGGACGACAGAGGATGAGATGGCTGGATGGCATCACCGACTCGATGGACATGACTTTGGGTAAACTCCAGGAGTTGGTGATGGACAGGGAGGCCTGGCGTGTTGCGATTCACGGGGTCGCAAAGAGTTGTACATGACTGAGCGACTGAAATGAAGGGTACCCAAGATAAAATGTGCAAACATATCGTCATACTTTTGAAAGAGCCAGATGAACAATCTTGCCAGAATTCTATAAACAAAGCTATGATTTACCTCTGAGCAAGGATCTAAGTAATCATCAACAATTGACTTGCTTTGTGAGTGATTTTTCCCTGTGTTGCCCAGTTAATGTTGCAAATCTAACTTGTATCACATATTAGATGGAACGACAGTTTCCCAAATCTGTGGAATCTAAAACAGGAGAGAACAGCATTTTAATCAATGGTTCTGCTGCTCACTGTATGACCGTAAACTCCAGTAAGCACATGCTTTCTAAAAATATTCCGGGAGGAAATAAGGACACAGGAAACTCTACATAATAACCAATTATCCAAAAAATGAAGTGAAGCATTGCACATCTATAAAAGTTTGTGTATATAATTAACTCTTTGCAACCTGCTGACTTTCTAAGTGGAATTAAATCATAATTAGAATAATCAAAGGGTAGTGCATACACACCTAGTCATGCACATCTGTAACCCAAATTTTGTTCATGAAAATTTAATTGTATGAAAACTACAAAAATCTGCATTGCTATTTAAATTAAAATTGGGCATGAGACTAGAGTATTTCTTCCATTAGCTGCCAGTGACTAAATTTTCCCACATGTCTAAGGCTTAGATGGACTGAGCTCTAAGTCCAAATAGCAGCTTCTCAGGGTCTTCCACACCCTCCCCACCGAGTCCACAGATCACCCCTGCACAGCTATAAGAACTCGGGTAGGACTAGGCTTCCCTTTCACAATACCTCTCAAACTGCAATGAAGCAATTAGCTGTATAAGTATACACAACAATACACATGTGGATAAATGTATATCCTTGGTTGTTTAATTGTTTTCCCTACCAGTATAGTAGGAAAGTCCCTGTGTTCTATTCCTTGAATCACATAACCACTGAATAAATATATGTTGAATGAATAAGTTACAGTCACTGCTTCATTCACCTTAGTCAAAAACTATCACTGAGGAAACCTGGAAGAATTAGGTATTTCTGAAAGCTCTGCAGAAACAATTCAGCTTTTGTCCCTGGGATGTAACTGGCTGTGTCATTCTCTAAGAGAGTCCAGTCATTCCCATGTTCTTCGCCCAACACTTAGAAATTGATAAGAATATTTTTCCAAATCCCCAATCCTTTCTTTGTACAAACCCACTGGTTGAAGTTAAATTCTTTTGTTATTAATTATTGATACCTTTCATAGAGCCCAGGGAAACAACTTCTAACTAAAGTGAATTTCAGTAGGATATATACAGTGAAATATGCCACATCATAAAAGAAAACAAAATGATTTAAGACAACGTTGCAACATGTCAACTGCAAAAATGTAATTGGCATTTCAATCACATTGGTCACTTGTGGTGTCTCATTTGGGGACATCCCACAAGTGTTTCTAACATTCATGCAATCTGTTCTTTATCAAGATAAGAGGAGGTGGCGTCCCACAGGCAGCAAGACTAGAATCGAACCGTGTGCTTCTGATATGGAGAATAGTCACTCCCTCTGCAACAGTGGATGAGGCTCCCGAATCTTAGGGGCTGCCTTAAACAAGAATCAGCGTCTTCCCATCTTCCGGGCTCACGCTACCACCAACCATGCCCTTCACTTTTTGCTCCATCTGTCCTAATCTCTTCTTTCCATCTCATGCTTTCTACTCACTCACAGTGACACTTACTCCTGACTTCCTCCTTCTTTCTTTATGGCTCTCAGTTTTCAGTAATCACACCAGTTAACTAACCAGCTCTATACTGTGAACTCGTGTTCTCCAGGGAGATGTGGACAGGTTTAGCGACCATCCTTCCTGTTGGGTAAAGTTCTTGTGTGGCTCCTGTCAAGGGCTCTTGGGCAGCCTACAGATCGTTCAGATCACATCCGTCTAGTCGCCTGTCACCAGAGTGACAAGATAATGAAAGTTAATTAGGGCAACATGGCCTTGGAGAGCAACCCTTTGGAAAAAGTGGGCTATCTTGACTCAAGAACCAGAAACGAGTCCATTTTAAAGGCAATCTAATCACTAAATTTGGGATGCAGAAAAGTTCCTTATTTTCTCAAATGGAATAACAGGTGTTCAGATTTTGCTCATTTCTCTGTTTTAGTCTACTAGTCTCTTTCATGTTTGCAACTTAAAAAAAAAGAGTGAAAGCAAAGATCAAAATGCCATGGTATAAATACAAAATCAGTAACCGGGCCTTTTGTTCTAATATTGACTTTTCACCCTTTAAGCCCATTTTCTCATTCTATTTTTCATCAGAACTCTGCTGCTCCCAAGTACAAATATAAATGGACAAAGGCCTGAGAATTGTGCTGAGAACTGCAGAAAGTAGTTGAAGTTCACATTTGGACCATATCCAGTTTTCTGCCATCACAAAACTCTATTCAATCCCTCTGCATAGAAGAAGCAGATTATGTAAAGAAAAGAACAAAACTTCCCTTTTATCTACTTTTCAATTTACTATGCATGAGTATTTTTGTAAAAAAGTTACTTTGCTAGACTTATAGTGGTCATGTATGTCTCAATTATCTGTAAAACTGGCTTCACAAGGTTTGAAGTTAACAAAAATATAAGATTACCTTATTCTAAATCTAAATCATTTTAGTTCAGGAAAAAAATCTTGCTAAGTTGGTCATTTCTCTGCGGCTTGAGCTCCAAAGAGTAAAATTTATGAGCATAAGTGGGGGGAAAAAAACTTTGAGAGAAAAAAAAGTAAGTTCTTCAAATAAATAAATAAGCTGATTTACCATTTGAAATATTACAAGTATGTTTAATGATTAATAGCATACAAAAATTTCATACTTTTGGAATATGAAAAACAGAAAATTCAAGATTAGGAAGAGTATTCTTTGCGCAAGAGCACTACATGTGTCATCAGCAGAGTTTATCGGTTTATAATTGGGAGAATTTAGGCACCAGCAAAGAACTGTTACAAAAGAACACAATAAAGCTAAGACCCTAGTCTCAGTAGATTTACATGAGGGCAAAAAAAGGAACAAACTCACTTTTTCCAACTATGGGAAAATTAGGGGGAAAAGCAATTATCCTCTATGATAAATGAGCCATTCTGAGTTGGAAAATCAGAGCATCTCCCTGTTTCGTGTGCCCAGTTTGAGCATTTTCTACTCTTTGTTGCAAGCTGTTTCTTTCATCTTTCAAACGCAAGAAAATTAAAGCCGTACTATTGAGGACATATGAGGAAGTCAGTCTTGGAAGCAGTGAACTACGATGATGTATTACTGTAGCACTTTGATAGAAAATCAGAAAGAGACTCAGCTTGAAAAAGCATATTATTGTTTTCATTTAAAGCTAAGTTTATGTGTAGGAGGAAGACACATTCTGAACGGCTCACCAAGGTAAGCGGTCTGAGGCCGGCACAGACCTTTGAGGCGATTTGACGTGAGTTGTCACGATAAACCCACACCCGGGGTATTATCAGTGAGCACTGCTCTGAGAAACCAAGGTGAGAACTGACAAGTGGAACCATTTTGTTACATCCTGCATTTATTTAAGCAAACCAAATGTGTAGAGATAGGAAATTAAAGCGTTGTAATGTTTTACAAATACAGAACGAAGACACAGAATAATAATACCCTGGAGAGAGTGCATCTGAGAACGAGGCTTCATCACAGGAGAACACTTGCAGGGACCACTTGGGAGCCATGGCTGATGCATCCATCTGTCATTCTTGTTCTGACTTCGTTCAAATGGTTTCAATAGATAAATCAGCAATCTGCTCTTATACGAATGATAATACTAATGATCATGGTAGCCTTGAAGGGTTTGTGAGTAGCTGTCTATACATACACGATGCGTGGCTGGATGTGTTATTTCAGTGCTGCTGTACATTATGCAGGGGGAAATAACGGCATATTACACAATTACTGTGACATCCACTAAAATGTGAACTAGTTTGCATAGGTTAGTCCTTTGGGCAGCACAATGTTGCTCTAGTCCACCAAGGCTTAAAGATTCACAGTGTAGAGGAAAAAATATGAATTAAAGCATTTCTACTAAAATATATTTTAATAGCTGGTGTTAACAATTTGCATAACAAAAGCCAAATTATATTAATAACATATCATTCTGTAAGCTCCTTCATTTTAAAACATGAAGTGTTTTCTATAAAACTGTAGGCTCTCAAAGTTAGTACAATCTTGCAAATTAATCATCAACCACAAGTCTACATATTTTGAAGCAAGAAGAAACCAATCTGCACAAGGATTCAAGTTCATGTTTTAATCACAGGTCGAAGAGCAAAGATTCCACACCCTGCCTGTAATACACTTGGTGCTACTTATAAATGCTCAGCCGTTCACTGTATGAACACTAAAGAAGGGAACTATGATGTAGTTTTCTCTTTTCCTTTGAAGTAAGTCGTCCTTAACAGCAACTGGATTACAAAGAAGCGTATACTATGCAAACTGAATACCATATATCAAACACAAACAGCATATGGAATTCCCATGGAGACACTGAAGTAACAAGGACAACTGGAGAATAGATTTGCCCTAGGGGTCCTTCCAGGCTTGTGGATCCAGTAGTCTAAGCATCAGGGAATGATGGCCACAGAAGCATCATACAATGTCTTGATTTTCTTGAATCAGTGCTAGTGGACAATTGCCTGGAAAGAACCTTTAATGGGTGTGGAATAGTTCAAAAGGAGACTTTCATTTAGCATTCTTCACTTGGTTTACAGAGCTTCTTACTAACTAAAGCTTTCTCACCTCCATGTCAAGTTACCCCAAGCAACCATACTTTGCTTGGGGTAAAGCCACTTTCAGATTATCAGAAGCAAATAGCTAAGGTATAATGGATTTACGAAGTGACTTTCATCTGGTGTAATGAATTCAGCCTCATAACATAATTCTTCTAACTTACAATAGGGGTTTTAAATCTCAAACCTAAAGTTTATGTTTATGCATCTCAACTATATATAAAATCCACAAAGAACCTTTCAGAAATAGACAAAAGAAGTCGGTATTTTCTACAGTTCTAAACCTCTAGAGGTAAAATACAATCAGTTACCACCTTTCCTAACCGTCAGGAGCATCTCACTTCTCCACCATAAAAATACCAATAATCGTATAATAAAATATTACTATAGAATAGGCAGAAGCTTGCTTGCTTGCTTGCTTGGTTTTCTTTCCAAGACAATAATGAATAAACAAGGGTAATCAAAAAGGCACTGATATTTTTTATCTCTATATAATTATAATTTTGGTATAAACTATATCCACTTTATATGGAGGGTGTTATTAAAGGATCACACACATTTTCTTTATCTTTTCATTAAAAAACATTCCACTGGAGATGGGCAAACCTGAAGAAAAGATGAGCCTCTTAAGCTTCCACTGTGTGTTTAGGGAAATCTTCTTCCCAAATCCCAGAGTGTTGTCGAGCTCAACACGGACAAGATAAGGAAAGAAAGACTGTAGCAAGACTGGCAAAACTGTATGTTTGCCATCCTCAAGTAATGAACCTGGCGGCAAGAGAGGGGCTGGTCTAATTGCATCCACATTCATAAAAGGTGCTCCTGGGAACCGTGCTTGCAAATTCCTGTGTGGTCTCTGAGGTGGGGGAAGCCTGAGAAGATGCAGGGACAGTGTGGAGATCTGACAACCAGATAATTATTTCCAAGCGGGCTACACTGCGGATGTGTAAACAATAAAAAGGAGACATGAAGACGTGCCTTGTTACAGGTTAGAAATAGAAAGCTTTCCCAGAGAACAAGAATTAGTAAAAACTCTCACTACGAAAACTTACACCACAAGCAATATATTCGGTTGCTACGCTCTGCTCAAGAGAGAGATGGTCCATTAAGTTCTGTTTTCGGAACCTTTTAAAAGCGTAACAAACTGCCCTTGTGCTTTTATCAGGTTTGAGGACACATCACAGTCAGAAAATCAGGTGCATGCTCTCTGTGCTTGGGCATTTACAGCCCTCTTTAACTTGATTTTTTAAAGACTTGTTTTTTCAAAACCCTTCTTGAGCTGTCACATTATGTAGGATATACCTGTTGCCAAATTGAAAACAAGACAGGGGCGAGTGGAAATGGGAAAAGGTGTTCAAGGTTGTTGTCTTGAAAATGATGCTGTAAAAAAGCACTTTGGTTTTATACATATATTGTTTTCTGTATTTCTGCTGAGATGCTTAATATCCTGACAGGCTTTAGAAACAGTGACAACATTATCAAATTATAGCATCAGGAACGTGTGCAACTTGTTGTCCATCAGTCTTTATTGTAAAATAACTGCCCTCTAGTTAAATTCTGATCAGTTCTTAATTCCTAAAGGCTGGAAGCAGAAGTATCTTGCTATGCAAACATTATGTGAAGCTTAAAATTTAGGGAAAATTATTCCCCAAATAAGTATTGACTTTAACATTCAGTGAATCTGACTTTGAAATAAGTGGAAGAGAAAAACAATGAAACATCAAGCTGTTATTTTATGACTATTTCCCCATTATAACCATCATTTCAAATCGGTTTCCTTTGAGCTTCCTATAAATGTGCTACTTATCAAAAAGTGTACCCATCCCACATTTAGTCTGCAGATTTAATCAACAGCTACTCTCTTATAATCACAAAAAGTAGTCTCTCTGGGTGAATCATAAATATTTACTTAATGGTATAATAAAACAAAGCAAGCTTGTTGCCCTCAGTTTTAATGCAAAGGAATTTTTGCAAGAATATTCCAAGTTCTGCTTGTTTTCATTGGTTTGTGTATAAAACACCAAAACCAGTATGGGGTTTAATCAATTGAATCACAACTGATCATTTCAATGACAGAAAATCAGGCAAGCTGATTATGTGGTGATCTGTAAAACCCCCTCAAAAAACCTTTAGCTATTTGCCTGAATTTTTCTCTTCTCAGTTTTACATCAGTGTCATATAGTATGTTGCTTGAGTGTAATAAAGCTTATCTAATTACTATTTTAGCCTGATAAAAATGAAACTACAGATTTTCAAAACTATGTGCTTACTTTTCAAAGGTGTAAATGAACTAATATTTGCCTCTGTACTAATAAACATTTCAAGAAAAGACGTTTTACAGCTTATTTTGTTAATTTCTTTGAATATATCATTAAGGCAGATCTCCCCAAGGCCCATATATTTGATTACATGTTTGTAATTACGTTTTGCTTTTTCAGTTTCATCACAGCTGTAGAGTCAGACCCTACATGACTGCTACCCTGTTGCAAGTCTCACTAATGGCACAATCAGAAAAACCCAGAGCTGCTGATGGGCGTGAATCTCTCCAGTGATCTGACTGTGGACACCAGGTGAAAACTTCATGACATGACAGTCATGGCTGTGAATCCATCAAGAGCCTGCAAAGTCACTCATTTGAAAATTAAAATGTGACAACAATTTCTTTTTTAATGAACAACTTGTCAAATCTCTAGTGACATCCCCCTCTCACTTCCAAATGTGATTTAGAAAATAAAAACCAGAAAGTGGAAAGGAAGTCTTTTCATTAAGCAATTTCTATAGCTAGATTTCTATCCCCAAATCTGAATATTGTTTTCCCAAAAAGAAACCAGATCACCTGTCTCTCTGTATGTGCAGCTGGTAATCTTTTGTTCATTGGTTTCTCCCAGCACACTTCATATTCCAGCTTTGTCACTGGCTTCTAGGAAGTTTTCTTAACTTTTAAGTCAACAGTGGCATTAAGTTAATGGAAGCTGTTCAATAAATGCCTAAATCACTTATTTGCTAGCGTATACATCTATGTCCTAAGGTGTAAATCCTTCAAAACTAGAGTGCAATGCAGTAGGAAAATCTCAAGCAACTTTTCAAGTTATGCTTTTCTGATGAGCTGGCATCTAGAGGGGAGGGCTTTTAGGTTATCGGCCACACTTGTTGTTTGAATAACAGGAACAGGGCAGTGCAGCTGCCTATGTTACAGAAGCTTGAACCTACATGACATGCAACAGGGTAAAGGCTATTTGTATTAGGGAAATAACATAGATGACCTTAAATTTTGCCCTTTGCAGAGTAGCTGTGAAGTTATTTGGTCCTGACATTCTATGGAGCCAAGCGTGTACTTAGGTTCATAGAATGTAAATGGAGAATAGGATATGCCTCGGTACAAATGAGAAATAAATAGACTGAAGTCAGCCCAGGGAACAAGGAAATTTCTTTGTTCATTGAAAGTTTCTAGATCCCTAAGGCCACCAGTCAATATAATTTTAACTGAACTGTCATTCTTCCACTGCTCACATTTATTATATTTAGGCAATTTTCACTTGAATTGGAAATTGCCTTGTGACTCGAAATCTAAATGGTTTTTAAATTATCAACTGTGTTATTGAATTAAGAGGACTGGCTTGTGGTGATTCCAAAGTGACAGCTAAGAAGTTTCATATATTTGTGACATTTAAGGGACAATCAACATCTCTATTAAAGTCTACAAAAATATGTTATCCCAGAAGGGTTCAATAGCCAATCAAAGGAAACCATTAACACAACTAGCAGCACCAGGTCTCCAGACCTAATTATTTGTTTATACGAATTACCAAAAATGCTGCTGTTTTTCAGCCCAGAAGTCATTCCTTCTTCCTGGTACCTGCGTGTCTAATTGTCAAAGTAAGGATAGATTATTGTAAAATAACTGCCAAGATGTCTTAAAAGTATCTTCTATCTTTTAAAAAGATTGGGGTTTAGTATACATTAGAACAAAGCTCAAAGGGCAAGGAGAAATGATTAATTAACAAACTCAATGTAATTCGCTGGAAGCATTCCGGTTTTTCCAGTTCTCTGCACCGTGCCATACATCCAGCCGTCGTCAATGGGCTGCACATTGACGATGTAGTCACCATCTCTGAAGGAGACTTCATCTTCATCCTGGGCACTGTAATCGTACATGGCTCGGTAGGTCCTCTGAGAAAGGAAAGATGGGGTCACACGATGGACACCAAGACAGTCATAGCTACAAATGCCAACCGCGACAAACCAGCCCACACATAAAGGAACTACCAGGAACCTTTCGGAGCACATCTATTTCTGGAGCCTATTGTCTCTCCTGATTGTGTTCATTTCAAGGTTACTAGTCTGGCAAAATGGGTAATATTGTGGACCAGAGCAAGCCACTAAATACAACAGCTAGCTGTCAAAAAGTAAGCTTTGAGCACTTGGAACTCTGCTCCATGTTATGTGACAGCCTGGATGGAGGGCAGAGCGTTTGGGGGGTATGTATGGCTGAATCCTTGCGCTGTTCAGCGGAAACTATCACAACATTGTTTGGCTATACCCCAACATTAATTGGCTATACCCCAATACAAAATAAAAAGCTTTGTTTAAAAAGTAAGCTTTGAAGCAGCAGAGCCACTCCCCCAGCTTCAGATAAACCCAGAGACCTTAGATTATGTAGATTCTCCCCTAGTCCACATTCTTCAGAGAACAAAACCTACCATAGTGGCAGACAGGCCCAAGTCACTGCCAAGTCATTACAACCATTGGTCTCCTGGCAGAGGTGATGAACTTTACTAAAAAATTTTGTTTCTACTTTTAAATATTTCAAAACAATAAAAAGAAAAAAATCCATAATATACTCAATAGGATTTTGTATCACATGATAGGAGACATTTAGCATATAAATATCATGAATATTGAGGTACATATAATTAAATCCCTGTTATAATGAGTTGAGTTTTACTATATTTGTTTTCATTTGAGGCCAAGAATTTAGCTAATAATAACAGACAACCTCAAAATCAAGTGCATTCGTAGACTGAGGAAACTGGCTGAGATGCAAGAATTTTAGAGTGATTAAAGATTCCTTACCACCAGTTAAAGGGAATAAGTCACAGACATGTGATGTATAGCACAGGGAAATAGTCAATAATATTATAATAATTCTGTATGGTACAAAATCTATAAGAATACCAAATCACTATGTTGTATACCTGAAACTAATATAATACTAAAGTCAACTATACTTTTACAACTATATTTTAAAAAGGTATCTTACAAGCTGTTTAGAAGGGCCACCTATTTCTACCGACACAGACAAAGGCCAAGAGACTGTGTCAGGAGCTTGAGAAGCAATTTCATCATAAGATGCCAAACTGGACTAAGTGGTCTGGAAGTCTGCTTCCAAGCCTTCCATTCAGTCAATGAGTCAGCACCCCAAGATTTCCAAGAGGAGAGCTCAAAGACATATGTTGACCGTGTCATTTAGGTTTCCATGGCCATTCTGATTAACTATTTAACATGATCAAATATTTGTGATTTTTTATTGAATGAAGACCATGGTTGACTATTTCCAATCATGAGGTAACAATGGACACAGAATATTGGTAGAGTCTTAGTATGTTTCACTGTTTACATGTTTTCACATCATGCTTTCCCTTCTCAGTGGATTACCTCTATATATCCTCTACTTCCTTCTATTTCCTTAGAAGAAGCTATACAAATGGAAACACATCATCATTTACATTTTATGTAAAAAATGAACCATATTCAATCCACCTGTATTCCATGTGCTTTTATATTCTGGAGATAAACTATGAAGACCAGGGAAGGAGGAGCACTTCAGTTGGGCACTTACTAGATTTGGTGAATGCTGCATTGACCTCACAGATGACAGGCTGGTCTGGTGCATGTACCCATACCCTTGAGAATGGCTTTGCTGGTAGGCTCCAGGAAGAACAGGTGCTGGACATTAAACAGACACACACACACAAAGAATCCTTAAAATGAGCCTCAAAGTACCCATCCCAAGCCCTCAAGTAACCCCATGCTCAGCTAGACAATTCTGGAACAAAACGCCATTTTCAGTGTCATGTGAAATCTGAGCAGTGATGTTATGAGTGATCTCTAGGGTACTATAAACTTCAGTCATTAAGGGCATATATAGGTAATCAATGTAACATGCAATCAAATGTGCGTTAGAAATGCTTGCAATGCTCTATTGCAGACGCTACATATTAAAACAACGCAAACAACAAACATTTCCATCATCTCTTTAAAAAGCCATGTTTTCACTTGGCTGTGTGATCCTTGTAGGCATTTTACAAAACAAAAAGAAGACATTTAAAGGAATTTACAGCAAGGACTTACTGTATAGCATGGGGAACTATACTCAATATTTTATAATAACCTAGAAAGGAAAAGAATCTGAAAAAGAATAGATTTACATGTATATGTATAACTGAATCACTTAAATCTGAAACTAACACAACATTGTAAATCAGCTATATGTCAATTAAAAAAAGAGAAATTTAAAGGAATTTAATCGGATTGTCAAACCAGTGACAGGATATAAGTGTTTTCACAAAATATTGAATACTTAACAATAGATGCTTTCAGTATTTTGAGACATACTGCTGAATGTTACCTTTACAAAGATGGTAAACATAGCACATGTTTAGAAACAAATGTTTGTTAAGCAGTAAAGAAAATTTTATTTAGAATATATGGATCATATATGAATCATTTTATTTTGGCTCTAAGTCAGTTGAATAATGTTACAAAACCTTAGGAACCAAACCACTTAAAGAATTTCATAAACAGTAAACTTCTACATAAAAAAAGAGAGTATTCACTTAGTTTGTGCTGCTGCTGCTGCTGCTGCTAAGTCGCTTCAGTCGTGTCTGACTCTGTGCGACCCCATAGACGAGTCTCACACTAATTAATGACATTCAAAAGACACAGTTCCTGTTTTGAGGGAAACAGGATTCTAGAGAAACTAATACAGAAGCTAGATAAAACCCCACAAAAATCAGTAGTGTGTATTTGTAACCAGAATCACGGGCTATACATGAAGGTATTTTAGGAGGCATTTCCTTCATCATAGTAAAACTTGTATGATACAAGTCCTATAAAAACCCACAATAGATTGTCCTGTTTGTTCAATCAGGTTGAGTATATAAAGTAATTATAATGGTTGATTTACTCAGGACATTATAATAAAAGAATAAAGCAGATGTAATTCTTGGGTATTATGAATAATTATTATTTTATAAGTGGCACACTCATTCTAATGATATATGAGAACATCAAACTTTAAAGAGGTTTAATCATCAGAAAGTTACAAATCATTAACGTATTCTCCATATAATAGTGATATTAGGTTAAATGGAGATTTTAAAGTAGTTCTTGAATTAATTCATATTATAATGTTGTAATTGTGTTTGTTTAATGTCTTTCTAGAGAAAGCACTTAACTTGGATTGCAGTATATTCTAAAGTTATTAAACATTAAATACTTCAGAAAACAGCACTTTTTAACATTATCAACTCAATTTAAATGCTGGACATTAACAGATGTCAAGGATGTTGTCAAAATTCATTCATGAAGAAAAAATAATTTCCATAAATATCCAGACCTAATTAATTAGCTGAGTAAAACAGCTTTCCCTTGTGTTGGAAGCAGAAAGCACTGACCACTCATTTATCTTCTCCCTTGACTATCAGCAAATATTTAAAAGACGTCATGTGTGCATAGAGCTTACTATCCTTCCTGTCACTTGGTAAGCCTGCACGGATGTGAGCAATTATCACTGTCCGCTACATGCAGGCATTAGAGGAGTGACAAAACCAGTTGTCCTCCTATAGCTATGATGGTCTTGGATATTTATCCTTTGCCCAATTAAAGAAATGGCTCAGGACACTTAAGGCATTTCCTTGAATACATATTAATCAGTGACTCCAACTGCATGCCCAGCTAGCAGTTCTGGACTAGCCATTTCTTCATTATTATCTTGATCTATATGTGAATACTTAAGATTAAATAAGTAACCCTTTAAAATTAATTAAAATTAAACTCTCAATCCTTTGTCACACTATTGAACTATGACCTTTAAATTTTGATGTAGAGTCAAGCACAATCATCTTAAAATATTTTGGGGAAAAAAATCAAGAAAGGACAATGATGAAAAAACTCTTAAATACGCTATCTCATAGGCTGTAACTCATTTAAGTTTACACAGGTTTAGTACCCATCAGTACTGACAACTCAAGAAATGTTGTTTAAAAGTATTCTCTAGATACAGAACCACAATTTGAAAAGATACATGTACTCCAATGTTCACTGCAGCACTATTTACAATAGCCAAGATACAGAAGCCACCTAAATGCCGATCAACAGAGGAATGGACAAAGATGTAGCACATATATACAATGGAATATTCAGTTCAGTTCAGTCGCTCAGTCGTGTCCGACTCTTTGCGACCCCATGAATTGCAGCACGCCAGGCCCCTCTGTCCATCACCAACTCCCGGAGTCTACCCGGGATATTATGAATATTACCTGGGATAAATGGAATATTACTCAGCCATAAAAATGGAATTGTGCCACTTTCAGAGATGTAGATGGATTTAAAGACTGTCATAAAGAGTCATGTTAAGTCATAAAGAGAAAAACAAATATCATATATTAACACACATATGTGGAATTTAGAAAGGTGGTACAGATGGATTTATTTACAAAACAGAAATAGTCCCAGGTGTAGAAAACAAACTTATGATTACCAAAGGCAAAAGGAGAGAAGACTAAATTAGGAGATTGGGATTAACATATACACACTACCATTATAAAATTGATAATAAAGACCTACTGTATAGATCAGGGAACTCTACCCAATATTCTTTAATAACCTATATGAGAAAAGATCTAAAATCTAAAAAAGAATGAATATATGTATAACTGATTTACTTCGCTGTACACCTAACACAACATGTAAATCTACTATACTCCAATAAAAATTGTTTAAAAAAGTGTTCTCTAATTTTGGCATTTAAAAATGAAGTAAATTTATGCCTACTCAATTGGTCAAATCTGACCTCCAAAAGGAATCTGTAGCTACTGTGAAATACAGAGGGAGAAGAAAGTGTTTATCCTAAATATGCATGGGTTGGAAAGAACAGAAGAGTTTAGAATGAGAAATCTCAGAGTAAATACAAACTATCTTGTCCTTATGGTCTCTCCTCACACCTTCAGTGATTATTTTCATCTCCCTCTCTGGCTACTTATTTAACACAAGTCCTTTTGGGCTTATCAAACTTGTTATCTACCTCATACTTGGTACAACAAAAGATTTTTTAGGAAGCTCCTATTAGGACTATAAAAATATAACTGAGAGCTCAGAGGAATCAATTTACTAAAAGCAAATGCCTATTTAAAAGCAGGCACAAACATTGCTTTTTTATTGTTTTGCTACATTAATGTTTTTTATGAAACATAGGTGGAACAAGCAAAAGGAAATTTCAAGCAATAGCTCTGGAAATTGGGTTTATTCCTTAATAAAATTTGAGTAAAAGATGAGTATGAGATACTGTTCACGAAAATATAAAATTCAATCGGTTTTGCAAAAGCAAGATATTAGGCTAATTTTGCAACGAACAAGAATTTCTTAAGAAAGAGAAGAACGCACACTGCCTTCCTTATTACACTAGTGGTCAGTCCCCACGCACACTGGCACAGATGATGGTAAAGACTCCTGATGCTTAACCTCAGGAGTCTCAAGGTTAAGCAGTTTCTATTTCAAAACAATAAAGGCCACAAAACAATAGCTTTCATTATACTAAGGCAACCACAAAACATGAAAGTGTGACTCAACTTCCATTTCACATTGATAAACCAGAGATTGACCAGAGATCTGGAAGCTGACTAAAACTCTGCAGATTTTGGGCTCTATTTGAATGTCTTGTAATATTTATAAGGGTTTCCCAGGTGACACTAGTGGTAAAGAACATGCCTGCCAATCAAGAGACATAAGAGAGATTGGGAGGGTCCCCTAAGGAGGGCATGACAATCCACTCCAGTATTCTTGCCTGGGAAACTCCATGAACAGAGGGGACTGGAAGACTATAGTCCACGGGATTGCAAAGAGTTGGACAAGACTGAAGCAACTTAGCATGAATGCATTCATAGTACTTATAAAACCAAAATCTCTCATCTTAGTGCCCAATAAATTCTTTCATAAACAGCCAACACTAATATTTTCTATTTAAGGTCTAGTCTTACAATGGAAGGAAAGAAAATCAAGGTAAAGAAGTACACAGGAAGCCCATAAAACAGAAGGTGAAAATGTATGAAGAAAAATCTTTAGGAGCCTTCAGAAATCTGAAACTAGATAAATAAGGAAATACATGCAAACACGTGAAGATTAGAGTAAATGAACCAAAAAAATTCAATGAAGAAAAAGTAGAATTACCTCAATTAGCAGTAGAAAAAGCACACCCAAAAATGTCCCGTCTTGGGGAGGTACCCAGAGTAAGCAGCAGAAGAAAAGGAGTATTATGGAGGCATCCTCCATGTGCCTGGTGCTCTATATATTGCCCTTAAGCAAAACAGAACAACCCTCTAATACAGGTGTCATTGTATTTCCACTTTATAGAATAAAAATCCAGAGGCTGGGAGGTTAACCAGGAAGGCATCAGAATAACCATCTCTGCACAGTGACCACAATACAAGTCTCAGGTCATTACAGACAGAGTGGAGGTTTTGACAGCCTCACAATGACTATAGAGTAACAGTCATTACTATAGTCAAATTTCAAATGCAGAACATAAAAATAAATATCATGCTGTACTGATGTCTTGGCCTGGTATGAAACCATTTGGGCTTGTATAAAACTACCACTCTAGGTGGCTTAACCAAGATCATTTCTTTCTCACAATTCTGGAAGCTGGTAAGTCCAAAGTAAAGCATCAGCAGGTTCGGTGTCTGGTGAGGATCTGTTTCCTGATTCACAGAAGGCTATCTTTTCACTGAGTCCTTTACATGGCAGGAGGGGGAGAGGGTGATGGAACTGTGTGGGGTCTCTTTTGTTTTTTATTATTTATTTATCTACATGGGGGGAGTCTCTTATATAAGGGCACTAATTCCATTCACGAGAACTGCACCCTCACAAACTAATCACCTCCCAAAGGCCACATTACCATCATATTGGGGGTAAGGATTTCAGTCTATGAGTTTGGGGGGACACAAGCATTAAGTCTATAGCTACTACAGATAACATGCACAGAGAAAATAAATTGTGGGTTTACTTAAAGGCATTTTTAAAAATCCAGAATAAGGAGAAAATCAGCCCTCGGGAATTTTCCAGTAACGAATACAAGATGCAATGAAATCATCATATTTTCTAACACCTGACTATGGTTTTATCAGCTAATACATGTCAAAGAGTTTAATGAGGTTTTATTTTCCCCTGGTGGCTCAGTGGTAAAGAATCTGCCTGCCAGTGTAGAAGACCTGGGTTCGATCCCTGGGTCAGGAAGATCCCCTGGAGAAGGGAATGGTAATCCATTCCAGGGTTCTTGCCTGGGAAATTTCATGGACAGAGGAGCCTGGTGGGCTACAGTCCATGGAATTCCAAAGAGTCAGACACAACTTAGTGACTAAACAACACCAACAAATTTAGACAAGCACAGGAAAATTGCTAAATTGAATGAAGACATGAATTTAAAAGAGAAAGTATGCAGATACTGTTAGTTTTGAAGTAAATATTAAACAATAAGCTTGATCCTATCTGGGACTTCCCTGGTGGCTCAGATGGTAAAGAATCTGCCTGTAATGCTGGAGACCTGAATTTGATTCCTGGGTTGGGAAGATCCCCTGGAGAGGGGTATGGCAACCCACTCCAGTATTTTTGCCTAGAGAATCCCATGAACAGAGGAGCCTGGTGGGCTACAGTCCACCAGGTCACTATGGGAAAAAAGGAAGAGACAGAGAGGATTCAGTTACTTGCAGTGAGTTTCAACTGGCTGCATATTAAATTCACCTGGAGTATTTTAAAATCAGGCTGTTGTCCATGTCTCCCCACCACCCCTATTAAGTACATCAGAGTCTCCGCAGTGGGAGTGGGAGTGGGAAGGAGTGGACACTGATGTTTTATTTTTTAAATCTTCCAGGCAATTCAAATGGGCAGTCACATGAAGAGCAACTAAGCTACCACCGGACTCCTTCTTCTCCACCTGAAACAAATTTAGGGGCACGTGTGACCCTATTTATGCTACTCCCAAATTCCCTCTCTCCTCCTGCAATGGACCAAATGTCTGTATCCCCACAAATCCACGTGTTGAATCCTAATCCCAAAATGTGGTGGTATTTAGAGATGGGGACTTTGGGGTGATTAGGTCATGAGAATGGAGCTCTCATGAGTGGGATAAGTGTCCTTATTTGTGGGGGCAAATATTTAACCCGGGACTCAAGGAGCAACTGGGGATTGTGGGAAGAAAGCTGAGCCAAAAGCAGCTCACTGCAGGCTAACTGAGAGGCTAACATGCGACATTCCTGGTGAGGCAAGCACCACATGGCACCAATGATAGAGGGGTGGACAAAGTCCCCACTTTTGGGGTGTTGACCAGGGCAGGGCCATCTGAGAGGAAATGTAGACTTCGCAGTCAAAAAATGTCTTTCCAATAATAAAATCTCCCTTTCCTCCCCAGAGACTTGATTCCTAATTGGGTTGATATAGTGTCTCCCTGTAGGGCAAAAGTTGGGCAGGTTTGCTAGTAATCCTCTTACATGACTTCGAGTTTCCTAAGCTTAGCCTTTCTCAGCTGCGGCACATAGCCTCTGTGTGTTCAGCATCTACCTGGGCTTGCACCCACCACCTGCTGCCATATTGTCCTTGCAACTCAGAGGGCGGAGGGGCACAGGGAATCAGAATCCTTGCCACATGAAGCTCATGCTGCCTACTCTGTTGTGGGTATAAAGGTTTCTTTGTTTTCTTACCAGCTGGATTTATGGAAATGTGGCAAGACAGCCCTGCAGCCACACTGCGCTATGGGATTGCTTGATCACTTGATTAAACAGTAGCAATCTGTGATTATATTTTCTTTTGTGTGTAATTTTTTCCTGGAGGTAACAGTTAACCTCTTTTATTAGTCACACTGTTCTAAGCATTCGGAATACATTTTTAAAAACTGTCTTGCAAAATCAAAAATTATCTCTCAAGCTGATGCTACATTCCTAACGATTTCTCCTCCATGTCACCTTTGTTTTAATTTTCTAGTTGTATGTGAATTTTATTACCATAAGGTAATGTAAATCTCTTTTAGGAAAATGCAGTACACAGAAGATGTTTAAGCACCTAGATATGAGCCTCTGTGAGACCTAACAGGGGAAAGATGTAACATAGGAATACAAAACACAAATACAATAAATATTGAATAATATAAATGAAATGCTTACAACTAGGCAGACTAACTCAGCTTGCAACTTTCTCAGGTTTTGCACTGACGGTTCTGCTTCCCAGGAACCGTCTTAGTCTTGGGTAAATTGGCATGGTTGGTTCCTCTCCTTAAACCATGCAGGGCCCTGTGCCTAGTGTGTCACATATACAAACTGGTGGAATCATCACCACTTTACAGATAGTAAAAGCCCACTTTACAGACAGGAAGTCCAAAGGTTAGCAAGATTCAGTAACTTGGTCAAAAATATCACAGCCACATAGGAGCTAGTATTTAAATGCTAACAATCTGACTCCAGAAACTAAACTCTGGGCTGTACCACATCAACATGATCATGCGTGAAATGACAAGATAGCAAAAGATGCATCTACAAATATGCATTATGAATTCAAAAACGTGGAAGAGCTCTACGGTGTGGAGAGGAGCTTCTAGACGTGGAGAGGGCCTGACTTTAAGTCAGAAGAGTCAGCATCAACCATACACTCCCACCAGTGGGGCAGACAGGAGCGAGAGGGAGGGGAATAAAACAGAAAGAGGTCTAATGGGAAGAAGCACAAGGCAGGCTTCTTACGATCTCAGAGGCAACTCCAGTTGTCACTGACTTTTTGTGGTAAATGTAGGGTACAAACTCCACAAGAAGTTCCCACGTCTGTGGTTGATGAGGTGTGCCTGAACATCCCTGGAATGAATTATAGTGAGGATAATTCATTCACTTTTGGAAAAGCAAGCTGAAATCATAGACAGTAGCATCACTTCTGAAGCAACAGCTTTTAGATATCTTTAAGGGTCATTCTGGCCTCTGATAAGTCTCTGGAGTGTGCATGTGAATGTGTGTTTAATCTTCCTGTGGCCAATACTATCCTACGTTACCCAGGGTGACTGTCATTCAGTCACCTTACCCTGTTTGAATAATTTCAAGTCTATGTTCAAGTCACATCTCTTAATATGACTTGAACTACTTTTCCAGTAAGCAGCAAAGACCCCCATCATGATGCCACCTAACAATTTTCAAAATCATCCTGTAGAAACAGCCTGAAAAATGTGACTGCCTCAAGTCATCATCAGCATAGTGACAAATCGATTCCCACAGACATATGAAGAATCTAGACGAAAATACAATTAAGCCCAGGAGACTACCTAACCATTTTCTTCCCTAAACTTAAATGACAGACTTAAAATGTTGCTTCAACCAAATATGTTGGCTAGTTAAATATTCCTAATTACTTGTTCACCACAAAAGGAAAAATATATATGAATTATGTACTTTTTAGAACCATGCATACATACATACATACATTTGGCCATTTTATTTATATATTTGGCGTAGTTGTCTCAAGTAAGAACTTCTGAAATATTGTTTTGGGACTCTGCAATTCCTAAATGTTGAAAAAGACACAAAATTAGTTATATGTTAAATTACCTTCCAGCTAAACTTAATTAATCTCAAAAACCCAGAAAAGCAATACGTTTTGATTTCAAAGCTAACTGTTTTTTCTCTGGAAAACTTCAGTCTGTGAATGACTGAACTGACAGAACTGAGCTGTCACATAATGTGGTTTGAATAGAAATAGAATGCTTTGGATTGAAGAATATCTGCTATTTTGCTTCAGAATAATCTAGTCAATTCATTCCTACATTTACATTTGAATTTCAATTTGCATAGTTTTTTTTCTCAGATGTATTTCTAAATTTTAGCTATCAAAGCCAGAATAATCTCCCAACTATAACCGTAACCCAAACCACAAATACAAGCAGGTCCGTCACTGATAGAAAAGGAAATAACTTCTGCTCCAAATTAGAGAGTCTTTAATAATATTCTCAAGGCACAAAATCCACATTGCACATATCTGTATCTACAGTCACATGCACACAGACCTCGAAAATAAGACAAAAAAAAAAAAGGAAGGAATGTACACTGTGGATATGTATGTGGTTACCTGACAAGAAGTATACAATTTGGGGCAGTTCTCTTATAAGATGAAAGCAATAAAGAACTTAAGGACAGCAGGTAGATAGGGACACTGTTCCCATTCAAGTAAGCCATACCACTGAGACTAGCTATTGCACACAAATTATGCCATGACTGAAAAGTCATCTCACAGCAAATCCCAATTTTCCTCAGTGACCACTCTGCTGATACTGTGTAAATCAATCTTACATAGCAAGATTCATCATTATTCAAGTACAATGAAAGAAAATCTCATTACACTATTGAAGAAGCAATTCTGTAAATACTTCTTGGATCAATAAATGTAATATATTCTTAAAGATATAAAACTGGACTATGCATTTAGTTATTCTAGCACTAATAAGATACTAACTCTTAAGGAACATCATCAATCCATGAGGACTTCCTGAATAGTTTTACATTAGACTGCCTTAGTAACAAGCCACAATAAAAATCACATCTAGACACGTCTCAATATTGATTACATTTGTGAATAAGCAGACGTGTTTTTCAACCGATGAAAAAAACATCTATGAAACTGATGCAATGTGCCTCTGATATAATTTGAAGATAGGGAGATGTGGAAAACTGAATGTCAAGGATTGTCTGGCTTTCCCAGAGCCCAAGCTCTAAGTTCAAGGTGAGTAGTGGGGGCTAGAGAAATAGACAGGTCTGAAGAGTCCCAGTCAGGCAGGGAGGTGAATAAGGGGTCATTGTGATCAAGGCACACATTTATAAGCACACTGAGACAGGATCTAGGAAAGTGCCTGACAGAATAGTAAATAAATTTGGTATACAAAAGTCAGGTATATGGTGTAAGATAAAAATCAAGAATAAGAACGTCTGAGAAATGCAGCATAAACAGTGTTTGGGAGGAGGGCAGAGATCAGACAATAATAGGAAATCTGCTCACAAGAGAAGCAGCACATAACAAGGAGCCTGGATGGCAGGAGCTAATGAGAAAAATGAAGGCCAGAAACGCGATGCATCGCCCAGCTGTATCAGCCTGTGGACATTTTAAGTAGTTCCTGTAAAGTCAGGATCCAACCCCTATGACCTACTAGCCTGGGGCTTGGGGTGGGAGGATGTGGGCACCTGGATGCAATAGGAAGCTGGGGGAGAACAGGGAAATTTGTGACTACAAAGATAAGATTACAACTTGGTTGTTTTACGTGTAAGACAGAAATGTAAATATATGTGTACACTCAATCTATTATCCAACTTGGACCTTAATTTTGATCTATATACAAACCCAAACTACCACTTCCCATCTTCATTGCTAATGTTTAACAATACTTAATAATAGATAATAAAATACTGAACAAAAAGCAAGAATGCCCAGTCTCTCCTTTACATGTAGCCACTTACAATTTATAAAGCTCTTTCAAAGCTTACTCATCTGACACAGATGCTATAGCCACATTTATATCCTTCTTGATGATCAAACCTTCTCTTTTTCCCAATCAACTTAGCTTCACAGGAAATATATTTTTAAAGTTTTATTGTTTGCTACTTCAAGTGTCAGATGGTTCTCCTTCAGACACATATGGAATCCTTTGATTTAATTTTGGCAAATCAATGAAAGACACATGTGTATCTTGGAACAAGTGCTATTCATTAGTATTTGATCCTTTCCCCAACTTCACACTCAGAAAAGGAAACTTATGACGTTTCTTTCATTCCAAGTCCATTGATACTAGGAATATGAGTCTCTCTAAGGAATTCAAATTCAGTCAGAGCCCTGAACCTTTTCCTTGGGGGAGCAACAACTAATGAAGAGTTTCTAACAATTTACATTGTGTGCTTTTTTCCCAGGCTAGATGTACTGACTAAATGGCTAAATATAATTATGTAATATTCTACTAACTGGATTTTATATTATAAAGGAATCATTTGTTTTCCTATAGATTAGTTTCACCACAGAAATTCAGTATTTCAATCAACTCCTTCCTAAACTTAAAGTAAAAGTGAAAGTGTTAGTTGCTCAGTCATGTCCAACTCTTTGTGACCCCATGGACTGTAGCCCACCAGGCTCTTTGTGACCCCATGGACTGTAGCCTGCCAGGCTCTTTGTGACCCCATGGACTGTAGCCTGCCAGGTTTCTCTGTCCATAGCATTCTCCAGGCAAGTGGGTAACTATTCCCTTCTCCAGGGATCTTCCCAACCCAAGGATCAAACACTGGTCTCCCACCCTCAGGCAGATTCTTTACCATCTGAGCCACCGGAGAAGCCCTAAACTTAAATGAAGATATTAAACCATCACTTTTTTGACAGATTCTAGCAGATATCTCAAAACCAGATGGGAAACAACACTCAAATACACAGAAGGGAAATAATATAACTGGGATTCTCTTAATGAATGTACTTTATTTACAGAAGTCAGGCTGGAAAGGACTGGATTTTTTTTCAGGGGATTAAGGGTTGTCAATCAGTAATCACAAAACTGAATTAGTGGCAAAAATAGAAATACTGGAAAGCTTATCTTAAATGAAAGCAAAGAGTTTAAAATCCAGAGTGTATTTTCTTGTAGGTTGTTCTGGTTATCTAATTTTAAAAATGCTCATCACTGAAAACCAATAACATGAACCTGGGACATAAAACCATCTATAAATCATAAGACAGAAATCTTCAGTGGGAAAAGAGAATCAACAGAAAAATTAATGTGAATACTGGGCAAAGTATTGTGACTTTATGGACACTATTCATATTAAAAGACATTTAGAAACATTGCTGATTGGAGACATACCCACCCCTTTCAAAATACACTAGCAGTTTATTATTGTGCCTGCATTTAACATTTCTGTTCCCAGTTTCATAGCAAATTTAGTTTTCCATGATGTCTGTTGTCCTTCAGGAACTTAAGGCAGATCCTAGTGGTCTTCACTGAGCCTAGGAAAGCGATGACTTGTTCTAGCTCTTCACCGAGCACTCCTGGTCCTGTGCCAGGCACCGGAAGGAAAGCCACATGGTCCGTTCAATTCTCTGTCTCCATGTATTTCATGATTGAACAAGAAGCCAGGGTACACAGAGAGAGGAGCCACAAAAGGCATGAATTTCAGAATTCTGATGGGCACTTCTAGTCTATTGAATCCCTACTGAGAACAGATGTCCTCAATAAACAAAACACTGAGGGAAAATTATTTATATGAGAATGGAAGTGTTAATGTAGGAATAATTTACTGATGTCTTGGTTATGAAAGGTTATGAAAGCTGACTCAGGTTTTGTAATAAACATTGGTCTCAATGTTACATTCTGGTGATACATTCTACATGACTTCTTTTTAAAAAAACTATAATAAGGATTATTATTGCACTGCTACATTCAAGTCAGGTTAACTTTAATTAACACTAATACATTAAAGACTAATGCCAAGTTTTAGCGATTTAACACATGCAGCAAAGCTGTTTCTTTAAATTTCAGATCAAATTTAAGTAGAATATATTTATACCCCCCCTTCTCCTTTCTGATTAGTTGACATTTAATCAAAGACCTGAAGGAAGTGAGCAAACCACAGAAATATCTGGGATAGACTGTTCCAGACAAAGGCATCAGATATTGCAAAGGCCCACATGTGAGAACACCTAACATCAATAGCCCAGAGGTCTGTGTGGCTGGAGCAGGTGGTCCAGGAGAAGCTGAACAGGGGACAAGGCCAAGAGCCAGACCATTTGACACTTTGCAGACTGGATCTCGGTTTTTTAGACACAGTGTGATTGAAGCCATTATATTACTTTGAACAAAGATGTAATGAGATCAGGTGTAAGTTTTTAAAGGTCACTGGCAGCCGAGTGGTGGCCAGCCCAAACAAGTAAAAATGGAATTACAAAGACCAGGAGCTAATATCCGCCATCTCTAGGAGACAGGGTGGTGATTCTCTTGGGGTGCGGTGGATGTGGTGAGACATGGCTGGATGAGGCATAAACACATTTTGAAGATAGAGCTGATAGGCTTACACATGGATTAGATGTGAAATGTGAGGGGAAGAAAGGTAATGGGAGATGCCATGGTTTTTGCCTCAGCACTGAGGTGAAGTATTATGTCATTAGCTGAGCTGGTGAACAAAGGCAAGAGCAGATGTTTGTTTGTTTTGTGGGGAAGATAGGAAATAAGATTTTGGTTCTAGACATAAGATTTAAGATCCCTAATGAATATCCAGCTGTTGACTATTTTGTCTGGAGTCTGAAAGTCTTAGAGTAGGAAGGAAGGTGCTTAGGTTTTTGTGTTTCTGCTCTTCTATACAAATGACAAATGTCAACAATAAGAGTAGTTGTGATATTTGAAATAAAAATCCACAGGGCTGTCTCTACACCAGTAATCCCTCCAGAAGACTGATACAACCTTGTGGTCATTTGATGCCCAAAGAGTCAAGACTTTTGGTAAAAATCTAGATTATTCAAAGCAGAACGGATGCTTAGACAAGCTCCCACAGTGGATTAAACTTCCAAGGCAGAGACTCAGTGGCTTACCAGGCTAGGTAACTGGTCCTCTAAATAGCCTCTACATCTCCTGCACAATGAAGTCCAAGGTAACATGCAAAGAAACCATATTCAATTATATTCAGCAGAACTCTGCCTCTGAAGAGACAGTGGCTCAGCAGCACTCACTCTCTGGCTCTGGCTCATCTCTTAGATGCACAGCCTCCGGGCTTAACGTATGCCAAACACATTAAGTTTCCAATGTGCTATATTCTCTCTCACATGCTACTTCTCTGCCTAAAACACTTCTTTCCCATCAGTCAGACTGGCTGATTCTAACTCTCCGTCACAATGCCTTCCTGAGCACAATGGGTTCATGCATCTGGTTCACCCACCAAAATGCAAGTTAGTTCACTGATGACAATAACTTTATCTTTTATATTTGTGTTTCCAGAATCTCACAAATATGGGAAATACTGGATAAATGTTTGGTTAATGGACAAATGGAATTATGGTTGTTTAACCAGGGCTACTGGCTATCTAGTTGGTGCACTGCCCTCTTGGCACAACTACAGACCATATACTGAGAATTCCAGAAGGTACTGAAGCATCTCTTGCAACCTAACATCTTTTGAGGACATATTATACGGAATGGAATGCTATAAAGCACAGCCTAGCTGGGACTGTCCCAGAATTCAGAAACTTGTTTTCCATCACTTAAGGCAGGATGAGGATTCTGGTCCAATAAGATCCTTCCAGAGCAAAATGGAAAAGTTCACAAGGCTGAGACATTGAGAAGGTCAGCTTTGAAAAGTGCATCTGCTTTTCCTCCCCATCACACTCCCATCCCCTTTATGCTCCAGAGGAAAATAGAAACACATAAAATGCCTGAAGCAAAACTGAACTAGAAGAGTAAACACTGGGTGAGATGGCAAACACATAAAAATATAAGTAATACAAAACACTGTGAATTAAAAGAAACCAAAGAAATACAAAGCAGTACCAGAAGGCAAATACATGTTGCCGGCAAGTGACCTAAAGACAAACACAAAGATCAAAGAAAACCTTGCAGTGAAATAAGCAGAAATCATCAGGATTATTTCCACTCAAGGAAATGTGTGTCAAATGAAAATAAGTTGACCTAATCTAGTACCAAAAGGCAATAAAGATAATTGCAAATAATACCATTCAAGAATCAAAACAAAATTAGATGACATTTAAATAAAAGCCTCCTTTATTGAAGCAAGGCAACACAGTAGAGATGGAAAATGCAAGCCCCTTGGTAACGTAATATCTTAGAAAGTAGACCTAAAACTAAAGAAAGCCCAAAATAATCCCATAAGAAAATGAAAATATCCAGCAATCAAAGCAAGACGGGAAACTATCATGAGAAGTGCCTAACTACAACAAAGATGAAAACGTAAAAGAGAAGGCTTCTATGTTAATGCTCATGAAAGCCAAACGTGAAGGATGAAAACACTGTACTTCTGCCTCAAGGAAATGAGCTGATTGTTTAACCCTTTGTCCTAACAACCTAAATTTCCTGTAACTCAGAAAAAGGACCCCGAAACTATGATTCTCATAACTGTCCAGTCATTCAATACACAAAGCAAAGCAGGTCACCTTCAGGACATAAACACATTCTCATACACAGAAAAGAAGAGAAAGAAGAAAAAAAGAGTTTACTTCAATTATGGCACTTGGCTTAGGAAATGTAAAACATCTTAGAGAAGCTACTTGTTACAGAAGTGGAATCTGAGCTGGGTAAGATTAGGTGACCTCCCGAGACCCCAGACCAAGCAGTGCGAGAGAGGGATGAAGCCTCCTGTCCCTGCACACCGTTCTGTTCACCGCAGGATGAGCTGCTGTGATACACGCCATCTCAACAGCAGGGAGTCAGCCCAACATGAAAGGTCACCTTTCTGGGACATCATACTTTTTATCATATGAAATTCTAACCTAAAAGGAAAGAAATCAATGCAATCTGGAATAAAGAAAAAGATGGCATCTCTAAACACAAACATTCTCTTTTTTCTCCATCTTACCAATAATAAGCATTGTTCTAAAGTCTCTTCCAATTTTCAGAATAGTATTTAAACAAATGTATGTGTTTAACGGAGGACACTAAAGGTTTTCATCAAACCGCTGTCATCACCATGAAAGTTACCTCCTTCTACAGACTCACTCAGCACCTCCTGACTAGGGCCCAGCACAGCATGCATTTCAAAGGGGACCCCAAATTTCAAAGCAACCAGGACCTCATGGATACTACTTCTTTGCCTCCCCACCAGAAAAGAAACTATCCTGGGAGTGTTTCTACTTTAGGGTCTTTTTTTCTCTCTTACAGCTATGCTTTTATGTTATTGAAACATATCAAAACAAAGATGGAAGGCTTTTCTTGAAAGCCTTGCATAACAGAATTTCACATTTTTTTAAAAAAACTTACATATATTTATATATGCAGTTCTAATTTTTCAGATATTAATATTTTGTTCACCTAAAATGAATACAATGTTATATGTCAATTATATCTCAATTTGTTTAAAAAATGGAGTGAAATGAATGGAAAAAAATATTAATTTGACCATTTCATTTATTCACGAAATATTTGCTGAGTGCTTATCCTAAGAGCTGGAGGCAGAGTAGTAATAGTAAACAAAATAGCCAATATTCCAGCCCTGGGTTCGATCCCTGGGTTGGGAAGATCCCCTGGGGAAGGAAAAGCTACCCAGTATTCTGGCCTGGAGAATTCCATGGACTCTATAATCCATGGGGTTGCAAAGAGTCAGACACGACTGAGCGACTTTCACTTTCACAATGGGGCATCTATCATAGTTAGGAGAGACAGACAAGCACATAAACAAATAAATATATATCTCAGGTGGTGTCTGCTATGAATAAAGAGCAAAGAGTAAAGGGCCAGACAGAATGGGAAGCAGTGCTGTTTTATATCTGACAGTTAGAGACGGTCTCTCTGATCAAGTGATCCTGAGCAAAAATATGAAGAAAAATGGGTCTAGACAAGCAAATAGCTCAGGTGCAGCAGGAGGGAGAGTGTTTCAAGCTGGGGGCACATGCAGGTGCAAAGGTGGGTAAAAAGCAGGGAGACTGGGATGGGGAGAGAGGATGAGTGAACCAAGAAAAGCAGGAAATGGTTCAGGGTGCAGTCAGGGCCCAGGTTGGAAGAAGGCCCTGTAGGCAACGGCAAGAATTTGTGTTTTATTCAGAATGAGATGGTAGCAGAAGAATGATGTGATCTAACTGGTGTTAGATTTAGGTGTTTCCTAAAGACCCTCTGGCTGCCAGGTAGAAAACAGACCAAGTCAGAGAGAGGGCTGATGGCTTGGGGTGGCAAGAACAGAAGCTGGAAACTCCTCTGGAAACTTCTGTGATGACTGGAGGCAGAGAGGGCAGCAGCTGAAATGGGGAAAGGGTGGAGGGCCGAGGGCAGAGGTGGACCATGCAGTCAGATTCTGGATGTGTTCATCCCAGGCGAGCTGACAAGATCTGCTAATGGTTTGGATGTGGATGTGAGTAAAAGACAAGTGTGGAGGGTGATTCCTAAGGATGTAAAGTTAGTATCTGGAAAGCTGCAGTTGCTACTTAGCAACCGGGGAGCCTGGAAAAGCAGCAGAATGTTGTGGAAAAGGTGAGGAGGCAATTTTGTACTTACTAGGTTAGATATGTCACTGATTGTTTGAATACAGACATAAGGTACCAATCAGTAGAATATGATTTGCTTCACTTAAAATTAGAAGCATATTCCCAGGTATCCCCAAATCTTTTTGAATTAACCTAGATACACTGTGGGTATGCCACTGTGTTAATGTTATAAAAACTTACTGGTACATCTTTACTTTTGCTTCATACCTCAATATCAAGTTTCCAAAATTGGAAATGTCACCAAACACAAGCCTTTTAACAGGTGACTGAGAATGACAGGTTATAAACACCTCCAAGGAATCAGCTTTTCTTACCAGGCATTATTTAAGTTATGGAGACACTCCTTCCTGCCAAGTCTTCCTACTGTCACCTTTCACGGAGTCTGATGTTCCTCCACTTTAAAAAATGTAATTATTCTCTCTTAACCATGTGTAACTCTTACTCAAATTCCATTATAAATATAAGAACATTTATGTATACTTTCTTTCAATGGAGACAGTTCTTGTTCATTTTGGCATAGTGTAGGGTCCTCTTGCTAGAAATAATTAGAAAGTGGTGGGGGCTTGAGAGGAGGAAGAGAAGATAAACCAACAACAGTGGGGTTTTAGATGAGCCAACAGAATCGGAGACAAGTGCTCAACTCCTCCCTGACACAGACAGAGCTGAGAAACCTGCAGGCGGGGGCTCACACTCTCCTTCTCCGCATAGATGGATCCAAGACGTGATCATGGACACAGGTGATGACTTCCCATTTATCTCCAGCCTCCATTTATCCCAGCCTCCTCCTCTGGACTCTAACTGCCTGTTCGATGCCTCCATTTGAACGTCTCATTGATGCACCACTTCTGTGTTCTGTTCTGTCTCTGAGAAACATTATTTTCCCAAAGCCCGTTGGCATAGTTCACTTCCATTTAGCATTCACATCTCAGTTCAAATCTTCCTTCCCTGAGGAAGGCTCTCCTGACATCAAGGCCAGATGGAGTACCCCCTTGCGGCCCCCCATGTGCTCCCCTCCGAGCACTTACTCTGTTCATAATTATAGATTATTTGGGTAAGTATCTGCTCAATGTCAGGGTCTTCACCAGACTCCAAACCCCTTAGAGCAGATGCATATCTCTGCTGCTCACTGCTATGTACACTGCCAGATTTGAGCTCTTGGCTGATGCACAAGGAGCACTCAAACATTTGGTGGATAAATGAATGAATGCTGTGTTTGTGTGTTCAGACATGAAGTTAAAGGGTCCCTGATGAAGCAAAGACTCTAAGGTACATCGCGTTTGGGAGAGACATCAGTTCTACTACGTTGAACTGAGAAAATTAAATAAGGTTGATGGAAATTTGTTCTTGTATTTGCTTTGGGTTTTATTTATCTTACCAGGCATCAATATTATTCTGTACCTCTAGAGTCACAGAGGACATGGAAGGGAGAAATCAATAGCCCCAAGCCAAAAAAATAAAGTTACTGAATCCTTTGTTAGATAAGCAGACACTGAAAGAGGAGCTCTCACACATTTATCTTACCTACAAGAAAGAAACACTTGTCCATAAACACTAGAAGCATAGAGGAAGGAGACTCTTAAAAACTTTCTACAAAGATCAAACCAAAAAAAAAAGAAAAGTCAAACTCATAGAAACAGATAGCAGAATAGTAATTGTCAGAGGCTGGGGGAAATAGGTAGAAATTGGTAAAAGGGTACAAATTTTTGCTACACAATGAATAAGGTAGAAGGAGCTAAAGAATAACACAGTGACTATAGTTGATAACACTTTGCTGTATAAATGAAATTTGTTGACAGAGTAGAACTTAAGTGTTCTTGCCAAAGGAAAAAAAGAAGATATATTTGTGAGGTAATGGATATGTTAATTTACTAATTGGGGGGATCTTTTCACAATGTATCATATATCAAATCACCATGATGTACACTTTAAATATCTTACAATTTTATATGTCAATTATACCTCACTTTATCTGAAATTTAAGAAAAGAAAAATCTTTCTACGAAGCTAAGGCAAGTCTGAATGTACAATTTAAGATTATTGACTGTAATTGATTTTCTTCTCAAAGGGGTTTTTCCTACGAGTGCAAAAAAACAATTACTCAATTGTAAGAGATTTCATAGTTTCATCAGGTCCATAGTCACATTACTTTTCCCAAGATGTTAAATTCCTCCATTTCACAATCTCCTGCCTTAGGGATTTCAGCGCTATGGCCTTTGGTTGTAATGGAAATTCAGTTTTCCTTTTGTTCTGTGTTCATTCCTCTCTCCCTCCCCACAACACTAAAATGTGGCTGTACCTTAGTCTTAACCTTTAATAACAGCTAGAGTAGTTTAACATCAAAAACAATTTCAACCACCAATTTCTAGACCTAAGCCATCAGCTTGGATCCAGAAAACAGAAAGAGGTAGAGGACAAGGATAGTAATATAAGATACAAAGATTGTTAACAATCAACAGTATTTTCCATTTAAAAAAAATCTCATATCCCAAGTACATACCCCATTTCTTTTTGGCAAGATCTAACTCTGTCTGCAACTGTATATGAATATTTAAAACACAAATTCATAGCACTCTCTTAGCCACTCAAATATAACCATAAGATTGATTTTCCTTAATGGAAATCAGATATGAACTCCACAGAACTCAAGTTTCCACTCTGGCTGTGTATATCCATCACATACAACTCCTGTGAAACAGATTCACGTAGCAGATCCCAAGACCCTGTTGTCATTAAAGATCCATTTTTAGTGAAAACAGTGAGGAAAGATAGGAAAAACAAGCATGCAAAAATGCATATCAGTAGTTTTTTAAAAAGACTCAACTTTCTAAACATAATTTAAAATGTTCAAATATATACATGCCATGTGTTTGTGCAAAAGTGAAGAATTTGTCAAAGACACACTTGTGATACATTAAAAGAGACTTCTGAGAGTGGTTAATGTTTGATACCTCCTTCATCAGATGGTCTTGTTACCTCACTGCAGCATGAAAAGCTACGGTAAATCTCGGATATTTCTGATTTGTCATCTCCCAGACCTGTACCAAAAGTACTGCTCGAGTAAGACCGAGACCGTTGTCTCCTATAAAGATTCGCCTTTTCTATATTGGAGGGAAAATATTCATATTTGTGATTAAGTGACTTGAAGAACAAAGAAACTAAAGAAATTACTTAAAAATTTAAAACGGAAGAAAAATAATCCACAAAGCTCAGGTATTATAAATTCTAGCCATCTATTCCCAAACTTCAGCACATGTTATCAACAACACAGATGACTCAATGATCATTCACATTCAGTTTGGTCTAAAATTTAAAGGAGAGATGAGGCATGGGAAATTGACAAGAACTAAGAAAACACTGGCAAATTAGTAAATTTCTATCAAAGGTTTGGTTATAAATAGTTCTTTTCAAATATCACCAATGATAGAGCATTTGTTGCCTTTTCTTTATTTTTAGAAAATTTAGATGATAATTTGGCTGATTATGTGGATCAAATTACTATAAAAATATTAGAATTCCTACTTTGCCTTGGGCTTTCAATTTTGTTAATGTTAACAATTAAACTTAGAGTCACAATTGGGAGCAGAGAAGGATTTAATTGATAGATCTATTTATATGTTTAAAATAGTCACATAACTGTCAAATCTTCAGTTTGCTAAATGCAGTCTGAAAGCCTACAAAGATCAACCCTTGCTATCGCTATACCCAAATATCCAAACCATTTGGGTTTTACTTTTA
This sequence comes from Okapia johnstoni, assembly GCA_024291935.2. Classification (NCBI taxonomy): domain Eukaryota; kingdom Metazoa; phylum Chordata; class Mammalia; order Artiodactyla; family Giraffidae; genus Okapia; species Okapia johnstoni. The sequence goes on from CM044324.1 coordinate 14,462,696, forward strand.
ATTATAAACATACAGTTGAAGTTAAAAGTCAAATAAACTTCCTATGTAAACTACAAATTTTGCATTTTATAAAAACTCAGAGAGAAATTTTAAGGATACTTGAAAACCTATTTTAAGACATTCACGATGCTATGTAGAAAATCTCTCCTCTGTTTTATATAAAAGTCTTCAAAGAATTCCTTAAATTAAATAACTGTATCTTTAAAATGTTATGCTTTTCATAAAACAAATCTTTATGTTAGCAGTTTAGTGCAGTCCAAATAGCTGCATTTCAAAGCCCAGAGAACTTCTAAAATCATATTCACTAATAAAAAGGAAGTGTAAGTAAGCTCTAGACACCTTTAAAATAAATCTAGAACTAATCTAAGATATATTAAAAAGCTCTTTTGTAAGTTTTGTTTTCATAAATGATTAGTGGCATATTAAATAGCACAGCAACTTTCTTGGTTTTTCGAAGCCGAAACTTAGAAATTTACATTACACAGAAGGCACAATGAACCTGCACAGCTCACAGCAGCTTCACTTTGAGGACAAAAACCATGTAAATGGGGAGGAACTCAAAATGTAAGCAGTACCAGAAAGCATATGTAGACTTCTAGACTGAATATTGTCTTCCAGGGGATCAATGTCGAAGATGGAGCCAGGATCTGTGCGCCAAACTTTGAGGTCTTTTACCAAAGGAAGAAATCAACAAATCAAGAATGAATAAAAGAAAAAAAAGTCAGCACCCAAGAGAGTCAAACAAAAGTCTGAAAAGGGGCATATGCAAAAAGCAAGCACATAAAATAGGCAAACCAACTGTGCAGCAGACTTCAGAGGAGAACAGAGGGATATTCTCACTCACAGGATTTGCTAAGAAAACCTTGCGATAAAATATAAGTTGCCTGGTTTATTCTTTGTTGACCTTCCACAGGGAGCCTGTGACTTATCACACATGCACACCACACCACTCCCCACATTCCCAAACCCTCATCACTCACGCTCTCCACACACTGAAACAGGGAAAATGTTGGGTTAAAACTCCTGATTAAGGACATGCGAGTAATTCGTAAGTGGCAACTAAAACGTTTTTGTCTAAGAAAACAAAACAAAAGTACAAAAAACTTCTCTTCCCACAACAGAAACAAATGTTGAAAAAATTGAAAAAAATCAGTAACTTTCCTTTCCTTTCTTAGCTTTTAGTACAAACCTTGCTCACTCTGTCACCATTCAACACTATGTTCCTAAGATTTTCCCTGGTGACAAGAAAGAACAGCAGGTTGAGGCTCCTCTCTCTCTGATTTGTGAGACTTTCAGACAGCTCTATTCTCCCAGTTCAGAAATAATACTCAAACAAATATAAGCTACTCACGTTGTGGAAGCCATCAGAATCTCTCAGGCGTGTCTATTTGATTTCAAAGGATCTATATGGGGTTACTTCTGCTCTGTTACCCACGCAGACAGTGTCTGCAGTACAATTACTGATCAGTACATAAGGTGAAAGTGAAAGATGCTCAGTTGTTTCCGACTCTTTGCGACTCCATGGTCTGTCCATGGACTTCTCCAGGCAAGAATACTGGAGTGGGTAACTGTTCCCTTCTCCAGGGGATCTTCCCAACCCAGGCATCAAACTCAGGTCTCCTGCATTGCAGGCAGATTCTTTATCACCCGGGCTACCAGGGAAGCCCACAAAAGCTAAAGGGAAACAAAATAATTGCTTAATCTTCATTATCACCTATGTCTGATATTTGGGTTGCTTCTTTGCATAGCAAGTAGGAACACTCAAGACTAGAAGGTTATTAAAGACAGAGAATGTCTAACTACAGAATGAATCTGCAACAACACCTGGCAAAGGCCATGAATTCCCTCCAACATGGTGCAAACAACAACACTTTGCCTTTGGTCCACTTTCACCTGGGCACCACGTCATGCATTTGAGGAGGGGTCCGATGAATAAGGAAGCAAATTCCATTAATAAAAACAGGGAAAGCACAATCTTTTTGACTCTGCAGACCTGCCAAGCAGGCCAGTCAGCTTACCAACAATGATTCCAGGTCTCCTGTCCATCTCCACGATGTGAGGATGGACACCTTTATAGGCGGCATCGCTGACAACCTGGGTGTTCCTTCTCACTCGCTCTGTCACAGGGTCATCCACAACAGGAGTAAAGCCCCTTCCCTTTGTCTTTTCAAAATCTTCATGATATTTCACCTGAAAGAGGGAAAAACCATAGTAACTCAAACTGAAATTTCCTGAATGCTCCACACCTCACAAAATTTGAATATAAACAGTTATTATACCAGCTGCATCTAGATTATTTTCTATATAAATGTATTTTTTCCAATTATTCCAAAAATAATCTATGAAATTTCAGTTTCCTAGCATCAGATATCAAGTGCTGACATTTTCACAATGCTTTCCATCATTACAGTTAGCAGCTCTTTTAATATATAAGCTTGTACATAAGTAAGAAGTGTTGAAAGATTTATTTTTCAAATCCTAGTTACTTTCTAAAATGTACTCACTTAGGTATAAGTTAATTTCCTATCTCTTAAACTTTAGTATGCAATAAAGTGATAAGCTATTTCTATACAATTATTTAAGAAAGCAATATTATTTAAAATTAGATTAAGAGAGCAAGTTACAAATAACCATATATATAATCTTTGTATATAGTTACAAAAACATATACTTCAAAACATGTGTTTTTTGCATTCTGAAATTAGGTTAGGGTGATGGTTGTTTAACTCTGTAAATTATACTAGAAACCACTTTGTATACTTTAAATGGGTGAACTTTATGGTATATAAAATATATTTCATGAGACTGTTTTTTAAAAAATACATATTTTTATATTCTTTAAACATGTAAACACACCAAACTTCACCTTAATATTAATTGAAAAATAAGTCCAAGCAAGTATCTTCCATAAAATGCATTTATAGTAGTAGTCACGTTAGAAATAAAAACACACCCCCAAAAATCACTGAGAAAAATTATTTTATTAGACTAAGTATTTCCCGTACATGTCAGTAAGACTAGAAAGTTCCCCCCAAAGGCTGGGCCCATGGGCCTTTCCATGCTTTGTTAGTTATCCAGATTAATGGTGAACAACGCCGTTGGTGCACTGGGTGGTGCCACTCCTTAGTATGTTTTAGTTATGGATGGAGGACCCGTTGGACCCTACCATTGAAATATGATTTTGAGCTTCTTTGACATGTCTGAGACCAGGTGTATCTAAAATCAGACTTGGTCTCCCTTTCATCTGTTTCTGGTCCTGGGTATATTTTACCTGCAAAGTAAATAATTAGAACATACTTAACAAAAAGACAACTATAATTTTAAAATTACATAAGTCTTTCAAGCTTTCCAAATGAGTGAGGCATATACAACTTCCCAGGCAACTTATTTAGTGAATTACATTTCCTTCTAGAATAATGAGCTAAAATTTTACTCTTGATGGTCTCCTTTAAAGGCTACAGCAAAGATGACCTAAATCTCTTTACCAACTGAATACAAATGTGTAAGTGACCAACATCCACTAACCATGAGTCTGTAAAAGTGGGAAATACTTTATCAATAGAGAAAATCCAAAACCAAATGGAACCTAAATTTCTTTTTCTGTTTCTCTATTTCCCCATTTTCCACCATAACACTGTGGAAGCATGCATAACAAACATACCTCTATGAATATTTCCTTTTATTTGACCAGAGCAGATGGTAAGAATCATTAAGTATCCATCTTAGGTTCCCTCTAAACAGCCACAGCTTAAAGGCAATTTATGCTGAATACAGTCAGCATCTCTGGGCAGAAATGCCATTAGAGAGCTGCACAGTTTAAAATCTAAATGCTGATTCCCAGGCATAAAGCTCTTTCTGACATCTGACTATCAGAACACTGCTTTTTGTGAAGCTGATTCTGTATAAGATCAGGATACGGATTATTGCAAACAGGAGGGCATATGTGCACTCAGAACGGAAGCCCTGGTATTTCCTGAGAGAAGGCACACTCCCCAAATAAGACACTGACATGCAACAGGGAACTTCAGTGAGTAACCGATTTCTGTGTTAAATATATTTAAAGATTGTTTTCTCCTCTAAGTCCTTACTTTGGAGTAATGATTCATTTCTTATTTTGTTTTGCAGAGAGGACTTAACAATCAACATTCAATGGAATACATCTGTAAAATGATAATTGTTTAACTTATGCATCAAAGACTACCACTTTCAAAGACACTGGCTAAAATAACATGATTCATTGTTTAAATGAACATAATTCAGCTTAAAACGAAACTTTAAATATAAGTGTTGGTCACATATGGAAACATCAGTAGGGTTCAGGACAATGTAAAGTTAGACAGTGGCAGCTTTCAGATGTCATCTGAAATAACACATGTACTTTCTGCATATCTTACAAAAGCTTCTTGGTCTGCAAATAAATAATAAAGGACATGTCCTTCATGATAGCCCCAAGTGAATAAAACAACTTGCCGAACTAATATTTTCTTGATTCTTCTTGACTCTTTCCATTTCAGGAGTTACACTTAAAACTGTAGCTCTTCCCATCTGAGATTTATAATAAACCTGTCATTTTGGAAAACAAAAAACACAGCACTGTGAATCAATTCAACTAAACAAGAGTCTCACAGTACTTATTTTAAAGAGCTAAGCAAGGATAGGAGGCTGCGGGGGGTGGGGGAAGGAGGCTAGCAGAGGTCTTTGTTGCTGTTTAGTCACTGAGTCATGACCAACACTTTGGGACCCCATCAACTGCAGCCCGCCAGGCTCCTCTGTCCATGGGGTTTTTTCCAGGCAAGAATGCTGGAGTGGGATGCCATTTCCTTCTCCAGGGGACCTTCCTAGACCACGTATTAAAACGGTGTTTCTTGCACTGGGAGGCAGATTCTTTACCACTGACCCATCAGAGGTCTAGTCATATTTAAAATGCTTGCATCTTTAATCATTCTATTTGAATTCATCTTATGGCAGAGAATCACTGTGAATGTATTCATTACATGGGCGTACCATCAGTAAAGCTGTAATAAGCATTTCATCACAAAGGAGTAAGGTAAAAAATATCTTCACGGATGTTACTTTAAGGTACTCTTACCCATATAGAAGGCTGTTGGACCATTATGGTTTCTTAGTAATTAACTGTGGCAGAACTTTGGCCATAATGCCTAAATGGTAACCATGGTGATCCATAAGGCCAGCACGCTCCCTAATGCTCCATCCCTCCTTCTCCAGAACCATGTTCCCTTCAGAGAGTAATGGAGTTACATCAACTGTGACTCTGAATACATCAGGAGAAGGTGAGTATCTATTTCTCCAAAATACAGTTGTCAGGGACAATGCCAAACAATAAACTGCCTTTCCTTTATAATCTGGCCAAAGGACTTTAAAGGTTTAAAGAATAAAAGATTTCTTTGCTTCTAACAGATTTGCAAATTTCCTCTTCCAAAGAACACAATTTATTATTAATGACTTCAAAAAAAGGATTCTCTCAGGCACTTCCCTGGTGGTCCAGTGCTTAAGACTTCATGCTTCCAATGCAGGGGGCACAGGTTTGATCCCTGTTTGGTGAACTAAGATCCCACATGCTGCATAATGCAACCAAAAAATAAAAGTAAATTTTTAAAAAGATTTAAAAGTAAAATAAAAAAGGACTCTCTCAGCAAACTACATCCACGGATTACATAACAGAAAGGAGTTAGAACAGGCCAAGAACTGGTGTCTAAGTAAAACTTGACAGCCCTGAACAAGTGCCCTGAAAATGGACCTGTTTCATGTGACCTGTTTGGCCAGGCACACTTCATAATTTTTTCCCAGCATCATCCAAAAACAAAATGATGATAGCTGTGAGTGGGAGGTGGAGCTGGACAGGCTACAGAACAAGAATACATTTATTAATACATATGGAGGAAAGGGAGTGGGAAAGCTTATTTGTAGAGCCAAGATGCCAGAAACTGCCATGACATCTCTTTGGAGAATCACAGAAACTGCAAGCATGAAGAGCAGATAAGAGGGATATATAATAACCTGCAGAAAAAAATCACATTGCAGTCACTGGGAACTCTGAGCAGGGCATGCCTGGCTGGACCCACAACACCTAACAACCTGAAAACTTTCCAATAAATTGACAGTCAATTGAGAGCAGAGGCAATCAACTCAAGATCATGAAAACTTTGTAAACACAATCCCTTCATTGACATGTTGACAATATGTTTGCTTTCATAAGAAAAAAGTGACTAAGATCACACATTGCTGAGGTTCTTCTGGTTTTCTTTCACTCTCTTCAGCTCTGGTGGATCAGAAATTGCAGTCGCCTGTTTAATGTCTCCTCTGTATTTTACCTGTGGAGGATTAATATGAATTTTAATAGATAGCAGAATGGTCTCCAACCAAATAACAACAGAGGATAAGCCTCAAAATTACCCCTATTTTTTACATAATTTTTCCCATAGTAGATGTGTGTCAACCTTTCAGTTCAAATCTACATCTGGCTTCTGATTCTTCTGACTTGCCAAGCAGCAAGTGCTGGTTGTGCTCCTTAAAAATGATTTTTAATAAATATTTCTCTCTTCAATACCAAAACTAATTGCAAAGACCACTACTAAATGTAATAGAAATACAAGGGGAAGACACTGTAATGAGATCATTACAAGGGATTTCCTTGCCGGTTCAGTAGTTAAGACACCGTGATGTCTTAACTTCCACTAGTGGTGGCCACATGTTAGATCCCTGGTCAGGGAGCTAAGATCCTGCATGCTGTGTGTGGACGAAAAATAGGGAAAAAAATTAAGACTAAAAAAAAAAAAATCATTACAAGAGAACTATAGTGAATTAGCCACAGCAGCCTGGGAAGGCCATTTACTCCTATTCTGACTCTGGAGCCTCCACCGTCAAAAGAAGCTGAAGACCCCTCACTCATACCACCGTCAGGGATACTGTAAGGATAAAGCAGCATTCAGCTTGATTTTTTCCTCCATCTGAGAGAAGTCACTCTTCAATTTTATAGTGTCTCAAAATTATCTATTTCAGAAGAAGAAGGTTATTGTTTATAATGGCAAAAGTTCCATAAAACGGTCAAAAAATGGGAAAAATAACTATTAGGGGACACATCTGAGAGAGATTTTTGAATTGAGGCCTGGGTTCAAATCTCAGCCCTGCTGTCACAAACCATGGGTTCTTGCACGTCCTCTGACTTCTAAAGACTCAGTTTCCCACAGCTACAAACCAGAGCACTAAATCATGCCTACCCCACTGAATCACATAACGCATTTAGCACAGAGTCCACAGCAGAGGAACCTCATGATTATTAACTACCCTTGCTTTACTAGCAACAGATCACTGAATGATTGATGTTTTCTGTTTTATTTATAAGGTTCCCTGCCATGACATTATGTCTCAGAACCCCAGTCAAGTCAGGTCTTCTTTTCCTTATGCCAATAGACAACTTTCTCTTTTCTCAGACTGACAATATACCCACTATGATGCTCTCCAGGTCTTTAGATTTGCATGTAGTTTTAGAGATTTACCATCTAAATTATGAGGCCCATGAAGATAGGAAGGGATCTTATCTATCTCTGTGTACCAGTGACCAGGATAATGCCTGCCACATTGCTTAATGAAGAGTTCTTCAATAGGGACTTCCCTGGGGGTTGAATGGTTGGAACTCTGCCTTCCAATGCAGGGGGTACAGGTTCAATCCCTAGTCAGGGAGCTAGGATCCCATACGCCTCATAGCCAAGCAACCAGAACATAAAACAGAAGCAATACTGTAACAAATTCAATAAAGACTTTGGAAAATGGTCCACATAAAAAAATATTTAAAAAAAAGATTTCTTGAATAAATAAGCATGACTGAACAGTAGCAAAGCAGTTCCCAACTTCCTGGACTCCCACAAGGGTGCCACAGTCCCACCCCTCAGTATGGGATAGTAGAAAAGGAATGACCAAGATGTAGAGTGTCTAAAGCTTTTCAGAAAGCATTGTAAAGAATAAAAATAGCTAATGTTTGGCAAAATATGAGAGCAAAACAGAAACAACTTGCCGTGCTCAGCTGCTCCTGGTTCCTCCTCACTCTCTCTATCTCGGGCGTCATGCTCACTGGAGTTGCTCTGTCACACGGCTCTTTGTACCTGAGCTGGGAGACAAACGCAAGGTGGTGTGCGGTTACCGGAAGGAAGACTGAGCTAACACACAGCAACTGGTGAAAAGAAACATCACAGAGCACTCGTTAGCTGACATCTTTGCTAGGATTTTTCAGGGAAAGATGCTTTGCTAATAGATGTCACCATCACAGTGATCCTGGAACTAAGCTTTTTCTTGCCCAGATGTTTTGAATTATACCTGGGGTTGTTATTCTTCAAACTGTATTATTTCTTGGTGGCCTCTCTGAGTTTTATCCTATCAGTAATGATAAATGACCACTTCTGTGAGTTAATTTCTTCACAGTACTAAAATGACATTACCAAATGACCATTTTATATTTACATTTAAAAATAAAAATTCTGGATTCATCACTAGAAAGAAGGGCTATGCCAGTCCTACACCTGCACCTCAGTTATCGGTTGTCACTATAAAAAGAAACCTTGAACCTCCTTTTCTGCCAAGTTCCAACATTGGAAGGCCATGCTCTGACCAGCATCATGGAGATATTTCTTTTTAAAAAATATTTACTTATTTATTTGACTGCACCAGATCTTAGTTGTTGCAATGGAATCTTTAGTTTCATCAAGTATGAATGTAGTTTTCTGACCAGAGATGGAACCCTGGCCCCTTGCAGTGGGAAAGTGGAGCCTTAGCCACTGGACCACCAGGGAAGTCCCATCATGGAGATACTTCTGACCTACTGCACAGAGTCCAACATTTGTGGTCAGCTTTCCCAGTAATTCCACAACATTCCAGGAAATAAATGAGGATCCAACACAGGGAGATAGAAAGCATGTCCACCAAATGAATTTCTGACAGGTAAAAGGAAAACTAGAGGTTAAAATCCCATTATGAAGAACTCCACAGGGACAGTCTTAATGACTTTTTGGAGCTTAAATTTAGTGTGAGGGAATTTTTTTTTTTTTGCAAGACATCACAAGGCCTGCAGATAAAATGGGCTTGAGGTGTACACCCTCAGCAGTGCATGCGCAAGTGAACGGATATCTGATAAGCCTGGAAAATAAATGACAAAGGGTCAGGCTCTTGCCAGTGCGACTTCTTTCTCTGTGCCATGGTATGCAGTTTGAGAGTTTAGGCAGATTCTGTGTCGGATAATTGCCTAAAGGGAGGAAAGGTCCAGAGTAATCTTTGTTGATGGCAGGATACAAAGAAAGATGACTCTGGGTAGATTTCAGGGGAGAAACATTTGTTGAACAGCATCACTGATGTTGAGAAATTGTTGCAGCCAATTTCTAGTTGATCTAAGTTTGGGGACATAAATTTGATACGGAGACGTGTCATGTATTGCATTCATCCACTCACAAACATGCTGAGTGCTTTACAGGCAATATCTCACTTCATATTCTAGTCCCTGTTTTAAAGATGAGGAGAATGAGGCTTGGAGAGGTTAGTGGCTTATGAAGGATATACAGCAAATAGGGTCTGGAGCTAGGATCAAACCAACAGTCCAAAGCCCACATTGTTCTCCACTCCAGAGTTATTTAAATTTCAATCATGTATACACCACTTACCATATGCCATGCAAGGTATCACCTGAGCTGTGATTTCTAGTATTTTTTTATTAAATTAACTCATTATTTTCAAATAGTTATGTTAAGAGAGTGTTATGTTTCTATGATAAATTGAAAACTAGTAAAATCTTATTTTATTTTTGGAGGGTAATTGCTTTACAACCTTGTGTTGGTTTCTGCTGTGCAACAATATGTATCATCTATATGTAACATATATCCCCTCCCTCTGGAGCCTCCCTCCCAACCCTCATCCCACACTTCTAGCTCATCACTGAGCTGAGCTTCCTGTGTAACTCTTCTTTTACAAAAAGGGACATATTATGACAATCTCTAGGTCACACTGAGTGAAGCAAGTTGGAGAAAGACAAATATCATATCACTTATAAGTGGAATCTAAAAAATGGCACAAATGAACCTATTTACAAAAGAGAAATAGAATCACAGATGTAGAAAACAAACTTATGGTTCCCAAAGGTGGGGGGAGGGATAAATTGAGAGATTGCGATTGGCATATACATACTACTATATATAAAATAGATATACATACTACTATATATAAAATAGATAACTAATAGGCACCTATGGTATAGCACAGGGAACTCTACTCAATTCTCTGTAAGGACCTACATGGGGAAAGAATCTGAAAAAGAGTGGATATATGTATAACTGATATACTTTGTTGTACAGCAGAAAGTAACACAACATTGTAAATCACCTTTACTCCTATAAACATTAATTAAAAAAAAAAACACATTAAAGCAATTTAACTCATAAGTCAAGGCCTGAAAATCAGCAGGCCATCTGAACCAGGGACACTGGCACTGCCGGCAGCCCCCTTGTGGTCTGAATTATGCTTTCCCTCTCCACCATCTTTCTCCTGCCATCTTCCACCCCAAGGACTCATCACACTAAACTTTCCCCTCTTTGAACAGATCTCAGATCATGAACACATTCAGTTTGCACTGCCAGGAGGGTCCTTCCTCATGAAATCCATCCCAAACTTTTATTAATTCTTCAAGATCTAGCTCAAATGTTACTCTTTTTCCAAAGGTTTTCCTCTCTCTCACTGACATAGCCCTCCTTCTCTGCATTTCCCCAGCACATTGAAAATAGAATTATTATCTAACATTAAATGAGATACTGCATGTAAAGAACACCAAAAAGGTAGTGAGCACTCAACAAATATTAATTATTTTAGAGCATTCAATGCACAATCTTTATTTATCCCCACAGCTGTTTCTCCTAGAGACCTTGAGAATACACACAGCCTCTAAACTTAAGGTGTATCTCACTCATCTTTGAATGCCCCCAAGAACAAGAACAGAGTAGGCATTCAACACCATGTTCTTTAATAAGCAAACGCACATGCTTGGTGTAATGCTAGCCCAACACAAAGATGTATGAAATTATCTCCACCTTTCAGGAACTAGCCTTCCTACAATGGTATTCATTCTAATTCATTCTACTGTGCAAGTGTCATGCCCACAGAAAACAATACTTAAAGAAATGTGATCACACATTGCTGATGTTCTTCTGGTTTTCTTTAACTCTCTTGAGTTCTGGTGGATCTGAAATGGCTGTTGCATGTTTCACCTCTTCTTTGTATTTTACCTGCATGATTTATTTTAAAAAAAAATGTGAGTCTTATTCAACATAAGTTTTAAAAAGTAGTTAAGAATTCTTCATTTTTAACTATTACATAGCCTATTTTTTAATTCCAATATTAATTTTCCTTCAGTGAGAACACAAATTTTTATTTCATCTGGTGCTTTCAGGATTCCTTTATCTTAAAGTACAAACAAACCCATATCTATTCACCTATCCATCACTGGAGAGGTTTTTTAACTAAAATAAGCATATGCTGCTTATAAAAATAAATTTTATCATCAGGCAGATGCACCCAAAATTTTAGAAATTATCTTAATATAATAATTCATTATTTTTCTATAATAAAAGCAGTTTCTATTTATTATTTGTGTACTCACCATGTCTTTAAAGGCAAGAGTCAAACTGAGTTAGCTACTAAGTCTTGGAAACACTGCTTATCTGACTGAGAGTACACAAATAATCCAGAATAAGAAAAAAAATAAAAGAAGAGAAAGAGGAAGGTGGGAGGAAATATACTACAAGCAGAGGCCATTGAGTGCTTATCACTACAGAAGGGCCAGTAGCAGAAAGCCAGGAAGTGTCTTCTACCACACAATCATGTTATGTAAAGCCCACCTATATCCTGGCATTCACAACAGTCAAAAGCTCCTCAGTCAAGTCTACTTAGAGGAAGATTAACCAGATACATGATAACGCCAGCACACAATTATGCCCAAGACAAGCCCTTTAAACTTATAAAATGATTAGTGATGCTAGCATATCATATGGTATTTTAATACGTCTAAAATGCACGGAAGTTTGGAATCGAGAAAAAGGACACACATATACGTATAAATATGGACACATCAGCTAGACTCAAGTGGCATACATTGAAATTTAGCAAAGACTTAGATATACGCAAAGTACATTTTAGAAATCACTTGGTAATGTTTAAAATGATTAAGGCTGAAATTCATGCTGAGAGTCATGAAGAAACAATACCTAAATATCTTCACTATCATCTATGTTTTAGCATCTGTATGTTTCATATGTGATATCAGTAAAACCGCCAATATTAGGCCAGATCCAAAACAGTTAAATTAAGAGTGCACTGAGACAGACCATCTCCAAGTAAGATTCCAAAACAGTTCTTAAGAGAGAAAGCTAATACTCAAAAGGCTTGTACTCTGGAGGTGGAAAATGTCGAGATCTTTAAATGTTAGAGAATCCTATCTTGGTTTGACAGATCTTGCTAATCTTGAAAGGGCAGCTTTCCATTTGAATACTAAGCAGGAGTTTATGGCTCAGGCTCATAGAGATACAGAACTATGCGTTTATTGTTTGCTAGAAGAGGCAGGGGGACGCCAGGAGAAGAAATGATAGATTGCGTGATTTTCCTAGGGTGAGATGCTAAACACGATTCAAGATGAACATCTTTGTTTTTCATACAACTCCAAACTAATCAAAATGGCACAGTCATTTCGCTGTAGGCAATAGAATTGTGCAGTACAGAACATTTATAACATTATACCCCAGTACACTGATGGGTACATTTCAAATATTATCACTTGGAAGTGAAGGAAATAATCATTTTACATTTTTCAGCTGAACTAATTTCTCTACCAAACTCAAGTGTTGCCTGACACAGACTCCTGCCACAGTGGATCTGCACACTCACTGCCAGGTCCTCTTCCTTATGCTCTCTTCAGGAAATCAGATTCCTTCACTGTACAGAGATTCTAGTGCACTCGCATTCTGCAGTTTTTCTGTAAGTTCATTTTCTGTAAGTCTGTTTACCACAGCACGACCTTTACCTTTCCTACCCTGTCTCCACAAATATCAGTGCACACATATTCTAGGGTGCCAGGTAACCATCAGAGTTCCTGACAAAGGCGTTTAATTGAGGCAGTTTGACTTGGATGACTTAAAGAAACTCTGCCTCCAAGGGTGAAGGTGAAGAGAAAGGTCAGGGAAGGAGATATAAGGAAAGAACCCTCAACAAGAAACTAAATAGCAAGCTCCTCACATCCTCGATGTGGAACCTGAGGATGTGGAGGCCAACAGTGAGGGACATGGGCATCTGCAGACGTTGGTGTGAGTATGTGTGAATGACTACGTGTGTGTGTGGGGGGGTCCTGCAACCACTCCCTGTGGACACCGAGGGATGACTGTATAACAACTATTACCAAATACACCTATTGGTAAGGGTAGCAATGATCCACTGTAAATGTCAAGCACTGAGTGAAGAAGTTTTTAATCCATAACATTAAGCACCTCCTCTACCCTTCCCCCACGTTCAAAGGGCACTGGGGAAGTGGGGGTAAATTTATTTTACAAATTATAATGAAGGTGCATGCTTTTCTTCAAAGAAGTAGAAGGTAAATGGGGCCTTTGAAACCTTCTCTTAAGCCACCAAATAAATGTTCTAGTCCCTTTAATCATTCTATCAGGATAAAATTTCTTTCCTCCAAGTTGTGGGGAGGTATTGAAAAGTATCCTTTCTCTGAAAAATGTAATACAGCTAAAACTCTGTTCAAAAGGATGAAATCTAACCCTAGATTTCATTACTGTACTATTAAAGTGATCTATCTCTTATGCACTATGATATATATATATCAAGATGAAATACTGCTTTAGGATCAAGAGGAACAAGGCTACAGTTTCCTTCTGAAAGTTAGGTCTTTGATATTTGATGAAACAGTGTTTCAACAAAGTGAAGAAAAAAGAAAAAGGCAGCTAGTTTTGTAAAGAACTAAAAACATTTATCTAGCTTGTGTTTGCTTTTGGAAAGGATAATCAATGCGATAGAGAACTTACTGAACTAATGTTCTGCTGATTTTTCTTCACTCGTTCAATCTCAGGAGTATCTTTTACTGCTGTGCCAGCTCCTACTTCTTTCTTATAAAATACCTTTATTATAAGAGAAGGAAAAGAATAACTAAGCTTATTAGAATTCAAGTCCTAGATTCGATTCTTGTAAAGGAAAATTTCTCAGGTTTTAAAGTAACGTGAATACAGCTTCTATTTATGAGAACCAATGTTACATTAATCAATTAAATAATCCATCATGGGAATAAATGCAGAACTTTGGTTTTGTATTCCACTGTTTTACAAGTAAACCTCTACTACCTGTTCTAGGGTATGCCTGGTACCTTACATGGCTGCAGATTACTTGCTCTAAGAATATAAGTTTTCTTCTTCAAATACAAATATATGACGCATGTGCAGCTGAGAAAAACTAAAGGACATATTATAAAAGCTCACTAAGCAGTTACCATTTAATTCAAAACCAGCGTGAAGTTTCAAGCAACTGTTCTTCTTCAAGTGAAAGCAAAGACAGTCTTGTTCTCTTCAAAGAAAATATCAGCTTTACTATCAGCATCAACACTAAGTCAGCCTGTCTTCCTTATCTTCCACTTATTCCTTAAACCTTCCCACGTCTCTCCATCCCTACCAACACCCACCCCTTTCAACCACAAGGCAAAAGAAAAAACAAAGTATCCTACAGAAAAACAGACTAATTATAAGGAAGCCATTCGAGGCCAGAACTACTCCCTCTCTTTTTTAATTAATTAACGTTTAAATTGGAGGATAATTTCTTTACAATATTGTGATGGTTTCTGCCACACATCAACATGAGTTGGCCATAGGTATACATATGACCCCTCCCTCTTGAACCCCCCTCACTTCCCTCCCTACACTGTCCCTCTAGGTTGTCACAGAGCACCGACTTGGGGTTCACTCTCCTGATATCTGTTAACCAGTAGGTCCCAGTGGGGGTCAGGAGAGCAGGACATATGAGATGTTCCCCTGCAAAAGCTAGAAATCTGGAATCACAGGTGGTAGGGGCCACACAACTCTTCTCCCTCGTCCTCTCTTCCAGCAAGATTCCTACATCTCTTAGCACAGCCTGCCTGTGAAGACCCTAGAGGTACCTGAACAGCATACGTGCAGAGTTAAAAGTTTTCCAATTTATTAGAAAGCAGAAAATAATCCAGAAATTTTCAGAAATAATAAAATTTATACTTTTAAGAACATTTGCTTAACCACCAAGTTAACTCTACATTAAAATCTTGGCGGTACCATCAATTTTTATTTTAGAATTCAAGTTCATATACCCATTATATATAAGCCCACTATCTTAATCAATGGTGCTGATAAAATTCCTATTCCTCAAAACGAAAATATCAAAGTTCAGGAGTTGATTGTTGTTGTTTAGTCACTAAGTGGTTTCTAACTCTTTTGCAACCCCATAGACCGTAGCCTTCCAGTTTCCTCTGTCCATGGGGTTTCCTAGGCAAGAACACTGGAGTGGGCTGCCATTTCCTTCTTCGGCGGATTTTCCTGACCCATGGATTTGACCCACATCTGAGTCAGCAGGCTGGTTCTTTAACCACTGAGCCACCAAGGAAGCCCTTAGGAATTGCTTACAAACTAGTAAATCCCTAGATATATTATCAATGTAATTAATCAATGACCAGGAAGGCAATCATTTCATATGACTATTTTTATCTTCAAAGTAAAATATGTGTGTAAGATTAAGATCTCTTTCCTGAGTGAAATTTTAAAATTCTGTTAAAAATAGCTGTTGCTTGTACCTAAAAAGGAAATTTGAATCTGTAATTGTAAAATAATCATGATAAATTATCAGTTGTAAGAACATTTGGTGTTCTTATGATTTTAAAGAAGTAAAGATATGCATTTGACAGAAAATTCAAGCAAGGCAGCAAAAAAATCAGACTGAGGAACAAAGGCCCCCTTTCAAAACATCATTTCAAGGTGACAACTGGAAAGAGACAATGGTTACTCACCGCACTAATGTTTTGCTGAGTTTTCTTAATTCTCTGAATTTCAGGAGTATCTGCCACAGTAGAATAGCTAGAAAGCATCTTCTCTGCCTCATCTTTATACTTTTTCTAAAAATATAAAAGTGAATGTGAATCTGAAACTCTGTGTGCGCGTATACAAGAGAGACAGAGACAAAGAGAAAATGGTACTACTTTTTCCAACTCTGCTATACCTGAAAGTGAAAGTCACTCAGTCATGTCTGACTCTTTGCAACCCCATGGACTATACAGTCCATGGAATTACCCAGGCCAGAATACTGGAGTGGCTGTCCCTTTTCCAGGGCATCTTCCCAACCCAGGGGTCGAACCCAGGTCTCCCGCATTGCAGGTGGGTTCTTTACCAGCTGAGCCACAAGGGAAGCCCACATGCTCTAAATTATGCCTTAGGATTTAATTCAGTTGTTGATGTATTTGTGTGTGTGTGCTCAGTCGCTCAGTCTTGTCCAACTCTTTGATGTATTTATGCAACAGTAAAAATAAACAGCATATGCAAACAGAGTAAGCAAACAGTCTAGGAAAACACATTCACCTTCTCTCAGGCAATGGTTCCCATCCAAGACTATTCAAACACCTTGGGATGGCTGGACCTCTATGGAAGTCCTAAGCCTAGAACCCACTCTCTCATGAGCAGTTCCAGTTCCTGTTCAAAATAGCCCTTATAACTCCTACCAGTAACCTGACTCGCTTTGCTTACTTGTCTTCATGCTTCTAGATTTATACTTTGCTTCCTACTTCAGATAAAGATACATTTGACTAAGGAAAGGTACTAGTATTTCGTACTACAGATAAAAATCTCAATTTTCCTTTTGCTACTAAAGGTACTTTTACAAGCTCAGATATATACTAGGCAATACCTTCTACTAGTGCCAGCATTTACATAGTAGTTCAGTTCAGTCTCTCAGTTGTGTCCAACTCTTTGCAACCCCATGGATCACAGCACACCAGGCCTCCCTGTCTATCATCAACTCCCGGCGTTTACTCAAACTCATGTCTATTGAGTCAGTGATGCCATCCAATCATCTCATCCTCTGTCATCCCCTTCTCCTCCAGCCTTCAATCTTTCCTAGCATCAGGGTCTTTTCAAATGAGTCAGCTCTTCGTATCAGGTGGCCAAAGTATTGGAGGTTCAGCTTCAGCATCATTCCTTCCAATGAATATTTAGGACTGATTTCCTTTAGGATGGACTAGTTGGATCTCCTTGCAGTCCAAGGGACTCTCAAGAGTCTCCTCCAACACCACAGTTCAAAAGCATCAATTCTTCGGTGCTCAGCTTTCTTTATAGTCTGACTCTCACATCCACACATGACTACTGGAAAAACCATAGTTTTGACTATAGGGACCTTTATTGGCAAAGTAATGTCTCTGCTTTTTAATACGCTGTCTAGATTGGTCATAACTTTCCTTCCAAGAAGTAAGTGTCTTTTAATTTCATGGCTGCAGTCACCATCTGCAGTGATTGTGGAGCCCCCAAAAATAAAGTCTGTCACTTGTTTCCACTGTTTCCCCAACTATTTGCCATGAAGTGATGGGACCGGATGCCATGACCTTAGTTTTCTAAATGTTGAGTTTTAAGCCAACTTTTTCACTCTCCTCTTTCACTTTCATCAAGAGGCTCTTTAGTTCTTCTTCATTTTCTGCCATATGAGTGGTGTCATCTGCATATTTGAGGTTACTGATATTTCTCCCAGCAATCCTGATTCCAGCTTGTGCTTTATCCAGCCCAGCATTTAACATGATATACTCTGCATATAAGTTAAATAAGCAGGGTGACAATATACAGCCTTGATGTATTCCTTTCCCAATTTGGAACAAGTCTGTTGTTCCATGTCCAGTTCTAACTGTTGCTTCTTGACCTGCATACAGATTTCTCAGGATGCAGGTCAGGTGGTCTGGTATTCCGGCTTCAGCTCGCACCAGAGGCGAGGGCTGGGGGTATGCAGGGGCTCAGGGGTTTTGGGTTCCAAAACTTGGGGAAGGTTGTCAACAACAAGAAGAGGGAAGGGTGGGAGGAAGCTGTGGTGGGCCGAGGGCAGGCAGTGTTGCGGGGTCTTAGGGCTGGGGTCGGGAACAGAGTGTCAGGAGGCCAAAGTGGAGGGACAGGCTCTGGTCTGCAAGGCTGAACCCTTTGTAGCTCTTGGCCCCATACCTAAGCCTCCAGCATTTTCCTTTGTGAAATACAATCCTGGAGCTTCTGAGAGGCTTGGCGCTGCCCAAGACCTGAGGGCAGAGCAAGGAAGGCTTTCCAGCAGTGGAGAAACAGGAAAACAGCTCCAGCAGCGGAGTAAAAAGGAAGCGGTGCTAATGCAGGCCCTAACGAGTCATAGAAGCTTCCAGCCCCAGCCTTTGGACAGCATGACAAGGAAGGCAAGGCAATAAGGTTGGATTCCAGAATGGCTACCTGATGAATGACAGCTACCTCCTAGAAGATCAGAGAACGATAACCCCACAAGCAGGTATTATTATTATCCACTCTTGGGGAAACTGAGGCACTAGCTAAGTGTCAGAACCAGGATTTCAACCCAGCCACTCTGGTTCCAAAGTCAGTGAAGGTAACTACATGGCATAATGCTGCTTGTTAAAGAAGGAGAATATTGTTCACATTGAAATGCACCACAGCATCATTAAACCCTTTTAAGCATTCCCTTGTATCTCAAATAACTAAAGTTCTTTAAAATCAGATGTACCCTCATATCACACTCAAAAAATCAACACTGTTAAATTAAAGCAGGAATTCTAACAACTCAGGCACCACTTCCTATGGGAAGGGTTTACTCTTGTTATCTTTACTTTCTGGTAGGACATACCATAATTTGTCATCCATATTTGCATGATTATTTGATGATTAGGTTACCCAGTAGTTCCCCAAAGGCAAAAATCCAAGTCTGATTTTGCATGTAAATGGGTGCTCAAGAAGTATCTGCTGAATGCATGAATGAGTTTGCCAACTTTTCTCCGCTGAATCAAATGGCAATATGCTTGTTTTAAGAATTTATGATTTCTAGTTCAGCTGATACAGCTAGTGTCAACTTCTCCAAGTTCATGTGCCATCATGAGACACTGAGGACAGATGAACACACTTCAGGACCATCCCAACTGCTCTGTCACTGAATAAGGCTGAGAAGCAGGCAGCTCCTTTGATAAATACTTAATTCTGGCATCACGATACCCTTGAAATGGAGCAGGACCCCATGAGGACTTCCCAGGAGAGACTCCACTCCCCCATTACCTCCACCTGTCTCTTGTCTATAGAAAAACTTTAGTCAGAGAATAAATTTCATCAGAGAATTTAGAAATATAGAAACAAAGGAAAGCAATGAAACAAAACCAAATAAAATTTAGTTATTAAACAAAGTCAAGGACCTTTAGTTCTTCCTCAAGAGCTAAAGAGAATATTTTCAGCCATATCCTTTGAGCTGTTTTGTAAATGCTGAAACCTCCAGGTGGAAGACGTTAACTACATGATGAAACAGACTATAGCCATGACATAAGCTGCCACAATTTTGAGAACTGGACTCAAGGAAATGGGAACAAACCAATATTGGAACTGAAGATTAATTGTACTTAAAACAATCAAGATGACACTGATCAGACCACCACATGATCAATTTCAAGACGACTGTCAGAGCTGACTCCTCTTCCCTGCTCACAGCCCCCATCCCATTGCCTCAGTTCAGTTCAGTCGCTCAGTCATGTCCAACTCTTTGCAACCCCATGGACTGCAGCACGCCAGGCTTCGCTGTCCATCACCAACTCCCTTTGCCTATACACCCCCAAAATTCCCCTTTAAAAGCTCTTGCCCCTGATAGGCAGGGGATTGTTAGTTCTTTGGGACATGAGTCCATCTTCTCCCCAGGATTGCTGGCCCCTCAGTAAAGCTATCTTTTCCTTTACTCATCACTTGTCTCTCAGTGGATTCTTGCATGACTAGCCCCTAAACCTGAGTTCTGTGACACTCTCATTTTGAACCAGTGGATGTTTCAATTCCTTGCTTATGTTAGTCAGAATTTTGACAAATTTGGTCAAATTTTGTTAAAAATTATTTCAACATAAACCCCATTAGCCAAATTCAATTTCTTCATTGCATTTTTTTCATTCCCTTATACTACTTTTCCATTGGGATTCATTCTTTTTATAGCAAATATTATAGCAAATAAGTTATTCACTAATGAATAACTTTGCCCACATCAGATTTTATCAACAACTTTTTTTTTCCATAAAATAGTTTCTTTTGTGGTCATTATTTCTCTTACATCCAGTTTTCTGGCAGATATGTCACAGATATACTTGGCAAATTAAATTTTATCAAGAAAACTTAGATCTTCCATTAAATTTTGATTAATCTTCAATTTCACCTTAGACCTTGTACAGTTTAACTTATTCTTAGTTTAAGTTGTTTATTTAAATTAAAATATACATGATGAAGTGGATAAAAGAAAATTCTTTGTATTTTTTTTGCAGGATAAGCATTAGAGCCAAGTTCACAATGGAATAAAAAAATGGAAATAAAAAGGTAAAAATGTCCTTGGACTCAAAACAGAGAGACCTAATAGGGGTGCTCTGATGCTCAATAATGTTTGTTGAGCTGAATCTACAGAAGTTGTCCCTTTCATTAATGAGATAATCAAGTTTGGTCAGTGGTTCCTTTATAATAGAGTGCATTGATCTTGAATAGAAAGCCCTCAAAAAGACACAAATCACAGAGACACACAGAGCAGAAGGTGATTGGATATTAGAATATATTATCCTGAGCATCTTCATTCTCTACCAACCTGGCTATAGATTTCAGATGCCCTCTTGGCTCGAAGTATATCCGGGATATCCATGCTCACTTGCATTCCTTTCCCTTTAATTTCATTTTCTAAGTCTTTCTTATATTCTTTCTAAAAGAACAGAAAACAATCTTCAGAGCTTCACATGGCTTTCCATAGCAATGCAGATATTTACATGTTTGAATCTCAATGTCACACATGTGGAAACACCATTTATATTTCTTCTGTATACAATTTGATGTGTTTGTTTTAAACTTTGTGTCCCATTAGTTTCTTACCTGGCTGACCATTTCAGATGCTTTCTTGGCTCTCTGGATATCGAGAGTGTCTGTGCTCACCTGCATGCCTTTCCCTCTAATTTCAGTCTCCAGATCTCTTTTATAATCTTTCTGCAGAAAATAAAACCTGAAATTAGGGTCTTATAATAATTTGAAAATCTGCGTTGAAAACTTGATGTCATTATCATGGCGTTTAGAAATAAGCTGGACTTAAATTCACTTCTTTTTTTTCTAGGAAACGACAAAGACTTAATTTGTGGCAGAACACAACTTGGAGTGACCACAAGGACTCAGGCAGCTTTTTTTCTACTAACCTGACTTAAGAAAGAAAACAGAAGCAGGTGAAGGAAAATATTTTATATTTCAATAAATTGATAAAATATTGGTTAATATATAACTCAATGAATATCAATAAAATGTGAGTGTAAAAATGTCACATTTCATAAGTTTTCATTTTTCTTGAGTATACAACCTAGAAGTGAAATTGCTGGGTCATATGGTAACTCTGTTTAGCCTTTTGAGGAATTGCTAAACTGTTTTCCAAAGTGAGCATTCTGTCCTACAATCCTAGCAGCAATACACAAGAAGGGTTCCAATTTCTCTACAACTTCACTAACACTTGTTATAATCTGTGTTTTTTTACCCTAGCCTTTTAGTGGGTGTGAAGTAATACATCACTGTGGCTTTCTTTTGCATTTCACTGATGGTAATCATGCTGAGCATCCTTTCATGTGCTGATTGGCCATTGGTATATTCTCCTTATCTTTACCGGCAAAAGCCCCAATCCATATTAAATAGACAATATTAAAGTATAATTATATCTCTTATCGAAGATAATATATATGTAACTTTATAATACATGTGTTACATTGCTATTGACTAGTTGACAAAATGTTATACTTTGCAAACATTTAATTAAATATGTATTGATTTTTAAAAATTGTCATATCTCATTCTGTAGTGAATAATTGCTGGTTGCTTCCTGGAATCTCACTCCTGTTTTTCCTTCATTAGCTCCTTGATTTGTCACTGGGCAACTCGCTGCTTCCTGTTCTAAGCCCTCCAGTTTGGCTGAGACTGGCCCCAGTGCAAGGACCCTACTGGGCTGAAGAAAATCGTTATACCTCACCCCTGGCCCTTCATGATTGTCACATTTGAGGAAAGGAACATTTCTCTTTCCACACAATGTATCAAGAGACTTTTCTTTCCTTCTGGACATGAATGGAGAAGTTTTCAGCCCTGGGAGCTGCCATGCGCCTCCTTGCAAATGGGAGAAGAAAGCCTGCCTGAGAAGAGAAAGCCAGAAACTAAAACAGAATCACACTGTGTAAGTCCTAGATTAAGCCATGCCCAAGAATTCCTACTGTTGGGTTACAACAACAATAAAAATTATCTGTTTTTGGGGCTGGATTATCTGTTACTTATAAAATGTCATGATTACACAGACACAACTGTCTTAAGATACTCTTGTCACATGTTAAAGCTACTGATTATTCTTATTCCTATAATTGAATATTTTTCTGTATGTATGCTATTCTTCAATGAAAATTATATTAAAAGGAAACTACTGACTATCGTCTATTAAATTTCTTAAAAAACAATTATTTCCTATTATGCTGACATACTCAAGATTTGTGATTCCATGCTATAAGGTAAATTTTGTTTTGCTTTTTTGTGATGTTGTAACTTTAGAGAAGTCGTAAACAAAAATTTCAATCTAGAGAAATGCTATTTACTATCTACGCATAAGTCTGCTACCCATAAATCTGCCTATTTTCACTGACTTACAGTCTCAGTTTCACTTTCCTGAAGTGAAATAATAATAAAGTTAAACATTCAAGTAAAAATGTTTAACTTTCAAACTAATAATATTAAATTATCACTTTGCCTGTAGAAAGCTCTGTTTTTAGCTAAGGCCCCAAAGCAAAACACTTCATTTGAAGGACAATATATGTAGAAACTGAGGTATTGGTCATAGATTACCACCAAAATTCCATGGTAGAAATATATCATTTAATATTTCCAATATGAACTTTCAAATCTAAAAGCATTCAAAAGCACATAAGTAGACTACATGGACTCTAGTCACATCAGCTAATACTGATGCATAATAAAATAGCTTACAACTTAGAAAAACTTAAAAGAAAAACATGATGACATCTATGTTCCAAGAGCCTGAGTCAGATTTGTTAATAAAAGTCACATGGTCAAGCCCACTGGTACAGGAAAGTTGAACTGTGAGAGGTCATCTGTGTAACAATATAGCACATTCACTTCACTTGAAAAAACAAACGTTGAACTATAGCAAAGTCCTGAAGTCTGGCTGAAAAGGACTTGAGAACTTGTCATTTGGGCAAAATGCAACATAGCTATAATTACATGCAAATGAGACTCTGGATGACAAAGATACAGCATCACCAGAATTGGTCAGGGCCACAGTACAGCTGACCCTTCAACGCCTGTTTTTCCTGTGGGTTCTCAATAACTAAAATGTACCATTTTCCTAGTGAGTTTGAGCCTTGAACAATGTGGGTTTGAACTGTGCAGCTTTACTTGTATGGTGATATTTTTCAATAGTAAATACTACAGCACTACATGGTCTGTAGTTGGTTCAATCTGTGGGTGTGGAGAAACCATGGATAGAGAGCAGACCATAAGTTATATGGGAATTAATGTCCTGTGTTGCTCAAGTATCAACTAAATATAGTCCCAAGGTATACAGAGACATCTCAATCAGTGTATCTCTGAATAAACTAATGTATTACCATTCTAAGGAAACATGCAACACTCCAACTTGTCATAAAAGGAATATGTCATAGAAGATTCTTAGGTAAAAGTGTGAAATGCAAAATTTCTGTTCTTTCCACATTATTTTCTCCAGAGAAAGTACACTTTCTTTTGGCTTCAAGTTCAGTCCCATGAGGATGATTTTGAAGACGCTTCTCCAGCTCCAAATTCCCCATTCCGCCCCCATAGTCCAATCCAGGACCTTGAACGAATACTGGATATTGCACTCTCTTCATAATAACAAAAATAACAGAAAATATAAGTAGTGATTTGATAGTTGCCAGATAGTCAGTTACTCAGAAGCCTAAGGAGGGCACCATAAGGAAGTAGTAATAAATCTAAGAAAGGAAGGACAAGAAAGAGTCACGCATGCAAAGACAAGGGGAAGGATTTCCAGGGAGAAACAGAGCTGTATAGAGACCGTAAAACTTGTGGAGGTGCAGCCATCCTGGAGCCTATAAGGCTAGAATATGATGAGAAAGGGAAGAAGGGTACAGGGGTTGAGAATGAGCAGGAGGGCGAGTATGGCACCATACCAGAACAAGGAGTATGGTGCCCATAGTGCACATGACTGGAAACCACTGGAGAGTTTTCAGTGGGAGAAAGCAGAAAACTTAACTCTTCAAGGATTGTTCTGGCTTCTGGGTAGAGAATGAGGTCAATGTTGGAAGCAGAATCTTGTTTAGGAAGCTATTGCAATGATCTAGGAGATAGAGATGGTGGCTTGGACAAAAGTGGGGAGAGGTAGATGGATCTAGGAAATCATTATGGTTGTGGAGTCAATAAAACTTGCTGACAAGAGGAATCAAAGTAACTTCTGGTATTTCACTGATACCACTTGCAAAGGAAGGGGTGAAAGAAGGAAGCAGATCCAAGGAAAAAATGAGGATTTTCAGTATGTTATGTAAAGTCCCTGTTATAAAACATTTAAGTGTCATTGACATGTGGTAATGCCTTCAGGACATTAAAGGCAAATGGCTGCATATTTATATCCATGTTACAGAACACAATTTGTCTATAACAATGAGGTAGAATTATATGAAGTAACATGGAAAAGAAGATATTAAGAAGCAGAAGTAGAAGATATTAAGAAGAGGTGGCAAGAATACACAGAAAAACTATACCAAAAAGATCTTCACAACCCAGATAATCACGACGGTGTGATCACTCACCTAGAGCCAGACATTCTGGAATGCAAAGTCAAGGGGGCCTTAGGAAGCATCACTACGAAAAAAGCTAGTGGAGGTGATGGAATTCCAGTAGAACTATTTCAAATCCTAAAAGATGATGCTGTGAAAGTGCTGCACTCAATATGCCAGCAAATGTAGAAAACTCAGCAGTGGCCACAGGACAGGAAAATGTTGGTTTTCATGCCAATCCCAAAGAAAGGCAATGCCAAAGAATGCTCAAACTACCGCACAATTACACTCATCTCACACACTAGTAAAGTAATGCTCAAAATTCTCCAAGCCAGGCTTCAACAGTACATGAACCATAAACTTCCAGATGCTCAAGCTGGATTTAGAAAAGGCAGAGGAACCAGAGATCAAATTGCCAACATCTGCTGGATCATTGTAAAAGCAAGCGAGTTCCAGAAAAACATCTACTTCTGCTTTATTGACTATGCCAAAGCCTTTGACTGTGTGGATCACAACAAACTGTGGAAAATTCTGAAAGAGATGGGAATACCAGACCACCTGACCTGCCTCCTGAGAAATCTGTATGCAGATCAAGAAGCAACAGTTAGAACTAGACATGGAACAACAGACTGGTTCCAAATGGGAGAAAGGAGTACGTCAAGACTGTATATTGTCACCCTGCTTATTTAACTTATATGCAGAGTACATCATGAGAAATGTTGGGCTGGATGAAGCCCTAGCTGGAATCAAGATTGGCGGGAGAAATATCAATAACCTCAGATATGCAGATGACACCACCATTGTGGCAGAAAGCGAAGAAGAACTAAAGAGCCTCTTGATGAAAGTGAAAGAGGAGAGTGAAAAGGTTGGCTTAAAACTCAACATTTAGAAAACTAAGGTCATGGCATCTGGTCCCATCACTTAATGGCAAATAGACAGGGAAACAGTGGAAACAGTGACAGACTTTATTTTGGGGGGCTTCAAAATCACTGTAGATGGTGACTGCTTGCTCCTTAGAAGAAAAGTTATGACCAACCTACACAGCATATTAAAAAGCAGAGACATTACTTTGACAACAAAGGTCCATCTAGTCAAAACTATGGTTCTTTCAGTGGTCATGTATGGATGTGAGAGTCGGACTATAAAGAAAACTGAGCACTGAAGAATTGATGCTTTTGAACTGTGATGTTGGAGGAGACTCTTGAGAGTCCCTTGGACTGCAAGGAGATCCAACCAATCCATCCTAAAGGAAATCAGTCCTGAATGTTCTTTGCAAGGGCTGATGTTGAAGCTGAAGCTCCAATACTTTGGCCACCTGATGTGAAGAACTGACTCATTTGAAAAGACCCTGATGCTGGAAAAGATTAAAGGCAGGAGGAGAAGGGGATGACAGAGGATGAGATGGTTAGATGATATCACCGACTAAATGGACCAAAGTTTGAGTAAACTCCGGGAGTTAGTGATGGACAGGGAAGCTTGGTGTGCTGCAGTCCATGGGGTTGCAAATAGTCGGACACGCCTGAGCGACTGATCTGAACTGAACTGAACATGAAAAAGGGTCCATAATATTCAGTGAGAAAAGCAAGCAGAAAGTATATGGTATTTATTTAAGGTTTTTTTCAGTTCCTTGTGCACAAATGTATAGTTATCTATATATACACAGAAAAATAGATCTGGAAGGCTCTACAGAAAATTCCTAACAATGGCTATCTCTCAGGAGGATGACAGAATTAGGGGTAGAATTAGGGGCAGAAGGTTTTCAAGTCCCTGTTCAGCATGCATCCTCCCACCCCACTCCCACCATTTCTAAATGGAATCCCTTTTGGTCAAGAATTCTAGGGCATCCCTAGTTTGTTTATCTGAAACAAAGTTATCGCCATTCCATTCCCCTGGCCAGTATCTAACCCTGGGGATGGAGGCAGATCTCAGCACAGCAGTAACTCCCCTGGTAGTTATTCAGCTACTTCTCAGCCTCCACTGACTGGGTGGGAGTCAGTCCTAAGCCAGCTCTGCCAAACTGCAAATGTCACATCGTAGCTCTCAGAGTAGTGCTATTGGAGCCTCAACCCCAGCCAGCCTTGAGGTATGGGAGCAGCACCCCTTAGCCTGCACCCCAACTTTCGCTTTACACATGTTTCTTCTAAATCATCTCTTCCCAAACACTCTCTGCTCCAGTGGCCCTTCTATATTTTCAAATTTTCTGGGGGAGTTCAAGACATATAGAACTGATTCTGGGCTATTTCATTTGAAAAAATACATATAAGATCTGACGCCTACAACTTTGTTATTTTTTATCTATCACATCATAGCATCTAAGACAAAACTTCAATATCCTGTCGTTCACGTATTACGTGAAGAAAAAATGGTTTTAGACGAATGAACTTCAACACAAAATGCTGATTCTACAGAAATTTCAGACACACTGTTGAGGTCAACAGAGCATATTTTGAGAACACACAACCAAACAAACAGAAATAGCATCATTGTTATGTTACAATCTCAATGATTTTCAAGTTCTGCTCACATAGCTGGAAACGAAATGTGCCAAGTAGCACATGATCCATCCTCAAAGAAAATGGTATGAAAATATTAATCATAGAGTAAAGTTAACATGAAACTTGTATTATGGGATAAAGTAAAAAAGTGTATCCATGTCTGTGTCTGTGTGTTCTATTAAAATGCCCTTCTCCAAGTTTTCTTTGACATACTTGAAGTTAATGAGCAAAGCAGAAACTGTAAATTTTTCCAGTAAGCATGATGATTGTGAATGGTTTCCATTCCAAACTGTTAAACTAGTCACAGAAAGCTTTGAAAAAGTCTGTGTATTAATCAGTTTGTTATTATGATTTGTTAAGTTCCAAAATAGGAGCCTCAAGGTCTACATCACTCACTCTCAATACTCACCTCACTCGCTATTTCGGAAGCTCTTTTGGCATGCTGAATTCCAAGGGTGTCAATGCCAACTTGCATTCCCTTCCCTTTAATTTCTGATTCCAGGTCTTTCTTGTATTCTTTCTATAAAAAAGCAACATTTTGCAATACTCAGACACTGAGGGGACAAAGACATATCTGTATTCAATGATACCAAAAATGGCTAAACATGTTTTGTTTTATTTTTAAAGAAGAAAACAGAGCTTACTTCATGATCACCTAGACCTAAATTTTCTGAACTGCTTAGAACTATATTCACTATCCTCACTGAAAAAGAGTATATACACTCTCAAGATATTTGCTATATAAAGGCAATTGCCAGGTGACAATCTTCACTGACAACGGTCTTGGGGCCAGAAGGATCAGAAGGCAAGCTTAATTGAGTTGATGTTTTAGAAAGAAGACTGACTTTAAGGTCAGAGCACTTGTGGCCACGTGTGTGATACTGGGACTGTTTCTTCACATTTCTGGTTTACTCATCTGCAAAATGAGGATTATAGTTCCTCTGTGCAGGATCACTGAGACTGCATATAGCCTACTTCCCAGAACAGAGTGGGTTTTCAGTAATTTATAGCTTTTTTCCAGTTTTTTATTCCTATATCCACATGTTAAGGCCTGGTTTATTGGTGCTTCTGCCACTGTCTTGCCATCAACTCTCTTTGGATGAACTCGGCCACTGAGAGTTTGAAAAATCTTTCCCAAGTATTATTGATAAGTAATTTACAAAAGTGAACTCTGAATGTCACTAGATATATCACCCACAACAGAAAAAAATTTATAGAAAATCACTGCTATAGATAAGTGTGGTGACAATGTTAGTCAAAGACATCACGGTGGACAGTGTTGTTTCTGCATCTTCTGACAAAAAGTTCCACAATTTTCCCTTAAGGAATTACCTCTAATCTCTCTCAATCCATCAACTCTGGGCGGGTTGTTCTGGGGTGAGTGTGATTTTTCCTACATATATTTTTAATTCTACTAAATTTTTTTTAATATTTCTTTTAATTTATGTAAAAAATATAAGCCAAAGATGAATATAAATCTTTAAAAAACACGTATCAATTTAAAATATTTTATACTTAAAACACCATTAAACTACTAGAAAGTGAACTGAACAATGGTGACCGTGAGAACCATACTAGATCATCAGCACATGACATTCCTCTGACTCCAGAGAGAATCATTGGGTTGAGTCTGGGCACAAGACAGGTGACCCAGTAAGACTCAATCCTTAGACCTTAATCGTATTGTAAGCAAACAGATGCTCACTTCCTACTGGGATTAGTGGCCACAGATAAGAGTTATCCTGTCATGAAGAGGGGGCTTCCCTGATAGCTCAGTTGGTAAAAAAAAAAATCTGCCTTCAGGAGACCCTGGTTCAACTTCTGGGTCAGGAAGATGCACTGTAGAAGGGACAGGCTACCCACTCCAGTATTCTTGGGCTTCCCTTGTGGCTCAGCTGGTAAAGAATCCACCTGCAATGCGGGGGACCTGGGTTCAATCCCCTGGAGAAGGGAAAGGCTACCCACTCCAGTATTCTGGCCTGAAGAATTCCACAGACTATATAGTCCATGGGGTCGCAAAGAGTTGGACATGACTGTCGTGAAGAGGTGCCATCACACAGACACAGCCTCTCAAGAGCAAAGCAGCAGTGAAGATAACAGAAGAGAGAGATGAAGGAAAAAGGACAGCATTCAAATTCCAACCTGAATGTGATCCTCAGATTTCTCTGTTCTTAAACCAAAACAGTTTCTTAATCAGGTTTGACTTGGGTTTCTATCATTTGCAACCTGACTAATATGGTCACATCAACATCATCATTGTGATCATCATTATCATTACCATGGTTTATTGACATATGTGGATAAAGTCTTAAATTTCTTCACTGTTAAAGTCAGCTAGACTCTCCTCAAAGACAATGTCATTATTTGCTATCAAAGTAATGAGATAACACAAGGATTAAAGGACTTACAGCACTTCAGAGGCATTTCATTCTTAAAAATTTCATGTAAAGTGAGTAACGGCCACTTTCATTTTATAAAAAGGTTTAAGTAGACTCAGTAGCTAGCCAAGGACTGGGACAGCCAGTGAGCATGTGAACTTTTAAACTGTAGTTACTAACAGACCATCTTCCTAATCTGCCTTTCACTAGTTTAAAAGATGAAGTTAAATCTTATTCAATTATTTTGGTTAAGTATATAGAATTTTTCTGAAATAAGGAAATATTCATTTTTCTCATACCACATAGACAGGAGATGGTGAGCATCATTTTTTTTTTAATTCATTGATTGCAAAAAGATTACTAGGACATAACTGCTTATTATCATCTTACACGTAAAAGCTGCGGAACATTTATATACATTTAACACAAACAACAAGAGGGTTAATTCCCCTATTACTTATCGTCAGCCCTCCACATGAGAGGTTCCTCCACATCCAAGGTTCCTCAGCATTCACAGATTCAACCAATCATGGACCGTGGAGGATTGCAGAATTTACAGTTGAAAAGTATGTATAAGTGGACCCGTACAGTTTAAGTCCATTTTGTCCAAAGGTTAACTGTATAATCTCTGAGAAAGACCTACAGACAAGGAAATTAGCTGAAAATTCATATATTCTCAATTGTTAAATAGATGAACTCACCTCACTAGTCATTTCAGATGCTCGTTTTGCTCTTTGAATATCAAGTACTTCGGAATTAAGCTCCATTCCTTTCCCTTTTATTTCATTTTCCAAATCCTTTTTATATTCTTTCTATGAAACAAGAAAATTACTGTTTGAAATTTACTGGGAAACTCTTTAATTTATATACTGTTTTATATGTGTTTCCAGAGACCACAGAAAGAAAATATTTCTAGAAAGGAATGAACCAGATTTCCGAGCATTCATGCTCTTTATTTCCTACAGATACTTCATTTTCTTTTTTAGTCATGGTTGTGTAGTTTCCAATACTATCAATCTTTTTTCTTTTATCCTGTGTTCCCACGTGTTTTGGTACCATATTGGAGCCATATTTTTAAAAGATATCTTCCCTTTTTTAAAATTTATTTATTTTTTATTGAAGGATAATCGCTTTACAGAATTTTGCTGTTTTCTGTCAAACCTCAACATGAATCAGCCATAGGTATAAATATATCCCCTCTCTTTTGAACCTCCTCCTCATCTCCCTCCCCATCCCACTCCTCTTCCCTTTAAATGGTAAGAAAGGTCTTAAGAATGCGTGCTTCTTACTAATTACTTGAAGTATTTCTTCGAAAGCTGTCTATAAAATATGAATCATTAAAAGAACATAATTGGAAAAGAATGAAAAATTACAAAATCAAAAGGACTGATGTAGCCAATTTTTTGTTTTCACTTTATTCAAAGATTTGTAAAACCAAATAATTTCCTACAGATTGATAATATATAGTCTGAATTTCACCCATTTTAACATAATATTTTAAGTAGATGCAAATGTCTTTAATCTGTACATATAATATGGTTTTTTTGGTTTGTGCTAATGAATTTCTGTCTTCGTACTAATCAAATTATGAAAACAATGTATATCTTAATCCAATTCAGCTAAGTTGCCTTTATGACTAACTTGCCAGATGAAAGATGAGACTTCCTTTAAGGATAGGAAATCATGTTCTAGTTAATTCTAGGGTTCATTTGATGTCATTTTCTCTTTGTCCAGTTTAATTAAATTAGCTGGTCCTCTGCTTGACTAATAACCTACAAGACATTGTAATGACCTGCATGTAATTTTGGAAAGAGCTCTGGAGTCAAATGACTTGGATTCTTTCACTTGTTGGTCTTGTGACCTTCAAGAGGACTTTAAGTAACTAAGCCTCGATTTTCACATGGACAAAATGAAAATAAAAATACTTGCTATACCAGTGTCAAGGACATTTGAGGGAATCAAATTAAGTGTAAAAAGACACATTATATGACAACAGAAATGCAAAAACCATAAAGAATGCAAAGACAATTTGAAGCTAAATGCTTACACATTTAAAACGAAGTCACAATTTCATTAAGTCATGAGTCTCTTTTTAAAATTAGACATCAATATCAGTAACTTAATTAAAAGATTTTTAATCATAGTGTCTGGGCTTTTTTCTTATACTGATGCATACATTCTGAATCGATAAGTCTAAAATAAGATTCATTCACAAGGAAAAATTAAAGAAAATGGCAATAGCATGTACATTAAAGTCATTTACAATTCTCAAAATAGATCTCACATTTTCATTTGTATGTAAATAATCAAAAGACTCTCTTTTAAAAAATTCATGTAAAGAGTGCATATTATTTAAATAGAAGACAATAATAGCAGGAAGTTGTCACGTGATCACCCTTTAACTTCAAAAAATTTTATAGGAACTAGAAGTGAGAAGAGATAGGGTAGCAAGAATTCTCTTCCATGATATGCCTACTTCAGCCCAGCATACATTACAACAGTGAATCACATTAAATTTCTATGAGTAGCTAAATGCTAAAGCCAGTTAGTATTTCATTATTAAAAAGCTCACGATGATTAATATCTATGCAGGTAATTATACTCTGTTCCACTGGTTTAAGACACTTCTTTCAGGGATAGTTTCTTCAGTTCAAAATTTAGGATGAAATGGAGTTCTCGGATGTTTTCTCTTAATGTAAAGAGAAACTATTTAAACAAAGAACTGAAAGAGTTCCAAGTTACTTAGAAACTATTTTAAACAAGCAGAAACAAAAACAAAACTTCTAAACTGTGAACATGATATTTTTAACTGTTAGATTTGAGGGCCTTAGTATTCAACAAATTTAATAACATTGTGAGCCAAAACGCACCACTAAGTTTAGGGGTTGGGGGGAAATGCTGCTGAGTATAAAATGAAAAATGGAAATGAATTCTTATGCTATATATGCTAAATATATTATTTTTTCCCTACTTAGAACACAAGCCACTTATAAATGTACCATTTATCCAGACCTTCACACATCACCTCATTTCTGATATCAAATGTCATGAGAACACTGCA
Source organism: Okapia johnstoni (assembly GCA_024291935.2). NCBI lineage: Eukaryota > Metazoa > Chordata > Mammalia > Artiodactyla > Giraffidae > Okapia > Okapia johnstoni. Next base: position 14,495,702 of record CM044324.1, read on the forward strand.
GAGAGGTTACAGAAAAAGCTGGTTCTAATATGTGGTTTATAATAACTAAATTTGAAAGAATAAAGCTAACCTCATCCACACTGAAAATATTCTTTTCTAAAACTAACTGCTGTAAAGCTATAAAACTACTTATAGTGCTTCTAAGCAACAAGCCAAACATAAAATCAAAGTATTTTTCAAGTTTTTCAAGGAAATCTGGGTAATTTCGTCCTTCACCATTAAATGGAAATATTAACACTTTCCTGTTTTTAATGAAAACATAAAACTCTATTAGTAAAGGTCAAAGTGAAGGAAAGAGTAACGGATGAATAACTCAAACACTGAATTAGAGACTTAGTAGAGAATTTATTAGTGCATATTTTCTGGGTTATTTCTTTAAATTTCTTTTGCAGAACTATAGAGTAAATAGTAGGATCATACCCCCTTCAGAAGGTTGGTGATGTATTTTACATGTAAAAACTCTGGAGTCTTGTCTAAATCCATTGATGACCTTCCTTTAATATCCTTCTCAAAATCCTCTCTGTAAACTTTCTGTAAAATAAGACCACATAATTTTAAATTTAGAAAATACCAGTGACTGTTGAAAAGATAACAGAACAAGAGTTCCTGGAACAAAATTGATGTTTGTCTTATATAATTCTATTACCTCTGAGTCTTCTTACTAACAGGAAAATAACTTCAACCTTAACATAATATCTCAGATCACATGCTACCATCATTCCTAATACAGAAATGCAACATTAGGATATACTAATCATGCATTTATATTCCAGGATTTCTTGGTGAGAGGAAAGTAAGTGAACTAGTACAGGAAAAAAAAATCAAGGAACCATGAGACCAGAATGGTACAAGGGTCCTCAGCGTGGGTGTTCCTGTGACTGAGGTACAGGGAAGTGGAGTGCAGCAGGGCCAGGAGAGAATGAGGGCAAACCTGAGACACAAGTACCTCCTTCTTCATGTTGTTGTCAGAAAAGTAACATGATTTTTGAGAACTGGGTCTCTCAGGTAATTTTACCTGACAACTTCATATAGTCTTAAACTTCAAGAGAACCCAAATGGCTCATGAAAGTAGAAACCTTTATCTGGGCTGGGGATCACTGACAACAGACAGAGGGAAATTATTTTGAAATCTGGCACTAGCAATGACAGACACGAATGAGCACTAACAGCAACTAGCAATGAAAGAGAAGAAGGTGACGTGAAGGATACATACAATACTTGATACACTGTTCTCAAAACGCAGACAAGGTGCTATGGACTGAATATGTCCCTCCAAAACCCATATGTTGAAGCCCTACCTCCCCACAACATGATGACATTAGGAGGTGGGGCCTTCAGGACATGAGGAGGATTAGATGAGGCCATCATACATGAGAGACTATGAATGGGATTCATGTCCTTCAAAGCGTCACTAACAAGCCTGCTTCCTTCCTCTCCCTGCTCTCCATCATGTGAGGATACAAGAAGGCAGCAGTCTGCACCCCAGAATTCAGTATGCTGGCACCCTGACCTCAGACCTCCAGCCTCCACCACTATGAGAAATAAGTTTCTATTGCTTAAGCTACCCAGTCTGTGGTACTTTGTTAGAGCAGCCCAAACAGTTATTCCAGTGAGCCATCCCATTAAAGGTGAGTTTTTGTAGGGCTTTTGAATTTTGATCAAGTTTTCCTGCTCTGTCAGTTCACTTAAAAAGAAATGACTGATTCAGGTAAAACAGTCACTGAACCATTCTTGATCAAATTCCCCTTTACTGGCTCAAGAAAACACGAGATATGAAAAATACAAGTAATTATTTTCTCCTCTCTCCCCTGAAGACAAAATTAAACAACTCTGAAATTCAACAAGCCACAGTAATCTGCATGCCCTTTGTCTGAGAAGATGAATCATAACATTTCAACAAAGCACATGTAATGTTTACTAAATTCCTAGGAGGGTTTTGCTGCCTAGAAATGATCATTTCTTGGGAATTTCCTGGAGGTCCAGTGGTTAGGACTCGGTGCTTTCACTGCCAAAGCCGGGGTTCAATTCCTGGTCAGAGAACAAAGATCCCACAAGCCATGCAGTGCAGCCAAATAAAAAGAAGAAATAAATTATCATTTCACCCCATTTTGATGTTGTTTTTAAAAACTAGAAAGGATTTGCCCATTGAGCATGCCTGGAGTCTAGCACTGTGGTTGTAACCAGCTGATAGGAACTGCCCACTACTTCTGTCCCTTTGAAGTAAAAACTTGGTTGTGCCCACAGAAATTGGATGTGTCTGTAGACAAAACCATCTGTGTCTGGTGTCTGATTTCTCTCTGCCCACCCTCACCCCCACTGCCCACCCCCTCAAAAATACAACAGAAGAAATCTCATTGGGATAAACAGGAACCAGTATCAGGCGACTATGTGGATGTGACCTAGCATTATCTTAAGTAGAGAATTAAATGGATAAGTAGAAAAAAAAACTTATAATTGATCTCTTCTCTTGATGTCTTGAAACTTCCTTGAAACTTTCTGATGTCACTGATTATTAGCCAGGGGGAGGGGGAGAATCAGTTAAATAAATTAACAGGAAAAAGGGAATCATTTATGACTTTTACCCACTAGCACTTATTAGATATGTAATTTTAGGTAAGACAATTAATTTCAGTGGATGCATTATCAGTCTAGGAATATACTTACCTAGCATCATTACCTTGAGAGGATTAAATGAGCCAACTTATATAAAACATTCAGCATGTCACCTAGCACAGAGTAAGTACTTAACAACTGTTAGCTCTATTCTCATTACAACAAAAAAGGTAAGTAAAGGAACCAGCCCTTCGTTTTCCTTTTAGTTTTTATCTGCTCATCATAATTTTACATGGATGCAGCCTGAAAGTGTCAATTTTATCATCACAGAATGCAAGAGCTCACCTGGCCTAGTATTCATATTTGCCAAGTGGGAAAAACTGGGAAACTGAGGGCCAGGAAAAAAAAAAAAAATCAATGACCTGGACTAGATACCTGGGTCTATAGTGCAGATGCCTTGGTCTGGCCAGTGCAGTATACTTTATTCCAGACGCACTAAACCTTCTGAACCACTCTCAATGACAAAACATCAAATTTGCACTTAACAGTTGATAGCAAAACAAAAAGACTCACCTCACTCTGCATCTTCTGAGCCTCCTTTGAAACTTGATATGACGGTGTCTCAACAAATTCAAGCATCGATTTCCCCTTATTTTTCTCATACTCTTCTTTGTACTTCACCTTCATAAAAAAAAGTATAAATAGCACATAAAGCTCACAAACTCTTGTACAAACAGAGCAAAGTAAAATAAATATGTGTGCAAAATTGATCACCCTATTTTCTAAAAATCACATTATTCTGGCCATTTAGGTTGATCACTAGGTTCTCTGTGGTTAATGATATACAAAGAAAGGAAACAGGTAACATATTAAAGTTTTTAAGGGATATGAATGGTTTAGAATTAAATAATGTAGTTCTAGGACTTGTATATGTAAACAGATGGGATAGATAGGCATATACCACACGTGGAGTTATACATGTATACACACATAGCCATTAATATACACACATGTATAGGTATATATATATATATAGAGAGAGAGAGAAGACACAGAGAGGCTGAGACAGAGGGAAAAAGAGACAAAGAGAGATCACTGTGATAACTTTGATGCCTATCAGTAAATCATGAGCAAGAAGACAACCAGAGCTGTGACTGTCTGTCTTTCTGGCAAAGGAAGGACAGTGTTCTTTAGGACTGCTGAATTTTCCCATAGACACTGAGTGAAACACACACACACAGCTTTTATGTGACTTCCTTCAGTTTTGCTAAGCATTATTTAATAACATCATATCATGAATTATTTATTCATTATAACCAACCCTTATCTATTTCGATTTATAAAACGATCAATATTTTCTATCTCCTAAAAACAAAAACTAGAACTATATTCCGCAAGCTGCAAGAGTGGTTGGCTTTTTTAGCAATACACCTTTTTAAATTAAATTCACAGTTTTGATCATGATTCATTTTATTGAGATATGTATTTTCACTAAAATTCTTATATATAAAAATTACTAATGAAATTGGTTCTTAAGCTGCATTATAATAAAAATAATTTAATTTTTTTAAAAGAATCTTTTCAAAACTTAGAACATTGTGGTAGCAGGACATATAACAAATTTTTTAATTCCTGTTTTTAGGAATATTTTTGTTTTAGAGAAGTATAATAGAATGATCAATGAAAGTGAACTATGAAAGCAAACATTATGTTAGGGTAAAATTTTGTGGGGAAACGAAATAAAAATAAAAATGCAAAGAGAAAAAAACAGTATACTTCCATACCTTAAAGGAGAGCTGGTTTGTATATTTTTTAAATAAATGAAGGTGGGTATCAAATCATTATGGGATTTACGTTCCATGGGGTAAATTTAAAAGAGTAATTTAAATTTTATCTTAATAGATGCTGGAAACAATATCTTTTTTCAATTACTGAAATTCAGAATTTAAAAAGTTATCAACTTTAATGTATTCCAGGAAAAAAATATTTTTAAAAGTTTCTTTCAGAGAGTACATAGAATTTCATAGTTGAAAGAAACATTAAGGTAAATACACTGGTAAGATAATTTCCCATTTTTAACACACTTACAACTGAGCTGAAAAATTATATTAAACTTTATGCCTGGAAAATTATACTTTTGCAGCTCAAAATGACCAGTACACTATAAAAGTTTTAATTATTATGAGATTTGACCTTTAATTAATTAATTAACTCATATCTTGTAAGTTTTAAATTGTGTATAGTAACTATAATATTATGAAATGCCTGCCTGTCGAAACATGGTTCAAGCTTCCCTAACTTAATAAATACAGAGAGAACAGAGTTTGAGATTTTTCTCACGATGCACATCCTTTCCGTGGCTGCACGTTCTCAGTGGAGGTGCTGGCCATGCGTGTTACTGAGTCCGGGCAGGGGAGGCCTCATACCTGACTCTGGAGCATGGCGTTGCCCTTATGGTGCAGGTGTTCCGCAGCATCCACGTCAAAATGATACATGCCTTTGTTTTCCTCAAAATCTTTTCTATATTCTCGCTAAAAAAAAAAAAGAACACAAAAATAAAGTAAGAATAGAAGGGTCTGTTAAGAGCAACCAATACTTAGGAGGGCACACTGAAAAATGCATGCGAACAAGAGTTGCAAAGCTGCTACTAAGTTCCCATCTGCTGTCAACTAGCCATGTAGATGGCTGACCCTGAGCTAAAGCGACAATGGGAGATAGACCAGCTTCAGGTGGGCCATGTGAACAGCATCTAAAACACTCAAGACAAGCAGAGGACTGCTGGCTCTAAACACAACATAAATAACATTTGCAGCACTGGGAAGCGACAGTGGAAAAGCCCATAACTTGTGTGAACAGGCAAAGTGGGCAAAATAAAGGCAATTTGTCTTGCCCTTATCCTAGAACAGAAATGTATTTGTTAATAACTGCATCTACAAGAAGAGAAGGAAAGAAAAGAAGAACAGATGAAAGGAAAGCTGGAGTCAGGAAAGGAAAAAAAAATTGTATGTAACGGATCGTAAGGAAAATGAGAGGGAGAGAAATAATTCAACTAACTTTCCTGAAAGGATAAGGTAGGAGGTGCCTGAAAGAGAAACCGAGGAATCTGGGTATGGTTGGTTGGATTTTTAAGGTGAAGAAACTGCATTAAGACACTTTTTAGACATACAGACAAAAAGGTGAATTTGGAAGAGAACAGAATGGATAAGAATGCCAAACTCAGCAAGTGTAGGACTCTAAACACAGGAGGCAGCAAAAAGACAAACATTGCTTTATGATTTTTACCACTGGAGATTGGACACTTAGTAATTTTGCCTTATTTGGGAAAGACTTTTAGAGGTAAATGGTAACTCTCAAAGACTCAGGTATACAGAGACTTAAGCTAAAGTTGGTCGCTTCTTAGATAATGAGGATTTCAATGAAAATGGCAATTTAGTGTAGAGTGGAGGGAGAAGTAAGCAGCATTAGAAAGGGAGCAGGAAAAAGCTAGGACACTTAGGCCTAGGATATACTCCAGTGATCCAGAGTGAACCAAGAGGAAGCCTCAGTGCCAAGGATGGGAAGGACGGAAGGTCCAAGTGGCCTACACAGGAAAACTGCTTTCCCTTGGGACACAGCAAGGTCCCAAGAGGCATTTTCGGTCAATCAGGGAACTAAGACATGTATCTCCCAAACTCTAACCAGAATACTTTAACGGAGAATAGCACCCCCAGGAAGCTCATGAAAATGTTCACATAGTACATCTTGACCAAAGAGAACAAGTTCTGAATTTTAGCTTCTCTGCTAATTTTTTTTAAAGATAATTTCAAAGAATAACAATATACTTAGAGATGTTATGATTTGATTAGAAGTAATTTTATAAAATATATTTATAAAATAGACATGAAATGCATGGAACAAGCTAGGATACGTTCCATTACTAACTTAAAATCCAGAACTAATAAAGTCTAGAATTGTATCTGGAATAATGGTTATAGATTGAGAAAAGGTCAAAAAAGACTGCCCCTCACTAAATGATCTATTTTAGTTACAGAGAATTTCAGAAACTCCTGTTTTAAAACAAAGAAAGTCACCCTATTTGAACTAAGATCTGCAAAAGAATGATCAATACTTGCTTTTTCTTATATAATAGTCTCTGTTGCCTCCTAGTGGGAGTTACACAGAGTAACACAATATACACTTTTTAAACTTATGCAAAGTTATAAAAAAAAAAAAAAACCTGAAAGCTAACAGTGCTTTATTTTCCAAAGAAAAATATCCCCCCAATTTAATCAGTATGGTTGTATAAATTGATAAGGCACTAATTTTACTCTACACAGTAAAATTTTCAAATTATGATTTATATCAAAGACATTTAGAGGTCTTAAAAAACCAGCCATTTATAACAAACTGACAACTAATTCTGGTAGAATGCCTGTTTAAGCATTCTCTTACTCAATCTTTTACTAAAATTAAGCTGCCTTTATAAATCAACAAAATTCTAATTCTCTTTACATTAAAATTTAAAAGAAGGCAATTCTGAAATACAATAAATTTGAACCAATGTAATATCGTGCAACTTTAACAAGTAGAAACTTCAGAGTAACACCTTTTTTGACTCAAATTTTCTCTTCATGAAGCAACTGGTCAGTTAAAATTTTTCTATGGAGAAAAAAAATGATCTAGAAAAAAAGAAGATTTAAACTTTACAAGTAGTATATAAAACAACTGTAATATATGAATTTGATGGGTTTTCTCAAAGAGAAAATAGAAACAATTACTATTACTGCTTTTCACAACTACTATAAAATAAAGGTCAATATTTTCAAAAAGAAATATTGCCTATGAGTGGCCTACATTTTTCATGGTAATCCAAATTTTTGAATTACGACCATGACATTTTTGCTGACTTATTTATACATGAATCCTCACCTCCGAAGGAAATTAACCCAAACAGGGATGAGGAAGAGTCAAGGTCAAATGCGACTGCAATGATCAAGCTGGATGAGCAAAGACTACCTATGAAGAAACCAGAGACTCAGATCTCAGAAACATACTGATTTTTTTAGAAGCACATCTCTGAGTTGTGGTTAAAAATGTGCAAACTGAAGCAGAGTCGCTCAAGAAACAGGAGCGTCTGTACAGAGGAGGATGAGCATTGAAATGGCAGGACAGCGGGAATTAAGTGTCCAGGGACTGAGTCTAATTCTGCACCTGACAGTCTCCCAACCTTCATCCCTGATCAACAGATGGGAAAGAACAATGGGCTGCTTTTCCTCCAAAGACCAGTGATAATTAATTAATTAATTTCCTTCATGAATATGAATTCACACAGATAACATTTCAAGAAGAGGATTACAAAATAATGAACAGAAGTTTCAACATATCAAAGCCAAATGTAGACATTTTTAAACCTGAACTGAAGCTGTTATCTCATTATTTAATGGTTTGGGAAGGTTATAACTACATAGTTTTCTCATCCATGAATGTGGGCATATCTCCTGAAGATGACTGTTTTCACTTTTTCACATCCTTTGATGATACACTTTGCCATCAAATCTGTGCCTGATCCAAGACAGATATATAATAAATTCGGATAATTTTTGAGTGAGTCATTATTAAAATAGGCATAGAAATAACTTGAGGTCAAATTAGCGTTCATCATCCTGACATGGGGCATTCTGAGGTGTAGGAAACAGAGGCGCAGGTGAGCCAGGATCATCAGTAGTGAGAGCCAGTGACATCAGGGTTCAGATGCACTGCGTGTTGGAAACAGCATCTAAGAGCTAAGTTCTGATGCAATTGACCACTGGGCAGCGGACACAGATATTTTAATTAGGACACCCTCCCCTCCTTGTTGTGTTGAAGAAAACACAGAAACCTTCACGAGACTAAAAGTACAGCAGCAGTGCAAACACTCTTGGGGTTTATTTTTAGAGAAGACATTATTCAGACTAAGACAACTTTTACGCTACTAAGACCTTCTGAGTACCAGACACTCTGCTCTGGCCTGCATAAAATAAAAGATCGCTGACTTAACAGCCTGACCTCCAAGTGACTTCAATCTACTTCAAAGAAAGGGGAAGGAGAAAGACAGAAAGGATGCTCACATAAACACTTGGAAGAGTAGCTATTTCACAAGAAAGTTTGTATTCAAGAGATATTAAAGAGCCAGCTTTGTAAAGCAACAGCCTGGGTGGGATTTAAGCAACAGACACTAGTTTCCATGAAGTTAGTTACTGAGAGGGGAGTGAAGGCCAGGCTCGCCTTAGGAAGCAGGTGTGCTCGTAAGCACTTCAGACACGTGGGCACCACGGAGTCACAGGTCTACACTAGCCAACAAACGACCACTTACTCCGCTTAGCATTTTGCTGACTTTCAAAGCGTGGTCTAAGAACAAGTTTGGGAGACCTGAAACTGGATCATGCATATTCTGAATGTCTTTCTTGTACTTCACCTATGAAAATAACATGGAACAAATACCATCTAGGAGGAGAAAATACTATGCTTTTGCATTATGGCCATTATTATTTTAAACACAACGAAGTATTATTATTTAATGGTATTAAATGAAATGAATTCACAAGTAGCCACTAGATGGTGCTCATTTACTACTGAATGAATAAAAGTTCTTCCCAGGGACTTGAAAGTATTTTGATAACTCCTTTTATTGTTTACGTGCTCAGAAAGGGTGATGTTAACAGAAACAAGTAACTTTAACACAAATTCTACTTTCAAAAAATAAAGAAAATAGAAGCTTTACTCTTTAGAAATTACCACTGTCTTCCAATTATATTTTGTGTCAATTTTAGAACCTTTGGTAGTTTTCATCCTGTTACTATGTAGACCTTTTCTTTTCAATCAACTGCTTTGGAAATGTTAAATGTTAATAACAGAAAACATCAAGCACTTACTGTGAGTCAAACACTTTTTGCTTAAACACTTTATATGTATTAAGTACGCTCCACAATCTTGGCAAGTAAATACTTTAAGTATCCTCATTTTACAGAGGAGGAAACTGAGACACAGAAAGATGAAAGTGTACTATTAGGTGGTGGAGCAAGATTCAGATCCAGGCAACCGATTCTAAACCTTGAGCTTTCAATACCATGCTGGAGGTTCTTTTGAGTATATTCTTGCCCTATTTTCTTTATGCTTGTACACACACAAAAATAATCAGATAAGAAAAAATGAATTATTAGAATGTTCCCAAAGGTCCTAAAGGACAGAAACACCCATTTCAATTGCTGGTAACAATACCTGGCTAATGAACACAAATTATAATACCTTCTAAACAGGAACAAAAGTAAAATATACTAAGTCCCCCAGATACAACAGGAGTTGAAAGGTTTAAATGCTCTAACAAAGGAACAGTTCAACAACAGTCAAACTTAATATTTAAAAAGGTACTCTATGCATCATTCAACTATAGTAATTTTTCTATGTTCCTGTTTTTATACTCTTCCTAATTCTAATAAAAATTTAAGGTATCTTTTCTTATAAATTGAAACTTCATTTTTAAAGATATGAAATGAAAACAAATCTTATGAACAGGTATTTCACAGAATTTACATAAGAGATAAGAAAGAAATTGTAAGCCATCTCAAGTACAATTTCTGGAAATTTCCTTGTGATATACTATTATGTTCCAGGTATATTTTACAATATTCACAATTTCATGAGCATAATTACATGGGGTAACTATTGTCATAATCATTAATTTATGATACTACACACTGCTTTTCTGAAAAACTCTATAATCTATTTCTACTCTTGATCAGCTATAATACTAACAGTTTTGCTAATAAAACTATTCCTACTTATTAATTAGTAATCACTAACACTTTTTTTTTTCAGAAAAGCTTCAAGAAAATAGGCTTCAGTGTTTTCTAAAATTATTTGGAAATTACATGATCTTAATTCAGTATCATAATTACCACACAGCCAAGTCTATCAGAACACAAGAATCAAAAGATACTGAAAATAATATTCTGCAAATTACCAATCATGAGGCAGAAAGCAACTTACATTGCTCGCCAGGGCAGTGGCCAGCTGACTTTGCCTAAAAGAAGCACTCTCAAGAGGATTATAAAGATGTTTCTTATCCTTCATTTCACTATCAAATTTTTCTTTGTATTTAATCTGCCATAAAAGAAAAAAACAGGAAAAATTACATAGCACATTTACCTTCAAGCTTTCAAAGCAACACATTTGATTTCTAATTAGATCAGATAAAAGCTACCTTAAAAATGTATGACAGCACAGTTTAAATACCTACTATTTTCCCCCCATATAAAGCTTAATTAGGCATAAAGGTTTTTTTTTTAATTAAAAAACACCTCTACTTGAACATGGATCATAAATGCAATTAGGCATGAACTCAAATCCTATTAACAAGAATTATATAGAATCTCAGGATTTTAAAATGTCAGTTTCCATTTCTGCATTCCTAACATCTATGATCAATTAGAAATCGACACCACAAATGTCTTAACATCTATCACATTTAGAAAACAGGTCCCAAATATCAGAATTTGAATACGAATTTTCCTAAAAGAATGACTGCAAATGCAAGACAGAGCTCCTACCTTTTTCTCATCATTTCCCACTTATTAAAACACTCATTGTTAGGGATTGTGTATTCTGAAACATCCTGGGCCTATTTAATGTCATTTATTATTTCTCTGCTTTCACTCCACAGTTGTGTTCAGTGGCAGAACCATCTCCAACTTTCACTGTGGAATTTTTTTTTTTAACTAGCCTTAAGGCAATGAAACGGCTTCCCTTGTGGCTCAGATGGTAAAGAATCTGCCTGCAATGCAGGAGACCTGGGTTCAATCCTTGGATCAGGAAGATCTCCTGGAGAAGAGAATGGCAACCCACTCCAGTATTCTTGCCTGGAGAATCCCATGGACAGAGGAGCCTGGTGGGCTACTGTCCATGGGCTGCAAAGAGTCGAACACGACTAAACAATTCTTTACTAAAATAAAACAAAAATAGCTAGTCTTATTTATTTAATTATTTAACTGCTTTAATTCCTGTAGCCAGGAAAGGATGCAGGTAGGCAAAAGCAAAAGTAAGCTGTTTTGTCCTTTTTTATCTTATTATATTATGATTCTTACACTATCTTATTTCTTTCTTTACAACATTCAGAATGCACATTTATCCATACATCCTAAGACTCTGCCTTGCAGAAACCTTTAGAAAAAGGTGGTTTGGGAACAGCTCACATTACTCTTTTAATCTAGTGTGTACTGGGTGATGGTCTCCCTCAGGGATACATGCTGGCACCTCCGGGAGGGAGCTAATAAAAATCCTGGTGGGAATACATTTGGAAAACATTTCAAGAGGGTTCACATGCAAGTTTCTGTTGCAGTTTCATTTGCTAATAATACTTTTTGATCATCATATTATCTTATAATTTCAAGCAAAATCTCACTTATTATAATTAATAGGCGAGGCCTCTCTAAAACAAGAAAAGCTTCAAGTTTTAGAAAATTATTTTATCTTGAAATCAGGGACACCACCACCAAAGCAGTCAATTTAGATCTCCTTCACTACTGTCCACAGTAACTGGCACCAAAGCCAAGATCCTCCCTACCTGGTCCTCTGCTAAACACGCAATTCCACTCCTCAATACCCCACTGCTGTGGTGCTTTTCACAACATTCTAAACTGTGTTTTAGTGCCTAATCTTCTAGGTTTTAGTGCCTGACAGGTATTCACTTGACTATGGTCGTAGACTCTCTGAACTGACTTCCCCTAGAATGGCACTCCCGACTCAGCCAGATCCACCAACACTATCCAGCGATCAAGGAAAACATTCTGCCCGATGCTGCGGTGCCAGGGACACTCTCAGCTGGTAGTTCTTTCCATCTAATCAACTGATCCTGCTGTGTAACATGGGCTCGCATCAAGTATCCTTTCAGTCACTCATAAGTCCCCAACCTCAGGCACCACGAGTGTCTTAGTTATATATTAGCTAAATGGCAAGAATAGATTCCATGATCCTTGAGCACAGAGAGTGCATCCTTTTGCCTTTGTACCCCCTATAGTTCTCAGCACCGTTACACTAAGCCCAGAGGCAACATGGAAGGAAGTATTACTTGGGAATGTCAGGTCCCACTGAACCCCGCTGCTATGTCAGGGATCCTGGTTTTTTATGCTAAGCCCAACCAGAAGTGAGTTCAAGCATGTATGTGACTCCATCAGATTTGCTTTTGGAAGAGATTACCAGCTCCAGGCCTTTTGGGAGTGTCTGGGCTCACATCAGCATTCCCAAACTCAGGCAGGAAACTCACCCTAATTCAAAGTAGGAATCCGACGCAGGCTCAATGTTTAATGAATAGAGGAAGGAAGGAATCATCACCATGTGAACTGGTTACAGTTTTTTCAGAAATATACATTTACTCGGAAAGAGCAAACGCCAGGTTTAATAACAGTTGACAATGTGTCAGACAAATTCCCAAGTTAACACCCCCACTCTGTGCTGTGTCTGCTCTAGTGTAACGGTGCTGAGAACTACAGGGGGAAGTACAAAGGTAGAATGACGCACCCTCTGTGCTCAAGCATCATGTAACCTATTCTTACCATTTAGCTAATATATAACTAAGACACTCGTGGTATACCTGAGGTTGAAGAATATGAATAACTGAAAGAAAAGTTGATGCAAGCCAGCACTGCTCAGCTGCATTAATTGAGTAGATTTAAATACTTCAATACAAACAAAACCCTGTAATTTTCACCTGATGTTTTACAGGACAAACTTTAGTAATAGTAACCTATTTTTTTAAGTAGAATATTTTCATCGATTTCTGAAAGATATAGAAGATAAATCTGAAGTATATTTTTACAAGTATATTGTTGTGAATAGTAACCTATTGTTAAAGGTGAGTTTTCCCTGGAAATACAAGATTAGACTATCTTCTAAGTTTTGGACATAGTTGAATTATCTGCTCTCCCATTAAACAGCGAGCAGGAAATAGATTTCTATTCTTTTTTGTATTCCTAGTACCCAACAGTACTTTGAATGGGTCTGGCACTTAATATATGTTTTTTAAAGAAATGTATAGATTAATGATGAAAATGGTAAGCAATCAACCATCTTTTCACACTCACACCCTCAGGTAGGTGTTGGAGCAATAATACTCTAATTTCCCAAATCTGTTACCCCAACACACAGTCCCCACAGTCATTGCTAAACTGATTTGAACAACAATCTATTGGGAAGAGAAAAAAAGGTAAAAGGAAATGAAAAACAATAGATATTAAAATAATATATTGTATCTCTATTATACTAAATACATATAAATATGTATTTTAAAAGTGTGGTAGTTCCTGCCACACTTTTCCTCATTAACTAGCTCATTTAGGAATTACTTATCTAATGCACATTCTGCATCACTTGCTACCCTTAAAGAGTGCTAAACTGGAAGAGATTTGGGAATCGGTGGGAAACTGTCCTCAAATATTTGTAAAAATAGAAAAACAGCATTTGTTCTGCTACCAAAGGTAAAGTTAGTGTTGACAGGTAGAAGCTGTAGCCAACAAGATTTCTGCCGATTATAACAGAAGTTTTCTATCAGCTGATCTGTCCACCAGCAGAACTATTTTCTGCTTTCCCGCTCAATTACTGCTCCCTACCTCCTCCCAATGTTCACCTGAATAATTTCTACACATCTTGCAGTTGCCCAAATGTAACTTCTTTCTGAAAGCCCTCTCTGACCTTCCAATCTAGAATACTTACTGCTGATATATTTTTTAATCACTCCACATTTATGTGGTCCCTCATCATACATGGCTGCAATTATTTGTAAAACTGTCTCTAGCTATTGGTCTTCCCCATTAGACTCTAAGTTCAGTGAAGGCATGGGCTATATCTTTCCTGTTCACCCTTGAAAATCTAACCCCAAGGATGTAGTATCTGTTCAGTAACTGTTTTGCTTGAATGAATAAATGGATGGATTACATTGAGAAGGGATTATTTCATTGAAAATCAGGACCAGGTAACTTCCATAGTGTCTCCAAATTTTTGAATAGCCTTGTAATAGATTTTTATGAAAACTTTATTCTTAAAGTTATGCCTGGGGCTATAGACCTTAAAATTTGAATTTTAAAATGGAAATAATCTTTCCAGGTTATTTAAAGATTAATTATTTAAAGTGTACCTGTCATTCACGTACTTCTAATGAGTTTAATAATCAGCAAAGTATTATGAAATTTATCTTATCCTAACCTTCAGAACTCTGCATTATCTGATTCAAAAGGTACCTAAAGAACAAGAATGTATGAGTTTCCCTCGTTAATTAACCAAAAAGTAAAATAACTGAATTCCATAAAAAATACATTTACCAGACACTGACACTCAATTGTTTCTTATTGTGCTGTAAGGTTTGCACATAAATGAACTAAGAAAATAGCCAAATAGTTCAAACAGGTCCTATCACTCACCTTCTGACTGGTTCACTCACTAACTACACATACACAGAACATTCTATCTTACCATCAATCCACAGTTCACACATCTACGTGTCCACCTGCTCAAGCACACTTGCATCTCCTAAGAGATCAGGATGCTTTCCTTTCATTATAATGGGTGACTCAACCATGGAACATGGTATTTTTCCTTCTGGTTTCAAGACCACTTGAGACAAGAGGAAATAGGTATTTGGTGCCTTTGCTATGGTTTTAAGGCATAATGTTACCCCTTACACATAAATCAATCACTTTGGAAACAAACAAAAAGTTCCACCTATGACTGATTTTACTCACATTATAAATATCTTATCCAGTGGTCCTGATACCTGCCACCTTTTGGAAAATACAGGGTAGGCAAGTGGGATGAAACTCTTAAAAGTTTAGTAAGGAATTTTCATAGACTTAGTAGAACTTTCAGAGGTTCAAACTAGGAGAAAACACTTGAATTGCTCAACCACAATGTCTGAACTTAACCTAGTCCCTCATAACTGCATCCAGGCAGGGCTGTGTTTAAATAGCTAAAGTCTGATTTCCCAACTCAGTAGTTCAAAGCTTTCAGCACAAAATGTACTGGGCTTCATGGCATCACCTATGGCTCAGATTCACAAAGGGCCAGAAGAGCAGAAAAAGAGCCGACCCTGAATGAAAGCTTTTCATCAGAGCCACAGAAGCAAATGCTAGGAAAGAAATGGGAAAACTGGATAAGTGCACTTTAATTATCAGTGCAAATGAAAAGTAAACAACAACACAATGCCACACATCCATGAGAGCAATTGCCTCCAATTTTGGATGAAACTGAACTAAAGGCTATTGAGGAGGAGAGTAAAACAGAATTTTATGTAGAAGTCATCATAAAGTCAGTGAATTTAAGTCTGTATTTTACACAAAATATACCCTGCCCATATTTTCATGACAAAATAATATTTTACTGACTTTGTACCAAATGTGAATGATCTAGAGAAATGTGTTTAATTGGTCTCCATGTATTTCTTGAAAGCCTAGTCTGTGCCATCAATGCCATTAAACCCTGTCCCCACAGAGCCTATTGAGCGGCAGTGAAGCAGATATTTAATACACACACACACACATACCTTTATATGACTAATACTGTGTTAAGAACTATAAAGAAAAGCAGAATAGAGAGGAATAGAGCAATATAATTTAAATCAGCAAGTCAAGGATGTGACATTTAAGCCAAAAGTTTGGAGGAAGGAGGTTGGAAGGGTGCTTTCCCAGAATGGGAGATCCTTCAAGCCAATTAATACCCTTTACAATTGAAGGAAAATACTTATTATTCAGTTTTAACAGCAATCTAAGAAGTAATGTTTAGGTTTAAAACCCACTCTTTTAAATACATAACATGCAATTTTAGAACAAATGCTAATTATTATAAATATAAATTTTTCTCTGATATTATAAAACTAAAGGTATTTCATTCATCACATGAACAAATTTCAATTCATAAATTAATATGATAAATGAATATGTTAACAAAATAACCAATCAGAAGAATTGGTTTTTTTAATAAATTTATTTATTTTAGTTGAGGGCTAATTACTTTACAATATTGTAGTGGTTTTTGCCATACATTGACATGAATCAGCCATGGGTTTACATGTGTTCCCCATCCTGAACCCCCCTCCCACCTCCCTCCCCATCCCATCCCTCTGGGTCATCCCATTGCCCCAGCCCTGAGCATTTGTCTCACGCATCGAACCTGGAATGGTGTTCTGTTTCACATATGATAATATACATGTTTCAGTGCTATTCTCCCAGAATGTCCCACCCTCACCTTCTCCCTCAGAGTCCATAAGACTGTTCTATGCATCTGTGTCTCTTATTCTGTCTCACATATAGGGTTATCGTTACCATCTTCCAAACGCATTAGTATACTGTATTGGTGTTTTTCTTTCTGGCTTACTTCACTGTGTATAATGGGCTCCAGTTTCATCCATCTCAATAGAACTGATTCAAATGTATTCTTTTTAATTTTTTTTAAGATGATAACTTCAATAACTACTGCCCTAATACTTAAGATACTTGTAAATATATCTTAGCAGATGAGATTTCACTTTTATTGTTTACTGATTTTCTTTGCATTACTTTATGTTCCCCCTAGACTTTAAAAAGGGAAAGTTTACAACTACGGAAGCAAAGCTACTGGACAAGTTAACATAGGAATGAGTTTTGTTTCCATTCATTACCTTTTCTGGAATCAGTCCCACAGAGCTCAGTTTCCAGATAAAATGGGAGAATTGTGCCCTCTCGCTTTCTCCTTCTGTCTTGTCATCAGGGTGTCTTATCTCTCCACACCACGGGCACTGTCCATCGTCACCTTCTCTCTCACAATCCTGTCTTGCCCTTTCCCCCTGGCATCCTGCATTCTTCCCCTAGCTTCCCAGCTTACTACATTCCTAAATTATTTCCCTTCTGCATATTGCTTGCCTTTGTATGCTCCTGTATTCATATTCTGTCATTAGTTTAGGAGCAAGAGAATACATGATCTTCAAAGTTGCCAACGAAAATAAGAAACTACGCTTTCTGCCTTTGCTTTTAGCCAACGCACCTGAAAATACAAAAGATCATACTGAGTCCATTCCAGAAGTTCTGAATATTCATCTGCCCAGTTCCTCCCTTTTCTGATGAGTTTATACACCATGAGATAAGCAAAAAGTTCACTAAAAAACGAAGATGACAGATACAATGTAACTTGCAAATTACAATCTGCTTAAATATCTAATCATTCAGCTGTTAAATGATTTGAGATTTTAAGTCTGCCTAAAAAAAAGTGCAGGCATGCTCAGTCGCTTTAGTCGTGTCTGACTGTGTGACCCCATGGACCTTAGCCCACCAGGCTCGTCTGTCCATGGAATTTCCCAGGCAAGAATACTGGAATGGGTTGCCATTTCCTTCTCCAGGGGATTGTCCCAACCCCAGGATCAAACCCAAATCTCCTGCATTGGCAGGCAAATTCTTTACCACTGAGCCACCTGGGAAGCCCCTAAAACTTTTTCTAAGGACTTGCAAATAAGACTGTGAATAAAAAAATTTAAGACTAAAATCTAAGGGCCAGTCTTACTATGCTTCATTTTGTGCATGAATTAATTTAAAAAAAAATGCAGAGTGGAAAATTCTTCTGAACAGCTATGGTAAAATTATTCCTGGAAAATGATGCAGTGTTTCTATGGGCCAGGCAATATTTTAAGTTGCTCACAGTAGTTCACTTAATCCTCACAACAACCCTAAGAAGCAGTACAGCTCCATGTCATTTTACAGGTCAGGAAACTGCAGATGGAGAAATTAAGCCACCTGTCCAAAGTCACTTGATAAGCCAGCAGCAAAACCAAGAGCTCAGGGGTCCAGCTCCATAGCCCTTTTATTAATCACCCAGCCAAGCTGCACAGCTTTTCTACACCACCAATAGAGCTCTGTGCCCCCAGAAAAGGCTAAAATCCTAAGTCAGAAAATCTAAAGCAATACTGGAAAAGCTACCAGGTACGTGCCAATACCCCCTTCTCTTCAGCAAGTGTTGTTTGGACTGAGAAAAGCTCGGAATCACAGCCCTTCTCAGGCCCTCCAGAGCTAAGAACAAGGCTGCTGCTGCTAAGTCGCTTCAGTCGTGTCCGACTCTGTGAGACCCATAGATGGCAGCCAACCAGGCTCCTCCGTCCCTGGGATTCTTTCTCCAGGCAAGAATACTGGAGTGGGTTGCCATTTCCTCCTCCAGTGCATGAAAGGGAAAAGTGAAAGTGAAGTCACTCAGTCGTCTGACTCTTCGCGACCCCACAGACTGTAGCCCACCAGGCTTCTCCATCCATGGGATTCTCCAGGCAAGAGTACTGGAGTGGGTTGCCATTGCCTTCTCCGAAGAACAAGGCAGGTCTTCTCAATTGTCCAGATACTATTTTATGTTCTTCAGTTAGATTGTATAGTTCTCCTCATTTACATCTCTCTGTTTTGAAATGTAACCCAATTAAGACATTTGCAACTTGAGGAAAGGACATTTTCAAAGTTGAAAACACTATATACATGCATAAAAATTACTGTTTGTCATTGTTGACTTTACAAATGTTACCTTTTTCCGTTAAAAGAATTATTAATTTTTATATAGCCAAGCATCTCTAGTTATTCTTTTGGAGCTTCTGGATCTTCAATTTTAAGAATAACTCTGTTATCCCTATGTGGTATATACAGTCTCCTGGATTTTCTTTTAAGATTTTAAAATTATTTTTTTGTTTACATTCATATCATTAATCCATCTGGAATTCATTTTGTAGATGGTTTAAGATTCAGGTTCAATTTTATTTTTACCCTGAAGGATGGCCAGTTATGTCAGCACCATTTATTAACTAATACAACTTTTTCCCACTGACTTAAACCAAAACTTTCATCATATATTAAATTCTTATACACATTAGAGTCTATTTCAGGATTCCCTAATCTAACCTACTGATTATTTTATCTCTTATATATCAATTCCATATTGATTTAATTTCAGCGGTTTTATACTATGTTATAATAACTCACAATGTAAGTTCTCCTTCACTGGTCTTTACTTTAATACTTTTGAAGGCTAGTTTCAGGCATTTCTTTGCCATTCAAACTCTAAGATCATTTATCCATACTTCAAAAAAATTATTGGATTCTAATTGAAATTGCATGATATTTATGTATTAATTTTGGGAAAGTTATAATTTTTATCTATTGACATGTTCAGCCAAAAATATGGCATGTCTGTATATTTCTTCAGATCCTTTTAATGATTTCAGTGTTCTCTTTATTTTCATGCCCTGGTTTCAAATTTGTGATTAAAGCACTTAAACATTGAGAAAATAGTCATTTTTCTTACTAAGTTAAAAATTCTGTTTATGAACATATAGATAGAAATTTAATTATTCATCTAATCTAATCTAATTGATATGACTATCGCTAAGTTCCAGAAATTCTAGGAAATGTGACAACATGGCTGAACTCATTGGAAAAAGCTAGAATTTGAGCCAGGGGAAAAGAACACTTAGTTTCATGCTCAAAACTAAACATATTTTATCCCTTACCGAAATTTACAATTATTGTAATCCTATCTGATATGGTTATAGGAACATTATCTTTGTATATTCTTGCCATTAAAGACATTATCTAAAGTAAAATATTTTCCAGTGCTGCTAGAAACAAAATCTCTGAATAAAATCATTGTGAAATATCGCTAGATTCTTACTTGACTAGAAAGTTTAGAAGCTTCCACAGCATGTTCAAAATCTGGTCTTCCAATTACAGCAGGCTCTTTATTCATTACTCCTTGCCCTTTCTTGTATTCAGCCTAAAATGAATAAGAAAATGTCAGATATTTCTATTTTCCAGTGAAAAATTACACTGACAATAGCCAAAATAAAATTAATAGACCATCAGCCTATAAAAAAATATTCCTTACAACTCACCAAATACTAAAATGCTGACTGCTAAGAAGAAACTGATTTTACAAAAACAATGTTTTTTATAGTAAAATAATTACTAAGTTTGAGTCTGTGAATCCAGTCAGCATCATCATTGTGTTTATGTTATCCAGGAGGAATTTCCAGATAATTAAGACCCTGCATTCTGCATACATGTCTTAGTAACTGATCTAACCCCATCTGGTTAACATGCAGTTGAATTTAGTAAATAATTATTGATTTTTTAAGGTGAGTACAACCTATGGTACTAAATCATTTGGTTCAAGTTAAGTCATCATTTTCTAACCAGAATGTAAAATGTGTTTAAGCAAAATGGTATTTACCAAGACGGATGTCTTAGGGAAGAGAAAAACAGCCATGATGCACAGGAAATGTGCATGGGTAAGTGCTCACTAACAAGAACCTGCACAATTAACAGCAACAAGATGGAGAAAAAGGCCAAAGTGAAGTTCTTTGGGACAAGATGAGAGATAACATGGAACCAGACAAATGACAAGCTTGACTCTCAGGCTGAAACATGTGAATGTTATCTTAGGCCTGAGTAGTATTTCCTTTTTTTAAAGTATTACAACACAAGCCATAGTCAAGTCAGGTTTGGTCAATTTCTGCACATATCCAAATAATTTACACAATCAAAGAGATAATTCAGATAAAAAATTGAGATGTCATTAATTCAGATTGATAAATTTTGCTAATTAAATTAATCACCCAACTACCAAAGCCATGCTTTGTCTTCTACCAAAATAAGAAATCAATTCTGCTCAAGATAAGAAAGAGAGATTACATCACTTATGATCTTGGAGATCTGTGTCGCCATCTTGATGTCTGGTCTGTCAAGCTCTGCGTTATACATGTGGGTGTCCTGTACATCTTTTCTATAAAAAATCTGATTGAAGAGACAGTTTTGATCGAAAAAAAGAAAAAGGAAATGAGTAATGTCATACAGTTGCTAGCTTTAATGTCCCTAATGTAATTTATCCTCGCCATAATCATCTAAGAAAGTCACTGATCATAACTTTTAAAAAATTTTTATTATGTGCAACATTTATTTGGATAACTATATTCCCTTTTTACTATACCAGTGACTCATTGACATTATTGCACGTGAACTGAATTCATACAACATAAAAATATAATTCTAAGACCATGGCACAAAACCGAAGCTTACAGGATTTTACATATACTACCCTTAAAAGCATGTCATTATGGGTAAGTGTATACAGCATATTCACATACAGAGTGTTCTCAATCAAGAGCATTAATTTGTCGATCACACAGTCTTGACTCCCAATGGATACAGGATAAGCTCAAGCACACAAATATAGAAAGTCATTTCCTGGGGTGAGGGTGTGTGAAACTCTGGAACTCTGTGCCTTGCACACTCCCAACCACACCTTTCTCTTCCTCTCCTGATTGGACTCTTCAAATGTCCCTTATCTGGGAGGCCTAGAGGTGGGTGCTGACAGTTTTATTCCAGTAAATATCATTGCAATGACTTGATCCTCCAACAACAAAAGGATTCACATTAAGAAATAGCCGTCAAAAAAAAAAAGAAATAGCCATCCTCTGAATGCACATTAGATACAATCAAACCAAAGTATAGAAAACAGAGATTTAAAGAGAAATATATATATAAATTTTGCCAAATATGCTTCAGGTGACAGTGTTCATTCAGAATAACTTGACTGACAAATGGGAGGAGAGACCAGAAGCGAACTCATATAACTCCTGATGGGCAACATCTCACTGTCTACCTGCTTCTCTATTTCCTGAGACCAGTCATGAACTGAAAAGATGAAGTTTTATTTGGCAAATTCACCAGTGGGTGGGCTGGTCAACTTGTCCATTACATTAGATTTTATTAAATTTATAGTGCAAAGCATGTAGTAACGGTCATTTTCAAAATCTGTCTTCACTTTTTCAAGACATAAAAGGTAGAACACAGAAATGTACAACTGAACATTTATAAAGAATGCACAATTTATTGCATTTGTACAAAACAGGTGTTTCTTTTTCTTTTCTCTTTTCTTTTAGCTGCACTGTGCAACTTGTGGGATCTTGGGATTTTAGTTCCCAGACTAGGGATTGAACCTGCACCTTTGGCAGTGAAAGCCTGGAGTCCTAGGGAATTTCCACAAATTTCCCAAAACATAATCCTTTTTTTTAAAATTTTTGGCTGCATCACACAGTTTGCTGAATCTTAGCTCTCTGACCAGGGATTGAACCCTCCTACAGTGGAAGCATGGAGTCTTAACCACTGGGACCTCTAGGAAATTCCTCAAAACAAGTACTTCTAATGTTGCCTGCAAACTTTCTGCAGTAGCATCATCTAGAGTACTTATTAAAAATTTAGATTCCTGAGGTCCATCTTCAATTCTCTGTAATAGAATTTTGCTAAATGGGGCCCAAGACTCTGCATTTTAATGAATTCCCTAGTTGACCACCAAAAATCAGTGTTCTAGATAATAGTAATGTATCTTGTTATCTTCCTTTCAACCCTACAGTGTTAAAAAAAATGTACTTTTTTACTTCTTTAAAAAATAATATCAAGTATAAAGAATGATAATGTGTTAATACTTTCATAGGCTCCCTAATGCATTATATTATTTTATTTCAATGAAGCATGTATATACACTTCTATTTAAGATCTTGCATTGGCTTCACCATCGACTAAACTATGTTTATAATCATGAACCTGTCTGACAAGTGAACACAGCTTAAATATAATTAGCATAATTTTGGCAATAGCATCTGTTTTCTTCACCGCTTCTATTTTCATAGGCTTAACAAGCAATTTTAAGTCAGTGTTGTGCACACAGGTAGCAAAAGATAAAAGCTGAAAACTGAGTTATTTGGTTGGGTAAATTTAAAATCTTCAGGGATTTAAAATAAGCCAATTTTGACTGGTTTCAAAAAGCAACATACTCATCTACAAATGATGGCCAATCAACCTCAGGCTGCACAGAGTTAAACACAAGCTGTGTAAACAAAAACGGACTCTCAGGTGAAAACAAACCAAAATTACTACCCACCTACAAGACGGTTTCTAAGTTACTATGTTCAGATGAAAGCCATGGGGGGGAATGTCTTTTTGTTTGCAAAAGAATGAGTGTAAAAATGGAAACCCTTACTTTTTGAAAAGAGCTGCAACCTCTCAGAAATCTATGCTTTACATGGGTTTCCTAATTATACGCTGCTCAGCCTAATGACTGCGTGGAGAGAGGTGAACAGCACAAAGGCAGCGGGACTGGGACAATGAATGGGGCCCCCTCATCCATGTAAATTGCAAATTAGAGGCCGGCATATGTGACTCAAAACAAATATTAAGATTGACATGAGCTGCAAATTCAAACAAGCGGATACCATGGAGCCACATAGGAGAGAAGCCCAGGGGCCTGGTCACTACTGATCTCCCAGGATATCAAGCCTTGGGGATACTCCCCAGGAACCGGGGGCTGATGCTGAGGGACACAGAGCCACAAACTCCTGCTCTGCAAGGATGTCTGAACATGGGTGGTGTAGAGATAACGTGGCCTGAGCAGACTACTCACCTTCCTCCATCTCACCGGTGACTTAGGGCTGAGGGAAACTCATCAGACATTTCTCAAATGTCTGCGCTATGTATTTTCTTCCTTCTTCAGCCCATCCGAACCAGGAAAGAATAAAAATGTTTGCAGCAGAATGTGTGTGTGTGTGTGTGTGTGTGTGTGTGTGTGTGTGTGTGTGTGTGTGTGTGTGTGTGTATTCTGAATAATCCAAACCCTAAATGCAGTGTTCTCTGAGTAATCAAACCTTAAATGCTCACTGAATTGGAACAATGGATGGGCTCCCATTCTCCAGGCAGTCTTCTCATGGCAAGATGATGTTCTATATAAAACTGCTTTGAATAAGAATACAGGGGTTCCTAAAAGTCATCAACCCAGGACAGGTGCAGGCCTGAGGGCCCATGATTTATTTTACCTCGCTTTACTTAATGTTTTGTTCCCTATCATGTCCTCAGAGGACAAGAGAGAATGAAGAACAAGGCAGAGGAAGGAGCAATGAAAGGAGAGGGGGCAAAGAGGGAAGAAGGAAGAAGGAGGGAAAAGGAGGAGGAGAAATAAGAAGTCATTTTAGGCAGTCTATGGTGTGAGTGAGTGAAAGTCGCTCAGTCGTGTCTGACTCTTTGTGACCCCATGGACTACACAGTCTATAGAATTCTCCAGGCCAGAATACTGGAGTGGGTGGCCTTTCCCTTCTCCAAGGGATCTTCCCAAGCCAGGGATCGAATCCAGGTCTCCTGCATTGCAGGCAGATTCTTTACCAGCTGAGCCACAGGGAAGCCCAGTTTATTATGTACCAGGTACCATATTAAGGACTTCACATTCACTGCCTCACTCACACATTTCTTAAACGAATGAGTCATAAGGATTTATATTCATTAAACCCAAGTTGCCTTTATTACTCTTCTATTTCAAATTTTTTCTTAATTTAAACTAGCTATTCTCACTAATGAACATTAGACTAATTCTAATAAGTTCCACAAAGGAAACAAATGGACTTTTAATGAACACTGCACTAAACCAACCAAATAATTTTAGGGAAAATTATATCTCAACAATATTTTAGTCTGTTTCCAGGAGGAAAATGTGTATTTCTCCATTTCTTTAAATCTCTTATTATAGCTTTCAATGAAGCTTCATCCTTATCTTCTATAGGTCCTATATATGTAATATTTTCAAAAAGACCAACTATGGTTTCTTCCTCAGGAGCACCTAGAATTATTACTTGACATGCTTGATCTCTTTCGCCTGGCTTTTTTTTCCCCCAGTGAATTTACTTCTTTGCCCATTTCCATGAATCTGTATCATTTTCCTAAATTACTCCTTTGTTACTTTGTAGTGGACATGTGTTCGCTGTTTTTTTAAAATCCACCTTTTGTTGTTGTTTTTGTCACTAAGTCACGTCCAACTCTTTGTGACCGCATGGACTGTAGCCCACTAGTCTCCTAGGTCCATGGAATTTCCCCAGGCAAGAATCCTGGAGTGGGTTGCCAGTGCCTTCTACAGGGGATCATCCCACCCAAGGGATCAAACCCTCATCTCCTGCATTGTAGGCGGATTCATTACCACTGAGCCACCTGGGAAACCCAAAAATCTGCCAGGCATTTTTTATTTGGAAACTGCCCCTCCCTTCCTCCCTCCATGTGATTTGGTGAGGCTATCAGAAGCAGCCTTCCTTCCTGGTGACAGAAGTGGCCACATGACAGGCTATCCAATCAGATATCCCAACCCTCTGGAAACTATGATTAAATAGAGGGCAGACACATAAACAAGCAAGGTCAGAGTCATTGATGGATCTGAGGCTGGGGGACAAAGAACTGCTGTCCTTTCCTCTGGGATCAGCTGCTGTGAAGATGATTTAGCTTTGGAAATACCAGCCTTGAGACCAGCGAGACAGATTTTATCTGCAAATGAAGTCATGGAGAAGGAAGAAGAGCCAAGAGACAGGGAAAGTAGGGGGTTCTCGCGACACTGTGGAGCCTCTGGAGCCAGTTATGCCTGAAGGTAGCTTTACGCAAACCAACAAATTCTCATTTTTCACTTGAACTAATGTGAAATGGATTTCTGTTACTGAATCTACAAACTCCAAGTGTAGCCTCCATTTCATATGTTTTTCTGCAATGTCAAATCTAGTCTTTATTGCCTCCAATAAAGATTTTAATTCTATCACCTGAAACTAATACAATATTGATAAATCAATTATAGTTAAATTTTTAAAAATTTTAATTCTATCGAAATCTGTCATGGAATTTCTTCCTTATATTACCATGTTCACTTTCCCTCTCAGCTTGCATTTTCATCTCATTTTATTGTCTTTTAATCTCAGTTTATTCCCCCATAATTATCTTTCTGTTTTTGTTTCATAAGGCCATGTCTTTTGCATGTTCCTTACATTCACGCGGGGTATCCCATGTGCCAGGGACTGTAGTTCTACACACTTTAAACACACAAATTTAGTAAATCTTCACCCCACCATTGTTGTGCCAGCCTGTACTCAACTCAGCTCCATCAACACTCCCTCCCAAGGCTGGAACTAGTTATCCAGAAGAATCTTCTTTCTTGTATCATTCTTGGTTGGACTTGGCCAATAAGAGAAACTTTCAATTAGATATTGAAAATGAAGTGAAATGGATGCCTTTGTTATCCATGTACAGCCAGACTGAGCACTCAGCAAAGGACTCCCAGTGACTCTGCACCAAGCTTTTCATATTTTGACAACAGTGATCTGAGATTCTTCAATAGGTGAGTTAATAAACTAGAAAAAAGCCAAACCTCCACCATGATGGTCCTTAGTGAAATGCAATTACTTGGAGATGTGAAGATTGAGAACTGAGGGATGGCAGGCAGCATGGAAACTACAGACAGACACCTGTGGAGCCAAGGGCAATGTGAGCAGATAGAGTAAAAGAAATCAAATCCAACTGGCCCCAAACTTATTCATTCCCTTTACTACTCTGGTGAAAGTTAAAACAATTCTTTGTTAGAAGAAACTGCCAGATAGGATAGGTTTGTAGGACAGAAGTGGATAGTATGATCTGTATTTAGTCATAATCTCAAAATACCAGTTTAGTCATCCTCAAGAAATTCTTTTGTCAAAACTTTCACATTAGAGAAGCTCTCCAAGTCATTAAGTGGCACATGGACTGGAAATTCCAACTTAATAAGGCTTATTTCTGTTTAGGTATGTTGCATGTAAAAATCTATTAAATAATTAAGTTGTAAACATTATTTTTAAAAGAAAATATAAATCTCTGAAATATAAGTAAACAGAGGATCTGACAGTCATCAGAAAACACATTTTTTTCAATTTTCTAAATGATGGAGTTTTATCATTATTAGCAGTATTATCATTGTTGATAAAAACATTTTAGAGTTGATCAAAGTTTCCATATTTATGATTAATTTTATCACCTCCACAATCTTATGAAGAAAGCAGAATAGATATTATTAACTATTCTGCCTTAGAGATGAAGAAAACCTAATATACCTATTTTAATACTAAATTCTAAAAGCACTGTTTCTATAAGTCACATTAGGGAATTACAGGATAATAAATGTTTTTCCAATATCTTTTTAGTGATTTACTTAACCTTAAGATTTTTCTCTTTCTGATGGAATAGAAATTTTGTCTACTGATAAGTTTTTATTAATGTTAAGAAAGTATATATATCATTCTTGAAAAGAGCATTATGTCTTTGGTTTCTCCTGATGAATACCTCTTTCTAATACACATTGAATTGATTACCAATATGGTATTTTGGGAAAGCTTACCACTCTAATTTCATCACAAATCTACACAGATCACACTATTTATAAAACTTAAAATGGCAGTTAAAATTTGTTTAACTTAACTTTAGAAGTACTGCTCTTCATGCCTCTGATAAGATTGATGAAAACTAATAATGTTACTGAGGTTTTCATTTCAAACCCATCTTTAGGGGAAAGTAACAGGATAGAATATCTCCAGTTTCTTTAATTACATTAGAAAAATTTGGCAGGGGTACATCCCTGAAGATACAAAAAAAAAAAAAAAAAAAAAAGCCAGATGAGCTGTTTTTAATCATTTTTTGATAACAGTATCAACAAGATAGGTGGTTAAATGGGTTCAGGAACCTTGTGAATTTGCCCTCCTGACCTAAATGCTTCTTAACATAAATTTCATATTGATTTGGCCTTCTTAGAAATCTAACCTCGTTTCATTGTTTTGAATTAATAATGATATCACCCTAAACTCTTAAATCACTCTTTAAAACTGAAGGAGGACCAAACAGAACTAGTATTTTCTGAACTGGCTCTTCAACAGAGCCCTTTACATATCGTATCTAATTTATCACTTGCAAGAGCTCTCTGAGGTAGATTTCATTACCCCAATTTTACATATGAAAAAAAAAATAAACCAGATTTGGAGATACGTGTAACTTGTCCAAGGTTATCCAGGCAACATGTGGCAAAAGAAGTCTTTTATCCCTGGCCTGACTCTCAACTCCTTTTCTGACCTATGTGACAGTGGAGGATATTATGAGAAATTATTTTTTCCTGTTTCATGATCATTGAACTTGGGGGTAAAAGAAAAGACCACTGCCCCCAGAATACTCTTCCCCTTGGAACTCTCAGTTATTCCGGGGTGGAAATTTAGTCGGCTCGTCACAAAGAATCTCTTCCCAGCCTGCTTATTCACATCTCCAAAGGTATAAAGGACAATCAGCTTCTGAAAGAAAAATGATTCCATCTAGCCCATTGATCAATGTTCTAATAAAAAGTCTGACCAGAAAGGAGGTAGAAATTAAAAGCTTTGAACTGTAATTGTCCCAGTTTCTTGGTTCTCTAACAGACATCAGAAAGTTGACTTGATTTTGGTGGAAACATAAAAAGAAAAGCCAAGATGCTGACATGTATTGTTTCTAGGAAAATCAGATACACATATGATAACACATTTTGTTTTAAATTAGTAAGTCATTAATATAGTGCAAAGAGACATTTCACATTATGAAAAGGTAATTGTTAGTTAAACTCTCTGCAAATGAACTTCATTTTACTGAAGTCTTATGGGAGACACAGTTTTGTATTTCATGGAGATGCTGTGACCTCACCTACTGAACCAAGAGACATTCTTGCTTTCCTGTGTTTTTCAAGACCCACGATTAAATTTCATATCATAGGGACAACAAATGTATTATTCTAAGTGACTTGACTCTAGGGGAATATCAACTACTTCACAGGTAGAATACAAATATCATTCTCACTTTAAATCTGAGTAAACAGTCTTAAACACTTTCTAAATCCTATTATATGTACAAACTTTGCATGTAAAGGTTGAGCCGAGCAGGCAGAGGAGTGTAAGTAAACACATCCTTCTCCCATAAGTACACAGTATTGAATGGAGGAGAAAGGGGCTTTCTACTCTATTCCCTCAATCCCTCAATCAAAGACCTTTTAAAAGAAAAGGCAGAGTTAAAATAATAACCTCAGCTCCATGATAAGGACCTTCTGTATTTGAATTTCATTGAGTTATAGAGTTAGATAGTGTCTCCTGAGGGTCTGTAAAATGGCAGCCACCTCCCCAGACCACCACGACCACCCTCTAACCCACACCATTTACAGAAATTCAAAGTTTCTTCAGCTCAAAACAGTAGAGGCTCAGGGTCTCAGCTTTTCTCTCCCACAAGAGCACTGGATCCATTGATCTGAATTCTAATGATAACCTATTTTGACCTATATTTTAAAAATTTCATTCAAAATCTTGACACAATAACCAGAGAGTGACCTTTAAGAGGGAGGCAGCAGATTGTAACAGAAAGAGTGGACTGGGGAGTTTGATTCTTCAGTCTCATTTTCTTCATCTACAAAATGGTATTCAGTACATGGATTCTGTGAGAACTGGAAATGATCAAAGTCTTGGCACAGTTCCTTGTGCA
Organism: Okapia johnstoni; assembly: GCA_024291935.2. Lineage (NCBI taxonomy): Eukaryota > Metazoa > Chordata > Mammalia > Artiodactyla > Giraffidae > Okapia > Okapia johnstoni. The sequence continues at coordinate 14,525,614 of CM044324.1, forward strand.
CAGCAATGCTCACTAAGTGGTTGTTATTATGGCTGTGATAGTCGTTGTGTAAGCAGAAGTTCTTATAAAGCCTCCTGATAAAATGGCCTTGCTGGTAATTACAGACATGTAGCTTCTTCATCTCTTATCAATCTTAAACCATCTTAGAAAAGCACTTTTGGTATTGGCATATGTTTATACATTTGAATTAAAATGTAAAACCTCACTCAGTTTTTACTTAAGCATTGACCTATTGCAATTTAATATCAGATGACTGTTGCCATCCTACAAAGAGATGCTGCACAGCTGGGGCTCTGGAGGCACAATTCAGTAAAAGAACTAAGTGATGGGGCAGAGCCTGTGTGAGATGACAAAGATGCTTCAGGTACTTTGCAAAGAAAAGGGAGCTTCCTGACCCAACAAAGGCAAACACTTTATCTTAACTGATTCTAACCCATAAAGAACCTGACAAACAGTTCCTACATTCCTTCTAGAAAGCAAAGAATTCATGGTAAGGAGACAAATAAGCTTCCACTGCAATTTCAGGAAAAAATATTCTTCTAGGCCCCTAAGACAGTAGTGATAGCTGAGTAAACACATGAAAGCGTTGATGTACTAGCTACCTTATAGCCAAAGAAGAAATGTGTTTGCTACAGGCTTGTTTCCTTTCTCTGGGCTTCTGCTTCTAAGCTGGCCATCAGGCATCTATTGTCTTCCTGCTCCTCTTGGGTCTTGTGACAGTCTGCCCCCACACGCATTCCAAAAGAAAGCATAGTGGGGTTTAGTCTCCCTAGCATACCAGTTCTTCTGCAGTTCTAGACTGGAAACCAAGGGAGCATCGCCATCATGACAAGGAAGCTATAGGAAATTGGAAACCCAATTTCCAGGTCTGCAAGAAGTACGTGACATTTTAAAGGCATTCTACAAGGTTCCAATAACCGGTGAGAGAGTAATTCAGATGTGCTTCTGAATGGACATGGAGAGATAATGATTAAAAAAAAAGATTTAAAGTTCTTTTTGAACAGGAGTGTTGTAACATTTAAACTTCAACAACTTATCTACTAGTCCTGACACGAGTTAACTACAATTTTCCAGAAAATCATGAGGAATAGCTTGCTTACGTTACTCTGGTGCTTATTGACCTCCATGGCATGTTTGATCTCAGGTGGCTCCTTCATGTGGGCATAATCTGAGACTCCTTTGGCAGCATCATGCTTCTGCCTGTAGGCAATCTGGAGAAAAAAACAAATAACTGTTAGTTTCATTTGGAGGTGTATGAAATTTCTTACCCATTAAATTTCAGTGTTTTGCTAGGATTTTACGTAGTATTTGGCCAAATTTGCCTATGCCTTTATAACGAAATAATATACACAATACTTTAATCTTTGTGCTTCTGTTTAGACTCCTAATTCCAACTCTGTGTCACTTATTTCAAAAGTTTTTGTCCACACGCTAAAATCCCCACTTGTATTCCCCTAGCTTAAATATCAGCTATAGTTTTGGGAAATCTTTCCACAACCAAGAGGTTTTAGGCTAATATATGTTCAAGGTTTAAATCCTGGGAAAGTAAATGACAAAACTGGGGAAACAATTGGATATTTAAAAGTGAACTGTTCATTTTTTAATTGACTTATAATTTTATGGAGGCACAACTATAATATTAAATAAACCTTATTAAAAGCCCTAACCTTCGGGAGAAAATATAATGAAAGTCTCACATATGTCAAGCCTTGTTCTCTGTTAGAGAAATAAGCACCTTCGCAATGCCGCTCATCACTACCACGTTAAATCTGCCCCACACTTGGTTGGAGAGAAGGCATGAGAATAATCAGAAGTACTTCAGAAGTAGAAATAACCAAACTCAAAAACAGAGTTAAAAATTAAAGAAGATCCCTAAGACAGCAAATTATCCCCTTCCAGGTAGTCTATTCCTATATTACCCTATTTATTTCCTTCATAAGTTTAAATTACAAGCTTTCATTTTTGTAAAATTACCTATTTTATGTCTTCTCTTACTAGAACTCAACTGTCTAATTCACTAGATCCTTACAACCCAGAATAGTGCTTGACATAAACTGTAATAAACATTTGTTCAGTGAGTGAATAAACAAATAAATAAGTGAATAAATGAACCAGAATAAAACAAGAATAAATTAATGAATTACTTTCAAATTAATTTAAAATATATGTTAAAAGTTTAATGATAAGATGTTAAATGGAATTGGAATTACTTGGTGCAAAACGTGTGTGCTTAGTGCTTAGTACAACCATCCAAGTTCAAATCTCTTTTCTGACTTCCCCACCCAAGTTTTTTTTTTAAACTTCCTGTGAAAGAGAACTCAACCTGGGCATCACAGTTTCTAAATTTTGAAGGTTCTGACACAAAGTTCCTCCTTTAATGAAACTCAAATCTATCTCCCCAGCAATGCAACCATTTAGCCACACAGGAGGATTCTAGTTCACAGGACAGAATGTTAAATGTGGGAACGCAGCTCTCAGTGATTTCCACTCCCAGACTATCCGTGCAGATTTACGCACTAAACCCCTGTATACCCTACACACTCTCAAAAGTACAAATTCCAACTGTTCCACCTCTTTGTTAAGGTGTCCACAATATACCAGATATGGCCTGACTGGTCCTAATTAGAATTCTTCAATTTAATCTAGGTTATCATCTCTAATGTGCTATATGCTGCTAATACATCCATAGATCATGCCAGTTTCCTTTTGATTACTATGTTGAGATTTCTGTCAACGAACGCCCCTAAGTCTTGTTCATTCCTGCTTAGCTCTGTTCCTACATCTGATTATTCAGCCTCCCATACGGCACCTCATGTTATTCCAGGGATAATTCATCTTGCTAGAGTCTGTTCACCGATTTAATCCATCAGGAAATCTAATTTTGATGAACATATCTTTAAAATTTTCACCAATTAATTATGTTAAACAGAAACCCATTAAGAACCTCCATTCAGACTGAGAAAGCCCATCACCCCAGTTTCATTACATTCTATAACTTGGTGGGGGGAGGAGTTTAATGGGTGGCCAAGTCTCTTAAGCCAAGGAACAACGTTTATGAGAACTGCTATAAGTAAAAAGAACTAGCATATGCCTGTCTCCTTTCTGCTGGATGCCGGGTTGATTCTGTGTTTTTGACTGTGGTACTTGTGACATTACAAACATAACCAATGCAGCTGATCGTTTTGTGGGTTATCACAGAAGTAGTGAGTCATCAAGCACAATTTTAAAGAGCACTCTTTCTTAAAAAGGCTATGTAATTTTCTACTTGCTGCATTAAAATAGTCATTTCATTTATAGCTGCTACTAAGCACCACTTTAGAATTAAGATTACATCAAATTGGAGGCAGCTGAACTTTAATTTATCATATTAATTTCCATCCTTAAAATAGCTAATGGAAACGTATGTTGAGCTAATAAATTTTCTAATAAATTTGATTTCTTAGGATGTGTCATTATTGTGTAGCATTTCCCTAGGTTAACACTGTGTTCTTCATACCTTGTGAGTTAAGGTTGCTATATCACTAGACACCTAATTAGGGGAAGATATTTGCAATAGTCTTATATAAACTATATGTAAATATGTTTACACAAGGAATATATACATTTATCTTATATATTTCATCTTATATGTTTATATCTCATCTCTACATATAAAAGATGTATTATATTTCTGATTTGAAGCATATTTCATAACTACTAGATAGGTACTGAAGTGAAAGTGGCTCAGTCGTGTCCAGTTCTTTGCGACCCCATGGACTATACAGTCCATGGAATTCTCCAGGCCAGAATACTAGAGTGGGTCGCCTTTCTCTTCTCCAGGGGATCCTCCCAATCCAGGGATCGAATCCAGGTCTCCCCCAATGCAGGCGGATTCTTACCAGCTGAGCCACAAGGGAAGCCCAAGAACACTGGAGTTGGTAGCCTATGCCTTCTCCAGCAGATCTTCCTGACCCAGGAATCTAACCGGGGTCTCCTGCATTGCAAGCAGATTCTTTACCAACTGAGCTATCAGGGAAGCCAATCCCATAACACAGGCAACCCTGAAGCTCCGGAAACAGGACCTTGTGGCCACTGTAGATACAAACAAAAGCACTCATAAATCTTCGCCATTCAGATGCCTGAGCAGCCTGTATCAGTTCTGTGATAAGGGATTATTTAGCCTCAGCATGAGACAGCCCCTGTGAGAAGCGTCTCACCACTTCATGGCACAGTCCATCCATTTCCAGAACCATTCTTTGTGATACTTGTAAAATTTTTAGTGAGAGTTATCTAACAATATGTCCTCCTAAAATCTCCACATGTCTTTTTTTAAAAGGATTTCTATGTATCAGTCATTTTCTATAAGGAGCATTAACCTTATTACTTCAATCTGAATACAAGCATTTGAGAATGTTTGCAAATTGATTTGAAGATAATAATTTGTCCCAATATCAAAAGTTTAGGATACTTTTCACTAGAAACTGGAACATGCTTATATTTTAGAATTTGCCTCATATTCTAATTCAGGTTGCCACAAATCTGACACTCTTTAGACACAGTAAAACGTTAGTTGTTTAATTATCACAGATACTATTAAATTGTTCTACTTTCTTGCCTGTCATTATCAGGTAAGCTCTGAGAATTCCAATTTTAACAATAATAAAATAGATTTATGTGTATCTACAGAAATGTTATGACAATTACATAAATCTTTGAAATAGACACCTTCTTCAGAATCCAGGTATTTCCTTTCTAACAAGTTCAAAGACTAATTATTACCCTGGGTGGTGATGCTTCTTGAGAGCACATATATTTCTTTCTTAGGGTGCATATTCTATTCTAGAATAATACCTGTTACCAATTAAGCGACAATCTATTCTGGAAAAAAAAAATAGGAACAGATTCCAAAATGTCCAATATGGATTACTTTTTATGTTAAGTTCTATGTACACATAGTTATGTACTATAGACATGCTTATGCCACAAAAATTTGAGAAAAGTTGTGCATTTCCAAAGCAATTAAGAATGTAAATATCTGAAAATTTTACCTTCCCAAGTATAAAACTAAGAAAAGATTGTTTCTTTTCTTTATTGTATAACTGTTGCTTATTATTATTATTATTATCACAAAAATCTTGTCAAATATCAAATGTCATAATTATTTGCTTTATAAAGTACTCTGTATGATTAGCAAGTGGCTGGGTTATCAGATGTTGGGTGGGAAAAAAAGGGTGGGCATATTAGTCATGGTCAGCCATGCAGAGCCCTGACATATATTTTTAGCCTCATGTTGCACAGCTGAGATTAGCTTACTGCCAAGCTGGGTACACAGTGGACATTTAAGTCTGTGATAATGAAGTACTTAAAGATATTCTGCAAAGAATAACTATACTTGGTGTTGTTCAAGAGTAATCTATTTTCAGACTATTTTAAAATTATCTACGTATCCTCTACTTAAAAATAAAAGGATTCTGGAGAAAGAAGTGAACTTGTTTAATTAAAAAAAAAAAGAGGGGTAGAAATAGTAAGAAAGAAGTGGTAATGGATATAGCTTAGAACCCATACTCTGGAGCGAATTCACCCATGTTCATATGCTGGCTCTGCTATTTGTTAACTGTATGGCCTTGAGCAAGTCACCTAACCTCTCTGTGCTTCAGTTTTCACATCCCCCAAATGAGGCTATCTCATGGAGTTGTGAACATTAAATGATATACATATATGTGAAATGAATAGAACAGTACCTGATACATAGTGAGCATTTTTATGTATTTATTATTATTAACCAAAAATGTAGAATGAAAAATATAAACTATGCAAAAGGAAACATTTCTTTAAAAAAAATCAATCAACTGAACAAAAATCCATTTTACGAGTATTTATTGTACACCCCTTGTGTTCTAGGAGTCCCTAGACTCCTAAGCACAGGGATGGAGCAGGGAACAAGACGGGTGAGGCTCCTGCTCTCTTATGGATGAATAAAGTAATCAAAAAAAAATCAGAGTGTACTTTAAAGAAAACATAGCAATAATATGAGTGAGAAAGAGGTGAAATATTCTATTTTGAAATTCTGTTTTAAGGAACACAATAGATTAAATGCATTAAGGATTCCTTCTATGTTAATGTACTCTAAAAGGAAAATTACTCCTAAACTCTCATAAATTCAAAATGAGTTTATATGATGATAGTTCTTAAGTCTGTTTGCACCTTGCAATCATTAAAACAGCCACTTCTACCTGGTGGAGGCTCTTTTGGGAGCCTGAGATAGTCTAAGTGAAAACACCATGCACGAGAAAAAAAAAATTCAGGAATCACTTGTCTAATTGAGGGAGCACAGATCTGTGGATCCTGACTTTAACCATTAATTCTTTATCTGACTTTTAATAAGCTATGGGTATGTTCTCTCACAAGTTAAATCAAAGACTAGTTTAATATTTGCTCTAAGATTGTAATCTAAGTAAATTATCTAAATAAGATTCATATTTGCTCTGTTAGTAGTGGTGAATGGGACTAGGAAAGACTGTATCATGTAACTAACACACTGGCAGGTCCTTGTCACTATCTGTCACTATCAGTGACCGTCACTATCAGTGACTGCTGACAGAACATGAATCAGTTGCTTCCAAAGTTTCACTCCATATTTAATATCTAAGATAAAACAACTCTTTATAAAATGCTAAACAATGTGTATTAGATATATATTTGATTTACATAATTATATAATAATTTAGGAGAACCATACCTCACTCTGCAGCTGTGTAACTTCTCTGGCAAAGACACTGTCAATTGTGGCTGGCATCTGCTTATAGAGAGAATTGGAAAGGTCTGCCTTAATGGTGCCTTTGTATTTTGCCTAGGGGGGAAGAAAGAAAAGAAAAAGAAATATGTCTTAGTTTTTCTTTTACTGTGAATATTGAAAGAGAATAAAGAAAAGTACTTTCTTAGGAAACAAATTAGTTGGGATTGACATATATACACTGCTATGTATACACTAGGTAACTAATGAGAACCTACTGTATAGCTCAGGAACTCTACTCCAGGCTCTCTGGTGACCTAAATGGGAAGGAAATCCAAAAAAGAGGGTATACATGTATACGAATAGCTGATTCATCTTGTTGTACGGCAGAAAACAACACAACATTGTAAAGCAACTATCCTCCAATAAAATTTTTTAAACATATAAAGTCAACTTTAATCTCAGACAGTGAACCTGATGTTCATATTTGAAGAAATAAATCCAATTTATCATGGTAAAACCTTTAAATCAAACATGCAAGCAAATAACAACTGGAGGGAGGGTTGAGGGATGGGAGAAGTGGGTGCAAAGGGGTCAAAAGGCACAAACTTTCAGTCATAAAATCAATACATGGGGACATAAAATCTAGTATGGTGCCTACAGTCAATAAAACTGTGTCACATATTTGAAAGTCGCCAATAGAGTAAACCTTAAAAAGTAATCATCATAAGGGAAAAAAAAGAAATAAGATGTGTGACTCCATATGATGACAGACTTACTGTGGTGGTCCTTTCACAGTGTATACAAATATGGAGTCCTGAAACTAACATAATATTCCATGTCAATTATACCTCAAGTGAAAATTTTAATTAAATCAATTTAAATTAAATAATGGCTATTTTTCTACTTAAACTCATGCATATTTCTAAAGGTAATTCTATTTGTGCGTATCAACAATTTCATATATTTGATCATCAAAAAAATATGAGAATGAGACATTTGAGCTGTTCCAGAAAACACAAGTCATTAGAATTTGTGTAACACCTGAACACAAAGGACAGCCTTCCTTTATTCAAGTCTTCTCAACTTCCTCCACCACAATGGCGGGGTGCTGGGGTGGGGGAGCTTTTTTGCTGTTTTTGCACTTTCCCACATACAATCTGCACTGCCTCTAAATGATCTCAGTCATTACTCATAAAGAGAGACACTCATTCACTAGTTCCTCTTGGGAAGATTAGGTTCAAAGGAATGTAACAGATTGCCCTCTTCCGTTTTTTTCTCTCTGTAGTTAACTCCTTTAGGAAAAAGACTCAATTAATAATTAAGAACACCAAGCATTTCTCTGTGAAGGAGAAATACTATCTAATAGCTTACACAAGTAAACAAAACTGTGGCTTTCCCCACTCTATTCACAAGTCCCTGATGTTACTCCTACTTGGAGCCAGATTTGGACAGGTGTTGATTCATTGAGCATACAGCTTGTGTAAGCCCTGTGTTCCCATAACTCTTCAGATTTTCATACTTAAAATCTACCAATTTTCTTCAAAATGCTTTCATGTTGGCAGAAATAATCCCAAGAATATCATGTTGATCTTTTTCCAACATAACTTACAAAACACTAGAGGTCAGTCATCTACAACACTATCTAATCATCTTCTTTTCGAGTTTCTCTCTTCAAAATGCTCTATTCACAGACACTGGCGTTGCCTCATCACAGAAATCACTGTTAACATTGTGCTTTATGAGACAACATAAGCTGCAGTTCTACACGCTCTCAGAAAAAGATTATATGATTTTTCAGCTGGAAAATGAACATAGCGCATTTCTTACTCTATGGCTTCATAGCAGGTATCTCTGTTGAACTGATCCCAACCAAAAATAGTTCAAATTGATCTGAAGTTACTTACCAAACATACATTTTATGGCAAGTTTGACTTATTTTCAAAATGAGATTGGATCATTTATATCTAATAAGTCTGTTAAGAAATAAAATAATGGAACTTCTGAGACTATTTTGCCAATACTTTCTATTGAATAAAAATATCCCCTTTTAATTTGATGTAAATAAAAAACGGTTAGAGTCAATATAGATATATATAACAAAACATATCAACAACAGATAATAAGCTACCAGTTTACATGAGTTAATTGACATAATGCATAGAACTACATAATTATACAGATATTATTAATATCAACATTCAGTAGTATTATCAGAAACATCATTCTCTAATTTTAACACACAAACTTTTATCTACATAAATAGAAAATAATCCAAGCCATTTAAAAAGTTTTGATACCTTACCTCGGAAATAAAAGCACCAATGTGTTTTACATGGTTTAGCATAGGTGTGTCAGTCACAAATGTGCACTTGTCCTTAGACTTTTTATACTCTTCTTTATAATGGATCTAAAAGGGAGAACATTTTACATGAGAAAAAAAAAAAACAATTTCAATGCTCCCTTTTTGAAAAGAAGAATTAACCTGCGCAAGTCTATTTTCTGAAATAAATACTCCAATGTGGAATGATGCTCAAAACAAGCCAAATCAAATAAACTGATATCCAGCCCAGAATGACAAAGGTGATGAGACAGGGTAAGAAAAAGGCTGCTCTTTAGATAAGCAAGGGTACAGTTACCATCAAGGATCATGTGTGTTGGACCCACACTGACTGTGGGTCCCATTTGTCCAGCTTCTTCAGCATAATTAAGAAACATTGGTACCATGTATAAAATAGCTAACTCATGAGAATCTACTGTATAACACAGGGAACTCTGCTCAGTGCTCTGTGGTGGCTTAAATTGGAAGGCAATCCAAAAAAGAGGGGATATATGTATGCATACAGCTGAGTCATTTTGCTGTACAGTAGAAACTAACACAACATTGTAAAGCAACTATACATCAAAAAAATTAATTCAAAAATTAATTTTTTCTTTATTTTAAAAAGAAGCATGGCTTCCCAGGTGGCTCAGTGGTAAGGTAAGAAGAATACTGGAGTGGGTAGCCACTTCTTTCTCCCGATTTCCCCAATACATGGGAAATCCCATAGACAGAGGAGCCTGGCGGGCTACAGTCCACAGAGTTGTAAAGAGTTGGACACAACTTAGCAACTAAACAACAACAACCAAGTATTGCATACTCAGCACACACCTTTATCACTTGATTTCTTCAAACCATTCTAAAATTTCTCAATAAATAAATCTAGTTCTGTGCTAAGCATGATCTTTCTCAAGATAACTTGAATACTGAGAACTAACATACAAGTTCGAGGGAATAAGTATAGCAGATATATATTAAAAAGGTATATCCAATTTACACATTTTCTGTGTAGCTATGTCATATCACACACACAAACTTTAACTCACATCTTTAAAAAAAATAAATTCTCCATTTCACTCATACAATTGTCCTAATTTATTGTTACTTTAAGCCACAGACCCTAACAGGTAAGCCTATGGTCAAACAGAAACACAGTTGCCTACCTCTGGGTTTAAAATTAGGAGTCATGAGGACAGATGTGACCAATTAAGAAGACAATGAAATTAAACAAATGGAGATTACTGTTAGCATCATTACCTAGACATGCTGGATTAGAGGAGGGGGCATAAATTGTGGCCACAGTGGGATTCTGGTTACTAATTAATTACACTCAAATCAAAGCTTGAACATTCAATTTATGAGCACCCATAGGCCTCCCCAACTTCCTCCCCTCCCCCAAGCATAGAACCACCCAGAAAGCCTGTCACCTGTGGAGATCACTGCAGAATGCCCCCTTGCAGTGGCAGGAAGACAAATGGGACAAAGTGCAGAAAGGCTTAGCTGAGCAATCCTCATTTCTTCTTTCCAATTCACTAGTGAGAGGAGTCCCTCTTTCTCCCCTTAGGAGAGGCCAGGATTACTCTGCGAGAAGATCCCACATGGGCAGATAAGTCAAAAAGAAGTCAGGAACTATAGAGAGGGACCTGAAATGTAATCCCACTGTCACACTAATTGCCATCCAATCTGAAAACTGGGCAGGCAAAACTTATAACTATTTGAGAGGATGAAGGTAATTTGCTGAAAGTTGTATCACCCTGTAATAAAGTCATGTTTATCTACCCAAGACTGTAAATACTTAGACTGAAAAAAATGTCATAGTTCAGATGATACATTACATGGCCGCCCTAATTACAGCCTAAAAGTGAAGTTTAACAGTATACATTACCTGGTTCTTAAAGAACATGACTAATGTTGATGTTACACTTTAACATGACATAGAGATTTTACCATATTTGAACAGACCTAAGGGGCATTATTTGACCTGAGGTATAACCAGCCATGAACATACTGAGTAACATTATTTTAAATGCCTTATTTCACGGCGATGCCTCAGATATTAGATGCTGACCACATTAAACATTTGCTTTATTCATGAAATCAGCATTAGAACATATTTATCTTATCTGAGCACTAAATTGCTTTATTTTTTTCCTTCTCAGAGATCAGCCATAATTTTTGGTCTCTGCAAATCACCGTCCTCAGTCACTAGTAATTAAACCGTTAATGGCACTATGATAAATAGTAGGCTATTTTGATCATAAGGAGAAAAAAAAGTTTCTCCGTTATATAATTAAGCATGAGAGAAAATAAGCTATCATTAGGCTTAAGTTTGGCTCATTATTTTTATCTTTTGCCACCATCTCTTCCCTCTCCCATTCACATTCTTCACAGCAGTGGTATGTGCTATGGCTACAGCCCCTGATAAGCTCTGACTTGAGCAGAATGTTCAGGACAGGAGCTAGGGATAAAGGTGAAGTATTTACTTCCTCTGCTATGCAGGCAAATAGTTCAGTCTTGAGTGTATTCTCCATTCCTTTCTTTGGTCTTTATTTAAAAGATACACACACACACACCTACTATATGCTTATTGTCACTCATATTGCATTTCTAATGAATTTTACAATATGAGAGACAGTAAATATATGATCTTAAATTTTTATATAAAGTATACCATGAATTAGTAGCTTTCATATACTAGGAGAATTGGAAAAAATAGATGAAAGGGAACTACATCGATGATTAACACTAAATCTTAGGCAAAACAAAAATCACTGAATAGACAGTCAATTCCAAATCTAACAGATGGCCCCATCTATTGGATAGATTGCCTCTCCAATCCCTTTCTTTCCTAACAATAGAACTCAAGTGTATTTACGGGAGGAGATACGCCCCTACCGCAGCCGCAAAGGACAAATTGCTCTGAGACAGGCATGGCTTTCTCATTCCCTTTGGCCAGTGATCGGTCGGGGAGGACAGGTGCCCAGCTCTGGCCATGAGACATTCTTGGAAGTCTCCCCAGCATTATTAATGGTGAAGCTCGTACAAGGGGAGAGACTTGCTGACACAGCCCATTGACACCTCGCCTGTCCACCTTTTGTCTTCCCCAACCACAGGAAAACAGCAGGAACCAGGCCATCACAAGACAATAAACCACCATACCAATGATGGCAGACCAGAAGGAAAGGAGCCTGAGAGACTGATAACATCAAGGCTGAAGCCCCTCCATCAAGGATTCACCTCAAAAAAATAGTCATCTACCTGTTAAGCCTCTGTGCTAGGATTTCCGTGTTCTGTGCAGCCATCTGCACTCATAACCAACACACAATCCAAAGCTGATGACTTAATGTCAATAAGATGCCCTAAATAATTTACTTTCTGCTGACCTCACCCATTAATCCCACCATGTCTCAACTACAGTTTGACTTAAATTAGTTGAGTGTGCTTCCTCTTCTTAGCCTAGTTTCTTTCCCTTTAGTATGAGACCAGCTAATGGCCGAAAGTGGAAGTCACATGCAGAAACGTTAGAGGGTATTCCCTTTTACAAGCATTCTTAACCAGAAGGAGCTAGGAAGTCTTTTCACAAATGGAACCACACCGGCTAAACGCAATGAACCCTGGAAGACAGAACTGCGGCTTCAGCACTGTGTGTTATCTGAGGCACTCAGAGCCAAGGCTGCTCTCCCAGGCTTCCGAACACCACTGGAGCTTTCTCTGGAGGGGTAACCATGGAATCCCATGTTTTCAGCATCGGGAAGGGTTACCCACAATAAACAATGTTCACTTGCCTGGAAAATGTTCTTCCTGCTGCCACACAAATGAACACCCTAAAAAGGTTTGAATCAAAACACTGAGTCAGAGGCTTCTGGCAGATGCGGGCTCACTTGCTCTGCAGAGACTCTTTATCCTAATTTACGAGAAACATACAAAGGCTCCATTTTAACCTACTATTTTTTATGACCACCCTACAAAAGGCTCCCAGATCCATGATGCTGACTGCTCAGTGCAGTCAGTGGGTTTGACTTATTCAAGGAATTGATTAGATAGCTGAGTAACAGGACAAAATACCAAAGAGAGGATATCTGGGGAAGTAAAAAGCATTACACGGCTAAGAGAAAAATGAAAAAGGCTGCCTCAGAGAACCAGGTGTCTTTCAAGATTGGGAAGTGAGCTATGCAGAGGGAAAATCCCACAGTATGGGCAGAGCATGTGCAAAGCAGAAATTAGGCAAGGCAAAAAAATAAAATTTTTTTTTTTTTTAAATGCCTCATACTGATCTCTAAAATGAAGCCATTTGATCTGAAAAACAGACATTTCTTTCTATGGAGAATTCTAAACAGTGCAAGCCTTCCAGGACTTATCACTAGGCCATTCTTATTTAACATTTTAATGAATTATCTGGCAGGGGCATGATACAGCAAAGTCTGCAGGTCTGCTGATGACCTCGAGCTCTTATGGAGAGGGAAATGGTAAACTGAAAGAGACGAACTGCAGAAGCTCACAAAGGGCTGTGCCAGAGGGCGGGCCACTACAGATTAGATCAACCCTAGCAAGGGAAAATCACTCGGACTATTGGCAAAAACTACTACAATATTGTAAAGTAATTAGCCCCCAACTAAAATAAAAAAAAAAAAATTAAAAAAAAAATAAAAAAAAAATAAAAAAAAAAAAAAAAGAGGATGGGCCTTAGGTGATCAGCTACAAGTCAGAAATTAGGACTGGAAACGGCTGAGGATGCTGTCCTTACTGAGGCTGATCTAATGGCTTTCTGCAGCCCCCCTCAGTCCAAGAAACTGTAAATATCATCACAAAGCAGGCAGGAAACAGCATGCTTCCCTACTCGTAATCACAGCCATGCACATCTGGACCTCTGTGCAGAGTTCTCGTTACTACATCCTGATAAAGACACATGAAAGCTCAAAGAGGTCCAGAGAGGAATGATCAGAATGATAATGAAGGGGATGCAGAGAGACTGTGCCATAAAGAGAAATCCATGAAACCAACCTTCTTATCTGGAAAATGGAGCAGAGTAGTAAGGGGCTACCAGCCAGGCACTGGACTTGGCCAGATCTAAACCTGAATCTTGTCCCCATCCCTGACTAGTCAGGTGGCCAAGGACAAGATACTCAATGCCAGGTTTCACCACCTCTGAACTAAGGCCATGGGGCCTATGGCACTAGTTCACTGTGGCATGAAATGTAGTATCGCATGTGGAGTGCCTGGCACACAACAGCAGAGAAAGGACATCGTGGTGGCCAAGGTTTAGGAGTCAGATAGACCTTGTTCCAAATCCCAGGTCAGTGTCTCACTAGCTGTGCGATTTGATCAAGAAAATGTGAGCCTGGGACTTCCCTGGTGGTCCAGTGATTAAGAATCAGCCTTGCAATGCAAGGGATGCAAGTTCAATTCCTGGACAGGGAACTAAGACCCCACATGCTGTGGAGAAGCTAAGACTGCAGGCTGCAACCAGAGAGTCCATATGCTGCAATGAAAAATACCGCATGCTGCAACAAAGACATAATGCAGCTAAATAAATATAAATAAGAAAATGTGAGCCAGCTTCTTAAAGCTTCAAGATGTAGGACTCTACAAAGCAGGCAAACAGAAAACCAAATTCACATGGTGACAAGCTGCAAACAGATTGCCTTCAAACAAACAAAACGGCTCAGGTAAACACATGGATTTCTCCCTTGGGACATAAAGGATTATAAAACAAAACTAAAGTCCCTGAAGGCTTGTCTTTAAGATTGAGACCGGGGCAAAGACTGATGGACTAAATTAAATGTGAGCAGGAACAGACGGACACTATCAGAGACATAATAAAGACTTGACTGGAACTCCAATCTAACTCAATTCGTCCTTTCTATATTTGCTTTTAGCTCCATATTGATGCAATTTCAAATATACATTTTAGACCACCATCTAGTCATGCAGACAACACAACAAAGAAAAGAATTTCAAATTTAAGTTAATCTGCTCCATATAAAAACATTGATGACACCAAGTGTGAATGAACAAGTTATTACTTAATAATACTATTTAATTACATTTCTAAAAACAATAGAAATTTGATTCAGTCTAATCCCTGAAACTCTTCCAGAAAGGGTAAATTAAAATCTGATTTAAAAATGATTGTACAAACTCTTGATTCTTTTTTTTTTAGAAACAAAGAAAGCAATTGTTCAGATTGTTCATTGGTAAATATAAAAATTTCAAAAATTGAACCAGTATCTTAGTAAGTATGAAATTCTCTTTGCAAACAAAATGTAAACATGTACACAGATATAAACTAGGCCACAGTAATATGATCTAAATATTTAAGTAGAACAGGCTATGCAATATAAACCTATAATAAACAGAAATTACTCTCATGTATTTAACTTCACCTACATGAGAGTGAAATAACATGGCTTTCGCTTTGTCAAAACAGTAAAGGCCATCGCCCCTCACTACAAGATTGGTTTTGAAGTCACTGAGAAATGCTCTTATCACTTACTAACTAAAGTTGTCACTTTAATAGTTTCTATAACTTGAAAGTGAAGTTGCTCAGTCGTGTCCGACTCTTTGCAACCCCATGGACTGTAGCCTACCAGGCTTCTCCATCCATGGGATTTTCCAGCAAGAATACTAGAGTGGGTTGCCATTTCCTTCTCCAGGAGATCTTCCCGACCCAGGGATTGAACCCGGGTCTCCCGCCTTGTAGGCAGACGCTTTATGGTCTGAGCCACCAGGGAAGTCCAAAAGTGAAAGTAGCTCAGTCGTGTCCAACTGTTTGTGACCCCATCCATGGAATTCTCCAGGCCAGAATACTGGAGTTGGTAGCTTTTCCCTTCTCCAGGGGATCTTCCCAACCCAGGGATCAAACCCAGGTCTCCCGCATTGCAGACGGGTTCTTTTACCAGCTGAGCCACAGGGGAAGCCCAAGAATATTGCAGTGCATAGCCTAGCCCTTCTCCAGGGGATCTTCCCGACCCAGGAATCAAACCAAGGTCTCCTGCAGTGCAGGCAGATTCTTTACCAACTGAGCTATGAGGAAGGGCAAAAGTGTTCTTCTAACTAGGCAGGAAGGTCCCATCGAGATTTGAACTCGGATCACTGGATTCAGAGTCCAGAGTGCTCACCACTACACCATGGAACTTGACTCAACCACAAATACACCTCAAACAAAACAACACTGGAAGAGGTACTATTTCCAGAGTTACAGAACTTGAAGTTTTAAATGGTCACATTAGTAATATTGGTGTAATACATAATAATAAAGCTAAGGTAAACTTTGCATGAAAGCTATAGGACAGATAACATGGCAGACTGGCTAAGAGACAGGGCTTCATGTTCAAGTCCTACTCCCCACTACTTAACTGTGTGATCCAGGCAAATTACTTAACCTCTCGGACGGAGCCTTCTTTACCCTCACCTCTAAAATGGGAAAACAAGAGAACCTACCTCCCAAGCTGCATTACCCGGCACTTAGTCCTCAATAAATCTTAGCTGTTGCTGCTTTTACTATCACTGTTGTTGCCGTTATCATTTCACTATTACTATAGCTTACAAAGAACGTTTACATATAATAGCTTGTGACGAATATTAAGAAACGGCACAAAGAAACACTCAATTTAAAATTTAATTACATTACATGTCAAGTATACAGGAAGGGGTCTGATTTCCACCATCCCGGCTCTTCTAACAAACCAGAAGGGAGCACAGAATCATATATAAAATGTGATTGGATGGATACAAAATTAACTTATAGAGACAATCGTTAATAACAGCTAGCATCTCTTTACTCACAACGTTCCAGACAATTTACTAAGCACTTCAAATGTGTTATTATTTCTTAATCTTAGTATTTGAAATGCTTCCCTTGAGGAACTGTGTCCTGCCAGCCTGCCCAGGGTTCCTGTTAAACTACTCAGGCAGGCTGATTTCAGAGAACACTGACTATATGGCCCAGGATTGATTTCCTCTGCAAATAAAAGTTTGTAGACTATTCTGATCATCTTGCTTAAGAACAACAGAAACAACCAGTTCTCTGCTCCCCTTTCTAGACAAGACAGGCACCTGCTCACGCTTCATGAGCCATCTTCCCTGTGTACCAGCGATTCTCTTACAACCGTTCTAGTGAGGATCATCTAAACTCTCACCCCAAGAGAAGAACACATTTCCCTTGCTTCTACCATCCTAGTTTACATATTTACTCCAGATAAACAGGTAGACAGAAAATATATAGATTGTTGTTGTTCAGTCGCTAAATTGTGTCTGACTTTTTGTGACTCCGTAGACTGCAGCACACCAGACTCCTCTGTCCTCCACTATCTCCCAGAGTTTCCCCATATTACTTAATTCTGTAATTCCAGGATTCCCTCGATATACAACATAAACTGATCCCAGTTAACAAAAAAAGTCCAACAAAAATGCTCTTTTCATTAATAGCATCATCCACATCCAGTTCAGAGTTCTCAACATGCAGTTCAGTAAACTGTGAGTCCTAAATTGCTAATAAATGTTAGATGCACATAGACACATGCATGTTTCTGGTCTGGAAGCCTACTGGATTCATCGGATTCCATAAAAGCTATTCAAAATGCTAAAAACCATCCATTTAGATAGAGATCCTCTCAAAACAAATTACATCATTACACAAATCGTAAAAGGCTTTGTATTCTCAATGGAATATGTTCAGAAATTTGATGCTTTATGATTTCATGCCAGAGTGACAGTGAAGTTCAAGAAGGGACAAGATTCTGGCTTAAGAACACGGAGACATGTCCCCACAGAAATTCTCTGTCTAGGTGACCTTGGGAAAACCATCTAACATTTCTGGACTTACTTCCATGATTTGGAAAATCACTGCATTTTAAATAAATGATTTCAGGGTTTTCTCCTCAGCTCTCTGATTCTATGCCACATATGCAAGGCAAAACAGATAAAAATTACTTATGACTTATGCCACTTACATCACTAATGAGTTCAGTGCATCTTCTGGCCAATTCCATACTCAGGTCTTCAATAACAGGCTTAAAGAACACCTGTCCAGGGAAAAAGGAAAGGTAACATTTTTCTCATCATGAACTTTAAGGAATAAACACCATGCCTCAGCAAGTGTCTTCTCACCCACCTTGTCTTCTTCATCTTCTTCTTCCCCTGTTTTTTCTTCTTCAGTTTCATCTTTCACGTCCTCAAATACGGGAACCCTCATTTTTACTCTTTATATATATGTGTGTATATATATGTATTAAATTCACAAGTGCAGCTCCTTTTCATATACTGCAGCACCCTTGAGATCTTGGCATCTCTGTGTTCTGGCAGAAATGACCTTGCCCAGGCCTCCTCCCTATTTAGCTTACTCTTCACCCTCCTTATCACAGCTGTGTGTGAGTGGATAGAACCGGATCACTGAGGTTGGCAAGGACTAGCCTCATAAGAGGAAAGAATATTTTAATAGGCAAAATTCAATTTTGTGAACTTTTCAAGTCAACATTCTTTAAACTGAGACAAGTTTATTAACATTTCATGAATTCAATTCATTCATAAAATAGTTTGAACAAGACCTAGAGATTCTGGGAAAACCACTCAGCTATAACACTCGAGATAATACAGTGTAAAGCCTACTATCTCAAAGATTCCTCAACTCCATCTAAATAAAGCTTTCACTGGAATGTCAGACATACCCCAGAGTTGGTATGGTGAACCTGGATCATTAAACTCATTTCATTAAGTTAAATTAAAATTTTTATGAGACATATATATACTTTTTCAGTCTAAAAAAATACTTCATATTAGCTGATTAAAAGCTGGTAATTTACCATGGAAAGCCCTTTGAACCACTTTGAAGAATCTATTCTGAGTTAATTATGGTTGTTAATCATACACTGCTATTGTATTATTTTAATTGTAAACATCATTAAACATGAGAAGCTATAGTTAACATAGGCTGATGTATTATTTAAGAATTCTAGAAACATCATCATTTCAAAAAATAATAATTACTCTCTTTCAATTCTGCCCATTGGGTCAATTTTTACACATTTCACTAGATATTTATATATTTCTCAATGTGTAATACATGCTTGGAAAGGCTTAGAAGAATAAACTATGAGAATATTTCCAATGCAGTATGTATCTCCAGTTATATAATTTAAAACGTATTTCTCAAAACAAATCCTTTAATGTCAACTGAGTTAGTTCTAAGACTATACAGTTCAATTTATCAACTTGGTTTTTTAAATCCTAGGATAAATTACTATTTATAAAGCCATAGCATATCAGTGTGGGACACAATAAAAAATGCCCTATGGTGAATAATGAAACAAATGATACAAAACATAACTTTAATCAAAAAATACATTCCAAGCAGAAAAGCATAATAATGTTTTCTCTTAATAGCGTATCTATTTTTTTTTTCATTTTTGGAGTATAATTGCTTTATAATGTTGTGTTAGTATCATATTTAGTTTTAAATTTTTTAAATTGCCTTGGCCTTGCCTAAAAATTCTGAAAAGAAAAAAATTCTATACAATCATCATGTATAGATGTCTCAAATTGTGTTGTATGAGGCTAAAATTCTGCAGAATACTCTGAAGGGGAAAAGAGGGTTTCTTAAACAAACGTGTTTGGGGAAACCTGTATACTAATCTATACCCCTGCCACTTAGAGATCCACAAGGCATAATGACACATTAGAAGCTCCCACACTACACCTTAGAAGACCCACAACCAATAAAACTATTTAAGTTTGCTTAACCCAGCAATTCCCCAAAACGAAAGCCTATTCATCTAATCTAATCTAACCTATCTACTACCCACTTACATACCTACCTACCTATTTGTTCTTTTATTGACATTTCATACTGAAAAAATCTAACATTCTTCTGTGAAATATTACTTAGAGAAACATTGTTTTATTCTGAAAAAATGGTTGTGTTCTATTAAGAGTTGTTGATCGTTTTATGAAATGACTTTTAATGCAAACTTAGTGGCATTACATAACCTGCTTACCAGCAAAATGACAAGAAGAAATGCCCCAAGGGTGCTGAAACTGGAAACTTTAACTTTAAAGTCATAGTCATGGTGACCTCCCTGGTGGTCCAGTGGTTAAGACTCCATGCTTCCAAAGTAAGGGGAGAGGGTTCAATCCCTGGTTAGGGAACTAAGATACCAAATGTTGTATGGCATGGTCAAGAAAATATAAAAAAATAAAATAAAATCACAGTCATGTCATGCCAGTGTAGAGAATTCTATAAGGAAATTCTCTGTATGCTATATTTGTTCCATAAAAGAGAAGAATGTGTGGACTCTATTTGTTTCCCTCAAGCCCTCTGCCAAAAGACTATTATAGTATTCTATAGAAACTATATTACATTATCTTTATTTGGAAATAGGAAGAGCATATTTTTTTATAAGCTTTTCTTGCAAACTTCTAGAAGCACAGGAAGAAAATCTTGCCAAAGCTGCCTAAGATGCACTGCCTGGCTAGTGTTTGAGGTAACAGTACTTGCAAAGCTCACGGTGACATCTCCTCTCTATGGTGAATTACCTTGGTCAGACTTCAGTGGCTGCTATTTTCTCATTTTCCATCATACAACAAATTCTTACTGTCTCTCCACTGTGCTGGACGGAAATAAACTGTTGAGATTATGCACAAAAGTTTGGAAATCAAAAACAAATGCCATATACAATGTGAGCACAAATTTTCCATGCAAGATTTTAAAATCAGAATTTTAAAACTATACTGGTCCTTAAGAAGTCTATCCTGCTAAAGCCCTCCCTCTCTTTCATACAGAACAAAATTGATGCCAACAGAAATTAATTATTTTGTCTTATTCACAAAGTTACCTAGTGGAGCATTAGGACCAAAATTTAACTAGAGTCCTATGTTCATTCATTCAAAGAAATGTGGTTATTCCAGGTACTGAATTTGATGTTGGACATGCAATGGTGAGTCAAATTTAATTTGTGCTAAAATGAGGTAGGAAATTTTTTAAAAAAAAATCATTTAAGACTTGCTGTAGGAACTCCTTAATGGAATGTTTGGCAAGCTAGATACATTACTACTTTTGATTGAATGCATTTTTTTCCTTTTTACCTATAAGTATGATATAAAATTCATGTAAAATTTTCTGTTAAATATTTTAAGCCCTGAACTTCATCACAGTAAAGGTCTCTTAATAGCTTCAAAATGGGACTTTGGGAATATGAAGGAAGTGTTCTTCATGGATAGCTATCATGTTTCAAAATTTCCCAATTTCCTTTTTTTTTTTTTTAAACCATGTTAAATGCTGTATTTTAATACATATTTTCACCTTAGGCTGAGCCAAAAGGGCATATCTGCATAGCTGTTAAGCCCTTTTACTTACCGAGCATTTCATTTCTGTCATCTACCTTTTACTTTTGTACTCTACCCATGCCCTGATTGAGGATGAGACCAAGGATGGGATCGCATTATCTACAGCCAGACACCCCCTGAGGTCCAGGTCTGGCTCTCCCACATCCTCTAGGGAAAATTATTTAATCCCTGTCTGGCTCAAAGTCTCCATCATTAAGCAGAAAAACTGAATTGCCCAAAGTTAATAAAAGGAAAGCAGCTAAAAATAGGAAAGCCCCTTAAAAACACAACAGTTTTCAACTATCTAATAAAGGTACACAGTTCCAGGGAAAGAACTTGATATCAAAAGATCTCTCATTTGAAAGAGTAAATTCTAAACCTTCAATATGTTTTTAAAGGCCAGGAAGTCTTCATGCAGCATAACAACCCAAAGACAAGAGCTAACTTGTGTATTTGTAGTACAGAAGTCTTCCATATTTTTATAGTTTGATGTTTATGTATAAGCAAATCTATTTCTATAACAACTGACAGGTCCCAGGGGTAATTCAGGTCTCTGGAGACAGAGATTCTGGCCAAGGAAGTAAGTCTACACCATCATCACGAGTCATGCAGTGTCTGACTGTCTTCGTGTTCTTAAGGTCACATACAATAAGAATCTCTTGAATTTTGAGAAGTGTTTCATATTTATTTCACTTTTTTTTCTCCTTTCTGTTCTCTACAGTGATGGAACATGTGGTTCTTCCCTAACATGGTGATGAGTGACTTGCAAATGAAATTCTATAAGAAACAACAGAAATAGATTGAGATTCAGCTCTGTGTTGAGGGAAATTTAGAGATAAACTGAATATTTTCAGTTTAAAAATTAATTCAACATATCTTATTATAACATAATCCCCCTAAATGGTAGATGAGAGAAGCTTGCCTGCCTTGGCAGTCTTTTCAAGTACTCATTTTGCCTTTTTTTTTTTTAATGACTATCCCCAGAAGGTTCTTGCTTCTCAGTTGAATCCCTGATTATTTTACTTTTGCCTTATGTGTTTCTTCACCATTTGGCATCTATCTAAAAGAGAACTTGACTAATAGGTGAGGGGGAGAAATCATTTCTTGAAACAAGAAATATAAGCTCTCTAGGGCAATTTGCCTTCTTTATAAAAGAGAAGAGTCCTGCTTATTATTAGCCCAATCTATTTTTACAGTTAACATTCATTAAGTCTATCCTCTCCTTTTTAATGGCTATTTCATTACTGTTTGTTAATTACAAACCTAAAGGATGCAAAGCAACTGAATAATTGTCACCATTACCAATTTTGCCATTAAAATAAGATTTTTTGAAAAACTTTATTTTATATTGGAGTATAACTGATTAATGGGGCTTCTCTGGTGGCTCAGTGGTAAAGAATCCCTCTGCCAATGCAGGAGACGCATGTTCGATCCCTGAGTTGGGAAGATGCCCTGGAGAAGAAAATGACAATCCACTTCAGTATTCTTGCCTGGAAAATCCATGGACAGAGGAGCCTGGTGGGCTACAGTCCATGAGGTCACAAAGAGTAGGACATGACTTAGTGACTCAACACCAACAACAGTAACACAGCCGATAAACAACGTTGTGATAGTTTCAGGTGCACAGCAGAGCCACTCGGCCACCTCCTATCCAGGCTGCCACACAATTGAGATCGACATGTACACGCTTGTATGTTTAAAATAGATAACCAACAAGGACCTACTGTATAGCACAGGGAACTCGGCTAAAATCAGATTTAATAGTGTTTTCCTGTATTCAACTTCCTATTTTTACAAATATAGATCCTACTCACAAATGAAAGCCACACATCTACACTTGTGTTGGAGGAAGAGAAAAACAAGAAACCACAAATAATCTTTGGCACAACAATTTGCAGGTTGGGGATGGTTGGGATGCCAAACTTTTAAATATCTATTCTTCTAAGTATATTAACAAGAGGGAAAAAAAGAGTCCTCTTATTCAGAGTCTACATTAACATAAGCACCCAGTGAACTGAAAGACTTTGGTTCAATTTGCTACTTACTTGAGTTATTTGTTCCAATTTAATAACAACAAAGCCAAAACCATAAGCACTTCTGAAATCCTTCCCACCAAGAGAAGCCCAAGGTTTAAACGGCTTCTGGGTAGCTTCTAATCAGAACCAAAGTGTCAAGCACAAAAAAAACAGCTTGGCTATTCTGAAAAGTTTGCTTTTCCTAGAGTTTTGTGTGATTGGTGTCAGGGAAAACCGTGCAAGACTTTGAAATTGGCAAAAAAAAAAAATTACATCATGTCTTATCTAGCATTACCTTCTGGTTAATCTGGCCTTTTACTATTTTTAAACTACTTATCCACACCATAAATTATTGAAAACTGATAACAATGTTAATGATGTTTTAGCCATACAAATGCAAATTAATTGTGTCCTGGGGAAGAGTAATTGATTATTGGCTTCTTGATGATCCTTTTGTAGCTATCTGTAAATTCAATTCATCATTTCCCATTACTCATTTATGTTTGGTTCTTCAAATTCGCCCCTTAACCTATTGTAATATCTTTCTGGTGCCCTCAATTAATGAGTTAAAATCTTTGAAATGTCTTCATTTTATGTTTTATGAGAATCATGGTGTCACCTTTCCTTAAGAAAACCCTTTAACAGATGCAAATAATTTCACTTCTTCCCTTTGACATACAGTAAAAGTAAAAATTAAGAAAGTCATATTAGATAAAGCCATATTCTCTAAACTGTGAGCTATAGCTGTAAAAATTTTTTGGTGTGTATGAAAATTAGCTTTTTGTTTTGTTTTGTTTTTTTAAAAAGGTCTGATCTCATTTGACTATTGGTAAATGCCACATGTGTGCTTGTATATATGTACATTCACACGCAAAACACACACACATAACATACACATGCACTCAAGCAGAGTTAATTCATCACAGCTGCCAGTTTCCTCTTGAAAAGCATACAAGGCTTCAATAAATGCAAAGACTTAATTACTTCTCACATCTGGAAAAACTTGAATATGAGAGTGGATTTATTGAAGAAGCTCTTTGCTTGACTGTCAACACCATATCAAGAGCCAGAGAGTGGGCTTGATCAGTGTTGGCAATTCTTTAACCCTTCAGAGATAGATGTCCTCCCAATTAATTCATAGCATGTCCTGCTTACATGATTTATGGATTTTATGAAAACACAGTAAATAATTTCCTAGTCATTTATGGAGAAAAGCTGTTTCTGTCATGTTTCCAGACAGGAAGAATCATACATTAAAATGTGGAAATAATGAGGAAGTCCTTATAGTCAAGGAAAAAGGGAAAGGCTTTGGAGTTGAAGCCATATTGAAAACAGTCATTGGAACAATAACTTGTGTAAACATATGTGAAACAATTCAGCCCTTTTTGGAGAAAGTATAACAATGTCTCTAAAATCCAAGTAGGGAGTTACATGAGCTCAGAGCAAGAAGATCTAGCAGAAACCAAGTAATGGGCAGATCTCCCCCTAGAGAGAATACTTCAGCCAGAATTAGGCAAAGAAATGGGGTAAAGGGGAGATGTCCAAAGAACATTTGCAGAGACCCAGAGATAAAGTTGGAGGAACCAAGATTTCAGAGTCACCGCAGCATAAAATGGGGAGAGATGAGGGTGGCAGGGAGAACTCCACGTAGTATGTGTATGGGAATCACTTACCTAACACAGTGATCGTAAGTAGGTTTGAGTCACAAACTTTTAAAATAACACATTTCCTGGTCAACTAATCACAGAAACCTCTTTACACCTACTTTACACTTTCATGTGCCTTGAATTTAATTTTTACCCCTTTGTTTTATCACTGGCCAACTGAAATATTCCTCTTGCCTGGACTTAATGAAGACTCATACTGAAAAAATTATCCCCAGTTGTGTCTAATGAAAAATACACAAGGGAAATACATCTGTATTACATATCCCCCCAATTAAATGGAAATTATGTTAAATGTGTTTATAAGTTTCACACTTCTACATTGCTATAATTACAATTTTATTATTAAAAAGCACTTTTTTTCCTACTTTTTACTAAACAAGTGTTATCGATATTTCTATCAATAGTTCATCCAATTACTGTACCTAAGCTGGCTAAGTATCTCTATCCTGAAGTCATGATTTCATTATTGGTTAAGACCAGGAAAACAACACAACTGACCCTTACAAGTCTGTAACTTTTGAAGCACTAACTCCTGAGTTTTGTTCCAACTGTTTTCATGGAGTTTTCTTCATGTGTAACTCAAAATATAAGACACTATCAAAATAAGACCATAATTAAAGTAAATGTATCATTAAGACAGCTATAAAGTTAGTAATGTTTAAAACAATCGGTACCTTTTAGTGAGAACTAGTGGGCTGCCATCTGTGGGGTTGCACAGAGTCAGACACAACTGAAACAACTTAGCAGCAGCAGCAGCAGTTTAACATATGTTGGTGTTAATTTCTCTCTGAGGACTTTATATTCTTTATGATTTAGTGTGTGTGTGTGTGTCTAACTTCATTCATTTCACAAATATTTCTTGTGTTCATTCTATGGGTCTGGCACTATTTTAATTTTAACATCCTCAGATAATGTTGGTGAATAACACCAATAAAAATCTCTACCGCTTCATATTTCAATTACATATTTGCTCAATATGTGTGTATTAAGCATCTACATACTTTGTAATGCATTGTACTGGCTTTTGTATATATCTCCAGTATATTTATACATGTGAAAATCAATATTCATCAGTATATTCAATTTAAAATACACATTTTTAATACTATGATAAATTTGTTGTATTTTAAAAAGCTGCATTTTCTAACAATATTGTAAATCAACTATACTTCAACTTCTAAATTTTTAAAAAATAAAACTGCATTTTTTTAAAATGTAGCAGCATACTTTTAAAAGATTTTTATCAATGTTCAAATAATTTTGTAGCTATCAATTTTCTATCATTTTGTACACTAGTTATACCTACAAGTGGTTTTCTCCATCTACCTTTTTTTTTCTTAAATTGTGTATGCAAGATTTTTCTTCATAACCCCAGTGTGCCTGGCCTACTTTGGATTTGCTCATAAAGTGACTTTTCCCAGACAAAGTCTCTTTATGCTATTTTAACTGTTTCCAAAAGCATTCTCTGGAGTATCCCTGTCCAGAACTGTAATGTGAGGCACATATGTAATTTTAAGTATTTTAGTTGCCACAAAAGAAACAGATCAAATTAACTAATGATATATTTCCTATAACTCAATGTACCCAGAGTTTTATCTTTCAACATATAATCAGTATAAAAAGTACTGTGATATTTTACCCTATTTATATTTCTGAAATTCAGTGTGTTTCAATTTTACAGTTACAGCATGCCTCACTTCAGACGAGCCCTCCTGGATAGTGGCTCCAAAGTGGACAGTAGAGCTGTGCCATGATGCTGTAAGACTGGAAATCACTAGCTATTTTTTTTCATTTTTGATCATCTATACCTTGCTGTTTAGTCACTCAGTTGTGTCTGACTCTTTGTGACCCCATGGACTGTAGCCCACCAGGCTCCTCTGTCCATGGGATTCTCCAGGCAAGAATACTGGAGTGGGTTTCCATTTCCTTCTCCACATCTATACCTTAGATATGAAAAAAGTACATTTAAAATTAAACTTCTTAAGAAGAGAATTTCAGAATCCTAATAAGCAAGCAATAAAAACTGCAATCTATTTAGTTTTCAGAACTATCCAAATCAGAGTTCTTTACATGGGAATGTATTTTATTAGAAGTTTAAACTGTTATTATAAATAAAGAATTAACTCTTTAAATTATGTTTTAATTAACTTCACCAAAGGTGTATTTTCAAAATGCTATCTTGTTTCATTAATGAGAATGACACACTTAAAGTTCCAGCAGTTTTTGGAATAAATATTCACTCCTTAATTATTTAATAAATAGATAATTATGTGATGAATAATAGATATTCACTCTTTCTTTCTCTAAATAACAAAAGCCCAAATGGTGAAATATCTCCATCAATACTCTAGTTTTTTTTTAAGTCACATTTTTAACTCACGTCATGTAATTCGGACCACCAATTTGCTCATCAGTTTGGCCAGGTAAGTTCTTTTTAAACCATGTTGTAAAGCAATGTCATAGCGAAGTATGAGATTTTAATAAAGAAGCTGATAGATCACTTAAAGAACCTAAGCATTTTACTGAAATGAGACTTTATATTAAAAACATGACTTCCTCAAATACTCAATAGAAAAGCTCTTGAGCAATGAGGGGAAACACAGCATCTCTTATTTCTGTTCCACAGAGGACCCAGCTTCTTTCCTTAATGGAGCCAGCAAAATGGATATTTTCAAACTGTTGAGTCTTTAATAATATCCAAATACCATGAAGCGCTTTGAATCAAAAATGCTGCTACATAAAATGATATCCAAAGCCTTAAATTTCATTTGTGTTATCCCTCATACAAACTCTGCTGAAAAGTTTGGAGAAAAATGAATTTCATATACAAATGGAAGAAGGTAGTCAAGAACTCTTAGAAGCTCCCTCTACTGGTTCCTATCAGGTTCTCTGAGAGGACATGAAAGAGTAATAGCCATAAGCAAAGCACTGTGTTACATACACAATCCTACTTAATCCTCCCAACATCCATTTCACAGATGAGACACTGAGATGAAGAAAGAATTCACTTCAGTTCTCACAGTAAGAGACTCAAACCCATGTCTGTATTATTATTCAGAGAGTATAAAACCTATTAGAACATAGAGCGATGAGAGAGCACTGACTAACTGATTTCTTTTAGCAATATTACTTTCTATTATCTTTTTCAATTTCCAGCTCCAGAGGAAAGGTCATTACTGATGGTTCTTGAAGGGAAGAGTACTGGTGGTTTGGAGACAATTGAGTTAGAAGCAAAAGCAGAATCAGGGAACAGTGAAAGCATCTTGAGCATCCTTGACTTGACAGGAACCTAATTTGAGAAGCTTTCCTACTTTTCATTCATTAATGGTACACTTACAAGCAATAGTGATCCAGCAAATATTTAACAACCATCTCTCCCAGGGAAAGAATGGAAGGAAAGAAGGATGGGTGGGAAGGAGGGAGGGAGGGAGGGTGGAGCACAGCTGAATGGGATGAACTGTTACAAGCACCACACACGAAGCACCATGAGTAACAACAAAAGCCTATAGTAAATGGACCATGGGTGGCCAGGCAACCTGAGAGACTTAACGTTCCAAATTTTAAAATAGTCATTTCAAGATAAACCATTATGTCCTAGTGTTATTCTGTTCCTTACCTGCATGTTGAAATCATTCTAAACAATAATATTCAAATTTATTTGAGCCATGCTTTTTCTCTTCTGATCATCATATACTGAGATCATAAAGTTTGTGTCTGTGGTCCTCTTAATGATGATTCAGATGCATATAAGGTATTGAAACACAAAATGAAGGAAGCAGAATGGAAAATAATTTAAGAGGCAGATTTTATTGTATCCAAATAGAGCCTATCCTTTCTGCATAGCTGCCTTGACACCCAAAAAGATCTGGTGTATTTTCTTTTAATGTGATTTAATACTTAACAGTTCAGAAGAATATAGTAGGCAGTCATTGAAAATAGTGTGATAGTAATGACTTTTATGGTAAGAGTTCTCTGATTTACACAAAACTGATGAAGATAACGTACAAAAAAACCTAAAAAATTCTCTAGATTTAGACTAGGATATTAGGAATAATTCATCCCCAAATTTAAGAGCAATCATAATTGTATAAAAGAAATACTGGCCTTATATGCACTCCTGAGCTGAAAACGAGAACTTCATTTACCAATATGGATAATTTTTTAAATGCATGTTCTCTAGCCATTTTTTGTAGAGCTACATTTTTAAAGCATGAAGTAGCTACTTTTAAGCTTTTCTATTATAAACTGTCCAAAAAAGTGAAATTTACAAAGAGTATTCCCACTTTGAAGGTTTTCTTTTTTATGTCAAAATTTTACTTAGGTGTAAAGTTTGCTGAAAAGCAGGTAATTTTGCTGACATGCTTTAATGAAGTTATAAGGACATCTCGTTTCAAGATTTTTAATTAAGCTTTGATACTACATCACTATTGTCATAATCCTATGAAATATTTTTTCTTCTAGAAATATCACTATATGTGCATTTGATCAAGGTTGTACTCGGCTTCTTATGTTATGATTTAAAATCACTAGATATGTTATTTCCTTTGACGATTATTTATGGTACTTATATTATTCCCTTGTATAAATGGTCAGGAATAAGGGAACCACATATTTTAATTTAATAATTAAATAGCTAGATTGTATAATTTATCTTATTCATCTGTATGGGTTTTTAAATATAATAATAAATTTTATAATACCTTTAGTTTATCTAAATAAACTTTATAAGATTATAAACTTTATAAGATTAATTGATTGACAATTAAATGTGGCCAACTCAAAATGCAAATTCCTGTAAGGGGTAAATTATCTGTATTATGAAATCTAATCTACTGGGATGGAGTTGCCAAGACTTTCTTGTAAATAAGATTATGCTTTAACTAGTTCTATAGTTAATTTATCTTTTTATTATATCTTAAGTTCAGCATTTTCTTTTACTTGTCCAAAAACAACACTATCTTTGTTTAAATATTCAAATGTTTATAAGGACTAAATAGTTTTCAAAATATCATCGAAAATGTATCTTTTAAAGTAAATTACAGGTTTTTATAATGTTTGTATCTCAGAGACGGGACCAGGGGTTGTATTTGGGCCATGATTTGATGAAGATCATAACTGACTCATGATAAAAGTTGTAATGGGGCTTCTGCTCAAGTTTATGTTACACTAAAAAAACAGAACACATGCATCAGATCATATTCCACACCAAAATGATAGCAGAATTTATTCTACTTTTTAACCTGGCAAAAACACTACAAGTGACCAGGCAAGAATGACTAAGGACAGAAGAGATTCGAAGCCCACTAGCTGCTCACGGAATGAACCGCAGTCACAGAGCCATCACATGGGAAGGAAGTGTTCCGATATGTGAGTGGAAAATGTGCCTCAGAAGGAGGAGTCCCAAGATCTGGGTCCAAAACCCCACTCTGCTATTCACGTGCTGTGCGGTGGTTGGGGGGATGGTCCACTTACATCCTTGGTCCTTTATTTTCTCAATTGTAAAAAATAGGCCAGCCTTTCTAGTTCTGAGATTGTATGATTATCTGATTGCCAAATTTACCTTATCTACTAATCACCATGGTACAAAATATTCAAAGATGACAATGTTATTATCAACAAACTTTTTGATCAAATCAGTTGGTTTTTTTTTTTGGTCAAAAGAAATAGAAGTCACCTACGTTGGATAGTAGACACGAGGGTAAGTTCTTTACATTCTTCACATGTTTCATCTCCTGGCATACTCACCAAGCCTCTGGAAAGCAAATACTATCAGGACCCCTAAACTAGAGCTCAAAAGGATACAGTATGTGCTTAAAATATCATCAGGACCAAGATCTTGTACATATTTTTGCAGTGCCACACCATTTAGATCTATTGTGTGAATTCAACCCTATGATGTCATACAGCTGGAATCTACTTTTAAAAACACCCTGTGTATTTTGACTACAGGTCAGAACCTAATCAGGTATGATTGAGCGGCTGACAAAGTACAGGATATTTATAAAGCTCATTCCCACATACATCAAAATGTTTTTAAATACTAAAAAGACACAGCCTTTAAACCAGTACAAGGATATTTTCATAGTCTAGTCTAAAAACAGAGTATTTAACTCAAGGTACTTACATATAAGAAAATATAAGTGGATTCCATATGCACATAAAACAGTGATGTAGTCCCAAGGCATGGGAATTATTGGTGTTGTAACTATGGTGAGTATATTCCTAGCCATGTGTTCCAAAATTGATATAAACATAATCAGTGGGAAATTAAATTCTGATAGAGCCAAGAGTATTGCTTTGAAAAGCTTTTAGGCATTTATCTCTCCAATGATCTCATGGGGAGTTCAAGTTTGCTTTTCAAGCAATGACACTGTCCAAAGCTCTAAAAAGCAGATATTTATCATAGCATTCAATCTGTTGCAAGAATTTCTTGGCAGCTTGACTCAGGATAAAGAAATAAAGTTTTCATGTTATCACAAAAGGGGAAAGAAGTTGTTATCTTAAGTACTACCTTTCCTTACCCTTTAATTTAACTAACATACTCTCTCGAGGTTATAATAATGACTTATTATTCTTCACACTAATAATATTTGTTTCCTACAAATATGAATGTAAATGTGTGAAAAAATAAAAATAACTTTTTAAAAATGACACTAGACGACCAACGCAAAATAGATGATCAATTTTATTAGCTTTGTTTTATATTTTCAGTTGTATTACTATCTCCCAAAGGAATGCTTCGGAGTCAATGGCACTGATAAGTTTCAAATACAAATGTATACTGCTCATAAATACATTATTTTCAAATAATTCAGTATTTGATTCAAAATATTAATGTTTGAACTATTACATATAAATGTTAGGCATATGAGAATACAAAACAATAAAATCTAGTTTTTCACACTCAAGGAGCTTTTAACCCATGAGCAGAGATAAAACAACTAGAAAATACACTGAAGTCACCAGAGAATTACAGAGCATTGTGACAGCTCAGAGAATGAAGGAAATCACAAATATCAGGGAGACTCTAAAGTTTCATGCACATTGTCTTGGATCTGCACATTATGAGGATGAATTAGTTTTTCATATGTGAGAAAAGGGAGGCTGGAAGGCAAAGTATGAGAAAAGACAACAGAATGACCACACTATGGCCCCAATGAGAAATGAATTCAGCATGCATAGGGAAGATTTAGGAGTAAGGAATACATGAAAGGCAGTATTGAAGACAGCTTCAAATGCCAGGCAATAATTTTCAACATAATGCAATCAGAAATGTTGCTTCACAAAGTTTTAAGCAGGGGGGTGACATAGAAATCCAATATTTAAAGATTACTCTAATTGTAATGTGGGTAAAATACACTGAAGTGGAAGGAAAGAGGATATCAGAAGACTTCTGAAAAACAGTCCAGGCAAGAAATAAAAACCTATACCTAGGGTCATGAAAGCTAATGGAGATAAAGATTCAGAAGACACTGAAAATGCAGGCTGAACAACAGACAAGATGTGAAAATGAGAGAGAGGTTATTCTAAGTAATTTTTAGTTGTCTGGATAAAAAGGGAAATGGGCTCAGGCACAAATATATTGAATCTAAGATGGACAGATGGAGTATCAGCTATCAGTTAGATACGCATAGCTGTCACATTAGGGCACCGATTCAGTTCAGGAAAAGAGGTCAGAGTCCACAGAAGCGAATCGTGGAGAAAGAGAGAACAATTTTCAAAGGCATCTTCTAAAAGAAAAGCAATTCACCCTCAAAGGACGCTATTGGTCATTCGTGCTATAAACAGGAAAAGGTACACTTCTGAAACAAGGTGTTCTGAGAGAAAAAGAAAAATTCTATTTCATTTTCTTAACAATTGTCAAAACCTAGACTACTTTGTTTTGATGGGACACTTCATTTAAAATATTTATTGAGACACTATTAGATGAATAAGAAACTTGGAATACAAAAAAAAAAAATTATCTGTCCTAAAGGACTTTTAAAAACTTTTACATATTTTTGTCTGGTTATAAAAATAATAAATGTTCATAGTGTACTTCAAATAGCAAAAAAGCATAAAAGCCAAGTTTTTGAAATACTGTATCAAGAATTGTTGAACTGTACCAAATACTTTTTCAGCATCAGATATCATTTCTTATTTGATTTTTTTAGTACAGACAGCATATTGGTTTTATTATATTATATTAACAGGTATCCTAATATTGAACCATCCTTGCATTCTCAGATTACATACTGCTTTTTATAGATTATTCTTTGAAAAAATACAATTTTATAGCATTTGTTTATGTAATAATACATAGACAAACATGCATAAATGTGTTCATGACTAGAGTCATTTATGTTTACAAACTGAAGTTTCTTTTGAGGCTCTTACCTTTTTGTGTGCTCTCTGCCAATTTATGTATCTTTGAAATAGTTGTTCCTTGAAGTAGGATGGACTCATCAATAAGCTATAGCAAACATATCAGTAAATTTACCTATGTGAACCACTCTCAGGTCCCAGGCTCTTATGAGACTATGACTCACATGACCTGACTATTCAGCTATAGCTCAGAAATACCTCACTCGGGGAGAAGTGCATTGGCCAGTCAATGAGCAATATGACAGGGTTTATGAGATTAAACCAAAAGACATTAAGCTGCAGATAATCAGATGGTGATGAGAGCTAGAGCTATAAGGTCAGGTAGATTCAGGTGGGTGGCTATTTTTCATCCATATGCTAATAAGCAAGCTAAGAAATCTTGTGCTCAGAAAAATAGACAAAGAACCGTATGAACCCTAGAACACACGATGAAGAAGACTTGCTTTCTAAGAATGTCACAGTTCACATGAAGTTCAGCCATATATGTTACAACTGCTTTCTATGACAGTATCCTAGATCCTGCCTAAAAATCTACTTTTTTTCTTTAGCCATTTCTTAGAATCAAACATCCCTAAGAAAAGATCAGGGACAGGAGCCTTTTCTAATCATTTCATGATATTTTTCAATGTTTTCCTTAGTTATTACTTTGCTCAGCTTTTCTAATTCCCCTAGTATCAATTTCAGTAAATTACATGTTTCTTTTAAAAATCTATTTTATTTATTTTCCAGATTTATTAACTTCAGGGCCTAGTATGGGTTGTTAATTTATTGATAAGACAATCACTCTGAACTAGAGATAACTACACATCCAAACAGATGTTCAAACCTTAAAAGAAATGTATGAGAGTAAAAATAATGGAAATAATTTCAAATTTTCAGGACAACTTTAATTGCCAATTAAGCATACACTGATTAAACTAGCTCTCAAGATTTATTTTTTATATATTTTCCTAATAAAACTTCTTTATAGTATAGAGCTGGGATCTATTAATGAAATATGAATAAAAATAAATGAACTTATCATTACAATAATATTTCATCAGCAAATACTTTTTTAGACATTTAACTATATAAGGCACTTGAAAGTGAAAGTCGCTCAGTCGTGTCTGACTCTTTGCAACCCCAAGGACTGTCCATGGAATTCTCCAGGCCAGAATACTGGGGTGGGTAGCCTTTCCCTTCTCCAGGGGATGTTCTTAAACCAGGGATCAAACCCAGGTCTCTCACATTGCAGGCAGATTCTTTACCAGCTGAGTCACAAGCGAAGCCCAAGAACACTGGAGTGGGT
Source organism: Okapia johnstoni (assembly GCA_024291935.2). Classification (NCBI taxonomy): domain Eukaryota; kingdom Metazoa; phylum Chordata; class Mammalia; order Artiodactyla; family Giraffidae; genus Okapia; species Okapia johnstoni. The sequence continues at coordinate 14,560,298 of CM044324.1, forward strand.
AGCCTATCTTTTCTCCAGGGGATCTTCCTGACCCAGGAATCGAACCGGGGTTGCCCGCATTGCAGGCGGATTCTTTACCAACTGAGTTATCAGGGAAGCCCCATATAAGGCACTAGGCTTTAAAAATTTCAAGGTTGATGTTTTAAATTAGACCTGTAGCTAACAGAATATATTTGGGTCTAAAGAGTTAATGAATACTCTATTAAAAACATAATTATTAAAACTCATTTTCAAATGTTATAATAACCTTATCAGTTATGTAGCATATGGGTGTATGTGTGCTCAGTCATGTCCGATTCTTTGCAACCCCATAGACTGTAGCCCATCAGGTTCCTCTGTCCATGGGATTTTCCAGGCAAGTACTGGGGTGGGTTGCCATTTCCTACTCCAGGGTATATTCCCAACCCAGGGATTGAACCTGCATCTCCTGCATTGGCAGACAGATTCTTTACCACTGTGCCACCTGGGAAGCCCAGTAAGATAAAAGATTATCTTTATATTATAATCCTTATTAACTAAGTCATCTCTAATTTTAGAAATAACTAGTTTTTTATTTTCTAGGGAGAAGTGAAACATAATGAATCATAAAGTGATTAATCAGTCATCTAATTTGACTAGATGTTTGATGAGTACAGATTGCTAAATGTCAGAATTCTAGAACTACAGACCAGAATTTTGCTTACGGAGTTCCCAATTTTTAGTCTAAACAACTCTGAAACAGAACTATACTGGAACAAATCCAAAAGAAGGAAGGGTAGAAAGAGTAGCAAATTATCACATTTAAAGTATAAAAACATTAAATATAGGACTATCTGTGGTCTTATTATGAAATCTTTCTAGGCAACTCTGAATCAAACATTTAACTTTCAAATACTCCCTCGATTAAAAGCTTCTAACTTTGTTTAGGGATAAAATATGTCCCCAGTTGAAGTTCCTCATGTCAATAGACTGTTTTATCCTCTACCACTGGAGTGACAGATCAATGATATTTGAAACAGGAAACATACATCCTGTGCTGCATTGACATGCAGGGAAAATCATGACAATGTCTATCAACAACTTTTTTTACTCTTGAACTTTAAGATAGAAAATTTTACTATTTGATTGTAATTTATAGGCTTCCCTGGTGGCTCAGACGGTTAAGTGTCTGCCTGCAATGCTGGAGACCTGGGTTCAATCCCTGGGTCAGGAAGATCCCCTGGAAGAGGAAATGGCAACCCACTCCAATACTCTTGCCTGGAAAATCCCATGGATGGAGGAGCCCGGTAGGCTACAATCCATATAAAATATACCAGGAAATGAGCTCATAATTTTATTAACTGATAGGCACTGCATGGTGAAAAGAAGAGTTCAGTGCACTAAATCATAAACTTCTTTTCCTTTAATTGGAGGAAAATTGCTTTACAGTGCTGTGTTGGTAAACTCCTTGATGACAGAAATTACCCTGGTTTAACCTAATAATCCATGTGTACCTAGAACAGAGTTTATGAGAGTATAAACGTTTTATACAGTTAAAAAGCAGGTTGTGACTCCAGAATCTACCGTTGTGTTCTCTCCCAGCATAGAAACATATAAAACTGCACTTAAAATGCTGCCAGCCAATCACTGTCTCTGTAATAGTCATTAATACTGTACTTACACAGTAGCCTGATACACTGAAAGCTTTTCTCTCTTGAAAATATCTTTTCTATCATTTTTCACCTTTCTTACTGATGTGTCTATTGATATCACAACTGAATGTACAGTGTTGAGCTAGGATGCAATTTGAGGCAGGTTCAAGAAATTTCTATTTTATTTACTTCTGACTTCACATAGAGCTCCAAACTACTCACTCTTCAGCCACACGTCACCATGCAAAGTGTACCTCATCTCTAACTCAGAATTTGAGAAAACTTGGATCTGGGAAAGACGGGAAAAAAAATTAAAAAGGTAGCTATGCAAATTTAATATAAACAAACTTTGCAGGGAGACTGTTCGGTCAACATAGGAAAGTAAACTCCCTCTGAACCTTATGTAAAATGTTGAGCAGCAACCATGTCTATAAAAACCAATTGTGTTCTTCTGTCTCACACTGGCCTCTGCCATAATAATTCTATTTTATTTTCAAGATATATTTTTGTGTAGATGCCAAGAACTTATGAATAATATCTGAAGAAAAAAAAAGAACAAGAAAAAATATTTTAAACTCCATCTTCTTATAATCTGATATAAGCAATTTAACTGCATTAAGAGCAAGGTGGTATTACAAATGAAGTTTAACATGACCATTGAGGAAGCAAGAAAAAACATTCCCATTAAAATATTAATAAAATAATAGGGTCCAAAATTGTATATATGGGACATAGTGGTTAAAATATAGGGGCTGGAAGAACACATTATTACCAGCTTTGTGAGACTGCAAATTATTTAACTTCTCAGAGCCAAGCACTCCTCCTAAGAAGTATTGAAATAATAAAAGAACGCATCCCTAGATGGGTTCTGTGAAAATTAGATAAGAGCATGTACTCAGATCACTTTAATCAGTGCACTTAAGTAAGTGCTTAATAAAGGCTTAATGTTACTGTCATCCTCTCAAAATTGTTTTCACTTAACACTCTCATAAAACAAAAGATTTTGGCATTTAAAAAAATTCTAGAAAGAAACTGACCAAAATCTCAATATATTTCTGGGAATCAGTAGTAGGGCTCTTTTCTAACTGTTCTAAAATGAACATATTATAAGTAAAATAAACTAAATCTTAAGTTATTTTAAATATTCAAAACTAAGAAAATATTTTGTAACAATAGAAAGTATCTGACCTGGCTCTAGGTCCCTGCTAGGAGACTAGTTACCTATATTATCTGAGAAAATCAAGTTTTTATGAGAAAATCAGTAGTGTATTAGCTGAGAATATGGGTTCTAGTCTCACTGCTGGCGATCTGATAATCATTTTGGTAATTTTGGATGAGTCTATAAGACCTCTGGAAGACCTAATTCCCATCTTTGCAAAATGAAATAATAAAGTAGCTCATTCGAGTGTATTTCTAAAAATGTTTGTCTCGAACTTCATGTTTCTATAAACACAGGAATCAAGGCATCATGACTTTTGTTTAAAAATATTTTGGATCTATAAAGCTTCTGTTATTAGAACTCTATGTTCCTGAAGCATTAATACATAGAATAAGATAAATTATCCAGAGGCAGACACAAGTACATATGATAAAGGGTGTTCCAGCAATTGGGAAAAAAGGAAGATGCCTCAGTAAATAATGTCAGAACAACATGGGAAAATATTTAATTGGATCCACTCCTCATACCTCACACCAAGACAAATTCCAAATGAGATCTAAACGTACAAAATGAAACAATGGAAGAAAACAGCTGGGGCTTACTTTATAACCTGGAAGTGGGAAGCTATTCCTGTCTCAAAATCCAGATCCAATGGGGAAAAGAATAACCACATAAAGATAAATTTGACTGCATAAAAATAAGTAATAATTAAAACTTATACTTAATAAAATATGGTAAGCAAATGACAGTAGAGAAAAAACTGTAATATATCATGCAGGAATAATAGCCCCAATTTATAAGGAACTTCTAAAAACTGAGAAGGAAAAGATCAATAGCCCAATTCAGACAAAACGTGAACACACGGTTCATAGAAAAAGAAATGCAAACGGTCCTCAGCATAAGAAAAATGTTTAACTTCATTAATGATATGAGAAGTACAAGTTAAAACAACATGAGATCCCATTTTTCACCTTTCAAATTAGCGAAAGCTCCAAAAGCTTACAACGTACTCTGTTGATGGGAAAAACTAGCTCTTGTATATTACTGTTGGGAACACACACTATTCAACACCAGTGGAGGTGGATTGGGTAATTTCTATCAAAATTACATATGATTTACTCTTTGACCCATCATTCCTCTTATAAAAATCAACCCCTCATAGTAGTAGTAAAAAATATGAGATAATGTATGTACAAGACTATTCATTACAAGCAAAGGACTGGAAATAACTCAAATGTCCAACCACAAGGGACTGGTTAAGTAAACTACAGCCACACAAGGGAGCTGTCAGATACATAAGGCAGATCCCCATATACTGCTATGGACTGCTCTCTAGCATACATGAATAGAGAAAAAGCAAAGTACAGAAGACTGTGTACTGAAAGTCATACAGGGAATAATATGTGCTATACACAAGTAGCTGCTTAACACAGCTACTTACATATTTGGGGCTTCCAAAGTAGCTCAATGGTAAAGAATCTCCTGCCAATGCAGGAGAGGTGGGCTCGATCCCATGGGTTTGATCTCATGGGGTTAGGAAGATCCCCTGGAGAAGGAAATGGCAACCCAGGGCAGTATTCTTGCCTGAGAAATCCCATGGACAGAGGAATCTGGTGAGCTACAGTCCATGGGGTCACAAAAGAGTCGGACATGACTTCGTGCCTCAACAATAACTTACATATTTGAGAAGAAACAAGAAAAAGATGAATCGAAACTGATCAGAAGAAAAAAATAAAACAATATTTATCAAGAAAGGGACCAACCAAGAGGAAAGAAATGGAGATAAAAGTGAGATCTCTCCCAATATACTTCATTTCATAGTTTTGATTTTGGAAAACCAAAGGTCCATCTAGTCAAGGCTATGGTTTTTCCAGTAGTCATGTATGGATATGAGAGTTGGACTATAAAGAAAGCTAAGCACCAAAGAATTGATGCTTTTGAACTGTGGTGTTGTAGAAGACTCTTGAGAGTGCCTTGGACTGCAAGGAGATCCAACCAGTCCATCCTAAAGGAAATCAGTCCTGAATATTCATTGGAAGGACTGATGTTGAAGCTGAAACTCCAGTACTTTGGCTACCTGATGCAAAGAACTGACTCTTTGGAAAAGACCCTGATGCTGGGAAAGATTGAAGGTGGGAGGAGAAGGGGACGATGGAGGATGAGATGGTTGGATGGCATCACTGACTCAATGGACATGAGTTTGAGCAAACTCCGAGAGCTGGTGATGGACAGGGAGGCCTGGCATGCTGTAGTCCATGAGGTTGCAGAGAGCTTGGACAGGACTGAGCAACTGAACTGAACTGAATTGATTTTGGAAAATCATGTAAACATGTTATATAACTGAAAATATAACCAAAAATTACAAAAAGCAACCTCCAAAATTTAAAACCAAACAGGAAAAAAAAAAATGGACCTAACTATGCACCAAATTAACTAGCATAACCACACAGAAAAGAATTCTTTCTAGTATTCTGACATGCTGCATTCAGTATACTTGGTATCACTAATGTTGTTAGTTTGCCAATACTATGTTTTCTTTCTTATAAATACATGTTTATTAGCCTTGTCCACTGAATATGTTTAGAAGTAATGCTATGCATGCTTGCTCAGTCATGTCTGACTCTTTGCAACACTACAGACTGTAGCAGGCCAGGCTCCTCTGTGAGATTCTCCAGGCAAGCATACTAGAGTGGGTTGCCATTTCCTTCTTCAAGGGATCTTCCCCACCCAGGAATCAAAGCCACATCTCCTGTGTCTCCTGCATTGGCAGGCTGATTCCAGCACTACGCCACCTGGAAAGCCCAGAAGTAATGACAACCCAGTAAAAATGAGTGCCCAACTCTTGTGAGTATGGGTATCAAAATATTAAAAGACTATTTTCAATCTGTGATCATGAACAGACTGAGATAATCATCGAGAGAGTGAATTTACGCCTTTTTCTAATTCTGGGAACAAATGTTGAGATTTTACCTAAGCTGTTAAGAGAATCCAGAGTAGTGCTGATCTGTGGCAAATTTTTCAGGTTTAAGGTGAAATTAGAAAAATAAGAACAAATTTTCTCTCTCTCTTTCACACACACACACACACACACACACACACAAGCACACCCCTGTTATTCTCCATTTGCCTTAGGAGGAAAACCCTGAGCACTCCATCTCCTGGACTTCCTGGCAGGCTCTCTAGTTGCGGAAGGCAGGGAAAGGAGGTCAGAGGTAGAGGAAGGGAGTGGTGGGGGTATTTCTTGCCCGACCCCTCATTCCTGCAGTGGCTTATCTCTGGTAGGAGCTTCATCCTCACAGCTATGATACCATGACTCCAGTTCTCCACAGGCTTTAGTCCAACATGCGGTCATGATTCTCTGAGTCTCCGGGTGCCTGTTCTGTTAACAACCTCAACATCCCAGTAAATGCATTTACTATCAAGTGGGTTTACTGTTTTTTTCTGCACCCTGACCACACACACACACACACACACACACACAGAGTTATACCTACATATCCACATCTAAACATACATACATACATACTCTCCTATATTCTTATATCCACACACAACCATATATATACATACATATAAATACATAAATATGAACATATGTGTCTGTGTGAAGTTGGCAATAACCCTTACCACAATTTCATCTGAAAATGCACTTTTTTGGAAGGAAAAACAGAGTAAGTATTAGTTCTAAGTAGTTACCAAGATTTAAAAAAAAAAAAAGAAAGAAAAATTGGCTCCAAATCAAATGTCTGGGCACCTTATGACAGAGTAAACACCAAAAGCACAAAGAAGTACAAGGGTCAAGAGATAAGGTCGTGAACCTGGAGAGCCGACAGCCAGGAATGGCATCTCTGCTCTGCATCAGGCAGACTGTGAGTCTGAGCCAACAAGCCAACATCCAGATGCCTTGCCAACTCCTCTGTGACACAGGCACCCAAAGAAGGGCCCCATCCACCTCACAGGGTCACTGGGAGGCTCCAAATGCACCGAGTGCTTCAGAGACATTAAAAGCACCAGAGGGATATAACGTATTCTGTTTCACCAGGATGTGTACCGTGATGCATCAATAAATTCATAGAGTGTCACGTTACATCCCTCCTTCCCCCCACGAAAAAGCAAAGCGATTCACTTAAGAGCACTCAAGACAGAAACGAACCTTGACAGAACAACCTAGCCTATTCCTTCTAATCAGCGGGGCCACATCAAAACCATTCGGGACACATGGGTATTTAGTTCTATTTTTAAAGACCTCCAGCGAAGGAGAGTCCAGAAACTGCCTTAGCAGCTGACTCGCCAACGCCCTGTAGGATAACTTATAAATACGAGGACATCTGAGAAGGGTCTCCAGCATGCAGCCCAGCGTGTGTGTACTGAGCACTCACACAGCTAAGGCGGACGCTGGGAACTGCAGCCATCCTCTGATTGCTCTTCCTCTTCTTTTTAATTATAATTGGTCCTTCGGAAAGCAAGTAAATTAAGTGCAAGGGAAAAAAGAGAAGGCTTGGTGTTGATAAGAAAGATTCTGAATAATATACAATAAAATGATCATACCAAACATGCAGAAATAGAACACTTCACACAGAACTAAGGGTGGAGTGGAGAAGAGTGCTTTCCCTTCTGGTACATGGTAGCTCCTCAATAAACATAGGTTAGGTGACTACAGCTGAGAAGTGTAATCTGCCTCTCATTCATATTCACGAGGAAGTGTTTTCTGGAGAGCTGTTTGGAAGGGACCACAATATACCTGACTGAATGCTAAAGAGTCGGTTAAAGCTGTCACTCCATCCCCATCTTTCTGCAGGGTTCCTAGCTGCTCTTGAAATCTGTTGTTTACCAACTCAGGTAGGTGGCCAGACATAGCTCCAGGACACAGGAAGTCCTCGCAGCCAAAAACCCAGTGGAAATACCAGGAGGGACAAACGGGAGGATCCACCCCAGCCCCTAGTGTTAGTCGCTCAGTCATGTCCGACTCTTTGCAACCCCAGGGACGCTAGCCCACCAGGCTCCACTGTCCGTGGAATTCTCCAGCAAGAAAACTGGAGTGGGTTGCCATTACCTTCCCCAGGAGATCTTCCCAACCCAGGGATTGAACCTGGGTCCCCTGCACCGCAGGCAGATTCTTTACTGTCTGAGCCATCAGGGAAGCCCACTGGCCCTCTTCTAATTCATCTGCGCAGAGAGGTGCCCCTCCTAATTCTGCACAGAAGCACTTCATACACTTTCAGGAAGCTTTGCTTTGCCCCACCTCTAGGTCTCCGAGATTTTCAGACTTCTCTTTCAATGAAGAACAATCCTTGGAGACTGAAGACCAAATCTAACATCACTCCAAATCAGTGACTGTCAGCGAGGGCGGTGTGGCCCCCACGGGACATTTGGCAATGTCTACATTTTTTTATTGTTCCAATGATGGGGGTTCATATTAGCATTCAATGGTTTGGGGGGGATGTTGCTAATCCTGTGTGATGCACAGGACAGTGGAGCCACAAAAAGAATTATCCCACCCAAGATGTCTACAGTACCCATGTCAAGAAGCCCAATGCGAGATTAGAGCTTTTTCTGCAGTGTCTCTGAGGCCATGAAAGTTTTATCTACGAGTTTACAGTGACCAGCCTGCTTAGGTATCCACCCTTTAACTTACTGATCCAACAGATATTTGCTTTTCACTTGTTTGCCTGCCTGTCGCTCTCTACCAGGTATGCAAACAAGTAAAAAAGCATTACCCTTCTCCTGAAAAACAGTACAAGACAGCTGGAGAAGAAAGTACAAAACATAAGGTATTTTGTGGAAACAAACTAGCAAACAAAAAAACTAGTAGGTATTCAAGCACATAACTGCTTATAGTGTTTCTGTCATTTCTGATGAGCTAAGTGAGAATGTGGTCAGATAGGGTCTCTTGGAATAAGTCTGAAGTCCTCTTTTTTTTTTTAAAGAAAGGTAATAGAAATGAAATTGAGAAAGAATGAGGGAGACAATTTAGTTTAGCATGTTCTCTGGAACACTGTAGAGTTTTCGCCATAGAAAGAGATTATAAAGAGTAGTTCAGTTCCAGGTCAGCCCAGAAAAGCTTATTTAACCATAATCCAGCTGAGGTAATAAAACCAGAGGAGTCCTGGGGTACAAGAGCCCTGAGTTTGGTAACTCAGAAGCGAGAAGGACACAGGGATTATCTGTCCCCCACTTCCCTAATTTCCCCTCCCACCTCTCCCTCCCTTACCAATTTTCCTAAGGGTAAGAGAGTAACCCTAGAAATTTAACTAGCTCTCTTTTCTTATTTTAAAGGTAAAGAGCATAGAAATTCAAACTGTACTCAAAAAAATTGTACACACACAAAAAAATCCTCTCTCAAACCCAGGTCCCCAGCCTCCTTTCCCAGAGTTACTGTTTATACAAATCTTCCAGAAACACTCTCTGCATATACTCACACACACAGATACATGCATAGGCAAAATACCAGAGTGAGTAACCATTCCCTCCTTCAGGGGATCTTCCCACATTGCAGGAAGATTCTTTACTGTGTGACCCACCAGGGAAACCCCTTATGTGCCTATATAATCTTTCAAATTTATATACAGAAATGGAAGCATACCACACAGTCTGTTCTTCACTTTCTTTTTAACCATAAATTTTCCACCTTGTTTCTTTAATGGCTACAGAATACTCCATTGTATGGATGTACATTAGGATGACTCCTGGGAACACTTTGATAAAGCAAACGTTTACCCTTCCCCTCTTACAATCCAGAACCCCAGACCCCAAGGTTTTCCTGTCCTCAGGGCAGAGCCGCCCAACGCTTCACTTCCTCTCTCCTGACCGGTTCCACTCGATACCCTCTCCCAAAGCCTCCAGCCTCCTAAGCAGGTACTTCTCTCCAACAAACACACCTCCCTCCTTTCAGAGTGGTCGACCTCACTCACCAACTTTATTGTGAAGAAAGCAACCTGATTCATACTAATTATTACATGTATTACTGACAAGTCCTTAACTCTCACATTTAGAAAAGGAGATATTTGCTAACTAACTTCAATACAATTACTATAATTACAGGGAGGACAATAACAAGAAAAAAAATTTTTTTAAAGAAGCTAGAACAGAAGCTATCGAGGGCACATAATTTTGAGTTGGGGTTACCATATTGACGGCTGACTCATGTCAAAGAATCTTGACAGAGTTTCCTCTAACTGACCCTAGTTTGGACAGTTTCTTCTTTCTCTCTGGCTAAACATCTAATAATTGTTCCAAAGTTCTAAGCTTTTTTAGAATACTCTTATTCAGTAGGCTGTCTGTGATCAGCAGGCAGTACTGCCTATTCAGTAGGCAGGTGTGATCACTCACATCTGGGTAAAAATAGGTATTTATAACATAGGGACCCACCTTTCTGAGACTTGCCACCAGAAAATTGAGAAAGAGCAGAAAAAGAACACATTGTTAGCTAAACTATTACACTTCTTATGAAATCCTATAGGCGGTATACAAATACCAATATCTCTTCATCAGATGCACAGAAACCTGCCCAAGTGGCTACTCTTATTTTGCTGCTACATTATAAACAGAAATAACTGTTCCTTTTTCACCACGGGCAGGAGGGACGCAGACTCATTTCTGAAATTATACCCCTTTTGGAGAGAGACCCCAAGTAGATGCTGAAGTAATTTGGTAACATGGAACTCCAGGCATTGTTTATATTAAGAGCATTCTTTTTGCTGTCCTTATGAAATTTGACTAATTTTTCAGAGGACTTAAACTTGTTTGATTTGATTATATGGAATTCTACTTCTTTAAGAGTCTCCTTTTACTTTTTCTTCAGTTTTCTATTGCAAGCTTTGGCTCATAAACAGTAAGCCAAATGCTCTGCCTATATACCTACATGAAAATCATCCACAGTTTGTCCCAAGGTTATGGAGTATCAGATATCATATTCTAGCGATTTCTATCCAGTTCCATTCCCTAGAGACACATTACTCAGGCTTCAAGAAAGCAATCTGTCCCTCGTTAGCTGGAGTAGCCAGGGAGAGATTTTGGATCCCCATGAACCAAGTGGGAACATGGGTACAGCGTGCAATCTTACATTCAGGAAGGGCTTGCTACAGTGCTGCTGACTGTGCATCCAGCTGGGAGTTACACTGAGTAAGCTTTGCTAACAGCACTAGGGAGGGAGGGAGAGAAGGATGCACATGAAGAGAGAATCAAAACCTGTGAACATTCCTGCAACAGCACAAGCTCTCAACTAAGACCTAAAAACTCAAAGATAAAGAGAGACAAAGGCCCCTCTCCTGAGACTGATGAATGGGAAAGATAAACACGTAAACAATCATAAGTGAATGGGAGCAGGAAGAAAAGTTAAAGATGTTGAAGATCTGAACTTGGCAATGGCAGTGGGTTGAAAGAAGGGATGAGAGAGACAGGAAGGAGGTGGAGAATCACTTCACCACAGTTGAGGATGGCTCACCGGGGGTGATGGAAGAGAATCGGAGTTGAAGATGACTGAGGTTTCTGATTTCAGTGTCTAGATGCACAGCAATGACATTAACCAAGGCAGGGAATGAAAAAGAAGAGGAGAAATGGATAACGAGCTCAGTCTGAGATGCACTGACCTTCGGATGCCCAAAGATCACTGTGATAGGTCATAACCCTTTAAAATTTATATTAACTTTAAATTATTCCTATAAAAAATAAATAACTCTTTTCTTCATGAGGATCCCTAATGAAAGCTTAACAATTTTCAGGACAAAAGGAGTGTATCATCAAATGTGGGAAAATGGACTAAGGGCACGCCAGCACCTGGTTAGCAGATCCAGTGCACAGAGCAAACAGTGGTCATCATTAGTAGTAAATAAAAACATGAAAGAGCTGACTGTTAGTCCTTGAGTTCAAGGCCAGGGAGAGGCCTCACTATAAACTGTGTATCCTCAGTTAAATCAAAACAAAGTCAGTTAACAGTACATTAAAACCATACCCAGAGAGTCATAATTTCAGCTGCCTGAGTTCAAAACCAAATTCTGTCTTTTAAGTGTCCATGTAAATATCCTTTGCTAGTATAAACATGAAATAACTCAAGAGAAAGAATGCACAAAATGACTTCCATGTGACAAAAAGTCCAAGGCACAGCCTGCAGGCAGCCAGAGAGCCAGGGTTCAAATCCCAGTTCTGCAACCCTGAGACCTTAAGCAAGTAGCATCAACCCTCTGAGGCCACATTTCCTGAGTGGTAAGATATGAACTGCTCTTAGGCATGACCAAGCATGCACCTAAAATATAAGCCTTTCTTACAGGCACAATCCCAAAACAGCACCGCCCAATAGAAACATGATGTGAGTCTTATTTTAATTTTTCTAATAACTACTTTTTAAAAGAAAATTTTAAAAAATCAACTGAAATTAATTTAACAATATGGTTTAACTCTACATATCCAAATTATCATCCTTTCAATATGTAAGCAATATACTTTGCTGTTAGCAAAGCTTGGTAGTTCCCACAGGCAAAAAAGGGCTTCCCAGGTGACTCAGTGGTAAAGAATCCGCCCACAATGCAGGTGCCACAGGAGATGCAGGTTCAATCCCTGGGTTGGGAAGATACCCTGGAGGAGGGCAAGGCAACCCACCCCAGTATTCTTGCCTGGAGAATCCTCATGGGCAGAGGAGCCCAGCGGGTTGCAGTCCATGTGGTCACAGAGTCGGACATGACTGCAGCAACTTGGCACAGACACACAGGCAAAAAACAAACAATAACAAAAGTGATACATACAACACAAATCTTTTCACCTTAAATTTACCTCCATCTCCAGCCCCTCCCAGCAAAACTTCTTGAACAACTGGCCTCTATTCACTATCTCCAATTCATCACCTCCATTCCACTGAACCACCCTTGCCAAGGTCAGCGACTCCCTCAATGGTGCCAAATTTAATGAGCATTTCAACATCCTCCCTTTATTTGGTCACCTTAGCAGGATTTGCCAGTTGACCTCTGACCTTTTTAAAAACTCTTCTCCTGGCTTCTGTTTCTCATTTACCTAATTTTCTGTTATCTCATGAGACCTATCTTGCCTTGTTCTCCCTCTTCTACCAGACTTCTAAAGGGTGGAGAGCTTGGTGCTTGGTTCTGGGTCCTCTTCTCATCTCTACACTTTCTTTCTGGGTGACCTCAGCCATTTCCCAAGGTTTGAAATACTGTATGTACCATCCAAGGTTTGATGACTCTCTCAAATGTATACCTCCTTCCTGCCCTGTCCCCTAAGTGTTATGATGTAGAGAGAAGAGCTTAATGGCTGCCTCCACTTGGATGCTCATATATAAATAGAATTTCTGCCTTCCACTTGTTCCTAGTCTTCCTCATTTAAGTTAAATGGCCACACCATTCAATCATTTGTTAGAACTGAAATTCTGGAGACATCTTTGTTTTTTTCTCTGCTCCTTCATTCTCAACATCTCACATTCAGTATGTGGCTTAAGGAGCCTTACTTTCAAAGTAAAACTTGAAATTGTCCTCTTTTCTTCATTTCTATTGCCACCAGCTTCCCTGACAGCTCAGTTGGTAAAGGATCCACCTGCAATGCATGCGACCCTGGTTTGATTCCTGGGTAGGGAAGATCCGCTGGAGAAGGGATAGTCTACCCACTCCAGTATTTTTGGGCTTCCCTTGTGGCTCAGCTGGTAAAGAATCCTCCTGCAATGAGGGAGACCTGGGTTCAATCCCTAGGTTGGGAAGATCCCCTGGAGAAAGGAAAGGCTACCCACTCCAGTATTCTGGCCTGGAGAATTTCATGGACTGTATACACCATGGGGTTGCAAAGAGTTGGACATGGGCAACTTTCACTTCACTTCACTTCATTTCTATTGTCACCAGCTTAGTCCAAACCACTATATCTTACCCATGCCCCATAATTATTCCCTGTGTTAATTCTTGGCCACACACAATCCATTTTTTCCATCCATCAGCCAAGGTAATCTTCTTGAAGATGTAAATCAAGTTGGGTCACACTCCTACTTTAAAACTTTCAACAGCTTCCACTATAGTCACAGTCAAGTCCCAACTCTTTATCATGGCCCTGCCTAGACTCTCTTCCTTAATCCTATGGCACTCCCCTCTTTGCTCTCTCTAGCCTTCTCTTCATGCCTGCAACCAAACTCCTTCCTACTGCAAAATTTTTACACTAGCTACTCCTGTCTTAAGCCTAAATAGATGGCCTCTCCTTACAGGTGGACCAAGCAAATACTCACAAGGAAGATAAAACCCTCCTTGTAAATGGTTCCAAACCTCCTCCAACACAGAGAAGAATATATGATTTAGGCTCCAAATGCTATACCATAGGACTTTCCTAGAATGATTTAACCGGAAAATGTTCAAAGAGGTAACACTATATGCCTGGTAGAGATCTGGAACATTTTAACTAGCCATTTCTGCTATTCGAATAATGATAGCCTTGAGCTCCACATATGAAACACAGAAACAAAAATCTGCACCTTCACCCCAGTTAATCATGGAAAAGAAGACTATCTGGGTTTCAAGAAAGGACAGTCTAACTCTGAGCAAGCAATTGCTTTCAAATTCACATCTAAGTCATTCATAATTCTCTCAATCCTTTCTTTCTCATAAGAAAAAAAATTAATTCCCTGGCATTTCAGCTTAAAATAAGCTAAGCAAAATTTCACTGGGAAGATGTTGCTTAAGCATGACAAAGACACACTATCATTCTCAATCTCTTCCAAACAGCTGGTAGCTTTTAAATCCCTAGCCAATAAGATGCAAAAAAAGAAATCTTTCACACATCTTTAAACTACGAAACTGATATTTCAGAATCATCTCTGTTTATTCTTGTCCTACCATGAACTGTTCACATCAGGAGCTGGAAGTTTACCAACAAATAAGTTTATAAATCAAGAAAAACATTTTGCCAGTTGACCCTAATAATGAGATAGAGCAGAATCAGAACTATAAAGAGACCAAAGAGAGATTTTCCCTCAGATTAGCAAAGATACAGGGAAGGGGTCAGTAGATTACCAAGCAGTAAGGTCTGTCAACCCCTGTGCTTCATGGCAGTCTCCTGGAAATGTCCAGGTCTCCTTGGGGAGACTCCTTAGCTTGCCTAGTGAGGCTGAACCCCAGGCACAAGGCTTTCCAGTGTGAGAAAGAGTCCAGAAGTCAGACTCACCTGCGATGACATGGACAAGCATATCAACAATGACCATGTTGAACGTGAAATTGGAACCCTTCCTCTCTATCCAACTCCCACCTCCATCCATTCTGTAATCTTCTACATTCTCACATGCACCCTTAAAAAAGGTAAAGGAAGCCCTGTTCTAACTGAGCCAAGTATTTCTTGGAGTCAATTTCAAGCTAAAATAAAGAAATAAATAATAAAGCAATAGAATATTTCTTATAAAAATTAGTTCATTACTCATAGCATGTTTTTTTGTACTGGCAATGTATGAGAATAAAAGCCCTTTGTGAAAACTGCTATATATTCTAAAATACATATTCTATTCTCTAAAATATCACATTGTTAACAAGTCTTTATACTTGTTACACACATCTACTAAATACCATTAAATAAAACCATTTCATTTGTCAATATTAGTGCTTGTGCTATTTCTGCACATGCCTTTTCCAGTCAAGGAAATTTTGTTAAAAGGACAAAAGTTGAAAACTGTAACCTCAGCAATCACTAACTTTGGGGCCTTATCCCCTGGTGCAAATGTTCATGCATATGCATATTTTTATCACATACTCAGACAGATGCCCTTGCATTGATTTGAATACTTGCATAAATATTAATGTGTACAAATGCTTGCATGCAGAAAACCCATTTATGAAATACCCAATTGCATAAATTAGGAACATTAGATACTAACTGTATTAACACTTCATAAAATACATGCACAAGTTTGAATGACCAAAACAAAGGCACAATCCATTGGAAGAGGCTATATTCTCTCAATGTGTTTGCCGTTTCATAGGTGTAAAGTAGGAATTTACACAAACTAGTTGAAGCCTTTAGGTTACTTATAATTCACTATTTGCATGCATCTCTCCTGGTCTGAAAGTTAAAGTTCTCTTTCAGAGTAAATTTATAAACTGTTACCAATGACCTCAAATGAACTGTCAATTTTTAAGGTCACCAAATGGACTCAGAAACTCTTTCATAAAAAAGATATCTCAAAAGTAATTTTCACAAAACACCACCCTCAAAGCTTAGCTGTATACCATTACATTATACATCTGATTCACCCTTAGAGGTGTCAGGTAAATGTGAACTTTAAAAAGTACCCCCCCAATACACTATGCCCCACAGTTTAGTAAATCTGGATATAGCACCATTGGCAGTAGGCTCCTGTCCTCCATCCAGCCTCCAATTTCAAATGCGGACAGGCTAAAATTCTTATCTGGAGGAGATGGGTGACTAGGAATTAACTTCCTTGTGACCATTTTGGACTTCTCAGTTCAATAAATGGCCAGTTGGGTACACTATGGATATCATTTTATTTTTGTACTTTTGGGAAAACACAGATTGACTTTAGACTATTTTTTCATTAACTTTAAAAAAAATCAAGTCTGCATTTCACACTTGAACTTCTTAGATCCTCTTTATCATATTATTGCAAGATCTCATTACCCACTTTAGTTTGGACATGAGTCTCATGCATGACTGAGCCAGACCTAAGTGACAGGTCCACAGTTCTCACAGAGGCAACAGAAAGAATTTTCAAGCCAAAGTATCACCTCTTCTATGAAGAGTGCTTAATTCTCCCTGAAGCTCAAATTCAGCTCTTATGAGAACATGATGAGCATCTTAGAGCCTGAGAGGACACACAAAGCATTTGACGCTTTTTCTGTCTCTATTAGGACCTTTGCCAACAAAGATCCATCTAGTCAAGGCTATGGTTTTTCCAGTAGTCATGTATGGATGTAAGAGTTGGACTATAAAGAAAGCTGAGGGCCGAAGCATTGATGCTTTTGAACTGTGGTGTTGGAGAGGACTCTTGAGAGTCCCTTGGACTGCAAGGAGATCCAACCAGTCCATCCTAAAGGAAATCAGTCCTGAATATTCATTGGAAAGATGATGCTGAAGCTGAAACTCCAATACTTTGGCCACCTGATGCGAAGAACTGACTCATTAGAAGACCCTGATGCTGGGAAAGATTGAAGGTGGGAGGAGAAGGGGATGACAGAGGATGAGATGGTTGGATGGCATCACCAACTCAATGGAGATGAGTTTGAGCAAACTCCAGGAGTTGGTGATGGACAGAGAGGCCTGGCATGCTGCAGTCCATGGGGTCGCAAAGAGGCAGACATGACTGAGTGACTGAAATGAACTGAACTGAACTAGGACAGATTTTTGATAAAACGTTGTAGGGGTGAAACCGACCACAGTCACTAATACTCATTTTTTGCCTTTCTCCTTGACATACCACTACTCCATATTTCCAACCCCCTGAAGTTAAATGAGTTCAGAGGACTGAAATCTGGCCTGTGAAATATAGATGGGTGTGATACACACAACTGCCAGACCAAGCCCCTAACACCTTCCATGATCCACCATGGTTCCTCTCTGTGATTGACTGCATGCTAGATGTAGCTCATCTATAGTGGGGAAGTCCAAGGTCCAAGCAAGAGCAGAGACACTAGATAGAAGAGGGCTGGATCACTGAATGACTCCATGGAGCAGAGCCCACCACACCCCCACCATCACCACCACCACTGCATTGGAGGAATAAACTTTATTATGCTCAGACCTGAGGACTGTCTATTTCAACGGTTCATCTACTCTGATTCATATAATTTACAGCCACAGCACATACAATATACCTACCATTTCCTTAATAGATAAATCTTTAAGACATTGCAACATATCTCTTCTGGGAGCCAAATGGAAGGAAAAGAGATCAAGGAGTGTAGAAAAATAAACTTACACACTGTGCATTGGTGAAGTAAAGTGTCACAGTTTTATTTATTCATTAAAACATTTATTGGATGCTAACACATGCCAGGCACAATGTCTGGTGCTGAGGTTAAATATATGACAGGCCACATGCCCTGGGCTCAGGAACCACAGTCTAGCTGACTGGGGAGAAAGAAAATTAAATCAGTTCTTCGCCAAAGTGTGATAAATGCTATAAAAGTCTCCCTGAGGAAGGAGCGACAATCCCCTCTCAGATGTGGATTTTGTGTTATGCACAACATGGGTATCCATAACAAAGGCCATGAAACAAATCCATTTCTGGATGAAAAATAACAGAAATTTTGACTCTGCCATGAATGTGTTAAATACGACAAACATCAACCATGAGCATACAAGTACTACTGATATTAACTAACGCTGCCGATGATTCCTGGCATGTCTTTATCGAAGTCGCTAAGCACCGCAGGGGAAGAACAGAAATAACAGAACTGCTGGCGCCACTCTCCCTCCACCATCTCCACCCTCTCCAACCCCCTTACCCTGACTCCCACCCCCTGCAAGCAAGCCCACTGCAGCAACCTGCCCTAACATATTCATATCACCTGGACAAAGCCATGGACATTGACAGATCTCCTCCTACAGATCAAATACCGAATTTGGAATCTGTGCCTTCTGATGAAGCAGAAGCAGGACTGAAGTGTTAGTTTCAACCCTTTTAAGTTAAAATACAGAATTTCAGCAGAAACATGGGTTTTCTCCATCCTCCATCCACCTCCTCTATCCTTTTTAAAAGCTGACATTTAAATAACCCTGATGTTTATCATAATGCTTGTGAGGAAGCCAAACATCACTAGGGATTTGTCTAAAATCTTAGATATTTCTGAGTCTAAACTGGGAAACAATTTATTTGCGCACTTATAACATGTGCTGTGCCGAGCTGCATTAATGAGAAGATCTTTTTTTTTCACCTCAATACATGAGAGTCATTAAATCAGTAGGCACATTGTCACTGAAAGGACCAACTTCTACAGTCATCCATGAAAATTCTATAATAGGCATCAGTTCCCAGGAAAATTTTGCCATGTTGTTTAATGAAGACGTTGTATACAAAACTATGAGTGGCCATACCAAAATAATATTTTGAGGATGTTCAAACAAAATAAAATGTGGTTATACATGGTAATAAATTTGAAGACTGGAGATACTGTTCCCACAAAAACAAAACGAAATGACTCTTGAAACATTTTCATGCCAAAATCTTTTCTCAATTTTCAGTTTATTTCACAATAATAACAAAACTATCAGTCATTGAGTACTATGCCAAGTGTTTTAATTACAAGAGCTATTATTTAATTCTCATAATAATCATGCAAGTTAAGGTATTTTTTAATTTCCACTTTACAGATGTGGAAACTTAGATACAGTGAAATAGATGAAGCAGAAACACTTTATGACTCTATTTGCTAGAGAAATAGAGGTGATAAAAGGAGATGCTGTCATTCGAACCCTAGTCTTTTCTGCCTCTAAAACCAGCTCTTAAGGCCCAAAGTTCTGCTGAGGACAGAGCCTAGGAAATAGCAGGTAGTGATAAGGAAATATGTACAGGAAGAATCCAAGCCCAGATTGGCTTGTCTCTATGGTTCATGTCTTTCCTGGCCTGAACCACATCGTTAACTGTGTCTATTTCCCACTTCACTTTACAGTTAGATCTGACCTGAGAGCAAGAATCAAGTGAGAGCTTAAATTTGATTGACAGCTTCTTCTCTAGTCTACAAACATTCCAAAAAGCAGAAAGCCAGCTGCCTCTCCCTTGGCACGCTTGCACTGAATCCAAATAAATAATGCAGTGTTTTCCGTGTTTTAATCTTCTTTAGGATTACTGTTCATTATCGTTTAATTTCTGTCCTTTCTAATTATTGACTATTCTGTCCTTCAAAATGACCTTGTCATCCAACATCGTTCAACAGACTTGAACATCCTCCCACCTTTTGAATAAGGTTAAGTTGCCTCTTTTCCAGGCCCAGAAACATCAGTTCATTTCAAATATTCTTCTTAAAAGAACAAAACCATAAGGAAGAAGAAAATGCGATCTTTCATAAAACAGAGGATGTTTTGCCCAGTATTAATCCCCATTTCAAAATACAACATTTTTGGATCCTCAAGAATAATCACCATCACTTGGTTTTCAATGTGTGATCTGGAGGGATTACAGAGAGCATCTGGCAAGTGCAGAGCAGCCCAGTGATGTATGCCCAGCGTTCCCTCCTCGACACACACACTTCTCCCTCTGACTCTCCCAAGCCAGACTACACTGCTTTCCCTGGGTTTCTCAATGACATTTTAATAAAATTATAAAAAAACAAAAAAGGAAAGCCAACCATCCCTCCAGGTACCCATCTCCAAGAGCCTGGTTTCACATTTTTAACAATGCCTTTCTTCTGCATCATACAAAGGGCTTTTCCATCAGGCTTCCATCAGGCTCAGATGTTATCATCTCCATTTGAGATGTACAAGAAAAGAAGCATAATGATTGACATATATTGTTCTGCTGAAATAGGTCATTTTAAAAGCTGAAAGAGCCTTAAGACTGTCATATAAACCACATATCATAGGAACTTATTTCTTGTTTCTTACCCACATATCTTGCTACAGTTCAAAACTAACTTCCTTTGCTTTTAACTAGGATCAAGTCCTCCATTTCTTACACACATAAAAACTAAAGTCATTCAAAACTATTCAACTACAAGGATTTTGTTCCTTTGCATTCTGACTGGAGGAGCCAACGGTGAACAATCTCAGACAGATATCCTTATAAGCTCCCAGAAAAGATTATTTCCGGACACTGTCTTGAGGACAACAGGAACCTCAGGTCATCTCTTGGACCACCTATATGTACAACACAGTCACCTGTGCTGATTGATGTCTATGAGTTCTGGCCTATTCAATGAGCAAGAGGCAGTTAAGTTTTTGAGCTAAAGTGAGTGCACTCTGGTTTGTTGTCTAGCTTTTGGAAACAAAGCAAAAAAAGTTTAAACTTAACCTTTATTAAAACATAATAAGTCTACCCCAATTGCAGACATTTTAGAAACACATTTTCGCACCCTATTTGTATGGAACTAATGTAGCATCTGCAGGCAATGCTAAAGGCATACATATTTATTATGGGTTTACACTTTCAGACCTGCCAACCTGACATTGTGTCTGAGACTAGCCATCCAGGCTTGTATCACAGTTGGGGCGTGAACACACCGCCACCCTATTTACATACCATACAGACA
This sequence comes from Okapia johnstoni, assembly GCA_024291935.2. NCBI lineage: Eukaryota > Metazoa > Chordata > Mammalia > Artiodactyla > Giraffidae > Okapia > Okapia johnstoni. Next base: position 14,581,234 of record CM044324.1, read on the forward strand.
CCTGTGCTCAACGTTTGTCATTCAGTTCTAAATCCATGCCACAAAACTGCTTACATTCCTTTTTTTTTTAATTGGCATAGCTTAAAAATACAGAGATACAAGAAATCAAATTTTTTTTGTCCTGCAAAAGCCAAGCCCTACAAATACTACAAATATTTCACCCCAGGCCTAACAACCGGACGTAATGGACTTCAGGATCCTATGGTGACAACTGTAGTGCAACCTCACCCATAAAAGGTCCAAGTTGACAACAGGACTAGATAAACCATTGCCAACATTTGGACAAACAGTGACTCTAAAGTCTAGTGCCACTTTCTTACTAAAAAATATCTTTTAGTTACTCCCCCAAATCATCAGGATAAAATGAGTATTTGCAGTTCCTCACACACACACACACACACACAATGCAATTTCATTCTTGACTCCTTGTATATTTGGTCCCTTTTGGGGGAAGTTTTCACCACTCACCACTTACCATCATCTCTTCCTTGCTGGCCTCTATTCTTATGCATTCTTCCAAACACATCTCATTCCAACTTCTTCTGTGACCACCTCTGACCACCACCACATCCCACTAGGGCTGGGTACCTGACTCTATAATACTCAAACCCCAAAACCTACTCTCTTTCCTACCATGCTGACCCAGCTGTGTTGTGTGATCTGGGCTATGAGGGATCCATGCTTAGATAATGTGTTCCCAGCTTACAGCACAGTGTCAAGCACAGAGCAGGCACCTTCAGAGGTAGGGAGAACAAGAAAGGTAAGCACATCCTGGAACAGAAGAGGTCTTAGTCAAGTATCACATGAATGATACCACGCTCACACTGTCTGGGATAATGCATAGGCTTCCTGTACCCCAGCACAGAAAGGAATGTTTGAATGGGAGATGCCACTCATTGGTGATAAAGCTCTGTTTCCAGTGCTAACAAATTTGGAACTTCTATATGTGGTCCTAATATCAACATGTGGCCTCCAAAATGCCATTTAAGATGAGTTAGCTGCTGAATTAACAAAAAGAAGCTTCTGGGAATTCCCTGGCAGTGCAGTGGTAAAGACTTGGCGCTTTCACTGCTGGGGCCCATGTTCAAACCCTAGTCAGAGAACTAAGGTCCCGAAAGCCACATGGTGTGATAAAAAAAAGGCTCACATCTTTTATATCTGCTCTCCAGATAGAACACATAATCAATAAACTCAAAATTCTGTTGTAGAGGGAAAATTCTGTATTTTTGAAGTCTCTCTCATACACACACACACAAAATTCCTGGAATCAAATCTCCACCCTGTTCTTTACTGGTTGTATGCATTTAGGAAATTTATTTATGCTCTCTGGGCTTGTTCCATCCATGACATGATAATGACAGTTATTTCCAGGGATTGTTGCAAAAAACAAACAAAATAACAAGTATGGAAGACTGTGCCTGGCACCGAGCAAGCCCTTCATGAACATCTGTCCCCATGTCCATCCTCTGTTCAGGGAGGAGGCATCATCTACATACAAAGAGGGGTGCAGTGGTGCACAGTGTCACAATGACTGACACTCTCATACATGAGTCCTGAACAGCTGAGTAAGAATAAACCTGCAGACTGCGTGTGCTTTAACGGTGCAAAAAGCCAATCAGGTTTTTCTCTAAAACCTGTACTCTGTTCCCATGTATAGGGATTGTGCTTTCATGCCATCTTCTCATCATTTTGATGTGAAAAATCTGTATTTTCAAGATGTGGTGGCCCTTGTGTCACTGGTAGCTAGTCAGGGGGGATGAGCATAAACCTAAGGGAACAAAGGAGCCTTCAAAGGGTTCCAAAACGCTCTCTTCCATAAGCTGGGGTACTAGGTACATGGATGCCCATTTTATTATAGTAATTATTTAAACTGTATGTAAGTTTCCATAGACAGTTTTGTTTGTATAGTAGATTTTACAATTTAAAAGTGGGTGTCAACTTAATACTCAGAGACTGAAATCTGGGTCCTAGGCCTGGAAATCCTGATGGTATGTACTAAGGATAACACATTAATATTTTGTGAACTTGAACTGATGGATTTTATTTGAGCTACTGATGATATTTTAGAGGAATTACAGTTTAATAATTAGGAATCCTTTTTAAAATGCACTTCAAAAGTCTATTTCTAAATGACTACAAATTTCAACCATGCTCACCAATGTAACTCAGAGTCATGCATCCAAAGTAAAGGGCAAAATAGACTAGAGGTCAACAGACCTTGGTTCGAGCATCAGTTATTTTCCTGACAGTGTGGTAGAGCTGCAAGTTAACTTTCAAAGTATTTAGAAAACACAAACTCAAGGTCAGGCAGTACTCTGACACCGTCATCTGAAGTAACTGCAAAGTATTGGCTATTTTGTGAAGACAGGCTAAAAGCTGCCAAACTGATACTGCTCCCCTCTTGTGCCATCTCTCAGGACAATTTTTTTTTTCTTTTAGGCTATGTCATGGGGCATGAGGGATTTTAGCTCCCCAACCAGGGATTGAACCCGTGGTCCCCACAGTGGAAGCTTCGAGTCAACCACTGGACTGCCAGTGAAGTGCCTCTCAGGACATTTTTTTACCCCAGTTAGTTTCTGGTGTGCTTATGGTGGCAAATTATAAAATAATAACTAGCTATTTAATTTCAAAGATGTTATTGTAATAATTGCAGTGATGATCTATGGAGCAATCTTTAAAAGTAAACACAGCACTCACCAGGTTAAGTGTCTTACAGCTGTGTCATGCTTTGGCATTTACAAATCATAGTCACAGACGTTTCTACTGAGAAATCACACACACACACACACACATGCACACACAGGACGTGTCAGGAGACAAATGGGTACTAATGCAGGAAGCAGATGCAAGGACTGTCTCATGAGCAGACTGAGCACATGCTTCATAAATATAAGTGAGGTAAGGGCCCCTCCAAAACAGAAAAGAGTTTGACGAAGTTATCCAGAAGTCTGCAATCGGAAAATCTAACAAACCACTCATCATTTTCAGGTTATCTGTATGTTCTGTGCTTTCGAGTTAGCATTGTTAGTGTTGACTTTTTAATATATTTCATTTAAGGGAAAGCACCATGTAAAGAACCCTTCTGCTAACATAGGATATGTAAGAGACGTGGGTTCAATCCCTGGTTTGGGAAGACCCCCTAGGTGAAGAAATGGCAACCCACTTCAGTATTCTTGCCTGAAGAATCCCATGAACAGGGGAGCCTGGCAGGCTACAGTCCATGGGGTTGCAAAGAGTCGGACACGACTGAAGCGACTTAGCATGCACGCATGCACACACCATAATCTTTGTAGAATTTAGACACTTCAAAGTTTATCATCATCTAGGTCTAGAAGCAGAAATATTCATGGAATAGAGGTTGGAAGCAGTGCAGATAATTTTAGCCATCTGTTCTGCCTTGTACTAAATACTTCAGAGTTTTCTGACCTGTAACATAAAGCCTATGATCAGAATGCAATAGGTTAGTCAGTTTACTCTAAATAACTCAGTGGTGTGGCTCATCTAACTACATAAGTGACATTAAATTATTTTTATAAGTATTTATTTTTTTAAGTATTTATTTCCTTCTTAATAAATAATGACCTACCCTTCACAGTACTTAGCAATTTAACACGTCAAATGCCTTATCTGGTGAAACATAAATGTGAAATAAAGTTATGAAAACATTTACAGTAAATGCCCAGGGGTGGATTGGAACAACTTTGGCAGAAAATGAGGGAAATAAATGGTTAACTGCCAGGATACACATTCATGCTGGAAGACACAAAAAGGTTCACAGCAGTTGTTAAATTCATTTAGAGAAACTCACTTTATTTTTCCAACAGAGCTCTCACCAGCTAATCTGTATTACAACCTGCAGGAGTCTTAATATTCTCAGCAGGATCAAGATTCAGGCCACACTGATTCAGCTATTTAATCTTGCAAGAGAACAATATTTGGCAGGAAAAGACCCCACAGCACTGAGGGGATGTCCCAGAGGTTTGTTGTCAGCACAGACTGGGCCAAGAACACCAAAGGTGGAAACCAAAGAGCATCAACCGATGTTCAGCCATTCCTTTTAGTAGCTCTCTACTCACACCCGTACATGCACTCTACATATGTGTGCTTCCTGACACATCACATTATATGGGTTTTTCACATCCATGTATGTTTTTAAAATCAAAATGTTTTCTCAATATCTTGGACTTGATTGTGAAGATTTTTTAACTCAAAACTATAGCTACAGAGGTTGGGAGTAGGAAAGAGATGAAATAAACGGCTATGGTTTTACTTTCAAAACACTTCAACCAGCAAATGAAAACCATCCTCTGGTGTTTACTTACCAATCTATGGTAAACTACATTTATAACCTCTAACATGATACAGTGTATAACAGTTACATTTTGCAATAAAAATTAAAATAATTAATGAGTTCTAATGAATATAGATTATTTTTTTAATGAATAAAGCTTTTCATAACAATATTGTTTTGTTCATAATATTGTTGTCCAATTGCTTGTTCATAACAAGCATATTTCCCCTATTTTTTTACTGTCTAATAAGTGCCTGTTACACTCTCTTACCTTCTAATTACAGTATTTTGACTTCATATTTGGAAATAGTATTTTCTATTTAAAAATATTTTAAGGTATTCTTGGACTGTTTTTGTTTAAATAAATTGAATTAAAAATAAAATAAACTTGATGGTCAGAAAAATTATAAATGAACAAATAAATATTCATTCACACACATACACACACACACACACAAAAAAAACCTTTCAACTTCTTAAGCACTGAAAACCAAAATAGAGAGAACATATATCTGAACTTCCAAATGTATGCAAATATTTATGTGTTGATCTCTTCAGGCATCCTGAAATTAATAGGCTGATCAATACTCTTCTATAAATGAGCATTTTTTTTACATTTTATATATAATACTATGGTTTGATTAATTTTGAGTGATATTTTCTAGAAGCCCATACTGACAGCCAAACAGGGAATAGGGAAAACAAACACAGGGGACAGGAAAACTTAAAAACAAGATTGATAGTACCTACTATACAAATGACCTGTATGAATCACTGTTCAAGAAAATAATTCCATAAAATTCTTCAAAAACTATTTTCAAATAGTGATGCTAAGGTTTCAATTCCTTTACCTCTAAAACCTGGTTAGTTATCCCTCTGATATTAACACACTATCAAGTACTTTATCACTGTGCTGCAATCTTGCGCTCACCTTTTATAGGGAGGACCGACAAGCTCCGTGATGTCAAGGGTCATATCTGTTTTATTCCTCATACATTCCCACCTCCTAGCAAAGTACCTGGCACATATTAATAGTAAACACTCAAAATGTCTGTTAAGTTAGCAATTGTTTGAAAGGTGGTTTCCTTTGTAGAATCTGGAGGGTGGAGGGATTTATAGATACACATTTGAAAACTGCACATTTGAAAATACAATACTACTCTTTTAACAGTCTACATTTCAGTGATAGTGTCTCTTTCTGTACCCTCACAAGTAGACTCTGGGTGTTTGTACCCTTATATTCATTCCTTTCTCCCTTTGCTCATCTTCTCCCTCATTTAGGACCTTATATTGCACATAAGGCTCTCCTTCTCCATGAAAGCCTTCCCAAACACTTCACACATTCTAGCATGGGGCATAAATGCAAGCAAAAAGTAATTTCTCATTTTCTCTGCAAGCTACAGGGCCTGGTGCAATATGATGTCCACAGCAAATGTTTAATGTTTAACAAACACATATACAGGTAAGAGAACAGTGAAGGTAGTTTCTACTTCTATCTTATTCTTTATAATCAAGGCATTGTGTTCTGGAGGATTCAAACATGAACAGGAAATGCTGCTTGCCCTCAAAAGACCTATAATAATTATAGATCAAAAGTAAATATTTAAATCACTTTTGAGGGGTAAATAAATTCTATCAAAAATAACAAGTGTTAAGAACAGAATGATACTTTAAGTTTTTTCTTTTATTCTTCCTTCTAAATCTGTATCCTTTTTCACAGTTTATAAAACACAGGCAAGTTCCAACTCTTTCATAATTCTAAAATGAAATGATCAAAAGGCTTAATTCAAACAAATTAATAGTTGGCCTTGTTACAGTTAATATAGCCACAAGAGGAAAACTAGATCATAAATATGAGCAAGCAAAAAAAATGATTGTAACTTCTTGTCTTTGGAAAAGCCTGGGGGTATGTTCCAAAAGCAATAGGTCCTTTTACAAGCAATCCTTCTACGAGCATCATTGCACAGGATTCTGTACAGAAGAGGAAAAGCCTACAAAGACACTCTGACAACAGTAAAAGAAAAGAAAGCTATGGTTGGAAGCATAAGCAAAAAATAAAGAAAAGCAATTTTCATGACATAATTCTTCTAGGAAAATGAAATGCAAATTAGAGAATGTATCTGCATATACTTGAAAAAAAATCATTGCTTCTAACTTCCAATCATGCAATTTTCTTTAATTGCCTAAACTTGGCTTGGGTTACCAATGGGTTTAAATTAAATCTCTGTATAACATTTCCCTTGACTCATGACCTCCTAATAAGTTAAAATGACATTTGACTATCACACTTATTAACTGAAAAATACAACAGGTTTTAAACCTACCTCCAAAAATCCATTGAAATGATAATTATGTGGCATAATTATTAATGACAGTCACATCTGGGGATTCCACAAATGTATCTGGTAAGATGTCTGGGTTTTCTTCAGTAATCAGTATGTGCTCACTGTAGATATGTCCCAAAAGGTATAAGAAAATCTGGAAGAAAATTCAGATACTTTTTAAGTTTTAAATTTGTATAAATGCACTGGAAATTGAGACTTTTATTTAAAAAAAAATAGCTAGTCTTTATTAGATTTTTCCTGTGGCATGGAATATTTCTTCTCTATTGTCACACCTCTGGCCTCCTTTTTCTTCATATCCACCCAGGTCAAACCGCCAGCACAGGACATGCAAAATCTGTATTTTGAGCTGTGTAATTCAACTGAGGCCTGGAAAACTTAAAAGTATAACTACTACTATGATTTATCTTTGTTTCTATAAATGACTATGGCTTAAAATCACAAATGAAAAGAGGCTTGAAAGGCCCCAATTAAGGATTAGAAATAAGACCTAGAAGGAATTTTTTTAAAGTTAAGATTGTTCTGTTTCAAAATAGGAAAAAACCTAAAAACCAAATGTACAAGTTTTCCTAGAATAGCAACAGACAGTATCATCCACCTCCACTAAAGACAGTGGTTTATGATAGAAGCTTGCATATCTAAGCATATCTAAAATGTATATGACTTATCTCAAAATTATTCTGTGATTTTATGTAGATCATTTTTCATTATGTCCTGCTATGGACTGAATCATGCCCCTCCCCCAACTCATATCTTAAAGCCCTAATTGTCAATATGACTATTTGAGATGGGGGCCTTTAAGAGAGTAATTAAGGTTAAATGAGGCTTTCCAGGTGGCTCTAGTGGTAAAGAACTCACCCGCCAATGCAGGAGACATAAGAGACACGAGTTCCCTCCCTGGGTGGGGAAGATTCCCTGGTGGAGGGCATAGTAACTCACTCCGGTATTCACGCCTGGAGAATCCCAGGGACAGAAGAGCCTGGCAGGCTACTGTCCATAGGGTCACAAAGAATCAGACATGACTGAAGTGACTTACGAGGTCATATGGGTGGGGCCCTGATCCAATTCAACTGGTATCCTTACAAGAAGAGGAAAACACACCAGAAGTCTCTTTCTCTCATGCACAGGCACTGAGGAAAGGCCACTGCAAGAAAGGTTCCTTCAGCAAGTCAGGGAGAGCTCTCACCAGAACCCAACCCAGACAAACTTCGACCTGAAACTTCCAGCCTCTAGAACTATGAGTAAATAAATGTCTGCCATTTAAGCCACACAGCCTAAAATATATTTTGTTATGATGGCCCAAACAGACTACTGTAAGTCCTATTTTTTTCAGGTACTTACTCATCAAAAAGAGTTCCTTGGCTACAACCTTTTAAAACAGGTGAAGTCCTTGCATTTCTAATTTAATAAGATTCTTCAATGTCACATTAGAAACCAAATGGTCCTGCTTTACTTAGAGAATACTACTATCATCTTTGGATAAAACTGCATAAACCACTGAATATTGAAGTAAAAATAGGAGAAAGTAAAAAATAAGTGTTTATCAAGCAGCACAAAAGGAGAAGGAAAAAAAAAAAACAGACTCAAAGCACTCTTAAAAGCTAAGAACTTTCAAAGAGAGGTTTCAAGAAAAAGAAAGTGACAAGAAAGGTAACATGCAAAGCACCATCTTGGCGACACAGCACATAAATTAAGAAAGTCATAGATAACCTTCATCTTCACAAAGTTAGAGAGGTAAAACACATATCACATGAAATATTAATTAAAGCCAGAAAGTAGAATGCAATGTGTGAGTTCAGTGGTACAGCTGACAGACAGGGCTATCGTCAAAGCACTGTCATGCCTCAGAGATAAGATCTCTAGATAGCTAGAGGGGAGCTGCTGTATAAGGTACATGGAGCTCAGCGGGCGCTTTGTGCTGCCCTAGAGAAGGTGGGAAAGAAGGGTAGTGGGAGGGAGGCTCAAGAGGGAGGGGATAGATGTATACACACAGATGATTCACTTTGTTGTACAGCAGAAACTAACACAACATTGTAAAGCAATTATCCTCCAATTAAAAGAAAAAAAATCACTGTTCTTTGGGGTCTCCAAGTATGTCTGAGAACAAGGGGTGGAAATATGATGAACAGTGTGAAATTGTTCCAAACCAGAGGAAAGACTCATGAAAAGCCCAGAACAGAGTAAGGAGCCAGGCCTAAAAGAAATGGAAGAATAGTGTTGAAGGGCAGTGAAAGATAAGGTGAAAAACAATTTAGGAACAGACTGTGGAGGGTCCTTAGAGTCAGAAATTAAGGAGTTTAGAAGATTAGACTTTATCCTACTGAAAGTGGAGGTCCAGGGAAAGTTTTGTACTGGGTCATAATTAGGGTCATGATGAAAGAGGTATTTTAGAAAGAGTCATCTGGTGACTGTGTTTAAGATAAACGGAAGGACCAAAAGAGGCTGAAAGGAGATAAGGCCAATTAGGAGACCTCTGTGATAACTTAGGCAGGATAAGGCCTGAACACAGCAGGACTGAAAAGAGAGGAATGTTGGGGGGAAGGAATTTCACAAAAGAAAGATCTTCAGAAATTGTTTGCTGAGTCCTTAATCTCTGTTTCCAAAAAGAAATAATATGTGTTAATTCTTTTATTAGGGGGGCTCTTCCCAAACCTCCTCTTTAGACAATGCCATTTTACAAGGAAAACTCTTGTACTTGCCATGCACAAGTAATTACTAGTCTGGGATATATTTGTTTTTTTAAGTGACTGTGGGTAAAAAATTGAGGATAAAAAGAAGAGATTAACCTTTGAAGTTCTGCCCTAGGTGGAAAAATAAAACAAAACCAGGTGTAAGGGAAACCACAGATTTAGATGAGAAAGAACCAAGACATAATTTTCCGTAGATTTTTCTCATGAAAGTGTAAGTATTCCTCATAGGAATACTTTCCCTAAGGAGAGGTTGTTCAGAGGATCTAATTAGACTGGGTATGTCAAAGTGTATTGAAACAAATAAACCATTCCTATATGTGGTAGGTATTATACGGAAAATACATGTTATTGCAGTATTGCTTTCTACGTAGTCAATCTTCACTTTAAAGACAATGCTACTGATCTACCGTTACTCAGGAATTCATGGGAGTTACTGGTTGAGATAAGCTGAAGATAAAGCATGGATCATTAAAGTAACACACAGATTCACTCTGAGAAAATACTAGATTTCAAGGGCTTAAATCCAAACCACTGACTTCATCACTAATCAATCATGTTAATCAGCCCAGTTAGGAGTTATAACAAAAATACCACTGGATTCTCCTTTCAAACTACCTGGTGTACTAGATTTCACTACTCAAAATCAGAGGATTCCACCACTTAAAATCAGAAGATTCCATCAAGTTTTCTTTAGTTACAAAACAGTTATGCTTCTTGTATGAGCAATAAAAGTAACAATCTATTTCAACACTGTGTGGTGTTTACCTTTCTGGCCTTTAAAAAGTTCCATTTTATGTTTGCTCAATATAAAAAAGAAAGAAAAATTCTATGTCAGTTGTTCAGGTTCATATAAGACCTAATTGCCTCATACACTATAATTTTGCTACCAGTTTACAATTAGCATGCATTTCTCATGCATGAGTTGACCCAATTACATAACAAATTTTGCCTTTGGGGATTTCTCTTGACTGCTTGTCTTCTGTCCACCATACAACTCAATTTCACACCATCAGCAGCTTGAACATGGCCACAGTCAGTCTCTGTCAAAATGATTTATTTGAATTACAAACAGAGACCAGATCCCCAGATAATCAACTCTACCCTCATGCTCACCCTTTATACTCAGTATACCTTTGAATCAAATCTTTTAATAGTCCATAGACACTGCTATTCAATTATTAGGCCATGTTTATCTCCAATAATCTAATATTTTTGAGGCCAACTCACAAAATCTCAGGGAACTAAATCAGCAGTATCCATGTGAGCTTATTAATGGGCATATAATTTATTTTGCATTCTAAGAAGTCAATGAAAAATTATGTAGCTATCTCAGAAAAAAACTATAAACAATTACATTTCAATATCAAATTACAGACAGACTCTTTTCTACAATGTTAAAAAAAAAAGAGGGGCTTCAACCTGAACTTTTCTTGTAAAGCAAGTAAGCATTTCTGGGTATGCTAAATGTGAAGATAGTAATGAAAGGGGATATTTGGGAAACAGGACAGATAACCATAATGATAGATTCTACAGGTAAGGGACTGAATATAGAACAGGTGAAAATTCTATTGTCTATGGGCCAGTGATCTAAGGAACGGGAGTTCTAAAGATTCCCACTGAAGCCAACATACATAGGTACACTTGCACGTGTACGCATGCATGTACACACACACACACACACACACACACACACTGAATATTTCTTCTGTGAGTCAAGGCACAAATCTTGACAAATCACATAATGATATACTTACCATTTTAGTCACTCTGTAAAATGCAAGATTTGTCATCTGGGTCTTTTTTTTCTTTCCCCTTCATACAATATTTCTTCACCACCTGAAATAAATTAGAAAATAAACATCTCGATTTTATCTACAGCACAAAGATTGTCACAGTCTCTAGGGGTTGAACTTCATCATTTTATTTCACAATTTATCCCCAGACTGTCTCAGCTAATTGAAAATGCAGTTTATATTAGTGTGTAAACAGAAAAACACATCAATAATCTTCTCCAGGCTGGACTAAGTCCCTTAGATGTCTGGGGGTGATCCTGCCTTACTATCCTACTGCAGATTTCCTGAATGCACTGCTTATATACTTGAAAGTGGTAACCACATGAATTAGAAACTGCCTTTACATTTATGCCAGAACTATAAGGACAACAGAAGAAAGACTTTTTTTAACGTTCAAAGGCACAGGAATTCCTCAATTCATGTTTATATGTTGTCATTTAAGAACATTTTTCTGAAATATCACTAAGTAAAGAAAATGTGAGAATGTACATTTCTGCCATTCCTGAATTTATACTCTAGAACTGGGAAGGTGCAGTAGGCAATCAGACATCTTCTGGAATTTCACAGGAAAACTTTTTTCTTTATATTGGGAACTAGTTCTTTTTTTTCATTCCAACCACTCCATAAATTGTGAAATCTTGCCTCTCTTCTTTTTCTTTCTGCAGCTATACTAAGAGAGAAATATAGTAGAAGAATTTTAAATTGCAGCATTTAATAAATCTCCCAGATTCAATATGTTGGCATTATAGACTCCAAAAGAAAGAAGTTAAGGCTAAACCTGCTCTCACTCTTTTCATTATACACAATTTCAAATTTATAGTTGTATTTCATCCCACACCTTGGTAACACACGCAGACTAAGTAGGCATTTCCAAATGATTTCAAGCCTTTGACAAATGAATATGAGAATGTTTGAAAAAAATTTTCATAACACTAACACAGTAACAAGCAATCAAAAATGCCCACTCATCCATAACATATTATCCAAAACACCTAGGAGTTGTCATTAAACCCACTGTATTATGTCTTTATACTTTCTTTTAGTCCAAAAGGGATTAAAGGCAGTTCAGAAAAATCCGGACAATATTCAAAGATAAACTAAAAGCAAGTAAGAAAATGAAACAAATGGAAAAATAAAGATTACGAAGACCCTGACTTAGTTAACACACCTACATCAACCTATTTTAAACTCAGAGCTCAAATTCCATATCCCTTGTGATTTTCAGGATAAACCCACTCCATCTCAGCATCAGGAGAAGACTCTGGTGTCTCAATCTGACCTTCTTCCTCCCAAAATAGACACAATCTAGGTCACGGTCAAAAACATCTGTCTGGATTTGGCCAATATATTTCAGTGGTTTGGGTTTATCTGAAAGTAATGCAGAAAACTGGACTAGTCAAAATACCACCTTTCAGATGAGCCCATGTTTCTTACAGAAAAAAAGATCCTTGAGTAATATGGAAAATCTGGGAGGTCACAGGAAAAGTTCATGAAGTTGTAGCCTTATAAATGAATAATAAACTCACTAGACCTCAGAATATTTAACAGCTTCTTTTCTCCAACAGTAAATCCCTAACTTCTTGTGCACTGTTGGTGGGATTGTAAATTGGTTCAGCCACTATGAAAAACAGCATAGCAGTTCCTCAAAAAATTAAAAATAGAACTACCATATTATCCAACAAATCCACTTCTGGGAATGTATCCAAAGGAAACAAAAACACTAACTCAAAAAGATATCTGCATTCTCATATTCATTGCAGCATTATTTACAACAGCCAAGACATGGAAACAACCTAAGTATCCATCAATGGGTAAATGGATAAAGAAATTTCAAGATATATGTAAGCATGTATGCACTGTGGTAATCATCTTACAATACAGGTAAGTCAAACCATCAGGCTGTACAGCTTAAACCTATATGGTGATGTATATTAATTATTTCTCAATCAGACCAAAGAAAAATAATAAACCCCTAACAGTAATATTATGAAATTTATATTTTCTTACTGCTATCCAAATAGTAATATGCCTCATCGTGGCTAAAACAACTACTTATAAGGCTGCTATGGTTGCTAACATCAGGACTGTTGTGTGTGTGTGTTAGTTGCTCAGTCATGTCCAGCTATTTGCAACCCCATGGATTGTATCCCACTAGACTCCTCTCTCCATGGGATTCTCCAGGCAAGATTATTGGAGTGGGTTGCCATTTCCTTCTCCAAGACTTTTGTATAAATTTGTTTTCAAAGATGTTATCTAAATTACATACTTTTTAAAATCACCACCATCTACCTTATAGGTTAAGATGAGATTAAGATACCTTAATCTAAATAGTATTTTGTATATACTGCTATGTATATAATAAACATAAATTTATACATACCTGTGTTGTAAGGGTTTTTGCATAATTAAGAATGGATCTGCAAACAGCCTCTGGTATTGAATAAAATGTATATTCCTGCTAAGGATAAAGGTTGGTGAAATGATCAGTTCTTTTCTTATTAAATATGAATAATGACTTAATTTGAATATAAATTAAAAGGCTTACCTTTGAATCAACTGCAATCCTTATGTGAGCTGTCACAGGGATGTCTTAAGTAGAAATGTTTAGTTCTTTTTGAAATAAATTTGTGATAGTTGAAGATTTATGATGTAACTTTGTTTTATGCAACACTTTTATTTTTTAAAAAAGCTTCTCCAAAAATAATCCAAAATCAGAAACATTACTGAATGTAACTGCCAGTGAAACATATCTCTAATTTGCATTTTAGAAAACAAAAATAGGGTTTTGATTTAAGGAAAGAATGAAGGGAAAGAAGGACGATGGAGGCAATCTTCAGTATTCGTGATCGGTGGGTTGTAAGGATGGGGTGAAAAAACCTAAGGGACAAAAGCCTGGAATCCTTAAAATTCAACTCTTTCTCTTCAAAGGAAAAAGTCCTTGCTGAAATAAAATGTCCATTTAAAGAGCAAACAATGGATAAACCTTAGGGTATATAGCAAAACAAAGTGTCTCTGTCTCATCTTACTCCCTAAACAAATTTTTTAAATATCAGATAATTCTGTTTTTGAACTTTTGAAAAAATTCTTTTTCAGATTGTATGCTATGGTTTTATCTGCAAATTGTTACTATATGTAGGTACATAACAAAGACAGCTAAATACCAGTGAGTTTAAAACAACCTGCTAACTAAACATTTCCCAGAAATCAATGCTACATAAGTTAAAACATTTAGACACATAAATTTTGGTGACTGTACATGAAACACACAAAGTAGACTTCTTATGAAAAAGTATATGTCTCGCATATTTGTTCATACTTTCATATAATATAAATGGTTGCTGATTTTCGTTCATATTTCCTCTGGAGTACTTAACATTGAATTAACTTATTTCTAGAAAAAATGCATTTTGACACACTTCATATAATAAAGAAACATGATTACCACTTTTAATAAGTACTCAACACTTTTTGGTCCCTAATATGTTTTGAACTTCTGCTAGTTTCAATTTTCTTTTCCAAGAAAACACTATTAGTGAACAAGACGCAGCTTTCAAATTCAAAGAAACTTCATATGTAAATGTTTATTTCAGAAATTAGATGCAATATGCCATTTCAACAAATATCTAATTTAAAATATGAAAGCTTGAATACACACATTGAGCAAACATGAGATTTCACCAGATACCTAACATTGTGTGTATATTCTGTATGCTTACTCAACCACAAAAAATTAACTGATAGGCTTTAACATTTACCTATACAAGTCCTATTCTGGAAAAATTTTAAAGTTGAGAATCATTTAAAATGAAATAAGACGCTAAGTTACAATAACATCTCTTAATAGCAATGACTATTATTTCTAAATACACAATTAATTTATTTAATTAAATTGATTTGCTAGATAAGCCAATTTACTTGATAAACCAATTAAATAAATAAAAAGTGTATTCAGAAATACACAGGCATAACTCAGAAATATTGCATGTTCGGTTTCAGACCAGTTCAATAAGGCAAATATCACAACAAAGAGAGTCGAATTTTTTGGTTTCCCAGTACATATAAAAGTTATGTGTACACTATACTGCCATCTACTAAGTGTGCAATAGTGCGACATGTCTAAAAACGTGTTGCTGTTGTTGTTTAGTCACTAAGTCATGTCTGACTCTTTGAAACCCCATGGACTGCAGCACACCAGACTTCCCTGTCCTTCACTATCTCCTGGAGCTTGCTCAAACTTACATCCATTGAGTCAGTGATGCCATCCAACCACCTCATTCTATGCTGCCCCCTTCTCCTCCTGCCCTCAATCTTTCCCAGCATCAGGGTCTTTTCCAATGAGTCAGCTCTTCACATCAGGTGGCCAAAGTGTATCTACCTTAATTAAAAGATACTTTATTGCTGAAAAATGCTAAACATCCTCTGACAATACAGGGTTGTCACAAATCTCCTATTTGTAAAAAAAAAAAAAAAAAAAAAAACCACATTATCTGTGAAGTGTAAAAAAAGTAAAGCGCAGTAAAAGTAGGTATGCCTGTAGTCACTGCTATTAATGTCAGGCTCTTGATAACTGTGATGAGATCAAAGGGAAGCAATTCAATAGATGAACCTGGCATATTTTCTGAGGACACTGAGTACTGCTTGCATCTTACAGCAGTAAGAACACTTCCAAGTTGTCCAATTGCCCTTGCTCACCAGAAATACAAGTCAGGGTTACTACATCACTGAACAAATGGTCACCTACGTTACTGATTTGTTCCTGAGTCCTCTTCAGCCTCTGTAGTTCAGGAGTGTCTGTTACGATGCTGAAGCCCCTCCCTTTGCTTTCTTCAAAATCTCTTTTGTACTTGACCTAACAAAATTCGAAGTGAGAGACAAAAAGAAAGAAAAAGAAAAGTAAACAAAAGAGTCATAAATCCCACTCAGGATAGGCAGAGGCCGTATCAGCTGCTAAAATTGGAAGCAGCATCTCCAGGAACAGCTCTATTAGCAGGTAATACAGCGAATAGCGAGACTGCTTGGTTTGTGCCCCTGCAACCACTTTGTGGCCTTAGGCAAGTTACTCAACCACTCTGTGCCTCGATGCCATTTTAATTCATAAAATTATGATAATGACAAAAATAACCGTATTTAAATTTGTTGTTTAGTTGCTAAGTCATGTCCAACTCTTTTGCGACCCCTTGGACTGTAGCCCACACCAAACTCCTCTGGCCATGGGATTCTCCAAGCAAGAATAATGGAGTGGGTTGCCATTTCCTTTTCCAGAGGATCTTCCTGATCCAGGGATCAAACCTGTGTCTCCCACTTGGCAGGATGATTCTTTACTTCTGAGCTGCCTGGAAGTCCTAGTATTTAAATAACGCTATTTAATAGGTTGAAAGATAATATCAAATGTCTTAGTTCACATACTGAGCCCATAGGAAACAAGCAAGTGCTCCATAATAGTTATCATTATCATCATTAACAGTTGTACTAAAACTGAAAAATAAATGTGGAAAGAGAAAGCTAAATCTTCTGGTCCCATGGCTTGTTTTGTCAGTGACAAAGCATCATTTTGAGCCTGGACTGCACTATGGATGAGGGAGACATACAACATTATCAGCAGCAGCCCTGTCCCAACAAAGTTTTCATTCTATTTCATAAGGCAAAGCATATGGGTATGATTATACAGTGTTGTACTGCCAAATGTTGAATATGTAAATGCTTATGGAAATATTTATAAAACAGGCCACACCTAGAGATTAAAAGGCTTCAAGCACATGCCTTTGGCACACTGTGTACTGAGGTACCGAAGTTTTTTTCAGTCTTTAAATATATTTCTTTCTAATTACAACCCAGTGAGGCTGAATTTTACAGTTTCCTCAGGGAACTAGAACAGCCAGTGCTTAATCTTACCAGGGTCCCATCTCCTATTATTAGCATAGTGACAATACCTGTGACACCAGTTAAATATTCTGCTTGTTAATGACTGAGACGGTTACATCACTTGACCTGTTCTTATTTCTTTAAAAGCCTAACTATCAAGAAATATGGAAACATATGTTTGATAATTCATATAATCCCCATTTTCACATTCATAATTACCAGCTTCAAATAAAAACATATTAATAATTAATGTTTAGGGTAGCTAATAAAAATATGTTTCTGCAAGTGTTACTTTCTGTATAAATTTGAAAAGTCTCCTTAGCTGAGCATGGAATGACTGTTTTTGTTGAGTCATGTTTGTTTTTAAATACTCAGTTCTCTCAGGCATTACTGTCCTTGAGGCTACTGGAAGTTTTCCTTTATCTGAAGAGCTTAAAAGAAAAAAAAAATCCCAGATGAGAATAAATAAAAAGATACACATACTCTCATCACTTTTAGCCTAAGAATATCTAATTTTCCCTCCACATTTTCATTTAAATGTCTAAAAGTACTAAAATCCTTACTTTATTTCCATAAGTAAAAGGTTAAATAAACTACATTATTTTTCTGCTACAGAAAATGCTGAGTGAGATTAGCCTTCTAACCCTCAATCTCTCAGCATGTGTGAAGGTGCACATGGGCACATTCTCAGGGTTTTGTGCCTAACTAAGCAGGGAAGCCATTTAGCTTTGCTTGAAGTAAACGCCAGGGCGCAGAGCAGTAAAATAATAAAAGGAAGAAAGACGTCAAAGTTACAATAAGAGCAAGGGGAATGAAACAGTAAGAATAAAAATCTAGAAGCCAAGTTCTAACATCCTTAACATCTGTTTCAGAGAAGACACAAACACATATTCTTTTTGTGATGAGCTTGGAATTTTGTTTGTTTTTTAATGGCAATTTCCAAAGGAAGAACTGAAAAGAAAAACCATTAAATTCCAGAATCATACCTTTCAAGTTAATTACAATTTAAGTGTCCTTTCCACATTCACAAGACACATAAGATTCATCTGATTAGGGTTTGCCTCGTTAAGTGATTAGTTTTAAAGTATATACAATTATCTCCATAATTGATTTGCAGAGTTTTTAGATGTCTAATCTTTTTTTAATGGAGTGACCCACAACCATGCTCAGCACCAACACAAGCACCAGTCCACACAGTAAATCTTGACAGCTCACAGGGAACTTTTGAGCCCATGATCAGTCCCTCTCTTTTCCATTCTCCCAGCCACTTACATCCTATCTCTCTGCTGCTGCTGCTGCTAAGTCGCTTCAGTCGTGGCCGACTCTGTGCGACCCCATAGACGGAAGCCCCCCAGGCTCTCCCGTCCCTGGGATTCTCCAGGCAAGAACACTGGAGTGGGTTGCCATTTCCTTCTCCAATGCATGAAAGTGAAAAGTGAAAGTGAAGTCACTCAGGCTTGTCTGATTCTCAGGGGACCCCATGGACTGCAGCCTACCAGGCTCTTCCATCCATGGGATTTTCCAGGTAAGAGTACTGGAGTGGGGTGCCACTGCCTTCTCCCATCCTATCTCTCTATTTAGGTCTAATTTTAAATATTATATCTGATGGTCTGCCAGGTATGCATAGTCTGATCTGAGAGACAACTGGATACAAAAATAGTAGATGCCAGGAGCTGGGAGCAAGAGTTGCAGGGTAGGGAGTGGGGAATGGGGAGTTAGTGTTTAACGGGGACAGACTTTCAGTTTAGGAAGGTAAAAAATTCAGGAGATGGATGATGGTGAGAGTGTGGATATACTTAGTGCCACTGAGCCGTACAGTTAAATATGGTGAAAATAGTATGTTTTATGCGACATTCACCACAGAAAAAAAATTTTTTTTATTTGAAAAAAATAAAAAGAGCTCAGAGAACAGAGAGAGGGAGAAAATTCCTCTTTACGGTTGTAGATGTCTTCTTTGCCCTCACAACATGACCCCATCCAACCAGTGAGCGCCTGCACTCTGCACTCAGGAATCAACCCATACACATAATCCAGTGTGTGTCTAAAAATCCCAGACCTGGGACTGTGGCAGAAACTCATGGGAAAGGGCTACTCTTTGTCCATAGTCTGGCTCATTTTGTTGTTGTTCAGGATCGTTGTTCAACCCCACAAACTACAGCACACCAGGTTTCTCTGTCCTTCCCGGAGCTTGCTCAAACTCATGTCCATTGAGTCAGTGATGCCATCCAACCATCTCATCCTCTGTCGTCCCCTTCTCCTCCTGCCTTCAGTCTTTCCCAGCATCAGGGTCTTTTCTAATGAGTCAGCTCTTCACTACAGGTGGACAAAGTATTGGAGCTTCAGCTTCAGCTTCAGCATTGGTCCTTCCAATAAATATTCAGGATTGGTCCTTTAGGATTGACTGGTTTGATCTCCTTGCAGTCCAAGGGACTCTCAAGAGTCTTCTCCAACACCACAGTTCAAAAGCATCAATTCTTCGGCGCTCAGCTCTCTTCATCATCCAACTCTCACATCCATACGTGACTACTGGAAAAACTATAAATTTGACTAGATGGACCTTTGTTGGCAAAGTAATGTCTCTGCTTTTTAATATGCTGTCTAGGTTGGTCATAGCTTTTCTTCCAAGGAGTAAGTGTCTTTTAATTTTATGGCTGCAGTCACCATCTGCAGTGATTGTGGAGCCCCCCAAAATAAAGTCTGTCACTGTTTCCATTGTTTCCCCATCTATTTGCCATGAAGCGATTGGACAGGATGCCATGATCTTCACTTTCTGAATGTTGAGTTTTAAGCCAGCTTTCTCACTCTCTTCTTTCACTTTCATCAAGAGGCTCTTTAGTTCCTCTTTGCTTTCTGCCATGAGGGTGGTGTCATCTGCATATCTGAGGTTATTGATATTTCTCCCGGCAATCTTGATTCCAGCTTGTGCTTCACCCAGCCCGGCATTTCACATGATGTACTCTGTTTAGTGGGCTGTAAAATTGAAGTTTCTGGCCCTCATTTGGCCACGATGCAATGATGATGAGGCCAACACAGAGGTGAGCAAAACCCCAAGAGTTATTCCCAACATCATTCAAGCACCTGAATCTAACTCTTCCTAAAGCCAGAACCACCAGGCTTACTGGATGAGTGAGCCAATATCTCTCTCCCCAATAACCAAAAGAATTCTGATTAATATGCCACCACCACCATGCCTACAAGGTATACACATGAACAACAAGGTTCCCAGAAACACTGACATGTGAATTTCTCCTTGTTTAATTCCATGCTTTGGTTCTATTTATGGCACATGACTTACGAGTTTATAAAAATAGGGGACCATATCAGAGAAAGAGCCTAGACTTAACATCCCTTCCCTGTCACTTACCAGCCACCTCACAGGTCTTCTAGCTTCTGTAAGCCCAAATTTCCACATTTTTAATTAGAGAGTATGGTAATTTCTTAACTAATAAGGCTGTGGGAACTGAATGAGGTAAATCACAGGGAGGAATTTGAGAAGGTATGAGCCGTTTTTTTGTGCAAATGTCCAGTATTATCATTATAATACTGGTTTTGCCTGACTTGAAAGGATTACCTAATATCTGTCATGAGACATCAAAAAGAACAGTTCTATAACAATCAGATAAGATCATGGTTAATAAAGCCAAATGATTCATGTCAATGTATGGCAAAAACCACCACAATATTGTAAAGTATTTAGCCTCCAATTAAAATAAATACATTTATTTTTAAAAAGAGAATCAGCTATTAGTTTACATTTGCAAATTTTACTTTTATTCTAGGATAGATACTTATTTTTTGTTGGATTTGTGTGAATGATCAGACTTCTAAAAAACACCTTGGATGTATCATCTGGTGACCACACAGGTGAAGATGAATCCTGAACCCCATCTGTGCAGGTGCTGGGTGACAATCTGTCTCTGCCACGAGGCATGCCGCAGGCTCTTCAAAGCTGTAAGAACTATGTGAAGAGGGCTCTCATAAGATCACTCAGAATTCCTTGTCAATGACAGAGTGATTCTTACTCTCAGTCCCTGGGAAGCATAATGCATTTATTCATTAAAGCTCAGCACCAGTGGTGATGCTCTGTGTGCTGGACAGGTCTTCCCCAGTCCTGAGTGTCATGGTTTTTCACCTCCTATTACAGCAGTTATCACCCTGAACTGCAATCACAATGGAGTCACAGTCCTTGCCCTAGAACATGTAGAACTCAGGGACAAAGGCAAATTTTATTGAGCTTTGTGATCCAAAGTCGTGGCATAGCACCTGACCTGTGCAAGTTGATTAATAAATGATAAAGAAAGGGAAGAAGGGAGGGAGCAGAGGAGAAAGAAAGGGAGACACAGACAAGGGAAGGTGGCCCAGACCTAGAGATCCAAGCGCTGTGTTCAGTCGCTATGTCCAACCCTTTGCAACTCCTTGGACTGTAGCCCACCAGGGTTCTCTGTCCATGGGATTTTTCAGGCAAGAATACTGGAGTGGGTTGCCATTCTCTCCTCCAGGGGATCTTCCTGACCCAGGGATCGAACTTGCATCTCCTGCAGGTAGATTCTTTACCACTGAGCCACCTGGGAAGCCTACAGGTACAAAAGGAACCTCCTATTTGGGCATTGAACATGGTTCCAACTGGCTGAAAAAACAGGGAGAGCTGGGAGATCAAGCTAAGAAACACAGATCTAAATCTGATTTGGAAAGAAATTGCTATCCATAGTGCTTATCTTAGTCCATCTGGGCTGTTATAACAAGAAATGCCATTGACTCGGTTGCTTATAAACAGCAAAAATTTATTTCTCACAGTTCTGGAGGCTGAAAAATCCAAAATCAAGGTACAAACACACTGTGTCTGAAGAAAGGCTGAGACTTTGTTCACAGATGGCCATCTTTCCACTGTAGTCTCACATGGAGTGGGGGATGAAGGAGCTCTCCAGGGTCTCTTCCATAAGGGCACCAAACTCATTTATGAGGGCTTCACCTTCATGACCTAATCACCTCCCAAAGGCTCCACTTCCTAACATCATCACATTGGGGATTAGGTTTAAACATGAACTTTGGGAGAATAAAAACATTCAGTCCATTCCAGCACTCTTAGATATTAACTCACTCGATATGAACTCAACAAGTATTCACTGAACCTCATATCAGTTGCTATTACAAACTCCTGCTCTGTCCCTTTTCTTTCCTTCAGCATTGGATTTAAAATTATCATCTCTGGTCTCTTGTCCTCTATCCTGTTAAAAAGTATTTTATAATGATTCTACAAGTAACAATGGTGAATTATTCTAGGAATGTCATTCTCTGGAATGTCCTCCTCAAATATTTACATATTTAATCCTTTGTTCATTCAACAAATACTTACTGAGCAGCTACTATGAGCCAGGTACAGTTCCAGGGCTGGGAACAAAACAGCAAAGAAAACAGTCAGTGACCTCTGCCTTGTGGAGCTTCCATTACAGTGGAAGAGAAAGAAAAGACATGAGATTTATATAATTTGAATACATGGTACATGAGTGGTAAGTGCTAAGAGAGAAATAAAGCAGGAAGTGAGATGAGAAGGGTCAGGAATGCTGCCCTTTTAAAGAGAGCAATCAGGGAAGGCCGCAGTGAGAAGGCGACACTGAAGTAAGATCAGAAGGAGGTGAAGGCTATATGTGAGCAGCAACATGCTGGACTTCTGCTTTAACAGGCTCTTTCTGGCCACTGCATTAACCCACTGAAGTGAGCAAAACAGAGGCAGGAGACCAGCAAGAAGGCAGGAAATTTTGGTCCTCTCTCCCCATACATGCATGTTCATGTCCTACTCTTTGTGACCCCGTGGACTGTAGCCCGCCAGGCTCCTCTGTCCATGTGACCTTCCAGGCAAGAATACTGGAGTGGGTTGCCATTTCCTCCTCCAGGGGATCTTCCCAACCCCTGGAAACCAGAGGTTGAACCCACATCTCCTGCTTGGCAGGCAGATTCTTTACCACTGAGCCACCTGGGAACCACTATTAGAGAATGTCCCAGGACCACAGGAAGTCAGGGAGACTTCCTGGGCCCAGCCTGAGAAGCTGGCCTCCTTGGGAGACCTAGCCAGGTGAGATGCATCTCTTGTCAGAAATGGCAGGAAGGACCCAGGAAGAGGGAGTACAGAGTCCGGACACTGCTGAGTTCAGCGAAAGGACATGCAGTGCCTGGGAGGCAATGCAGTTTGTTTCCCGTATGCTGATCCCTTCAAGACTAAATAAACACACCTTGAAAATGCATTCTTAAACTCAAATGATCCATGTTGTTGTGCAGCAGAAACTAACACAACATTTTGAAGCAACTACACTCCAATTTTTAAAAAGTAAACTAAATATATTAAATTTTTAAAATCAAATGCAAGAAATATACCCAATGGGCAATGTGAATTGCCATATTTTTCTTCAGAAGTATCTTAAAAATGTATTTCAACTACTGAATGCTACCTACTGTTGACATGCTACATACACTTGTAAATGAATATGTACACACACATACACACACACACATTTCTCTTCCTGTATTATAGATCAGAACCCTAAATAAAGAACCAAAAGACCTAAATTTAAACCCTAATGCTATCCTGTGATCTTTTATAATCTGTTCAGTTTCTCTAACACTCTTCATCCTCTGCTATAAAATGGAAAAAGAAAAGGGAAAAAGAAGTAATATGCTATATAGTGTTTGGAGGGTTAACATAAATAACATGGAAACAACAAGCAGGGACATCCCCTTACTAGGTCATTAGAAAATATTAGTTTACTCCTTCTTAATAAATTTCAAAATGACCTTTATTGCTTATGTATGATCGTTTCTGCCAACATGTGCGTGCTCAGTGATATTTTGCGTTTGGAGCCATCAGTAAGTAACACTCACAAGTTCAGACACAGAAAGAGCCTGGAAACCAGGGCGGTTTGGCAAAGCTTAAGAAAAAGGCTCACAATGACTGAAAAGGAAAACTTAAAAATCAAAACAGTGAACAGAGCTGTCAACTGAATTATCTGCTAATTCTGAGATATAAGTTCTTTCCCCCAATGTCATAATTATTAATCTTATAACAAATGTAAATAAATGAAGAAATGAAAATGACTAATGATAAAGGTCATTCTGAGGCAGAAAGTCGTTTCTGATGGAAAACAGCCAAGTGAACCAAAGACTGGCAAATTGTTGAACGATGAACCAAAAGGAGGTTAATTGAGATCAAAGACAAGCATGTCCTACAGTTCAACAGCTCTACCCCCGAGTATGTTTCTCTCTAAAGGAACCTTTGCCCATGAGCAGCTGGGAATATAGACCAACATGCTCAGTATAATATTTGTATTATCCAAAAAATGCAAACAACCTAAATATCCATCCACAGGAGATGAATAAATTATTGTATATTCATAAAATATAATATTATCCAGGAGTGAAAATAAATGAACTACAGATACATGGATCCGTATGGCTGAATCTCAGAAACATTTTGGTGAAGGAGAAAACAAGCCAGGAATACACACATATGGTGGTAAGTAAATGGGGGAAGAGATTCAGTAAGCGTAACATCCAGAAGAGCTGTGAGGAGACCTGATGATGGAAGGATGCCCTGGGAGCTGCACTGTTCACGTGACGTTCAAGTTCTTCCGTTGGAAGGTAGATCCATGTGCAATCCTTTTATTATCAAGATGTAAAACTTAGATGTATGCTCCATATATTCTTTTGTACTGATCAAACATTTTACAATAAAAATATTTTCAAAGAAAGCAGGGACAGAGCTTTAAAACCTTGGATGGGGAAACTGAATTTACCAGAGGATAAAGAAAAATCATGAGCAAGAAAACAGAAAAAGAATCTCAGAGCCAGGAATTGGCTGATACTTTCAGTTAGCTTACAGACAACGCTTGGGTTTTCCGTTAAGTGGCCAGTGACCTAGTCAGTGGCCATCGTAGGCTAAAAAGTTTGTCTTTCTAAGTTTCTTCGTCTTAATGAAGCTGTTTCATTATGTTGGCAAATACTGAGATGAAGCAAAAAGGCAGGAAAAGAGAACTTGAGAGAGGATTAAAAGGATTCCAAATGTGGATTAATGAGCAATGTTAGCAGTGCAAGAGGATTCTTGCTGAATCACAACAGACCAGAGGGCTAAGAAGAATCCAGGGGCAGAAGAAGAAGCAAAACGAGAACATTATTTAGCTGTAAAGCAGCTTACCTTGTCCGAAAAGGTTTAACAGAAGCCTAAAATCTACAGGCATATTTATGACTGATTCATATTATCCTGCTCTTTATCTCACACATTTTAACGTCTCCGTCTGATACAATAAAATCAATGACCAGTTTTATGATCTTTCATGCCACAATGGATATTCTACTTTTCTTGCAGGGGAGACTGGGAGGGTCATGTCATTTTCCAACTACATGCAAAATTCTTAGTTTGATCTGCAAAATTCACCACTCAATTATGTACCATCTTGTATAGTTCAGTAGATTTCAAAGTACTGGAGAATGTGTACCATATGCTTCTTTCTATCTCATCACATTCTGCTTCGTGCTAAGCATATATTAAAAGCTTAATAACTATTTCATGATTGATTACTATTCAGTTTTGTATTTTTAATGTCTAAAATGCAGAAAATTGGCTAATCTCACAATGTTAGTTGGGAATAAAACAACTACAAAGGAAAATCTGATTAAGGCTTTTTTTATGGTGAAGTTAATTTTAACAAATGTTAAGTCAAATGAGCTCAAAAGTGAATTTGCTTTTTTATAAATTAATCTCATAATTTGTAAATTTATGGTTAATTAAATAGAATTAAAATGTTAATTACCTTTTTAAACATAATTAAAAGGCATTAAAAATAATTTTCATAGATCTCTAAGCCTTCAATTAGCTTTCCACTCTATGTACAGAGGTACTTACTAAATAATTACAGATTTGTCAGTATTCTAAGTATATTCACAACCCAACTTCATCAGTTTTGGAGTTCCTTTACCTTAAAATCACTTAAGTCTAAATTTTATTCTAAACAAATACTCTGAATACATAATAAAAAGCACATCTTAATTAATTTCTCAATAAGCTAAAAAATTTAAAATCACCCCTAAGACACTAAAGTGTAGCTTAGAGGTTAATAGCCAAGGTTAGAATTTTTATAAACTCCACTTCTTAATAGCTGTGTGACCCTAAACATGTTACTTAACCTCTCTAAGCCTCAGTTTCCCCAAGTGCAAAATAAGCATAATTGTAGTACAACACTGACAACACGTTTGTGAGAATTAACTAAGATGATGATAATAATGCCTGCCATCTACCAACTCTCTATTACATCCAGGCACTGCACCAAGTGTTTATACATCACATGAGCAAAGCCAGGGTGGGAAGGCTGGCAGGTCATGTGTAAGGAGAGCGCAGCATTCAATTCCCGTAAGTTCGTGTTAGCTCACAGCACCTTAGTATCTAGAGAATGCTTCCTACTGCATGGGCCCAGCACCATGTCACCTGTACCTGAGGGCTGCTTCAGTCATTTTAAGATCAAAATAGAATGTGAAAAAATAAATAGAAATGAAAATATGCTTTATCTATATCATCTTCAGATAAATCCTAGCAGGGACACAATTTAGTGCTCATTTTTATTGCTGAAGGAAGGGAGTTTGAGGAGGTGACAGAGCTAACAGGAAGCAGAAGTCTCTCTCTGGCATCTCCTACCATTATCTTTCAATTCATCAGACAATGAAAAAAATGCCAAAATGAAAAAATCCAACTGAAAACATATATTAATACAAAAGATGTCCTGTAAACAAGCAAAAAGGAAAGCGGAAGTCACTGAATATTTCTTAGTACAGGGTGCCAGAAGATTTGCATAAATTAAAATTTTAGCCAATTCATTGTCTGTAATGGAACCTGCAGTGCCATAAAAGGGACAAAAATTATCACCCCAAGTAAAGTTTATTACAGTTCCTGTTTTTCACCCAAAATGTGTTTTCAGGTATTTCTTTTGAAGGAAACAATTATTTGAATTTTCTATTACTGAGAACCAGGCCAGGGAGGAGAAGGCTGTTGCCAGAGCTGTGGTACAGGCATACCTTGGGGATACTGTGGGTCCATTCCAGATCGCTGCTATAAAGCAAATACCACCATAAAGCGAGTCCCATGAATATAGAAGTTATGTTTACACTACACTGTAGTCTATTAAACATGCAATAGCATTATGTCTAAAAAACAATATACATACTTTAATTTAAAATAGTGTGTTAGTTGCTCAGTCGTGCCTGATTCTTTGCGACTCCATGGACTGCAGCCCACAAGGCTCCCCTGTCTACGGGATTTTCCAGGCAAGGATATTGGAGTGGGTTGCCATTTCCTTCTCCAGGAGATCTTCCTGACCCAGGGATAGAACCCCGGTCTCCTGCACTGCAGGCAGATTCTTTACTGACTGAGCAATACTTTATTGCTAAAAAATTGCTAACCCATCCTCTGAGCCTTCAGTGAGTTGTAACAGTAACATCAAAGATTACTAGTTACATATCATCATAACAAATACAATAATGGAAATATTTGAAATATTGTGAGAGTTACCAAAGTGTGACACGAAGACATGAAGCTGAGCAAATGCTCTCAGAAAAAAAAATGGCGTCAACACACTTGCTTGACACGAGGTCGCCACAAACCTTCAATCTGTAAAAAAACTCGGTATCTGCAAAATGCAGTAGGAAAAAAAAGCACAATAAAAAGAGATACACCTGTAGTGATGGGACTACTGGTTCAAACCTAAAAATCCTATCTACATTGACGAAGAAAACTGGTGTGCAAAATATATACACAAAATGCATGTTTCATCAAGAATCTCACAATAGAGAAATGTAACTAATCTACCAAACTCTGCCTATGAGTTATGGATTACTCTGGGGAATACATTAAGTATTTGGCGATGATGATTAACTTTTCCAGGAAACTAAAGTACCATCCAATTAACTACTCAGGTACTAAAGAAGCAAAAAACAATTAATATTCTAATACCTGATTTAGTCCTGAAGAGTAATTGACTCACAGAGTCTGACTCTTGCTGATTTATGTTTCCCTGTTATGTTTTAAATAACATATAATAATTCAGACAATTCATGAATTTTGATTTCTAGACACGTGTTCTCTTAACTATTAATCCTTTAGAGAGAGCCAGTCTCATCCCATTACACGATTATGATTTTTTTCAATATAAACAGTCTAATTCACACAAAGAGTAGAATTTTATTCAAATTATTTTGAACCAGATGAGATCATGCAAGGTTAAATTAAGGAAAGGATAAGAAGTTACAACAGGGAACATTCCTGTGAGTATATTCTGATTTATAAGATATTAGAAACTGGGGCAATTTCCAGTAAGGATAAAAGTAACTAGCAAATCAGTCTTCAGAAAAGAAAGCTACCTTCAAACTACAGTAAAGAAATGAAATCAGGATAAAATCAGGAACCAAGGAAATGTAAACAAAGAGCTGAAACGAACACAAAACAGTTACGGAAGTGAAAATAACCTGTTCTTAATCTCAGAGTCACAGCTGATGAAAGTGACAGATGATACCCCCACTTTCTTACACGTGCCTGCTTCCTAACAGATTGATAATGTCATTAAAATTGGCCTCAACAACCCTCCCACACCTGCAATGGCATTATCCACCAGGCAACATTGACTGTTTTTCTGGAAGAAAACATGCTTCTCCCACTTCTACAAAACTGGGGAGAAAAGGAAAATAAAAACTGTAACACAGCAAAAACAAAGGAAAAAAGAATGCAAAAGAAGGACAAATCTAAATACATTATATACTTACTATGCACACAAACTACACTGAGAATAGCTTAAAAGATAGACAGTTTTTGCTACCCAGAAAAACCCATGAATCTCAGCAAGGCTTTTTCTTTATGTGTGGTATGGCAGAGGTTTACTGGGGTGGGGGGGACACCAATTATTTCTGCAAATGTCACTTGCTCGGTAACTACATTTCTGTATGAAAACATACTGTTATATTTCACAGGCAAGGTTCAGGACACTCAGGCCAATATACAAGTCCTGACCATCACTGGTTGAATCCCTACCTCCACTCATCTCCGTCAGCAGTCTTAATAAAAAAAAAAAAAATTAAATCCTTAATACAGAATTTTATTTAAAACATAAATTTCCTACAAATGTTTGCAGGTTATTAACATACTGATAATACAACTAGAAATGTAGTCCTAATTCAAGTCTTCCACAGGGAAGAGGTTATGAGAAATAAACACCCGAGTGGTGCTGAAGAACGAAGTAAAGAATTATGGCTTCTTATGCTTCTTAGTTAAGAGTGAGAGCTTCACACTGATTACAGGCGTCAGTTTTGAGAAATGCTGGCTTGCTGCCTCCCTGCTATGTAATAGCAGCTATGATTTATTAAAGCGCTATTGTATAAAGGTATCAGGCATTATATTAGGCATCTGACAGACCATCCTGCTTCATCTTCAAAATCACCCTGCAAAAGAGATATCTTTTACCATTTTGTACAAATGAGAGACATAGTGGACGTTATTGTTTGGGTCCACCCACAACCTCCTTCTTCTGGGTAATGGTCCCAGGCCTCGTTCACCCATGCAGTTCTCAAGAGTCATTTCCCTATAGGACACACTTCCTTAACCAACCGAGGATAGTCCCAAAGGCAGTCAGTCATCTGGCCCAAGCTAGTCCAAGTCCAGATGTTTCAGGGGTTTGCAGTCTTGGGACCCAAAGTGTAGAATGAGTCTCTCCCTCTGCCAAGTAAAACTCTAAGGTACAAAGCCTTGGAACTATCGACAGCCAGGTCTGCCACCACCAGAACCCAGAGGGGCAGATACACCCATCTGCCAAAAGAGAATCCTGGCCTCGTGGCATTCGAGTCCTGATCCACACTGTTCCTAAAGTTCAAACAGGTACATTCTTGCCCATGGATCTGTGTACTCTAATATCCTCAAAAGAAATCATCATTTTGTTCAAGTGAATGAGAGTTGCGTTTTCCATCTTGTGCAGCCCAGAATCCAACCTAATACAGGAAACTAACTTAGACTAGATGAAGACACAAACCATATATATATACTATCATGTAACAGATAACTAGTGGGAAGCTGCTATATAACACAGGGACCCCAGCCTAGAGCTCTGTGATGACCTAGAAGAGTGGAATGCGAGGGAAGAGGGGCTCAGGAGGAGGATACATACATATATATATACATATATATATATATATGTACACATATACATATATAATTATGACTGATTCACATCACTGTATGGCAGAAACCAACACAACATTGTAAAACAATTTTCCTCCAATTATAAAAGAAGACACAAGCCTAACATCACCTTCTGGTGAGCTACAGAGTCAGGATTCAAACCCACATCTGCTGTCTTGGAAGCCTTTGCTCTTCTTTCCCTATCACACCACAAGATAGTAATTAGAATACTTTGTAAACTTCAAAGATCTTCACTTAGATTGAAACAATTTTGATGAAAATAGTTATTATTTCTTTAAAAAGACTAGATTTTAAACAACAGTGTAAACATCTTAATTTTTTAATTATCTTACATGTTACATACATTAGCCACTGTGTGTGTGTGCTTGTGTCTGTGTGTTAGTTGCTCAGTCATGTCCAGCTCTGAAACCCTATGGACTGTAGCCCACCAGGTTCCTCTGTCCATGGAATTCTCCAGGCAAGAATACTGGAGTGGGTTGCCATACCCTTCTCCAGGGAATCTGAATTTTTAATGGTTACAAACACCATCAGTTAGATGTTTGGTAGGTGTTCATCAAATGAGTGAGTAAAAAACTAAGGTAACCACTTCAAGATGAAACTTTAACATGATGATCTTATTAAGCATCAACTTAGAAACGTGTGTAGATGATTCAATATTTTCACTTTTAAATTCACTCTAATTTCCAATACAAAAAATCAGATACTAAGTAATTGAAGAAAATCCCAAAATTTAACTTTAATGTGATAATTTAAAAAGTTACTGCATGTCTGCACATCAATTAATATATTATCTTGGTTATATTCCTATGAAGTTTCATGATTAAGTATCATTTTATGATGCTATAGATGCAATTCTATTCTTCCCTTGCTGATCTAAAAGTCTCCTCTTTGGTCAAAAAACACTAATGGAGTTTGGCTGAGTCCATTTCTCAAAAGGACAAAGAACTTCCCTCGTGGTCCAGTGGTTCAGACTCCATGCTTCGACTGCAAGGGGCATGTGTTCAATCCCTATTCAAGGAGCTAAGAGCCTGCATGCCACACCACCAATAAATAAGTACTATCTTTTTGAAAGAAGGACAAAGAGTCTTTCTTTTCCCTCCAGAACTAACATCTCAAGAAGAAATAGCATTTTTCCTTTGCAATGTGAGTTTTCAAGTTATAATGATAAAGGGAAAAAACTGTAAATGGAAGAAAGTGGCCTGTTTGAGTTGATATGGATAAGTGTTTTAACATCTCTTAATAATTCTAATTTTGGAATGTTGTTCTGCTTGAGCCCATGAACGTCTCACTTATTTCACAGTCCAGGAGAGGGCAGCTATCTGAGAAACAGGAATAAGTTGGCATTGCCAGGGAGCCAGGTGGTTCCACTGTTTGGAAACCATCTGGTCTGAGTTTTCTCTTTGTCAGCACCATCAATACTTCAGTAGCAAGAGCTATTATAGGGATTGTGTGTGTTTCATTTCTTTAAATAAACTCAAACAAAACTACTCTGAATATAAATTCATTATTTCTTTGAATTGTGCTTGCATAGCATAATGAAACCCTCGTCAAGACGAGTTACACTTGAATGCTTACATTCATTCCACAACTTCACAAAACCAAGTGGCAAAATACTGGAAGTATGCCTACAACTCCAGCAGCTCTCTTGATCATATTCACCTTTAAGGGGACAACTATTGTCCACATGCCACTGGCAAAATGGAGAATTTTTTCCTGCTGAGGTAGATGCCAAGGCAAAGCTACATATTCGATGTGGACAGTAAAGAGATTTAGATATCGGGATCACTCAGAGACACAGTTATTTAATCAAAGAAGTAAAACACAGAAAGCCCTAAGAAACTTAAACCCATTAATCCGAGGCTCAATCGACTCTTCACCCAGCAGTCGTTGCTGTTCAGTCACTAAGTCACGTCTGATTCTCTGCGACCCCATGACTGCAGCACGCCAAGCTCCCTCCCCTGTCCCACACCGTCTCCCAGAGTTTGCTCAAATTCACATCCACTGAGTTGGTGATGTTATCGAACACCTCATCCTCTGCTGCCCCTTTCTCCTTTCTCCTTCAATCTTTCCCAGCAACAGGGTCTTTTCCAATGAGTCGGCTCTCTGCATCAAGTGGCCAAAAAGACAGTATGACAAATCAGTGAGCAAAATCCATCAAATCATGGCCTGAACTGCAGAACACAGGACGATAAATGGACTGCAAAGCACAGGGCCCTTACCGCCACCAAAAAGAAAGGGTCATTGCTTACTAAAAATACCAGGCTCTCTGTAATACGTATATGTGAACAGACACTGGCATTAATAAACCTTGTCTTCTAAGACCTTAATCTCAGCTTCAGTCAAAGATAAAGTTTCCAGACCCAGATGTTTTTATCAGAATACCCAAAGTCAAATCTCCCTAAATGCCAGCATCCACCTTCCAACGGCAGGCCTCCGTTTCACTGCCCTTTAGATAGAAGCTGGAAGTCACCATGTCACATTCACTTAAGAAGGGACAAATTAAAGAGGTTAGAGTACTGACCTAGAGTTAAAAGAGAAAGAAACTGAGGCCAAAAGAGGTTTTACTTTCTTCTATCAGCAGGTCATCCTCAACCCCCTTCTTTGCAACAATGTTTGACTTGTCAAAATTGCTTTGCGGCATCTGCACCTGACATCTAAATCATTTGACAGGCACATAACCTTATCAAATTTCTAGTTATAGTACAAATAGAGGTAACAAACCATATCCACTGAAACTGATAACAGCTCACACAAAGAACTGCAAAGCTGTGACTGCAGGAGAGGAGGGAGTCCCTACAGACATCCTGGCCCGGGAGCCCACAGAAAGGGGAGGAGAAGCCAGAGCCAGACAAAGCGTGGTGGTGGGTTTGACTCCACCAAACCCAGTCGCTGCGCTCATTCTTCCGCTGAGACCGAAACAACCCAAAGGCCTCTCACTGGGGGTGAAAAAAATTGTGAAAAGAGTGGTGTCTGTCGGCTCCAACTAGCATTTAACTCAAAAGGCAATTGGAACAAAAGCATAGAACGGTACTTTTGAAAGTCCCCTGCCAACCACCACTTGCCCTAATACACTGTCAGGTTGTTCAGTACTACTTCTTAATTCAGGAGACAATGCAAGCAGTAATAGATAGATCCCTGGTTTTGTCTGTAACTCAAGTCAAATGCTCATCTCTAGTATTTGCTCAGGAACACACAGGGAAAATAGCGTTTGCCAAAAAAGAATAAAATATTTTGAGGTAATGTTTCACATCAAAAAATTAATTTTAAATCATGGCCCTGAAACAAAAGAGCCTTTAAAAAAATCTTGTTTTCTTCACTTAAATGTTCCAGGCTCCTAATACTTCTGGAAAACACTGCAGAAGAAATTAAGGCTATAAATATGAAAAAGTATATAATTAGAGAGACAATTCCCCAGGTAAAGGACACACACTGAAATCAGATTTAAATTCACCTGATCATAAATATTCCAGCTTCCTAAACAACCCCCTCATCTGAAACCTTTTAATCCCAGGCCCAGGAAAGGCTCATGCAGGATTAAATACTCTAATCAGAACACCAAATCCTTTTACTTTTCTAAAGGAAGAATATACATCTTATCAATATCAGATTACTTGATCTGTGAGTCTATCCTACTCTTGACATTTCTAGGCGAAATTAACAAGTTGCTTTCCAGGTCTCCAGTTTCCTGTCATTTCTTTCCCTTCATCTCATCCTACCCAACTCCCAGTCTCAAATGCTAATAATTTTCCCTCATCAGTATCGCAAATGCAACCCACTTCTCTCCATACCCTTCACCACTACTATTTATTTTTTAAAAAAGAAATGGGGAAGATAAGCATGAAAGCAATAAAAATCCATAAAATAATTAGACAAATTCTGCACAACTGAAATTTCTATGGATCATTGCATGCCTGGTATTATCCACAGAATGTCACATGATAAACTTGACAAAAATATGATGGATATGTGAATATTCAGTAGGCAGTAACAGTCAATCTAAAATATATAGGATGCACTTGGGTGCTTATTTAAAATATGATTTTTATGGAGATGCAAATGAGACTAAATCTTGGTGTTTCTTATTTAAGAAAACCTGAAGTCAAGCTATGAAACTATCATTCCTTTAGTGACATTTGAAAACCAAATACTGAAGGAAAATCAACAGAATTATTTTTTACCTGAAAAGAGAAAGATTTTGGCTGGGATTAGATTTAAATTAATCCAACCATTAATACCCCACCTTCCTAACCATGGCCTTGGTCTGAAGCCTTTTAATCCCAGTCCCAGAAAAGGCTCATCCAGGATTAAATAATCAGAACACCAAATCCTTTTATTTTTCTACATGAAGAATATTCAGCTTATTAACATCAGGTTTGTTGTTGTTGTTCAGTCACTAAGTAGTGTCCAACTAAATTCAACAACAAATTCAAGTAAGCAAATACAAAACTGCTAGAACATTCATTCCAGGCTATTTCATATCATCATAAAAGGCAAAACAGATAAAAAGAAAATCTGTGCTTTAGATACCATGTAAATTTCTCCCTTAATATTGTAAAGTAAAAAAATAAATAAATAAAATAAAATGAAAATAGAACCACCAGATGACCCAGCAATTCGACAGCTGGGCATATACCTGGAGAAAACTATACTTTGAAAAGATATATGCACCCCAATGTTCATTTCAGCAGTGTTTACAATAGCCAAAACATAAAAGCAATCTAAATGACCATTGACAGAAAAATGGATAAGAAGATGTAGTGCATACATACAGAGTAATATTACTCAGCCATTAAAAAAATGTAACTATGCCATTTGCAGCAACGTGAATGGACTGATTATCATACTAAGTGAAGTAAATCACATACAGAAAGACACATATCATATGATTTCACTCATTTGTGGAATCTAATTTAAAAAATGATACAAATGAACTTATTTACAAAACAGAAACATTTACAGATATTGAAAACAAACTTATGGTTACCCAAGGGGAAACATGGCTGGGCGAAGGGATACACTGAGAGCTTAACACACACACATTATGACTTATGAGACAAATAACCAACAAGGATCTACTGTATAGCACAGGGAACTCTACTCAATATTCTGTAATATGTAATATTCTGTATATGAGAAAAGAATTTGAAAAAAGAATGAATCTATGTATATGTATAACTAATCACTTTGCTATACATCTGACTAACACAACATTCTAAATCAACTATAATCCATGAAGTTTAAAAAATAAAAGTAAAGAAGTAAACAAAAAAAAAAGAAATTAATAGAGAAATGCCTTTAAATCTCTTCACAAAAACGATTACATACACACACACACACACAAAAAAACACCTCACCAGAATTATCTTTTACCTAAAAAGAGAAAAGTATTGAAGTAGTCTCAGCCAAACTATTGACCAAGTGTGAGGGTAGGGTGATTTAGACATATAAGGACTCAATATTTATCAACCACATACCTTTTCTCAGAAAGCTACTGGAGGATGTGTTCCACCAAAATGAGGGAGTAAACCAAGAAATAAGACATGGGATCCAAGGGTTTTTTAAAAAGGCAAGGGAAATCCGAGAGTAATGGTGAAGGAAAATCCCAGGGCAGAGCTATTGAATGAACCCAGAGAAACAGCAGTACAGATTAGAGTTGGGGACAAAAAGCTCCAGGAGGAATGTCTCAAGAAAAAGATTACAGAATTGATAGATTACTGAATGCATGCAGATCTAGTGAAAGAACTTTTAAAAGTATCTGACTGTGGAGATACAAAAGAAATTAGCTACTCTAGGAAAAAAGAAAAATGGTTTTCAAGAAAGCATAATCATAGTACATTCACTGGCTCAGCCAGAAACGATAAATAATCTAATTACACTCATAGCATTGTCCTTTGCTTTACTGCACTTCACAGACATCACTATTTTTT
The DNA here is from genome assembly GCA_024291935.2 of Okapia johnstoni. NCBI lineage: Eukaryota > Metazoa > Chordata > Mammalia > Artiodactyla > Giraffidae > Okapia > Okapia johnstoni. Next base: position 14,617,358 of record CM044324.1, read on the forward strand.
TTTACAAATTGGAGATTTGTAGCTACCCTACTTCGAGCAAGACAATCAGCACCATTTTTCCAACAGTATTTATTCATTTTGTATCTCTGTGTCACATTTTGGTAATTCTTGCAACGTTTCAAACTTTTTCATAATTTTTACATTTATTACAGTGATCTGTGATCAATGTTCCTTGATGTTACTATTACAGCTCACTGAAGGCTCAGTGATGGTTAGCACTCTTTAGCAAAAAAGTATTTCTTAATTAAGGTATCTACATTTTTTTAGCCACGATGCTACTGCACACTTCAGCATAGTGTTAACATAAGTTTTACATGCACTAGGAAACCAAAAATTCATGTGGCTCACTTTGTTGCCATATTATCATGGCACCCAACACACAGTATCTCTGAGGTATGCCTGCAAACAAAGGTTACTGAATATCCAAAAAATGTGACATAACTGTATTGGGTGGATGGGAGCAGGTAGTTTAACAAAGAATAAATCTTCTTCCATATTGAAAAATCAATAGATAATCTCTTTAAAAAATTAAGCTTACAAATAGCAATATGTGCATAGAATAGACATGCTACAAAGAAAAACAAAGGCTTACAAGTGGCTGTCTCTGAAGAGAAGGAATTAGAGGTATATAGATATACAGAGGGGACTGCTATATTTTACTATAATCAAAAGTTACATACTTTGAAACTCTGACAAAAAATTAAAATAAAATACAAATGCCATTCAAAACAATTTTAAAGGAGAAAGAAGTAACCTTCTTTACTGCACTGCTTGAGCTAACTATCTTTTCAAATCTAGCCTTATAGTAATTTCTCTTTCACTGAGAAATAAAGTCATCATGGCAAAGATAAAGGTAGATATGATGTCACTATTTCTATTAGTAATGAGAACAGTCCATACTTTGCATATTTATCCCATATTCTGTCACCAATAAATACTCTCAGTCAATTACTGTAACAAAAACTCAGGCTTGATTTCACATATGGCAAATCTCTGCGATAAAGGGAGTATTAGAAATGTGTATGTGATGTTATGATTATGAGCCAAGATAGACTTGCTTTGTTTACATGTGATAAAACCTACAGCATTAACAGAAAATACAGTAATGTACAGTGTTGGGATTGGTAATGGCCATAAGAGCCAAAGGTTATCTATGAACAGGCTTAGTGTTACCTCTGTCCAGCTCTAGTGATCACTAAGCTCAGAAAAGAGAGAACCAGGAAAAAGAAGGAAAAAATTGAGGGCTTTAGAAAGCAGGGAAAAAAACTGAAGAAGAAAGCAGAAATGGAAACAGGCAGATGCACTAAGATCTACAGCACATTCATCAAGGTTATGGATATGTAGCATGGATGGCATGGTCATCGTGGGCAGCAGGGAGGTGACCACCATTAACCCGTGCCCTATCTGGTAAACTCAGCAATCTGTCAGCAAGGCCCACTAACAGGAGAGAGCCTCGCCCACCTTGAGGACAAGGATCTATACACTGCCAGCATCACCCTGAAACCTAGAAATGGCTTTGGTCAGAGGCTTAGCAAGTCCTGCCGCAGGACACAACTCTTCTTGCTGCTTTGTTAGCAAGAGCTGGCATCTATTTAAGTATCTTTTTTTTTTTAAATCATCTTATGTTGTTGTTCAGTCACTCAGTCATGTCCAACTCTTTGGGACCCCATGGACCACAGCATACCAGGCTTCCCTGTCCTTTATCATCTCCTGGAGTTTGCTCAAACTCATGTCCATTGAGTCAGTGATGCCATTCAACCATCTCGTCCTGTGTCATCCCCTTCTCCTTCTGCCTTCATCTTAACAGATGGAGCATATTTTAGATTTATCATTTCTCCCTTCTAACAGGCAGGAATTTCCTATTTCCCCAAGTCTGGTCAGAACTGTTCATACAATCTGCTGAAGTCCCTTACCTCTCTGAAATCCTGTGGATCCCCTAACTTTAACACACAGGTGATTTCATTTACTGTCTTACTACATGGGTACAAGCTGAGACCTCATATGTTGGGACAAACATGGGCTAGAGAACAGACGATACTCAGAAACAAACTTATCAGTTCAGGGACAAGTCCTCCCAGCGGGACAGCCTGCCCAAAGTGGCTTTGGATACTAATACCAGCCCCCTCCAAAAAAGGCATTTTAATATTCGCTTCACAGATGGAGAAAATTGGTTTCTTTCACTCCTCCTAGTATTATGAAATGAAAGGTTCTATGACATATCACAATAAATTCAGAATCACATAACGATTACTGTATGAGGTGGAAAACACAAACGAACACCTATATTGTGGTCACTGTTTGTTATTTCCTGACTACCCACCATCCATCACCCCTTCTTTTGGTACAACACCTTTCCTTTCTTTTGAGAACGCAATTTTCCCCAGCTCTCTCCAGAGGTGCATTATGTAACTTGGAAATGGCCAGACAGTTAGTGCACCCCCCATCTCAGCGATTTTTCAACCATGGATATAATATCCAACCAGGACCGGAGAGAGAATGACCTCGTTGGTGGGGGCCTTTCTGTCACTGAACTTGTATCTACAGAGATGTAGGTTAAAGGGATGGCAGCCGTCTTTCAGCCACATGGGTGAGCCAGCCTGAAAATGGAGCTGTCACCGAAGACACAGGACTGAGAGATGGAGAGAAATTGGGCTCCAGTGAAACCCTCTGAGCCCCTCCAGGAAGCCCTGCCCTAAAGCCAGTTTCACCCCTGGGCTCTTGCAGCATCTGAGACAAAAATAATAATGCCAGGTGGCACTGAGTTTTCTGGCACTTGCAAGAAAAAAAAAGTCCTAATTCATATGCTCATATACATTTTGCTAGTAGATAAAATTTCTAAGAGGGTTTAGAGCCTTCCAGATTACTTTCCTCTCACTAGCCTACTTTTCATTGGTTGAGCTGACTTAACATAGCTGTTTGTGATTGACGCTCAATTATACACACCAACAGAAAAGTGGTTTTGGTAATTCCAAATAGCAGATACCTGCAAATCACCTGCATGTGGTTTGGGAATCCAAAGTAAAAGAAACAAAAAAGTCATAAAACACTGTTTAAATATTTTTTAACAACTCCTCAGATGGGAGTCCCTTTCCCCAAGTGACTGCAGTTAGTACAGTACAGTTAAACTTGAGCAAGAATTCTGTATTCCAGAATTGGCTGGGATGCTGGCAAAAACCATACTTCAGAGCAAACAATATATAACTAAAATGTTTTTTAAAACAATTTTCTGAAGAGGAGGTAATTCCATAAAATGATTGAAAACAGTGTAATTGTCATTCAGCTGTGTACACCCACTGTGTCTGTTGAAAGGTGTTTTCACCATTATGCAGAATTCTTAAAAACCTAAGAACAGGAAGTCACAAGCATCTCACTTATAAGCTTTTTAATTACTCAGCACATAATCAGTATTCAAAAGTTCTATCTCCTCCCCCCCAAAATCTTTCCTATTTTTTGTTCTTTCTAGCCATTTTGATATTTTCTTTTTTCAATCACAGTTTTGTTTAGAAATGTCCAAATAAAGATATAATAGATAAATTCTTGGAATTTCCCTGGTAGTCCAGTGGTTAAGATTCCACACTTCTATTGCAGAGGACACAGGTTTGATCCTTGGTTAGGGAACTAAGATTCTGCATGCCTTGCAGTGTGGCAAAAATTTAATTAATTAAAAAGAATAACAGATAAATTCTCATACTAGGACAATTATGTCTTAAGTAAACAAGAATATCAAGTTTTACATGGATCTGAGCAGACTGACAATAAACTTAGGAAGGTTCACAGTTTAGGAACTCACAGTACTCACTAGAATGTTTTTACCTATACAGTCATACCTGGGTATCCGAGGGGGATTGGCTCCAGGACCCCTTGCAGATTCCCAAATTCACAGATGCTCAAGTCCCTTACAGTCGGCCCTCTGTATCCACAAATGCAAACCCACAGATACAGAGGGCCAACCATAACCTAAGTAAAGAACAAGGAAAATGCTAAGGCTGGAAGCTGATATCCTGGGTGGTAGGAACCCCCGCACCCTGGGAACAGTGCAGGGGGGAGTGCGTCAAGCTGGTGAAGGTGCCTGGATTCTAAACTTGGAGTGGGGCCTAACAAGCTTTGTGACCCTAGCAGGTTCCCTGAGAATCCTCTCTCTTCACTTGTAAGGTGAGAAAATTAAATAGATGATCCCAGTAGGTCTTGTAGAATGCAAAGCATTCATGCCTCCATTCTATAAAACCATCTAGAGAATTAACCATGAAAGATGGTGAGAATGGTTATCCTGAGACAGCTTATAATAAGCACCAAATAAAAATAAAATGAGTATGCTTCTGTTCTAATGCAAAAGTGTGCACCAAACGTCAACCATGCTTCCTTTCAATATATTTTAGGATTCTTTTCAAAACTCATCAGTGAAGTAAAGGGCGTTTTCTGATTAACCTTTGGCTAACCACAACACTGAACTTGGAAAAATACCTCTTTCCTTAATCACTCCAGTTCTCTATAGCAATAAACATAACAGTTGTTCTCAAATTGCAAAGAGTTGTGCCCAAAATATCTGTTCCTGTCTTCACAGGCATCCAGTGATAACTAGTGCGATCTAGTGTGTACAGGGTAGAGAGAAATTACAGTAATTGGCTTGTCCAGGGATAGAACCCGAAACTTGGCCTAATTAATAAACTGAATGGGCCAACTGGGCAGCCCCACCACAAACTAATGAGACATATGCACTTACCTCTGCTATGAGAGGCTCCAGAAAAATGCAACACATGATACACACAGCCAAGAAAAAATTGCCTAAACATATCAAATGCTAAGAAATAGTGTTTTCTTATGGTTAACTATAAGTTACACTTTAGTTAATCAAGTCCTATTTTAAATGCCTCAGGGAGCTGGTATTTAAAATTCTTTTACAGCAACTACTTTCTTAAAGAGAAAGTAATTTACCTTAATTTATTTATTTTGTAAATCTATGTCATTTATCAAAAACTAAAAATATTAAACAGTTCACCCAATTAAATTTTAGTCAAAACCTATAAAGAAGAAAAAAAGCACCTTCTATTGAAGCTTTCCAGGCAAACATTTAAAAATACAACCGAGAGTTTAAAAAAAAAAAAACTCCACAAACTTCTAAAAAAAACAACAAAAAAAGGTAAAGGTTATATTAAAAATAGGTACACAAAGAACACATAGAAAAATCTAATAGCAAACTTGTGAAAGTTACAGTGATTTCCACCATCATTTTAAATCAAATTATCATGATGTTATTTAAACTTAATAACAAAATTATTTGTTTGCAAGCTATCTGAACAATATAGTTGTCATTTTGTTTGACAGGGTCCTAAGGACAAAACTAAATAATCTAGTGGAATGGAATGTTATTTGTGTTTTTCATATAGAACAAAATAAAATTTTGAACTAAAACTATTACTTCTAGAGAAGTGGCAAACTGCTAAAAATTTTCAGCTTCACCAAGAAGGACATCTTTTGTTCACTAGGTTTTGATAATGAGAAATTTTACCCTATCAAACTTTAAATGCAACTTTTCTTTAAGAAGAGAAGAGAAGAATTGAGGGCTCTATTAGCCAGGGTCACTCCTTTCATCCAAAGTTTACAAGAAGCCCTGGAAAATCTCCTCCCGTGCATTGCTGAGCTCTGGTCCAATGCAGCCTTTCTTACCCTGATTCTATGCTCTAAGGAAAATGCCCCACCCATTTCTATAATGTCATTAGTCTCCCCTAGACCCTGGCATCCCCATGGGCAAAGTGATCAAGGAAGGATGATGCCTTCACCCAATGAAGATTGTGCTTAAAAGATTTTGTCAAAAAATTGGGCTCTGTGACATTCAAATAAGATTGTTGTGGTTCAGTAGTTAACTTATGTCCGACTCTTTGCTAACCCATGGTCTGCAGCATGCATAAAATATCCCCACATAAAATACCAGGACATGGATCAACTCTATTACAATGAAATCTCAAACTAAAGTGCCAATTAAATATCAGATAAACTTCAGCAAAATTTCTCCTTGAGTCCTGCTGCTATTTTGGTTAGTCAGGAATACCCAAAGTATGGAAAAAACTGTTACATTTGACAAAACACAAAACCAAACAAAACCAAAAACCATGTTCCATAATTACAAGCGCTCATCTCTGCTAAACATACAATATTCAGGATGGAGATCACTGCTTGTCAATACTTGTACAATATATTAAAAGTATAAATGCACATCCCTTCAGGTAGAGGGTAACAGTATATTCTGGACCCAGTGGCACTACAAGCATGGAGAACTGACCTTGCTCTACAAAGCAAGTGAAAGGCTAAAAGGAATCAGAGATAATTTTACATTGAAATTGACTGTCCTCCTGCAAAGCTCCAATATATATGTAGTTATGTATATGTGCTTTCTCCAAATAAGTAAAGTATAACCAGATAATCACATATGTTATTTATGCAAGGCAACCCACATATATAAATATGAGCTAACTACATAATACATATAATATATATATGCATAATATATCTCAAGGGCTTCCCAGGTGGCTCAGTGGTAAAGAATCTGGTGCAATGCAGGAGACACCGGTTTGATCCCTGGGTTGGGAAGATTCCCTGGAGAAAGAAATGGCAACCATCTCCAGTATTCTTGCCTGGGAAATCCCATGGACAGAAGGAGCCCAGCAGGCTACAGTCCATGGGGTTGCAAAGAATCAGACATGACTTAGCAACTAAACAACAACAGCAAATAATGTATCTACTAACTCATATATCATATACATAACTGATGCAAAGCAACCCAACAGTTCAGTTAATTCAATTGCCACTCCAGTATTCTTGCCTGGAGAATCCCATGGACAGAGGAGCCTAGTTGGCTATAGTCCACAGAGTCACAAAGAGTTGGACACGACTGAAGCAACTTAGCATGCATGCATGATAACCAGATGAGCCTACTCAAAAGCTTTAAAATAGGGCTAACAGTAATGGAAATTCACATATTACATTGACCTGAGCAAAATAATTAAGCTGAACATAATTCAATAACTATTCTCTTTTCAAAATTTCCAAAGTACTTTTGGTTTAGATCCTAACAGAGGCAACTCAATATAAGGATTAGAGGCAGCCCAAGACCAGTCATCTTTCCAAGTGTGCTGGCATTGCAATAGTTTAATTAGCCTAAACGATGGCTTAAGAAAGATTAAATTAAATGATATACAAAATCTCCTTCAAAAACAAATTCTGTGGTTCTCTAATTAATATATCAAAACACAGATACACACATACATGATTTATAAGTTTTGAAGTAAACTAGCATTGAATCATAATGAGTAAGTCAAAGTTTCATAATTTCATTACATATGTTTAGATCAATGACCTAGAACCTTGTTTTCTCTTGAGTATTAATTTCTAAGATATATCTGAGTCAAAACTTACTTGAAAATTTAAAACTGAAACACATGAGAATGAAAAAGGGAAATCATACTTTTTCCAAACATTAAAATGAAGAAGCAGGAGAATAAATCCAAGCATCTGATTCATATTTAAAAGAACTTCTTTTTATCTCCTTTGATTATGGGGAGTTAGTAACAAACCCCCCCAAAAAAGGTAATATCGACTTACTATCTTGGAGTCCTATATTAGCCAGCCCAAAGCAATGGCATTCATTTTTAATTTAAAAGTTTATTTCTGATACTACATTTTTAAGGCATTGGTTGGACTAAACATTGATTAAATGGATAAAAATCAATCCACTTTTTTCTTTTTGGCCATGCCCCACAGCACATGGAATCTTAGTTCCCCAACCAGGGATTGAACCTACATCCCCTGCATTGGAAGTGCAGAATCTTAACCACTGGGCCACCAGCAAAGTCCTTCAATCTATTTTTTCTAAGGTATACTATACCATGCTGCTGCAATTACACATACACTGTCTACAGGATTAGTATTAGTGTGGCTATAAAGAAGATCACTACTTCCTCATGATAGCCATCAGATTAATTCTGTTCAATCCCTGGTTATTTCCTTTGGATGTGGTTTTCCATGAAGCTCCTCAAGAGATGGCAATATTTTCTCCCAGGCCCCACAAAGCTGGGGTGAGTGGCCCTATTACTGCTCATCGCTGTTCCCAGGCTTTTACTCCTCTCTCCTTCTCAGCTCTTTTAGGGTACATGGTGCTGGATGATACCCCACTGCACCCTTTCTACAGCTATCACACCAACATACCACCTCATTTAACCACTGACTCACTACGCCACCATCTACTTCCACTCTGTCAACATTCTTAAGGGGCCTCAGCATCACCCATGCAATGCATTCAACATCCTGGATCCTCTCTCTTTGATCAACTCTTCTCTGTCCTCCACTCATCTCATCCTCCCACTCCCATAGCCCAAGCCTGGAACATGATGCCAAGAGCTGTGCCACCTCCAAAGTCTGTTTCAAGCCTCCCAATAAATCACCAGCACCATTTACTTTTGAAGTCACTGTTCTCATTACTTTAACTTCAACAATTCTCTAACCTCATCAGGACTTCCAATCTTCTGACCCTACCTACTGTTTACTACCCATCACTCTCCATGTCTTCATACCTTCTACATAAATCTCAGATTCTATAGCTCATCATTACAATCTCTTCCCAGCAATTACCCTCAAGTATTTTTCCCCTCTCATCCTCTGATCGGAGAAGGCAATGGCACCCCACTCCAGTCCTCTCGCCTGGAAAATCCCATGGACGGAGGAGCCTGGTAGGCTACAGCCCATGGGGTCACTAAGAGTCAGACACAACTGAGCGACTTCACTTTCACTTTTCACTTTCATGCATTGGAGAAGGAAATGGCAACCCACTCCAGTATTCTTGCCTGGAGAATCCCAGGGATGGCGGAGCCTGGTGGGCTGCCGTCTATGGGGTTGCACAGAATCGGACACGACTGAAGCGACTTAGCAGCATCCTCTGATGTACTCTCCTGGCAAAACCCAGCCCTGGTAAAAACCCAACTCTTTGGCTACTCTGTGTTGCATACAAAAGGCCCGATGTAGTAGAGGAAAACATACAACTGTGCTGTCTGATCACAGTTTAATATCTGAATCATTTAAGCTGGACCCTCAGCTCTGTCTGGCGACCTTACAAGCTGTCCCAAGTTCATCACTTTTTCACTATTCAGAAAAACTATTTCTGCACTCTTCTACAATATTCTATACCCACCCTCTGCCCACTGGGAGTCTTCTGTTTTGTTCCATTGATGATTTCTCAGTCCCTGGGCCAGTTATTCTTGGTTGATTACTTTTATTTCACTGTGGAAATGGAACTAATCAGAAGAAAACTTCATTTTCTCTATTTCCCCACCAAAAATCTTATTAACCTTTCTGTATCTGCGCCCACAGGACTCTGCCTTCTCTCTCATACAGCAGGACTAACTGTGCTGACTCCTAGATAAGGCAACCCCTCCACTCATGCACTGGGTCCTATCCCTTCTTGCTCAGTCAGGGACTTTGCTCTTTGCCCCTCCATCATCAAATTTTCTTTCTGTTGAACCACTACCTACACTGTATACCTTAGAACCCTGGGTTTCTGCTCCTTTTATAGCAGCAATCCTCAAACAGTCATAGAAGCTCACAACTCCTATTTCTCTCCTCTTACTTGGTCATGATCCCATTCTAAGCAGACTTTCCTTCCACCACACCATCGAGACTCTTATGTCCTCTTTAATTTCTGCAATGGATCACTTAGTTATTTAGCAGAGCACTGTTTAGCCATGATGTGTTTGTGTCTTTTACAGTATTATTCCTGTAACTGATTTCTGATCCCATAACATTGTGGTCAGAAAAGATGCTTGATACAATATCAATTTTCTTAAATTTTCCAAGGCTTACTTTGTGACCCAAGATGTGGTCTACCCTAGAGAATGTTCCATGTGCACTTGAGAAGAAAGTATTCTGCTGCTTTCAGGTAGAATGTCCTATAAATAATACATATCTGTTCTATTGTGTCACTTAAAGCTTGTGTTTCCTTATTTTTTATTATAAAAAGGGAGTGGAGAGCTAGCTCTCTGTCCACCACGTGAAGACACATTGAGAAGACGACCCTCTATAAACCAGGAAGCATGTGCTCTCCAGACACACTATCTGCCAGCACCTTGATCTCAGACATCCTGGCCTCCATAAATACAAGAAACCAATGTGTGCTATGTAAGCCACCCATCCTGTGCTATCAGTTATAGCAGCCCAAACTATAATATACTGGTCAGAGAAGGCAATGGCACCCCACTCCAGTCCTCTTGCCTGGAAAATCCCATGGACGGAGGAGCCTGGTAGGCTACAATCCATGGGGTCGCTAAGAGTCGGACACGACTGAGCAACTTCACTTTCACTTTTCCCTTTCAGGCACTGGAGAAGGAAATGGCAACCCACTCCAGTATTCTTGCCTGGAGAATCCCAGGGACGACGGAGCCTGGTGGGCTGCCGTCTATGTGGTCGCACAGAGTCGGACATGACTGAAGTGACTTATCAGTATCAGCTTCAAGCCAAAGAAAACTCAAGAGTCCTGAGTCTATGTAGAAAAGAATTTACACAAATTAAAATGACTCATCAAATCAAGCTCAGCTAGCCCAAAGAATGACAGTTTTCTTCCTGTCTCACTCCCAGTGTGACTTGCTCACTAATCTCTGGCTCATTTTACTCTGTCAGTGCATAATCCTCCTGCAGGTTACTCATCTCCTCTCTGGTGTTCTAATTACCAGTCTGACTGCTCCATCCTCTCCACGTTCTGCTGGACTTCTTCAAATAGCTCTCTCTTCTTCCCCCATTCCACGCTCCCTGCCACACACCTGGGTGCTATAGTTGGCACATCTGAAGCATCCTGTCCAGCAAATACATGCTGCTCCATACAACAAATTAGCATCCTAACACAGTCTTACATGTGACAGCTTTTCCCAAGAGGGACACAGGGACTATAAATTAACATCCAAGGCATATAGAGGGATGTGGGATACTTCCTCACAGGTCCATTTAACAATTTTCTCTGAAGCCAATGAAATGTTCTAGAATTCATTCCCATTACTAAGTGGGGAATTGAGTCTCTGACTTAATAAAGAGTTTAGATAGCAGATTTTTAAAGGTAGATTCAAGACTGCCAAGCCCTAATGGAAATCAAATAATGCTACCTAGCTTGGTGAAAAAGAAGAATGTTAAAGTGAGTAGAATTGTACATAAATAGATGTTTCTAAAGTTTAGAGAATTTTTTTTAACTTAGTGTTACAAACACTGCCATGTTATAAAACTAATAAACCAATTTAGTCAAATTGATTATCACAAATTTTGAGTAAGTAGAATTTAAATCAATGAGATTTTGATGTACAAGTTTTTTTACTTGATATCTGACTTTCTGGGATATTTTGTAGAAAGTACCCAGTTGAGAAATATTTATCTATAAGGTCAGAGGTTCTCTGCAGTTTTACTTTATATTAATGATCACTCTATAAAAAAATTGGATAAACTACATTTATTTTCACCTTTTAAAAATTACTATACTAATTAATAGTAATAAAGGTTGGTTTTAAAACAGATAGTACAGATTTATATAGACTTTTTCAAGCTTTATGACTGTGTGATATCTTCTGAACAACCTACCTAAGTTTCGGTATTTTTCCACATTGTAAGTCTTGCTTTCCTAAGGAAGAAGCTATAAACTCACTTCCTCAGGCTCCCATGCAGCTAGGATACAGGCTTGCGATCTAGGCACCACCACCAAGATGTACCCATAAGAGCCTTTGATGAAGAAAAGAATTTGAGGAAGCAGAATCTTCTTTCTGAAAAGGGTGATAACAAAGGTTCCCAGGTTCAGGGCAGCAGGGACGTTAGTAGCAGAGGTTTGAGGGTCCAATAGCCCATGAAGGCAGCAGAAGCTATGAGTCGCATCACCAGACATACCAGGGTCCCTGCTGACACAGTCGTGGTTCACTCTGGGAGCACTGACCCTATCAGCTTAGTCTCTGGGCCTCTCTCTCCTGTCCTCACCATCTTTGAACTACTTAATATGGTCTACTAAACTTTTTTCTCCCTAAACTATAGTGAAATTAATTACATGCAACTAAAAATTCTTTTACAGAATTTTTGAGTTTTTTAAATTTCCTCTTTAAAACCGTCAAAAGGCCAACATAAAGCTTTAAAATACGTAAAGTCCCCCAATACATAATTAACTAGGAGTGTCTAATTAGATTAATATATAAGCTTCCCTGGTGGCTCAGATGGTAAAGAATCTGCCTGCAATGCATGAGACCCAGGTTCGATCCCTGGGTCATGAAGATGTCCTGGAGAAGTGAATGGCTACCCACTCCAGTATTCTTGCCTGGGAAATCCCATGGGCAGAGGAGCCAGCAGGCTACATCTCATGGGGTCACAAAGAGTTGGACACAATTGAGCAACTAACAGTTTATACTCATGCAACCTCTGGTCATGAAATCTAACCAGCAAAGGACATCACTGCACGGTAGCCAAAGGACACCACTAAATCATGAATGATGTTAACCCACACCCTATGAAGGGTGTGAAAATGAGGATCTTAACATAAAAGGAGCTTGTTAACCCAAATGAAATTCTTACAAAGGCAGGGATTTATTTTTTAGTATGCATATCTATCAGCTGTCTCCAAAATTATGGTTCATAATGAACTCGCCCGAAAGTCAGTGGCTTACAATCCTACGCATTTATTTTTCTTGCTCACAGGTCTTCAAGTCTCAATCTGCTTGGCTCCAGGAGGTGCTGCTTCTGTTCCATGTCCCCCCATGCTCCCCTTAGGCCAGGAGCCATCCAGAACACACTCTTCTCATAGTGGATGCAGGAGCACCAGAGGCCATACCAACCACAGAAGCACATCTAAGATCTCTGCGGGTATCATGTCTGCTTAAGCACACGGTCATGCCCAACAATAATAGGGTAATGGTACCTCCTCAAATTGAAGCTCCTACAAAATCACATGGAAAGGTGTGGGCATACAATTCTAAAAGGGAGAGGTGAAGGATGGAAGAAAACACTGCAATTAACTGCCGAAGTCATCCACTCCCTACTCCAGGGCACTGCCGCCCTCATTAGCTCTCTAAGGAGCAAACTATAGTCGCTTATCATGGTTTACCAGGCTTCAGCGTCACATCACTCACTCACCGCCCTCACTGCGGCCAAAAGCAACACACATTATGTGTAAAGATTGGGCCAGCACATTGTCATATTAAACAATACCCACAGAAACAACTGCACCCATCTCACAACAGAATCGTATCCCAGCAAACACAATAAATATTACATATCTCCAATTACCAAACCTCAGAAGGCAAAGTGATTCTCCTCGTACGGTAATTTAAACTGTCTTTCAGCCCAGCCAGTTAAATCATGTTTTCTCACATTTTGAACTGTGCTGACCTAAATGGAATATACTTTGTCACTGAGTCATTTATTTGATGTCATACCTAATTGCTCTCTTTAGTTCTTCCATGTGCAGTCAATTTATCAGACAAAATGTATTTGAACTTGAAACTGACTCCATGTAAGAGGAGCTAGAGGCAAAGTATGGCTAACACATCTCCAGAGGGATCTTTCACTGAATTTAATCCATAAGATCCAAAAAGAGTAATTGCATCTATAATATACATTAATTAAAACGCCGACAATCACTGTGGTAATTAATAGGAAGATGATCAAGCATAACTAATTCAGGGTCTTTTTAAAATATTTATTTACTTATTTATTTATTTATTTATTTTGTCTGTGCTGGGTCTTAGTTGAGGCATGCAGGATCCTTGATCTTTATGGCACTCAGGATCTTTAATTGCAGCATGCAAACTCTTAGTTGCAACATGTGGGATCTAGTTCACTGACCAGGGATCAAACCTGCAGCCCCTGAATTAGAAGTGAGGAATCTGAGCTACTGGACCACCAAGGAAGTCCCTAATTCAGTGTCTTTTTGCCTTCAAAATTCAGACTACAAGATAATCAGTTTCACCGCCCATAATCTAAGAAGCCAAACGCATAGTAGTAATTAGCAAGTGGTGCTTTATTACAAACACCTCTCCTAAAGCCAAGCACACACACTCATCTTGGGTTGGAAAAACTTGAGGGTGCTGGAAAACCCTCACCTTTGAAACAAAGGCTGAAAGTCAGGGAAATGCAAAAGGAAAACGTTCCTGAAAAGAAATGGTTATTCCCTTCTGAAAAATGCCCAGCACCTCCCAGTAACGAAAGAGGAGCCCTGAGCTGACACAGCCTGCAGCACAGATATCAGAAGAAATGATGTTTATAGTCCCCGGGGGTGGGGAAAATGAGCACTGCCTTCTTGAAAGGAAACATATTAGTAATTGCATCAGATGTGAAGGTGGCTGCTTGACCATCCTGCCAGCGAGACAAAAGGAGCAGGACAGTCACTGTCATTTCGGTGCAAGGTTAAAGATGCCACACAGAAGCAAAAGGGACCCTCAGCTCAGGCAAGGCCTAAAAAGTGAAGATTCTCGAGTTCAGTGCAATTACGAAGGGACTCGCAGCAGCACCGCATTGCTGAGGAATACCAATGAGCAGCACTATGGTAACCGAGGAGACAAATGTATCAGGAAGATAAATAGGAAGATGCCGCGGAAACGAAATGAATTCCCAAGTTTCCTGTTCTATATTTTTGTAAACTGTTGCTAATAATCTCTACCTATCAAAACATCCTTGAATTCTTTTTTAATTTCCACAACCTACTTTTATGGTTTATTCTTGAGCCGTTTTCACACATTCTAAAGCTGACACAGCTGTTCGGGAACTATCTCTGCAAATGCTGCTCGGTTTGAAAATAATTATCTCTGAGTAGATAAGGCTAGCTATGAGCTAGATGCTGTGCGCAGCAATTCTTCCTGCTGTCTCAACCCACTTACTCTTTGTGGTACTAATTCTTTTTCCTTTACAGTATATCAAACAGACACACAGATACACACACACACTTCCATTTTTAATCTTAAGAAGGAAGCACTCTCCTTTCCATGGCCAGCTTCCTCTACACCACTAATCCCTGCCAGCAGGCTTGGACCACAGCTCCCTCTGGCTCATAACCCAGCCAAGTCTAACATGGCATCCATGGGCTATTCACACTTATCATGAGCCTTGTGAGTTTGAGATTTTTAGAGGACTCTTCCATGGAACAATGCAAAATCAGTTCATGTACCACTGAACTGCATCGTCATGGCCCAGAGCTTTAGAATTATTAGGTAATACCAAGCCATTTAAGGTATTTCCTTCCTATAGCAATCTGTTGTTGTTCAGTCATTGAGTTGTATCTGACTCTTTGTAATCCCATGGACTACAGCATGCTAGGCTTCCCTGTCCTTCACTATCTCCCAGAGTTTGCTCAAACTCATGTCCATTGATTCAGTGATGCCATCCAACCATCTCATCCTCCTTCCCCCCTTTTCCCCCCTGCCCTCAATCTTTCCCAGCATCAGGGTCTTTTCCAATGAGTTGGTGCTTCCCATCAGATGGCCAAAGTACTAGAGCTTTAACTTCAGCATCAGTCCTTCCAATGAATATTCAGGATTGATTTACTTTAGGATTGACTGGTTTGATCTCCTTGCAGTCCAAGGGACTCTCAAGAGTCTTCTCCAATACCACAGTTCAAAAGCATTGATTTTTCAGTGCTCAGCCTTCTTTATGGTCCAACTCTCACATCCGTACATGACTACTGGAAAAACCATAGCCTTGACTATACAGACATTTGTCAGCAAAGTGATGTCTCTGCTTTTGAATATGCTGTCTAGGTCTGTCATATGCTGTCTAGGTCTTTTCTTCCAAGGAACAGGTGTCTTTTAATTTCATGGCAGCAGTCTCTGTCCACAGTGATTTTGGAGCCCAAGAAAATAAAATCTTTAACTGTTTCCACTGTTTCCCCATCAATTTGTCATGAAATGATGGGACTGGATGCCATGATCTTTGTTTTTTGAATGTTGAGTTTTAAGCCAGCTTTTTCACCCTCCTCTTTCACCTTCATCAAGAGGCTCTTTAGTTCCTCCTCACTTTCTGTCATTAGGGTGGTATCATCTGCATATCTGAGGTTATTGATATTTCTCCCCACAGTCCTGATTCCAGCTTGTGATTCATGCAGCCTGGCATTTCGCGTGATGTACTTTTCATATAAGTTAAATAAGCAGGGTGACAATATACAGCCTTGTCATACTCCTTTCCCAATTTTGAACCAGTCCACTGTTCCATGTCTGGTTCTAACTGTTGCTTCTTGACCTGCATACAGATTTCTCAGGAGGCAGGTGAGGCCATCTGGTGTTCCCATCACTTCAAGAATTTTTCAGTTTGTTGTGATCCATACAGTCAAAGGCTTTAGTCAACAAAGCAGTAGTCAATGAAGCAGAAGTAGATGTTTTTCTGGAATTTTCTTGCTTTTTCTATGATCCAACAGATGTTGGCGATTTCATCTCTGGTTCCTCTGCCTTTTCTAAATCCAGCTTATACATGTGGAAGTTCTTCGTTCACACATTGTTGAAGCCTAGCTTGAAGGATTTTGAGCATCACCTTGCTAACATGTGAAATGAGTACCATTGTACAGTAGCGTGAACATTCTTTGGCATTGCCTTTCTTTGGGATTGGAATGAAAACTGATCTTTTCTAGTCCTGTGGCCACTGCTGAATTTTCCAAATTTGCTGACATATTGAGTGTAGCACTTTAACAGCATCACCTTTTAGGATCTGAAATAACACAGCTGGAATTCCATCACCTCCACTAGCTTTGTTCATAGTGATGCTTCCTAAGGCCCACTTGACTTCACACTCCAGGATATCTGGCTCCAGGTGACTGACCCACACCATCATGGTTATGTGGGTCATTAAGACCTTTTTTGTATAGTTGTTCTGTGTATTCTTGCCACTTTTTCTTAATATCTTCTGCTTCTGTTAGGTCCTTGCTGTTTCTGTCCTTTATTGTGCCCATCTTTGCATGAAGTGTTCCCTTGGTATGTCTAATTTTCTTGAAGAGGTCTCTAGTTTCCCATTCTATTGTTTTCCTCTATTTCTTTGCATTGTTCACTTAAGAAGTGTATCTTATCTCTTCTTGTTATTCTCTGGAACTCTGCATTCAGTTGGGTATATCTTTCTCTTTTTCCTCTGTCTTTCACTTTTCTTTCTCAGCTATTTGTAAGGCCTCCTCAGACAACCACTTTGCCTTCTTGCATTTCTTTTTCTTTGGGATGGCTTTGGTCACTGCCTCCTGTACGATGTTATGAATCTCTGTCCCTAGTTCTTCAGTCACTCTGTCTACCAGATCTAATCCATTGAATCTATTTGTCACTTCCACTGTATAATTCTAAGAAACTAATTTAGGTCATACCTGAATTGTCTAGTGGTCTTCCCTACTTTCTTCAATGTAAGCCTGAATTTTGCAATAAGGAGCTCATGATCTGAGCCACAGTCAGTTCCAGGTCTTTTATTTGCTGACTGTATAGTGCGTCACCATCTGTATAGCAGTCTGCTTTACAGCGAATACACGCAACATGAGGCGCTTACTAATGAAGATGATGGAACTGGGGGCCCAGAGAAAGGAGGAAGAGAGACAAGAGGAAGAAGTAACTGAAGAACCGAAGAGATTCACAATGCAGGAAATGGCAAGGGGGTTTTCTTTATTTGAGGAAGCACTGTTAGGTTTTGAAGTCCTGGACATGAACATAGAATGGTATTTGAAGGCTGCGGCAGCCATTCAGAAACAATCCAGTGCTACTGAGTCATCATTGACAAGAAAAAAGAGCTACTCCCCAGACATCACTGAATCATTTTTTCAAGAGGGTTGATAGAATTGAATCCAGCAATGAACCAGAACCTGTGCCATCAACACCAAGCATGAGTGAAATTGCAGCTTGCCCTCCATCTCCTATGGTTGACAATCCTTCAGCTCCACCATCTTCCACCTTCCCTCCCTTCTCCTGTCAGTAACCCTTCTTGCCTCTTCGCTTGATGCCAGCCCCTGTATGCCAGGTGATGTGCTGAACTATTGTACTTTCCAAGGTACTGTACTGTAAATTAAACATGTTTTATTTTGCATGCTTGTTTTTTATGTATTATTTGTGTGAAAAGTATTACAAATCTATTACAATACAGTACTATATAGTCGACTGTGTTAGTTGGTACCTAGGCTAACTTTGTTGGACTTAACAAATAAATTGTACTTACAAAAATGCACTCTCAGAATGAAACTTGTACATATATAGGGGACTTATTGCATTTTATTTCTTTTTACTGCCTCCTTAAAATTCCACTAATTCAATAACTCATCAAAAAGTAGGTGAGTAGACACTCCTTTATTGAAAGGGACAATCCAGGTCATGAGAAGTAACTGATTGATTTAACTTTTCTCTAATAATCTCTCCTGAGACTATCATCAGTCTTTAAACTCTCAAATTACTGCTGCTCCTTGGATATTTTCCATAAGCTAATAGATTATTTAGCCATCCATGATAAATTATTTAATAAGTAATTTCACTATTTTCATAAATCGGGATTTCACTAAGTTTTAAAGTGATGAACAAGTAGTTCTTTTGCCCCCTTTTTTTCTTTTTGAGCTTTGCAAGTAATAGCACCTAAACAGGAACACCTAGACATGCCCTAGACCATCTCCATAATCTGGTTCTCCTTCTTCATTTTAACCCCCTCTACCCTGTCCAGCCCCATGGGACTTCCTGTTCTTCAGACACACATCATCATATCATCCCGTACAATCCTTTCAACATCCATGTGTGTGGTTACCATAACTACACTTAGGAGAAACAAACTCAAAAATTAAAATACTTCCCAAAGCCACATAGCTAGCAGGAAACAGTCAGCATTTTTACCCGGACCTGAATCCATGCTCTTTCATTCTACCTTATAGGTTCCCTGTACCAAGTTTCAGGAGTGAGTTTTCTCGAGGAGGTGAAGACAATGAACAGGATTTGGGGATGTTACCTCCAGAATGCCTGTCTTGCTCACAAGCCCCATCTCACTTTCAAAATTAAGGAAAACAGCTGTCATTTTCAAAAGTGATCAGTATCACCCTATGTACAGTGAAGTGAAATATGTAGTATCCTGGACAAAGCAACTCTAGTTAGTTTGATAGGTGCCTGCTATGTGCCAAGATCTGTATTGGGCCTGCTTGCAGAATAGTTTATTGCTAACCTTTGAAGAGAGAGACAAAAATCAGCTTTTTAAAATGAAGCAGATAAGAGTGTAAGAAAATTGTTCAAGACCACATAGTCTTACGTGACGGAAAGAGGTTGGAACCCAAGTTTGAAAGTGAAATTGTTAGTTGCTCAGTCATGTCCGACTCTGTGCAGCCTCATTGACTGTCCCAGCTTGCCAGGCTCCTCTGTCCATCGATTCTCCAGGCAAGAATACTGGAGTAGGTTGCCATTTCCTTCTCCAGGGGATCTTCCCAACCCAGGGATCATACCCAGGTCTCCTGCATTGCAGGTGGAATCTTTACCACCTGAGCCACCAGGGAATCCCCCTTCACTTTCACTAGTTTAAATCACTCCAAAATCCTTATTCTTTCCTTCACATTCCACTTGCTCTTGGGGGTTAGACTGTCTAATGGTCAGCTTTGTAGCCAAGCCATTAAACTGCATAAGGTATCTTCTTAAAAATGCCATAGATCACCTAAAACCTCCCCCAAATTACTCAAAGTTTCACAGGGGTATTTTTTATATATCACTTAATGTCAAAACTAATGGCGAAGCTAAAGAAATTTAAAGAGCTGTTATCCTGCTCTTTAAAAATTTAAAGAATCTTTAAAGAGTTTAAAGAATCAGAATCAACACTGATTCAATATTGAGATTCTTCTCAGCTCTCTTTCTCTCTCTCTAAACCTCAAAACACATTTTGAAATGTGTGTGCAATCAATCACCATCTTGGCCACTTCACAAATGTTCAAACTAGATAACAATTTGTTATGTGTAACTATAACAACACTTGTGTAACTTATCTACGCATAATCAATGTTTTCTTTTCAAAAATCAGTCCTTCTACATTGCAACTGCATATGGTCTTAGAAAGCTTCCATCATTAATAATTGGCTTTCTCCTCAATGTCACTGTTTCATCCATCCGTATGGAAGTCAGTTCCCCTTAAATAATCGCCGAACTCTTCAAGGCAGTGCTAATCCTGAACTCACTCACTCTCAATCCTGTATTCATTCAAATGTTACGGTGTGGGGTTACAGAGGCAATGGGCCCCTGGACAATCTATCCCTGACCACAGGCCTGACAACAGTTCCAGCTACTCAAGGACCTCAGTCACACTGGACTCTATCTCTCCCAGTGGCACCACCAAGAGGGTACAGCATAGGGAGGTAAGTGGCCACAGTCTCCATCAGACAACCCCCTGCCCCTGTAAACCACACCAAGTCAACACGCAATCTCAGTAAAAGCAGCAACTTGTTATGTGAACAAAGCAGCCAGCCATGTGGCCTAAGGGCCTCTCCTCACTTTCAACTGGTTTGCTCATTGAAAGGTCCTCCCTTTGTCAATAAAAATTAGCTCTTGAAGAACTTACGAGTAGCCACCAATTCTCCAGCACACTCTAGAGCTCAACACCTTCTGCCCTCACATACAACATTAATCATTCTGTGCCTCCTTCAGAGTTTGCTCTTCTGTCTATTCCTTTACCTTGATGATCTGCTTGATTATCACACACTTTCATCACAGCACACATCTCCTAACTTGGCTCCCTCCTTCAGATCTCTCCCCATCCAATCTCCACTTTGCTGCCTGCTGATTAACCCTGCTGCAATGTCATGTTCAGCAAACCACTCCCCTGCCCCGAGAACTGGTAGCTCCCCTGCTTGATGATACAGCCCAGACTCCTCAGCATACTATTCAAGTGCTTTATATACAGACTTCCTCTTCTGTATCTTCTGTAAGGTTCCTGGGCCCACTGATGGTCAGTAAACACATCTGTCACAGTTCCAGCTTCACCCAGAATTTACCGGGCCCTGCTGTCTCTCCCACCACCTGTCAAAATCCTGTCCTCCATTAAAGCACTTCCTCCTCTCAAAAGCAGAGAAGGCAATGGCACCCCACTCCAGTACTCTGGCCTGGAAAATCCCATGGATGGAGGAGCCTGGTAGGCTGCAGCCCATGGGGTCGCTAAGAGTCAGACACGGCTGAGCAACTTCACTTTCACTTTTCCCTTTCATGCACTGGAGAAGGAAATGGCAGCCCACTCCAGTATTCTTGCCTGGAGAATCCCAGGGACGGTGGAGCCTGGTGGGCTGCCATCTATGGGGTCGCACAGAGTCGGACACGACTGAAGCGACTTAGCAGCAGCAGCAGCAGCAGCCTCTCAAAAGCCATGCTTCCTTTCTCATTATACCTATAAATACCCTCTAAAGTATCTGCCATTGAAAGTGATCTTAAATCCTCTTTGGCACCAGCAGAGCGCAGGATAAAGCTCATACAGGCGTGCAGGTGTGTACATAAGGACATGCCTAGTGAACCCTGGCCAACCCACAGCAGTGACCTGGCCCCTCTCGGAGCATCCCCTGTCGACTCTACTCTGTAGGCACTAGCTGGGGGAGCTTCTCTCCTCAGAGCCGAGCAAAGTCAGAAACAAAAACTTCAGAGCTCCCGGAAGCAGCACCATAGCAGCCATGGGGTAAATGAGCGCTCTGGGTCGCTGAGTTGTCTCAGAAGAGAAAGACAAAGGATACGACAAAATGGAAAACACTTTTGTCAATAAAAATTAGCTCTTGAAGAACTTACGAGTAGCCACCAATTCTCCAGCACGCTGTGTATGAATGTGTTTGACCAGTTTCTTGCCGTTATTTGGTGAAATATAGCTAACTGAAACTCAGATTTCTAATATAACAGTATTTTCTGTGATCAAGCCTAATTTAAAAAATGTCTTTGAACTGTAACTAATTTACTCTTCTTTCATCAGTTTCATAATAAATTAAGTGGCAATACTCTGATCAGTCAAAGTATAGAAATAAAAAGTTTAAAAATTAGATGCATGAGGTATGAACCTATATAATAGAAGAGAATTTAAAACTCAGTAAGCTGAAACTTGAGAACTACTCTGACAAGCTAAAATATGCGAATATTTATTCAACACAAATTAAAATAAAGTAAACAAAATAGCAGAGCTGTTAAAATAATAACTGGCTAAAATTACATGTAAACAAAAAGTTATTGCACAATTGAAACAATTAAAAGTATTTAATAGCTCCAGGAATGATATAAACCAAATTGAGTGTCAAAATAACCACAAAAGTAAATAAAATGAAACCATAAGACATTAATCAGAAATTACAACTTAAAAAATCCAAATATAAAAATTTTACCTCATGAAGAAAAAACTTGGAGAATTTTAAACCTAAAATGGCAGGGCATTGCTATGATATGGCATTGAAATCACAGAAATGTCATTCATAAGAATGGCTACACTGAGATAGCCTGGTCTGAGATAGCCTGGCCTGAGATAGCCAAGGAACAGCTTGGGCTTTGAAGTCAGAAAGACGTAAGGCCAAATGCTGACAAGGGCTCCAACTAGCTGTGTGACTCCAGGTGGTTTACTCAACCTCTCTGAGGCACAGCTTCCATATCTACAACCTGAGAATAAGCATGCTTACCTAAGGAAGTTAGCATGAAGACTTAATGACACACTCTACAAAACTCATCCTAATCACTCACTAAATAATGTCTCATGTTGTCTCTACTCACTCACTCATTCATTCATCTAGAATCTGTGGGGAAAACAAAGGCAAGATCTCTATCCTTGCTGGAGCTCTTACAACACAGGCATTTAGAAACCACAGGCTGTGACTGCTACAAGGATTGAGCAGGAGAAAGAGGGCAGGAGGAATGGTAGAATAATAGAAATGCTATATCTATGTCTCATCCTTAATATCAGAGTAAACAAATACATAACATAGCAGATGGCTATGAGGAAAAATAGAAATCATAATAAAGCACACAGCAATAATACTATCTCTCTGCATACTACATTCCAAATCCAACTGGCTTTGCTTCTAGCACTCTGCAACATGTTGACTCGGACTCGGATATCCTGTAAAAGCCATAATCTGATTCCGTAACTGGCCCAAATTAAGTCACTTAATTCAATCACCTCATTTTCCATTAAGTAAGTCCTATCTGTCCAGTATACAGATAAGGAGAACAGCAGCAAAGGTGAGATGGCAGGATGACAATGAGGGACCCGGGAGTTGGTCACACTCACGACAGGGTCTGGAAGCTGACAGCAAGGCAAGGTCAGTGTCTGGATCCAGTGATCACGCTGGATATTCGGGTCAGAGCCAAATAAAGAAGCCCAAGCAAGCAGTAATTCTCTTTCCCAGGCTGTTGTTTGAACTGCTTATTCCCATCTGCAGTTCGCAACCCTAGGCCTGCTGTTAACCATACGGAAGCCATGGAGAAGTCAAGGTGTGTGAGGGCAAGAAATGGGGGAGGGGGTGCCTCTCTGAGTGAATACTTTTGCAATTTATTTCAACAATCATTGATTGACTGCCTAATGTGTACTGGAGCCTTGAAATCAAAATAAGAACTATCAGTGATGCTGTGCACTCCTACCCACACAAGAAATACACACCAAACGATTATATGTCCGGGATTTATACACCCCGGATTTGAAAAGTGCATGTGTTTTGCTTGCACTCGTTCAGAGAAACGTCTAAAGCAATGAGGGACCACGGTTCCATGTTCTCTTACAGCCTCTGCTTTAACTGCCTCTGAGGCCATTAAGCTTTCACATTTATTCAAACATAAACAAGAACATTTCCCCTTCGATGTCTTTTTTTTTTTCCCCTTCCATAATAATCTGTACTCTAATTCAAAGAAATGCAATTTCATCATTGGTTCACCAGGCTGATGTTTGAGAAAAGATCATGTGATGCAGACCATAATGACTAAGGAATAGAATGAAGGCTCCACGGGCAGATGACTTCAAGCAATACCGTCATTTGCTATAAAGTGCTTCCTTCCCTGATGAAAGGTTGGGGGAAATTAAGCTCTAACTGCAGCCATGAATTGTTATATGCTGGATGCCAACCGTCACCATCCTCGTGATTGGTGAATCTCTTAACTCAGAAAGGACTCTGGACACTAGGCAGAGGGGGCTGAGGAGAGCTGTGGCCACCACAACGGAGTTATTCAATATTATTGTTATGCTGGGAAATGCCAATTTTACCCCAGCGCTATCCATATGAACAGCCACACAGGGTTCAGCTGAAGCACATGGTTTAACTCAGTGCCTGGATGCCATGGTAAGAAGATTTTGGTTTGACTCATGTCCTCAGTCAAAAGTGACTCTTCCTGGCCAGAGACAGCCTGTCACCCTCCCTGTCTACGAACAATTGCAGGACGCTGACCTCCTGCAAACAACAGAAAAGGGAGAAGCCATTCCTGGATAAACAAGCAACTCGCAGGTCAGCATTTGCAAAAGAGGGAGTGAAACAGCTGCCAGAAAAAATCAAGCAGATTTAGAATCTGTTTAAATCTAAACTCTGAACATATGGAGATGGAAGGGTCAAATACTTTACTGCAGACAGGGGAAAAAAGCCCTTGAAACAAGAAAGTGCTATCCCAGAATGTATCGAAGTAAGCAAAAACTTCACATGGACACCAGAGCACAAATCTCCAGTCCTTCTGGATGCTCTGCCTCTTGGGAGATGGACAAAGATCTGGAAGGGATGCTCTAAAGGGAAAGCCAAGTGCAAAGAAGAAACTTACAATCCCCTTAATGTTAGTTAGTCACTCAGTCATGTACAACTCTTTGCTACCCTGCAGGCTCCTCTGTCCATAGGATTCTCCAGGCAAGAATACTGGAGTGGTTATCCATTTCCTTCTCCAGGGAATCATCCTGACCCAGGGATAGACCCAGGTACCCGGGTCTCCTGCATTGCAGGCAGATTCTAATCCCTTGGTGGGATTAACTAGTTAATCACCTACCCTGTCCCTATCATTCCATAGTGAAACTCTTTTCTCTGTCATTCTCTCATGAGTATACAGTGGAGTTTTCCAGAAGTTATATGATCTCACAAAAAAGATTAAAGGAAGAAACAATTTGAGAATACAGCTGCCTATTATAAAGCCAGACAATAAGACTGGCAAATATGTAAAACAATGTCCCTCTTTTCACTACCATTTTTTAAATAAAAATGTTAGTTATGTTTAAAAAAAGGAAGTGATCAGATGGTCATGGGTGTCCCTGCTGGGAGCCAAAGGTAGAAGAAAAGCTTGGTTGGGAAGAACAGAGGAGGGGTGGAGAGCCTGAAAAGCATCCTCCCATTAGCATCCATGGAGCCCACTTTCTCTCCAGAAAGTCAAGGGCAAGATGGCAGAGAGATGAAGGTTGTCAGGAAAAAGCGAGGGTAAAGTCAGACCTGGACACTGGGGCTAGCCAGCTGACCAAAAGCTGACACTGCCTGGCCACCACATTCCACGGGGAGAAGCAGGACTTGGCACCAGAGGACAACTCGCACATGTGCAGCAGGCACCTGTGTCAACAAACATTCCATGGAACAGGCTCAGAGCAAGTGGGAGCCCAAGAAGCTGCAAAGTGAGACACAGATGAAAGATTTTTCCTACCCAAAGGTTTTCCAAGCTGCAAGGTGGACATAATTTCATGGTCTAGCAGAATAAATGATTTACAACATACTGTACAGCATTATCATAGATACTCCAGGGAAATAAAAACCCAGGAAAATAATACCACCATTGGTAAAGCCCTCTCATCAGTAACTAGGAGGTGACTAACAGCACTCCACATACTGACTGTACAAGCTTAATGTTCCTTGACAGCTCAAGACACTTTCAACCCTAAGTCTTTTATTTTTCTTTTTAATCATCATATGCTTTGTTTTCCAGTAGAAAATATGAACTGGTTTCCTTGCTCTGTTAGATAGCAATTTGATGTATATATTCTCCTATACCCACTACACCAAATATCCGAACAGTTCCAAACATAACTATTTTTCATATATGGATTGATCTAAAAACACATGCAAGAGAAAAAGTAATGCCAGTTTTTTTTCTCTGTAGGTAGTAATCAAGGTGATTTGTTTGGTTAGTTGGGTTTTTCTAAGCAGTTTTTTTCTTATCCAGAGGAAAAAGGTACTAGGCTCAGTATAAATGTCAACTTCTAAAAAGAAGTATGTACCTTTTAGACAAGAGGAAAATAGCTCTGATGTGGGAAGTAGGGAGGGGTTTTTTTATGTTGATGAAACATTGTTCTTTTAAATGGCAATTGACAATACTCTTACTAACATTAGTCATAAAAAATTATTCACAAATAATTGTAGCAGAGCTTTGTGTCCCAGGCAGGAAAAAATGTCTCACAGAACTACAGATGACTTTGTAAGATAAACACCAGAATTTGTCATCTGGTACTTATTCACCACCCACTGAATGAAAGCCTACAAAGTTATTCTAAACTGTAGAATATTTCCATGTGAAAGATCCATTCAATGATATTTGTAGTCTCATAAATGAATTTCTAAAGATCATAAATCTGCAGAAAATTTAAAAGTCAATCATCAGGCTTATTCCCCACCATTAGTCAGTGTTTCCCCTCTAATGTAAAATGTTTCAGATTGATGAGCTTAATACCTTCACAAATATTTTCACTATATGGCTTTATTTTTTCCAACTTATCTGTAATATCTGATGTCCTCCAAAAGTATCTCTAAGTTTTGCTTCCCTGTTTTCATAGCCACTATCCTGATTCAGCCCCCTCACTTCATCATGCTGAACTTCTTTAATTTCTCCAAGCTTTGAATTTCATAAAATCCCTAGACCATGCTTCTTCAACAGTTTTTTCACTACTCTGACTGAGGACACCTCATTTCCTTCTGGAGCTTCTCCACCTTGTGCTCCATGGGGAGCACAGACCCCATGACTGACCGCCCAATCCCCTCCAGGTGACGTTTTTTGGATGGAGATACTGTATGGACTATGCTCACCCCTTTCTGCACGTCTTGCTCCTGTTCAGCTGTATCTCTCTGCCATCTCACGTGTCTGCTCTCCAACACACCCTCCCAGTTCCACCATCACCTCTTTAAGTTGGGTTCTCTAGTATTGTGGAAAGAGCCTTTTGTTACAGAACCATGTCATAGCATGCACGTTTGAACTACTTTCTGAATTAGATTGTTCTTCAAAGGCAGATACTATGACTCTTCTTTCTGTACCCTTTCTGGTATTTAATATACAGCCCCCAAACCAACTCTACTCAATCAATGATTATTGACTGAGGGATGATGTTATGGGTTTCTAGCATTGACTCAGATTGTATATATCCTGCTGTGGAGATAAAAGGTTCTCAGACAGGGCTTTCTAATCAGAATAGTACTAAGGTCATTGTCTACATGGTACACGAGAAATGCAGGAAAATGGTCACTCAGTTCTGCTTTTCATAAAAACTAGCCTTTGCTTCAGTTATTTTTTGACATTTTAGATAAAAGCATTGAGGAAGAAACCACTGTAAAGGGATAAATCTCAGATGCCTGAAAAACACTTTCAGTTTTTGATTGTACTATGAATATGCATAAATAAACCAGAAGCAGTCCAAAGAATCAAGAATTCCAAAAAAATTTACATCATGTGTGAAAATCCTGGTTTTACTCCTGTTGTTACAAACAAAATGCATTGTAACCTGAAATTCTCTCTTATTTGTGTGTAGGTACTGACTCTATTCCATTAAAGACATTCGAGTTTGACCATCAGATTTGTTGATTTTTCAAACCATTCTAGTCTTTTTCTGACCTACATTGATTTCTCTACATTCAGAATGAAATCATATGTTTTGGTAGTGACAACGTTGTCTGAAAATTTCTCTTCACAAAACCTCCTTCAAAACGCAGACATCACTAAAGAATAAAAAGAGGAAAATAAAAAGGCATTTTGATATTAGAAAAATTCTTGTTCTTGTAAGAAGATCTGCTGGGTCAAATACCTAAAAGTCCTAAAACTGAAGTAAAACAACCCTTCTTCTGTCTATGTTCCCTGGACTTGGGTCCTGCCTGAGCAGCGGCATTAACTTTCAGAAGCCTGGTAGCAGTGCACGACTCCAAGTCAATCCAACCAAGTGGCAGAATGAGAAACCAGAGAATGTGGACCAATGTCTGGGGCAAAAAACCTAAGCATTCCACAACCATGTGGGAAAGGAGATCAAGGATATGGGAAACTCTTGGCAAAATTCTGGGAAGAGATGCCAGGAGGGCTCATTATTTGCAGCAAAATTTGATGGAACTGGATCCCAAATATTAATGTGTGTAAGAATTATTACACGGGGCTATTAATAACAATGTAGATTTCTAGACTGCCTTCTTAGTGAGTCTGGGGCCGGGCCCACAATGAGTATTTTCAACACACTCACCAGGCAGCTGTGATGTGGGAAACTGCAACTTTGAGAGACACTGATCTACAGGAAGCACCTCTCACTTCTTTTTCCTCTAAAATCCTTACAGCACTATCCTTTCCAGAGGTCTCTGGGCATTTCTGAGGAAAACAGGGAGAATTAGACAATAGGTCCTTGAATGGAACAAAAGAAGAAACATCAAGATTTTATTACTTCAGGGACTTCCCTGGTGGTCCAGTGGTTGAGTCCCCGCTTCCAATGCAGGGGGCATGGGTTCAATCCCTGACCCAGGGAACTAAGATTCCACATGCCATGTGGCCTAAATAAATAAATAAATAAAAATTTTTAATCTACTTTTTAAAAGTAGTTTTAATCTACTTTTTAAATCTACTCCAAATTCTTAGGTTCTTACTAACATGAGAGCAGCACCTGGGCTCTGTCTCACATCCACAAGCAAACAAGCAGATAAACAGCAGATCGAGGGGAGGAAGTTCAAATGCAGCTGCGGTCCCTGAGCTGTACAGACAGGCACAAGCCTCAGTTCTTCAAGTCTCCCCAGCAAAAAGCCTAGTACATGACATAAAATAGACATCCAACAAACATTTGCTATAGACCAGGTAACTTTAGAGCAGTAAGTTCACCTCTTAAGTCATCAGGGAGATCCCTAGTCACCCCACAAGACTGAACTGAAAATGTCTGGTGTTACCAGCTGTGAAGGAAGTAAAACAATGAAATGCTAACTACATACAAGCAATTATGTTTCGAAATCACTGTTTTCTTTCTTCTCATATATAGCCACCAAAGGATAGATAATAGATATAGGTAGATAGATATAACCGAGATAATTGCATAAGAATGGATCAATGCTATCATATACATCTTTAAATTATTTCAACTTTTTTCTCCTTTGTTTGGCTCACCATGGATAGGTTTTCAGAACAAACTCTAACACTTTGTGTTTCTCCCTACACATATAATCTTAATCAGACATATAGAAATACAGACACAGACATGCACAGAGGGAGTGTTCTATAACTGATACACTTTTCTGTGTCTATAGTTCTCATTGGGCAATATCATATGGACATCCCAAATTTTAATGGCTGCATAATATTCTTTGGTCTGGGTTATCATAATTTATTCTACTACTACCTTGTTGATGGGCTTTCAGTTTCCAGTTTTTTGCTGCTACAAACAATGCTGACTGAGAGATCCTTGCCCATATGCCTTACATGTTGATATTTCTTTTTCTACAGGAGAAATTTTCAGGAGTGGACCTGCTGGATCAAAGAGTATGTATATTTTTAAGGTTTACCAGTTGTTGCCAGACTGCTTTCTTTAAGGTAGTAACATTTCACATTTTCAAAACAGTTAATATTTTAATCAAGATAAAATTGTGCTTAGAGGGCAGTGAATCCATAACCTCTCTGTGCCAGCCTCTAGCCTCTGCCCAGCCTCTAAATTCAGCCTATGCTTCTCGGCTCCTCTCACTGGCTGACTTGGCCACACTCCCTAAAACTTGGGACTCTGATTACCTTTGCTGACTCGTGAACTCCCTGCAATTATAAAGTTCGCATATTTGTACTTCTATATCTTTTCCAAAGAAGAATTTCAATGGCTTTCATCAAACTTCCAAAGGGGTCCCATGACCCAAAAAGAATGAGGAGCCACTACTCTGGAGTCTGCAGAATAACAAGAGGATTGGGATATTGCTGATGACATAATATAATTCTCCTGATGATAATCCCCCCAAAAGTGGATTTTATTAGAGAAGCTTTCCTGTGTCCATCAAACAACTAAAAATATATTATCTACATTATTTTAAGAAGGAACAACCTCTACAAACAGTTTACAAAAGGGCACAGGTGCTGCAGAATTATTTTCAAAACCAGCTAAAGATCACTTCTTCAAACTATTCAATATCACAGGAATCCAAGTCTATGCCCTGACCAGTAACACCGAAGAAGCTGAAGTTGAACGGTTCTATGAAGACCTACAAGACCTTTTAGAACTAACACCCAAAAAAGATGTCCTTTTCATTATAGGGGACTGGAATGCAAAAGTAGAAAGTCAGGAAACACCTGGTGTAACAGGCAAATTTGGCCTTGGAGTACAGAATGAAGCAGGGCAAAGGCTAATAGAGTTCTTCCATGAGAATGCAATGATCATAGCAAACACCCTCTTCCAACAACACAAGAGAAGACTCTACACATGGACATCACCAGATGGTCGACACCGAAATCAGACTGATTATATTCTTTGCAGCCAAAGATGGAGAAGCTCTATACAGTCAGCAAAAACAAGACTGGGAGCTGACTGTGGCTCAGATCATGAGCTCCTTATTGCCAAATTCAGACTGAAATTGAAGACAGTGGAAAAAGCCACTAGACCATTCAGGTATGACCTAAATCAAATTCCTTATGACTATACAGTAGAAGTGAGAAATAGATTTAAAGGACTAGATCTGATAGACAGAATGCCTGATGAACTATGGATGGAGGTTCATGACATTGTACAGGAGACAGGAATCAAGACCATCCCCAAGAAAAAGAAATGCAAAAAAGCAAAATGGCTGTCTGAGGAGGCCTTACAAATAGCCGTGAAAAGACGGGAAGCAAAAAGCAAAAGAGAAAAGGAAAGATATACCCATTGGAATGCAGAGTCCAAAGAATAGCAAGGAGAGATAAGAAAGCCTTCCTCAGTGATCAACACAAAGAAATAGAGGAAAACAATACAATGGGAAAGACTAGAGATCGCTTCAAGAAAATTAGAGATATCAAGGGAACATTTCATGCAAAGATGGGCTAGATAATGGACAGAAATGGTATGGACCTAACAGAAGCAGAAGATATTAAGAAGAGGTGGCAAGAATACACAGAAGAATTGTACAAAAAGATCTTCATGACCCAGATAATCACGAAGGTGTGAGCACTCACCTAAAACCAGACATCCTGGAATGTGAAGTCAAGTAGGCCTTAGGAAGCAGCACTACGAACAAAGCTAGTGGAGGTGATGGAATTCCAGTTGAACTATTTCAAATCCTGAAAGATGATGCTGTGAAAGTGCTGCACTCAATATGCCAGCAAATCTGGAAAACTCAGCAGTGGCCACAGGGCTGGAAAAGGTCAGTTTTCATTCCAATCCCAAAGAAAGGCAATGCCAAAGAATGCTCAAACTACCACACAGTTGCACTCATCTCGCACACTAGTAAAGTAATGCTTAAAATTCTCCAAGCCAGGCTTTAGCAGTACGTGAACCATGAACTTCCAGATGTTCAAGCTGGATTTAGCAAAGGCAGAGGAACCAGAGATCAAATTGCCAACATCCGATGGATCATCGAAAAAGCAAGAGTACCAGAAAAACATCTATTTCTGCTTCATTGACTATGCCAAGGCCTTTGATTGTGTGGATCACAATAAACTGTGGAAAATTCTGAAAGAGATGGGAATACCAGACCACCTGACCTGTCTCTTGAGAAATCTGTATGCAGGTCAGGAAGCAACAGTTAGAACTGGACATGGAACAAGAGAATGGTTCCAAATAGGAAAAGGAGTACGTCAAGGCTGTATATTGTCACCCTGCTTATTTAACTTATATGCAGAGTACAGCATGAGAAATGCTGGGCTGGAGGAAGCACAAGCTGGAATCAAGATTGCCGGGAGAAATATCAATAACCTAAGATATGCAGATGACACCACCTTTATGGCAGAAAGTGAAGAAGAACTAAAGAGCCTCTTGATGAAAGTGAAAGAGGAGAGTGAAAAAGTTGGCTTAAAGCTCAACATTCAGAAAACTAAGATCATGGCATCCGGTCCCATCACTTCATGGCAGAATGACAGGGAAACAGTGGAAACAGTGGCTGACTTTATTATTCTGGGCTCCAAGATCACTGCATATGATGATTGCAGCCATGAAATTAAAAGACGCTTACTCCTTGGAAGGAAAGTTATGACCAATCTAGACAGAATATTAAAAAGCAGAGACATTACTTTGCCAACAAAGGTCCATCTAGTCAAGGCTATGGGTTTTCCAGTAGTCACGTATGGATGTGAGAGTTGGACTATAAAGAATGCTGAGCACTGAAGAATTGATGCTTTTGAACTGTGGTGTTGGAGAAGACTCTTGAGAGTCCCTTGGACTGCAAAGAGATCCAACCAGTCCATCCTAAAGGGGATTGGTCCAGGGTGTTCATTGGAAGGACTGGTGTTGAAGCTGAAACTCCAAAACTTTGGCCACCTGATGAGAAGAGCTGACTCATTGGAAAAGACCCTGATGCTGGGAAAGATTGAGGGCAGGAGGAGAAGGGGACGACAGAGGATGAGATGGCTGGATGGCATCACCGACTCATTGGACATGGGACTGGGTGGACTCAGGGAGTTGGTGATGGACAGGGAGGCCTGGCGTGCTGCGGTTCATGGGGTAGCAAAGAGTCAGACACAACTGAGCAACTGAACTGAACTGAATTGAAAGGGAAAGAGAGTTGTTCTGGGCTCCCATTCAAAGAAAAGGTAAATATTTCAGCGGAGAATGTGAGGGGAAGGCTAAATAGAGTGCAGGAAAGAAAAACAACTGTTTACAGAATTTGGGAGAAATATCTGTTGAGGAACTCAATAAACACCTCTAAGTCAGGGGTCATGTCCCCCTCTCCAACACTGCTGGCTTCTGTCGACACACACCTTCACCCCAAGAGCAGGCAGCGTCTGGTCAAAGGAGGTATTCAGTAAATGTAGTTTAAACCAATAAATAATTGAAGCAACTTTATAGAGAATTAAATTACAGGAAGTACGTGTGGGTCCTTAAATAAGGTTACTTTGCTAGTAAAGGTTTGAAATCAAAAATGTCTTGATTTTTCTTGATTTGTAACTAATGCCAAGAAAGAATTAGAAAAGCATCTGTCTCAAGAAAGTATCTAATTCTTTATTCTTATAAGACTCTTTATTTCATGAAATTACTTCCTTTGTTTCTATTTCATTTCATACATTATCACCCTTACCATCAAACGATATACATATAATCCAGAACTGCTTAGCTGTGTTATCAAGTAATAACCACTACATTAATAAGACCTCTAGCTTCTGGTTTAAAATCTGAAACAAAGGATAAAGAAAACAGATATAAAAAACACATTAATATAATTAACAAACTACAGAGAGAGTAAGGCCCATCAAAACAGGTAAAGCTTTAATAATGTCTCTGCTCGTTATACTGTGAAAAGTGAGTGATCTGCCCTCTGGAATAGGTGATATTTTGAAAAAGCTCTCATTACCTCCCTTCCCGTAATAATACCAGCTCTGTTATTCCTTTTCACCTCAGCTAGTTCCTAAAACATATGGAATGACTAAAAGACACAGGAACTGCAGAGCTCATTTACATGATGGAAACTAAGATTGCGAATGGTGCAGCTGTTTCAGAGTCCGGCAGTGAATCAAATCATACTTAGTCATTTGATAACAAAAGAGAAAAGATAGTTCACATGCTCTAGTCTTTCAGGTTTTCAAGGAGACTATTTTCTAAACATTGTCTCTCTAAGTTAGCTTTATTATATTATTATATATACATGTATACATATGTGTGTATGTATCTGCATATTATACACATACATATATACATGTGTATACATATATTCACAATGTATATATGTATGTTATGTGCATATATGCACATACATATAAACATTTTACATGTATTATGTGTAATAATATATGTAGTATATATACACACCTAAGACTTAGGTGGTATTCCTATAGAGAATAAAATATTCTAGAATAAAAATTCTCTCAGAGCCTTGGAGATTATCCAGTTCTAAACAAATCTTTAGAAAACATATAGAAGAAACACAGATAAGACTTACTTTGGTTTTAGTTTTAATGATTAAAAGTATTGCAGCCATTCTAGAGATTTTAAAAATCTGTATAAGGGCTCTGAAAAAGGGAAAGTGGTAGTTGCTCAGTCATGTCTGACTCTGTGATCGCATGGACTATAGCCCACCAGGCCCCTCAGTCCATTGAATTCTCCAGGAAAAAATACTGGAGTGGTTAGCCATTACCTTCTCCAAGGGATCTTCCCAAGCCAGAGATCGAACCCAGGTCTCCCGCATTGCAAGCAAATTCTTGACCATTTGAACCACCAGGGAAGTCCTGTACAGGAACTCTGATTGTTTAATTAAAAATAGGATCCTTAGCTTCACTGTTCGTCACCTCTGTAGTTTAAGTATATGAAATCTAGTATATTTAGTTGCTTGGTGTCTAAAAGTACTGTGTGCTTAGGAAGCTAAATCTGCAGCTAAAGGGGCTTGTTAAATTTTCCTTAGAAGATGTTTGCAGAGAATAGATTCCCTTGACATATAAATAATTCCATAGTAATAGGAATTCAGAGCATCAGTCAAACAGAGCCTAGATGTCCCTACTAGTTAGGATCAAATTTGGGTTACCTTAACCTCTGATCTACTATCACCCTTATGCTTGACCACCAGAAATTAAGACAGGCAGGGAAGGATGAAGGAAGGGAGGGAAATTCTAATTGCTCTCCTCACCCACTAAAAAAAGTACAACCAATATTTTTGGAAGCTTAAGTAGAGATCTCATTTCAGAACACAACACAGTGATTGTTCCAAATGAAGGCTTTTTTAAAGAATGAAGCCATCATAGTCATCTTTCTGCACAAAATTTCTCAAGCCAGTTTCCATCTGTACAAGGACCATGTAGAACTCCAGCGGGCAGTCCTTCTGAAGACACTGGATGCTGCCAGCAAAGTTCTGAAATAACATGAAATAAAAATTAGACCAAATAATTTCTGGCAAAAGAACACACAGGGACTTTATGAGAGCTGAAAGATTCAGTGCGCTCATCGGGCCTACTGTGTGCTGATGGCTACTACCAAGAGGACCTTTCTGAGTCCAATAGTGGACAATAAATTTGGTTTTGCTGATTCCATGATGAGACAGTGACCTCAGAGGGAAGCAAGGGTGAAGTGCTGGACCCAGACCCACGTTCCTTCATTTTCTCCTTTAACTCCTCTGAGCTCAGTGGCATCTCCTTGCCCTCCTGCTCCCTGAGCCCCTGCTGGCGTCCTGCCAAAGATGGCTGGTGACCTCATGTTGTCTTCTCCCCCAGCTCAGAAAAGGCCTGGTGGTGTCGGCACCACATCTGTCTGTCCTGGCTTCTCACCTAGGTCTCACTGGTCCTGCCTGTCTGCACACCATCCCTGGCTCCTGGGGCCCTTTATTCCTTCATGGCACTGCCCGTGCCAGCTCCACAGCAAGCACCCTCAGCATCTTTC
Source organism: Okapia johnstoni (assembly GCA_024291935.2). Classification (NCBI taxonomy): domain Eukaryota; kingdom Metazoa; phylum Chordata; class Mammalia; order Artiodactyla; family Giraffidae; genus Okapia; species Okapia johnstoni. The sequence goes on from CM044324.1 coordinate 14,652,971, forward strand.
TACTGTCTCTATACCGGAATATCCATCCCCTTCTGCACCACATGGGGAACTAAGACGCTGAGAAACAGCACTCAGGTTACCTCCCTGCCTGCACGCCGCATAAGCCCAAGTATACCAAGGAGGTGGGAGGAGGACTGCAGGATGTCTTGTGGGGTGGTCTTCTCTGCTTCTCACCTTTCTCCACCCATCTACCATGCCTCCCTCGTCTTCCCTCTCAGAGACTTCAGCCAGAAGAGAGAGGGGAAGTCACGTTTCAGCCTCTGGTTTTTTCCCACCTTCTTTCTACAAGCTACCGTGGCCAGAAGGGAAGAGAGGCGTCCCCTTCACCTGGGACCATATTTCCTCCTTCTCAAAGTGGGGGTTGCTCTTCTCCTTTCTCTGAAGCTGTAAGGGTGAAGTAGTAGGGCAGAACATGATTTATAGAAGACAAAGATGAAAAGCCACATTCATGTTGTATTTTCAAGACAGTTTCCTCATCACAGCTGTTACACGCATGACCCCAGACCCACAATATTGATAGGCTATATATTCAAATGTCTAATTAAAGGACAAGTCATATGACTCTGGCCCATAGAATAAAAACAAGTAGCTTGTTGCCTGCCTACCCACCCTTCACCCTCCACCATGGGCTGTGGGAATGATGGGGGGCGGGGGGCAGGATGAGCCGAGGGCACCAAAGAACCACGCTGCTGGGACTCTGAGAACAGATGGAAAGAATATGGGTCATTTCAGGAGGATGAGGAGGAGACCAGGCTCCTATGATGAAAGGCTCTAAAACCCCATCATGACACAGCAAATCAAAACATCTTGGTTATTTTGCTGTCTGTCACTACTGACATTTTTGCCTCTTACATCATTTTATCCAGAAGTGAAAGAGAAAAACAATCTGACTTGTGGGAGATGGTGGGGGTGAGAGTTAACATCTGCACAGCATGTTATGTTCCCTGAAAGAAATGTGCCACATAAAGTGAATTAATATTTCTCCTTTGAAGTACTGATTCACATTCAGCCCTTCCTATATGTGAAACACAATCTCTCATCATTTTCACTGCCTCAAAACCTTGAAAAGAAACATGCCGAAGCTTCTCCCTGTGAACTTTTACCTTTACATACGTGAGAAAGCGCTTATTGTGCGAAATAAGAAGCATCACTGTAGGATCAGAACACAGCATCAAATGGTGAAGAATCAAAAGATGGGAACCATAAAGCTGCCAAAATTAAGTTCAAAGAAAATGGAAAATTAGAAAGCAAATATGAAAGGCTTCTTGTCCAAGAGCAGCGGAATGTAAGCATTACCCACAAAAACTATCTGGAGAGACAATCTTCCTGTTTAGAAGTCTGAGCTTGTCAGATGAGATAAGGAACAGTAAGAGGACCCAGCAAAGAGCAAGGAATTGTCAACTAAGATCGCAAAGTGGGGAAAAAACAAAAGAGAGACAAACTTAGAAATGGGATCCACTGCTAGGCAGGAGGCAGCAGGCCACTCTGAGGTCCCATTGTATATCTGTCTGCTGAGAAGCACTCAGGCCTCTAACCCCCTGAAAATGTTTTTAAACATAACTATAATACACACTGCTCTCTCTGTAGCCCTTGTCATAGTTTCAATTTTTCCCACGTTCGTTAATTTTTTGTTATCATCCTCTCCCCCACTAGACCATAAATCTCTGGAGAGTAAGGGCATTATCTGGTTTTGCTCACTACAGCCTCCCCAACATCTAGCACAGAATTTAGCAAATCACTAGTGCTGGGTGGCAAATGAAAACTTCAGGTCAAATTTATGATTGGGTGGGAACCTCTGGGGTGAGATTTGACACACATACAGAGGATGAACTCCAAAATAGCTCTTGGGTTGTCTTTCGACAATTAGTGATGTTCCCCAGTCATGGATCTGTTGCTTTGAAGAAGTCCATCCTCAATGATACCTTATTAAAAAGCAGTTGCTACCTGAGGGGAGTCTTGCATTAGGTAATAATTTAACAACTTCCTGGATGGTTAGATGACTGATAACTGACAGAAAAACCCTCTGGAAATGGAAAACAGAATTAGGAGACACAGAAAGGTGCCAAGGGCAAGCTACAGAAAGGGAATGCTGGACACAGCCTTACCTCCTTGACCTTCCAGAGGTATGCATTAGACACATGCCTTCATTAATTCCACAGAGATGTGTACCTATTATGTTCCCTATAAAAAAAAAATCACGCTACCTTCTCACCTTCATACTATCATATATCCTGTTCCCTATGCACCATGTTTTGTATGCCTCCACAGAAACATGGAAGATTAAAAAAGAATCATAGGTAAAGTCCTAGCACACATATGTCATAAAATTTAATCTTCAAATAAACCTTGTGTTATAGATACCATCCACATTTTAGAGAGAAAGAACCAGATGCAACAGGTCATAGGTGTTATCACTATTCCTTTACTTGACCTCCACAATCTCCCTCCTAAACGTTTGTATCTAGCTCATCCTCTGTCACTCAGCAAACCACCACAGATTTCTACGGCTAGTCTCTTTCTATTGGGTATGAATGTGTCATGTGACAAGCTGCAACTAAATGGCAATGATACCAAACTTATGTTAATATCACAGTAAGATATTAATAAGATAAAAATAAGAGGATACAGTGTCCCAAACTGCTATCGTCACATTGTTTTGAAATTCTCACTAAATTCTGTTAAGAGAAAAACTTTAAAAAGATGCTAACGATATTAAAAAATAAAACCCAAAAATGATTTTTAAAACAATCAACACAGATTACAAAATGAAGGCTCAAAGGTTCCAGAATCATTCATAATTGATCCATCATCTTCAATTTCATATTATCAGGACTCATAAATTACACACACTCCATTTAAGAATACAGTGAACCCCAATTCTCCATTATTTTCAGGACTGCCAACAACTAAGTCAACCACATAAACAAGCAAGTGGGAAAGTGTCTTTGTTTCAGCGTTGATTTTCAGAACTCAGCCCTACAGAGGCCCAGGGTTTCCTAAGACACTCACCCCCAGGCCCTGGAAGCGGAGGGTGGGGAGAAGCAGAGGGAACACAGGGAGGGGAGTTTGCACCCCTCCTTCCCTTGCTTCAGCCACAACCGTCCTGTTTTGCTCTCTTCCTAGAAAGATTTCCCCTCAAAATTCCATTTGAAGAACTTTTTCCCCAGCTTGAAGTCTTCAGACTCCTGATGAAAAATGTTCAAAACATCTGTCCATTTTCTTCCACCGAGAGTATTCTACACAGCCTGAAGAAAAAACACTTCCTACAACAACATGTGAAAATAAAAAGCTAAAAAATTCTCTCCTAAGGGGCCTTTTCACCTGAAGTTTCTAAAAAGCTTAAGGACTGCCCAACTTACAAAAAGGCTGTGTTCGGGAAGTTTAGTTTACCAGGCAAGTCTTTGGAACTCAAGGCTCACTTCCCCACAAAAACAATGACATTCTGCTGTCCCAAGGCATTCAGCGAAAGCCAGATGCTCCACAGGTAAAGTACATGTTACTAACACCACTGGAAGGAAAAGTTTACACTTTTGCACCTTATTGAATGGGTTCCTGTGGGCCAGTAGCGGTGCCTAACTCCCAGTTCTGTTATTTCTTGGAAGCAGTTCATCCTGCGAGATGTGACAGAAAGGGAGCTAGTGACAATGGAATGCTTCCCCTCCCCCACCCCTACTGCAAAGTTCCAGGGCAGTCCACGTCCACTGGGGTCAGTGGCTGGCCATGTGGACAGGCACCAGTTATTTGCAAGCTAGACAACGCCTGCAAGCCACTGCCTGTCACCAGTTCCAAAAAGCTAACTCATGGTTTCCTTGTTTATTCTCTGGTATTTCATATCATTTTATTATGACAGTTGGCACCTAATACAGATCCCCAAAAAGCTTGAGAGGATCTAAGACTCAGGCAAAAAAAAAAGGGGGGAGGGGGGCTGGCAAAATTCATAACCCTCTCAAAAAGAGGACGACAGAGGAGAAAAAAGGAAAAGATAACAACATGTAACCATAAATAACTTCCTAAGTTGGACTGCAACTGTTTTTGTTTTTCCTTCATTTTGACTCATTTGGTAAGCTAATGAACTAAAAGAAAAGAATTAATTTTAACCAAACAATTACAAAGGATTTCCGAATTTCAAAACTCAGAGTAATGAACAGATGAGTAATGTGACTCATTTAGCATCATAGGTTATCAAAATAACCAAATAAAATATTAATAACCAATTTTCCACCAAAACTGTTGAGCCTTTCAGAATTCTTGATATCAAAACTCAAAGGAAATGCTCTACCACAGAATCAGATCATTTAATATATTAACTTCAAATGAATTGCCAGTTATGAATACTACCACTAGGGCAGGTATCTTTCCGTGTCTTTGCAAAAGATAGAAATACTCTAGAAGTGCTTGCATCTCTCACAAAGGAGGAGGAGGAGGCAAAAGAGAAGAAGGGGGAGGGGAGGAAGGGGAGGGAGAGGAGAGAGAAAGGACTTCTTCCTATGTGTGACTTTTGCACTTTACGCAAATTCCACCTTTACATACACTGCACTATCAGCTGGCACCTCAAGTATTTGCTTACACATCTCCTTTTCCAGGCACTCTCCAAGTCATGTGACCAGAGTACTGGTTGAGACTGTGGACACTTGAGGCTCACAGATCTAGGTTCTATGTCAAGTTCAACTCCCTGCTGTTCAAAAGGGCAAGTTCTCTAAATTCTTTAAAGGTTGAATGCTTCATCCAAACAGGGATAATAATAAATTCCTGTCTCATAGGGCTGTTTGAGAGGAAATGAAATAGTACATGCAAAATTATGTGCCCTGAATGCAGCAAGACTGATGATGGTGATGATGACGATGATAATGGTGATGATGGTGATTTTCCTTCCTTTCCTTCCCCCACACCTAGCACAATTCCTTGCACATAATAAGTAGTCAACACATGCTTCTTGAATCGAGTTGAACTTCTCTATGCTGTCTGTCTGATGAAATCCTACATTTTCTTTCTGGAGAAGATGATTTTTGAGCGAAATCTTACAGAAAATCTGATGCCTTCACCTGACCAGTACTTGGAGACCACATAGCACTTTGTGCCTCCCTCTATTAACTGACCGCCGGCCATGAACTACATTCATGCTCTGCCTTGTTTGCAGCCTGCTTCCTACCTGAGGGAGAATAAAATCAGCCTTTCCTGAAACAGTGAGCTCCTTTTTTCTTTTGCTTTTCCAGAGTTAGGCATGTGGTAGGAAAACAATAAGTGCTTGTTCCTGGACCAAGTAGATGGCACCTGTAGCCACTAACTGAAACCAAATGGAGAGAGGTGCTCTCTCAAGGAAGGAGACAAGGTTCATATCAGATTCTCTGTCAACCTTCAAGCTCCATTCAGATCCCCCCTCTAGCATGAAGCACGACCAGGCCAAGCCATACTCATCCCTCCCCTTCTGAATCCTCACTGCAAATGAAACATGCTTGCTTGAGTGGAGGGGGGAGCATGTTAGTCCTATTTCCTCAGACACCCCACGAGCTCTGGGAAGGGAGGATTAACTAATTATAAATTCTTTTGCACATAACAAGGACATGTAATAGGCAGGAAACAAATATTTGATTTCTTGATTTAGTTCTGTTTTCCAATGTGCTTGTAGTACTTCTCCAGAATCATCTAATTAATCCTAACTTGAGGAGAAGAAAGGCATATTGGATCTGCACAGACGGGAGCCAAGTCCTGGCACCCTCTGCGGTGTGAATGAGCAAGGGGTGTTCTTGCCGGCTTTGCAACAGTGCCTCTCTTTGGCCGGCACTCAATTTTTTGAACTAATGGCTTAGCACACAGAAAATTAGCATTTTGCATAAACCAAAAACTAACTGCCAACCAAATCTTCATGGCATTGTTAACCAACAGTAAACTGTACTCTGAGTTTTTTCTCGCTAATTAAGTGGACTGAGAAGTGGTCCCAGTCCCCCCAGAAAGAGGGTGGAGGGAACTACGATCTCCCCTGTGATCAGATAAACCCACATGAACGTAAATTAGATCCACTGCAACTGAAAGCTGACTACTCTCATTACAAACAGCTACAACTGACATTTTCAAAGAGTGTTAGCTAGACCCCTTCCTCCTTCACAAATTCTGCTCTTCTCCCTTTTCACATCGAGGATTCTCAGGGACCATGGTAATAATCATCAGTCTCCACAGTCATATTATCTTTTGTTAACTTTTCAAAATGCTTTCACGCCTAACTACTTATTTGACACCTGCAGCCACCCTCAAGACAGGTAGGCAAGATCAGATAGACTGTCTCACTTCACACAAGCACAAAGAATCAGACTGGCTGGCCCAAGGCCACAACCAATCCACAGTGGAAGGGGGCCCCCAACTCAGCCTTCCCTCCCTGCTCCTCAGTGTTATTTTACCTCGATGCTGACCAGTGGGCTCTCACGTTAGTGAGCATCGTCCTACACCAGGGCAGGCAAGAAAACTTCTCTGAGTGAAAGTGCCCTAGGTTTCTCAAGAAGAGATTGCGTGTCCCTGAAGAAAACATTGTCATTTGAATCCCAAGTCTTAACCGATGTGTTTCTCCATATTGAAGTCACATTTCCGTCCAAAATGGTTGACTGGGAGCCAATCGTGGTGTTCTAATCTTTGTTCATGCTGTCAGCGTGACATATGAAAGAAATATTGAATAAAGTGACAGGATGAAAACAAAGCTAGTGGCTGGTGTGAGATACACAGACAGGGTGTTAGCCCCACACTCTCTGCAACTGGGTCAAGTTAACACCTCTTTTTCCCCTACATATGCAGTGTGGAAAAGCTATTTATAAAATGTTTTTAAATATTTAGGACCAAATAAATCAATATTGTTGGAAAACACTTCCTCTGACCAGAACTCATTTACTTGCCCAAGTCTCATGTGGATAACAGAACCAAGAATATCAGGGTGATCCAAGACCAAGAATAAAACAGACGTTGGGCACTTGCTCCTGGAATGCCCGCCCAGGCTCACGTTCAGTCTGCACCCTGGCTGGTGAGCCGGTGTGAAGAGTCCAACAACTGAACAGTGGTCTTGTGAATAATATTAAGAATCAATGTAGCAAAAACAGGCCTTTCAGAAATTACCTGACTCTGCAATTCACTTTGCTGCTTCAGGCGAAGGTTTTCAGGTGTATCTGCCACCGTGGTGAAGGACTGCTTTGGGTAGTGTCTGTGGAGACATTTTTTTAAAGAACATAATTAAAATATTATGACAGCAAACTATGTTTTAACCCCAGTCATTTTATTCTGCCCTTCTGTCACAATGGCAGAGGTGTCTCTCCTCTCAGGTAAGGTCCTGTCTATCACTATTCTGGATCCCAAGCCCTCCTCTGTTCTCAGGACCCTCTGTGACCCACTTATCCCCACTGTCTCCCTGAATTTCACCCTAGGCTTCTCTATGAGCTACTTCCCGTCAGCACCCCAGCACGCACAAGGCTTTCCTGACTCCATCCTCCCTCCACCCACACTACTCTAGCGTGAGGTTCTAGAGTCCATTCTCTCCCTTCTGCCAAACTTCCTGACAAAGAGGCCTAAACTCACTGTCTCTGCTCATCTCTTCCAACTCTCTCCTCAACGCTCTGCATTCCAGCTCCTGTCTTCAGACACTCCTCTGGTTAAGGTTACAACGACTTCTGGTGGCACAGAGGACCCCACAGACATCTTTTGGTCTTCCTCTTGCTTAGCCTCTCCTCTGACTTGAACTGTCCTTTTCCATTGGTGTCTCTGTGCCCCCACACTCCTGGCCTGGCTTCTCCCCTTCTAGCTGTTCCTCCTCTGTCTCCTGGGACTCCTCTCTGCTCATGCTCCTTCACGGTTCTAACAGGCTTTTCTTCTCTCAGTGATCTCCAGGGTGATCTCATGTGTTCTCACAGCTCTGGGTACCCCCGATATCAGGCCAATCACTCCCAAATCTACATCTCTAGCCCAGCTTTCTCTCCTGTGTTTCAGATCCACTGGCATTTCCACTTGTGTACACCCCACGCTTACCACAAACTCAGTCTGATATCCAACAGTCCATCACCCCACTACAGTTCCAAAATGAATCCTTTCCCCTGCGTTCTCTCTTTCATCCATTAGTGTCCAGTTGTCCACACCAGAAACCTGGGAGTAACCTTGACTCTTCGCACATCTAATTAATCCATTGCCAACTCTATTGATTCCATCTCCTAAATATGTCTTGATTCTATTTACGTCTCTGTCTTCACTGAATTTTTCATTAAAGGCCACATTTATCTTTTAGGTAACTACCATGCTTGCCAATCTTGCCCTTCTAATCCAACTCCCCAAAGCAAACTTTCCTAAATGCCAACCTGATCATCTGACTCCCCTGAATAAAACCTTCCCAATGCTTCCCACTTATCAGAGAAAATAGTCCAGCCTCCCATCCCCCAAGGCCTCCATGGTCAGCTTTCTGCAAACTTCTCACTCACACTCCACACTCTGGCCATGGAGCTCACCCTTCTCTTTCCCACCTCTACCCCCACATGCTTCTCCCTGGCCCGGAACACCCCACTTCTTGGCTAACTCCTCTTTATCTCTTAGTTCTCGCCTTAGATTGCACTTCCTCCAAGAAGCCTTCCTGGTCTCACAAATGTGTCCTGGAATGTACTTTTTGTCCTATTATAATTTTTTTCATGTTCATTTGTATGTTCCTATTGATATATCTCTGTCTCATAGTACAAGGAAAGTCCCACAGCAGCAAGACAGGCTATCTTTCCCTTGTCAGAGCACATTCCACATCTGTTGGGGTCTGTCTCAGTATGAGTATGATTTCAATAACTATTTGTAGAAAGAAGAAGAAACAGGAGGGAAGGAAGGAGAGAGGGAAGGAGGGAGGGAGGAGGTTAAGAGAGAGAGTCAAGCCATATGACCATAAGGCACGGCAGGCTACAGAACAGCTTCACTGCATTACATCATATTCGATGACACGTACGCAAGCACACAGGCCCTCCTGGTGGTGAAGTGAGGGTGTCTCCTCCCATGTGTGGTTAAGACACGAGTGAGTGCCTCTCCTCCCTATGCCCAGCTGGCACTGAGGGTACATCTCTGGCTCCTGTGACTCTATCACCACAAAAGCTGCGGAGCTCAGAGCCATCCCTCAAAGAGCTCCCATCCCTCCACTTCCTTCTCCCTGGACCCTCTTCTTGGTAATGTCCACCCTCCATCTCTTACTGCAGCTTCCCAAAAGTCTTCAAAGCCTCACTATTTCACCATAATTTCCTTGCTTTTTAGAGCAGATACAAATCTAATTTAAATTTTTCCATGATAACTCAGGGTCACCTAAATAGACATGATCAGAACATGATACAAAACAGTAGTGCTTTCAAAGTTTACAAAGGTCAGGATGGCCTAAATGCCACGAGATCGCTTTTATGCCTGTTGACTAGCAAGAGAGTATTTCTCATACACAGAAGTCAGCCTTCCACGGTCCTCTGCCTTTCCGGTTCCCTTCTTCTAATCCAGACTAAGAAGCAGAGAGCAGTCAAGTTTAGTGAAATGTTGGTAAAACTAGAGTTACTGATTCAAGTGAGGAAGCTGTGATAAGGCAAGGTCTCCCCTCCTTATCCTAAAGTCATAGACTTGGTGTCAGCCACACACTGGGGGCTGCTACAAGGATTTTTTAATTTATTAAAGTATATTTGACATACAATATTATATTACTTTCAAGTGTGGAACATAGTGATTCTTTATTTTTATAGATTACTTGGGGGCAACTGTGCTCCAGGCAGGTGAAGCTCAACAGACAACTTCAGGGTGGGTATTTCAGACCATTTGCAGCTCCATCTTGGAAAGCTGAACTAAATTGGACTTTAACATGTTGCCACTATGTATGTACTGCTATACATTAAAGCTAAAATAACAACTTAGCACATTTCCTTTTTCAAAATACATTTTGTAAAATAAAGTTTCACAGAGATTTTCAGGACTTCCATAATGTTTAATTGAAAAAGTATATGCAAGCATTTTAATGACTTTTGAAACTGTAATTAAAATCTACTCTCAAATGTGTTACAGAAAGTTTAACCAGTTGAGACTGTATTGTACTAACTTGCAGGTCAACTCAGTTTAGGGGAAGATTTGGAGGGGACAATTTTCACCTGTCATTTATGTTTAATTAAAAATGATGTTTAAAAGTTGAAAATTATATTTTAAATTAAACACAAAATAAATATTAAACAGAATTTTTTTATTTTTTTTTAATAAATTTATTTATTTTAGTTGGGGGCTAATTACTTTACAATATTGTAGTGGTTTTTGCCATACATTGACATGAATCAGCCATAGGTTTACATGTGTTCCCCATCCTGAACCCCCCTCCCACCTTCCTCCCCATCCCATCACTCTGGGTCATCCCATTGCCCCAGCCCTGAGCATTTGTCTCATGCATCGAACCTGGAATGGTGTTCTGTTCCACATATGATAATATACATTTAAACAGAATTTTTAAGGAAACATAATTTAAAAACTAAATAGAATTTTTATTGAACAGCATCCTAATATGGAAAAATGAACTGGCAGTGGTGGGGGGATTCAATTTGGTTTTTGGAATTTGGAATTTGGGATTCAATTTGGGATTTGGTCCATACCAGGCAAAAATGTCTACTTGGATACTTACAAAACATCACTTGCCACACTTTTCTCTCAATTTTAAAGTAACCATTCATGAAAATAATCTATTCTCACCCTTTGACTTTATAATGGAAAAACTGAGAGATCTGAACTTTTACCTGAATGTAAATAAAATACCACTTTAATATGTTTGAAATCATCAACCCAAACTAAGTTCTTTTTGGAACAAGGTTTTACACCTTTGAAAAGAAAAACAAATTGAAAAGCTTCTACTGTTTTTCTTTACTGTTTTTTTAAGAGGACATACTCTGCTCACCTGATAGCCAAAGCACGTTTACTGATACACAGTACAATTACATTGAGGACTATAAACAGATTGCAATGCTTTGCATTTTTTCCAATATCTTCCCAACCCTAAAATTTAATGATTTTGTAATTACTGGTAACATAACTTTCTCTAAAGATGCATTACAAGAAGAAACTATCCAAATTTTTGACACAGAAGAAAAATTCAACCTAGTATTAATAGCCAAAATATAAAAAATGCTGAAGAAAGGCGGAATTCATATCTGAAACTACTAGGAGTCATGAGTAGTATAACAGATTAAAACCTAAGACTTTGGGGACCAAAGTTACCTTCAGAGCTAGCAAAATTCAAGTGAGTAAGGTTTTGGGGGAAAATGCCTGACAAGCAAAAGACAGTGGAGTGGTCTCATGAGTTGGAACCATGAGACACAGACGTAATAAATGTAATTACAGAGAGGGCTGCACACACTGTTTATATTAAAAATAATAATTACAACATCTAGAGAAGCCTAATTAATTTTGCCAAACGGGACACATCTGAAAACCCTGGATTTCTCAACATCATGTTCATATAGCAATGTCCATCTAAACTAATCTGATGATATTCTGCTCTTAAGTCATAGTCTCAACTCCCACTCACCCAACATCCCACTCCCAAAAGAAAAACAGACCCAGAAAAAAAATGAGGGCTCAATGATCCCTCGTAGGATCACAGGAACAGAGAAGCAAAGCATTTTAAAACTGATGGATATAGTTAATTCTAGCTCTTCCCAAATACTGTATTTAAATGGTTGTAGAAGGGCTTCCTAAAATAACTGTCTCAGAAAGAAAGCTTCAGGAAAGATCATTTCTTCACTAGGCCTAGAGGAAGAATGACATTTTCTCCTTGTCTGTATTAGGGATTAGAACATGGAGCAGAAGGCATGGAAGCATGAAAAGTGAATGTTCAAAGGGAATGAGTAAAAAAAAGTAAAAAGAAAAAAATTACAAAAGATGGAGTGGGTGAATTGGTACGTTAATACATTTCCTGTATAATAAAATACAATCATGGAAATATGAGAAATAACACATATTTCTCATATGTGTTATGAGCTGGTGGAAAGGTCTGAAGAATATCATAAAATGTTTAAGCATCATAAATATAAGCCTCTTAGCTGAAGTATGCAGGAATAGGACAAAGTGTATGTGTCAAGATGAGGCTGACAGCTGCAACAAATCCATGCTTCCATGAAATGCTACATTAAAAATAAATAAAAAGAGAAAGAATCAAGATAATAACAGAAGACTACAACTGAAACGGCAAAGTTAGGTCACAAAAACAAGACTTTTGAATTTATTCATCTCTGTGAGATTTGGTTGATAATATAGGAAAATTATATGCAAACAGGAGACCAGAGCTGGGCAGAGTGAGGAAAACAGTGTAATAAGCAAACGGCAACCTCCACGGGGGCTTCCCTGATAGCTCAGCAAGTGAAGAATCCGCCTGCCCATGCAGGAGACACAGAGAGGTATGTTCGATCCCTGGGTCAGGAAGATCCCCTGGAGGAGGAAATGGCAACTCACTGCAGTATTCTTGCCTGAAAAATCCCATGGACAGAGGAGCCTGGTGGGCTACAGTCCAAGGGGTCGCAAAGAGTCGGACACGACTGAAACAATTTAGCAGCACAACCTCCACGGAGATAGTAACGAGACAGAACACTATCAAGAACCCAGAACCTCTCACTTTTTATCCAGAGCCCAGGGTTCATGAGAGCACTGGAGCCAAACAGCCTGGGTTTGGACCTGGCTTTTTCACCTACTAGGTGCCTTTGGGCAGGTTTCTTGATCTCTCTGGCCTCAAGTTCCTCATCTGTAAAATTAACACAGTGATAGTGCTTCCTAGGCTTGTTGCAAAATGAACACCTGTAGAGCATTTCAGTATCTGGCTCAGAGTAGGCACTCAATTAATAACAAAAAATATTATCGTTACTATTACTTCTACTATCACTTTCTCTTTGCTTTACTGCAAAGCAACTTAACCTCTGTGTCTCACTGCCTTCAGTGCCTTCATCTATGTAACAATGATAAAACACCCCGAGCTCTCTCCTGAGCTTCTTGCTAGAAATACATGAAATGGAAAGCTTCTATAAATATGAGTTATGAGTAAACCACTTAGACATATAAAGCTAAGATCATCATGAATTTTTTTTTTTCATTTTCATCTGTCTGGCAAAGTCAAATGGCCTGCCATCTCCCCCTAAACCTGTCCACAATCTGGGTCAGTCCCTCCTCCTCACCAGCACTCAAGTCTACCCACCCTCTCTAGTTTTTTGTTTCCTTGAACACTGTCAGCTCTACTCAAACTAGGAAATCTAAGAACAGAGCTCAGGTGTCAAAAGCATTTGTTGTTATATCATTATTTCATGAAGGCCCCTGAGTAGAAGAGTAAATACGGCAGGCCCCAATGCTATTTATGAAAGGCCAGCTTTCAAGGTCGACTCTCGGCTGATGTCTAAGAATTTGGACTCTGGGGCGGGGTGGGGAGGGTGCATTCCCGCCACCACTAGCTGATAAGAGTGGAGTACTGTGCCTAAGCTGTTTGCACAGACAATACAGTGAAGCAGAATCCTCGCTTTCCTGTTGGGAGTCTGGAGTTTGGGTACATGCCAGATAGAAGCGCCTATGTAAACAGCCCCCAGGTGAAAACTCGGGGAGTGAAGTCTCTAACGAGCTTCAGCTGGTTGGCAACATTTGACAAAGAGGGGGATTCAGAGCACCCCATGTTGACTTTCTGGGAGAAGATTCTAGAAGCTTGTGCTCAGTTTCCTCAGGACTCTGCCCCATGCGGCTTTTCCCTTTGCTGCTTCTGTATCTTTTCACTATAATAAATCACAGTCATGAAGCCTGGGAGACCCCCTAGAGAATCATCAAACCTAGGAGTGGTCTTGGGGACCTCAGGCCCTCTTCTGCTTAACAACATTCATGAAAGAGGAAGGGTATTCACATTTTTAATACATTATCAGCTTTACGAAAATGCAACTTCATCTCTAAGAACATTTATTTTTAATATTTATATATTTATTTATTTTTGGCTGTGCTGGCTCTCCACTGCTGCACAGGCTTTTCTCTAGTTGCGGCAAGCAGGAGCTGTTCTCTAGTTGCAGTGCACGTGCTTCTCATTGCAGTGGCTTTTCTCATTGCGGAGGACAGACTTGAGGGCACGCAGGCTTCAGCAGTTGTGCAGCACTTGGGCTCATTAGTTTCAGCTCCCAGGCTCTAGAGCACAGGCTCAATAGTTGTGGCACACAGGCTTAGGTGCACCAAAGCAAGTGGGATCTTCCTGGATCAGGGATTGAACCCCTGTCTCCTGCATTGGTAAGCAGATTCTTTACCACTGAGCCACCAGGAAAACCTTCTTAACAACATTTAAAGAGCAGAAGGTCTGACCTCACGTTATTAAATTGGCTCTTCAATTCAGCCTTTCTGAGTTAGGTGAGGGCCTGATGACTTTTCTCTGGGCCATATTTTTATGCTCTGATTTTAACCAAGGAGGTAATTTTATCCAAAGGTCAAGATCTGAACTGTACTGGATAGTGGGGAGATGACAGAAGGTTTGTAGATTATTTCAAGTATGTCTTCCAACTATGAACAACTCCATTTTGTAGCAATAATAACTGTTCCACATCACTCAAAATTATCTTTAAAGAATGAGAAATAAAACATTTAAAAATAATCAGGCCCACCACCGGGGTTCTCTATGAAGCTACTTACAAAGGATATGCTTCAGCAAGAAAGAAAATAATTCCAGAAGGATAAGCTAAAATGCAAAAACGGAATGGTGAGCAAATAAAATGCTAAATGCAATGCACCATACTCATGCATATGAACACATACACCCACATACACAAACACAGTATGAAACAAGACAAAGCAAAAATACCTGACAAAAAGACAAGAGGGTAGTATGAGAATAAAGCATTCGAAGGTCTCTGTTCCTAAGGAGAAAGGTTAAGACATTATTGAATTTTAAACTGTGCGTAAATATATGTGATAAAACCCTAAAGGTAACCACAAAGATATATAGCACATAAATTCAAATCCTATAAAAGAGAAAAATCAAGTTTTTTAAAAGTGCCAAAACTCTAACAATAAAATTAAAACCAGAATGAGAACAGAAAGGAATAAAGCAGCATAGAATAAACAGCAGCATAGAAAATAAAAAGCATAACTAGAATAAAAGCAAATATAGCAAACAAAAGCAAAAGAGAATAAAAAGCAGCACAGAAATTTAACAGTTGGGAGAAACATTTCAATAATCACAAAACTGTAAATGGGTTACATCTGCTGGCAAAACAATCAATATACAGTCATATTTTTAAACTCCACTATAAAACAGCAATCTTAAAATGAGACAAAATATACTTTAAAAATAAAGGCATTATTAAGAATAGAGACACTACATAGTGATAAAGACTCAGTTCACCAAAAAAGCATCGTCTTAAATGTAAAGATTTTAAAATATGTGTGTGTGTATGTATGTACAACTATACGGAAAGAGAGAAAGGGAGAGAGAGAGATTGTGTGCAGATGCAAAATTGATGACAGGGAAAACTGGCATATTCACCAATATAGTGAGAGCTTTCTACACCCCTCTCCTCTTCATTGCTAGGTCAAGCAGGCAGACACAAAATGAGTAACTATATCAAATATGTGAAATACGAAAGGTGATAACACTATTAAAGTCTTCACACAGGGCTGGTATTCAACCTCTCTGCTGCTGCTGCTGCTAAGTCGCTTCAGTCGTGTCCGACTCTGTGCGACCCCATGGACTGTAGCCTACCAGGCTCCTCATCCATGGGATTTTCCAGGCAAGAGCACTGGAGTGGGGTGCCATTGCCTTCTCCGGTTCAATCTAACAACCAGTAAGTACATCGTGGGCAACCTAGAATCAAAAGGGGTCTCAGAGCTGACCCAGCCATGAACCACTGGCAGGACCCACCAGTGTGAACCTAGGACCACCAGTCTGCCTCTAAGGCAGGAAAAAGTAGGAGGCCAACATATCCCATATGGAATGACAGCAGAATCATAAAAAGCAAGGAAAAAACTGTTGTAAAACACTCAGCTGTAAAATCAACTCTTCATATGTGGATTCTGCCCTATCAGATACAGCTTCCCTGAGGACGCCTGCTTTGGAGCCCAGATGTAGTGAGAAAAGGAAACAGCGTGAAACTGGGGTGGGACAGAGGCAGGATGAGAGGGAAGAGGAAGAAAAAAAGAGAGAAAGACTGTAACCTAGCCTGGGATCTGCCATCACACACTAAAGAAGAGGAACGACTGCTAACACCGCAAAGACCTCCAGGAAGAAGAGGCATGGAGCAGGGGCCCAGGAGCGACACGTTCTGCACAGAAAGGCTTCCAGTAGCGAAGGAGCAACAGAGATAAATGCTGCTTGAGGACACTTGAGCCAGGCACAGCTTTGAAGACTGGATCAAACCAGACCTACTCATGAAGTGATGGGGCCTCAGGAAGGGTGAGATGGAGCTACTCGGACAAAGACAGGAACTGGTGCATTTACAGATACATTGTGCTGTGTTCCCCCCAAACTAAAATGTTAACAAATCTGTTTAGGGAAAATCTCCTCCATTGCCTATAAAATCTGAACTGAAGCCAGCTCCAAATTGCCAAGGGCCTTCCTGTGTAAATGCTTTTGCTGCCTGAGCACGCTTTGCCAGACACATCAGGGAGTTTCTCCCATTTTCTTTCCCACCTAGAGCCCCAATCTCAGACAGCCTGAGCACCCAAAGCCACTCGCTGGGTTTCTTTTCTTTTCTTTTCTTTTTTTGGCCACTCTGCACATAATGCATGACCTTAGTTCCCTGATCAGGGAGCAAACTAGTACTACTCTCTGCAGTACAAGCATGGAGTCTTAACCACTGGACCACCAGGTAAGTCCCCTGGGTTTGGTTCTTCAAGGGCAAAGCATGTAGAGTCTCACATCCCTAGTCTCCATTTATATTTCTTTCTCCAAAAGAATATCTTAAAACTTATGTTCATTTTATTATAAGGATTTTTTGTGTTAAAGAGCTATCATGGAAAATGGCACATTATCTAAAAGAAGGCAAAAACCTAGAAGTCTTTTTCCCTTGAATAAAAGTTCTTGGAAATTCCATAATTATTAATAATTTGCAAAAACAATCCTATTCTGATTACCTTTTCAGATGTGGAAAATCAACACATTACTGACCTGGGAATTTTTGTATAAGCAAACACCTGTGGCCATAATACATCTCTGGTCAATAATATGTTAAGAAATTTTCATATCAAATGTTTTAAAACTTAGATAATGACATGAGTAAAAACAATTCTACATTATTTTTACTAATATTCCAGAAAAATTAACATCTAATGGATAGAGGCATTTTAAGATAGTGTCATTTTTACATGTTGGGGTCAATCTGGATGTTTCCTACCCAGTAAACCCCTTAAGTATAAATTTGTTAGTGTATGATGAATGCTATTCAACATGAGCTAAAGACATATTCAAATTTAAATGCTTCTTTCGTTCTCTTGCTATGGCACTGATGTGATGTCTATTCATGGATTTCTCTCCATAGCCATCATCTCGTTCTTAATTCTACCGCTAATCTTCTTCCCTGTAGCACCTCCAGAAACAACTCACAAATAATGCCACTGGCTGCAAAACATCAAATTTATGATTTAAAAAAAAGATGGTGAATTAGAGCAAGTAAATGGGGAATGCTCTTCAGAAAGGAGGCTTACGAGAGCCGCTGGTAGATCACATAAAAGCGAAAAATGGATTATGATAATGCAGGCCTCCCGTACATGACATACAAGCCCAGCTGAAAGGAGGTACAGAAAGCAAACCACTGGCTCTCTAAAGGGCAGTCAATAACCTAACGATTTACCAAATTCTCTTTCTGGCTGGAAGGGTCAAAAACCTGCCACCCTCTGATTTACTTCCTCGGCGGGACTCCATTGTAACCTCCATCGTGTGTTTACAAAAGAAGGCAGGATCAAAGGGATTACACGGTAAACCGACCACACTATGAAATGCTTATCAGCTATTGGAACATGTCACCTAGATTTTGAATTACTGTGTAAAAGGTGAGAAATTAATACACACACTCACACACACACACCCCTAGATGCTATTGAGAAAAATGCAAGCTGGTGGAGAAGAGTCTGTGCCTATGCTGTTACCAATATTGACGGTGGGAATATACAAACAGGGGCACATGTGCATCTGGACAGCTCTGTGATTTGTGCTCAGGAACACTAAAAGGCACTGGTGACCAGAGCCAAGAGGAACACATGCAGAACTGGGACTCAAGTATCTGAGGCATTACCACAGTCTGAAAGATATTAAAAACACCAGTGTGGGAAGGAGAGGGTGGGATGAATTGGGAGATTAGGACTGACATATACACACAACCATGTGTAAAACAGCCAGTGGGAAGCTTCTGTATAACACAGGGAGCTCAGATCAGTGCCCTGTGACGACCGAGAGGGATAGGATGGAGTGTGGGAGTGGGAGGAAGGCTCAAGAGGGAGAGGATATATGTAAACATACAGCTGAATCACACTGTTGTACAGCAGAAACACATTGTAAAGCAATTATCCTCCAATTAAAAATCAATAAAATCAAAAACATTCATATTTAAAACAAAGTTCATAGAAAAACAGAATATTAAAAACACAAGAAAGATCACATTATCTTCCTTTGCTAAAAATAATAATAAATATAATTTCTATGATAAATGCTCTGAATCCATAAAAATAATTATTTAAAG
Source organism: Okapia johnstoni (assembly GCA_024291935.2). Taxonomy (NCBI): domain Eukaryota; kingdom Metazoa; phylum Chordata; class Mammalia; order Artiodactyla; family Giraffidae; genus Okapia; species Okapia johnstoni. Next base: position 14,671,648 of record CM044324.1, read on the forward strand.
CCTAAATACGGGGGGGGGAGCATAAAATAATTCTATATTTTGGAAATATCTATGCAAACCTAAAAATGTGATATTATACCCAGTTGTGAATTTTTTGATAAAAACGTTATAGTCACAGAAAAATTATGGCCAAAAAAATCAAATAAATTGTGGGAAACGAAGAAGAGGGAAAAGAGCCACCACTGGCATATTGGTGTAGACTTCACCTGCATGTTACCCCCCAGGCTCAGGGAAGACATCACTAATTCATACCACTCTTCCTGAAGGGAAGTCTAACCACAAAACAGATCAACTCTTCTTTAAATGTACTTTTTTATGGCTGCTGCTGCTAAGTCTCTTCAGTCGTGTCTGACTCTGTGTGACCCCATAGATGGCAGCCCACCAGGCTCCGCTGTCCCTGGGATTCTCCAGGCAAGAACACTGGAGTGGGTTGCCATTTCCTTCTCCAATGCATGAAAGTGAAAAGTGAAAGTGAAGTCACTCAGTCATGTCCGACTCTTAGCAACCCCATGGACTGCAGCCTACCAGGCTCCTCCGTCCATGGGATTTTCCAGGCAAGAGTACTGGAGTGGGGTGCCATTGTTATTGATTATATAATTAAATGAAAACACAATAGGTCATTACATTGCCACTGTGTTCAGTGCCATGGATGAAGAGAAAGATGTGCAGCTTTAACCCTTTTCCATCACAGGTTAATGGTACAGGGGAAAAAAGAGGGAGTTTGTGACAAGTCTGGATGAAGTGCTGTATTTTTAAAGAAATATAGTTATTACCTTCCATATATTCGACTCAAGTGGTAAGCCAAGCACTTCCCACACAAAGTCCAATGTAAATATTTTTTAAATGTACCTAAATACAAGTATAATAAATATCCATACATACAGAGAGAGAGAATCTTAGTTGTTTAAAAACACAGAATGTAGACAAGAAAGATTAAAGACACCTAAGTTGATGGTCAACAGAACAGAGTCAGAACTGTCGACCACATATAAGGGGACTCTGGAACTGTCACCAGGGTCAGCAGGGTATTAGAAGAACCAGCCGACTCCTCAGGCTATTTCTTTCCCTTCTCCATTTACCTCCCTTTCAGAGCAGGAGAGGTAATCACCCTGGAAGGAGAGGTAATCACCCTGGAAGGAGAGGTAATCACCCAGTAGACACTGGGCCTATCTCTAAATAAAGTGAGTGATCAGCTCGTAGACAAATCCTGTCTTGAGATCTGAGACAAGGAGAACAGGCCTTGATGTGGACACTGGGTTGGTGAGTTAAATATTCTAAAGCACTTAATCCAGCCCTCCTTGCCTTTGCTTGTTTGTTTTTGTTCTGTTTGTTTGTTCCAAGAACTGAGGGGGTTGTCCATCTTAGCTGGTCCTATCTGGTCACCTTAGGGATGCTGGCCTGTTGACTCCACTGGCAACTCACAGCACCTGGAGAAGGCCACTGTCAGCACTCACACTCTAGGTAAGACCTGCTAGGGAAGCAACCATCCCAACTACACTGGAGATACACCTACACCATACAGAAATTAATCCTGAATACTCATTGGAGGGACTGATGCTGAGGCTGAAGCTCCAATACTTTGGCCACCTGATACGAAGAGCTAACTCATTGGAAAAGACCCTGATGCTGGGAAAGATTGAGAAGAGGATAACAGAGGATGAGATGGTTGGATGGCATCACCTACTCGATGGACATGAGTTTGAGCAAGCTCCAGGAGATGGTGAAGAACAGGGAAGCCTGGCGTGCTGCAGTCCATGGGGTCACAAAGAGTCGGACAAGACTGAGTGACTGAACAACAACAACAACACCCTTCAGCCTCCTCCTCAATCATAAAAATAGACAGACAGCCATCCAACCCCAACTGGGTAAGATAATCCAACAGTAAGAAAGAAAAGAACAGAGGTGTAAATATGAGGGAGACAGTGTGTGTGTGAACAGAAGAGAACCCAGCAAGCCCTGAAGGAAACACAATTTACGCATGAGAACTCTGAAAATCATTCAAGAGGCTGTAATATCATAGTCCACTGAATATTACAACATAATCAAGTTATATCAACAGAGAACAAATTGTTAAGGAAAAAAGAAACCAAACACACCAAAGAGCTACTAGAAAATCAAAAAATAAAAATATACTCATTGAAATTAGTGACTCACATTGGCTGGGGATGAAGGGACTGAGTTGACTACAAAGGGGTAACCGGAGAGAATTTTGAAGTGATCTTCAGCTCTAAAGAAAAACTAGGTGCCCAGCAGCACTTAGCAAAAGAAAACTCTAACATGCCCTAGTGAGATTTCAGAATTCGAAAAATAAAGAAAATCTGTAGAAATCCTTGGGGGGGAAAGGGGAAGTGTGCCTACAAAGTTATAATATCACCAGTTTTATGAGCAAAAATATGGCTTTGAAATTTTGAAGGTAAATAGTTTTATTAATATATCCCTGGTGGCTCAGACAGTAAAGAATCTGCCTCTGAGGCAGGAGACCCAGGTTTGATCCCTGGGTTGGGAAGATTCCCTGGAGATGGGAGATGGCAGTCCACTCCAGTATTCTTGCCTGGAGAATCCCCATGGACAGAGGAGCCTGGCAGGCTACAGTCCATGGGGTCACAAAGAATCAAACACGACTGAGCGACTTTTACTTCACTCACTCAAGCTATGAGACAAAAAAAGGACATTTTCAATGAAGCCAACAAGTTTGCAACCAATGCACTCTGTTTTTCAAATATTAAAACAGGACATTTTCCACGATAACAATAAAATTTTAACGTGAATGTGAAAGTCGCTCAGTCGTGTCTGACTTTTGCAACCCCATGGACTGTATAGTCCGTGGAATTCTCCAGGCCAGAATACTGGAGTGGACTGCCATCTCCCATCTCCAGGGAATCTTTCCCTTCTCCAGGGGATCTTCCCAACTCAGGAATCGAACCCAGGTCTCCCGTATTGCAGGAGGATTCTTTACCAGCTGAGCCACAAGGGAAGCCCAACAATAAAATCTAAGATATACTAAATTCAATGGCAGCTAAAAATGTGTTTTTTAAAACCCTGACTAGAGCTCACAGTAAGCAATACATCTTACCCCACAACCCAGTATACACACAAGTGTATATAAGATGGAAGTGTCCAAACAATACGACATCCGTCCTGTCTGATGATCTCTAACGTTTTCTACTTTGTTCTAGCATATTCTGTTAGCCTTTTTTGTTTAATGCTGGTCTCAGCCCACTAAATCAATATCCTGGCCCAGGAATGGGTCCAATCCACAGCTTGAAAAACACAGAACTTAAAGAAGCAAGCAAGAAAAAATAAATTAAAAATCACTAAAAAAAAAAAAAATCTGAGGATCTATTCAACCTCAAAGTGTGGGGTACTCTTGACTGGCAGGATTTAAAGGCACAGAATGACATGGTCGGAGAGGATTCCTGAAATGCCAACTGATTTTTTTTCTCCCAGTATTTTCCCTTCCGTCTCCCCAAACTCGTGCTCACTTTGATTCATTCTAGAGTTCACAGTCTCACTGGCAGATGACAGGAAGAAAGCAGAAAGGGCCAGCTAGTCTCTGCTTTTGTATTTCCTGATTTCTGAGACAATTAAGGATCTCCTTAAGTATCATCTGATACTAGGTGGCCCTTGAGGGGGAAAATAATTACAGAGAGAGCGCCCTTAAGAGAACATCAGGGTTTCCCTGGTGGCTCAGTGGTAAAGAATCTGCCGGCTGATGCAGGAGACACGGTTCAATCCCTGATCTGGGAGAAACCCACATGCCACTAAGAGCAACTAAGACCATGCTCCACAACTACTGAGGCTGTGCTCTAGAGCCCGTGAGCCGCCAACTACTGAGGCCACATGCTGCAACTACTGAAGCCCATGCGCCCTAGAGCCTGTGCCCAGCAACAAGAGAAGCTACTACAAACAGAAGCCCGTGCACCACAACTAGAGAGTAGCTCCCACTTGCTGCAACTAAAGAAAAAACCCAGCAGCAATGAAGACCCTACACAGCAGCCATAAATAAAGAGAATTCCTTCAGATGGAGAGGGGAAGGGAATAAAGAGAACATAGAGAGAACTATGCACCTAGGCCCGGCGCAGAGCCCCCAGGTCCAGGCAGAAAGGGCCCCAGGCAGCCCTGAGAGCCAGTGGCCTGTGGAGTCTGGGGCCACAGTGCCCCAGTGTATTCTTCCAGACAGGACACAGAGCCACTGGAACCAAGAAGGCTGTGGACAAAGGAACAAGAGACATCTCGGGGGTGACCTGTGTGAGCCTAGTCTTGAGAACCAGGTGATAAGGACCACCAAGGCCCTGGCAGCAACCTTCCAGTAATTTAGCCATAATCACAGGGAAAGGGGGATGAAATCGTACATTTATTTAACACTGGGTTTTCATCACCCCACCAAAGTGAGGACTTGAATAGAGATTAAGTCATTATAGGAAATTAAAGTTACATTTCTGATACATTTTAGTTCTGGACTGGGACTTAATTATATTTCCTTTTTACTGAACCAAACCACAAATATATCTATTCTCCCAGGAAGACTATGTATAAAACCTAACTTTCTGTGTTGATTTATAAGATTTAATTTTTCAGGATCAATCTATAAACAAAGCACAGAAAACTTAATTATAATTATTGTATACATATTAATATTAAAAAGTCTTTAATTGCTAAAATGGTAAATATCAATCAATAAACACAAAAACTTTTCCTCAATAATTTTGAAGAGTTTAAAGGGATCCTGAGTCCAAAAATATTGAGAACCATTTGTTCAAACTACTGTTAGTGAAATTTTGTCACTTTAAGCCATAAACGTTCTAATCAACAAAACTATTTACTGGACTGAAGTAAAAGTTACACATTAAAGAATTCTGGTTTTATTTTTTGGCCATGCCATGCAGCATGTGGGATCTAAGTTCCCAACCAGAGATCGAACTTGCACCCCTTGCACTGGAAGTGCAGAGTCTTAACCACTGGACTACCCTGGAAGACCAAGAATTCTGGTTTTAGACTAATTTTTGCCTACCCATGAAATCCAGAAAGTTCAGACAAGAAAAATAGTTTGAATGATTTACTCAATTAAAAAAAGAACTTTAATAACTTTCATCTGAATTTTCAGATTCTAAATTAGTGATGTTCAACTTAATATGATCATGCTTATTAATTATTTGAAAATATTTCAATCAGTTCAGTTCAGTTGCTCAGTTCGTGTCTGACTCTTTGCGACCCCATGGACTGGGCCTCCCTATCCATCGCCAACTCTGGAGCTTGCTCAAACCCATGTCCATCAAGTCAGTGATGCCATCCAACCATCTCATCCTCTGTCCTCCCCTTCTCCTGCCTTCAATCTTTCCCAGCATCAGGGTCTTTTCCAATGACTCAGTTCTTTGCATCAGGTGGCAAAAGTATTGGAGCTTCAGCATCAGTCCTTCCAATGAATATTCAGGACTGATTTCCTTTACGATGGACTGGCTTTATCTACTTGCAGTCCAAGGGACTCTCAAGAGTCTTCTCGAACACTACCATTCAAAAGCATCAGTTCTTTGGTGCTCAGCTTTCTTTACAGTCCAACTCTCACATAAATACATGACTACTGGAAAAACCATAGCTTTGACTAGACAGACCTTTGTTGGCAAAGTAATGTCTCTGCTTTTTAATATACTGTCAAGGTTTGTCATAGCCTTTCTTCCAAAGAGCAAGCATCTTTTAATTTCATGGCGGCAATCTCTGTCTGCCCAAGACAGAGATTTTCTTTGGAGCCCAAGAAAATAAAGTCTCTCAGTGTTTCCATTGTTTCCCCATCTATTTGCCATAAAGTGATGGGACTGCATGCCATGATCTTAGTTTTTTGAATGTTGAGTTTCAAGTCAGCTTTTTCGCTCTCCTCTTTCACTTTCTTCAAGATGCTCTTTAGTTCCTCTTTGCTTTCTGCCATAAGGGTGGTGTCATCCGCATATCTGAGATTATTGATATTTCTCTCGGCAATCTTGATTCCAACTTGCACTTCATCCAGCCCAGCATTTCACATAATGTACTCTGCATGTAAGTTAAATAAGCAGGGTGACAATGTACAGCCTTGACATACACCTTTCCCGATTTGGAACCAGTCTTGTTCCATGTCCAATTCTAACTGTTGCTTCTTGACCTGCATACAGATTTCTCAGGAGGCAGATCAGGTGGTCTGGTATTCCCATCTCTTTAAGAATTTTCCACAGTTTGTTGTGATCCACACAGTCAGTGGCTTTGGCATAGTCAATAAAGCAGAAGTAAATATTTTTATGGAATTCTCTTGCTTTTTCTATGATTCAACAGATGTTGGCAATTTGATCTCTGGTACCTCTGCCTTTTCTAAAACCAGCTTGAACATCTGGAAGTTCTCGGTTCATGTACTGTTAAAGCCTCACTTGGAGAATTTTGAACATTACTTTGCTAGCTTGTGAGATGAATGCAATTGTGTGATAGTTCAAACAGTCTTTGGCATTACCTCTTTGGGATTGGAATGAAAACTGACCTTTTCCAGTCCTGTGGCCACTGCTGCATTTTCCAAATTTGCTGGCATATTGAGTGCAGCACTTTCACAGCATCATCTTTTAGGATGTGAAAGAGCTCAACTGGAATTCCATCACCTCCACTAGCTCTGTTCGTAGTGATGCCTCCTAATCCCCACTTGACTTCACATTCCAGGATGTCTGGTTCTAGGTGAGTGATCACACTATTGAGGTTATCTAGGTCATGAAGATCTTTTCTGTATAGTTCTTCTGTGTATTCCTGCCACCTCTTCTGCTTCTGTTAGGTCTATACCGTGTCTCTCCTTTATTGTGCCCATCTTTGCATGAAATGTTCCCTTGGTATCTCTAATTTTCTTGAAGAGATCTCTAGTCTTTCCCATTCTATTGTTTTCCTCTGTTTCTTTGCATGGATCAGTGAGGAAAGCTTTCTTATCTCTCCTTGCTATTCTTTGGAACTCTGTATTTAGATGGGTATATCTTTCTTTTTCTCCTTTGCTTTTCACCTCTCTTCTTTTCACAGCTATTTGTAAGGCCTCCTCAGACAACCATTTTGCCTTTTTGCATTCCTTTTTCTTGGGGATGGTCTTGATCACTGCTTGCTGTACAATATCATGAAACTCTGTCCATAGTTCTTCAGGCACTCTGTCTATCAGATCTAATCCCTGAAGAACTTGGCAGATATTTGTCACTTCCACTGTATAATTGTAAGGAATTTGATTTGGTTTTCCCTACTTTCTTCAATTTAAGTCTGAATTTGGCAATAAGGAGTTCATCATCTGAGCCACAGTCAGCTCCCGGTCTTGTTTTTGCTGACTGTATAGAGCTCCCAGAGAGGCTCTGACTGGGAGCTGACTGTATAAAGCTTCAATATTTTCAATGGTTAATATTAAATGATTTAGACTTTAATTATCTTATTGAGCATTTGATTTTAAAATAACTGATTTTTTCTCTTACTTCCTACCTCAAAGCCCCCAATGCAGCCTCTATGTTCACTTGTCTTTTCTGGACTCTGAATAACTTGCTAGCTGCATTCTAAAGTTACAAATGCTTCCTCTACCAAAAGCTTACAAAGATACTCTGGCATCAGTACCACAATAGCACTGTGCAGACAGAATAAAGACAATGCTATCCTTTCCATTAAAACTGAAGGAAGATCCAGACTACATGGGAAAAGCCATGAAAAAAAAGAATTTTTTATTTGAAAGAGAAATTGCTTCTGCTGACAACAAAAAATCAAATTTTAATAAGTTATACTAATTAAGTTTATGGCCCCTTATTACCCTCATTACCTTCAGCCTGTACATAAATTATTTAGTTGACCCTGAACAACACAAGTTTGAACTGTGCAGGCTGACTCATACATATATTTTTTCAATAAATATACTGAAAAATTTTTGGAGATTTGTGATGATTTGAAAAAACTCAGAGATGAACTGCATAGTCTGGGAATATTAAAAAAAATTAAAAGTAGGTATATCATGAATGTATAAAATATATGTAGATATTGATCTATCTTTCAGTTCATTTCAGTCGCTCAGTCATGTCCAACTCTGTGCGACCCCATGGATCGCAGCACGCCAGGCCTCCCTGTCCATCACCAACTCTGGAGTTTACCCAAACTCATGTCCATTGAGTCGGTGATGCCATCCAACCATCTCAACCTCTGTCATCCCCTTCTCCTCCCGCCTTCAATCTTTCCCAGCATCAGGGTCTTTTCCAATGAGTCAACTCTTTGCATCAGGTGGCCAAAGTACTGGAGTTTCAGCTTCAACATCAGTCCTTCCAAATAACACTCAGGACTGATCTCCTTTAGGATGGACTCATTGGATCTCCTTGCAGTCCAAGGGACTCTCAAGTGTCTTCTCCAACACCACAGTTCAAAAGTATCAATTCTTCGGTGCTCAGCTTTCTTTATAGTCCAACTCTCACAACCATACATGACTACTGGAAAAACCATAGCCTTGATTAGACGGACCTTTGTTGGCAAAGTAATGTCTCTGCTTTTTAATATGCTGTCTAGGTTGATCTATCATAGGCATAAGTTGTTTTAGTTTAGTTTTCTTACTGCTTTATCATTTTGTTTAATTTTCTTACTGTTAGTTTTAGTTTTCTTACTGTTTAGTTTTCTTACTGTTAGTTTTCTTACTGTTTTATCATTTTGCTTTCAAAGAATTACAGTACCATATTGTTTGCCTCTCTCTCTCATAAGTGGAGAAACTGTTTATCATCACAGGTGAGTTTCTTTTAGTATAAAGATGTTTCCAGTTCTGTTTTATGGATTTGACTGCAACACTGTCTGCCATAGAGATTTTATAATGGTTCATTCATTAGTGTATAGGCTAGGCTACTGTGAGCAATCCTATCAATGACACTAGGTGATCACAAAGCAATCATATTGCTGTTTCTTCATTATCAATGCATGGAACACTGCTTTAAATAAATATGAAATTCTTTTTCACATGATCTTTTCACTTTTGACATCTAGTGTTATAATACATACAACATCTACAGTGTTATCCGTCATATAAGACCATATTGGTGCTGGTACTTTCAAACAATTCATCTTGTGAACAGATGACATAAACTTACTCTATCACTAAACACAGTACCGTTTTGTGAATGTACTTTCTCTTCCTTATGATTTTCTTAATAACATTTTCTTTTCTCTAGCTTACTTTATTATAAGAATATAGTATATAATACATATACAAAATATATATATTATACAAAATAACTGTTTATGTCAGGGGTAGTTAAGAGTAGGCTATTAGTAAGGTTTTGGGAGGAGTCAAAGTCATACCTAGATTTTTCAATTGCACAGAATATGGTGCCCCTACCCCTCGCACTGTTCAAAGGTCATTTGTAGTTTAAAATAACTAGAAGGAAACCTATACAGAGAGCCATTGTGCATTCCCTTTCTTGTAAAATATCAAACATTATAACTACCTGCATTTTTTGAACACTTACTAGCATGTCAGGCATTACTCTAAGGACTTGTACTCAATATCTCATTTATTCATCCTAACAACCCTGTGAGGTAAGTACTCTTATCAAACAACTAGTAAGTGTCAGACACAAATTTAACACAGGTCTGCCCCACCAGTGGCCTGCCCCGCTAGACCCAACTCATGCTACCTTCTGAGAGTAAATCATTAATTTTTCAGGAATGTTGTGGGCAAGCTACTAATACAGCCATTTTTAAAAATTAAATTATATAAACAGAGTTAAATAAATTATAATACAACCTAAAGTAATAAATATTCAGATCTCACCAGTTCATAATTATTCTACCACACTGTGTATTATTATCTGTGCTCTTGGCATTATTTGCATCTACTGTGTTGTAAAGGAAAGCACTGTATAATCCGTACTATTGTGTATCTCTGTCCAACTCCATGTTCTGTGATGTCTGGTTGGTGGCTTGAAATTAACCATGGTGGGAGTCTTTTCACCACAGAAAATGGCAAACACTGCAAATTCGACTTTTTGATCCCAGAGAGCCGTTTTTTACACATTTACCAGCACAGAGCAGACCACACGCTCTTAACTCTATAATTTTCTTTTCCACCTGATAAGCATTATACATTAATTTTGATTAACAAAAACAAATGGCTTTCACAGACAGGCTTTGCTTTTACTTAGAAAATTAAACCACATGAAAAGTAAAAGTAGTTCACTTCATTGAAGCATTTAATTAAGTTCTCAGAGGAAGACTTTGCCTTTCTGGCTCAAAAATAACATTTCCCAGGAAATGAAGGGGCGGGGGAGGGGGAGAGGCTGCTCTGTAAACAAACAAGAAAGGAACGCGTTTTCACCATTACCTTCTTATAAACTATAACCACTTCTACAGATTTGAATCTGACAGTAGTTATCTTTTCCGAATGTAGTAAAATTTGTATCTGAGAAAGGGCCTGAGATTCCAGCTCAGCAGTACCCTTTCCTCACCTGGTACTATCACCCTCCCATCCCCTGATTCCCAACAACAGATGGTGGAGCCATTTTTTATCCTTTTCTTCTTTCAGCAAAATGAAGCAACACCAACCAGTTGTCAGTCTACAAAAAGACAGCACTTGACATTGACTAATTTAGAAGCAGCCTTGTCAGAATTTTGAAAGCCTGCAATCATAAAAATCCAAGATCTCCAAGTGTGCTTTCTATGCACAGTGAACAAGATAATTAGCTCCTTTCCTTGAAGGCTTAACTTTCCCATTTAGAAGGGACAATTGTTAGATATCATTCTCCAAAATTTAATTTTCTCTTTAACAAAATAACATGCATGTGACTCATATCTGTACATACACACATACACGACTAAAGGAATTATGAATTTATTAATAAACTAAATTTCTATTTTATCAAAAAGAATTCTAGCTGGGAATATTTTAATATCATCACCTTTCCTAGTGAGAGGGTTGCAAATGTTGTAACTGTTACTCCTCAGTAAAATATCTGCCAAGCCAGAACACTGAGGTCTTGTCTCTCAAACCTTCATCCTTTCAACAAGTAATGATTAGGTATCTAATAATAACATTGTTATATTTATTCAATATAGATGCATCAGGCTATGTAATCACATATATTATATATATATGATGTATTTGCTTCTATTATCACCAATCAGATATCAAAGTTGTAAAAGTTCAAGGTGGGAGGAGAGAAATATAAAGTGAATTATATACACACCCGATCCACTAGTCTATATCCACAACGTGAGTACCGCTACCTGAAGGTCCTTTCTACAGAACTGTGTTAAAACAAGGTAGGAAATATAAGAAAGCTAAGGTTGGATAATATTGCTGACCAACATTCCATAAATAACGCTCCATGGAAAACAGACTCCATAGGATGTTAACAAGTTGTTCAAAATAAAGGGGCGAGGGTACTCGTCATCAAATATATTTGAATCGACCAAGTTAAAAAGGTTCTCTACTGGAGGACTGCTCAGATTTGGCCCTCATTGGCCAGAAACATCTCACACAACTGGTGTTCCTCAGGACATATCCTGAGAAATGCCCATTTATGCAGCACTTTGGCCTAAGTATGTATATTGGAAAGGAGAGTTTAAAAGAATAGAAAATAAATTCACATAAGTGTTCACAGACTCCTTGGTCAGCACTAAGATTTCCAGCCAGATGCATTTGCGTTTAATTTTCTTTGAATGCGCTCTGCCGAATGGCTGACCCATCATTTCAGACCCTGTTCACATGCCCCTGTCCCATAAACCCTTCTCTGATCTCCCAGTCACACACTCAAAGCAGCACTTGTGTAACTTGCTTATGACAGAATGTGTGTACATCCCATTACCCCTAACTGCCTGCACGCTTCCTGGTAGGAAGGAAAGGAACTTGAAAAAACTATTGAATGGAAAGATGAGTGACTAAAAGACTGATTAACTGAAAGAATGATACAGTGAACAGCTGATTGGAAACTGGTAGGAAAAAAAAGGTATAACTGATCCAAAATAGACATTTTCAAAAGAATGTTAATTATAGACTACTTCACTCAAATGGAAATTAAGCTTTTCACTTCCAATATATCTGGATGCTTAAAGGCTTCCATAAATTTTATAGTTAAAATTTAAACTATATCTTTAAAATTCTTTAAAATTATTACTTTCACTCTGCACCATTTGTTTAAAGTCACTAACATTTTTTACAGTTTCTGAATTGTAGGGAATACTACAGTAAATCAATAGAAATCAAAAATTTATGTTCTGACCACTCAAGTACTGAACAAATCATAATTCATTGGAAAATTCAGTTTACACATTTAAAAAAACATGCTTATCTTCTTTCAGGTGTCAAATCCCAGTCTTGCATCACTAACTGCTAAAAATTGAAAACCCATCCAAAAATGCTATTATGTTGGTCCTCACAAACTCAGAAGACACCAAAAACACTGCGAATGTCCAACTTCTTAAAAAAAAATCCTCTTTGGCCAAGAAATAAAGGCAGACATGTGACTTCTCATTTGCTTCCTGCTTTTAAAAAAATTGGATTCTTTTGTGCCAAGTTATAACCTAATTTTAATAATTTTATCACTTGCTACTTTATTTAATAATTAAAGGGGAGATATCCAATTTGAATGGGGAAAAAATATACAAGCAATTTTAGTACATTTTTTATAGTTTCCTATTTTCAAGGAAGCATGATTTACCGAATACAAACTTTATGCCTATGTCTGTCAAGTGGCATTTTCAGATACACTAGAAGTTGATCACTAACAACATCCCTACAATGAAAAAGTTGCAAATCTAAACTGTGTGGAAAAGCAGATCATAAATTTAAGTCACTTTTACTTAACACTGTCAGTTAAATACACATACACTCCACACACATACACAGTCTTGCTGATTTACTCAGGAACAAATATAAAAGATGGCTGGAAAGTTACACACACCGACTATGGTTATAGACAAAGTGATGACTGAGCCATCCCTTGTCAAAATGTCTGCCAATACTTGAATGAATCACATCCTATCTGGCAGATCTACACCCAAAGACAATATCCAGTCAGAGAGTGGATGAGGAGAACGGGACAGAAAGCAATGAAAATACATATCAGAGTTACCAATGTTCTAGTTATTTCAAAAGAAGTCTCCATCAATAATAATAAACTCACATTAATTTATTAGAATGTGAGTTTCCATAAATTGTTAGAAATTTAAGGTCCCCTTAAAATTTAAATTTAATAACACCTAAGGCCATTCAATAACAGATCTCTTTGTATTTAATACTTTTCCAAATGAAGTTATAAAAAGAATTGTTTCTTTTAATATAATCTTCTTTTTGCCACAAATAAGACTGATATAAAGTAAATATTGCCTAAGTACCCAGTAGGGACTCAACAACATACTGGATGACTTCTATGGAAATTTGGTCCCTAAATAACCTAAGCAACTATTGTATGAATCAGAAGAGATGTCTTAATTCTCTGTGACCTTGACCAAGTCACTTCATCTCAAGAGGCTCCTCTCCTCATACTGTAAAGAGGGGTTGTAATATCTTTCCCACATGCCTGAGTGATGTTGTCAAAGCCTATCAACTGAAATAAATCATGAAAGGACATATAAATTTCAAGTATTATTCACTTTGCCAAGAGGACCACTTTTATCCCACAACAATGCTGTTGTATAGCTTATAAGCTTCCTTTCTTTGTGAGGCATGCAAACACTGTAGAATATTTATGCAACTGATAAATCCAGAAACTACCCGACAAAAGACTTCTGTATGTCACAATATGCAAAGTGAGCAGCTTTCCAAGATGAAAATTTCCATGGTGGCAACTGCACCAAGAGGAACATTCTGCACTGAATTCTTACAGCATCCCTTGTCATTTGCATGGGCACCTTCAGTCTTGTTTCTCCCTCACACACTGTTCTGAAAGAGCTAGTATTCCATCAGTCACTGTGACAGCCCCACATTACAGATCAATGTAATTTGTTTATTGACTTCTGAATACCAAATGCCTCCGAGGAGAGTCACAGATCCGCAACATGCTGGGGAAACACGGCTGGAAAACATGTAAATACAGATGTGCCCTGACGGCTCTTGATGGCTGCCACTCAGAGCATCTCCCAGAGTGCACTTCTTCCCTCAAGGGCCACTCTACTCAGACATGGTAAATTTCTTCCTGTGGGCAGTGTGGAGCAGGAGGGGAGGGAATAGGTAAACAAAAGTGAACAACAGATCTTAGCGCCACATGAATTTTTAAAACACCAAAGTGCTAAAGATGTAGACTGCTGCTGTATTAGTCAGGTTCTCCAGAAAAAGAAGACTCAGTAGGATTATAGGGGCTATATTATAAGATTATTATATATACAGGGGCTTCCTTGGTGATTCAGTCAGTAAAGAATCCATCTGCAATGCAGGAGACCCAGATTCGATCCCTGGGTCAGGAAGGTCCCCTGGAGAAGGAAACGCCTATATATATACACAGACAGATATATACACATATGTAGATAGATAGATAGATACATAGGTAGATGGATAGATACATGGGTTTCTTTGGTAGCTCAGTCAGTAAAAAAAATCCACCTGCAATGCAGGAGACCCAGATTCAATCCCTGGATTGGGAAGATCCCTTGGAGGAGGAAATGGCAACCCACTCCAGTATTCTCGCTTGGGAAATCCCAAGGTCAGAGGAGCCTGGTGGGCAACAGTCCATGGTGTCGCAAGAATCGGCCCGACTTAGCAACTAAACCACCACCACTACACACACACACACACACACACACACACACACACACACACACACATATATAATGAGAGAGAGATTTTAAGGAATCAGCTAAAGTGATTGTGCATGCATGCACAGCCATTCAGTCCTATCTCTTTGTGACCCCATGGACTACAGCCCGCCAGGCTCCTCTGTCCATGGGAATCTCAAGGCAAGAATACTGGAGTGGGTTGCCATTTCCTCCTCCAGGGGATCTTCCTGACCCAGGGATCAAACTCTTGTCTCCTGCATCTCCTGCATTGGCAGATGGATTCTTTACTATTGTGTCACAAGGGCAGGAAAATCCAAAATCTGAAGGCCAATTCAGCAATAAGTGTTGAATACTGCAGATGGAGTCTGAAGGCAGTGTGGAGGCAGAATTCCTCCCTACATGGGGAACTCAGTCACCAGCTGACTGTCATCAATTAAACATCTGCACACAGAAGCTCTTGGCACACAGGGCTAAGTCTGAAGGGATGCTTGAACCAAGATTAAATGGCATTGTCTTGAAACAGTGTGGATAACCCAGTGAAATCCCCCAAAATCAGGAAGAGCAGTTTCATTCCAGACCTGGAATAGGATGGGTGTTACAGAATGGGTCCTCTCTAGCCTACTGTCTGTGGAAATGCCACCTGCCCACGTCCAATGAGAGCTTGAGCCACAGCTAAATGTGGCTGCACCAGCATTAAATGCAGAGAGGAAATGCTCAAGACCCATCTGCTCTGGCCTTGCCCTCTGGTGACCTCAGTGAAGGAGCTGGGGTCACCATAAAAAATTCACTGACAACATTCTTGACCCCCATCCATCTTGACCATGTACAATACAAGATTTGCAGTTTGGAGATTCCTGAGAAGGAAAAAGAGGGGGATGAGGTATTAAGCTAACTTCTTGGCTATAACCTCACCTGCCACTTTTTTAAATGGCGTCTATCCTTCTAGGCATTTTCCACATGTTCACAAGCACTCACACACTCCAAAAGTCTGGCAGGGAATACGCAAAAATACTAACAATGATTGTTTCTGGAGGGTGGAAATTTCGGATAGTTGTTTTCTTGTTTATATTGTTTACAACATTTATAATGAGCGTTAATAGTTGGGGGAGACAGAGTAGAGCTGTTTTCACTTTTCCAGTACAAAATTAAGCTAATCCCTTGGATTCTTTGTAAAGCTCATTCAACGGTCCCTTACTATAACAATCCCCAAGGCAACATGCACATTAATTTAGGAGTTCATTTTTAAAAGTGTCCCTGAGATTTGAGCAAAATCAATGTGAGAGTTTGTAAGTATGAGAAAGCAAAAATCAACAAATATGCCTAGACACTAAGGATATCAGAGTAAAATGAGCAAAACAGGAAAAAATGGAAACTTTTGCTAAAATATTTTTTTCAAAAGAGCTTATAACCAACTTGTGAAAGATACTGCTGTGGCTAATGAGCTAGACACAGCACAAGGGCGCTTATGGATCCACTGATATTTTATCTTGTTTATGCTGGTTTGGGTTTTCTGTTTGTTTTTATTGTTATTACTATTATAACAAGAAAAACAGAAAGTATCTCTTATGGCAGAGTAAGGTCGGATATGTTTAGTGACTATATTTCCTGAAAAATATTTACAGTTTTGAGGACTGGCAAGAATTCTCTGAGACCTCAGGAGACATTATAAAAAGGGTGATGTTCAGCTGGCAATAATTTTTTAAATCTACTAATTCACATACAGAAAGGAAGCAGGGCTGGGATCGGGGATGGGTAGTGGTGTTAAAGTGACAACTGTCAACTTTGGTGTCAATGCTGTATTTACACACAAAGGTTAGGGCACATGATGGGCATGTGACATATAGGAAAAGACACTTTCCTCTCCCTTGCTTCACTAGTTTCAGGTAACCACCATCTGTCTAGCTGCATCCTGGCTTTCCCACCCACCAGTTCTGTCAATTGGACATGGTGTTTAATCTCTCTAGGTCTCAGTTCCCTTTAGTAAGCACCTAACAGAGTTGTTACGAGGATGATGTGAATTAATAAAGTCCTTTAAACCGGTCTGGCACATGGTAAGTGGTTTGTGTTCAATAAACTACAGTTTACACAACTGCTTCCACCACCCAACTCTATGACAAACCCTCAGTCCAAATGATCCAATCGAATTAGCCCCCAAAGTAGCCACAATTCCTATAAAAGAATTCAGGCAGACTCCCGTATGAAAATGAAAAGAAACTACCAGAAAGGACTCAAAGTAGATGTACCATGGTGACGCATACATTAGCATCAGCCAGAGTAGCTTGGCTACAGGCTGCCCTGAGGCTACACAGACAAATGCTTTGTTTGTCCTGAGGCTTAGTTGTCTCTGGGTGATTCATCACAATACAGACCAATGAACCATGTTCAAACCGGCCGCATTAGCACTGGAGCAGAGTTAGACAGGAAGCATAGAGCAACTTGTAGTCACTGAGCTCTGACGTGGCTAGATACTGTGAAGACATCTCCGCACCATGATGTAAGGATGACTCTCTGTTCTTCACAGTAGAGAATATTCTGCCTCATGAAGCTAGTGAGTGTGGGCCCAGAGCTCACGGCAGGAATCTCTGCTTCCCATTTGGACTTTCTCCTACATGGTGCTCCCACTTGTTCATAAAAACTAGCATAGATTACTTCAGAGAAGAAGGGGAAATTTACTCAATTCTAGAATCTAATATTTCCCAAATTTGAGAAAGTTTCAACGTTGAAAACTGGATATGCAAACAACACTATGGTGATGATCCTCTGGCACTTTAAAAGCAGGGAGTGACTTCCCTGGTGGCCCAATGGCTAAAACACACTTCCAATGCAGGAGGCCCAGGTTCCAGTCCAGGTCAGGGAACTAGATTCCGCATGCTACAACAAAGATCGAAGATCCCATGTGCTGCAACTAAGACCAAGTACAGCCAAATAAATAAATAAACATTTTTTTTTTAAAAAGTGTTCATCTTAAAACAAAAATCAGTAGGGAAAAAAATCTGGAGCAATAGGAGCAAGTATATGCAGCTGGTAGAAGAATAACTCAGTACAACTGCTTTAGAAAACAAAGTAGCACCATACTCAGAAATGTTAGAAATACACAGAGACCCAGCAATTCCATTCAGAGGTATATTCTCTAGACTCAGACTCTTTCACATTTATACCCACATTGTCTATTAAGAAACTGGATACACTGTGCCCTGGAATACTACACAACCATGAAAATCACAGCAGCACGATTCAATTCCAACAACATAATACTGAGTGGAATTAAGCAAGTCAGGAGAATACACAGTTTCAGTCTACTAGTTCAAGAAGATATAAAATCAGGAAATATATTCTTTATGGAATTATCCATATGCAGATTAATTGCAAAAGAAAGCAAGGAAATTATAAACACAAAATTTAGGACTGCAGTTACCCCAAGAAGGAGAGAAATGGACTGAATGTTTAGGTCCCCCACCCAAATTCACATGCTGAAATCCTGCTTCCCAACATGATGGCAATAGGAGTTGGGGTCCTAGGGAGGTGCTCAGGTCAGGAGCTCTCAGAATGGGGTTAGTGCCCTTATAAAAGAGGCCCAGGGAGAACCCTCATCCTTTTGACCACATGAGGACACAGCAGGAAGACAGCTATGAACTAGGAAGTGAGCCTCACCAGACACCAAACCTGCCAGTTCTTTGCTCTTGAATTTCCCAGCCTCCAAACTGTGAGAAATAAACATTTGTTGTTTAAGCCACCAGGATGTGATATTTTTGTGACAGCAGCTGAATGGACTAAGACAGAGGGCTCCAGCAATAGTGGCCACCCATTTTGTAAGCTCAGCAACTTATATGCAAATGCTAAATTTTATGAATCTTTAAAATGTGCATGTAATTTATAGTCCTTTGCATGCATAATGTATTTTCTATAATAAAGTATTGTTAAAACAAGTAGAAAAGATCAACTTTATTAAACGCTAAATGCAAAATAGTCATATACACAAAATAGTCACAAAACAAGGCAAAATAAAACGAGATGGAAAGCTGACATTCCTTAAGTGTCTGTGTGCCAGGTACATACTAGGGGCTTTAACATAAGTAATTTCATTTTGAAAAGCACAAAGGTTTATATGAAGTTTCAGAGAAAAGTGGAGGTGGGAGAACAATTTCCTGAAGAGGGTTGTTATTTGACTCTTGCCGTAAAACTGGGTAATACCTTTGAACAGGTAGCAACAGTTCATCTTAGATGAACCTTAGATGGGCATCTTGGGTAGAGAAGGCAACACTTTGAAAGAAGGCAGCAGAAGGACACTGGGGATGTCCAAGCAATGCCAAATAGTCCAATCTGGACCCTTGTCTTAGCTTAACATGTTGGCAAAGATACAGGTTACTACAAACTGGTTCCGAAAATCTGAGGTCTGTTAAGAGTCTGGATGACTTCAATAGCCTCTTAACTCCCCAAGTCTGAGTTCCCAGTAAGACTCTCTTAGAAACGCCTGTAGTCTTAATTTATTCACAATATAATATGACACGAAAAGAATGTTTAAAACTAGATTTGACATTGTTTCTTAAAATTTCTTCAATAAATCAGATACTCTCGAAAATCAGCTTGCTCTACCACCAAAGGGGAAGTTCTAACTTTAAATCTATTTCTACTGGAAGATATATCAATTAAGTGAAAAAAGGACAAACTTCAGAAGATGTTATGAGTCAGCTGCAATCAGTGTTATATGTCTTCTCAGAAATATGACTAAAAATAGCTACTATCAAAATGAATAACATTCATTCTAGAGGCTATGGGACCTGGCTACGGTGCCACAGTCCATTAGCTCTCCCCATTCTGGTCAAGAACCAAGGCTGGTTCAAATATGCTAGACTCGTCTCCTTTCATTCCACCTGTGATCCTGACAGCAGCATATTCTCTCTGCTCCAGGAGAAACACATATGATCTGCCCTTGCTCTTCTAGACTTTTGGAAATTGCTTTAGCTAAACATGGTATTTAACAATTCTTTCCAATAAAGTTTTATTGCAAGTTTTAAAGTAATCAAAAATAATTTCAAACACACACAAAATGGCTTCAACCATGTAAAAAGATGAGGCTTCAAAATATGGGGGGGAACTTCCTGGCGGCCGAGTGACTAAGACACTGCACACCCAATGCAGGGGGCCTGGGTTCAACCCCCGGACAGGGAACTAGATTCCACATGCCACAACTCAAATTCCGCATGCCGCAACAAAGACTGAAGATCCCATGTGCCCGCAGCTAATACCCAGTGCAACCAAATAAATATATAAAATACAGGGAAAGAGAGGAGCGAACAAGAAAGGGGAAAAACTATATACCATAACATTCCATATTTGAGAAACTACAAGTCTTTTTGACTTCTGCTAGGAAATGACAAAGTACGCATTTAGTTTTATAACACATTTAACAAATAACTTCTAAAAGAATCAACATTAGTTTATGGCATGCTTATCAAATGTCACATTAAACACAAAATTATCTCAGTCCAAAACCTCAAGCTAAACTTTCTTAAAACATCGCAAAGCTATTATATTATCCGAGTTGCATGTAAAGATTAACAATTTTGCAAAAACTTAAAAACATTTCAAACATCCTTTAAGTAATTGCCGAGCCATCAGCTGTTCTAGATTTAATTGCGTTCACTTCAGAACCAAAGATTTCCTTACCTATGGGTGTAAAACATTTAGACCAGGACTCAGATACCCTGGTTTTAGGCTTAGATCCCATACTCCTGTGCACAATTGGTAACTATAGGAGCTAAGCTTTAAGCCCAGGACATCTGAACTTGAGTGGGTCAAAGGCACTAAGCCTTGACTTTCTCTCCCAGTCTGCCTATATGTAGAGTGCTTAGGAGGAAAAAGCAGATGGATATAAAAGCAATTAAATATAAAAATGTGAAATGGTATTATAACTTATTATTAAGTATTTAAAAGACCATATATTGGAAAAGCTCTGCTATCACATCCCCCTATTCACCATGCTTACCACTGACCACTGCGCCCAGCACTCAGGGTAAGTCCCCTCATGAGGCAGCCAGAGCGCCCGTGCCTGCATCTACTGTTGCTCTTACTGCATGTGTTGCAAAGGCTGTTTACCAGACTGTCAGCCCCACGAGACCCAGTGCCCCTCAAATTCTGTGTCTCTGGTGGTGGGCACAGAGAGACGCTCATTTGTGGGATGTTGACGAATGTCCCAATGTTAAAAGAGTTAACATTTAACAAGCAGGATACAAAATCCCAGGGTATTAAAAGGTAAGTCTCCTTCCAGATTTCCTTAGACCCATTCAGAGGAAATAGGGAAATACTTTCTAGTACTGAAAGGTAACTCAAATCCTTTCTGACTACTTCAAAGGGGAAAGGGGGATAAATGTCCTCTTGATAAATGTAAACCTCAGAGAGTGGGGGATATATAACCCTAATAATTGCATATTTTCTACCAAATAATGTGCAGTCAATATTCTCAAATTAGTTTCAACACGTAGTAAAGCATAATTCTCTGGGCTGGCCAGACATCTGTTCACACCAAGTTATTTTACTAAAACCGAAGTCAATTGCTGCTTTGATTAAAACCCTCCCTTGTCTTAACTTTCTTCAGTCCTCTAGTATTAGGAAAATGAAAGTGAACATTAATTGACTTGAGAAAGAAAGCATGGTTCTCTTATTGGAAACTGTATATTTTGGAATAAAAGTGAGTCAAAGACCAATTGCGTTAAAGTGATAACACCAACCTTCAGGTACAATTTTGGGTGAACAAAATAAAACTGTACACTCATCAGACAAGCCAAACTAGAGGGTTTTCTTTGGAAAGTTTTAATGGAAATCCTAGTCCTTATTTTATGTGAGCTCAATGTACAAAAATGTGATATAATAGCATTTGAGTATTAGGACATTAATTTGTCAGACAGCATTTGAGTCCTGCCAAACACAAACATTTCAAGTCCTCATGACATGCTCGTCACTCTACTGGGGTCTGATGCAGGGTCATCTAAAAATAGCAGTTGGGGATGCAGCCAGATCTCCCAGGCAATGCTAAAGAAGTGCCTCTAAATGGCAGAAACTGTAGTTTAAAGAGACAGTAGAGCTTATTAAGCCCCTGAGAGCAAAGCACAGTCAGAGAGCTACCATCCCCTAGGGCACAACTCCCTGTACATGCTCTGTGGTCATATTCATCTGAACTCACTCTTTATGCACTTAAGGCAATAATCATTATTCTAAACAAAAGGGGGGTTTCATACACAACTAATGGGGTAAGATACATCACAAGACGCAGAACTTTAGCAGGCCCTAGAGATCATCTGGAAAGCAGTTCTCCAACGTGGGCGTGCATCAATATCAGCTGGAGGACTTGTCAACAAAGTCTTCCTCTGCATGGCTATTAGATACCACATCCTCTTGCCAACTCAAAGACATCTCTCTAGGAATTGTCCCCCTCTTTCTGTAATATTCCCTGTCTCTATTGGTTCATTTCATGCTGGTATATTAGCATGCTGCTATCTCTTACCCTCCCCACTTCACTGAAACCACTCCAGTGAAACCACTCATTGCAAGGACACCAACGACCCCCACATGATCAAGCCAACGGTCAGTCCTCAGTGCCCATCTTGTTTGCTCCATCAGCCCCATCTGACTGAAGTTATCTGTCCCTCCTGTCGGGAGCACGTTCTTCACTTGGCTTCCAGAATACCACACTCTTCTGGTTCTCTTACCACCTTGCTGGCTGTTGTGAACTGTCCCCCTAAAAGATATGTTGAAGTCTTAACCCCCAGGACCTGAGAATGTAATTGTATTTGAAAATAGGGTCTTTTCAGATTTCCCATATATAACCAGGTTAAGATGAGGTCATTAGGGTGGGCTTTAATCCAACATGGCTGGTGTTCTTATGAAATGGGGAAATTTTGGACACACACAGGCACAGAGGGAACACGAAGTGAAGATACACAAGAAGATGACTACATGACTACAGTGAAGCATCTACAAGTCACCAAACATCACAGGTTGCCAGCAAACATCAGAAGCTGGAAGAGGCAAGGGGGGACTCCCCCCTAGAGCCATTAGAGGTAGCATGGTCCTGCTAACACTTTGATTCAGACTTCTAGCCTCTAGAACTGTGAGACAATAAACTTCTATTGTTTGAAGCCACCCAGGTTTTGGTACTTTGTTATGGCAGCTGTATGAAAGTAAGACACTGGCCAAACCTCCTAAGCATCTATGGCTCGTTTCTCATCTCTCTAATCTTGGGGTGGCTCAGGGCTCAGTCACTGTACCCCTTTTCCTTCCTGTATATATCCACACAGAGTAGATCTCAACCAGTCTCGTGGCTTTGAATACCTTCTCTATGCTGACTCCAGCCCAGACTTTACATCTGATTGCCAGACTGATGTATCCACCTGCCTTCTTCACACATCACTGATGTCTGATGGACATCTAAAACCTAACCAATCCCACACCAAACTCTTGATTCTCCCCCAGAAAACTCTTGCCTCCTTCAGCCTTTCCCATCTTAATAAATTACTACTCAATGAACCATTTCTCAGACCAAAAAAAAACCCGGATATTTGTCTCCTTGTATTTTCTATAACCCACATCTCAAAGGTAAACCCTGATGGCTCTACTTGCAAAACATATTTAGAACATGATCTCTTCCAATCTCTTCCACTCTCACTACAACGCACAAACCCCATCGTTTCTCACCTGGATTACTGCCACTGACTCCTGATGGGTCTTCCTGCATATACCCCTGCCTCCTACAGCCTATCCTCAACAGAGTAACCAGACAGAACTTTTAAAACATGAATCAGATACCATCATCCTTTTCTTCTCAGTCAGTGAAAGTCAAAATTCTTAAAATCTTCCAAAAGACTTTTTATGATTTCTGTTTCTTCCAATCCCTACATGCTCTTCCCTGTACTCTCTCCATTCATTGTTCTTACTTTTTTCAACACATCTCCATGCTTTTACCTCCTTTCTTTATATCTGTTCTTCCCCCAAATATCACAGCTCACCTTCTTACTTCAGGTCTATTCAAATATCCCCTGATTGGACCATCTCTTTTTATCCTGCATAAAACAGGAATCCACCTCTCAACCTACCATTATCTTTCACTGCATTACTATTTCCATAGCATCGAGCACCATGTGATTTGTGAGCTATTCACCTTAAAAAAAAAAAATCTGTGTCCTTTCACTAGAATGAAGTTCCATGAGAGCAAGGGAATTGCTATAACCCCAGTTTCTAAACTGGGTCTTGGACTTTGCAGACACTTAAAACACATGTCTTGAGTGAACAAATAAATTTTTAAAAAAGGTAGAAATTCTTAACATGAAGTGACATTTGCTTTTTTATATAAACAGCTTTTTCGCAAGTTCATCTATCTAAATTTCTCCAAACTCTCATTCAAGACAACATTCTCAGTGCCTGTAACCAGGAATCATAATGGAGAGAATCTCAGAGTGCTTTTCTTAGAGTGTATATAAGCCAAAAAATGTCTTAGTTTCCTCAAACCCGACAGCTCTATTTCAGCACCACAAACACTGTAGCCATAAAAAAAGAAAAAAAAAGGTTCAGAGATCCTAAGAAGGAGTAACACTCTTCAGATTTACCCCAAAGAAAGGACACTAATGTCATTCTTCTCTTAAATGATGTTTTGCCCCTAAAGGTGGCTGGGTCCTGCTTGGCCTCACGGTCCCTCAGGATTGAGCGACCTACACCAAGTGACTCTTTGGCATCGGGTTCTCCTCTGCAGAGGTTGTACCTGAGTCAGCTCTGCTGTACAATGATCTGTAAATCACACTCTCCATGCACAGAAGCTAAAGATGCACTCACACAGCCATGTGAGTCAAGTGTCTGCTTCTTCAGGATGAAATGACCATCCCAAGATGAGCTTTCCCAACATGGAAAATGCAAGCCCAGTGAAAGGAGCCAAGATCTACAACAAGCATATCAAAGTAGTCCGTGATGAAGATTCTGGTAGGGTTCTATGTGTACACAGCTGCTGCATAATCTGTGAGGTTTAATTTTATCAGACTGAGTTCTATTTCATGTGCCAAGTTTTCTTCCGTTAGAATTTCAGCAGGTGCAATGTGACAAATCAATACAGCTAGCTAAATTCTTAGCCACTGAGCTAAGAAAACTCTCTATCACAACATGTTAGGGTGAGAGACAGCAAAAGCTAGGGGGAGGGGAAGAAGGAAAAGGCAATAAAGAGAAAGAGATGAGATTTTTTTAAAGGAATCTGTTATGTATGCCCAGGAGTGCTGTTAGAAATTGTGTTCCTTTGTTCCCTGTCTGAGGGATTTAGATATGTATGTTATCCAGCCAACCCCTAAGTCCCCCACTGGTCTGTTACAACTACAACACAACAGAACTAGCACTTGAAAAGGGGTCTCTGGAAGGTAACAGTGCTGTGCCATCAAATTTTTTTAGTGCTTTGAATATTTGAGAAGAGTGTACAAGTGGCCAAGCTGTGGTCAGGAAGATAAATCTACAACAGTGATTTTGCTGCAAAGGGGAACCAAAAGTTGAGTATACAAAAGATAAAGCATCAGAAATAAAGGTTGCACAAGAGGCCACAAATATATGAGAGTTGGAATGATTTCACCTAGCGGACACCTGAGACATTACTATATATGCTCAATTGCTCCAAGGACTGAAGAAGGACTCCACGAAACCCCTGGCATTTGAAAAAGACTCTCAACCACACACACAGTCATGATCTTGCTCCCTTATACCTTTCCACCTTAGTCCTAACCTCTGAGGGTGTCCACCCTGGCACACATCACATGCACGGCCCTGTCCTCCCACATCGCTCCCCAAAGGCCATCAAGGACACGGGCTGTGGACTCTGCCCTGCGTGGTGCCTAATGCTCTAAGTTTGCAATTAATATCAGATCACGAAGTCATTAGATACCTAATATTTTAGACTAACATTAGAATAACATTTAATTAAACTTAATAAGTAAATCATAATGAGTAACATGAAGGTGGAATGTCTCTTTAATGAAATCTATAGAAACACGACTGAGATTATCAAGGTTCTCTATTCAAACCCAGAGCATCAATGTTGGTTATATTTTCCTCCTGATTCTCACTGCAAAACAGAAATGCTTTTAAGTATCTCCAGAATTACAGTTCAGGGATTTTTTTCCACTTGCGATTTTTGTTTTGTTTTGCTTTGTTGTTTAAAAGCCACAGCAATGACAGAAGCTTAAAATAGAAAACTAGTACCTGTTAAAATACATAGTAGAGGTCAAAAAACAATTTGAACTCAAATGAGATTTCTAAAAATATATAATTATTTCCCTTCCGATTTCTACAGATTTGTTCACTCCTTAAAAACTTCTATGCTATTTTGAGATTTTTACTGCAAAGCCAAGGTAAGTGCTGATTTCTATCTATTAAGGGTGTTTCCTACTCAGAAAAATAATTCAAGTCAACCACCACAACAATTGTAAAAACAATGGCCAAGGATACAGAAAAAGAAATTCATGAGTTCACATTCAGTACATAGGGCTTTGACCCAACGTTAAGAAAAAAATTAACAATATACACAATCCCCTTTAGTTTTATTGACCATTTAAGGCAACTGAAAGTTTTTATTAACTTTTATTAATTAGGTTATTCTAATTCTTCATTAAGTATTATCGATGTTTTTAAAGTAATGATTTGGGGAAATGCAATTCTAATTACTATTTCTAAAAATACTGCAAACCATGTTCTTACCACATCAAAATTAAGCAATTGCTTATAAATGCCCATAATTGGAAATGCAGTATAAATTCTGTTCTAACAAACCAAGGCACTGTGTCTTAAAGACAGCATAATTAGCACAGATACTACTAAACGGATGCTATGGTGATCGGTGCCATAGAGCTGTGCAGACAGATTTGGGGGTGGGGGTTCGGGGCAGCAGGGAGGAGGCAGCCTGAGCAAGGAAACTGATTTGTGCAAACAGAAAAATAACCTTTGAGAATGAGATAGGCAACTGGAGTGAAGAAATAAGTCGCAGAGGGGCTTTTTAACTGGTATTAGGAAGGTGTGTTACAAATATTTAGTACAAATATAGGTAGCTCTCCCTGTGTATCTGAATCTGCCTGATAATGACTCATTGAAAGAGTTTATTCCTGGAAGGCACTGAACTAAACATGCAAGTGCCTTTAAGGAACAGGGAGAAACCTCACTCTGAGTAAAGAGAAAAATCTGACCCACAGCATTTGCTTTAGTTTCAGAGAGACACAGAATTCTTTCAAGTCTGTTTTGTTATTTACATCATGAAATTGATCACATTTTTCTGCTTAATACACTCTACACACAAATGAATAAAAGTGCTGTTTTCTTTTCTTCAAACTTGGCAGTAACTCGGGAGGATTTGAGATGACTTTTTTAAAGCACGTGTTAGAGGACAAGAAAGTAGGTACACAGCCTCAGTTTCATAAAAAAGAAAAAAAACACTGGGATTATGCAACTGCTTTTCCATGCACATTGCCTAAAATGAATTAAGTACTTAGCAGGTGTTCAGAAAGTATTTGTTTAAGAAGAAAGAAAGAGGAGAAGGACTGGAATGCTGCCTTTTGAATTGTAGGCAGAAACTGTTCTAAAACATGTTCATGTCTTGATTCATGTTTCTTATTGCACAAGCTGCCCCATCAATCACTAATGTCTTCACTCAAATCCAATGGCATTTATTGAGCACCTACTATGTATGAGGATTGCCCCCTTCTACATCTGTCACTCAGGATTAGTCTTTAATCCTGCAGCTGCAAAGCCTCAGGGGAGGGAGCAGATGAGACTAGTAATAGGGCCCAGTAACACTTTCACTTCATCTGGCACGTGATTCCTGGAACAGTCACTGGAAAAGAAATTGCACTAGGTAAGAACATTAACAACGCGGGGTGATGGGTTTCAGTCGAAATCGCATGTGACAAGTCGCTCTTCTGGTCTTAGCATCAGCAGCTGCACACCCTTTTTCCACCCGGTACCGTGTTAGCCCTCCTCTCTCTCCTTCCACACCTGCATCCTCAATTCATCCTCCTCTTAGACTAATAGTTCTGCCAACTCAAGATCCATCAATCTTTCCACATCAGTATTAAGCTGTGTGGAAAATGAGAGAGTGCAGAACAATCTTCCTAAGACTTGGGTCACTTCACTCCATTCTCATAGGCTTAGATAAAATTTAAAGTCCACTAGGCTTCTCCTCCCTAACTTATAAGAAGTGTATATGCTTCTTAAAGCTGCCAAATTTCCTTTCCCCCAGACTTTCACCCACAATATATACTATATATTGCTGTTGTTGGGAAAATATTAATTATTAGTGAACTTTTCATGAAAACAGTAGTCATCACCTAGATAAATGAATAAACTTGCTACTACTGTATTTTCCATAAAGGCGAGAGCAATTCAATGTTGATCAATCTTATTCATGCTAATGTTTATAAACAAAAATAAAGGTTAAGAATTAATGAAATTTACTGATTAAAAGAGGCCCAATTTAAAGTGGAAAAAACAGGAAACAAAACAATATACATCTTCTCTAAGACCAGAAATGTAAATGGCTGGTAGAGAATCACTAATAAAGGAGTTTTATTTTAAGCCTCTGAATTTCCTCTAAAAAGCCAAGATTTTAATATTCTTGGCTTACCATACTAAAAACACAGTTATACAAGGGAGAACAATGAGACATCCCTTGTTAAGAGTTCATTTACTAGGTCAAGTGTATATTAGACTCTTAATTCTGATCTACAAAATCATTAATCTCTTACAATTTAACTAAATATTTGTATCCAAGGACTATTTAAGGACACTTCAGAATTACTGTCATCATGCCCCGTTTGCTTCATCTTTAGAATGTTTAGAACACACACCAAAAAAGTTTAAAGGCCTACGTTTCTGAAATAACTTTACTTTTAAAATTGAATACACCAATGTTTGAGAGTGCTATCTTTAAAATTCACTTTCATGATAAACTCTTTATATCAAGTCCCAAACTATAATTCATGAGAAACTTGAGAAACTTCTAAAAATGAACTACATGTCCAACAACTGCCATGAAATTGGGGAGACAGAGTTTCCTCCAATAATGAGCATCTATAAGGTTTCTGGGTTCAGGACAGGGGAACACAAGTACACCCGTGGCTGATTCATGTCAATGTATGGCAGAAACCACCACAATACTGTAAAGTAATTAGCCTCCAATTAAAATAAATAAATTAACTTTTTTTTAAAAAGAAGGAGCAGGAGGAGGTGGGGAGAGAAGGTACAATGAACAGAAATAGGTTTATGTAGCCAAGAGACAAAACAGAATTTGAAAGAGCCACACATGAGACTGTGGCTTAGAAAGATTACATTTACTCCATATGACTCCAAAAGGCAGAAAAGGGCCCATTAGCCCAAAGGCAACAGAGAAGAAGGGAAATTTTCAACTTAATGTAAGAAAGAACTTCCTATTAAAATGGAATATACTGAGACTTCCCTGGCAGTCCAATGGCAAAGAATCTGCCTGTCAGTGCAGGGGACATGGGTTCAATCCCTGGTCCACGAAGCTCCCACACGCTGCAGGGCAACTAAGCCTGTGTGCCACAACTACTGAACTCACGCTCTAGAGCCCACAAGCCACGTCTACTGAGCTCACACGCCTAGAGCCCGTGCTCCACAACGAGAAGCCTGAGCACCACAACTAGAGAGTAGTCCCTACTCACCTCAACTAGAGAAAGCCCACATGCAGCAATCAAGACCCAGCCCAGCCAAAATTAAATAAACAGATAAATACATTTTTAATGGAATAGACTCACTTTTGGAGTAACAAACTTATTATCTTCCAAGGATTTAAGTAGAAGCCGAAAGACCATTTAGCACAGACACTGAAATTGTGAATTTCTCTTCTCGGTAGGCAACAAGACTAAGAGGTCAGCCCCACGATGCTCCATCTTATATATGTATAGCCAAATGTGTTGAGCCCTTCTACAAAGGCAAAAAAGTGTAGGTGAGCACTTTCAAATAAATGCATTATAATTTACATGTCAGTGATGTTTATCTGCAATTTGAGGCTCAACATCCATTTTCCCCCTTCTGTTAGCATCAATTTGCTCTTCCCTTTGGAATGATCCAGTCCCACCAGTGTGTGGCTGGTCGAACCCCCATTCCTTCGGTTTATATCATCCTCCTGGCCACACAGATGGACATGTGACTAAAATCAGACTCCAGCAAATAATTTTGGAGTGTGCATTCAAACTACTGGAGAAGGAGAGTTCTTTCTGCAGAGCCAGCTAGGATGTAAGGCTGAAGCTTACTAAAAGGCCATCTTGCCATCATCACAAGGAAAGAGGCTACCCAGAAAAAGTTAAGAGAGAGAAAAGCTGAAACCTGATGATAACCCCAGGACCCACTGACACGTGGGCTCTTCAGCCATCAGGTAGCAAGCCACCACATCCTCTCTTCTGTTTTAGACTAGTTAGTGTTACGTTTCTGTCACTTGCAACCAAGAAGTCCTGACCAATGTCAAAAGAGGAAACAATGAGAAAGGGAATTTGAACATATAAATACTGGCTAATAATGTAATTTGCTTCAAGTTTCAACCTTTAAAACCTAAAATATTTAGGGTATCTCTTGGTGCCATTTGAACTCTCTCATCTTTATCATGATCATTTTCCAATTTGTAGTAAACGAGCTTTTCTCCCAGCTTTCTGCCTTGGTTTCCCTTAATCTCTCAAGAGGTTCTGTATTGGTTTCTCTCAATCTCCAAGGACAGAAATGCCATGGGGCACTTCCAAGAGTCATCAGCCATCCTGTTCATGCAGAGCAGCCAACTGTCCCTTGTGGCATCACACTCACACAAACCAACTGGAAAATTTCCCCTCTAAGTGAACAGAATGCTTAAAAAAAAAAAAAAAAAAAAACAGGATTCCAGAAATAGTTTGTCAAGCTGTCCAGGTTTGCTGTTACGAAACCAGAGCCCAGGCCAAAAGAATTAATCTCTTTGCTCCCTGAATCAGAGTTTTCTCAATGAGTGTTAAGTCCATTAACCAGGGTGTCCAAAATGTTCTCATTACTTCACGTTTAAGTCTCTACATTAATGCTTTTTTGAGCATTTCTAAATCTTTATTTACATTTTATAAACAAACTAAGAAACGCTTGGCTGTACACATTTTAATACATCCTGGCATGGATCACTGGCAACCATAATTGTTTCTATAGAACAAAATAAGGTACAAAGAGACTAAAATGTACATACTTTTTTCATATCTGATGACTATCTAATAAAATTAATCACACCATTATTTTTTACAGAAGACATAAACAAGTTTTCCTAAAGAATAAATCTTATGACATTTTCCTCTGTTAGTGCAAGTCCTGTAAATATCCACTACCATGTACTTATGTCAGTTTAACCAAAATGCAGGCACTCATAAAAGAAATGAAGCATCGGATTTGCCGCACACAGTGCCACGTCCACACAAAGCCTCACACTTTGGACAGGAAGGGAAGAATAATACTGTATCCACTGGGAACTGCAGGGGGACTTTTCGGGAGACAAAATGGCATTACTTGAGTTGGAATTTGGCCAGGACACTGGGGCTAAATACCGGGACTCTTATGAAAAGTGCCCTGGGATTGTTAATGCCCTCCAGTCATCAGGACCTTAGTTTTGTGTCTTCTATGAAAAGAAAAGCTGATTAGATCATTTAAGTAAATCTCTCGGTGGGCTTCTTTAGCTTCTGATTATCTAGGTATGCTTTAATCACCGTCAGACTGCCCTGGTGAAAATTAATGACAGATTAATGTGAGACACTCCAAGATATCAAACCACCAAAATATATACCTCAATAATATATCACATATATATTTTTCATTTGTTCCCCAGGGGATTAATTTAGAGCCCCAGCAATTCCTACTTGGACTAAATCATGCTGTTTTAAAGAGTACATAATATCCCAATTATCCTGTTACCCTTATCTTTATGAGTCTCCAAAGGAGGGAGAGCCTAAGTGGGGTGATTAGATTTAATACCACAGCCCTGATCCAAGGTCCTGTTTCAACAGACACTCTTTTTTTCCCAACAATTACTCTGAACATTAAATCTTCTATGTTATTTACTAAAACATTCACCCATAATAAGACTTTAAACACAACTATTCATCTCCTTTGCCAAAGAGAAATCTAGACTATTTAAATTTATTAATGGAATAAAGAACCTGAAAAATCTTCATTTTAGGTAATAGATAATACCTATTTACCTAAATAGGTATTAAGGTAATAATATTCATAAATACTTTCCACTGGTGTACATTTCTTATATTGTGTGAACAAACTGTCTTTTTATAACAGGACTGGCAGGGAGGACCCTGGAAAATATTAGCAGATGAGTTCTTCCTCCTCCTTCTCTTCATTACTAGTGCCGACAAAAGCCCAAAATGAAATGAATTCATTCCCTTCTTCCCCCTTTCCCTCTAAATCTCTATTTCACAAACACACTCATTCTTCTGCCTAAATGAGTTGTTTTTCTCCCCCTCCTCAGGCTTCACAGAAGGATGTTTTAAGGATCTCTTTGGCCCACAGGGCAGCTTTACCCAGTCTCGGTTTCTTCATCTGTAAAATACAACAGCCAGACGAGATTAGTGGTTCTAAACCCATGCTGTGCATTCGAATCACCCACGATGCTTCCAGAAATAATACCCCCTTACCCCAGGCCCCCGAGATTCTGATTTGCCTGCTTTCAGTTTAGGGATCTAGCGTCTAACCTTTTTTAAAGTTCTCCAGTTGATTCTAATATGCAACCAGAGGTTTAAAAAAAAAAAAGAAGAATTAGTGTCTCTAGGATTCCTTCAGTCCTGAAGCTCTCTGTGTCCATCTATTTGTGTACGGACCATGCAGCTACCATGTCCAGCACAACTAATTGGCTGTTTCCTAGCACTGCCCAAACAAATTACCACAAACCTGGAGGCTTAAAACAAAACAATAAAACTGTCCACAGTTCTGGAGGCCTGAAGTCTGACATCAAGATTTCGGCAGGGTTCATTCCTGCAGAGGGTTCTGAGAGAGAATCAATTCCATGACTCTGTCCTCTCATCCTTGCATCTGCAGGCTGCGGGCCATCCTTGGCTTCTGGCTGCATCACTCCAGTCTCAGCCTCCATCTTCACGTGGCCTTAGGCCCTTGTGTGTCTTCTCCTTTTCTGTCTCTTAGATGGACGCTTGTCATTGGACTTAGGAGCCGACCCTAATCCAGGATGACCTCATCTAGAGAGCTGTACCTTCCTTACATCTGCAAAGACCACAGTTCCAAAGACAGTCACATTGTGAGGTTCTTGATGGACATATCTGGGGGCTACCATTCGACCCACTCCCCTGGAGGTGCCACTTTTATCAGAAGCCAATAATAAAACCCTCTGAAACAGGTGCTGGGACAATGGAAAGGCGCACTGCACAGAGGCAAGACAGGCCACAGGGCTTTTAGCTGCCATTACAAGGAGGACAAGCAACAGAAGGGGGAGCCCAAGAAGGTATGCCACGGTGGCTCTGGGTCAGCTCCCACAAGCAGCTCAGCACTCAGCTGTCAGGTTAACTCTACTCCAGGTACAGACAAAACGAGCTGGTACCTCCCCTGTGCTGGGACAGAGGCTGGGACAAAGGAGGGCATGCTGTGTGGCCTCCCTAAGAGGGACCACAGAATCTAGAAAGGCCTTCCATGACTGCTCAAGAGGTTGTGCGTTCCTCAGCCCTGGAGAAAGGCCCTCATTTATTATATTCAATAGTCTCCCTACTTTCTTTCTCCTACTATCCCCCCAAAACTCCTCACACCTAATGGTCTGTTCCATGAATCCTGTTATACATAGCAAGGAGGAAAAGAGACGACAACACTATAAAATGCCTACTACAACTATAATCTTGTTTTTATGCCAATTCATGTTATTGCTGTCTTTCAAAGCTACACTCAAAAATCCTCACCCATTCATAATTTCTCCCTACCCCCCAGTGCACATCCTTTAGCATGAACATGCATAATTTTAACTATGTCAGCTTGTACATATAAATATGTTTCCTCCACACATCATGTGCCTTCTTAGACCCAGGTTCAGGGAGACTGGTGGCTCATCACAGGCAGAGATCCTGCCAACGATTTCTGTAGGTTCCTCCTAGAAACCTATATTGTCCTCCTCATGGTGGATGTTGTTAACTGAGAGACTGTTAGTGCATCTCTAGTCAAATGCTGCTTCTCATTTAATCTGTTTTACTTCTTTTAGGATTATCACCCGAAAAAGAAGAAAAAAGAGAATAAGATAGAAGAAACGTTTCTCTATTCTGAAATGAGGGTAGAAAACCCACTCTCGAAATACAGTGATAACATTTTGAATTACAAACACATGAAAGGACCTAGTGACAGCTACTTACATAAATAAATGCTAAGGGGGAAACACCTCTGCAACACCCTCCAGTTTCTTCATTTCTTTAAAATGGTTGGATACTGACTGGGCTGTGTTCCTGGCTGGTAACAGGAGAGCTGTAAACAGAGAGCCTGTTTCTTTTTCTTCAGTCCCTTGAAATAACAAGACCAGCTCCATCATTAAGTTGATTACTTGGGTCTCACACAGTTACATCTGTGACCTGTGATATTATACCAAACGGCAATAATGTCACATAACCAACCAGTCATACCGAGGGGACATAGCAGGAGCTGTTTTACCGTTGTGAACCAGTCCTCCCTGGAGATAGTGTGGTCGCCCAAAAGGAAAAGATTCTGTCCCTGCTCTCCAGAACAGACTGCCTGTCCAGAGGGTAACCCTCATTTTCTTAAAACATTAGCTTCAGCAGTTGTCTACTAAGTTACATTGCTCAAATGGTAGATTTTCTCAGCCCAGAGCATGACCATCCACTTCAATCATCAATCCACTTAAATATAGCCACCCTTAGAAAATATCTGTAAATCCTTCATCTGATAAAAGATTGATATCCAGAATATATCACAGCTCAACAACAAAATAACAAACAATCCAACTTAAAAATGAGCAAAGGACTTGAACGGACATTTCTCCAAAGGAGATCTACAGTGGCCACTCATCACACGAAAGGATGCTCAACATCATTAATCAGAGAAATGCAAACCAAAACCACAATGAGATACCACTCCACACACATTAAGGTGGCTGTTTTTTTAAAAAAGAAGAAAAAGAAGAAGAAACTAACAAGTGCTGGCAAGGATGTGGAGAAATTGGAACCCCTGTGCATTGTGGGTAGGAGTATAAAATGTGCAGCCTCTGTGAAAAATGGTATGACAGTTTCCAAAAAAATTAAACACAGAATTGCCATATGACCTAGTAACTCCATTTCTGGGTATATACCTAAAAGAATTGAAAGCAGGAAGTCCAACAGATATTTGTACCTCACTTGTACAGCATTATTCCCAATAGCCAAAAATGGAAAAAAACCCAAATGCCCACTGATGGGTGAATAAACAAAGTGCGGTGTATACACACGGTGGATACTACCTAAAAAGGAAGGAGATTCTGACACACGCTAAAACGCAAATGAATCCTGAAGACATTATGCTAAGCGATTTAAGCCAGTCACAAAAAGACAAATACTGCATGATTCCACGTATATAAGGTACCTACAGTGATCAACTCATAAAGACATAAAGTGGAATAGTGGTTGCCAGTGGCCAGATGGAGAGGAGAATGAGGAGTTATTGTTTAATAGGTACAGAGTTTCAGTTTGGGAAAATTAAAACTTTCTGGAGATGGATGGTGGTGATGACTGGACCACAATGTGAACTGCGAACATATGTAATGTCACAGAACTAGACACTAAAAATGGTTTAAATAGCAAATTTAAAGTGTATTTTATCATAATAAAAATTATATATAAAATAAGAGCCATCCAAGTCCAAAAATGACCTACATTATAATACTAACTTTTAAATTAAGATTGTTAGAGTCCATCTTACTTTTTATTCTGAGCAGTACTGAAAAATCAAGTTCATCTATCTTTCCTTTTTAAAAAAAGAAGAGGGGAATAAATAAAACCTTTTTCCCTCACTCATTCCCTTCATATCTGCTGCACAGTAAGGTAAGTTGTTTTTGATAGTAAAAATAAAACCACTGTCATTTTCACAGAATTCATCTGATGTTCTGCTGGTTACACTCACCTTCCCCACGTTCTGTGCCTCACCTCTGTCCATTCAGAAATCCCCTAGCACCAGTCCCTCCTCTCAACACTCCCAGAAGGTAGGAGGAAAACTCTCTCCTCTGGGGTTAATGCCTCTTAGGCACAACAGGACTGATAAAACCTTTTAGCAGCCCAACCGATGGGCTCCCCAACACCATTCATGACCACAAGAAAGTGCTTTAGCTCATAGAAAAGCAATACTACAAATTTCCAAACTACAGAGTAAAATGAATACTGCAGAGTCAGGGTCATAGCAGGGACACTGAGAGACTGATTCTAGAATCTCTTTTCACAGATACTCTTTTGAGAACCAGGAGTGGAGAGGAAGATGAATATAGAAAATATGTTCTATCAGTGAGAAAAAATATAAGTAATGGGGAAAACAACAGTCAAGGCTGGAAGCTTATCTCACATTTTGCATATAAGTGTAGACCTAAAAATAAACACAGCAGCATGAGTACAAATATATTCTTGTCTTAACGATGGAAGAATGAAGAGGGATGAAGTAGGTTTCTGCATATCTTGAAAATATTAACATTTTGTGTTACAAACAAAGTGATGACTTCCCTGGTGGCTCAGATGGCAAAGAATCTGCCTGCAATGCAGGAGAACCAGGTTCGATCCCTGGGTCAGGAAGATTCCCTGGAGAAGGGAATGGCACTCCAGTATTCTTGCCTGGAGAATTCCATGAACAGAGGAACCTGGCAAGCTACAGTTCACAGGGTCGCAAAGAGTCAGACACGACTGAGCGACTAACACTTTCACTTTCACTTTCTACAAAGTATTTGAACAAGTAAAACACATTGTTTCTTAAATAATAAATTTTCCAAATGATTGCAGTGAACACTTTTACAAGCAGAAAAACAAATCTTCTAAATAAAAAATAAAAAGACCACAGAGTATAATAAATGTTTTCCTTTCCTAAATATAGTCCTTTTTAGCATCAGTGCTATTTAGAATTATCTATAGTAATATTTATCATCCTGGACCTTCATTCCTGGTCAATACACCTTGAAATACTTCTCAAATCCCAACACACACACAGCTCCACGCCACTGTTTTTATCAATGGCCTGTATACACATATGCAGAGGTTTCTACCTCCATGACATGCTCAGTTGGACAGGCCTTCAAAAGCTTCATTTGCTTAGTAAAGAAGAATCATCTGTCTATACTATCCCACATGCTCAAGGAAGGTTCATTTTCCAGATCATTCTCTCTACATCCAGCCAAGGAAAATATACTTGATCATATTTTTAGAGAAAGAAAGAGACAGAGATAGATACTTGGGCAGTGTACTGAAGAAGCTGCTGTCTTAGTGTTTCCACTTGCTGATTAGCCTGGTGCCACTTGGTGGCACTGTTGATTCCAGTTTGCTTCCTGATCCGGGGGATGGGTGTATCAATTGATCCAACCATAATAAGCAAGTGTGATTATGGCTCCAAGAGGAACTTTATTAAGCCCTGACAGCCTTAATAGAAATATTAGAATGTCTGTATTCCTATCACTCCCAAATCTAAATGGTAAGTTCTATGGCAAATGCCCTTCTCTTAGAATCTTCCCTTACTTTTCTGTCTAGATATCCCACTTTCCTGTCAAGGTGCCTATCTCAGCCTGCCTCTGCGAAACCTTCCTTACAAACTCTGGCCAGAGTCTCCCATAGGGCATGGCAATCTTGGAAAGGATCTGGGGCACCACCCTTGTTTGTAGAAACATGAGTGGGCCGGTACTGGGAAAGCGAATGAGTTGGTGGAAAGGAAGCAGTACCATCACCTTGATTTTTTTTAATACAATATAAAATGCAGGGGAAACAACACTTTGATAGACTTTCATTTAAGTGATTTATTTGGTGGGTGCTTTCATTAAGCCTCCCAACACACCTGTGTGACCATCAGAATGGAAAAACAGGAAATGGGAGGTTCATAGGGGTAACTGGCTCAAGGGCAGACGTGCAGTTAGAATTCATGGCTTGAGGACTGGTGCTTCATCCCCTTCTCCAAGTCCAAATCCCACACTGTCCTGACATGACAGAGGCTCTGAAAGATCTCCCATGGTCAGTACACACAGAGGCCCAGCAACCTCTAACCCAACTCTAAGGACTGAAGTGGGGCAGCTATCCCTTAAGAAGATCTATGCCTTCTGTCTTCACTTACCCACTCCCCATGTGCCCCACAGACACATAACCACACATATTGATCTGCATATTCCTCCCTTTGCTCCACTTTGCTTTCTTCCTTCCAGACTGCCAAAGCTGTTGAGTGTTTTAAAGATTTCAGTCACATAAACATTCGGAGGAAGTAACGTACACTGACATACATGGTCATTATTCTGTTCTCCCAACCCCTCGGGGAAGCTCTCTCTGTTCTACTCTGGTCTTTCCTTTTTTTCTATGATGAGGGGATATGACAGAAGCTTTGAACAATGACAAGATAGACTCCTCAGGGGAGGAGAAGAACATGGATGTTTTATATCAATAATTATTATATTATTGACCAACACACATCACACTCTTTAGTGATGAGAACAACATTATGTGACATTACAGCTACTCTGATCATAAATCACCAGCAGTGAACGATAAAAGCATAGAGAGGTATTTCTGGTGGCTGTGATCTTACTATCAGCATTCGGTTTATGATGCATATAAAATACAACTGACTATTAAAGAATGATGCTACTGTTTACAATAGCCAGGACATGGAAGCAATCTAGATGTCCATCAGCAGACGAATGGATAAGGAAGCTGTGGTACATATACACAATGGAATATTACTCAGCCATTAAAAAAATACATTTGAATCGGTTCTATTGAGATGGATGAAACTGGAACCCATTATACAGAGTGAAGTAAGCCAGAAAGAAAAACACCAATACAGTATACTAATGCATATATATGGAATTTGAAAGATGGTAACGGTAACCCTATATGCGAGACAGAATAAGAGACACAGATGCATAGAACAGTCTTATGGACTCTGAGAGAGAAGGTGAGGGTGGGACGTTCTGGGACAATAGCATTGAAACATGTATGTTGTCGTGTGTGAGACAGAGCACCATTCCATGTTCTGTGCGTGGGACAGATGCTCGGGGCTGGGGCATTGGGATGGCCCGGAGAGATGGGGGGGGGGGCGCGTGTGGACCCATGGCTGATTCGTGTCAATGTGTGGCAAAAGCTACTACAATATTGTAAAGTAATTGGCCCCCAACTAAAATAAATAAATTTATTTAAATAAATAAATAAATACATAATAAAAAAATAAAAATAAAGAATGATGCTAATCTTTTAATGAACACCACAACTCATAAGTACAATGAAAGAATATCATCACCATCTAAACTGGTGCTTCAGAACATTATAAATACATTCTTGAGACTCCTCAAAACTGTGAAAATTCCTCTTCTGATATTGCATTCAATGCCTGAGACATGTACTTCTTTATTCTTCTTAACTATGGTAAATACTCATACTTTGAGGGTGGATTTCATTTTTGGAAACAGCTGAGTCATTTGGAACTAAATCTGGCACATAAGCTAGAGAAAACTGAACCAAACATAAGATTCATTCATTGAATTATTCAACAACTATTGAGTTGGACACTGTGCAGTATGAGTTAGCCTCAGCTCATAGGGGGCTCACGGTCTAGTGGGGAAGATGAGCATGTAAATAAATTATTGCAGTGAAAATAATACAACTTTCCCAAAGCTGTTTAAGCAGCTCCGGTTGCTTTTAAGTAGGATGATGGCAGGAGAGTAACAAGGCTGGGTTTCTGGATTGGCTCGTAAAGCAGTTATAAAAGCAGTCCCAGAAGGAGGTGTTCCAAACCTGTTTGAGCAACCGCAACTTCAATGGCATGAGTATGTGACCTCCCAACAGGGCTTCTCCAACAAAGGATGCCTGCCCAGAGAGTAACACTCTGGTATGTGTTACTTTAAAATGTGATCTAGTATCACTTCACCATCAGATCTACCAACCCCAGAAAAACTGCAGTTATACATTATGATACTGAATGATAAGAAATCTTTCCACTTGTTTCCTAAGTTGGCCTAAAAATGGATGTGGCCACTATTAAAAGTAGGGGAGAGCTACAGTGCCTTGGCACAGGATGGCAGAGCCTTCCACAGGTGGGTGGTTGGGGGGACAGCCAGCATCAGTGACAAGCAACTTATTACATATTGGGGGGGGAGGGGTGTCAAGTAAGTAAATATATAGAAGATGACAGCAGCCAGGCTTCTCACCAGCAAAGAACCAAGTTACAAACATGAGAAAGGAGAAAACTGGAAATGGACATACTGGCATGAACTCATAGATAGAGAAATTAATGATATTTAACACACACACACAGATACATATATATATTTCCTAGCCCTGACAACAAAGAGGATTTGGGAGTAGCAACACCCTCATAGCAATAAACATACCAAAGCCCTAACGCTTGGTTTCTAAAACCATTATTTACTAGAAACCAGGGATCATTGAATCAATAGATGATTCCAAAGATGGACAGGGAAAATATCAGATGAACCTAAAACATCTTAATGTGTCAGAACCTAAGGAGATACCCAAAGAATGACAGAAATGTGTCAGAAGGACACAGAAACCTGTTTATATGGGGTCACACTAGCCATATGTGCGAGCACTGAAGGATCAAAATAAATAATGATAGTGATGGACTATAACCCACTGAATGAGAGAGGAAATCATCAGTCTGTGCTGATAAAAATACATGAGTGAACAAACTGAAAGTCTGATGAGGACTAGGATACATATCTAATCTCAGAGGACTCTTAACAAAGTTCATATTAATTAAAAGGGAAAGAAGTAATTTTACAGTGGAAAGGCCTGGCAGACACGACCTTAATCAAGTGACTAAGTGAACATCATCAGTAATGAAATAAATCAAAAATGTATG
Source organism: Okapia johnstoni (assembly GCA_024291935.2). Lineage (NCBI taxonomy): Eukaryota > Metazoa > Chordata > Mammalia > Artiodactyla > Giraffidae > Okapia > Okapia johnstoni. Next base: position 14,712,412 of record CM044324.1, read on the forward strand.
TAGGAGGCAATGAAAAGAATACAGCACCATGGCCACATAAACCCCGCCTGGCGCGCACGTGTGTGCGTGTGTGTGCTGAGCAGGAGTGAAGGTCCAGCATGATAAATATTACTATGAAAGTGAAAGTGTTAGTCGCTCAGTCGTGTCCAACTCCATGAGACCCCATGGACCACAGCCTGCCAGGCTCCTATGTCCCAGGAATTTTCCAGGCAGGAATACTGGAGCAGGTTGCCATTTCCTTCTTCAGGGGATCTTCTCAAACCAGGGATCAAACCCGCATCTCTTGAGACTCCTGCACTGGCAGGCAAATTCTTTACCAGCTGAGCCACCAGGGAAGCCCTTGCCGCCAATGCTTAACCTCAGTACAATCATGAAGAAACACTGGCCAAACTCAAGTTGAGGAACAGCAGCTGACCTTCAAAAGCATGGTGAAAGTCACTGAACAACTAAGGAATTGCTGCCGGTTGAAGGAAGCTAAAGAAACATGACGAGGAAAAGCAAAACATGACTCTGGATTGGGTGCTTCTGCTATAAAGGATATTATTAGGACAGCTGCAAAATAGGAAAGGGATCTGAGGATTAGATGACAGCAACAAATCAATATTAGTTTCCTGATTTCGATAACTGTACTGTGACTATGTAGGAGGACGCCCTGGTTTATAAGTCACACTAAAATACCTGGTGGTGATGACACGGCATGGGGCCAGCAACTTACTCTCAAATGGTTCAGGGGCAAGAAGGAAAGAAATGTTTTCTATATTACACCTTAAAAATTTGTAAGTTTGAAATGTTTCCCCAAATAAATGTTTAAAAAAAGGATGTGAAAAGAGAGTAGAATAAATTGTTTGATGCTGCAGTTAGCCATCCCCTTATCCCACTCCACTGCTTGGTCCTATAACAATGAACCAGCATAGGAGGGAAAAATACTGTCCCCATCCCTAAGGGCTTGAAAATACATCTACCTAAAAAGGGAAAATTATGAGAAATGCAAAAGGGATGCGCCTTTTTCTTGTTGACTGCTCCATGGACCAAGGACCAGGGTGATGAGAAGAAACGTTAACACTCACCAAAGGCCATTCGAGGCCCTTAGGATGTAAAAGCTTTGAAGGTTCTTTAGAGCATAAGAAGACAAAGTAAGTTAGGAGAGCTTATCTGGGCAGACCTGAGCAGCACAGCATAACTTCAGGGCAAGCAAGAGTCTATCTAAATTGGCTGAACTGTGCAGCTATTGTGTTTGTTCAGGAAGTTTTCCTGTTCCTCTTCTAGGAATAAATTCCACTCCTTCCCACCACTGCCCACAATAGTCATCTGTTTCAGGGATACATACGACCCAAAATCTGAGTTCTTCCTGAAATACATATACAATGCTAAAAGAAAGATGCTCTCTCTTCGTAATGTGGTCACAGCTCTTCCTAGGAGACTCCAACAGATCTGATACCTTTCCAGAGACAGCATTCCCTTCCCTACTGAAGCCATTATGGACTGAGTTTCTCTCACCTGTCCCCAAGGCATTATGACTAACACAGCTGCCATCTTGGAAAAAAGACAGTCTCTGGTGTAAATGTGTAATTTCCAGCACCAGGTCCCACATACTTGGGTACCATATGCATGTTTCCAGGGCCAAACCAACTGCGGGATGGATAAATCAGCCACTGAGGTCCCAGACTGATGGAACTAGGAGACTACATTCTGGAGTCCAGAGAATGGAAGTGGCCTTGAGTCCTCCTCAAATTTCTCTGCTCCTTTAATTTAACCACAAATGGCCAGTTCCACTCAGTGCATCAGTTTACAGTCTGAGTATTGGATGCAGTTGTGTACATTCTTGCCTTGTTCCCCAATTGCCTTATGTTTGTACTGCTCCTCGCCTTAGTTCTTGCCTAGAGAATTCCATGGACAGAGGAGCCTGGCAGGCTACAATCCATGGGGTCACAAAGAGTAGGACATGACTGGGCAACTAACACACTTTTTCTCCTTGGTTATACACTTTGACTGCTTTATAGGTAAGAACCTAGACTTCCTTTTTCTCTGCCTGCAAATCGCTGAGTAGACACTCAATAAGCATAACTGAATGGTTATCCAAGAATAAAAAGATCATATTAAAGTTCAAGGCTCCAAATGAAAAATTGGGACTAACAATGGCTGAAGAGTCTCATTACAAACTCACGGCACCTTAGTCAGGATAGACTTCCAAGAAACACTGAATGAACGAAGTAGCCTTGCTGTCTCCTTCCTGTTAAATCCCTAGCAACGATCGCCAAAGCTCTGGGGTCACACACACCAGCCTGGAGCACGCCTGTTCGCTGCCAAGCCTTGACGTGACTTTAACCACCTGGTCTGGTCATGGTTCTTGGTCAACTCACTAGGAAGCCTGGTGGGGAGTTTATGCATGGCTAGCTCTGTCACACATGAATGCTTTCAAGAGAAGAGACCAGTGGGTTAATGCAGAAAAATGTGAAAGGGTTATACCCATCTGATCTTCTCTCTGCTCAGGCAGCATCACCGTGCTTGTCACCCTTGCTGGGCCTAAACAGCTTCCTCACAGCCATGACCAACACCGTGAACACTTGGAAGACAAACGACCACAGATTTGGAAAAGCTCACCCTCTAAAGCTGCTCAACTTGCATGGGAAGAACCATTTTCTTTCTTACGCTACATCACATTCTATTCTTGAAATCTCTGTATTTCTTCCAAAAGTATAACGTACTTCAGAGACTTTATTAAGCTACATTAGCTTTCTTCTCCTTGTTTTAGAAACACTGAATTTTTACAATAGCATATTTTCAGTGAATGTGTTTTAAAACACCAAAGATGTAAATGTTCGTTTAATTAAGACATGAAAATTGGTTTTTTACTCCATAAAGATTAAAATGTTTACATTTGTTAAGGTAAAATTTTATTCTAATATAAACATATAAATATGAAATACATATATACAAATGAACCTCATGACAGCCAGAGAACAGGATGAAAGGAGGCAAAAATATTTCTTCCTCATTGGCATCACACTCTACAGGGTAGACAAGGCACTCGGACAGCATGAATAAACATAAAAATGTTTTAGATACATTGCGGGCAGGCGGAAATCTGCACTTTTCATTTAGGATTTTTGTAAAATGGGCCATATCTGTACTTTGCCTTATTTTCACAATACTCCTTTGATAAAATGTGTTTTGAAAAAAATCCATAAATATTTGGTTTTCACTAGTCAGTATTTAGTATTCTACTGGTGCAGTGATATAGAAAAGAAACAAAAGAGATGGGAGCAGTACTGTTGGCTGTGTTTCACCATAATTTTCACAGAAATTTAAAGGTTCAATTCTATGCTATTTATTATTAGGACCAACATAAAATAGAGCTCATTTGTATTTAGTGTTTTGTGTTTAGAAATATCCCACAGTCAATATTAGCTTATGCAAAACTGCACAACTGTGAAAGGAGAAATCAATGACATGGTAGATTTCTAATTTTCTAGCAATTGCATTAAGACCCCATAATTCAAATAGCAGGATGCTACTTCTACAAGGTTATCAGTGCTCCTTAGCTGTTTCCTCTCAAACATGAGAAAAAAATCGTCTTTAAAACACTGATACCAAAAAATGGCCTGGCGATTGTGTTTCTGAAAATGCAAATTAGAAATCAGACTTCTGGTGAAAGTAAAAACCAAGAATAGTTGCCAGTGTGCTAAGGAATCTAGTCACACCTTGTGTAGCTGCCAAGCCCAGGGAAAACGGCAAGTCAACCTCATCTCCCTCTAGAACCACATGCCCGCCCTCACTACAAACATGCCACACACTTTCACGCCTGGGCAACTTGGTGCTCACTATCTGTTCCCCCAGTCCCAGGGTCAATCCTGACCAACTTGTTTGTCTGCTAAACCATCCATCTAGTCTCCCAACTATTTCTTTTGCAAGTTGTTGTCGTTCAGTAATGTCCGACTCTTTGCGATCCCATGGACTGCAGCACACCAGGCCTCCCTGTCCTTCACCACCTCCTGGAGCTTGCTCACACTCATCATGTCCATTGAGTCTGTGATGCCGTCCAACCTCTGTCATCCCCTTCTCCTCCTGCCTTCAATCTTTCCCAGCATCAGGGTCTTTTCTAATGAGTCAGCTCTTTGTATCAGGTGGCCAAAGTATGGGGGCTTCAGCTTCAGCATCTGTCCTTCCAATGAATATTCAGGACTGATTACCTTTAGGATCTTTTGCAAGGGATCTCTCTTAATCCAGCATCTACTCTCCCTCACCAAGAATTTGCCTGCCTCTCCTCTGAGTTTCTATCACATCTGGGTACACCTCCAGGGAAACACACAATACAGTGTCAACGTTCATTTATTTTTCTACCTCTGGGAACTCCTGGAGGACAGAGATAGTTAACACCTTTTTGTGACCCCAATGACTAGCAGTGTCTAATGTTATCAACAATAAATATTGAACAACTGAAGGACTGGGGTTTCTGAAAACTAACACTGTGTTTTACCTCATTTCTACTTTTTGTAATTAATCTTCATAAGACAACTCTGCCCTGTTAGGTTACAATACATCTTAATAATCAAACTTTCTTTCTTGATGACTCAAGTTCATCCTCATTTTATAAACTATCACTGAGGCCCTCTGGCTACTGATTCATAGAGGACTGCCTGATGCAATCCTAAAAGCCTCCCTATGGCAGGGATTTATAAAATCTTGAATTACTTCTTAAGTTTTCTCTGTCTCTCCTTTTTTTTCCCCAGACTTTCTCTTCACCCTGTTTTTTGTAAAACTGCCTCGAGTCAAACTCACAATCCATCTCTCTTAATTAGTAGCCTCTAATCTGCTAAAGGCAGAGGAATTTGATAACTAAGATTGTTAAACCTGTGCAACTAAAACTGAATAGCCCTTGAATTGGCGCCTATAAAGTAATAATGTCCTGGGGCTCCGGTATTTGGAATGCATGACAACCACTTCAGATGCTTGAGGTCCCAGGAATTACACGACATGCTCTCCACCCTGGTTTGCAGTCCTGACCTCCACATAATTGAGATTGTATAATAATTAAGCACCTGAGATATGATTTGCCATAATCCATCATTAGAAGAAAAAATTCACGTGGAAATCACCCCAGAACTGAAAGTTTAAAATTAATTAAATGGCTCTTGATATATTCTGAAATAGGCTAATCAATTTCTGTACTGAATCTGACCATTTATAAAAACAGAAAACACCACTAAACTACTGTACGTAGATACCGTCTATCAGTCAGGATAGACCTGATTAAGCTGTGTGAACAAACAACCCCAAATTATCAGTGTCTCCCACTGGCACTCATGCTACATGTCTATCATGAACTACCTAAAGGTGCACATTCTCAGAGGGGGATCTAAATATCTATCTCAGTTTTGTCACTCCTGGTGGACAGGAAGAGATGCAGAGTACCACATACTGGTTAATAAAACTTCTGCTCAGAAGTGACACCATCGCCTCTGCCTTCGTTTCACTGGCCAAGACAAGTCAGTGGTCACTCCTGAGTCCACCCAGGTCGGAAGGAGCAATCCTTCTGCAGGGAACGGAACCATGGGAAAGGAAACTGGAATATTTGGTCAACAGAAATACCATAGATGAGAGTGACTATAAAAGAAGGGATGCAGATACCATCACAGGTGTTTCCAACAAAGAATAGTGATAGTACCCTCTTCCCATAGAGACTGGACGTGATTTCAGAATCTCTCTGACCCCAACATTCCAGAAAATTGACTGAGGATAGCAAGTGAAATAAAAAGTATTTGCCAACTCTTCTCTAGAGTTAAATAATCCACAGTTAGGGGTTAAAGCGGGGAAGGCAATGGCACCCCACTCCAGTACTCTTGCCTGGAAAATCCCATGGACAGAGGAGCCTGGTGGGCTGCAGTCCATGGGGTCTTGAAGAGTCAGACACAACTGAGTGACTTCACTTTCCCTTTTCACTTTCATGCATTGGAGAAGTAAATGGCAACCCACTCCAGTGTTCTTGCCTGGAGAATCGCAGGGACAGCGGAGCCTGGTGGGCTGCCGTCTGTGGGGTCGCACAGAGTTGGACATGACTGAAGTGACTTAGCAGCAGCAGCAGGGGTTAAAGAAAGACTTCCCAGAAGTAACATCTGAAGTGGGGACAGGTGATGCCCTGGGCAGGTAAGGAAGGAGAAAAGGCTGTTTGTAGCAGAAGTAGCAGCATGTGCAGAGCTCTGGAGGTGGGATGGAATGGTTCAACATGAGGCTGACACAGCACTCCAGGTGCAGAAGGACAGAGCTGGAACTCACATGGTGACAGAGGAGAGAGAAAAAGTGAGACATGACAAGGACATCCAATTGATCTGACTTGACCTTTCAGGGGTTGAAGGAGAAGAAATCAAAGCTGACATGTGTTTTTCTGTCCTGGGGAGTCTGGAGCACACTGACATCCAGGGATGAAGCACAAAGAAGGAGGAGCAGGCCTGTAGGGGAACTACGAGGCCACTCCTAGGCCCATGAAGTCTGAGTCCCTTGTGGCACCCACATTTAGACATGTAAGTGGGGTGTGTGCAGGGCACAGATGGGGAACTCAAGGTGAGAGCTGAACACCAAAAATGGACCATCAGCTTAGAGATGGCAACTGAAGTCTGGGATCCAGTGAGCCTGTTCAGGGGGCAGTCAGAGTGGGAAGCACAGACGACAGGTCAGAGCTCAGGGAAATAGCACTGAAGAAAGGAGAGAGGTGAGCGTGGGGAGAGGGAGCTAGAGACAGACAGACCAAGAAAGATGGACTGAAGAGAAGCCTCTGAATTTACCCTCAAAGTGGGGCACTTGTGACCTGTGAAGAGCAGAGGTAAGTCGGGAGGTTAGGGTTAGGGCAGTGACTAGAAGAGCAAATGGGAGGTGGGAGGACAGAGAGAGACCGCCCTTAACTCACCAACACACCCCAAGGACAGCACTGCCTTGCCTTCCTCCCACAACCCTCCCTCCCATACACTATCAACTGTTCCTCAGAATGAAAGTCCCCATTAGAGTTAAAATAAGATGAAAACAGATGTTTTCCTGAAAAATACTTTTATGGTTCTAATATTTAATCTTTTGTAGAACTGTGACTTCTTTTAAGTTTAAAAATGACTGCATATCATGTTTTACTGCCTAAAGGAAATCAGACCTAAAATATTCATTGGAAGGACTGATGCTGAAGCTGAAGCTCAGCATACCTTGGCCACCTGATGCGAAGAACTGACTCATTTGAAAAGACCCTGATGCTGGGAAAGATTGAAAGCAGGAGGAGAAGGGGATGACAGAGGATGAGATGGTTGGATGGCATCACCAACTCGATGGACATGAGTTTAAACAAACTCTGGGAGTTGGTGATGGACAGGGAAGCCTGGCTTGCTGCCATGGGATCCATGGGATCCATCCATGGGATCGCAAAGAGTCAGACACGACTGAACAACTGAATTGAACTGAACTGAAAGATACAAAGAACACACACTGCCTCCACACTGATGACTCTCAAGCTTGTACTTCCAGCCCAGGTCTCTGCATCCACTTTCTGGCTGTCCCATGGGTGTCCTGCTCACCACTCAAACCTAACCCGGACAAGGCTGATGACTGAACCCCCCCCAAGGGCACTGTGACCCCCAGGAAAATGGAATTCCTGTCAAGTCAGAAACATATATTACTTAAGTTGTTCAAACAACATTTTAAGTCAACTATACTTCAATAAAATAAATTTTTAAAAAGTTGTTCGGGTTTCCTTGGTGGTCCAGTGGTTAAGAATCTGCCTTGCAATGCAAAGGACATTGGTTCAATCCCTGGTCTGGGAAGATGCCATATGCCACTGAGCAACTAAGCCTGAGAGCTGCAAATACCAAAGCCCATGCACCCTAGAGCCTGCGCTCCATGGCAAAGGGAGCCACCACAAGGAGAAGCCCTCACACTGCAGTGGAGAGCAGCCGCCATTCGCTGCAACTAGAGAAAGCCTGTATGCAGCAGTGAAGACCTACCACAGCCAAAAAATAAAACAAGTAACAAATAAACCTTAAAAAATATGCTGTTCAAGAGCCACTATGTTCTGTGGTGAACTGTTTACAAAACAGTATCACCGCAAGAATCTCTGCCTAGTAAAACTGCAAACATGGATTCTTGCTATAAACAAAGATAATATGTCTATTTTCTCAATTACAACTACTTGGTCATTCCTTCCTTTGTTTTTACCCCTCAATTATAAGAATCTATTTTTATAATGAACAAATTAGTCACACTTAACATTTTTATTTTAAGTTCTTATTCACCTCAGTGACCAGTGTTCCACCAAGACACCTGGGGCCAAGGGCCACTGTTAGGAATTAGAAAGTTGAGAAGCCTCCCTGTCCCCATCTAGCTGTGTTATTTGCCATTTCCCACTTGGTTCCAAAATCATGGTTCATGGTTATTGGTCCCTGCTGTTCACTTCCTTCTGTTCAGCCTGAATACATTTCTCTACTGAACTTTAGATATATATATCCAACCTGGCTAGCAGACACTTCAGACTCAACATGACCAAGTTCATCACACTTACACTTAAACACACATACACACACACACACACACACACACACACACACACACACACACACACACAGTGTCCCACCACCATGTGATCAATCATCCCAACTAGAATCTCAGCATAACTTTGACTCCTTCCTCTCCTCTACAACCCAACACCAATTCCACCTCCTGAATCGCTCAGATCTATCTGCATGTTTCCATTCCTACCTCTACTGTCTGCATCCAAGCTTCCATTCCCTCTTTCTTGGCTTCCTAAAATAGCCCCTAAACAGAAGGAAGCAGGGAAACAAGGTAAGACTTCATGACTAGCCAAGAAGACTTTATATGTCTAAAGCGCAATTCTGGTGTTGTTGGGGGAAAAGGGTTGCCCTTAGTAATATCTCGGTTATAACTTTTATCCCTTTAGAACATTTGAACTTAAATCCTTATTTTCCTTAAAAAAACCCTTAAGAGTGTTTAATGTGGCTATGACATTTCAATCAATGAAAGAACAAAGGTTCAAGAATCATAGCTAAATTTTATGTTTTTTCTACTGCAAAGAAACGGAGTATGAGACTAATAAGCAGCCTACAAAATACAAAACAAAACCACATCTTTATTCAATCAGCTTTCAAGTATCTTCAAGTCTCTAAAATTTTCCCCAAATTTAATCATTTAGTCTCCATCCCTCCAACTGAGACTGTTTGTATCTTATGCTTATATTGCTACTATAGGATAATTAGTTCTTCTTCATCAGGTATTTGCTACTAACATTTTACCCATAATTAATATAATCTTGGGCTGGCTTGGGCTTCCCTAGTGGCTCAGAGGGTAAAGCGTCTGCCTGCAATGTGGGAGATCTGGGTTCAACTCCCCAGGTCGGGAAGATCCCCTGGAGAAGGAAATGGCAACCCACTCCACTACTCTTGCCTGGAAAATTTCATGGACAAAGGAGCCTGGTAGGCTACAGTCCATGGGATTGCAGACAGTCGCACACAACTGAGCAACTTCACTTCTCTTCTTGGGCTGGCTCAGTGGTAAAGAATCCTTCTACCAAGCAGGAGACTCTGCTTCAATCCCTGGATCCAGAAGATCCCCTGGAGAAGGAAATGACAATGCATTCCAGTATTCTTACCTTGATAATCCCAAGGACAGAGGAGCCTAGCGGGCTACAAAGAGTCACAAAGAGTCAGACATCACTCAGTGACTAAACAACGGCAACAAATACAATCGCATAGCATACAATCTTTTCAATTTGTTAAGGTCACTAGAATTCTTTCATATTTCACAGAGCATCAGTGACTCCATGAAGTCTGCTAACTTAATGTCACATGCTCCAATTCTTAAACAAATTACCTTTGGATATATTAAGCAGAACTAGTCCCTTTGTTCTATCCCTCCTCATTTCATTTCATTGGTTGTGGGAACAAAGATAGATGTTCATGGATGTGACATTCACTCAAATCATTTATATACCATTACTTCAATCAAGAGAAAGCTTACTAAAGACGAACACATCTATTATTGTCCCAAGGTTTACCTGTTCTATGCATAGAAGGCAGTTAGATTAGTCAACTGCTATTTGGTTTATGCAAAATTCAGTTGGTAACTAGGTTGCTCTAGAAATGACAGTAGTTTATTTGACAATTTGATCTGATCTGTCTTTTATTTATCATCTATGTACTCAATGTTAGAGTTGTCTGTAATTTCCATGGTCAAACCTATCAATATTTTGGCTGTCTTTTTAAGCTAGTCATAACACTTAACATATTTTAATTCTCAAGGACTTCTCTTTATCTCCACAATTTAAAAAATACTAACAATGATACCTGCCAGTTCCTTCAGTACTCAGCGTGCCTGACTAATACAAATAGTTCCAGTTCTTCAAAGCACTTTTTAACTCTCTTTCTATTTGGACTCTCTTTACTTTCATCAAAACTGGGAACTGCTCCAGGCCCCTTCACATCTGATATCTCTTACGAAGAGTGAATTGAATAAGACATTAAAAGCCTCTGCCTTTTCAACAGCTTCTGTTATCAGTTTTCTGGTCCTGTCCATCAGGGACCCATGCCAAGCAACTGGTGAAATTATATGACAACAAAGTCTTCTGAAACTTGCAGTAACTAGCCCATATGGACAGGGTCCAAAGTGGACTCACAGCAGATTCTCTCTGATGTGGGGAAAGTTTGTAACACGAGAATAGGACGGAATATAGATTGCTTTTTTCAATTTATTGGATTTTATTTTTTCTCAGCTTCTCATGCATCTTCCAAGAGGATGAAAATGGAGGAGAAAAAATTTCAGACCATCTCTAGTCATTTAAAATCAGTCAGTCCATTTTATCATTTTAACACAGACTAATGAAGATTCCTCAAGATCTGGTCTTTTTTCACCTTGCTGTGTCTATCTTGCTGACTCAGAGGAGTAGTATGCAAAGAAACACATGAACTCTACTGGCCATGAGGGGGCAGTTTGAGGCATTTTATCAGAGAACCATGAGTGAGACAACATCTTGTGGGTAGAAAGTAAGAGAAGTAGGTAGGAGAAGGTGGCTTCTGGTCTCTCTCAGTTTGCTTTGGTCTCCTCTTCCTATCACACAGCGCTTGGAAAGAACTAAGGACCCAGCGCCAAGCTCATCAGCCCTCTACCAGCAGTGAAGAAACTATCAGTGTTTATTCAGTCTGCTAAGCCCGTGAAAACTGAATTACATTTCCAAAATGCCACTCTTGCCAATAAGCTGAAATAGGAGAAAGAATGTGCAACTATCTGTGGTCAAAATGTTTTAAAAGCTTTCTTCAAGATTAAAGAGCTGATAGAATCAAGAAAAGGGAAAAGATACGTAGGCCCTCTTTGGCTGCTGTATCCACCAATATCTATCTTGATCAAATACATCTGAGTTCACCCAGTAGAAGCGGAGAAAAATCTTTTTTTCCTGAAAAATCTACTGCTTCATACACAAATCAATATACACCTTGTGAAAAACTTTTTTAAAACGTCCTAGACCAGTTTCCTAAGCCTCTACAGCAGGTGTTTTTTCATACTCCATGAATCACACCAAAGTTCTTGCTGACCTTCTTTTGTACAGAGATATTTTCCTTCTCAGAACCAGGAAACATTGTGTCATTTTTGTGAAAGACTATTTTCCATTCCAAGCTTTCCACAGAAAATTCTATTTATCTGTGGTTTGACACTTTAAGCATCATTACTCAACTTAATTTGCTCTTATGAGTTCTTAAGAGTCTAGAGAAGACCAGCAGTCAGCTATTGCTTACAACCTATTTCTTCTAATACATCATTCTTTGGTGGTAGCATGGTTTTACAGGTCTCTTTTAACATCAGATGATACAGTATGGTCACCTCTTGGCTTCCAAGCCTCATGTATTGAAAGTGAAATTCACTGAACCAGATTCATTAACTGGAAGAATGATAATACTGCATGAGAAACTAGAATTCTTCCTCATCAGCTACTCTTAAGTGTTAACAAAGGAAAGATAAGGGCCAGCAGACAGAACCAGTGGCTGGAATAGCACAGGAAAACTCCTTATAATTAAGTAAAAGGTATCCAAAGTATAAGTGTCCCTGTGACTTATATTACTGCAGCCAAAATTTGACACTGTGAAGCACTGTGGTTCATGGACCACCTGTATCAAAGTCGATGTTAGTGTTTGTTTTAAAATACAGGTTCCCAATTCCAATCAAAATAAATTAATTAATTTTTTTAAATTCACATAATTTAAAATTAAATAAAATAAAATACAGGTTCCAAGGCCTCATCTCAGAAGGATACCCCAGTGGTGTTCATCTCCTGGCCACTGGTTAGCTTCATTCTGTCTCAGCCAGTAGTCTACAGAGGTCAGCTTTTGGAGAAAGTGACCGGGAAGACTTGGGTTTGGTTTCTCATGCTTCCCTCCCCCGCCAGTCCTCAGAGTCCTCTACAAAGAGGCCAGAACTGGGCATGAGCTAAATAGAACACTTAGTCCTCAAAAAGTTTTGCTGAGTGTACTATCTTAGATTAGCCTCAAGAAGTCATTTATATATTCTTAAAGGGTCTATAAAGGACAGACCATTTTTAGTCTGTAAAGGACAGCACAATTTTTTAGTGCTACTCAGTGTTGACTATATATCTTTTGTTTGTTTATTTGCTGGGTTTTTTTCTTTGTGACTGCAGCATTTGGGATCTCAGTTGCCCAGCTAGCAATGGAACCCACACACCCTGCAGTGGAAGCCTTAGCCACTGGGCCATCAGGGAAGTCCCTTGACAGTATGCTTTTTAATAAATGTATTTTTAATTGGAGGATAATTGCTTTAAGATATTGTGTTAGTTTCTGCCATACATCAGTATGAATCAGACATAGGTATACATACATCCTCTCCCTCTTGAACCTCCCTCCCACCTCCCACCCCATCCCACCCCTCTAGGATGTCACAGAGCACTGGCTCTGAACCCTCTGTGTCATACAGCAAATTTCCACTATCTATCTATTTTACATATGGTAATATATATGTTTCAATGTTACTCTCTCAACTCGTCCCTCCCTCTCCTTCCTCCACTGCGTCCACAAGGATGTTCTCTATGTCAACATCTCCACTGTCGTCCTGCAAATAGGTTCATCAGTACCAACTTTCTAGATTTCATATATATGCATTATATACTTGTTTTTCTGTGACTTATTTCACTCCATATAATAGGCTCTAGGTTCATCCACCTCATTAGAACTGACTCAAATGTGTTCCTTTTATGACTGAGTAATATTCCATTGTATATATGTACCACAACTTCTTTATCCATTTACCTGACAATGGATACCTAGGCTGCTTCCATGTCCTGGCTATTGTAAATAGTGCTGCAATGAACATTGGGGTATATGTGTCTTTTTCAATTATGGTTTCCTCAGGGTATATGCCCAGTAGTGGGATTGGTGGGTCTTATGGTAGTTTTATCTTGAGTTTTTTAAGGAATCTCCATACTGTTCTCCATAGTAGCTGTATCAATTTACATTCCTAACAACAACACAAGAGGTTTCCCTTTTCTCCAAACCCTCTCCAGCATTAATTGTTTGTATATTTTTTGATGATGGCCATTCTAACCAGTGTGAAGTGATACCTCATTGTAGTTTCAATTTGAATTTCTCTAATATCTGACCTGTCTCTTGAGAAACCTGTATGCAGGTCAGGAAGAAACAGTTAGAACTGGACATGGAACAACAGACTGGTTCCAAATAGGAAAAGAAGTATGTCAAGGCTGTATATTGTCACCCTGCTTATTTAACTTCTATGCAGAGTACATCATGAGAAACACTGGGCTGGAAGAAGCACAGGCTGGAATCAAGATTGCTGGGAGAAATATCGATAACCTCAGATATGCAGATGATACCACCCTTATGGCAGAAAGTGAAGAAGAACTAAAGAGCCTCTTGATGAAAGTGAAAGAGGAGACTGAAAAAGTTGGCTTAAAGCTCAATGTTCAGAAAACTAAGATCATGGCATCTGGTCCCATCACTTCATGGGAAATAGATGGGAAAACAGTGGAAACAGTGTCAGACTTTATTTTTGGGGGCTCCAAAATCACTGCAGATGGTGATTGCAGCCATGAAATTAAAAGATGCTTACTCCTTGGAAGGAAGGTTATGACCAACCTAGATAGCATATTGAAAAGCAGAGACATTACTTTGCCAACAAAGGTCCGTCTAGTCAAGGCTATGGTTTTTCCAGTGGTCATGTGTGGATGTGAGAGTTGGACGGTGAAGAAAGCTGAGCGCCGAAGAATCGATGCTTTTGAACTGTGGTGTTGGAGAAGACTCTTGAGAGTCCCTCGGACTGCAAGGAGATCCAACCAGTCCATCCTAAAGGAGATCAGTCCTGGGTGTTCACTGGAAGGATTGATGTTAAAGCTGAAACTCCAATACTTTGGCCACCTCATGCAAAGAGCTGACTCATTGGAAAAGACCCTAACACTGGGAAGGATTGGGGGCAGGAGGAGAAGGGGACAACAGAGAATGAGATGGTTAGATGGCATCACTGACTCGATGGACATGGGTTTGGGTAAACTCTGGGAGCTGGTGATGGACAGGGAGGCCTGGCATGCTGCGATTCATGTGGTCGCAAAGAGTCGGACACGACTGAGCGACTGAACTGAACTATACTTAATAATGAGCAATGTTGAGCATCTTTTCATGTAAGAGATTTAGATTCGCTTCATAACATCAGTCTATCTTTCCTTAACTTGTCTCTACTTTTCACCTCACTCTGGGCCCATTTCTTTCATCCTAGCTGCCCTACCTGTTCCTCTACTCTTCTTAATCACAGTATCTATAACCAGCAAACTGTCTTAAAGTCAAAAAAGTAACACCTCTCAGGTTATATATTTCATTTCACTAACTCGTAGGAGTTTTAAACTTCTCAGCTACCACTACTTTGGGAACTTTTGCCCACACATGGTCAATTCTTTACTGTTTCCAAATAAAATCCACCATAACTATTTGTTTGCTCTTAGCAAATAAAATGAATTCAATAACAGGGCGCATCCCTTCTCTTCCCTATAGCTATAGGCTTGCCTCCATTTCAGCTAAACTAGTCATTTTTTATACTGTCAGGCACCAGGGGCTCTGCCTGTTCTATTCTGGCTACATTATTACCAACAAAAGATTTACAAACAGGTTTCCATGGCAAGAAACAAGGACAAATGAAAAAGTCCAAGAGAAATGTAAACTGGAAAGATAAGGCTGAACCCATTTCTGATGACACTGGAATGCAACCCTCCCAAAAGCAACCACTGAAATTACTGGCATTTCCCTGAAACATGACAAGAACCATACAATAAGTGAAGACATTAGAGTTTTTATTGATATAATAGTCACAGCTCCATGCAAAAGACTCTAATGACACAAAGGCAGTCACCTTTTGCATACAAATTCTTTTCCTTGTTTAATGGACTATACAAGAACTGCCATTTTAATTCACGGCCCTCCATAAATTGAACACTTATAATAATCTCCTTTTGAATCTTTATATTTTCTGTAACCTTGATAGCAAAGTGCTGCTATCAACAATTGTCTAAGTGTAAACAGTTGTTAGAAAAGGCAGAAATCGGTAGCAGTGGGTCAGTTGAAAAGAAGTGGGTCCAGAAAAAGAGTGGAGTGGGTGTCGATTTATGACAGTGTTAGGACTCAAGCTGTAGGCTCCTCTAAGGTGGATAACGCCGCAGCACATGCCGAGAACCCAGATATTGTACTGTATGAGAAAGGAAACATTTCCATTCATTCCCACAAAAGACCAAGGCAAAACCTATGACGTTTTCCTCTTTGCAGCCCTAACCTCTTCCTCGCACACAGTAGGCAGTCAATAAATGCTCACAGAATGAAAGAAATCATAATGCCAAATTCAGAGTCAGGAAACTCGGTGATGTTAAAAAAAATTATTATGCAAATAAAATGACATCATTTTACACAAAGAGAAGGTGAATGGGTTTCTCTATCTCTCTTAATAATGGGAAGCCATTCTGACCATCTTAATGCTTAGAATTGGAATAATTTCTTGTTTCTCCATTTCCTCTCTCTCAATAATTCTTCCCCCACCTCCATCATCAACCCATAAAGATGAATTCAGGTCTTTTAGGACTCAACAAGACTGTTACAGGAAAGCATAAATATTCTCCAACATGTACCGCCATAATTTGATTGTTTACAGAAAAAAACAAAATTTGATAGCATCTTCCTCTGGTCCACTTCCTCCACGGCCTCTCATCGGTGATGATTTAAATATTGTTTTGCCTATAACCACAGCCTCAACAAAGAAGTCAAAGTCAAATCTGCCTTTTTCATAAACATAATAAAGGTCTGTTATAAGACACGTACTTGCTGAGTAAATAATCAAACTGAAAGCGATGGGTGTGGATTCAGTAATTCTAATCTCTTCCTATATAACCTCAAAAGTTCTCAGCGCCCTGCCTACCAGCATGGCAGCCTCCCTCAGTCTCCCCGACAGGCTTTTTCTCCTCCTCCCCTTGCTTCCTATCCCCGTCTGGTGCCAGCCTGCATTCTGTCCCTTCACACCAGCTTGCCATTGCTATTCCCGCCATCTGGAGTCAGTCTTCAGTATCTCTGTCTCATCAACTCTCCATCTATTTTAAAATATCATCTGAAAACATATGTTTCCCCCACACACACCCCTTTCAATTTCCTCTCTGCTTTTATTTATTTCATCCTCTGACTTCCTTCAGCTCTGAAAAACCCATCTGATTCACTTCAGAAAACTGCTCTACAAAGGGCTGTAACTGCATTTGATATGAAAGATTGTAATCTCTCAGGTCTGAAATATCTCATATGAGTGGTCAGCACATGCTCCTCCATTTTATCTCCATGAAAATGATAGAAAGAGTGAGAAAGACTATGAATCAGGAAATGAGGGCATTTCTAACATTAAAATTACCTCGAAGGCCGTGGAGCATTTCCAAGTGTCCAGTGCTGCTCAGCTCTAGCACACGAGCCACAGACAGACCAACCCAAGATCACCATTGAAAGTCATGGTCCTGAACATCTTTTTAAACACTTAGAACTCAAGAAGAGACTGCTTAAACCACTTTCAGAGTGGCCAATAAGTGAGTCGGGGAAAAACTTAAAAAGCCTCCCTCAATCCTTTCTATATTCCTTTAAAAACTTTCTCAGTAACCTGGACCAAAAGAAAAAAAAAAGGAAACAAAAAACCCTGAAACAGAAGATGAAAGTGCTCGAGACACCCAGTCGGTCAGCAACTTCCAGACTGCCTGGCCACCTGGTTCTACTGTCTCTTTACTTTCTCTAATTAACCTCTGCTGCCATGATTACTTCCTTTTAATTCTCCCGGCTAGTGTTTATTAATTATGTGTAGGATTCATGGTGCTCAACCATTCTCCACCATCAGCCAAAAGCCTTTCTGCACCATGCTGTTGGTTTTGATTCTTTCATCTTATTTGCCTTTTCTTTCTTTATTCCCGCTTCACCACAATGAAGAAGCTGAAAAATGAGAACCTCACTCTCAAACTCCACTCTATTGTCAGTTCCTCGGGCTGCAGCACTTGTGAGAGCTGGAAGAATCACTGTTGCTAAGCAACACTTTTGCACCCTGTGTAAAAGATAAAGAGCACCATGCACGGCTCTGAGGGCCAGGCAGTCCAGTCCCCCATAAACTCTAGGAGGCCGACCTCAGGACAATCAAGGAGAAATGTCAACTCTATTAATACAAGGCTTGGAGAGGGAAGTTCTTAATTTTTCTTTCTTTTTCTTTAGATCACTTCTCATTTTTTCCAAAAGAAAGATGACCTAATGAGCAAAGAAATGGATGAAAAACCCCTAATTTGAGTTTCCAGGATTGATCTGTGCCACACATTCACTTGCTAAACAGAGCTGCTTCATTATAAACCTTTCTATGACTCAGTTTCTTACCCTTGGACAAGTGAAAATTAAAATCAGCTGCTTCATAAAACTGTATGCAATTGATTTTTTTTAAACAGTATTACAAAGTCCTCAGCAATGATTAAACTACCATCTGTTATTAAACGGTAATAACACATTTCCTGCCAGTCTTCCTCAGAAGTCCCTGTAGCAGTTTTTCTTATTGGAGATTCCACTCCTGCCTATTGACCTTCCATGAGAACATTCTGTGGCTTTTAGGCAGAAATATTAACCATCAGAATGTAACTTTAGAGAAGAGAGCATCATCCCCATCATTCACAGCCTGAAACAGAAGGGGGTGTGTTAGCAATGGGATAGAAGACGGAGCCACATCCCTCAGGCTCTTCTCTCTTTGTCGCTTGTGAAGTGAAGCAGAAATGGAAGAATTAGGTGATGTTACAATATTGTGACCTTCTTCAACTCCAGTTATCTGTAATTCTAAGACTCCTGTGATACTCAGATTCTTCCCTGTGGCTCAAACTGCTAGTCACCCCACAATATCTACTCTCTGTTCTTCTAAAATAAGACTTCACGTCCAGCTCACTGGCAGTAGGTATGACTGAGTGGCAGCTCTAGCCAAAACAATCCTCATAGAGGTGACAGATGAAACTTTCTGGTCATTGTTTCCATTTCCCATCATCCCCATGCCTTCTTGTTGGACGGAAAGCAGACATGGTGAGTCACCATGAAACATTTGAATAAGGGAAAGACAAAGGGATGGTGGACAAACAAGAATGAGCCTGGGTCTCTGATGGCTTCATAGACTTAGGTGACTAGGAAATATACTTTCCTCTTGTCTAAGCTACTGTTATTTGGCTTCTCTGTCACCTGCAGATCCTGTGTAACATGGAGGATGTGTTCTACCTCAGAGGGTTTCCTAGACCAAAGCACGACAATAAAACAACTTTGTGCCCAAAGGAAACTCCCAAAAGTTTAATAAGTGGAAACTGTAATAAGATCTACCACTTAACTGAGTGCATCTTTCCACTATACCAAGAAAGTGAAGCAGTTCTCATCTATAATTCAGCTTAGGAAACATCATGCTTTCAACTAACCAGCGTATATTTACTAAGCACCCCATGTACAAAATAGAAGCCACAAAGATGGACAGGACATGCCAATCTTCCTGGAACTAACATCCTTGGGGGAGTGTCGTGAGATGTAGCATTTAAATAAGTGTAACTGAATGATTTGTGAGTATCCTGGACAAATCATTTACTTCTCAGTGATGACAGAGATCACCTCTAAGGTCTCATTTGCTCTAAATGTCTAGGCTTCTACCACAATTGTTAACATGCTACCTCACCGTCTCATCAGTGGTATAAGTTGGGTTCTTTTTACAGCTTTAATGAGGTATAATTGACACACAATATAATGCACATATTTTAAATGTACAATGTAATGGGTTTTGACATATGTATGCCACAAAACCACCATCACAATCAAGATAATGAACATTTCCATCATAACAATTTCCTCATATCCCTTTGTAATCTATCTTCTCTTCCTTCCCCACTAACCCAAACTCAGGGAACCAGCAAATGCTTTTCTGTTGCTACAGATCGGTTTGCATTTTCCAGAATTTTATTTTAAATGAATCATTCAGCATGTCCATATTACTGCCTGACTCCTTTCTTTCAGTATAATTATTTCAAGATTCACAGTCCATAGGGCTGCAAAGAGTCTGACACAACTGAAGCAACTTAGCACAGCACAGCACATGTTATTGAGTGTATTGATATTTTGCTCCTTTTCATAGATAAATAGTATCAAATTGTATATATGTATCAAATTTTATCCATTCACCTGTTGATGGACATTTGGATTGTTTCCAGTTTGGGGCTATTGGAAATAAAAGATACAAGTGTATGAATATTTGCTAACAAGTCTTCATACACATATGTTGTACACATATGTTTTACTTCTCTTGGATAACTTATCTTAGAGTGAAATGGCTATGGGGTATGTATAGTATTCAACTTTTTAGGAAACTATTAAATTATTTTATAAACTACTTCATATTTTATATACCCACCAGGAACATTTGAAAGTTCTAGCTTCTCCACATCCTTTTTAACTCTTACTATGGTCAATCTCTTTAATGTTAGCCATTTAAACATGAGTGCAGTGGTATCTCACCGTGTTTTTATTTTATCACCAGATGGTCAAAGCTGAAATCAGATTGATTATATTCTTTGCAGCCAAAGATGGAGAAGCTCTATGAAGTCAGCAAAAACAAGACTGGGAGCGGACTGTGGCTCAGATCATGAGCTCCTTATTGCTAAATTCAGACTTAAATTGAAGAAAGTAGGGAAAACCACTAGTCCATTCAGGTACGACCTAGATCAAATCCCTTATGAGTATAAGGGAAGTGACAAATAGATTTAAGGGACTAGATCTGATAGACAGAGTGCCTGATGAACTATGGACAGAGGTTCGTGACACTGTACAGGAGACAGGGATCAAGACAATCCCCATGGAAAAGAAACGCAAAAAAGCAAAATGGCTGTCTGAGGAGGCCTTACAGATAGCTGGGAAAAGAAGAGAAGTGAAAAGCAAAGGAGAAAAGGAAAGATATTCCCATCTGAATGCAGAGTTCCAAAGAATAGCAAGGAGAGATAAGAAAGCCTTCCTCAGCGATCAATGCAAAGAAATAGAGGAAAACAACAGATTGGGAAAGACTAGAGATCTCTTCAAGAAAATTAAAGATACCAAAGGAACATTTCATGCAAAGATAGGCTCGATAAAGGACAGAAATGGTATGGACCTAACAGAAGCAGAAGATATTAAGAAGAGGTGGCAAGAATATACAGAAGAACTGTATAAAAAAGATCTTCATGACCCAGATAATCACGATGGTGTGATCACTCACCTAGAGCCAGACATCCTGGAATGTGAAGTCAAGTGGGCTAGAAAGCATCACTATGAACAAAGCTAGTGGAGGTGATGGAATTCCAGTTGAGCTATTTCAAATCCTGAATGATGATGCTGTGAAAGTGCTGCACTCAATATGCCAGCAAATTTGGAAAACTCAGCAGTGGCCACAGGACTGGAAAAGGTCAGTTTTCGTTCCAATCCCAAAGAAAGGCAATGCCAAAGAATGCTCAAACTACCGCACAATTACACTCATCTCACATGCTAGTAAAGTAATGCTCAAAATTCTCCAAGCCAGGCTTCAGCAATATGTGAACCGTGAACTTCCAGATGTTCAAGCTGGTTTTAGAAAAGGCAGAGGAACCAGAGATCAAATTGCCAATATCCGCTGGATCATCAAAAAAGCAAGAGAGTTCCAGAAAAACATCTATTTCTGCTTTATTGACTATGCCAAAGCCTTTGACTGTGTGGATCACAATAAACTGTGGAAAATTCTGAAAGAGATGGGAATACCAGACCATCTGACCTGTCTCTTGATAAACCTGTATGCAGGTCAGGAAGCAACCGTTAGAACTGGACATGGAACCACAGACTGGTTCCAAATAGGAAAAAGAGTACGTCAAGGCTGTATACTGTCACCCTGCTTATTTAACTTCTATACAGAGTACATCATGAGAAACGCTGGGCTGGAAGAACCACAAGCTGGAATCAAGACTGCCGGGAGAAATATCAATAACCTCAGATATGCAGATGACACCACCCTTATGGCAGAAAGTGAAGAGCTAAAGAGCCTCTTGATGAAAGTGAAAGAGGAGAGTGAAAAAGTTGGCTTAAAGCTCAATGTTCAGAAAACTAAGATCATGGCATCTGGTCCCATCACTTCATGGGAAATAGATGGGGAAACAGTGGAAACAGTGTCAGACTTTACTTTGGGGGGCTCTAAAATCACTGCAGATGGTGATTGCAGCCATGAAATTAAAAGACGCTTACTCCTTGGAAGGAAGATTATAGCCAACCTAGATAGCATATTTAAAAGCAGAGACATTACTTTGTCAACAAAAATCCGCCTAGTCAAGGCTATGGTTTTTCCAGTAGTCATGTATGGATGTGAGAGTTGGACGGTGAAGAAAGCTGAGCGCCGCAGAATTGATGCTTTTGAACTGTGGTGTTGGAGA
Organism: Okapia johnstoni; assembly: GCA_024291935.2. Taxonomy (NCBI): domain Eukaryota; kingdom Metazoa; phylum Chordata; class Mammalia; order Artiodactyla; family Giraffidae; genus Okapia; species Okapia johnstoni. Next base: position 14,734,388 of record CM044324.1, read on the forward strand.
AGACTCTTGAGAGTCCCTTGGACTGCAAGGAGATCCAATCAGTCCATCCTAAAGGAGATCAGTCCTGGGTGTTCATTGGAAGGACAGATGTTGAAGCTGAAACTCCAATACTTTGGCCACCTCATGCGAAGAGTTGACTCATTGGAAAAGACCCTAATGCTGGGTAGGGTTGGGGGCAGGAGGAGAAGGGGACAACAGAGGATGAGATGATGGGATGGCATCACTGACTCGATGGACATGAGTTTGGGTAGACTCTGGGAGTTGGTGATGGACAGAGAGGCCTGGCGTACTGCAGTTCATGAGGTCGCAAAGAGTCAGACACGACTGAGAAACTTCACTTTCACTTTTCCCTTTCATGCACTGGAGAAGGAAATGGCAACCCACTCCAGTGTTCTTGCCTGGAGAATTCCGGGGATGGAGGAGCCTGGTGGGCTGCCGTCTATGGGGTCGCACAGAGTCAGACACGACTGAACTGACTTAGCTGCAGCAGCAATAACTAATCATGTTTTAAAAAAAAAGATGCTTCTCCAACTCTTCTATCCTTATTTATTTGAGGTTTTTTACTTTTTACTATTAAATTCTAAGAGTTCTTTACATATTGTGGATACAAGTCCCTTGTGTGATACATACTTCACAAATATTTTCTTCCAGTCTCTGTCTAAGTTTCTCATTTAGTATCTGTAGGGGAAAAAGTTTTAATTTTCATGAAGTAAAATTTATCTTTTTTTTCCTATAGTTTTTGCTTTGGGTGTCATATTTTTTAAATATTTGCCTAACTCATGGTCACTAAAATTTTTTTCTACACTTTCTTCTAGAAATTTGTCTTAACTCTTGTATTTAAGCTTACGATCCACTTCAAGTATATTTTTGTATGTAGTGGAAGGTAAGGTTTATGGTCCTTTTTATGTTTTTACGTATATGGCTATACAATTGTTTCAGTATACTTTGTTGAAAGATCTTTCCTTACCCAGTTGCACTAATTTGCCGTCTTTATGGAAAACTATTGCTCTCCATTGCTCTATATATCTCCTACCTTTATGCTACTATCACACTGTAGTTTTATAATAAGTCTTGAAGTCAGGTCGTATGTGTCCCAATTTAGTTCTTCTTTTTTTAAGTTATGTTCTTAAATCAGCAGGTCTAATTCTACAAAATAAAAAGCCTACTGGGATTTCAACTGAGAAAATATTGAATATACAGATCAATTTGGGGAGAAGTAACAAAATAATATTGAGTCTTCCAATCCATGAGCGTGGTATATCTATCCATTTATTTAGCCTTAATGAATTTTTCTCAGCAACATTTTTTAGGTTTCAGTGTAGAGGTCTTATTTTTACACATCTTTGTTAAATTTATCCCAAAGTCCTTCACATTTTTTCTATTATTGTAAATGGCATTATTCCAATTGCTCATTACCGTTATAGAGAAACACAAATAATTTTTGTATGTTGATATTAAAATATCATTCAATCTTATCAAACTTCCTTATTAGCTCAGTAGGTTTTCTTTTTTTTAGATTCCTTTAGATTATCTACATAGATAGCCATATTGTCTGTAAATAAAGGCAGCTGGTCATTCTTTTTAAACCTATGTGCTTTTTATTTTTATATCTTGCCTTACTGCCTTGACAAGAACTTCCAGTACTATGTCGAATATAAGTTGTGAAAAAAAGATATCTTTGCCTTGTTTCTCATCTTGGGGGAAAGCTTTCAGTCTTTCACCATCAAAAAAGACATTAGCTTTACATATGTCATGTATGTGTGTGTGTGTGTGTGTGTGTGTGTGTGTGTGTGCACGCGCGCGCACATGCTCAGTAGCTCAGTCATGTCCAACTCTTTGTGACCCCATGGACTGTAGTTCACCAGGCTTCTCTGTCCATGGAATTTTCCAGGCAAGAAAACCTGAGTGGGCTGCCATTTCCTCCTTCAGGAACCTCACAGATGCCCTTTATCAAGATGGAGCTCCCTTCTATTCCTAGATTGCTGAGCTTTTATCAGGAAGGGATGTTAAAGTGGTTAAATGCTTTCTCTACGTCTATTAAGATATACGTATGGTTTTATTTTTTTATTCTGCTGGTATGAATAACATTTACAATTTTTTAACTTAAAAACAACCCACAATTACTGGGATAAACCCCATCTGGACATAACGTATTATCTTTTTCATATATTCTTGAATATGATTAGTTTGTTAAGAACTTTTACGTCGTGTTTATGAAGGATGCATATGTGCTTGCTAAGTCACTTCAGTTTTGACCAACTCTACGTGACACTATGGGCTGAAGCCCGCTGGGCTCCTCTGTCCTTGGGATTCTCCAGGCAAGAATACTGCAATGGGTTGCCATGCCCTCCCCTAGGGGATCTTCCCAACCCAGGGATTGAACCCATGTCTCTTATGTCTCCTGCATTAGCAGGTGAGTTTTTTACCACAAGTGCCAATTAGTCTATAATTTTCATTTCTTGTAATTTCTCTATCTAGTTTTAGAGTTAGGGTAATGCTGGCCTCATGGTCTCTACTATTCTCTGAAAAAGTTTGTGTAGCATTGATTTTTTTTCCCCTCAATCGTTTGCTGGAATTCACCAGTGAAAGCAACTGGGTCTGGAGCTTTCTTTGTAGGAACATTTTTAAATAAAAATATATCTTTTTAATAGAAATGTGGTTATTCAATTTGCCTCTTTTTGAGTTTTTGTAGTATATAAGTCTTTCAAGAAATGTTTCCATTTCATCTAAAAGTTGCCAAATTTATTGACATAGAGCTGTTCATAGTATTCTCTTATTCTCCTTTTAATATCTGTAGAATCTGTGGTAATGTTGCTTCTATCATTCCTAGTATTGATTATTTGTGCCTACCCTTTTTTTCTTAATCATTCTAGTTAGAGATTCGTCAATTTTCTTTTCAGAAAGTAAGTTTTTGCTTTTTTTGGTTTTGCTATTATTTTTTATTTTATATTTCATTTATTTCCACTCATATTTTATTATACTTTATTTCTTTCCTTCTGCTTGCTATGGCTTTAATTTGCTCTTTTTTTCTAGTTTCTTATGGCTTAACCTTAGGTCATTGATTTTGAAACTTTCTACTTACCTAATATATGCATTTAATGCTATAAATTTCCCTTTAAGCACTGTTTTATTTTTTACTCAAAAATTGTAAAACATTGTTTTAATTTTCATTCAACTAAAAATATTTTCTAATTTTATGTGTGATTTCCTCTTAACCAGTAGTTTTCTGGAAGTACGTTACATAGTTTCCAAATATTTGGAGATTTTCCAGATATCTTTCTGTTGTTGTTCAGTCGCTAAGTCATGTCTGACTCTTTGAGACCCCATGAACTGCAACATGCCAGACTCCCCTGTCCTTCACTATCTCCCAGAGTTTGCTCTGATTCATGTCCACTGAGTCAGTGATGCCATCTAACCATCTCATCTTCTGCTGCCCCTTCTCCTTTTGCTCTCAATCTTGCCCAGCATCAGGGTCTTTTTCAGTGAGTCAGGTCTTCCCACCAGGTGGCCAAAGCAGTGGAGCTTCAGCATCAGTCCTTCCAATGAATATTCAGGGTTGCTTTCCTTTAGGATGGACTGGTTTGATCTCCTTGCAGATCTCTCTTTCTGTTATTGATGTCTAACTTAATCCCACTGTGATCCAAAACATATTTTATATGACTTAAATCCTTTTAAATTGATTGAGATTTGTTTTATGGCCAAAATATGGTCTATCTTGGTGTGTGCACTTGAAAAGAATATATTTTGCTGCTCCTGGGTGCAATTTCTGGGCCTTTTTCTATAGATTGCTTGTCTCCTCATTATGAGTCATTTTTTCATGCTTCTTTGAAAGTTGGTAACTTCTAATTGGTTGCCCGACCATGTGAATTTTACATTGTTGAAGCTGGAGTTGTTTTATAGTTCTTTAAATACTCTGGGGCTTTGTGCTGGATGCAATAACATTACTTGGAAACAACTTAATCCTTCCATGGCTTGCTTTTAAGCTTTGTTAAGCAAGACCAGTCTCAGGGCTAATTTTGCAACACAACCAAGGCAATGGTCTTCTGAGAACTTCCAACTGATACCCTGATGTTAGGAGGTCTTTACAGTCTGGTAGTTTAGTCACTAAGTCGTGTCCAACCCTTGTGATCCCATGGACTGTAGCCCTCCAGGCTCCTCTGTCGATGGAATTTTCCAAACAAGAATACTGGGGTGGGTTGACATTTCCTTCTCCAAGGGGTCTTCCTGACCCAGTGGTCAAACCCGTGTCTCCTGCATTGCAGACAGAATCTTGACCGCTGAGCCACCAGGGAAGCCCCTTTACACCCTTGGTGGTGAAATATAAATTACTGAGCTCCAGGAATGAGCCTATCTGATTCTCTCCATGTCCTTCCCTGGCCTTAAGCAGTTTTCTATTCACTGAAAACTCTGCAGATCTCTGGAGCTGACTTTTTATAGTTTCTCTCATCCAGGACCTTAGCCTGTGAATTTGAGCAGTCATAGCCTCTTCAAACTCTGAACTGTGTTTCCTCAACTGAAGGTAATAGCTGGGCTCTGTTATATACTTGAAAACATATAATCCAGACAGGAAGCTACAGCAATCTTGTTTCCCTTCTCTGATATATTTTCCCTAGTTATTTTTAGTTTTTTAAGTTTTGAGACTTATTCCAGTCCCTTTTAATCTATCATCACTGAAAACATGTCCTATCTCTAAAAAGTCTCCACATCTCCTTAATCTGTGTCTCCAGTATCAACTTTAGAGAGTTAGTTAAGTATAGGATGGTGGTTATGAAACAGGGTTTGGAATCAGACAAGCTGGGATCAAGGAGCAACTTTGTCACTGCTCTCTGTGTGACCTTATGCAAGTTATTTAACATCTCTGAGTCCACCTTGCTTATCTATAAAATAAAAATATTAGAAGTATATGCCTATCTTGTAGAGATGTTGTGAGATTTAAGTGAGAAAACACAAATAAAGCATTTAACATTCCTCCAAGTACACAGTAATTACTCAGTGATTGTTGTCATTTAAAATATTCATCATCATAATCACCTCACATGCCAAACAACAAAGACAGCAACTTAGTGTCACTCTGGCTAATTATCAGTGAAACCTGTACCCATCACAGGCTACACCTGAACTGTCTACCCTAGCTGAAGAATCTTGTCAAGTTCAATAACTGACAAGAACATCTTGAGCTACTGGGTTATTATCTGTTCCCCCCTAATTTCTTTCTTGTCATCTTTCTTTCTACATAGTTTTCTTTCAGTCAGGGTCAAAATATCACCATTTTAGAGATATCCTGGCCTGTCTTTCTCTGAAGGAGCAAAATGTTCCTTTTCCATATTCATTCCAAGCACTCCATATACACTGACTCAGTTTTATATTTACTGTAACAATAAAATTCTGAAAGCATTCCTAAAAACCTAAATTGAAATTATCACAAGATAATAGCACAGCAGCAACTGTGAGTTTTTCTCTAATGTTCTATTAACTTATGTGAAAGCTCTTGTTTGCTCTTTTCCAAACTCTGGGGAAAGATTTTTTCATAAGTGCAACTGGTTAAATGAGCATAAGAAGTAAGTGAAGTTCTGTCTCGTTATTGAAAAAGTTATTATTTGTTATATGTATTTAGACAGTGTTTCTAGACAAGCTGTAAGGTAGCACTATGCTAATCTCATCTACGTGGGGGCAGCTTCACTTTTCTAAATTACATACGTTGTGGAATGAGTCTTAATAAAGTCACTGACCCAATCTGTCTTCCTAATGAATACATATTCTCTATAATGTTGTGTGTTCTAATTTAGCACAAGTTATAATACCCCAAACACAAAGAAACTTGGGAGACATTATTCCCACAGCTTACAAAGCACTTTCACGTACATTATCTCATTAATTCTCACAATAATCCTGTGAGCTAAGCACTCACAAGAGAAAGTCAATATTGTGAAAACAAAAGAGAAAGACTAAGACATCCTACTGTAAGCCTTTATCCACACTAAATATACTTAATTCCAGACTATCTGAGTCAAGTTCACTCAACAGTTATGTTTGCAAATACTTATTTTCAATGGACTGTATCACGTAACTTTGCTTTGTTCAACAGTAATAAAATGCCATTTTCTCAGAACATGAGTTTAACAGCTCAATATTTTTCTCCATTATCTCATCCCTAAAATGAAAATTCTTGTTTCCCCAAGTTTTTAGTTTGAAAAATTTCAAATCTCAGAATGATTTCAAAAATAATGCAGTGAATATGCCTTCTATCTAGACTCACCAATTGTCAACATTTTGCCACATTTGCTTTACACATGCACACAAATATGTATAATATATAAAATAACGCATTATATTTGAGTTATTGTTGTTATATAAATTATATAATAAAAATTATCATATACATTTTTATCATGACAATTAAACAGCAAATATTTAATATGAATCTCCTAAGAACAAAGGTGTTCTCTTACATACACAAAATTTTTGCACTCAGGAAATGTAACAATGATACAATGTTATTTCAAATATGTAATCCATTTTCAAATTTCCCCAAGTGACCCAAAAAATGTTCTTAATAGCTGGTTCCCTAATCTACACTGCATTTAGATGCCGTATCCCTTTAGCCTCCTTAATCAAAAACTAGCTTCCCTGCTGTTTTGGTCTTTAACAACTGGCAATTCTTAAGAAAACAAGCCCTCACTTTGGGATCATTTCTTCATCATTAGATGCAGGTTAAACATCTGAGGCAAGAACGCTACCTAATGACGGGCATGGCTATCAAATCAGTGGGTACATGACAGCAGTTTGTTCCTCTTTTGGTGCTGTTAGATTGCTTAAATTTGATCACACACTGAGTATGGAGTATGCTCCATCCTTTTTCCCTTTATAATCAAATAGTCCAAAGGGCAACCCTTTGAGAATATTCTGTTCCTCAACAATCTTTCACTTGCTGACTTTATCATCCACTGATCATTCTTGCCTGAATCACTTATTAATAACCAAGATTATAAAATGAGGATTTTCTCTTCCATCATTCCTTCTACATTTATTAATAGGCACCCTTCGAAAATACTTTGTCATTGTAAAACCACCAAGGATCACCTATATGAGAGGGTGAGGACAAGAATGAAGGTGCTTGCTGAAGAGACCAAGCACTCCAGAGGAAGGGCACGTGCCTGAGTGAAGCCTGGTGTTAGTGCTGGATACACACAATTCTGCATTTGATGCTATGGAGATACTCTCTCTTTGGTAGATCAGGTTCAAAGGAATTCTCCCATTGTGTAAGCTGTGGATGTTTACCATGTTTTTGTTTCAAAATGATGATGGAATACTGGCAAAGGATCTAAAGGAACTACATTTTTCAAGCTTCATACAATAACCTCTAGCTTCCTTCCTGAAGCAGGGGGAGAAACCATGAAAGTATCAGACAGAAAATTGGACACGGCTGAAAAACACAGGAGATCATTCCTAAAGTGTGGCTTGGCTCTGAAACATTTTTTTTACAGTATAGATCAAGCACCTCCAAATCAAACCCTTTCATCCCCTGTCTTGCATGGCTTTCATTCAAAGAAGGAAAAGGTATTTCTTTCTACCCCCTTCTACCTCTCCTATGGAGAGATACTCTGAGCCTTTAATAAGTTTATAAACTTGTTCAGGCTAATTCTCTTCAGACTATTGTGTGTGTGTGTGTGTGTGCATGCTTAGTCGCTCAGTTCTGTGTGACTCCTTTGCAACCCTATGGACTGTAGCCCACCAGGTTCCTCTGTCATGGGATTTCTCAGGCAAGAATACTGGAGTGAGTTGCCATTTCCTTCTCTAGGGGATCTTCCCAACCCAGGGACTGAACCCACATCTCTTGGTCTCCTGCATTGGCAGGTGGATTCTTTACCACTGCACCACCTGGGAATCCCCTCAGTCCACTTTAATGCCACAAAAATGCTAAAGCTGGTGCTTCCAAGGTTCAACACCTACCACCAAGTTTCATGTCGACAAAGTCAAAAGAATATTTTAGTTTAATTCAATATTCACAGTGTAATCATGAACACTCAGCCAGTGGTGCAACTCTTGGATGTCATTTGCGAGTGTTTATACTTTCCAAGGTGCAATACAGAAAGTCAAAATCAATGTATACTTATTACCAATATATAACAGTAGAGATAAATAATTGTTATGAATCACTATAAAAGGATAAAATCTTAATTTTAAAAGGGATCATAGAGACCTAGTCCAATCTCCTACCCAATGCCAGGAGCATGTCTTCAGTACCTAAAACAGCAATGCCATCTCTGTTTAAATACCACCAGCAAGAGAGAGCCCAGGACACATGACTGATCATTCCACTAGCCATCAGCTACACATAAGACAGTCTGGAGACCATGGAGTTAAGAACCAATGTGTTTTGCATGTAAAGCTACCAGTATGTCAGAAGAACACAGCAGTAGAAAACTGCAAATTTAAAAATAGACTTCCTTTCAATACTAAGATTTTCCAAAACATTTAAAACAAACTCTTATTACCAAATTTGATATACCAATATAAGCAAGTTAACAGGTAACATAAGTTTCAGGCCAAAGAATGTGGTGATTTCTCCCCTTGTATCTCTTTCCCTGAAACAGACCTCTCACAGTACCATTAAGTCAAAACTCTCCCATCTGTCTTCCATCAGAGTCCCAAGGACATCAGTTTATTTCCTTCGGTCTACCACACTTGCTCTGCATATATGGGCTCACTTGGTTAAAAATCCCTTCTATTCTCTTGATCTAGTCACAATCCAGAATAGAATGGCAATGGCAACTGATAAACATAAGGAAATATGTAGATACAGAAATAATTAATGACTTTGAGACTGGGTGATTAGAACAGTGCTATTACAGAAAATTCTGAAACAGATGGGAATATCAGACCACATGACCTGCCTCTTGAGACATCTGTATGCAGGTCAGGAAGCAACAGTTAGAACTGGACAGGGAACAACAGACTGGTTCCAAATAGGGAAAGCAGTATGTCGAGGCTGTATATTGTCACCCTGCTTATTTAACTTATATGCAAAGTACATCATGAGAAATGCTGGGCTGGATGAAGTACAAGCTGGAATCAAGATTGCCAGGAGAAATATCAATAACCTCAGATATGCAGATGACACCATCCTTATGGCAGAAAGCGAAGAAGATCTAAGGAGCCTCTTGATGAAAGTGAAAGAGGAGAGTGAAAAAAGCTAGCTTAAAATTCAACATTCAGAAAACTAAGATCATGGCATCCAGTCCCATCATCTCATGGCAAATAGATGGGGAAACAGTGGAAACAGTGTCAGACTTTATTTTGGGGGGCTCCACAATCACTGCTGATGGTGACTGCAGCCATGAAATTAAAAGACATTTACTCCTTGGAAGAAAAGCTATGACCAACCTAGACAGCATATTAAAAAGCAGAGACATTACTTTGCTGACAAAGGTCCATCTAGTCAAAGTTATAGTTTTTCCAGTAGTCATGTATGGATGTGAGAGTTGGACTATAAACAAAGCTGAGCGCCCAAGAATTGATGCTTTTGAACTGTGGTGTTGGAGAAGACTCTTGAGAGTCCCTTGGACTGCAAGGAGGTCAAACCAGTCCATCCTAAAGGAAATCAGTCCTGAATATTCATTGGAAGGACTGATGCTGAAGCTGAAACTCCAATACTTTGGCCATCTGATGCAAAGAACTGACTCATTTGAAAAGACCCTGATGCTGGGAAAGATTGAAGGCGGGAGGACAAGGGGATGACAGAGGATGAGATCGTTGGATGGCTTCACCAACTCAATGTACATGAGTTTGAGTAAGCTCCAGGAGCTGGTGATGGACAGGGAGGCCTGGCGTGCTGCAGTCCATGGGGTCACAGAGAGTCGGACATGACTGAGTGACTGAACTGAATAATGGAAAAAGGAAAAGGAACTTAATCTGGTTAGGTTTAGAAGTAAGAGGTTTGAGATGATGGAAAAATGCTCAGTGTCCAGGTATGAAATCCAGAACAGATATCAAATTGAGTCACTCAAATTAAGTCATCGGTAGCAACATCAGTGAAAAATATGACACAGATCAATTTCTTAAGGAAAAGAGAAAAGAAGAACAGCAGTGAAGATATCCTCTTATTCTCCCCTCCAATATTTCTGCCTTATATATTATCTTTTGACTTTCTAATTTTTTAATTAATTTATTTATTTTAATTGGAGGCTAATTACTTACAATATCATGGTGGGTTTTGCCATACATTGACATGAATCTCCCCAATGAATATGCTTATTCATAACTTCTGTAATGTTAAGAATCAAGTCTCACATATCTTCTGTTACTGGAGTCATAGAAGATACTCAATAAAATCATTTTGGCTGGTTCTAGTAACCACCCCAAATTATTTATGAAAAATCTAGTAGTAGTGGGACTTGACCAACATATACTTCCTAGATAGTAAAGTCCACCTTCTAAGGGTATGCTGGAGTATCATTTATAATGACTCTTTGAGGCCAACACCAAAGGATGTCTTTACACCACTTCATTCATTCAATGAAAACTACTAAAAATTCACTGTGTGCAAGGTACTAGGCTAAGATGCAGCTCTTGGGAGACAGAACACTAAATCAGACAAGGTCCTCTCTCTTGTAGATCTTCCAGTATTGTAACCATCTTCTGCAAGGTCAAAGATAAACTTGTGTCTTGAATCATTTTGTTGACAAAGTAATGTCTCTGCTTTTCAATATGCTGTCTAGGTTGATCATAACTTTCCTTCCAAGGAGTAAGCGTCTTTTAATTTCATGGCTGCAGTCACCATCTGCAGTGATTTTGGAGCCCAGAAAAATAAAGTCAGCCACTGTTTCCCCATCATTCTGCCATGAAGTGATGGGACCGGATGCCATGATCTTAGTTTTCTGAATGTTGAGCTTTAAGCCAACTTTTTCACTCTCCTCTTTCACTTTCATCAAGAGGCTTTTTAGTTCTTCTTCACTTTCTGCCATAAGGGTGGTGTCATCTGCATATCTGAGGTTACTGATATTTCTCCCGGCAATCTTGATTACAGCTTGTGCTTCCTCCAGCCCAGCGTTTCTCATGATGTACTCTGCAAATAGCTATGGTTTTTCCAGTGGTCATGTATGGATGTGAGAGTTGGACTATAAAGAAAGCTAAGTGCAGAAGAATTGATGCTTTTGAACTGTGGTGTTGGAGAAGACTCTTGAGAATCCCTTGGACTGCAAGGAGATCCAACCAGTCCATCCTAAAGGAAATAAGTCCTGAATATTCATTGGAAGGACTGATGCTGAAGCTGAAACTCCAATACTTTGACCACCTGATGCAAAGAATTGAGTATTTGGAAAAGACCCTGATGCTGGGAACAACTGAAAGCAGGAGGAGAAGGGGACGACAGAGGATGAGATGGTTGGGTGGCATCACCGACTCAATGGACATGAGTCTGAGTAAGCTCCAGGAGTTGGTGATGGACAGGGAGGCCTGGTGTGCTGCAGTCTATGGGATCATAAAGAGTCAGACATGACTGAGTGACTGAACTAAACTGAACATCACTAACAATGAGTAAAGAAAGGAAGACCAGGGAGTTATGAGTTACTAATAGGGATAAAAAGAAGTCTAATACCAAAGCTATTGGAGCTAATAATATCTTACCCTTCATTTGCAGACCTGGAGTAATCAGACCAGTGCCACAGAGAGGTAGTTTCTTCTTAAGAAGTCATGATACCCTCATGGCTATAAAAATAGCCACTTTAGGTTCATTAGGATCACTCTTTAGGTCAAGCAGAACCACTGCCCAACTACATCATGATCCAAAGTTTCAAACAAAATAGGGAATAGAGTTTGGAAAAGAGTAATAAAAACTGATCAGAAATAAATAGGCCAAAAGAAATAAAAACAGCAGAGCCTGAATCAGTCTGCATGGATGCCTCGGTGTGGAGGAGTAGCTGGGGGCCACAAAGGAAAGGCCACAAAGGAAACTCACCCCAAAAATATGCCTGAAAGAACCATCTTGTGCTGGTAAGGGAGAGACAGAGTCATTGAAAACAACCTTGATGCCTCTCATTTCTAGAATTAATGGAATCTCTGGGTCTCTAGACACTTACAACACACACAAACTCAAACATACACAAACTCACACATCGTGCACATATGTTAGGTCGAAGCTACACTCACTGATCGACAAGGTGGTCCCATTAGTTTGGAATGAAATCAGAAGCTCCTTTACACAACCTAAGACTCGTTTTAAAAGGGTGTTTCTTTTTTTTTTAAAACAGTCTTATAAACTAGTTTTAAATTCTTTTTAAGAAGTTTTTATTGAAGTATAGCTTATTTACAATGTTGTGCCAATCTCTGCTATACGGCAAAGAGACTCAGTTATACACATACAGACTTTTTATATTCTTTCCCATTATGGTTTATCACAGGATATTGAATGTAGTTCCCTGTGTTATATAGTATGACTTTGTTGTTTATCCACACCACTGTTTTAAATTCTGAAGACATCTATCATGGTGGGAAGAAAAAATCTGGGGAAGGGCACGGGGGCGGGGCAACTGATGAACCAGGCTGTCCCAGGCTTCACTTGAAATCATCTAGTGTCACCTTAGTCTTTTTCCTACAGAATAAAGCCTCAAAGTAGGGAGAATGCACACATTAAAGAAGTGAAAACTATCGCTGCAGGAAAACAAAGGTGGGCCTGCTAAATGCAAGTGAATCTAGATGGACTGTAAGTTTTGTTTCCTAGCCATCAAAAATAGTTTGGAGGATTTGTGCCAAAATTAGAAATAAAACCATGATCTTTTCTCCCTGCACCCTGCAGAGTTGCCTTTGAAGTCACATGTGCTCCACAGGGCACAGACAGAAACAAAAATCAGGCACTTCTTAAGTTTTATTATAGGCAGTGCAGTATGAGACAGTGTCCTTCCAGCGTTTATTAAAAACTCATTTTCAGCTCCTTCTTCTCAGATATGATGAGCTTTTGTCTTATGCCCTGGAATTTAAATCCATGCTTCCCTCTGGTTATACCTTCTGGTCCCAGGGATAGCCCCAGGGACTTGGCCCAGCCACCTGGATCTGGTTCATACGCTGCCTGGATGGACATACTCCAGCTCCAGGATCATAAGGACTGGGACTGACTTTCTTCAGCCACCTGGCAAGAATTGGCTGGCATTGCAGCCTTCTGGACTTCCCTGAATAGCTCATTGGGGTGCTTCAAGTCCCCCCTTATCGCCCCATTCTGCCTTACCAGGGCTACATAAAGTGCAGCTATCCTTTCCTCCTGCCAGTGTCCCAACTGGAAGGTGAGAAAAATAATCACATTTGATATAATAACAGCCATAATGCTGGTATATTTTGAAAACAATCCATCTGCAAAATCAGGTACTTCCTTAGTAAGCCTCAGGACAGCCTTAAGTTTGGAAATATTTATACTGTTTGTTTTGTTTTCTGCCTAGATACTGAAACTCAGAGTGGAAGTGAAAGTGTCCTGAGCCAGTGTCACTTAAGTGGGAGCTAAAAGATCACAGAGGAGAAAAAAAAAAATTCACATTTTCCAATGCATTAGTTCACCCACTGTGCGAACCCAAAAGGGAAAAAAATCAAAATAGTGTATTTTCAGCATAAAAGAGTTTATTGTAGGCTATTAAAATTGGCTTTTTTTGGAAGGGAAGCTAGAACTAAAGGGAATCTTAAAGACCAACTAATCCAATTACTTAACGAAGTGGAAAGTGCTGCCCAGAAGTCAATGGCTCAGACTGCTAGGATGGTGTCAATAAGACGTGCAAGCCATTTAGAAGGAGCCTCCACTGGCCAAAGTCGGAACAACTTGAATATCAAAAACAATGACTGCCACTGATTCAAACACTTCAAATCTATAATGTCCATGAGTTTATAATGAATAGGTAAGTTGTCCTTCCATCTCCACCCTCATAACCGTAGAGGATAGTTCACTGGTAACTACTAGTAAGAGATGCTAGGGCCTCAAATTAATCATTCTGACAATCGATAAAAGAAAAGGCAAGGCTGAATAATGTATCCTGTTTTTTCTTTTTCAAACTATATTTCAGGATAACCAAATAATTGATGATGGAAAATTCATCCACATAAAAGAATCCAAACCAATAAATGCAGAAATAATGATGGAACTAGAAAATTTCCATTTTGACTCTGACATCTGAAATTTAGTCTGTAAACCAGGTCCTAAGAGATGGAACACAGAACAGTTAAGAATCAATGAAAGTAGAGGGGGATAAATTCCACAATCAGGGAAATTAATTAGTAAAAATATAAAAGGAATGAGTATCTGGAAAACAAAGCTCAAAACGGAAATGAGGCAGCAAAAGCAGCATCCAGGGAGACAAAGAACACTATCAACACCTTTCCCAAGTTTCAATTTAGCCCAGGATTGTTTAAAAAGAAGAAAAAAGTATGACAAAAGTGAGAATATACACAAAGCACAGAAATAATACTGTGGGGGAAAGGGGGTGGGGAAGAAGCTGATCCTGTTCATTGTAGCAATCTTCACAACAGTCAGAATATGGAAGCAACCTCAGTTCTACAGACAGATGAATGGATAAAGAAAACATGATGTATATACACAATGGAATATTATTCAGTCATGAAAAAAGAAGGAAATCCTGCCATGAACAACAACATGGATGGACCTTGAGGGTATTACACTAAGTGAAATAAGTCAGACAGGCAAAAACAAATACCATATAATCTCATTTATATGTGGAATCTGAAAGGAACCGAATTTATAGACACAAGGAAGAGATTGGTGGCTGCTAGACGTGGGGATTAAGGAGTGGGTGAAGAGAGTGAAGAGGTTCCAAACGTACAAACTTCCAGTTTAAGACAAATAGATTCTGGTAATGTAATGCACAGCACAATAACTATAGTTAATAATACTCAGTGGCTCAGCCATATCTAACTCTTTTTGACCTCATGGACTGTAGGCTGACAGGCTCCTCTGTCTGTGGAATTTTCCAGGCAAGAATACTGGAGCAGGTTGCCATTTCCTACTTCAGGGATAGTTAATAACACTGTAGTGTATATCTGAAAGTCGCTAACAGAGTAAATCTTAAAGTTCTCATCACACACAAGAAAAAAAATGTGTAACTGTATGTGACGACCACTGTCAACTAAATTTACTGTGGTGATCATTTCACAATATATACATCTATCAAATCATTATGGTGCACACCAAAACTTAATATAATGTTACATGTCAATTATATCTCAACTTTTTTAAAAACCTGGGGCTCAAAGTCCCACCTGATCCCCATCTCCAATGAACAGTATGAAAAATCTGGGATTAAGGTTGACCATGGGCTACAGCCCAATATCAGATGAGCCCCACGCATATTAGCAGACACAACAAAGTTTCTGAAACAATGACCTCGTGTATCATCCACAGCGAGGTCTCAGTGGGTTTTACTTGGCTCACTGTGAGGATTCTGTCAAAATAAATAAGCAGAAGTAACAAAATCAAACAAACCAAAAAAACCCAAGGCAGCCAAAGAAAAGCACAGCACTGCACAAAACTAATAAAGGCAGCTAGGAGAGAGTCAACATTGCAAACTGTTGTTGCTCTGTGATACATTTTGGAACCTCCGGAGTGTCTGACACGTCATGACATGGAACACTGACCTTGTGATTGAAACAGAAGCACCACCTTTTTTTCTCCCTACTGAACTAGTCATTTCTTCCAACAGCTAAGTATGAGAGAGGGAGTGAGGAGAAGAAAAACAGAAGAGAAGGAAACTCATTTGATGAGGACCTGGATCCTAGTTTCCCTTGGTTCCTATTTTCCAAATGAAGTTTGTAAAATGTCCTACTGTTGAGCTTTTTGAATGGTCAATAAGGACTTGTTTCCAGCTTTTTACAGAAGAGCAGATATAGCTTTCTTTTTTATTTTACTTATTTCTTGTATATATATATATATATATATATATATATATATATATATATATGTTTATATATTGGGATATAAAGGGACTTCCCCAATGGCTCAGCAGGTAATGCATCTGCCTGCAATACAGGAGACACACAAGATGCAGATTCGATCCCTGAATCTGGAAGATCCCCTGCAGAAGGAAATGGCAACCCACTCCAGTATTCTTGCCTGGGAAATCCCATGGATATAGGAGCCTGGCAGGCTACAGACCAAAGAGTCACAGAGTTGGACACAACTAAACACATACTGAGATGTAATTCTAATACCATCACATTCACCTTTTTAGAGTGCACAATCCAGTGGTGTTCAGTACATTCTCAAAAAATCACCTGTATATAATCCCAGAAATTTTTCATCACCCCAAAAAGAAATGCTGTATGCATCAGTACATTCTCCATTCTCCCCTTTACCCAAGAGTTAAAACTAATCTGTCTAATGTGTCTCTGTGGATTTGCCTGACAAGGACATTTCCACTGTATGGCATCATACAATATACGGTCTTTGGTGGTTGGTTTCTTTCACTTAGCTTAATGTTGTCAAGGCTCATCATGGGACACCATGTATCAGTACTTCATTTCTTTTTAGGGCTGAATAAAGTCATGTGGGGCTTTCCTGGTGCAGACAGTAAAGAATCTGCCAGGAAACCCAGGTTCAACCCCTGGGTCAGGAAGATCCCCTGGAGAAGGGAATGGCTACCCACTACAGTATTCTTGCCTGGAGAATTCCATTAACAGAGGATCTTGGTGGACTATAGTCCATGGGGCCCCAAAGAGTTGGACATGACAGAGCAACTAATACTTTCACATTTTCACTTTCAGTGGAGTCATGTACAGATGTGAGAGCTGGTCCATAAAGAAGGCTCAGCACCAAAGAATTCATGCTTTTGAATTGTGGTGCTGGAGAGTCCCTTGGACAACAAGGAGATCAAGCCAGTCACTCCTAAAGGAAATCATCCCTGAATATTCATTGAAAGGACTATTGTTAAAGCTGAAGCTCCAATATTTTGCCACCTGATTTGAAGAGCCAACTCACTGGAAAAGACTTTGATGTCAGGAAAGATTGAAGACAAAAGGAGAAGAGGGCAGCAGAGGATGAGATGGTTATGTGGCATCACTGACTCAAGGGAGACAAATTTGAGCAAACTCCAGGAGACAGTGGAAGACAGAGGAGCCTGGCATGCTACAGTCCATGGGGTTGCAGAGTCGGACATGATTTAGTGACTGAACAACAACAATCTTCTGTGTATTTTGTTCATCTATTCACAATGTGATGGATACTTCCACTTTTGATGAATTCACCTTGTTTGATGGACTGTTTCCACTTTGGGCTATTACGGATAATAGCCCATGAACATTCATGTACAAGTTTTTGTGTGAATGCATTTTTTTATTCTCTTGGGTATATAGCAAGGAGCAGGACTATTGGATCTTATGGTAACTCTGTATTAACTTTTTGAATAACTGCTGGACTGTTTTCCAAAGTAGCTGCATTGCTTTACATTCCCACCAGTAAACTGTGAGACTTCTAATTTCTTCATATCTTCACCAACACTTGTTACTGTCCATCTTTTTGACTATTTATATTCCAACAGGTATGAAGTGGTATCTTACTGTGGTTTTGACGTGCATTTCAACATTTGATGTGCTTCAAAACTAAGCCTCTTTCCTTCTGCTTATTGGCCCTTTATATATCTTCTTTGGAGAAATGTCCAATCAAATCTTTTGCCCAATTTTAACTGGGTTATCTGTCTTTTAATTATTGAGTTGTAACAGTTCCTTATATATTCTGGATACAAGTCATTTATCAGATATACAATTTGCAAATATTTTCTCACATTTTATGAGTTATCTTTTCACTTTCTTGAGAATGTCCTTTGAAGCACGAGAGTTTTTAAATTCTGATGGAGTCCAATTATTTTTTCCTTTTCTGACTGTGTTTCTGGTGTCATATATAAAGCCCCTGCCTAATCTACAGTCATAAAGGTTTATACCTATTTTCTTCTAAGAGTTTTATAACTTTAGGTTCTGAGTTAATATTTTTTCATGATTTGAGTTATGAGTCCTACTTCATCTTTTTGGTAGCTTTCATTTTGTGACATCTTCAGTCTGTTTGTAAGGCTGCAGCCCTCACATAATTTCTCAGTGCAAGTTGCTGCTTCAAGGTAAGAGAAGGAGGTATTATTTTTAACAAAATGAAATAATTGGGGAGGCAGTACACAAATCAGTAGTTCAAGTTCTGAAGTCAGACTCTATCTCAGTTCTACTACTTACATGCTGTGCGACTTTGAGTTGAGTTGTTCTCTTTTCTGTACCCAGATCCTCCCTATCTTAAAACTAGGAGAGAAAAAATAGAGATGCAAGGATTATATGAGTTAATACAGGCAAAGTTCTCAGAACAGTTTACAGCTCATTGTGAGCATCAAGTCCATGTTAGCTATTGTTATCAGTAAAGATCCAATTACAGTAATCCTAGGGCTACAGTTTCCAAAGAAATATAGGTCTCAAAATAAGAGCACAGTAGAAGGAAATCAACCCTGAATATTCACTGAAAAGAGTGATGCTGAAGCTGAAGCTCCAATACTTTGACTACCTGACGTGAAGAGCTGACTCACTGGAAAAGACCCTGATGCTGGGAAAGATTGAGGGCAGGAGGAAAAGGAGGCAACAGAGGATGAGATGGTTGGATAGCATCACCGACTCAATGGACATGAGTTTGAGCAAACCCCTGAAGACGGTAGAAGACAGCAAAGCCTAGTGTGCTGCAGTCCATAGGGTCTCAGAGTCCGACATGACTTAGCGACTGAACAACAACAAAAAGAGGCTGGATCAATGATGTGGCTTCCAAGACAACACCTCTGATTCTCCCATATGGTGTTCTTGCATCCCAGAGGCCCCCTACCACTGGGGACCACTTTTTGCTGACAGTCATCTTTGTCCTGTGTACAAGTCACACTCTGTTTTATTTTCCACAAACTTTCAGGTTTACCTAACAGGTGCCGAATTTTCAGTGCCACATACCAAAAAATTACTTTTGAATTTACTGGAGTGATACTTTAATCTCTTAGAGTCAAAGTCTCTTTATAAGGGCAAAGTATTCTTTCTCTGTAGCCTTTTTGTGTCCAGGTCATTTTAGCAACTGCGTTAGAAATACTCAGTAACAGCAGAGTCAGAGGGCAAGTTTGATTCCCTCAGTTCCTTTTCAGGAATTTCCTACATGTTTCATAAATTTCAGGAGATACCATTCAATCCATGTAAACCCACATCATGAACAACTGTAAGTCTTTCTTCCCCAAGGGCTATCTTTTTTATTTCAACTCCTAATTATCAGAGTTTGACCAAGTTTCCATTCAGAGGTGGTTTCCCATTTGTCAGAAAGCTTCTAGAACATTGACCTTCCTATCCTCACAACTATCCCATCAATTAGTGTGTGTTTAGCAATTGCAAATTACTTTTAATATGAGAAAATGCAAAGTATTATTAGATGGGAAAATTTCTGGGATCAAATTCCATCCTGGGTGATTACTGAGTTCTGATACTGTTGGAACAAATAGCAGGATATGTTCATCCAGGATTTGCTGTTCCCCTTCCACCTGGGAGGTATGCCACTCTGATTCTACAATGATCCTTTGGCTTAAAACAGAATTCCCTGGTGGTCCAACGGCTAACACTTCACCTTCCAATGCAGGGAGTGAAGGTTCAATCCCTGGTCAGAGAGCTAAGGGGTTTCCCGGGTGGCACCAGTAGTAAAGAACCCATCTGTCGATGCAGGAGGTGTAAGAGACACGAGTTCGATCCCTGGGTCGGGAAGATCCCCTGGAGGAGGAATGGCAACCCACTCCAGTATTCTTGCCTGGAGAATACCATGGACAGAGGAGCCTGGCGGGCTACTGTCCATAGGGTCACACACAGTCAGACACAACTGAAATGACTTAGCACACACACACGCACAGGGGGCTAAGATCCCATATGCCTCCAGACAAAAAATCAAAACATAAAACAGAAGCACTATTGTAACAAATTCAATAGACTTAAAAAAAACATGGTCCCTATCAAAAAAAAAAAAACAGAATTCCTCTTAAGAATTCCTTTCAAACTCTGTTATCTATGTACACATATTTCAATATTTTACACCTCTTTTAAAAACCAAAAATGGGTTTATTCAGCTGGCTCATTTGCCCTGTCCTCCCTCAACTGAGGACATCACTGGTCCAGGTTCCAACACACTCATTCACTTCCTCCCTGGACACCCCTAGTGCATTATTTTAGTTCAAACACAGACATGTCTATAGATCTTGTTTCATTCCAGAGCCCAAGCTGAGAACAAAGCAGCCTGAACTCCACTTGCAGGATACTCCTCACTCAAGAAAACACATTTTCCTCTTCCAAACTGAATTCAGGAAGAATATACTACGGTCACTCTAAGCCAACAGAATAGTAAATCCACTGGGTGAGGTGAGGCCACAGGGCCTCTGCCACCAGGACCGCCCATCTTCCCTGAACCCCCTTCTCTGATGTTTCCTCATCCTTAACCTCCCAAGAGGCTGTTTTAAGATCTAATTCCTTCAGTTTCAGGAAATGCATATCCTAGTTACAGCCTCAGTAAAGAATGAAAAAAAACATGTTAAGCTGGCAATGGTTCTTGGCATAATAATATCTGACAAAAATGAGGCATTGATAAGTCACCTGGCCAAGGCCAGGTGAGGCACCTGCATTCAGCCTCCTGTACCTGCAGGAAATGAGTCTGAAGAGCAACAAAAAGGGCTCTACACTAAAGAAAAGGAACAGCTCCCACTGACATGGGAATTGCCTGTCGAGCTACACATCTGGCCGAGATGCCGACAGTCCTTCTGAGTGCTGAGCAGAGGTGGGAGGGGCTGACACAGTGAAGGCTTCCACGCTAACAGAGTGGTCAGCCCTCCCAGCTATCTACGACTGTCCCTGTTTCAACACTGAAAGATCTATGTTCTCAGCGGCTACCCTACCACCATCAGCTCTCTGAAACTGGCTACTCTTACCCTTTTCTTAAAGAGACGGGAATACCAGACTACCTTACCTGCCTCCTGATAAATCTGTATGCAGGTCAAGAAGCAACAGTTAGAACTGGACATGGAACAACAGAATCGGGAAAGGAGTACATCAAGGCTGTATATTGTCACCCTACTTATTTAACTTATATGCAGAGTACATCATGAGAAATGCCAGGCTGGATGAAACACAAGCTGGAATCAAGATTGCTGGGAGAAATATCAATAACCTCAGATATGCAGATGACACCACCCTTATGGCAGAAAGTTAAGAAGAACTAAAGAGCCTCTTGATGAAAGTGAAAGATGAGAGTGAAAAAGTTGGCTTAAAACTCAACATTCAGAAAACTAAGATCATGGCATCCAGTCCTATCACTTCATGGCAAATAGATGGGGAAACAATGGAAACAGTGAGAGACTTTATTTTGGGGGGGTTCCAAATCACTGCAGATGGTGACTGCAGCCATGAAATTAAAAGACGCTTGCTCCTTGGAAGAAAAGTTATGACCAACCTAGATAGCATATTAAAAAGCAGAGACATTACTTTGCTGACAAAGGTCCATCTAGTCAAAGCTACGGTTTTTCCAGTAGTCATGTATGGATGTGAGGGTTGGACTATAAAGAAAGCTGAGTGCCCAAGAATTGATGCTTTTGAACTGTGGTGTTGGAGAAGACTCTTGAGAGTTCCTTGGACTGCAAGGAGATCCAACCAGTCCATCCTAAAGGAAATCAGTCCTGAATATTCACTGGAAGGACTGATGCTGAAGCTGAAACTCCAATACTTTGGCCACCTGATGCGAAGAACTGACTCATTTGAAAAGACCCTGATGCTGGGAAAGATTGAAGGCAGGGGAAGGAATTACAGAGGATGAGATGGTTGGATGGCATCACTGACTTGACAGACATGAGTTTGAGCAAGCTCTGGGAGTTAGTGAAGGACAAGGAGACCTGGCGTGCTGCAGTCCATGGGGTCACAAAGGGTCTGATATGACTAAGCAACTGAACTGAACTCTTACCCTAAACTGGGCCAGGACAAAAGAGGAGACCAGAAACTAGTAAGAGGTGAGGAAGAGCAGGGAACCTTAGCCCAGAGACAGAACTTTCTGGATCTTAAAAGGTTTTGACTAGTTAGATCCAGTACAGTTCTCAAGGAAAGAAAGCTCCTTCTTTTATTCAAGCACTTTCAGTTTTCCAGCGAGGGAGGCAACACCCTCCCAGAAACCGTTGGGCTGCAGACTTTATATTAGCCCAGTGGAAGAGATTGCAATCCAAATTTTCTAAAAGTTTGGTCTTTGGATCGTCTGCATTAGAATCATCCAGTGAGGCTGATCAAACCTAGGTCCCTGGGTCCATCCCAACACCTGCTGGATCAGATTCTCTAGCAGTAGAGCTCAGAAATCTCCATTTATTAAGAAAGCCCAAATGTCTGCTGAATGTTGAACTTCTCTCCTATTGCTTCTTTCACACCCTTGCCCTCGCCCTCCGTTAGGCTTCAGGGCTCAACCAGGACTCCAGTAACAGGAATCCTCAGAAGAGAAGTGAACTTGATTTGGGGACTCCCTGGTTTTCTGTACACCTGCCCTTTTCCAGCTTCTAAATTTCCTCTCTCCTCCCTTTCTAACCCATTACCTTTGACTGTCCTCTGGTTAGACAAGGCTCATGAAGACTTGCTCTATTCTGAGCAGTCTCTGTGTCCCCAAATTACTTCCAATCTCTCCTCCCTCAACCATCTGATCTTTTATTCAATAGTACACTGCAGTTTATAGCTAGGAAAGCAATCTGAATAAATTAATTCATAGTTAGGGCAAAATGACTGATATGATGTCTTACTCTTCTTAGTAAGGAAGAGTTGCTTGTTACCAAAATGAGTCACTAACTGTTGGAATTAATAGACATCTAGGGAAAGTATTTGGGGATTCATAGGGTTATTCCTTAAGTCAGTGCTTTCTGCGGACTTCCCTGACTGGCACAAAATCTTAATGTGGTGAGGAAAAGTCCTTCTACAATAGCCATTACATAACTCCTCATAACATATGTCTACAGGGAAGTGATTAAAGCATGGTCTTTGGTCCCAGGAAGACATGGGTCTAAGTCGTGACTCTACTCTAAGTCTTGCTCAGACATGACCGACCAACATATTTAACCTCTTACTCATAAAACCTGAGATTATTACAACACTTATTTCAGGAGACTGTTAACTCAATAAAAATTTTTTCAAAGCATCTGTATCTGGTACTTAACAAATAGTTATTATTATTAGCATTATAAGAATAAGTAGATAATGAGTATTCATCCAAACTCAATGAGTACTCAATGAGTATGCATCCGAACATTCAAACTCCACTGAATTCAACTACACAAAATTATTCTTGTGTGCTTAGCCTTCATGGTTAATCGTTGAAATAGCCGTAGTATTCATTTACAACTCTAAAAAACTGAGGGAAACATTGGTCATCAACAACCTGGTTTTGCCTTTGACAAGTAGAGATTTGTAGAATTAATCCAGGTTGCCAAACGATCCTGGCTCAGTGTCTAAGGATACCACGGCTACTGCTGCTCATTTCCTCCTGGGCTTTCAGCCTTTAAAACTCACTGAAGGTCAAGGTCACTGAGGTTATTGCCTCAGCCACTTCCTATTAGTGGTACCACATAAGCAAAAGCAAAATGGAGCGTGTAGAGAGGAGCTGAGCAACGGGAGAACCGTGGGCAGCAGGATTTCTAACAGTCGGTGGTCAGCTCCTCTTTGCCAGGTCCCTCTTCTACAAGGTAATGATGACTAAAATCATGAAGACAAGGAAGGACGAAGTATAAAACTGCCTTCTTCAAACAACAGAAACCAAGACAGTCTTGCATTACTGGGACAATTGATGGCACTGTCCAAACTCACACTTAATACCTAGAAAATGTGTCCATTTTCTGCTGCAAATTTCCAAGACTAAGACAAACAGACACATTCAAGAAAACAGCTTTCAGAGATAGAGTTCATGGCCTCTGGGGTCCTACCAAGCTCAACATGCAGTGACTCATAAGGTAAAACTGAGGGGCACCCCCAGGAGACATAGAAAAGAAATTTTTCCAATAAATGGGCCTTCAACTATGCTTCTACCATAATTACAAGGTAAAAAACACAGAGCAAATACAAGCAATGCTTGGCTTCTAGGAAAATCAAAAGAAGGGTCAGAGTTCAACAAAGTGAGGTGCCAGAGGAGGAAGTGAGGCAGACTGAAGGCAATGGATGATGACAAGAACACAACAAGGAGGGCAATGTAGAGAATTAGAAAAGAGGATAATGGGAGAGGATATCTGCCAAGAAAAGAGACTATTACCCCAGACACTGTAAGTAAGCAAAGTGAAATTAGATTTTTTAAAAGGTAAATAGCACATCATAATAAGCAGTAGCCACTATCCATGACTTTGATATTCTTATACAGTATCTATTCCTACTTGATCCTATCTGCTCAGTTGTGATTAACCCTTCAAATCTGCTCAAAAGCAATTCAATAACAAAATTCAAAAACAACACACTTTGTCATCTCTAGTTACAATACATACACAGAGCTCTCAGATGTTAAGAGCAGTGGCTGGCCTAGGAATTTTCATAATCAAATTACATAGCACTAGTGGAACTCTTTCTGGGAATCCAGGCCAATCTCTGAAGGCTATAATTCAAAGTAACATGGAGAAATTAGAGAAAGACATTTTCATTAGCATGAAGCTTTAGACTTGTGGCCAAAAATTTGAAAGGAAATGCAAAATCCAATCAGATAGAATAAAATGACTATATAATGCTGCCAAGAACTAAAGAAATGCAGAATGTAATCAAGCAGTAGAGGAAATTAGTTGCAACCTGGATAAGCATGCAGAAGTATGTCTACCCAAATCAGATAAAAGGATATAAGGCTATCAATACAGGAGACCAAGGCTGAAAAACCCATCTTATCAGAAGGGTGTGGACAGCCATCTATTGTCATAGCAACTATACAGAATTTAGCCTTCTGTTGTCATAGCGATTATTAAATGGACTTACTTGTAGTTCTAAAGAAAGAAAGATAGTGCTAAGTCGTGTCTAACTCTTGGGACCCTATGGACTGTAGCCTGCCAGGCCTCTCTGTCCTTGGGATTTTCCAAGCAAGAATACTAGAGTGGGTTGCCATTTCCTTCTCCAGGGGATCTTCCCGACCCAGGAATTGAACCCAGGTTTCCAGCACTGCAGGCAGAATCTTTACCAACTGAGCCACACAGGAAGCAGTTCTAAAAGAACTAGACAAATGCCTCCTCAATTCCAAATCTCCGTCAGATAAACAACTGCATGGCGGCCCAGTTACCCCAACCATTAGCATGGCAACCTCAGCCAACCTCACCTAATCCATCTTCTTCCCTTAGTGAGCACGTGTCTTGAATTAAATACAGAGATACTGAAGTAAATAAAGGCAATAGTACTAATAATTTGTATTGAGTTCAGAATCATCCTTGTACTTTAGGTATTAAATTATATGGAATGCCTGAGAACCTGCCATCTTTGGGAACATGCAAGACTGTAGCAGACTTGTGACGATAAGAAAAATATAAGTGTTTTCCAACAGTATTAGAATGTTTAGAACAATGTGAAGGTCTTTCAGTTTGCTTTATAGGCACTTAAAGCGATTAAAAAGAAGATTGGATATATTCATTTACAAATGAATCTTTCCAGATTTAAGAAAATGTCATTAACTTTTAAATGAAATGGTTTAATGGGAATTTAGTCTGTCCAACTTGAGTTTACTGGCCATAATTTAAAGTAAACATCCAAAAACTGTTTGTTCTTATTTTATACATTACTTACTAGATTTACATAAAGAATAACAAGCATTTTAAGTAAAATAAAGGCATAAATTAAAAATAAATTTAGTCTTCAACTTTAATAAATCAATATTAATTAAAAGTTCATATCATTTAAGAAGAGTAGTCATTTCAGTCCTGCCAAAAATGAATGTGCGAGCTGTGTGCTTAGTTGCTCAGTTGTGTCCAACTCTTGCAACCCTACAGACTGTAGCCTGACAGGCTCCTCTGTCCATGGGATTCTCAAGGCAAGAATACCAGAGCAGGTTGCCATTTCCTTCTCCAGGGGATCTTCCCAACCCAGGGATCAAACCCAGGTCTCCTGTATTGCAAACAGACTCTTTACTGACTGAGCTATGTGGGAAGCCCAATGAATAATCTGAATCTAATAACAAGTCAGCATCAAACACATGTAAAACAAGAGGCATTCTACAAATGAAGGAAGGAAGAAGGGAAAGCAGGAAGGAAGGAAGGACTGGTCTGTACTGCTCAAAAATGTCACTGTCATAAAAGAAAAGAAGAAGTGATACAAATTAAAGACATGCAAAAGGACATGACAATTCAAAAAACTGATGGTTTGGGACTTTCTTTTGCTAAGAGTGACTTTGTTGTTCGTAAAATCTGAATGAGGTCTGTAGATCAGATAGTATGATGGTATTAATGTTAATTTCACAATTTTGATAAGGCTGTGATATTTAAGTAGAGAGCTTCATTGTTTTCAGGAAATACAGAGTGAAGTATTTAGGGACAGACATCATGTCTGACTTAGCCCAATGGTTCAGAAAACAAAAACAGAGAAGAAAAAGGATAAAATGTCATCATTTGAGAAATCTGGAAAAGTTTACAGGAATTCTTTGTAATATTCTTTCAACTTTTCTATACATATAATACTATGCTTTTTAAAACTTCAAAGAAAGAAACACTAATATTAAAGTAATAGGTTTTTTTTTAAGCCACTCTTTGACATCAAAAATAACCCACTGATAGTGAAGCACAAAAAGATGATTAAAAGCTGGAAAAGTAAATCTGAGAGAGTAAAATTGGATTGAATAAAATGGACAAAAGGGAAATTAGAGAAAGGATTATTTAAAGCATGTTAAGCTTTCCTCTACTTTGAACTGAAAGTCAATTATATCCCCTGAGATGAGGGCTCTAATGCCAAGAGCATGGGATGCCCACAGCAAACGCCTGCCCCAGAGTTTAACTCAACAGGGTGGCTGAGGCTCAGGGTTATCTCCCCCACCCCATCCTCCTAAGCAGAACTCCTCTTCAGGAAAATCTCCCTCTTGACCTAATACCAAATGCTTCTAGGTAGAAGGCAGGTCCCACGCCTGGGGATCCAGATATCAACCCCAGCCAGGCCAGGACCAGAGGGTTGTGAATCACTCTTTGTAACAGGACAAAAGACCTCATTCAGTGGAGAAACTTGTAGGAACAGTAATTCTCCTAGCGTTCTCCTTGGTAATACAAGCCCCGATTCCTAAACACTCCCTACTGGTGGTGTTCCCAGTACACAGATATCTGACTTCAAATGCGCCTGCCCCTTCTCTGAGCCCACGACCAGAGAGACAAACCACTTGCAGCTTCACCCTGGGCTGTACCAGCCTCAACTATTTACAACAACTCGAGGCACCTCACCACCTGTAAATGTGCAGACTCCAGCTGGTTTTACCCTGAGCATGCTCTGGAGGCAACAGCAGCCTGTGAAACAGAGACTGGAACACAAAGAAATCTCCTAACAAGATCAATTATTAAAAATCAAAATGAATGCCAAAAGGAAGCCGTGGTATCCCCTTCTGTAAATTCTTCAAAGTCTTGGGAGAATTTTACTTACTCTGAGTTTTTCAAATATTTCCATGTCTGAAACCAGGAGCCAGACTGTATAACTGAAATGGTTATACAGTGGTGACTTTGAAATTAAGTGTGTGTGTGTGTGTGTTACTGAATTAGCGAAATACATAACAACTACGTCAACTTTTCATTAATTCAACAAGTGTTGACTAAGTTCATGGTATATGCATAATGGAAGCTGTGAAAAGAGGTTTTCAAAAATATGCAGAAACGGGCTTAAAATTCAAATGTGAAAATGCTTTTTAAATAACTACTTAGCACAGCAGTTCAATGAAGTACCACCAGCCTCACTTTCAAGGTAAGAAATCCAAAAGGAAAAGAAAGAAAAAAAATAGAAAAACTTCAGAAACATGTCAAATGGCTCCAGAAGTCGTAACAGAGTTGAAGAGTCCCCAGTCCTACTCTCTGATTTGGAATAATTGGGTAATCTTGGCAAACCACTCTGCTTCACAAGATCTTAGATTCAATAAGTGAACTGAACCAGATGGCCCCTAAGGTTGCTTCCAGCCTTAAAAAAAAAAAAAAAAGCTAGAATCTGTACCCTAGGATATGCCCTGTTGAACATACATCACAAGCCAGATGAGGATAAGAAGAGAAAAGCCTAAAATAAAGCCATTTCAGAAAAACTTTAGTTTACACAGAAAAGGAAATGGTAATGATTCAATCAAAAAGAAAAAAGTTCTGATTATTCAAAAGAGGTGCTGCAGAAAACTCAAATAAGGAGAAGATCTTTGTTCTGTTTCTCTTGTGATTATCAAGAATAGTAACACCCTCCAGTGTCTGCAATGCAGAGGCAGCTGAAGCATAGGGTACTCGTGCCCTTGGAAGGAGGAAAGGCAGCACCCTACAGGGGCTGTCACTCTTGTTCTCCTCTGCCTTTGTATCCACCTCCCAAGGAACAAAGACACAGTCATCAGCCCCCAGTCTTCACTTTTTCCCAGGATTAGGTAACTCATGAAGGGCCGCTGGCACCTGGAGAAGCCTGTGTTCAGCCCCTGTGACCCAGAGGCCTCCTTCATGCTGCTTCCAGCCACCCACCACAAAGGTAACCCACCCTCCCTGGCCTGCTGAGCCTCCCAAATAACCTCTCTGCTCAAACAAAAGCACACTGGACTAGGAGGAGCCTGGCTATAAACCAAGCCCCATCATCAACTGGCTGTGTGACCTGTAACTAGCTATTTAACTTCATGTGCCTCTTAGCTCCCCTGTAAAATAGTGATTAACATTGGACCTATCACCTCAAAAGTATATACAAACATGTTTTAAATGTATAAAATGTCCCTTTGAATTAATAGGAAAAATATATATCTCCCAACAGATAAAGAGATAGCTAAAAAGATTAATCATAGAAGAAGGAAAACTGGTCAATAAACAGTAGAAGATGCTCATTAATAAATCAGGACTTGAAAATAACACAACTATAAGATATTACTTTTCATCCAACAGATCAGTAAAATTTAAAAGATCATATTAGCAAGGGTATGAGAAGATGAGTACACTTACACGTGTCAGGTGAAAAGATAATTTGCCTTTTGGGGAGAATTTGATAGTACCCACAAAGATATTAAGTATGCATGCCTTTTGATCTTTTGCAATACCCTCCTAGAAAAATGTTCTCACATATGCTGAAAACATACGCATAAAGATGTTCAATGTAGCACTGTTTGCTTAAATGTTCATTAACTGGGGGATGGTTAAAGAAATTATGGAACACCTATACCTTGGAATATTAAACTGCCAGGTAAAAGAACTAAGTAGATCTACTTATCTGTGCTGGTATGAAATACATTATGAAACCAGAATGTGCCTGGCCCATAGGAGCCACTCAATAAGTATTTGTTGAATAAATGAATACATATATATCTTTTCACTGCACTTTCGTATATCTTATCTCATTTAATTCCTATGAAAATCCAACTACATGAGCCAAGCAAGGATTTCTGTTCCCAGAGGAAGGGCAAAGACATTAAAGTTCAAAGTGATCATGACTTGCCCAAGATGATACACCTAAAGTACTGGTCAGTGCTCTTTGGTGACTGACACACACTCTCCCTGCAGTGAGGCCAAGCTGGGAGAAACCCCAGTGAGGAAGCGCCAAGTTTAAAAGTAGCTGGAGGGTCACTAAGTATTGCTTGTTGACTGGGATCGACTCCTCTTTTATCAGCAAAGCCATCCATGAGGTGAGGTTTGGCTGTCTGGACCTCTACTATGGCCCTTTGGGCATCTAACAACAGGTCTGAAAGGAGGTCATTCAATACCAGGTCGTCATGGAAACTCTACCCTGCCCCCACTCCCTTGCCCCTGGAACAGAATGGACCAGGAAGGGAAAGAGGAGCATTTGTAAAGCGCCTGCTATGAGCCAAGCACAACGAATAGGAAAAAATTCATCTGAGCCTTCTTTTAAAAATCACCAAAAGAAAAAGACACTGTGTTGTTGGTAAGCAAGTACATAACATGCCTGCATCTCAGCTTAATCTAGGTCAGTCATGGCTGCCAAGGAAGTTGAGCTCATGTGAAGCTCACTCTGGTCACCCTGCTTGCCAGAGCACAAGTCCAGACAAGGAGGGTCTGGGTACCACACGGCCAGTTGTGCCACAGCTGCATTGGGAGTGCTTACTGGTTCACATCAGGAATATGGATGTCAGACACAAAAGAAAAAATCACTGGCTGATTTGTAAAACACAAACACTCTGTCCCAGATGAGCCAGTGGACAGCCAATATATTCAGAAATTTCAGATGCTGGGCTCTTACTGAAATAGCATCTTCTTTAGCTTTTATTCATCCTACTCTCAACATTATCAGAAAATGGTGAAAATGGTACTATGTTTGGGCATTGTTACCTTGCAAGTTTCATCTTAATTACAGAGGCTCTTGGCAACGGTTGCTTAGTAACAAACACATTTGAAATAGATTTGTTGACTTAATATGAGACAATCTGAAAAGACCTTAGCCCAAAACTCACTGATGGAAAAACAGCAATGGTCTGGCAAAGCAAAAATACTTTTTTAAATTAAAAAGTACTCGTAAACTTAAGGTTTTACCAGATTCCAAAGACATTACTGAATGTCTACAGTAGTATAATAATATTTTATGATACTTCAGTACCTATCTATTATTTTCCAAAGCACTACAGATGCAGTTATCTGACTGAGAGGCTAACTGCAGCTCTGCGAGACAGGACTTAGACTTGGACTTTTAGTCAAACCAGGCTCCTTCACAGAAAAGCAATGGTGTCTGGGTTTCCACAGGTTCAAAATATCCTCCATGGCATAGTTTTGAACACCACCATTTCTTTCAGGATTTCTGGAAGTGTTGAAGGCTTCTGGTGAGTTTTCAAGTCAGAAGGAAAGCAAAAGAAGCTTTCCCTCAATCTTTCCAAGAATATTCTTTTACCACCTGTTAATAAAATCTGTGATAAAAGTGAAAATGGAAATGCAGTTCAGGACTCTCTCCTACACACAAGGACAGAAATCCCAACCCTGCACACTCTTCTCAACAAGTGCCCTGCACACTCTCCTGCCTCCTGATGATACCTCACTGTCCACTGGCCATGTCCACCTCAGGAGCTGGACATCAACACCCACTCTGCCCTGCTTTCACTATCTCAGGAAGAGGGATCCTCATAGGTGCTGTAAGTCCCTCCTACCCCTTGCATCTTATAGTATTTTCCACTGCCCCTGTTTCTGCTCCAGCCTCTTTTCTTCCTTTTTTTGAAAAACTTCTCCCAAGAGGAGTCTCCATTCACTGGCTTTCCTTTCTCACTTCCCACTCAACCCTCAACCCACAGCAATCT
Organism: Okapia johnstoni; assembly: GCA_024291935.2. Taxonomy (NCBI): domain Eukaryota; kingdom Metazoa; phylum Chordata; class Mammalia; order Artiodactyla; family Giraffidae; genus Okapia; species Okapia johnstoni. The sequence goes on from CM044324.1 coordinate 14,765,805, forward strand.
GACTTTAACTCATGATTTCCTCTTCCAGTCACCATGTCTGTGGATTCCAGAACGACTTCAATGAATAGCAGTATACTTTTTAGAAATCTGCTTTTCTGATATGTTTGTCTTTGCAAAAATAGTGTTAGATATTAAACTATTGGTCTGACCACCACATTTCTCCCAGTGCTTGCTTCATTTAGCTCTTGTGAGGACTTTATGCTAACTTCAAAACTCACTAGTCCTCTGTTCTCCATGAAGACATCCCCGGCTGCCAAAATTTTCTTTCCAAACACTCCCTCATCTGATGATTTCTCATCTCCACTCAAAAACCATCCTGGCACTCCAGGTCTGCCAACAGCCTTCCTTCCAGTCTTCTCTACGACTTAAGTCCACCCCAACCTAATCCATTTGCTGGGGTGAGTCCTTCAAATTTATCACAGTCCAAGCATACACCCCTACGATGAGAAGAATTGGCTTCCACCGAAGGAGGAAAGAGAACACCCACCAAGCGGGCACCTGTCCAGGACATTCTATCTGGTTGCCCATCACCAGTCTCCTTCACTTAATTGGGCTGCCTGGCCCCAGGGCTTTTGAAATCACAGACATAAGCCTAAATCTTTCTCAGTAGAAAGAGACCTTTCTATTGCTTCCCATACTCAACCATTCATGGATTTCTTCATCAAACAAATCCCTATCAAGAGCCAAAATGTATCACTGTGCCAGGCATTGTCTATAGGCAACAATGACTCATTAACAACAAAAATAATGAAACTTTCCCTTACCTCATGGAATCCCTAGAATAACACATCATTCAAATAAGTATAAAATAAGTGCTGTGGAGAACTAGATATGGCTAGAAAAGTGTACAATAGAGAGACTAACCAAAGTCATGTGGTGGGGGGCTGGGTGAGGAAGGTGGTACTTAAAGAAACAACATATGGTAAAGGTCCTGCTCCTTCTCATATTCTTTACCCGTGATGTCACCAAAATGCAAGTTCACATGCCCGACACACAGTGAGGCCAAACAACAGCAAAATGTCAGAGTTTGGAGCAGAGAAACGTTTACTGAGGGCCCTACAAGAATATGGGGGGCCCATGCCTTCAAAACCCCAAACTCCCTGAAAGCTCTCACCAAAGACCTTTTCTAGGAAAGTTGAGGGAGAAGCAGGTGAGTTGTTGCAAAGTTCTTGGGGGTCAGATCCTTTGTTCCTGAAGTGAGGCCAAAGTTCAGGGAACAATGTTCCCGTAAACCTCCACCAAACAAATGTTATTCTCTGTTCTGACAAGAAAGGTCCCAAGTCATGACTTTCACTCTCTGAGGTCCAGTCCTGGCTGAAAGAAGGCAGAGCTCAGCGGGCAGCTCCCTCAGGGCCAGGTCCCCATACTCTGTCCAGCTGTCATGACCGAGGAAGCCAGGCGCCCAGGACCCAACTGGCCCTCAGGTTCCTCAGGTTGCCCAAATGGCAGGGGCCAGGTCCATAGACTGCGTCCTACGCAGATGGCCACTGCCATGAGGTCATAGAGGCAAAGATGGGGGAGTGGGTCACCACTGTCTCAAGTCCTGGGCCCGGCCAGTAGGTGGCCTTGCGAGGGCTCCAGAGCCCTGCAGGACAGAGCCCTCAGCCTATTCCCTGGGCCCTCCAACTTACCTGCTGCTCTGAGGCTGGGTGAGCTGCAGGTCCCCAGGGAGAAGGCTAGGATCTGCCTCTACCTCATTATCTACCTCCATGGTGGTCTCCACCATGGAGGACCACCACTCACTCCTTGGACCGTTTGCTGAATGCTCCCCTGGAGAAGGGAAAGGCTACCCACTCCAGTATCCTGGCCTGGAGAGTTCCATGGACTGTATAGTCCATGGGGTGGCAAAGAGTCGGACACAACTGAGGGACTTTCACTTTGATTCACATTTTCACTAAGGGTCCTTCACTGACAGTTGGTTGCATGTGGGAGGGACCTGGAGCCAACCAATGGCTGAGCAGGACCACTAACCGTCGCTCACTGACGGTTGGTTGCTTATGGGAGAGGCCCACTGTGGCACTGACCAACGGCTAAGCAGGACCACTAATGGTCCCCTCGTAATCGCTGCCTGGTAACAGAGAGGAGAGGGGATAACGGGCCCACAGAGATGGCCTCTGCTAAGGGCTGCACTTGGCCACACTCTGTTACAGGGATACAGTCATCCCTCGGTATCCTAGGAGGACTGGTTCCAAGACCCACTGTGAATACTGAACTCCATGGGAGCTCAAGTCCCACAGTCACAGGGTTCCACTCCCTAGGGTTCAACATACCTTAGCGGTGATTGGTGGAATCCACCGAAGCACACGCTGCAGACACAGAAGACTGACTGTACTCACCATCAGGGACACTCCCTACTAAGTTACCCTTTTTTTTCCAGCGTGTTATATTGACTTCTGAACAAAGACACCCTTTGCAAAATCAGAGCAGTCATTGTTTTTGCAAGACTAAGGCTAAAACAACAGGACTTAGGTTTTAAAACACATCTTCACAAAAATATTTTTCTACATCTCAATACCCTAGTTTATTCACAGCTTGCATCTTTCTTAAACTAAGGATTTAAATCACAGTGCTGTAAGCATTCCCTTCTCTTCAACTTCCTACAAATTCCATTTGGCACAGCTGCAGCCATAAAATTTAATTTGCCACTTCCCCAAAATAGTTGCTTTGATGTAAAATAACTTTGCCTTACTGCTAATATTTTACAAGGAATTAAAACTGAAATGATGGACTAAGAATCCCCCCAGTTTGGCTCCATCCACAGACCTGCACAACTGCAGTATGTGGGGGAAAAGTCATTCATGACTGCTGGAGAACACACATGTCTTCAAACACATGCACTGCCAAGAAACGGAACCAGTGGGGATGTGTTTGGCAAACACAAAAATGAGATGTGAAAACTTCGAACAGTTATCTGTGTTAATCCATTTCTGTATTCCAAGGGTTCAAAAGGTAAGAGTCATCATGTTCTCCCAATTATAACCTCTGTGATAACCATTGTTTGCATACCTTATGTACAAAAATCACCACCAAAGCCAACAGACTGGCAAATCACTTTATGGTCTTTATTATAAGCCCACAAAATGAAAACTTTCTTCAAATGTTTTCCTAGGTGCCTTAATTGCACAAGAAAATTAATAGGAAGTAGAACCATGCCAGCCTCTAGCTGCAGAACAAGGTTCCATTGTCAAAACACATGCATGCCAAGGTGGTACTCTACGTTTTGAGAGAGGTGACAGGAACGTTTCTTCAGCCAAGCCAAGGGAAGTTAATGACCACCACTCAGAAATATACAGTCTGTTAGGGCAATGCCCTCAGCCCTGGTCATCACAGAAGGGCAGGAAAGGCGAGGATGGAACGAGGTAGGGCAAGGAAAGACATGAGGTCGTCTACTGGGAAATCAACAGGACTCAATCATTCTATAGGATTTTTCCAAGTTCCTTCCAGACAAGCCAGGCCTACAGTACATTCAGGAAATAAAAGGTCTATTTTTGCACATAAAACAATGCCCACAAGTATCTACCTTGCTTAAATCAAAAGCGGTACTTGGTCACCCATGATAATGGAAACCCCCTACTCTGTCGCTTTTCTGGAACCCTCATGACCTGCCAATTTCCAGGGATAAAACTCCCTTAAGGACTGAGGCCTCATGAGAAATCTGGGTTAATTTTTACGATAAATTACACCCTTGGTTACACTAAAGATGACATCAACACACCCTGTGTGTGACTGTCCCTTCAGCATACACATCCCAAGAAAAGGCCTTTGGGGGCCTATTTGTACATTATTTTCACAACAGCCAGAGCAATCCTGTTAAAAACCTCAGTCACACATCACATTACTCTTCTGCTCATTCTCTGGCTTCCCCCAAGTTTTGCTCAAATGTAAGGACTGGATTTCCCTGACCAACTGATTCTAAATTACAAGCCACCCTCCAACCCCCATCAACAAATATCCAACATTAATCCAGAACAGAAAACTCCAAAAAGAAAAAGAGAAAGATGTCCCTTCATCCACACATTTAGCTGGTCTAGCCAAGTGTGGATCAGGTGACATATCTGGTTCCAGACACAAACTACTCAGAACAGTAATTCAGCTTCCTGTTCAGAGAGAACAAGGAGATAGATGCATCAAGTTCCGGTCCAGGAATCCAATGACCACAAATCTTTCCCTATTTATTCTGTTGAAGTGAAAAATGACTTCAAAAAAAAATTAATTGGGAGATTAGGATGGACATATATACACTATCGACACTATGGATAAAACAGATAACTAATGGGAACCTACTGTATAGCACAGAGAACTCGACTCAGTGCTCTATGGTGACCTAAACAGAAGGAAATCCAAAAAGGAGAGGATATATGTATACAGAGAGTGGATTTACTTTGCTGTACAGCAGAAACTAACACAACATTGTAAAGCAACTCTACTCCAATAAAAAATTTTCAATGAAATCTCAAAATAAATAGATACACTCTATATCCATTTTCTTACTTTTGACAATCTGAATAATAGAATAAACCAACAGAAAAGCAACACTGCCTTTTGTACTTAGAACCAAAGGGGTCTTACTCTCCTTAGTTTCAACCTCCCTTTCCATCCTTTGTGGTTTTCTCTAGCCTAGAATCCTACATCTCTGGTAGTCCCAAATTGTGACCCCACACCATGTATCTTCTGTCTCATAAATGCACACTGCCAATGGTTAACAGCTAACACTGGATCAGGAACTTACATCTTCAAGTAAATCTCTCAACAACTCCAGTTGGTAGCTGCTATTATTACCTTCATTTTACAGAAAAGGACACTGAGGCTGGAGAAATCAATAACTGATTGAGTCCAGAGCTCAAACTGAAAAGTTCGAAAAATCCAAAACTTGGGCTCTTAATGACCACACCATACAACAAGTTTAGTCATTCAGTTGTATCCAACTCTTTGCAATCCACGGATTGTAACATGCCAGGTTCCTCTGCCCATGGGATCTTCCAGGCAAGTATACTAGAGTGAGTGAGTACATGTCTGCTAAGTCACTTCAGTAGTGTCCAACTCCCTGAGACCCCATGGACTGTAGCCCACCAGGCTCCACTGTCCATGGGATTCTCCAGGCAAGAATACTGGAGTGAGTTGCCATGCCCTTACTCCAGGGGATCTTCCTGACCCAGGGATCGAACTTGTGTCTCTTGTATCTCCGGCACTGCAAGCAGATTCTTTACCACTGAGCCACGGGAAAGCCCTACTGGAATGAGTAGCCATTCCCTTCTCCAGGGATCTTCCTGACCTAGGTCTTCCTCATTGCAGGCAGATTCTTTACCATCTGAGCCATCAGGGAAGCCCTTACAGAGGCTAATGTATTACAAATTAACTTCTCAAAATAAAAGTACCATAGTCTTCCCTGATCCATGGTTTCCCTTTCCAAAGTTTCCGTGACCCATGGGCAACCACAGTCCAAAATTATTATATGGAAAAATCCAGAAGTAAACAATGCATAAGTTTTAAATTGCACGCCATTCCAAGTACCATGATGAAACCTTGAGCCACCTGGTCTCACCTCCTGGGATGTGAATCATCCCTTTGGCCAGTGTATCCCATTCATTAGTCACTTAGTAGCCACCTAGGGTATCAAATCACTGGTTGTAGTGTCACAATGCTTCTGTGCAAGTGACCCTTATGTCACTTAATATTGGCTCCTAGGTGCAAGAGTTGGGATGCTGGTGATTTGAATATGCCAGCGAGAAGCCATTAAGCACTTTCTGTAAGTGAGATGTGAAAGTTCCCGACTTAATAAGGAAAGGAAAAATTTGTAGGTTGAAGTTGCTATGAGCTAGAGCAAGAACAAATAACCTATCTGTGAAATCACGAAGAAGGAAAAAGAAATCTTCATGTTTTGCTGTTGCACCTCAAACTGCACAGGTTATGGCCACAGTGAGTGATAAGTGCTTAGATAAGATGCAAAATGCTTTAAATCTGTAAAATGGGATATTCTGAGAGAAATAAACACATTCATATAACTTTCATTACAGTGTATTATCATTGTTCTATTTTATTATTAGTTATTATTGTTAATCTCCAACTGTGCCGAATTTATAAAGTAAACTTTATCATATATATATATATATATATATATATATATATAGGAAAAAACATAGTATCCATAGGATTCAATACCATCCATGGTTTCAGGCACCCACTTGGGGTCTGGAACGTTTCCCCCACCATAAGAGCAGACTACTGAATGTACAAAAATAAAATGCAAGTCTTTGTGCAAGTAAGATGCAGGATTGCATTTATATTTATTAAATGGTGCATAGTATAATAGAGTCACATAGACTAGAACAGGCAAAATAGGAAAGTTTATAATGAACAATTCATGACACGTGTTTCAGAAATGTTTCACTGTTTTCAAAAGATGTTTGCTAAAAACTGACTGTGAAAAGAACAGTTCCTCAGTTCAGAAGAGAATGCCTGATATTATTCATACAGAAAAGAAATTCTCTTTAAAAGCAAACACTCAAGTCAAACTTAGAAAGGGAGCCACAGTGTAAATGAGAGGTTTTCCTCTCTGCCTGCTACACTCCTGGCTTTGCATAGCACCTGTAAACAGAGTATGAAAACAAACACTGCAGCTCTCAACATGATTCAGAATGTTAAAGAGATGATGTATGTGCCATCTTTCTTAACAATATCATAAAATAAATCTTTAAGATTTTGACCATGAGGATTGTTTTTTAATTGAAGCTTAAAGCTAACAGAAAAAAAAATATTATTCCCTTCTCAAACTCTCATTCAAAATTTCAGTCCTACAGAAAACCTAAAATAATGTGAACAGGCATATTCCAATTTGAAAAATACACTTTTGGAAAAGAACGCTTTTGAAATCATGAGTACTGTGCCCATAAAAATTTAACACTTCAGCTTTAAAATGCACACTCAAAACCCAGATAATTGCTGCACTGCTAAGACTCAAACAGTTGCTACACTTGAAAGGAAGACTAGAGCAGTGGACTGGATAAAGTATTGGCCAGTTCTAGAAAGAAGAGAAAGGTTGAGCAAGAGACACTTGGAAAAGCAAGTCAGGTTGCTCATTCCTGCTTCCATTGATGTAGTGCTCTGCCTTGATATTTATAAAACACTTTTTCTGTTCCTCTCATAACCAATCCCTCTGTAGAGACTAGCCACCCCACTGCATGAGGACAGAGGTGGACAGGCCCCAGGCCACCAGCCTCTGATGACTCTCAAAAGCCAGACGGGTTACTGCACTATAGTCTCAGGCCAGGCCCAGCAATCCTCTTTGAGGGGGGTCAAAGATTTTTAGAAAAATTAAGAAGGTCCATCATATATCAAGGCTGAATTCCTGGCCACTCAAGTGGTGAAAACAGAAAGGACCAACAGAAACTATAAAGGAAAACAAAATTAGAGGCATTCTTTTATTTATGGGAGGAGAAAAAGACACCAGGACAACTGGAGAAAGGTAGGCTAAGTCTTTTTGTTAAGCCCTAAGAGCTTTCCATTCAGCTTCTTGAGGAACAAAAAGCAGCCATGTGTAAATAGACAAAGAGCTACCAAAAAATTAACTCAAGATAGAAACCTCAACAGGACTTGGGAGGCACTGAAAGTTAATATCTGATTATGAGCAGGAAAAAGGAGGAGTGTGTTTGGATTTGTTTTCAAAGTCAGGGGGCAAGGGTGGAGGAGAAGTGCTGCTTTTCAAAATACACATGAACTCGCTGAGTGGATAAGATTTCTATCGGGTAGTAAGGTTCACCTGGGAGACTAGGTTAAGCAGGGAGCACGGCTACTGAAAACAAAGTAGGACCCACACAAGTCTTATCACAGGATCCACCTGTCCTGCAGGCCTGGACGTGTACTTTTTAGGAGCCCAGTTGCTGCTGCTACTGCTGCTGAGTCGCTTCAGTCATGTCCGACTCTGTGCGACCCCATAGACCGCAGCCCACTAGGCTCTGCCGTCCCTGGGATTCTCCAGGCAAGAACACTGGAGTGGGTTGCCATTTCCTTCTCCAATGCATGACAGTGAAAAGTGAAAGTGAGGTCTCTCAGCCGTGTCTGACTCTTCGCGACCCCATGGACTGCAGCCTACCAGGCTCCTCTGTCCATGGGATTTTCCAGGCAAGAGTACTGGAGTGGGGTGCCATTGCCTTCGTGCTTACACTTAAATGCCAATGTGACAAAAGTCAGCCTACTCCACTACCTCTTGAAACACAGATGAAATTCTTCATTACTTAATAAAATAATAAAAGAGGTTTTAATAAAGAAGTTCTGAGAAAGTTTCATGATCAAATTAATAATTAAATTCTGAAATGAAAATATAAATCCTCAATGGTAGAAATATTACGATGATAAATCTCCACACCGGAATTTTTCACATGAACTAAAAGGTGAAGTCACCATCAGGAGATTTTTTTCCCTCCTCCTTTTCAAAATAAAATAATGAGAACAGTGTCATTTTCTATGAAATTTTAAACCATATTTCTTCTGGCCTTTTCCATCAGAAACTGAAATTCATTTCTCCATAAATATTTTAATGCCATTTTCCTGTGAGCAGGAACAATCCATCAGAGAACAATTTCATAATTGTTTCGCAAGCTTACAAGGCACACAATGTCACAAAGTAAAGGTCCTGGGTGGACGAGAAGAAAGCCTTGAAAATAAGGGTGAGGTCTTGAGAACATGGAGTCAAATGAAGAGGCAGATACTGGAGCCAAGGTGTGTAATTCAAACGCAGATTAAACCAAGTGCCTGCATGGGAGGAGAGGGAATATATTCACCATAAATTTCATTTGTGAAAATTAAGAGTATTGAATACCTTTTTAAAAATCTCTAAGTTCACTCTGTATATATTTCTCTTCTTCTATACCACCAAAATAATAAGGCTTATTTTGCTTGGCTTGATTTTTGTTAGTGAATCTGTTAAGGGCTGAATTTCCCTTTAAAAAGATATGTTAAGGGACTTCCCTAGTGGTCAGTAGTTAAGCATCCACCTTGCAATGCAGGGGATGCGGGTTTGATACCTGGTCCAGGAACTAAGATTCCATCTGCCGAGGGGCAACTAAGCCCATGAGCCATAACTACTGAGTCCTTGCACGGTAACTAGAGAGCCCGTGTGCCACAGATAAAGATTCTACATGATGCAGTGAAGATTCCATGTGCTGCAACTGAGACCCGACACAGTCAGATAAATAAATATTTTTAAAATAATAAATAAAAGAATTAAAAAATTTTTTTTCCTAACCCCCTAGGATCTCAGAACACGGCTGTATGTACAGAAACATCAGCAGGAATCAAGTTAAAGTGAGGTCATTTGGTGGGCCCTAACCCAATATGACCATTGTCCTTGTAAAAAGGAGAAATTTCAACACAGGCAGATTGCCAACAAAGGTCCATCTAGTCAAAGCTATGGTTTTTCCAGTAGTCATGTATGGATGCGAGATTTGGACTATAAAGGAGGCTGAGGACCAAAGAATTGACGCTTTTGAACTGTGGTGTTGGAGAAGACTCTTTAGAGCCCCTTGGGCTGCAAGGAGATCAAACCAGTCAATCCTAAAGGAAATCAATCCTGAATATTCATTGGAAGGACTGATGCTGAAGCTGAAACTCCAATACTCTGCCACCTGATGCGAAGAACTGAGTCATTGGGAAAGACCCTGATGCTGGGAAAGACTGAAGGCAGGAGGAGAAGGGGATAACAGAGGATAAGATGATTGGATGGCATCACCAACTCGATGGACATGAGTTTGAGCAAGCTCTGGGAGATGGTGAAGGACAGGGAAGCCTGGTGTGCTGCAGTCCATGGGGTCACAAAGAGTTGGACACAACTGAGCGACTGAACAACAACATTTGGGTGGGCCCTAACCCAATATGACTGCTGTCCTTGTAAAAAAGGAGAAATTTCAACACAGGCACAGAGAGAAGATGATGTAAAGAGACACAGGGAGACAGTAACCATCTACAAGCAAAGGAGAGAGACCCAGGACCGATCGTCCCTCATGCCCACCACCCCCAGAAGAGCCAATCCTGGGGACACCTTGATTTTGGATTTCTAGTCTCCATAATTGTGACACGATACATTCCTGTTATTTAAGCCACCTGTTCATGGTAGTCCACCCGGCAGGCCTAGCAAACTAATACAGAAGCCATTAGGACTTTTTATGCTGATCTTCCCAAGCCACCTCTGAACTTATCCACGTGAGAATTCTGCCAGGAATTAATGTCAAATTTATTAGGCTGTAATTTCTACAATCTGTCTCTCCTTCTTCTTTCTAAAACTTGAAATATTTTTCCATCTCCAAAGCTCTCTTGTGCGGGTAATTTCTCAAGTAGAACAATAATTATACTCATTATTTCTCAAAGAATAATGAGTGTAACAGATATTTAGATGATATCAACTCTGTCAACTGTTTACATGGATAATCTGATTTATTCCTTACAATAACCAGAAGAGGCAGTAAGTGCAATATTATTGTCAATATCTGAGACACTGATCATTTCACAGGTGGGCTGTCAGGACATCATTTTACAAATGAGAGCCCAGAGGCAGAGCCAAGGGAAGTAACTAACCCGGCTGAGCACCCAAATCCATCTCGTAACTCCCCCATCACATCTTCTCTCATCATCAAGGGTGAGGGATCCACAATTTCAGTTCCAGGACCACGTCCACAGGGCCTTCTCAGGACTCTATGATGCTATTCATCTGGATCTAGAGATTTATCTGGATCTAGAGATTCCAACTTCTTTCATTACCATGAAGAATGGGTTGATGTCTTCTTCCTCACCCTACTCTCCTAGGCTTTAATTTCTTAATGATTCTTATGGGTCTTTTTTAGTTTTAAATATCTTCTCGGTTGAAAAGAGGAAAGCTAACTAGGAATTGAATAATTCTACTCTTTCCTATGTCATTTTTATTATTCCAGTATCTTCCCCAAGCCACAGTTCACCTTTTTTCTTGAAACATGTGTGTGCTCAGTCACTCAATGTTGTCTGACTCTTTGCAACCCCATGGACTTTAGTCCTCCAGGCTCCTCTGTCCGTAGGATTTTCCAGGCAAGAATACTGGAGTGGGTTGCCATTCCCTCCTCCACACGATCTACCCAACTCAGGGATCGAACCCACATCTCCTGCGTCTCATACACTGGCCGGCAGATGCTTTACCACTGAACCACCTGGGAGCTCCTTCTTGGAACATAAAAGCTTTTAAAATTCTTTTGTCTCGAGAATTTTTCACAAGCCATGGCTCATGTTGGCCTTTAGCTTTCCTGACCCTAATCTTAGACTGTCTGTGCACTTTTAAATTCTCAGTTTCCCATCTTTTAAACTGTGTATCATGCTAAGCAGAGCTCAAAAGACTCCAACATGGTACCCTATGTTGTTTTCTTGCGTGTTTTGGTTTTAAGAGGTGTTACCCATTTTCTCCCTCACTGGAATAATTAACGTTTTCAATCAGAACTTTATGTTTCAAAGGCTTCCAGTTAACGGAGCCCCCCCCCCCTTTGTTTTTATTCCTTCTTTCATTTATTCACTAATTCTTTTTTTTTTTTTTTTTATTTATTTTTTATTTTAGTTGGGGGCTAATTACTTTACAATATTGTAGTAGTTTTTGCCATACATCGACATGAATCAGCCATGGATTCACATGTGCTCCCCCTCCCAAACCCTCCTCCCACCTCCCTCCCCCTCCCATCCCTCAGTGTCATCCCAACGCTCCATCCCTGAGCATCCGTCCCATGCATAGAACATGGAATGGTGTTCTGCATCACATATGACAATATACATGTTTCAATGTTATTGTCCCAGAACGTCCAACCCTCACCTTCTCCCTCAGAGTCCACAGGACTGTTCTATGCATCTGTGTCTCTTATTCTGTCTCACATATAGGGTTACCATTACCATCTTTCAAATTCCATATACATGCATTAGTAAAGGCCGACTGTGAGCCCAGGACTGTGCCTGCCCCTGGATGCACAGGGAGGACTGAACTTTACATGGCTGCTGCCTCGTAACCTGGGGCTTCCTGAACTCACATGCCCCCTCTGCTTCTCACACACTGTGAACAGGTTTCCTGAAGTCTGGGATGTGGTGGGACCAGCAATCTCTCCTCCCACTCTGGTGAGCATCAAGGGAGCAGAGACCACTTGCTCCAATATCCTCGCAACAACTTGCAAGGATATCTGCAGCCCACACTTCCTCATTTTCCACGTTAGGTCAGAAGCAGCTTGAAAACAGGGAAACTATAAACAAAAGCAAAGCGAACAGTCAACTGATATTCTTTTAATCTTTGAACAGCTGTCTCAGTAAAGCCTCCCTTTAGACAGCATCCAGACTCTGCGCCAAAGTGTATGCACGTGGAGAAACCATCAGTTATGTTTTGTATCTGTGTTAAGTGGCCCCTGGTCTGCCATAAACTGGCTTCTCCTTCATTTCATCCTCCTCCAAAAGTTCTCCATCATTTTTTCACCTTCCACTTTCTTTCCTTCTATACACGGACCCACCTATTAGGTTTGTTTCCTTTTTAGCACAGCAAGCCCCACCAGGACTTACTTAGCCTGTCTCCACCACAGACCCATAATACCTCTGGATCCAATGAACCATCTTTAGCGTCTATGCTTTGGTACAGATGGGTGAGGTCATCACTATATTACCCTGTTGGTCTCTTCTGAGGATTACTCAATCCTTCCTCATCCTCCACACAGGTACTTCTTCTTTTCTTTTCTTTTTATCTTGTTCAATAACTGTACTGTTTAAACCCAAGGGTTAGAACTGTTTCATAGCTGTCTTTCCGTCCCTCAGAATTCTGTACATGATTCAAGATTGCCTTGCGCTCTGGATCTGAGTTCCACAAATATTTGTTCAGTTCAATTACTCAAGTGTACTGTGAGACCCCGTATTTACATTTTCTAGATGGAGACATCCCCTGCCGGAAAACCTAAAGCAATAATGATAAACACTGAACTGAATACAGATTCTTTTTCCTAATACAGAATAAAACAGAGTGTCATCAAACTATAAATTTAACTTCTACAGAGTCTGCCTTGAGAATGAACACCATGCACAGCATCCCAGCACCATTTTCTTCCAGGGGTTTTCCCCTCTCCTCCACTCTTGGTCAAAGTACAAAGACATTTAGACATGGAGAGTGGGTACCATACCACCATTCTGGATATGTCTGACTCTAGAAATAAGTGACAAGTATAGGCAAAGTTTTATCTGACTCTTCAGAAAAAACAAATAAACAAACAATAGTTTCTATATACTGAGAACATGCAGGCATAAGGTGCTGTACTGAATTCTCTGTAAATAATGTGCTCAACTATCACTGCCTCCCACTTACAGAAAAGGACAGATTAGGAAAGATTAGGAAACTCTAACAAAGAACTCTTGAGTGATGCTCCCCAGCTAGTGAGTGGCAAGGTTGGGATTTGAAGTCAGGCCATCTGGCTCCACAGTTGTTATTCTCTGTGCTCTGCCACCTCTTCAAAATGATTGCTAACCTTTCCTCTTCTTTTCTCTTTAATTTCTTATTTCTACATAATTTCTAAAGGCTATTTTCCATTTACAGTTATTACAAAACATTGGCTCTATTTCCCGTGTTGTACAATACATCCTTGAACCTATCTTACACCCGATAGCTGGTACACTGGGATCTTTCATGTTACCACCTGTTCTCTCCTGCAGGGAATTAATTTTTTTTAACTTTAAACTTTTTATTTTTGTATAGGGTTACATATAGCCAGTTAACAATGTTGTGATAGTTTCAGGTGAACAAGGAAAGGATTCAGCCATATATAGTATCCATTCTCCCCCAAACCCCCCTCCCATCCAGGCTGCCACATCACATTGAGCAGAGTTCAGGGAATTACATTTTTTTTAAAAAAAAAAAAAATTATTTATTTATTTATTTATTTTAGTTGGGGGCTAATTACTTTACAATATTGTAGTGGTTTTTGCCATACATTGACATGAATCAGCTTAAAAAACTGGGAATAGAACTGCCATATGAGCCAGCAATCCCACTGCTGGGCATACACACCGAGGAAACCAGAATTGAAAGAGACGCATGTACCCCTATGTTCATTGCAGCACTGTTTACAATAGGGAATTACATTTTAAACCCTGAGTAGCACTCTCTCCTGACCCGCCAGGCTACACCAGAGAAAGATGCCAGCGTTAGGAGGTTTACTATCAAACAGAGGACTGTTATATCCCATTCAGCACAAATGTGCTTTTAAAGTCAATCCACAAGTGTTTATTCAGTGGCTCTTACATACTCATCATGGCAGGAAGAAAAAACAAACTGCTTCTCTTTCAATATCCGTCAAATCACCATTGTGCAGGACACTTCCTGGGCAGTAGCCCCCATGTACAAATTATGGATGCTTTTATTGACCACTTATCTCCTCAGGTACAGATACCATGAGGCACACAATCAAACCAGCTTCCTCGCTCTTGGCCAATTAAACCTGACGTTACATAACTACCATTAAAAAAAAGAAAAAAAAAAGACACAGAGGCAAACCCTCTAAACTGGATTTTCCTTCTTTAGCAGCCTCTGAGGAAGAACTGTTCTAATATGGTGATTCTATTCCTGACAGGAATAACCCTTAATTATTACGTGCCTTAAACATCTAGACATTTTAAAATAGAATTTCACTTAATGTTAAGGAAACCAGAGAGCTACGTCAGTGGCAACACAGAAGAGTTTAATACAGCGAGAGAGAGAGAGAGAGAGAGAGAGAGAGAGAGAGAGAGAGAGAGAGAGAGAGAGAGAGAGAGGGGTAGGGGGTGAGGGGGAGAGAGAGTACTCCAGCTTTGGCATAGGGGGAGGGGGAAGAAGCATAGATCCTGCTGAGCTGTTACTGAAGTTCTGGCAATCTGGAAGAAAAGACAGAATTGAAGAAAGTCACTAAAGAAAATTAAATGCTTCCATGAAGTGAAGTGGTAGTTGCTCAGTCGTGTCCAAGTTTTTGCAACCCCATGGGCTGTATACTAGCAGGCTCCTCCATCCATGGGATTCTCCAGGCAAGAATACTGGAGTGGGTTGCCATTTCCTTCTCCAGGGGATCTTCCCGACCCAGGGACTGAACCAAGATCTACCCTCACTGCAGACAGACTCTCTACCATCTGAGCCACAAGAGAAGCCCCATAAAACAATGTAAAGACTTCTTCATTTATCAGGGATTAATTAGTCCCTGATTATATTTTGTTTCAGGGATTAAATAAATCACACTTATTTCCGGAAAAAAGTATATGGATCGGCAAGTGAACGAAAACATGGCCTGATGTCTAGCACACAGGAGTGAGGGACTTCCTGGCAGTCCAGGACTTAAGACTCCACGCTTCCAACACAGAGGGCGTGGGTTCGATCCCTGGTTGGGGGAGATCCCCACGTGCCATGTGGTGTGGCCAAAAGTATTGGGTTGACCGAAAAGTTCATTCTAAACCAATTTAAAAACAAAGAAAACACAGGAGTCACTCCTGAGACCTTTGGAAAAACATAGTTGTGACCAAGTGATTTTACCAACTACCTTTGTAGATGGCACTCCTCTTGTCACCTTTTGACTGCATGTCAGTGACCAATAATCTAGCTATAAATTTCCATACTACACCTAAACAGAGAAAGTAGTAGCTGTTGTTCATGTGTATTGTCAGCCCAAGCATGGCTGCTCCACTGGGATCACCACACAGATCCTCATGAAAAGAAAGTCTGTTTCTTCCTATCGAGCCTGCTCTCAGTGAGGGATGCCTGAGGCTGAGCTGTATGGCTCAGACAACTAAAGGGGTTCGTTGCACCCCCAACAGAGCTGCTGTGAAATCTGCACTATGGGGGGACAGTAACCAAGCACACAGCAGGTACCAAAGGGTACAAAGGCAATAGGGACCATTCCTGCCCTCAAGAATGTAATTTGCTGATAGGAAAGACGTGCTCCTTTATAAAAACCAAACCTAGAGAGTTATATCAAGGGTCCTTCCACAAATAGGTCCTCCCACCCACCTTCTGTGTGCAGACTGTCAACAGCTTATATGTCTTCCCCAGCCTCTACTGATGGACTACATAGATATGGTGGGTTTTAGATGGTCCTTCTTGTCATGATGGGATAGGAACATTCATGATACGAAAGGGCAGTGCAGTCTCACCAATGTAAACAGGACATCTGATGAGGACAGTGAGAAGCAGCCCTGTTGTATAATCATGAATTTGAGTAGCATTAGTCCCTGGTTCCGGAGAAGACAATGGCACCCCACTCCAGTACTCTTTCCTGGAAAATCCCATGGATGGAGGAGCCTGGTAGGCTGCAGTCCATGGGGTCGTGAAGAGTAGGACACGACTGAGCGACTTCACTTTCACTTTCATGCATTGGAGAAGGAAATGGCAACCCACTCCAGTGTTCTTGCCTGGAGAATCCCAGGGATGGGGGAGCCTGGTGGGCTGCCGTCTATGGGGTCGCACAGAGTCGGACACGACTGAAGCGACTTAGCAGCAGCAGCAGCAGTCCCTGGTTCCTGGGACACACTCTAAATAGTTGGAATTTCACAAGTAATTGGAAATATCTTTGATATTCATGAGCCCCGGGGTCCATGCCTAAGTTGTAGTAACAGAATGATCAGGATGGAGCTGGCCACTCCAAAAATCATGCGATTAGAGGGCTGGAGCTTTGAGTTGGGTGATGTGAGCGGACTTCCTCTAGGGAGGGGTAAGGGGCTGGAGTCAAACAATCTCATGGCCAAAGAGTCATCATCTTGCACAATGAAACCTCACTAAACACTGAACACCAAAGCTCCAGATCTGGCTGAGATCCCTGGTTTGGGAATGCATGAATGTGTGGGGAGGGAGGGAGGAAGGCAGACTGCTCCTGACTCCACAGAGCAAGGGCAGGTCTAGGACCCTCCCACACCAGGTCCTATGTGTCTCCTTGCTGGACTGGTCCTACCTGTGTCCTGATAAAACAATAATCTTCAGTGTAGGCCTTTTCTGAGTTCTGTGAGTCACTAGCAAACTGTCAAATCTGAAGGGGCTGGGGACCCCCCTCTCCAAATTTGTAGCTAGTTGGTCTGAGGGGTGGTTGGCCTGGGGACGACTGAACTTCTAGTGGCATCTGAAGCAAGGGCTGTCTTGTTGAGGATGGCACCCTTCACTTACACATCAGAGTTGCACTTCCAGGACTTCCCTGGTGGTCCAGTGGTTAGGAATCCTCCTGGGAAGATTCCACATGCTGCGGGGTAACTAAGCCTGTGCACAACAATTATTGAGCCTGTGCTCCTCAACAGAGAAGCCACCGCAATGAGAAGCCCATGCACCACGACTAGAAAGTAGCTCATGCAACAACAAAGATCCAGTGCAGCCAAAAGTAAATTAAAAAAAATTTTGTTTAAAGAATTGCACTGCAGCATTGTAACATATTCTCAATCCCTGAAACACACATGAGAAATAATTCCTTCAAGAAGCAAACCTCTTGCAGCTGACCTAACTCCCCACACCCAACCCAGCTCCAACACCGGCTGAGAACTTCACAGTCCACTTTCAGCAGGAAACCAGCTTGAACAGGGAGACAAGCACAGTTCTAGTACAAGGCAGGGTTCCTGATAAGTGATAAAACTGAGACTATAAAACTGAGACTACAGTGGGTACACAGAGAAAGAGTCCAGTAATTAACTAAGCAATGTCAGCAAATTTGGAAAACTCAGCAGTGGCCACAGGACTGGAAAAGGTCAGTTTTCATTCCAATCCCAAAGAAAGGCAATGCCAAAGAATGCTCACACTACCGCACAATTGCACTCATCTCACACGCTAGTAAAGTAATGCTCAAAATTCTCCAAGCCAGGCTTCAGCAATACATGAACTGTGAACTTCCAGATGTTCAATCTGGTTTTAGAAAGGCAGAGGAACCAGAGATCAAATTGCTAACATCTGCTGGATCATTGAAAAAGCAAGAGTTCCAGAAAAACATCTATTTCTGCTTTATTGACTATGCCAAAGCCTTTGACTGTGTGGACCACAATAAACTGTAGAAAATTCTGAAAGAGATGGGAATACCAGACCACCTGACCTGCCTCTTGAGAAACCTGCATGCAGGTCAGGAAGCAACAGTTAGAACTGGACATGGAACAACAGACTGGTTCCAAATAGGAAAAGGAGTACGTCAATGCTGTATATTGTCACCCTACTTATTTAACTTATATGCAGAGTACATCATGAGAAATGCTGAGCTGGAAGAAGCATAAGCTGGAATCAAGATTGCTGGGAGAAATATCAATAACCTCAGCTATGCAGATGACACCACCTTTATGGCAGAAAGTGAAGAAGATCTAAGGAGCCTCTTGATGAAAGTGAAAGAGGAGAGTGAAAAAGTTGGCTTAAAGCTCAACATTCAGAAAACTAAGATTATGGCATCCGGTCCTATCACTTCAAGGCAAATAGATGGGGAAACAGTGGAGACAGTGGCTGACTTTATTTTGGGGGGCTCCAGAATCACTGCAGATGGTGATTGCAGCCATGAAATTAAAAGACGCTTACTCCTTGGAAGGAAAGTTATGACCAACCTAGACAGCATATTAAAAAAGCAGAGACATTACTTTGTCAACAAAGGTCCATCCAGTCAAGACTATGGTTTTTCCAGTGGTCATGTATGGATGTGAGAGTTGGACTATAAAGAAAGCTGAGCGCCAAAGAATTGATGCTTTTGAACTGTGGTGTTGGAGAAGACTCTTGAGAGTCCTTTGGACTGCAAGGAGATCAAATCAGTCCATCCTAAAGGAGATCAGTCATGGGTGTTCATTGGAAGGACTGATGCTGAAGCTGAGACTCCAATACTTTGGCCACCTGATGCAAAGAGCTGACACATTTGAAAAGACCCTGATGCTGGGAAAGATTGAGGGCAGGAGGAGAAGGGGATGACAGAGGATGAGATGGTTGGACGGCATCACTGACACAATGGACATGAGTTTGGGTAAATTCCAGGAGTTGGTGACGGACACGGAGGCCTGGAATGCTGCAGTTCATGGGGTTGCAAAGAGTCGGACACGACTAAGCGACTGAATTGAACTGAACTGAATTAAGTAAGAGTGCAGAATGGCTTCACAAAGGTGGTTACGACCATGTGCTTTAAAGATCAAAGGAATTTCATTTTTTTAAGATTTTTTTGGTGTCTTTTTAAAGTATTTTTTAATGTGGATCACTTTTTTTAAATCTTTATTGAATTTGTTACAATATTGCTTTGCTTTATGTTTTGGCTTTTTGGCCATGAAGCATGGGCATGTGGGAACTTAATGGCCCAAACAGGAATCAAACCCACACCTCCTGCATTGGAGAGAAGGTGAGGTCTTAACCACTGGACCACCAGGGAGGTCCCAAAGCAATTTTAAAAGAAGGGAGGATAGAACACAGAGTAAGAATAGTGTGAGAAAAAGGTCAAATCACCATGTCAAGCTTAATAACAATGAAAATCTAACTTTTACACCTCCTTACTGTATGCTCGATGCTGGGAAGGACTGGAGGCAGGAGGAGAAGGGGATGACAGAGGATGAGATGGCTGGATGGCATCACCGACTCGATGGACATGGGTTTGGGTAAACTCCAGGAGTTGGTGATGGACAGGGAGGCCTCGCGTGCTGCGATTCATGGGGTCGCAAAGAGTCGGACATGACTGAGCGACTGAACTGAACTGTATGCTTGAAACTGTGGCTAAACTTATTATTTAGAATGATATGCTAATGAACCCTTAATCCTATGAGGTAGAGTCTGTTATGATGCCCATTTTACAGGTAAGAATACTGAGACCTCAGCTAAGAAACTTGATGAAGGCATCAGAGCTGGCAGGCTAGTGTGGTTTGAGAGGAGTGCGAAAGGAAGTGGAGAAAGTATGAAAAGCACTGGATTTCTATCAGAAACCCTTTTTTGTCTTTCTGTAGGCAGTGAGGAGCCATCAGAAGTGCATGTATAAGGGAATAATATAGCCAGAACTGTGGTTTCAAGAGATTAACTGCAGTGACAGAAAAAGTATTCAAAAAGAGAAAGACTAGGGACTTCCCTGGTGGTCTAGTGGTTCCAATGTAGTGGGCACAAGTTTGATCCCTGGTCAGGGAAGTAAGATTCCACATGCCACATGGGATGTGTAGCAAAAAAAAAAAAAAAAACAAAGCGAGAAAGACTAGAACAGAGAGATCAGGTAGGGGACAATGCTCTGATCACTGATGAAAGAGTATGAGAGCCAGAAGCAGGGCAAGGACAGAGAGGATAAACATGTGGGGAGGGACAGAAGGAAAAAGGGTGTGTAGACTATGACAGAGATACACGGGGCCCTGGATGGATGGTGGGATGAGAAGCCAGGAGAAGATGATGCAGGCATCCGAACAGACCATCAAAAACACATGTTTATACATCTTTCTGTACTGATGTGTGCATTCGCTGCACTGTTCCTGATGCTCCTGTGTGTTGCCTGAACTTGGCGCAGTTCACACTCTTGATCCAGTAACACATCATGAAATCAGATTTCAAGACCAAATTCAACACCAGCAGGCAACCGTCTAACTCCACATCCCAGATCTCTGACCCACGGCCATGCACGGCCATCCCATGTCTCTACCTCTCTGTGTGGTTGACCTGCCCCTGCTCTGGATGGAAAATGAGCATCAGAAGAGTTGATCAAGGATTTCTGTCTAAAAGCCTTTCAGACTGCAGAGATGAAGCAGAAATATACCTCCAGGCCATCCATCTACAAATCGATCTCAGGCTATTCAAAAATATACCCATCGAACTAGTTTTCTTCTAGCTCCTCCTACGGTTCGATGGGAATGAGTCGGCAGAGAGTGTGGAAAAGTAAACAGAAGCTGAACATGATGAGAGGCTCTCAAGGACTAAGAAAAACACACAGCTGATCACAGATAAAGTGAACCCTGGGTTTCCAGTGCTGGAATAAACGATCCTTGCCGTTCAGACCTGGTCCTTCCCCACGGCTTCCTGTTTTCTGGTTACGTTTGTGCCCCATGTCTAGTTTTGCAAGAGAGGCTACAGAAACGTTTGATTCATTAGCTGAACGTTAGAATCAATAATCATCCTTTTACTGTATATAAAATAAACAACAAGGATCTACTGTATAGCAAAGAGAACTATATTCAAATCTTGTATTAACCTATAACGGAAAAGAATCCAAAAAAGTGTGTGTGTGTGTATATATATATATATATATATATATACACACACATATGACTTGTGTGTGTATATACACACACACACACACACACACACACACACACACACACACACACACACATATGGCTTCCCAGTGGCGCTAGTGGTAAACATTCTACCTGCCAATGCAGGAGACATAAGAGACTTGGGTTCAATCTCTGGGTCGGAAAGATCCCCTGGAGAAGGAAATGGCACCCTACTCAAGTATTCTTGTCTGGAGAAGCCCATCGACAGAGGAGCCTGAAAGGCTACAGTCCATAGGTTGCGAAGAGTCAGGCACAACTTAGTGACTAAACCACCACCACATATATTTATCTATATCTATATCTATATATATAAAATAGAATCACTTTTCTATACACCTGAAACTAACAGTGTAAATCAACTATATTTCAATTAAAAATAAAACCAAAAAAATTATCCTTTTACCAAATCGTCAAAATGTTCTGGGTACTCAGCTCATCAACATTATTCTAGCTCCCACTTCCCCCACTGTAGAAAGCCTAGCTCTTCTAGTAACACTGACTAGAGGAGAACAGAACCAGAAAGGAAAAGAAAAAAATCTGACTTCCTGTGCCCCTAGAGACGGAGCTATGAGGGGGCCCTGAAGTTCCGGAGGATGGGGGTGTCATGTGTGGGTCTGTCTGCCTCACTCACCCTCCTGACGTTCCCAAGAACCAAGTGTCCTTTAAAGCACTCATGTGAAACGTTTAAAGAAAGACGTCCTGAAATGCACTCTTACACGGGCCCCTGACACATAATCAATACCCCTTTAAGCCCACACATCTATATCTTGCATTAACCTTGCATCTCACTGTGATTTAGGAAGTATCGCTGTGCTTTAGCCCCAAATCTTTTCTAACTTGACATCGCTCTGTAACACACAGATCATCATAAAGAGACGGAAATACTTCCAAATGTGCCAGAACTCAGGGCGTGACGTGTAAATACAGCCTTCTACAATGATTTCAAAGAATACTAAAATTCATCCAATGTCGTCAATAGTTCCATAAGGTACCTGAGAATCAGATTAGTTTGCATGGACACTGGAACCTTTTAATTTAGTTCAAATAAAGTGTCTCCTTCCCTCACTTTCAATCATCCAGTTTTAGCAAAACAAAAAACAACTGTCAGCCTGTCACGTCAGGTCTATATGCAGGTCTCATCTTTTCTATGCAGTAGGCAACCGAAAAGTCAGACAAGGCAGAATTCTAATTGATGCAAACTAGAACCTCTATATATCACAATGTCCTCCCACAGAAAGGGTTGCTTTTAACAATGTGACATTTTCTCCTCTCTTTAAAAGGGAAATAAGCAACTTTCAATTTATTATAAATAAGGGAGGGGACTAACATTTGGATACGAATAGGTGTTATCTGATGTGCTGAGGCTTACAAATATTTTCCCCTTTTCATTTCTATAAACGTTTCTCTTAGGTAGAAATTATCCCATTTTACAGATCATAATTAAACCCAGAAGAAAATAAATGAGCATCCATATAGAATCTTTTAGAAAGGTATCATATTTTGAAACCGAGCCCATTAGCATGAAAAGGAAATTCCATCATGTTCACTCTGGATTGGCAAAGGTGAGTCTATGCCTCCAGTGGAGAGACTTTATCCTTTGGTATTCAGATCTGGTGAAGCTTGGCCACTGGACCACCATTCAGGTTCTACAAGGTATATTCTCAAGCCAGCTCCTCTAGATGACCAGGCTTAGAAGGAGCTCTGCTGGACCACATCCTGAACTGGGGGAGAAGGCCAGAGAGCACACTCTGGGCTGCAGCATAACCATCACACTCACTGAGGCAGCCAATCTCTATTGAGCACTAAGTGCCAGGCTCTGCAGATACCGGGGAAGCAAGACAGCTGCCCTCAGAGCCATGCCATGCAGGAAAAGGGCCTCCATAGGATGTTGACGGCTCTTGTGGCTGAGCTGAGTCCTGAAGGATGGCTGAGTATGGAAGAGGGTGTAGTTGCACAGACAGAGAGAGTGAAAGCAGTGGCTGTCTGAATTCATGCACTATCGGCACAGCACTGTACATACTGGCAACTTCCAATGCTCTGTGACGTGTGGGGTGTTAAGAATAGGGAACTAAGCTAGGGTTTCTCAAATCTTTTTTGACTACATCTTCCAGTAAAAATATTTTTTACATCATGATGCTATACACACTTTACACATATGACTTGAAAAAACTCTTTGCCAAAACAGTACTCCTTCCACTACTCAAATGCATTCTGATATTTCCTCTCTTCTTTTCTCTCTCTCCTTCTCTCCCTCATTCTTTAAGTTCTAGATACAACCCTCAAGTGTGTGGCAACCCATAGTGTGCAAAATACTAGTATAAACCTTCTAACAGGTGTGACTATCATTTCTTTGAACAACGCGAGTTTGAACTTCAAGGATCCACTTATACATGGATTTTTCCAATAAATACTACAGTGGAACTCGATCCCCAGGTGGCTGAACTCGAGGATGCAGAACCACCAATGCAGAGAGAGCTGACCGTGGACTTGAGTGGCCTCGGATTTTGTATCTGAGGGGCAGTCCTGGAACCAGGTACTAAAGAACTTCTTCTTCTGCCTTCCATCCTCTTTTTCCTCCTTCACCTCTCAATAAAGCACCACCAAGGAAATAAGAGCACTACAGTTTCCTGAAGGTCTGTGATGTGCCAGAAACCAGGCTGGAACCTTGACATGCCCAGTCTCATTCATTCTCACTGAGATCTGCAGATTAAGCATTACTATTCGCATTTTAGGAGTTGGACATGACTGAGCGCGCGCGCGCACACACACACATACACACACACACACACACACTCACACCCATTTCACAGGTGAAAAGACAAGCTCGGCAATCAGAGAATCAGTAGACCATGATGGAGCCAGGATTCGAGTTTAGTTCCGTCTGGCTCCAACTTGCCAATTGTCCCATTGTGCCTTTCATGAAAATTTCTTAAGTAATTAAAGCTAACCTGATAAAAAAAGAATTTCCTAAGTCCCCTTGAGATAACTCAAGTCCTTGGAGTGTTATGGAACCAGGTTTGGGAGGCATCAGCAGAGATAAGGCAAATATGTGATGGAAAAATCTCTCAGGTTTAAATTCAATTTCCTTCTGTGTCCTCTGAGGTCCCCTTAGTAAAGGCACTGGTGGAGAGTCACCAACAGAGAAACAGGAGATGAGAGCTGCTGGGTCACTGGCCTAGATAACCCCCTCACAGCAAGCTGGCTGAACGGAGCTGACCGTTCTGAGTGGCCTGTAACCAGGAACACCTTGCCCGGCATCATCCAGGCTGTAGATAGTCCATTAATATTCACAAGACAGAATGCTAACACAGGCAGAGTGAAAGTAAATACAGTGAACAGCTCCTGCTGGTTTATTTTTAAATTATTCCAAAATTATGTTAAGTGAAACTATCTGGTGAGAAGGAAGCTTCTTTGGAAGGATAACGAAGCATATTTAGTACAGACACTTGTGTTCCTTCAGGCCCCTAACTGAAGATACACTTGACACAGATACAAGGGATATTAAATGTGGGCAGATCAGGACAAATGGGCAGCCCCCAAAAATCCCTGCAAAAGTGATGATTTGGGGAAATTATTGGCAGTGTTCCACTAAGAGATGGCATCATAAACTGGCCATTCCACTGACCTAAAATAACATGATGTTTTGTGATAGTACATGAAATGGCCAGTCACTGGCATTGCTAAGTAATGATATTGCTCAGAATATCTCAAGAACCAATATGTTCTTTACAAACATATAATAAATGCAATTCTGGCACTTACAGTACATTAAATTATTTATTTGACAAACAGCCTTAAGGGGTTTATATTCTCTGTGGGGTTTGTTGGCTAGCAACACATTTATAGTTTAACTTGGCATACTAATTCACCTACAGATATGAGCTGTGTTTTTTGTCTAATCAGCTAGTGTTATGTTCCCCAGCATTTATTAGCAATAAAAATATTGCCTAGTCTTCTTTTCTTTGCAACTTCCATGATGGGAAGAAATCTTGAATGTGCAAAAGAATCCACTGCCTGCTGATAAAACATAAAGGCTTGTGGAAACATGGCATGTGCTCAAGTCGATCAGTTTGTTTTTAAATATTTTAATAGGGTACACTGCTGCATTGGGAACTAAATGTGTATCATGCCTAATCTTACAACTAGTGTGCACTATACTTTGATCTTTCTATCAAAAGATCAAAATTTAAATAGTATGCAAATTACATTTTATACATGTTCTCCTTTGCATGAAATCAAACAGAAAACTTGTTTCTTCTCTAAACACATGAGAATATAAACAAGCAACACATTTAAACTAAAGAAAATACTCACTACTTTATTCCATTAAAAGAAAAATTGCCCCTGGGTATCAGTTAAAGTGAAAAGCCTTTATGTTTTCCTAAAAAACCCTAAATGTCTGCTTATGCTTTCAAATTTTTTCAGCATATTTTAATATTTACTTTAAAGGTTCTTAAGTTAATTACACGCATTATTTTTACAAGAAATGCTACTTAAGTCCTTTTCCTGAAAGCTCTGACAGGTTATGTAGAACAGAAATGACAGCAGAAATTAAACAACTGATAGTGAACCTCCAATAATCAAGAAAAGTTGTCATTTTTATAACAACTGAATGTAAAGTATGAACCTTAATTGGATCCTGGATTTCAATTAAAAAAAAAAAAGCTACAAAATATATCCTGCGGCTAGTGAAGGAAACATGAATATGAACAAGATTTTAAAAGCTATTATGAAATTTTTGTTAAATTTTTAAGTCTGATATTGGCTCTGCAATTCCTTAATAAAAATATCCTTATTCTTAGTACCTGTGTGATGTCATTTTTAGAAATAAAATATCTTGATGTATGAAACTAACATGATGCCTAAAACTGATGAATGGCCCAACAAATAAATAAATGGTCCAACAAAAAAATAAATATCTGGATAGATAACTAGATAAACACATGAGGCAAATAGTGCAAAATGTTAAGAACAGTTACATCTCAGTGGAGGGTATACAGAAGTTCACTGCCTTATTCTTTTAACCATTTTGTATGTATGAAAATCTTCACAATAAGAAGTTACAGGGGGTGAAGAACAGTCATTTTCATTTAAGCATGTACATATATTCACTCCTGAGCCAAACCAGGGGCACATAAAATATTACTTTACATGGACATAGAGTGTTTCATTTTCCAGTAGCAGCATGCTTCAGAGAATCAATTTTCCACCACTGACCCACAGAAATGATGGCAGCCCTTCTGGCCAAGACCATAGGGAACAGCTGACTGACACACAGCACCTGATTTAGAGCAAAGGCATTGGGATCTCCAGAGGGTAATCCACGCTGACCAGTGAATTTACGTGGCAGCCTGTGCCCTTGGAAAAATAAGGGTCAAGAATAGGGGCCTACCAGCCTGAACAGCAGGCAGAACCTGCAAGCTTGCCAGGCTCATTTTCTGGGAGACAGCATATCAAGCTGTGACATGAATGTAAAACTAAATTAAACATTTAAGCCGTCAACTCTACTCGCTAAAGATAGATTTCTGTCTTCCCTTGTCTCTCTGCTCTATGAGGTGGACTACCAGTTCCGACATTAAAGCAAAACATCTGAGATGCTGCTAACCCCCAAAACCCCACTTAAACCTAATAACAAAGCACTAGAGGTACACACGAAATTTTAGAGAGAAAATCTGTAAGCATTCCATTTAGATACACCTAAAGTATTAAAAATAAGACTCAGACCTATGAAACAACACAGCAGCATATTTCCTATCTACAAAGAGAGGGTTTTGGTTTGGGGGTCCAAATTTCCACAGTTCTGGGCACTAGTTCACTGAAGTCAGAGGACCAACCAGCCAACCATGACTTGCTGCAGAAACTGATAGTCTTTTCTAACTGGAGTGAACTGAAACTCAGCAGTAAGCTTTGAACTTTCAAATGACCCAAAGCAGTCCAAGACTCCACTTCAGTTACACTTCTTTTTTTTTGTTCTTTTTTATTTTTATCATCTTTTTTTACCCCTCATTCAGTTCTTTGTGTGTGTAAGCACATGTGTATGTCTATGTATGTGTATAAACGTATATTTGTTGTTGTTGTTTAGTCTCTGAATCGTGTCCAACTCTTTTGAGACACCATTGCAGCCCACCAGGCTCCTCTGCCCATGGGGTTTCCCAGGCAAGAATACTGGAGTGGGCTGCCATTTCCTTCTCCAGGGAACCTGAGTCTCCTGCTTGGAAGGCAGGAGGTTCTTCACCACTGAGCCACATGGGAAGCTCATATGTATACAGTATACATATATCTTATATACATATATATACACACATAAGTACATTATGCATATACATATATATTTGTTGCTGTCTTCTCCTTTTCTCTTTCCTGGCTTTCCTCTACCTGTCTTTCCGCTTCCCCTCCCCATTCCTCCAGGGCCACCAAAGTTTATCACCGGGTTAAACTTCAGACTGTGAAGCTATAAAGAATCCTGATGTGGCCCAAGCAGCCTGATGGAATCAGGCCACAGGCTGGAAGAGTTACAGGGTTCACTTTCCTTTAACCAAAGAACAATCATCCTGTTTATGGGTCGTAGGGATGGGATGGGGCAGGGTGGGCTCTCCATTCTAGTTACTGTTGCCTGCTTTTAATATCTAACCAACACTCCATACCTCTAGGAGAAGCAGGCGACCATGACACTGGGACCTCATTTATTGCTCTGTGTTACTCTAGTAAGAGGCATGATAGAGGAGGGCAGAAAACATCAATGGTTTGGGACTATCTGGGGACTTCACTTATTCAAATCATGAATTCTGTTCAATGCTACCGTTTTCTGATTTCTTGAAAATCAAGTTTCTGGTCTATTTGTAAACACTAAACTAGAACCAAAGGAAATACAAAGAGATTCTTAATTAAGTTATTCACCAGAGAGGTATGAGCACATTACATCCGTTTACCAAAAATTTACCATCTATGAAAAAATCACTCCCATGAGTGAAGCAGGAATGAACCACAGGCCCTCCATCTCCAGGAGACCTGAATGAACCTGTTTTCAAAACTCCAGGGAGAATGAATCTCTGGCAAAGTTCCAGCTAGAAGGCTAGGGCTCCCCTGCCGCCTCCAAGCTGGATAAGCCCCCCTAAGGGAACCGGGAAGAAAAAGGCTCAGCTATCAGGGCCAAAAGCCCATAGTTGAAAACAGTCTGAGTGGGAGGATGCTCAAAAAGTGGAGAAACACACGCGGAGGGCACCAAGGTAGCCATTTGGACACACTGGGCTATGTTGACCATTTGCAGGTTCCAGGAGTGATCTGAGCCCCTTACCCAGGCTTATCCTCTCAAAGCCTCAACTCCTTCATCTGACAAATGGGAATAATAATAACCCTCTAAACTGTAAGGTCTGTGACGATTAAATGAGTCAGTAGTTAGAATAGAGCCTGAGACATGATAAGCACTGTATAAATGCTACCTAATCACTATTAACATACGTTGGAAGCATGCCAACAGAAAAGCCCACCAAAGATAACTTACCAACTTTAATCCCCACCAACAGACCTACTATTAACCAGTTGGAAATACCCAGGTCTCAATTCTTTGCTTCCCTTTTTAAGCTCCAGCATCTCCGGAGCGGTCTCAGCTAAGAGCAAAGGAGCAAGACTCCTTTCTCCCAGCGACTAGGTTGGGGAAGAAAATGTAGCATGGCAACACTATATGATTAAAATGGAAACTGGCATATGAATAAAATGCAAATCTGACATGCATTTCATAGCTTGCATGTTCTCAGGTGTGTAAGTTCCTCAGCTTCAAACCAATGTCTCTAACTCTGCAACAGTGAATCTCAAGAACTAACCTTCTGTTTGAAGACATACACAAATTACCCAGCACATTAGAAAGACAAAAATGCAGTGACCTTCAACAAAGTACATGGCCCCAGAGCATGTGGCATAAACAGATAACTGGTCACTGCCACACCTGGGTAACAACAGTAAGCCAGTTCTTCAGAACAGGCAGATCCACTCACTTCTCAGCTCTGCTGCTGTGCCCGCACCTGGCACACCATGTTGACAATACTTACGCATTACAATAGGGCTTCTTTTCATAGCCTTTGTAGTTGTTCATGTTGAGAGCCATCTTGCAGACTTCACAATGGAAACATCCTTTATGCCAATACTGAAAAAAAAATAATAAATGTTTAAAATGTCAGTACAATGCCAGTTCTTTCCAGGATGAGTACAGAAAGGAGACATTTTTAGTCCTCCTGTCTGAAAATACTACAACAAAATGATTGTAGGTACCAGTGGACTTCTGCTGACTTTCAGTAAATAAAGCAGGCAGTTATTAAAACTGAGTTTTAAATGAATCCCCACAGCAATTTACAGACTCAGATGGAAGAAATGCCAAGGGCTCTGCCTGTATCACACTTCTGTGAGCAGCCAAAAAGGAATTCTGCGCCTGGTTAATGGAGAAATAGAGACTGGGAAGTGGCCCCAAGGAAAATGAATCCAGTTCAAAGTGCCTAAACTGTCCGGAGCATCTCGATAAACAGCGTCCACTGCAAGTCAGGCAATTCGAAGTGGCAAGAGGCGCACTATGTAGGTACCCCTGGCCTCCCCATGCCTGTCCAGCTTCCATTAAATTGCAAGAAAGATGGACTCTGTCTGGAATGACTATAGGGATGACGGCGTGCTCTTAAGAGGCATTTGTGTGACCACAGGCAAATTTCACCGGGACCGCCTTCCGCCAGGTTCAATTGTCAGTCGCTTAGGATAGAGCCAGGGTCTCTCTCCTGGGCTGTTACACTCCATCCACGCCCGGGAAGGGTAGGGGAACAGGGCTGCAGGGGCTGGGCTAAAGCTACTTCCTCTGGAATTCCCAACCGGGTGGATTAGCCCCCTGTGGGTCTGGCTCGCCGCGCTCAGCCCGGGCTCTCCGGCGGGGATTATTCTTAGCAATGCGGCAGCGGCCGCCCCATGACATATTAATTACTATTTGCCTCTCCACCTAGCCGCCTTCGTGGGAGGCGCTGGGGCGGGGGTGAGGTGGGGATCCGGGCGGATCCTTGGGGTGCGGCTGCAGGACAGGGAGGGGTCCGAGTGGAGGTGGGAGGCGTGCGACCAGCCGAACTGCCCCTGGGGCCCAGCCCCGGCTCTCCCGGCCCCGCGCAGCACTCGGCCAGGCGCCCTCCGCAGCCGCTCCGCCACCGCCGGCGCAGCGCCGCACCCCCGCCGCCCGCACCCCGACAAAAGCCTTTCCCGGTTCCCAACATCACGGTGGCCACGCGTGCTCTCTGGCACTCCTGCGGGCGTCTTCGTGTGCCCTCACCCGGTGCCAAGACATACACACGCACGCACACACACACGCACACACACACACACACACACACAAACCCATTCTTCTCTTTTCAACCGAGATGCCAAAACTTCTCCGAGCAGGTGCAGCCCGGAGCCCGGCAGGTCTCGGCTGGCCCAGCGCCCCCTCGCTCACCTTATCCAGGCAGTTGACTTTCTCGGTGGGATACACGACTTTCCCGCAGCGGGCGCACTGGGGGTTCATTGTCGCGGTTCCCGGGGGCGGCGGCTGGGTGGCGGCGACGGCGGCTGGGGGCTCCGAGGAGCCGCTGTGACATCCCCCGGCGAGCCCCGCACCGCCTCCGGGAAGGCGGGAGGGCGGCGGGCGGCCGGGCGCGGGGCCGGGGGCGAGCGGGCGGCGCGGCGCGCGGGGAAGCGGCGGCGGAGCGGGTGGGTGCGCAGCCGGGCCTGGCGCAGGGGGGGTCGGCCGCGCTCTCGGGCTCGGGCTCGGCTCCCGCTCGGGCTCCGCGCCGCTCGCTCTGCGCCGCTCGCACTCCAGGTACCGGTGACTCACACAGACACTCGCTCCCGCCCCTCGCGCTCACTCGCTCCCCCGCCTCGCCGCCGCGGCGCAGGCCAAACCCACCGGCGCGCCCCGACCGAAGTGGCAGGGAACGAGCACGTCGGGCCCCGGGGGAGGGCGGGCGAAGCGGGGGAGGGGGGAGGGCAGACGCCCGGAAAGCTCCGCAGACAGCGCGACCCGGAGGCCTGGGAGCGAGCCTCAGGCCGCTGCCGCAGCGGGAGCGGCCAGGTGGGCGGCGGCGGCGGTTTGCGGGACAACGGGGGGCGGGGAGGGCTCAAGCCCGCGCACTCCTTGCCCCCCATTTCTCCTGTCTCCTGTCCCAGGCAGTACCCACTCCCCACTCCCAGGAAGACTGACGTTCTTGGTACCCAAAGGTCGCGGGGAGCGCGGGGCGGGGGTACGCCCACCCTCCTCCTCCAGCCTTGGGTGGCGGGCGGCGGCCAGTTCCCGGGCGGAGGGTGGTCCAGGAGCGCGCAGCGACGCGCTCAGGCCCGGGAGCCCGGAGACCTGCGGGGAACCTGGGGATTCACGTCCCCGAAGCGCCCCGGGCTGTGCCGCCCCTGTTCCTACGGGTCTTCTCCCCGAGAAAGCGTCCCCCGCGTGCCGTGTGAAGTCCTCGGACCCTGGATGGGGTCCTCACTGGCTCCCCACCACTGCACTTTTTATATCTATTCTTGGAGAATGATTGGTCATTTTAGACCTGAATCAAGTCTTTCCTGATTAATTAAACGGTCGTCATTCATTTAGCTGTATTTTTGCAATTAAACACCGTAGGGTCTACGAATAGTTCTTCACCTCCACTAAGGGATGCAATTACAAACTCATGGTCCTAACCAGAAGGGCCAGAAATCAAGTTGAAGGCCCAGTGTAGAATATCAAATGGAATTAGAATCGGTTTGTTGTTTTAATAAGGTCATTGGACTCGCTTTGTAAAACGCAGCAGAATGGAGCTACTCGGCCTGAGTTGAAAGCCCAACCCTCCCATTTACTGTCACGTAACTTTACGCAAACAGCCTCTCCATGCTTCAATTTTCACATCTGCAAAATGGGAATAACATGGCACAGCAAAACAGCTCCTGCTCTCCTAGTGTGAGGATTTTATGAGTCAGCGGTTCTGAAGTGTTTCAACCTGCCTGGCTCTTGGTAAACACTAGGGAAGTGTCAGCGAGGATTATCACAGGCCGGTTGTAACAAACAAGCAAACGCATTCCAGTTGCTGGTACACAGATTAAGATTAAGCAATGCCACTCAGCAACTACTGTAGCAAATATTATTTGTTTAAAAAAAAGTCATAGCTGGAGCTTTTCGTGAAAAAAGAAAGCTACTAAGTTCTGAGCTCCTCAGGCAGGCATGCTGATGACATACCATTCAGAATGAGGCTGTGCTGTTTGACTTTTCAAAAGAGATCATTTCTTAAAAGAGATCCATCCACCACCGCAACAGCTTTTGAACCACTCTTCGCCCTGCTCACAAGTCAACCTCGAAAGCAAATAAAACAATAATTTGCTGTCAGAGAGGATCCCTTGTCATTTAAAAACACCTCAGAGATCATTAGAAATGCTTAAGGCCATGGGTGAAAGTGGAAGATTTTATGCTAAATAAAAGAAGCCAGGCATAATGTTAGTTACACGTAGAATCTTGGGGAAAAAAGGGGCGGGGTGGGGAGAAACTGGAACTCAGAGAGAGTACAAAGTGGTTGTCAGGGGCTGGGCACTGAAATTGGGAGAGGTTGGTTAATGGTTATCAATATTCAGTTATGAATAAGGTCTCAGGATCTTACCTATAACATGGTAACAAGAGACCCACTTCAGACCTAGAGATACATACAGACTGAAAGTGAGAGGATGGAAAAAGATATTCCATGCGCATGTTTTCGTAGAACTGAAATTTGCTAAGAAAGTAGAACTTATATGTTCTCATCCAAATAAAAAGAGAAAACGTGAGAGGTGATGGATGTGTTATCTCCATAGGGATTTCCTTTCATTTGATCTGCATCAAATCATCACACTGTACATTTAAATATCTTACAATTTTGTTAAGTATACCACAATAAAACTGGGAGGCAGAAGGACCTACATTGAATTAAAAAAATGAAAGAAAGGAAATGCCTGAGGAAGAAAAAGGTATAGCTCACCTGGAAGACAGTAATTTTTTTAGCACTTAGATTTTCGTAAGTGTACATCATAAAATATAGTTTAAAATTCTATTGTCTTTTAATTGGCAAGGAGAAAGTTCTGAGGAAGCATGATACTGATCTGTGACATTTCTAGCCGATTTATCAGATCTTTTAACTATGAATTATATAATTTCTTAGCCAACCAGCACTTATCACAATGCTCAACACACAGTAGGTACCTATTAAATGTTTTTTGAAAGTGTGTATAAGACCAATGAATGTATTAAAAATGGAATTAACTATGGTGTTTTATTCTCTCAAAAGTAAATAGTAAATACTCAAGTTATATTTTCCTCTCATATGTTTTGCTTGCTATTTTCTACATTAAGCCAGCTTCTAAGTTTCTTACTGCCATTTTACTGGTGTAAAAAGAGTTTTAATACCATCTGTCTTTAAAGGGCTTCTTTATTTCAAAATTCAAAGTACTATAAACAGAGAATTGGCAGAAATCTGTCATCTGGTCCAGCCTTCCTCTTTCAAACAGATGAATGATTTAATTATTCACTAGGGAGAACTTTTGCCCCTTTCATGTCTTTTTCACTTGACTGGTCAAGAAATCAGTCCTTATGGTAACTATATGCCAATATCTCTAATTAAATCCTTTTCTGCTGGCTTGGACATCCATAGATGTAAAGAAAAACTTACCACCATGACCCCTATGAAAACATTTATATACTTAAAAAATTAAAATTTTTCTTTAGTTAAATTTCCCAAATCTGCTTACTTTTACCTCTGGGGCCTATTTATACAGATCCTATTGGCAACCCACTCCAGTATTCTTGCCTGGAGAATCCCAGGGTCACGGGAGCCTGGTGGGCTGCCATCTATGGGATCGCACAGAGTCAGACACGACTGAAGCGACTTAGCAGCAGCAGCAGCATTGAAGTCCCTATAATTACCTATATTATTTAAGCTACATAAATTGAACTCCAAATTAAAATCCTTAAAGAGTAATTAATATTACAA